>JAHSPW020000015.1:4930000-7895000 GCA_019985065.2 Arctostaphylos glauca
TTTTAAAATTAAAAAGAGCCTTGTATGGTTTAAAACAAGCGCCAAGGGCATGGAATAGTAGAATTGATAAGTATTTTCAAGAAAATAATTTTACTAAATGCCCTCATGAGCATGCCCTTTACACCAAAGTGGAGAATGGAGATGTTTTGGTTGTTTGCTTATACGTAGATGATTTGATATTCACCGGCAACAATCCAAGAATGTTTGAAGATTTCAAGCAAGCAATGACTCGAGAATTTGAAATGACAGATATTGGGCTCATGCCATACTATCTTGGAATCGAAGTAAAGCAAAGCAAAGATGGCATTTTCATCTCTCAAGAAGGCTATGCGAAGGAAGTTCTCAAGAAGTTCAACATGGCTAATTGCAAACCAATTAGCACGCCGGTATAATGCGGAATCAAGTTGTCAAGGTTTCATGATGGAGAAAAAGTAGATCCAACATATTTCAAGAGTTTGGTAGGAAGCTTGCGCTATTTGACAAACACAAGGCCTGACATACTCTTCGGTGTTGGACTCGTGAGCCGTTTCATGGAAGAGCCAACCACAATGCATTTAAAGACGGCCAAGAGGATTCTCCGCTATATAAAAGGTACACTTGATTTTGGCCTACTTTATTCATCATCTAACAATTTTCAGCTTGTTGGATATAGTGACAGTGATTGGGCTGGAGACGTAGATGATCGAAAGAGTACAACCGGCTTCTTATTTTACATCGGTGACACGGCATTCACATGGATTTCAAAGAAACAACCAATTGTCACTCTCTCCACTTGTGAGGCCGAATATGTCGCTGCAGCTTCATGTGTATGTCATGCAATGTGGCTAAGGAATTTACTAAAGGAGCTTAATTTCACACAAGAAGAAGCAACGGAGATATTTGTGGATAATCAATCGGCGATAGCACTAGCAAAGAATCCGGTCTTCCATGATCGAAGCAAGCACATTGATACAAGATATCACTTTATATAGAGAGTGCATGGCAAACAAGGAGATCCGAATGACATTCACAAGGTCACAAGATCAAATTGCCGATATTCTAACCAAACCGCTTAAGCATGACATCTTTTTCAAGCTAAGAGCTTTCCTTGGAGTTGCTAAATCAAGTTTAAGGGGGGATGTTGAAGTATAAACTTGATTTGGCCCAAAGGAAAAATATATGAAGCCCAAGAGAAGCCCAATACATGAGGCCCAAAGAAGAAGATATTTTTGAGTAGATAAAATCTAGTTTCTAGAACTTCTCTAAAATATCTAGTTTCTAGAAGAATTCTAGAAAATCCTTGTAAAATATCTAGATATTTTGTAACATGCCTAATTCTAGAATCTATTATAAAATATTATTTTGTAAGATAAATATCTAGGTCTAGAATCATCTTTGGAGTAGTATAAATAGGGGTGGGCTCTAGCCATTTTGTATCAACCAAAGGTTTGAGTCTAAGTGTAATACAAGTATTTCCTTCCCATTCTTGTCTTAAGTGTTTTACTCTCTTCCAAATATATTGTCCAAACCCATCCTCTTCCAACATAGACACCCTTGGAGAAAGGATACAAGATTTCACTTTTAAATTCTATCATTCATATTAGAGTTACATAATGAGAAACTATCCAACATTGCTTGATGTAGCTACACATATCTTACATGTTAGATGAACTTCTAAAGAGAAACAACACCACCTTAAAACAACATTGCTTACCCACAAAACTCTCATTTCCTGATCTAGTGCTTGTACATATGTGAATATTCTTAAAGCCGAGGAAAGACACACGACTAAGAAACATCAGTCATTAAAGCCTGAACAACGCAGTATTTTTGTTGCTACACACAAGACAACAACATCATCGAGCAATGTCACTCAATCTGGTGTTACTTTGCATGACACTAGACAATCTTCAAACCAATCTATCCAACAAGCAAATTCTCAGTTTTTCCCACACTACTATTCATCTAAAGTTTTGTCGTATTACTTGGGGCCTCAGAATTTTGATGGCAATAATAGAGAAAGAGGAAGAGGAAATAGGTTTGGAAGTAGCGACAGGAATGACTGTCAAATCTGTGGAAAAACAAACCATACGGCTGCCACATGTCATCATCGGTTGAACTTACAATATAACAGCTCATATCAAAATAGGTGGAAAGGCAATGGACAAATGTCTTATGGTCAAAATAACAACAATTTTTATCCTCAAAGATTTCCATCTGGTAATCAGTATTTTCTAGAGGAAGACCAATCTTTAATCAGCCTCCACCTCCTCCATCTCTCTCAATTCCAACACAAGGATAGATCAATATGGCTACATCTCCTTCTAGTGGCCTCATGTCTAAAGTCTCTCTGAGCAACTATGGTCCTCAGTCACAGCCGTATCCTCAGTTTCCATCTTATCCTCAGTTCTCTTCACCAAACTGGACTTTTCCACAACAGTCCGGCAACCCACACCTGTGCAGCCTACTGTAAAGTTTGATGGGTCTTCTTCTCAACCAAATTGGTACTTGGATAGTGGAGCAACCAATCATGTTACTAATAATGTGCATAATATCAGTGCTCCTGTGCCTTCTTCTTCTTCTGAAGGTGTGATGGTAGGCAATGGATAGTCTATTCTTGTTGTCAACATAGGTAATGGCTCTATTTCTACATCCTGCAGTAATCTGAAGCTTAACTCTATATTACATACCCCAACAATATCACACAATCTATTGTCTGTATATCAATTGGCAAAAGACAATGATTGTTCTATCACATTTGATTCCTCTGGTTTTGTTATTCAGGACAAGACAGTAGGACAGACTATGTATCAGGGACCATGCCACAAAGGCTTGTATCCTCTTCAAACCTTATGTAGTCCTTCAACTACACAGTTGGGTGTTTCTTCTTCCAATGCTTTTCTTTCTAGCTCTAAAGATCATGCAACCTTGTGGCATCATAAACTGGGTCACGCTAGTACTGCTCTTTTTTAGTCTGTAATAAAGCAATTAGACATTCTTGGGTTGAAGTCTTCACCCGTTGAATGTAGTAGTTGCAGCATTTGCAAGAATCATAAATTGCCCTTTACTCGGTCTGTTACAGTCACTACTTCTCCATTTGAACTATTACATATGGACATTTGGGGTCCTGCTCCGATTAGTTCTTTCCAAGGATTTCGCTATTATGTCTTGATCATTGATGATTACACTAGATATTCATGGCCCTTTCCTTTAAGATACAAGTCAGAAGTTCAAAAATGCATCACTCATTTTAAGGCATTTGTTCAAACACAATTTCATCGTGTAGTTCAGAAGGTGCAAATTGATAATGGGAGAGAATTTGTGAATAATTTTCTATCTCATGTATATTTGGATGCAGACATTGTTCATCAGACTACCTGTCCTCATACCTCAGAACAAAATGGGGTAGTTGAACGAAAGCATAGACATCTTATTGAGACTACGATTACTTTGCTGTCTCATGCGTGCTTACCAGTTACTTTTTGGCTTGAGGCCTTGGTTACCACAGTTTATCTAGGTAATCGGTTGCCTCATTCTTCTCTCCAATATCAAATTCCATACACCATGCTCTATCACACAGCACCAGATTACACATTGTTGAAGTCCTTTAGTTGTGGTTGCTTTCCGTAGCTTCGTCCTTATGCAGCAAAAAAGTTAAATCCTCGATTTGTTCATTGCATTTTTTGGGCTATTGTGAGAATACTAAGGGCTATAGGTGTTATGATCCAATTCACAACAAGGTCAATATCTCTCGACATGTTAATTTTCATGAATCTAGCTTTCCTTATCCCTCTCTTGTCACTTATTCTCCTCATCAGTCTTCTGTTTCTTCATCCACTTTCAAAGTTCCTTCGACTACTTTTACTGAGTTTCAGTTACAAATTCCTCATTCGCTGCCTTCCACTTCTTCCAATCCTCAGTTTAGTGCTCCTGCAATTCCTTCAAATGCAGGACACCTTCTTAGCTCTACTGAGGGGCATTCTCCGCGTTGCTCTGTTCAATCTCCCAGTATTTCAGCAGGTCTTGTTCAATCTCCTGCTCCCATTGCTCCATTCATGTCCATCACTAATACTCATTCTATGACCATTAGAGCCAAATCTGGTATTTTTAAACACAAATATGCATTGTCTCTTCTTGCAACAACTTTTGATAGTCTTGTTACAGAACCTCGCCATTTTGGCGAAGCCTTACCTCACTATGTTTGGAAGAAAGCTATGGCTGAGGAATATGAAGCCTTAGTAAAACAGGGACTTGAAATCTTATTCCCCCTCCTACTCATGGTCAAGTCATTAATTGTCAATGGCTCTTTAAAATCAAATGTTATTCGGATGGTAGTATTGGTCGCTATAAACCTCGATAGGTTGCCAATGGAAATCAACAAACCGAAGGGATTGACTACACAGATACTTTTAGTCCTGTTATTAAACAACCCACCATCCGGATCATTCTCAGTCTTGCTCGGCTGGCCCCTTCGTCAATTAGACGTCTCCAGTGCATTTTTGCATGGTGTCATTGATGAAGAGGTCTTTATGAAATAGCCAACTAGTTATCGCAGTCTTTCATTTCCTCCTCATGTTTGCAAATTAAACAAAGCTCTTTATGGTCTTCGGCAAGCTCCTCGTGCATGGCTTTCTACTTCAAAATGGATTTGTTCATAGCAAGGCTGATAATTCAATTTAGAGAAAAAATATAATAATGGTACTAATCCTAACACGCAATAGTCACTAGCATATAAAAGAAATAACGTAAAAATCAAAACGGACAATATACATGGAAAACCGGCCCCTAAATGGGTGAAAGCAACGGGAAGAAATCAAATCACTATAATAACTATTGTGCCATTACAAATCAACTATACTGACAACTATGACTTCTCACAGTTGATCCAAGATTAATTTGTCGAATCTTCTTTCATTGCATCAAGTGATTGATTGCATGCGCCTTGAATCCACAAGCCTTTCGAACCTCAAAGATGAAGATTGGTGTGGAATAAAACCTTTGACAATGTTGATTGCATCACAAGAAACATCTTGATCCGTATGAAACATCAAAGGGCATGATCAAAAGAATGCCAACGTTGATTGCTACTCTTACTCTCTACCTCCCTAAACTCAAACGCATAGTGCATGAACCCTAGCTAATGGTTATAAGATCTCGACCAGCAACTTTGAAGTTGCTGGAGTGACCTGCCTTAAACTAAAACAACTATTACAATCGATATTAATTCTTCAACTTCCTACCTAAATAGACGCTCTAAAATAATAAAAGAATTAACACTCGATAAATGGAGAATACATTGGACGAAGAATTAATACTAACCGTCCAATTTAGAGAAAAAATATAATAACTTGGAAAAATTGAAACTAATTTTAAAATAATGAAAATTCAATTTATGCATTTAATTGTCTATTTTAGTCTTTGAATTCGGGTTTTTTATTTTTAAAGCTCACTCGAGAGTATAGGCCACTCGAGCGGTCTCTTCGAATATCATATTCAGGGTTTAATGGTATTCATTATAGGGGAATTTGTAGGAAATTGTAGGCTTTTAAGCATGCATTATGAGATTTTTACATTATAAAAAAAGAGGTTGTAACTCGTGTTTCATTTATGCAATACAAGTGCTTGAAATCAGAAAGAATTTGTGAGAAATTGAGAGGTTCTTGAGTGTTGTTAAGGGTTGAAAGCTCTGCCCAACTCGTTTTCAACAGTTTCTTGTGGGTTTTCACGATATTCTTTCGATTAAAGGTAGGAATATTTATCTACTAACTTTTTTTAGATGTAGGTTTTATTATTTTTCGCATGATTCTTGGGCTGAAATTGCATGTTTAGTTTCTGTTTGAGTTCAGTCTTTTAGATCTGGAATTTTTCATAATTTGGAAAAAAATGAAGGGCCGTTTGAGCAATCCCCTCTGATATTGATAAATTTTGCTCAAAGAATCGGAATCCAGAACCTAAAATTCAACAGGCCGCTCGAGCGAGCCCCCTTGATGTTGATAGATCCTAACCCAAAAATCAGAGGACAGAACTTGAAACTTAGTAGACCGCTCGAGCGAGCTCTAGGCTGCTCGAGCGACCTGTGTAATTTGCAGAATTTTTAGCATGTTAATTGGGAATTCTAGCTATGAAATTCAGACTATAAACCCTACAGTTTTGTATTATTACACACTGTGTATGTACACACTTGTGATATCCGAGGGATCTCGTGAGTACCGGTTGACCAATCGAGACTATGCATTATGTGTTAAGGTGAAATCATGCATGTTGAATAATGTTATTATGCGAGAACCTAACGTCGATGGTGGAAAATGTGGAATCTGTGAATATTGTGGAAAATTACAATTCAACAGTAAGTGGAATAAGTAATATCATCCCTCGTGCTGCTTGTTTGCTGGGCTAGGTTTCCGAGTTGGTTGCCGGGTTAGATTCCAGAGGTGAATTGGTGGTTAGATTTCCCTTTTACTCTTGTTCCAAGTTATATTTTCAAGAAGAATTTGGCGGTTAAATTCCCCATCTCACTTTTGTATTTTGGATTCAATTCCTGATGTGAGTTAGATTCTCACTAGCCGTCATGCTGTGTTGTTTATGGGTTTGATTTTCTGAGCATCGTCCCAATTAAAAGAAATGAAGAAGAATGAACTTAAAACACTTATGCGTTATTTGTTACCTTTTGATATATCAACAATTTGAATAAACCTTGTTTTCCAGGATGAAAAGAAATAGAGGCAATCAGTATGAACATAATTTGCTTAATATAGCGAGTTTTGTTTTCTCTATAATATTCTAATCAGATAATAATACTAACAAGACTACAAACTGAGTCTCAATCATATATATATACTAGCGTATTACCCGTGCCTACGGCACGACGCAACGGAATTAAATCAAAAAAGTTAAATCCATGTTATGCATAATATTACATTGACAGAATCCACATTCAACCATAAGATAAAAACACCTAATTAATAGAGTTAAATTCATACAAAAATGTAACCAAATAAAGGTCATCATCAATGTCTATCTTGATTATCCATCTTCAGAAAAAATTTGTCTTCTTCACTGGTTGTCTATCTTGAAATCTTCGCTTTATCACCCTTCGAAAAGTATTTGTATCAACATATATTTATTTCGTCCAAATATGAACACGAACAACTACCTTAAAATTCGTAAAAAAAAAAATGAATGAGTAAAGTCCACTATTTTAAAAAAATATATAAAGTGATTAATACTACCTTGTTGTGATACCCCCATCGAAGTAGCCTAGTGGTATTCATCATATTACTCTCAATGACTTTTTCATCCCAATCCTGCAAGAGATCAGTTTCTCCATAATAAAAAAATTAATTAATGAGTATATATGAATTTACATGTAGGTGAAATAATGTACCTTTCACTATAACAAAACCTCAAGGTACACGGTATTTGTCGTAAAATTATATGCATCACTTGAGAGCAAGACACTTGTACAGTCACCAGATGTGCATCTAGATAACGCTACATATAGTTGTCCATGACTAAAGACTGGTGTGCGCAAATCAATCCCAACATATTTTACAGATTGTCCTTGAGATTTATTAATTATCATTGCATATGCCAATCTAATTGGAAATTGACGTCTTGTCATATCAAAAGGCAACTCAGATGAATAAGGTGTCAATGATATTCGTGGAATAAAGACCAGATTGTCAAATTTTTCTCCAGTTAAAATTTGAGCCTAAATTATTCGAGTTGCACATCTAACAACTATTAAACGGGTGCCATTACATAACCCAGCTTTTGGAGCAATATTTCTCAATAACATTATTGGGCAACCAACTTTCAAGTGTAACTTAAATGGAGGTAAACCGGAAGGATCCAATGAGTTTAAGTACTCATTTGGATATCGATTTGTAATGGTACGATCGCATTCGTCGTTGGGACATTTTGTCAGCTGCAAAATATGTGATTGTATCTCCTGGAAAACCGTTCAATGCTGCAAGATTGATGGCACTGACATCATCATTTCGCGCAGAAAGAATTGTGCGCTCAGTTAGAAAGCTCGGTGTAACTGTACCCGCTACATCTAATTGTGGATAGACCATAAATAGCAATTCAGTTAGATTATTGCATTTGTGTATTGCAGATGGAAGTTCTACAATTTCTTGTGGATTGGTTCCGACCTAAAAGTATATAGTAAAACAGTCAAGTACATGAAGTACTAATCAAATGAAACGTATAATCAATTTTTAAAAAATCACAAAATACCTCTTTTAAGAATTCTGTGAAATTCGAATTGGTTTTAGTACAAATACATGATCGAAACACATGGTTTAAAAATACCCCTAAATGAAAGCATTGAAAAACAACTGTATAATATATAGCTCGAAAGGGATAAAAACATTGGTATTTGTCAGTTGGATCATACATATTCTCTGATCTATTCTTTTTTTTATTTTTTGGGTGCAATGATCATTATATGGATGGATACACTCTTTCATCTTTTTTTTTTTTTTTTTTTTTTTTTGGGGGGGGGGGGGGGGGGGGGGGGAAGGGGGTGAAGGAGCATAAAAACAAAGGAGGTAAGCTGGAAAAAATCAAAAAGATTGTTATGGCTTTTGATGAACATACACCTTAAATTGTTGATGAGCAAAAACAAAGTGTAAAGTAACCATGGACTTTATAAGGTTAGGTCTAATTTTATACCACAGTAATGGTGCTGCTTAAATTTTAAGGCTAGGGGTTCCATGTTTATTACTCCAAAGATATATTCCAAGTTCAACTACCTACTGCCTAAGAGCAATCCTTTTGCATCTCGACAATCATCAATTATTGACAGTGAACTAAGGGTCCTATCTATGTTTTGCATCTCGACAATCAACTTGATAGTGAACTAAGGCTACTAAC
This sequence comes from Arctostaphylos glauca, assembly GCA_019985065.2. Taxonomy (NCBI): domain Eukaryota; kingdom Viridiplantae; phylum Streptophyta; class Magnoliopsida; order Ericales; family Ericaceae; genus Arctostaphylos; species Arctostaphylos glauca. The sequence continues at coordinate 4,938,860 of JAHSPW020000015.1, forward strand.
TATGTTTAATGCTTTAGTTCCAAAAAAGGGTCCTAAAACAATACTCTTAAAATTACATAACAATACTTGCAGTATATGTAGAATTAGAGATAACATTAATGCATCGACTCCAACACTCATTTTTTGCATCAAATTAGAGATCCGGTGGCACTAATGTGAACTATATTCAAAATGTAAAGCAAGTTAATTATGTAGTTTTAAAGTAAGCATGAAAGGTAAGCTCAAATGGAGCCTCATTTTTTGCATCAAATTAGAGACCCGGTGACACTAATGCGCACTATTTTCAGAGAGAAAACTTGGGTTTTAGACAATTTCATGATAATTCCCAACTATTCAGTTCTCCTTAAATGCACCATTTCAGGTAAATTGTGCTTCGTTTTGTAGGACCCTTGGCGGAAACAATCAGTTTGTGATTTATTTCAAGTTTAAAAATAATTAGTTTTGTAGGACCCTTAGCGGAAAGAATCCATTTTCAGTTCCCCTTGGCGGAAAGAAACTGATTCTTAAAAATAAAAAACTTGAGTTTTGGACAATTTCTCCATGAGTGGAAATAAAACATTGTCAGAAACTACAAAATCAAACATGAAAAAACAAAATCAGCACAAATGGAGAGAGAGAGACGAACTGACTTTAATGAATTATTTCGAGTTTTTATTTTACAATTTAGTGCAGCCTATCTATTAAAAAATACTCAAATTTCGAGTTAATTTTTTAAGAGAGAGAGAGAGAAAAACTGCAAAATAAAACATGAAAAAACAAAATCAACACAAACAGGGAGAGAGAGGGGGAGAGAGAGACGAACTGCTCTTACAGATTCAAAAGCTTGGGAGAAGAATCGAGCAAGGGAGACTTATCCTTCGTGGAAAATGTTTAATAGGCAATTAAGGGCCAAATAAATCAAACCTCGGTAGACTGCAGATTAAAGGCCAAGCAAACCAAAGGTCATTGGGAAATTAAAGGCCAAGCAAACCAAAGGTCTGATCAATGCTAAGCAAACCAAAGGTCATTGGAAAATTAAAACCAGGCCGTGTATGTTTCAAAAAAAGTCTGACCAAGGCCAAGCAAACCAAAGGTCATTGGGAAATTAAAGGCCAGGCCATGTGTGTGTGTTTCAAAAAAAAAAAAAACCCACCTAAGCGTATTATTTATTAGAGGAAAACCCTTTCAACTTCCACCCCATTAACTCAGATTTTAATTATTAGCGTGTGCGCTTTTTGCAAGCAAACCAAAGGTCATTAGGAAATTAAAGGTCAAGCAAACCAAAGGTCATTGAGAAATTAAAGGCCAAGCCGTGTGTGTGTGTTTCAAAAAAAAAAAAAAAACCCACATAGAGGAAAACCCTTTCAACTTCCACCCATCAACTCAAATTTTAATTATTAGCATGTGAGATTTTAATAATTAGCGTGTGTGCTTTTTGCCACTTTTGTTTGTTTTAAAAAAAAAAAACCCTTAATAAAACCCTTTCAACTTCCACCCATTATTAGCACTATAATTAAATTCTGAGTTAATCTCCATCGTTGGATCGAATCAATTTGGACCGTTCTTGTGAAAATATGTTTAGAGGGCCCCACGCCATCCTTCCTTGTAATATAGATAAAATTACGTATTTTTTTCGTGTTTAAAGTTGCTTAAGAAAAGAGAGAAAGATGTATTTGGTAGACTATTTAATAGATAAAAAATTGGTTGGCTATTGGCCTTCTCAATGAGAGAGAGAGAAAGAGAAAGAGAGAGACGGCAGTTGACAAACCAAGAAAAAATTGAGTATATCAATTTAATAGCTGCATGGAAAATGGACAAAAATTACTTGGTAGCATCACTCAAGAACTCAGCTTTTGACATTCTTTGTAGTTGTTATCTTTATAGCTATTATGGTTCCAAGAAACTCAATAAAAAGTTGAGTGTATCAATTTAATCTCTACCGTCGAATCAAATCAATCTGGGTCGTTCTTGTAAAAATATATATAGATTTCAGCCGTTGGATTGGATCTACCTTGATCGTTGGATTAAAAATGTGTAGGGTCCACACCGTTCTCCCTTGTAATATAGATATATATATAGATATAACAACTCTTGAATAGAAATTTTAGTTTTTCCACACTAATATTCGTACGTTCTCATAAAGGAAATAAAGTAAATATTTGTCCTGAGGGAGAGTAAAGAGATGAAATTGAAGCAATTCAAGACCACAACCTCCACCACCTGCAATCATGAAAAATATATATATACTGTCAAACATCAACTGCAAAACCTAATCTAAAGAAGTCAATACCATCTATTAAAAAAAAAAAAACACGTGCAATTATATATAAGCATGAAAAAATATGAATTAGAGTCAGTTAACTAGTTTTATGTTTACATTGCAAATGAAGTGGTTAGTTGATATTTTGCTAATAATTAGCTAAGGTAGGTAAGATTATATATATATAGTAGAGGAACAGAATGAAAAATTACCAACATTTACTGACTCATTTACCTTTGGCTTTTGGTGCTCACATGTCCATTGGTCGGTTGAGCAGATTCCAAACGCCGAAGCAAAGTAACAGGTATGTTATTAGCCTCTTGCTCACAATAATGACAGTTGTTGTTACCATTGGTAGTTGACCTATTAGTTACACATTTTTCATGTGTGAGGAGTTCTCCACATCGACAATTGGACTTGAGTGCTGCATTTTCCAATTTGGAAAAACAGATTTTGCAAATTGCTTCTTCTTCTGCAATCCCTTTATCCCCTTTCATTACAACTGAACAACCAATGTGAGGTGCTAATTTTGAATGACGAAAAGTTACTATACAGAAATATTAACTGAAAATACAAAGAACTTCAATATATAGAAGCACCATCAAAAAGTTAATCCCTCACTCACCATATGCATTTTAACGGTATCATTCCCTTCCTCACTCTGAATGTACTACATTATTTTATATAAGGTATGACAGATCTTTTCAAACTTCCACATGCAACATGAAGTAACGAAATCCGGGTAAATAATAATACGATAGGGACATTGACTTAAGCTAGCAAGAATTTGATAACATTGGTACCTGTAGGATCCGCCCGACCTGCAGAATCTCTATCTCTCACAATAACAATACCACTTGTGATTGTATCCCCAGCCTAGAGATAACAAAGGAGAATAAGAGACTTGGCCACATTTCTTCCTATCATTAATAACATATATATGTTTAGTTGCATGCATGCTTGTGCCTTGCCAAACTCTCCATTTCTTTTATTTCTAAATAATTCTCAATGCAGACCGACATACATATTTCAGAAAGAAAATCCACTCGATAGTTACCAACTTAAACTTTCAATATATTTGTTCTAACTTCTAGTGGATGCTAGAAAACTAATTTTCGGAAGCAACATTAACTTTCAAGTATTTGATGTTTGTTTAGCTTATATATGGGAACAAAAAAATATTTTCCAAAACTGCATATAATGGAATTGATGAAAGAACTTCATGCGCCCATATTTGATGTTAAAATCGTAATCTAATAAGAGATTTTTGTATTTTCGTACGTAGTACCAGTAACACGCTTGTTAAATATTACACAAATGTGATCCCAAAGTAGTAGTTGCATTGCAATTGAGGTCCGACTAAGCCTTGTTTGTTTCACCAAATATGAGCATTGGAAAGGGGCGCAGTATTATTAATCTCGTTACAATAAAACTGCTGGAATTATCTATCGGATGAAATATATTAGTATACTATAGATATACAATAACCGTGGATTATATGTATGCTACGGATCAAGAAGTTTAGAAATGAGACAAAAAATATAGGACGAGTTCTTACAGATGTCAGTAAACCTATTTTTTTACATTGATGATAGAAAGTGGGTTGTCGAACAACCAGTTTGGAGGCCATTGATTGCCACTGTTGGTTGATCAAAGCCAACTAAACTGAAGGTGCATTATGAACTGCATAATTCAGTTGTGAATGTGTGTGTGTGTGTGTGTGTGTGTGTGTGTGTGTGTGTGTGTGTGTGGGAGAGGTGTGAAAGAGTAAGAGAAATACGAGAGAAAGAGTTGTGAAATCCAAACAGGGTATAGATATTTGGAGAGAAGAGGTAGTGTGTTGTGTGTGTGTATCATTTAAATTAATAAGAGTGTTGAGTTTTAGTTTGTGTTGTGATACCTCCTCTCCCATTGATTCGGAGAACACGCAAAAGGCAATAACACTTACCGGCAACTTAATCAGTTCAAGATATACTCTCCCTCTGGCAAATGAAGGCAAGGACGCTCCTTGCACAATCAGGAATAGTTCTTTGGGTCTGGAAAATGAAGGTGGGAATTTGAGTTTGTTAATTGGGTTTATATTTATACTGCGAATGATGATATAAGCTAATATTGCTTAGTTACGGTAGACCATATATAGTAGAGGAGCAGATTCAGAAGTTTCTAACACTTGCTGATTGATTTACCTTGGAAAATAGTGCGGAAGCAATATGACTTTGGTGGTCTTCTGTGGATCAATATTTTGAGCAAATTTGAACCCTCGAAGCAAAGTAACAGGTGTCTTATTAGCCTTTTGCCTGCAAACATGACATTTGTTGTAACCTATGGCACTTAAGTTGTTAGTTGCGCATTCTTCATGTCCAAGGACTATTGTGCATTGGCATTCGAACTCAACTGTATTTTCATCTGCCAATTCGGAAAAATAGATTCCGCAGATTGCTTTCTCTTCTTCAATCCATTCATCCCCTTCCATTGCAACTAGACTACTGCTGTGAGGTGCTAATTTTGGAAGGACTAAAAGTTATTGTATAGAAATATAAACTGAAACTACAAAGAACTTCAATATAAAAGTACAATAAAAAAGTTTATTCCTCACTCTAAATGTACTACATTATTTTGTATCAGGTTCACAAGTATGTGGACGAAATTAACAGTCGAACAGAATTGGTATGGTAGATCGCAGAATGGAAACTAACAAATCGTACTATCTTTTCAAACTTCCACATGCAATAATGAAATCCGAATACCTAATAATACAATAGGGAGATAAGCTAGTGAGAATTTGATATTTGGTAGTTCTTATAGAATTGCACTAGTACCTTTGGAATTCTTCTGACTTGCATAAGCTCTATCTCTCACAATAACAATGTCTTGCCCAGTGCTTGTAGCCTCAACCTAGATATAGTAAAGGAGAATAAGAGACTTAGTCATATTTCTTCCCGTCATTAATGAGATATATATGTTCAAGTGCATGCACGCTTGTGCCTTGGCAAACTCTCGGTGTCTTTTCTTTGTGAAGAATTCTCAATGTAGATTGCCATAAATATTTCAAAAAGAGAATCCACTTGATAGTTACCAACTTAAGCTGTCCATATATTTGTTCTAAATTCTAGTGGATGCTAGAAAACTAATTTTTGAAAGCAACATCAACTTTCAAGTATTTAATATTTGTTTAGCTTATTTGATGTTTGTTTAGCTTATAGATGGGAACAAAAAAATATTCTTCAAAATTGCATATAATGGAATTGATGAAAATATTTTGTGCTCCCCATATTCAATGTCAAAATCATAATTTAATAATATATTTTTATATTTCTGTGCATAGTACGAGTACCACGCCAACGCAAATGTAATCCCAAAGCAACAGTTGCATTGCAATTGAGGTTCGACTAAGCGTTGTTTGTTTCACCATATATGAGCAATGGAATGGGGCGCAGTATTATTAATCATCCTATGAATTGTATTAGTATAACATAGATATACATAAATGTCTATTATGTGTATGCTATATAGATCAAGAAGTTTAGAAATTAGAGAAAAAACATAGGATGAGTTCTTACTGATGGCAGTGAACCTATTTTTTTGCAATGATAATGATGAATTCAAGTGGATTGCAAGTGAGTTGTTGAACAACCAGTTTGGAGGCCATTAATAGGCACTGTCGGTTGATCAAAGCCAACAAAATTGGAGGTGCATTTTGAGCTGTGTAATGCAGCTGTGAATATGTATGTGTGTTGTAATATGCGTGGGTGAGAGGTGTGATAGAGGAAGAGAAATAAGAGAGAGAGAGACAGAGAGACAGAGTTGTGAATTCCAAATGGGTTATAGATATCTAAGAGAGAAGAGATATCTCAGTGTGGTGTGTGTGTGTGTATCATTTGAATTAATAAGAAAGTGTTTGATTTTGTGTTGTGATTACCTCTTCTCCCACTAAAACTTACCGGCAACTTAATCCGTTCAATGTATGCTCTCCCTCTGATACATGGAGGTCGGTGACTTGAGCTCGACCATGGTTCCGTTCTGGCAAATGAAGTCAGGAATTAGAGTTTGTTAATTGGGTTTATATTTATATTGCAAATTATGATATACGCTGATATTACTCAGCTAGGGTAGACCATATATAGCATAGAAGCAAATTCAAAAGTTACTAATACTTGCTGATTCGTTTACCTTATATGTCGCATAAACAATTCCCATTCAGTGCTCCCACGTGGATCAATGTTTTGAGAATACTTGAACCCTCGAAGCAAAGTAGCAAATGTGTTATTAACCTCTCCCTCGCAGAGATCACATTTGGTGTTACCTATGGAACTTGACCAGTTATTTGCACATTCTTCATGTTCGAGGACTATTGTGCATTCGCATTCGGACTTGACTGTATTTTCTTCTCCCAATTTGGAAAAACAGATTCTACAAATTGCTTTCTCTTCTTCAATCCATTCATCCCCTTCCATTGCAACTAGACTACTGCTGTGAGGTGCTAATTTTGGAAGGACTAAAAGTTATTGTATAGAAATATAAACTGAAATACAAAGAACTTCAATATAGAAGTACCATCAAAAAGTTTATTCCTTACTCTGAACGTACTATATTATTTTTATATGGCATTCACAAGTATGTGGATGAAATTAATAGTCGAACATAATTGGTATGGTAGGTCGCAGATTGCAAACTAATAAATTGTATTATCTTTTCATACTTCCACATGCAACATGCAATAACAAAATCCGAATACCTAATAATACCACGGGGAGATAAACTTAAGCTAGTGAAATTTGATATTTGGTAGTTTTTATAACATTACTCTAGTACCTTCAGAATTCTTCTGACTTGTAGAAGCTCTATCTCTCACAATAACAATGTCTTGCACAGTGATTGTAACCCCAACCTAAACATAGCAAAGGAGAATAAGAGACTTGACCACATTTCTTCTCGTTAATAAGATATACACACACACACACACACACACACACACACACAAAGGAGAATAAAATGTTGTGTCATCTCACCTCATTGTAAAATCCTCACTTTAATTCAAGAGTGAAAACCCCCATAAAAAGTAAACTTACTTTATCCATGGTTTCAATGCTTAGAATCAATCACGTGCTTTTGTATCCATATAACTAATGGATACCCCTTACAAGCATATAATCACATTTCTCTAAATAATTTAATTTAGATTTAAACTTGTGAGAAGTTGTCTAAGACAACTATATAACTAAGATAGTAGGAATACACCATTTCATATCTTATAACTCTCCAATTTGCCTAGGAGACTACGTGACCTAGAAGCCACACTAACAACTCATCAAATAATATTCCTTCTAATGAAACTACGTTTCATTTATTTCACAGAAAAAAAAAATTGTCTTGACTTGTCATTTTATTCTATTTCACACACTATACCATACCACTTGGTTTAGCCTCCAATGGTTACATCATTTAGCTTAAATCCAAGAGCCGCACCCATTAGTTAAATCCTTAACCTCCACATATATATAAAAAGATGTCTTATGGTTAAAGTTATCATGCTCAATATAATTTAGATAGCCACAAATTCAGTTAATTATCGACCACGTGTACCACAGTACTGTAACCTTGTGCCTATCCCAACACGATTATTTGTGTTATGATATGATCATCAAACATTTCTCATCATGATCATGTAACACAATTTCGTGTCACATAAGCACCACCATGACACAATTACCATGTCAAGTGTCACTGATGATAGACCACACAAATCTTGACTATAAAATTATATTTGAAACCATTCACAATAAAAATTGTCGCTCAATAAAATCTTATTTCCATGCTCATAAAAAACATACAATATTATCACAACTGCATATGAAATACTATATGAGTAATTAGTCAAGAAACCTCACATGCAAATACACCTATTCGAAGTACCCTTCTTCGAACTTTGAATTTCAACTTTGAAGTAGAAACAATTCAATTTTGAACTTCAAACTTTGAAAATTGTAACTTCAAAATTCGAAGAACAATAACTATGATCTCTGAAAAAATAACTTCGAATTATTTTGAATTCAAAGGTCATGACAAAAAGTCAAATAACTAGAAAATATTTTGTAAACCAAAAAATAGAATTGGAAACATGCATGGAGCAAATGGTACTAAATATGCGATTTGATTCCAAACAATGCCAGGAAATCATAACGAACTGGTGCAACAACACTACTGGTATATTGATACTCCCACAAATATTCAAAGATATTTGAACTGGTGTCTAGGCTAACACCATATAAAATAGAGTAAAAGCAAATTAAGAACATAGCAACATTAACCTCCAAAATACTAGCTAGGAAGCTTTTACAAAAATACTCAAAATACCAAATCAATTTATTTTGAAAATATATATCTAACAGTTAGGAAACTAATTTTTGAAAGAAACATTATCTTCCAAGTATTTTTTGTTTGTTTAGCTTATAGATGGGAACAAAAAATTACCACCACTAAACAAGAATGCTTCAAAACAGAGAACTTCCTTATCAGATCACTTCGTCCTGCTGCCTCTCTTTCTGGGGCCGAGTCAGATTGGTATCATATCTTTTTTTAAGATCTGTTTCTGAATCACAACCTTTTATTTTTCCAGAACCAACCCATTTAGTTGAAAACAACAAAATTATGCATTAGATTCTTTACTCCTGATTCTGCCCCAAAAACGGATACCACATGCCAACACAAAATTATGCATTAGGTCTTTTTCATTAAAAAAGTGTTTCCTAGACAGTGTTGTGCAATTCTATATCATACAAGGCGAACAAAAAGAAATGCCGGTTCCACATATGCTAGTAGTTTCTGTAGGGGGTTGATTCGATGATCAGGACGGAAAGCTAAGAATCCACTTTCCAGCCGAAACAGTACTTCTCTCAATATATGGACCTGCGATCTGCAAAAGAATAACCTGTCAAAGAGCGCTCTGCCGCTGTGGCAGGAGGACACTCCGATGATTAAGTCAGGAACAATCTCATAGGAAAGTGACAACGCAGGCTAATATTCTCTATTAGCAGGCGAAACTCTCAGTCTTTAGGCGTACCTTTTTTGTTCATCCGGAGCTCTATTTATAGACTTCATCCTGCGCCCTAATTCTCTTAGGGCGTTCTTGGGCCCCAATTCTGTTAGGGCTCTCTTGTGCCCCAGTTCTGTTAGGGCTCTTTTAGGGCGAAGTGTCCTCTGATTGGCTATGGATTTCACGTCCATAACTGATTGATTCTGACACATCCTTCTCGGAAAAACGGTTACAGGTCACCTTTCTCGGGCTGCCCGTAATCCTGACCGACTTTCTCAGTTCGGCGAGTCATGGATCCGCCTTTCTCAGGTCGGCATTGCAAAATGCATGATTCTGTTATCCTGATTTGGGTATGGTCGGCACTCCTCGTGTCGGCCAACATCTCACGTGACCGGCACGTGCTTCTGGATATGTTATTTGGTCTCGGCCGATCTTCAAACTTATTCGGGGGGTCTAAATGTATTTTCTCAATTACATTTTACCCTCGTCAATTGCCCCCTAGCTTCGACTACTTTGACCCGGCTTGGCGAAGTAGTCGAGGCTATTCTGTGCATTCATGATGTCCTTTCTTATTCTTGATCGGGCGGTTTCTGAACCGCCATCCGAGAATTTGCAGCGTCGCATTGAAGTCTGATGGGACGTACAGCAGGCTTTAATGGCTTTGGGGCCACGCGCCTCCTGCGCGTGCCCCACAGGTGGAGCGTCCTCATTGGGGAAGCCTAGGGTTTTATCCGTTCGGCTTCCCTCCCTATAAATACTCGCCCATTCTTCACTTTTGATTTTTCTTCTGCAACCTTCCACTGTCGTCGTACTAGAGAAAGGATTCATCTGTCTTTGTAAGTCGCTTTCAACCAGCGCCTTAGGTTTTCCCTCTTTAGTTGCTCTTTCGTCCCCTACTCCTCTCTGTAAATGGGGATTTTTAGGCAGTTAGTAGACACGCCGGAAAAGATGGCAGAATTCTGGCGACGGTACAACATCCCTTCTGATGTTGCCGTCGAAATCAACGATCCCCACACTCCTCGTGATGGGAATGACCCCGACACCCTTCACGTTCCTCTGATGGCGGTTGTCGAGGGTGGAGTTCGGTTTCCACTCAATCGCCTTCTTCGTGAAGTGCTCTGTGGGTACCGGCTTCACCCGATGCAAATCTCCATCAACACATATAGGATTATCCATAGTATAGTAGAACTGAATAGGCTGAATCATACCGACATAGGACTTCGGGAGATCCGATTTTGTTACGATATGGTCAGAAAAGGCTCTGATGCCTATTACCTGAAGAACAGACCACATATCGAGCGGATCGTCACCTACTTGACGGACTCCAACCGTGGTAATGACGATGACTTCCTCATCGTCGCTGGAAACTGGGAGATCGGCCGAGACGAGCCTGAACGCCCCAAGTTCCACATCCCGATCCGGTTTGGAGTCATCCGTTAGTGCCCCGACCTTGTCTTTCGTTTCTCTGTCTTTTTCTTTATGATGCCGAACATATCTTGATGCTGACTGCATTCTTCCCATACTTTTTTGCAGCTTCTAACGCCAATAAGCACCGAAACAAACAGTCGATAAGTCTCGACGACGTAAAAAAGGTCGCCCGATACACAGGGTCTTTTGGCCGAAGCTGAGCCCGATCCCCCGAAGTGCTCCTCAGATACGTTGCAAGCTACAGGGGATATATTAAAAAATCAATCCCCGACGCCGCCGTCGTTGGTGCCGACCTTCCAGGATACTTTCCTGAGGCAGTGCCAGTTTCTGAAGCTCAGCAGCCGGATCTGGTGACGGTAGCTGCCATCGGGAATTCCCCGATCTCTTTTAGCTCGTCCGGCTCCGAACACAATTCCTCCCAGTCGCCTTGCAACTGGAATTCAGAGGACGACCAGGAAATCGATCAGAGGTTAGACCCGATGGCCCGAAACCCCGACGTCCCGAATCTCCGGGAGCTGATGCGGCAAAAGAAACAGAAACAGTCTGACGCCGGCCCAAGCTTGCCTAGGAGGGAGCCGACCTCAGCGTTGGAAGAGGCTTCAACTGAGGCCAATGTTCCCCTCATCCTGAGGCGAAGGCCAAGGGACCCTGCTCTGCAGGACCCCGCTGCGACGGCCTCGCAGAAGAAGAGCAGGACGGCCGATAAGGCCAAGGCTGTTGAGAGGGCTGCCCCATGGTGCCCCTCCTTGCTGGTGAATGGGATTGATCCCATCACTGTCGCCGACTCGGCGGCCGATCTTGACGTCACGCAAACCCTTACGGGTATGCTGATGCTACCAAGGGATGTCGAGCCCTACCAAGGCACCGACCTCCCGACCTTACTGCGATCTGTGATGGCTCACGAAGTCTTCGTAAGTATTCTGTCTCGGCTATTTTTCTGTTATGTTACTTGCAACTTTGTTTCTGATTTCATATTTCCCGATCTTGTTGCAGGCTGCGCAGAAAACGATGATGTGCCTGAGCCGTTGCCAGGACTTGGAAACTCGATACAGCACTATCGAGTTGGAGCTGAAGGCGTCCAACGCCAGATTTCTGAAAGTCCAAGAGGACATGGCCTCGTACAAAAAGAGGGTTCGGGACGCCGAGCTGAAGGCTAATACTGCTTAGTCCCAGCTCGGGACTGAAAGGGCGAAGTCATCCAGGCTGGAGGATCAGCTGGCCGATCTCAAATCTCAGCATGAGGCCGAGCTGAAGCGCCTTCAGGAGAACTCCTACGCCAAGGGCATGTTGGACGCTGCTGCCGACTTCTTAGAGAACCAAATGCCCGAGATCCAGACCGAGCTCATCGGGATGTGTTGGAAGGCCGCTTTGGAAGCTGCCCAAGTCCCGAAGGATTCTTCTCTCTTCTCCAAGGTTACGATTGTTACCGAACTGGAGAACAGGGAACCCGACGCCGAAGAAGGAGGCCAGACTGCTGCTGCTGGAGAAGGAGAGGCGGGCCAGACTACCGATACTGGTGTCCCCGATGTCGAGCATCAGCCAGCCGATGAGGATGTAGTTATAGTTTAGGCTGCCGATGTTGCGCCTTAGGATTTTTGTTGTTTCCTTTATTTCTGTGACTCATATGTAACCCAACTTCAAGAATCAATGAAACATATTTGAATTTCCTTTGCAACCTTCTTGTAGCACGATGCTGAATCTGGAATGGAATTGTTTCCCTTTGAATAATGTGTTGCAACTAATGGATTGTTTTCGATTAGGTTTAGATTTCATTCTTTTCTCAAGTAATGAATCATCTTCAACCCTTCTGAATATCAGACTTTTCTCAAGTACTGATTTAAACTCAAACTTTTCTCAAGTGTTGAGCCGAACAAACTTTTCTCAAGTCTGTTCAGCTGTTTAACCTGTACTTAGGCTTAAACACATATTTTTCTCAAATATGTTCGGTTGTTCTAACTTTTCTCAAGTGTTGAACATTCTCAGACCTTTCTCAAATCTGTTAGGCTGTTTAACCTCTGCTTAGGCTTAAACACATACTTTTCTCAAGCATGTTCTGGAATTCAAACTTTTCTCAAGTGTTGAATCTTCTCAAACTTTTCTCAAGTGTTGAGCCGAACAAACTTTTCTCAAGTCTGTTCGGATGTTCTAACTTTTCTCAAGTGTTGAGCCGAACAAACTTTTCTCAAGTCTGTTCTGGATGTTCTAACTTTTCTCAAGTGTTGAGCCGAACAAACTTTTCTCAAGTCTGTTCTGGATGTTCTAACTTTTCTCAAGTGTTGAGCCGAACAAACTTTTCTCAAGTCTGTTCTAGATTTCCCCTTGCCCCCAGCTTCGGCTACTTCGAACCGACCTGGCGGAGTAGCCGAGGCTATAAAGCGTATTCATGATGAACTTTGTATCGATCCAGAGGAGTTTCATCTGTATCTGGTCCATTTTGAGGCGTGCTCTGTCCTTCCATAAATGCGAAGTGACCGTTTGTTTGTACCTTTTGATGAGAAACGCGCCTTTTCTGCGCGTGCTTTGACGTGTCGCTTCAATATCTCAGACGCGCTTCATTGATTGGTCCAGGAGTAATGGATCCAACGGTTGGGGTTTTATAACGTGCAACGTATCAGATTCACCCGCACAAAACCCTACAAATCCAAACCGCGTCTTCTTCATTTCTTTTCTCTTGCTACTGTTCTTCCTCCATATTCTGTAAGTTGCCCCCGTAGAGCTCGTTTCTTTTTGCTTTCTGTTCTTGTTTCTTCCCCATTCATCCCCTGAGTATGAAATTTTTCACAAACATTTCGCCTCTCCGGCGCGGATAGCTGAGTTTCATAGGCATTACAACATTCCTGATGATGTAATAGTAGAAATCAATAAACCTGAGACTCATCCTGAGATTCGGGATGAGGACTCCATCCACATCCCCCTTATGGGCGTCACCGAAGGTGGGGTTAGATTCCCCCTTCACCCTTTACTCCGTAGGGTTCTGTCTTGGTATAAACTGAACCCTATGCAGATTTCTATAAACACATACCGAATAATAATGGGCATAGTTCGTCTGAATGAACTGTGCAACACCAACTTAGGCCTCTGGGATATAAACTATAACTATGACATGGTTTATAAAAAAGATCAGAAGTGGTATCTCAAATCGCGTAGGGGCCGAGAAAAGATAGTGACGCATCTCGTCGACTCGAATAGGGGAAACGACGATGACTTCCTGATCATCTCGGGAAATTGGGAGTTTTCTCCTGATGAGCCCGAGCACACGAGGATTCCTGTTCCCTGCAGTTTCGGGAAACCCCGTTAGTTCCCTATTCTCTTCTGTTTCTGATTTCTGACCTTTGCCGATCTACGGCATCTAACTGTGTTTGTCTATTCTTGTGCAGCTGTTAACGCAAACCGTGGTCGGCAGTTGCAAACTACCCACCCCGAAGATTTGAAAAAAGTCCTGCGCTACAAAGGCGTTGAGGGACAAGCCGAACCCAGATCCGCCGAAGTACTACTGCGGTATAACCCGTCTTACAAGGGCTATATCAAAGAGAAAAAGTACGTGGCCGAGGCGGTAGCGGAGACATCTTTAGTTGCTGTTCCCGAAGCCATACCTCTACCGTATCTCAGGGAGCCAGGCCGAGTAACAGTTGCTGCCGTGGTCGAATCCTCCAGCTCCTCATCTTCATCCTCTACTGACCGGACACAGTCCCCACCTCGGATTACTTGGAACACTGAGGACGAGGAGGAAATAGACGCCGAAATCATGGCTCAGAATCCCAACGTTTCGGGGTGTTGAAGGAGCTGATGAGGCAGAAGGCTAAGGCCGCTGCTGACGCGAAGAAAAAGCCGACTCCAGTCGAGGTGAAGAGCCCTTCTGGGGTCGTTCTGGCTAAAAGGAAGCCAGAAGAGGGTGGGAACCTGCCGAGTCCCACCCCTACTGATGTCGAAGCTGCCCATGCCGTCTCCAAAAGACGGAGGTTGGTGAAGGCACACGAGGTTGGTCCCTCGAAGGCGAAAGGCAAATCAAAGGTCTCCAAGAAGGCCGAGACCTGGGCTCCTCAAATGCTGATAGAGGGTGTGACCCCTATCACAGTTGCCGACATAGCCAGGGACCTGGGAACTGCCACGGCCCTTGCCGAGGCCATAATGTTGCCCAGGGATATCGAGCCCTATGCCGACTCCGAAGATCACGTCATGCTTCGGACAACGATCGCACACAATATTTTCGTAAGTTTCTCACTTCGGTAATATCCTTTGCGTATTTGACTGCGTTTGTTCTAACTCTTCTATTGATGCTGTAGGCGATCCAGAAGTCCATGCTCTGCATCGGGCAGAGCCGAGATCGGGCGGCAAAGCTGATTAATGCCGAGGCCGAGGTGAGAGAATTCAAGCTGAAGTTCTCCACCGCTCAAGATGAGGCCGATGGCTACAAAAAGAAGGCTCATGAGATAGCCAAGAAGGCTGAGTCCCTCGACCATCTCCTGACCGAGGAGAAGAAAAGGACAGCCGAGGAGAAGAATAAGGCCCGTCAGCTCGGCATGAATGAAGCTGCCGAGGACTTCCTCAATAACCAAATTCCCGACATGCAGGAGGAGTTCCTGGCCGTTGGATGGAAGGCTGCATTGAAGGCTTGCAACATTGTCGCCGACTCGTCCCTATTCAAGGAGATTCCCCACTCCTCTGATCTTGCCGAGGAAGAGGCGCCTGTCCCCGAGGCCGATCTAACTGTCGAAGACTATGAAGAAGCTGGTGTCGGGGCGGACCCTGTTGCTGAGGAGGGCCGAGTTCAGGAAGACAGTGTTGCAGAAGAGGGCCAAATCCAGGAGGACCCTGTTGACATCGTCTGAAGGATGTCTTATGCTCTTTTTTTTTTGGCGTTTTATCCTTGTAGCCACAGCAAGTCTTTTTAATATTCATTTCTGCTCTTTCCTTTTGTAATTCACATATGAATGAATACAACTCGAATCTTTTGTCGGCAACTCTTGTCTTGATGCAAATGTGAACATTTCTCTTAAAACATTGGACTTTTCTCAAGTATGTTTGGTAATTCAAACTTTTCTCAAGTACTGAATTTTCTCAAGTATTGAGCCGAACAAACTTTTCTCAAGTCTGTTCGGCTGTTTAACCTATGCTTAGGCTTTGACGCATACTTTTCTCAAGTATGTTCTGGAGTTCAAACTTTTCTCAAGTGTTGAACATTCTGATCTAGTGGTGACATCACTAATAACCTTTCTGAATATCTATTTGAACATTGAAACTGGAACTTTCATTCACTAAGAAATAATCATAAGTACAGAAATAAAGAAATTACTGATAAAACTTCTTAAGGTTGGAGACATTCCAAGTCCTTGGTATTTTCTTATCATCCAGATCTTGCAGTTTGTAGGCGCCCTTCCCGAGTCGGCCTATAACTCTGTATGGACCCTCCCAGTTGGCCCCGAGCTTGCCATCAATTGGATCTTTCGTGTTTCCCATGACCTTGCGCAGGACTAGGTCGCCGAGATTGAATTCCCTCTGATGGACTTTCTTGTTATAGGTTCTAGACAGAGTTGATTGATAGGCAGCGAGTCTGATCATGGCTCGTTCTCGCTTTTCTTCGGCAAAATCGAGCTCTATTGCCAATGCTTGATCATTGCCACCTTGCTCCATCACTTTGGTTCGGAGGGTCGGGATGCCAACTTCAAGAGGAATGACAGCCTCTGTGCCATAAGCAAGTGAATATGGGGTTACTCCCGTAGATCGGCGAGGAGTGGTCCTGTATGCCCATAAGACGAGTGGCAATTCCTCCACCCACTTACCCTTGGCTTTCTCTAGCCGTTTTTTCATTCCTCCCAATATCGTCTTGTTCGAAGCTTCTGCTTGCCCATTGCATTGGGGATATGCCACTGAGGCGTAATAGTTTCTGATCTTGTATTGTGAGCAGAAAGCCTTGAACTTGTCCTGGAACTGGGTTCCGTTGTCCGAGACGATGGCGTAGGGGATGCCGAATCTGGTGATAATGTTCTGCCATACGAATCGCTCGACATTCTTCTCGGTGATCTTGGCCAGTGGTTCGGCTTCTATCCACTTGGTAAAATAATCTGTGGCAACCAACAGATACTTCCTTTCCCCGGTTGCTTTGGGGAGCGGGCCGACGATATCCATTCCCCATTGGGCAAAGGGCCATGGACTGGTGAGTGGCGACAGATCGGCAGCAGGTTGATGTGTGATCGAGGCGAACTTCTGGCATTTTTCGCAGATCTGGACGTACTTCTTTGCATCCTCTTGCATATATGGCCACCAATATCCCTGAGATATGGCTCGATGGGCTATGGACCTGCCCCCAACGTGACTCTCACATATCCCCTCATGAATTTCATACAAGAATTTCTGAACCAAAGCAGGGTGTACGCATTTCAAATGAGGACCAGTGTAGGACTTACGATAGAGTTCTTGCTTTGGTGATAGCCAGAAACGTGTTGCCTTGATCCGCAGCTTGTGGGCTTCTTTTTTGTCTTCGGGGACAGTTCCCCCAGTGAGGTATGAGATAATGGGATCCATCCAGCTTGGGCCGAGATCGATTTCCAAAGCCTTCTCAGCAATTGGGATGTCGATGCTCGGGTACTCAAAGGAATCCACATATATGGTTCTGAACTTGTCTCTGGGTATTGCCGAGGCCAAACATGCTAAGGCATCGGTGTGGTCGTTCTGTCTTGAACTGATGTGTGTCATCATTGTTTTCTTGAACTTTGATAACTCTGCCCTGGCCCTTTCTGCATAGGCGGTCATCCTCTCATCTCAGGTGGCATACTCCCCACTGAGCTGGTTGAGGAGCAATTGTGAATCGCAGAAGACTTCTACATACTCTGCCCCCAGATTATGTGCGCACTTGAGTCCGAGTATCAATGCCTCATATTCGGCGACATTGTTGGAGGCGCTGAAATTCAATCGGAAGGATTGCTCAAAATAGCACCCGTCTGGCTCTTCTATCACGATTCCGACTCCAGATCCTCTTGAACAGGATGATCCGTCAACATACAACCTCCAATATGGTGTTTGGTCGGGAACTATTTCCCCCTGTTCGGGCACATCCCCTTCCGAGATTGAAGCAATATTTTCCACAGGTTCATGGGAGAACTCCACGATAAAGTCTGCCAGGACCTGTCCCTTTACTGCTGTCCTCGAGAGGAATCTAATGTCGTATTCCCCGAGCTCCACAGACCAAGTTGCCACCCTTTCCGACAGTTCTGCTCTTCTCAAGACAGTACTGATGGGATGTTTGGTCGGTACTTCTATTGTATGGGCCATGAAATAGTGCTGCAATTTCCTCGAGGCCACCACCAGGGATAAAATCAGCTTCTCCAATGGGAGATATCTTGTCTCCGAATCCAGGAGCGTTTTGCTTACATAATAGACTGGTGTCTGCTCACCATCTTTGTTCTTCAACAATACCGCGCTGACCGCATGACTCCCTTCTCGGGAGTCATGATAAGCGGGGGGTTCACTAAGTAATTCTTCATATCTTGGAAAGCCATTTCGCATTCTTCCCCCCAGGTATACTTGGACTGTTTTCTCAACAGTTGGAAGAATGGCCGACATCGATCGGATGATCGGCTGATGAATCTGTTGAGGGCTGCCACCATTTCGGTTAGCCTCTGAACTTCCTTCACAGTTCGGGGACTCTGTAAATTTTGCAGGGCGACGATCTGATCGGGATTAGCTTCTATTCCCCTGCGTGTAACCAGATGTCCCAAGAATTTTCCCGAGCTAACTCCGAAAGCACATTTCGATGCGTTGAGCTTGAGTTTGTACTTTCTTAGTACCTGGAAAGTTTTGCCGAGATCATCTATGTGGGATTCGGCCTCTTCAGATTTGATGACCATATCGTCGATGTAGACTTTCATGCTCTTTCCGAGCAGCTCTTTGAACATGAGAGTCGCCAACCGCTGATATGTTGCCCCGGCATTTCTCAAGCCGAAAGGCATCACTTTGTAACAGAAGAGTCTGCGTGGAGTAATGAAGGACGTCTTCTCTTGGTCCGGCTCGTGCATGGCAATCTGATGGTATCCCCGATATGCATCCAGGAAACTCATGCGCCGATATCCAGCTGTGGCATCCACCAGCTGATCTATCTTAGGCAATGGAAAGCTATCTTTGGGACAAGCTTTGTTGAGACTGGTGAAGTCCACGCAAACCCTCCACTTGCCATTCTTCTTCTTGACCACCACGGTGTTAGATAACCACTCGGGGTAATGCACCTCTCTGATGGCATCGGCCTCCAGCAGCCGATCTACCTCTTCGGTTACAGCATCCACATGTTGGACTGCTGGCCTTCTTCTCTTCTGCATCACTAGTTTGTGGGCAGGATCCACATTCAAGTGATGGCATATGATATCCGGGCTCACCCCAGGCATCTCTTGTGGTGTCCAAGCGAATACATCTATGTGTTCTTTTAGAATTTTGATCAGGACCTTCTCGTCCTGCTCTGATAGCTCTGCCCTGATCAGAAAATACCGCTCTGGATCCGTCTCATGAGCTGGTATCTGCTTGAGTTCCTCTACAACGCGATCGGCTGGATTACGTCCGATATCCTCTATCGTTGGCCAACTCCGCCTGAGACGTTCTTAAAGCCTTATCTTTAGATGTCAGCCGGTCCCAAGCCCGGATAAAGGAGGAGGGTTGTGCGTTAGGTAGCTGACAGCCAGCACATAAAAAGACCCGTTAGATCCCTATGACATGAATCCTAAACTTACACTGAGTAGGAGTAAAACTGAGTATATGGTTTGCAAGTTTAGTGATACCAGAAGTGCGTACGAAGAAAAAGTGATGATTCAAGACCAGGAGATACCAAAGAGTGACCGTTTTAAGTATTTAGGCTCTATTATTAGTCAAGATGGAGAGATTACGGATGATGTGACCCATAGGATCCAAGTGGGGTGGCTCAAGTGGAGAAGTGCTACTGGCGTACTGTGCGACAAGAGGGTACCCACAAAGTTGAAGGAAAAATTCTATAGAATTGCTATAAGACCAGCGATGCTTTACGGGACAGAATGCTGGCCTATGAAGAAACAACAGGTGACCAAGATGAGTGTAGCGGAAATGAGAATGTTGAGGTGGATGTGTGGTAAGACTAGACGAGATAGGATTAGAAATGCAACAGTCCGCGAGATGGTAGGCGTAGCACCTATAGATGAGAAGTTGAGGGAAAATAGGCTTAGGTGGTTTGGGCATGTCTATCGTAGACCTACGGATGCCATAGTTAAGAGAGCGGATAGGATAGCTTTGCATAGCAATGCTCCGGGGTGGGGAAGACCCAAATTGACATTAGATGCGGTAGTGCGCAAGGATTTAAGTCTACTAGGGCTAAGTGAGCAAGCAGCACTTGACAGAACTCTTTGAAGGAAAAGGATTCATGTAGCCGACCCCAATTGATTTGGGACATAAGACTCAGTTTGGTTTGGTTTGGTTTGGTTTATCCTCTATCGTTGGCCGATCTGCGACTTCTATGGATTTCACGTGTTCGGCCTTTGGTTTATGCTTGATGGAGGTGACATAGCAGCTTCTCGCTGTTGTCTGATTACCCCGAACACATTCGATCCCCTTTTTCCCCGGAAACTTCAGCATTTGGTGGTAGGTAGAAGGAATTGCCCCCAGCCTGTGGAGCCAAGTTCTCCCCACAATGGCATTGTAGGCCGATGGTACATCCACCACCAGAAAATCCGCATCCAAGGTTACTTTCCCTGCTCGTACAGGGATAGTAATGGATCCTATGGGCCAGACTGCTTCGGCACTGAACCTGATGAGCAGTATATCGGCCTTCTTCAAATCCGCCTTGTCCAGCTTGAGCTTCTTGAAGGCATCATAGTACAGGATTTCTGTTGAGCTGCCCTGGTCAACTACGATTCTCTCCGTGTTGAGGGTGCCGAGGAGCAGCGTGATCATCAATGCATCGTTATGGGGATGTGTTACCCCTTCCAAATCCTTTTCCGAAAAGGAAATGACTGTTTCCACCTGTGTTGAGGGCTCTTTCCTCTTCTGCCCGAGGTGTTGTACATGATGTTCGTGCCCATCTCGGCGGCGTTGGAGCCGTACTTCCCTTTCATCTGGAACTGGAGTTGCCGCGTGTATGACATGCATGGCCCCAGTTACCATCACCTCTTCCTCAGAGGATTCGGCTTCCATCGGCTCTGGCTGAACCGCTTGTTGCCTCTGTTCGGCCACAAAACGTTGAAGGTGCCCGGTTTCAACTAATTCCTCTAGGAATTGTTTAAGCGCCTTGCATCTTTCTGTCATATGGCCATTTTTGCGGTGATAGCTGCACCAATCTTTGTTCGGGTCACGCTTCACTGGCTCTCCCGTCCCAGCTGGCCACTTCCAGAAGGGCTCGTTCTTCAAGGGATAGATCATCCAGAAGATCGGGGTGTTGAAAACCGTACGTATAGCTCTATACGCCTGAGCCCCAGGTGGTTTTCGCTCCCTTGGTGCTTGTGACACCTCGGCCACCTCGATTCTGGGCCTCTTGGCCTCAGGCATCATTACCGCGTTCCTATGTGCCTTAGCTACTGGCCGATCTTTGTCTCGGCGGATCTCATCTTCGAACTTGGCATACTTCTCGACTCTGCTCATCAAGTCGGCAATGGTACTTGGGGGATCTATGGTGAGAGACTCTCTGAGCCGATCTCGGTATGACAATCCCAGCCTGAAAGACTCTACGGCGTAGGCCTCTGTGCAGTCCCCGATCTCATTGTAGGTGGCCCAGTACTTGCTGGCATACTGTCTGAGATCCTCTTCTGGTCCTTTTCTCAAGGCCAGAAGCGTGTTCACGTACTTTTTTTGTGCTCGGTTAGCCACAAATCTCTTGAGAAACTGGTCTGCCAGTTGCCTCCAGCTTGTAATTGATCTCGGCGGCAGAGCCTAAAACCAATTCAGGGCCATCTCTCCCAAGCTCAGTGAAAATACCTTGCAGTAAAGGCTGTCTTGGCCCACATAGATCATCATGGAGTTCACGAATCCTTTGATGTGAGTCATCGGATCCGTTCGTCCATTATAGATTGTAAATTTCGGAGGGACAAACTTTCTGGGTAAGTCCTCCGTCTCTATCTGAACTGACAACGGTGATACTGCCAGCTGTTGCAGCTCCTTGTGATTTTCGTCGTCCTCCGGGCGGTTGAGTCCCAATTGTTGATTCAACCACGCCCTCATATCGGGTGGTGGAACCACCGGCGGCAAAGGCTGATATGGGAGCTTTGGTTGGACGTTTGGGGCCGATTCTGCCCGCTGATTCAGCCATTCCCTCATGTCAGGAATCGGCTGTGCCTGGGGTGGTCCGCCTAGATTAGACGATGCTCCCATCTGCCTTTCTCCCCCTTGGGGCCTTCTGCTAGGTTCGTGTCGGCTATCTTGCCGAGACGGCCTAGCCTCAGAGCGTTCGTCATGTCTAGATACTGACTGGCGGACTGAATCTTTTTGTTTGCGGAGAGTTCGGTTTTTTCTCTCCATGCGTCGTATGTAACGCCTCATATCTTCTACTTCTTGATCCCTCCTTCGGATCCGATCAGCATTATCGTACTCTTCGTATCGACGAGACCCTTCATGAGTTCGGGATTCTCTCCCACCCTCATTCCGGGATTGAGTTAGGGATTTGTCCCTGTTTCTAGACCGTTCCGCTTCTCGCGGACGATCTGGACGTTGCTCCAGAGGCAATGGCGTGGGTAGCGCAGGAGCTCCCGATGTGTTGGCAGACAGCGGAACGGTGGGATGCGGGGATCTTGATCTTCCTTTGCCATCACGTTCCCTCCCCTGATCTTTTCTAGATGTTTCAGCCATGAATCTTTAGCTTTACCACAGATGACGCCAATTGTAGGGGGGTTGATTCGATGATCAGGACGGAAAGCTAAGAATCCACTTTCCAGCCGAAACAGTACTTCTCTCAATATGTGGACCTGTGATCTGCAAAAGAATAACCTGTCAAAGAGCCCTCTGCCGTTGTGGCAGGAGGACACTCCGATGATTAAGTCAGGAACAATCTCACAGGAAAGTGACAACGCATGCTAATATTCTCTATTAGCAGGCGAAACTCTCAGTCTTTAGGCGTACATTTTTTGTTCATCCGGAGCTCTATTTATAGACTTCATCCTGCGCCCTAATTCTCTTAGGGCGTTCTTGGGCCCCAATTCTGTTAGGGCTCTCTTGGGCCCCAGTTCTGTTAGGGCTCTTTTAGGGCGAAGTGTCCTCTGATTGGCTATGGATTTCACGTCCATAACTGATTGATTCTGACACATCCTTCTCGGAAAAACGGTTACAGGTCACCTTTCTCGGGCTGCCCGTAATCCTGACCGACTTTCTCAGTTCGGCGAGTCATGGATCCGCCTTTCTCAGGTCGGCATTGCTAAATGCATGATTCTGTTATCCTGATTTGGGTATGGTCGGCACTCCTCGTGTCGGCCAACATCTCACGTGACCGGCACGTGCTTCTAGATATGTTATTTGGTCTCGGCCGATCTTCAAACTTATTCGGGGGGTCTAAATGTATTTTCTCAATTACATTTTACCCTCGTCAGTTTCATTTGTTTTGTTCTTCTTAAAAGCCTCAAAAGAAATGTAGAGAGTACAGGTGTAGTAGTACCAGCTGGTCAATGAGAATGCGAATTTCCTCTCCATGTGTCTGCATTTTGGCAAGGCCCCACAAATTATTAACCGCTATTACCCATAATAATTAATTAACAATTTGTATTTAATGCCGAGCAAAAAAAAACAATTTGTATTTAAAATTCACGCTAATCAGCGTATTTTGATTGAACAAGTCTCACAAGTCTATAAACCACTGCCATGTCCGGCACGGTACACCAACCAAATTATCTCGTGTGGGACAAATAAATTACATCGGGTCCAAATGATTTTCATTGGGGTTAATTTATAAATATGATTTTGTAAAAACTAAATACAAAACATATTTTAATCCCCACCACAGAGAGAGACCCAGTTCAACTGTTTGTCCCACACAATTAATGAAAATCAAAAAGGTGTTCAAACCTTTTTCGGTGTTTCAACTCCTCGTTAAAAAAGAAATGCCGATTCCACACATTGGGGCTAGTTTCATTTTTTTTTTGTTCTTCTTAAAAGTGGCAAAAGAAACGTTGAAAGTCCAGGTGTAGTAGTACCTCAAGGGGAATGCGAATTTCCTCTCCATGTCTCTGCATTATGGCAAAGCCCCATTGGTACTTTGGCAATTGGTACTTTGGCGATCCTCTCCAGACAACTGCTTTATACATTCCTGGAGCTTTCAGTTTTGACTCCTGTTTAGAGAAAAACCAAATTCAGATTCAAAAGTTACTAACACTTGTTGATTCATTAACTTTGTATATCGCCGAAATGATCCGTGCTTGTTGCATGCACTCCTGTGTGGATCAATCTTTTGAGCATATTTCAACCCTCGAAGCTAGCAAGCCTCACATTTGTTGTTACCTTTGGAACTTGACCAGTTAGTTGCTTTGAAATACAGATTTTCATTTTCCTTATTGGATCACTTCGTCCTGCTGCCTCTCTCTTTCTGGGGTTGGGTGGTCAGTTTGGTATCATTTTCTTTTTTTCTGTTCTGAATCACAACCTTTCATTTTTCCAGAACCAACCCATTTAGTTGAAAACAACAAAATTATGCATCAGATTCTTTACTCCTGATTCTGCCCCAAAAACGGATACCATATGCCAAAAATATTCTTCAAAATTGCATACAATATAAACAATAATGAAAGAAAGAAAACAGTTTGATGTGATCCCAAAGTGCTAGTTGGATTGGAATTCACGTCCGACTAAGCCTTGTTTGAAAACAGTTTTTTTTTTTTTTTCTTCAAAGGCAAAGAAAGAAATTTTATTAATCAAAGGAGAGCGAGAGATCAAAAAGAGAGGTCGGCAGGAACAAAAAAATCTAGGTATACATTATACAACGCCTCTACAGCAGATATAACTCGTTTGAAAATAGTGTAACACACACACACACACAAAGAGAGAGAGATATAACTTACATCATCAATTAACGATTGCTCATCCATGTTATGAAACAGCCCTCGATCCAGACCCAATTGAACCAAACACCGAAATTTTTTAGGAATCAAAATTAAAATTGACCGGTACAGAATTCAAACCGACCGAACTCAAGAAATTTTGGTCGATTTTTCGATCGGTTCGATTTAATCGATTTTTTCCTAAAATGCATGCCCTTGGAAAGTGCGGTAGGATGATTGTCCTTGGAAAGTGGAGAACTACGAAGGTGAGAGTAATGTGAGAGAAAGCCGTGAAGGAAGGAACCTAGGAGGTATTGTTGGGAAACATTTATTTTTTTTGGTTCAGCTTATTATTGAGAAATTTCAACTGAGCATTAATTTGATTTAGCTCGGTCAGTTTTTGTGCGTATACCGGACTGAAACCATGGATTTGGGAAGTAAATATAAATATTCGATCCCAACTAAAATAATTGGTGGACCGAGATCGATTCGGAATTGTTCAGTCGAATTGGGTAATTCTTAGATTTTGGGCTGGACTTAAAATTTATTTGAGCCTACCATAAGTGAACTTTCAAATAATTTAGGCCATGCAAAAAAAAAAAAAAAGATTTACAAGTCGGTTCAATTGGTTACATAGTTCAAGGCTAATCTATATAAGTCGGTTTGAGATCAATTTGTATACAATCGAACCCAACACCAAAAGTTTTTATAGCTCAAAATTAAAATCACCAGTACAAAATTTAGAATGACCTAACACCAATAATTTGGATCGACTTTTTTTCATCTGTTTGATTTGGTCGGGTTTTCTTTTTTACCCCGATACATGTGCTTGGAAAGTGGGGTAGGAATAGGATGCATGCTTTTTGAAAATGGGGTAGGAATACGAAGGTGAGAGGAAGCCATTTGGTTTTTTTTTTTTTTTCCTTTTTGGGAGCCTGATGTGGGGGTTGTTAAGAGAATTTGCTCCTCAAATTAGAGAAGGAGGTTGTTTGGGGAGCCGGATGCGGATGCTCTAAGAGGAAGATGCGATGTTATGGAGGAAGAGCCCCCACTAAATAGCTAGTCAATCTCAACCTTTACCTTTTCTATCCAAGCTTGATAGACCCAGATCCAACACTTGGTTCTATTCTTATTGTTGTTGTTGGAGAATTTTGACGAGTCTATTAATGCAGGAACACTATGAAATAGTCGTCCGACATCAATGCTGACTGATCCAGACTAATTGGAATATTATCCATTGTTTTATAAGAGCTCTACTTAATGCTAAAAAAAACTTTCTAATTTAGACATTTCTTGACCTATTGGGTGTTGAAATTGTCAAAATAAAATGGGTTTTTAATTGGGTGTTTTATCAAAATTTCCTTGTGCTTGAGAAAATTTATTTTAGAGTGTAGAGATTTGTCCCACATTGCTTAGGTGGGAGAAAGTTTAATGGTTTATATAAGGGAGCACACCTATCAAGTTTACTTTAATAGCTTAGTTCTAAAGTGGCTTGGCTCGTAGGTGCTTCGCACCGTAATTAAGGTGCTCCGCACCTTAAACCGGCAAAGCCGGTGTGCTTCGCACGTGCGTGCGCGTGGCAGTGGGCTGTGTGGCGCTTTGATGGCGCACTTTGCACTTAGCGGGAGGCGCCATTTCTTATTGCGATTTGGCAGTAAGGTGGCGCTGACGTGGCACACGCGTTGTGTACGTGTAGCGGTTGAGTCACACGCGGTGCGCCTGTTGGATTGGACGCGACCCATGGTTCGTACCCGTTCGAGTGAACCGATTGGGTGTGGGCGTGTCCGTTCACGAACAGGTACAACCCTGTGCGAGTGGGTGCATCTGAGTCTATAAATAGAGCCCAGATCACAGCCATTTAGACACTGAATTAATCAGAAAACTCTCTCACTTCAAAATCCGTTTATCTTGTGCTGTTCATTCGTTATTCTGCAGAAACGGATTTAACAGTCACTTGGTTCTTTTATTTTATATTTGATTCGGTATTCTGTCTGTTCTTCGTTTGTGCGTACGCAGACAGAAGATCTTTCGATCGGGCTTCGTTGTATCTTCGAAACATATTCGCTGCAACCCGGTGCACACCAATTGGTGGGGGCGAATACTGTTTTTCGGAAAGCGACGTCGTAACGCGCCTCGAAGCAAGTTCATCATATTGTTCACATTCCGAAGATTCCAGATTTTGCACCAACAATCGAAAAACAGTATTCCTGCAATGGCGTCAAAGTCTCTGCGACAGTTGACACAAGATTTCGTGAAGTTGGACAAGTTTGATGGCGGTAACTTTAGCCGTTGGCAAAAGAAGATGCATTTTATGCTTACGACTTTGAATGTCGTTTATGTTCTCACCACTCCCTATCCGGAGAAGAAAGAAGATGAAACATTGGAGGAGACTCGGGTGAGGATGAAGTTTGAGAATGATGACTACATTTGCAAAGGGCATATTCTGAATGCACTATCGGACCCACTGTTCGACGTGTATACCAATACGGAGACTGCGAAAGAAATGTGGGACTCATTGGAGGGTTGTTATCTGACAGAAGACGCGACAAGTAAAAAGTTTTTGGTTAGTCAATTTATGAATTTCAAAATGATAGATAACAAGTCTGTGATTGATCAATTGCATGAATTTCAACATATCTTGAATTAGTTTAAGATTAAAAGTATGAATATGGATGAATCGATCATAGTTTCGTCTGTGATTGATAAACTCCCTCCCTCTTGGAAAGATTTTAAGAAAAGTCTTAAACACAAAACTGAGGATCTTACGCTGGAGCAATTGGCTATCCACCTTCGTGTGGAGGAAGAGTCAAAGCGTCAAGAGAAGGAAGAACTTGGCGCTAATAACTCCAAGATTCATATGGTGGAAGAAGGGAAAGGTTCCAACAAGGGTAAAGGAAAAAAGAAATTCCGACGAAGCAACGACAAGGGCAATGAACCGAAAGGAAAAAAGGCAAAAGTGGAATGTTGGCGTTGCGGTAAGTCAGGGCACTTCAAAAAGGATTGCAGATCCAACATGAAGAAAAATTCAGAAGCATCGGGGTCAAAAGGCAATTTTTTGGCTGTTTTATCCGAGATTAACATTCTCGAGGATGCTGGAAACTGGTGGATCGACTCAGGTGCTACAAAGCGTGTGTGTAATGATAAGAGGTTCTTCACGGACTATGAAGTGGTTGATGATGGTACTGTTCTCTATATGGGAAATTCATCTACTGCTGTTATCAAAGGCAAAGGAAAAGTGGACTTGGAGTTCACTTCTGGGAAGATGCTAACTCTGACAAATGTTTACCATGTACCAGAAATTAGGAAAAATCTTATATCTGGAGGCCTGCTTAACAAGCATGGTTTCAAGTTAGTGTTTGAGGCAGATAAATTTGTTCTGTCCAAAAGTGGTATTTTTGTTGGGAAAGGTTATTTTGTAGAGGGCATGTTCAAACTTAACATAAATAATACAAGTGCTATTTCTGCTTACATGATTGACTCTCTTTTTTTATGGCACACTCGTTTAGGGCATGTGAATACTAGGAAAATGGATTTTATGGTTAAATTTAATTTAATTCCTAAATATAATATTGATATGGTTGACAAATGTAAAGTTTGTGCGCTTACTAAAATTACTAGAGTTCCATTTCCTAAAATTCAAAGAACCACCTCTTTATTAGAACTAGTTCATAGTGATGTATGTGACATGCATAGCACTCCTACTAGAGGAGGCAAGAAATATTTTACAACGTTCATAGATGATTATTCAAAGTATTGTTATATTTATCTATTGCATTCAAAAGATGAAGTTCTTGAAAGTTTTATTGCTTTCAAAACCGAAGTTGAAAATCAATGTGGAACAAAATAAAACGTTTAAGGTCTGATAGAGGTGGTGAATATCACTTTCCTGCTTATTGTGAATCAATAGGGATAATACATGAAAAGACTGCACCATATACTCCACAACAAAATGGAGTGGCCGAAAGGAGAAATCGGACTTTGACTAAGATGGTCAATGCTATGCTTAGTAATTCAGAATTAGGTACTGGTTTGTGGGGCGAATCCATACTTACCGCTGCGTATATTTTGAATAGGGTACCTCTCAAAAAGTCAAGAATAACTCCATATGAGTTATGGAAAAAGAAGAAATCTAACCTCAGTTACTTTAAAACTTGGGGTTGTAGAGCAATCGTTAGATTGCCAGAGCGTAAAAGAAAGAAATTGGGTGAAAAAGGAATTGAATGCATATTCATTGGTTATGCTTTACATAGTAAAGCATATAGGTTTCTAGTGTCTGAGTCATTTGATTCAATTGGAGTGAACACCATTATTGAATCACGTGATGCAGTGTTTTATGAAAATAGGTTTGGTCCTATTCCTAAGATAGTAAATCAAGAGGATGAACCACTCCTTTTGGAGTCTAATACAGAGACTGAACCTTCGGAACAGGTCGAACTTCGAAGAAGTAAAAGGGCTCGAGTTGCCAAGTCCTTTGGACCTGATTTTGTAGTTTATCTAGTTGAAGGAACTAGAGAAATTACATGTAATCATACCATGATTACACTTCATGTAGAGTCAGATCCCTTGACCTACGGGGAGGCTATGAAATCACAAGACTATGCTTTCTGGCGAGAAGCAATCCAAGATGAAATGGATTCTATTATGGGTAATAATACCTGGGTTCTTGCTGATTTACCTCCCGGTTCCAAAGCCATTGGCTGCAAGTGAATTTTCAAAAAGAAAATGTAAGTTGATGGTACAATAGACAAGTTTAAGGCACGGTTTGTTGCTAAGGGTTTTACCCAAAAGGATGGTATCGATTACTTCAATACATATGCACCGGTGGCAAGGATCTCTACAATTAGAGTTCTGATTGCCTTAGCTTCAATTTTTAAACTTCAGATTCACCAAATGGATGTGAAAACTGCATTTTTAAATGGTGAATTGGATGAAGAGATTTATATGAAGCAGCCGGAAGGATTTATTGTACAAAGTCAAGAACACAAAGTATGCAAACTTGTTAAGTCTCTTTACGGACTTAAACAAGCACCAAAACAGTGGCATAAAAAGTTTGATAAAGTAATTCTATCAAACGGGTTTAGGATACACCAGTCAGATAAGTGTGTATACAGTAAATTTATTGGTAATAATCATATGTTTGTACGTAGATGATGTGCTTATCGATCTTTGGAACTGATCTAGAGAGCATACAAAATACAAAAGAGATTCTTTCTTCTAGTTTTAGTATGAAAGATATGGGTGTAGCCGATATAATTTTAGGCATCAGAATTATGAGGCAAGGAGACAGTTTAGTCCTAAACCAGTCTCATTATATTGAGAAAATACTAAAGAAGTTTAATCACTTCGATAGTCCCCCAATATCTACACCTTTTGACCCGCATATTAAGTTGTATCCTAATACTGAAAGAGCTATATCACAATTAGAATATTCTAGAGTGATCGGAAGCTTGATGTATGCTATGACGTGTACAAGACTAGATATTGCGTATGTTGTGGGTAAACTAAGTAGGTATACTCACAACCCAAGTGACATTCATTGGAATGTAGTTAATCGGGTTTTGCGGTATCTAAAGAAAACTATAGACTACGGGATAGTCTATAGTGGGTATCCTTCAGTTCTAGAAGGATACACTGATGCTAGTTGGATAGCTGAGAATGAAGATCACTTGTCTATAAGTGGTTGGGTCTTCACTCTTGGAGGAGGAGTGGTTTCTTGGGGATCAAAGGAACAAAGTATCATTACAGATTCAACTATGGCTGCTGAGTTTGTAGTATTAGCATCAGGAAGCAAAGAGGCAGAGTGGCTAAGAAGTGTGTTGTGGGAACTACCCATGTGGCCAAAACCTATGCCACCGATATCTTTGCATTGTGATAGTCAGTCAATGCTATCACGGGCTTATAGCCAGGTATATAATGGAAAGTCCAGGCATATAGGACTTCGACATAGTTATGTCAGAAATTTGATAACTGATGGGGTGATAACCATTGATTATGTAAAGTCAAATCAAAATTTGGCAGATCCTTTAACAAAAGGTCTTGCAAGGGAGTTGGTGTGGAGAACATCAAAGGGGATGGGACTTCAGCCCACTGAGATATAATCACTCTTGGTGGAAACTCAACTCAACACTTGTTTTCCTACAAGTCTTGGGTTAAATGAGCAAAGTACACCATAAGTCGTGATGACAAACACTTTTCGGTTTAATCCATCCTAAGGTAAAGTGTTTGGTACCTGTAATGAAAATGAGGAGGTTGGGCTACTTAGCTCTTAATAGGTTTCTAACGGTATTGTTAGGTCTCGAATGCTGTAGTTACAGGGGCATTGTTAACCTACCTATACGAGTGTGAAGGTGGTGCCGCCTTCTAATGGTTCACGGGCAAGAACTATAGAGCTCTCATGAAATTAAGATACAGACACACGGCCAATCCACGTGTCAGCAAATTTGAATACCTAAGTCAGGTAAGATGCGTGCGTGAGACATGTCCGGTTGGAGATTATAGGATCGCTATATAAAAGCCAAGTCTACTATGCTTTCCGACTAACTTTGATGCGTCTTCACTAGATGAATGGTTAAATTCGTAAGACACCTTCATTGATGCACAAATCTTTTAAAGGAACCAAGGCTTCTTTTTTATTTTGAAAATGGTGGGGGATTGTTGAAATTGTCAAAATAAAATGGGTTTTTAATTGGGTGTTTTATCAAAATTTCCTTGTGCTTGAGAAAACTTATTTTAGAGTGTAGAGATTTGTTCTACATTGCTTAGGTGGGAGAAAGTTTAATGGTTTATATAAGGGAGCACACCTATCAAGTTTACTTTAATAGCTTAGCTCTAAAGTGGCTTCACTCATAGGTGCTTCACACCGTAATTAAGGTGCTCCGCACCTTAAACCGGCAAAGCCGGTGTGCTTCGCACATGCGTGCGAGTGCAAGTGCGCGTGCGCGTGGCAGTGAGTTGTGTGGCGCTTTGATGGCGCACTTTGCACTTTGCACGTCGGCGCGAGGCGCCTAGTAGGCGCTCTTTCTTATTGCGATTTGGCAGTAAGGTGGCGCTGACGTGGCACACGTGTTGCGTACGTGTGGCGGTTGAGTCACACGGGGTGCGCCTGTTGGATTGGACGCGGCCCATGGTTCGTACCCGTTCGGGTGAACCGATTGGGTGTGGGCGTGTCCGTTCGCGAACAGGTACAACCCTGCGCGAGTGGGTGCATCTGAGTCTATAAATAGAGCCCAGATCACAGCCATTTAGACACTGAATTAATCAGAAAACTCTCTCACTCCAAAATCCGTTTTTCTTGTGCTGTTAATTCGTTATTCTGCAGAAACGGATTTAACAGTCCCTTGGTTCTTTTATTTTATATTTGATTCGGTATTCTGTCTGTTCTTCGTTTGTGCGTACGCAGACAGAAGATCATTCGATCGGGCTTCGTTGTATCTTCGAAACATATTCGCTGCAACCCGGTGCACACCAATTGGTGGGGGCGAATACTGTTTTTCGGAAAGCGACGTCGTAACGCGTTTCGAAGCAAGTTCATCATATTGTTCACATTCCGAAGATTCCAGATTTTGCACCAACATTGGGTAGATGATGATGTAGAACAATCAGTCATTTCACCAACAAAGGATGATATGTATCTTGAATATGGACTCTCAACAGTTGAAATACTCCCTTAGCTTGGGTTTTGAGGAAAAGTTTTAAATGTTGAATGGTAAATGAAGATTGTACTCAAAAGTCTAATGCTGGAACACCATAGCCATACCAATTTGAGATGACTGATGGAAAAAAAAAACGTAGTTATCACAAGTGGAATGAGTTGTTCAACTAACTATTTTTTTGGTGGTTTTACTTTCCCATTTGGTGTTCGAGAAAATCGGAAATAACACTAGTCATGAATAGTAATAATAAACCTTTTTTTGCCAAAAAAAATATTTTCTTCTTCGTTGTATTTTGCTAGGTTATGGATACACATACTACTTTTCGACACTACAACGAATAGAATGCATACAACGGTAGGATATATGTTTGAAAAATGTTAAAAAGCCAATACCCTTATAACAGTAACCCAAGAAATTAGAATATAAAACCCGACCAAGAGTTAGTGGGTAATATTGACCACCTTAAGTAGGCATTATATATTCAAATTTGCTTTTGGGGCATTGGAATTATTCAAATGTTCTGTCGGATTATATTTGCTTAGAATATCATAACTGTTTTTTGTGGAACAAGGTATTGTATTGCTTTGAAAGTAGACATGCAGGCCAACAACAGACTAGATTCTGTTTCTATAAGCATTGGTGATAAGCTTCGTCTTCTCTCCCCTTCACCATCAGAGCGTTGCATGTTCAGAGTCCATAAGCAACTACATAGGGTAAATGAGAAAGCCTACGAACCACAGATTGTTGCAATAGGTCCTTATCACCACGGTAAAGAAAGCCTACGGATGATGGAGGAGCATAAGTTGAGGTATTTGCAGTTACTTCTTCGACGAAAACATGAGGTGAACATAAACAACTATGTCATTGCTATCAGGCTGTTAGAGCAAGAAGCACGTAGATGTTATGCTGAACCGATAAGTCTCATTTCAGACAAAATGATCGAGATGATGGTACTGGACGGATGCTTCATCATTCAATTGATGCGGAAGTTTGAGATGCCATGCTTGAGAGATGACAATGATACTATTTTTGAGATGGAGTGGATGTTTAACAGCTTGCAGCGCGACTTGATATTATTTGAAAACCAACTACCATTCTTCATTCTCTGCAAGTTGTTTGACATGA
Source organism: Arctostaphylos glauca (assembly GCA_019985065.2). Lineage (NCBI taxonomy): Eukaryota > Viridiplantae > Streptophyta > Magnoliopsida > Ericales > Ericaceae > Arctostaphylos > Arctostaphylos glauca. The sequence continues at coordinate 4,972,298 of JAHSPW020000015.1, forward strand.
TCGAGGCTCCAGACAACCATAAGCGGTTAATTCGTCTTGCCTTCTGAAAGGTTCTTCATATGGTCACATTATCACAATAAGATGATAACATAAGCAAATGGTATTCATGTCTATATGCTGTAGCAGAATATGAGACGATGAATTCAATGACAACTCTATTCACATATCACAACCCCATAGTCAGCTGCATGCATATCTCAACCGAATAGCCAGTTGCGTCCTTCTGAATGATTGCAGTTCTTATTTCCTAGAACACCCAATCCATCGTCTCACACAAGCCACAAATACTTGACGGCAAGTATGAACCTGCCTCCTTATGTTTATTGTGGAGACGAAGATGTAGGGCTATTATACCATGGATTGACATAATCACTAACATAAACTACATGAAACCATAGAATCGAAAAAAGGTGAAGTTATGGTCATACTATGTTTCTCTGCTAATCCTCTAAACTCTATCTCCCGTACTTCCAGCCTTTCAACTGTGCTCCTGCATTCCTGTAGATGCTGATTAACCTCTGCTTTGAACTTTTGATATATGAGTTTCAGTTTTTCTTTTTGAGCTGCATAACAAACTTTTGCATTTAAATCCCAACCATAAAGTGAAAAAAGTACAGTATCGATTAATCACTTAAATTCATTGCATTATTATAGTCGTAAGTTATAAATTGTTTTAATACGGTTACCTTCAAATTCAGTTTCAAGGCGCTTTCTTTTTTATTTGTGAAGGCTTTTTAGTTTCCCCCTGAAATATCATCATAATTGCATTTTAGAGCAAATATCTCTTTGCAAGGGAAAGGGAAAAATCCATGAGAAAAGAAGCCTAGTCAGTCCAACACCATCTCCAAAAGGGCCAACACTTGAAGTGGTGGTGGCACCCGCGATAAATCGGCTTAAAAAATATCGAGAAGGGCTTGATCCAAACAGTTTTTTATAAATGCTGATAGAAATAGTTTTATGAGAAACTGCTTCCATCAAGACCTTCCCGGTAACATTTTAAGCTGATTTCCTGCGAGTATTCTTAAAAATATATTTTAAACACATTGAATGGTTCGGATCATCAAAATTTGATCAAAAACTGGGAAGTCCTTATTTTAGCAAAATGAGGGATCCCTCATTAGAAGCTTACTCATTCATATATATATATATATATATATATATATATATATATATATATATATATATGTATGTATATATATTAGTGAGCTTTTATTAAGGGATCCCTCATTTTCTTAAAATGAGGACCTTCCATTTTTTGATCAAATTTTCATGATCCGAACCGTTAAATGTGTTTAAAACATGTTTTTAAGGATATTCGTGCGAAATCAGCTCAAAATATTCACGGGAAGGGCTTGATCCAATCAATTTTTTATAAAACAGTTCCTGTCAGCATTATAAAAAAATGCTTAGATCAAACTCTTCCCGATATTTGTTTGAGCCGATTTCTTAAGGGTATCCTTAAAAACATATTTTAAACACATTGAACGGTTCAGATCATCGAAAATTGATCAAAAAATAGGAGGTCCTCATTTTAACAAAATGAGGGATCCCTCATTAGAAGGTCTTCGTAAAGTTGTTGGATTCACTGATAGCAAGAAATCATGCATTGATTGGTCACGCTGTCTGAACTTTATTTTCAAAAAAAATTAAAAAAATTCATTGGCGACTTAAAAAATTATTCCAAGATTAACGGCAAACTCGAAACTTTAAATAAAAATATATTTTATAAATACTTTTTTTGTTAGTTATCACAGATTGTCCAGGCGGTGGCCAATAGCCAAAAGTAACATGATATTGCACAGTTTTTAACAAGTGTAGTATTTTTTAACGAGTTTAGTCAGTTTGTAATCAGTATATATAAGCAAAATATATTGTCTTATGTTATGAATAATTTAGTTTCTCCTGAATCTCCTGTAGGAGAGTACTTTCATGAATTTAAAAGAGAAAATAAGATTTGAGCAACACAAGATCTAACTATCTAATTAAATACAGTAGTGAATATCATGAAAGATATTTATTGATTATAATAGTTCGGGATTAGATCTTATCTTTCTGACGGAGTCATAATTGAATTGCCATCTTGAACGAACCTTCATAATTTTAAAGTGATCAATCTTGTCAATACTAACCATCCAGTTTAGAGAAAAAAATATAATAATTTGGAAAAATTGAAACTAATTTTAAAATAATGAAAATTCAATTTTTGCATTTAATTGTCTATTTTAGTCTTTGAATTCGGGTTTTTTATTTTTAAAGCTCACTCGAGAGTATAGGCCACTCGAGTGGTCTCTTCGAATATCATATTCAGTGTTTAATGGTGTTCATTATAGGGGAATCCGTAGGAAATTGTAGGCTTTTAAGCATGCATTATGAGATTTTTACATTACAAAAAAAGAGGTTGTAATTTGTTTTTCATTTATGCAATACAAGTGCTTGAAATCAGAAAGAATTTGTGAGAAATTGAGGGGTTCTTGAGTGTTGTTAAGGGTTGAAAGCTCTGCCCAACTTGTTTTCCAACTGTTTCTTGTGGGTTTTCACGATATTCTTTCGATTAAAGATTAACTTTTTTAGATGTAGATTTTATTGTTTTTCGCATGATTCTTGGGCTGAAATCGCATGTTTAGTTTCTGTTTGAGTTCAGTCTTTTAGATCTGGAATTTTCATAATTTGGAAAAAACGAAGGGCTGCTTGAGCGAGCCCCTCTGCTATTGACAAATTTTGCTCAAAGAACTAGAATCCAGAACTTGAAATTCAACAGGCCGCTCAAGCAAGCCCCCTTGATGTTGACAGATCCTAACCCAAAAATTAGAGGACAGAACTTGAAACTTAGTAGACCGCTCGAACGAGCTCTAGCTGCTTGAGCGACCTGTGTAATTTGCAGAATATTTAGCATTTTAATTGGGAATTCCGGCTATGAAATTCAGACTATAAACCCTACAGTTTTGAATGATTACACACTGTATATGTATACACTTGTGATATGTTTGTCCACGGATCTCCAAGGGATCTCGTGAGTACCGGTTGACCAATCAAGACTATGCACTATGTGTTAAGGTGAAATCATGCATGTTGAATAATGTTATTATGCGAGAACCTAACGTCGATGGAAAATGTGGAATCTGTGAATATTGTGGAAAATTACAATTCAACAGTAAGTGGAATAAGTAATATCATCCCTCGTGCTGCTTGTTTGCTGGGCTAGGTTTCCGAGTTGGTTGTCGGGTTAGATTCCAGAGGTGAATTGGTGGTTAGATTTCCCTTTTACTCTTGTTCCAGGCTATATTTCCGAGAAGAATTTGGCGGTTAAATTCCCCATCTCACTTTTGTATTTTGGGTTCAATTCCCAATGTGAGTTAGATTCTCACTGGCCGTCATGCTGTGTTGTTGTAAGGACCCAGAAAATTTGAGTTTTTAAAATAATTATTTGAAAGTTTATTTTGGATAAATAAATCTAATTAAGTGTATTATGTGTCGGATTATGATCATAGGAACCGAGCCCGAAGTCCCTTGGGTTATTTCGTGCGCGTATCCTTATTTGGCTATGTTAGTGGGTGCTCTTTGGGGTTTAAAATCAGATTATAAACAATAGGGAGGGAGAAAAGCCCTCATTCCCCTTAGCTCTCTCCCACTCCCCTTTGCTCTCTCTCCTTCTCTCTACAAATCTCACCTCCTCCCTCCACCATTGCCCAATCCCTTGGAGATATAGGGGCCGTGCATCGTGTTTAGCAAGGAACCAAGGCCGGATCGTGGTTGGAAGCTCGAAGAGTACGGATTCGAGCTTAGGAGCTTCACCAAGCTAGGGCTTCTTTCTTTGAGCAAGAACTTCCATTTCAAAGCTTGAGGTAGGGATTTCTACCTTGTATTATGTGTTTGTAAAGTGTTTTGGTAGCTATTTCGTGGGTAGTTTGCTGTTTTGGTGAGATTTGGTCCCTTTGCGAAATCTGCGATCGCGCAGTTTTTCTGCAGATCGTGTTCGGGCGTCCGGACGGGAGTCATGGGCGTCCGGACGGCTGATCCAGGAAAACTACAGAGAGTTAGAGAATTTGGTGTCCGGACGGGGAAGCCCGGCGTCCGGACGGAGCCGGCCCGGCGTCCGGACGGGACTGGACGGTGACCGGGCGGCCGGTTGTTTTGCGTGCTGAGTTCATTCTTATTATGTATTATGCCATGGAATGTCGTTATTTGGTGTTTTGATATGAATATAGAATACTTGGGATTGGTTGCGTATGAATAAATTGTGGAGTGTGATATGGATTTTCTTGATTTGTCATACATTGTTGGGAATGAAATGCGTGATGTCTAGCCTCCTTCGGGAGTGGTGCTAGGTGAATAATGAGGCTAGCCTCCTTCGGGAGTGGTGCTAGGAGAACAATGAGACTAGCTCCCGGATGGGAATGTGCTAGGAGGACAATGAGACTAGCTCCCGGTCGGGAATGTGCTAGGAGAAGCCATGAATCGGCATTGTCTAGCCTCCATTGGGAGAAGAGCTAGGGTATAATTCATCTTGACTTGGTGAAATTGGGATTGATAGGCATTGGTTGTGGTTGATGGATGGCGTGTGGTTTGTGTGGTTATGTATTGTTATGAAAGTGTTGCATTGATACTCCATGTTTATAGTGCATACCATGCATCTCACATATGCATAATCTTGGCATAGAATTTCCTACTGGGCTAGTAGCTCAACCCCTCCAATTTCAGGTATCGTTGCAGAGGAGTAGCATGGATTGCTTGGCGTGGCATGTTTTTGAAAGGAATGATGAAGAAGTTATTTAGCATCTGCATGAAAAATCTTTTTGGGGTAGATGCACTAGAACTTCATATGTACTTTGTTACCCAAGTGGGACTTCTGACTTTTGGAATTTATGAATTATGTAACTTGGGCCGATAGTGCCTCTTGACTTTAAGATGGAAATTTAAGGATTTATGAGTATTATTTTGTGGTTTTATTATATAAAATTTGGGGCATGACAACTTGGTATCAGAGCGAGAGTTGGAATACCTTGAGACCGTGGGGAGACTTAGAGTCTCATGGGTTCAAACTCTGCATTTTTGAAATGGCATGTGTGTGCTTGTGTGCATGACATTCATATGCATCATACAACTTGTTTCTCATGAGTAATTATAGAATTGATAAAAAGTGTTGGGTTTTCGTGTTGGGCATTGGCCTCGTATCGTGTGGTTGTTGACCTTGTTAGTGTTTACACATTGTAGAGATATGCCTCCTAGGCGTGGTGTGAGGTTGGGTGGACCGCAAGGCCGAAGCCGAGGCGGTGGTCGTTACCGTGAGATTCCATTGGAGGATGTGGTAAGTCAACAAAGGGAGGCTCCTCATGTGGAGAGGGTAAATGAAGAAGTTGAGCAAAATGTTGAACCACCGGTTGCTCCGGGGGTGTTTGCTCGGGAGTTTGTGGCGGCTCTCGCCAAGGCCAACATGTTGAGGACCAGTACAAGGGCCGAAGATGGAAATAGGGCAATGGATGCCATGAGGGAGTTTCGACGTTTGAACCCACCACTGTTTGGCGGGGAATGTGGTGATTTTCTAGCTGCTGATTATTGGTTGTCCGAGATCAACAAACTGTTTGATGCCTTGGATATTGTGGAGGATAACATTAGGGTCAAGATTGTGGCGTGCCAATTGACGGGGGAAGCAAATGAGTGGTGGAAGTCGGTTTTAGAATCACGGAAGGATGCAATGAGGGCTGCGAGGCGAGCAGCTGGGACTAATGAGCCGGACAGGGAGACTTTGACTTGGGCGGATTTTGAGGTTCTCTTTGAGAACCAGTACTTCCCGGAATCTTATCGTGACCAGTTGCGTGAACAGTTTGAGACGTTGGAGCAGGGAAATATGACTGTGTCCGAGTATGCTGCAAGGTTCCAAACCTTGTCCCGTTTTGCACCGGAGCTCGTGGCTTCGGAAAGTCGTAAATGCCGGCGTTTTGAGAGGGGTCTTCACTCCTCAGTTAAGAGGCTCGTGGTGAGCCAACGGAAGATGAACTTTGTGGACGTGGTGGAGTGTGCTAGAAGTGTTGAGTTGCCCAGAGAGGCACAACGGGGCTCCAGAGTGTGGGAACCAAGGTAGCCGAGTACGGTGCCAAGTTACTCTTCATCTTCGGGGAGTTCGGGAAGCCAAGGGCGTAAGCGCCAAAGGGAGCAATTTCAGTCCCAACGAAGCCATTCCAACCTTAGGCCCCCTGTTTCGTCGGGCTCGCGGAGCACTACTTCGAGGCCTCAGAGTGTATGTTTTCGATGCAATCAGCCTGGACACATCCGTACTCAGTGCCCGGTACCTCCTAAAGTTTGTTATACTTGTGGAAAGGAGGATCACATCTCGAAGAATTGTCCCCAAGGGGGAGGGGCATGTAGTGAGGTTGGCTCGGTGCAGCAACCGAGGCAAGGACAGGGGCAGCAATCCCATGGGGCTCCACAACGACAGCAACAGTCCCATTTTCGCCAAACCACTTCGGTGCAGGGTTCACAAACTGAGAAATGGGCTAGTTCATCGGCACCAGCGAATTTTGTTCGACGGGGAGGTGTGTATATGCAAGGGCATCAGGTTCCTGCTACGGCCTACAACATCACTACTGCAGTGGCACCTTCGACTTCTCAGAGTCCAGACCCGTCGGTTGTAAGGGGTACATTTCTCGTATTCAACTCTTTTGCAAGGGTTTTATTTGATTCTGGAGCATCACATTCGTTTATTGCTGCATCATTTGCGTGTGCTCTGGGTTTGGAGACCACCTTGTTAGACCCACCGTTGTATGTAGAGACACCTATTGGGGGAAAATCATTACTTGACCGGGTGTGTAGAGACTGTGAGCTTGTGATACTTGATCGCCGATTTACCTATGACTTCATTGTATTGGGCATGACTGGGTTTGATGTTATTTTGGGTATGGACTGGTTGTCTACCCATCGTGCCATGATCGATTGTTTTAAGCGCCGAGTCCGTATTTGTTCGCCGGTTGATGGTTGTTTTGAGTTCTTTGGAGAACGCCGAGAACCGCTAGAGCCTTACCTTTACGAACCCCAGGAGCGAGACTCCATTTATGCCTTGTTGGCTAGTTTGACACTTGATGAGAATGTACACGAACGAGGTGAGTTGCCGTTGGTGGTCCGAGACTTCCCAGATGTGTTTCCGGAGGAGTTACCCGGTTTACCTCCCAAGAGAGAGATTGAGTTTACAATAGACTTAATTCCAGGTACCACACCAATTTCCATGCCTCCGTATCGGTTTGCTCCGGCCGAATTGAAGGAGTTGAAGATTCAATTGCAGGAGTTGCAAGACTTGGGTTTCATACGTCCAAGTACATCACCGTGGGAAGCTCCGGCCTTGTTTGCACGGAAAAAGGATGGATCTTTACGGTTGTGTATTGATTATCGGAAGCTAAACCGTGTGACCGTGAAGAATAAGTACCCAATGCCTAGAATTGACGACTTGTTTGATCAACTCCGAGGAGCTAGGTGTTTCTCAAAGATTGACTTGAGATCGGGATGCCATCAGTTGAGAGTCCGGAATGAGGACATCCCAAAGACTGCCTTTCGGACGCGTTACGGGCACTATGAGTTTGTGGTGATGCCATTTGGGTTGACTAATGCTCCGGCCACGTTTATGGATCTTATGAACCGTATCTCCGTATGTACCTTGACCAATTTGTGGTGGTGTTCGTTGATGATATTTTGATATACTCAAGCACGGAAGAAGATCATGAATCGCATTTGGCCATAGTTCTTGGGCTTTTGAGGGAGCATCGGCTTTATGCTAAGTTAAGCAAGTGCGAATTTTGGCTCTCCGAAGTCAAGTTTTTGGGGCATGTAGTTTCGCAAGGAGGGGTGTCTGTTGATCCGGGAAAGATAGAGTCAGTAATGAGTTGGCAACGACCGAAGAACGTTTTTGAGATTCGGAGCTTTTTGGGTTTGGCCGGATACTATCGTCGTTTCGTACTTGACTTTTCTCGTTTGGCGGCACCTATGACCCGATTGACTCGTAAAGGGGCGCATTTTGTTTGGGATGACGCATGCGAGGCAGCGTTTGAGGAGTTGAAGCGGCGTTTGACTAGCGCACCAGTCTTGATAGTACCCGATAGGGGAGTTGGTTACTCGGTGTATTGTGATGCATCGAAAGAAGGACTTGGGTGTGTTTTGATGCAAACAGGACGAGTCGTGGCCTATGGGTCAAGGCAATTGAAGATACACGAACGGAACTACCCAACTCATGACTTGGAGCTGGCCGCAGTGGTGTTTGCTTTGAAGATTTGGCAACATTACCTCTATGGTGAGAAGTTTGAAGTCTTCTCCGACCACAAGAGTTTGAAATACTTGTTCTCCCAGAAGGAGTTAAATTTAAGGCAACGCCGGTGGATGGAGCACATCGAGGATTACGACTTTGAATTGCAATACCACCCGGGAAAGGCAAATGTGGTAGCGGATGCGTTGAGCAGAAAGCCAATTCAACTGGCAAGTTTGGCCATTCGGGAATGGAAGATGATAGAGGAGTTGGAGAGTTATGCGACGTGTTTCGAGGAAGCCGGTGATGGGACGACGTTGTGCAATATGACGATTAAGTCCACCTTATCCACCCGGGTAGTGGGTGCTCAACAACATGATGAGGAGACGGAAGAGTTGCGCTGGAAATTCTTAAGTGGTAATGCCCGTGATGGATGGATGATCTATGCGGACCGAGGCCTTCGCTTCCAAGGAAAATTGTTTGTACCTATCTCTTGTCGGGAGGAGATTTTGAAGGAGTTTCATCATTCTCCTTTAGCTGTCCATCCAGGTGGAACAAAGATGTACCATGATTTGCGTCGGCAATTTTGGTGGTTTGGAATGAAGCGGGATGTGGCAAGTTTCGTGGCGAGATGTTTGACGTGCCAACAGGTAAAGGCCGAACACCAACGACCCGCGGGGGAGTTGCAACCCTTGCCAGTAGCGGAATGGAAGTGGGAACATGTGACGATGGACTTTGTTACGGGTCTACCAAGATCGCCGAGAGGGCATGACGCGATATGGGTAGTAGTGGACCGTTTGACCAAGACCGCTCACTTTCTACCAATTCGGGTTACTGATTCAGTGGGGAAGCTCAGTCGACTGTATATTCGCGAGATTATCCGCTTGCATGGGATTCCCGTTTCTATTGTGTCCGACCGAGACCCTAGATTTACGGCACGATTTTGGCAGAGCTTGCAGGCAGCACTTGGTACGAACCTATTATTTAGTACTGCTTACCATCCCCAGACCGATGGGCAATCCGAGCGTACGATTCAGATTCTTGAGGATATGCTTCGGGCATGTGTTTTGGACTTTCGGGGAAATTGGGAGGATCACTTGCCTCTTGTCGAGTTTGCCTACAACAATAGCTATCAATGAGTATTGAGATGACACCGTTTGAGGTTTTGTATGGTAGGCCATGTAGATCACCCGTGTGTTGGACCGAGTTGGGTGAGGCAACGCTGGTGGGGCCGGATTTGATTGGGGAGACTTCCGAAAGTATGAAGTTGATTCGCAAGCAACTTGCGAGGGCGCAAGAGAGGACTACGGAGTTAGTCAAGACAATCCGCCAACGATTACTTACCGCTCAAAGTAGGCAGAAAAGTTATGCCGATCGACGCCGTCGTCCATTATCATTTGAGGTGGGAGACCATGTGTTCTTGAAAGTATCGCCACGACGGGGTTTGTCGCGTTTTGGGCGGAGAGGAAAGTTGTCACCGAGATATATCGGGCCGTTTGATATCATTGAGAGAATTGGAGAAGTTGCTTACCGTTTAGCCTTGCCACCAAAGCTGTCGGGTGTGCATGATTTATTCCATGTTTCGATGTTGAGGAAATACGAGCTGGATCCTTCTCATGTCTTGGAGTGGTCCGAGTTGGAGCTTGAGGCTGATGCATCTTATGGAGAGCAACCGATCCGTATTCTAGATGCCCGAGAGCAAGTGTTGAGAGGTAAGACGATACCTTTGGTTCGGGTACTATGGGGCAACAAAGGTAAGGAGGAGTCCACGTGGGAACGTGAGGACGAGGTTTGGGAGAAATACCCGCATTTGTTTAACCCGTGACTTCTATGTGCTTATCATTTGATTGATGGGTTGGGGCGTGTTGCCACCCTATTGTATGTTTGCTTGTAATATACTCTTGAACATGAACTATAGAACTTGAAATGTGACTATGCGTTGATTGTTATGTACTCGATGAGCACGGTGCGTGCATGCTTGTTATATATGCTTGGTTGATGTTACTTGAACATGATAACTTGATAGTTGGCATCCGTTGAGCTTTGTGAAAGCACAGATTGGTTTATTGTAAAGATTGAGAAATAGCGATGTGTCCGTATCTGGAAGTATCTGTGTCTGACTTGTGGATTATGTGTAGAGGTATCGGTATCGGCATGTTGTTTTAAAATTTCGAGGACGAAATTTCTTAAGGAGGGGAGGATGTAAGGACCCGGAAAATTTGAGTTTTTAAAATAATTATTTGAAAGTTTATTTTGGATAAATAAATCTAATTAAGTGTATTATGTGTCGGATTATGATCATAGGAACCGAGCCCAAAGTCCCTTGGGTTATTTCGTGCGCGTATCCTTATTTGGCTATGTTAGTGGGTGCTCTTTGGGGGTTAAAATCAGATTATAAACAATAGGGAGGGAGAAAAGCCCTCATTCCCCTTAGCTCTCTCCCACTCCCCTTTGCTCTCTCTCCTTCTCTCTACAAATCTCACCTCCTCCCTCCACCATTGCCCAATCCCTTGGAGATATAGGGGCCGTGCATCGTGTTTAGTAAGGAACCAAGGCCGGATCGTGGTTGGAAGCTCGAAGAGTACGGATTCGAGCTTAGGAGCTTCACCAAGCTAGGGCTTCTTTCTTTGAGCAAGAACTTCCATTTCAAAGCTTGAGGTAGGGATTTCTACCTTGTATTATGTGTTTGTAAAGTGTTTTGGTAGCTATTTCGTGGGTAGTTTGCTGTTTTGGTGAGATTTGGTCCCTTTGCAAAATCTGCGATCGCGCAGTTTTTCTGAAGATCGTGTTCGGGCGTCCGGACGGGAGTCATGGGCGTCCGGACGGCTGATCCAGGAAAACTACAGAGAGTTAGAGAATTTGGTGTCCGGACGGGGAAGCCCGGCGTCCGGACGGAGCCGGCCCGGCGTCCGGACGGGACTGGACGGTGACCGGGCGGCCGGTTGTTTTGCGTGCTAAGTTCATTCTTATTATGTATTATGCCATGGAATGTCGTTATTTGGTGTTTTGATATGAATATAGAATACTTGGGATTGGTTGCGTATGAATAAATTGTGGAGTGTGATATGGATTTTCTTGATTTGTCATACATTGTTGGGAATGAAATGCGTGATGTCTAGCCTCCTTCGGGAGTGGTGCTAGGTGAATAATGAGGCTAGCCTCCTTCGGGAGTGGTGCTAGGAGAACAATGAGACTAGCTCCCGGATGGGAATGTGCTAGGAGGACAATGAGACTAGCTCCCGGTCGGGAATGTGCTAGGAGAAGCCATGAATCGGCATTGTCTAGCCTCCATTGGGAGAAGAGCTAGGGTATAATTCATCTTGACTTGGTGAAATTGGGATTGATAGGCATTGGTTGTGGTTGATGGATGGCGTGTGGTTTGTGTGGTTATGTATTGTTATGAAAGTGTTGCATTGATACTCCATGTTTATAGTGCATACCATGCATCTCACATATGCATAATCTTGGCATAGAATTTCCTACTGGGCTAGTAGCTCAACCCCTCCAATTTCAGGTACCGTTGCAGAGGAGTAGCATGGATTGCTTGGCGTGGCATGTTTTTGAAAGGAATGATGAAGAAGTTATTTAGCATCTGCATGAAAAATCTTTTTGGGGTAGATGCACTAGAACTTCATATGTACTTTGTTACCCAAGTGGGACTTCTGACTTTTGGAATTTATGAATTATGTAACTTGGGCCGATAGTGCCTCTTGACTTTAAGATGGAAATTTAAGGATTTATGAGTATTATTTTGTGGTTTTATTATATAAAATTTGGGGCGTGACAGTTGTTTATGGGTTTAATTCTCTGAGCATCGTCCCGATTAAAAGAAATGAAGAAGAATGAACTTAAAACACTTATGTGTTATTTGTTACCTTTTGATATATCAACAATTTGAATAGATCTTGTTTTCCAGGATGAAGAGAAAGAGAGGCAATTAGTACGAACATAATTTACTTAATATTGCGAGTTCTGTTTTCTCTATAATATTCCTAATCGGATACTAATATTAACAAGACTACAAAATGAGTCTCAATCATATATATAGATATAACAACTGTTGAATAGAAATTTTATTTTTTCCACATTAATATTCGTACATTCTCATAAAGGAAATAAAGTAAATATTTGTCCTAAGGGAGAGTAAAGAGATGGAATCGAAGCAATCAAGAACACAACCTCCACCACCTGCAATCATGAAAAATATATATAATGTCAAACATCAACATCAAAACCTAATTTAAAGAAGTCAATAACATCTATAAAAAAAAACCACGTGCAATTATATATAAGCATGAAAAAATATGAATTGGAGTCTGTTAACTAGTTTTATGTTTACATTGCAAATGATGTGGTTAGTTGATATTTTGATAATAATTAGCTAAGGTAGGTAAGATAATATATATAGTAGAGGAACAGAATGAAAAATTACCAAAATTTGCTAAATCATTTACCTTTGCCTTTTGGTGCTCTCATGTCCATTGGTTGGTTGAGCAGATTCCAACCACCGAAGCAAAGTAACAGGTATGTTATTAGCCTCTTGCTTACAATACTGACATTTGTTGTTACCATTGGTAGTTGACCTATTAGTTACACAATTTTCATGTGTGAGGAGTTCTCCACATTTACAATTGGACTTGAGTGCTGCATCTTCCAATTTGCCGCAACAGATTCTGCAAATTGCTTCTTCTTCTACAACCCCTTTATCCCCTTCCATGGTAACTAAACAACTGACGTGAGGTGCTAATTTTGAAAGGAATAAAATTATATACAAAGGGATTAACTGAAAATACTAAGAACTTCAATATATAGAAAAACCATCAAAAAGTTTATTCCTCACTCAGCATATGCATTTTAATGGTACCATGCCATTCCTCACTCTGAATGTACTGCATTATTTTATAGAAGGTATGACAAATCTTTTCAAACTTCCACATGCAACATGCAATAACGAAATCCGGGTAATTAATAATACGATAGGGACACAAACTTAAGCTAGTAAGAATTTGATATTTGTTGGTACCTTTAGGATTCATCCGACTTGTAAACTCTCTATCTCTCACAATAACAATACCTCTTGTGATTGGATCCCCAACCTAGAGATAACAAAGGAGAATAAGAGACTTGACCAAATAAACTGGAGGTGCATTAAATGGGCTGCATAATGCAGCTGTGAACGTGTATATGTATATGTGTGTGTGTGTGTTGTAAGATATGAGGGAGAGGTGAGAGAGAGAGAGAGAGAGTTGTGAAATCCAAATGAGGTGTGTCTGCACGCGAGCGCATTTGAATTAATAAAAGTGTTTTGAGTTTGAGTTTGAGTTTGTGTTGTGATGATACCTCCTCTCAACTTACACTTACCGGCAACTTAATCAGTTGATATGCTCTCCTTCTGGCAAATGAAGGCTTGGCAGCTTCAAATTGCACATGGTATAGTTTGGTTCTGGAAAAATGAAGGCGGGATTAGAGTTTGTTAATTCGGTTTATACTCCATTGCGAATGATGATATAAGATGGTATTGCTCAGCTAAGGTAGACTATATATAGTAGAGGAGCCGATTCAGAAGTGACCAACACTTGTTGATTCATTTACCTTGTACATCGCAGAAGCAATATGAGTTTGGTGTTCTCATGTGGATCAATATTTTGCACAGATTTGAACCCTCGAAGCAAAGTAACAGTTGTGCTATTAACCTCTTCCTTGCAATCATGACATCTGATGTAACCTATGGCACTTGACTTGTTAGTTGCGCATTCTTCATGTTCGAGGACTACTGTGCATCCGCATTTGGACTTGACTGTATTTTCTTCTCCCAATTTGGAAAAGCAAATTCTGCAAATTGCTTCCTCATCTTCAATCCATTCATCGCCTTCCATTGCAACTAGAGTACTGCTGTGAGGTACTAATTTTGGAAGGACTAAAAGTTATTGTATAGAAATAGAAACTGAAACTACAAAGACCTTCAATAAAGAAGTACTATCAAAAAGTTTATTCCTCACTCTGAATATACTACATTATTTTATATAAAGTTCACAAGTAAGTGGACGAAATTAAAAATTGAACAAAATTGGTAAGGTAAATTGCAGATTGCAAACTAACAAATCGTACTATCTTTTCAAAATTCCACATGCAATAACAGAATCCGAATACCTAATAATACGATAGGGAGCTTGTAAGAATTTGATATTTCGTAGTTTTTATAGCATTACACTGGTACCTTCAGAATTCTTCTGATTTGAAGAAGCTTTCTCTCTCACAATAACAATATCTTGCCCAATGCTTGTAGCCTCAACCTAGACATAGCAAAGGAGAATAAGAGACTTGGCCATATTTCTTCTTATCGTTAATAAGATATATGTGTTTAGTTACATGCATGCTTGTGCCTTGACAAACTCTCAGTGTCTTTTCTTTGTGCAGGATTCTCAAGGGAGACTGCCATACATATTTCAAAAAGAGAATCCATCTGATTGTTGACTGCAATATATTTGTTCTCAGTTTTAGTGGATGCTAGAAAACTAATTTTGGAAAGGCACATTAATTAACTTTCAAGTATTTGATGTTTGTTCAGCTTATAGATGGGAAAAAAATTTCTTCAAAGTTGCATGAAATGGAATTAATGAAAGAATTTTGTGATTGTCCCATGCTGGGGCATTGCCCGATCCAGGGGGCTTACCCCGAGACACGCCCTACAGCAAAGCCTTGTTTGTTTCACTAGATATGAGCATTGGAATGGGGAGTATTATTATTAATATTGATCTTGTTACTATAAATCTACTGGAATTATCTATCCTATGAATTGTAGTAGTATACTATAGATATACAATAACTGTGTATTACATGTATGCCATACTAGGAAGATTGGAAATTAGAGGAAAAAAATAAGATGATCGTTCTTACTGATGGCAATAAACCTGTTTTTTACAGCGATAATAATGAGTTCAAGTGGATTGCAAGTGGGTTATTGAACAGTCAGCTTGGAGGCCATTTGGCACTTCGGTTGATCAAAGCCAACTAAACTGTAGGCGCATCATCTGCTGCATAAAGCAACTATGAATATGTATGTTTTGTTATCTGCTTGTTAGAGGTGTGAGAGAGGAAGAGAAATAAGAGAGAGAGAGAGAGTTGTGAAATTCATACGGCGTATAGATATGGGAGAGGAGATATCTCAATGTGGCGTTTGTTGTTATAATTTAATATTTTACTTTCTATAATTTATTTTATATAATTTTTTAATATTTTAGATATGGGAGAGGAGTTGTGCAGCATTCTCAAGGAAACGATGGTTTGTTCCTATACAAGGTGGCTATTGTTGGGAAGTAAGTGAGACTACACTTGGAATAATCATTTTAAGGGAATTCTTTAACATTTCCTCTGGTTGATATTTTTTGGATGAGAAAACTGCAGTGCTATATTACATAGAAACAGGGGTTCAATCTTTGATTTTCTATAACTATTCTTCTAGAGATTTTCCGTTCGTAAGAGTGTTGGGAAACTAAAATTGGTTCGTGAGTCTATTTTGCTGCATAGAAGAAGATTCAAAGATCGTTGTATCTTGAGGAAGGAGCACCATTCAACTCCGTCCTAAGACAAGCGTTTTTGCGTGCCTCGATCGCCTCATAGGCCTTTCTTATCTCTTTCCTCTCTAAATATTTAATTTGTTATTTTTGGTTGATTAATATTTTGTGTGGATCTTTAAACCTAACAGAATATCCTTGCATCAAAATAATCTCCAACAGTGTTTGTTTTCTTTTTTTTTTTTTTTTTTTGGCCGGGGGGGGGGGGGGGGGGGGGGGGGATTTGAATTAATAAGAAAGTGTTTTGAATTTGTGTTCTAATTGATACCTCCTCTCTCACCAACACTTACCGGCAACTTAATATATTCTCTCCCTCTGAAAAGTGAAGGCTGGCGACTTGAGCCCTTCATCGACTGTGGTATTGGTTTCAATTTGCAAATGAAGGCAGGAATTAGAGTTTGTTAATTGGGTTTATATTTATATTGCAAATGATGATATAAGCTGGCATTACTCAGCTAAGGTAGATGATATATAGCATAGGAGCAGATTCTAAAGTTACTAACACGTGTTTATTCATTTACCCTATAAATCCCCATCCGTGTTTGGTGCTATCCCGTGGATCAGTCTTTTGAGCAGATTTGAACCCTCGAAGCAAAGTAACAGGTGTGTTATTAACCTCTCCCTCGCAGAGATCACATTTGGTGTTACCTATGGAACTTGACCAGTTATTTGCGCATTCTTCATGTACGAGGACTGTTGTGCATCCACATTTGGACTTGACTGTATTTTCTTCTGCCAATTTGGAAAAACAGATTCTGCAAATTGCTTTCTCTTCTGGAATCCATTCATCCCCTTCCATTGCGACTAGACTGCTGCCGTGAGGTGCTAATTTTGAAAGTACTTAAAGTTATTATACAGAAATATAAACAGAAAATACAAAGAACTTCAATACAAAAGCACCATCAAAAAGTTTATTCCTCACTTTGAATGTACTACATTTTTTTATACAAGGTTCACAAGTAAGTGGACGAAATTAATAGTCGAACATAATTGGTATGACAGATCGTAGATTGCAAACTAACAAACGGTACTATCTTTTCAAACTTCCACATGCAACTTGTAATAACAAAATCCGAATACCTAAGAATACAATAGGGACATAAACTTATGGTAGTGAGAGTTTGATAGTTGATAATTTTTATAGCATTACTCTGGTACCTTCCGAATTCTTTTGACTTGTAGAAGCTCTATCTCTCACAAGAACATTGTCTTGCCCGATGATTGTAGCCCCAACCTACACATAGCAAAGAAGAATAAGAGACTTTTTCCATATTTCTTCCTGTCGTTAATAAGATATATATCTTGTTGTATGCATGTTTGTGCCTTGCCAAACTCTCAGTGTCTTTTCTTTGTGAAGAATTCTCAATGCAGAATGCCGTGCTTATTTCAGAAAGAAAATCCATTCGATAGTTATGAACTTCACTACCAATATATTTCTTCTAAATTCTATTGGATGGCAGCTGGAAACTAATTTTTGAAGGAAATATTATCTTTAAATTATTTTATGTTTGTTTAGCTTATAGACAGGAACAAAAAATATTCTTCAAAATTGCATACGATAGAAATAATGAAAGAATTTCGTGCTTCCATATTTAACGTTACACTTCTAATTAATTAATTGGGATTTTTGTATTTCTTTGCATAACACGAGTACCACGCTCGTTAAATATTACACAAATGAGATCCCAAAGCAGTAGTTGAATTGCAATTCAAATCTGAAAACAGTTTTATTTTTTAAAAGGCAAAGAAAGAAATTTTATTAATCAAAGGAGAGCACAAATAACAAAAAGAGAGGTTGGTATGAAAGAAAGCAAGAAGAAAAAATCATCAAGGTATATATTATAATGCTACAAGTTACCCCTAAGGATTTAGAAGTAAAGATCTAAACATAGTCACAAAAGTGAATCCACAAATTGCAGCAAATGCCACAGTAGCTGTAACCCAGCATCCATCCTAACCACTGGAAGGATCAGAATAGCATCCAAAGACGAGCATGACTATGGTTCAAGACAACGTTTCTACAGCAGAGATATAACTCGTCTGAAAATAGTGTAATACACACACACGCAGATATATAACTTACATCATCAATTGCCGATTGCTCATCCATTTTATGAGATGGCCCTCGATCCAGACCCAAATCAGGCTCCAAGTTATATTATGTTAAGAAATTATGGATCGAAGCTGGCTGGCAAACAAAGTGAAATTGAGAAAATGAAGATAAACAGGACACAAGGAGAGAACAATTTTACTCTCCCTTGAAGAAAAGAACTAAAGAGACTGCTCTGCTGGGTTGAATGCCTGAAGCAATAGGGGAGGCCTCTATTTATAGGAGGGGACCTTCCTTTTCTCTCCTCTTCCTTCTCCATTTTAAGAAAATGACTTTAACACAATGAAGGTGAGAGGAAGCTGCGGAGGAAGGAAACTAATTAAGTCAACGTCCCATTTGCTCTATTTCCTCACGAAAGTGAGCTATGCGTCTTTTGAGGAAAGTGAAAGGAAGGAGCCTAGGAAAACTAATTAGCCAACTGTTGGTCAACATTCAAGTTTGGTGGAGCTGTATTTTCGTCCTTAATCGGAAAATATATAAAGAAATTGAAAACTATTCGGATTGCTGAAAAGATAGCCTGCCACATTTTGATTTCTTCTATTTCCTCGGGAAAGGGAAATAGTATTTTTGGGTAAAATTGTGAGTAAAGGGAGTAAGTTTTCTTAATTATTTATTATTCTTATTCAAAATAGTTTTGCATTTATTAATGCTTTATATTATTTTTATCTTTAATAAATTTTTTATCATAAATTTTAAATTTTAAATTATTATCGTCAAAATAATTTAATAATTCATAAGAAATTAACAAAGGTATAAGAAATTAAATAAAAAATAATAAAAGAAATGATGTAAGACAAGTTGGGTTGACAGAGGTGCAATCTAAGGTAGTGATCAATGAATGAGTCAAAGAAAGGAAAATGAAAACAAATTCAACTTGAAAGCATAAAAAATTATATAAAGAATAATATAAGAAATGGTGTAAGCCAAATTGGGTTGACAGAGGTGCAATCTAAGGTAGGTGCAATCTGAGGTAGTGATCAATGAATGAATCAGACAAAGGAAAATGAAGAGAAATTCATTTGCTTCAGAAATAAGAATCTGTATACTTTATTTGTTTAATCATTTCCATCTCTCTCTCTCTCTCTCTCTCCATATGTAGAAACGCGGTTATATACGTATGTAACTGTAAAGTTTCCATTTGAATGTCTTTTCATGGCCTTCTGCTAGCTGTTGGAATTTGGTTGGTTTCAGTCCTTTTTATTCTCAGTTTTTCTCTTCTTCTTGGATTCCCACTACTCTCTCTCTCTCTCTCTCTCCCCACACAATTGAAACTTTTGAGGTTCCAACAAGTTGTGAGCTTAAATCTGATTTTGGGTTGATAATCGCTTTTGATGGTGGTTACTGCGTCCCCGCTCTCTGCAATGACTTCGGATGGTACAAAGTGATAGAAGTTTGTCATTCGTTCTAGCTACTTCTATTTCTGCACGGATCTTACTCCTAGACGATTAAGCTCCCTTCAATCTAGTAAGTTTTTCTGTCTACTCAATTTTGATCCTTACGTACATACATACAGTTAAACGTATCTGTATATATATGCCTTTACATGCGTATGTACCTAGCTTCATATGTATCTATAAATCCGCACATACTTGTTTTGTTTAGATTTGTCTTCCATATGGTACAAGTAGTCGTAGGTTAGGTGAAATGCGGGATGTGTAAAAAGGTATGAAGATGTAGATCTAGCTATCATCGGATTTGTATTTCCAATTCTAACTGCTTGTTTATTGTATATGTTAGAAATTTATGGGCCTAACTCAACCTCGAAAATTGATTTTAAAGGTAAGGGTTGTTCAAGGCTTACAAGCGGAGGAATGAGAACTAACATAGGCAATATGAGACTCACTAATACCCTCTATCACGTGAAGTTTGCAGAACGGCTAAGGGTTAGATGACAGGACCTGTGTGCATTATGTTTACGTAAGGAACCTAGTTATGATACCATATTAGAAATCCATGAGCTTGCTCTTACCTTAAATCTTATCTCCATTGGTCAATTGTGTGAGCATGGTCTAACTGTCACTTTATTCTATACTAGTTGTTTGGTACAAGATCATCCAACAGGATGGACTCTTGGGATTAGCCGTAAGCGTGGACGTCTCTAGCTATGAGCTCATTCACTTTCATGTTCTAGACTCATCTGAGATTGCTGCTTATACATCCACTTTATCTCCTTTCGACCTTTGGCACTATTGTTTGGGCCATATTTTTGTTAGTCGGTTAAAATTTCCAATTTCTAATGGTCAATTAGATCAAATATTAAGATTTTTCGCTTCGATAATGCTATGAAATAGAAGGAATCAGACTTCCTTTTCTGTCTCTAGAATCATGGTACTAAGCCTCATCGTTCCTATCTTGGAACGTCACAACAAAATGGACATGCTGAATAAAAACATAGGCATATTTTGAACACCACTAGAGCTCTTCTTCTCTGCTCCTCTGGTCCAGAACAATTTTGGGGCAAAGCAGCACTTTCTGCTGTCTACACTATCAATTGTGTCCCTACTCCTATCATACACGATCACACCCCTTATGAGCGTTTATAGGCACCACTCTTTGGGTCTTTGGTTCTGCATGTTTTTTCTTTCTTCAACCTAATGAATACACTAAGCTTGAACCTCGTTCTTATCTATGCTATTTCTTAGGGTATGGTATTGAACATAAAGGGTATCGTTGTTGGGATCTTATCTCTCAATTCCTTCGTATCTCTCGTCACGTGGTATTTGGGAGCTCAAAATGTTCTCATCCCTATCCTAGTTTCATTTATCCTCCCTCTCTATCTCCATTCTTTTTACCAATCCTTTCATCAATTTATTGTCGGTTTATTCTCTGATAAGCCTGATATAGGTTCCCTACCTGCTCCTCACGCGATGCTCATCCATGGTGTTGTTCCCATGGAGGCTACTCTATCTGATGATCCTGTGCCTGTTGAGTCTCTCCCAAGTTTCGTGGCTCCTCCGGCTTCTGATCGACCAAAACGGATAACTCATCCATCTACCCGACTTTGTGATTTTATTGTTGGCTCCACTAATTTTATTTGTAACTCATCCATCCACTGATTTTATGGCTTCCTTGTTCTTTTGTCTCGGCTTCTCTTTTATCCATCCCGGGGGCTTCATTTGGTCCTTTATCACTGTCATCATGGTCCTAGGGCCCTTGAGTGGAATTGAAGCCTTAGAGTATGCATTTAATGCTCAGAAACTTGAAACGAGGTTAAAACAACCATTCGTGCAATATTAACTAGAATAATGTATTTGCCAACACATAGATGCTAATTTGGGTACATTGAGCCATGTTACCGTGCAATGTAGTGCGCTCAACACACCCCCAATTGAAGATTGCTAGTCCCTAGCAACGCATCATAGTGATGAACAATGAAAATATAATTTCCCATGCCATAAACTATGCTTGATTCATAGTCTTCCACGTGTGCAAGGTGCATTCCACAAAAATGGATCAATATTCAAACACGCACAACCATTCATGAACCAAAACGAACAAGTGAGCCTAGGAATGTACCCAGCAATATTAACCAAGTTGAGCATCAATTCCAATCCTCTCATTTTGCCCTCAAAATGAATTATACCCTCCATGACATGAACTTTGCATCCCTAACTTGCACGAGTATGCAAACCAAAGATGTAGTTATGCATTGAGAGAATAAGCGCAAGCACAATGAGTATTATCTATGCGATGATGGAACATATTGATGTGAAATGGAAATGCGGAATGCTTGATACACGCAACTACTCAATCATGCATCAATATAGGATCCAAAACATAAACAGAATCCATTAGGACTTATATAGCTTTATCTTGGGTTTGTCAAACAAAATGGAGTACAAAATTTGGCACCGGTTAATATGTGGCTTGGTTTTCTACCCCTTGTCAATGACTTGATAATCCCAATGTGCACCCAGTGCACACTGCAAAGATAACATAAATAAAACGACTCAAAACTGGCTCGACTCAATGACAACATAAAATAGATAACACCGACTCAATCCTACAACTACTATGTGTCCACACAGCCTTCTACTCATTCTCTTCCACAATGTCAGCCCCTCCAATTTTCTCCTCACTGTCGTCACTGACCTCCTTCTCAGATTCACTCTCATCCTCCTCCTCTTCACTCTCAGAAATATACAGGCGTCCTATCTATGTTGCCACATGATCCATAGTTAACTTTTTCCTCCTCAAGATCTGCTTTTGTGTCTTTAGATCTCCTTTTGTGCCTTTTTAATCTCTGATTGACGATAGAAAATCTTCTTCATCATTTTTCACATTTTATTCTTGAAGGAGTTCTTGTCAGATTTCCCCACAGGAGGGGCAGCGGGTGGCGCATAAAATCATGTGGTGGCAGGAACGGAGGTTCTGATTGAAGGTGGAGCCCTCACTGTAGTGGGGCTTCTGGAGTGGGCATTGTCTTGTTTGCCGTGACACCGAAAATGGGACCCAAACCCTCAGTCCAAATGTCGTTGTTTCTCTCTTCAACTTCCATGTAAAGGTACAATTGGGTGATCATTGCAGGATATGGAAAATTTTCCCTATGCATAGTGTTGGTTCAACATTCTACCAACTGTTTGAAAATGTACCGCCCAATATCAATCACATCGTCGTGCAAGAAGGCATAAGACAATTGGACTTCATTTGCCTCCAACATGTTCTCCACCCCTCGGGGATAGAAATTGTAATGGAGGATCTTGTTCATGAGTCGGCAGTCCTCCTTCAAACTTTCCACGAAAAATTGACCACTAAATTCATTCGGGTTCAAGAACATCTCATCAGCATAAAAAAGGTGATCATGCACCTCTTCCTCTCCCGGGAAGGTACAAATACTTGCATCAAAAGAAGGACACCCCAAATAAAATGTGATAACCATTGATGTAACCAAAATGCGCTTACGCCGTACGGTGGATGTGAAGAGGTTGATATCTCCCTCCGGGAGTCACATGTTGGTGAAGAATGATTTCACAACAGGTTGGATGTACCCCTCCACTGGATTGAACCATTAAACCCTTGGCAATCGATTGTGAGAGCCACTTTCGTCTCGCCAATGTATTCCTATCAACCATTCGCTCACAAGTGGCTTTTCGGGCGGCCATGAAATTTTCCCATTCCTTCTTCGCCAAACCCTTTGGATCCACCTTTGATTTCTTCTTCCTACCCAAACTCTGGGTGGTGTTTTGTTTTCCTCGTTGGATTTTCTCTCATCATTGGGAAATTTCACCATTCTCTCCTTGAACACCTTCTCCTCCACCCACATTTGAGATGGTTTGATGAGCCATGGACAATTGATTCAGAGGCTTATGGCTTGAAAATTTTGGATTAGGGGGTGGAAGCACAAAATTCGGAATAGGGTATCGGTAGGCAAGAGGCAGAGGGGTATATATGGTGGTGATTCAGAATGATTCTTGAAAGGTGTGGTGGTTGGAAGGTTTCGGAGTGGGAGAGGAAGGGATTCACGGTTTTTGGGATAGGAAAAGTGAGAGTTGGGTTAGGAAGGTGAAAGGGTGTGAATTGATTTATGCGATCTGGGTTTTTTTTCCCCAAAAACTCACGTCTTCATTGATAGAGAAATGGTCTCTATCGATAGAAAAGTAAACTGTCCATTTTTTGCACTTTGCGCTGTACAATAGGAAATAACCTCTATCGATAGGGAACAACTAAAATTGCTCTATCGATAGGAAGACTCCTCTATCGATAGAGGAATATCCATCTTTTCACTAAAGTCTCTATCGATAGGCATTTGTCCTCTATCGATAGAGAAGTAAACTATCTGAATATTGTTTTCCTGATCTTTTTCATTTTTGACTCATTTTGTTCCCAACACTCTTCAAAACACTCTCATACCACTTCGCAATATCCGGCTTCCTACTTGTTTTGCAAAAATTGATGACTCGAACTGGGTTCAAGATTTGGATTACGAGACTCGTATGTGGTTTATTCATGCGAAGGCGGTCTAACTTCCTTTCTTTGTACACAATGGATTCCAAATTGATGCATGCAAGATGTTAAACATGAAATGAGCATGACATGAATTACACAAGAGTGAGAGAGTGTACAGGATGCTTTGCAAATTAAATCTCCACTCTATATGATTAATTCACTCAATTACAAATGTGAAGCGACTTGACGGTCAATGAACCATAAATTGCGTGCACGCCTCTTGTACATATCCAAATTTCAAGCATAAGCTACAACTCTACTTTCATGGAAAATGGAACAAAATTTTAAAAATTGGGACTAAAATGGCTCAATTAACACTAAAAATGGATTAAACCCTCCCCCAACTTGATTTTTGCATTGTCCTCAATACAAGAAGACAACACACCATGAAGCACAAAAGAGGGATGAACATACATTCGAGGTGGAATGTCAACCACCATATACCTCGACCAAGTTTGAGGATTTCTTGTCACTTGCACCGTTTGTCATTGGAAGAGCTGCCAAGGTGTACTCTTTTGGCTTCAACTTGTGGACCATAGCTAGTCACATAGGATCATTACTGGAGCTTTGTTGGACTAACAACCATAGCACATAACTACACGCATGACTTTAGGCTCTTGAATGCCTCAATCACCCCGTGCTTAGATCCATACTACCAAGGCTGATGTGGTAGCGTGTATACCTTGTGAAGACTGAACCAGAAACTACCTACTAAGAACAAATATGACTCAATGGAACAACAATTTTATACGTGGGTTAGTCCAATAATGAAAAATAAACAATAATGAAAGTGAGCAATAAATCCACCACTTCTTCACGCGAACGACACGAGTACTACTTTTCTCCCTTGTTGAAGACTATGTTTTTGTATTGTTGGAAGGACAGTATGCATGGAATTCAACAATATCTTGAGAAGCAGCACCATCATATAATAGGCTACCACTCCCTTTGAGGCCACCCAAATTTCTTACCCCTCAATTCGTTTTGAAGCAATTTCCACGCCAAAGAGTTTAGAAAGATTTCTCACTGTCCACGTGCTTGCCGTCAGACCGAACCTTAAGGTTCTACACACGTAGCTTGACAAGGTGGCTATACTAGACCATCAGATGCCGTTCGAGCACAGCAAACACTGGAGGTATCATAAACTTCACGGATTTATAGCCTGCTAGACTTCAATCAAGCTCATGGACCTGAAGAATTGGGGTCCACATTGTCCTCATCGGACTCCTCATAGATGAGGTCACTCAACTCCTCAACAGATTCCTCGGGATCAAAGTGCTCGAGGAAAAGATTTAAACGGTGGCCATTCACCTTGAAAGTGGTCCCCTTCTCAAGATTCTCAGTCGCGATCGCTCCATGAGTGGAGACGGTTTTCACAATGTAGAGGCCACCTCACTGGGTTCGCGATTTACCCGAAAAATTATGTAGCATCGAGTTGTACAATAAAACTTTTTGGTCGGGGATGAATGTCTTGTGAACAATGTTCTTGTTGTGAAAGGCTTTGACCTTACAACTTGTAAATGTGGGCATTGTCGTAAGCATTCCGACAAATCTCTTCAAGCTCATCTAATTGGGGCTTGCGGTGCACCAGCTTCGGGCATACGATAGTTCAACTATTTAATACCGCAAAAAGCCTTGTGCTCCATTTCCACCGGTAAGTGGCAAGCCTTGCCATATACCAAGTTGTAGGGAGACATGCTCAAGATAGTTTTGTAGGTGGTACGATATGCCCACAAAGCGTCAATAAGTCAAAGAGATCAATTTTTGCGATTCGAATTCACTGTTTTCTCTACTATGTGCTTGATTTCCCGATTGGCCAACTTAGCTTGGCCATTGATTTGGGGTTGATTGGTGGTGGACACTTTATGGTTAACACCATATTTGAGCATGAGCGCGGCCATGAGCCGATTGCAAAAGTTTGTACCTTGGTTACTAATGAGGACCTTAGGCATCCCGAATCTCACAAAGATATGCTCCTTGAAAAATTTCACAACAACTGAATGGTCATTGGTGCGAGTTGGGATTACCTCCACCCACTTGGACACATAGTCCACTGCGAGAAGGATGAATAGATGGCCACAATAATTAGGGAACGATCCCATGAAGTCTGAAAGTTAACTGATGTTTTTGATAATGTTTAAATTACCTCGAAATCACACATGTTGACTTAAGGTAGTAATTCATAAACAAACAAGAGCTTGTGTTATATTGTGCAGTAAAATATACTATTGATGAGTGGTTGAACAGAAGCAAGCTGACTTTGTTCCAAAATCTCAACCGGTTGCCAATCCGGTTTTGATGCCGGCTGCCAATCCGGAATTCCGGATGGTCTGCCGTATCCTCTTCCGGATGCAAATCTGGATGTATTTCTAGACTGTCCCTCATTCATGTTTGGACATTATTCACACGTGTTCTTTATGGTTGACTACAGGAGCGTCAATATATATTACTTATTGTGTTTACCATATTAAGTTGATTCTCCACATGTGCTAATTAACGTCTGTCGCTCGAAGATTTGTTACCATGTTTAACAGGACCAGGTTTGGAAGGAGAATCAGTCTGATATTCACGCCAACGGCCTGGACAATTGCTTATAAATGTTTACAAGGCTCAGAAGATCAATAGTTGATTACTTCTCTCAGAACAGTGGGTAGTATACAGAAAGAGAAGATATTCAACAGAGATATATGTCCGGCTCTTCTTGGCAATTAGCGTACTGGATGTGTTCTGGGTTTGTTGTGTCTGATCTCAACCTAACACTTGTAACTCTGTATCACACACCACGAATCAACCCTGTGAGCAGCGAACCCCCCTTCCACTGTGATTACGGTTAGGGATTTCTTCGTTTATCAATCTCTGGGATTGATTCTCTGTGCGTTGAGTTTTTGCCATTACTGGTCATTTATTTGTACTGGACCTTGTGTATCAGGTCTGTGAGAAAGAGAAGTCAGTAGCCTAGAAGGAGAGATTTCTAGGATGATATAGTGTACTTGGTCTGCGTGTATCAAGTGAGTGTGTACTGCTCTGCGTGTACCAGTGGGTTTATCTGTGTTAGAGGAATTGGACCTCGTAAAACCAATCTTGTATTAGTTACTGGATCATAGTGGAAACGGTGATTGTTTAGGGGAACAATCACTACGAGTGGACTAAGCACATCGCCCAACCACTATAAAAATCTCCGTGTCATCTTGTTGCTTCTCTTTTCACTGTTCACCACTGATTTACTATTGCTTTTTGGTTTCGCACAAACAAGTCTCACCACAAAGGAAAAAAAGGAGGTCACCCTATTCACCCCCCCTTTAGGTGACCTATCAATTGGTATCAGAGCGGGTACTTTCAAAAACGGCGTATTAACCGGAAAGTAAATCCTATGACTACTGCAAATTCATCCCACATGGAGAGTGGATCCACAAATCGGCCACCTTAGTTCAACGGATCTCAATTCTCTTATTGGAAGAACAAAATGAGGATCTTCATCGAATCACTGGACTTTGAGATGTGGAGCATTGTGGAGGAAGGATATAGCACTACAACAATTATCATTGAAGAGGTAACATCACCAAAACCTAAAACTACCTGGACCATAGAAGAAAAGTCAAGGTACACTTTAAATGCTAAAGTTATGAATGCTCTATATTGCGCACTAGGTCCTGAAGAATATAATAGAACTTCTATTCTTAAGACTGCTAAAGAAATATGGGATACTCTTGAACTTACTCATGAGGGAAATAATCATGTTAAAGACTCTAAGATTAGCACTCTAATACATAAGTACGAGATGTTTAAAATGAAACCTGGAGAAACAATTATTCAAATGTTCACACGTCTCACTGATATTGTTAATGCTCTAAGCTCGCTCGGTCGAGATATTCCTACTATGAAACTTGTGAGGAAGATATTGCAGGGGTTACCTAAAGAATGGAGGCCAAAGGTTACTGCAATTGAAGAGGCAAAAGACTTAAGGACTATGACTATGGATGCACTAATTGGGTCTCTTGTAACCCACGAAATAGTGCTAAAAGTTGAAGAAGAGGAGATAGAAGCAGAAAAACCCAAGAAAGGAATAGCACTACAAGCAATGAGTCGGACATCTCCGACTCTGAGGTAAGTGATTTTGGTTTTATTGCATCTATTGAAGATATTGATGACTTTGATGAATCGGATGATGACTATAATTCTGAAAAAGGTAACATACAAGATGCATATGACGATCTCTACATAGAATCAAAAAACTTTGTTTTAAAAAACATTGAACTTAAGAAAAAAATCGCTTACTTAGAAAAGGAGGTAGCTGTTCTTGGAAAGAAAAACATTTCCCTTGAGACATCTCTAAGACAAAAAGAATTGCAACTAAGAAAATTTGTTGAAGGATCTAAAAATCTAAACACAATCATTGATAAGCAAAGGCAAGTTGGGAATAGATCAGGCATCGGATTTGTCTCTTTCTCTAGCTCGAATACTTCAAATAAAAATAAACTATCGGATTGGTTTACTCCTGGAAGAACCTACACAGATATAAGATGCTTCTACTGTTCTAATGTAGGTCACATACAAATAAACTGTCCAAAGAAAAAATCTAACAAAGTCGGACCCAAATGGAAGTGGGTACCAAAAGTAAAATGTTTATTTGCAGGAATCATGGGACTAAGGGCCAACACTCAAGACTCAATGTGGTATTTGGACAGTGGATGTTCCCGACACATGACAGGAGAAAAGGAAAGATTCTCACTCCTAAGTCAAAACAAGAGTGGCACTGTCACATTTGGCGACAACAGTAAAGGTGAAATTATCGGAAAAGGTGTCATTGGAAATCCTAACTCATCGTGCATTAAAGATGTTTATCTTGTGGATGGATTGAAACATAGCCTTCTTAGCATAAGTCAATTATGTGATAAGGGAAATCGTGTAGTTTTTGATACTAACGGATGCACTGTTCAAAACAAAGATACCAACGAAATTATCTTTACTGGAAAAAGGGCTAATAATACTTATACTGTCAACATAAACGACATCTCCAAAGAAAATGTTAAATGCCTGGCTAGTTTTGAGAATGAGAGTTGGCTATGGCATAGGAGACTAGGGCATGCTAACATGAAGCTTCTAAAACTTATCTCCCAAAAGGACTTGGTCAAAGGCATTCCCAAATTAAACTTCTCAAAAGATAAGATATGTGAGGCATGTCAGCTAGGAAAACAAATCAAAAGATCCTTCAAACCCATAAATGTTGTGTCCACCACTAAACCTCTTGAATTAATTCACATGGACTTAGTTGGACCTATGAGGACCACGAGCATTGGAGGCAAACAATACTTTCTTACTATGGTTGATGACTTCTCAAGATATACATGGGTGAGCTTCATTAATCACAAAAATGAAGCATTTAACATGTTTTGAGAAATTTTGTGATCACAGAAAATAATTTGATTACTCGGAATTTGAGAAATTTTGTGATAAGCATGGGATCCATCACCAATTTTCAGCTCCTAGAACACCGCAACAAACCGGAGTTGCTGAAAGGAAAAACAGGTCTCTACAAGAAATGGCTAGAACTATGCTCAAGGAAAACAAACTTCCGAACTACTTTTGGGCTGAGGCAGTCAACACGGCATGCTACATTGGTAATCGTATCTTTCTTCGTGCTATTATTCATAAAACTGCCTATGAGTTGTGGTATTGCAAAAAACCTGATGTATCCTATTTTAAAGCTTTTGGATGTAAATGCTATATCTTAAATACCAATAATGATATAGGAAAACTGGACTCTCGCTCAAACATAGGTATATTCTTGGGATATTCCAACTCGAGTCGTGCATATAGAGTGTTCAATAAACAAACTCTAGTAGTAGAAGAATCTGCTAACGTCACTTTCGATGAGATAGGAGACATCACTCCCGTTACGCATAACTTACATGATAATGATGACGATGATATGTTTCCTTTAATCTCACATGCTGAAGTAGTAGAAGAAGAAGAAAAACAGCCAAGAATTTTGATAGACCATCCTAGCAACCAGATAATAGGAAATCCCAAATCAGGAGTCACTACCCGCTCACAAGCTAATGTATGCTCACATCTCGCCTTGTGTCACAAGTTGAGCCTAAAAGTTTTGAGCAAGCCGAGCAAGATGAATCATGGATGCTTGCCATGCAAGAGGAGTTAAATCAATTTGAGCGCAACAAGGTTTGGGACTTGGTCCCTCGACCTACTAACCATTCCATCATTGGAACAAAATGGGTCTTCAAAAATAAACTTGATGATAAGGGAACCATTACCAGAAACAAAGCTAGATTAGTAGCCCAAGGATATAAGCAAGAAGAAGGAATAGACTATGAAGAAACATTTGCCCCTGTTGCTCACCTAGAATCTATCAGAATGCTCCTTGCCTATGCATGCTACAAAAACTTTCTTCTTTACCAAATGGATGTTAAAAGTGCCTTTTTAAATGGTTATGTGAATGAAGAAGTTTATGTTAAACAATCTCCTGGTTTCATTAATGCTGACTATCCTGATTACGTGTTTAAACTATCTAAAGCCCTGTATGGTCTCAAACAAGCTCCTAGAGCTTGGTATGAGCGATTGAGCGGGTATCTCTCACAAAATGATTTTTTATGTGGTCATGTTGATACTACTCTATTTATCAAAAAAAGGGGACATGATATTCTACTTGTTCAAATCTATGTGGATGATATCATTTTTGGCTCTACTAATGATACATTGTGTAAAGAGTTTGCTAAGATTATGCAGGATGAATTTGAGATGAGTATGATTGGGGAACATAAGTTCTTTCTAGGACTCCAAATCAAGCAAACCCCAACCGGAACCTTTATTAACCAAAGTAAGTATACTAAAGAACTTCTCAAGCGATATGGCATGACAGATTGCAAAGATAAGAAGATGCCCATGGGGCAAGCAGTTAAGCTGGACAAAGACGAATCTGGTAAGAGTATTGATCAAAAAGGGTATCGAGGTATGATAGGAGGGCTATTATATTTAACTGCTAGTCGTCCTGATATTCTTCTAAGTGTACGTATCTGTGCTCGATTTCAATGTAATCCTAAAGAATCTCATTTAAAAGCCGTGAAGAATATTCTAAAATACCTTAAAGGAATTCCCAATCTAGGCTTATGGTTTCCCATTGATACAACCTTCCACCTTGTCGCATATACTGATGCTGATTTTGCAGGGAGCAAGACAGACCGTAAAAGCACAAGTGGGAATTGCTTCCTTCTCGGTCACTGTCTAGTCTCGTGGATGAGCAAAAAACAAAATTCCATTTCACTTTCCACTGCCGAGGCTGAATACATCGCCGCCGCTAGCTCGTGTGCACAAATTATTTGGATGAAGCAAGTGCTACGTGACTATGGGGAAGACATGGGCATTGTCCCTATTTTGTGTGATAACACCAGTGCCATCAACATCTCCAAAAATTCGGTACTACATTCTCGCACTAAACACATTGATATCCGGCATCACTTTCTCCGTGAACAGGTATCCCTCAACGTAGTTAAATTAGATTATGTGCGCACTAATGATCAGCTTGCTGATATCTTTATCAAACCTCTCGGTGAAGACAATTTAGTAAACTCCGAAGGGAATTGGGTATCTGTGAACTTCCGGAGTAAGATTTCTCTCTTCTTCCTTTTCGTATTTCTTTTTCTTTTTCGTACTAATTAAAATCAAATGAAAACAAAAAATATAAAATAAAACTAAAAAGAAAAATACAAAACCAGGTCTGGCACCCATCCGGTCGCAGACCCGGTTGCCAATCTGGCTGTCAGTCCGAATTTCCGGATTCCCTACCGGATTCGTGACCGGCTTGTCTACCGGCTTGTCCAGTCTCTGCATATAAAACCCTGGTCTCACGAGGTGCTTCACATTCCGGCTCTCTCTCTCCCTTAGCCCAACCTCGTCCTCTCCTCCCTCGTCTCCTTGCACCTCTCTGTTTCCCTGGCCTCACCCCTCCTCCGTCTAACGGCCACGAGCAAAACCTAACCCCCGCACCGACCCCTTCCCTCTCCACTTCCTAACATGCCCAAACGAAGCCGTCCCTCCAGCTCAGCCTCCGAGTCCGCCCCATTTGACCCTGCCATCTTCTCCACCTTCGGTAAAGCCGCTGCCTAGCCCACCTTCCAGAACTGTCGCATTGTCAGTGGTCGGCGTGTCGAGGTACCTGACCAATTCTATAATCTGATCTACCCATATATAGCCGATGTGAATTTGACTGGCCTTCTTGATCTTCCACCTGCCTATTATCCTCGCCTTGTTCGCCTATTCTATTGTAACCTCGAGGTTGACGATAGTGATGACAAATACATTGTGTCATCCTGCGTCAAAGGTCGCCATATTGAACTCACCGTGCCCACCTTGGCCACCATCCTTGACATTCCCGAAGATGGTCTTCAAGTCTACTTCACTGACCGTGTGGATCTCCCCCACATGATTGACGACATTTCTGACTTCTATGTCACCCTTACTGGCTACGAAACCTTTCATGGCACCATTGGCACCCCTCACCTCAAACCCGGCCTCAAAGTCCTCATCGGTTCATCGCTGAAAATATCCTACCCAAAGCCGGGCATTACAACGAGATCTCTCCACTCCAGAGCTATGTCCTCTATTGCATGACCGAAGCCATTGAAATTAACCTGCCCTACATACTCCTCAACGAAATGACCACCGCCACGATGGATCATAAGCGTTCTCTTCCTTTTGGCGGATACCTCACCAAAATTTTCACCCACTTCCAGGTTGACCTCACGGGTGAAATTGATGTCGGGCTTCCCTCTCCCATTAACCGTACCTCCATATCTCTCATGGACCTCCTCCACTACTATAGTGACGAGGAGCCTAATGATCCCCCACCAGCTACCGCCTCTGCCTCTGCCCCTGCCCCACCTTCGGTTCCTCATCTCTCCCCTCCAGCACCTACTACGGGGGAGCCATCTCCCCTTGGCTTTGCTCGCTTTCGTGGTGACGGGTCCAGCTCCTCTACTCGCACTTTGGATGATCTCTATGCTCGTCAGCTGGAACTCCACACCCAACTTGGCCAACTCCGTAACTCTACTGATCAGAATTTCCAGCGCCTCGACTCTTAGTTTGCCGCTCTCCACCTTGATACTCAGGGTCTCCGCACTGATGTCCACAGCCTTGGCACTCAACTTCAGGACTTGTTCGGCCTCCTCGCTGCTCGCTTTCCCCCTCCAGAGCCTCCTACAAGTCCGCACTAGGCGCTCCAGCCTTTCCCTCCTTTTTGCCGCTGTCCCAGGGGGAGAAACCAATACATAATGATGAAGCATCTCACCGAGACCAACATTTTGTTATTTACTATATGTTGCTTAAGCTTGTTTCTCGCTTGCTACATCATATGTACTCATGTTAGTATTATTATTTATGAAATCCTTTTTGGTTGTCAACATTGTAATGTCATAGACTATTTTGAGGAACATAAAATGGGCCATCATCAAAAAGGGGGAGATTGAAAGTTAACTGATGTTTTTGATAATGTTTAAATTACCTCGAAATCACACATGTTGACTTAAGGTAGTAATTCATAAACAAACAAGAGCTTGTGTTATATTGCGCAGTAAAATATACTATTGATGAGTGGTTGAACAGAAGCAAGCTGACTTTGTTCCAAAATCTCAGCCGGTTGCCAATCCGGTTTTGATGCCGGCTGCCAATCCGGAATTCCAGACGGTCTGCCGGATCCTCTTCCGGATGCAAATCCGGATGTATTTCTGGACTGTCCCTCATTCATGTTTGGACATTATTCACTCGTGTTCTTTATGGTTGGCTACAGGAGCGTCAATATATGTTACTTATTGTGTTTACCATATTAAGTTGATTCTCCACATGTGCTAATTAACGTCTCTCGCTCGAAGATTTGTTACCATGTTTAACAGGACCAGGTTTGGAAGGAGAATCAGTCTGATATTCACACCAACGGCCTGGAAAATTGCTTATAAATGTTTACAAGGCTCAGAAGATCAATACGTTGATTACTTCTCTCAGAACAGTGGGTAATATACAGAAAGAGAAGATATTCAACAGAGATATATGTCCGGCTCTTCTTGGCAATTAGCGTACTGGACGTGTTCTGGGTTTGCTGTGTCTGATCTCAACCCAACACTTGTAACTCTGTATCACACACCACAAATCAACCCTGTGAGCAGTGAACCTCCCTTCCACTATGATTACGGTTAGGGATTTCTTCGTTTATCAATCTCTAGGATTGATTCTCTGTGAGTTGAGTTTTTGCCATTACTGGTCATTTGTTTGTACTGGACCTTGTGTATCAGGTCTGTGAGAAAGAGAAGTCAGTAGCCTAGAAGGAGAGATTTCTAGGATGATATAGTGTACTTGGTCTGCGTGTATCAAGTGAGTGTGTACTGCTCTGTGTGTAGCAGTGGGTTTATCCGTGTTAGAGGAATTGGACCTCGTAAAACCAATCTTGTATTAGTTACTGGATCATAGTGGAAACGGTGATTGTACAGGGGAACAATCACTAAGAGTGGGCTAAGCACATCGCCCAACCACTATAAAAATCTCTGTGTCATCTTGTTGCTTCTCTTTTCACTGTTCACCGCTGATTTACTATTGCTTTTTGGTTTCGCACAAACAAGTCTCACCACAAAGGAAAAAAAGGAGGTCACCTTATTCACCCCCCCTTTAGGTGACCTATCAAAGTCAATCCCCCAACAATCAAAGATTTCGACTATAAGGATGGGGGTGAGGAGCATCATATTCAGGCGGTAAAGGACTCCCAATTGTTGACACCTATCACAAGATTAGCAATATTCAAAGGTGTCCTTGAAAAGATTCGGCAAATAGAAGCCACATTGTAAAACTTTGGCTGCGGTTTTCTTGGAGGAGAAATGGCCGCCACTTGCTTTGGTGTGGCAAAATGAAAGGGTTGCCCTTTGCTCATCGCTGGGCATGCACCACCCAACAATTTGGTCTGGACCAAAATTTGAGTAAATAAGGGTCATTGAAGATGAATCTTCTCACCTCTACTAAGAATTTTTTCCGATCTTGCGAAGTCCAATGTTGAGCGAGTTGCTCCATGGCCAGGTAATTGACAATATCAGCATACCACGGGCAATTAGAGATAGCCAAGAGTTGCTCATCGGGGAAGGAGTTGGGAATGGGCATGTTGGTGGTATGATCCTCAAATTCGAGGAATGAAAAGTGATCCGCAACCACATTCTCTACTCCCTTCTTATCTTTGATCGTGAGATCGACCTCTTGGAGAAGAAGCACCCACCTAATTAGCCGAGCCTTGGCATCGGGCTTGGTCATGAGGTACTTAAGCACAGCATGGTCGGTGTAAACAACAATGGGTGATCCTATGAGGTAGGACCGGAACTTGTCAAGTACAAACACAACCGCCAATAGTTCCCTCTTGATGGTAGTATAATTCAATTGTGCATCATTCAAGGTCTTGCTTGCATAAGCAATAACATGAGGTATTTTTTCATCCTTTTGGCCTAGACCGTGCCAATGGCATAGTCGCTAGCATTACACATGAGCTCAAATGGTAAGCTCCAATTAGGGGATTGCATGATGGGTGGAGGTGTTGGGAGCATTGCAAAGCCCAAAGGGAGCATTGCAAAGTCCATGCAAATGGTGTGTCTTTCGAGAGTAATTGACACAAGGGATGGGAAATGGCACAAAATTTTTGAATAAACAGCCTATAGAAACCCGCATGCCCAAGGAATAAGTGGATATCCTTGACACACTTAGGGGTGGGTAGTTTAGAGCTAAGTTTCACTTTGGACTTGTCTACCTCAATCAATTTTGAAGAAACTATGAGACCGAGAACGATACCTTCGGTGACCATAAAATGGTATATTTCCCAATTAAGCACGAGGTTCGTTTCCTCAGATCTTACAACTACGAATTCAAGATTCTCAAGGCATGATCAAAGGAGTCACCGAATACGGAAAAATAGTCCATAAACACTTCTACCACCTTCTCAATCGTGTTGCTAAAAATACCCGTCATACACCTAGAGAAGGTGTTGGGAGCATTGCAAAGCCCAAAGGGCATGCGACGGTAGGCAAAAGTGCCAAATAGGCAAGTAAAGGTGGTCTTCTCTTGGTCCTCAAGGGCTACCTCTATTTGGTTATATCCGGAGTAACCATCTAGGAAGCAATAGAAGTGTTGACCGGCTACCCTCTCCAATATTTGGTCGATGAAGGGGAGAAGGAAGTGATCTTTCCTAGTGGAGGAATTGAGCTTCTGGTAGTCTATGCACACTCGCCACCCGTTGACAACACGTGTAGGGATTAAATCCCCTTTTCATTGGTCACCACGATGACTCCGAATTTCTTAGGAGCCACTTGAATGGGGCTTACCCATTTGCTATCAGCAATAGGGTAGATAATTTCTACATCCAACAACTTCAACACCTCATCTCGCAGAACATCCCTCATGATGGGATTTAAACTACTTTGGGGTTGGTGAGATGGTTTGATGTCATCCTCAAGGTATATGTGATGTTTGCAAAATAAAGGACTAATACCTTGGATGTCAGCTATGGTCCACCCAATAGCCTTCTTGTGATCTCTCAAAATCGTCAAGAAGGCTTGTTCTTGGTGATCCTCAAGGATAGATGAAATCAGTATCGGAAAAGTCTTAGTATCATCAAGAAATGCATACTTGATATTAGAGGGGACAGCTTTGAGCTCGAGCTTGGGTGGTTGGATGATGGATGCTAGAGTTTTGGATTTAGCGGGTGGTAAAGCTTCAAAAGTGGGCACCCACCTTTCGGTGTCCATCAGTTCTTCAACATTGAGGAGGGAGCCTAGGAAAGCGGCCTCTTTCGCTGTGAGAATAGTCTCCAAGGGGTCAGAAAAGAGATGACAATCAAGGTGCTCTTGGACAAGTGTGTCTATGAGGTTCGCGTCACGAATGTCATCATCATCCCCAATTTGGCTTCCAATGTTGAAAATATTAAGTTCAAGGGTCATGTTCCCAAATGTCATCTTAAGTAGCCCATTCCGACAATGGATCACCGCATTAGATGTGGCCAAGAAAGGTCGTCTGAGAATGATGGGCATTTGGTTTTGAAGATTAGACACGAGACATGTGTCAAGGACTATGCAGTCCACCGGGTATACAAAATTATCCACTTGCAAGCACATCCTCCACTAAACCCCTCGGTACCCGAACACTTCGATTGCCAGTTGAAGGTTTATCGAGGTTGATTTCATGTCACCCAGCCCAAGTTGCTCATACACCAAGTATGACAACGAATTCACGCTAGCCTCCAAATCAAATAGGGCTTTCTCAACCATTTTCCTCCAACCCTCACAAAAATAGTAGGACAAATTTTGTGAAATTTTAATATACTCGCAAGCACACGAATCATACCGCAATATAGTAATGCAAGAGCGAGGTCGAACCCATAGGGGCTTGTGATTTTTATTAAGAAAAACTAAATAAATCGAATCAATTTAACCCTAACCTAGTTGACAAAAGTTGTGATTTTTTTATTGTAAAATAGTCAAATAAGTGAAGACAAAATAACTTAAAGAACTAAAACTCAAATGCTCACGAAAAAAATAGTTTGAATCAACTGTTGAAAAAATAACTAAGGTTTCAGAATCCACACCCATAAATATATCAATTAATTTCATGCAACAATTTTTTCTATTATTTCTACACAATGATTTAGAGCTCAATCTTAATCACCATGGATAATATATTTTTTAAGCTCTTATATTTTTACAGATATTTGTTCTTCCTCACTTTCAAAGTTTAAGCCTAAATCATCATCTGTATCCATAAAAATAAATCTCAGATGATACCCAGCACTTAAATATTAACATTAGTAAATCAAGCAATATTAAAATTGAGCCAAGAACAATTTTCAATAAATGCACGTACGAAAAATCAGATGCATAAAATTAATCAATACAAGTCATGGGGGTTTCATCCTTAACCCTAGTTCCAATATTTAGCTACTCATTGAGTCAATGAAACATGAACAAAATAATAATAAAATTCCATTAAGAAAATTTCAAAACCTTGAATATTTATTGTTGAACACCCACTGATCATTTTCTTATTCTTTCCTCTTAGCCATGGCCTCTCTTTTTTTGATCTTCTTTCTGCTAGGTTTTTCTCCTCCTTTGAAGCTAGCCGTGAGATTCCTTCCTAGGGTTTGCCGTCTCCATCCCCCCGAAACAACATTTTTGTGTTCTTTTTATACTTATCAAAACTTGACTTGGTGAACTTTAAAGATAATTCCTTATTTTTTTTATGATACTAATCCCTAATAATTAGCCATGGTTTCTAGTTTCCTAGTTCCTATATACTTCTATTGGCCTACCAACACACACACTCACAGGCTCATTAACATTGGAGTGTAGAATAGGAGCTAGATGAGGGGTAGTTTTCAACAGAATGCTCTTGTCGACCTCTTTCCCACTCCTCAATGTGATGATTGCCTTACCTTGCTCAATATTGAGCCTGGAATGAGAAGCCCCTTAAACATAATGTTGGCCTTGGCGGTTTGCTTGCGGTTGGGACAGAAACTTTCCTTTCTCATGTTGCATGCCCCCAAGGTTGTGGTCAACTTAGTAAGTTGGGAATGAATGTCCCCAATGGCTTGCATGGTTTGCTCGTTGACATTGATTTGTTCTTGCATAAATATTTGTAAGGTATCCTCCAAAATTTTCTTGTTAGACGGTTAGTAAGAGTTGGCACCCGTGGAGGGTCCCGAAGAATTGTAAGCATTTGGCGGATATCGAGGTGGTGCCAGCCCTTGCAAATTTGGATGCAATGGGTGATGCCCTTGAAATCTCGGGAGACCTTTGGTCCCCCGGACTCATTGTTCCTCCAACTAAAATTGGGATGGTGCTGCAATCCCAGATGGTAAGTATTGTTGTAGGGTAAATTAGTGGACTTTTGCCCTTGGTGAAGGGCATGGATGTCATCTTGATCCGAACTATTAAGTTCCTCTTAAAAGGCAGGTGTGGTCAGAAAAATATTGGTAGTGTGGTCCAATGTATCACAAATAGTGCAAGCCTCCGTGGGCTTAGAAGTGGAGGAGATCTCGTTCACTCGGTTGATTTCAAGTTTCTCTAATTTCCTAGAGATGTGATCAAGGCGTTTGCTAAGTTTGTCCTACTCTCTTGGCATGTACTTACTTAGATTTTCTTGTGAGGAGATGGTCTATATGAACAGACATTGGGGTCGGACTAATCCCAAGATTGGTTGTTCTCCGGCAATTCATATAAGTAAACAAGAGCCATGGAGGCTTCTCGATTTAAGAATTCGCCACTAGTCATAAGATTGATAACTTGGTGGTCACGGACCGTTATGGCCTTGTAGAAGAATTCCAGAATTTGTCGGTCCTCATACCCGTGATGAGGAACAGTGAGAAGGTGCTCCTTGTACCTCTCCCAACAAGTGCAAAAGGATTCGTTGGGTATCTCTTCAAAGTTTTGGATATTTTTTTTTCAATGTGGTGGTGCGGTACAATGGAAACCATTTCTTGTAAAATTCTACTTGCATATCGGCCCAATTAGTCACCGAAAGAGTTCTCAATAAGTGAAACCAACGTTTAGCGTTCTCCTTGAGGTAAAAGGGAAAGAGTCTCAATCAGACCATCTCAAGTTGAGTGGCCACATTAGCAAAAGTGTTCACCACCTCCTCGAATTCCTTTATGTGTACATCGCAATTTTTCAATTCCGTCCCATAGACTATAGGAAGCATGCCAAGCATGATAGGCTTAACATGGAATTGATGCCCTTCGGGTACATCGGTGGGAAAGAGGATGCATGAGGTAGTGGTGGTGGGGGTAGGATGCAAGTATTCCCGAATAGTGCAAGCTATGGATGCATCATTAGTCTCATGTTGTTTAGCCATTGTGCTGAAAGGAGGGCCGTGTGTGCGAATAAGCCGGTATGTGGCGTCATGAGTGTAAACACTCATACACCAAAAACACTCTCCTAGCAAACAAATATGAGATCAAAGAGAAAATAAAATTCTATAAATTGCACTTCCCTTTAGCTTGCGTTACACCTTAGGTTTACCAATATGGGTTGGTTAAAAGTAGGGATAGCAACGGGGCGGTTCGGTTCAGTTATTCGAATAACCGAATCCAAACCAAAAACTAAATACCCGAACCGAAACTGAACCGATAACCGAACGGCGAGAGAGAGAATATTCTATAACCGAACCAAACGAGGTTCGGTTATTCCCCGAATCGAACGGTTAACCGAATGGTTCTGTTATTAATTACCTGAACCGAACTGAATCGATTCAAACCGAACTGAACCGCCCTCTCTCTAAACCCCTCTCTCTCTCTCTCTCTCATCCTTCAATATATATATATATATATATATATATAATGACGTCATTTTCGGTTCAGTTCGGGCTCGGTTAGGTTCGGTTCGGGTAATGGTTTGATTATTCCTGCTAAACATAACCAAACCGAACCGGAACGGGTATTCGTCCGTCGGGGGAAAAAATGGTTACGGTTCGAGAAAAATTAAGTGGTTCTGTTCGGGTAACCATCAGTTCGGTACAAATTGCCATCCCTAGTTAAAAGTTTCCAATAAAGAGAGTTGCAACTTGCAAAAATCTACGATTTCTCAAAACTAACTAAAAATCCTCGGCGACGACGCCAAAAACATGACCGGCCGGTAAAAGTGCATCGTTAGGATGCCAGCCTAATCAAGGTTTAATATTTATAAAACACAACTTTCCTCAAAGATTTAAAAGAGATATAGTGGGGAGTTTGAAGTATCGATCTACGGAGAAGAGTAGTTATATTAAAAGACTTCACAAATTTAGTTTTTCGACGTTTCGGACGTCAACCTCAAAGTTTTTGGTGTGATGATTAACAATTATGTTAAACTAAATGAGAGAATAAAATCAAGATTAAAGATAGATTTAGTCTTCGGAGTCCATTCACTGTAACTTCCACCAGTCAATATCTCCTTTTATAGCTCAATTTAGATTCTGGCTAGGGTTTCTAGATCGAAAAATACTCAATAAAAATCAACCTTTTTTTAATCAAATGATGTGTCTCTATATTTATCCAAGTTTGAGAACAAGTGTTCCAAAATAGGAAGGATATAGGCTTAAGTATTAGATATACCAAAAATATGACAATAATTAAGTAAAAGCTTAACACTTTCTTTTTGTTTCTAAGAAGAGAACTTGTATAAATCTATTGAGAAGCATAGAAAATATTTAGAAGATATCAATTATTGTTAGTCTTAAGTGAATTTCATCCTTAGACTTAATCTAAGAGATTAATTACTCATATTTCTAAAGAACATGAGGAAAATAAAGATAGATAAACTAAAAATTAGTTAATGCTAAGAGGATAAAACAACTCACCAGATATATTCTAAAATCTATTGAAAAATAGAGCAAAAGATTAATAGCCAAGATTCCAACGCTTGCCAGAAGATTAAAATGGAAGAGTAAGAACACAAAATTAAACTTACACTTTATATAACTTACTTCTCAAAGGAGAATATGTTTACACTTGGAGAAAATCTCAGGAGAAAAATGAAAAGCACAAAAAGTTTGAAGAACTAGAGAGACAAGCTCTCAACTTGTGTAGAGAAATATATGTTTATTGTCTAAGTCTAATGAGATCCACTTATCTCTCCCATACACATGCACAAGGAGGACAAAAATGATGCTAAAAATAACCCCTTACATCCTCTTCCAAGTCAAAAATCGTGGGAGAATGTATCCCAAAAGGTGATGAGAAGCAAAATGCCAAAATCTGCATTTATTACTCATCAGGCAGGCTCTATCTATAGAGATGCCTATTTCGTCTGTTAAAAATAGCCTTCTATCGATAGAACTGGGATCTCTATTGATAGAGAAGTGAACTGTCTTGTTTTTGAACTTTGGGATCTCTATTGATAGAGAAGTGAAATGTCTTGTTTTTGAACTTCGGCCTCTATCGATGGGAAAGACTCCTCTATCAATAAGAAAGTGAAAATGGTCTCTATCTATAGGCAATTCTTCTATCGATAGAGAGTTCCCTATCAATAGGAGTCTTCTATATCAACAGAGATGTCTGGTTTTCTAAACGATTGATCAGGCTCTATCGATCGATAGAGAATGCTACTGTCCTCAATTTTCGAGGCTTCCTTATTCTTTTGTCCCGGCTTCTCTTTTATCCATCTCAGGCCTTCATTTGGTCGTTTATCACTGTCATCATGGTCCCGGGGCCCTTGAGTGGGATTGAAGCCTTAGAGTATGCATTTAATGCTCAAAAACCTGAAACGAGGCTAAAACAACCATGCGTGCAATATTAACTAGAACAATTTATATGCAGATGCATAGATGCGAATTTGGGTACATTGAGCTACGTTACCATGCAATATAGTGTGCTCAACAAGGCCCAATCATATTGAACTTGATTGCCATCTAGTGCATGAGAAGTTAACAGATGGCGTAACAGCTACTCCATTTGTATGTCCGAGTTCTCAATTAGCTGATATGTTTACTAAGTCATTGTTCAAACCACAGTTAGAGTTGCTATGTAACAAATTGGATCTCTGTGATATTTACTTTCCAGCTTGAAGAGGAGTGTTAGAAATAGTAGTTAATTATTATCCCACATCAAGTAATTACATATCGTAAATACATAGTCTCATAATATAAATAATACTAATTAGTGTTATGGTTACTTAGCAAAACCCTATACACTTTTCATTTTCGTCATTTACAAGTCTAATGCAGGAGAACACTATGAAATAGTAGTACTCGTCTGATGTCAATGCTGACTGATCCATACTTGGATTAACCATTGTCTTATAAGAGCTCTTCTTAGTGCTAAAAAAATTCTATTCAGAAATTTCTTGACCTATTAGGTAGATGATGTAGAACAGTGAGTGATTTCACCAACAAGGATGACATGTATCTTGAATATGGACTCTCAACAAGTACTTAGAAGTTCAAATACTCCTTTATCTTGGGTTAATTGTTGAATGGTGAATGAAGATTGTAAAGCTTGGCTTATTCCACCATAGTCATACCAGTTTGAGATGCTTGATGGAAAAAAACGTCGTTATCACAAGTGGAATAAGTTGTTCACATAACCAATTCTTTTTGTTTTGTTTGGTGGTTTTACTTTCCCATTTGTTGAAAGTGAAAATCGAAAATCAAACTAGTCATGAATAGTAGGAATA
Source organism: Arctostaphylos glauca (assembly GCA_019985065.2). NCBI lineage: Eukaryota > Viridiplantae > Streptophyta > Magnoliopsida > Ericales > Ericaceae > Arctostaphylos > Arctostaphylos glauca. The sequence goes on from JAHSPW020000015.1 coordinate 5,015,324, forward strand.
GACCTTTTTCGCCAAAAAAAAAAAGACATTTTGTTCTTCGTTATATTTTGTCAGGTTATGGATGCATGTATTACTGTTCGAACTACAAGGAACATAATGCATACAACAGTAGGATATATGTTTGAAAAATGTCAAACAGCTAAAACCCTAACTGTAACTCAAGAAATTAGAATATCCTATCAAAAAAAAAACTCAAGAAATTAGAATATAAAACTCCACTAAGAGTTGGCGGGTAAAACTGACCACCTTAAATAGGCATTCAAATTTTCTTTTCAGGCATTGGAATTATTAAAATGTTCTATCGGATTAAATGATATCTACAATTTGTGGAATAGGATATTGTATTGCTTTGAAAGTAAACATGCAGGCCGGTAGCAAACCAGATTCTGTTTCTATAAGCATTGGTGATAAGCTTGCTGTTCTCTCCCCTTCACCATCAGAGCGTTGTATGTTCAGAGTCCATAAGCAACTACATATGGTAAATGAGAAGGCCTACGAACCAGAGATTGTTGCAATAGGTCCTTATCACCATGGTAAAGAAAGCCTACGGATGGCGGAGGAGCATAAGTTGAGGTATTTGCAATTACTTCTTCAACGAAAAAATGAGAGCAACGCAGACAACTATGTCATTGTTATCAGGTCGCTAGTGGAAGAAGCACGTAGATGTTATGGTGAACCAATAAGTCTCGATTCAAACAAAATTATCGAGATGATGGTACTGGACGGATGCTTTATCATTGAATTGATGCGGAAATTTGAGATGCCATGCTTGAGAGATAAGAATGATACTATTTTTTAGATGGAGTGGATGTTTAACAGCATACAACGTGACTTGATATTATTCGAAAACCAACTACCATTCTTCATTCTTTGCAAGTTGTTTGACATTATTGAGGCTCCAAACAACCATAGGCGGTTAATTCATCTTGCCTTGTGCTTTTTTGGTGATCTTTACCCTGGTACGAAAAAAAGGTTGGACATAGATGGATGTTCACATTATGAGATCAAACATTTACTTGGGTTGATACACAATAATTGGTTGCATTCATTTGCTGGGAATGAGCATACGAGAACAACGAGCTGGATTTTCATTCCTAGTGCCACACAACTTCAAGAAGCAGACGTAAGGCTAGAAGGGGTCGAGGGAGGTACCATGTTCAATGTCAAATTAAAAAATGGGATAATCCAAATTCCAACTTTAACTATTGAAGACAAGACAGAGACTTACTTTAGAAACCTTATTGCATACGAGCAATATTGTCCTAACAATCAACTATGTTACATCACTAATTACGCGAGATTTGTGGATTGCCTAATTAACTCTCCAAAAGATGTTGAAATACTTTCTCGGCGTGGTATCGTTAAGAATTGGCTAGGTGATGATGAAGTGATTTCCACAATATTTAACAAGATTAGTGATGCCGTCACGGGAGCTAGCCCCCATTTCGTGTATGCCGACATTTTCAAAGAAGTGAATATTCATTGCAGCAAACGCAGGAATCGATGGATAGCAAAGTTGAATCGAAACTATTTGAACAGCCCATGGACAGTAATTTCAATTCTTGCTGCATTGGTATTACTTCTACTCACTTTGACACAAACATTTTTCACAGTTTTTCCTCGCAAATAGTTGTTGGAGCTCGGCGTAGAACATGAATTTATATTGTAGGGTTTACATCATTGATTACAGTAATAACTGTGCATTGTAAGTTAAGTGACAAACTAAGTCCAAATGCTTCATAGTTATCTTCCATGTATTTGTTTGAGGTCGTCCGGCTTCTATAATTGTTGGACTCTTTGTATTGTTTTGTTCATTTGTCGTAGCGCCGTTGGACTTTCTTAAGTATTTAAATGTCTATATTATTATTTCATAATTTATAACAATTTCAAACGAAAAACGAAAAACATCTGCCATTTCAAAAGCAGAATAAGGTGAAGACTTTTTTTTAAAAAGAAAGCAGTAAAAAGAAAAACATGCATGACTCCATATCATTCAATACACATGGCATTGAAATTTCAACATAAAGATTTGAAGTCCGCAACAATAAGTTAGCCTTTGGCTATTTTAAAATAGTAATTATACCATTGTTTGGCACCAATTATTTCTTTCTCTTATGTATTATCTCATCTTCATTTCTCTCTCCCCCTCTCTCCCTGTCTTCCTACTACTAATAAACCTCATTAAACCCATTCCATCTCACTGCCTCCCTTCATTAGACCATTCCATCTCACCACATCCTTTCCATCTTAACAGCCCTATCCCCACCATTCCACCATCTCAACAGTCCCTCGCCACCACCTGAAGCAACCCAACCAAAACCCATTGCACCACCATCCAACCCGCCCTCCAACAACAACAACACGCCAAGTCCTGCTTAACCTCACTATAGGAAAAAATATTCTTTGTGACTAAGAATTTTGTCAGTCATTTTTGGTCACCAAAAGTCAACTGTGATTAAAACATTTTTGGTCACCTAATCCTATTCGCAGAAAGTTATTTGTGACAAAAAATTCTTTGGTCGCAAAATCATATCACTTAGTGACTAAAAAGGGGTCACTGAATGTTCTTTTTTGTGATCAAATTAGTTTGTCACTTATACTTGATGGTCACTGAATAATTTTTCTAGAAAACAAAAAAGTAGCCACTGTTGATATCCTATACTGACCAATTAAATTAATTATGAAAAATATTTGGTCTATAAAGACTATTTTTCAGTGACAAAAAAATTGTCACTTTTTTTATTTTTTTAATAACCAAGTATTTTGGTCGCCAAATAATTTTTTCTGTGAGTAAACTTTGGTCATTGTTGGTATCGTATAGTGACCAACTAAGTTAATCACCAAAAACTTTTGGTCACTAAACACTATTTTTGGTAACCAACTATTAGTTGCCAAAAGATAATTTATTTATTTTTGTTATATTTAATCACCTATGCTTTGGTCACCAAAAGTTGTTTTCGGCGACCGAATTAATTTTCAATAACCAATTTCTTTACCCAATTCAGTCACAATATGTATCCTTTTTCTCATTCAATGTAATTTATATAAGACCAAATAAATTTTTATTTCTATTTCAATCCCCTATAACCTGTGCACATTCTTCGAAATTGAAAACCATTCCCCGCCCCGAATCCGCCTCAAAAACCAAACAGGGTGGGAATCTCTGTTTCATACCCAAACCAAATGAGGTTCTGGTATTCCCCAAACTAGTCTAAAACCTTAATCCTTTCATCATGCTTTTCCATTACCTGAAAGTGATTGAAAATTTAGCATCTAAGATACAAACCAGCCTTAAATAAAATAAAATAAATAGATAAACCTACACATTCTTTGATGAGTGGATAATAAACCTCGAGCCCAATAATACTTGGAAAAAATAATAACATAACTAAGAAGGGCTAATTTTGTGGCGTATGAATAAATTTTGTGATCTGTAGAGGTGTTTTATATGTCGTGTACAGTCCAATTATTCAAAGTAAATCAATTTGCTTACAGTCGCCAACCCTCTCAAAAGCATCTCCGTGGGATCTATTGTTGATTCAACTATGACAGCTGAGTTTGTAGCATTAGCATCAGGAAGCAAATATGCAGAGTGGCTGAGAAATATATTGTGGGAAATACCCATGTCGCCAAAACCAATGTCGTCAATATGTTTGCATTGTGACAATAAGTCGATGATATCATGGGCTTTTATAGTTACGTATATACTAGAAATTTCAGGCATATAGGACTTCGACATAGCTATGTTAGGAATTTGAAAACCAATGGGGCGATAACCATTGATTATGTAAAGTCACATCAAAATTTAGCGGACCCTTTAACAAAAGGTCTTGCAAGGGAATTGTTGTGAGAACATCAAAGGGGATGGGACTTCAGCCCATTGAGATATAATCCCTCCTTGTGGAAACTCGACTCAGCGCTTGTTTTTCTCAAGTATTGGGTTCAATGAGCAAAGTACACCATAAGTCATGATGACAATAACTTTCTGATTTAATCCATCACAAGATAAGGTTTTTGGTACCTATAATAGGAAAAGAAGAGCTTGAGCTACTTAGCTCTTAATAAGTTTCTAACAGTGTTGTGAGATCTTGAATGTTGTATTACATTGTCATTCTTAAAAGCCTACCTATATGAGTATGAAGGTGGTGTTGCCTTCTATTGGTTCATGGTCTAGAACCCTAGAGCGCTCATGAAATTAAGATATAGGCACACAACCAATCCACTTATCAGCAAATTTGAATACCTAAGTTGGGTAAGATGCGTGCATGAGATGCTTCTGATCGGTTATTATAGGATTGCTAGTTAAAAGACAAGTTTACTATGCTTTCCAACTAACTTTGATGCGTCTTCACTAGGTGAATCATTAAATTCGTAAGACACCTTCATTGATGCACAAGTCTTTTCAAAGGAACCAAGGCTTTTTTTCATCTTTTTGAAAATGGTGGAGGATTGTTGGAATTTATCAAAATAATTAGATTTTTACTTGGCTGATTTATCAAAGCGCTCCTTGTGCTTGAGAAGACTTCTTTTAGAGTTTGGAGTTTTGTTTCACATTGCTTAGGTGAGAAAAGTAGAGTGGCTTATATATGGGAGCACACATGTTATGTTCAATTTAATAGCTTAACTCTAAATTTGCTTGGCTCATATGTGCTTCGCACCATAAATTGGCAAAGCCGATGTGCTTCGCACATTCACCTGCACCCACACCATGTGCGCGCATGCATGAGCGTGACAGTGAGCTGTGTGGCTTGTGCTTGAGAAGACTTCTTTTAGAGTTTGGAGTTTTGTTTCACATTGCTTAGTGAGAAAAAGTAGAATGGCTTATATATGGGAGCACACATGTTAAGTTCAGTTTAATAGCTTAGCTCTAAAGTTGCTTGGCTCATATGTGCTTCGCACCGTAAATTGTCAAAGCCGGTGCGCTTCGCACATCCACCCGCACCCACACCATGCGCACACATGCATGAACGTGGTAGTGAGCTGTGTGGCTACAATTTGATGCTTTGATGGCACTAATGAACACACATATTTGCATATCTAATAGCTCATTGTGTTAGTTTTCAGCTTGCGTGCGTAATTATTTCCATGCTTTAGCTATATATTCCACGTAAGGTATGTTCCTCGTTGTAAGGAAAATTGTGCTAAAAATATATTCCGGGAAGTCTCATCTGGATGAGATCCCAGTTAATTGTTGCAATAAGTATGCCAGAGAAGGAAGGCATCTGGATCACTTATCAGTGCATCCGGATGTCAAGACAAGATATCATCGAGAGGCCTTATTTATCCGGATGAGCAACCTATTCATCCAGATGTCAAGACATTGCAGATCCAAGGAAGATACGCCAAAAAGCAAGTTCATCTAGATGACCATCTATTTTCATCCGGATGATCATTTTGGGAAGAATAACATCTTGAAGACTATCCGGATTAGAAGGAGTATATTCCAAGACAGTTCATCCAGATGACCATCCAATTCATCCGGATATGTATTCCTTATAGAAACCAGATCAGTGAACTAGAGAGTAACTTCATCTGGACGAGGCATTGATTCATCCAAATGACTTGAAGCTTTAAAGAAGACTTTTGAAGATAGAATCGACACTCATCTGGATGAGGAACCAATTCATTTGGACATACTGGACAGAAATCAGCCAGTAGTGTTGACTTTTCAAGCCACGTTTTTGGCCAATTTTTGCACACTTTTGGACCCCTTTCCAAGAGGGACATCTAAACAAATGTGAGAACCAATCAGCTAGGGTTCCTTTTACTATTGTGGGAGCCAAATGATGTTTTGAAGTTGCCTTTTTTGGAGAACTTGGAGCCATGTTAGAATCTTCTAGAGATACCTTGCTTCAACGGAGTGCAAGCTTGTATTATAAGTAGGGGACTTGATGTAATAGTAAGGGAGTGTGGAATGCAGTCTTATGACAAACAGTGAGAGGTTGAGTTTGATATAATAGCTAGAGAGTGATAGATAAGAAAGGGCGAACAAGTAGCAAGCTATTTTCAAAATGTACTTTATTTTCCATTGTACTTCTTCATTTCGAGTTAAAGTTTTTATTCCAATTTCAGTTTTCAACCATGTTTCCCATGTTCTCTCATTTTGTTGCAATATTCACCTTAAGTATGCTAGGCTAAATTTAGAAGGCCTAGTCATGGGATGACCTTCATCCCAATGCTTGAGCATGGATATCTCCTCAAACGATTTTCATAGCATTTAAGAGGTGATCAGTAGAGTTCCAATCTTAGAACCTAGAGTAGAGTGTTATATACTTGATTGGTTATACTAGAAATCAATTATGGTATATCCAGTGCTCGGTTTTATGTCTTTCATATCTAGACTTATTGTCTAGGGGATAAAACTTACTTTTTCGCAAATCCTTGTCGTGTTAGATTTTCAACAAATGATCTTCCAATCAAGGTCATAAAACTTTGATCCTTGGTTGAGTAGTGAGAAAAAGATATCCTATGCTTAAGTTAGGGAAGATGTAAACCCCATGACTATGCCTGTTTTTCTCCATTAACAAGTGGTCCGCAAGCACATTCTCTACTCCCTTCTTATCTTTGATTGTGAGATCAAACTCTTGGAGAAGGAGTACCCACCTAATTAGCCGAACCTTGACATTGGGCTTGGTCATGAGGTACTTAAGGGCAGCATGGTTGGTGTAAATCACAATGGGTGATCCTATGAGGTAGGACTGGAACTTGTCAAGAGCGAACACCACTGCCAACAACTCCTTTTCGGTGGTAGTGTACTTCAATTGGGAATCATTCAAGGCCTTGCTTGCATAAGCAATGACATGAGGTACTTTCTCATCCCTTTGGCCTAGAACCGCCCCAATGGCATAGTCGCTAGCATCACACATGAGCTCAAATGGTAAGCTCCGATTAGAGGATTGCATGATGGGAGGAGTCGTGAGAGCGATTTTGAGTTTTGAGAAGGGCTCCTCACATTCATGTGTCCACACAAAGGTTGTGTCTTTCGAGAGCAATTGACACAAGGGACGAGAAATGGCGCTGAAATTTTGAATGAAACACCTATAGAAACGGCATGCCCAAGAAATGAACGGATATCCTTGGCACACTTTGGCGTGGGTAGTTTAGAGATAAGTTCCACTTTGGACTTGTCTACCTCAATCCCCTTGGAAGAGACTATGTGACCGAGAACGATACCTTGGGTGACCATGAAATGACATTTTTCCCAATTGAGCACAAGGTTCGTCTCTTCCCATCTCATGAGTACACGGATTCAAGATTCTCAAGGCATGACTCAAAGGAGTCACCAAAGATGGAAAAATCATCCATAAACACTTCCACCACCTTCTCAATCATGTCGCTAAAATAACCCATCATACACCTAGACAAGGTGCCGGGAGCATTGCAAAGCCCGAAGGGCATGCGACGGTAGGCAAAAGTGCCAAATGGGCAAGTGAAGGTGGTTTTCTCTTGGCTTTCAAGGGCTACCTCTATTTGGTTATATCCAGAGTAACCATCTAGGAAGCAATAAAAAGAGTGACTGGCTACCCTCTCCAACATTTGGTCGATGAAGGGGAGAGGGAAGTGGTCTTTCCTCGTAGAGGAATTGAGCTTCCGATAATCTATGCACACTCTCCATCCGGTGACAACACGTGTGGGAATTAAGTCCCCTTCTTCATTGGCCACCACGGTCACTCCAGATTTCTTAGGAACCACTTGAATGGGGCTTACCCACTTGCTATCGGCAATAAAGTAGATGATTCCCACATCTAATAACTTCAACACCTCATCTCGCACAGCATTGCTCATGATGGGATTTAAACGGCGTTGGGGTTGGCGAGATGGTTTGATGTCATCCTCAAGGTATATGTGATGTTTGCAAAGTAAAAGACTAATACCTTAGATGTCGGCCATGGTCCACCCAATAGCTTTCTTGTGATCCCTCGAAATTGTCAAGAGGGCTTGTTCTTAGTGATCCTCAAGGCTAGATGAAATTACTACCGGAAAGGCACTACAAGAAAAATATGAAATTGTAACGAAATGCCCGCGACGAAAGTAAAATTTGTCACCAAATATGCTTATTTTGTGAGGAAAAATTTATCTCGTCACTAATTAGAAGGGAACAAATATTTAAGGTGAGGAAATTATATTTTGTCACCATATATTGTTTATTAGTGACTAAAATATACATTTTGTCACAAAATGAGTTGATAGAAAAAGGTTTTAGTGACAAATTTGTTTTTTCTCTCACTAATATGTTCCCTCCATTTCGCAATTTCGTCACAAACGAAAGGGTTTCACGTGAGAAAACTTATTTTGTCACCCAATTTATTTGAAACAAATAGGCGATGAAAATATTTCCTCACGTAAAGAAAGTTTTTGCGTGAGGAAACTCGATACGTCACCCAATTTATCAAAATGAAAGTTTTTCCGTGAGAAAACTTATTTCGCCATCAAATTTATTTGAAACCAGTAGGTGACGAAACAATTCCTCAGAAAAGAAAAGTTTTTACGCGAGGAAACTTGTTTCGTCACTCAATTTATCAAAAGAAAATTTATTCCATGAGAAAATTTATTTTGTCACCCTATTTATTTGAAATCAATAGGTGAGTGCGAAATAATTTCGTCACTCAATTAAAAAATTTGAAATTTGAACTTTGAAAATTTTCATCCATATGTTGAAGTCGCCATCACATTGAAAAATAAAAAAATTCCTCACATTATGTACAGAAAGAAAAAAGAAAAGAAAACTTTATACAGATAATTAGCCATCAATTTACCTGTTTATTGTTTTTTAATTTTTTGGTTTTGTTTTTCACAATTTGAAATACATTTCTATAGTCTCTCTTTAAATTTGAATGTCAAGTAATGTTTTTATATTTTTTTTTTGTCATTTTATATTGACTATACATATTAACTACTTAATTTGTTCGCACTTCTATATTTCTCTTAACAATTTTTTTATATTTCTCTAAAGTCTTAACAATCACAATTTCCTACTCAATCCTTGTTGGTGCAACATATGTACAGAGATACGAATTTATTTATGTGGTTACTTTGTACGTCAAAAATTAAGAAACAAAATAGGAAATTAAACTAGTATGAAAAAACAAATTTATAATATTTTTACAAAATAGGAATTTAAACTAGTATGAAATCAACCTTTTTGCAGAAAAAAGTCACGTTTGGGCAAAAGGGAAAAACAAGAGAAAAAGCCAAATGAGAAGAGGAGACGGAAAGAACGTGCGGGAACAAATCTGTGCGTCTCTCTTCTCTCTCAGGCAAAAACTCCAGCGAATTCGTCGATCAAAGCGGCGATCCATCTCTGTGACCATCCATCTCCGGTGTTCTCTCATCTCTTTCCGTACACGTATTAGGTATGAATATGTATAATACGGATCTTATTTCTTCGTATTTAGGGCGTATATGCTTTCGTATTTATTTATTCTGTACATACGAATATGTATAGTATGTACAGTTGAGTTCTTGTATATATACGAATAGTTTTGTATATTTACGGATCTATGCTATACGGTTCTTATCTATTCGTGAGTTTTTTATAAAACTAATACGAAAATCAAAACAAGTCACGAAACTACTCTGATTTTGAAACAATTCATTACAAACATCATACGCAGCCAGGTCCGGGCAGATCCCAGCGTAAAGGTGAAAGTCCTGATGGCCACAGTAAAGGATCAATGCGACGGATATGAGCCATCATATGCAAAAGCTTGGGGCGCAAAGCAGAAAGCTATAGCAGAGATTTTTGGCAATTGGGAGGATTCATTTGCTGAGCTGCCCAAATTCTTTGAAGCTATTACGTTGACTAACCCACATACTATTTGGCATATGATTCCGGCAACTCACGGAGACTACACCAACGATGGGGTATTCAATCGAGTTTTTTGGGCGTTTAAACCTTGCATTGAAGGGTTCAAACATTGCCGACCAGTCATCAGCATTGACGGTACATTTCTTACCGGTAAGTACAAGGGTACGCTTCTTGTTGCAGCGAGTCAAGACTCAATGAATGCTGTTTTTCCAATAGCATTTGCTATTGTTCAAAGTGAGCAAAATGATACGTGGGATTGGTTCCTAAATTGCATTCGGTACTTTGTCACACAAAGAACCGGCCTATGCCTGCTTTCAGATAGACACGGTGGGATTCTCGCGGGCGTGAAAAATAATGCAGATTGGAGACCACCTCATGCCTACCACAGGTATTGCATTCGACACATCGGTGCAAACTTTGCGAAGAAGTTCAAAAACGTATTCATAGGGGAGCAAGTGAAGGGCATTGCGTGCGAGGTGCAGAAACGCAAGTTCAACGCACAACTGCTCAGGTGTAGAACCCTTGAAGGAGGGGCGGTGGCGGCAGAACTCGACAAAATTCCTCTTCAAAAATGGTCGTTTGCTCATGATGACGGTCATCGGTATGGTGCTCAGCACACAAATTTGTCAGAGAGTTTCAATGGTGTCCTTAAGGACGCTCGACACCTTCCGATAAAAGCCACTGTAATGATGACCTGGTACAAATGCGTTAATTACTTCAGTGATAGAGCAAATTCGTCCAGAGCAGCATTACAAAACGATAAGGTGTATGGTAAACCCGCGCTTAAGCTATATAAAGCCTGGAGCCAAAATGCTAGACGACATCGCGTAACAGAGTACAATAGGGCGGACGGAATATACGAGGTACAAACAGGTCACAGTGTTGTGTCGCCGTACAAAGGAGATCACAGACATACAGTTAACTTGGTGGAAAAAAAGTGCACCTGCAATAAAATACAACAGTATAAGATCCCATGCTCCCATGTCATTGCAGTTTGCAGCAAAATTTCGCTTGATCCATTGCGCTTCATTGATCCGGTATGGACCATTCAAAACGACTTAAAAATGTATACGTCTTCTACATTCAACCCTATATTGGATGAGTCGTACTGGGAATCATATACCGGGCAGAAGATATTTCCACCAACCGCTTGGCTACGACCTAAGGGACGTCCGAAGACACGTCGCTTTCAAAACGAGATGGACTTGGCTGAGTCGCGTCCATCGGAAAGACAATCATGCAGTAAATGTGGACAATCGGGACACAACCGGCGCAAATGTCCACAAAATGCTGGTGAGGGCTCAAGTGGAGGACGAAGAAATGTATGATTTGTTTACTTTGTAGTCAACATCAATGATGTGTAATGTTTCCCTACTGTACTCAATGTTTGTGTAATTTCATTTTGTTTAATTTTTTTGACATAAGAATTGTTAAGAATTGAATGATTTTGTTTTGCACAACAAAATAGGAATAATAATCACGTACAAATCTGATAAAAACTGATGATCTACTACAAACGTTTTTAAAGATCTGCAATACCAATTTTTTAGAAACATAAAATTCTACTACAACCTTGAAGGAAACATTCAGCATCAAATACAACTATTCAGAAAAATCAGAAATTTCTGGATCCGACCCGTATTGTGGGTCCCTGTTGATGCTTCTAATATAAGGCATTGGGTCCGAACCGTTCTTCTCCGCATCTCTCATGGCCTCCTTGATCAATGTCTGCCGCATGACCCGTCTCATCATTGCTCGAATCTCGACGATAAGCCTTCGACAAACGTCACCATGCAGACGGTTTTCTGGTCTACCAAGTATCATGGCCATAGACCGTGCTTTTGGAACTTTAGCATACATATTTCTACACTTTGCTTCAAGCTTGTTGCGCTCAACGAATAGGTTTGGCCATTCTAGTAGACCGGCAACTTCGCCCTCATACGAGGTCTGATTCCAGTCCAGCATGAAGTACACATCTTGTGTAGCATCATATTGCACTTTCGGCTCCACGAATACTCGTTTACCCCACCTGTCATAACCTGCCAAGCTATAGTCCAACCGCGGAAGTGTTCTATGGTCTTCGCGCGGATCAACACTTGTACTTGGGATACGACCTGTACGCTGCCAAACCTTGATTCTGTTAGTTATCGGGCGATCCCCCCGGTAACCGTTCATGTGCTCCACTGGCAAGAGTCGCAACGATCTGCGACGGGCAAAGTATGCAGACATAGGATCAAGGTCCTCTGTATTAGCAGATACGTTCGGATGAACAATGTCATTGCCGGCTAGTGAAGGTTGAATGCCTTCTCCACTACCACATTCTGCGTTTCTTGAACGGGAACTCTCTCCTCTTTCCATTCTCCTGCCAAACGCGTGGCGGGGGAAAGACATCTCTTATGTTGGATTTCGAACCGAAGTTGCGCGTCTATTTATAGCCAATAGAAGGTCGCATGGTAAGGATGCGACCTTACTGTTCATCGGGTTTGGTCGCAGGGATGTTATGCGACCATATATGAGCTCGCCAGTCCCACATGCGACCTTTTACCGCCACCGTGGCGTCCACATGTCGTAGGTCGCGTACAGACCATGCGACCTAGAGTACTTTTATGAATTGTTTAAAAACCAGAGTAGTTTGGTAACTTGTTTTGATTTTGGTATTACTTTTATAAAAAACCCTCTATTCGTATAGGGTAGTTATACACACGAATATTTAATCTACATATATACGTTATACGTAGAATTTATAGGTATCTTTGTGATGTTCTGGAGTATTTGAGATATTTTGGTGCCTCTATAAGCGGGGTATTGGTTTGTATTAGAAACCCTGGTTGCTAGGCAGTGATTGGTTAACATCTAGCATATGGGTCTTGGTCATGATTTAGGGAAAGTGAGCGTATGAATCAAATGGGGATAAAAGAGGCATTTACTGTTAGCTTTTGGTAGTCAGTTTTAAGGTTTTGGTGGAGCATTAGAAGCCATTTTGGTCAAATAAGTTTCTTGATTTTATACTCTTGTTATCCCTTGTTAAGTTTCTTGATTTTTTCCCCATAGATCTGATAAGATTGGAAAGCTGCTTGCTGAAGTGTTACTAAAAGGAATGCAAGGGCAAAGGTAGACAAGCCTTTTCAAAATTTGCTCTGTTGTCTCAGAAATGTGGGAGTTTTACAGTATACCAAATTCTATTATTGTCTGCTAACAACATTTTTAGGCTTGTGACACTTGTAGGTTTTTCACTGGGAGCACGAGTAATTTTTAAGTGTCTCTAGTTTTTGGCCGAAACTGAAAATAGTGGTAAATGATACTAGTTGCTAACCATTATTTGTATAGCACTTTTTGGCTTGCTTGAATGATCCTCATGTACTTGGCTGATTTTGGCAGCTGAACTTGTAGAAAGTGTTGTTCTTCTTGGGGCACCAATTGCAATTAAAGGTGAGAACTAGGAAGCAGATAGCAAGGTAATTGGAGTTCTGTTTGACTTTATTTCTTTGTCTTCTTTGTTTGAAGCATCTTTCTAGCTGTTTTTCTTGCTAACAATCCCTATACTGTTTTTGTAATTAGCAGTTAACGATGCTGTTTTGCAGATTGTGACTGGGAGGTTCGTGAATACTTATTCTACTAATGATTGGATGCTAGGAGTTGCTTTCCATTCTAGGTGTGCAATATTAGCAACAACACTAGATATAAATCTTAGAACTTGGAATCTATTAGAAAAAAAGGCAAACTTGGGCAGTCAATGTGCATTTTCAAAAGCAATCATGTGTTGAGACTTTAAAGCTATTTGAAAGTGGTAGATTAGGCAGCGAACATGCATGTTCCATAGCGCCCATGTGCCAATAGATTTGATAATGCCATTGTCAATTTAGGCTCTAGTAAGCCTTCACACTGTTTCTAGTTTCCCATGGTTTTAGTGGCAGTTGGTTCATTGTCTTGCTTTTTGAAATGTTTTCTTTGTAATGGGGCTATATGTAGAGGATTTCTAGGTTGTTATTGTGTTGATTGTGTGGCTGATGCACTTCATGTGGGATTGTGTCTTGATTTACCTGATGAGTTGCCTTGGATATATACCATGCTTGTTTCGTTGTTTTTCTAGATTAATGGACTAAAAGTTATCACTTCATTTGATGAAAATGTGCAAACTAGCGATGCTATTGCCACTGCTCTTAATGTCATGAAAACACCTTATTCCTATGGGGACTTTATGCTGCTCGCAAAAGCTTCCAGGTACACTATTCTTGCCCCGTTTGTAGCGCCTTTACAATTCATGTTGCTAGTAGTATGCTTTAATCACTGTGCACTAAGTTTAAAGTTGTAGTAATGTGTTTGTGTAGTAAGTGTGTCTCGTATCCTTCCTGGATTGTATCTATAACCCACACGTCGTTTTATCTTTTGACCTGGTTCCCTATGGTGGGCTTCTTGTGTATAAGGAGTTAATAGGGGCAAGGGTTTTCCCAGTGAGAGTTACAGGACATAGCCTACCGATTGTATTTTCCGCTCTATTCTTTACTTGATTTCTCTGTTTACTGTTGATTTTTGTTTATGTCACAACAGCTTGATTTCAGCTCTTAAAGAAAGTTTGAGGGCTTCTGGGGAACGAACATTTAATATTAGACGCGTCTAGGATAATTCGAACTTAGTTTCTTTGGGTCTCATAATGCTTGAGATTTAGTGTTTTTTTGTTTGCCAAGAGATGCCAAAAGACTTGTACATGGTGGGAGAGCCAAGAGGCTGCTTATGTTTCTAAAAACTATCGCATTAACTCCCTTTTCTACCTTTGTTTATCTGTTGCATAATTCATTGTTCTCTGCAGTTCCTTGTTTAACGTACACATTGTGTTCCTATAAAATGTAGAAAACTGTCAAGCCCGTAACACTTAGTGTCTGTGAAATTTAAGGCGTTTATTCTCAGTTCTAGATATCAAAGGATGCATTTTTATCTACCTGGTGACTACATGTTACTCTAAAAGAGAGTTACCTCAAGTCAAAAATAACTTTGATATGCCTGGTATCTTAAATGCTAAGGATACACTAGTTAATGACTTGTTGGGTAGTAGGATATCGTGCTTTTCGTATTTACATTCATAAAATATCATGAAGTTTTGTATTAAAGTATACATGATTATTTATCCAATATTTATTGAGGAGAGAGTCACTTTGTATTTTTTTATTTTTGCAGATTGTATATGTAGAAGCTTGGCAACGAGGAAGATGACATGTTTGCTATTCTACATAGCAATTTTTTTTTTTTGGGGATATTTGATTCTTTTTGAATCTAGCTTAAAGTCTTCAATATTTTTGGTCTTTCAATGATGTTAGAATTACTCTTTTTTTATGATGCATAGGATAAGAAGTATATATGGTTAACATCACGTGGTGTAGTTTGCACATCACGTGGTGCAGTTTGCTTTTGTCATTAGTGACTATATTAGTGACTATATCTGTTATGAAGATGTGTAGCAATTATGGTCAACTTTTTGGTATTTAGTTGAAATCTATTGGATTTTAAATGTACAGGATTATTGTATTTTCAATGGAGTGTTAGAAATAATTTTTTTTGTTATCCACATAAATGTATTTTAGGTGACGAAATTTTCTATCATCAAAGAGGTTTCTCTAAAAAAAATTTGTGTTTAATTTGAAATTATAAGTGACACAATTTTTGCCACCTATACTATTTTAGGTAATTTTTTAATTTAAAATTATAGGTGACAAAATATTTTTCTCACCTATGTTGTTTACATTATCATTTTTCAGTCACTATTTGTGACGAAAAAGATGATTGGTGACAAAAAAAATGTCAAAATGGTGACGAAATATTTCATCACAAAAACAATAACTATAGGTGACGAAAAAAATTTCGTCACATAAACAGTCATTATAGATGAGGAAATAAATTTCATCACAAAATAGTCCTTTATAGGTGACGAAATAAAAATTTTGTCACTAGGTGCTTTTTTGTGACAACCTTTAGTTGAGAAAACTGTTTCGTCACTTGTTTCGTAACCTATATCATTTGAGACGAAAAACATACAATTAGAGAGAAATTTATATCGTCACTAAACACCAGAATTCTTGTAGTGTTCCTTCTTGATTCTTCTATCTTTTTTCGCATTTTCTTCGAACTTCGCATCACTTTAGCCTTGGCACTTCTTCCAATCGTACTTCCATCCTTTCTCGGGTGTTGGGATTTCCTCTGAACTTTTGGATTTCACCATTTCGTCGGTTCAACACCTCTTTTAACATAGAAAACCTGAAATTGGACAAAAACTACAAAATGTGCATTATCCGATAAAATTGATATTTAAGTATCGCACGTATGCTAAATAGGACATGCTAGTCCTTAGCAACGAAACTACGAAGACAAGGATGAGTATGACCTCCCTTGTAGGAATCATGAACTTCAATTATTGAAAGCATTATGGGAATTCGAGAGTGCGATGCTTCTAACATATCGTGTGCTAACAGACGAATCATCCGTTCAAAACTTGAATATTCCAAAACATCACCGTCTTAACACAAGACTACACACATCACTATCTTCACACATGACCTCTCATACGTCACTACTATAACACATATCACTACAACGACACGGTCCACAACTATGACGCATACCTCACAATTGTCTCATTACATAATCAACGACTACTAACATGTTTCTATACCAAGACAACATTCATAATCCGAACCGAAATCTAATAGATTCACCACCACACCGACAAGCACAACATTGACACATGTCTCCAAGAATGACTTAAAACTTGTTTCTGACCCAAAAAGTACGTAAGACCAAACCAAAGAACCACATGACCACTGAACCACCAATTCTAGACCCGATCACGTGCACAATCAATTTAACCATCCACTAAAGGTATCGGTTTGATAATTAAAAAATCTTAATTTCTATTCAAGTCACCTAAATGGCCAAGATACACTCCTTCTCCCCAAATATAGTCAAAACAATATTCACATACTCTCTCCAAGGTAACAAACCTTAATCACAGATAAGTCTCATGCATATTTAACAAGTATAAAAATCAACGGGTAAATAATTACTAAACATTTTCATTATAATATTGCCAATTATCATCTATTCATAAGTCTAACAAAAAGACATACCAACATCTACCCAAAATTCATGAAATTTAACAGAATCTTACTTCAAGTTACTAGGAACGACTTTCATCTTTAATATAAAGTCCAAAACAAACCATAATTAGAATAAAACTGCCAAATAAAATAAGGTAGCGAATCTGCCACAGTTTACTAAACTTGCGATATACGAAGATCTAACCGTCCGAATGTGTCCGTTCTTGTGTCTAAATTTAGCTAAGACCTTAGGCTACGTCACCGTAAAGGTTTGGGGTTAATCTAAGCTGCCAAAAACTCTAGACAGACTCGGGAACTGGTCTGTCCAAAAACAGTCCAGAAATCATTTCGTCCGGTCGTGAACAGTTCTGGTATTTTGGCCATAACTTCTTATTCCGAACTCCGATTGAGACGTTTTATATATGAAACTTTAAGAGAATTCCGAGAGCTACAACTTTGTAGTTATACACTTTTCCCAATTCGGCCTCGACGTGTCTCAAAACGCATAAACAGTACAGATTCGTGCCTTACATTTCCAGATTTTGCTTCTTTCTTTTTCTTGTTATGTGTTCTTCGTGTTCTTCGTAAAACTTACCCAACGTTTCTGGAAAAACAGCCCCAACAACTCAACTATACAATCCCCAAACCTCAATATCATGTACGTATAAACATAAAACAAAGTAAGGATGATATATAAGGGCATTAAACATCTAAAAATCAAGATTTTAGCAAAATCCTACCTCCAAATCGAGCTTCCCAAGAAATTTCCAGAAAAAATGGTTGAACACAAGCACCCTCAATTCCGGGCTTGACTCGAAGCCCTCGATGCGTAGAACAACGTTCATGTTTTGTGTTTTGGCCAATTCTTGTCGGAAGAACTCCAAATCGGCAAATGAAAGAAGAAGGAAACTTGGAGCAAATGTTAATCGGGAGAGAGAAAGAGAAATGGAGAAAGTACCAGATAGTTTTAATAAAAATCTGATTTTTATACCAATCTTTTGGTTAATTACACTTTTATCCCAAACTTCTATATTCTCCTACTATGTTTCCCAAGGTTCTAAATATTACACTCCAACCCTCACATCACACTATTCATCAAAATAAAATAGGTCCTCACAGAAAGTGGGTTTGAATTTTGAAAACTGTATCTCTTGACCTTCTGATGCCTATTTCCCATGCGTCCTTGTTTACACACATACCAAAGGCACAATAAATCTTTTTTTGGGGGTAAATCTAATCATCAAATTAATCCTGACCATTGTTGTGAAAATGTGTTGTAATCTCAACAGTTGCATCAAATTAATCATGACCCTTGGATTAAAAATATGTGGAGTCCACACCGTTATGAAATGTATTATAGATTATAGATTATAGATTCTTTTTTCTTTTATATTTAATTCAAATATTATAAGGGACGAGAAAAAATAAAAACAAAATATTATGAGTGAATAGTGACATCTTAAAATTAAAGAGTTCCTATTCATTTTAAAAAATAAGAAAGAAAAATAAAAAAGGCTGATGTGAATATTATTAAGAGAATTTACTCGTCAAATTAAGAAAATAGAGTATTTAGGGAGCCTAACGCGGATGCTGTTAGAGCATTCGCACCAGTCTCCCTATTTTTTTCTTCAAATTAGAGAGAAAATCTCACTTTTCTATTTTAGGAAGTTATATTTTGTAATGTCTCCTGCATCAAACTCTCTATTTTATCCCTATTTTATTAAAATATTCTTTTTTCCAATTTTATATTTACTTCAAATGTTATAAGAGAGGAGAAAAAAATTAAAAAAAATGTTAGGAGTGAATAGTGACACCCTAAAACTAGGGAGTCACTATTCATTTTGGAGAATAGGGAGGAGAATAGAGAGATTGGTGTGGGAGTTGTTAAGAGGATTTGCTCCTCAAATTAGGGAAGGAGGAGATTTAGAGAGGTTGATGCGGATGCTCATCAGCCTCCTTATCCCTCCTCCCTATTTTACAAAATAAATAGTGACTCCCTAATTTTAGTGTATCACTATTCACTCTTACTATTTTATTTTTATTTTTTTCATTTCTTTCTTCTCCTTTATAATATTTGAATTAAATATCAAAAAAGAATATTTTAATAAAATAGGGATAGAATAGAGAGTCTGATGCAGGAAGCATTACAAAATATGACTCCCTAAAATAAAAAAGTGAGATTTTCTTTATAATTTGAAGAAAAAAATAAAGAGGCTGGTGTGGATGTTCTTATATCCAAAGTGGGAAAAGTGCCCCATTTTGTAAAGACTGTCCATAGGCTACTCTCTCTCTCCCTGACTCCCCATACGCTAGCTGTGTTGGGGAAAAATGGCAGCCAAACGTGAACCAGAAGCGAAACAAAGCGATGATGATGAACAATCCGCTTCAGAAGCAAAAAATACTGAACTACAAAAATCAGACTCAGAATCCGAATCCGAAGAAGAAGATGAAGACAGGTCTTCAGCTCCCATACTCCAAAAGCCCTACGCTCTGAAGCATCCACAGACCCCTCAAACTCATTCGCATCCCCAGTCTTCATCCTCCGACGAATCCGATTCCTCACATCGACCCTACCCGAAAATCAAGTCAATGGAAGAGCTGCCAGCGAAGGCTGCTACTAAGAAGCCCAGATCAAAACCTGGTTCTACCACTCCAGTATAGGAAATTAAGAATGAGCATATAGAGAATTGAGAAGACTGAGAATTTGTTTATTGAAGAAGAAAACCAAAATGCCATTACATGTTTTTGCCTTGCAATACATGAGACTGAAGTGGCCTTTTTATAGCCAAGCTCAGCTGTTAGATAACAGCTCTCAGGATCAGTTGAAAACTGATTTTCCCTTTTAACAACTTTACGCCAGACTACAAACAAACTAACAAATTCATCCTAACAAACTATGCCATGCTGGCAAACAGAAAATAGAAACCAATCCAATGAGTCATGCTTGCAATTCGAGAGAGAGATGCTCAATCAATCAATCAAAGGCCTTGAGCTGAGACTTCAGCTGCTGCGTTGATCTGAAGATCTTGAGCTCTGACCTGGCTGAGCATTCTGATTAACATCCTCCCGCAAAGTGATGGGTGGAACAACTAGCAATTTGGATTTAAGAAACAGGAAACGAGCCATTGGTAAAGGTTTAGTGAAAATGTCAGCCAACTGACTGGTAGAAGGAACATATTTAATAACCATTTGCTTAGACAACATCTTTTCGCGTATAAAATGATAATCAATCTCAATGTGTTTCGTGCGGGCATGAAACATAGGATTAGAGGCCAATGAGATAGCAGATTGATTGTCACACCAGATCAAATGAGGAACAGAACAAGAGACATGCAGATCAACCAAGAGTTGAGACAGCCATGTAAGCTCAGAGGCTGCATTCTGATTAACATCCAGTGGCCAAGTCGGCTGGCGCCGACGCCAGCCCCGCTAAATGGCAGGTGGAGACAGAGAACAAAAGCAATCGTGAGTCGAAGAGGGCAAAGAGGAAGGATAGCGGTGTTGAAGAGGATACGGCGAAGAAGACGGGGGACGATTCTAAGAAGCGGGTGTTTCAGAGGCTATGGAGTGACGACGACGAGATTGCGATTTTGAAGGGCATGATTGAGTACGCATCGAAGACAGGGGTTCAACCGGGGGCCGACATGAATGGTTTTCATGAATTCGTCAAGAAATCGCTGCATGCGGATTTTACAAAGACCCAGTTGTATGAAAAAGTGCGGAGGTTGAGGTTGAAGTACGAGAACAATTTGAGAAAAAGGAAAGAAGGCGAGGATCGAGCATTTTCGAAGGCCCATGAGCAAAAAACCTATGAATTCTCGAAAAAGATATGGGGAAATAGTGGAGCTGATGATTTGGGAAATGGGGGCACAAAGGTTAATGAAAGTGTAAGGAAGAGTAGGAGTCAAAGAGCTAGAGTGGCTTCACCAAAAGAAGGAGAAAAGATTGAGGTTGAGAAAATGGAACCGAATACAGAGGTTATTGAGCCAAATGCAGGAGTGTTTCGGTCAATTGGGTTTTATGGAAGCATTGGTGGGTTAGGTTTGAATGAGGAGATTGTAAAGGCTGGGTTGGACTTGATTAGTCATTCTAACAAGTTGGAATTGGAGGGGAAGTGGAATAAGCTGAGGGTGGAGGAAATGGAGCTTTACATGAAGCGGGTGGAATTGATGGGAGAACAGACGAAACTGGTACTGGAAGCACTGAACTCGTCGGGGGATTAAAAGAGGTATATTTCTCATCGGGGGATTAAAAGAGGTATATTTTGGTTTGTGTGCTGTCGATTACTAGTAGAAGCACAAGGGTTTTTGTGTTTGTGTCTGTAGCATTTTGGTAATCATGGGCTTTGTGTTGTTGATGACTAATGCAAATAGAAGGGTGTTACGTTAAATGTTTTATCTTGTTTCTTAGGCGGTTTGGTACTTGACATTGGAGTATGCTGTTGATTACTAGTGGAAGCACAAGCTTTGCTGTTTTTCTGTAGCATTTTGGTAATCATGGACTTTTGTGTTGTTGATGACAAATGCAAAGAGAAGGGTGTTAGTTTAAATGTTCTATCTTGTTTCTTAGTCGGTTTGGTACTTGACATTGTAGTATCTTTGTTTCCTAGCTAACAATATGCACGCATGGGGAGGATGCCCTACTCTCATTACGCAGACACATTCAGTGCGTTTAAAGTTTACTTGAATCACAATGTATATCTTCTTGATCTTGAGTGCTAGAATTCTCACACACACCCTATTGTTCTTTCTTTGGTGTTGTCACTTCTCATCAGGGCATTTAAGGATTTTGTTAGATAAGTAACCAGTTGCCATAAAAAAAGAAACACCCTTCATCAAAGTTCATTTGCTTGGTTCAGTTTTTGGCCTTTGACCATTAGAATTGTCATGTTACTTTCCCTATAATATGTCCACCTTTATTTTCAACTCTTATTTTTTTCTTGATGTTGAAGTGCTAAATTTATTGGGTGATTGAAGTTGTTCGGTAATTATGGCTTGAGTAGTTTTGTTGATTACTAATTCATGGCTAAGTCAATTGTTGTTTTGGTTTCTCTTGGTTTGATGATGAACTGGGTTACGATGAATTCATAGCTTCTATGCTTTTTAGCTAAACAATTTACACCCATATGGCAAAGTATTACCTCATCTCCACGAACAAACCCTTCGTTTAGCACATTAGGTTCGTCATATTTACTTCACCAATATCCCCCTTGTTTTTCTTTGGTATCCTCATTTTTCTTTATTTTGTTTAAGTTATTGTGGCTTTCAAGTTGTCGATAACTGATGCCATAGGCAAGGGCTGTCAGGCTAATTGTTGTGTTTGTTTTTATAACACATTCTGCAACTTCTTCTTCTGTAATCCCTTCATCCCCTTACGTTGCAACTAGACTGTTGTTGCCTTTGTGTGCTAATTTTGAAAGGACTAGAAGTTATTATACAGAAAAAATTAAAAAATCAGTAATACACAGAACTTGATATAACTCTTCAGGAAGAAGTAAGTAGACAGATGCAGCATGAAATAAGGAAATATTTGTACTTGAAATGGTAGGATCGGGACATGAACTCAAGCAAGCAAGAGCCGTTAACATTTGGTAGTTTCTATAGCATTACTCTGGTACCTGCACAAGTTGTACGCCTCACGATCAATATATTTTGCCCAGGCACAGGTTATCTTGAGATTATAGCTCCAACCTAGAAAGAACAAAGGAGAATTATGAAATCAAGTAATAACCGATATTTGGTTGAGCTAAATTTGTTCAAAAAATCCCAAAAATCGATCTGAACCTATTAAAAGTTTTTATCATTTAACTGAGACCATAACGATCTTATATTGTAAACCTATTTTACTGTATATTACGCTTTCTTACGTTCTTTCTCTATTAATCTTGCATAATTACATATATAGAGTATATTAATTCGTGAACAAATTTTTAAATGAATTAACAATAAATCGGTGAGCGCATAATTGTGTGCTTTTTTTAAGTCCAGAAGTGCTATGAGTTCAAATCAAGAATATAAAATTGAAAAACAAGGTACTTGTATTCAAGGGTTTACATATAAACATCTCATATATATGAGAATTTGTATAAAAATATATCTCCAGCTCTTAAATCTTTGAACTAGTATATATATCTTGATACATTTGGTTCTATGTTTTGTCTTGTTAATTGTACAGATAAAAGTTATCCAGATGACTATACAGACAAATATTTTCAAATATTTTTGTTGTAAATGGTGTAGATAAACTTGTTTAGAAAATTACTTTTGGAGAAGACAGTGTGATATTAGAAGAACTACAGGATTTGAACAAAGCATCTATGCTTAGACATCTCTGAACTGTGTGTGAGTAGGCAATGCGATATGGGATGATCAGTCTACCTTCTTTCCTTTGGTTGCACAACTGGGATTCAATCCAGATTTGGGCTGCTTCAAAGTCTTCAGCTACCCAAATCTTCCATTTCACACGGGAGGAAATCAACACAACATTCCTTGCTTCCCAACTGAATGTTGCAGATAAGGTAATATGGAGTTTGAATTCCAGTTCATGGAATGCTACTAGAACTGTGTGTTGAAATTATCAAAATAAAATGGGTTTTTTAATTGGGTGTTTTATCAAAATTTCCTTGTGCTTGAGAAAACCTATTTTAGAGTGTAGAGGTTTGTCCCACATTGCTTAGGTGGGAGAAAACCTATTTTAGAGTGTATAGGTTTGTCCCACATTGCTTAGGTGGGAGAAAGTCTAATGGTCTATATAAGGGAGCACACCTATCAAGTTTACTTTAATAGCTTAGCTCTAAAGTGGCTTGGCTCATAGGTGCTTCGCACCGTAATTAAGGTGCTCCGCACCTTAAACCGGCAAAGCCGGTGTGCTTCGCACATGCGTGTGCTCGTGCTCGTGCGCATGCGCGTGCGCGTGCGCGTGCGCGTGGCAGTGGGCTGTGTGGCGCTTTGATGGCGCACTTTGCACTTAGCACGTAGGCGCCCTTTCTTATTGCGATTTGGCAGTAAGGTTGCGCTGACGTGGCACACGCGTTGCGTACGTGTGGCGGTTGAGTCACACGGGGTGCGCCTGTTGGATTGGACGCGACCCATGGTTCGTACCCGTTCGGGTGAACCGATTGGGTGTGGGCGTGTCCGTTCGCGAACAGGTACAACCCTGCGCGAGTGGGTGCATCTGGGTCTATAAATAGAGCCCAGATCACAGCCATTTAGACACTGAATTAACCAGAAAACTCTCTCACTCCAAAATTCGTTTTTCTTGTGCTGTTAATTCGTTATTCTGCAGAAACGGATTTAACAGTCCCTTGGTTCTTTTATTTTATTTTTGATTCGGTATTCTGTCTGTTCTTCGTTTGTGCGTACGCAGACAGAAGATCTTTCGATCGGGCTTCGTTGTATCTTCGAAACATATTCGCTGCAACCCGGTGCACACCAATTGGTGGGGGCGAATACTGTTTTTCGGAAAGCGACGTCGTAACGCGCCTCGAAGCAAGTTCTTCATATTGTTCACATTCCGAAGATTCCAGATTTTGCACCAACAATCGAAAAACAGTATTACTGCAATGGCGTCAAAGTCTCTGCGACAGTTGACACAAGATTTCGTGAAGTTGGACAAGTTTGATGGCGGTAACTTTAGGCGTTGGCAAAAGAAGATGCATTTTATGCTTACGACTTTGAATGTCGTTTATGTTCTCACCACTCCCTATCCGGAGGAGAAAGAAGATGAAACATTGGAGGAGACTCGGGTGAGGATGAAGTTTGAGAATGATGACTACATTTGCAAAGGGCATATTCTGAATGCACTATCGGACCCACTGTTCGACGTGTATACCAATACGGAGACTGCGAAAGAAATGTGGGATTCATTGGAGGGTCGTTATCTGACAGAAGACGCGACAAGTAAAAAGTTTCTGGTTAGTCAATTTATGAATTTCAAAATGATAGATAACAAGTCTGTGATTGATCAATTGCATGAATTTCAACATATCTTGAATCAGTTTAAGATTAAAAGTATGAATATGGATGAATCGATCATAGTTTCGTCTGTGATTGATAAACTCCCTCCCTCTTGGAAAGATTTTAAGAAAAGTCTTAAACACAAAACTGAGGATCTTACGCTGGAACAATTGGCTATCCACCTTCGTGTGGAGGAAGAGTCAAAGCGTCAAGAGAAGGAAGAACTTGGGGCTAATAACTCCAAGATTCATATGGTGGAAGAAGGGAAAGGTTCCAACAAGGGTAAAGGAAAAAAGAAATTCTGGCGAAGCAACGACAAGGGCAATGAACCGAAAGGAAAAAAGGCAAAAGTGGAATGTTGGCGTTGCGGTAAGTCAGGGCACTTCAAAAAGGATTGCAGATCCAACATGAAGAAAAATTCAGAAGCATCGGGGTCAAAAGGCAAATTTTTGGCTGTTTTATCCGAGATTAACATTCTCGAGGATGTTGGAAACTGGTGGATCGACTCAGGTGCTACAAAGCATGTGTGCAATGATAAGAGGTTCTTCACGGACTATGAAGTGGTTGATGATGGTACTGTTCTCTATATGGGAAATTCATCTACTGCTGTTATCAAAGGCAAAGGAAAAGTGGACTTGGAGTTCACTTCTGGGAAGATGCTAACTCTGACAAATGTTTACCATGTACCAGAAGTTAGGAAAAATCTTGTATCTGGAGGCCTGCTTAACAAGCATGGTTTCAAGTTAGTGTTTGAGGCAGATAAATTTGTTCTGTCCAAAAGTGGTATTTTTGTTGGGAAAGGTTATTTTGTAGAGGGCATGTTCAAACTTAACATAAATAATACAAGTCCTATTTCTGCTTACATGATTGACTCTCTTTCTTTATGGCACACTCGTTTAGGGCATGTGAATACTAGGAAAATGGATTTTATGGTTAAATTAAATTTAATTCCTAAATATAATATTGATATGGTTGACAAATGTAAAGTTTGTGCGCTTACTAAAATTACTAGAGTTCCATTTCCTAAAATTCAAAGAACCACATCTTTATTAGAACTAGTTCATAGTGATGTATGTGACATGCATAGCACTCCTACTAGAGGAGGCAAGAAATATTTTGCAACGTTCATAGATGATTATTCAAAGTATTGCTATATTTATCTATTGCATTCAAAAGATGAAGTTCTTGAAAGTTTTATTGCTTTCAAAACCGAAGTTGAAAATCAATGTGGAACAAAAATAAAACGTTTAAGGTCTGATAGAGGTGGTGAATATCACTTTCCTGCTTATTGTGAATCAATGGGGATAATACATGAAAAGACTGCACCATATACTCCACAACAAAATGGAGTGGCCGAAAGGAGAAATCGGACTTTGACTGAGATGGTAAATGCTATGCTTAGTAATTCAGAATTAGGTACTGGTTTGTGGGGCGAAGCCATACTTACCGCTGCGTATATTCTGAATAGGGTACCTCTCAAAAAGTCAAGAATAACTCCATATGAGTTATGGAAAAAGAAGAAACCTAACCTCAGTTACTTTAAAACTTGGGGTTGTAGAGCAATCGTTAGATTGCCAGAGCCTAAAAGAAAGAAATTGGGTGAAAAAGGAATTGAATGCATATTCATTGGTTATGCTTTACATAGTAAAGCATATAGGTTTCTAGTGTCTGAGCCATTTGATTCAATTGGGGTGAACACCATTATTGAATCACGTGATGCAGTGTTTTATGAAAATAAGTTTGGTCCTATTCCTAAGATAATAAATCAAGAGGATGAACCACTTCCTTTGGAGTCTAATACAGAGACTGAACCTTCGGAACAGGTCGAACTTCGAAGAAGTAAAAGGGCTCGAGTTGCCAAGTCCTTTGGACCTGATTTTGTAGTTTATCTAGTTGAAGGAACTAGAGAAATTACCTGTAATCATACCATGATTACACTTCATGTAGAGTCAGATCCCTTGACCTACGGGGAGGCTATGAAATCACAAGACTATGCTTTCTGGCGAGAAGCAATCCAAGATGAAATGGATTCTATTATGGGTAATAATACCTGGGTTCTTGCTGATTTACCTCCGGGTTCCAAAGCCATTGGCTGCAAGTGGATTTTCAAAAAGAAAATGAAAGTTGATGGTACAATAGACAAGTTTAAGGCACGGTTGGTTGCCAAGGGTTTTACCCAAAAGGATGGTATCGATTACTTCGATACATATGCACCGGTGGCAAGGATTTCTACCATTAGAGTTCTGATTGCCTTAGCTTCAATTTATAAACTTCAGATTCACCAAATGGATGTGAAAACTGCATTTTTAAATGGTGAATTGGATGAAGAGATTTATATGAAGCAGCCGGAAGGATTTATTGTACAAGGTCAAGAACACAAAGTATGCAAACTTGTTAAGTCTCTTTACGGACTTAAACAAGCACCAAAACAATGGCATGAAAAGTTTGATAAAGTAATTCTATCAAACGGGTTTAGGATACACCAGTCAGATAAGTGTGTATACAGTAAATTTATTGGTAATAAAGGTGTAATCATATGTTTGTATGTAGATGATATGCTTATCTTTGGAACTGATCTAGAGAGCATACAAAATACAAAAGAGATTCTTTCTTCTAGTTTTAGTATGAAAGATATGGGTGTAGCCGATATAATTTTAGGCATCAGAATTATGAGGCAAGGAGACAGTTTAGTCCTAAACCAGTCTCATTATATTGAGAAAATACTAAAGAAGTTTAATCACTTCGATAGTCCCCCAATATCTACACCTTTTGACCCGCATATTAAGTTGTATCCTAATACCGGAAGAGCTATATCACAATTAGAATATTCTAGAGTGATTGGAAGCTTGATGTATGCTATGACGTGTACAAGACCAGATATTGCATATGCTGTGGGTAAACTAAGTAGGTATACTCACAACCCAAGTGACATTCATTGGAATGCAGTTAATCGGGTTTTGCGGTATCTAAAGAAAACTATAGACTACGGGATAGTCTATAGTGGGTATCCTTCGGTTCTAGAATGATACACTGATGCTAGTTGGATAGCTGAGAATGAAGATCACTTGTCTACAAGTGGTTGGGTATTCACTCTTGGAGGAGGAGCAGTTTCTTGGGGATCAAAGAAACAAAGTATCATTACAGATTCAACTATGGCTGCTGAGTTTGTAGCATTAGCATCAGGAAGCAAAGAGGCAGAGTGGCTAAGAAGTATGTTGTGGGAACTACCCCTGTGGCCGAAACCTATGCCACCGATATCTTTGCATTGTGATAGTCAATCAATGCTATCACGGGCTTATAGCCAGATATATAATGGAAAGTCCAGGCATATAGGACTTCGACATAGTTATGTCAGAAATTTGATAACTGATGGGGTGATAACCATTGATTATGTAAAGTCAAATCAAAATTTGGCAGATCCTTTAACAAAAGGTCTTGCAAGGGAGTTGGTGGGGAGAACATCAAAGGGGATGGGACTTCAGCCCACTGAGATATAATCACTCTTGGTGGAAACTCAACTCAACACTTGTTTTCCTACAAGTCTTGGGTTCAATGAGCAAAGTACACCATAAGTCGTGATGACAAACACTTTTCGGTTTAATCCATCCTAAGGTAAAGTGTTTGGTACCTGTAATGAAAATGAGGAGGTTGGGCTACTTAGCTCTTAATAGGTTTCTAACGGTGTTGTTAGGTCTCGAATGCTGTAGTTACAGGGGCATTGTTAACCTACCTATACGAGTGTGAAGGTGGTGCCGCCTTCTATTGGTTCACGGGCAAGAACTATAGAGCGCTCATGAAATTAAGATACAGACACACGGCCAATCCACGTGTCAGCAAATTTGAATACCTAAGTCAGGTAAGATGCGTGCGTGAGACATGTCCGGTTGGTCATTATAGGATCGCTAGTTAAAAGCCAAGTCTACTATGCTTTCCGACTAACTTTGATGCGTCTTCACTAGATGAATGGTTAAATTCGTAAGACACCTTCATTGATGCACAAATCTTTTAAAGGAACCAAGGCTTCTTCTTTATTTTGAAAATGGTGGGGGATTGTTGAAATTATCAAAATAAAATGGGTTTTTTAATTGGGTGTTTTATCAAAATTTCCTTGTGCTTGAGAAAACCTATTTTAGAGTGTAGAGGTTTGTCCCACATTGCTTAGGTGGGAGAAAACCTATTTTAGAGTGTATAGGTTTGTCCCACATTGCTTAGGTGGGAGAAAGTCTAATGGTCTATATAAGGGAGCACACCTATCAAGTTTACTTTAATAGCTTAGCTCTAAAGTGGCTTGGCTCATAGGTGCTTCGCACCGTAATTAAGGTGCTCCGCACCTTAAACCGGCAAAGCCGGTGTGCTTCGCACATGCGTGTGCTCGTGCTCGTGCGCATGCGCGTGCGCGTGCGCGTGCGCGTGCGCGTGGCAGTGGGCTGTGTGGCGCTTTGATGGCGCACTTTGCACTTAGCACGTAGGCGCCCTTTCTTATTGCGATTTGGCAGTAAGGTTGCGCTGACGTGGCACACGCGTTGCGTACGTGTGGCGGTTGAGTCACACGGGGTGCGCCTGTTGGATTGGACGCGACCCATGGTTCGTACCCGTTCGGGTGAACCGATTGGGTGTGGGCGTGTCCGTTCGCGAACAGGTACAACCCTGCGCGAGTGGGTGCATCTGGGTCTATAAATAGAGCCCAGATCACAGCCATTTAGACACTGAATTAACCAGAAAACTCTCTCACTCCAAAATTCGTTTTTCTTGTGCTGTTAATTCGTTATTCTGCAGAAACGGATTTAACAGTCCCTTGGTTCTTTTATTTTATTTTTGATTCGGTATTCTGTCTGTTCTTCGTTTGTGCGTACGCAGACAGAAGATCTTTCGATCGGGCTTCGTTGTATCTTCGAAACATATTCGCTGCAACCCGGTGCACACCAATTGGTGGGGGCGAATACTGTTTTTCGGAAAGCGACGTCGTAACGCGCCTCGAAGCAAGTTCTTCATATTGTTCACATTCCGAAGATTCCAGATTTTGCACCAACACTGTGAGGCCTGTGGTGCCCTAGTACCTCTGGTTTGTTATCTTCATCATGTGACCAAATGGTCCTTCATCCAATGGTTTGGCTCTACATGGAAGTTTGGCTACTAGACATAGACTCTTTGCTTAGCATTTGATTGCTAACGAAGATTGTTTTCTTTGTTGTGCATATGATGAATCATGCTCTTTTGTTTTTTTAATGTCAATTTTCATCTTGTGTTTGGCTCCATCTTACGAATAAGTGTGGGCTTTCTAATTCCCTCTGTCATGTTCTCTAATGTGATTCCTTGGGCTATTAGAAGAACTAAAGGTAGATGAGTTAAGAGTTTTGGTAATTGTTTGCAATGATCTCCCAATATCATATACCCAGCAAGGAATTGCTTGGTCTTTCAGATTGAGCCAGTGGATACATCTGAGAATTTTGGAAAGTTGTCACCGACGCAAGAGCTTGTATGTCCTCAATGGAGGAATGTTTCTCCTCCAGTCGAGAATAGACTGTGTACTGTGTAGTGAACTTGGGAATTGTCTCAGAGGATTTTTGGGATATAGTTTCGTTGTTTTTCTGCGACTGTTGTAGAGTTTAGGGTCTGGTTTGTTGGGTGCTCTTCTTTTCTTTGAGATTTTTTTTCTCCTGCTTATGAGTAGTAGTAATTGGTTTGGGTAGGTTTTGTTTTCTGAGTGTGGAGTCTCAAGGTCATCCCACTTGGTCCATGTATGTTTTGTTCTTAATTCTATAAAGTAAATATCTTACCGAAGTAGAAAATATGGTTCACTGCCGACAAACCTAGCCAATTCGCTTATCAACACCAGCTTGTTTAAACAGAAATAGCACAAACTGTATTGCGAGTATGTTTTAAGTTATATATCCCATGTTAGCTAGGAGCAGAGACCATAATAATTTTTTTCACATCCACCAGTTTGAATTAGCGTTCTGGGAATCATAAAGACTCGGCTTCATTTTGAAAGCAACTTATAATACTCGAATATGTAAGCTGAAAAACATAATGGGAATAGTAGCTTTCGTACATTGATGTCTGACTGCACCATGAAAACATGACGCCTTCAAGTCCACATGAACCAGCACACACTCACATGTACAAATACCCAAACAAGCAACGTGGTTTGAGTTGAAGATATGTTAGAATGCAAAACAACCATAAGAGCAAACCATCTAGAAAACCATCGTATTCCCTTTAGGAGTGATACTCCTATTTATCTTAGGACTGAGAGTTACGACTCCATAGGGACTAAGACAGTTCAAGATGAGTCATTCAACATAAAGGAGACTCTTACGGTGGCGTGCTAGTTTCCTATGTCATTTTCATTTTTATCAGTCGGTATCCAAGTTGGAATATATGTTCGAGTGTTATTTTTATCGTCATCAATGTGCATAAGATATAATCTCAAATTGGATTAATAATCCCATACAATATAATCTCCATTATGGTTCCTTTAATTGAGCTTATTGAGCATATATAGTTCAATTTTTCTATGGGTTGCTTGTAGAAATGTAGACCTTTGAGTTGGTCGATATTGCAGGTTGCTTAGCTGCTGGAGTAACATATAGCATTTTTTTATGTAGTAGGACAAATTTTTTAAAGGATATTAATACATATGGTTATTGGGAGACAATGATTACCCATATATATGTGAGGCACACTAAAATTGTATTCCTTGATGAGTGTAGGGCCCACTAAAATTGCCATAATCTAACGAAAATGCTAACAAAAACCAGAAGTTGATCATCAATCATGTTTGATTAAACAACTTATTGAATAGAGAGATGAAATTAGCACCTCCAAGGCCTGCAATTAGCATGAAAAGTTTAAGGCAAATATGCAGCAAAAACAGAGGGGTACTCGAACAATCCTAATGCTCCGCAAACACACGGAAAAGCATAGGCCTCCACAAAGGGAGGAGGAAAAAAAGAGAAAACTCATCTTCCCATGCCAATTTTTTGTTGTTCCGTCTACCTAATTCGCCGGACCTATGGCTTTGGAGATGGCATTGTAGGGATGGAGGTGGAGGTGGAGGTGGAGGTGGGGGCATAGATTGGTGAGGAAGAGAAAGATCGAAACCTCTCATTCTAAAGAGAATTGATTTATAGTTGTTCCTGAATACAGTAGCTAGGAATGGGCTAGGATTATCTAGTTTTATCTAACTGCAATTAGGATTTTCATAGCCTAGCAACTAAGCTAATTCATTTCGTGAAAGCAAAAGAAATAGTCAATATTAAAAACCACTCATTTCCTGAAAGCGAAAGAAATAGTCATAATATTTAGGATTTTATCTAACTTCTTGTACGTAAACCCTGATTAGGTAAAGAAGGAATTTGAAAGCCTGATTGATCCTGTCATGAAACAATCATGAAAGCTACTGGCTCAGAGAAAGAAAGAAATGTTCATGAAAGCAATAGTTCGGATAGGAAATTAGGAATATGATTGTAATTAATTAGCCTTTATTGATAACAACCGAGGAACACTACTCACATGATTTAAATCTTTACGAGCAAAGATTTATGACTTTGATTTATGACAGCCAAAAGGGTTGTCAAAAAGCATACTAATGGCTGTGTCCGGGGAAATCAAAAAGCTATCTCCGGCAATTTCCGCTCCTCAAATCTCAAGTTTTATTCCCCTCGCTTCAAATTCCCTTCAAGGCATCTTTCAAGCAAGAAAGAAACCTTTTTTCTCCTTTGTTTGGCAAGCTAAGGAAGTTGCTTTATTCAGCACCTTGTTTAAATTGAATCAAGGAACTCCTTTTAAAACACGTATGACAATTAAGTTCCTCTCTAAATGCTGATTGTAAGGTAATTATCGCCGTCATCTTCATCATCTTCTAAACTACTGGTTTTTGTTATGAAGTAGTCTTAAGTTGCACGATGGAGTTTGATTTGATAGAACCTATTCCCCAACTATCTTTGTGATAGTTACGTTGGTAAGAACACTATTGCAGCAAATGCAGCCTTGTTGGTAGACTAATGGAGATAGTATCCACCACACTATTGACAACCTGCTCTTGAAAATCTTTGCAGTTTTGTAAAAAAACTAAATCTTGACAATTTGATCCAATGATTATAGTACATATGCGACGTGACATGCTTGTTTATTTATTAGAAGGCTGCCTAGCGCATAACGAACATGCAACTGTAGGGTTTGGGAAGAGCCAAATTTACAAAGCTTTACCCTGTACGCGATAAGCCTATTTCCTTATTTTGAACCCATGATACCTAGGCCAAGAAAAAATATCCTTATTTTGTTATGTCGAACGAACACATTACAGAATTTACAGTGGGAATTGCCATTCAAACTAATTACATTAATAAAGAGTAAGAAAAAACTATTGAGTTGATGGCACCGAAGACAAAACGAAAATCGGCATTGAACGTACCTTGGGCAAAACTTCTTTTTCGAAACTGGATAGAACTTTATCAAGTTCGAACGATTGTCAACTACCAGATCCGCTGGTCTGCAGAAATTCATTTTCTGGAATTAAAAGCATCTCATCTTCTCAAACGAAGTCTTCGTCAACGATAGGGCTTTGCGCTTGAGAACAAAAGGCAGAGAAAAAGGCTGACAGAGGATTTCTAATAAGAAAAGGAAGAAGACCCCCATAGCGCTCAAAGCGGAGGTGCAAAATGTGGATTGGAACTAGAAGCTGTTTCGACGTGAATATGGATCTTCGATAAAGGGCTATGGACTGGGACCCTCCTACAGGAAGATGAAGCATTTCATTTTGGTTCTTTCACACAGTAATTTTCGTATAGTGAATAAGGAAATTCCTTCTTGGTTTCCCATGTTGATTGGCAACTGCTCTATTTCCATGAGATCGAAGACTTTACCAAGGATTGAATCCAAAAGCAAGAACTCGGTTGACATCTTGGACCGTTGACACAACGAGTTCTCCCTTTATGTCGTCTTTCCTCTAGTTAAGACCTTTTCGATATCAGGTGGCGCCGAATAGTGGGAACAATCTTTAGTACGTGCCAACAACTCATCCCACACCGCCTTACACACCTATAAGGAATTTCACAGTCCCAACCTCAAAGTAGTTCAAGTTTTGGGCAAGGTTAAGTTTGTGAATGAAAAAGTTAGGGTTTTATTATTTCATTCTGTAGAGAGGGGCTGACTTCCTTATTAGAGAGGGGCCCCTTAGGGAGCATGGCTTTTTTATTCTTATTCAAAAAAGGGGAAAGAAGGGACCTCAGTTGATGAGACATTTTGAGACCCTTTTCCTCTCACCCTCCCCTAGTTCTGGTTCAGGAAAAGGTCAACGCAAGAATCTTTGAAGTAATCTCTGGTCCGAACGGATCTTGCAAGACAATAGGATTTCATATTGAGCTCCAAATATACTCATTGTTTTCCAGGATGAAAAGAAAGAGGAAAAAAAGAGGCAATCAAGACAAACATAATTTGCTCAATATTACAAGTTTTGTTTTCTATATAATATTCCTAATCTAATACTAATATATATAGATTTAACAACGGTTGAACAGAGTTTTTATTTCCACACTAATATCCGTACGTTTGCATAAGGAAATAAAGTAAACATTTGTCCTAAGGGAGAGTACAGAGATGAAATCAAAGCAATTCAAGACCGCAACCTCCACCACCTGCAATCATGAAAATTATATATACTGTCAAACATCAACAGCAAAACCTAATCTAAAGAAGTCAATACCATCTATAAAAAAAAAAAAAAAAACCACGTGCAATTATATATAAGCATGAAAAAATATGAATTAGAGTCTGTTAACTAGTTTTATGTTTACATTGCAAATGATGTGGTTAGTTGATATTTTGCTAATAATTAGCTAAGGTAGGTAAGATTATATATATATAGTGGAGGAACATAATAAAAAAATTACCAACATTTGTTGATTCATTTACCTTTGGCTTTTGGTGCTCACATGTCCATTGGTCGGTTGAGCAGATTCCAAACGCCGAAGCAAAGTAACAGATATGTTATTAGCCTCTTGCTCACAATAATGACATTTTTTGTTACCATTGGTAGTTGACCAATTAGTTACACATCTTTCATGTGTGAGGAGTTCTCCACATTCACAATTGGACGTGAGTGCTACATCTTCCAATTTGGAAAAACAGATTCTGCAAATTGCTTCTTCTTCTGCTATCTCTTTATCCCCTTTCATTACAACTGAACAACCACTGTGAGGTGCTAATTTTGAATGACGAAAAGTTACTATACAGAAATATTAACTGAAAATACAAAGAACTTCAATATATAGAAGCACCATCAAAAAGTTAATCCCTCACTCACCATATGCATTTTAACGGTATCATTCCCTTCCTCACTCTGAATGTACTACATTATTTTATATAAGGTATGACAGATCTTTTCAAACTTCCACATGCAACATGAAGTAACGAAATCTGGGTAACTAATAATACGACAGGGACATTAACTTAAGCTAGCAAGAATTTGATATTTGGTAGTTTTTAAAGCATTACATTGGTACCTGTAGGATCCGCCCGACCTGCAGAATCTATATCTCTCACAATAACAATACCACTTGTGATTGTATCCCCAGCCTAGAGATAACAAAGGAGAATAAGAGACTTGGCCACATTTCTTCCTATCGTTAATAAGATATATATGTTCAGTTCCATGCATGCTTGTGCCTTGCCAAACTCTCCATTTCTTTTATTTGTAAATAATTCTCAATGCAGACCGACATAGATATTTCAGAAAGAAAATCCACCCGATAGTTACCAACTTAAACTTTCAATATATTTGTTCTAACTTCTAGTGGATGCTAGAAAACTAATTTTCGGAAGCAACATTAACTTTCAAGTATTTGATGTTTGTTTAGCTTATATATGGGAACAAAAA
Organism: Arctostaphylos glauca; assembly: GCA_019985065.2. NCBI lineage: Eukaryota > Viridiplantae > Streptophyta > Magnoliopsida > Ericales > Ericaceae > Arctostaphylos > Arctostaphylos glauca. Next base: position 5,051,051 of record JAHSPW020000015.1, read on the forward strand.
AATATTTTCCAAAACTGCATATAATGGAATTGATGAAAGAACTTCATGCTCCCATATTTGATGTTAAAATCGTAATCTAATAAGAGATTTTTGTATTTTCGTACGTAGTACCAGTAACACGCTTGTTAAATATTACACAAATGTGATCCCAAAGTAGTAGTTGCATTGCAATTGAGGTCTGACTAAGCCTTGTTTGTTTCACCAAATATGAGCATTGGAAAGGGGCGCAGTATTATTAATCTCGTTACAATAAAACTGCTGGAATTATCTATCTGATTAAATATATTAGTATACTATAGATATACAATAACCGTGGATTATATGTATGCTACGGATCAAGAAGTTTAGAAATGAGACAAAAAATATAGGACGAGTTCTTACAGATGTCAGTAAACCTATTTTTTTTTACATTGATGATGGCAAGTGGGTTGTCGAACAACCAGTTTGGAGGCCATTGATTGCCACTGTTGGTTGATCAAAGCCAACTAAACTGAAGGTGCATTTTGAATTGCATAATTCAATTGTGAATGTGTGTGTGTGTGTGTGTGTGTGTGTGTGTGTGTGTGTGTGTGTTGTAATGTGTGGGAGAGGTGTGAGAGAGTAAGAGAAATACGAGAGAAAGAGTTGTGAAATCCAAACAGGGTATAGATATTTGGAGAGAAGAGGTAGTGTGTTGTGTGTGTGTATCATTTAAATTAATAAGAGTGTTGAGTTTTAGTTTGTGTTGTGATACCTCCTCTCCCACTGATTCGGAGAACACGCAAAAGGCAATAACACTTACCGGCAACTTAATCAGTTCATTCCGTCTGGCAAATGAAGGCGGGGGCATTGTGCACGAATGCACTTTAATCCCTCTGGCAAATGAAGGCGAGGGCATTCCCGCTAATCTTCGCTCTTTGGGTCTGGCAAATGAAGGTGGGAATTTGAGTTTGTTAATTGGGTTAATATTTATACTGCGAATGATGATATAAGCTAATATTGCTTAGTTACGGTAGACCATATATAGTAGAGGAGCAGATTCAAAAGTTTCTAACACTTGCTGATTGATTTACCTTGGAAAATAGTGCGGAAGCAATATGAGTTTGGTGGTCTCCTGTGGATCAATATTTTGAGCAAATTTGAACCCTCGAAGCAAAGTAACAGGTGTGTTATTAACTTCATGCTCGCAAGCACGACATTTGTTGTAACCTATGGCACTTGACTTGTTAGTTGCGCATTCTTCATGTTCGAGGACTATTTCGCATCCGCATTTGGACTTGACTGTATTTTCTTCTCCCAATTTGGAAAAGCAAATTCTGCAAATTGCTTTCTCATCTTCAATCCATTCATCGCCTTCCATTGCAACTAGAGTACTGCTGTGAGGTACTAATTTTGGAAGGACTAAAAGTTATTGTACAGAAATAGAAACTGAAACTACAAAGACCTTCAATAAAGAAGTACTATCAAAAAGTTTATTCCTCACTCTGAATGTACTACATTAATTATTTTCTTCAATAGAGAAGTACCATCAAAAACTTTATTCCTCACTTTGAATGTACTACATTAATTATTTTTTATAAAGTTCACAAGTAAGTGGATGAATTTAACAGTCGAACAAAATTGGTATGGTAGATCGCAGATTGCAAACTAATGAATCATACTATCTTTTCAAAATTCCACATGCAATAATGAAATCCGAATACCTAATAATACGATAGGAAGATAAACCTAAGCTAGTGAGAATTTGATATTTAGTAGTTTTTATAGAATTAGCTGGTACCTTTAGAATTCTTCTCACTTGCAGAAGCTTTATCTCTCACAATAACAATATCTTGCCCAGTGCTTGTAGCCCCATCCTAGACATAGCAAAGGAGAATAAGAGACTTGGCCACATTTCTTCCTATCATTAATAGGATATATATGTTTGGTTGCGTGCATGCTTGTGTCTTGCCAAACCCTCAGTGTCTTTACTTTGTGAAGAATTAATTGTTTTTTTTATCGATCCGCGGTTCAAACCGAATCGGAACCGTTTACAATGAATATATATAAATTTATACACACACATGTATATACCAGATTACCAAGAATTGAGGAAATAAAATAATTTGACTATACAACTTTCCTTTAGTAATTAAGAAAATAAAATACTACTCCACTTCCTAAAAATATTTTCTTTTTCCAAGTAAAAACCTTCCACTTTCTGTTTTTTTCCAAGAATATTACCTACTTTTCAAGTTTTGGAGACTCCAATTATAAATTTTTTTTATGTTGTTTGCTATTTTTGTTTTCCTTTATGAAGTACTTCATATTTTTAGACATTTTCATAGGTTTTGACAAATAGATCAGATTGAAAAGTAGTACTGGTAATTATTTTTGTCCTGTTGTTTTGGACCTATATTTCAAACTATCTTGATACTGATTGAACTATGTTAAGGGTTGTTTGATAGTTTTTTCTAGTAAGCATGGTGATAGTTTGGATATTCAAATATTAATGAAATTTTGAGCTATTTTGTGATATTCTACTCATGAAATTTTCTATTATTTTGCGGGTAGAACCGGGAACCGAACTGATCCGATCCGAAATTGAAGATTGATTTTGGTTAGGTTTCACATTGGTAATAGTCAGGTTTTGGTCCATATTTTTCTCGGACCGTTAGAAATAGTCTGGTTATTGGACTCCTACAAAACCGCACCAATACAGACCATGTACACTCCTAATACAAATTCGCCGTTTCTTTTTTTTTTTTTTGGGGGGGGGTTGTGTGGAATCATTTGAATTAATCAGAAAGTGTTTTGAATTTGTGTTCTCACCAACACTTACCGGCAACTTAATCCTTTCAATATATGCTCTCCCTCTTAAAAGTGAAGGCTGGCGACTTGAGCCCTTCATCGACCGTGTTATTGGTTCAAATCTGCAAATGAAGGCAGGAATTAGAGTTTGTTAATTGGGTTTATATTTATATTGCGAATGATGATATAAGATGGTATTGCTCAGCTAAGGTAGACTATATATAGTAGAGGAGCAGATTCAGAAGTTACTAACACTTGTTGATTCATTTACCTTGTACATCTCAGAAGCGATATGAGTTTGGTGCTCTCACGTGGATCAATATTTTGCGCAAATTTGAACCCTCGAAGCAAAGTAACAGGTGCGTTATTAACCCTTCGCCGGCAGAGATCACATTCGGTGTTACCTATGGAACTTGACCAGTTATTTGTGCATTCTTCATGTGCGAGGACTACTGTGCATCCGCATTTGGACTCGACTGTATTTTCTTCTCCCAATTTGGAAAAACAAATTCTGCAAATTGCTTCCTCATCTTCAATCCATTCATCCCCTTCCATTGCAACTAGAGTACTGCTGTGAGGTACTAATTTTGGAAGGACTAAAAGTTATTGTACAGCAATATAAACTGAAAATACAAAGACCTTCAATAGAGAAGTACCAAAAAAAAGTTTATTCCTCACTCTGAATGTACTACACTAATTATTTTATGTAAAGTTCACAAGTAAGTCGATGAATTTAACAGTCGAACAAAATTGGTATGGCAGATCGCAGATTGCAAACTAATGAATCATACTATCTTTTCAAAATTCCACATGCAATAATGAAATCCAAATACCTAATAATACGATAGGAAGATAAACCTAAGCTAGTGAGAATTTGATATTTAGTAGTTTTTATAGAATTAGCTGGTACCTTTAGAATTCTTCTCACTTGCAGAAGCTTTATCTCTCACAATAACAATATCTTGCCCAGTGCTTGTAGCCCCATCCTAGACATAGCAAAGGAGAATAAGAGACTTGGCCACATTTCCTCCTATCATTAATAGGATATATATGTTTGGTTGCGTGCATGCTTGTGTCTTGCCAAACCCTGAGTGTCTTTACTTTGTGAAGAATTAATTATTTTTTTTATCGATCCGCGGTTCAAACCGAATCGGAACCGTTTACAATGAATATATATAAATTTATACACACACATGTATATACCAGATTACCAATAATTGAGGAAATAAAATAATTTGACTATACAACTTTCCTTTAGTAATTAAGAAAATAAAATACTACTCCACTTCCTAAAAATATTTTCTTTTCCCAAGTAAAAACCTTCTACTTTCTGTTTTTTTCCAAGTATATACCTACTTTTCAAGTTTTGGAGACTCCAATTATAAATTTTTTTTATGTTGTTTGCTATTTTTGTTTTCCTTTATGAAGTACTTCATATTTTTAGACATTTTCGTAGGTTTTGACAAATAGATCAGATTGAAAAGTAGTACTTGTAATTATTTTTTGTACTGTTGTTTTGGACCTATATTTCAAACTATCTCGATACTGATTAAACTATGTTAAGGGTTGTTTGATAGTTTTTTTTCTAGTCAGCATGGTGATAGTTTGGATATTCAAATATTAATGAAATTTTGAGCTATTTCGTGATATTTTACTTATATGAAATTTTCTATTATTTTGTGGGTAGAACCGGGAACCGAACCGATCCAATCCGAAATTGAAGATTGATTTTGGTTAGGTTTCACATTGGTAATAGTCAGGTTTTGGTCCATATTTTTCTCGGACCGTTAGAAATGGTCTGGTTATTGGACTCCTACAAAACCGCACCAATCCAGACCATGTACACTCCTAATACAAATTAGCCGTTTCAATTGCCCTCAAAACGACCTATATAAGGGGGCTATTGTTTTGGGAAGTGAGACTACAATTGGAATAATCATTTTGAGGGAATCCTTTAACATTTCCTCTGGTTGATATTTTTTGGATGAGAAAACTGCAGTGCTATATTACATAGAAACAGGGGTTCAATCTTTGATTTTCTATAACTATTCTTCTAGAGATTTTCCGTTCATAAGAGTGTTGGAAAACTAAAATTGGTTCATAAGTCCACTTTGCTGCGTAGAAGAAGATTCAAAGGTGGTCGTATATTGGAGAAGGAGCACCATTCAACCCCGTCCTAAGAAAAGCATTTTTGCGTGCCTCGATCGCCCCATAGGCCTTTCTTATCTCTTTCCTCTCTAAATATTTAATTTGTTATTATTGGTTGATTAATATTTTGTGTGGATCTTTAAACCTAACAGAATATCCTTGCATCAAAATAATCTCCAACAGTGTTTGTTTTCTTTTTTTTTTGATTAAATAAGAAAGTGTTTTGAATTTGTGTTCTAATTGATACCTCCTCTCTCACCAACACTTACCGGCAACTTAATCCTTTCAATATATGCTCTCCCTCTGAAAAGTGAAGGCTGGCGACTTGAGCCCTTCATCGACCGTGGTATTGGTTCCAATCTGCAAATGAAGGCAGGAATTAGAGTCTGTTAATTGGGTTTATATTTATATTGCAAATGATGATATAAGCTGGCATTACTCAGCTAAGGTAGATGATATATAGCATAGGAGCAGATTCTAAAGTTACTAACACGTGTTTATTCATTTACCCTATAAATCGCCGTCTGCGTTTGGTGCTATCCTGTGGATCAGTCTTTTGAGCAGATTTGAACCCTCGAAGTAAAGTAACAGGTGTGTTATTAACCTCTTCCTCGCAGACATCACATTTGGTGTTACCTATGGAACTTGACCAGTTATTTGCGCATTCTTCATGTACGAGGACTATTGTGCAGTCGCATTCGGACTTGACTGTATTTTCTTCTGCCAATTTGGAAAAACAGATTCTGCAAATTGCTTTCTCTTCTGGAATCCATTCATCCCCTTCCATTGCGACTAGACTGCTGCCGTGAGGTGCTAATTTTGAAAGGACTAAAAGTTATTGTACAGAAATATAAACAGAAAATACAAAGAACTTCAATACAAAAGTACCATCAAAAAGTTTATTCCTCACTTTGAATGTACTACATTATTTTATACAAGGTCCACAAGTAAGTGGACGAAATTAATAGTCGAATATAATTGGTATGACAGATCGCAGATTGCAAACTAACAAACCGTAGTATCTTTTCAAACTTCCACATGCAACTTGTAATAACAAAATCCGAATACCTAAGAATACAATAGGGACATAAACTTATGGTAGTGAGAGTTTGATATTTGATAATTTTTATAGCATTACTCTGGTACCTTTCGAATTCTTTTGACTTGTAGAAGCTCTATCTCTCACAAGAACATTGTCTTGCCCGATGATTGTAGCCCCAACCTACACATAGCAAAGAAGAATAAGAGACTTTTTCCATATTTCTTCCTGTCGTTAATAAGATACATATCTTGTTGTATGCATGTTTGTGCCTTGTCAAACTCTTAGTGTCTTTTCTTTGTGAAGAATTCTCAATGTGCCGTACTTATTTCAGAAAGAAAATCCATTCGATAGTTATCAACTTCACTACCAATATATTTCTTCTAAATTCTATTGGATGGCAGCTGGAAACTAATTTTTGAAGGAAATATTATCTTTAAATTATTTTATGTTTGTTTAGCTTATAGACAGGAACAAAAAATATTCTTCAAAATTGCATACGATAGAAATAATGAAAGAATTTCGTGCTTCCATATTTAACGTTACACTTGTAATTAATTAATTGGGATTTTTGTATTTCTTTGCATAACACGAGTACCACGCTCGTTAAATATTACACAAATGAGATCCCAAAGTAGTAGTTGAATTGCAATTCAAATCTGAAAACAGTTTTATTTTTTAAAAGGCAAAGAAAGAAATTTTATTAATCAAAGGAGAGCACAGAGAACAAAAAGAGAGGTTGGTATGAAAGCAAGCAAGAAGAAAAAAACATCAAGGTATATATTATAAGTATATAGTTACCCCTAAGGATTTAGAAGTAAAGATCTAAACATAGTCACAAAAGTGAATCCACAAATTGCAGCAAATGCCACAGTAGCTCTAACCCAGCATCCATCCTAACCACTGGAAGGATCAGAATAGCGTCCAAAGACGAGCGTGACTATGGTTCAACACAACGTTTCTACAGCAGAGATATAACTCGTCTGAAAACAGTGTAATACACACACACGCAGATATATAACTTACATCATCAATTAACAACTGCTCATCCATTTTACGAAACGCCGCTCGATCCAGACCCAAATCAGGCTCCAGGTGATAATTATGTTAGGAAATTATGGGTCGAAGTTGCCTCGCAAACAAAGTGAAATTGAGAAAATGAAGACAAACAGGACACAAGGAGAGAACAATTTTACTCTCCCTTGAAGAAAAGAACTAAAGAGACTGCTCTGCTGGGTTGAATGCCTGAGGCAATAGAGGAGGCCTCTATTTATAGGAGAGGACCTCCCTTTTCTCTCCTCTTCCCTCGTCATTTTAAGCAAATGACTTTTCCACAACGAAGGTGAGAGGAAGCTACGGAGGAAAGAAAACTAATTAGCTAACTGTTAGTCAACATTCAAGTTTATTGGAGGTATAGGGTGGATTTGGACTATGATTTTTATGTAAATTTATTTATTGTTTTTATTTATTTTTTTGTATTTGTTGTTTAAATCTCAATATTTTGTATTTTATTGGTCCATCTTTATGAAAGAAATCTAAAAAGTATAAAATTATGTTCAAAAATTAAAAAAAGGTCACTAAAGACAACGAACTAGTTAAAAAAAATTTCTGTTTTTGATTTATTTTTATCTTTTTTGAACTTTTTTCAAATTTGGCTCATGATTTATAATTTTTCTGAAAGCTCTTGTCAAGATGAACCAATAAATCACAAAAAGTTGATGAAAAATAAAAAATTGTAAAAAAGTTTCACATAAGGACGAAAAAAAATTTCAATAAATACCACAGTCCAAATGGACCCATAAAATTTCCAATAATTCAGTGTATACTCTAGAAGCTGTACAATTAGCTTGCCACGTGTCCATTTGATCTATTTCCTCACGAAAGTGAACTATGTGTTTTTTGAGGAAGGAAGGGGAAGGGGCCTAGGAAAACTAATTAGCTAACTTTTAGTCAACATTCAAGTTTATTGGATTGGAAAATAAATAAAGAAATTGAAACGTATTCCGATTGCTGAAAAATTAGCCTGCCACGTTTCGATTTGTTCTATTTCCTTGTGAAAGGGAATTATTATTTTTTTGGGATAAGATTGTGACTAAAGGGAATAAGTTTTCTTAATTATTTTTTACTCTTATTCGAAATAGTTTTGCATTTATTAATGTTTTATATTATTTTTATCTTTACTAATTTTTTATCATAATTTTTAATTTTTAAATTATTATCATCAAAATAATTTAATAATCCATAAGAAATTAACAAAGGCATAAAAAATTAAATTAAAAAATAATAAAAGAAATGATGTAAGACAAATTTGGTTGGCAGAGGTGCAATCTAAGGTAGTGATCGAATGAATCAGACAAAGGAAAATGAAAAGAAATTCAACTTGCTTCAGAAATAAGGATCTATATACTTTATTTGTTTAATCATTTGCATCTCTGTCTCTATCTCTCCCCATATGTAGAAACGCGCTTATATACATATGTAACTGTAAAGTTTCTATTTGAAATGTCTTTTCTTGTCCTTCTGCTAGCTGTTGGAATTTGGTTGGTTTTAGTCCTTTTTATTCTCAGTTTTTCTCTTCTTCTTGGATTCCCACCTCTCTCTCTCTCTCTCTCTCTCTGTGTGTGTGTGCACACAATTGAAACTTTTGAGATTCCAACAGGTTGTGAGCTTAAATCTGATTTTGGGTTGATAATCGCTTTTGTTGGTGGTTACTGCGTCCCTGCTCTCTGCAATGACTTCAGATGGTACAAAGTGATAGAAGTTTGGCAATGTGAGACTCACTAGTATCCTCAATCACGCGAAGCGTGCAGGATAGTTAAGGGTTAAACGACAGGACCTGTGCGCCTAATGTTTACATAAGGAACCTAGTTCTGATACCATGTTAGAAATCCATGAGCTTGCTCTTACCTTAAATCTTATCTCCATCAGACATGACCAACTCTTGGGATTAGCCGTAAGCATAGACGTCTCTGGCTATGAGCTCATTCACCTTCATGTTCCAGACTCATCTGAGATTGTTGCTTATACATCCACTTTATCTCCTTTCGACCTTTGGCACTATTGTTTAGGCCATATTTCTGTTAGTCAGTTAGAATTTTTAATTTCTAGTGGTCAATTAGGTCATGTCATGTCACACCCCAAAATGGAAGATATGACCAGCCGTGAACTACAATGTTTCAACTTGCAGAATACGCAGCCTCAAAATAATAAAAATAATTAAGAATAATTAAATTATTAAAGAATGTCGATTGCCAAAAGACCAAGTTTCCATTTCACAAAATTCCTACCAAATGTTCCAAACCAACCGTGAGGCATATCTATCTCACGAACTATCCAATAAAAATGTACCTCCAAACAATAAATAAAATAACAAAATCTGCTCACCAAGAGTTCAAAAATAATATGCGGAAGTAAATAAATAAAATCCTAACACTAAATGTAATGTCCTATGGAGGTCAATAAAACAAATCCCACGATGCCGCCAGAGTCCTTCCCTAACGTCCTGACTCGCCTGAAAAATAATGTGGAATAAATCAGTCAGCTAAAAGCTCAGTGAATGGCAAAGCATGTATATTATAATAAGTTTCTAAAAGAGGGATTAAAATAATTTAAGTTATTAGCATAAAATAAGGCATAAGAGTGAACCACAACCAAATAAAATAAACAATGTTCCATTTAACCAATAATAAATCTCAGTGGTGATCACAATCAGATATCCAATCAAACAACAAGGGGAACCACAAATACCAAATAGTACCAAATGCCAGTGAAATAAATAACTCAAAAATTGAATCCAATATCGAACTTAGAGTCAGCACGAGTAGGCAACCCGTTGAACTTTTCCCTAAGACGATCCGGTTAAGGTCACAAGGACGCACCAGGAACTTTTTCTTCAGCCGTTGAGCATTAGGGTCACCCGGCCTAACCCGAGAATCTTTCCAAATGACCAGAGTCACCCGCACACAGAGGATTAATTTCCCTAGACTTCCAAAATACGTTCCCAATTATAATATCCACAAAGTATTCACCAAAAAGACCATTAAGAGAATTAAACAATTCATTGAACATTAACCATATGCCTTTAATTGAACAACCAAACACCAAATATGATTTCCAATTTATAAAAAAAATATATATAGCTTTTAAAAGAATAATTTTTCAGGGAACGGATAGATTTTAAAAGTACGTAACATACTTAATCACTCACCTGAGTCGGAAGACAACACAATTCAAATAGGGAAAATGAGACTACCCTGTTACAGAATAAATTATGCATAAAATCAAAACCTATTTCAAATATAAAAATAACTTGATTAACCTAAGAGCATTATCACCATAAAATACCTAAATCTAGAACTATATTAAAGCCTAAGATTATATAATACAAGGCCCGAATTATCTCCTAAGTTTCCACGCACAACAGACATCCTAAACATGGACTTTTTCTCTTCCCTTAATTAATCTATGGCCATGCATATATCTATGGGTAAGGCTGCGTGTGTGATCATCCTACAAGACAAAGTCTAAATCATATCATTCAATTTCTCACTTACACCAAAGTAGTGGTCCTAGACCTTGACTTTTCCCAACCTGATTATAGCCATACATATATGTGCGATCTATATGATCATCTACATGAGACAAACAAGTATAAAAAAAGGACGTTGATCACTTACTCTATCAGGATAAATTATTGCCTTTACTATTTCTCTCTCTCTCTCTCACGGAACCAAACCCACACACCACTTTCTATTGTCTCTAAACAGAAGGAGTATTGTAAAAGAAGACAAAGAACATACACTTACTGCAGAAACTCCACTGAAAGTGCCTCTGGATTGAACAGCGAGAATTGATGCGGCTGTTATTTGCCCTCTCTCTCCCATCTAACTTCAAGAGATAATAAAACCCTAACTTAAAATAAAACCTAGCCTATCAGTCTATTTATATTATGGCCAATTAACAAATAGCGAAAAATAATAACAATTACCTAAGCAACAAAAAAAGAAAAAAAATACTTAACACCCAAAAATACATAACTAAACCGACATAATAGTTATATCAAAATTACAATTATGCCATTAATGGAATTGATATGAATTTAATCATTAGCCCAATACAAAATAATTTTCTAAAGAATTTCGTATCATAAAATAATAATTATGTCTCTGGTGCTTTTAATATAAACAAAATAATTAATTAAGATCCAGACTACATAATTTTAAATTCTAAAATCTAAATTAAATATTAGGAAAAAGATGGGGCGTAACATTCTTCCCCCCTTAAAATAAATTTCGTCCTCGAAATTGTTAAATTTAAATACAATACAATATTTTCCAAGACTGTGAGTGTATAATATCTCTACCTATGAATATTTTCTTTTTTTTTTCCTTCTTCTTGAAACTCAAGTAAATTGATATACCAAATTAATAATTTAAAGACAAAAGGAAATACTACAATCACCCCATTATTGAAATATCTTTGCCCAATTATTTATATTGTTTATGTCAAAAATATCTAAGACTAAAACAAACGGTTTACGCCGACCAACTCTTAAAAATGAATTTTTTTTTTCTAGATAGTTTCTAAAAAAATGATTTCACAATTCCCATTTATGAAAAGTTTGTAACAAAAATTCTAGCATCACTACAATAAAAATCTAATATATATAAACAACTCCAATACACCCAAGTTGAGATCTCACACATTCTACCATCGTCAAAGTTTCAAATGAAATCACTAGCTATCTCCATAAACATCGAACCTAGAAAGTATTAAAAACTTCCAAAACTCTACAACCATTCAATAATCCTAACTTGGACTACCAAGTGTCTCACTGTATCCCACAATATTATATCCAAATGCATCCAATCTAGTTTCTAATAGGCCACAACTCGTCATCGAACAATGGATTGGCCAACATAATCATAACCAATGGTATCAAGTTCTATAAGAATGTCAAATCTCCATAACTTTAGTCATATGTTCATTCTTCTATTCAACTAAATATTGGGCTAAACATCAAATAACCATATTAAATTTCTCAAATAAGTCCATACTTTATGTGATAATTATGTTAGGTGATAATTATGTGATAATCATAACCATCGAATTTTTTTGTCGCTAAATTGATTTCAATTACCAAAAAATACATTCACAACACTATTTTTTTTCTCCCCATTTCTTTTCTTTCCAAGTTTTGAACCTTATATCTTCCACCCAACCAACACCTTATGCACCAACCATAATATTCATCAATTTTTTTACAAGATCTAATATATAACATATGTTTAATATTTTTGTTCAACAAATAGATGTGATACATAATTTTTTTTCTCTCTCTCCCTCTCTCTCTCTCTCTCTCTCCCTCTTTTTTCCGTTCTCCTTTCTTTTTTCTTCTCTCTCTATCACTATCCTATATTTATCTCTCTCATTTCTTTGTCCCTCTCTCTCTCTCCTTTCCTTTATCACTACTTTAAACTCCCCCCCCCCCTCTCTCTCTCTCACATTTTTATCTTTTTATTTCTCTCTTTCTCACTACCCTAAACTTATCTGTCTTATTTCTCACCCTTTTCCATATCTATTTATTTTCTCTCTATCTCTTTTCTTTTTTGTTTATGTAAGGACCCGGATTTTTGATATTTAATTTTTCATATATATTGGATTTTTTTCTTTTAGATTAATAATTTTTTTTCCTGATTGATTATCTTGAAATTTTACTCGTGTATATCTCTGTATTTTCGCTCCGACCAGGTTCGTTGAATCTTTAAGGAGAATTAACTAATTTATTTTTATATATATTAAATATTATATTTTTGTAATTATTAAGTATTTTTATTAATTATTATCCTAACCAATAATTATTATAATATTTGAATCCTACTCAAACTCTATTTTGTTAATTCGAATCCTAATTAAATTCAGATTCATCCCCCTTTGTTTATTTATATAGCCATTGATTCATAAAAAATATTTATTTTCATCGTTTCAGAGTTTTTATGTGCGTCTTGAATATTTGTGAGGTATTTTCTTGAAAATCTCGCGTTCGTTTATGCGTGTGCACTCCTTCAATTCTTCTTTTTTCCTTTTCTTTCTCACTTTCTCTCTGCTTCTCTCTCACTCGTCTCCCTCTCTCTCTGTTTTCTCTCTCTCTCTCTCTCTCTCTCTCGGCAGTGGAAACCCCCCACTGTTTGTTGTTGTTTCTTTTTATTTTTTTAATTTTTTTGTTTATTTATTTTAGTCTTTTAGTTCTATCAAATAAAAACTTATTTCTATTAATTGTTGGTGTTTAGAGTTACATTATCATTATTAATTCATATTATGTTTAAAATACTTACTTACTGATTAATTATTAGTAAATGGTACTTTTATATATATACATATTCTGTTTACATTACTTACGCATTATATCATTTATTAGTAAACACTTTTAAACTATTACTTATAAACTATTATTTTTTTATTAGTTTTATTTATTTATTATGTTTAATGAATAGTTTTAATTTTTTATATAGTGTTGCGATAATCGGATCTTGGTGCGGCGGGTGATTTTGTGGGTTTTTTTCGATAGTGCTTTATTCGTCGGATCGAGTAAAAATTTCAGACCGAGCCCTACATATATATATGTGATTTATGAGTAGATTTAGTTTGTGTTCGAAGATTGTGTAGGGGACATGAATCGAATTGTTAATAATTAATTATTAAAGAAATTATGTGTATTTATTTATGTGAATTAATCAAGTTGAGAATTTATTATACGTGACGATTCGTGATTCAATTTAATTTAGTTGATAAATTAAAGAACCATTATTTGTTGAGACCGATTTGTATGATAGGGCCCACGAACGTTGTATGTGACTTAGATTTGATCGATGTTGATGATATCGCATGATTTTAGTGATTTTAATTTATGCTCGATGCATGTTTAACTAAAATCGCATGATGATATTTTATTGTTGCATGTTAAGCATGACGGATTAGCCGACCCCAATTGATTTGGGACATAAGGCTCAGTTTGGTTTGGTTTTGGTTTGGTTTATGTTAAGCATGACAGGTGATCATTGTGCATGCACGCATCCATGAAAATTGGAAGATTAATTAAACGACAGAGTTAGATGATCTCATTATTGCGATAATGAGTGATAATCAGAATATTTTGGAGTTGTGGTGGATTATGGGAGATTGCGAGACCCCGATATTTTGATACCGATGAAGGGAATTGCGAGGCCCTGAGGTTGTAAATTTGGCGGAGAGGGATTGCGAGACCTCGATGTTGCGATACCGATGAAGGGGATTGCGAGACCCTGAGGTTGTAATTTGGCTAAGGAGGATTGCGAGACTCCGACGCTGCGATACCAATGAAGGGGATTGTGAGACCCTGAGGTTGTACTTTTGATATGGGGGATTGCGAGACCCCGGTGGAGATAATAATAACTAAAAGATACTCAATGCGAAAATTTTATGCACGACATTGCATATTCATTTTATGCACGATATTGCATATTTCACGTTTGTTTATTGTTCTTTACATGCTGTATAGAATTATTATCATGCATGTATGTTTATTTGTAAATTAGGAATAAGGTTAAATTTTCCTACTGAGTGTTAATCACTCATTTGGAGCTACTTCTTACTTCTTGGCCCCTGGTATTTCACACCAGGTTTTGAGGAACAGGTTGTTGCGTTACATAATTTGAAAGTTCAAGCGACTGAGGAGGACGAGATGAATGTACCAGAACCATGGCTGTACTAATAACAGTCCAATGGTTTGACCTAAGATGTCCCTTTAGTTGTTTTTAATTAATGATAATTTGTTACTCGAATTATTGATTTTCAAAACTATTTAATGAGCTAAATTTTGGTTGGTTGTTTTGCCGGCAATTAATAATAATTGAGAATTGGGCCCTTTGGTTTTAAATAGAAAATTTTATTCCGCTGCTTTATTAATGTATTTTATTATAACGTACCACAAAAACGTGGGGCGTTACAGTTTACGTTAGATCCTAAATCTATCTCTCTCATCTCTCTCTCTCTCTCTCTCTCCTCTCTTTTTTTCCTCTCCTCTCTTTAGATCTCTCTCTCTCTCCCTTTCTTCCTCTCTAAAATCTAATATCTTAAACCTTAAACATATTTTCAAGCTATCTCTTTATTCACTCTCTCTACCTTTCCTCTTTCTCTCTCCTCTCCATCTCTATTCTAAATTCTAAAATCCAAAACCTATATCTCTCACACTTGCATCTCTCTTTTTCTCCACCCTCTCTTCTATTTCTCTCCTCCCTTTCTGTTTCCCTCATTCTCACTCTCCCATCCCTTTTTCTCTATCCAAAATATGTTTAAAACTCTAAATTTATTTCAAATCTATATTTTTCTTAACACACACTCTCTCTCTCTCTCTCTCCTATTAGTATCTATTTGTATTGCACTAATTGAACATGCATAAATGTACACATATATATATATATAATAATATACATTTTTGACAACAAAATTTATCTTTATGTTAGCAAGGAAATTATATTTTTTGTCCTCAAATAGCTACTTTTGGCAAGAAAAACAATAGTTTCTCGCAAAAAATATGTCGTTCGGAGATAAAATTTTATTTTCGTCGCCAAACGTATAAATTGGGCGAGAAAATATTATTTTTCTTACCAAAAGTACCTATTTGGAGACAAAAAAGATAATTTGTTGCCAAAAATACATATTTGGTAAGGCAAAATATGTTATTTTCCTCGGAAAAAGTACCTATTTGGAGAGAAAACATACATATTTTTTCTCGTGAAATAGATACTTTTGGTGAGAAAAAATTTTCTCGCCAAAGTACGGTAATTTTGGTGAGAAAACTTTTCCTCGCCAAAGTACTTATTTGGCAAGGAAAATAATATATTTTTCCTCGCCAAATAGGTAGTTTTGGTGAGGAAAATTTTCCTCGCCAAATAACATTTTCCTCACCAAATAGGTTCTTTGACAAGGAAAAGTTTCCCCACCAAAAACCTTTTCCTCGCTAAATAGGTAATTTAGCAAGGAAAATTTTCCTCGCCAAAAACCTTTTCCTCGCCAAATAACATTTTCCTCGCCAAATAGGTTGTTTGGCGAGAAACATTTTCCTCACTAAAATTACCGTAGTTTGGTAAGAAAAATTTTCCTCACCAAAAGTACCGATTTTGTGAGAAAAATATGTTATTTTTCTCGCCAATAATCAAACTTTAAGTTTGAATACGTATTTATAAGTTATTATGTTAATGACGTAATTTATTTAACACATATAATTATTAGGCTACAAATGTAATTTCAAAACTAAGGCAAATTTTGTGATTTAATTTACCACAGGGCAGTTTTATAATTTTTCCAACATAAGGACAATTTTATAATTTTTCTAATACGGGGCAGTTTGATAATTATAAAATAATATGGACTAAATTTACAATATAGTAATACACACACACACACACACAAATAATAATTAATTAATTTTTGGCGAGAAAAAATATGTTATTTTTCTCGCCAAAAGTCCTATTTCGTAAGGAAACGTACATATTTTTGCTCGCCAAATAGGTAGTTTTGGTGAGAAATATATTTCTCGCCAAGAATACCTATTTGGCAAGGAACTTTTCCTCGCCAAAGTATGGTAATTTTGGCGAGGAAAAATATGTTATTTTCCTCGCCAAAGATTAATTAATTATTGATTTCTTTGTGTGTGTGTATATATATTACTATATTATAGATTTAGTTCATATTATTTTATAATTATCAAACTGCCCCGTATCAGAAAAATTTACAAAATTGTCCTTATGTTGAAAAAATTACAAAACTACTCCTGTGGTAAATTAAATCACAAAATTTATCTTAATTTTGAAATTACATTTGCACCCTAATAATTATAAAGTTTTATTTAATTTCCATGTTAAATAAATTATGTTATTAACATAACAACTTATAAATACGTATTCAAACTTAAAGTTTGATTATTGGCGAGAAAAATATGTTATTTTTCTTGCCAAATAGGTACTTTTGTTTAGGAAAAGTTTCCTCACCAAAATTACTTATTTGGCGAGGAAACATACATATTTTTTCTCGCCAAATACGTACTTTTGGCGAGAAAATTTTTCCTCGCCAAAGTACCTATTTGGCGAGGAAAATAACATATTTTTCCTAGCCAAAGGGGTATTCTTGGCGAGAAAAAGTTTCCTCGCCAAAAGTACCTATTTGGCGAGGAAAACTATTTCCTCACCAAATGGGTACTTTTGGCGACGAAACTTTTCCTCGCCAAAATTACAGCGACGAAATTTTTCCTCGCCAAAATGATAATTTTGGTGAGGAAAAGTTTCGTCACCAAAAGTACTCATTTGGCGAGGAAAATTAATATTTCCTTGCCAAATAGTTAATTTTGGCGACAAAATTATTTTCCTCGCAATTGTGTTAAAAACGGCGACAAATTTATTTTTTTGTCGCCATACATACCCATTTGGTGACAAAATTAAATTTCGTCTTCTACTTTTGTCGCTATATATGGTTTTTATTGTAGTGCACAAGATACTGATACTAATTTCAAATTACAACCATTAAACTCCATGCCTTCATCTTACCGAATTTCTCAAAACACATCCTCATAATCCACCTCTATAAACCCATAACAACTCATCCATTTCCATCCTATTGCAACCATAGAATGTCGTTACCACCCAAACACTCTACACCTTAATCAAACCGAAACATATAACCTTGTTGACAATTTTTTAAAAAGTCAAATCGACATACTCGCAAGAAAGTCTTCCAAATTCAACTATATAACTACATCTGTCACATAATTTCCTGAATGTGTGAATCCTATCAAATATATGTACTCCTATCTATCTCTAAATAAATATTAGCTAGCCCATGATCTGAAGAAATTTCTAAAGTAAGGGTATCTAACCATATATTCACTCAAGTAAACAAAACCCAACTTCTATAATCAGCTAAAGTAGTCTTCTTATCCTCATTCCTAGATTTCTCTCCAAACATATACATAAACACCATCAACACTTTTTTGTTCTTTTTTCTTTTTTTTCAAAATTCGATAACATCGCAGCCTAACTAAATTTTATCACTAAGAAATCGATACACGAGCTTTATTATGCCAACATGGTAAAATTACTTACGATATTATAGTACCTTCTCAAACCAATACTTCTCATGAAATCTCAAAGCAAAGACAATAATTATATTCCGTAAATTACATTGTCGAGTGACTAGAGCCTCTCTAGTGCTAAGTGAGTACCAATACAAAACTAATCTACTAACAAATGCCTAAAGGACTCTGGGACTCAAACCTCCACTAAATGAACATGATGCAATAACTGAATGAAAATAAAATATCTTGCGAAAACTTAAGCTCTGATACCACTTTTGTCACACCCCAAAATGAAAGATATGGCCGGCCGTGAACTACAAGGTTTCAACTTGCAGAACACGCAGCCTGAAAAATAATGAAAATAATTAAGAATAATTAAATTATTAAAGAATGTCGATTGCCAAAAGACCAAGTTTCCATTTCACAGAATTCCTACCAAATGTTCCAAACCAACCGTGAGGCATATCTATCTCACGAACTATCCAATAAAAATGTACCTCCAAACAATAAATAAAATAACAAAATCTGGTCACCAAGAGTTCAAAAATAATATGCGGAAGCAAATAAATAAAATCCTAACACTAAATGTAATGTCCTATGGAGGTCAATAAAACAAATCCCACGATGCCGCCAGAGTCTTTCCCTAACGTCCTGACTCGCCTGAAAAATAATGTGAAATAAATCCGTTAGCTAAAAGCTTAGTAAATGGCAAAGCATGTATATTATAATAAGTTTCTAAAAGAGGGATTAAAATAATTTAAGTTATTAGCATAAAATAAGGCATAAGAGTGAACCACAACCAAATAAAATAAACAATGTTCCATTTGACCAATAATAAATCTCAATGGTGATCACAATCAGATATCCAACCAAACAACAAGGGGAACCACAAATACCAAATAGTACCAAATGCTAGTGAAATAAATAACTCAAAAATTGGATCCAATATCGAACTTAGAGTCAGCACGAGTAGGCAGCCCGTGGAACTTTTCCCTAAGACGATCCGGTTAAGGTCACCATGACGCACCAGGAATTTTTCCTTCAACCGTTGAGCATTAGGGTCACCCGGCCTAAACCGAGAATCTTCCCAAATGGCCAGAGTCACCCGCACACAGAGGATTAATTTCCTTGGACTTCCAAAATACGTTCCCAATTATAATATCCACAAAGTATTCACCAAAAAGACCATTGAGAGAATTAAACGATTCATTGAACATTAACCATATGCCTTTTGAACAACCAAACACCAAACATGATTTCCAATTCATAAAAAAAAATATATAGCTTTTAAAAGAATAATTTTTCAGGGGACGGATAGATTTCAAAAGTACGTAACATACTTAAACCAATCACCTGAGTCGAAAGACAACGCAATTCAAATAGGGAAAATGAGGCTACCCTATTATAGAATAAATTATGCATAAAATCAAAACCTATTTCAAATATAAAAATAACTTGATCAACCTAGGAGCATTATCACCATAAAATACCTAAATCTAGAACTATATTAAAGCCTAAGATTATATAATACAAGGCCCGAATTATCTCCTAAGTTTCCACGCACAACAGACATCCTAATCATGGACTTTTTCTCTTCCCTTAATTAATCTATGGCCATGCATATATCTATGTGTAAGGCATGCGTGTGTGATTATCCTACAAGACAAAATCTAAATCATATCATTCAATTTCTCACTTACACCAAAATAGTGGTCCTAGACCTTGACTTTTCCCAACCTGATTATAGCCTTACCTGTATGTGCGATCTATATCATCTACATGAGACAAACAAGTATAAAAAAAGGACGTTGATCACTTACTCTATCAGGATAAATTATTGCCTTTACTATTTCTCTCTCTCTCTCTCTCACGGAACCAAACCCACACACCACTTTCTATTGTCTCTAAAGAGAAGGAGTATTGTAAAAGAAGACAAAGAACATAGACACTTACTGCAGAAACTCCACTGAAAGTGCCTCTGTATTGAACAGCGAGAATTGATGCGGCTGTTGTTTGCCCTCTCTCTCCCATCTAACTTCAAGAGATAATAAAACCCTAACTTAAAATAAAACCTAGCCTATCAGTCTATTTATATTATGGCCAATTAACAAATAGCGAAAAATAATAATAATTACCTAAGCAACAAAAAAAGAAAAAAAAATACTTAACACCCAAAAATACATAACTAAACCGACATAATATTTATATCAAAATTACAATTACGCCATTAATGGAATTGATATGAATTTAATATTTAATTAGGATCCCAAACTATAATAATTAATCATTAGCCCAATACAAAATAATTTTCTAAAGAATTTCGTATCATAAAATAATAATTATGTCTCTGGTGTTTTTAATATAAACAAAATAATTAATTAAGATCTAGACTACATAATTTTAAATTCTAAAATCTAAATTAAATATTAGGAAAAAGATGGGGCGTAACATTCTTCCCCCTTTAAAATAAATTTCGTCCTCGAAATTGTTAAATTTAAATACAATACAATATTTTCCAAGATTGTGAGTGTATAATATCTCTACCTATGAATATTTTCTTTTTCTTTCCTTCTTCTTGAAACTCAAGTAAATTGATATACCAAATTAATAATTTAAAGACAAAAGGAAATACTACAATCACCCCATTATTGAAATATCTTTGCCCAATTATTTATATTGTTTATGTCAAAAATATCTAAGGCTAAAACAAACGGTTTACGCCGACCAACTCTTAAAAATGAATTTTTTTTTTCTAGATAGTTTCTAAAAAAACGATTTCACAATTCCCATTTACGAAAAGTTTGTAACAAAAATTCTAGCATCACTACAATAAAAATCTAATATATATAAACAACTCCAATACACCCAAGTTGAGATCTCACACATTCTACAATCGTCAAAGTTTCAAAAGAAATTACTAGCTATCTCCATAAACATCGAACCTAGCAAGTATTAAAAACTTCCCAAACTCTACAACCATTCAATAATCCTAACTTGGACTACCAAGTGTCTCACTGTATCCCACAATATTATATCCAAATGCATCCAATCTAGTTTCTAATAGGCCACAACTCGTCATCGAACAATGGATTGACCAACATAATCATAACCAATGGTATCAAGTTCTATAAGAATGTCAAATCTCCATAACTTTAGTCATATGTTCATTCTTCTATTCAACTAAATATTGGGCTAAACATCAAATAACCATATTAAATTTCTCAAAGAAGTCCATACTTTATGTGATAATTATGTTAGGTGATAATTATGGGTCGAATTTGACTCGCAAACAAAGTGAAATTGAGAAACTGAAGATAAACAGGACACAAATATTTTATGTGGAAAACCCCAAAACAAATTTTGGAAAAACCACGGGCAGGTGTAGGAGGATTTCACTAATGTAAAAGAATTACAACAGCTTCTCTCTAAATACAAGGAGAGAACAATTTTACTCTCTTGAAGAAAAGAACTAAAGAAAGAGAGCTGGATTGAATGCCTGAAGCAATAGGGGAGGACCTCCCTTTTCTCTCCTCTTCCTTCTCCATGTTAAGAAAATGACTTTTCCACAATGAAGGTGAGAGGAAGCTGTGGAGGAAAGAAAACTAATTACCTAACTGTTAGTCAACATTCAAGTAATTTACTGGAGATATAACATTTCCAATAATTCAGTGTATACTCTAGAAGTTGTACAATTAGCCTGCCATGTGTCCATTTGTTCTATTTCCTCACAAAAGAGAACTATATGTTTTCTGAGGAAGGTGAGAGGAAGGAGCCTAAGAAAACTAATTAGTAACTGTTAGTCAATATTCAAGTAATTTATTGGAGATATAAGATTTCCAATAATTCAGTGTATACTCTAGAAGCTGTACAATTAGCCTGCCACGTGTCCATTTGTTCTATTTCCTCACGAAAGGGAACTATATGTTTTCTGAGGAAGGTGAGAGGAAGGAGCCGAAGAAAACTAATTAGCTAACTGTTAGTCAACATTCAAGTCTATTGGAGCTGTATTTTCATCCTTCATCGGAAAATATATACAGAAATTGAAACGTATTCAAATTGCGAAAAATTAGCCTGTACGTTTCGATTTGTTCTATTTCCTCACGAAAGGGAATTATTAATTTATTTATTTAGGATAAGATTGTGACTAAAGGGAGTAAGTTTTCTTAATTATTTTTTATTCTTATTAATGTTTATATTATTTTTATCTTTAATAATTTTTTTATCATAATTTTTAATTTTTAAATTATTATCGTCAAAATAATTTAATAATTCATAAGAAATTAACAAAGGCATAAAAAATTAAATTAAACAATAATAAAAGAAATGACGTGAGACAAATTTGGTTGACTGAGGTGCAATAATTAATCTGAGGTAGTGATCAATGAATGAATCAAACAAAGGAAAATGAAAAGAAATTCAACTTGCTTAAGAAATAAGTATCTGTGTACTTTATTTGTTAATCATTTGTCTCTCTCTCCCTCGCTCTCTCTCTCTCTCCCTCTCTCTCTGCATATATAGAAACATACGCAAATATATAGTTTCTACTTGAATGTCTGTTGGAATTTGGTGTTGGTTTCAGTCCTTTTTATTCTTAGTTTTTTTATCCTTCTTGGATTCCCACGA
The DNA here is from genome assembly GCA_019985065.2 of Arctostaphylos glauca. Taxonomy (NCBI): domain Eukaryota; kingdom Viridiplantae; phylum Streptophyta; class Magnoliopsida; order Ericales; family Ericaceae; genus Arctostaphylos; species Arctostaphylos glauca. The sequence continues at coordinate 5,073,736 of JAHSPW020000015.1, forward strand.
CTCTCTCTCTGTGAACACAATCGAAACTTTTGAGGTTCCAACAAGTTGTGAGCTTAAATCTGATTTTGGGTTGATAATCGCTTTTGATGGCGTCCTTGCTCTGCTCTGTGCAATTACTTTGGATGGTAGAAAGGGGTAGAAGTTTGTCATTCGTTTGGTTCTAGCTACTTCTATTTCTGCAGGGAAAGACGATTAAGCACCCACCCAATTCAATCAAGTAAGTTTTTCTGTATGCTCAATTTCAAAAGTTTTTCTGTCTACTCAATTTTTTATCTATCCTTACGCACAGTTAAAGGCATCTGTAGATATATATATATATATATATATATATATATATGCCTTTACATGTGTATGTATCTATACATCTGCACATACGCCTTTATATATGTATCTATCATCGGAATTGTATTTCTAATTCTAACTATTTCTTTATTGTATGCAATTTACTCAAGCTACTGTAGATATATGATATATGGACTCAGACACACTTTGACTTGTGTGGATAGCTTTCTAATTAATTTATATACGATTCAGCTAACTCTCGTTTAAAGGACATGGCCAATCATGGGTGGATTTTGCATTTTAAAGGATATGGAGTATTACGTTTTTTTTTTTTTGAAAGGAAAAGAAGAGATATTATTGAGAGAAAGAATGTACAAGGGGACTACAACTAGACACATAGCCACACTAAGGCTGAGGGCACTACCAACCACAACAACCCCTGCCAATATCAGAATTTTATACACCCAAACCAGACTACATACTACTTAATAAGAATACAATATCAGAATCAGCACTTTCTTCCAGAGACTAAGGCCAAAACCCCTCCAACTGGAACACCCAAAAGCTGAAAAAACATCCGCAACTTAGGCCAAATCCCTTCCAGTGATGACACCAGAAATGTTGTAGATGGAGGTAGAGATTTGATGGTGATGCCTATCTTGCTGCCAGCAGGCCCATTGGATCCACTTGAACTTAATTTGATCCTGCAAAACATCCCACCTGATACTCTTTCCCCTAAAGATCATGTCATTCCTAGCTCTCCACACTGAGTATAAAATCATAGAGGGAAGAGAAAGCCACAAAGTCTTTGACAGCCCACTAACTGAACTTTTAATCCTCCAGCTAGACCACCATGTCAAAAGAGCTTTGACGGATTGAGGGATGGCCCAAGAGATACCCCAATAAGACAGAAACTTGCACCAAATGAGCCACACTTCCCTGCAAAACAGAAAAAGGTGATCTTGCCTTTCCAATTCCCTATTACAGAACCTACACAGAGCATTCTGGGTATTCAACATGCCTCTGGTCCTTAACAAGGCCCCTGTTTTAACACTCTCCATCCATGTTAACCAAGTGAAGAACTGAATTTTTGGGGGACAAGCCTTGACCCACACACACAAGGGAGGAGCCAGGAGATGACTCTGATCACAATCTGCCATAACATAACACATCTCTTTGACTGAGTATACTTGATTCCCCCTGCATTTCCACATCATGGAATCTTCTCTATCAGTAAATTGTATTCCCAGGTTTTCCCAAATACTTACAATAGAAGCAAGGTCCTCCTTTTCCCAGCTATATAGCCTTCTTCTAAACTGAATGCTCTCTGCCAATTGCGTCTGGTTTCTCAAAGAAGCCAAGTTAAGCCTTTTATCTATTGCTAACTGATATAACCTGGGATATTGGAAGCTGAGAGGTTGGCTTGATGGGCCCCAAACATGGTTCCAGAACTGAACAGATTCGCCATTACCCACCTTGAGGGTTACATTCTTTGAAAACTTAAGAAAGGAATTATGGTTGAGGGTTTTGACCCTGAGGATCCCTTTCCACACAGGGGAACCATATGAGGGTACCACAGAATTAGGTGCCCATTCAACAGCAGGTACCTTATACACATCGCAAATAACTAGCCTCCATAGGCTTGTTTTTTCCACCCCAAACCTCCACCACCATTTCAAAAGTAAGGCAATGTTCATATGTAGAGGACACCTTATCCCCAACCCTCCACTTTCTTTTGGCTTTGAAATCTTCCTCCAGCTGACCAGACATGTTTTGCTATTCTCCATAGATCCTCCCCACAAGAATTTCCTTTGTAGGCTAATGATTTCTTTAGCAACTTTGACTGGCAATCTAAAAATGGATAGGTAGTAGATGGGGAGACTACTCAAAACCGATTTTATGAGAACAATCCTACCCCCGTAAGACAGGAGTTTGCTCTTCCAAGAGGCTAACCTAGATTTGATCTTATCAATAATAGGCCTCCAAGAACTTCTTCTTACTGGACTAACCCCCAAAGGAATGCCCAGGTAATTGATAGGTAAAGACACCATCCTACATCTCAAAACTTGGGCACAAGACCTAACAAAATCAACATCCCATCCCACTCCAGAGATTGAAGATTTTTGGTAATTGATCTTTAGACCTGAAATAACTTCAAAGCCACGAAGAATTCTTTTCAAAGTGAGTAGTTCCTCAATCCCTCCCTCACAAAAGAGAATAGTATCATCCGCGAACTGCAAATGGGTCAAACTACCTGATAGAGGCCCTAGCTTAGCCCCCCCTATCAACTTTAAATCCCTGGCCTTGCACAGAAGGAGACTCAGTCCTTCAGCTGCCAAGATATAGAGGAAAGGAGAGATGGGATCTCCTTGCCTTAACCCTTTACCCATAGCAAAATGTTGAGTTGGAGATCCGTTGACCAGAATAGAGAGTGATGCTGAAGTCATACACTCTTTCATCCACTTTATCCACTGAATTGGGAATCCCATTTGAGACATCATTGAGATTACATAGTTCCAGTTAATACTATCATAGGCCTTCTCAAAGTCAAGCTTGATAACTACTCCTCTTCTCCTTCTGGATTTCCAAAAATGAACCACTTCATTTGCTATTAGAATGCCATCTTGGATACCTCTATTACCCACAAAAGCCGATTGAAACTTGCCTATAAACTGAGGAAGGATAGGGGCCAGTCTCTTGGCTAGGACCTTAGCAAGGATTTTATAGGTACTACCTATCAAACTTATAGGTCTATAATCTTTGAGTGAAAGAGGAAATTGGATTTTGGGAATTAATGTTATAAATGCTGAGTTGAGACCTTTTACTAACCTGCTGTTTGAGTGGAATTCCTTGAAGAAACTCATGAGGGTCCCTTTCACTATTGGCCAGCACTTCTTATAAAAGAGTAAATTGAATCCATCCGGACCCGGGGCCTTGTTGCCATTACACCACGAGATTGAATCCCAAACCTCCTTCTCTGAAAAAGGACTGATTAAGGACCTTTCCTGCTCATTGCTTAACTTCTGGAATTGAAGATCTTGATCCAAAATAAGGACAGGACGAATAGGCCAAATCTCTGTGTATGCCTCTTTGAAATGAGAAAACACAACCTCCTTAACTTGGTCAGGTTCCACCACTTGGATTCCTTCCTTGTTTTGCACTGAATTTATAAGATTCCTTCTTTGTCTGTTAGCCGCAACCAAATGGAAAAACTTGGTATTTTTGTCCCCTTTAAAGCACCAATTAAGTCTAGATTTCTGCAACCACATCCATTCGAGCTTCCTACTCAAATCCCAGTACCTCCTTCTTGCTTCAATCTGCTGCTGGACTTGATCTTCCGAAAGGGGGCTTTGTTCTGCCTGAACATCCAGCTCTTGTAAGATTTTTTCTACCACAATTAGCTCACCTTGAATATCAGCAAACTCCGTCCTGCTCCATTCCTTAAGCATAGTCCTGACAGCTCTAAGTTTCTGCATAAAACAAAAACCAGCCCATCCCTGGTCAGATTGGGCCTCCCAGCAATCCTTGACTTTCGTGAGGAATTGAGAATGAATTGTCCAAGCATTAAAGAATTTGAAGGGTCTAGGACCCCAATTTCTTGAATCCTCTTTCACCAAGACTGGGCAATGGTCAGATACATTTCTAGCCAAACCCCATTGTTTAAGGGAAAACTTTCCAAGGAATGAAGAATGAAACAAAAATCTGTCCAATCTACTCCACAGGTTTGAAGCAGCATGACCCCCCCACGTGAACTTCCTTCCCAACATTGGTATGTCAATTAGCTCCATAGCTTCAATGAATTGGGTAAAATCTGTCATTCCTCTATTCATCCTTGTGCAGCCTTTTCTTTCCCCAATCCTAATGATTTCGTTGAAATCCCCCCCTACTGCCCAAGGAAGGTTGGAGAGGTCCTTCAGATTACTGAGCTTGTGCCAAAGATCCCTTCTTTGTGGAGCCTCATTTGGTCCATAAATATTGGCTATTATGCAGGGGAAGGAGTTGTGGATAAGCCCTTCTATCACCAAGAAATTCCTACCAGCATAAGAGGACTTAAGAGTGAAGAGGTCAGAATTCCATATAACCATTAGGCCACCAGCATTTCCTATTGCATCCACCTCCATGAAGTTAAACTGGTCATCCTTCCACAAGGATTTAACCCAATTTCTATCTACTTTAGATTTTTTGGTTTCCTGGAACAAGGCTATTTCCACCCTATTATTAATTATAGTCTCCTTGATCTTCCTCCTTTTCATCCTCTTCCCCAGCCCTCTAACATTCCAAGTAATCATAGAAAGAGACATAAAGACAAGTATTCTGATACCTGGGACCTTAAGTCGAGGGCCATGAGGCTAAGCATCCACCTTAGGCCCTTTATTTCCACCTTTCTCTGCTCTTAGGATATCTGACTCCTCCAACATTGCTATTTGATCCACCACTTCCTCCTCATTCATACCATTTGCAGAGATTCCCAACCTTTTACACAAGTCCCAAGTCATCTGGGCCTCTTTGAGGATCAATCTGTTCCTGTTATTCACATCAGAGGAAGATAATGACTGAGATAAAATAGCCGAAGTTGAGGCTAAGTTCCTGGATTTGTAAACTGATTTCCCTTTTCTTCCTTTGTGACCTTTCTTCAATATATTGCTAAGGGATCCCATTATTTCATTGGTAGGCCTGCATTTCCTTCTATTCTTTCTTCTTATTGTTGCCTTGTCCTGCTGCATCTCAGGAATCGCCTCTTCTAAAGGCAGCTCAGCATTTGCCTCCTCCCCTGTCCGGTCTCTGTTAAAACATGCCAGCCCATTATCCTTCTCTTTGCTATTCGGGTTAGACATGGGCCTGTCCAAGGGCCCCCCAGCCTTAACTCCATCCGAAGGCCCATTAAAACTAGACGCCTGGGTATTGACCGTTTGAGACCCTTTAGGACAGCAGCCTAATATACCACCTGCAGCCCCTACACACTCCTCCTCATAAATGCTCTTGTCCTCCTTAGCACCATTTTGGAAGTCACTCTCAGCCACCCATGACATAGAAAAACTCATATCATCATTAGGATCCTTCTCCAGATCTTGTCCCTGATCTTGTCCTTTCCTCTTGGCACACTTCCCATCACTGTTTTGACTTTCTCCTGATTGGCCCGCCACATCCACAGCTTCGTCTTCCCCAACTTGAGCTTCCATTACTGGTTCTTGGACCTTAATCCCACCTACATGGTGGTGACCGTCTGCACCCTTGTCAATGTAAGTAAGGATCTTGGGCTGTTCTTCCACTACTCGAACTCTGAATTGGGAGCCTTGACATTCCAACGTGATACTCTGATTAATGAATTCCATGCATGGCGTATGAATCAGCACCTTTCCAACAGACAGATCCCGGCCTTTCAATGTGTCTTCATCTAGTTCATGGACTTCCCCCCAAATCTTACCAATTCTAGAGAAGGTAGTTCCATTCCAGGCCTGGGCAGGAACTCCAATGCAGGACAGCCAAACCAACCTCTTACTTTGGACATTACTGGCAGGGGACCATCTAGTGATGTTATGGATCCATAGAGAGAATTTGAGCCACTTTTGTTCCCGAAAGGATCCCTCCATTTCTTCCAAAGAAGGGAAGGTAATAAAGACACTTAAACCACCTGCTGGTTTCACCTTCACTAATGGACTTAAATGCACATTAATGTCTCTCTCCAGCCGCTTAAAGGACTTGATGGACCGAATTTCTGCTACAACACTTCTCCACAACCAGTCAGACCCCTCTTGATTAGCTGAAATCGCCAAGTTAGTCCTTGTTCTGGGATGATTGGATCCTCTGACCATCTCTGCATAGGTTGGTCCACCTGTTCTTGGTTCCTCCTGAAACAGGTCCTGATTGCAATGATCATATGAGTACTTCTGTTTACTGAAGCTTCCATCCGTAGGATCTTGCACAGCACCTCTCCTCCTTTGCTGATGGAAAACACCTTGATCTTTCCTTGTCCGCCCCTGATCTTTCTCCATCCTTGGGAATGAAGCCATCTTCACATGAAGTTTGTTCCCTCTGACCACTATTCCATTCATATCCTGTATTGCTAGATAAGCCTCCTTAGTTGATTTGAATCTTACAAACCCGAACTTAGTGTTGTCCTTAGTCCGTTTTGCTGGGATAGCCACATCAGTGATCTCTCCAAATCGCCTGAACAATTGGTACAACCATTCCCCATCCATTGTAAAAGGTAGATTTTCAACAAAAAGTGTGCATTCTTCTTCCCTCTGTCCTCCTACTGGTACTCCTTTTACAGTTGAGGAGTATGGTTTCCTTCTAGTTACCAGGGTCCATGGTCTTCCTCCTTCATTAAAGAAATCATTCCCCTCACCTTCATCTTCATAGGCCTCATTGCTCTTCCTTGGTCTCTTCTCTCTCTCTCTGTTGGCTATTAAGTTGTTGAAAAATGGAGGTTGTAGGTAGTTGGAAGATTTGGCTAATGGAACTGGTTTTTGTGATGGAGGGGGTGGTGGTGGAAGGGGTAATGGTGGTGGATTAGGTGGTGATTGCAGGTTGCGGGTGTTCTCTCCCTCGCTCCTCATTTTTTCAGTAACTGGTAGTATAAAGATTATGGAGTATTACGTACGGATACTACTACAGTAATTATGCTTGTTGGGTGGATTTTGCATTTCAAACATCTTGGACACATATCATACCATGTAGTACGCTAAGAATAGTTTATCGTGTCGTATTTAGTCAAAAAAATATTTTATAAAATTTTTAAATTAACTACTACTCCAGATAACAATGTGTACGTTTGAGTGTTGATCTACGGAGGCAAGATGGTTGAGTTGTGATTAATCCAATTACTTCCTAAATTAATTCAATTGAAAAAGAATTTGGCTTGATTATTTGGATTGTAAATTCTTAAACTATAGAAAACAAAAATTACATTGAGTGAAAACTAGCAAGAAAAAGTATAGGGTTTCGAATCCACACCGACCGCGTAACTAGGTGAGGTGTATGTTTAGGTTTTACATTCGAATCACACATGTTCAAGAAGATAATCAAGTTGCCAACAAACATGGACTACCCCATAGTACAGACCCTCACGCTAGTACAATCCGTCTTTTTCACGGGCTGTTTAGTGACACGATGTCTTACGAGTATAATCCATCTTGGTTACCCAAGCACGAACAAATAAAACCATTGATTAATTAGGTACTTGAGAGTGCACGCACAAATACTCAATAAGTCGAAAAAAGTAATTCTATTCCATTCATGTGCAATGAAAACGCGTTCTTAATTAACTAATTGGTTCTAATATGAAAAAGAATCTAGACATATAAAAACACAGAGTTACTTGAATAGGGGCTTCATCTTTGCCCTAATCGAATGTTTAGCCGACCATTGGAAGTTTTCTAAGCAATTCCCCTTCCTCCAGGCTCACGGTCAACTTAGGGTTTCTATCTCCCATTCCCTTTCCTTGGCTCTTAAATAGACATTTTTGGCCTACTCGTCACGTCCGAACGCAAACAGCCCCGCCTGGATGCCTAGCTAATAAAATTAAATTCTAGAGGCTTGACAAATTTTTGTTCGGAGGCCCACAATTTGCGTCTGGACGTGCTACAGTCCCGTCCACACGGATTTAATTAATTGTTTTTTATTTTTTAAAATTTAAAATTACCGCCAATCATCTTTAAGTACTAAAATATCAAAAACACATAAATTACTAGATAATATAATAAGCGAGACTAATAACTGTGAATTGGGCAGCGTAAATGATATTATTTACGTACTTATCACACCCCCCAACCTACAATTTGCTAGTTTCAAGCAAAGTAAAGATTAAAAATGAATAAACTAAATAATCCCAACTTTCATGTGGGGCACGATCACACTTAGCAAGCGTGACAAGTCTTTTAAATCCCTCGGTAGATCCGGTAGGGCGATTGAAGTCTCGTAACAATTTTCAGCAATGATAACCCACAAAATACAAGGGAATCCTTCCCACATGAAACTTGAAGACTTGCAATTCAACTCATCGACATTTTATGAAGCATTGCAGCGACACAGCAAGCATACACAATTTTTGATGCTAGCAAATATAGAAATAAGCCATGGCACCTAAACTCAGCGTGTGTGAACAAGGGTCTCGGGCGCTAGTGAAAAACAACTAAAAGTCCTTTTTGGATCAAGTCTCGACTTTAAATCTCACCGAAACGGGGTGCTTAAGGGCGACACATGCAAGTTGACAACCTAAGAGAAAAATAATAGATATTGCTTAAGTCCCAACACTTAGCAACAAAGATAATGAGATCGACAAATAAGAGTTTATGTGACACCATTCTCAGAAAAGTAAGGCTTGAAACTAACATGGGAATAAGTCCCCACTAATCTGGCCATCAAGAATAATCTAATTGAACTCACAAGCGACCAAAAACTAAGTAAACGTAAATGCAAGAAGTACTAAAAGTAAGTGTTAAGTAAATGTGAAGTGCAAGAAGTGCTAAAAGTAAGTGTTAAGACAAAGTTCTCATGATAGGTTAACAAAAAAACACTACAATGCTGCAATGATATCAAGCAATATTATCACATCTCAACCTCAATCAATCTAGAGCAATCTCAAAAAGTCTCACGTCTGATGCAAAAAGAATCCCACTATTTTTTAGTTTGGTTTTTTCAAATTTTTGATTTGTTTTTAATTTTTCTGACTCTAACTGTAAAGAAAGACCAAAAAAGATCTCATCCCCAACTTAAACCATTCAATGTCCTCATTCAAAACATAAAACTAAGAGACATGATAGAAAAAGTAAACCTCGGACGGCGAACTATAAAAGATAGTGGAATGTAAGGGCTAGAGACCTACTAACTTGAACATGACAACCTTCAAATGTTAGTCTGCAAGACACAAAATAAAAAAAATAAAATAAAAGGAACTAATGAAAAACAATTGAAGAAAAAAAAGCATTAAGCAAAGAACAATGCAAAACTATCATCCACTTTCTTTACGCAAAAGATACGAGTAGAACTTTTCTCCTTGGACAGTATGCATAGAGTTCAACGATATCTTGAGAAGTGGGACCATCATCTAATAAGCTGTCACTCCCTTTGTGGCTACCAAATTCTTTACCTACCACTCCCTTTGTGAAGCAATCTTCATGAAGGCGAATAATAAAGTCAGACGGTTCAGACAGATTTCTTGTTGCTAACTACACGCCTACCGTCAGACCTAACCTCCTATGTACTACATACGTAGCTTCGATTGGGTGGCTAGACTAGACCGTTAGAAGCCATTCGAGCACAATAATTACTGGAGGTATCTCAAATTCTATAGATTTATGGTCTATTAAACTTTATGGACGTTCAGTAGTCCGAATAGACTAGATACGCTAAGTCAATCTCCTCTATAATCTCCTCATTGACAATTCCTTCCACATATGGCTTTAAACATTGACCATTGACCGTAAAAACTGTACAATCTTGTGGGTTTTTTATTTCGAATACTCTAAGGGGAAAGACTCTAAGTACAATGAATGGACCATCCCACCTTCATTGCAACTTACCAAGAAATAGACGCAAATGAGAATTAAAAAGTCAAACCTTTTGATTAGGCTCAAAGGACTTGTGAACTATATGCTTGTCATGAAATGTTTTTTTCCTAACCGTATAGATTCGTGCTCTCTTGTATCGTCATTGCGCAACTCTTCCCGCTCACTGAGTGGGAGTCGACGATCAAACCCGACAGTAGCCGTATCAAAGTTGAACTCTTTTATAGTCCGCAATGCCCTATGTTCCAACTCTATCGGCAAGTGGCATGCCTTACCAAAAACTAACCAGTAAGGAGAAAAGCCAATAGGGATTTTATAAGCAGTGTGGTTGGCCCACAATGCAACGTCTAGTCAGGTTGACTAGTCTTAGCATGTGGTATCCACGATTCTATCAAAGATCTTCTTAATCTCCCTATTTGAGACTTCAACCTTGCCACTAGTCTAAGGATCATAATGTGTCAACACTTTGTGCATGATGGAATATTTGTTCATTAGGGCCGTGAAGTGCCTATTACAGAAGTGGGTGCCCTCATCACTCATAGTTGCTCTCGGGCAACCAAAACGACTAAAGATGTTACTTTTAAGGAACTTGATCACCATCTTTTGGTCATTTGTTTTGGATGCCACTGCCTCTATCCATTTTCAGACATAATTGACTGCTACTAAAATATAAGCGTTCCTGAACGAATTTGGAAACGGTCTCGTAAAATTTATTCCGCAAACATCAGATATGTCTACCACTAAAATTGGGGGCATTGGCATCCAGTCCCGGCAGACATGATTCCGGAGCATTGGCATAGAAGACATGCCTTGCAAAACTTATGGGCGTCTTTAAATAATGTTGGCCAATAAAAGCCACTTTGCAATATATTGGCAACAATCTTTCTCCCACTAAAATGCCCCCCATATTCCAGAGTGTGACAGAAAGTAAGAATACTATGATGTTCACACCAAGGGACATAGTGCCAGATCACTTAATCCGTGCAATGCTTGAAGAGCTCCGTAACCTCCCAAATGTAATGTCCTACCTATGAGAAAAATCGGTCCTTATCCAATTGGGACCAATTCAAAGGGATCACATCAATGGCCAAGTAGGTCACTAAATGTACATACCATGGAGACCAGGCTTGTGACACTTGAAAAGGTTGCTCATCGGGGAATGAGTTATGCAAAGATGTGGTGTCGCAAGAGGAGTCGACTACAATCCTTGACAAATGGTTGGCTACGGAATTTTCGAAACCTTTTTTGTCCCGAATTTCAAAGTCAAATTCTTGTAGCAATAGAATCCAATGGATCAACCTAGGTGTTGCATCTTTTTAGAAAGCAAGCGTCGCAAAGCGGTAGGATCAGAGTATACAATAACTTTAGATCCGAGGAGGTACGATCGAAACTTGTTGAGGGCAAATACTACCGCGAGTAATTCCTTTCACATAGTGGTATAATTCAATTGAGCACTAGAGAGGATTTTACTTGCATAGTATATGGCATGGGGAATTTTGTCAACCTTTTGGCCGAGGACCGCATCGACTACATAGTTGGATGCGTCACACATAATCTCAAATGGACCGACCAATCAGGTGACTGCATAATCAGTGCAGAGGACAGGGCATCCCTAGGAGTAATGAAGGCTTGCATGCACGCTTCATTGAATATGAAAGGCACATCCTTGGTGAGGAGATCGCACAAGGGTTTAACAATCTTGCTAAAGTCTCAAATGAAAAGGCGATAAAAGCCTACATGTCCTAAGAAGGATCGAATTTGCTTAATCGAAGTGGGACGGGTAGTTGTGAAATTAAGTCAACTTTAGCTTTGTCGACTTCAATCTCCCTCTGGAACACCACATGTCACGATCCATCCCGATGTAGAACGGATTAGTGACTGGCCAATGAGTCAAACCTGCTAAGGCCTATAACATAAACAGTTTAAGGATCTCAAACTTGTCATGCAACAATTTATATAAGCTAATCAGAGTGTGTCATGACCCGTCTCAAAAACACATGGTCACGACCGGCCGATGGGGTTTGATCCATCAAGCCTCCATATTTGTTCCTAACACTATTTAGGAGGCCTTATCTATGTCTGAGTGGTAGCAAGCTATGGATGATGAAATGTCTATCCTTCATCACAATGGTACATGGGAGTTGGTCCCTCTTTCCACTAGGGAAAACCCTCTTGGCTGTCATTGGGTCTTCACTGTCAAGTATCTTCCCGACGGTACAGTTGAGTGCTATAAAGCGTGCCTTGTTGTCAAAGGTTACACCCAGACCTATGTCATTGACTATTCTGGGAGATTTTTGCCTATTGTCAAACTTGGCTTTGCTCGGGTTCGTATTTCTCTTGCTGCAACTCTTGTTTGGCCATTGTTCAGTTGCATGTCAAAAATGCCTTCGTCCATGGGGATCTACAAGAGGGAGTCTATATGGAGAAACCATCTAGGTTTGTTGCTCAGGGGGAGCATCACCAGGTTTGTCATTTTTGCAAAGCACTATAGGGGCTTAAACAATCTTCTAGAGCCTGGTTTGGAAAAGTTCAGTAATGCAGTATTATGATTTGGCATGCATCGGAGTCATTCTGATCCTTCTATGTTCTCTCTCAATTCTGATTGGGAGAAAGTACTACTAATTATTTATGTGGATGACATTATTATTACTGGTGATGACTAGAGAGGCATTGATGAACTCAAACCCTTCTTACACTAGCTATTCCACACCAAGAATTTGGAAAAACTACGATACTTCTTAGAGATCGAGGTGGTGCGATCCAAGGACAGTATTAGATTAATCTCAATGAAAGTATGTGCACGACATTCTTGAGGATACTAGTTTATTGGGAACTAAGCCTATTGCAACTCCTATGGATCCCAACGTCAAATTATTGTGTTGACTAGGGAGAGTTACTCCCCAACCTACTCAATATCGCCGGTTAGTTGGTAAGTTAAATTACCTTACTATTATACGTCCGGATATCTCATTTGCAATCAGTGTGTTGAGCCAATTCATGTTTCCTCCCCGTCATCCACATTGGGATGCGGTTCTGTGGATTAAAAAATATCTTAAGTCACATCCGCGACTTGGCTTCTTGTTTCGAGCTAGTGGACACTTGCAGGTTGAGGCGTTCATTGATTCTGACTGGGCTAGGGGACCATTTGATAGAAGGTCCACTATAGATATTGTATATTTTTTAATAGAAATCTTGTCAAGTGGAAGAGTAAGAAGCAGATAGTAATTGCTTGGTCTAGTGCAGAAACAGAGTATAGGGCAATGAAACACACCATGTGTGAGATTGTATGGCCGCGATCGATTCTTGAGGAGCTAGGATTAGCGTGCTTTGCCTATGCCTCTATACTATGATAACCAAGATGCGATTCACATTGCATCAAATTCAGTATTTCATGAGAGGACCAAGCATATTGAACTTGATTGCCATTTAGTGCGTGAGAAGTTAACAGATGGCATTATAGCTACTCCATTTATATGTCCGAGTTCTTAATTAGCTAATATGTTTACTAAGTCATTGTTCAAATCACGGTTAGAGTTGCTATGTAACAAACGGGATCTCTGTGATATTTACTCTTCAACTTGAAGAGGAGTGTTAGAATAGTAGTTAATTATTATCCCACATCGGGTAGTTACATATTGTGAATACATAGTCTCATAATATAAATAATACTAATTAGTGTTATGGTTACTTAACAAAACCCTATACACTTTTCATTCTCTTCATTTACAGGTCTAATCTAGGAGAACACTATGAAATACTTGTCTGACATCAATGCTGACTGACCCGTACTTGGATTAGTTATTGTCTTATAATTAAGGCTCTTCTTAATGCTAAAAAAATTCTAATTCAGAAGTCTCTTGACCTATTGGGTAGATGATGTAGAACAATGAGTGGTTTCACCAACAAGGATGACATGTATCTTGAATATGGACTCTCAACAAGTACTAAGAAGATGAAATACTCCCTTAGCTTGGGTTTTGAGGAAAATTTTTAATTGTTGAATGGAGAATGAAGATTTTAAAGCTTGGCTTATTCCACCATAGACATACCAATTTGAGATGCCTGATGGAAAAAAAACATCGTTATCACAAGTGGAATCAGTTGTTCACATAACTTTTTTTTTTTTTTTTGTTTGGTGGTTTTACTTTCCCATTTGGTGACAGTGAAAATCGAAAATCAAACTAGTCGTGAATAGTAGGAATAGACTTTTTTCGCAAAAGAAAGGACATTTTGTTCTTTGTTATATTTTGTTAGGTTATGGATACAACTACAAGGAACATAATGCATACAACAGTAGGATATATGTTCGAAAAATGTTAAACAGCTAACACCCTAACTGTAACTCAAGAAATTAGAATATAAAACTCCACCAAGAGTTGGCGGGTAACATTGACCACCTTAAGTAGGCATTCAAATTTTCTTTTGGGGAATTGGAATTATTAAAATGTTCTATCGGATTAAATGATATCTTAATTGTTTTTTGTGGAATAGGGTATTGTATTGCTTCGAAAGTAGACATGCAGGCTGGTAGCAGACCAGATTCTGTTTCTCTAAGCATTGGCAATAAGCTTGCTGTTCTCTCCCCTTCACCATCAGAGCCTTGTATGTTCAGAGTCCATAAGCAACTACATAGGGTAAACGAAAAGGCCTACCAACCAGAGATTATTGCAATAGGTCCTTATCACCATGGTAAAAAAAGCCTAAAAATGATGGAGGAGCATAAGTTGAGGTATTTGCAATTACTTCTTCAACGAAAAAATGAGAGCAACGCAGACAACTATGTCATTGCTATCAGGTCTCTGGAGGAACAAGCACGTAGATGTTATGCTGAACCAATAAGCCTCAATTCAAACAAAATGATCGAGATGATGGTACTGGACGGATGCTTTATCATTGAATTGATGCGGAAATTTGAGATGCCACAGTTGAGAGGTAAGAATGACACTATTTTTGAGATGGAGTGGATGTTTAACAGCTTACAGCGCGACTTGATATTATTTGAAAACCAACTACCATTCTTCATTCTCCGCAAGTTGTTTGACATGATTGAGGCTCCAGACAACCCTAGGCGGTTAATTCGTCTTGCCTTGTGCTTTTTTCGTGATCTTTACCCTGGTAAGGAAAACATATTGGACATCGATGGAACTTTACGTTACGAGATCAAGCATTTACTTGGGTTGATACACAATAATTGGTTGCCTTCATTTGTTGGGAATGAGCATACTGAAACAACGAGCTGGGATTTCGTTCCTACTGCCACACAACTTCAAGAAGCAGCAGTGAAGCTAGAAATGGTTAAGGGAGGTACCTTGTTTGATGTCAAATTCAAAAATGGGGTAATGCAAATTCCAACTTTAACTATTGAAGACAGAACAGAGACTTACTTCAGAAACCTTATTGCATACGAGCAATATTGTCCTAAAATTCAATTCTGCTACATCACTGATTATACGAGATTTATGGATTGCCTAATTAACTCTCCAAAAGATGTTGAAATACTTTCTCGACGTGGTATCATTAAGAATTTGTTGGGTGATGATGAAGTCGTTTCCACAATATTTAACAAGATCAGTGACGCCGTCACAGGAACTATCAGTGTTATCGTCACGGGAACTAGCCGCCATTTCGTGTATGCTGACATTTTCAAAAAAATGAATGCTCATTGCAGCAAACGCAGGAATCGATGGATAGCAAAGTTGAATCGGAACTATTTGAA
Organism: Arctostaphylos glauca; assembly: GCA_019985065.2. NCBI lineage: Eukaryota > Viridiplantae > Streptophyta > Magnoliopsida > Ericales > Ericaceae > Arctostaphylos > Arctostaphylos glauca. The sequence goes on from JAHSPW020000015.1 coordinate 5,089,243, forward strand.
CAGCCCTTGGGCAGTAATTTCAATTCTTGCTGCATTTGTATTACTTCTACTCACTTCCACACAAACATATTTCACAGTTTTTCCTCGCAATAAATAGTTGTTGGAGCTATGTGTAGAGTATGAATTTATATTGTAGGGTTTACATCATTGATTATAGTAATACCCGTGCATTGTAAGCTTAATTGACAAACTAAGTCCAAGTGCTTCATAGTTATCTTCCATGTATTTGTTTGTGGTATTTCGACTTCTATAATTGTTGGACTCTTCGTATCGTTATGTTCATTTGTCGTAGCGCCGCTGGACTTTCTTAAGTAGTTGAATGTCTATATTATTATTTCAGAATTTATAACAGTTTCAAACAGCAAATGAAAAAATTTGCCATTTCAAAAGCAGAATCATTAAAGGTGAAGAATTTTTTAAAAAGAAAACAGTAAAAAAATAACATACACGACTCCACATCATTCAGTACACATGGCATTTGACTTTCAACAAAAAGATTTGAAGTCCACAACAATAACTTAGACTTTGCCTATTTTAAAACAGTAATTGTGCCATTGTTCGGCACCAATTACTTCTTTCTCTTCTGTATTATCTCATCCTCGTCTCTCTCTCTCTCTCTCTCTCTCTCACTCTCACTCTCACTCTCACTCTCACTACTATTAATAAACCTCATTAAACCCATTCCATCTCACCACCTCCCTTCCATCTTAATAGCCCTATCCCAACCATTCCACCATCTCAACAATCCCTCGCCGCCACCTGAAGCAACCCAACCAAAACCCACTATACCACCATCAATTCTCACTCCAACAACAACACGCCACCTCCTCCCATCTTAACCTCACAACAAGAAAAAAGATTTTTTGTGACCAAGAATTTAGTCACTAAAATGCCGCATTTAGTCACCAAAGTCAACCGTAACAAAAAATATTTTGGTCACCTAACCCTAGTCATAGAAAAGTATCTATGACAAAATTCTTTGGCCGCAAAATCATACATTTAGTGACTAAAATATGGTCAATGGATGTTCTTTTTCCAGACCAAATTAGTTTGTCACTTATACTTAATGGTCACTGAATTTTTCAGTAAAAGAAAAGTAGTCACAATTGGAATCGTACATTGACCAACTAAGTTAATTATGAAAAACTTTTAGTCCTTAAAGACAATTTTTTCAGTGACAAAAAAATGGTCACTATTTTTACATCTTTTAATGACTATGTACTTTGGTCGCCAAATGATTTTTTCTGTGACTAAACTTTCATTGTTGGCATCCTATGGTGACCAACTAAGTTAATTACCAAAAACTTTTGTGTCACTAAAAACTATTTATGGTGACAAACTATTCGTCGCCGATAGATAAATGTTTTTTGTGATATTTATTGCCTACGGTTTGGTCACCAAAAGTTATTTTCGGCGACCAAATTAATTTTTAGTGACCAATTTCTCACTCTAATTCAGTCACAATATGTATCATTTTTCTCATTCAATGCAATTTATACCGGACCACATTAAATTGTATTTCCATTTCAATCCCTTATAACCTATGCACATTCTCCGAAATTAAAAATCATTCCCTGCCCCAAATTCTCCTCGAAAACCGAGCGGGGCGGGAATCTCTATTTCGTACCCGAATCAAACGGGGAACTAGTTTAAAATTTTAACCCTTTCATCACACTTTCCCATTACCTCAAAGTGATTGAAAATTTAGCACCTAAGATTTGAACCAGTCTTAAATCAAATAATATAAATAAATAAACCTACGCATTCTACTCAATCACATCCCATGAAGTACCAATAGATGACTTCATCACAAAACTAACACTAGCTCTCGAATCCATGTGTGGCTAGTAAACCTCGAGTCCAACTTTAGCACAAATGTCGAGTCCAATAAAACTTAGAAAAATAATAATATAACTAAGAAGGGCTAATTTTGTGGCATATGAATAAATTTTGTGATCCATAGAGGTGCTTTTATATGTCGTGTACAGTCCAATTATTCAAAGTAAATCAAATTGCTTACAGTTAGCAGCCCTATCGAAAGCATCTCCATGGAACCTATTGTTCATTCAACTATGACAGCTAAGTTTGTAGCATTAGCATCAAGAAGCAAAGAGATAGAGTGGCTGAGAAATATGTTGTGGGAAATACCCATGTGGCCAAAATCTGTGGCATCGATATGTTTGCATTGTGATAGTAAGTCGAAGCTATCATGGGCTTATAGCCAAGTATATTATGGAAAAGTCCAGGCATATAGTGTTAGATATATTGGCACTTTCCGGGGTTGTCCAAAACCTTCTTTTGTGAATTCATCGATACCATTTGAATTTTAATGGGTAGGCTTTTTAGGGGGTAGTTGCTCGCTCGATACTCCTCCCTTCATCTATGCCAAGTTTCCTGCTGCAAAGTCAATTAATTTGTGCGAGAGGTAAATGCATTATTCAACATATCACATGCATATTTTGATTTCAAAATGTTTTTCACACATTTGCTTTTCCTATAAAACTCTCCGTAGATTTGCTTTCCACACACATATATATCAAGTAAAATATTTTCTTTCTATTCTCCGAAAATCTTGTTTTTTTTCCTTATAAAAAAAATATTACTTGATTTTTTCCTTTTAGATTTTCTAGAAAAATACTATTTTTGCTACTCATTCCTTAAAACCTTCTTCTCGTACAAGTCAATAAAAAAAAAAGGGAATGTTTGAGGGGCTAGGTAAGTAGGGCATTAGAAAGAATTGGAAAGAAAAATTTTTAGGAAATGGAGATCAGCCTTTTATTCGCTCATAACCTATTTAGTGTCTCATCACCTATTTAGTGCCTCATCACCTATTTAGTGCCTAATCATCTAATTGGTGTTTTTTCGTATTTTTTTGAGAGAAAGGCTGTTCATTTCCGTGGATGAGTTGAAATCAAATCAACTCATACGGCTGTGAGTTTTTGTGGCAATATTTATTCAACGTTCTTGCATCCCGCATTCATCCGAACGTTTTTGATTGCCCTGTTCGTTTTGCACATCATTCATCATACATCCAGTGTTCTTTTGGTGCCGTTGCTACTGTGGCCGGATCTGTGAAAGATTCAGAGCCGGTTGAATCCGGAGATCGGACGTGAAAAATCCGTGGTGTGCTATTGGGTTGCAAAGAAGCTCGGGGAGCATCGGAGGTTGGCGAGAATAGGTAAAACTTGGGGTAAGGGTTTTACTATTTTGTCAATCTGTACTTCTTTTCAATCAATAAAAGTTAACAGTAGTATTAGGCCGTGGTTTTGGCTTAGGGTTGTTTAGGACCCTAAGTTTTTCCACGTATATTGCGTGTCTCCTGTCGTTACTAATTTTATTGCTTCACTTGTGTTTTGGTATGGGTTAATCGAGTTAATCATCCCGTTCATCAGTATTAATTTTTAAATCTTCTTAAAAATTGGTATTTTTAATTAAAACTCCTATTCACCCCCCCTCTAGGAGTGTTTTATTCGCTTCCGCGTAATTTCAATTGTTATCAGAGCGGGTTGCTCTTTTTGAATTTAAATTCCTGAGTTCTTTCGATCCTATCATTATGGACACAAACACACCACGTGAGGGAGCCTCAAACTCGAGGCCACCCTTTTTCGACGGTAACGACTATTCTTATTGGAAAGCTCGTATGACTACACACTTAAGTTCCCTGGGTGTTAGAGTTTGGAGGTCAGTTAGATATGGCTATGAGGCCCCAACCATAGAAGATGCTACGACTAAAACTATGAGACCTAAGGAAGACACTGAGTGGAACTCTACCGATAATGAGAGTTTTGAAGCTAACTCTAAAGCGTTAGGAGCCATTTATGGTGCTTTAAGTAAAACTGAGTTCAGTCATATTTCTACATGCACCACTGCGAAAGAGGCTTGGGATATTCTCCAAGTCACCCATGAGGGTACTAAGACTGTCAAAACGTCTAAACTCCAAATGCTAACGACACGTTTCGAAGAATTGAGAATGCAGGAAGATGACACTTTTGACACTTTTATCACTAACCTGAGTGATATTGTTAATTCTTTTCATGCTTTGGGTGAGCCCATTCCCAATCTCAAAGTGTGTCGTAAAGTTCTTAGGTCTCTCCCAGAAAGGTTTCGTACTAAAGTTGTGGCCATTGAAGAAAGGCCTGAAGTTGATGATATGCTTTTTGAGGAGTTGGTTGGAAAATTACAAACTTTTGAGTTAAATCATTTAACTAAGAAAATCACCTCTAAGGTCAGTAAAAGTATTGTTTTTAAAACATCCAATGTTAAATCGTTTGTGTCTCAAGATAGTGATGAAGATCTTGATGATGAAGAACTTGCTTTCTTTGACAAGAAATTTACAAAATTTGCTAAGTTTCGGAAAAATAATAAGCAAGGAATCACTTCAACGTCTTCTAAAGTTAACAATTCTGGTTTTAGTGAAAAGAAATTCTCTACTGATAACTCTAAAAAACCTCAAGGTATTCAATGTCATGAGTGTCATGGCTTTGGTCATGTTCGAGCTGAATGTGCCAACACACTCAAAAAGAAATCCAATAGGGTTTACACAGTCACTTGGGATGATGATAGTGAGGAAGAGAATGATTCTCAAAATAGTCACGAAAAGACTGACTTAGTCCCTAGATACACTGTTCTTGCTGCTAGTGTCACATCTCCTACATCACCGAAAGCTGCCATGTCCACACCTGAGTATAATGCTGTTGACAACTATGAGTCTAGTGTTGAGGGTACTAATGATGATGAGGATGACTTAGAATCAATTACTGATGCTTATAATGAACTTCTCAAAGAATGTGTTAAATTGAAAAAGAAAAAGAAAGAATTGATTCAAGTTATTAGAAAGGTTGAAATGGAAAGAAACGGTCTTCGTGTTGACGTTGAGTCTAAGATTCATGAAATAGAAGACTTAAAGGTGCACCAAACAAAGTTCAATGAAAAATTTGCTAAAGTTGAAAAAGATCGTTTGGAGGCCTTGAAGGCTCTTGGGCTATCTGAAGAGAGAGTTAAAATCTTAGAACATGACTTGAAAGAGGCTAGTGAGGCCATAAAACGTAATGATTGTGATGCCTCTCGTATATCTGAATTAACTCGTAAGTTTAAGGATAGAAGTGGTCTTGGTTTTATTGATCCACCATCTCTTACCTCTCATGTGAATGAACAACCCAGTAAAGATATAAAGTTTGTAAAACTAGCTGCTCCTAAAAATGTCGCTCCATCTATAGCTGTGAAATGTAACTTTTCATGTCATTATTATGGTGTTTCAGGTCATATTCGCCCATATTGTTATAAACTCCTCAAGGCTAACAAAAGGAAATATGGAATGACCACACTGCCTAATGCTCATCAAGGTCCTAAACATGGTGTTTCTAAATTTGATAAACCTCATGTGTTTTTAAAATCAAAGATTGAGAAAGACAACAAAAATTTTGAAAAACAATTGAGTACTTTGGCTAATCAAACTTTTCACATTTTAGACCAAATACAAAAATTATCAAATAGTGCCAAGGAAGTGAATGAGCATAAGGTTGGGTCTGTTAAGCATCCTCTAGATCACATGTCTCAGATGCATATTAAACCCAAACAAATGTGGAAGAAAGTGGATGTTGTTTGTCATGTTGCACACACTGCACTTAAAGCTAACGACTCTCGTGTGTGGTATTTAGATAGTGGTTGCTCCAGGCATATGACAGGTGATAAGTCTTGGTTTGACAAATTGGAGAAATACAATGGAGGTGATGTCACATTCGGAGATGGTAATACTGGTAAGATTGTTGGGCAAGGTACTGTTTCTTCTCTTGGTCTCCCTCATTTAGAAAATGTCTTTTATGTTGAGGGATTAAAGGCTAACTTGTTAAGCATTGGTCAATTCTGTGATAGCATGCACCAAGTTCAATTTTCTAAATCTGAGTGCTCTATTGTTGATGAATCTGGTACATGCATTGTTAAAGGTGTTAGATCCTCTAATAATTGTTATTGTGTTCAAACTATTAGTCCTATTGTGTGCAATCGTATAATGCTTGATGATGTTGAACTATGGCACCAAAGATTGGGACATGTTAATTTTTCAGAGTTGCATCGTATCACTAAGAATGAGGTTGTGAGGGGTGTACCCAAACTTGCCAATGGGCAAGGCCTAGTTTGTGGAGGTTGTATGAAAGGGAAACAGATTAAAAGTTCCCATAAAAAGACTAATTTCGTTGCTACGACTAAATGTCTAGAACTTCTTCACATGGACCTTATGGGTCCATCTCGCACTGAAAGTCTTGGTGGTAAGAGATATATTTTGGTCATTGTGGATGATTTTTCTCGTTTTACTTGGGTTGGTTATCTTAGAGAAAAATCTGATGCTTTTGCATGTTTTAAGTCGATTTGCCTTCAGATTCAAAATGAAAAAGGTTATTCTATCATTCGGGTGAGGAGTGATCATGGTGGTGAGTTTGAGAATTCTGAAATAGAAAAATATTGTGATGAAAAGGGCATTAAGCATGAGTTCTCGGCTCCTCGCACACCTCAACAAAATGGGGTTGTTGAGAGGAAAAATCGAACTCTCCAAGAAATGGCTAGGGTTATGTTGCATGCTAAACGAGTCCCTAGAAATTTGTGGGCTGAGGCCATTAATACTGCATGTTATACCATTAATCGGGTCTATGTGAGACCCAGTACCACTAGTACTCCATATGAGATTTGGAATGGCAAAAGACTTTCAGTAAAGTATTTTAGGGTCTTTGGTAGCAAGTGTCATATTTTGCGTGATAGTGAATCGCTTGGTAAGTTTGATTCTCGGAGTGATGATGGAATTTTTCTATGATACTCCAACACTAGTAGAGCATTTAGAGTGTATAATCTTAACACTTCTACTCTTATTGAGTCTGCTAATGTTGTAGTCGATGATACCACTCTTGATGAATCTGTTGTTGGTCATGATGATGATGAGGGAAGTTGGGATATTTTTGAGGGGGAGAGTTCGACTAAACCCATTGTTGACGTTCCCCTTGATACTCAAGAGAGTAAAGTGAGCGAAAGTGAGGAGGTTCTCGAGGAAGAATCACATATGATTCAACCTGAAGTTGATGAGGAATTAGGAACTCATGATCTTTTGTCTGCTGATGCTAAAGAACCTTCATCTCGTGTTAAGCTAAATCATCCTAAAAACCTAGTTATAGGAGATCTTAATGATAAAATGTTGACAAGACGAAAAGCTAAAAATGTGGTTCACTATGTTTGTTACACCTCATCGCTCGAACCTAAAAGGGTTGAGGAAGCCTTAAGTGATGAATTGTGGATTGAGGCCATGCAAGAGGAACTTCAACAGTTTGATAGAAATAATGTTTGGTATTTAGTTCCTAGACCAACTCACACTAATGTCATCGGCACAAAATGGATTTTTAAAAATAAAAAGGATAGTGAAGGCATAGTGGTTAGAAATAAAGCGAGATTGGTCGCTCAGGGCTATACACAGATTGAGGGAATCGACTTTGAGGAAACCTTTGCTCCGGTTGCAAGGTTGGAGTCTATTAGACTTCTTTTTGGCATTGCTTCACATTTAAATATTAAACTCTCTCAAATGGATGTCAAGAGTGCGTTTTTAAATGGAGATTTGATGGAAGAGGTTTATGTTGAGCAACCAAAAGGTTTTATTGATCCTTACTTTCCTAATCATGTATATCGTCTCCGAAAAGCCCTTTACGGTTTGAAACAAGCCCCTCGTGCTTGGTATGAGCGTCTCACTGACTATTTATTAAACACTGGCTTTGTTCGAGGGGGAGTTGACCAAACTCTCTTTATTCGAAAAATTGAAAAAGATATTTTGATTGCGCAAATCTATGTGGATGATATAGTTTTCGGATCCACATGTGAGTTATATGCCAAACAGTTTGGGGCTCAAATGTCACATGAATTTCAAATGAGTCTTATGGGTGAGTTGACCTATTTTCTTGGTTTTCAAATTCGTCAACTCGACGATGGTATATTTTTGTCTCAATCAACTTATGCAAAGGACTTGGTCAAAAAATTTGGCATGGCTGATTCTAAAATCACACGGACACCAATGAGCACTAGTGTCAAAATTGCTAAAAATGTTGATGGTGTGAATGTTGATCCTACTCTTTATCGTAGCATGATAGGAAGTCTTTTGTATCTCACTGCTAGTCGTCCTGATATTTCATTTAGTGTGGGTATTTGTGCTCGCTACCAATCTAATCCTAAAGAGTCTCATTTAACCGCTCTCAAGCGGATAATTCGGTATGTCAAGGGTACTTCATCCCTTGGGCTCTGGTATCCTCGGGGTACTAATGTTGACTTAGCGGCGTAGTCCGACGCTGATTGGGCTGGTAGTTCTGATGATCGTAAAAGCACTTCCGGTGGTTGTTTTTATCTAGGAAATTGCTTAATTGCTTGGCACAGCAAAAAGCAAAATTGTGTTTTATTGTCCACTGCCGAAGCTGAATATATTGCAGCTGGCAGTTGCTGCACTCAACTTTTGTGGATGAAGCAAATGCTTCAGGATTATGGTTTGTCTCATGGTACAATGACTGTCTTCTGTGATAACACTAGTGCCATCAATATCTCTAAAAATCCCGTTCAGCACTCTCGTACTAAACATATCGACATACGTCACCACTTCATTCGTGAACTTGTAGAAGATGGTGTTGTTACTCTAGAGTTCGTTCCCACTCATGATCAAAAGGCTGATATTTTCACAAAACCTTTAGATTCTCTTAGGTTTGAGTACCTTAGGAAATCTATTGGTCTCGTTTCTATGGATTAAATTCAGTGTTTTTATGTCTCTCATTTGCGTGCTTTGTGTGCCATCATTCTAGAGTAGACATATAAAAATAATAATAGAATTCTTTATGCATGAGACTTGAAAATTTGTGAGATTGGCTCTTGATTGACTGAGTTGAAGATGTGATTGTCATAATTTTATTATCTTGTGGCATTGTAGTTCTTCTTGCTATCATGTCGTGAAAAATTTGTCATGGCACTTACACTTAGTACCTTTGCACTTCGCATTTATTTGGGCTTTGGTTGCTTGTGAGCTGTGACTTGATTATTCTTGATGGCTAGTTTAGTGGAGACTTATGCCCATGTGAGTTTAGAGCCCTCTCTTTTCTTGGAGTGGTGTCACATAGACTCTTGTTTGTCACAAAAGAGCAAATTCGTTGTTGATCTCATTATTTTTGCTGTCAAGTATTGGGAACTTTTCACATTGCTCTTGGGTATGGAAATTGCATGGTTTTGTTGCCCCTTGGAGAGGATTATAGGCAATCTTTGCTATTTTGAGCCGGTTCGTTTCTTCATGTCATACACGTATCCCTTGTGAGCCCGTTTGAGCCTTCTGCATGTAACCTTTTTCTTGTTGATCTCCTCTATCTATATTGTGTCTTGAGAAGGGCTAATTAATCATGTGATTGAAGATGGTTTATTGAGACAAGAAGGAGATGAGTATATTTGAGAATTGTGCTCGATTTGTGGTGATCTTTCCCTTTTCCCAAGGGAATTTGTGCAACATCTATATATAAAGAAAACAAAACTACAAGGAAGGACACCAAATTATTGTGGAAAGGGGTAATACTTGTTCTTAATGTGGGAATGTGTTGAAGGAGGAAAGGAAAGAGGGCACACATCATAATATTTGCCCTATGTATTGTTATGAGCCATTCTTAGACACTTGAGTACTTCCCTAGCCTTGAAACATTTTTCCTTACCTGACGTTATAACCAGAATCAAAGTCCTATTTGATCCTAGGGGCAATGGGATGTGGAATGATGGAAGGAGATAAGTTTTCAATGCTTGGCATTCTGTTCATGAGATCTTGTGTCCACTTTATAGAGCATTCTTTTCGTGTCTTTGTGTGCGGAATATATTTGCTTCCATTTACATTACTTCCAACCGCACATATTGAGAGTATTTAATATGCACCTTGTTTCGAGTGATTTCATTTGTTGAGTGCATGACACGGTGAGATTTGAAGTCGAGACTCGGTCCGGCGAGAATTTTTTAGTTATTTTTCACAGGTGACCAAAGCCCTTTCTCAAACAAGCTAAATGTAGGTGCTATGACTCATGTTTCTAACGGGATAGGGTCTAGAACTACATATGCATCTTTTCAAATGGCTTCATGTCTTTGCTTGAGATTTCGATGAGTTGACTTACAAGTTTTTTGGGTTTCATGTGGAAAACGTTCACATCATGTGTGCTTCTTATGCATGTGTTACACCCGTATGTTTTTCATGTCTTTGCATCGTCCTCCTCATATCCAGAGTAAGTGCATCCTTAGGACTTACTGCCGCTAGAGCTCTTCCCAACAGGTATGTTAGTTCCTTAGTTGTTGTGTTGATTCAAAGAGTAAAGGCTTCCTTGGGACATTAGTGTTGATTTCCAGAGCTGAGCGCCTATAGGACTTCGCCGTGTCACGGCCCTTGTAATGCGGTGGTTTTGCCACTTGGTATTTTCTTCTTCTTGTCTAGAGATTCTACGAGCTAGTGTGTCAAAGGGGGCACTTGGTCTTCACAGATTTTGTATATCCTTTGCCTTCCCGTGACATAAAGGGGGAGAAGTTATATGACTTGCATTTGTGATGGATGAGTTTTCTTATTAATATGCTTGCATTTGTGTTGGATGAGCTACTTTGCAGGATCTTGGCGATTACCATGGACGTTTGGCTATCTAGTTAGTTTGAGTTTTGTAGATTCTCAAGCTAGTTAGGATTTGCTTCCATTTTTTTTGTGTGAATGGTTTTGTCCCGGAAATGCCAAAGGGGGAGATTGTTAGATATATTGGCACTTTCCGGGGTTGTCCAAAACCTTCTTTTGTGAATTCATCGATACCATTTGAATTTTAATGGGTAGGCTTTTTAGGGGGTAGTTGCTCGCTCGATGCTCCTCCCTTCATCTATGCCAAGTTTCCTGCTGCAAAGTCAATCAATTTGTGCGAGAGGTAAATGCATTATTCAACATATCACATGCATATTTTGATTTCAAAATGTTTTTCACACATTTGCTTTTCCTATAAAACTCTCCGTAGATTTGCTTTTCACACACATATATATCAAGTAAAATATTTTCTTTCTATTCTCCGAAAATCTTGTTTTTTTTCCTTATAAAAAAAATATTACTTGATTTTTTCCTTTTAGATTTTCTGGAAAAATTCTATTTTTTCTACTCATTCCTTAAAACCTTCTTCTCGTACAAGTCAATAAAAAAAAAGGGAATGTTTGAGGGGCTAGGTAAGTAGGGCATTAGAAAGAATTGGAAAGAAAAACTTTTAGGAAATGGAGATCAGCCTTTTATTCGCCCATCACCTATTTAGTGCTTCATCACCTATTTAGTGCCTAATCATCTAATTGGTGTTTTTTTCGTATTTTTTTGAGAGAAAGGCTGTTCATTTCCGTGGATGAGTTGAAATCAAATCAACTCATACGGCTGTGAGTTTTTGTGGCAATATTTATTCAACGTTCTTGCATCCCGCATTCATCCGAACGTTTTTGATTGCCCTGTTCGTTTTGCACATCATTCATCATACATCCAGTGTTCTTTTGGTGCCGTTGCTACTGTGGCCGGATCTGTGAAAGATTCGGAGCCGGTTGAATCCGGAGATCGGACGTGAAAAATCCGTGGTGTGCTATTGGGTTGCAAAGAAGCTCGGGGAGCATCGGAGGTTGGCGAGAATAGGTAAAACTTGGGGTAAGGGTTTTACTATTTTGTCAATTTGTACTTCTTTTCAATCAATAAAAATTAACAGTAGTATTAGGCCGTGGTTTTGGCTTAGGGTTGTTTAGGACCCTAAGTTTTTCCATGTATATTGCGTGTCTCCTGTCGTTACTAATTTTATTGCTTCACTTGTGTTTTGGTATGGGTTAATCGAGTTAATCATCCCGTTCATCAGTATTAATTTTTAAATCTTCTTAAAAATTGGTATTTTTAATTAAAACTCCTATTCACCCCCCCTCTAGGAGTGTTTTATTCGCTTCCGCGTAATTTCATATAGGACTTCGACATAGATATGTCAGAAACTTGATATCAAATGGGGCGCGATAACCATTGATTACGTAAAGTCAAATCAAAATTTAGCGGATCATTTAACAAAAGGTCTTGCAAGGGAATTAGTGTGGAGAATATCAAAGGGGATGGAACTTTAGCCCACTGAGATATAATCACCTTGTGAAAACTCGACTTGTTTTCCTACAAGTCTTGGGTTCAATGAGCAAAGTACACCATAAGTCGTGATGACAAGCACTTTCCGATTTAATCCATCCCAAGGTAAAGTGTTTGGTACCTGTAATAGGAAAAGTAGTGGTTGAGCTACTTAGCTCGTAATAGGTTTCTAACAGTGTTGTTAGGTCTCGAATGTTGTAATTACAGGGGCACTCTTAAAGCCTACCTATATGAGTGTGAAGGTGGTGCCTTCTATTGGTTCATGGGTGAGAACCCTAGAGCGTTCATAAAATTAAGTTACAGACACACAACCAATCTACGTGTCAGCAAATTTGAATACCTAAGTCAAGTAAGATGCGTGCGTGATATGCGTCCGGTTGGTTATTATAGAATTGTTAGTTAAAAGACAAGTTTATTATGCTTTTTGACTAACTTTGATATGTCACACTCCAAATCCAGGAGTATGATCGGTCGTGAACCATGTACCAAACATGGAACGAAGCCTAAAAATATTAATCAAATAACTTTAAGTAAAAGAAAATAAGTACTAAATAAAATCTAAAGAATTTTAGAAACAACCTTCCATAGAAAATAAGACACAAACATCCTGTAATCTCCAAAATCCAAACTTGAAACTGAAATGCTGACCAATAAAGGAAATAAAATTGTTAAACACGATAACATGCAAATGAAAATGCCCTAGAGGTCCAAACGAAGAGTCCCGACAATGCCACATAGTCCTTGACTACGCTCCACCTACTAACCTGAAAAAAACGTAAAATAAATCCGTTAGCTGAAAGCTTAATTAGTAGTATAGCATGCTAAGGGTAGAGGATTAAAGGCGGCATACATATAGAGAGCGATAACCGAGTTCCAAGAGCGGTTTCAAAGATCAAAGTCAAGGGTTCAAGAATAACAGTATCAACAATGTAAACAACTGATTAACGAAGTTACAATTAAATATCAGGTTCCAATAAGTCGCATTATACAAAATAAGTTGTCCAAGAATGTCAAACCAATGAATCAACAATAGTCTGAGAATTAGAATCAAAACCAAAATGGGAACCCTAATCATCCAATACCAAACGCCAAATGTTTTCTCAGGGCATAGCTCGTTGGATCCAACATCATACTTAGAGTCACATGGGAGGCGCCCAAGTCTTTTCCCTAAGTCGATCCGGATAGAGTCACCACGGTTTTTTACGGGTCTTTTTCCTAATCCGTTGAGCACTAAAGTCACCATGATATTTCTCGGGTTTCCTAGAGGACAAAGTCACCACGATATTTCACAGGTCTTTCCCTTGGACTTTTTAACAAATATAAACATGGTTCCAACTAATAAAGAATGACAATCAACTGAAGTCACCTGCACCAGGTCTATTCCTCGTGCCGCTGTACAGTTCTCAACAAAGGGTCGGTCAACGAATAGATAACAAGACAAGTAATAATGATACATAATGAGGATAAATCCATAGAACCTTGTATGCAAAAGGGTATGCCAATTCCAATAAAACACAAAGCCAACGAATTAAACAATTGAATACCAGGTAACAAGGAATAACATGGTATTTTTAAAAGAATAGATAGGCTCAAGAGGAGTTCAAAGAATTGAATCACATGCAAAATCACTCACCTCGATCCCACAGAATGCAATGGAACGCATGGTATGATAATTGCCCACTAATCTGAACAAAAGAATATGCATGATAAATAATATTAATCACATACCAATCTATTGAATTAATAATAGCTAGTGTGATACTGTTAAACTAATAGTATAAAATAGAGTCATGCTATTCGCAAGGAACCCTGCAGGGAATCGCACAAGGATCACATGGCGGGGGTGAGAAAAGAAAAACCTTTTTTAAGCAAAGAAAGACTCCCGTCATATAATCCTTGCGCAATTCCCTACGTAGTTCCTTGCGAATAGCATTTCTCTATAAAATAATTACTATATGACACCCTTAACTCACCGACGAAAGTCACCCATGAAGCTACACTGCCACCACACGATTCAAGTACCCAATGCACCACAAATCCATGGCAAACACAGCCATACATGTCAAATTGCTAAACTCCAAATCCAGGGAAAAAGTATCAACTAGTCTAAGGCACCGACAAGACCATCACAATTGACCCATCGTCCTTCGTCTATATAAAGACCCTAAATTTCTAAATTAAAAATAATAAATAAAATTAAAAATTAAAATTTTGATGTATGAAACCATAAATTGATTTTATTAGTTTTGTGCGTTTTTATTTTTAGTCATACATTATACTCATGGATTTTGGCATGTGTGTGTTTGGACCTAACCCTTTGGGCCATTGATCCTTAAGTCCAAACCTTAGCCCATCATCATCTCATGGAGCCTTGACCCAAGTGGAGCCCAACTTGCTTACCCGGCCCATGATCCAAACTCTTTTAACTTGACCCAAAACCTATTAGATCAGCCATTTTTGCATGGAATTTGTCACATGGGATCATTTTTATTTAGTCATTATCACCCCCACATGCTCTGAAGATTTTTCACGTCGCAATTCTAAACTCAAACCATCAGAAAAATACATTTGTTTTGCCTTGCAAGATATCTCCATCTGAGCATATCTTTCCTCCCCCAATGAAGCTACACACCTTGGTCTCCACTCCACCTTCAAACCACTACCTTCTCCTGTTTTTGCCTTAAAACATCCCTAAGCCTCATCTACAACTGTAGAAAATTTCATCTACCAATGGCTATCCATGCAACCAAAAAATTTCACACTCAACCTCCTCTACATATACTCCTACTTCTACCATGTACATCTCCTTTCCTCCATTACGAAAATTCAGAGCTCTTAGTAGATGTTAGGTGATTTTTTTTGTTGAGAGAAAAAGATTACAGTAGAGACAGGGAGGAAGAGGGAGAACTTCCTTTGAAGTTCAATCGCCCTATATAAGTTTTAATTCTTCGATTCTAGTTTCATTCCTTTCAATTCAAGGTGAATAAATTATCCCTAACCTTTAATTTATGCCATTGATCTACATTGAGCTCCACAGAGCTCGGAGAAAACAAAACCAAGTACTGTATTTCGTAGAAGATGATGTTAGCACTGGTGCTTTAATTTTGGTTACACTGGTGCCTTATATCTCTGTATTTTATAATGTTCTGGATTTTCATAGTTACACCGATGTCTCAGTTTTTGTTACACCGGTATCTTACCTCTCTGTATCTTATTAGTACACTATGGAATGGACCTTACATCGGTGCCTCATTTTTTGTTACACCGGTGCCTTACCTCTCTGTATTTTATTAGTATGCTACGGAACTGACTTTACACCAGTGCCTCTGAAAACTTTACACTGGTGCCTCTGTTGAGAAATGCTAACAATTAGTTTCTATCTAAGGCCAGTACAGTCAGAACATGTTAAAGGACATAATACTTATTTTCTTTACTTTAATTTTATTTAATTAAAACAAGGAAGTACCCCCCCCCCCCCCCCCCCCCCCCATTTGGAAACAATGAATTTGAAATCAAAATGTTGACCTCCATATTTTAGTACAAAATCGAAAAATCACTCGTTTTCTTCCTATACTTTGGCCCAAAACTCACCCTAAACTTATGCATTTGAGACATATGAGTATACCATTGTGATTAGAAAAAAATCAAGGAAAAACTTATGCCTTTGAGACATATGAGTATACCATTGTGATTAGAAAAAAATCAAGGAATCATTTCCTGAACTTTTTATCCTCTAAATCGAAACTTTAAAAATTCAACTTTTTCTATACTTAGAAAAGTTTTCAGATAGTGAAAATTTTTAGAATGTAAGAAAAAGTCCCCAACTTTTACTTAATTACTACCCAACCATAACCAACCTCAGACATCTTGTTGAACCTTAGGTACTATCTATTATTGTAAGATGATATCATATTCGATAATCATTATGCTAAGCATTTTCCTATAAAATTATGATCATGAAATTTCGTCTATATGATAATTACTCGCGCTAATGTATTATCTTATTCATTTGTTAAAACTTGCAGTACTTCCAACGTATCATCATGCTACCATGAGTCTAGTCATTTGAACGAAACTTAGATGAAATCAATAAGAAACATTTGCGGTTAGTGGAAATGACACCCAAGGTTTTGACATGAGTCATAAAAAGTCACGAGCTTTGTAACGAAAATCAAGAATTTGATAAACTCTTATGTTTGGTGACTCGAGGATTTTGACTTACTCCTTGGGGAGACGTGTTAGGATGTCTTTAGCCGGGATATGAATTTTAGCCGAACTACGTCTGTTACCACCGGGCTATGTCTTGGAGCCGAGTCAGTCACGTTTCATGTATTTAGCCAAGTTATATCGTGAGCCAGTTATGTTCATAAGCCATCTCGTGTCTTTTCAAAAATAAAACATAGTTGAAGGGGAGGAGTTAGATATTTTCTAAATCAAGGCACGACATATGGGAGACATAATGCTGGGAGCATAACGATTGGGAGCATGGGATAGGAAAGCGGATGTTTGGGTACAGTAGCGTCGGATACGAGGTAATGTAGGGTCAGGACCATATTGGTCGGGAACATCATGACACCACTTTGAAAAATAAAATTTTGAAGACAGACAACGCTTATGTCGACCCGAACTTTGTATTTTGAAAGAAATTTTAGACACTCATTAACAATGGTGGACACTTATGGATATGGGTCCGTTGTGTGTGTCAAAAAGTTAGAAACAAGTCATAGGGTTTGACTTAAGGATATATTGTCGACATTTTATTTATTTACTGCACTTACTTGTTTAATACTTCCGCGTACTGTTTAACATGATTATGTCTCACTTTGATTATATTGCTCTGTTCATAATATTTGATTAACTACTCATACTATCTTCTTCTTCATGCATCATTTGATCCCTTGTATATATTTGAGATTTAGGGTATTTTTATTTGCTGAGCGTTAATCGCTCATCTGGTGCAATTTCTCTACCCCTAGCCTTTCATGCCAGGTGTCGAAGATAACGTTGCTGAGCCCGTTTATCCAGATACCAATGGCGGTACTTTAGAGGAGGATGTCGTCGCCTCGTGATTCACCTAGATTTATCTCGAGCTCGTATTTTTAAATTTTTAATGTAATTTCTTTTAAGTTGGATGATTGTAATTAAACCATATTTTGACTAAGTAATGGAAATATAGTTGACTTTTGATAAATTATTTTAAAATTAACGTCTCCGAAATTTGGGGCGTTACAATCACTTTGTCTCTTTCTCAATCAACTAGCCGCTACAAATTTTGAGAGAAGAAAACCCCAGGTCTCTATATAAATAGATCTTAAATGGTCCACTTACAAATTATAAAGAATAAGCCCAAACCGCACTAAAAATTAGTCGCCCGAATATGTATAACTTAGACCCACTTAGTTATATTTAAATTAGCTAAACAGTATGTTAAAAAAAAAAAAAAAAGAAGAAGTTATATAGCTGTTGTGAATAAAAATGTCTCAAACTTATGATGATAATAAATAAAGTTCATATCGGGGTGTTACATGATGTGTCTTCACTGGGTGAATGATTAAATTCATAAGACACTTTCATTGATGCATAAATCTTTTCTAAGGAATCAAGGCTTCTTCTTCTTCTTTTTGAAAATGGTGGAGGATTGTTGGAATTTATAAAAATAATTCAATTTTTATTTGGGAGTTTTATCAAAACATTCCTTGTGCTTGAGAAAACTTCTTTTAGAGTTTGGAGTTTTGTTTCACATTGCTTAGATGAGAAAAAGTAGAATGGCTTATATATGCGAGCACACATATTAATTTCACTTTAATCATTTAGCTCTAAAGTTGCTTGGCTCATAGGTGCTTCGCACCATAAACCGGCGAAGCCGGTGTGCTTCGCACATCCACACACACCCAGACCTGCTCCACGTGCATGCGTGCATGAGTATGGCAGTGGGTTGTGTGGCTGCAATATGGCACTGATAAGCACACATATTTGCTTATCTAATAGCTCATTGCATTAGTTTCAAGCATACGTGCGTAATTGTTTTCAAGTTTTAGCTATATATTGCACGTAAGGTATGTTCCTCCTTACTGCAGGAAAATCGTGCTAAAAATATATTCCGAAAAATTTTCAGTCTATTGGGTTTGTATGTAAGCATTGAAGTAATCCAAAGCTCGAGAGGAAGTGCGAGGAAGGCCCCAGGTTGTTAGAAGGCTGCTGTCAAAACTGCTAACCTAATATTTTGATCCGGATGAGATCCCAGTTAATCCGGATGAACTGCTACAATAGGGATGCTAGAGAACAAAGGCATCTAGACCACTTATTAGTGCATCCGGATGCTGAGACAAGATATCATCGAGAGGCCTTATTCATTCGGATGAGCAACCTCTTCATCCAGATGTCAAGACATTGTAGATCCAAGGAACATATGCTAAAGAGCAAGTTCATATGAATGACCATCTATTTTCATCTAGATGATCAATTTTGGGAAGAATAACATCTTCAAGACCATCCGGATTAGGAGTATATTCAGAGACAGTTCGTCCAGATGACCATCCAATTTATCTGGATGTGTTCCTTATGGAAACCAGATCAATGGACCAGAGAATAACTTCATCCGGAGGAGGCATTCATTCATCCCGATGACCTGAAACTTTAAAGAAGACTTTTGAAGACAGAACAAACACTCATCCGGATGAAGAACCAATTTATCCGGATGTACTGTACCAAAATCAGCCACTGTTATTGACTTTTCAAGCCATCTTTTTGGCCCATGTTTGCACACTTTTGGACCCCTTCCCAAGAGGAACATCTAGACCAATGTGAGAACCAATCAAATGGGATTTGTTTTACCCTTTTGGGAGCCAAATGATGTTACAAAGCTGCCTTTTGAGGAGAACTTGGAGGCCAAGTTAGAGTTCTTCTAAAGACAGACACCTTGCTTCAAGGGAGAGTGTCGCGCCCGGAAATTTCCCGGCCCCCCTCACGAATATGTGAATTGTTTGAACGGGGCTGAATAATTTCTTGACTTTTAATGCGACGTTTTAATGAAAATTATTTAACAGCTGGGACTTATTTAAAAACTCAGAATCGCCACTTGACATGAATTTTAGGTGTGTCAAGTCACCCTCTAAGGCCATTTTCAAAGAAGATGTTCTTAGAAAAATAATTTAATTTTAACTCAGAAATACGATTCTGTTTAAAAAAATGACTGCTTTAAAAGAAAACTGGTCTTGAAAATAGAGATGGGTCCGGGGATTCACTGTTACGAGTTGGGAAGGTGTTAGGCACCCAACATCGCCCTTTCGGTACTTTATTTTCCCAATTAATTTTATTTTATTATCCTTGGCCAAATTTGATAAATATCAAGTGATTGCTGTATAATTGGATCAAAAGTGGAAACAAGTGCGGGGACAGGACCCCGGCTTACACAATTTAGCTTTTGGTGGCAAAAAAGTTGGAACAGGTATATGTTAAACTTTGACCGAAACATGGTACGCAAACTAGTATCTGCACGTCATGTTTCTATTCCCGGAGTGCCAGCTACCTTAAATCCCTGGCAGAAATTTTCAAGTTTAACAATGACCTGATTCCATTTTATCAATGGATTTATCATGTTAACCCTTTTTTTTGGTTTTATTTATCTACAATTTTTCATCCCGACAGCTACACAATCACTGGCGGTCCAAATTGTAGAATTTAATAAATGTCACTTCAATCACGATATTCTGTCGTGAAAAGATAACGTGCATTGCCCGTTAAATTTTCATCCCAAAAATACTAACATGGGCTACCTATGTCACCCGCGTGTTTATGGAATTCTGAGATTATCGGGATTTTTAACCAAGTGATATGGATAGTGTGTCAGCGTGAACTAACAACACTATTCATATAACTTAGTTATGAAGTAACTAATTTTTTTCCTTTTATTGATTTTACGTGAAATAAAAATAAAAATAAAATTGCAGTCACTGTTACGGGGAAACGGGAAAGGGGTAAAGAAAAGAAAAAAGTTACGGGATCTGGGAAAGGGAAAAAGTTAAAAGTTAGTCCCGACAGGGGCCGACGCAATCGAGCGATATGCCGGGGGCGTTGATTTTTGTTTTAAATCACGAAAAGTACATTGGCAGAGCCAACACCGACTTTCGTGATTTTAAACGTGAGGCCAAATCCTGACATTCTAGAAGTGCAGACTAAAAATTTCAGGAAATGGACTAGAAATTTTTAGAACTGCGGACTAGAGATGCGGATGCCCATTTGATATTTACATAAAAAAAGCAGAAAAATAAATAAAAATGTTCTGTCATTCTAGAAGTGCAGACTAGAAATTTCAGGAAAAGGATTAGAAATTTCTAGAACTGCGGACTAGAGATGCGAACGCCAGCTCTTAAGCGTATTATTTATATTAAATAAAAAAGAAAATAAAAATAAATAAAAAAAGAAGTTAAATGTACAGAGCAGAAAATAAAAAAAAGACAGATATTGAAATAAAGTTAGATGTTACAATGATACCTCTGTATTGATATTCGAATCAGCTGGTTACATGAAAATAAGAAAGATACGCGAACGGCTAAGTAAAACCATAACCCGACATAACACTGGGTTTTAAAGCCCTGTTATCTCGAGGTATGCTAATATAATAGCGCGTTCGGTTCTTTCTCAATCTGAAAATAATTGGGCAGAACCTCCTCTTATTTTTGGGCCAAAAATCCTATCTAAAAATCCCAACTCTAATTTATTTTGGGTATCGAATGTTCTACGACTACGGAGTCGAAAAACATTTGACAACGGAATAATCTTTCTCTTTTTGGCTCTCGGGGAAAAGTATGGGCGGTCTCTCTCTCTGTAAAAACTTATCTGTTTACCTTCCTAAAGAAAAATCTTCTGCCTCTCTGTATCTCTCTCTGGTTTCCTCTGTCTAAAAAGTTTCTGTCCGATTTTCCTCCTCTCTGGGTTTTCTTCCTCTAAAAAATCCGTCCCCCAAACAAGTGTGGCGTGTGCGTATTTATAGAGGACTAAAGGCGGTGAGAGAGTGGGAGAGAGAGAGGCGGTTTGAGAGAGAAGAGAGAGAGAAGGCTGGCCGTGGGTAGAGAGAGAGAGAGAGGGAGAGGAGAGAGAAAGAGAGTCGCTGGGGGAGAGAGAGAGAGAGTGACGTGAGAGAGGAAGAGAGAGAAAGGGACGACTGACACGTGTCAGCGTCTTAGTGGAGAGAGAAAAGGTGAGAGAGAGAAGAGAGAGAATCGGCTGAGTGGGGAGGTGATTGGGTGTGGGTGTGAGAGAGAGATACGACACGTGGCGCAGAGAAAAAGGGACAGCTGGAGGAGAGAGAGAAGGGCGGTAGACGCCAGCCAACCACGGGTCGCCACGTCACTGATGTACAACGCTCGCGTCACACTGGATCTTCCCCATGCCGGCCACGGCATTCCCGCCAGGCACGGCGCCCAAGCCGGGCACGGCTTCCCAGCCGGCGCGTGCGGCTCACGCGCGCGTGGCGGCGCGTCACCTGCTGATGCGCACTGCTGAGTCAGCTCTTCTTTAATATTTACGAAAATGCCACTGCTTTATAAAATGCCTTCGCGCGCTATTTTTAATCTTCGGACGTCCAAACGAACTCGGATTTGACCACGGATACAGCCAATGGACTCGTATCATCGAGAGGATCATTTTGAGTCTAATATTTGATTTATAGGCATGTCGGCTCGCAAACCTAATTCCCAAACAACCACCGGTACACTGCTACCATTCTTTAAAATACAATTTCTTGAGCTACCGAACTCAGATTTGACCGTGGATACAGCCGATGGACTCGTATTTCTGTGCTGATCAATAACATGTGCCTCTCGATATCTGAACATATCAGCTCATAAATTGTGCCTCCGAGACTCCATTCTGAGCAATCAAAAATCGTCGGCGTTATCTGATTTCACCCCAATCACTGTCACTGGACTCGTGTCGTCGTATTGATCAATAGTATGAGGGTCTCATGACTTGATGAAGTGGTCTCGAGAACAGTACTCCCGAACCCCAGACTGTGCAAGGGCAAAATAGCCTTTTTGTGCACAAATTCTTTTAAATCCATTTTGATGGCATTTTTCATAATACTTTGAGCGGTGGGGTCAAAATCTGGTATCAACAGCTGCCCCTCTTTGTCTGCACTTGGCGAAGTGGAGGGTAGACAAAGAATATGGGATGCGGGATTTTGTCTCACCGCGTTTGAAATTAGGTCATGCTGCTCTGTTTTGAAACTGCCATTGACGACTGCTCCGCTCTGAATATCCAAGATAGCATCCGTGTTATCCCGAGAACTGATGTACTTGTCTTCTCTCTTTCATGCCTTGTTCCGAGTTCGCGGAGGCGGTGAATTCTATTTGCATCTCCGTAGCATCCTTCGAGAAAAATTCTGCCCTTTTTATAACTCCCCCTTGTCATGCTCTTCCATGCATATGCTTCTTCAAGAATCCATTGGAAAAATATCCGATCCCCTCCTTGCATGTCTTTTTCAACTCTTCTTTCTATAACTCCTCGTGCATGCATGCACTTTTTCGCCCGCTCCCATGTCTTTTTCTAGCTCCATGGGAGAAACTTCCTCACATACTGGTGACAAGTAAATAAATTGTAAATGACAAGTAAATAAATTTGATTTTGAACTTTCAGACAAATAAATTGTAAATGACAAGTAAATAAATTGATTTTGAACTTTCAGACAGATAAATTGTAAATGACAAGTAAATAAATTGATTTTGAACTTTCAGACAAATAAATTACAAATGACAAGTAAATAAATTGATTTTGAACTGTAAATGACAAGTAAATCAATTGATTTTGTTGAAAATTTGATTTCAGGGTTTGAGAGACTTAGAAATTCGATTCTAAGCTGAAAATTTGAAGATTCTATAGAGATTACGACTCTAAGACATCTGATGAAAACCCTTCAGAATTCGATCTCAGGGTTTGAGAGGCTTAAAAAATTTGATTCTAAGCTGAAAATTTGAAGATTCTATAGAGATTACGACTCTAAGACATCTGATGAAAACCCTTGAGAATTCGATCTCAGGGTTTGAGAGGCTTAAAAATTCGATTCTAGCTGAAAATTTGAAGATTCTATAGAGATTAAGACTCTAAGACATCTGATGAAAACCCTTGAGAATTCGATCTCAGGGTTTGAGAGACTTAAAAATTCGATTCTAAGCTGAAAATTTGAAGATTCTATAGAGATTACGACTTTAAGACATCTGATGAAAACCCTTGAGAATTCGATCTCAGGGTTTGAGAGACTTAAAAACTTCGATTCTAAGCTGAAAATTTGAAGATTCTATAGAGATTACGACTCTAAGACATCTGATGAAAACCCTTGAGAATTCGATCTCAGGGTTTGAGAGACTTAAAAATTCGATTCTAAGCTGAAAATTTGAAGATTCTTGGCAATTCAATTGCAAGATTTTGTTTTATAACTTGAGTAGAGTCTTTGAAAATTTGATCCCAAGACTTTCCATGCTGTCTGTCTCCTTTTACATAGGAAATTTTCTTTGGCTCTTTGCCCATTTTGCAAAAATTCTGCTTGTCTGTCATCTTTTGGTTGACTTTTGGGATGTCGCCTTGTCAGCTGGATAATGAAAACGCTTCTGGGACAATGTCGCCTTGTTGGCTGGATAATGAAAACGCTTTCTCAATTGGACCCTCTAGGTCTTTGTGTTTGGGAAGTTCGTAAACTCTGTGGGATTTTCCCCTTTAGCTTTCCGTTCATGCATGCCAGACTTTTGTAGTCTGAGCTTCAATGGGAGTTTGACATCAGGCTAGTGAGGACTGCACTCCAGTGTATGCCTTATCATGGGGTCAGGACTTTCAAGCCCTTTTGATCCACTTCTGTGTTGCAGCACAAGAAATAGCGACTGCAGCTAAACGAGTCTGACTTTCTGTTTGCAGATTGTTGTTTCTTTTCTTTCTCTTGAATATCCACATCCTTCAATACATGTATCCTGCATGGTTAGGCAGCTTTGTTCTCTTTTCGAGATTAGCATGTACGTAAAAGAAGTGTTGTATGAACATGTATGCTTCCCTATTCTTAAAAATTCATTTTGAAATTTGTACTTACTGGCCAGTAGATTATCAGAAATACTTACTGGATAGCAAATAACAGTTTATTGGGCTTTGCCTCTTTCGATCCATGAAACTTCACAATCTTGGCACAAGTGCATCGCATGGCTTGGCTCGTGATTTTCAATCTCTAAACTCATGGAAACTTAAACTGAGTCTGCTCCAGACAGCCTTTCAGACTTCGGTCTTGCTGACTTATGCGGACAAATGGCTTCAGCTCCTTGTTGTCGTTTTTTTTTTCTTTTTTTTTTTAAGTCATTTTTGCCACCCCTGCCCTTTCGGGTTTTCACCGATGCCGACTTTTCTTTTTTTGCGCTCTAGCCCCCTTTCGGGTTTTGACTGTGCCTTGATTGCCCATTTTTGCCATAGCCCCTTTTCAGGTTTTCACTACGCTGGACTTTGTCGATTTTGCCATAGCCCCCTTTCAGGTTTTGACTATGCTGACTTAGCCAATTTTGCCATAGCCCCCTTTCAGGTTTTAACTATGCTGGCTTTTTGTATTTCTCTCTCTCTTTTTTTTTTTTTGAGGAATTCAACCTAATTTCAACTGAAACAAATATTCTTTGCGCATTTTGATCCGTCGAGCATTGACAGAAATTTCAATGAGAAAGAGGGGGAGAGAATATCAAATGGCAGTTCATTTTTGGCCTTTCTGCCTTTATTTTTGCCTTTTGGCTTCTTTTCTTTTTTCTTTTCTTTTTTTGGTAGTGGGGTTATCTTTTGTGCCCCTTGTTTTTCAAAATATTCATATGAAAGAATAGAGAGAAGAGATTTCAATGCTCGATAATCAAAATAGCCACTCGGAAAAAAGTGTTTCAATTAAAATTAGATCGAAACAAGTGTTCTGCTCACACATTGCTCTTTCTTCTAGTTGCCCCAGTATGTAGCCTACAATACTTTCGAGTGTTGAGGCGTTCTCCACGACCAATATGAGTTTGTGGACACATCAGGTCTTGTGAAATTCCTTTGATTGCTATGTAATAGTCAAACTCCAGCCCTTCGGTGCTTCTCTTTGGAGTAGCTGATAGGTAGACTCATAAATAGGCATTATATGCACTTAATCTTTCAAAGTTCCTCTTCGGTGAATTTGAATGTCATTTCTTTGGGAGTAGCTGATAAGTAGACTCATGAATAGGCATTATCTGCACTTGATCTTTCAGAGTTCCTCTTCGGTGAACTTGAATGTCATTTCTTTGGAGTAGCTGATAAGTAGACTCGTGAATAGGCATTATCTGCACTTGATCTTTCAGAGTTCCTCTTCGGTGAACTTGAATGTCATTCCTTTGGGATTGTTCTGATCTTCTTTGATTATCCCAAGTAAATGACTGTTTTTCCTTTGCCTAGACTTGGATAGTGATTCTTCTCATCACTTGCCAATTACTCAAGACAAAAGACCACTTCTTGCTTCAGGCTTCTGAGCTTTGGTTTTTGAGTTTTGATCCTTGCATGTTTTAGGACCAGGAAACACATCATTGTGTTCTTCTGATAATGAAGTGATTTTGTCCATCTGCCATTTGTCCAAGTTCAGTCATTCTTGCTTCCCTAATGGCTTCTATTTCTTTGGCATTCGAGATTTGCCAGTTATCATGTGATTCTTTCTATTAGTTCACTCCCTTGTTTGGAAATTTCACTGTTGATACAGACCAATCTCAATTCCCATGAGTTCGAAATGTGGTCTGAAGACAAGGTCATGCTCGCCTTTGTGCTTAAGATTGTTTATGCTACTTCGATCGAAATGACAAATTTTAAGATCCCTGAAATAGCAAGTTTTGCAAAAAATTAATTCTTGATTTGACAAAGAAGCATATATGAAAGCAACAACACAAATTTTATCCATCTGCTAAAAGCTAGATAACCATTGCAAGATTTTTCATGGATTTGAAAGAAACAGATTTTCAATGTGAAAGTTTAAAACAACAAAAGCAACATAGAAAGTGTGAATATAGACTCTGCTCAGGCAAGTCCACCAAAACTTGAGAACTCTAAACAATCTCATGGATCCTTCAGGATGATTTGAGTTGGCATTGCTGAGTCTCTGTACTGTCTTTCGTTTCAAAATGGACTTCCCAGTCTTTGACACTTTCTGCGAAAATAAATTGGTCCTTTCTTGATTCAGCAAGATTTGCCCCAGTTTCAGTGACTCTGGTGGAGAGACATAGTTAGGATTCTCCTTGATGGGCCGGCTAAGGTTTGGTGATGGAATAAGGTTGGCTGATATGGTTGAGGTATTTTTTTCTGATTTTTTTTTCTTTTTTTCTTTCTTTGTTTTTCTTTTCTTTTTTTCTTTTTTTTTTTTTGCTTTTTTTTCTTTTTTTTCCTTCTTTTTTTGAAAAGGAAAAGAATAGTGTAGTCTTCTGGCTAGATTAGCCGTTCCGACTAGGAAATGGTACGACCACTCTTGGTCGTTCACCCAACTTTGCGGGGGAGCTTTGTTAGTCCTAGGAGTAAAGATCCATAATCCGTCCGGTCTGAATCCCGTCTTCAATCATGTCTCCTTGTTGGATCTTTTCACCGAAGGATATGCCTATTGAAGTGCAAAATTTTTCGTAGTAGACCCCTTTACAAGTTTGGATAAATAGATGCACAAATTCTGAGTCAGCTACCGGTGGCACCACCTGCGTAGCCAAATTTTTCCAACGACATGCGTAGGCTCGAAAAGACTCTCCGGGTTCTTGCTCCAATCTGATTAGAAAAAGTCGGTCTACGACCAACCCTGAATTGTGTCTGTATTGCTTTATGAATGCATGTGAGAAATCTGCCCATGTTCTGAACTGACGGACATCACTCCTAGCGAACCATTGTGCTGCGGGTCCTACTAGGCTGTGCTGAAATAACTGTATCATTAGTTTTTCTGGATCTGGATAACCACATAATGCCCCAGCATAAAGGCGCAGGTGGGCCATTGGATCACTGGTTCCGTCAAACTTGGTAAAACACGGTATTTTGAACTTGTTTGGCAGTTGCAAGTCTGGAAAAGCGCACAAATCTGAGAGGTTAGTGGACACCTGTGAACTTGCCCCTTGTATAGCTTCGATGGCCCTCTCAATGTTTTGAATTTTTTGGATAAATGTTGGGTCTGGCCTTCCCTTTAGGCTCCCGACATTACCCTGGGCACTTGGCCTGACCAATTGGATTTGATTTATGGGAAGGGGTCTATGTTGTCCCACTGAAATATGGGCTATTGATTGGACATGAACTACCCCTGTCTGAACTGATGTTAGTGAAGGGTTTGGTATTGCTGATGCCCCTGCCCCTGTGTTAAAGGAAAATGGCACTGATACACTTTGTGGTGTCTGGTGCTGGGCCAGAAGTGCTTGGATCCTGATTTGAAAGCTCTCCATTCCCTTGAGAAGAACATTGTATTCTTCTCGAGAGACTGTGTCAGATTTAATGCAGAGAGACTGATAGTTTGTTTCTTCTGCCATGGCTTTGAACTGACAGTCACTTAGTCTTCGGATGAGACTCCTACTTCCTACTTGTACCTCTCTGTATTGCAGGGAAATATGTCAGTTTGTACTTCTGAAATGGATTGGTCCATAACATACAGTCAAAGGATGACAAGTGTGTGTACTAGGATCCTATTGCTCATACGGATTTTTCATATCCTTCGAAGTTTGGCCAGAGGTTCGGCATATGATTTTTGAAATTGTGAGAATATCCAGTCTGTATGAGAATAGTCCTACACTTTAGCTGTATGTTTTGGACACTAAATTCAAGCATGTTAGGACAAAAATCTGGTTGGTAATTTTTGAAAAATTTTGTCCTTTACATAATCAACGAGAATTCTCTCCATTTTTCATGAATGTCCCTATCAAGGTTTTGGCTTGACTCTTTTTTGAGGGATACTACATGCAACATGACGGCTTGGTTTTTGCTAATGCATTTCTAGCATGGTTTCACGGTTCCCAAATCTTCAAACCTCCGGCCCCCGTGAAGGGTACCATCTTTGGTTGGTGATTTGGTTGGAGTGTTCTTTTCAGTGAAAACCATCTTTGGCTATAAAAAAGCACCATTGATGATCGTCACGTACTTCGAACCCCCTCCTAATCCTATGGGTAAAAATAAAAGGTAGAATGGAGATTGAGAAGAGAGTTGGGTATGTTGTGCTGAATGTAATGTATGCATATGCTGAAAATTTGTTTTTTTTTTGTTTTGTAAATATTTGGAGAGAATTCTTTCAGAGTAATGCAATGCCCTGCAAAACAGATGTTAGTAGCAAAATAAAATGCATGCCTATTTCTTATTTTTTTGGCAAAAGTGCACCTGAAAGACAATCACAAGAATGATGTTAGTAACAGGCCAAGGATAATTTTAAAAAAAAAAATTGGGAAAATTTGAAAAGCCGAAATCCACTGATAAGGAAAAATAAAAGGTTTGCAAATAGTACATCTCCTTAACTTGCGTTACACCGTAAGTTTACCCAAATGGGGTAGGTTAATGGTTTCCGCTAAAAAGAGTCACGATTTGTAAATTCTTTTATTAATCCCTAAGTCCCCAGCAGAGTCGCCAGCTGTCGCGCCCGGAAATTTCCCGGCCCCCCTCACGAATATGTGAATTGTTTGAACGGGGCTGAATAATTTCTTGACTTTTAATGCGACGTTTAATGAAAATTATTTAACAGCTGGGACTTATTTAAAAACTCAGAGTCGCCACTTGACATGAATTTTAGGTGTGTCAAGTCACCCTCTAAGGCCATTTTCAAAGAAGATGTTCTTAGAAAAATAATTTAATTTTAACTCAGAAATACGATTCTGTTTAAAAAAATGACTCCTTTAAAAGAAAACTGGTCTTGAAAACAGAGATGGATTCGGGGATTCACTGTTACGAGTTGGGAAGGTGTTAGGCACCCAACATCGCCCTTTCGGTACTTTATTTTCCCAATTAATTTTATTTTATTATCCTTGGCCAAATTTGATAAATATCAAGTGATTGCTGTATAATTGGATCAAAAGTGGAAACAAGTGCGGGGACAGGACCCCGGCTTACACAATTTAGCTTTTGGTGGCAAAAAAGTTGGAACAGGTATATGTTAAACTTTGACCGAAACATGGTACGCAAACTAGTATCTGCACGTCATGTTTCTATTCCCGGAGTGCCAGGTACCTTAAATCCCTGGCAGAAATTTTCAAGTTTAACAATGACCTGATTCCATTTTATCAATGGATTTATCATGTTAACCCTTTTTTTTTGTTTTATTTATCTACAATTTTTCATCCCGACAGCTACACAATCACTGGCGGTCCAAATTGTAGAATTTAATAAATGTCACTTCAATCACGATATTCTGTCGTGAAAAGATAACGTCCATTGCCCGTTAAATTTTCATCCCAAAAACACTAACATGGGCTACCTATGTCACCCGCGTGTTTATGGAATTCTGAGATTATCGGGATTTTTAACCAAGTGATATGGATAGTGTGTCAGCGTGAACTAACAACACTATTCATATAACTTAGTTATGAAGTAACTAATTTTTTTCCTTTTATTGATTTTACGTGAAATAAAAATAAAAAGAAAATTGCAGTCACTGTTACGGGAAAACGGGAAAGGGGTAAAGAAAAGAAAAAAGTTACGGGATCTGGAAAAGGGAAAAAGTTAGAAGTTAGTCCCGACAGGGGCCGACGCAATCGAGCGATATGCCGGAGGCGTTGATTTTTGTTTTAAGAGATTTTTATTTTAAATCACGAAAAGTACATTGGCAGAGCCAACACCGACTTTCGTGATTTTAAACGTGAGGCCAAATCCTGACATTCTAGAAGTGCAGACTAAAAATTTCAGGAAATGGACTAGAAATTTTTAGAACTGCGGACTAGAGATGCGGATGCCCATTTGATATTTACATAAAAAAAAGCAGAAAAATAAATAAACATGTTCTGTCATTCTAGAAGTGCAAACTAGAAATTTCAGGAAAAGGACTAGAAATTTCTAAAACTGCGGACTAGAGATGCGAACGCCAGCTCTTAAGCGTAGTATTTACATTAAATAAAATAAAAAATAAAAATAAATAAAAATAAAAATTTAAATGTACAGAGCAGAAAATAAAAAAAAGACAGATATTGAAATAAAGTTAGATGTTACAATGATACCTCTGTATTGATATTCGAATCAGCTGGTTACATGAAAATAAGAAAGATACACGAACGGCTAAGTAAAACCATAACCCGACATAATACTAGGTTTTAAAGCCCTGTTATCTCGAGGTATGCTAATATAATAGCGCGTTCGGTTCTTTCTCAATCTGAAAATAATTGGGCAGAACCTCCTCTTGTTTTTGGGCCAAAAATCCTATCTAAAAATCCCAACTCTAATTTATTTTGGGTATCGAATGTTCTACGACTACGGAGTCGAAAAACATTTGACAACGGAATAATCTTTCTCTTTTTGGCTCTCGGGGAAAAGTATGGGCGGTCTCTCTCTCTGTAAAAACTTCTCTGTTTACCTTCCTAAAGAAAAATCTTCTGCCTCTCTGTATCTCTCTCTGGTTTCCTCTGTCTAAAAAGTTTCTGTCCGATTTTCCTCCTCTCTGGGTTTTCTTCCTCTAAAAAATCCGTCCCCCAAACAAGTGTGGCGTGTGCGTATTTATAGAGGAATAGAGGCGGTGAGAGAGTGGGAGAGAGAGAGGCGGTTTGAGAGAGAAGAGAGAGAGAAGGCTGGCCGTGGGTAGAGAGAGAGAGAGGGAGAGGAGAGAGAAAGAGAGTCGCTGGGGGAGAGAGAGAGAGTGACGTGAGAGAGGAAGAGAGAGAAAGGGACGACTGACACGTGTCAGCGTCTTAGTGGAGAGAGAAAAGGTGAGAGAGAGAAGAGAGAGAATCGGCTGAGTGGGGAGGTGATTGGGTGTGGGTGTGAGAGAGAGATACGACACGTGGCGCAGAGAAAAAGGGACAGCTGGAGGACAGAGAGAAGGGCGGTAGACGCCAGCCAACCACGGGTCGCCACGTCACTGATGTACAAGGCTCGCGTCACACTGGATCTTCCCCATGCCGGCCACGGCATTCCCGCCGGGCACGGCTTCCCAGCCGGCGCGTCCGGCTCACGCGCGCGTGGCGGCGCGTCACCTGCTGATGCGCACTGCTGAGTCAGCTCTTCTTTAATATTTACGAAAATGTCACTGCTTTGTAAAATGCCTTCGCGCGCTATTTTAATCTTCGGACGTCCAAACGAACTCGGATTTCACCACGGATACAGCCAATGGACTCGTATCGTCGAGAGGATCATTTTGAGTCTAATATTTGATTTGTAGGCATGTCGGCTCGCAAACCTAATTCCCAAACAACCACCGGTACACTGCTACCATTCTTTAAAATACAATTTCTTGAGCTACCGAACTCAGATTTGACCGTGGATACAGCCGATGGACTCGTATTTCTGTGCTGATCAATAACATGTGCCTCTCGATGTCTGAACATATCAGTTCATAAATTGTGCATCCAAAACTCCATTCTGAGCAATCAAAAATCGTCGGCGTTATCCGATTTCACCCCAATCACTGTCACTGGACTCGTGTCGTCGTACTGATCAATAGTATGAGGGTCTCATGACTTGATGAAGTGGTCTCGTGAACAGTACTCCCGAACCCCGGACTGTGCAAGGGCAAAATAGCCTTTTTGTGCACAAATTCTTTTAAATCCATTTTGATGGCATTTTTCATAATACTTTGAGCGGTGGGGTCAAAATCTGGTATCAACAGAGGGTAAGCTTGTATTATAAATAGGGTACTTGATGTAATAGTAAGGGAATCTGGGATGTAGTCCTATGATAAGTAGTGAGAGGTAGAGTTTGATATAATAGCTAAAGAGTGATAGATAAGAAAGGGTGAACAAGCAGCAAGCTAGTTTCAAAGTGTACTTCATTTTCCATTGTACTTCTTCATTTCAAGTTGAAATTTTCTTTCCAACTTCAGTTTTCAACCATGCTTCCCATGTTCTCTCTTTTTATTGCAATGTTCACCTTAAGTGTGCTAGACTAAATTTAAAAGGTCTAGTCATGGGATGAAGGCACTTGAGCATGGATATGTTCTCAAATAATTTTCATAGCATGTTAGGAGGTGAGTAAAGTTCCAATCTTAGAACCTAGAGAGGAGTGTTATAGCCTTGACTGGTTATGCCTACAATCAATTCTGGTATATCTAATGCTTGGTTCCATATCTAGGGGACAAAACTTACCTTTTTGCATATCCTTGTCGTGTTAGATTTTCAAGAATGATTTTCCAATCAAGTTCATAAAGTTTTGATCCTTAGTTAAGTAGTGAGAAGAAGATACATAGTATGCTTTTAAGGTGGTGAATAAGTAACCCCGCTGACTATGCCTATTTTTCTTCATTAACAAGTTTTGTATTTAGTATCTTGTTTTTGGTTTTAATACTCAAATGCTCCCCAAAAGGAGTGACATTCTCCAAGAAATATATCAAATTTTGGGATGTCAATTTTTTTTTTGATAGCCTATGTGGCAATTTGACATACTTAAGTTTGACATTCAAACTTTTTGATCTCCAACAAATATGTCAAATTGAGACATTTGAGGCAAAAATGCGTTTGAGGTTGAGGCATTTGAGGCAAAAAGAAATTTGACACTTGATGTCAAATTTCACATCAAGTATTCTTTTTCAATTGCCACTTAGAATTTGACAATACTTTTAACATTTTTGTTGGAGTTAGTTTTGATGCCATTTTTTAAAAACTATCAACTCAAACACCAATTGTCCTGTGGATCGATACATGGACTTCATTACTGTACAACCCATCAGAAGAAGAGGAAAGTTCAGATTTAAACTCTAAATGTGCCTAGCACAGCAATAATGTACTGAGTTGGGACCAGTCAGGCGCACTTTGCACTTTGCACATCGGCGCAAGGCTGCGTTCACGTCCATTGATTGTGATCGAATGACTCCCGATCCGTACCCATTCGAATAAACTGATTGGGTGTGGGCGTGTCTGTTCGAAAGGGTGCAATCTGCATCGTAGGATCTAATCTAACGATCAGACATGAACAAGTACAATCCTACGCGATTGGTGCATGGTCTATGAATAGAGCCCAAATCACAACCATTCATATATATCTAAATTTTCATAAACTCTCTCTCTCTCTCTCTCTGTCTATAAAGTCTTTTTTTGTACTATTAATTCATTACTCTATAGAAACAAATTTAATAGTCCCTTGATTAGTTTTATTTTATTTTTGGCTCAGTATTTTCTTTGTCCTTCATTTGTGTGGACGCAGATAGAAGATCATTCGATCGGACATCTTCAAAATATATTCGCTGCAACCCAATTCACACTAACTGGTGTGCGTGAATACTATTTTTTGGAAAACAATATTGTAACGCGCCTCAAAACAAATTCATCATACTATTCATATTCCGAAAGTCTGGCGAGATCCAAAATTAGGCTGACTTGTGTATTACGCGATGTGT
This sequence comes from Arctostaphylos glauca, assembly GCA_019985065.2. NCBI lineage: Eukaryota > Viridiplantae > Streptophyta > Magnoliopsida > Ericales > Ericaceae > Arctostaphylos > Arctostaphylos glauca. Next base: position 5,122,875 of record JAHSPW020000015.1, read on the forward strand.
CTCCTTCTTATCAGCTAGTAACCTGTCTTCTTTCAAGTATGCAATGATGGGGTCCATCCAACTCGACCCATACTCGTTCATCATCAGTTCAATGGACTTCAGGGATTTGATACTTTGCTGAGCAAGTGTATCAATGGAAGTTATTCAGTGACCGTTGACTTCACGGCCGAAGCCACGCCTGCCAATGCGTCAGCATGTGAATTCTGCTCCCTAGCTATTTACCCGACTTGAACTTTCTGAAATTTATGAATCAACTCAATTGCCTTGCTCATATACTTGCCCATCCGATTGTCTCTGGCTTCGTTGTCCCCAGAAATTTGATTCATGGCTAGTTGTGAATCACTGTGGATAACAAGTTCTTCAAAACTGACTACTTCAGTCATTCTACGCCCAACCAAGACGGCTTCGTATTCGTCTTCATTGTTGGTGGCATGAAAGTCTAGCTCGATGGCATGCTCATGGAGGAAGCCTTATGGAGAAACAAGGAGAACTCCTGCTACGGCACCGTTGCCATTGGACGCTCCATCCATGTACAATGTCCATTCACTGCCGCTGAACTCATCTCTATTATGACCAGACCTGTCCATCTGTTTGGCAGGTGCAATAATGGAATCAGGTTGTGGTGTGAATTCGGCCATAAAATCAGCAAGTATTGGGGCTTTGATGGTTTTTCAGAACCGATATCTGATGTCGAAGTTGCCCGATTTGATGGCCCATTGAGATATCCTCCCTAAAAGGTCAGCCCTTCTGAGAATGGCCTTCAGCGAGTATTCGGTGAGGACAATGATTGGGTACCCTTGAAAGTAAGGGGTAAGCTTCTTTGATGCCATTATCAGTGCCAAAGCGAGATTTTCAAGCGGTAGATACCTAGCTTTGGTGCCCAATAAGGTCTTGCTTGCATGATACACGGGGCTGTCCCTGAATTTAGTGTGTCGGACTAGCACTGAACTAACTACATGAGGAGATACAGTCAGATAAAGGAAAGAGAGTTTTCCCGACGACGGGCTTGGTCAAGAGAGGGGCTGAGTGAGATAGTCTTTGAGCCGAATAAGGATTTCATTGCATTCCTCATTCCAAAGGAAGTTATGACGGCCGTTCTTCTTCAGGCATTCAAAAAATGGTCGGCACTTATTAGATGACCAAGTGATGAAGCGGTTGAGAGCGGCTGCCATTCTAATAAGCTTCTGTACTTCCTTAATGGTGATTGGTTGGGTGAGCTGCTGGATTGCTTGGATTTGACTTGGGTCGGCCTCAATTCCCCTTCATGTCACCAAGTAGCCGAGAAATTTTCTAGAGCCAACACCGAAGGCGTACTTTAATGCATTCAACCTTAACTTGTGTTTTTTAAGGATATTGAACACCTCCTGCAGATCTTTCAAGTGGTGTTCGGTGATGAGTCTAAGTAATTACATGTGTATATAACTTAATATGTCCAAAATAGTATACGTGAATTCATAAATTCATGTTTACACTTGATATTGCACGAAAGGTTGTATTTGTCCCATTGCAGGTTTTCGAGTATTAAAAGCGTCTCCAAATGCCATTACAATCCCAAAGTCCTAAAGCAAGTTCAAGAATTGATAAAGGCCAAACATGAAGTCAATAGAAGCTCGGGAAGGAAAAACAGAAGCCCAAAAAAGAAATTAAAATTCTAGACGCAAAACAAGAAGCTTGACAAATTTTTTAGAATTTACCTCGATAGAAATAAATACGGAAAAAATACCAACTCAAGTCCAAAATTCACCACAATCAACAGAATGGTACCTTGGGACGTTGGGATCATTTCTTATGAAGAGTACAAAGTTTGAAATGACATTTAAGTGGGTTAACAATGCAATAGAATAGAACTGGTCTGAATCTGACACTGTTCACGAAAATTAGTATTTCTCCCAATTTAATTATTGAAATTAAGTGCTTCAAATTGGAGATGTTAGAAAATGCATTGATGAAGGTGGGTGCAAAATATCAGGGTCAAATGCTACTCCTAGAGAGTTATGGAAGCTATCCAAGTTGGTCACAAATATAGCCAACACCTTCTATTAATGGCAACCTACTTTGTGGACTTTTGTAACACCTTTTCATTTATTTTGGACAATATAATTTAATGTGCCAGATTTTTTAGGCTTTTTAGAGTGATTTCTCTTGCCTATATAAGAGAGTGTTTGTAGGAGAGAAAAGATATAGATAGAAAGTACCAAAAAAAAAAAGTTCTTTAAGTTTTAATGCAAGTCTTGTTTTTATTTCTCCACTTGTTCTTCATTTGTTCTTGGTTGTTGACTATGTAAATAGTAGGCATATAATTAGGAGCCTATTTAGGAATTCAGTTAGAGATAAATTAGGGATTCAGTTAGAGATAAATTAGGGATGGATTCAGTTAGAGATAAATTAGGGATTCACTCTGTACATTGTTCTATATATATTGTGTCTCCTCTTAGGAGAAGAATACACAGAAAATATATTTCTCGACACGGTATCAGAGTGGGTTTCAAAACCCTAATTTGATTTGATCGAATATCTCGTACTCGATCTTTCTTTCTCGGTCTACCTCGTTCGCCATCATCAGAAATACCAAACCCTAACTCAGAACAGTATAAACCCTAACCCAGATCTCAGCCGCCGTTTGCCACCCACTTGCCGACCCTCGCCGACTCTCGCCACCCACTCGCCGGCCCTCGCCGACCCTCGCCGCCCGTCCGCGGACCTTCTCCGACGTTCGTCTCTCTTCGCCGAAGCTTGCTATACCCGCCGGATTTCTTCCAGAATATCGGGACTTTGTTTTTCGTGACTCTTCTCCCTGTTCTGTCCACGTCAGCACAGATCTGTTGGTCTGGATATTAGTGGTAACCGTATTTGATCTCGTTTATACTCGTTGCCCTCTTATATTATCTACAATGGCTGAGAATATCTCTAAATCTGAGTATGATTCAATAGTCCACCGAGCCCCTGCATCCTCTTCTTCTACTGCTACCCTTGTTGCATCAGGTAACACATGTCTCTATTCTGCCTCTCATGCACCTTGGATCTTAGATTCTGGTGCTTCTGATCACATGACAGGTAATATATCTCTTTTATCTAATATCTCTTATCCATCTACCCCATCATATGTTACTATTGCCAATGGTACTAAAACTCGAGTTCACGGCCTTGGCACTTACTGCGCCTCTGGTCTCACTTTTTCTTCTGTTTTATACTTACCCCAATTTCCGTTTAACTTATTGTCCATTCACAAACTCACCCAAGCCTTCAATTGTTCGGTAACCTTTTATCCCTCTTATTGTGACTTTCAGGATCTAAAGACGAAGAGGAGGATTGGTGGGGGATATGAGAAGAATGGCTTGTACTACCTCCAGCCGACCGGCTCCTTCCAGTCATCTGCTCTTCATTCCACCACTACACCATACCAGTGGCATTGCCGTCTTGGACATCCATCATCCGCCAATCTCCGCCAATTAGTCCCATCTTTACCTACAGTGTCTACTTTTAATTGTGATACTTGTGAACTTAGTAAACATCGTAGAGTTTCTTTTCCTTCACGCACTGAACTATCTAGTTGGAAACCTTTTGCTCTTGTTCATTCTGATATTTGGGTACCGTCTCGAACTACTGGTTTATGTGGTGCTCGATATTTTGTCACGTTTATTGATCATTTCTCTCGGTTGACTTGGGTATATGTGCTTAGAGATCGCTCTCAGTTATTTACCGCCTTTCAGTCTTTTTATGCTGAAGTCACCAATCAATTTAATGCCAGATTACTTGTTCTCCGTAGTGATAATGCCCAGGAATACACCTCTAAACCCTTTACACAATTCCTTGATTCTCGTGGCATCATTCATCAAACCCATGTGTCACTACTCCTCAACAAAATGGGGTTGCTGAACGCAAGAATGGCCCCATTATTGCTATTGCTCGGGCTCTTATGCTACACATGCATGTTCCTAAAACTTTCTGCGGGGATGCTGTTCTTACTGCCAGTTTTCTCTTAAACCGCACGCCATCTCGGGTTTTGCACGGCAAATCTCCTTTCCAGGTTATGTTCCCTGGAATTGAACCATTTCCTCTCCCTCCTCGACTGTTTGGGTGTATTTCATTTGTCCATAATTTACAACTCGGTCGTGATAAATTGGATCCCCGTTCTCATAAGTGTATCTTCCTTGGCTACTCTCGTACTCAAAAAGGCTACCGGCGCTATAGTCCTTCGTTACACAAGCACTTTGTTAGTGCTGATGTCACGTTCTTTGAAGATGTGCCCTACTATTCCGCAGCAGGCCACAACTTACAGGATCCACTTCTCTCCAGACCCAGCCACCCCGTTGATGATCCTGAAACTACTGTTTCCGGTGTTCCTGCACTCCCTCCAGCTCACCCGCCAGTTACTCGGGTCTATGTTCAGCGCCAACACCATCCACCTATGTCAATCTCTCCTGAGGCCACTTCTCATTCTCCCCCGCCGTCTTCCTCACCGTCTGCAGATCCACCGTCACAGGACCCCACTCTTGATCTTCCCATCGCTATTCGCAAAAGTACGCGTACTTGCACTTCTCACCCTCTTTCTCACTTTGTCTCTTATGACCATTTATCTCCTTCGTTCCGTGCTTTTTCTGTGTCTCTTTCCTCGGTTGTTGTTCCCAAGTCTTACCAGGATGCTCTTTCTCATCCTGGATGGTACTCTGCCATGCAAGAAGAGATGCGTGCTTTGGACATGAATCATACGTGGACTCTTGTGCCCCCGCCTTTTGGGGCCCATATTGTTGGTTGCCATTGGATTTTCACCGTCAAACACAATCCTGATGGCACTGTTGAGCGTCTCAAAGCTCGCCTTGTGGCCAAAGGTTTCACTCAAACCTATGGCCTTGATTACACCGAGACATTTTCCCCTGTTGCCAAACTCAACTCCATTCGCATTATTATTTCGCTTGCGGCCAATCTTGCTTGGCCCCTTCATCAGCTTGATGTTAAAAATGCCTTTTTACATGGGGATTTATCTGAAACTGTTTATATGGCTCAACCACCCGGTTTTGAGTCCAAGGGGGAGTCTGTGTGTCATCTTCACAAATCTATCTATGGACTCAAACAGTCTCCCAGAGCTTGGTTTGATAAATTTAGCAATACGGTTATCTCTCATGGTATGACTCGCAGTCAGGTTGATCACTCTGTCTTCTTCAAACGCACCAACAAAGGCATTGTGATTCTAGTTGTATATGTGGATGATATTGTAATTACTGGAAGTGATAGTCATGCAATCCAGACTTTGATCAGTCATCTTTGTTCTAGTTTTCTCACCAAAGATCTGGGTAAACTCCGGTACTTTCTTGGAATTGAAGTTGCACGGTCTAAAGCAGGTATCAGTCTATCCCAGAGGAAGTACACTCTTGATCTTCTAAAAGACACAGGGTACCTTGGTTCTAAACCTGTGGCCACTCCTATGGAAACTAACCTCAAACTAATGCCTGATGATGGTGAATTAATTAACGACCCAGAGATGTATCGGAGGTTAGTGGGTAAACTCATTTATCTTACTATTACTCGGCCGGATATATCTTATGCAGTCAGCATTGTTAGTCAGTTTATGACTCATCCTCAAGCTCCTCACATGGAAGCAGTCATTCGTATATTAAAATATCTCAAAACTGCTCCTGGTCGAGGGCTTCTGTAGATCTTCTGGACACCTCCGGATTGAAGGATACACTGACGCTGACTGGGCAGGATCCCCTGCAGACCGTCGTTCAACCACCGACTATTGCACCTTTATAGGGGGCAATCTTGTAACATGGAAAAGTAAGAAGCAATCAGTCGTGGCACGTTCAAGTGCTGAGGCAAAATATCGAGCAATGGCTCATACCGCTTGTGAGTTGACTTGGTTACGCACACTACTTCAAGAATTTGGATTTCCAGTTCATGATCCGACTCCGCTCTACTGTGATAATCAGGCTGCTATTCATATAGCTAATAATCCAGTGTTTCATGAGCGAACCAAACATATCGAGGTTGACTGTCATTTTGTTCGAACGAAAGTGGAGTCAAAGGAAATTACAACTCCCTTTGTTCCTTCTGGTTCTCAACTCGCGGATATCTTCACCAAAGCTCTTCCCAAAGTCGCCATCGATTCTATTTGTCACAAGCTGGGTGTTCATGATATATACTCTCCAGCTTGAGGGGGAGTGTTGACTATGTAAATAGTAGGCATATAATTAGGAGCCTATTTAGGGATTCAGTTAGAGATAAATTAGGGATTCAGTTAGAGATTCAGTTAGAGATAAATTAGGGATGGATTCAGTTAGAGATAAATTAGGGATTCACTCTGTACATTGTTCTATATATATTGTGCCTCCTCTTAGGAGAAGAATACACAGAAAATATATTTCTCGACATTGGTGTTCTTCAATATTTCCAAGTCTTGATCCAAATTTTCAGAAAATTTTTGTTACTTTTAGTTTCTTTTAATAGTATAGCTAGTTAATCATCTTTCAGGTTGCGTTTTTGGGTTTCGACAACCAAAAGATTGTTTACCTGCTTGTTTTTAAGGTAAGTTCCTAATTAAAAGTTGTTGACCTAATTTGATTTTCTATATTTTTTTGTTAGTTTTTAAGTCTTTTTCAAGATATAGAAGGGGTAGAAGTAGCCAAAATATATATAAGTCGTTTATTTCGTAAATATGATTAGCTAAGTTATTTTAGGCAAGGTCCGAGGATGAAACTTATCCAATGACCTAAGTTAGAAAATATCTTCTCTAAACTGATTTTTAAGCTCGTTAATGGATTGATTTAAAGTTCTTATTTTAGAAACAAAACAGGAGTGTTAAGTTTTTAATTAGATATCGCCATCTTAGAAGTTGGTATAGCTAATACTTAAATCGATGCCCTCCTGATTTTGGACTTTTTGCCATTGAACTTAAATCAATCTGGAAACACATTTTTCGATCTATAATCTCTTACGAGAAAATAGATTGAGTTATAAAAAATGAAATATTAGCTAATAGAAGTTTAGGATAAGCCGATTCTAAAGACCAAGCCTATTTTTTCGTCCAAGTTTAAAATCCGTCGTTAGTCATTTTTATTTTTAGTCCTTAGCATACAAAAAATCATCTCCCAAACTAAGAGGTTGGCGTCCGAAATGCTATCTTAAGTTTTGCAAGTTTATATTTTAGTTCATGTGTTCCCCGTGGATCGATACTCCGGACTCTCCGCTATACTCTTTTTCACACTTAAGAGAAAGTCCAGTTTTTATAAATTAGTAAACGTTGACTTAGACCGGTGCCTCAACGACGCTCTTTTGCCGGTCGGTCATTCGGCCTTTGCACTTTTAACCACCATATCATCAATGCAGGCTTCCACCGTTCCGCCAATCTGCTTTTTGAACATTCGTGTCACCATCCGCTGATATATTGCCCGGCATTCGTAATGCCGAAAGGCATCACCTTGTAACAATAGAGCCCTCTTGGTGTAATGAACGTCATGTTGTCCTAGTCCGGGCTGAACATAGCGATTTGACGATACCCTCGGTAGGCATCCATAAAACTCATTCGCTCATGTTCAGCCGTTGCATCCACTAGCTGGTCAATCCTTGGCACAGCGAAACTATCCTTGGGGCAGGAGTCATTTAAATTGGTGTAGTCCACACAGACCCTCTACGTGCCATTCTTCTTTTTTACTACTCCTATATTCGCCAACCAACTGGGGTACTACACTTCTCTGATGGTTGATGCTTCCAATAACTTATCAACTTCTTCAATGACTGCATCCGTGTGAGTGACAGCCGATCGACGAGCCTTCTGAACCATTGACCGACGAGTTGGATCGACCTTTAGTTCATGATAAATGAAATTGGCATCGACACCCGACATTTCATATGGTGTCCACGCGAAAATAGATATATTGTCGGTCAGAAACTTCACCATTTTCTCTCTCTTCTGCTCACGTAGAGACAAGCCAACAAGAAAGAAATGCTTTGGGTCCTCGTTTATTGGTACAGTAATTAACTCCTCCACTGTCTTTTCAGTCGCTGATATGCCTACATCTTCTAATATTAATAGGTCTGGTATCTTAACCCAGTTTACCACAGCAATGTAACATTGCTTGGCCGAGATTTGGTTGACGTAAATGCTTTCCATCCTGTTTGGCCCAACAAACCGAAGTACTTGATGGTAGGTGGAAGCCACTGCTCCCAATTTGTGCATCTACTCCCTGCCGACAATGGCATTATATGGTGACGGGACGTCTACCACAACAAATTTTGTCAACAATGTCACCAATCCTGCCACCACAAGGACTGTCAACTTGCCGAGCGGACAGACTGGAGCTCCGTTGAAATCGACCAATGGCACTTCAATTGATTGGAGATCAGTTTCTTTGTATCCCATCTTTCTGAATAGGCTGTAATACATTATCTCGGCCGAACTGCTGAGATCCATCAGGATCCTCTTCACAAACCACGTGTCAATTTCTAACTTCATAACCAGGTCATCATTATGTGGATATTGTACTCACTCTAGGTCTCTATCTGCGAAATTGATTACCCCCTCCAGCTCCCTTTGACGCTTTTCAGGGGCCGACGCCATGCTCGTAACTTCCTGTCCAACAATAAGTTACAGTTTGGCCTTATACCTTTTTTCTTTCTCCGGGTCCACCATACTGGGTATAACATTGATCGCTCGTACCTCCTCGACATTTGTTTTCCGAACACCATCGTCTTTTTGCGAGCCAGATCGATTCTTCTCCTCATCAATCCATTCTTTCAAGCAACTCTCGGCCACCATCTCCTCCAGGAAGGTCTTGAAATGCCAACAATTCACCATCATGTGTCTGCGATCCGTGTGATACAAACACGACAACCTCTAATTTCTTGACTTCGATTCCCTCATAAGTTTGTTCGGCCATTTAAAGAAGGGTTCATGCTTAATCTTTCGAACAAGTTGGTACATAGGGATTCTAAACACTGTCTTTTTGGCCACATATTCGAACGGGCAAACTTCTTTTTTTTTCTTGTGTGCACAATATTTATTTCCCTTCGGCATTCCCTATTCGGATCATTTCGGCCCATACCATTTTGTTTGGCCTTGCTCCTTTCCTCCTTGGCTTCCTCAAGCCAAGCATGTTGCTCAATTCATCCATATGCATCAATGGGATCAGGAGCAAATCCTGAAAGATCCTGCTTTTGGGGTCGAGATGGAGCTTGAAGAAAGTGATGGCAAGCTTGGGGTCACAATCTTTGATTTCATTGTACAATTCCCAGTACCGAGCCACATACTTCCGAAGTGATTCAGACTTTGACTTGCATAGCTCGAGCAGGGCATCCACCTCCTTCTTGACTTTGGTAATGAATCGCATAGAAAACGCAATACAAAGGTCCTTGCAACTGCCAATCAATCCCTCTGGGAGCTGATCAAACCATAGGAGGCCAAGCTCTCCTAGACTAGATGGGAATAATTTGCACATGAGCGCGTCATTAGTAGAGTACAGTGACATCATATGCCTATAGTGTATTAGATAGGTATACGAGTCAATCTTCGGCTTGTACTTGTTAAATTTAGTGTGGTGAACCCAACGGGTGGTTTTACCTACTCAATTTGCCGCGGGAATGGGGTCAAAATAAGACGTTCGTGTGCATCTTTCAACCAAGACTGAGCCAAAGCATCATGTTGGGCCATCAGTCGAACGTCCTTGACCCATGCCTGTTTTTGTCCAACTTATCCCCCAGATCCTCTCGGTACCGTTTTTCGATTTGGCCTACGGCCTAGGGTTGTCAACAGGACAGCTGTCCACTTCCTGGTCTCCCAACCTATCGAATGCTGAAGTCCTAGTGCTATCCTTTTTCCACCGTCACGACAACCGATTAGTGTTTTCAAGCCTAACCTTTTTGACACATGTTCTCATTCAGAATGCTCTCCACAAGGTGGAGTAAGGGTTCTGGTGTATTCTTTACCCTGCGTTCAGCTCGTCATCGGAGCCTGATTCCTATGCACGTCTGCCCTCAACTGGATGAATTCCAAGTGCAAAGTAGTCATTTCCTTATCCCTGTTCTCCACATCTCGCTCCAGCTACTTGATGTATTCACGTGTGGTCGGTTTCTGAGGGCCGCCAGAGGTTCCTCTGAACGGACGTCGCCGACTTGTCTTTGGAGACTGAAGGGCCCACTTGTCCTCCTCCATTGGCTGTGGTAGTTTTGATTTCAGCCATCTAAGCATTTCAGTTTGTGTGAGACTATCCTCCCTAGCGAAGTCGCCAATTGTGGGGGTGCGAATATTTTTCCATCTGAACCGCTCCAGTAACCAACGCAATAAACAACCAAGCCAACAAGTTGTTTCCAACCTGATAGGACTTCCATACTAAAGTCAGAACACTTGTGAGATCAAAGCACAATAGTAATTGCACGATGAATGACAGTGTACCTAATTAATGGCCCATAATCTCTTATTTATAACCCATCAAGTGCGTATATTTGGTAACTTAGTTTCTAGAGAATCTTCTCTTATTCATCAATATCAAATCACAATATTCCCATTCATAAGAACCTTCCATTCTTGACGCATCCTCAAATTTGGTTACTGCCTTAATGTGCACTTTTCTAAGTGGGACTTGCCATTCTTCTAGAAGGGTTCCCACCGCCTCAGCCAACCGGCAAGCCAATAGGTTGGTACTCGATATAGCCCATGTCTTCCTCGTATCAAGCTCATTCGGGTCTCTGCCGGAGCTGAAACATTATCATTATGCCGACATGTCCAGAGAAAGCCCTATTCGATCAATACGTCGGCCCAAGCCCAACGCTGTCGACATGGCCCATGTTCCTCTGCCCAACCAAAGATGGTTCGGCCCTATGTTTTGGCCCTCCACATTAACCATTGTGAACCACCTAAGATGGTATGGCAACAAGATGGAAGATATTCAATTGGTGGAGAAGATCTTCGACCATTGGATCTGGACTTTGATTTTTTTGTTATTGCCATTGAGAAATCTAAAGACCTCAATGTCATGATCGTAGATAAGTTGATGGCCACAATGGAGATCCACGAGTAGATAATCAACAGAAGGACTTCTTCAAATGCCCAAGAGCAAGCACTACAGGCGAAGATGATGTTTAGGAGGACGTGATAGAGCAAGGTGAGACTACGCATCGAGGAAGAGGTCGTGGTCAGTTCAGAGATCGAGGTAACAGAGGTCCAGACAAAGGAGGAAGAGGATTAGATGTGTTTGTTCAGAGAAGGAGAGAAATGAATAGAGACAAATAGGTAAAGGGTAGATCTAGGGTTATTGATAGGAGCCAGGTGCAATGTTATACTTGTAACGAATACAGACACTATAGCAGGGAGTGTATTGTAGACGTGCAGTGCTACGACAGTGGTAAGTATGGCCACTACAACTATGATTGCACAGAGATGATGGCTACAGAGAAGTGGAAGAGCATGTCCATCTTGCAGAGAAGCTTGAAGTTGTAGTGCTTCAAGTAGAAGTTGTTGTTGTTAAAGAAGAGAAGCAAAGTATTTTGTGAAGAGAATCAAGCTCTTAAGGGAAGATGTAGAAAAATAAGCTTGTTCAAGGTTCATTGAATGAAGTGGGGTGTATTGTCATGTGGGTAAGGAACAAGATGATGGTTTGAGTTGTATACAGAATATGAGTGAGTTGGTGAGTTGTTTTTCTGATTATAGTTTTTTGTGAGCATTTAATTGTGGGAATCTAACTTGTAAGAGAGAAAGAGAGAAATATCAATGAATGTGAGAGTTGGGCAGAATGTATTAGTTTAAATCGAATGGACACCATGCTTGGCCGTGATAATTATGAGAACTAAAGTATTCAGATGAAGGTGCTCCTCAGCTCATGGGATTTATGGGAGATTGTTCAGTTGAGATACAAAGAACCGATGGAGGAGGATACAAAGTTGAGCACAGATCAGAAGACATTGCTCAAGGAGACAAGGAGAAGAGACAATAAGGCATTGCACTTGATTTTTCAAGCGGTTGATGATGCAAACTTTAAAAAGATTTCAACCGCTACTACTTCAATAGAAGCATGGGATATTTTTTGAAATACAAATCGAGGGATTGAGAAAACGGCCAAAATTTGACTGTAAATATTGAGAGAAGAGTTTGAGTCCCTAAAGATGGATGTGAATGATTCAATATCTATATATTTTTCAAAGACATTGACCATTGTGAACAAGCTAAAATGGTATGGAGACAAGATGAAAGATGTTTGACTGCTGGAGAAGATAATATGGTCATTGGATCCGAACTTTGACTTTGTTGCTATTGCTACTGAGGAATCTAAAGATCTCAATACCATGTTCATAGATGAGTTGATGGCCACGATGGAGATCAGAGAATCAACAAGAGGACTTCTTCAAGTCCCCAAGAGCAAGCACTATAGGCGAAGATGACATTTAGGAGGAAGGTGATAGACCAAAGTGAGACTTCGCATCGAGGAAGAGGCCGTGGACATGGTCAGAACAGAGGTCAAGGTAGTAGAGGTCAAAACAGAGTTGGAAGAGGATTAGATGAGTTTGTTTAGAAAAGGAGAGGTAGAAACAGAGACAAACAAGGTAGGGACAGATCTAGGGGTGTTGATAGGAGCCAGGTGCAATGTTATGCTTGCATCGAATACGGACCACAGCAGGGAGTGTACTGCAAACGTGTAGTGCTACCACTATGGTAAGTATGGCCATTGCATCTATGATTGCACAGAGATGATGCTTATGGAGAAATGGAAGAGCGTGTCAATCTTGTAGAGAAGGTTGAAGCCACAGTGCTTCAACCAGAAGTTGTTGTGAAAGAAGAGAAGTGAAGTATTTTGTGAAGAGAATCAAGTTAAAGGGGAATATTGAAAAATAAGCTTGATTGAGATTCATTGAATGAAGTGGGGTTCATTGTCATGTGGGTAAGGAACAAGATGAGGGTTTGAGTTCTATACAGATTATGAGTGAGTTGGTGAGTTATTTTTCTGATTATAGTTTTTTTTGTGGCCATGAATGACTTAATGTGTGTGAGCATTTAATTGTTAGTCTTGTGGGAATCTAACTTGTAAAAGAGAAAGAGAGAGATATCAGGGCATGTTTGTTAAACCTCTACACCCTTAGGATTGGTCTACCAATCCGAAGGGATTCTAATCCTTTGTTTGTTAAACCAAATAGGGTCCGGATTAGTAATCCGAGGGTATTGTAATCCGGAAAATGGGCGGATTCGTAATACCCTCTACCTGGGGGTATTATAATCCAATCCCAAGGGACCATATGCAAGAAGACGAATATGTCCCTGACTAATTAAACTAATGGCCAAACTACCCTCAAATATTTTATAACGTTCATAAAAACAGTGAAAAACTATCATTTTCAAAAAAAAAAAAAAATCGTCCTTAGTAAATTTTTGGAGCCTTTGATCATATTTTTTATTTTTTATGCTCCTTCCATCAAGATGAATTGTTAACCTGAGAAATTTAACGCGAATATGATATAATATTAAAACAATAACCAAAAAGACAATAAAATTTATACTTAAAAGAACTAAATAATTTACATGAAACTCCTTAATGTCATTTATTACTCGGTTTTACTTAATGCTTTTTATTTTTCAATTGTCCCAATGTGGATCCCTTAATTTTTTTAAATGTAACGATCGAACCTTTTTGAATAGACGCAGTTAGAGGAGAATACAATAAGTAGTCACGTATGTCAATTCAAAAGAGATCGATCGTTACATTTAGAAATATCAGGGGTATATTAGAAAAATTAAAAAATAGATGAAGAAAATTTCACATAAATTACCCTAAAAAACTAGGCTTATGATTGACCATGCCAAGGGTAAAAAATTACCCTAAAAATTTTCAATGGACACTTGCCACCAATATTAAATAAGCATATCCAGTCCCAAGGGTAAAAAAGAGAATTCATTTTTTTCAATCCAATCCCATGATTTGCAAACAAACATGTCATAGGACTAATAATTCAATCCCAACACCTAATACTATCCAAAACAAACAGGATATTGGGTATTCATATCCCATGATATTATGAATCCAATCTTAATCCCATCACTTATGAATCCCATCATTTTCAGTCGGGTTATCAAAAAGAGCCTCAGTGAATGTGAGAGTGAGGAAGAATGAGAGTGAATGTGAGTTAATGTATTATTTTAAATTGAATATAAACAGCAAACTTTGTGTGTGTGTGTGTGTGTGATATCGTTGCGTTCTTGCTTTTAGTGTTTCCTACCCAACAAAGCTTTAATTTGGTCATCAATCGACTCAATCATGCAGGCTGTTTAGTTGTCGAAGTAACATATAGCATTTATATGCATTAATGAAAGGCGAACACAGCCCATGTTGTAGTAATTGCAAATTTGCCATATTAACACAATTACGGAAGTGCCATTTTAACATAATTACATCTTGGCAAATTTACAAAATTACCATGTATTTTATATTTATGAAATTGCCCCTGTAATAATTAAAATAATAGTATTACCCTTAGGTTTAGAAATTATAGTTTTGCCCCTGAAAATTATAAAATCTCATTTTAAATCCCGTAACTAATAAATTACTTTATTAAAATAAAAGATTATAAATATGTATTTGAAATTTAAAGTTTAATTTAATAAATAATAACTCTTAATATAATTTTAATTTATGAATTATGACCTAAGATATTTATGTTACATTATGACCCTAACTTAAACTAATTATATAATTGTACCATATTTTATTTATTATATAATTAACCATGGTTTGTTGATAATTATAAATTAAATCAAATTAATATTTAAATTTTAAAGATACAACTATGTTTAACTATACCATTAATTGTTTTAAAACCATACAAGTAATTTTATACGAGATTAAGTTTTTATATAATTAAATCCGAGACTTATAATTAAGTAAGACCTAAATAAATTTAAATTATTTTAAATACACAAATTATCCTATTATGTTAAGCTTATTATTATTATTTCGAGATTTCGATAAAACAACTTAACCCTAATATACTTATCATAATTTTAACCGGCATTATTATATACTCGTTCAACATATGTCAAATTTAAATTATTATTTAAGTTATGTTATTTTAACAAATTTATTAAGTTATATTTTGAACATTCGATCCTGGGCGTACTCACTATGTTTATTTTTAATCATAGACAATTGTTCATTCTCTCACATACTTTCATTCTTATGCCATGATCAAATTGTATTATGTTCTTTATGATTGTTCGGTCATTATTTGACATTGTGGAATTTATTGATCGTATCAAAAGCATGAGAATTATAATTTCAACTTTGAACCTTAGGAGTATACGGGCGAACGTTGATGCATGATCACATAGTGTTGGGGATTGGACTCTGTTAGTATTACTCCAAATCATGTGATATACAGTTGTGAACTTTTTGTGTTGTTGGTGTCCCGGTCATTGTAAATGACGGACTCTAACATGCCTATGGATTTAATGATAAATATCTAGTTGCTGCTATCAACGTCTCGGCCGTTGTTAATGACAGACTTTGACATGTTTGATGGAATTATGATGTGGTAGTCATATTGGATATTACTTGATGCTATCGGCGTCCCGAGTGTTGTAAATGCCGGATTCCAGTATGCTTGGCTATTGTTTGATGCTATCGGCGTCTCGAGTGTTGTAAACGTCAGACTCCGGTATTCTTGGATACTGGTTGATGCTATCGGCGTCCCAAGTCGTCGTGAACGTCGGACTCTGATATGCTTGTATTATTATCGGGCAATGTCGCTAGCAGCTCTAGATTTATTATGGGCAACGTTGCGACGACCCAATGTTTGAGAAAATGATATGACGAATTTAAAGTTAATGACTTGTGATAGTAGCTAAGAACTTATATAACATCTGTGACTTTGATAAATTGGAGAATTGACTAGACAATTAAGACTTATGAGATCTAGATTACAAAGAACACTTGAAAATACTCTATTTCGTCATTGTACTTTAATTACTTTACATTTTGTACTTATGTGTTATCGTATCTGTTTTAAATTGCATATATCTTATCATATTATGTAAATCGTTTCTTGTCAACCCATACATTGGGACATAAGGGTAGATTGACTTACTGAATGTCAAAACTCATGGTGCATATTATTTTTGCCCCTGGCGTTTCATACCAGACAATGATGAAGATGGAGCAAAAGTTGAGTATGGCGGTGAAGAACCGGAGTAGCGGTTCAACAGTGACATCGACATGAAAGAAAAGCATCTCCAACCATAGATTCCGTAGAATAAGTTTAGAGCTCCCATTTCTTAACCTATTATCTTTTGTTTCTGAAAAATATCTTTTGAAGAAGTTTCTTTTGGTATTTATCATTTTGAAATGACAAATTATGTTTTTTCTTTTCTTATAAAATGCAAAATATTTGGATTCTCTAATTTTCCTTTTAAATTAATGTGTCCGAAAATCGGGGCGCTACAATATCCATATGTTGCCGACTAATGTTTGGCGTCTTAAAGTTAACGACTGGACCAGTGACTCTAAAGTTATTACCAAGATTCGACCCCATGATGTCTGGATTTACAGTTCGTCCCAATTTCTACTTGGACAATTATTGGGTTTTTGAACAATTCGTATTAATGAAAGGATACAGAGCAAATGAAATAGACAGCTTTGAATTAATGGCAAAGTGGGTGGACGTACCTAAACTTTGATCAAGTCAATGAAATGAACAAACATCAACTTGTTAAACTCCCTCCATACACAACGAATAACCAAATTAAAAATACATAGATATTAATGAAGAATACAGGGTGATGGTGATTCAATGATATATTGGTTAAGCATGCCCCCATTACCATTTTAAATGCAATTCTGACCTACTAAACTAAAACATTATTGGGCTTATCTTGTCTAACAAAAGGTATTATATCTCCATCAACAAGTAGTACTTAGATAAAGGCCCTATTTGGGCTGTGGTTTTTATGTGTTTATTTATTGAAATTTTTTTCGTCCTTATTTGAAATTTTTTTGTAATTTTTTGTTTTTCATCAATTTTTTTTGATTTATTGGTTCATCTCGACAAGAGCTTTCAGAAAAGTTATCAATCATCGGCTACATTTGAAAAAAGTTCAGAAAAGACAAAAATAAATAAAAAAACAGAGTTTTTTGTACTTATTCGTCGTCTTTAGTGACTTTTTTTTAACTTTTGGACACAATTTTATACTCATTAGATTCCTTTCATCAAGACGGACCAATAAACTACAAAACATTGAGATTTAAACAACAAATGCAAAAAAAAAAATGAATAAAGACAAAAATTTTGAATAAATATAAACTAGAGGCCAAATAGGGCCAAACTCTAGCAAGAAACATACTATATTGCTAAACAAACGTCTTGCTATACTGTTATTACATCCATTTTATATATACACACAACCAATTTCTGAAAGACCACTCTTTCGTCTAAAGATATCTTACCGCCGCACTGATCATTAGGAACAAAAGGAGCCAACAGGTGGAGCTAAGTCTTGAATAAATTAAGAGAACACGTCTTTTGATGAGAACCCAGTCTTGAAGCCGGCTCACACGTTGACTTTCCAAAAAAAAAACTTAAAAACCTTCCTCCACCTTAATAACTGTAGGGATATTTACATAAAAAAATTGTTCTAAACAAATTGCTCCCTAAACTACTCAAAAATAACTGTTTTAAAAAATTTGCTAACAAAAAAACTACTTGATGAAAAAAATCATTCTTTACGACAACTATACAAATTATCAACTATGTTTATACGTGCATCGTATTTGCACACACATCACGTTTGCCATGAACGCTAGATGAAGTGTAGCAACGTCTGACCAAGCTTCTTGTTTTATGAACATATAGGCAGAGGTCGAGTGGCCGAGTGGGTCAAGTTCAGTTATCCTGTTGATAAGATGAAGACTAAATGGGCTATGTCTCAATTAACATATTAAGCATTTAATGATTGATTCTAAAATTATGGCATGATTAATAAAAGAGATTTGAGTAGAGGGTTAGGTAACAAACAAGATAAGACAATTAGACTTGTATAAGAATAAAATCTTGTAGTCAGTTTTGAATAGAGAATTAGCTGGGCAAGTGAATAGACAGCTAGCTTTGAATTAAATGGCAAACTGGGTCGACGTACCCAACAAATAACATATTATTAAACTCCATATACATACAATACAGAGTAATATTAAGAACACAGATATTTCGAATAAATACAGATAAAAATGTATCCAGAATCATTGGATACACGTGGAGTCCTCAATAATTTGTAGATCTCAAGTGTATCCAACAATTTCGGACACAAATATGTTAGAATGTGTCCAGAACATCTGTATTCTTAAACTTTTCCGTACAACATATCTCAAAACTCAATGAAGAATATATAAGAATTGTACACATGATCACACAACATCAAGCATGCCTTCTCTTAAAGATCTTAAGCACATATGTTATGATTTTGTGGTTCTTATGATCCTAAAATGCATTGAATACCTCAAAAAACAAAAAAAAAGTAATCAAATTAAAAAAGAAAAAAGAATACATTAACTGTCTTTGGTCATTCTATATCTCTATTACCTTTACTAAGTAACCTACTAGCTACAACCTTCGTATGTTCATTCTTATTCTTATTTTATTTTTATTTTTACAACCTGATCTGACGACAAGGCTATATATCTTCAAGTGCTCACGAAAAAGTTAAACATGATTAAAAATGCTAATCGAAATGTGTTGGAAGCATAAGGTAAAAGAATTAAGAACTAATAAAGTAGTGAATTGTGGATTAGTTGTTATGCCAATATTGGGTTGACTCCTTTAAATAGTATTCCAAATTGAAAAGCAATTCAAATGGCGTATATATCCTTCAAACCTACAAAGAAGGTGTGAGGAAAATGCAACACAAGAAAGAAGACATATTCACACACACACCAAACCCAATAAAAGGGACCCAAAAAAAGGTCTTGAAGTATTTCATTGGGGTCATTGCCCTCCATCTGAAAAGAATAGGGAGAGACAGGAGAAAGAGAAGCAAAGAAAGTTGAGAAAATGGAAGGTCTAATCCCTCTGGTATGCAAGACCCTAAAGAAGAACCAGACTCGCCGGAGATACAAGTGTCTCTCCTCATCCTCCGCCTCTGCCGCTGCTAAAACCTACAACATATCAGATTTCTATCCCCAAGGTTTCAGCTACCAGTACCCAACACCCCAGATGGAAATTAAGACTAGTGCCGCAGCCAACGGTGGTGGTCGTGCTCAAAGTACTAGCAACGCTCAAAACCACCACCGTCGACACAATTCATCGATGGCCGATTATTCTAGTGGGTTTTCGGCAGCAGAGGATATGGCAATTGTGAAGCCTAACCAGCTGGTGCGATTTCGGAGCCATAGATTCTTCTCTTGTGTCACCGGTGGTGCCTAAAAAATACCAAGCCGACATAGGCCCACTATTTGGTTCTGGTGTGATATCAAATGTTTGAGTATTACCGGGGTCCCTTTTGTATATAATTAATTTGCTGTTTTGGGCAAGGTTCTTGATCAATGGTTTTCGTCATAGTTTTTTGGTTACAAAAAGTCTGAGAACACTCGGACACATCAAGAGACGCGTGTTTTCAGAACTATTAGATGCACATAGAGTCCACAATTATTAAGAGTTTAGACACATCTGTGTTCGAATATGTCCGAAACATTTGTGTTCCTAAGATTACTCTTCTGGTCATGAGTTTCTGTAGTTGCCAACTTAGATTGAGAATTTTCAAGAGAGAGGGGAGAGAAGACTCGGTGCATTACTGTCTGCAAGACTTGTCAGCTAATCCAATAAAGCGTGTGATGAGAAATGGTCAGTCAACAAAAGTAATGAGAAATATAGGTGGAATTGTTCAATTATTATTTTTTGTCTTCCTTTTGAGCTGGCTGATTCAACAACTACTTCATCCTTTTGTTTGTGCACACACCCAAGTCATTCTCTACTGATCATGGGAATTGGGATTCACTACTTACTAAAATATTAAGTAAATTAAAATTGATTCCCACATTATGACTTCGATTATGTGCAGCAAGAAAACCAAGCATTTTGGAGATTCCTCCTCCTGTATAACTTTATCACCATTACTATTATCATATTTCATAGCTTCTCTCAAAAAAAAAAAAAAAAAGACCCCAGCTTAGAAGAAAGAGGTAATAAGTAGCCTGAACCCCACATCTTTTTCCTTCTTTTTTTCATATTGATAGAGAGAGAAGTTTTCATAGTAATTGTTTTTTGCTGCCAATTTCCAAAAGGGATCAGCAACTTAAAATTCATTGCATATGTAGTTGACAGTTTATTCAAGGAGTTGATTGTATCAAGATTACAAGTACATTTTTTATATCTCATTCAAATCTAATTCTATCACTCACTCATGAGAGAGAGAGAGAGAGAGAGAGAGTACATACATTCCGTCTCTGTAGTGGCAAGCTGGAAACGGCGATGATGATGGGTGTTGCCTTTGCAGCAGCTGTTGCAGGTAATCGTGGTGGACATCTCAAGCGTGAGAAGCTATGCAGGCAGTGTTCTACTCTGTAAAGGTGGTTTAAATTCTACGTTTGTATTCAACAATCTGCAGAGGCTTTAAATTCTTATAACTTAAGTAATAAACGCAGTTTTCGACTCATTTTGCTTCTACCGTAGATGGTTTTGTTGCTGCAGTTGTGTTTTGCAACATACATCTTTAACTGACTGACAAGAAAAATTAAAGAATCGTGTTTTAAATGGTTACTTCAAACTTGAAGTTGTGTTTCAAAACACGATCGAGAAATAAGATTCTAAGAAACTATTTGTTATTTCCATTTGTTTTCTGTTTTCTTTCGAGTAAAAAGACAAGAAAACTTGGTTCGGGTAATTATTTCAAACGAGTAACAATGAAAACAACTAACTTTTCAGGAAACACCAAAAGAGGTCGAAGCTGTTGCACAAAAAGGAAATTATGACCACATTCGAAATTCTCATTGCTTTTGTTTCCCTCAACAAGAGAAACAAAAGGGGGAAATTGTCAACAAAGAGAACTACAATAATGAAAAAAAAAACATGGGTTTTGCAAAACGTCCTGGCTGAAATGCATTTTCTACAAACAAAAACAAAGCCGGCCGACATATGCCCATTATTTATGGAAGCACAGATTCAACAACTGCAAGAAAAAATGCTCAGGTCGACAAAGCTACCTCACTGTTGATAGGCACGGCAAAGTGAGCCTTCGGTCATAGAGCTCCATGGTAAGTTTAGCAGAGGCAGACTGAAAATCCATCAACCCACCCAAAAAGCTGAATCACCGTAGCTTCCAATTTTGGGTCTCCTATATTACTGCCTCGCAGAAGGAGAAGAAAACAGTGGTGTTACTGATTGCAAGTTCGATGGCTCCAACCCTAACCAGCTATTTACCTTCCACTTCCATTACAATAACACCTGCTGCTGTTGCGACCTTCACAAATCACGATGAGTAATTTCTGGAGAGCCAAAAGCAATATCAGCATAGATAAGTTTTCTTCTCCAAACTTATAATCACAATTTAGTGGAATGAAGTTATATTTGATGACATGTGTCAACTCTAGTTGGCTCAGTTCAATAGTTATAATATGCTAATGCAAAAATTCTAGGAAAATAAAAGGCTAGACACCCTTGGAGAAAGGATACAAGATTTCACTTTTAAATTCTATCATTCATATCAGAGTTACATAATGAAAAAAACTATCCAACATTGCTTTATGTAGCTACACATATCTTACATGTTAGATGAACTTCTAAAGAGAAACAACACCACCTTAAAACAGCATTGCTTACCCACAAAACTCTCATTTCCTGATCTAGTGCTTGTACATATGTGAAAAACTTTAGTTCTACTACTGTTCACTGTTCAATGTCGATGGAAATGTTTGGGATCAGTTCTTCACTCTTCTCAGTGATATTCAGACTAGGTGGCTTGGCTGCTCCGTAATAAAAGAATGCCATTATCTTTGACAAGTCATCTGCTGTACGAATTGCTGAATACCAGAAAAAAATGAGAACAATTCAAATTGTCATTCAAGAGTGGGGCAAACAATCAAGAAATTTGACTCGACACAAAAACTACCTTTCTCGCGGTACAAGATCTTTCCAGCTTTAGTGAATAGAAGTTCTGGGAATACAGACACATTAAGAGCAGCGACCAAGTCAAGCTCAACAACCGCGTCTATTGCAACACACTGTTGGGTATTTAAAGAAAATTGGTAAAGCAGATGAGGATACAGAAAATAATTAAATGGCTTTACTTACTCGTGGGGATGGTAGCCTGCAGTTCCATATGATATCTACAGCTTTCTCTAACTCATCCCGCATCTTTTCATTTTCCTGCGGTCTGCAGAGATCATAAGTTACCATTCGTAAGTTAGAAAACGTGTTTAAATAATCATTTAAATATTTCAACGTGAAACAATGTATTAGAAAAGCTTCAAATATCAGCATGAATATTCTAATAACTCCCAATTGTACTATTAGAAATGTTTCCAATTAGTTAACCCAACATTCAGAAATATTTAACAAATCATAGGCTCAGGTATTGTCAAAGCTAGAGGGAGTTCGTTGTTGCAAGTTTTCAGATAAAGCTTCCGGCTGTCCAGTGTCCAGTTACCTGGAGAAGGTAAATGGTGCCAGACCTTTAAATGTGACTTGCCTGCCCTTAGTCCGTATTTGGTTTTGCACAAGCATGTCTCCCGAGCATATTGTTCTATGTTTCCACTCATCAATATCTATCATTGATATTTCTTATATTGTAGGTTGTTTCATGAAAATGCTTCATATACTACCAACATTCTTCACCTAATTACGAAGCCAACTACACATCTTGACGGATTGTGTTTCACTTTGATAAGGATTGTCCACAAATAACAAGTAGCATGAAAGTTATTGGAAGATTTTCATGATAAATCACGTGCTACAATATAACTGAAGCACGATTTTCAAAAGTCATCCCAACTATGGCCCAGATGTGGCGTTATGAGTTTCTGTGTTGAAGGGCCACCTAATCAAATTGCCATGGCTTACAATTTATAAGCCAAGGGGTGTTTTGGATGTGTTTTACAGTGGTGTTAATGATCCATCGTGCTTGGTGTAGGGTATAGCTAATGTGGTCTTCCGTTCTGCTCAACAGCTCAAATTCATCTATGTCCATCCAATCTCCAAAGGAGGGGGTGCACATGGTATGCAACTTTTCAGACGTCTGTACTGGAGTCTGAGAAAATGAGAACTATATGTTAAAGTTAATCTGCTGGTTCCAGAAGACTAAGGTGAGAATCTCCATGATTTTGTAATTAGCCACGGTATGGGACATCAAAAGAAGATATATACAAACAATATTGAAGTACTCAGGAGTCAGGACATGGAAGAAGAACAGGGCATTGCAGAAGCTATTATCACTCAGTAGATCGCCACTCTAGCAAATAGAAATCTGATGCAGAAGCTTTAACTGAAATGAGAACTACAAACTGGACTAGGAAACAAAACGAAACAACATTGCTAGAGTGGTGGAGTGGTGGGCAACTCGCATTTCATATCAACAAAAAAACTGGGGTTGGTTTCATCAGTTAGAATTCCGAAATAAGATGCTGAGACAGAAAAAGACAAAAATCAACTGGAACAAGAAAAATGGGGAAGAAGGGGGGGCTGAAACGGAACAACTGAAAACTAACCTTTTATAACGATTATGCACAAGGACAATCAATGGACTGATGTCCTTGAACACAGTCTCCTCCCATTCTTTGGTGGTGATGTCTTTGATTGGACGAATGTAATCATCGTCTTGCCATACTATTTCATTATCACTATCATGATTCTCATCATCATCATCCTTCTTGACATTCTTAATACTAATCTTGTTGAAGAATTGGTCCAAGTTGAAACCCCGGCCATCAGCATCTTCAGGCCAATCAGGATCATCTTCCTCCTCAACAAGTGGGTAATCATCCAAAAGCTTTTGGATCTTTTTCCTCCTCTCGACGGGGTCTACCTCCTCTTTCACATCTGGGTTAATATCAATCATGTCCATAATCTTTCTCCTCCACTCTTCCCTCTCTTCCTCGTCCATAAGCAAAGATACATCATCCTCACCATCACTCCCACTAGATGCTTCTACTCCCCTTTTCTCCTCATCATCGGGCCTAAGGTTTTCAGCTATTCTAGAAGCTCTTAATTTGGTTAACCCAAAACCACCAGCCTGTCTTTGACAAATCACAATCCATTCCATAAGAGATTTGTTTCAGGAATCACAAAATAATATGAAAATGTTAACCCCATTCCACTGCGGCATCTAGATTGTAAAAGTGTCTTGAAACGTGCAAAATAGAACAGAAATATGTGGAAGTGCATTGACATAGAAAAACGTGTGTTCAAGGTCTAACTTTTTTGGCAGGCAGCTGTTAGCATAACCCAAGAAATAATTAGAGCAATTGATAAAAGGGTTCTTGCTAATAAGGGCCCATAGGGCACATTTCATGGGTTTTCATCTACTTTTGCGTATCTCCATATCACTTAACACATAACTTTGCAATTTTAGTTTCCAGACATACACGGCCCTATTAGAGGCCGTTAGCATTTTGCTTGATACTATTTAAGTGGTTCCAAATATTAGTTGTTCAAAAATACAAAAGAATGGGGGAAAACACAGGAGGGACGCACCTGGGAAGGAGATTTTAGAAAGTGTGATGGTGAGAGAGTAAACCTGTCCGTCCACAAGGAAAGCACATCAGCTTTCCTTCGTCTTTCTTTGAAGCCATGAGTAGTATTAGAAGTAGCAATGGAACAACGGAAACCAATGATAATGTTGTCTTTGCGAGGATGAACAAAAAAATGACGGAATCCTATCGTATCTTGCAGCGCCATTTCTACATAACCACACAAAGTAAACCATAAATGAGGAATAGACATGGTTTAACTCGAAGTTACCCAGCATGTAAAATCGCAAAAATGGATATAACTCAACAACATAAAATACAAGTAAAATCCCAAAATAAATTTGTAGAACGACACAGACAGACCTGAGAAAAGTAAATTGACAGTGGATTTTTATGAAAAACTATACCGGTGCTGGCCCTGGTGCTTCCCAATCAATGTTCTCCTGCTCGTCCTCCTTGGGGTGGTGTTGGGATTGGGTTATGGGGATAACGAAGGTTAAACCCTACTCTGAAAACCCCAGGATCGGGAAACACGGGTTCGGGATACCTTGCTGAGAACAGAAACGGGACCGTTTTAGCAGAAGAAAAAACAAACAGAGACGCCGTTAAACCATGTTTGGCCCTTGTTTAATTCCTACCTCCTCTTTTCATCTAATCACCTCCTTCCTCTCTCTCTCTCCCTCTTCAACAAATTCTGGTGAGAAAGAAGAAAGTTAGGCTCCGGAGTCGTCCACCGAGTTGCAGGGCCGGCCCAACCAATTTTGGGGCCCTAGGGAAGATTATGAAAGAAGGCCTTCGATATCAGTTTTTTTTTTTCCAAAAATCCAAAGCCCTACACATAACCTTCAACATAAAGGTTTTTAAGAATTATAAAAGATAAAATTTGTTTACATTACTTCGCATTAAAGTTTGTTTACATTACTTCGCATTTAATTTTTTTTATTAATATTTCATATTTGATTGATTCAAATTATTAGTTTAAGTTCTATTTATACAAATTATATTCGGTTAATGTGTAATATTCATAGTATTAATTGCACTATCAACTGATTTAGTACATGATTTAGGCACTGTAATATACCATTTACTTACTTAATTTTTATTTAATTGTAGAATCAAAAAATCCAAAAAACAATTATGATATTAGCTAGAATATCTTTAAAATAGAACTTTTATATTTTTTTAATGCCTATTTTTAGCTATTTCGATACTACATTTAAACTAAAGAATAGAACAAAAAAATACGAATTTGTTTTTTAAAGAAATTGGTTACACGAGCCTTTAGTATTTTTTTTTGAAAAGATTTTTTGACTTAAATCAGACATATGGGCTCAAAATAATCAATTGGACCTTTTCTCTACTGGAGCCATACTTAAAAAAGCAGTTGGG
Organism: Arctostaphylos glauca; assembly: GCA_019985065.2. Lineage (NCBI taxonomy): Eukaryota > Viridiplantae > Streptophyta > Magnoliopsida > Ericales > Ericaceae > Arctostaphylos > Arctostaphylos glauca. The sequence goes on from JAHSPW020000015.1 coordinate 5,148,899, forward strand.
ATGAAAAATTTTGGACTTTTTTTTTAAAGAACTAAAAAACAATGGGCCCTAATTTCAGCCCGTTTTGAGGGGGGCCCAAGGTGATTGCCTGGTGGGCCTGCCCCTTGGGCCGGGCCTACCGAGTTGAGTCTCCTAGTGATAGGACACGTCAAAACCGTTGTAGGTAAGATCACGGCAAGGCAGGAGCAGGAGTGGAGTTAGGAAGAAAATTTGAAATTGGCAAAATTTAAACACGTATATATTTTATGTATTCTATGTTTATTGTTCATAACACACACAAAAATCCACATGTTAGAAGCTTAGTCTTATCTAAAAATCAAATCAAAATATACATATCTTATGAATAAAAATATAGCATGAACGCCTAATTAATATTCAAAAATTCACAATCGATAATCAAAGAGTAATTTAAATTAAGGTCCTATTAGCCCAGACAACGTAGGTTTTTATCTCACCCACATTTTAAATTTATGTTTCCGTCGTATTTTTATATAGTTTGACATTTTTGTCATTACTTTTAAGTATTCATTTACTCGTTTATTCTCTTTTAAACGAAAACATATAATTCTTGATTTTGTAGGTCTAAAATTATATTAGTATATTAAGCTTGAAATATAGAATCAAATATGGTAAATACTTTTTAGTAAATCTTAAGAATATCACCGAAATCCAAAAGGTACACACCAAAATCTTAAAACACATTTATCGAAATCTATTAATATGTCCGAAATTTATTTTAATGAAATCATTTCGACGAAATCTATTTTAGTGATTCACTGAAATCTTGATATTATCACTGATTTTTTTATTAATGCACTGGAATCATGAGAATATCACTAAAATAGAAGAAACAACATATTTTAGAATTACAAAAATTTACTACCACAAAAAAATAAAAAAAATTCGCCGTAAATTTATAATTATAGTGGACAGTAAATTTATCGTTACATATAGAAACCAGCTATAAATATATCATCGATCATATCAAATTAACCATCAAACCGACAAATTTATCATCAGCTATAACCTGCAAATTTATCATCAACGGTAGGAAGGAACTATAAATTTATTATTGATCTTACCAAATAATTAACCATCAGACCTACAAATTTATCATTAGCTATATAGGAAAGCGTAGCAAATTTATCATCATAATTTGTCATCATAAATGTACAATGATTCAATTTAGAATGATAATAATTTGTCGTATTGTTTATATTTACGATATGATATATTTATCCACATGTTTTGGGGGTTTACAATAGATTTGATAATAAAAATTAAATCAGGATCCTATTTACCCTAACAGTGTAGAGTTTCATCCCATACACTTTATTAACTTATTTTTTCATCCCATTTTTATATGGTTTGACACGTTTGTCCTTATTTTCGAATGTTAGATTACCCTATTATCCTTTTTTAATTCAGAGCATATATCCTTGATATGGTATGTTTATAATCGGAACAATAAATATGGCTAGAATTATGGAATTAAATAGGGTAAAAAATTTAATTGATTATGGAATTAATTGGCTGGATTTTTTCATGGATATGTGCCAGAATCTGCAATTGGCCGGGATCTTCGTCTGAAATTTTGATTTTTCAGCAAATCTTCCATATTTATGCTACAGAAGTATTGTCAGAATCTGTAATTTGCCGAAAATGGGGACGGAAGTTTTGAGATCCCAACAATTATTCCATATTTACGCTATAGGTTATAGGCCAAGATGAATATCCTAAGAATGAATATCTCTTGCAAATCTTCCATATTTTGATTTTCCAGCAAATTGACCAAAATCTGAGGATGGTCAACTCTTTTTTTATAGCATCCAATTTGAGCGTGAAAAATTTACCATATGCAAATTGACCATCGTCAAATTGTTATAAGAATTTACCATCATAATGCAAATATACCATGATACGTAAGTTACTACCGTAAAATGTAATAAATTGTCCGTGAGATTGGAAAATTTACCATATGAAAATTGACCATCGTGAAAGAGTTGTAGGAATTTACCATAATGATACAAATATACCATGACATGTAAGTTTCTATCGCAAATATAGTAAATTGTCCATGATGTGTAAATTAACCATGATATGCAAATTTACCATGATATGCAAATTGACCATCACTAAACAACTAAAACACTTATATTTATAAAATGATTTACAATAATGAACGTAATTTCCCTCTTGTTGGTATCCTAGTAGTTGAATTGGTAAACCAGAACACAAAAAATGGTTGCCTTTAGGAAGAATGGATTGATTTAGATTAATAAGGAAATGTTTGAATCAATCCCTTTTTCTTAGGAAGAAAAACGCTAAAATTGGGATAAATAAATTTTGAGGGTAATTCGGGTATTTTTTTAAAAATAGGACCAAAAATTAACTTTTAAAAGTGTCTAGGATGAAATACTAGGTATCTCTTATAGATAGGACTAAACATTAAGTGCCCCTAAAATTTAAGTATTCTGTTTTTAGGAGTTGAATGTTTCAATTGTGCAATTTGAAAATTAAGAGTATTTTGGGTTTTTTTAAAAAGAAAAAACTAAAATATAACTTTTAAAAGTGTATTGGATGAAAAATTAGCAAACACTTATAGATAGGATCAAAAAATAAATGCCCCATAATTAAAAAGCAGTAATTAATAACACATAACCAACACACAGTAAATAAAAGGGGAGCTTTTATATTACACTATTTTCCTTGGCGAACACCACAATAACAAAAAAATTGCTGCGTGATCTTAAAAAACCATCAAGTGATTCTCTGATGTCCTCCATCTCCATATATTCATTTACATGGAGCCCAATACTAAATATAGGAACACACACGTATATGAATGTGTAGCGATTGAAGGTGTTGAGACATCCAAATACCACTAAATAATTACTTGTAATATGGTGATAAAATAGAAAATTAAAAACAAATGGCCTCCTCAGGCCGCCATACAAGGTTCCGCCACTAGATCGCGTACGATGCATACTATCCCCGTTAGGTTTCATCGGAAAAAAAAGTCTAGGAACACAAATGTGTCTCTAGCATTACTCTTCATTGGAAAGGCAGAATAGACTTCATTAAATATCATTTACATTTTAGAAATTAAATTAATCAAAATATTGTAGCAACTCGATTAAATTAAATTTTTGTATTGATCATTTATTTTTTATAAATAAAGTTGTTTAATTAAATAATTAACAATACTTAATTATTTTAATTTTTTGTTACCTAATTTATTCAGTAAGGCTTTGTTTGTTAACTCTTCAAGAGTTTGGGATTATTCTCATAGTCCGGTGAACCCATTTAGTAGGTGTTTGTTTTGTATTTTTTGGTCAGAATTATGAAATTTACTCGACTGTAAGTTCGGCCACTAAGAGAGTTTGTTAACGGTATGTGAGAAGTGGTTATTGATATTCCAGTCCCCCACCCCACACGCAGAATGATCAACTAACATTTGTCATTCTCCAATAGCCAACTCTATATGACACCAAAATATAATGGAATCCTAAATCCAATCAAATTCTCAAGCAAAGACTAAAGACTTTTATTTTGAATCTGCTACTGATATACATAACAAATTTCTCAAAAACACTTCATATAATGCATCAATTAAAGTTTAACTTGACGGAAAGAAAAAAAAAAGATTGAAGATAATCGAACCAATCCTTGGATCCATAGAACTATTGCCGACCTCCGATCGACTCCTCTGGCCGATAATACTGTCAGACCTGAACCTTAACGTTCCCCAATTTGATTTTATAAAATTTACTATTGCAGGAAAAATTTGAAGGGTAAAATTGAAAACCGTGATTTTTTGTCTCATCTTTTCTCTTACAAACAAACAGTTGCCATAGACTATTAATTCAATCCCAAGCTCTAAACAAACATAGTTGTGAGTTTCAAACGTGGTATTAATACTCACTTGGTATTACGAATCATGTCTTAATCCCATTACTCTACGAATTCTATGATTTGAAGCTGTTAATCAAACGGTGCCTAAACTCTATAATCGTAAACAGTTCAAATTTTATTGAGATTTCAATAGAGCTTATTATTAAAAAGCACTGTCAGTTGGTGAGATTCGAGGAGTTGTAGTTCAGTGTGAATTTAAGAATATGGTAAGAGTTTCTTTGGGGCGGATTTTTCAATTACTATACCAAATGCAAAGTTATTATTTATACCCATAGCTTAATGACTCGACATTAAGATACTGAAAAATACCCCCTTGCTTGCTTGAAAATTCTTGCATTTAAACCGGATGATTATAATTATAGTGTATCTATCTATCTATTTGTAATATATAATCAATGGGTGTAGTCAAGGTGGTACCCTTTCTTCGAAAACAAATATAAAATCACATTATTTCTTATTATTCACCTTCGATTTTTTCCCCAACTCTTTTTTCTCTCCTCATTGAGGTTGATTTACATATTTATTATTTGTTAATTGTAGTCGTTTATTTTTATTATTACTCGGACTTTATTTTCAATACAAATTTTAACCTTAATAAATGTATAATCGTGATTATTCTCCTCTCCCTTCTCTTGTGTCATTGCATGTGATGTCGCTTGTAATAACCAAATCACAAAGAATTCATCATTCACCCAATCCGCATCATACCCGTATCACATTAGCTGGCAATTCAGAGATGACGTAATATAACTCCATGTAGTGCGCATATAGTGCAGATAAAACAACATAATTTTACCCGCTTTGTCCTTAAAATTATATTGTTTTGATCTCATATATTTTCATAACGATTCACGTAATAAGTCAAAATGATGTAATTTTGAAGATAACACGAATAAAATGTAATAAAATTACGTCATTTTGCTCGCAATATACGCACACTTTAGAAAACTACACTACAACCAGGGGCGGACCTGTTTGGAGGGGGGAGGTGGCACATGCCACACCCAAGTTTTAAAAAAAAAAAAAAATAGCGAGAGAATTGCCATTCTTGACTCAGATCATGCCACCCCCAGCTCAGAAGTCAGATGACTCTCAGATCATCTCTGGTTCTCTCACTCATCTTCCTATTCTTAACTTTCAACCTCTCGCTCTCTCTTGGATCAAACACCATCTTTGCAAATCAATCTCTTTATGGAACCAAATTAACCCTGGTTTCAGAATAAGAAAACTTCGAACTGGGTTTCTACAAAACAAGTAACTCCTCCAACTACTACATATGCATTGTGTATAAGGAATTAAGTTTCTATTCAGACCATAGCTTGGTAGTAAATAGGGATAGACCTGTGTCTCTGATAAGTACGCATCCGTGCTAAAAATCATAGATGGCACCTAGTTCTTCTCAACGAGTCCCAAATCCCTATTTGTCCACAAATCGGAACTCCCCGCTTCAAATTCTGTGGTGGGCCTGGTGGCTGTTCTTGGGGATGATAGTAATTTAGTTGTGAAAGGGGTTTATCGTGACAAAAGGAAGTGTTCGGTCGAAGGATCCTCTTCAAAGCCTTTAGTGAACAAATTTCAGAGCCTTTAATTTGTTGAAATCTCAGCGTGGTCTTAGAGAGAGGAGGATGGGTGTTTTTCTTTACCATTTTTGTTAGATCTAAGGATACAGAGCCTTCTAGCTACTTGTTCACGAAGGGGTGGTGTTGTACTTGGGAAATATCAATGGCTGTGGCTGAGCTTTAAGTGTTCAATTCACAGTTTCACCCTTCCATTTTGAAATTATTCTTTATCCAACACATTTCATTTTGGCTTTTCAAAAAAAAAGAAAAAGGAATGGGCAAATTTTTAGTTTGGTCCCTGAAATGAGGTCTAATTAAGATTTACAATTTTAGCTATGATGATAATGTTAATGAAAGTTATTTTACCTATTCGTTGCATAATCCTTCGGTTATATCTCGATTCTACCTATTCTAGTTTGAGACACACACCTTGTCTAGTGAAAAAAGGATCAGGGGTATTAACTATCATGTGGCGGTGCCCTTGGAGTACTGAATAATTTTTTCTTCTTTATGTTAATTAACAAATCAAGAATACAAGCTCGAAAGGGAGAGACTGAGTCACGAGTGAGCAGTGAGGTCAACCCGGCGCCACTCCCAAATCTTATTCCTGGGTCCGCCACTGACTACAACTTTCCTCAATCCGGCAAGTTTTTTTTTTATCAATAAGAGCAACTATAAAACAGAACTTCAACAAAAAAAAAAAAATTATAAATTACAATGAAGCTAACAAAAATTTTAACTACAAAGTTACTAACGCAAATTTTTATACTAAACCACGATGAATTTCTACGGTTTGACCACCTACAAAGGATACCACATTTCGGAAAGCAAAAGTAAGGCCACCTATCTGAAAAGATTTAAGGCGTTTGAGGTACATCCGACATCGCGGCATCACATGTGGACGATAGTGTTGGAAGGAGCCAACTGAGAAACCCAAGGTTAGTTTCTCCCTGCAATCTCTGGGTCGAGTAATCTACCAACATATTCCACAGCTCTCCTACTGTCCATTCATGGGACAAAATCCATTCCGTAACCTGCCTCAACGGTCCCAAAACAGGTCAGTTTCTGGTGAGAGAAAAATCAACGTAACCATTATCCAAAAAAAAAAAGGAAAAGGAAAAACGTCCTTTGGAACACAAGATAAGAGATCTCACAATGATGATAACCATTAGCCGCAAATCGACCTATGAATTTGGCACAATAATCCGAAAGGAGCTCTTAAAGGTTGGTGGCTTTGACATAAAGCCAGCATGGTCCCAAAATATATGGCAAAACCCCCTATCCTCTTTGTGGGATTCTAAGTGGGATAGACTTTCCTCTCCAGTATCTCACAATGATGACCATTGGAAAGCATCAAAACGATAAGTGGTAGATAGTCTTGGTGGAAGATACTGATTTAAATGGCACTATCCACAATTCATAGTTGCTAAAGACAAACGGCAACACTGGATGAACATAGAACAGACAAACGGCAGCACTGGCTTAATCAGGAAATTTTTATTAGTTTTGACAGCTTCAGAAAGAAAAAAGTACCTGGTCAAGAGTCTGCAATGCCTCCACATCAAAGGTGTAGTATGAGATGAAAGGTCTTAATGCCTGAAAGAAAGGTGCCCGCATTAACAGAAAACCAAACAGTGGGGAAAAAAAAAACCAATCAGTGGGGGGGAAAAAAAAGGTAAATAAGCAGGATAAGATGCACCCATATCTATAGAAAACCAAAGTTAAGACCTAGCCATGTACTTGTGCATATCTCAAACGGATCTTAGACACGTTTCATATGATTTAACATAGGTGATACAGATATCAGGCACTCATTCTCCAGCATGTTTTTACAAACTTCAGAAACTTCACATGCAGGCATGCTTAACAAAAACATATGTCGGCCTAACAGTAACACGCCTGGAGGTTCAATATACATTAGAAGATAGGGAAGCATCTGCTTCCTCGAACCCTGTAATTTGATTAGAAACTAGGAAAAAATTGTACTACTCCGACACAAGTAATTCTTTCAAACAACTAATACTTAAAAAAAAACACTTCAAAGAAAACCCGTGAAGTTGAGTGGAGCGCATGTGACAAGATACAACGATGAAACAAATTCCAAATCTCAGGGAAAAACATCTATGATGTTATCATGTAGTTGCTAGCCTCATTATCCTCCCTCATGATATGGTATGAAAAGTCATAGTTCCACAGGACATCATTGCTGCCAATGTTCACATTCACATTCCCATTACCATACATTTACATATTGACTTGCACAAGCCTTTGAGATCTAGATCTTCCTTAAGCCCTGCAATTCCGGAATGATTTTCACTTTAAGAGTTCAAAATGTTTAATTTTAGTAACATCCATCACTATTGTTTCATACATTTCTTCTCACTCTCTGAAGCCTAAGGTTGATTCCCGTACAATCAACCACATCCAAGTGTTTTGGACTCTCCTTGTGGTTGTTTTGGTCTATGCAAACATCTTAACCAATGAACTTAAGTGACATCAGTCACGTGTAAGCAAGGTGCTCTCCTATCCAACTTTCCTAGAGCCTCCGGTAGCACAGCCGAGACAGCGACTGTTCTCTGACCCTCCACAAATGAATAGAAAGAAATCTTTCTTGGCTCTACCTCCTATTTTTGCTGAAGAGAATGACTTGTTAATTAGATAAAATAGATTAACTACATTCAACTAATCGTAACTGATATTTATCATGGAATAAAGAAAATCAAACAATTAATAAAGTAAAGTTCAATCCAGTTGATGTCCTCAAAGATTATTTGAGAATTGATCAGTCTTTCTGAACCCAAAGATTAAGGATCATTTTCATTGACCAGAATTTAGAGCAGGTTCTTATGACCGGTAACCACACCTATTACACAGCCGTCGAATTACCTATCTTTCCAATCTGAAAATTCATCTCTTCTGCATTAAGGTCTATCAAAAATAGAATCAGATAATGTCAGAGACTACCTTGAAATTTGAGCATCATGAATTGAGCAACTTGTTTTACATTTACCTAAAGGCCAAAAATTGAGAAATAAAGAGTCTTCTTGTTTGTTTGTTGTTTGGCTAACAGGCAAGAAGAGCATCAGACTTACAAAATCACCATGAGCTCAGCTAATGGGCGTGTTAAAAAAGGCCAACAGTCAATAGGGAAGTACTTTCTCATTGTACATTTTACAGGAAAAAACCACATGAAATCAGTGAGAAGAAAAATATCTAGTGCAACTTCCTCAATAGGCACAATCATTTACACAAATATATTTGTGGATGCTTCGATAACAACAGTGAGTAACCAGCCGAAAAATGAGGCACAATAGAAAATTACCTGAGAAGCAGCGAGCCATTGAATTGTGGCCTTAAGTTCAGAGTCTCCTCCAAAAGCACCACAGCCCCAGTTCCCTGTCACAATACCGATTTGGTCTTGATGATCCACATGCTGACTAATTTGTCCTCCGGAACTCCTGATCACACGATCAGCGAACATTCCTTCATTGGATCCAGAAGTCAGCGACAGACCTTTGTGCGACTACAGAAAAGCACAAAACCACCAATGAAGCCAGGAAACTTGAGATATACATATCCAAAGACCCAAACCAAACCTCTGTGAAAGCCCAGTAAAAGTAGCTAAGGAAGAAAAAAAAAGGTCAGTGCAAAACTATCAAGTTATGCAGATCTTCTATCGCTGATAATTAATTTTGAAGGAGAGAACAATACCAAAAACGAATCCCTGGACATGCCCACGGGGCCTTTAACATCTTGATCAACTTGAGTTCTGTACAACTCGTCATCTTCAAACAGTCTCTGATACTGCTGACATCTAGACTGATCAAAAAAGCCACAGAATGCCTTGTTAATCTCCCTGTCCAAACAAACAAGTTGGAGCAACACAGTTACTGATCGATACCTCGCAACGAACAAGTTGGGCAGATGCATTTAATGCAATGGACAAAACTTAAATTAAATCCCTCCCAAAGCAAAGTGAGGCCGTGAGAAAAGGTATTGCCCAAATTGACATAGATATATGCCCAAGAGCTTATGAGAAGAAAGCATGCAAATTAAACAAACTCAATGAAGATCTTATAAAGACGGCAAAATTCTAAGATGAAGTGGTTGAGAAGCATCACAAACTATTTTATCGTAAAGGTTAAGGATCCTTTATGAGTACAAGTTTCGATTAAGCCTGTCGAGTTTAAACAAAAAGAATGCCATAAACCCTCATCCCTGTCACACACCGCAACATCTAATCATGCTTAACACAGCAAAAAATAGCATTACAAGGGGAAAAAAATCCTTGCGGGATGGGCAGTTGTAAGGCAGGGTACAACTATAGGATCTTCAAATGTAGAATCTTCGCTTGAGTATCACATGAATCAGGGTCCATCAAAGCAATTGAGTTCAATGGATTCAACTTTATTCCATGCAACAAGAATAGGGGAAAAACATCTTGTAAATTGTAATGTAGTTAACCAAAAAATAGATTATGCTTTTGCAGAAGTATCTACTCGTTACGGAATCTTAGGTGTCAAAATGTGGATTTTCACATAGTAAAAAAAAGGATGTTTTATATCTGAAACGTACTAAATATAATAAATGTCGTAAAGGCGGACATTAATTGGTTCAACGGTAAAAGCTCAGGGCAAACTATGTTAGATGTTAAAAAGAGTCACTCTAAGTAAATAATGCCAAAGGTTTTGTATGTTTCTAGATATACCACTATTACATAATGGACAACTTGCACCGACAGACGTGCATATATAAAGAACACATGTACAAAGACAACTGCAAAAAGTGACAAACGGAAATTAACATACCGAAGAAGACACTCAAGTCCAAATTGTCGTTTTCCTGGCCTGCAAAGTGCATCAATTGCAATAATTCCCGTTCTTCGTCTTCCCATTGAATCTACATCCATCTTGTCGATATAGTCACCAGAATAACGAAATGAGGAAGAATACCTGTCCCATGTCACTAGATTAGACTAGAGCCATTGCAACAAAAGTAACCCAAGGAACCATTTATGAGTGTCCATTAAAGTTTGCCGGACTTGCCAGAGAGCTGATAGTGAGCCAAGAAAATTCATGAATATATTCTTGTTGACACACTTCCAAACTATAATATTTTAACGGCAAATCCCACTAATGATATCCCTAAGCTGCAACTAATAATAAAAGGATATTCGAATGATGTTAATACTGATAGAGATACGAATTCCAAATATTAATGAAAATGAAACAAATTTCTGGAGAAATAGAAAGTAAAAATGAAGTGACCAAACAAAAAAATAAAGAAAGAAAGAAAAAAATACGAAGGACACTTGGTAATTTCAACACTTGCTTTGATGGACCATTAACAAGGACACTCCAAAATAGCTCCATTAGAAACCATGCTCACAAATTTATTTGCATGAACACTTTCATTTTGGGGAAGGTTTTATGCACTAAATTACCTACAAGTAGGCCCCGTTCAGTTGTTGGAAAGGAAAAAAAGTATGAGAATGTCTAACTTTCGTGCACTTTTTATGTGTTCAATTAGCAAGAAAGTTATAAGATCCACGTCTCTAACTTTTCCACTCTGATCAGCTTTCTCTCAAAATGGGAATCTTATTTTATGCTAGTTTCATACACAAGAAAACTACTGCTTTTCAACTTATTTACAAATTTCTTTAAACAAATAAATGCATGAATAAAAATACATTGGTCTCATAAATCAGTCGTGTCTTTGACAGATTGTGTCTTTAATGCGTCACTAACATGTGTACAACCCACTTAGCTACATGATTATCCCATGTACTTGTGCCACTTATTTAAAGTCAAATGCAACCTGCATATTTGCCCAATGAACACAGCTCTTGGGGTTGTCGGTAAGAAATAAGGCGTGTCAATACTGATTGTGCTCATAAGATACCGACAAGAAAATGAACTGCAACTGAAATTACAGTTTAGGATATGTTCTTGATGCAAGAAAGAAAATACAAATTTAAAAAACAATTCCAAACCCTTCTCTCAAGTACGTTATTATTATTTATAGCCACTTGTCCTCGTAACAAACTAACAGAAGAACCCTAACCAACCAATGAAACAACGCACTATATTCTTCTCCTCTCAGTTTCCCCTCTCAACATTTCTAATCACTTCGACTGCTCCATTATCACCCTTCTTTACAAGATTTCACATTCGTATCAGGCAGCCGTGATTTAGTGCCTAGCAAGTGAGTGCAGTGTGGTGGTAGTGAATTTTACATACGGTAGTATTTTGTGGCATCAAGTATGGTTCTATGCTGCTAAGTTATTCAGTAATGTACTCCGGCCCATATAATCCACGCATTTAATACTCATTTGATATGGGTTAAATGTATTATGACTTATGAGTTTTATGACCCCATATTGGCCCATCTCATAAGTGCGTTGGGTTTGTATGGGTTTAGACTTCAGAGTGTGCGTGGGGTGGGTTATATGGTTTGTAGTAAAATTGACATCCCTACTTCCACAGCATCGAAGACACACACAGCCCTTCACACGAGTGCTGAGAAACTGAGTGCTTCTCCTTTTCATTTCCATTTTCCTCAACTGGGAAAAATATTTTCTACTGTGTGAGCACCCATTTAAATGCATCTTCAAAAGTTCAAAGAAGCATTTCAGTCGATGAGTGTGCGTGTGCGCCCGCTAGCGCTAGCGAATCTTATGTCTATGTCATTTCTACACCCAATAGACCACCATGTCCGAGGACATTCATGCAATAAATGTCTGGTATCATTTTCCAAAAAATTAAAAAACAAGAAGAAAAACCTAAAAACCTTATCGATTACTATTACACATCAATCTGAAACATAGAACTATGAAGGAGAAACAATTGCAATAACAATTGTAACCATGTAGCAAATGATAAACAGCCCTTGGCAAAAGTTCTCAATTAAAAGTCTGTTGGGTAGTGCACTCACCCTGTATAATTTGAAAACCTCTCTGCACCCACAATTTCTATGGCCTCATTGTCTGCCATGGAGGGCAAGAAAAGCATGCCAGCAATTAACTCTGGACTGATCATGAAACGGATCTCTTCCTACAAAACAGTGGGATATCAAGAGTCCAATGTTAATAAAGCTTTTAAAGATAATGGTGTAGGTGATTCACAAAAGTTTGCACGAGAGAGAAATAACAAAGAAAAGGCAAATGTACGAGCGGCAATGCTTGTCAAACTCAGAAACATATTAACCAATGTCATTTTCCTGATAAGTGAACATGAAATAGATCTTGTTTCCTAAACATATTCATGAAAATGCCAAAAGGAAAGTAGTAAAAGGCAAGAACAAGTCATGAATACCCATGCAACACCAAAAGGCAAGTAGTAGAAGGCAAGAACAAATCATACATACGCAGGCAAACACTGAAAGGCAGGTAGTACGAGGCAAGAACACGTCAAACTACAATAACAATAAGAGAGCATCTTTTCAACAGTAGCAAACCTGCACACAGCCACCGCGAAGAGCACCACCCCCGAGATACTTGTTGGCAAAATCCACTTCAAGAGCTTCACAGGAGTGATCTTCTATCAAGCCAGACATGTAAACCTACAATAACCAAATTAAAAAGGAAAACTATCATCAACAAATATTTGAAAGCTGATTTTCATGTCACTAACAAATAAATCCGAAATAATCGATTAAATAGATGAACTGTTCCTTTGTTACCTTGAAGTGGCAGAGGGGAATAACAGATTTGCTCCAATACTCAGCCTTTGGATAAGAAACACATAGAGAGCTATGTTCCAAAGGAAGTACTTTCCGCTCAAACGAGACAACAGCCACAGGCATACAGGAGCATATCCTCTCAAAATAATGGGTGATGCATTTTATTTTGTTCACCTGCCTTTCACTGTAGCTCTCATAGAGACTCCTGAAAACAAATGGGTTTGAAATGAACCTATTTTCTTAATACTGGAAGAAAACATATAAATCACTCTAACAATAAATGCTTTAGAGTTACATCCCAATTAATGTATAAAACATTGCACCTTTCAAAAACCACCCACTGTATGCTCTTATGAAATTTAGAAAATTGAGGTGAAACAACGTCTAACAATATTACCAACATCTACTGAATAATTCCAATGAGCAGCAGTTAGGCAAAGTAGACACAAGAACTCCTTTGTGCCTCTTCCTTTACTTCACAGTGAAAGCCCGAAATTATAATTGACAGCAAACAACCAAAAGGAGATGGAAGATTAAAATGTAGCTTGCCTGAGTCTACAAAAACCTGAATAATCCTTTGAATGACTAGATAGCAATACTACTGGTCAACTGCCTGGATTTTATTCCTTCTTCTTTTTCTACACCTTTTTTTTATTTTTTGTATCATGGTTCAGGCTCTTGAACTCTTTGTTCTCTAGCTATCATCTTCACTTTCCTATTTTATGATTTTAAGATTCATAACACCCTTGACAGCCAGTAGAGTAGCAATCAAAAGCTGGATCATTTAAATGTAGTGTTCTCCATCCAAGGATACTAACAATTAAGACTATATGTGGGTCTGCGTGGTAAATACTCTTTAAGGGTTAAGATCCAGATGGTTTGCAGCTTTGGTACATCACCTCCCTGACTTTTAATAATAGCTATTTTGCCACCTTTTGATTTTGGACTGAATTACAATGATAACTTTGTTAATGACAGGTATGAAATGACCATTGTCGAAATATACGAACGATATGATTTATTCTTCTCACAATGAGGAAATATATAGACTGTGTACAAGATGAATAAGGAAAGAAAATAATACGGAAAGAGGAAATTAAATCCCTAATTGATGCTACCTACCTAATTGACTAACTTGCCTAATTACAATATATATACTACCATATACAACATTATTTCCAACACTCCCCCTCAAGCTGGAGCGTATACATCGTATACTCCAAGCTTGAGACAAATAGAGTCAATGGAAGTCTTGGGAAGAGCTTTCGTGAAAATATCAGCAAGTTGAGAGCCTGAAGGAACAAAAGGCGTGCTAATCTCTTTGGATTCCACTTTTGACCGAATGAAATGACAGTCAACTTCAATGTGTTTGGTCCTTTCATGAAATACTGGATTATTAGCGATGTGGATAGCAGCCTGATTATCACAGTATAAAGGAGTGGGACCATGCACTGGAATCCCAAACTCTTGTAGAAGTGTACGCAACCAAGTCAACTCACAAGTGGTATGAGCCATTGCTCTATACTCTGCTTCTGCACTAGAACGTGCCACAACTGACTGCTTCTTACTCTTCCAAGTCACAAGATTGCCACCTATAAAGGTGCAATAACCAGTAGTAGAACGACGATCAGCAGGAGATCCAGCCCAGTCAGCGTCTGTATATCCTTCGATACGAAGATGTCCAGATGACTTGTAGAGAAGTCCACGTCCAGGTGCATTTTTAAGATACTTCAAGATACGAACAACTGCTTCCATATGAGGAACTCGAGGACACGTCATAAACTGACTGACAATACTGACTGCATAGGAGATATCAGGTCGAGTAATAGTGAGATAAATAAGCTTACCCACAAGTCTCCGATACATCTCAGGATCATCAACCAATTCACCATCTTCCGGCATTAGTTTAAGATTAGTGTCCATGGGAGTAGCTACAGGTTTAGAACCAAGATAACCTGTATCCTTCAAGAGATCGAGAGTGTATTTCCTTTGTGATAAACTAATGCCCGCTTTGGAACGAGCAACCTCAATGCCGAGAAAATACCGAAGCTTGCCTAGATCCTTAGTAAGAAAACTGGAACAAAGATGACGAATCAATATTTCAATCCCAACACCATCACTGCCGGTGATGACAATATCATCCACATAAACCACGAGAATCACAATACCACGAGTAGTCTTTTTAAAGAATACAGAGTGATCAGCTTGACTTCGAGTCATACCATGAGACACAACGGTACTACTAAACTTATCGAACCAAGCCCGGGGAGATTGTTTGAGTCCATATAACGATTTGCGAAGATGACACACAGACTCCCCCTTGGACTCAAAACCGGGTGGTTGAGCCATATAGACAGTCTCAGAGAGGTCACCATGAAGAAATGCATTCTTGACA
Organism: Arctostaphylos glauca; assembly: GCA_019985065.2. NCBI lineage: Eukaryota > Viridiplantae > Streptophyta > Magnoliopsida > Ericales > Ericaceae > Arctostaphylos > Arctostaphylos glauca. The sequence goes on from JAHSPW020000015.1 coordinate 5,164,448, forward strand.
TCAAGTTGATGAAGAGGCCAATTAAGGTTGGCCGCAAGAGAGATAACAATTCGAACAGAATTGAGTTTGGCAACCGGAGAAAAAGTCTCAGTGTAATCGAGCCCGTAGGTTTGGGTGAAACCTTTGGCCACAAGACGAGCTTTCAAACGATCAACAGTACCATCAGGGTTGTGTTTGATAGTAAACACCCAACGACAACCAACAATATGAGCTCCAGAAGGCTTGGGAACAAGATCCCAAGTATGATTCAATGATAAAGCGCGCATCTCTTCTTCCATAGCAGAACGCCATCCAGGATGAGAAAGAGCCTCCTGATAAGACTTAGGAACAATAAGAGAGGACAAAGAGACAGAAAAAGCGCGAAAAGAGGGAGATAAATGATCATAGGAGACAAAGTGAGAGATAGGATGGCAAGTGCAGGAACGAGTACCTTTACGCTGAGCAATAGGAAGATCGAGAGTAGGATCCGCAGACGCTAGAGGAGATGGTGTGGGTACAGAAGCTGGATCTGTAGTAGCAACAGTTGGAGCGGTAGCGGAAGGACGACGAACATAAACCTGTGTAATTGGTGGTCGAGAAGTAAGCTCAGGGAGACAAGGGGACTGACCAAGGTCAGCCAACATGGGTGGTCGCACCTGTCCACCTTCAAGGGAATAATATGGGATGGTTTCAAAAAATGTGACGTCAGCACTCACGAAGTGCTTCCGTAATGAGGGACTATAACACTTGTACCCTTTTTGTGTGCGAGAGTAACCAAGAAAGATACATTTGTAAGACCGAGGATCAAGCTTATCACGACCAGGAGATAAATTATGAACAAACGAAACACAACCAAAAAGTTTTAGCGGAAGACTATAAAGATCCTTGGCAGGAAACATGACCTGATAAGGAATTTTTCCATTCAAAACTCGAGAAGGTGTTCTATTTATTAGGTAATTTGCTGTAAGAACAGCATATCCCAAAAAAGTTTTGGAATGTTCATGTGAAGCATAAGAGCACGAGCTACACCTAAAACTGGCCCATTTTTCCGTTCCGCAACCCCATTCTGTTGCGGAGTGGTGACACAAGCAGTTTGATGAATAATGCCATGAGTCTCATTAAAATGCGTAAATTCATTAGAAAGATATTCTTGGGCATTATCAGTTCGTAAGATATGTAATTTAGCATTAAACTGATTGACAATCTCAGCATGAAATTTTGAAAACACAGAAAATAATTGAGACCGATCTTTGAGGAGATACACCCAAGTTATACGAGAAAAAGCATCAATAAATGTAACAAAATAGCGAGCACCACACAAACTCGTAGTGCGCGAAGGTCCCCAAATATCTGAATGAACTAAAGCAAAAAGTTCTAAACATGGTGACTCAGTACGTAAAGGATAAGAAACCCGACGGTGTTTACTGAGTTCACAAGTATCACAACTAAAAGGAGAAAAATGAGGTAGATTAGGGACTAGCTTGCGAAGATTGGCAGAGGATGGGTGCCCAAGACGACAATGCCACTGATAAGGTGTGACAGTAGAATGTAGAGCAGATAACATGGAAGAGTTGGACGCCTGCTGCTGCTTCTCTTCCCGGAGATAAAACAGACCATTCTTCTCATACCCCCCACCAATCATCCTTTGCGTCTTTAGATCCTGAAATTCACAACGAGAAGGATAGAAACGTACAGAACACTGGTGAGTATGAGAAAGTTTATGAATGGAGATAAGATTAAAAGGGAATTGTGGCAAATATAAGACAGAAGGAAAAACAAGACCAGATGAGGAATATGTACCAATGCCATGAACAAGAATTTTAAATCCATCGGCAATAGTAACATAGGAAGGAACAGAAGGGGTAACAACATTAGTTAAAAGGGACAAGTCACCTGTCATATGATCAGATGCGCCAGAATCGAGTATCCAAGGATTACTGCCAGTACGAGAAGATGAATGAAGACAAGTATTACCTGAAGAGACATGGGTCGCAGTGGAAGAAGAAGAAGATGCATTAGCCCTTTGAATCATAGAATCGTACTCGGTCTTGGATATAGTAATCTGAGTAGGAGGAGCAGGTGCAGACGGCTCCCCCTCAAGTGTAGCCTGGTTAGCCCAAGCTGGTTTGCCATGAAGCTTCCAGCAAAACGCAACATCGTGGTTGGTTGCATTACAATGAGTACACTTCTTGGTGCCACGACCACCACGCCCCCCACGTCCTCCACGCCGGCCACCACGTTCAGAGGAACTACTATGACTGTGGGGGGGATTGTGATTGCCAAAATTTCCAGAAGATAAAGTAGGGGATGTAATGGGAGCAGCAAGAGCAGATGGAGTCGGTCGCTCTAAACCAGATGAATGGGTAGTAGCCCGTCGAACACGAGAAAAAGCCTCACCAACAGTAGGAACTTCCTTGCCAGATAGAATCTGAGAACTTAGAGGAGCAAGTTCTGAATTTAGGCCAGACAAAAACTTGGAAACACGAAAGTCATCCCTGTACTTCTGTTGAACCCGTAAGTCTGTGGATAACGGTTGATAAACATTTAATTCATCCCACATCCCTTTTAATGTAGAGAAGTAGTCATCGAGTGAGCGATCTCCTTGTTGGAAAGAGAAAATCTGCTGATAAATTTGATATATACGAGAAGTATTCTGATCTGATGAATATAATTCTTTGAGTGTCCCAAACAGCTTTGGACGTCTCTTGGCAAGCAACATTATTAAAAATATCGGGTTCAAGACTATTCCAAAGTAAAGTCATGATATGAGCATCATTTTGGGTCCAAGTGGGATCAGTAGATGCATCATCAGTGATGTAGGAAGTCTCGCCACTAGCGCGCAGAGATACAGTTACTGCGCGGGACCATGGCAAATAGTTTGATCCATTTAATTTAATCGTGGTGAGAGACCGACGATAATCCTGAACAACATCCTTGGTGCCTGATGCACCAATGTCTCTATTCTCAGCATCTTTGTTCTTATTATCACCCATGATAAATAATAAATCAGAGATATAAACGAAGAGATCCGAGAGTTACCCACAGAAAAAAAACGTTAGTTTCAAATACCACAGATCAGCAGGGGTCGCCAGAAAGGACGGTGGCGGCCGGTGACGGCAACTTGCGGGAGTCAAAGCAGAGACCAGAGACCAGATCACCAAAACAGAGAGGGCAAATCAGAGACCAGATCGCCAAAAACGGAGACCAGAAAAAAACACGTCCAGGCGCAAAACAGAGAGTGCGGCGGCAGGACTGAACAGCGGCAGCCAGGGGCGGCGGCGGCCAGGGGCGACGGCTACGGCGACGACTGATGGTTTTTAGAAAAAAAAAAAGAGAACGAAGAGGAGAAAGTCAGGTTCCTAGAACCCGCTCTGATACCATGTCGAAATATACGAACGATACGATTTATTCTTCTCACAATGAGGAAATATATAGACTGTGTACAAGATGAATAAGGAAAGAAAATAATACGGAAAGAGGAAATTAAATCCCTAATTGATGCTACCTACCTAATTGACTAACTTGCCTAATTACAATATATATACTACCATATACAACATTATTTCCAACAACCATAATGCCCCTCTATCTTCTTCTGTATCCTCCTATGGTCCCTTTCTCTCTCCTCTCCATATACCTACGAAACATACATATATGTGTGTATATACAAAAGGTGATTCCCTATTCTTAGACTAAAATCACAGATTTACTTCCCTGTTTTGAGAATAAATTTTTAATCTTTTTAGTTAATTTCATGTTTACTAAAACATACATACAAGTATAGTACACATATGAACAATATATGATTGGAGGGTTGCCTGAACGAGAACCTATCTCGGCTAGGTGGTCTCTAGGGTGCTAAGTGGTGGCCGGCAATTGTGGCAGGCTGGGGAGACAAGTGGAGGTGGCAATGTTGCAGGCAGCGGTGGGTTCCTGGTTGTGGGGTGGTGGCATGGGTGATGGATGGGGAGGCAATGGCTTGCTCGTGATGGGAGTGGGCGGCAGAGAGGATGGATGGGGCGGCAGCGCATCAGTAACTCTTATTTCCTTGTTATTTCTTTATGGGGCTGACTCGTGAGTCTTCTTCTTGGATTATTAGGCTTAAGGGTTAAAATTTGGTTATATTGGGCTGAATCTTCTTCCTTCTTCTGGCTATCAGGCTTAGGTTTTCGATTTGGCAAGGTTGTCATTTTGAAGAAGATGAAACAAAGGGCCGTGTTGTCTTTTCCATTGAAATCTAACTTTACGAAGATTCTTTTCTAACACCAAGTTTTCAAATCAGTGCGTGTTGTCTTTTGCATTGAAATCTAACTTTACGAAAATTCTTTCTAACACCAAGTTTTCAAATCAGCGCGTGTGACACACTTTATCTTTAATTGGACAGAATTTTCAATGGTAGGTAGGTAAAGTGTAAAATGTCCAAAACGACAAGGTGCCAAATTGGCTATTAGTAGAAGTCAAGGAGGTGAAGTGCCAAAACCATAGACCACATGGACGTAATCTGCATTTTTCCTTACCCTTGCGTCTTCTAATTGGCATTGGGGAAGCTAACTTGAGATAATTAGAGGCCTTTTTTATTTTTATTTTGCATTACCATTGGCCCAAATGATTTTTGGCAGTTAGCCAACCTGTATGTCATTCGCTCCAGTTCTCTGATTAACACCTCAAAGATTATAAAACACACACAGAGCCTCTTTAAAAGATATTGTAGGCTGTAGTGACCTTCTCCACTTCTATAGTCTGACCTGCCAATACTGATATCACATAAAAACAACAGTTTGTTCCAAACTTCCTATATTGATTGCTCAAACTTATCCTCCAACGTATAGGAGACATTCAAAAGATAACAGAAACTAGCAGAAAGTTACATACGCAAACAAATGATCAAAGTTGATATTTGGAAGATGTTTGCGATCTCTAGTAGCGATTGGAAACAAACAAAAAAAGGAGCATGCAAGAAGAGCACCGATCAATTCCTGAAAGCAACAAAGACTTCACGTCAAGAAAGGCGGCCAAAAAGATCACCCAAAAAAAAAAAAAAAACCAAACAGCATAAGCTAAAAATGAATATATCTCTAGGAATTAATGCAGACCCAAAATGATCATGCTTTAGCAGAATATTTGGGAGACCATTACAATATATATGAGAGACCATTACAATAAATAAATGAGAGACCATTACAATATATACGAGAGACCATCACAATAAACATATGAGAGGACATTACAAAATCCAGTACTCCACTCACAAAAAAAATCATTGCACTTCTCAAAAATACAAGGGAAAACAGTAAATTTGTCAGCCCAAGTTTTCAGTCTAACAGAAGCCAAAACATACTCTAGATGCAACTATGGTTCTCACAATGAAATGTGGACTGCAAATAAACCATTACTTCGATGGTAAGCACAAAAGCGACTTTTGATGGGCATTGCTTTCTAGTATGAACTTTGATTTAAGACAATCCACAAGCCTACAATAGACATTTCAAAAGATGGTAAGCCCCGCCAAAAAGAACATTACACCTTACAAACAAGTATGAAACTCTGCTAGTGTGCAGGCCTATTTGTGCGTGTGCTATGGTTTGCCAAGTTATTTGTCCTCATTTATTCATTTTTTCTTTCAAAATTTGGAAAGAACTGAAAATTTGAACAATACAGAGAAGATTAGGATAGCACACACAAGTTGACACACTAAAACAATGCTGCACAACGATGTATGTACATAATGAAATTTGCCAATTTTACAATTGAATAACAAGCCTTGCATATAGTCATAGAATCAAACACAAGCATATGCATGCAAAACACACTGCATCTACCTGGCTGAGGAACACTATCCCTGCCTCCTGGGACTCTAAAATCCGAAGACCTGTTCTTAATCCTTCCATTCTTCCACCAGTACCATCTGCATCCTGATAATGAGCTTCTAACAAAGACGGCAACCGCAATATCAAATTCGCCATTACTGGGACGACTTCCCCGAACCATTTCGACGCCTCAGAACGAGACATCAACTGTTCAAGTAACAATTACTACTAATCATATAGAGCAAAATAATGTGAATAAAGCACCGCAAAATCCCTCATTATCAATTGACAAAAGCACCTCGCCGCAAATATTTTTCCTTTTGGCCGGGAAAAAGTTTCGAAAAATAGGAAAGGACTTGGCTATTTGAAACATGAAAAAGTCAAGACTAAACAAGGGGGAAGATAATTACGTCGTCGAAGAAGAGGGAGAAACCTTCGGCGGCGAAGGAGGCGAGGCGTTCGGAGGAGTGAGTGAAGGAGAGGGATTGCCTGAGGTCGGAAATGGCGAGGAAAAGGACTTCGCCGGAGTCAACTCTGCTTTGGTGGGGCCCAGTTGACAATGCTTTCAGAGCTTCCACAACTTGGGATGGCCAGAACAGTGACGACGAACGGGCCAACACCGGCAGATACGGTAGAATTGACCTCAAGTCTTCCCGATCATCCATTCTCTCTCCCTCTCTCTCTCTCTCTCTCTCTCTCTGTAGGAAAATTTGCTTGCGGAACCGTGGCAGGAGGATTGGAGTCGAGGGCAAATGAATATGCTTTCCGATCTCCATTTGGCGCGCTGCTTAAGCTATTGTTCTGTCAGTTTAATGATTTATTTAGATAAATCAGGTTAATAATTTAAGGAGTACTTAATGTTGAGTCCTACCTCTGAGACTAACCTAGTGTTACATCCTAGATATTTTTCAACATTAATTTTGTATCCTAAAATTCAAAAAATACCAAAAAAGACCCTAAAAATAAATAGAGCACTAAATCAGGATTGTCCTAAAAATAAGGGATGTATTCACCAACTTACCTTTAATATTACATTGAATGTCCAAAATTATCAGACGGTTTCTGTTCTTACCTTTGGTAATGTCCTAAACGTACGGGATGGTTCGTCTCCCTCTGTTCGTCCGCCAGAAACTCCATCCACAACCACTGTTTGGCCGTCGGTTCTCGTCCTACGGCCCCGTCACCGCGGCAGCGACTGAAGATTGGCGGACTGCTTCGTATTCTCCCGCTGTTTGTCCGCCAAAAACACTGGCGAAGACCACTGTTTGGCCGTCGCATCTCGTCCTACGGTCTGGTCACCGCGGCGGCAGCAACTGAAGACCTAGCCGTCGCATCTCGTCCTGCGGTGGTGTTTCGATCGAACACCCAGACATCCTGCGGTGGTGCATCTCGTCCTGCAGTAGTGTGTTCTGGGTTTTCTTACTCTGTGTAAGGGTTCTAAAATCGCAGTACCGTGAAGACGAACGGCGATCTAGGGGCCCGATCTACCGTCTATGATAGACCCTTGACGCGTATTAGGACCCATTGCAGGACATTACGTTGATGTTAGACTCTTTTGTGTGCGGTGGTAAATTTCGTAGAAAGGATGATAAATTTCAATTCATGATATTCAAACAGCCCCCATTTTTTGTGGACCGAAATGCTACTAATCACGTTGATGGTAAAATTGTATGGATGTGGTTAATTTCAGTGCGGGATTCATGTTCAATTTTACAAGTCAATTTCAGTGGTCAATTCATGGTCAATTTTACCATGGTTTCCTGATGGTCGCTCTGCATTTTACCATTTCGATAAACGTAGAGCCTAGGGCCACTCGGGCCATTTTGCAAGCGGAATGTAGATAGAACTATGGGCCGCCTAAAAGAACTGAAGTAACAACTGAGCCTGAGGAGTTGGGTTCCAATCTCCTTGCAGAGTTTTAAAATCCAGGGCTAAAATGAGGAATCTATGGGGCGCCTAAAAGAATTACAGAATTGCATATATGGGGCGCCTAAAAGCAACCACCAGGCTGATGCACAACAGAATTTATGGCCAATCCCAAAAATTTATCATTTTAACTTACGAACACAAACTCAATTTCAACCAAACCATCAATGCCGCGACATTCAATTTCCCTCTGCATTTTAGCATTTGATGGTAAGTTTATCTCTGCATTTTAGCATTTGATGGTAAATTTCCTCTCTGCATTGTACCATTTGATGGTAAATTTCCTCTCTGCATTTTACCATTTGATGGTAAATTTAACTCTGCATTATAGCATTTGATGGTAAATTTTCTCTCTGCATTTTACCATTTGATGGTAAATTTTCTCTCTGCATTTTAGCATTTGATGGTAAAATTCCTCTCTGCATTTTAGCATTTCCTCTCTGCATTTGAACAGTCGTATTATGGTAAATTTGTATCCGATGGTTAATTTGTATATCCGGGAAACTTTACTACATCACCGACTGTACCATTTTGATAAATTTCAGAACATGGTTAATTGCATACCATCTATAAAACATGGTAAATTTACATATCATCTAACAAACACAGTAAAATAAACGATATGGTAAATTTGCACATCATCTATCAAAAACATGATAAATTACATATCATCTATCAAGACATGGTAAATTCACCAAACATGGTAACTGCATAAACAAAACTCCGGCGAACATTAAATCCGGCGACGTGGTTTCCATAATCAATTAAATATTTTACCTTATTTAATTCCATAATTATAGCCATATTTATTGCCCAATTACAAACATACCAAACCAATACAAAATATCTTCTGAACCAAAAAGGATAAGACGGTAATCTACCACCACAAAATAAGGGTAAACATGTCAACCAAGCTAAATTGGGGGTGAAAACATAAGTTTAAAAAATGTATGGGATTCAACCCTACGTAGTGTAGGTAAAAAGGACCCTGATTTAATTTACCCATAATTTAACAGTAATATTGACTCAAAATAATTCTCAATTTATAGTTTTAAAATTAAAAACATGATTTCCAGAAAAATAATTTTAAAAATATGATAATCATACACATTTTATGACCATAGGAAATTCCAAGATGCAAGTTAATCTGTCTCAATATGCAAGTCAAAGAGTCGTTTGTTCAAGGGTGCAAACCAGTACACTCAGGGTGCAAGACTTAACCGGTCGAAAGACCATTATGCTTATTAGGTTTTCGTAAAAAAAATTTATACTTACCATTATATTCGTAATTTTAAAACTCATCACCATAAATGTAGGGATTATTTTGGGTAAGTAATATTATACAAAGATCAAATCGAGACCCATATGTCTCATAATTTTCTTAAAATGGATTCATGGACTTCACCACCACTGTCTGTCTCAAAGGTAGCTACTGAGGTTGAGTCATCATTAGTGTTTGTACTTTCTCACAAAAAATTAAAATAGACTTTATTTGGCCAAATTAAATTATTAATTTATTGGCTATTTTAGCTCATTTGAATTTAGTTGTTCTAGGTAAAATATGATTTTGTGCTTTGGTTTGTACCATGCAGCAAGAGTACACAGTGAAAATAAAAAACAAAAAAGCTCTCAATTATTGGCCTATTAGCTACTGATGACTGACTCTTAAGCTCGACGAGTGTACTGCAAGGGTTTGACCAGTTCATTTGAGAGTTTCGCAAGGGTTCCTTCAAAATAAGTCCAAGGGCAGGGGTGTACCCGACCATGGATCCTACGACGATTAAGTTAGTCGGGGTGTATGGCACTCTGCGTTTTGAGAATGGGAAAGTATATGTGTATGTTTTAGGCGACAATGTTTGCTTTCTTAAATTTAACGGCTCGTTTGCTAGCATTCAAATTATTAGAGGCGGTATCGGGATATAGTAACAGGGGTATGGTAGAAGAGAAGATTATAATGGACAGTTGATTAATTATATAAGGTGATTTGAATATTTTAAAGGGGATATGAGGGATGCAAGTAGGTAAACGATATTTTTGCAATTAATAACGACACATTCGTAGATAGAAGACAGATATAGGAGGGGCATAGTTGCATAGAGTTTGGATTGGGTAGTGGGTGGCCAAATTTAATATCCTTTCAATGAGATAAAAGTATTCCCCGAATATTATATCCGGGGCATAACCACCAACTATGGGTTGACCCAGATAACAATATAAGTGTTGTTAAATTATATCCAAGCATCTCCAACCCCTTAACAAACAGCCCTCAAGGGTTTTTCCTACTTGATACTTGTTACCCATTTTTGCTAATAGGGCTTTGAGTTACCACACATAAAAAGAGTGACAGGGGGATTTTTTTGTTCTGAACCAAGTAATCAACGAAATTTCTCTCATTTATAGGCCATAAGCCCAACCTACCAAGTCACAAACTTAATTCTAGGGTTTTGAGTGTGAGGATGCAAAAGGCCAACAATCCAAATGGCTTCATATGTAACTACACGTTCAAACATTGATCGCTGGCACCTCTTTTTTTTCAGTTCATGCAAACATATCAAATCAAACCTCTATTAATACAAGTAGTCTCGTTCTTAGAGGAGTGCTTTTGTTCATTTGTGGTTCTGATGGAATCAGATGCATGCCACCACCTTCAGTACACAAGCCTCAGGGAAAAGTAACACATTAAAAGTGGGCTTGCTAATTACTGATGGTAGATGGTGAGGGCTGTTGAGCTCAGCTACCAAATAAAGCATGTCTTCCAGTCATGCCTTTTGTTATGAAGGGTGATTGACAAAAATGCCCTTTTGAAACCGGGTTTTTATGGTTAATGCAAATATGCCAAAACAGACCTTAGCTAACTTTAAAAAGTCTAGGTTTTGCTTACCTGGAAAGAGATGGGTTTCTTACAAGAACCATGCAATACAAAATTGTTTTTGCAATCACCTAAGAACAATGGAAACTTCTTACATGATTGTGTGACGTTTCAAGGGTGCGCATCGTGTCAAACATCAACTGTGTTGAACACTTTGAGGCACTTGTCAGACATTCGTCCAAATAGGCGTACTATTTTTTTAATGAACAACCTTCGACCATTTTAGAGAAAATCAAAGCATATTCAGCACAAAAACACCAAGTGAAATGTATTATACAATTGCTATTAAAAAATAGCATGGGAATCAATGAAAAAACAAAAAACTAATACCTATTAATCCCTCGTCCTCCAAACAATAATATTGTAGGAATTCTCTAGTAGCTAACGTGCATCATCTATAATGCACTGATTGATGGACTATACAGTTTGTTAGTTTTGATAACTTTTATGGAATGCAGTCTAAAAATCAAGGACACTTCTAAGAAGATGGCCTCTCCACACCGACACCCTTCTCGACACTTGTTGAACATTCGTACAATGTGGCAATCCAATAATTTTTTATATTTGCGTGCACGGGAACAATGTCCATAACATAGATTAAAGGTGTTGCAAGTTTGGAAAAAAATATTAAGATTCAATGGAGAATAAAAGCAATGTACTTTTATTCTTCTCGATCTCTCGTAGTATAATCTCTCATAGTATAAGCATTTTGTTTTAGGAAATTTGCTTTAGAAGTTGTGCCATCTACGATCAATTTATCGACGGAACAAAATTTTCAAAAATGTTCACATTACCTTTGTTTGTGATGGAACCCCATATTAATGTGAATCATATATTCATGCTTAAATTTGGAATTCGTGGATTCTCTAAAAACTCGAAAGGTGTTGTGCCAATTTTTCAACACATATTGAATAAAATACTTATTTACATGACATATAACAAAGATCAATAATATGTTTCTTGCACATACTTTGTTGTGTCCTGGAATTTCTGAAAATCGCCATTACAAATTGGCATCAAAATGTTCTGTACAAAACAAGTTATTTACAAATTGGCATCAAATGCAGTTTAGCCACTGCATCAATCTTATCTCCAAACCACAATTCGTATATTTTTAATATTTCTAAAATTCATAAATAGTTACCATTCACAACAGCAGGCACGGTGTAGTCTACCACAACCAAGTTTGGATATTCTTCAAACGTAGAAGTTAGTATGCTCTCTCTTTCAGAAGGTCCATAGACTTGGATCTCTTTCCCTCCCACTTGCACAGTTATCCCAGACACTTCCGAATTGCTAAATGATACAGGAACTAGAGAAAGTCCTGTTGAAACAGCTGCTTCAACCACTGCCTTACCCATTTTACCAGTACAAACCATTCACCTGGGAATATTGTAACCATGAAAAGATGAGATGAATACAAGTGAAGAATGATTGTATCACTAGAGGAGGAAATTTTTCCTACAGAATGTTTCATCACCAAATTTGAAAAGTATATGGAATATCGACATGCCTTTTTTTGCCTAGAGAGGATTCAATAAGCCACCCTCAGAGAAATTAGAGAAATAAATAAATCAAACCACAAGGGTATTTACCAGTTTAAATGTAAGCAAATTAACCATAGAGGCATCCACACATCAATCACATGACCAATAATTGACTCGGGGACACAATCGGCAAGTTGTAAGCATAAATTCAGTCGAGGACTTACAACTCAAATCTTCACTCTGATAGTCTTCTGCGCAAGCTTCTCACTTTTCTCTTTTCCACTCTTCATCGGTCCAACTATGCAGACGCTTTGGTTTCCATAGAGATCCCCATAAGTCCTCATTCCAATCTCCTATGGCGTCATCGACTAGATTTGCCCTCATCGCGGGACTTAACCAAACACTTTATGGCACGAGCTGACGAGAGCCATGCACCACTTGTGTCCACATTCCCGAAGGCACTCCTCTCTTTCAACAGGACTCGCAGCATGTCAAGGCCAGTATCTTTTCTAAAAGTTTAGGTAGGTGGTTGAGTGTCACTTTTCAGATTCAACTTCACGATTGAAACGAAAAGTTGTTAGATTTGCTTTTAAGTCAATGTGGCCCATTCTGCTTACACAAAAGCAAGTCCAACTACAAGAGGTGTCTTAATTCATCAAATCTCCCATCAATCAAGAAAGGGTAATAGGTATAATTGGACTTCATCTTTAGTCCAACACTATCCAACAATAGCTAATGCTTTGTTACCCAATGGCAAGGGGATGGATATGTAATGAATCTACATGTGTGTGTAAATGAAATGGTTCAATCCTCTAAGATTTCTCTCTCAAATTCTAGTTCATCATTTGAACAAAAAGATAGTTTTGGAAAGAAACTTAGAATAGCTGAGGGAAGCAAGCTTTTTCAGAAAAGTGTGCAAAAGATTCATGCAAAGCCAAATGTAAAACAAAATCTTAACCTAATATCATCCTCAAGAGAAGTTTAGAAAGGCTACGAGGTGACCAAAAAAAATGTAAAAATTTGTACATCTTGGACTTGGTTGACTTGTGCTTCTAAATGCCTATATCCTGGGTGAGGTTTTCATTGTGCCTACAACGCTGGCCCCAAGAGTGCAGGTCCATGAGTTGGCTACCTAAGGATTTCTCTGATGGATAAGCACTTTGAATGCCCTTTTTTTTTTTTTTTTTTTTTGGGGGGGGGGGGGGGGGGGGGATGCATTAAGATGGGAAAATCTACTTTTTACTTCTATGGTCAATTCAAACCAATATTTTTTCCAAACAATCATTGATTGGAGCTAGTTGGCTTCTAAAGTTCTTGGACTTCAATAAATAATTCATCTAAAAGGGTCTTTGGAAAGCTCTTTATAACCTTGTGTGTTTTTTTTAGGTAAAAATGCTAACCTTGTATCGTGAAGTCCGTAAGCTAGATGACCATTTATGATGTGGTAATAGATTCAAGAAAGAGGTTTAAGATGGGAAAATCTACTTTTTACTTCCATGGTCAATTCGAACCAATATTTTTTCCAAACAATCACTGATTGGAGCTAGTTGGCTTCTAAAGTTCTTGGACTTCAATAAATAATTCATCTAAAAGGGTCTTTGGAAAGCTCTTTATAACCTTGTCTGTTTTTTTTAGGTAAAAATGCTAACCTTGTATCGTGAAGTCCGTAAGCTAGATGACCATTTATGATGTGGTAATAGATTCAAGAAAGAGGTTTGACTTCTAGGTTCTAGGAATTTTGGATCTAATAAAAGTCATATTTGTTTAGTGACTTAGGTGATTGGTACATGTTTCGAATTCGCATTGGTTGATGCTTGCCATTTATTTGATTGTAATATTCGATCATGCTTGAGCTTGGAGTGAAAATGTTGAGTGCATTTGATAATGGGTAGTTTTCACCAAATCAGATGTATACTCTCGAGGCAATTGACTATCTAGCATCTAGAATGATTGTCTCCCTTGGTGCTTGCATGATTTGCACATTTGTCTTGCCTCCACTATTCTACACTTAGTGTTTTACTTACTTTGCACCTAGGAGCACATATAGAGGGAGCAGTTTCCATATTTCCATCTATTCATACGCAAATTGCTTGATGTAGTATTTCCTAAAGGCATTCATGTCCACCTTTTTAATTATTCTTTTTATTCCATGTAATTTGTGTTTGATTGCATGGATAGATAAGGGGTAGTATCTACCAATGGATTGTCTCAACAACTGTGAGTTAACCTATTGTTAAAAAATCATCAGAGCTATACATGTGAGACCCCGACCCGGAATTTGGACATTTAAGGGCTAAATTATTACTTAAATAGTTCAATCGAGAGTAATTTGGTTAATTCGATAATAATTTGATTTTTAATTGGGATTGGGAAGTGGTCCCAACTTTTATTTTAATCTGTGTTCAAAACCCCCAAGTTAAATTGGACGATTTATGCTGGAGGTGTGACTTAGTGGAGCGTTGCAACGTACGGTGGTGGACCAAGAAGCATTGAAAGATTTTTCCATGTAAATCCAAACAACAGTATATATACTACGTTAGATATTTGCATGCGTTGTATCAGACACAGAGGTGTCTCTTGACACCTCCTGCTTCCATCTTTGCGTATACATCACCCATTAACCTCCTCAAATTCAGTTCTTCGACAAAAGTCAGAGAGCTAGAGAGAGGGAGAAGCTTCATCGCCTGTTCTACAACCTCCAGCAGCTTTTCATCTTCTTCAACTAAAGTTTTACATTGAACATCGAAGGTCCATAGGTAAGCAAATCTCTTGCCAATTCTTCGATTTTAGGACTAAGGTAGACTTAGTTTGATCATATTTGCTAAATATCAAAACGTATTTGAGGTTAGAGTAAGAAACCATAAGAAACGATGACCTGAAATCCATTCTGTAACACATCCGGCCACGGATCCGGTCACGGATCCGACCACGCATCCGGATTTCCAGAACCCTAGCCGGATTGGCTACCAGATTGGACAGTTTTGACCCCGAACTTGATTTTGAGCTCCAAAATGCTACGGATCTCGGATTAACCCGAAATTTGGTATGAATGTACCTTGATATGTTAGCTTTCATTCCCAATTGGAACCAAATCGTTTGGACTTCTATAACTCCTTAAATTAAGATTTCCATAGAAGCTGTCTGTTTTAGACCAGTTTTGTACCAATGGAGTTTTCACCTATTTAAATGCGTATGGAAGCTTTGTGGCCTTCATAGAATATGTTCCTAACATCCTAAGATAGTATTCTGTTAAATTTGGTGAACTTTGGACATGAGATGGTTGGAGTTTCACACTGAATTCTGTTGAGGTAAATTTTAGAAAAGCTGTCTAGTTTTGTACTTCGATAATTTGGGACTTGGGAACCTCTATTTTGACTTCGTAACCATCCGAGCTTATGTACATTAACTTGAGGACATTGGTAGACCTAGTGTGATTTGTGCATTCCCTATCTTGAAGTAGTTTGGGCATAAAATGTCAACGCCGAAGTATTAGAAATTAGGAATAGGTTATTAAATACTTATATTCCTTGTTATAGGAATCGATCGTGACATCGGAATCGGTGCAAATCATTGGACTACGTAATGCAACATGAGGTGAGTCTTGATATGCTTGTTCTACTTGTATGTTTAAAAACGTGACCGAGCATGTGAATTTACTAAATCCTGTTAATGGTTGTTCATATTGAAACCATGCTTATGCACGACACATGACTGATTAGCATGTGATGCTATGTTATAAATTGATGACCTCATTAAAGATGATCATGTATTGACATCATGTGAAACACGGTGATTCCCTGACCGCTGGGGGTGTGACAAGCGGTGGTTTGAGATAAGACTGGGTCCCATGACCAGGTGGCATCGGATGACGTCATGCCAATTTTGAATTATTATTCGAGGGTCACTCCCTTTATCAGTTCTGGCATACACCGTTGGTTGGTTTGTTGATTTTGTTACAAAGTATATTAGGTTGTTGAATCAGATGCTGATAACCCACGGATTATGAAAACTATGAACTATTTATCATGTCCTCGGCTACGGCCTATGAATCAATTTACGAACGTTGTTGACATGCTAATGAAATGTTTATAATGAGATTAAGTCATGACAAACCTGTAAAACTTGTATATCTTGATTCATACTAGCGTTATGCTAATGATGTTGTTAAACAACATACCAGGTAACGAGACATGAGGCATTAGGGCCTATGGAAACTCAAGTATGATCATTTGGCCTTTTGCTCTAAGAAGCTGAGATGTATCGTATAAGTCGGTAAATATCATGTTACATGTGAGATATGCCATGTTGGGGCTAATAATATATTGTCTATTGTAACTTTGCAGGTTTTAGTGATATTGGCACTTTGCATGTTCTTGGGTTTATTAGTTGGATTATTTTATATGCTTCCGCGCACTTTGAGAATCTTTCAAGATTATGGATGAATGACAAGTAAAAATTTCAAAACTCGATTAGTGAGAGGCCTTCGTGAGTTGGACTCATTGGCCGGTCATTGATCATTCCTATATTGGGATGGGTCGTGACAATACATTATTGTTGCATCCACATATTAAAGGTATTCTAAACAAGTTGCAAACTAATGCAACATCTGTGATGGTCAAATTCACTCAAGTTTTGCCACATTTCAATCCCAAGTGTTTTTGGCACTTAGTTGCTTGAAAAACAGGGGTGAAGAATGCTTGAATGCTTCAACTGGCCTCAGATTGGCCAAACAAAGTATGATAATTAAATCGAGGGAAACCAAAGAAATTAACCTTGCATGGCTTATGTAACTTGTTGACACTATTTAGCTACTATGTTTACCGAAGCAATAAACATGAATTCTCAAGAGTCATGACAACCCTTCTCTCCCACTTCCAACTTTAGAAAGCACTGTTCCCACAAAGATGAACTCATTTCACTTCTTGTAATCCAATAGGATAGGAAAGGGGTCTTGGGCTGGCACAAGCAAATTATGCCCAAACCTATTCACAGACCACCCAAAATTCTTATTTGGTGGTTGGGCCTCTTCAAATTCCATTGTATACAAGTCCTTTGCCAAAGAAAAAAATCAGAGAAGTCCTTCGGAAATCCTTATCGGGCTGGTGTTCTGCAAAACCACCATAATCATAATTTATCCTCACATTATCCTTAATAAATTAGTATTGGAACCATGTCTAGTGCAGATCAGGGCCATTAGGCTGTACCGCAATGATTGATGCTTTTGGTTGGAGGTAATGGTTGTTGGAGCCATAGATGAAGCAAAGTGGAAAAAAGGGTTGGAAAAGCAAGAGGTTAAGGTATATGTGCGTTGGGCAGTGATGCGTATTGCTTTCTGGAGTTTTGTCAAAAGATCTCTTGATTAGTGGGAACTTCTTGACTGACAAGGTGCATGTTGTTTTACTTGGGATTGTTGTCGACAGGTTTCCAATTTCCGCATAAATTACGTGTCTTTTGATGTGATTCATGTGATTGACTAACTAATTAAGAGATTATTGACGCTTGAATTTTGAAGTCTTATTTCCATGGGGTTGACATACTCAAACTCTGGTAACGTAATACATCAGTTTCCGAATGCTCAAGTTAAATAAAACTAATGGAACCGTGATATTTTGGTCTAAATGAAGCCTTGGATTTGCTTGAATAAAATCCAACTGACCAGAAGAAAACAAAAGCACATACGTGGAGCTAATACACATGCTCGAATGGGGAAAAAGTTAAAAATGGAGGGAACTTCAGTGATATGGCATACTAAGGTGCACTTACCAAGATTGTATTTTGCATTAGTTCCAAAGATTTCTCAAGACATTGCATGGATGTGTTTGACATTGCAACCGCCATAATAGCTGACAGCCGTTTCCTAGAGGAAATAACTCTTACCCATCTTCTGCGGTCATTTACTGCTTCAAATTTTCCTCTTACGGGGATAAAAGATGTTGGCACTTTAATAATAACTACCATAACCTGTAGCGATGTTAATGATGAGTAAAGCCCTAAAACTACAAATCTAAGGGAATGTCTGAATAAATCTACATCTTACAAGACTAATGGAACATGCCAAAATGACACACTACTGCCAGGCTTAACTTCTGTGGCTGTGTTTGCAAAGCTTCTATATACACAGATCTGTATACATGAATGGTAACCTGTAGAGAGCATATTTCTTTTCCCGTCCTTTTTGGTCAGCAATGGTAATGTGTAGAGAAGCAATCGATGCAAGTAATGAAATTGCAAGAGACTTGTACAAGAACCTTAATCTTTGAAATCGCTAAGAGACTTGTACAAGAGCCCTAATCTTCTCCAACCTAGTAACTAGCTCGTATTTTTTGGAGCATGAAATATCACATCCGAGAATTCATGGTGCTTCTGTATCTGCATCTGCGTTAAATTGATTCACTCTTGGTAAGTGTATCGGATTCATGATACTCCAGGAGGAGGGTTTATTTTACTAGCCCCAAACCATATTATGTTTAAGTATCTAAACTACCCATAAGAAACAGCAAACATAGAGAGACGACGAGAGAGATGGAGGGAGATAAACAAAGGGATCTAGAGGGAGTGTACCTGTTCGATAGTATCAAATTTTGGGATGCTTCTGATTCTGATGGCCTACCGGATATATCTAACGACAACTAATAAATTAAAGAGTTACGGGGACGACCATGGAGAGAGGGAGAGAGGGAGAGAGAGAGACAAGTACCTGCGAGGGATCTGAGGATATTGTAGGATAGGGTCTCAAACGACGGCATTTTTGAACCTTAATAAATTGTACAAGATGCTCGTTTTGAGGGCGCTGCATCCCTATCACCGGATCCATAGAGCACGTATCAGTGTTTGCCTTTCCCTCCAGAAAAAATAGGAAGAAAGACTCAAAATTTATGAGAAAACATGTTCTCTTCTCCACCGGTGATGCAATCTCATTATCAAAAAACACAGCATTCATGCCCTCCTCGTCGTCTTCAACCGGACCACTCCTTCCGATGATCGTCTCTTCAGTATTCAAAAACTCATCATCTACAACTACTACTACAGCTTCAAAAATTTTTGAAAGCCACATTGAAGAAGAAGAGGATGATTTGGACGCATTGCAGTGCGTAATACAAGATAAGGACCTTCTCCACAAAAGCCATAATTCCGGACTTCACGTCCTGGACCTAATCGACTGCGGTTCTCTTGAACTAAATCCCACCCTTTATAACAAGCTACTCAATAAGTGCACCAAACTTGGCAACCTTCAAGAAGGCCGGATCATCCAAGCCCACTTTCTCCATTCCCACTTCAGCCGCTCCCTCGTCATCTAAAACACCGTCCTCAACATGTATGCCAAGTGCAGCAGTCTTGACGAGGCCCGCAAGGTTTTTGATGAAATGCCTAAAAGATACATGGTTACTTGGACTACCTTAATTACTGGTTATTCCCAGAACAATGGACCTCAAGATGCGCTTCTCTTGTTCCCTCAAATGCTCCAAGTCGGTTTGAACCCCAACCAATTCACCTTCTCCAGTCTTCTCAAGGCTGTTGGAGCCGTGCCTAGCGGCAGCAAGGGTAGGCAAGTTCATTGTTTTGTGATTAAGTATGGTTTCGATTCGAATGTTTACGTGGGGAGTTCACTTGTGGATATGTATGCGAGGTGCAGCCAAATGGATGAAGCGTGCTTTGTGTTTGACATGCTACTTAGCAAGAACAATGTTTCTTACAATGCTCTGATTGCCGGGCATGCTAGGATGGATGAGGGAGAGCTTGCGGTTTCTTTGTTTTGTAAGATGCAAAGAGAAGATTTCAGACCTACCCATTTTACTTATTCTAGTGTTTTAACTGCTTGTGCTAGTACTGGAGCCTTGGAGCAGGGAAAATGGGTGCATGCCCACATGATGAAGTCGGGGCAACAACTCTTTGTGTTTGCTGGCTGTTAGGCAAAAATTTGATCTTTGCTTTAACATAATCTCACTTACATAAATAGTAAGTTTTTATTATGTAGGTCGGACCCATTCAAAATATAACATATTTCTTAATTACATCTTTTGATAAAAGAAAACCTTTTGATTCCAACTATGGTAGGTTTAAGAGCTAAATAAATAAATAACATGGAGTTTATTTACTTTGGCAAATAAACATTGAAATACACAAAAGATTGTGAGAAAACGGCATCACTGCTAAAAAGAAAGCATCCCAACTAGGTTGGCACCCAATCCTTAGCCAATCATATGCCATCCACATTCAAATAATGTATACTAATTGTGACTGAACCCATATAGTGGGTTGCCTACGTATTCGAATCAAGAATGAATCTGGACTGGAATCAAGTCAAATCGTAGTTCTAATATTTGTAAAATATTTTGATATTTGGGTGAATAATTAAGGTTCACCAATTTAAAATTACAACTGAATCCATATAAATGGATTGCCTACGTATCCGATTTAAATCGGAATCAAGTCGATACGTAGTTCCAATATTTTTAGCAAAAGTATTTGATATTTGATATTTATATTTTTTTAGGCAAACTTTGACTTGTTTCTCAATTGGCTCATGGCCATAAATATTGAGATATGTCCAATCTTTTAAGCAAATTAGTTGCAAATACGCTTAAGGCCTTAAAATAGCCAACTTAGGCTAATTTCTTTTTGGGCCTTGAGGGGGGCAATTTACAACCCGTAAAGGGTATTTTTCTTTTAAGCCGCAAGAGGCATCAATATTTTGTTGAGACCGCATGGGCGTCAATAATTAGTTGAGACTGTTAGAGGTGTCAATAATTATTTAAAACCGCAAACGTATATCAATATTTTTGAGACCACGGGGGGTGTCAATATTTTTTGAGACTGCAAGCGGTGTCGATAATTAGTTGAGACCGCAAAGGGTGTCAATAATTATTTTGAGACCGCAAGGGCGTATTTATATATTTTTAAGACCGTGAGCGGTGTCGATAATTAGTTGAGACCGCTAGGGGTGTCAATAATTATTTTGAGACCGCAGTGGTATTAATATATTTTGTTTAAGACCATGAGCGGTGTCGATAATTAGTTGAGACCACAAGGGTGTCAATAATTATTTTGAGACCGCAAGGGCTTTTTTTTTTTTTTAAAACCACGAGCGGTGTCGATAATTAGTTGAGACCGCGAGGGGTGCCAATAATTATTTTGAGACCGCAAGTGGTATTAACATTTTATTGACCACAAGTGGCGTAATAAACATTTAATTTGTAAGACCAAGTAAACATTTATGCATAGAAATTATGGACTCACCATGTGATATAATATGGCTTGGTGTTAGGAAACCCTTTTTTAATTAAATGTGATCCAACAGAAAGATCACATCATACGGAACACCAAGTCATGAATATTTTATCAAATCACTACTGGTAAAGCCAAGTCATTCCGCAACTGATGGGGATTTCAAATATTTTTTGAAACTCAACCACAGGGTTCTAAAAAAAAGGTTGTTTTATCAATAAATGATTTGAAAACGCCCTGAATTTTTGGAGATAATACAAATCTCTATACCCATCTTGACAGGGTAAAACTTATTTTGTTTTGATAAACAGATTTTGGATAGATCCAAATCTCTTTGTGTTTTCATCTTTATAAAAGAAGATAAAGAATATGAGAAACTCTCAAAAGTGAAACCCAAAATTTTAAAGACCCAGAGAGAGAGAGAGGAGAGAGCAGAGCATATCAATTTTTTTGTTTAAAGAAAACAGGGAGAAGAAGAAAGTTTTATACCTGAATTCGTCGAGGTATTTTCTGCAGGTATGATGCCCTTCTTTTTTTCGTCTTTTTCTTCTCTGTTTGCGTTAGGAATTTTTTGATATCTTCTTCACTTTGAAACTTCTGTCCGTCTCCCCTCTTTTGTTTTTTTGTTACCAGTCCTCTTCTTTAACCTCCACTCCTTAGTTTATATAAGGAAGGACAGTACACCCACGTTCACAAGTACAGCCACGTTTACCATGTATAGGCATGTTGGGGTAAGTGGGTAGTTGGCTTTTATAAACCAACTTTTTTGTTTACGGGAGATGGACAGAAAGAGACAAGAGGGGGTTTGTGTAATTAAACCCCTCTTTTACTGATTTGCACATGAGAGTGAAAAAAAAAAAGGAAAGTGTGTGTTTGACCTCCTTTTTTATGTAATTGACCTCACCATTTTTCCAGTGGTGTACTGTTGTTGCAAGGCCTACTATCTTAGGCCCCAGAACTCACGAGTAGGAGTTTCTTTGTTTTGTAATGCTCTAGGTCACCCTACACACCTATGTGTATGTATATACACACACACTATTTTACGTGTGCTATTTTTTTTACAATTCATATGCTCAATCAAATAAAACAACATTAATGATGTGTGTTATTTAATTATAGAGTATGAGAATTTTAGTTTCAACAGTGCCCCCTCGAACATTGTGCATGACATTTTTTTTTGTTGAACATGTACGGTGTTCGACTCCTCAATGGATTTTGAATTATAAGGTCCTATAAATGATTTGACCTTTACAAAAATCATATATCACAAATTGTGCATGAATTTTTTTTTAAAAAAAAAAGAAAAACCTTTAGTCCTAAAAGCTTATTGCGGCTGTTTTTTTTTCCGGCAATAATTCTTATTTGAACTCATTTTTCTTTTTCTTTATAGCAGGAATGGATGCTTACGGAAATATGGGTATTCAACGAGCAATTACTGAAGACGGCAGAGAATATATGGATGTCCTTGCATATACGAGATCAGCTTCCATAGGCAAAATTTCTGTTTCAGCACCGCCTACCAGTCAAATCAACTAGAATAGTACTGATAGTGTACCAAGTGGAATTTTTGAATTTGATCGTGCAAAGGATGATGATGTAGTAAAGGTTTGCAGGGCATATGGTGCTCGCTTCACGGCATTAACTTTGAACCCAGTTAATAACAATGATCATGGAGAGCAAAATTTTAAAGTTGGGCCAGAATTTTATCCCGTTCTGCACAAACTGTTACATGATAAGGTACGTTGGGGGCGTGAATACAACTTTCCAGGCTGTGCTGGTTTTCAACCTTTTCTCATGGAATGGGCAGAAGTAATTTTGGAGGATCATGCTGACGTTCTTAATCAAGCCAGTATATATGGAGCAATAGCTGTTTCCCGATATCCATATGACATTTGTTCAAATGTCATGCGGGCGTTTGTTGAACTTTGGAGTCCCTTGACTAACACTTTGCATTGTGGCGGTGGAGAGATGAGTATCTCACTTCACGACTTGAAGGTCATCGGCGGTCTTCCAATATATGGAAGTGTTTACGAAGAGTTTTTACCTTCCAATGAACAATTGATTGAGAAAGATCAACAAGGAAGTGAGATTTATCCCGCAGTGGTCTCTGAACTTTTACTCATTCATACCCGATTATGTAGACATCTTCAGACGTCAATCATAACATGGTCGCAATGGATTGATTATTTTTATCGAGGAAAACCGACTTATGAAGCATTTGGCAAACTTAAAGGAACTTTGAGCTTCAAACACAATTTGTAGATTTTGCAGATGCCGTTTAAGGTATCAAGAATTGGAAATTTAGCTGGCTTTTTAGCTCTTTGGCTTAGCAGGTATACTTATCTGTTTCTTCTTTGCAAAATAAATAAACAAATAAATATGTATATTTATGTGCTTATTTATTTATTTATTTTTGTTTTGAACAGATTTCTTTTTCCGTTCAAGAATAATGCAATAAGACCTGAGACATTTATCATGGCTTCCTTCATGGCACAAGGGACAAAGATTTCTCTCGCGCCAGCGGTATTGGGCTTTATATATCACAAGCTTGGTGAAATATCCCAACACCCGCGAGGTCTTGGAAGAGCCATCATAGCTTTTCCAATGCATTATTTAGTGGGATGGCTGGGAGAACATTTTCCTGTCTTATATAATCGAAGGCCTGAGGAGGGATTTCCTGAGAATTACCCACTGCTTGCGAGATATTCTGGCCTTTTTGCAGAAGTTCCTACCGTATTTCAAGCAAGGATAATGTTCAGAGCAGAAAGTTATGTCAACTATTATCCCAATCCATTTGATCAAATTGAAGATGCTCAATTTATGGATGACGGTAGACTTTCTGATGATCAGTTTGAGTTTTTGATGGCTATTCGATGTCCCGATTTGCCTGTACGAGTTGGAGGTAGCATGTGGATCGAACCGTATCATCCGAATCGATTTGCTCGCCAATTTGGATTTGACCAAGGGGTCCCAGCTAACATTTTTCGTTCTGATACCAGTCAAAGAGGTCTTTGTGGTATTGAGCAAATGGCAATAGGATGGACCTCACTTATTTGTTGAGAAAGTTACGCTCTTTTTTACATCCCATGTATGAGTCGTAGAGGCATTTGTTCTTGGTGGTATTGCTCTTACTGGGTGAGGAGTTCTACTCCTTATTTAGGGGTTTCGGTTCGAAAAGTTCATGAACTCATAACGAAGACGCCCGTAAGGAGTAAAGCTCCAATTTATATTATTGATAATATCCGAAAGACTTCTGCCAATGTAGGAGGAGCTGTGAAAATTTCTAAACTCAATGCAAAATCTTGTGAAGATAGTCACATGATAAAGCAAGACCAGATGCTAGCTCAGAAAAGGACCATTTCAAGCACCTCAAAAGCACCACTAGAAGATAGAGATTACAAAAGATCTCGTTACAACAAGTCTGATAATTCCGATGATTCAGGTGAGTCTAATATTAGAGCACCATTTATGGATATTGAAGTGGGGAATTCTTTACAAGTTGATAATGAGGACAACTATGAGATTCTTGTGGGGTTGAATGAGACGAGTATCCCTATAAATGAATCCGGAATAGATTTGGATCTAGTGGATTATGACAGCCCTCATGATCATGTGGAGAATATGGACTTATCTCTAGTTGTTGAAGAACAAACAAAGATATCTGATAAGATAAGTTTTGAAAACCCACACAAAATTGCATTCTCTCTTCAAGATTTTGCAAAGAAGATCAAGACTGATGTTGGAGATAACGTTGATGAATTGACAAGGAATTTTGTCGTAGGCCTCATAAAAAATTTAGCAAGCATGTCTACCACTTCTTCTCTTCAAGAGTTATTAGAATTGCGTCCAAAAATTAAGAAGTCATTGGACATGATTTTTCGAAATGTCTCAGAATCTGAACCTGGTAGGGAAGAGATTGACTTATTTTCAGGCAAGGTTTCTCAATTACTTTCTCTATCCGAAGATGTTGACCGTAGCAAAGCTCTTTTGGAGACAATTGACATGGATGCTATTGAGGCCATCACTGAATCTCATAGGGAGTGCATCAATACCCGAGGCTCTTTGAATTTAAAATTAAATGATGCTTTGACGAAATCAGAAGAACTTCGAATAAGGGAAGCACGGATTTTGG
This sequence comes from Arctostaphylos glauca, assembly GCA_019985065.2. Taxonomy (NCBI): domain Eukaryota; kingdom Viridiplantae; phylum Streptophyta; class Magnoliopsida; order Ericales; family Ericaceae; genus Arctostaphylos; species Arctostaphylos glauca. The sequence goes on from JAHSPW020000015.1 coordinate 5,189,873, forward strand.
AGGAAGAAGCTAGAATCCAAGCCATGAAGATTCAGCTAGAGGTTGACAAGACTCAGATAAGCGAAGAAATTAAGCAAATAAACTCTTCACTTGATTAGAGTAAGACACTTGAAGAAAATTATCAGAAATTACTTGCTGAAGCTGGTCATGACAAGGTTCAAGAATGAGCATGTTTGAAGATTTGCAAGCTGAGATTCACAATTTGCGTGAATCTTTCTTTTCATTTTTGTCACAAGAATGAGCATGTTTGTTCTTGTTTTAGAACTAGTAGTATTTTTTTATTTATCTTAAGTTGAATTCTTCCCTTTCTTTATGCAATCCCAAGATAAACTTTAATTGCTCAACTTGTAGGAGACAATTGTCCTATCATGACATAACTGAGATACCTTATTTTGGGATTATGGCTGCATCTATTTCTAGATTGCCTACGTACCCTTAACGGGATCAAGCCTTTCATAGTTCATAGGGAAACAAAATTGTTTGATGGTTGTGGGGTTGCGTCTTATCTTCTTGTACCAAGACTGCCTACGTACCCTCTAAGGGATCAAGCCTTTCGTAGTTCATTTTTTGTGTGTACATAAAAGATTGTGAGAAAACGGCATCACTGCTAAAAAGAAAGCATCCCAACTAGGTTGGCACCCAATCCTTAGCCTATCATATGCCACCCACACTCAAATGATGTACACAAACTCATTGATGTGATCAAGGATATCATGCAGTTTTAACTCTTGCGACAAGGAGCATGCTCTTTCTTACAGTTTCAGCTCTTGTGAATAGGAGCATGTCTTTCTTAAGCATAGAACTTTTTAATGAACTTCCCATTAACACAAGGATATATGCATTTTCCTTCTGAATTTGATAGTTCATATGCTCCTTTGGGGAAAACCTTAGTAACAACATAGGGTCCTTCCCATTTTGCTTCAAATTTTCCTTTCATTCTTCTCGTGAGAACAGCAGATCGTTTTACTGTCAGAACTAAATCACCAATCGAAAAAGTTCTGTATTTGACCTTCTTGTTAAAAGATCCTGCCACTTGGGCTTGGTAAATTTCAAGTCGTTGTTGGGCTTTAAGCCTTTCTTCATCAAGTGCTTCAAGCTCAGCTAGTCTAATTTTAGCATTATCATCTGGATTTGTCAACTGTGTGGCAACTCAGAGGGATGGCAATTGAACGTCTAATGGGAGTACAGCCTCAGAGCCGTAAACTAGGTTGTATGGTGTGCACCCAGTAGATGTACGTACAGTTGTCCTGTATGCCCATAATGCTTCTGGTAAGCGCTCGTGCCAGTCTCTTTTATGTTTAGAAACCAGTTTCTTGAGAATCTTTCCAAGAACTTTGTTGAAAGCTTCTGCTTGGCCATTTGAGGATCGATTATAACTGGCAGAGCGCCCATGACGAAATTTATACTTTTCACACAATTTGGCAACTGCCAAACTCTTGAAATATAGAGCATTATCAGAGATGATCTTTGAGGGAACCCCATAACGGTAGATTATATGGTGCTTGATGAAATTTGCGACATCAACAGCTTTCACTTCTTTTAGTGGTATCGCCTCAGCCCATTTGGAAAAATAATCTATTCCGGCCAATATATATTGGTGGGAACGTGAAGATGGAGGTTTAAAAGGACCCATGACATCCAAACCCCATGTTTCAAAAGGCCAAGATAATATGCTGGGATGAAGTGATTGTGGAGGCTGATGTATGAAATCTCCATGAAGTTGGCACGCTTTGCATGATTTAGAGAAATTCATAGCATCGTGAACCATTGTTGGCCAATAATAACCCAACCTTGTTAGCTGGCCGGCAAGTTTAGGGTCAGCTTGATGTGCACCACAAGTTCCACTGTGAGTTTCATAAAGAGCTTGAGTCGCTTCTTCTTTTGAGAGACACCGTAAGAGGATCCCATCTAGGGATCTCTTATATAAAGTATCATTTAAGTAAACAAATCGAAGGGCTCGACGCCTTATATCAACTTTTTTCTTTGGGTCAGTTGGTAATCTTCCATGTAGAAAATAGTCAATGAATAATTGACACCAATCTGGATCCTCCTCAATTTCACACACACTGATTGCATTTGTAATTTCAACTTCTTCAACGTGATCGATTGCAGGAGGCAACATATGGCGTTCGCCAACTGTAACTTGAATATCTCTTTGCTCAGGCAAAGTTAGGGATGCAGCTAAATTTGCCAATGCGTCCGCTTTGTCATTGTCAGATCTTGGTACATGGTTAACATGAATTTCTTGAAATTGAGAAATTAAATGTTTGGCCCTCTGGTGATAAAACACCAGATTCTCATTTTTGACTTCGTACTGACCATTTAGCTGTTTGATGACTAATTGAGAGTCACCAAATACTTGTAAACAGTCAATATGCATTTCCAGTGCTATTTCTAGGCCGATGATCAATGCTTCATATTCTGCCACATTATTAGAGCACAATGTCAATAATGAGAAGGAATATGGAATTAAGCCTCCAGATGGTGTCACTAAAACAATGCCTGCCCCCGCTCCTTTTCTTCTTGAAGTTCCGTCAAAATAGAGCTGCCATGGTGAAACTTCTACCGTTAAGACTTGTTCATCTGGAAAGTCATCGGGTAGTTGTATGTTGTCAGGTATCGGATGTGCTGCCAGGAAGTCAGCAAGTGCTTGTCCCTTTATTGCTTTTTGAGACACAAAAGTGATATCAAATTCAGTTAACAAAAGTGACCATCTTGCCAAGCGACCTGAGAGAAATGGTCTCGACATCAAATACCTCAGAGGATCTGCTCTTGAGATTAGAGTGACGGAATGAGCAAGCAAATAATGCCTTAACTTTTGAACGGCAAAAATTAGAGCCAAGCAAATTTTCTCAATCGAAGAGTAATTATATTCTGCTCCGACAAGTGTTCGACTAAGGTAATACAAGGCATTTTCTTTTCCTTCGTCGTTATTTTGGGCAAGTAATGCCCCCAAAGAACGTTCAAGAGCTGCAATGTAGAGGATCAATGGTCGTCCTTTGATAGGAGCCATTAAAACTGGAGGTTTCGTCAAGTAGTCCTTAATACTATCAAGAGCATTTTGACATGCTTGATCCCAAACAAAAGGAACATCTTTTCTCATTAGTCGTGTAAGTGGTTGACACCTTCCTGACAAGTTTGAGATGAACCTTCTTATATAAGCTAATCTCCCTTGAAGTCCACGTAGTTCCCGTAGATTATGAGGAGGAGGCATTTCTAAGATAGCTTTAATTTTTGTGGGATCGATTTCAATTCCCCGATGTCTAACAACAAATCCGAGGGACTTTCCTGATGTTACCCCGAAGGCGCATTTCAAAGGGTTCATTTTCAATTGATTTTTTCGAAGTCTATCGAAAACTCTTTTCAAATCATTTAAATGATGCTCCCTTTTTCGGGTTTTGACAACCAAATCATCCACATAACATTCAAGAGTATTGTGGAGCATGTCATTAAAAATGACCGTCATGACTCGTTGATAGGTGGCGCCAGCATTTTTCAACCCGAAAGGCATAACTGTATAACAAAAGATGCCTTTGGGAGTGCGAAAAGCAGTTAACTCTTCATCTTCGGGTGCCATTTTGATTTGGTTGTATCCGGAGAACCCATCCATGAAGGATAAAGCACTAAAGCCAGTGGTTGCATCTACTAGTAACTCAGTAATTGGGAGCGGGAATTCATCTTTTGGACATGCATCATTTAGATCTCTAAAATCTATGCAAACACGAACTTGTCCATTTTTCTTCTTCACTGGTACAATATTTGCCAACCAAGTGGGGTATTGGACCTCTCGGATGAATCCAACACTTTTTAATTTCTCGACCTCGGCTTCTATTTGAATTGCTAATTCTGGACGGAAGCAACGTTGGGCTTGCTTTACAGGGCATTTTTCTTGCGACATAGCCAAGTGATGGACTGCAACTTTAGAATCTAAACCCGGCATATCTTGATATCCCCAAGCAAATACGTCTTGATACTCCCGAAGAAGATTTTCGTAAGCAATCAGTTCTTCTTTAGATAGCAAACCACTAACAAAAATAGGCTTAGGATCTTCAAGAGTTCCAAGGTTAACTTCTTTGAGATCATCAACAGTGGCCTGACCACCGTCTTCAATCTCAGGTGGTGCTGGTTGAGCTTGTTCAATAAACTCCGACGAGTCCTTTTGTAAAGAATTTTCAATTGATTCTTCTTTAAGAGAGACTTCTGATTGATCATCCTCAAAAGAAACACAATTTACTTGTTCAACTTCTCCTATGAAGTCATGGCTATAGCAAACATGGTTACTATCTATACTCATACCATCATAGGTTCGTGCTGGAGAAGGGAAATTTGACCATCTGTGATCCTCTAAAGATTCAATTTCATCAGGATCCCAAAAATTCCAAATTTTGGGACGGCTTCCTGGTCGAAACCAGAGTTCATCATTCGATCGGTAATTTTTATAAGTGTGATTGGTGTATTCGTAATCCTCAAGTTACTGCCGAGAGAATTTCACCACTTCAGTGTCTGATGTATACCCAACGTCATGAAGTTCTTCTTTTCGAAGGTCTGCAGCTTTTGTACAATCCCAGTTCTTTAGCAAAGAATCGATAGGTAATTATCTTCTTGAGTAAGAATAACTGCATCTCCTTGTAAATGCAGCCGAACAGCTGGATGACTACTTGTAGCAGAGGCAATCCTATTAACCTCTACCTCCTTGTGAGGGTATTCAGGAAGACTATCTTGTGTGAGATCAATAAAAGGGATGTCCTGTGTGAGATCAATAAAAGGAATGTCCTGTGTAAGATCAATGACAGGAGTTTCTTGTGTAAGATCGATAACAGGAGTATCCATGAGCTTATCTTCTTGAAAAGATATATAATTGATTTGTACGGATTCCTCCATATTCTCATCAATTTGATCTTGCATGGTTTCGTCATCCTCCATGGCATCTTTTTTATCATTCTTCATGCCGATAGCTTGTGGCTGTACTCTTTGTTTTAATCTCCATTCCTTTCTCTTCCTGAACTTCACAGGTTTGGTACTCGAAGGCCCTTGAAGTCTTTGGAATACTGAAATTCGAGGTTGATCTTGATCTTGGAGCCTTTGAAAGACAGAAACTCGTGGTTTGTTTTCATTTTGGAGCCTTTGAAAGACCGAAACTCGAGGTTCATTTTCAATCTCCGTCTCGGCAAACATTGCCTTTTCTTGTTCGGTAAAAACTATCGGCTCTGAAAAGGAAGCTTTAAGTATATCATTTTCTTGACAAACCATAACATCCTTATTTCTCTTTTGGAATGACATTTTCTTCCTTTTGAATTTAAACTTCGGTGGAGCAACTAAAGTGGAGGATGTTGTCTTTTGAACAACTACACGTTTTTCATGACTCCCATCCTCTCCGAATGTAGTTGTAATCACCAAAGTTTCGGGGATAGACTGGTTTACTTTCCGTAATGGACAAGTATTGTGCTGATTGACGTTGATTTTTCATCCCATGCTTCATAACAACAGTTGGCTTTGGGGCTTTTTTTTCTTTTTTATTTGAGGAGGCCACTTTAACTTGAATGGTTTTTACTCGTGATGGAAGTTGTGGATCTCCATGCTCAACACCTTTTCTGACTTCTTCCTTCTTGCTTTGTAGCTTCAAATTCTTGGGGATAGGGGATAATGAAGAATTGCTAGTTTTATATTGCTAGGTTTATAAAACTTAGCATCTGCATAGTTTACCTCTTCACTTTGGAATGGGTTGGAGTCAGCAACAACTTTCTTCTCGACTCGCTCTCCATTTTCTTCTTTCACAAATTTAAAACATTGGTGAAGTGTTGAAGGAAGAACACGATTGACATGCATCCAAGGACGCCCCAGTAGACCGTTATATGATGTATCAGCATCAATAACATGAAATAATGAAGTTGTGTTCAACTCATCAAACTCCATTTTTAGCTCAATGGATCCCAGAGCCTTTTGTCCCATTTGATTAAACCCCTGAATTGTCAAATTTGAAGGCGACAATTGTCGTATTGTCATGCCTATGAGTTTGAGCGTTTTTAATGGGAGTAAGTTCACAGCGGATCCACAATCCAACATGATTCGAGTTACCAAGGTGTCTCCAATCGTGCCAGAAACATAAAGAGGACGATTGTGATACTCTGACCCGAGTTGCAAGTCGTCATTGGTAAATGTGATACAAGCCATACATGCAGCACAAAACTCTTTTACAGGCAATTGACCAAAGTCGTCCACATAGAGGTCCGGAGTTGCCAGGGCTTGAATTAATGCTCTCCTATGCTCTTTTGATAATTGCAAAGCATCATAGACGCTCAAAAGAGATGGAATGCGTTTCAAATGAGCCAAAATATCATATTTGACTTGTCCCGGTGAAGATGCATTCGGAGAATGAGGCTTATTTGGTGTCTTTGATGACTCTCCTTCTTTTTGTTTTGCCTTTTGATCTCGTTTGGATGACTCTTCAGCTATTCCTATTGGACTAGGCTCTACGGAGATAATCTTTTCCTTTTGCACCTTTGGGGAGTGGCTGGAGGTGGCGACCAGAGCGCAGAGTGATTTCGTTGACTCCTTGGTCTGAAGAATCAATATATTCAATTCTGACCATATGACATTGAGCTACTAGTTCATCATCCTCTGATTTGTGATCTTTGAAGAACTCCTCTGGAAAGTACTCTGTAAGAGTGAATGGTTCTCTGATAGGTTGAATATACTCTTCCTCCTCAGGAACTTTTGCTTTCTTCTTAGGCTTCTTCTTCTTTTTCTTCTTTTGATCTTTCTGTACAGATTTTTACCCTCGGATTATCACACCTGGGTGACTTGATGATTTTAGAATAGGTAATGGTACCTTGTTCTTTTCTTTCTTGATGACTGTTTGCCATTCCCCATCATCTTCGACATTTGACGTCGATGTATCATTCCAAAAGCATAAATTGGGTTGTGACATGAGTTCATAAAGTGTCGGTATCTTAGGATCGGAATTTACATCAAGATTGCTTCCTCGGATAGTAAATTTTGCTGCCCCCACATAACAAGAGACGGCTGGACCATCCTTACTTTTAGAACCCCCAACTACGGATATCATGTTTGACGATAATGTTTCCTTTGGAGAAAAAGACTCCTCTAGTATCAACTCGCCATTTTGAATCATCTTTTGAATGAGGTTCTTAATAACATAACAATCCTGTATTGGGTGACTAACGATCCTATGGTACGGACAGTACTTCGGATCATTGACCTTATTAACTTCAGACGGCCTCTTCGGTTCGTGCAATGTAATGGCTTTTTCTTTCATAAGTTGCTCGAAGATAGCTTCCACGTCGTCATCATCAAAGCTATATTTGACTTCTTTTCTCTCCTTCAAAGAAGGCCTTTTTGTTGTTTCTTTGCTTTTGCCATCACCATTGTCCTACTTCTTAACAAAGGTGGCCATGGATTCACTCCTCTTTGCAGGCTTCTTGCTGGCTTCATTCTTCTTGTCATCGGAAGTTCTCATCTTTTGAGTCAAATTTCTTTGTCTAGCCATCTGTCTTTCAACATTGCTTGCCTTTGACACAAGTGCATCAAATGTTTGGGGCTCTGCAGTACCCACAAATGTTGCAATGTCTGGAGTGAGATTATTAGAACACATTTGAACAACGGACTGCTCGCTTAATTTTTCGGAGCATTGGAGATTCAAACTTCTCCAACGTGTGATAAAATCATTAGCACTTTCATTTGGCTTTTGTTTAGCGTCCGCTAAATCTATTATGGAGATTTTTTTCTTTGAACTCACGAACTGAGCCAAAAATGCCCTCTGCATGTCATCCCAAGTCAGGATAGATCTTGGAAGCAACTGTGTGTACCAAGTAAAAGCAGACCCCTTGAGTGATTGAACGAACTGCCTTATTAACAAGGCATCCGATTGACTTGACTCTCCACAAGCGGAATAAAAATGGGCCAAGTGTTCCTGCGATGATCCATTAATTCCATCAAAATTTTCAAAATATGGTTTTTGATAACCATGCGGAAATGGAAAAGTATCATAATGGGCAGGGTATGGCTTTCGATATCCAAGAACTGGGGGAGTCATTGCTGCATGGAAATCTCGGATTCCCTCAGCAATTAAGATTCTCAAATCTTGGGGCGTTTGTGTTGCAGATGTTTGGGTCTGGTCTTGTACTTGTGCATGCTCATGAGCAGCTGTACTTGCTTGGTTAGCAACTTGGGCTGCTAAAGCAGCTATTTCAACATCCTTTTCTGCCAACCTCCTTTGCATTTCTTGAATTTGCTCATCAACACTACTCGTTCCAGTGACAAGCACTGGCATATCTTCGCACGAAGGATCTTCACTGATCTTCAATTTTCCCTCAAACGTTTTCCCCAATTGACTTGGAAAACCTTCTTCTTCAAACAAAGACTCCGAATCTCCATAAAGAGGATTGTCACAACTTATTGTAGAACCTTTTTGTGGACTTTCAGGCCTACTTATTGTTGACAAGTTTTGTGACATCTCAATCTCTTGAACCTCGTCATCCCAAGATGGAGAAGGAAAATTACTTGAAGGAACTTCTAATGATTTAGGGGTGGAACAAAGGACATAATAGTCAAATTTTCCAAACGGCTCTCCAAGTAGTCCAACATCTGGATCCCCTGCTTCATACCTCTCTTTCAAGATCTGTTGGGATGATTTCTTTCTCTTCTTTGGTGTACTTTCGCCTTGGTTGTCCTCATCTTGAGAAACTCCGCTTTGTTGATTGCTTGAACTTGACTCCTCGAGAGAAAGATGAGGTATTTGTAATGCCCGAGATCGAGTAATTGGGCCATTGTAACCTCCTTCACTGTCTGTAGTCATACATGTCAATTTTTGTCCATGTAAAGCTTCTTTTGCAAGCATGAAGCCAGATATGAACGACCATTTTTCTTTCTCTAAATCAGACTTAGCATTTTTGGATTTGTCAGCGCTATAGGCTGATAAAGGGTATAAAGCCGCCTCCGGAGCATCAATAGCTCGAGGTACTCTGAACCTCCTTTGACCTTTTGATCTTCCTTTGTTCTGACTCTTGCCAAGAATGATTTGTTTCCCTTTAGCAGGTGATGATGGTGATGCAGCTTCTGCTGGTTTGGGAGTCAGAACCACTTTGAATTTCGGGGTAGCCTTGACTCGTGTAGAAGTTAGCTCCAACTTAATCTTAGGAGTTGTTCTCAAGACCTTCTCGTCTTCTTTCACAGATGTAGCCATTACAGCAACTGTTGAAGGCAGCTCAATTGGGATTGACCCAATCAAAATTTGACTCGGATAGAGTTGAGGGATTGCCTCAACTGCTTGCTTTGCAACTGTGTCGCTATCTTTGGCCGTTTTCTTGACGAAGACCTTGCCAAATTTCTTCGCCCTTGTTTTTCCACTCTTCGAGACAACTTTCATTGCCTTAGCTGAGGTTGCTTTGGCACTCATATTCTTGGCGGCCTTTGCGGCGTTCAAGATAGGAGTGAATTTTGACGCAACCTGTGAAATGGGTATAGGCTGGCGATCGAGCTTGAATGTAGCACAATAGCCAGACCTCCTTATAGCTCCCTTTGATGAAACCAACTTGTGGTAGTAGATAACAATCCGTGGTGCCATTGTAACCTGAGAGAGGTGACACCAAGCAAAATTTAAACTATAGTTGGAGATGAAAAGGAGAATCGGTCCCACCGGGCGTGCCAAAAATTATGTTAGGCAAAAATTTGATCTTTGCTTTAACATAATCTCACTTACATAAATAGTAAGTTTTTATTATGTAGGTCGGACCCATTCAAAATATAACATATTTCTTAATTACATCTTTTGATAAAAGAAAACCTTTTGATTCCAACTATGGTAGGTTTAAGAGCTAAATAAATAAATAACATGGAGTTTATTTACTTTGGCAAATAAACATTGGAATACACAAAAGATTGTGAGAAAACGGCATCACTGCTAAAAAGAAAGCATCCCAACTAGGTTGGCACCCAATCCTTAGCCAATCATATGCCATCCACATTCAAATAATGTATACTAATTGTGACTGAACCCATATAGTGGGTTGCCTACGTATCCGAATCGAGAATGTATCTGGACTGGAATCAAGTCAAATCGTAGTTCTAATATTTGTAAAATATTTTGATATTTGGGTGAATAATTAAGGTTCACCAATTTAAAATTACGACTGAATCCATATAAATGGATTGCCTACGTATTCGATTTAAATCGGAATCAAGTCGATACGTAGTTCCAATATTTTTAGCAAAAGTATTTGATATTTGATATTTATATTTTTTTAGGCAAACTTTGACTTGTTTCTCAATTGGCTCATGGCCATAAATATTGAGATATGTCCAATCTTTTAAGCAAATTAGTTGCAAATACGCTTAAGGCCTTAAAATAGCCAACTTAGGCTAATTTCTTTTTGGGCCTTGAGGGGGGCAATTTACAACCCGTAAAGGGTATTTTTCTTTTAAGCCGCAAGGGGCATCAATATTTTGTTGAGACTGCATGGGCGTCAATAATTAGTTGAGACCGTTAGAGGTGTCAATAATTATTTAAAACCGCAAACGTATATTAATATTTTTGAGACCACGGGGGGTGTCAATATTTTTTGAGACTGCAAGCGGTGTTGATAATTAGTTGAGACCGCAAAGGGTGTCAATAATTATTTTGAGACCGCAAGGGCATTTTCATATATTTTTAAGACCGTGAGCGGTGTCGATAATTAGTTGAGACCGCGAGGGGTGTCAATAATTATTTTGAGACCGCAGTGGTATTAATATATTTTTTGTAAGACCACGAGCGGTGTCGATAATTAGTTGAGACCACAAGGGTGTCAATAATTATTTTGAGACCGCAAGGGCTTTTCTTTTTATTTTTTTATTTTTTTAAAACCACGAGCGGTGTCGATAATTAGTTGAGACCGCGAGGGGTGTCAATAATTATTTTGAGACCGCAAGTGGTATTAACATTTTATTGACCACGAGTGGCGTAATAAACATTTAATTTGTAAGACCAAGTAAACATTTATGCATAGAAATTATGGACTCACCACGTGATATAATATGGCTTGGTGTTAGGAAACCCTTTTTTAATTAAATGTGATCCAACAGAAAGATCACATCATAAGGAACACCAAGTCATGAATATTTTATCAAATCACTACTGGTAAAGCCAAGTCATTCCGCAACTGATGGGGATTTCAAATATTTTTTGAAACTCAACCACAGGGTTCTAAAAAAAAGGTTGTTTTATCAATAAATGATTTGAAAACGCCCTGAATTTTTGGAGATAATACAAATCTCTACACCCATCTTGACAGGGTAAAACTTATTTTGTTGATAAACAGATTTTGGATAGATGCAAATCTCTTTGTATTTTCATCTTTATAAAAGAAGATAAAGAATATGAGAAACTCTCAAAAGTGAAACCCAGAATTTTAAAGACCCAGAGAGAGAGAGAGAGGAGATAGCAGAGCATATCAATTTTTTTGTTTAAAGAAAACAGGGAGAAGAAGAAAGTTTTATACCTGAATTCGTCAAGGTATTTTCTGCAGGTATGATGCCCTTCTTTTTTTTCGTCTTTTTCTTCTCTGTTCGCGTTAGGATTTTTTTGATATCTTCTTCACTTTGAAACTTCTATCCGTCTCCCCTCTTTTGTTTTTTTTTTACCAGTCCTCTTCTTGAACCTCCACTCCTTAGTTTATATAAGGAAGGACAGTACACCCACGTTCGCAAGTACAGCCACGTTTACATGTATAGGCATGTTGGGGTAAGTGGGTAGTTGGCTTTTATAAACCAACTTTTTTGTTTACGGGAGATGGACAGAAAGAGACAAGAGGGGGTTTGTGTAATTAAACCCCTCTTTTACTGATTTGCACATGAGAGTGAAAAAAAAAAGGAAAGTGTGTGTTTGACCTCCTTTTTTATGTAATTGACCTCACCATTTTTCCAGTGGTGTACTGTTGTTGCAAGGCCTACTATCTTAGGCCCTAGAACTCACGAGTAGGAGTTTCTTTGTTTTGTAATTCTCTAGGTCACCCTACACACCTATGTGTATGTATACACACACACACACACACTATTTTACGTGTGCTATTTTTTTTACAATTCATATGCTCAATCAAATAAAACAACATTAATGATGTGTTTTATTTAATTATAGAGTATGAAAATTTTAGTTTCAACACTGGCAACACTGTTCTTGACATGTATGCAAATCAGGTAGCATCGTGGATGCAAAAAAGGTTTTCGATAGATTGGTTAGGCGAGATGTGGTCTCCTGGAATTCAATGCTTAATGCGTGTGCCCAACATGGGTTTGGGAAGGAAACCCTTGAACATTTTGAGCAAATGCTTAGGGTGGGAATTCAGCCTAATGCCATAAGTTTCCTATGTGTTCTAACTGCTTGTAGCCATGCTGGGTTATCGGACAAAGGACAATATTACTTTGAAATAATGAAGAAGTATGAGGTAGAACCCCAGGTTTCACATTATGTGACCTTTGTTGATCTGTATGGCCGTGCTGGTCAACTTGATCTTGCTGAAAGATTCAAAAAAAACATGGCAATTGAACCTAATGTAGCTGTTTGGGGTGCTCTTCTTGGTGCTTGTAGGATGCATAAGAACGTGGAGTTGGGGGCATACGCTGCTGAACGTGTATTCGAATTGGAGCCTCGTGATTCAGGACCTCAGGTGCTGCTTTATAATATCTATGCCGCTGCTGGTAGATGGAGTGATGCTGCAAAAGTGAGAAAGATGATGAAAGAGAGTGAAGTGAGGAAGGAACCTGCTTGTAGTTGGGTGGAGATCGAGAATGTTGTCCATGTGTTTGTGGCAAGTGATGATGCTTACCCACAGAAAGAGGAGATCTGTAAGAAGTGGGAGGAAATATGTGGAAAAATTAAGGCTATAGGCTACATCCCAGGCACTAGTCACGTGCTTTTGTTCGTTGACCAGCATGAGAGGGAAACAAAATTGCAATACCATGATGAGAAACTTGCTCTAGCTTTTTCCCTTCTCAACACGCCACCTGGATCCACCATCCGTGTGACACCCCAGCCAGGCTATAATGTTGGCTGTGAGGCCGGCGTCCAGGAGATGGAGTCTCAGTGGGACGTCCGGATGGGTGGTCAACGGTCCCACGTCGCTTGGTGGATGTAAGTTCGATGATATTTATAAGATTATGAACTTTCCTTGTACAAGACATTTTAAAGCCATGATGACGTCAACACCAAATGGAACTTCACAGTTAAGCGTGCTCGTCCTGGAGCAATCTAGGAATGAGTGACCTACTGGGAAGTCCATGGGATTTGGGCGACAAAAGCGGATAGTATTGTACAAGGCGGGGACGGGTCGTTACAAATGGTATCAGAGCCTGCACCAACCAGAAATGTGGGAAATCTCGGCCCCACATGAGGACGTGTGTTCCTAAGTGGGGGAGATTGTGACACCCCAGCCAGGCTATAATGCTGACTGTGAGGGCGGCGTCCAGGAGATGGAGTCTCAGTGGGACATCCAGATGAGTGGTCAAGGGTCCCACATCGCTTGGTGGATATAAGTTCGGTGGTATTTATAAGATTACAAACTTTCCTCGTACAAGGCCTTTTAAAGCCGCGATGACGTCAACACCAAATGGAACTTCACAATTAAGCGTGCTCGCCCTGGAACAATCCAGGGATGGGTGACCTACAAGGAAGTCCATGGGGTTTGGGCGACAAAAGCAGACAGTTTTGTACAAAGCGAGAGCGGATCGTAACAATCCGGATCAAGAAGGACATTAGAGTTTGTGGTGATTGCCACTCAGCATTCAAGTTTGTGTTTAAGGTGCTGCAAAGAGTCATTTTATTGAGAGACACTGTAATATCCCGACCCGATTTAATTATTTAAATTTAAAAATAACGCGGATAATTATAATTATTATGTGATTTAATTCTTTGATTTGAAAAATTTGATTTCGGAACCTACGCTTATTAAATTAAACGTATTAAATACGTTTAATTTTACAACATTTGGAGATGTCGGTCTACCAAGGAACACTCGTATGAGAAATCTGAGCACACCATGACGATCCTCGTAATTTTCTGAGTCGCCCGGTCTATTCTAGTATTTTTCAAAAAATCAGTATCGGAACAGTTTCTCGGGATCGCGTAGCATTTTGCGCTCACGCGCGCGACCAAACCCTTGACTGATTAAATCCATCAGGGTCAAAATCATAATCTCCTTTATCCCTTAAATTATGGGATGTGTTCCCCTAATTTAATAATTAAACCTATAACCTAATATGTTTTTATTTCTTTTTCTTCCTAATTTTTATATGCATAAATATGAAAGAATGAGCTTGGCCTTTTTCCCCCCCTCATTCTCACGGCTCTCCCTCTCTCATTTCTCTAGGCCTCACTCTCTCTCTCTCTCTCTCTCTCTCTCTCTCTCTAACCAAGGGGAGAAACCCCCCCTTCTTCTTCACCATTTTACTCTCCTTCAATTTCTACCACCACCAACTATGCACATGGCCACCACCCCTACATTACGGCGCATATTTGGACGTCCCGGAGCTCGTTCATGACTGCCGTATTCGGGTCCGAGCCGCCATGTCCGGCCACCAAGCTTTCCGGCAAGGAAAGAGGTATAACGCATACTTTTGTCTAAGCTTAGGTTGTTAGATTTTAATGTTTTATTTGTTTTAATCTAGATTTCATTGTTAGAACTCGTAATAGGACACTTAGTCTTCGAAATAGATGGATTAGATCGACTTTCGGACCATTAGAACCCGTAGAAATCAAGCTACGAAAGTCACCCGTAAACTGACTTTTCCCAGATTTTTCCCAGATTCTTCGCTGATTTTTGTCTAACTTCGGAGACTTAGATCTTGATGTTTCGTTGCTCAAATTATATTTTTCAAAAGACGAAAGTTTGAGATGAACACTTTATCTTGAACATAGACAGAATGGATTTACTCTATGACATCTTGAACGCGTTAAAATCATGCTACGAAAATGACCCGCGACCTTGATTACACTAACTTTCCCAGATTTTCCTGATTTTCCCAGATTTTTTGTCAACTTCGGGCCCTTGAATCTTGATGTTCGGATGGTCAAAATCAGTTTCGTAAAACACAAAAGTTGTAGACAAACATTAAATCTTGGACCTAGATGGATTGGATCATCTTCGAGACCTACGTAGCTCACAGAAAACGGCCCCAAAGTCAGCCCGAAAAACAGCCCATTTCTGGGATTTTCTCTCTCTAGAAACCCCCCTCACGCACCCACTTAAATCGCCACACCCGTTAGCCGAATCACGAAATTGACCTTACCATGATAAAATTGGGGTTAAATAATGTACGGGACAAGTCTCGGTCCCGGGTTTCGGGGACCGGAGAGTATAATTACCAAAACGGCACTCTTACTTACTTTTGGCATACCGACACTAAAATCACCACACGAACGGACCAACCATGGAATTAGGCTTTGAATGTGAATAATGACTGAAAATAATGTGGGTCCGGCCTCGGTTATATTTTTGGACGGCCGATAGCAAAATTACAAAAATACCCTTTTACGATCTAAGTAACCGGCGATCAGCCGATCGAACGTGAGTCATCCGAGCCTTCGAATATACAAACGAGACCAAGGATTAAGTAATAAAATTGACACGAATCCCGAGAAAGCTCTCGGGGCCACTTGTTAATTGGTAAAAGGACCACTTTGCCCTAGAACCCGAATTATATTTTTGTACCCTTACGAATCGAGGAGTTCGAGCGGTTACGCGACTTGAGTCACTAAGTTAGTATGTATTTTATTGGCAATAAGTGCTCTTCATTTATTATGATAGATCCGGGAGTTGAGGTTATCGGGTCGAATTGATATAAAGAAAGTGCGGATTAATTTCAGGTGAGTCTTATATATGACTTGCTTACTTACATTCTGCAATAAAAATGAATGATTCTCTTTACTTTGATGCATGTACATCTATGCCACTGAATTAATAGTAGACTGAGCATGATATGTTAAGACATTAGAAATAATCATGACATCATGTAAACATGAAAATATTATAACATGAGATCAATACGGCGCCCCGGCCGCTAGGGGGCAGATGAAGATTCTAGCGATGAGGTGAAGTAATAAGGGTGGGGATTATTAGCCAGGTAATCCAACGGGTGATATCACGCCGGCTTATATTTGGGGTCGCTCCCTAATTTACTGGTGGGCCGTAGATCGTATAACGTTACCATACATGGTTACAGCGTAAGCCTAAAAGCTGCATTCATATGTCACATAACATAATCACTTGATAGTGTGCATGGTTACAGCGCAAGCCTAAAAGCTGGATTCGTATACCGTATAAAGTTGGCGTGTAATTATAATGAATCTCAAGAATACGGGTTAACTTAATACAGAAAGTTAGTAGACTTGTCATATCTAGACTCACACTAGCCTAGTGCTAATGAAGTTGTTGATGCAACAGGTCTTAATTAATGATGTTGATCAAGCTTGAATTCTGCAAGTTGCATTGGAATTGAAGTATCTTTTGTAATTTCTAGATTTAGCATGTTTAGATGTAACTTGATCTTAATTGTAATGTATTTGGTTGACCGGTCGAGAATTTGGACCATAGTCATGGTTTGTAAGCCCATAAGGGTTATATTGTTGCACTTTATTTTATACACTGAACTCTGGAGTTAATTTTATTTTTCGCACTCTGATATCAGTTATATTGATAGAAAATCCCTAAGCTGGTATATTTTTAAAGGGCCTTACGAGTTTCACTCGTGGCCGGTCACGTGCCTTAACCTTTACGGGATGGGTCGTGATAGACACTAACCGATTCCATCGTTTCTGTGATGGTTCTTGTTCATGTGGAGACTACTGGTAGCTTTAAAAGTCACTAACTAATCGCTTACAAGTAGGGTGATTACTGTTTTACTCCTTGTATCTTATAGATGTTGGATAGGCTTGGCATCGACCTGAACTAGATTGCAATTGGCTAAGGTAAACACAGTAACAACAGTCAATATAGTAGATATGCAGTGCAGGACAATCCAAGATAGGGTAGGAACGTAAAGATATTTGTCAAGATGCTGCAATCCAATACCAAATCCGAATGGAAACACCCAAGGTTGACAATATGACTTTCAGAGACACGGACTGTATAGTCTTTTGACAGTGTTCTTTCATCTTTGGGCACTGGTTTATAATTTTGCCCCTCAGACTACACTTTTGCTCTTGCTCATTTAGAAAAATGGTTGGCGGTTGAGAATGCCATTGCAAGGCTAGAGTCGTATACTGAACCTGGTCCACACTTCTTACAGGAACACCAGTCGTTGGGAATACTATAATCTTGTACCAAGCTATCTCCATTAACTCAGAAATGTGGAATTTCATGTTCTGAGCATTAGTTACTAAGACGAAAATGTAAACATGAGAAGTTGGAGAGATTCCTATGCCACAGATAACAAATTTGATCAGCCATTTTATAAACAAGACAAGCATGCTTCTCAGGTAATGCCAATCTGCTACTGTTAAAGTACCTTTTACTGTGTTGTCATGAAAAATTTGTTTCATTTAATATAGGAGTGAATGTACCATGTTGACATGTTTTGCTTTAAGATTTTACTTTATATACATACAGCATAATGTATACGTCATCCCTCATCTAAGGACGTCCCCGTATGCTTTCAATTACAACTTAAATTTTGTTGTTTCTGAAAATAGTATTGCAGATCACTTCGCACGTGTAATGATATTTGTTGTATTCCTTTTATACAAGAAAATTATGATTTGGTTGATTGATGAGCTTTGCAGTGGTATGCTTCAAATTCCCGACTTTTCATTTATCTTGGCTGCTCATATGTGCCATCCTCTTTGTATAGATACTCTTTGTCTCAGTTGACGTAGCTGTTCTCTGATGATATTGCCTGTATCATATACATGATTTTTTAAGAGTGACTTGAGAAATGGGATATTAACTTCGAATGAAGTATTGAACATTCCTTTTTGCTAAGTGAGAGGCCTTTGGGTTTGTAGAAATTGGACAAAAAATGGAGCCCTTCCAATCAACCCTGGGATGCTGTTCCATTTGCTTTTGGAGAACGGATGCTATTCCATATCCTTTTGGCAAGTCTTATATACTGCTAACACTCTGTTGGAGAACAGATGATATGTCAATATTCACAGGGTAAAAACTTGTTCCCCTTCCCTGGGTCTCCTTGGCGAACTCTTCTTGATCTTTTACTAGCAATAGAACCGTGCTATCCATGGAGATTGGAAGGAGAAAAAGAAAGGAAAGGTTTATGAAGGCATTCAAACTTTAGAAAATTTAAAGAATGACTATTTTCACTAAATACAAGGAACATATATATGCATCTGTTTCAGACCTGCAAGCAGGAAAATGGAAAATGAAAAATGAAAAATATGCTGGGGTTAGTACAATTGATTTGAATTCTGCATGTCTTTTAGGTGAGGTGAGATATAAAACCACTATAACTTGCCATAATGTTACTATACTTATAAATACATATCAAACACAAAATTTGATATCAAAGGGTAGAGAGAATGAAAGCTGAAGGTAGTGAAGGTTCATATCTACTAGAAATTGATGGCACGATGTGTAGTTTCTTGGCATCAGAATAGCTTGAACAAGGCTGACTTGGTGGCTGTTGGTCCCCCTTTTTTTTCTTCCCGTGCCTTGGAAAATGTTTGGACATCCTACGTGATGAAAGGATGACGTGAATAGAAAGGTTTCATACTGATACTGGTATATGTACATGTTAGGCAAAAAAATTATTTATTTTTGCTTTGCATAATCTCACTTACATGAAAATAAATAACATAAGATTTTATTAAGTGGTTTGGACCCATTCAAGATATGAAATCTTATAATTGCATCCTTTAATTCAATGGAATACCCTTTGATTCCAACTATTTATTATCATTACTCTCATCCGGTGAGAATGAGATGGGGGAATTGGTTTTGAATTATTTCTAGGGTTGGACCTAGATTACTATTGAGGTTGCCTATGTACCCATAGTTTGAGATCAACACAAATGTAGTTCATAGTTCATAGTTCATGTAAAAAAAAATTTGCGAGCCTTTGAGGTTAATTTGGAGATTTGGTGAACCTTGAGATTCATTTATAAAGTAAAAAAACTTAAAACTTGCTACATCATTGTAAAAGGAGCACATCTCAACTAGGTTGGGCACCCACTCATTTACGAACCATTTGCCAATCTTAAGTTTTTTACTTTGTGACTACACCCATTTGAATGGATTGCCTACGTATTTGATTCAATCAAATCCAGCATGGAATCATAATCAAGTCAATTGTAGTTCTTATGTGCAAATTTTAGTTTTTGTGTGAACAGTTAGGGTTCACGAGATTTGTGACTATACCCATTTGAGTGGGTTGCCTATGATCCGAGTTTGACTTGAAATCAAGTCAACGTAGTTTCAAATTTTGAAGGTTGATTTTGTAGGTGAACATTTGAGATTCATGATATTTGTGACCGAACCTATTTGAGTAGGTTGCCTACATATCTAATTTGACAAATTCGAAACTAAATCTGGACAAGTTTTAATTGGAATCAAGTCAACCGTAGTTCTCATTTCAAAATCTGATTCTTGATGAAAATTTTGGGTCTAAATTTGTAACAACCAAAATAGACTTGGTAAGTTATTCGCAAGACATAAACTCTAAGGCTTTTGATTGCCATGAGAGGCACTTTTTTTACTTGTTGTGACATCATCAATGTCTTTTGTATTTACTCATTTCTTTTGCTAGAATTAGCATTTGGAGGCTTTGAAAATTTTATGCCTTGTGAACTTTTCTAGTTTTTAACCCTCTGAAATGACCAGTTACCATTGATATCCTTCAAATTCAAGTTTTGAGTAGCACTTTGATAAACTCGTAGTTTCAAGATCATGAATAGAGCCAGGAAATTATGCTCTTTTAAATTTAGAGTTATAGGTATTAAGTTGATGAGTCATACGATGAAGCTGTGGGAAAGAGTTATGGAGCATCGTTTGAGGATGGAGACTATGGTGTCAGAGAAACAATTTGGGTTCATGCCTGGGAGATCGACCATGGAAGCTATTTACCTTCTAAGAAGAGTGGTAGAGAAACACAGGTCATTGAAGAAGGATCTTCATATGGTCTTCATAGACCTAGAAAAGGCTTATGATAGGGTGCCCAGAGACATTATATGGGGGGTTCTAGAGAGAAAAGGAGTAACCAAAGGGTATATCGATGTTGTTCGAGACATGTATGAAGGTGCTGTCACTGCCATTAGATCACCAGTAGGGGAGACGAGTGAATTTCTCATCACAGTAGGATTGCACCAAGGGTCAGCCTTGAGCCCTTACCTTTTCGCTTTAGTTATGGATGAATTGACTAGTCAGATTCAAGAGGATATTCCATGGTGTATGTTGTTTGCAGATGATATCGTCCTTATCGATGATACTGCTGGCGGTGTTAATACTAAATTAGAAATTTGGCGGGATGCACTAGAGTCTAAGGGCTTTCGGATAAGTAGGAGTAAAACTGAGTATATGGTTTGCAAGTTTAGTGATACCAGAAGTGCGTACAAAGAAAAAGTGATGATTCAAGACCAGGAGATACCAAAGAGTGACCGTTTTAAATATTTAGGCTCTATTATTAGTCAAGATGGGGAGATTATGGATCATGTGACTCATAGGATCCAAGTGGGGTGGCTCAAGTGGAGAAGTGCTACTGGCGTACTGTGCGACAAGAGGGTACCCACAAAGTTGAAGGAAAAATTCTATAGAACTACTATAAGACCAGCGATGCTTTACGGGACAGAATGCTGGCCTATGAAGAAACAACAGGTGACCAAGATGAGTGTAGCGGAAATGAGAATGTTGAGGTGGATGTGTGGTAAGACTAGACGAGATAGGATTAGAAATGAAACAGTCGGCGAGATGGTAGGCGTAGCACCTATAGACGAGAAGTTGAGGGAAAATAGGCTTAGGTGGTTTGGGCATGTCTATCGTAGACCTACGGATGCAATAGTTAAGAGAGCGAATAGGATAGCTTTGCATAGCAAGGCTTCGGGGTGGGGAAGACTCAAATTGACATTAGATGCGGTAGTGCGCAAGGATTTAAGTCTACTAGGGCTAAGTGAGCAAACAGCACTTGACAGAACTCTTTGGAGGAAAAGGATTCATGTAGCCGACCCCAATTGATTTGGGACATAAGCCTCAATTTGGTTTGGTTTGGTTTAGGTAGTGCTATGATAACACGAGCAGTTTGTTGGGGCAGCGGAAGTGTGAGTGGATGGGAGAGAGCAAATGTAACAAAGAAAAAGAGAAAAAACTTTGATGCTAAGTAGGAAATCTGGAATTGCAAAGATTTTATTCAATAGCAAGCTTTGGATTACAACAATTTCTTTTTGATTTGCAGTGCTGCTGCTCCTGCATATATGAATGGATTTTTTGTGACTTAGTACAAGCTGCACGATCAGCACTTCTATTTATACTTGCTGTAAGATATTCCTAGAACTTTCTTTACTGAGACTTTACATCTTCCAAGGCTTCTTTGAGAGTTAAAACATCACCTTGGACTTCTATCCTTGACTGGTCCTTCAAGAAGATAGAATTCCAGATTAATCTACACAACTTATCACCTAGGAAAATTACAAATTAACTTCCAACACCCCCTCTTAATTTGTAATTTTCAGTTGCTTCTTGAATTTATCAAACTTCTCGGTAGTTACCGCCTTTGTGAGGATGTCAGCAGGTTGATCATTAGTGTTGATGAACTCCAAATGAATTTCTCCTTTGTTCACCAAATCTCTGATAAAATGATGCCTTAGCTCAATGTGTTTTGATCTTGCATGAAACACGGGATTTTTTGTCATAGCGATTGCGGACATATTATCGCAATGAATGGTAGTTGGTTGCTGCTGCGATTGCTTCAAGTCAGAGAGAATTCGCCTAAGCCAAATAGCTTCACATGCCGCATCCGTTGCTGCAATGTACTCAGCTTCAGCAGAGGATAAAGCAACAGTCTTTTGCTTCCTTGAGCACCAAGAGATCAGCTTTGTGCCAAGACAAAATAAATAACCTGATGTGCTTTTTCTGTCATCTAATGAACCAGCCCAATCACTATCAGTAAATCCAATCAGCTTATTGTCCTCTTCCTTCTCGAATAAGAGACCATGTGCCTTCGTTCCTTGAAGATACCTGAGCACCCTTTTTGCCGCTGCATAATGAAGCTTGCTTGGTTCATTCATGAACCTCGAAATCACACTCACTGAATGCATAATATCCGGCCTTGTATTGGTGAGATAAATCAAAGAACCAACAAGACTTCTAAATGTTTTCTGATCTACTCTTTCAGCACTATCATTTTGCTGCAACTTCTCATTCAAAGCCATTGGTGTTGAAGCTGGTTTGCACTTGTCCATCTGAAACTTCTTCAACAAATCTTCAGTATACTTTTCTTGAGAGATAAAAATCTTCCCATTTGATTGCTTCACTTGGATGCCAAGAAAATACTTCATAAGACCCAAGTCAGTCATTTCAAACTCTCTTTGCATTTTCTTTTTGAAATCTTCAACCATCTTCATACTTGTGCCCAAATAGATCAAGTCATCTACATATAAGCAGACTATGAGAAAGTCTTCCATACCTCCATACTTGACATAGAGTGATGGTTCACTTGGGCACCTTTGAAAACCATTTTGACAAAAGTATCCATCAATTCTGCTATTCCAAGCTCTTGGAGCTTGTTTCAAACCATAGAGTGCTTTTCGAAGTCGATATACTTTGTCCTCTTTTCCTTTCACCATATACCCCTGTGGCTGCTCAACATATACTTCCTCTTCCAGTTCTCCATTGAGGAAGGCTGATTTTACATCCAACTGAAATACTTTCAGTTCCAATTGTGCTGCCAAAGCAAGGACAGTCCGTATAGTCTCCATGCGAGCAACCGGCGCAAAAGTTTCGTTGAAGTCGATTCCGGGCTGCTGAGAATAGCCCTTTGCCACCAGCCTTGCCTTGTGCTTTTGAATAGAACCATCTTCTTTGAATTTAGTCTTGTAGACCCATTTTAATCCAATCACTTCTTTTCCCTTGGGCAGGTCCATAAGATCCCAAGTTTTGTTCTTTTCAATGGTGATAATTTCTTCATCCATCGCCAATCTCCATACTTTTTCTTTGGAGGCTTCTTCAAAATGCTGTGGTTCACAAGCAAAAAAGGCCATATCACATGATTCATAAATATCTCTCAAAGAACGCACCTTCCTAGGTGGTGACCCTGGACTTTCTTGACTTGAGGAACTTGTGGTTGGAAGTCTTGTAGGAGATGAAGTTGGACTAGAATGTTGTGGCTGCTCCTCTTGGCTTGTTGCTGGTTCAAATAACTCATATGACATTGGTGCTTGAGCAGAGGTAGCATCCCAAGTCCAAGCCGACATTTCATCAAACACCACATCTCTTGAAAGAACCACCTTGTCTGTCTTTGGATTGAATAACCGGTATCCTTTCGACTCATCACTGTAGCCAATGAAGATGATCTTTTCACTTTTCTCATCAAACTTGTCTCTATTTTTGGATGAAATTAAAGAATAAGCAATGCAGCCGAAAACTCTCAAGTGATCAATCACCGGCTTCCTGTTGTTCCAAGCTTCAAAAGGAGTCTTGTTGCGTACTGCTTTTGTGGGTGATCAATTGAGAATGTATACCGCAGAGTTAACAGCTTCAGCCCAAAACTTGTTTGGCAAACCTTTGCCCTTCAACATACTCCGAGCCATCTCAGCAATGGTCCGATTTTTCCTCTCCGCGACGCCATTTTGCTGCGGAGTTCTTCTAATAGTGAGCTGCCTCTGAATTCCATTTTCTTTGCAATACTTCATGAATGGAGTGTAGATAAATTCTCCTCCTCGATCGGTCCGAAGAGTCTTTATTTCATGCCCACTCTGTTTTTCTGTAAGAGCTTTAAACTAAAGAAAAGCAGAAAATGCCTCGGACTTGTGAGCAAGAAAGGAAATCCACATCATACGTGTATAATCATCAACGAAGAGAATGAAGTATCTTTTATCAGTGAGAGAGGGAGTCCTTGTAGGACCACAGATATCAGAATGTACCAGCTCCAGTGGAGCCTTTGCTCTCCAAGAAGTTTTAGGGAATGGAAGTCTATGCATCTTCCCATAAATGCAACCTTCACAAACTTGATTTTTCCTTTCGATTTGGGGAAGTCCAATCACCATGTTACTTTGCTTAAGTAAATGCAGGCCCCTATAATTCAAGTGGAAGCATTATCAAGACTTTCACTTTTGAAGGCAATTTTCTCATCAAGTGGCATAACAAGTCGAAATACTTTGTTTCTGCTCATTTCAACAACTGCCACTGTGAGATTATTCTTTTTATCAAAAATTCTGCATTTTCCATCATCAAAAATTACAGAATAGCCTTTTTGCAAGAGTTGTCCAACACTTAAGAGGTTTTGAGTAAGATTTGGAACATAAAGGACATCACCAATAAGCTTAGTGTTACCTCCCTTTGTGCAGACGGAAATGACTCCTTTGCCTTCAGCACTTTGCAACTTTCCATCTCCAAGTTTCACTTGCGAAGTAAAGTTCTGATCAAGCTCCACAAAGATATCACGATTTCCTGTCATGTGGTTACTACAACCACTGTCCAAGTACCAAACATCTTGAGCTTCTTGCTGGACATTCATGCAGGAAAATAGTTGTTCGGGCTCATCTGTTGTGAAATTTGCTTCAGCACTTTCCTTTTTCTGTTGAAACCAGCAATCCCTTTGGGAGTGATTAGGATTTTTGCATTTCTTGCATTTGAATCGACAATCTTTTGTCTGGTGATTAGACTTTTTGCAAATGCGACAGCTAGAGTTGTAATTACCAGATCTTTGTTGCAAATTACCAGATCTTTGTTGCTGATTTTCTCCTCTTTGATTTGCTTTGCCCTCACCTTCATTTTGGTTCTGCTGCCAATTCACCTTTTTGTGGAACGACCCTCCTTTTTTCCCTTGCTCCTGCTTGTTCGCCTTGTTGTTGCTGAAGTGGAGCTTGGTTTGAAAAGCTTGGTCGATGGGTTGGCTCGATGACCTGTTTATTCTTTTCTCATGAACTTGAAGAGAACTCATTAGTTCATGCATTGTATATGATGACAGATCTTTTGATTCTTCTATGGCTGCAGCCACATGATCGAATTTTGAAGGAAGGCTGCGAAGAACTTTTAGAACAATCTTCTTATCTTCAATCGTGTCTCCATAGCTTCGGATCTGATTAATAGTTTCAGCAACTTTGGAGAGGAATTCTTGAACGTTTTCACTTTCTTTCATGGCCATATTATCAAATTCCTTCCAAAGAGATTGTAGCTTCAGGGAAATTACCTTATCATTTCCTTGGAATTCATTTTTCAAGATATCCCAGGCTTGCTTAGCTTTATCATCACCGAAGATGCGAGGATAGATGGATTTGCTAACTCCTTGTTGGATATACCTGAGTGCACTTGCATCTCTCCTTTGATTTTCCTTGTATGTTTTTTGTTGGGCCTCTGTCCAATTCGTAGAAGTAGCTGATTCTGGAGGTTCTGGATACATTGTTACGACCATTTCCCAAAGATCTTGAGAAATGAAAAAGGTCTTCATTTGGCTGCACCAGTAATCGTAGTGCTCCCCTTCAAAGATAGGAACTTGGTTTGGAGAGTATGCAAACATGGTTGGAACATTGGCTGCCATTTGAACCGAACGGCGAGACCAATATGGAATAAGCTCTGATACCAAATTTGTTGGGGCAGCGGAAGTGTGAGTGGATGGGAGAGAGCAAATGTAACAAAGAAAAAGAGAAAAAACTTTGATGCTAAGTAGGAAATCTGGAATTGCAAAGATTTTATTCAATAGCAAGCTTTGGATTACAACAATTTCTTTTTGATTTGCAGTGCTGCTGCTCCTGCATATATGAATGGATTTTTTGTGACTTAGTACAAGCTGCACGATCAGCACTTCTATTTATACTTGCTGTAAGATATTCCTAGAACTTTCTTTACTGAGACTTTACATCTTCCAAGGCTTCTTTGAGAGTTAAAACATCACCTTGGACTTCTATCCTTGACTGGTCCTTCAAGAAGATAGAATTCCAGATTAATCTACACAACTTATCACCTAGGAAAATTACAAATTAACTTCCAACACAGTTGCAATTCCAGGCAAAATATTTTTTGCCACTAAGGTCTGATTATAGATGCCATGAGGGACAATTTTTAAGGCCAAAACAGGCGTCATTGTGAAGCCAGTGAAGGGAACATTTTGAAGCCACAAAAAGTATCCAAGTCGGCTTTTATTGCGAACTGGAATTTTCCTACCATTGAACTGGTTGGGTCAGGCTCTAGAATCTTCCTAATTGCTTTTTGCTGCAGTTGGGTCAGGCTCTAGAGATTTGATTCTTTTACTAGCCAAAGAAATTTGCTAAAACTCAAGAAAAGTTTTGAATGTTTTGAAATCAACTATGTTGCGGACTTTGTCACCGCAACCAATGGCGTAGCCAATGTAGGCACTGAATTTTTTGGGTTTTGATTTTTTCCTTACTTTTTACTCAAAGCAAATAACTAATTGTATTTGCATTACTTTGCACAATTATGCACTAGTTGAGAATATTGTGTTAAAAGGTAGGAATTAGGATGGACATTACCCACTTCATGTCGAACTCATACCAAGATATTTCTGTAATTCCTGAAAAAAAAAAGAAATCAATTGGATATGAATAAACTGCTTGATCAAATGCAACACGCAAGCCATCCTTGCTTCGCCAACAACCATCAAACCGTGGGTCGGTGGGTCATTGTGAAACTGTGTTTCATAGCGGCCCCACTGAAGCATATTACTCGCTTCGCCACTGACGGCAACAACAATATATATTGGGTTAAACTGAGCACTGAGAATACAAATCTAACTCCTCATCCGGTGAAATATTCATTTTTTCCTCTTCCTTCTCCTTTTTGTATATGGTTGGAGAATGTTAATTTGAAAGATATTTCAACAATTGCTGACATCGCTTTGGAGATAAACCAGTGCGAAACCAAATTGGTTTATCGTGCATTTGTAGAATGTTGAGTCCGCACTTTTTCCATCAAGATGGTTGTACACATGGTATTAGTTTCCACTTGCTCCAGAATTTGATTATATGTTGAACAATTTGATGCCCTGATCTAAAGTTCTTATGGATGTCTGACTACAGGAGTATGCATATAATTTAGGGGCTCAGAATGTTATCCCAATTATGAGGTTATGGTGCTGAATGAGCATGCAAATTAAGTAAATGCTGAAGCAGATGAAAGCCAAGGTTTTCTGTCCTAGTTATGAAGGTAGAAGAGTAAAAGCAACTATCTGCGGGGCAGGAGTCTGGAGAAAGTTGCGAAGTCCGACGGTGATGCTTTAAGGGCCTGTTAGCTTGGGGTAGATGTAAAACATGAGAAGTTAGAATGAGTCCCATGCAGCAGATGACAAATTTAATCAGCACTTTTATACACAAGTCTTGCCAGCTATATATCTAGCGGAATCTATGCAGAAGGCCATCCTCAGCCACTGTAGAGTGAGTCCCTAGGTTCACACGTCAAAGCATATGTATAATTCTTTGTCTGTTGGAGATTATGCTTAAATTTGGTTAGCTTCATTCTGTTGTAAGTCATTTTTGTTATGCAGCATGATTAGTTTGTTTTAATTAGGGTGATATATTTTCTCAGTGGCTTCTTAATCGGTTTCTGCAGAAAGGCTGTACAATTGGAAAAAGTTAATATTCAAATTTCTAAGTTACATAGCCTGATCATGGACTTCAAATTTACTGTGCCTGGGAAAAATCACTTCATTAAATCTGTTCCTCACCAGTATGGGAGCAAGTTTGAAGGATGATTTTGTTCTCAGAGCAACCCTATAGTGGTCTTGTATCTCTTCTTTTGCCTGATTCTATGGAACTGATGAACTGTAGGCCACCTTAGGCTTTGTTTCGAACTTGTGGAAAGTAAAAGAAAAGGAGGAAAAGTAATTGAGAAAAAAAATAATTATTTTCTTTTGTTTGATTTCAAAAGAAAACAAGAGAAAAGGACTTTTTTTTTGGTTTCTAAAAGAAAATGAAGAAGAAAAATTAAAATTGACAAAATGTCTTGAGATTTTTTAAAATTTTCTCTCCTATTTTCTCTACCATTTTCTTTTGCCATTTCTAGAGAATTCTTTTTATTTTTTCCTTCTTTTTTGAAAGGCCTTTTTGTTTTTTCCTTACATTTTCTTTTTCCCTTCTACATTAAAAATCAAACAAGTAAGAGGGAAAACATTTTATTTTCTTTTCCTTTCTCTTCCTTTCCACAAGTTCCAAACAAAGTGTAATTTTCCTGGTATTTTCATGTAACTAAAAGAAGGAAAAATTAAGAAATAGGAATCTGGAAGTGGAAATGATCATGAAAGTGATGACGATGACCATGTGAGATGACAAAACTAATCTGACCGAGATATGTTAAAATAATAATTTTTCACGTTGTGGAATAATGAATTGAAAGCAAATTGGTACGAAATGACAAAAAACAATGACAAAAACATCATATCTAGATTTTTAACATCAACCAGTAAGGAGAAAAGGACCTTGACACAAATGAGGGATGGCCAGACGGATTTCGAGAGTTGTATTGCAGTTTTTTGTAATGCGCGTGTAGTGCGGATAAAATGACATAGTTTAATTTATTTTGTTTTTAAAATTACATCGTTTTAACTTATCATACGAATTGTTATTAAAATACATTGTAGTTTCGAGGATAGGAGTTATGTGACAAATGAAAAAAAATAGTTTATTGTACTAGAGCATTACTCCACATCTCACAAATCCACTGGGAGAGAATATCTGGTGAGAAATGATAGAATTCAAAGTTCAGTTGTCTTACTTGGCTAATCATTAAGCCTAAAGAATAAGATTTCTTTTGAGAAGCCCAAAGAATATAGATTAGCTTGTAAAGTGACTAACAAATTATTCGTGCCTATGGCGCTCTTCAATCAAAAAAATTTAACTATCTAGACTCTTGGGAGCTCGTCAAACTCGTTCCACTTACTCCATAATTTAGCATCTATGGTGGGTGAGAGTGTGGAGCCGGTGAAGGAATGGCACAACGGTAGTTGCGGAGGAGGGATAAGGTCACGATGGTGGCTTGATTTATGTAGTGATGGAAGAAGAAAAATTGACAAGAGAGAGGAGAAGAAAAAGTTTTGTTGAGATTGAGGAAAAAAAATGAAAGAAGTCATTACGGAGAGAAAAGGAAAAAAGAGTGGAGAAAACTTAAAAAGGAGAGAGAATTTTATTTGAGATGTGACCGTTGAGTTAATACAATCTTGATAGTTATTGTCAAAATTTACTGTTGTGTATTGTAATATAAATTTGACATAATAATGCGACCTATAGTAATACAGTATATGACAAGTCCATTTCTTTCTATGTGGCCAAATTTATCTAAATTAATTATTTTTTATCTTTATTAAAAAATTTATTATTTTTACGTTATTTTTTATAGCTTATTAGTTCGTCTTGACGAAAAGAATCTAAAAATTATAAAATAGTGTTAAAAAACTAAAAAAATTCATTAAAGATGAAAAATAAGTCAACACAGACATTGTTTTAGATTTTTTTTTGTCTTTTTTAATTTTTTTTTAGTTTTTACACATAATTTTATACTTTTTTGAAATCTCACGTCGAGACGAACTAACAACTATAAAAAAATTGACGCAAAATAAAATATTATAAAAAACTTTAAATAAAAAAATAATCAGATAATAATTTAATAATTACAATAGTTCAAATGAGAGAGAAACAGAGAGAGAGAGAGAGGGGAATTGCAAGGTGGCATAAAAGTGAAAAAAAAAAAAAAGAGGGTGGGATGATGAGAAGGCGTGATGGGATGTAGCAGCTTATGGCAAGATTTTGAATCGAAAAACTAATCATAGAGTAGAGTTTTTTAAATAAAAACAGTGGTAAGAAACAAAAAGGGTCTGATATGTATGTACACACACATATGAAGAGAGAGGGAGGGAGGGAGGGAGGGAGAGAGAGAGTCGAATTAGGGATGAGAAACAAGAAAGCTTAAAATCAGGAATGTCCATTCACGGAGAGAAAAAGGATGAAGGGGGGGTTGAAAGGCGTGATGGGAGTCTTTTATGCGTGCGGTTGAGACGGTTTTAAACAGCTACCAGCCTCTCAAAACCATTGCTTGGCGTCTCAACAAAGCTTTATAAATCCCCTCACCCCCACCCCATCATTCTTCACCTAAACCTAACCACACAGAGAAACAACAACAACAACAATAACAACAACAAATTAACATCTTTAGATAGAGAGAGAAAGAAAGAGATACATACATGGAGAGATCATCTTGTAATAACAGGAAGAGAGCAAGAGAAGGAGACGGAATAGAAGAAGATTATCCTCCATCGAGCGTTGCAAAGATTAAGCCAAATTTCGTCATCACTGATTATTATACCGATGATGAGTTTGCATCAATGGAGAAGGAACACAGCTTTGATAGCATCTGTGACGGTACTACTGATTCACGCAAGTTGGCCTATGCCGATGGAGAAGAAGGATTGTTTGATTTTCCATGGTTGAAAGAAGGTATGATCTTCAAAGTAGAGGATGAGGAGGAATTTGATTTCGATAATGTATTTGCATCATATTATTCTTCCAGTACTCCAAATGAGGCTTTTGACTCCAGTGCAGAGGAGCGAAATCTGTTTCAGTTCCCAAAGCTCCTTAATTTTGAGGATGATGAGAAGAAGAAGATTGCTAGTAATAATTATGATGATGGAGTACTACAACTCCCCTCATTCCAAGCCGATCAACTTGAAGGCCCGGATTGGATTTGTAGCACTTTGTTTGATTAGATCGATCCAAATCCAATAGACCTAAACTACGCAATTAGGTCAGGTCACCCGTATTTGACTGGTGGGGTGGATCATTGCATGGCATGCAGAATGATTTAGGTTTTGGTTTTTGGTAGAGTAATTAATTTTGAGCTTGTGGGTGGTTCTGTGTCATCTCTTTTAGTTTTAGGATGTGAATTTATTATATGTATTATAAAAACTGTGAATCATTTTCTTCTTATACTGTGTTTTACTTGCATTGAGAGAATCTATTTTACTCGTATGTCCTTTAGGTTGTGTTTGCCTTAATTTTTATTTAAAAAATTCCTATTTGTTATTTTTGTATCAATTTTTTTTTTATAAATTATTGATTCGTCTTAATAAGAGAGTTTAAAAAATAAAAATATATAAACCAAATTTTTAAAAAAAATTAAAAAGAAAATAATAATTGCACAATATCTATTTATTTTGAATTATTTTTCTCTTAGTAAAAAAATATTTAAATTTAAATTTTTAATTTTTTCTCATCAATATTAACTAATAATTCATATAAAAAAATAACTTAAAGTTAACAAACTCGAAAGAAATGTGACTAAAGATAAATAATAATACTAATTTGACCAAAGTGGGCTTAATTCACAATCTCCATACAGAGAGATTGATGAGTAAAACCAATGTTCTGAGTATCGGATTTATCGCAATTATATATATATATATCGGTATTGGCCATTACTAGACAGTATGACTTGTATGAGCTTGTATTTAGAATGATACGGTATTAGAATTACCGTTTTTATGCCAAAATTATATATACCGATTGGTACGGTACAATTCATTATTAATAACCTTGAGTAAAATACGGTAACAAAAAGGTATAACCAAAAATTTAACAAGAATAATAAGTTGATTGGAATGGAAAAAAAGAAACAAGGACAAAAAATTTCAAAAATTTCACTTCTAACAAAAACCCTAGATTAGACGAAGAAAATGGCGCTGAGGAACAACAAAACGCGCTGAGGAAGACAACCTTTCAAAAACGGAGCGGAGGAGAAGGAGAAACCTCACCTGAAAAATCGATTGCCAGGAGGCGGAGCGCAGTCGCCAGGAGGGTAGGACCGTCTGATGGTAGGCTTCAATTTTCTGGAAGTCAAAAACGAGAATGGGAAAAGGACCTCTTGCCCTACTTTTGCATTTTGGCTCCAAACGGTAAAAAACCAAAACCTATTCTGCAGAACCTGTTTTCCAAAGTTGGCGCCCAAACACTCAAAACAGGAAAATGGGAATGCAAAAATGGAAAAACCAGGCGCCCAAACAGGCTCTAACAAAGCAATTTTTTATATACAAGAACCACACCATCTCCCGAACTTGACAGTTAAACTCTACCGCGGCGACGATACTGTTGGATAAATCTTTTCTCTTTTCTTACATTTTCTTGCATAGTTATTTTCTTTCTATTCTCTTCTTTGTATCTTCAATTTGGCCAATATTTTTTGTAATTATTTTTTTGGTCTTTATTTGGCTTTTTTTTTTTAGCTTTGTTAAATTAGTGTTAAATTTTTGTAAATTATTAATTTGTATTGGTGAGAAAAATTAAAAAATTTAAAAAATTAATTTTTTTAAAAATACATTAATATGAAAATAAGTTAATAATTTTTTTTGTCTTTTTAAAACTTTATTAAAATTTAGATAATATTTTTTTATTTTTTAAGAATTTTCTGTCAAGATGAACTAATAACTTATAAAAATTTAACTTAAAATAAGAACGTGAAATCCTTTTAAATAAATACAAAAGAAATAATCCCAAAACAATTTAAGCCAAGCCCAACCTAAACCAAACAAAGCCTAAGCTGTTGTTGAAGAGGGTCGGCTTACTACTGTTGTCGAAGAAAAAGTCTTCTGTCGAACTTTGAACTGGAGAGTTAACTTACAATGGCGGCAGCCGCTGCAGCGTTTGGTGCTTCGACCCCCGCCGCAGCCCCTACCTCCAAAGATTACAATCTCGGTCGCCTAAATCACGGGAAGAGCTCATGCTCATGGCTCGCGCCGCCCAGAAATCATCACCATCGTTCGCTTCGCCCTGTGCGGGTTTTTCCTTCTCATAAATTAACTCCAACTGCAGCTGCAACAAAAACAACAATTACATTGTTTTCATCTTCCCCGTCATCCATCCCAGGTCGGTTTCGAAAAGTTTCGTATTTTGCAATTTGGATCGCCAGATAAGCTTGAACCGTTTTAATCTGTGGGGTCTTTCTTTCTCCTTCTTACATTTCGTCTCTGTCTTTTTTGGTTAGGATTTTGGCCTAATGTTGGAGCGGTGGTGAGGAGGGAAGATGATCCTTCTCATAGTCGATCCTTATCATCCCCTCTCACAGCAGCTGTTCGACATTTGACGGGATCTCTTACTGCAACTGAGGGACTTCGATTTGCTATTGTCAGTATCTTTGTTTTTTACGTCCACCCTTTTGTTGTTAATCATTATTTGTTGGAATTGAGCACATAATGGGATCAATGAGTAATGTATCAGTTTGTACTCTTTATATTTCGCGATATTGTACTTTGGTATTTTATTTACTACAGGGTGGGCACATCCGTCGCAAATTCCCAATTAGCTCTCTATGCAATTTTTTTTTTGGAGCCCTTACAGTTAGTTGCCCAGTAATGCGGGAGTTTCGGATTATTTTTTTTAGTTCTGTTACATTTTTGCAGCAACAACTAATTCATGTCACATTAAAGGTAGTAATAGTAGATTTATTTTGCTTGGAAATTGTGAAAATCATTTTGTGACGCGTCACAAATTTGTTCACACCAAAGGTTCTTCCTTTCTAGTAATAGAGGTCGGGCACACACTGTGTGTGTGTGTATGCCATTGAATATGTGGGGGTGTGAAAGTGGGATAGTTGGCTTGAGTAATTTTAGTATTTTGTCCTATCAGTTAATTCATACTATTGTAAAAAATTTATTTTCAGTTTTGCGACAACTTCACACAAGTGTTCACACCAAATAAGGTAGCCCCTTTCTTATGAGGATAGATGATAGATATTTGCTTCTCTTTGTACCATGTGTGAATATCAATGATATGTTGGTCAGTGTCAATGCTATATATATTTTTGATATTCTATACCCGTTAATGGTCTGTTTGCTCCGGAAAAGAAATTGTAACTTGAGCTTTTGATGAGGTTTGCTGTGTCTTAAGAATAAGTGAACTCTTTCATCTTTTTTCTTTTTTTTTTTTTTGATTCATGAAAATCTTGGCAGTTCATTTTTTGTATATTCAGTTTTGATGCATACCTTAGATGGTTCTAACTACTTCCTATGATTTGTACTTGTTGCAACCTATTGGACACGGACTTCCTTCCATTATGAAGGTTGTGGCACGGTTTAACGAGATTGTGACTAAGCCGCTGTTGGAGGGAGCTTTGGGTACTTTCAAGAAATATTCAGTCAAAGAAGAAGACATCGATGTATGTACCCACCTTGAATCCCTTCAAACTTCGCTATTCCTTGTGCTTGTCTTATTGTGTTCTTTGTTGATGGCAGTAGATTTTCATGCTTTTAGATTGCCATCTATGGGGGAATAGAGAACATAGATGTGTTTTGAATGCTTTTATTTTCCATCCTTAGGTTTCAATCATGTGTATCTTGAATGTGTTATGGGTACAATATCAGTTGGTATTCCCTAAGCCTGCTTTTCTATATTACGAGAAACAACTTTATGCTCTTACTTGGAGTGCTCAGGTGATGAGGTGGTTTTGAATGCCTGGAAGCCTAGAACTTGTTTTTCTTGATATGTGTGGGGTGGAAAATGATAACATTATCCAACAGCGTGCTTTGGAAGAGTTGGGTTGTACTGAGATCTACTTAGCAATTGGTGAATTGAGTTTAAATCAGGTGGGATACAATTCCATTATGAACATATGTGGGTTTATGCACTGGTCATTTTTTCTCAATTTTACCTCATCTTCTCCATTTGATCCATTATTAAAGGTAACCATGATCCAATTGCGCTTCTTATCCTCTTTCTATGCTAGACTTGAATCGGTAACATGGTGGGGTGGTTTATAATATGTTCATTATTGCTTGTATAGCCTCAAGTTGGATTTTGCTTATGCTATGTGTATTGTTGACTTTTAGCTTCATTTGACGGTAACATGGTGGGGTGGTTTATAATATGTTCATTATTGCTTGTATAGCCTCAAGTTGGATTTTGCTTATGCTATGTGTATTGTTGACTTTTAGCTTCATTTGACGTTGAGATTCATCAACTTGCCACACTGACACTTGATGTTGGAGAGTATGAAGATTTATGCTGTTAAATACTTAATATGTCTCATCACCATAGCTTTAAGGTAGAGTTTCTCTATGGTGCTACCGCCAACAAAAGAAAGAAGTTCCGAGGTTAATTGGTTGTAGGCATTCCTTCTGGGGCATCTGATAAAATTGAACCAGTATAGAGAAGATTAACGTGGCCTTTGAAAATTACCCTACACCAAAGAAAAATAGACCTCTTATATCCTTGTGTCACATAAAGTTTTCATCTCTACAAATACTAATTAGCTTGAGTAGTGTCTCCTGTCACTCCAGAATTCTCCATTCTAGGCTTGCCTGTGCGTCTGATTGCTAAGAATCACCTTATACCATGACCACATGTACATTGATTAGTCTGGGATTTTCCTTAATGAACTGTCAACTGCATTAAATGTGGAAGAAGTGAATGTATGCTATGGAAAACAAACCTGGGTTTTGCATGATTGAATATACTTTCAGACCATTATCGGCGTAAAGCATAAGTTGATTTGTTGGGTAAACTTGTTCAGGCTGATGTGGGTAGTGTAGATGCTTTTATGTTTTCAAATGTTTAATGTGTATTTTCATGATATTTTTCGCTTGAACATCAGATAACATAAAGCTCATTATTGTCTTTATGCATCAGGTGGTGTGGGTTCCCGGTAGTTTTGAAATTGCTGTGGTTGCAGACCGGCTTGGGAAGTCACGCAAATATCAAGCAATTTTGTGCATTGGAGCTGTGGTATGATTTTTTTCAGAATACCTGAATTTGGTGTGCTGCAAGAATGCAAGGGTAGTGCATTGATGTTTATTTGTGCTACCGATACTTTGAATCTCTGGTTGGAATTTTGGGTCTAGCTTTGCCATCTCACTATACATTGGCTTACCGTGTGTGTGGGAAAAAGGCAAGGGATATGCAAAGATGACCGAAAGTATCATTCTACACTGAGTTTGTCTATGGGTTGTGGTACTAAAATTGGCAAAGGCACATCCTGTGAACCGATTCATTTTCTTTTCTATGGTTGGGGGTTTGAGATTGTGATGGACCTCCTTGGGTGTACAGCTTACTATTGAAACTTCTTTAGTGAGGACTGCTCCTTTGTTTGGGCTTGAAGGCGGTCATGAATATGTTGGTTTTTACTACCTCTTGCCCTCTTGGCACTTCATTTGTTTAAGAAAACATACTAGACTCTCACCAGAAGTGTCATATGTATCTAACTTTTGGGGAGTATCCTAGCATACAAGGTCTTCTGGGTTTGTTCTATTTTCGTTGTTACACTTTGTCGGATGCATTTGTTATAGTTTCAGTTCACGTGTCTTTCTTTTTTTTCTTTTGGTTTGAACAATCACAGAAACCTTCTCTTCCTATGTCGGGAAGGCCCGTTGTATTTGTTAGATTTTATTAGGGCCGATTATCGAACACAAAGCTAGGCTTGCCAGTCTTCGTCCATTTTTACTTGTTACGATCGACGAAGGATATAAAAACTACCTGGGTGATATTTCAAGCAGAAAGCTCTCTTCTTTTCTTTCATCTTGTTATTTTTATCACAATCTCCTTGCTAGCTCTAATCAACCAGTGCTATTCTATTAAATTGCTACTTGTTGGTTGGCAGATAAGAGGCGATACTACCCACTATGATGCTGTTGCTAATTCGGCAGCATCCGGAGTACTTTCAGCTGGTCTGAGCTCAGGTGGGTTTCTATGTTTATTTTCGACTTGACTTGTCCGCTTTGATGGATATACAATAAATATGGTAATGGAAATTTTGATATTATTAAATTCAGCAAAACTTATCACAAAAGCAAGTTATAAAGCTTCAGCATCAACTTGGTAATACTTTCATGGCTTTTGCTTTTTCTTGTGCTGAGCTGTTTAATATATGAAAATAAATGGAAGCTTACTCAAACCAACCTGCTTAATCAGAGATTTAGCATTACAATGTTCTCAGCTGTTCTCTTACCTTACATGTGTTTTCGGCATCATAGCATTTTACCTTTAGTGAAAACTGGATATAACTTTTTGACTTTATTTCAGTCAAGGAAATTTGTTAATTTTAACAGCGAAGCACAATGTTTTTATTTTTTACGTACGCCAACAGAGTTGATTAACTAGGGAAAGATGAAAGACTATCATTGTGCTTCCAGTAAAAAAGTGAAAATTATCAGATCAAAATATATTTATCCATCCTCTATTCTAAATCTCAAAACTTCCAATTTGTTTTTGAACAAAACTTTCTAAAATACATATTACGACTCTTCACGCTTCTAGCATGTACAAGGTGGGAAATGATTTCTTACTATTTTGAAATGATGAAGTATAAATGGATTTGTCTTGTAAGAAAGAGTAGTCGTCAGCATTTCACACATGCAATATAGTATATCTTGCCAGTGACGTGTCACTGCTGTGTCATTTGTGACCTTCAGACAAAAAGATGGTTTGGTTTGTACATGTGTTTTATTGAAGAACAGATTCAATTGAGCTATTAGCTTGACCTGTAGGATGTTAAGGTAGGGTACATACCTTCTATCTATTAATGTAGCATGGCAATATTAGATGTGCTTACCCTCTTCTTTGTTTGTGCTTGAGCACTTGGCCACTCGCATGCTTCTATCAGTGTTATTGTCTGTGTTTCCGCGTGTGCTGTAGGTGTTTGGGCATGGATGTGGATATGTGTACGATCATGCGATTATTTGAGTGTTGATAGAGTGATCATACCGAGAGACTATTAGGAGATCTTGGTCCTTTATTTATAGTCCTTGTCGAACAATTCGGTTTACATTTTTAAAGTATCCAACTGATAAAATCAATTGGCGTTGAGTGGAGAGCCTGCTGAGGGTCATAATGGAGATAGTAATAACCAATGTGGGATAAACTCTGATACTCCTCTGCATGTGTGACTCTCAACTTGCATATGGTGAGATAAAAAAGAATCCATAACATAGGGATCACAATGAAACAAGACAGTTAAGGCACAAACAAAGAGGAAATTAATCAAGAGAGTTTTGTCCAAAACCTCTCAATAACGTAGCTTTGATACCATGTTAAAGCATCCCACTTAAAACTAATTGGCAATGAGTGGAGAGGGTCTTAGATTCATTTACTAGAAGTTGAGGTAATAAGTATCCAATGTAGGATGTGCTCGATCATACATTTGCATAATACATAAAGGAAATCCCCAAAATTGGTAAGCTTATCTAATGCGGATGAATCATAATGACAGGAGAGTAATCTATTTTGACAGAGGAAATGGGAGTTTGAGGGCTCAAATTGTTTTCCTGATCACACTAAGTAATTGCGCATACTTAATAAACTAGTTAGTTTACGGTCCAATGACAATCCTTTGACGTGTTAATTATTACTCATTTTAATTGTGGGTGTGATGTTCAGAGTTTTATTCTATGGATAAATTTTGAGTGTTTTTTCACTTAATGGCATTGCAGGAGTTCCTTGCATATTTGGTGTTTTGACCTGTGATGACATGGATCAGGTAAACTCAAGATGTTAACAATTGCTTTTGTTGGTTAGCTGCATATTTTATGCTTAAAAGTACTTGCTCAAAATAGCTGGGGTGATTAAAGTTTGCTACATTGTTATGTTCTTGATGTCATGTCAATTTTTGCACGCCCTGTTGTGCTCCAAGAAATAAAACCTACACACACACAATCACAGAGAAACAAAACGGTTTACGTGGTTCCCCAAATTCAGGTACATCCTATTCCGGAGAGCTTAGAAATATACAGATAACTCTGTAATTCTCTCTACTAATTTATGTTTTTGCCTTCCCTCTCTAATTTTTGCCTTTCCTCTCTACTTATTTACATCTATTTATAGGCATAAATCAATGAATCATACAAATGTGAATGGATAAACCCATATCTTCAAAATCAGCAAGTTGTTCCTCAATGGCTGCTGCTTTTGAGTTTTGGCCAATCCAAATCTTGGATAAGATAATCCACAGTTTCAACAATCGACACCTTGGCGAAAAATTATTGAATCAATGCAACAAATAGATATGATTTGAAAAAAATAGAATAGACAGGACTCTTCATAAGGTCGGGCCAATGAGAGTCAAAAGAGTAGTAATAGGCGGAATCAGATAGACAGACTCTTTTCAGATTGGCAGAACTAAAACAAAACTGAACTGAGATGAGAACTAAAGTGCGGATATCAATGCTCTTTCAAACAGAATACTGAGAACACAAGTTACCGGAACAATCCAAATAGAAGAGCTAGGTTTCTGAAGTTTCGAGCTAGCTTCCAAAAACAAATTTCAACCAAGTAAGACTTGGTATCAACAATTAAAAAAATTCCCAGGACAAATGGAGGGGTCACAAATAGTCCCATTTAAAATCCATTCTCCGTCGACAAAGAAGTATTGTTTTGGCTGAATTTTTCAGTATTGAATTACAAGAATTACCACATTCTAGATAGGTTGCGACTACATCAAGTTCCGATAGCAAACAGAAGAATAGGTGACATTTGAGACGCATCAATGTCTCCAAGGTCATCACTAATCACCCAAAGGCGCAGGCACCTGAGGGTGCTTAAACCATCTTCAGATGGACAGTGTCCAAACCTTGTTTGACCCCAATCTCAGTGACATTTGTCATGTTGATCAGCAACGCCCTTTTCTGAACAAAGTTCCTTGATATCAATGGTGGCTAATCCACCTGCAATTATACTCCCTTCAAGGACACACAAGTTTTTGCATCATATACCTCTCAACACCCCAGGTTGCCTGATACAATCTCTAGAGTTTCGCCAAGAATTCCTAAGTTTGTGGACTCTAGAGCTTCCAAAGAGAGAAGGTTTTGTTCTAAAGTTGGAACATACCGAACATCGAACAGAGCAAATGTGGATCCATCAAGTAAACACAAACTAATGTTTCCTACCCGAGAGTTTTATTGGTATGGCAATTAACCATAAAGACTGAAGTGGTTAAGAAAACAAGTCCTTGTTGGGACGCATATGATAGGAAGTATCAGAATCCAGTAATCCATTCTTCCGAATGAATATTAGATGATAAATCCACAAGTGCGAACTCCAAATTCTGTTCTTCAGCTGCAACATTGGCTTTGGCATTGTTGTCAATCACTTTCTGGAGAGCTTGACAATCTTTCTTCTAATGCCTTTTCTTATGGCAATAGGTACATAAGTCTTTCAGGATCTTATTACGGTTGTAGACTTCCTTCGGCTGGGGTCTGCCTTTTGAACTTCAAACATAACTTCAGTAGTTGGTGTACCTATGCACCTGTCTATCTTTCTTGCGATACTGGTTATTGATAAGGGCATTTGCAGTCTTCATAACCAATCTCTTCTTTACCATAAAGCAAAGTAGTGATGAGATGATCATACTCATCAAGAAGAGAATTCAACATTAACAGTGCCTTGTTCTTATCGAGGATTTCGGCATCCGGATTTTGAAGATCAACAAGTATTTTATTGAACTCATTTAAGTGTTCATTCATAGAGCTACCTCCTCGATACTAGAAATGGAAGAGCTTCTTCTTTAGGTAGAGGTCGTTCTCTACACTTTTCGTCATGTATTTCTTTCTCGAAAAAATCTCGTAATGCCTTGGACTTTGTTTATTTCATTACAAAGTACTTTTGATCTTTCTCTAGGCACAAATGAATCATGCCACAAGCGTAGACATACCGTGTTGGACCAAAAACAGTACCGGCCAACCCACGTACCGTTCCGGCCAACATACCGGCTATACTTTTTTTTTTTTTTTTAAATTTTCTTGATATTTTTGGGTAATTATACATAAATTGAGACTAAAATCATCCATTTTTATGTTTGGTAATTTGTTCTTTATTTTTGAGGCTTCATTTATATGTCTAATATGATTTTTTGTTAAAAAATATTATTTGAGAAATATATATTATTTTTTAGTGAAAAGCTGAAATGGTACGCCAAAATGGAATGGGGGATCCTGCTGCGTGCCAAAACGATGTCGTTTTGGCGCACAGCATGCCCTGCCGTGCATAATGCACAACAAGCTTCCCTAGTCCCGCTAGAACACACGGGTATGTACCGCACCAGTAATAAAAATGGTATGCTTGCTAGTACGAGATTGATAACTTTGGCTGGAGTAACTTGTGTGAATGTGCCGGTGCTCTGATTCTCACGCCGTTTGCTTCACTGAACTTGTATCGGAGAGAGGAAAAAAATTCGGTGCTCAAAACAAATTTTTGAGCAATTTAAAAAATTGGGCAGAATAAAAAAACTGAATTTTGAAACTTTGTTTTTTGTGTTTTTCGGGTATTCTGGACTTCCTAGGTTCTGATATCAATTGTTATGCCCCAAGGAATAAAATCTAAACATATACGTACACACACACACAATCACAAGAAATAAAACGGTTTATGTGGTTCTCTAAATTCGGGTACATCCATTGGAGAATTTCTATTCGGGAGAGCTTAGAAATATACAAATAACTTTCTAATTCTCTCTACGGAACAAATTTCTGTTTCTGCCTTCCGTCTCGAATTTTTCCTCTGTACTCATTACGTCTATTTGTAGGCATAAATCAATGAATCAGACAAATGTGAAGGGATAAACCCAAATCTGCAAAATCTGCAAATTGGTCCTCAAAGGCTGCTGCTTTTGATTTTTGGCCAACCAAAATCTTGGATTAAGATTACTCATGTTTTAAACACTCCCCATTTTCAAAACGGAATACTTATTTTCTGCGGTCATGGAACTCTACATCGAGATGATGTAACTCTTTTAATGCTAGTGGTTCTTATAAGCTTTTTAAATGCTTTCATGTGATTGCAGGCACTGAATCGAGCTGGTGGTAAATCTGGGAATAAAGGCTCTGAAGCTGCACTCACAGCAGTAAGTTGCTTGCATTTTTACATAGTCTAAAATTGTCAAAGGCACTATACCATGGGTGTAGTTGATTCCTTGTAGTTCTAACAAACTTGGTTGCAAATTTGAGTTCCTTCCCTTAAATAATGAATGCATTTGCTTAATCTCCCGCTAAAGCAAACTTGA
This sequence comes from Arctostaphylos glauca, assembly GCA_019985065.2. NCBI lineage: Eukaryota > Viridiplantae > Streptophyta > Magnoliopsida > Ericales > Ericaceae > Arctostaphylos > Arctostaphylos glauca. The sequence continues at coordinate 5,231,992 of JAHSPW020000015.1, forward strand.
CCTGAGTTTCAGTTTTACAAGTAAATGAGAGATCAGTTTTTCATATGATTGTTGTGGCTTCTGTCGCAGATCGAGATGGCATCTCTTTTCGAGCACTATCTGAAGTAGAATTATCTGGCCAGCACCTTCTTCTGCTGAAAGTGGTTGACCATCTTGGAGTTTTTCTGTGCTAACCAAAAATCTTCCTCAGTTGGAAACTATGTGAGAGCGGAAAGAATGCGACGAAGCAAAGCATCATTTTGGGGAATGTCCTTAGTTTTAAACAATTTTTACAATACATTGAAGACGTGGTTTTATGTTGAATATATGCTTTGGGTATCTGCCGCATGGTTATCTGGAGGTAGTGATAGTGACGTCGGCATGACATTTAGTGTGATTGAAACATTCCAAATAAGCAGTGATTGGCAGCTACTATGGTGATGAGCTTTTGTATTGTAATAAATCTGTCTGTGGAAATCTCAATGTAGCATTTTTAACACAGTTTATTTATCTGCAAAGGCATCTTGTGAAAAATTGTTGCAAGTAAGGAAAGGTAGAAGTGAAAGGATTCTGAAGTGTGAGAATATGCATGATTTGGTGAAGATCAGGGTTCTGCAATAATTATATGAGGTGTTGGGGCCTCTGCTAAAGTCTCAGATGGTATCGAAAGGGACGGGGTGGGCCTAGGAATTTGATTCTTACTGTTGCTTGTTGGCCGAAGGAAAGAGTTCAATGAGAATCATGTGTTTTGCACATCGCCCAGGCTTTTCTTTTGGCAGTGAGCTTAAACAAAGTGAAGAACTAAGAAATAGAGGAAAGCAGCTCGGAAGTAGAAGATGGAGAAATAAAACCCGCATCGTCTTTCCTCGATACATCTTCTAAACACTACTCTACAATTGGGGCGTGTACTTTCGTGTTAGTAGGTACTTGTATTCATATATGACAACTGAACAAAAGGAAAATAAGACAATAAGCTTGCTTCGGTATAGACTTTTAATGTCATTTTAGAGAGATTACAGCCATTGTAGAACAAAGGTTTTGCATACGCGTGCACATGCAGATTTATTAATTATCAGAACTAACTAAAATACAGCCTTGAGTTTTGGAAAAACAATTATCCACAAACGTTATTTGCTTCAAAGGGGAAAATGACCGCACAAGACATAAAAGCTGGAAAAATGCCTGCTCTCAAAACTAATCCATCCCCAGATGGCTACATAAGCCTAAGAAGATAATTCCAGCTTCATCTCATTTTTTGCCTTTATTATCCCTGTTTAAAGTTATACAATAACACACAAAAAAGGAGTGAACAAAATGCATCCCAAACCAAAGAATAAAGTACAAAAAGTCTAGGGAAACTTAGAATCAAAGTTAGACATAATAAAACAAACAGGGAGTTCTAACAATTGTAAGCATCAAATGGAGTAGTAATTGATAAGCAGGCTGATCCCTCTGCAAGCACAATTCAACTGGAAGAAGAAAAAAATCTATTCTGTATGTAATCCCTCTCTTATATTCTACACCACATAACTGAAATGAAACTAATGATGTTAAGAGATCAAGAGATATAAGAAGGGAAACAAAACGAAAAGCCTTGAACAATCTCTTTTTCTCTTGTCATGTTGGCATTGCAGCTTTCTCTTCCCACTTCTCTAAATTTGAAAGCAAAACGTTGCATTGTTGGACTGGATCGTAAACATGATCAACCTCCTCCGCCAAAGCTTCACTCAGCTGTTCTTCCAAGCTTGTCTATGACCAATTCACCGCAACCCGCACATCCACTTATGCTCTTCCCTCCAGTAAATCAGGTCTAAAGTTTATTACACCCATATTTTCAGGTGATTTTCCCTTTTTGCGAAACAGGATATACTTGCAATAATACATTTGTTATCAAGGGGCTGTTGGCTGGTGAGATGCTAAACTTGCAAAGGTTATGCAGTTTTTGCTAGGTGTTGGTTCAATATTCCAGGAACTTTTTTTTTTTTTTTTTTCAATGTATTTAGCTATGGATTTTGTTTCTTATTATCATTCCAACTTCCAACAGTTTTGATACATTTCACGCGCATTTCTCTATATCAGAGTGTTGCAGCCATAGTGTTTGGAGATGGATCAGACTCAAGGCTCTACCCGCTGACAAAGAGAAGATCAGCAGGAGCTATTCCAATAGCAGCAAACTACAGACTCATTGATGCAGTTGTGAGCAACTGCATTAACAGTGACATAAACAAGATATATGCTCTCACACAATTCAACTCCACTTCTCTCAATTCCCACCTTACAAGAGCTTATTCTGGAGTAGGTCTTGGGAAAGAGGGGTTTGTTGAAGTAATTGCTGCATATCAGAGTCCTGAATATAATGGCTGGTTTCAGGTAACCAAATATGAAGTTTCTCAATGTGCTGAAGTAATTACTCTCGATGATATACATTTACATTTAACGAATTGATAACTCATTACTTTCAAGTGTTTTGTGATTTCTCTCTCTATTTTATCAGGGAACTGCCGATGCCATAAGAAGATGTTTGTGGGTACTAGAGGAGTATCCAATTGTTGAGTTTCTAGTCCTACCTGGTCATCATCTTTACAAGATGGACTACCAGAAACTTATAGAGGCCCACAGAAAGAAGAAGGCTGATGTTACTTGTACAGTCTTGACTAGCAACAGAAATCAGGCCTCTGAGTTTGGTATCTTCAAAGTAAATTCAGAGAATGAAGTCACAGAATTTAGAGAGAAACCGGAGAAGAAGCCGATCAAGTCCACATCAGTACGTTACCTGTTTTCATGCACATCTTTTTATGTTCGTAATCTGTTCGTTGACAAGCAAAAAAGATACATTTCTAAAAGAGCTTTATTCATGAAATTCAGGTACAGAACTTAGGAAAATTAAATGATTTTGCCCATAAAAGTTTCCCCGGAATGGGTATCTATGTCATTAATAGAGATGCAATGATAAAGCTTCTAACAGCATATTTTCCAGAAGCGAATGACCTAAAAAGTGAAGTAATACCAGGTGCAATATCTTTAGGAATGAAGGTCAGACTTACTCCAATTATACACCACCATGTTCTTTCTGCTTTGTTTCTGTCCACACCTTAATGAGTTAAGAATTAGTTTCTCAATTTATTGTCAACCCTAAGATTATTCCTGTTTCCACAAGATCAGGTTAACGCGTATCACTTTGATGGATATTGGGAGGATATGAGAAGCATTGAAGCATTCTACCATGCAAATATGGAAAGCACAAAGAAAACAAACATGGGATACAAGTGAGTAACTTTAAATGCCAAGGGAAAATAATAAGACAGTACTGCATCCTTTTAGTAAATGTTTCATCTATGTTGAAAATACACAACAGCTCCACCACCACCACCCCCCACCCCCCCCCCACCACCACCACCACCACACACACACACACACACACAACTACAACTTACACAAGCCTTTTTCTTTTGGTAGCAGCTTCTATGATAAAGATTCTCCTTTGTACACGTTGCCGCGAAATCTGCCTCCAAGCCTAGTAACTGATGCGTTGATAACAGATAGTGTTATTGGAGACGGTTGCATTCTCAATGTAAGCAACTACCCAAAATCACACACAAGAGGGCATGAAGGCTCCAAATGCATGCTATGGAAGAGTGTCTTAATAGGGTAATCTAATCTTGATTAGTTTTCTTTGTGGGATATATATTCTGAATATTCTGAAAATCAGAGGTGCAGCATCAAAGGCACAATAGTTGGTATGAGGACAAGGGTTGGAGATGGCGCCCTAATTGAGGATTCCATACTAATGGGTTCTGATATCTATCAGGTAATAGCCATCATAAATATGAATCTATAACTCAATTATTCAACGTCTTTAAGACTGCAATATAAACCACATGAATCTGAACCATTTTAGAGTATCTCCACCAAAATTTAGCAAAATGTAATTGTTGTTTCTGCACAACATATGTTAACTCTTCTATTTTATTATCATTGCTAAGGCTTATACACAATTCATCCACCCAAAAAGGAGAATGAATGATGACATCACTCCAAGTTCCTTTCCTATCTTCTTCCCAAATGATATTCTTGTGCAAGTTCAGCAACTTTAAGACCATGTGGTGTTCCATTTCTCACAAACTTGTGTGTTACAGATCCAAGATGTGCAGACTAATGGCAGTGAAGGCAAGGGCATGTGCATCCCAATTGGAATAGGGGAAGGTTCGCAGATACGGAAAGCCATAGTGGATAAGAATGCAAGGATTGGCAAAAATGTTATGGTACTAAAATATGGATGTACTCTTAAGCTCATCGATATTAGGATTTTTGGATTGCAGTCATCTACTATAAGTAAATATGTGAACAAATTGTTGTCTTTGTTTTTAATGGACTTTTTCGAAGTACAAAGTTGTCATAATACCAAATGTCAGCCATGGGGGCATTTTTAATTGCATAGCTTGCATTACCTGATAGTTTTGATTTCTCATGTGATGATGTTAAATGTGTTATTTGGTGCCCTGCAGATCATAAATAAAGATGATGTCCAAGAAGCAAATAGGGAAGCTCACGGCTACAGCATCAAAGGAGGGATAGTCATAATTCTGAGGAGTGCAGTGATAAAAGATGGAAGCATTCTATAACCTCATAATTGAATACTCTATTATCATTCTTCGCTGAATTCACAACATGAACATAGCTTCAGTGCCTTAAGTGCATACTCCAATTTTTTTTCGTTATCGAATCGAAATATACTTCTTTTTCAAATTCTAGTCCCAGCAGTGTATAAAGGCACACAAACAGAATAATTGATGTCAATAGTTCCACTCAGTTTATCAGTTCATCTCCTTGATGCCATGTATATACCAACGGAACAGAAGCTACTTAACTTGTTAAGAAAAGCATCTTTCCATCTTTTTCAGTTCCTCTAAATACTCAGATTAGTCAAAAGAAGCCAATGGAAAAGAAACACAAATTCGGAGCCTTTTCATTGTTATTCTAGTTGTAATTAACTGCAGCAGAGTTCCTTTTCTCATGCTAGCAAATTCAGCACTATTTATAGCATTTGTAATGCAAACAAAGTAGAAAGAAAGACTAACTTAAAATACACCCAAAATAAAATGTCACTACTAAATATTCAGTGTTTGCAGCATAGCACGACTGATCAAAACTGTATAAAGGGAGATTAGAAATCAAAACCGTGCATATCTTGATATATTTGTGCGCATCTGCAGTTAATATTGATACATGATCTTATTTTCCTAAGTACCACATTATCCTTGTTAAGTTTTAGGATAATGATCAAGAACTGGATAAGGAAGCTTACCAGCTAGTTGTTTTCACCCCAACGGATGTAAAAAACATATTTTGAGGGAGGTAGTGAAACTGGATGGAAGCATCCTATGGGATTGCGACTATCTCTTCATGCTTATCGCGGTAACCAAAAAAAAACCTGGGTTTGGACCTGACTTTATTATTTGATTATCTTTTTGTCTTAGTGTAAATTCTTTTTGCAATTTTTTGTCTTTCGTCAACGTTTTGTGGATTATTGGTTTGTATCGACGAGGTTTCAGAAAACTTATAAATAATAGACCAAATTTGTAAAAAGATTAAAAAAAGACAAAAATAATAATAAAAATATTATCCTTTTGTACTTATTCATCGTCTTTAATGACTCTGTTTTAACTTTTGAAAATATAGTTTTGTACTTTTTAAATTCCTTTTTGAACGTAATTTTATATTTTTCTGAAATTTCTTGTCGAAACGACCTAGTAACCGTTAAAAAAATTTGAAGCAAAATAAAAAATTATAAAAAATCTCAAATAAAGAAAAAAAATAATCAGATAACATAAAGATTGCAAATAAAAATATTAATTTTATTATTTAATTATTTTTTTGTCCTTGTGGGAATATTTTTTTGTTAATTTTTTAATTTTCATCAATTGTTTGTGGATTATTGGTTCATTTCGATAAGAGATTTTAAAAAAATTATAAATAATGATTCGAATTTAAAAAAATTCAGAAAAATAAATAATTCAAAAACATGGTATTTTTCTACTATTCGCTTCTTTATTGATTTTTTAAAAAAATTTTGGACATAAGTTTTATACTTTTTAGATCCGTCCAAGACAGACCAATAGCTTACAAAAAATTGAGAGCAAAACAACAAATGCAAAAAAAAATTGAATAGAGACAAAATGTACTTAAAAATAATCGAGTTAGGACAAATGAAGAAACATGAAGATTGCAAAACAAATAAAATCATCTGTTAGAATAAAAACACAGATAACATAATCCGTTAAAAACATAAAGAATAAAAACACAAATACTATTTTAATACAAAAAATAACATTATTTGCTCTAATTGTTGTTAATATTTTTATTTTTGTTAAAGACATGAAGATTATAAAAGATAACATTATCTTTTGCAAAGATACATAGATCAAATTATAATAAATAACCTTATCTGTTTTGGTTTATTATTGTATTTTCACTATTATTTATAAATATGAAAGATGAAACTACAACCGATAACATTATCTATTGATATGATATGCATAAAATATAGAGACCAATTTAAAACAGATAACTTTATCTGTTTTTATATTATGTTAAAATACATAGTATAAATTATAATTGTAATTGCTTAGTACATTGTTAATCAAATGATCTAACCTATTAATACTTTTAAAATAATAAATCATAACTCAACAAATAAATTAAACAGAACTAATTAATACCAAATTTAAAATTATAACTAATTTCAAATATCAATACATAATCTGCGATATATCATGTACCGGCTTTCCATAGTCTTATTTACCCACAAGCAGAAAAGAAAAGATTTGTCGTCGTTTGAGCTCTCCCCTGATTTGGAGCAGTGGTCTTCCTTCTCCTAAATTCCAGTGTGCACCCACTTGGTGGCTCTTATCCAAAACATATTACTGTAGTAGACACCTAAAAATGGAAGCCAAATGGGAAATGGGTACGGAATCGAAAAGCTAAGGAAGGTGGAAGCACAATTCAATCTTCTGGGTCGTTTCAAACTCTGAGGAGCGAGGAGGAAGCCGTTTTGGGAAACTGGTAAAGAAATTTTCCGAGTCTTTTCCTCCTTTTCAGTACAGTTTTTTTTGTGATTACGAGCAAGAAACAGCATATTTTATATCTAATTGCTGATGCGGCTGCTCAATTACAAGACCATCTCCACCCTTTTTTCAATTTTAGTACTTCAATTCGAGTGAAAAGTTGACTAAAAGTTCTATTTGATCACCAAATGGAAGGATTATTTAAGAGTTTGCCTACTCCTAACATGTATTCAGCCCCACCACCAACACCACGAACTGTACCCCTGATGATTCTGAACCCAAAGACACATGATATCCACCACCATATGCACCTTCCATTACTCGTAAGTAATGCTACTACAAGAACTGGGTTCTCTAACCAGAGATCCAAGATGGATGGCCTCCAAAAAAGTTACTGTTTGGATACACGAAGAGAGAGTGACTTTCTTGGCCTTGGTAATTTGGATGGTGATGGTGATGGTGACGGTGGTAGTGATAATGATGACCAAGGAGAAGAAGGAAATGAAAGAGGTTCTACCCCCGAATGGGAATCGGAATTCCTCGGGGAGCTTGACCCATTGGATTTTGTACCACGTAAAAAGCGAAAACAACTGCAACAACAAAATACAAAGCGGCTCCAGGGCAATGTTAATATGGACTGGTGTGTCAGGGCCAGGAAGGTTGCCCTCAAGGCTATAGAAGCAAGGGGCTTGACTCGTTCCTTGGAGGACTTGATGGTTAGTACTAAGAAGAAAAAGAAAAAGAAGAAGAAGACGAAACTGACAAGCAAGAACAAGAAAGACAGGATGGTTGATGAGGATTTGGATTCAGATTCGGATTTGGATTTGGATATTGATTCCAGTGTTGAGGAAGATTTTGAACTAGACCGCATCGATCTTCCTAACAATAGCATCCATCTTAAAAGGACTGTGAGTATGCTCGCAGATGGGATGTTTGAAGAAAGGAAGGAGAAAAACAGGGAAACCTTTGTTCAGAGGCTTTCACAGTTCTCCGGGCCATCTGATCGCAGGAAAGAAATTAACTTGAATAGAGAAATTGTTGAGTCACAGACTGCAGAAGAAGTATTAGAGGTTACTGCCGAGACAATCATGGCCGTCGCCAAAGGTTTGAGCCCTTCACCTCTCTCTCCTCTCAACATTGCCACTGCCCTCCATCGCATAGCTAAGAACATGGAAAAAGTTTCTATGGCAAGGACGCGTAGGTTGGCATTCGCCCGCCAAAGAGAGATGTTTATGCTTGTGGGTATTGCAATGACTGCCCTTCCAGAATGCTCACCTCAAGGAATCTCAAATATCTCATGGGCATTGTCCAAGATTGGAGGAGAACTTCTTTACTTGTCGGAAATGGATAGAGTGGCAGAGGTGGCCTTGACCAAAGTTGGTGACTTCAATTCACAGAATGTTGCTAATTTGGCTGGGGCTTTTGCTTCGATGCAGCACTCAGCCCCCAATCTCTTTTTGGAACTATCAAGAAGAGCTGCAAGTATAATTCACACTTTCCAGGAGCAAGAGCTGGCTCAGATTTTGTGGGCTTTCGCTTCTTTATATGAGCCAGCTGACCCTTTGCTGGAATCTCTTGATAATGCTTTCAAGGATGCTGACCAATTCAATTGCTGCTTGGGTGAAAAAAAGAAAGATTATGGTGAGGTGACAGGCATGGAAAGCAATTCACATCTCGAATATGACAGAGTCTTAGGCTCTCCTTTGCTCAATTTCAATAGGGACCAGCTTGGAAATATAGCTTGGTCTTATGCTGTTCTTGGGCAAATGGATCGGACTTTCTTTTCTCACGTGTGGAGAACTCTCAGCCATTTTGAGGAGCAAAGGATATCGGAACAGTATAGGGAGGATATAATGTTTTCTTCTCAGGTTCATCTTGCAAACCAGTGCTTAAAGCTTGAATACCCACATCTTCAGTTGTCTCTAAGGAGTGATCTAGAGGAGAAAATTGCTAGTGCTGGAAAAACTAAGAGGTTTAATCAGAAAACAACTTCCTCCTTCCAGAAAGAGGTTGCTCGTCTTCTTATTAGCACTGGCCTCGATTGGGTCAGGGAATATTCTGTGGATGGATACACTTTGGATGCGGCCTTGGTTGACCAAAAAGTTGCTCTGGAGATCGATGGGCCAACTCATTTCTCAAGAAATTCTGGTAGGTGTCGTGCTAGCCTTCCTATATATGTTCATCAAAACATTTAAGCATCTTCTATATGTCGACTGATGTGATACTTCTCTACAGGTGTCCCTTTGGGACATACAATGCTCAAACGACGCTATATAGCTGCTGCTGGCTGGAAGATAGTATCTGTTTGCCACCATGAGGTAGGTCCCCAACTTCTAACATATTCACTCTTTAGATTGTATGCGGTTGTACACCAATATGTGCTAATTTCTTTGCCGAGGTTAAGGTTGAATAAAGGAATGGCATTTTTTTCAAAAGGATATTTTGCATTTGGATGTGCTTCTTCCAATGGAATATGGAAATATGGAAACTTTGTGGAGACAAAGCCAACATTTTAAACATAGAACAGATACCGTTACGTTCACTTTACATAATTGAGATGAGAATCACGTCTACTTAGATGCCTTTTAATTTCAACGAGTATGCAGTCAGGGGCAGAACCAAAAATCTTTTGCTTTTTTTTATTCTGCATCTATCTTCTGCTGGGAAGGAGGAGGTCTATCAGTCTGCGTGGCATATGAATCTGTGTTCACTCACTCATTTTATTTGTCCATTCATAGTACTTTTAGGCATGTCACATGTCATTTGGTGTGATTACATTTCGATTAAAGTTTTGGTACATTGACTAATTCTAGTGCGGGATTGACTATAGGCATCCTCGAGAGTAGTTTAGGGGAAGAAAAATGCAATCAAGTAAGTGGTAAGGTAGTTTGTGTTATCAAATACACCAATTCTGATGAGCTGAGTGCGCATTACTCGCCCTAAGATCAGGTGGAAAATGATGGCAACACTTTTTTTTGGTTTGTTGTTTCTGTTGAACATTTACACCTAAGAATAAGAACCAAAATCATGATAAGTTTTTTTTTTTTTTTGGTTATGTTCCCTGCAGTGGGAGGAGCTTCGAGGTGAGTTTGAGCAGTTGGAGTACCTTAGAAGAATCACTGAAGATCATTATCACACCCAAGAAGGGAATAACACTTCATAAAACTGGGAAGAGTCAAGTATCAAGGAATTTTGAGCTCGGAGCAGAAAAAATGTTTGTGATGCACTTTTATTTTTCTGTTTTCAGATCCACAGGTCTCCAGTTTTACCTGCTCTTATGATGATGGAATGAAATTCAAATCTTACATTGATATATTGGGCACCACAATAGCCTAAAGGAGTTTCCATGTGTCCTGCAGTTTCAATCGCATTGACGCGCCTCAAAGTTAATTTTTTTTTTTTTTTTTTTCAGTTTCGCCATGTAAAGATGGGTCTAGATTCTATTTTCGTGGCTGCAACTAGGAAGGATAAATGAACCAAGTTACTCTAATTCGAGCTCGTATTCACTCGATAAAAGCTCGTTTAAAATTGATTTATCACGTAAATAAATCAAACTTGGACATATTCTTGAAGTTCATTAAAGTTGGGAATCAAGCCTAAACGATTCACCACTCAATTTGTTCGGCTCATTTATCAGTCAATAGTAGCCATCCTTCTTGCTTCTCGGACTTGGGATTTCTATTGTGCATTATGCACGGCAAAGCGTTTGGGCGAACAAAACACTGACCGAGCATTAGGAACACTGACTGAATAATTTTCGGACAGTGTTTTCACCGAAACGTCGTCATTTTTGCATCGCCCATTCCTTGCTCTGCTCTGTGAAAAAGAAAAAGGAAAAAAAGGAATTCCTTGCTCTGCTCTGTGAAGAAGAAGAAGAAAAAAAAGGAAAGGAAAGAATAGAATAGTGACAATCTTTGACACGTGGCACTAATTAAGCCAGGAATGTAACAATAGCTCTTGAAGTGGTAGAAACATGGGTGTGCAAAGCTGTACGGTCGGTGATACCCAATCCACAGAATTTAAAGATTACATATCTGCGGACCACACAGCTTGTAGACCACTATACCAAAAAAACACAAAAGCTTTTGTTCAACAACAAACTGTTTTCCTGCTGAGTTCCATCCTTGAGGCCCCTGAAAAACCATATACTTCTCTGAGGAGAGACGATGGGAACAACTTCCTCATTCACCAGCTGTTGTTCCTTGTGGCGGGCAAATCGCCGGCATATCATTCCTTGTAATCATCATCATCATGTGGTGGCTCATTCTTTCTTTGAAAGTTGTCCTCCTAGCACGAAGGCGGCTTCTGCATTAAGAGAAACCGGTTGTGTGCATGAAGAAGAAGGTGGGGATTTAGGTGGGTTATATATGAAAAGAAGGCAATTGGGCCTGCTATTATCTGGGGTTAGTTTGATTTCTCCAGCAGTTTTGGGTTTTCCGGAAGAGGGATTGGCAGTTGTCAAACAAGGCCTTCTAGCAGGAAGGATTCCCGGTCTTTCTGAACCAGATGAACAAGGTTGGGTCTTTTATACATACACACACTAGATTGTTCTGTATCTGCATTAAAAAATTTAAAGCATGGAGAAGAGAAAAAGGGGGAGAGATTGAATCAATCTCTTCAATATGAAAGTGATACTACTCTTTTATGGTCCACAGCAATTACAGAACTGCAAAGATTATGCATCTACATGCGAAAATAACATGCCAATATGAGCGCGGAATATAGATCTCGATCTTTCAATTGATAAAACCTGTTGTTTTGGATCACTGTCGGGCGAATGGAAGGGTTTCACAAGGGGAAGGCAAATCATACATAGCCTGAGAAATATATAAAATTTAGCGTATTTTACTTCGTTATAGTCTTCTCGTTTGCTTTTCCTCCATAAATCCTTCTCCAATTCATGATCCAGTTAAAACATGGCCAAACGAAACTTAACAGTAGTTTGCTAAATTCCTCGTGTTCGTTCAAATGTTTTACTTTCAGCTGGATCTTTCTCAAACTTTTTTCTTTCATTTCAAGATTGCTTCCATGAAACTTTGACATAATATCAGAGGTATCATATCTTTTTGTAATTCATCTGTTCATAATAAATATCTGAACCAGTCCCCCCTTTCATGATCCCTCAGTTATACTTTTAAGACCTAAGACATTAGGGTATATTGTTGTTTTACCTTTCTGTTTTCAATGATAATTATGAAAGCAGTGGGTCACCTTCATGAGAAAAGAAATTGTTTGCTCAGACAGGTTGGAGGACATACCGCAGACCGGATGAGAAGTCTGGAGGGCATGGTGTTGGGTGGAGTCCTATTATCCCTTATCTTTTCTCAGTGCCTCAAGATTGGGAAGAGGTAATAGTAATCGTCTCTGCTAACCTATTAGACGTTTCATTGACCTTAAAATTCAAACAGAGATGGCATAAGAGCGTTTTTTGTCTCCTCAATACAATGTGTGTAATTCTCGTGACATTGTTGTTTGTTTGTTATAGGTTCCAGTCTCAATTGCCGATTTAGGTGGTACAGAGATTGATTTGAGATTCGCTAGTTCTAAGGAAGGACGTATATCTGTGATTGTTGCTCCTGTTCTCAGATTCGCCGATGGTGAGTTTGCCTTTCTTCAATCTAAACCATTTTCTGTCATCGGAATATTGTCCTTATTATGATGATGATGGTGGTAGATTTGGGTGATAATGCTACAATCGAAAGAATCGGAACTCCAGAGAGAGTGATAAGTGCATTTGGACCAGAAGTGATAGGGGAGAACGTAGAAGGGAAAGTAGTAAGCATGGAAGTTTCAGAACACTCGGGAAGAAAGTATTACCAGTTTGAGTTAGAAGCTCCCCATGTTTTGATCACAGCAACTGCAGCTGGAAATCGACTCTATTTGTTCAACGTAACTGGAAGCGGTGTGCACTCTATTTGTTTATTTTCCATCTCTCACCAGCTTCTTCATATCAGACTAAGAAATGGATATCTTTATGATGAATGCAGGTCTGCAATGGAAGAGGTACTACAAGGATTTGAAAAAGATATCAGACTCTTTTCGCGTTGTTTGATTCTGGTTTCAGTGAAACCCTATTTTCTAGAGTGGAATACTCCTTTGTATACACTAGAAAGAAGAAGAAGTATAATTTGATGTTTGAATAAGATTGGGAAAACAAAAAATTTGATTTCGTTTTAAAATTGTGAATTTGATGGACTCATTTTGAGCAACTCGAAACGTGATGTCTAATTCAGTTTGACATTCCAATTGAAGCAGATACAAATTAGAAAAGATTTTATTGAGTTTTCTTTTTCTTAATTAATTGAGCTCGGCTATTGTTGTGCACGTGCATGTTGCTGAGACTATTATGAGTATAGCTGACTTGAGAGAGATGGTTCACAAGATAGCTGACCGACTGTCACGGCCTTAGAATTTTCCAAGTCAACCGTGCAGTCTTAGATGCTATGCCCACCTGCTTTGAACCTAAGTAAGCCAAGAACAACAAGTAACAAGAGCACAAGAGTTTGAAGAAGAAGACTCTCTCTATTCAACTTCAAGATTACAAGCTCTCAAGGTGGTTTGGGCAAATGAGGCCCTCACCTATTTATACAACTTGGGAGAAGTCTAGAACATGCTCTAGAATCTTCTCAACTCATCTATTCTAGAATTCTCTACAACTATCTTTACAAAGTCTAGAAATATGTACAAAAATCTAGACTATTCTAAAGGATGGTTCTAGAATGTCTCTAGAATATCCTCCAAGCTTCTATTCCTTTCAAGATAAGATACAATCCTGGTTATCTTGTTAATGGTTCTAAACAGATAGAAATCCAAGACCAATTCAAGTTAGAATGAAGAATTTGAGATTAAACGAAACTCTAACCTCAAAAGACAAGTCTCTGGAGATTCCAAATTGAATTTATCTTGTTAGTGGTCAATCAGAATATACTTATAGTTTGTTTTTAATGAGAAATTAGAAATCATAAAGAACTCGAATTAATTAGTCGAGAAAGCCTATAAGCAAAGGTACATTGTAAATTGCCATTACATTCATTTTTTTTTTTTGGTAAGATGCCATTACATTCATTGGTACGAAGAGATTCTTGTGATTATTGTCCTAAATCATCGAAGTGCATTCTCGTCACAGAGGTGAAGGATTTTTTGACGATCTTTTGTCTTGCAGATCACAGGTAATAAAAGTGTGAGAGAATATCCATCATGTCATTGTTGAGTTATTAACTTTCTAGTTATAAGAAAAATCAACAACCTACAATTGGCGCTGTTTGTGAAAAAATTAAAATCTCATAACAAGAACGATATATAATCAGGTTACGAAGGGGACAACAGGCAAGAAAAAGTCAAAATCTTCGCCTCCGACCCTAGTAAAGAAAAAAGTCCCATCACGAGACTCACTGCATATTGCATTGTGTGGTGCACCACTAGATCCCTGAGTGGACCCAACTCGAGGCACACCATAAGATCCACCTCATGAGGACTCACAAGATCTACCACGAGGGGCACCGACAGACGAACTGCAAGACCTCCAAAGGCAAGGGAGAGGATCTCGAATCCGAGGCAGTTCCCGCTCAAGAATGCATGATGAATCCAGAAAGGACGTAAGTACCCGAGAAAGGTTGTGAAGGCGAGATGACAAGATAAGCGAACTGAGGCATGCTTTTGTGATTTCAAGCCCGTGATCAAGAGCATACGGCCTACTCTGGCCGAAATGGGCGTGCCAGGACAATAGGGAGCCACCAGGATACTAGTGGTGCCCCATAACAAGGAAGAGGGGGACGGCCATCGACGAGAAGTGATCCCCAATATGCTCGAGAAGGCAAGCATCGCGTAGTGCACACCAAGCTCAGGCTGACCTTCCCAACGTAAGGGGATGGTTGAATTAGCAACTAAGATGCGTTGGCCCGAACAAGATTCAACAAAGAAGGCATTACGACAGCCAACATCTTCTCCGTCGTCACATGCAATAGAGGTAGACGCATTACCCAAAAAGTTCGCCCCTCTGAAGTTCCATCTCTACAACGGCAAGACTGACCCTGTGAATCACATCAAATGGTTTCTCCAGGCCATGTTCGTGTATCTCAACAACGAAAATCTTTATTTTTGGGGCTTTCCCATGAGTCTAGGGAAGACTACCCTTAATTGGTTTCACAAGATCCCCTAACGATCCATCACTAGTTGGAGACAGTTGGCCAAACAATTTGTAGCATAGTTCATCATCAGCCGGGCTTAGCCAAAGGAGTTAGGCGCCTTCATGGCTATGAAAAAAAGGTCAGATGAGACCCTCGGAGATTTCGCAAGTAGGTATAAGGCTGTTTACAATGAAAATGAGGATTGCAACAAGAAATAAGTTGTGACCACCTTTAGGGTCAGCTTACCAGCTCGCGAGAAGCCATGTGAATATCTAACAATCAACCTTAGTGGAGATGATCTTCGAACTTATGGCAATAGTGGAATGATATGCCAAGCTGGAGGATGAGATTCATCATGAAGCCAAAATGGGGCCGTCTTGAAACCACAAAAACAATGTGGTGAGGGGGCTTTTGGTGCCGTTGCTGGGGAACAATCACGACAAGGTACATGAACTTGCAGTTGTTTAATTTTTTATTTATTTAATTAATTAATTAATTATTATTATTTTATCTATCTCTGTTGGGGAGATGATTTTGGTGCATGAGTGTTTACACTCTAGATCAGACAAATCAACTTGTTAGAATTCAAAACCTCCAAACAAAGCGATGGCTGCCCTATTGGGAGCCAATAATGCTTTACCTCCACAGACCATGACAGACTATTTATACCATCTAATTTTCAAACTCATGGTTCCTACTCTCAAGGATAGGAACCACTATGGTACCCGTCTAACAATTGGCAACAATATGCTCCTCATGAACCTTTTGTGATTTTCGATGCATACTAGTCGGCTCATAAGCCAAGTTTAGAGGACATGTTGGAGATAATCATATAGCAATCCAAAATTATTGCGTAGAACACGCAAACCATTGTGGAGTTTCGTTCCCAAACAATTAAGTTGAGTGTTATGCCAAATGTGGTGAGTCAAATCAGTGATGATGATAATGAGTTTCATGATGTGGATCACAGTGATACCTTCGACCAAGAACATGAAGACTCTCATGCAATCTTGACCCTTTGGAGAATTGCCTCACTACTGAAGAGGCTACTTTTCTTGACTTACCAGAAGTGGAGAATCTGTGTTCACTCCTCAAGAAAGAAGAAGTCATGGTCACAAAAAGGTGGGAACCCACTATTGAGCTACTATCTCTTGACAAATCAACAATTAGTCCGTCGAGTATACCTCCGTTAGTCCCTGATCCTCTTAACACTGGCCTCACTGCTAAAGAGGCTGCATTTTTAAATTCCTCCGAGGTGGAGTATTTGCACCCACTCCTCATAGAAGAAGAAGTTGTGGGCACGAAAAGTGAGTTGCCCATTGTTGAACCATTACCACACGACAAATCACGAACTTTTTTGTCCAATGTCCAACCTCCACAAAAGAACTCCAAAATTTCCCAAGGAATTGACAAACACTTTCGTTGGTGAAACAAAAATCTACCCCTTTGTGATTTCCTGCATTCAAGATGATCACCATGAAAATCAAGTAGAGAAAGTTGTGGGCCAACACCAAAAGGCCATTAGTTGGAATCATAGAAAAGACCACTTCTCTCTGCCTTTTGCTAATTACTTCTTTGCGAGGGAAGATGGCCACTCAGGTTATAATCACATTGCGATCTCTCTGGTAGACCAAGCACATCCGCATGTACCTCATCCATTCGGGACTTTTCAGTTGAAAGTTTTGTGCTCGAATTATTTGAATAACTCACACGGTTTAATATTTAATGTGTTTTTGCCTAGTTTTACTTTGCAGTCTATTTTGCAGGAGCCCTATTTGCTGGCTGAATTTGAGTGAGAATTTGTGGATCCTATTTATTTAGATCGATGAGCTTCTATGATGTCTAGGAGACCATAAATTCATGGAGTTTGAGATATCTCCAGCGTTTGCAGTGCTCGAACGGCCTCTGGCAGTCTGGTATAGTCACCTTGCGAAAGCTATGTATGTAGTACCTTGGAGGTTGGGTCTGACAATAGGCGCATAGAACAATGAGAAATCTATCTGAATCATCAGGCTTAAGTGTTCAAGCTATGTGGAGATTGCTTCAAAGTAGAGTGATGGGTAAAAAATTTGGTCAAAGCCAAAGAGAGTGGTAGCCTATTAGATGATGGCGCATCTTCTTAAGATATTACTGAACCCTATGCATACTGTTTTTCCAACAAAAAAGGAACATCGGACTTTTTCAATGGAGAAAAGTAGTACCTGTGCCTTTCCCGTAAAGAAAGTGGTGGAAATTTTAATTATTTTCTGTTTCTATATCTATATTGTATTGTTCGGCCTAACCCTTGCAAGTTCCATTGTTCAAGTTGGGGGGGGGGGTCTCTATCTCTCACATTCTATTGGGCGGGTACTCTCATTCCCTTTTTATGCTTTACTGTTGATGTTTCTTTGTGTATTGAGGACATTGCACCGTTCAAGTTGGGAGCTAGTCCCTATGTTAGGCCTTATTGTCATTTTTGTGTCAATTTTGTTTAAATGTTTAATTTTTAGTGTCTTTGTTGAGTCAATCTTCCCTTGTGTGAGAAAGCAATTTAAATATTCAGTTTGCATTGTAGCTCAATCTGGCACAGTATTAGACTTTAAAGTAGCAAGCCAACTTTGGCTTTGTCTTGCAATGAAAATAGAAAAAGTCTCATCCTGGCTATCTTGACTTGTGTTGTGATGTTAGTAAAAGTACTAACCACCTCGTCAAAGTCACAGATATGGTGATAAGGATTTTCAGAGTCCATTCCGTGAAACGTGAGAAGCATAGGCTACATATTTGGCTTAGCGTGAAAAATGTTATTAATGGGCAGATCTTTCGAAAAATTAAAGTAAGAAGGTGCGGTGGTGCGAGTCAGCTATAGATACTCTCGCATGGTTCGTGGTGGTGGTGGTAGTAGTGGTGCTGAAAAATCATTGGCCTCATTGTTGGCAACCATTGTGTTATTGGGGAGGTTCTCTATAATACCCCAACCCGATTTAATTATTTAAATTTAAATATACCGCAGATAATTATGATTATCACACAATTTAATTTAATTTTTTTCGATGTAGAAAATTCGATTTCGGGGCCTACGTTCATTAAAAACGTTAATTTTAGGATGTATTGAGATGTCAGCCTAATAATGAATACTCACACGAAAAATCTGAGCATGACATAATGATCCTTGTATTTTTCTAAGTCACCTAGTCTATTTTCATATTTTTTAAAAATTGGTATCGGAACAGTTTCTCGGGACTGCGTAGCATTTCACCCTCGCGCACGTGATCGAGCCTTGACCAATGGACATTCATCAAGTCAAATTCAAGTCTCTTTTGTCCTTAAAATCATGGGGAGTGTTTCCCTTATTTCATTATTAATTCTATAATCTATATATAATTTTTTTTCTATTTTTCTTTTTCTTTCCAATTAATACATAATACATGTCTTCATATGCAAGCATGCATTTAGCTTGCTTTGTTGTTTCTTTACCCATGGCCCATCTCTCTCTCTCTCTCTAACTCTAGCTTCTTCTTCTTCTTCTTCTTCTTCATTTTCTCCATCACTATCTTCTACCACACCACCACTACCACCACCACCTTTACATCACCATTTACATTAGGATACACTGGAGTTCCGTCTAAACCACCGTATTTACATTCCGATCCACCATTTTTAGCCACCAAATTTTTCAGCAAGAAGAGAGATTCAGAAATTGGAGATCATCGAGCCGAATTAATATAAAGAAAATACGGGCTAACTTTAGGTGAGTCTTGTATATGACTTGCTCACTTACATCCTATAGTGAAAATGAATGAATTTTTTTTGATACATATACATCTATATTACTGAATTGCTAGTAGACTGAGCATGACATATTAAGATTTTAAAAAGAATCATGATATTATGGAAACATGAAAATATTATGGCATGGTTATGAGATCAATACGATGCCTCATCCGCTAGGGGACAGATTAAGATTCTAGCGATGAGGTGAAATAATAAGGGTGGAGATTATTAACTAGATAATTCAACGGGTGATATCACACCGACTATATATTTGGAGTTGCTTCCTAATTCACAGGTGTTGCCGTAGATCATACAATGTTATCATACATGGTTACAACGTAAGCCTAAAAACTGGATTCATATATCACATAATGTTATCATTTGATTATAATTGATTTCAAAATACGGGTTATGTTAATAAAAAATTAATGAACTTGTCATATTTATACTCACACTAGCCTAGTGCTGATGTAGCTATTGATGCAACAGGTTTTAATAATGATGCTGATCAAACTTGAAATTCTGTAAGGTTGTGTTGGAACTGAAGTTTATTTTTGTGGTTCCTAGACTTTTCATATTTTGATATAGCATGATCTTGGTTGTAATGTTCATTTTTTGACCGGTCAGAATTTTGGGTCGTAGTCATGGGTTGTAAGCCCATAAGGGCTATATTACTGCACTTACTTTATGCACTGAATTCTGGAAGTACGTTTTATTTTTACACTCTGATATCAAATATGTTGATAGAAAATTTCTAAACTAGTCTATTTTTGAGGCATTAACGAGTTTCACTCGTGACCGGTCACGTGCCTTAACATTTAGGAGACGGGTCGTGACATTCTCAATTCTAATCAGTTGATTCGTGTGATCACGAGTGTAAACACTCATACAAAAAAATACTCCCCAATAAAGAGATATGGAAAAGAAAAGAAAAATTAACAACTGCAAGTTGCGTACGTTGCCTTAGTTGTTCCTTGGCAACGACGCCAAAAATATGATCAACCGGCAAAAGTGTAGTTGATACGCCGACCAAATCAATATTTAATATTAAAACTGATCATTGCCTCAAAAGTATAGAGAACTAGTATAGTAGGCAAGATAGAGTATCAATCCACGAAGAATAGCAGAAAGGTAGATTACGTGACTTGAAGTTGTAGCATTTCAGATGCTAACCTTTGATTGGTCTGGTTTAGATCTAGAAGTTGCAATTTAAACTAAAATAGAAAACTAATGGGTTAAGAAAGTAGGACAGATCCATAGAATCCTTCCATCCTAGATTTTAGGTAACAACATCTTCTTCTTTTATAACTCAATCGAGGATTCAGGCCAGAGAATTTCGATCAGTAGATCATTTGATGAAAAATAGTTTGATTCTAAAGATATATTCAGAAGTAATTCTCGTTCAATAAAAATAAGTCAAATCATAGGAGAACATCAATCGTACCAAATTAATGGCAATGATTCATCAAGAGCATAACACTACTTATTTGGTTCGAAAAAAATAAGAACTTGAGTCAATTTGAATAAACTGTGAAAAAAATATGAGAAAATGTTGAAACCGTGGATCACGAGATAAAATTCATCATTGGATCTTGCCTAGAAAATTTAGTCTACCATATTGAAGACAAATATTAAATAATAAATTGAAAATATCTTACCAATATTAGACGAATGAATAAACCCAACAATCTTACCAATGAATCTTGAAATCGAAGTACTTGAATTAATTGATTGAATGATTGAATCTTCAAAACTTGAAAGTAAAATTGCTAGAAATTTATTACTAGAACAAGAAAATCTAATAGAAAACTAATGCGAGGAATTGAATGTATAGATCTAAGTTTCCTAGGTCCTTAAATAGGAAAAACCTAGGAGAAAAATAAAATGAAATTTTCTAATTCTAAAAGAAAACTAAATAACATAATTAAAATAGAAATAAAGAACAAAAATAAAACTATGCTGGCACGTGCAAGCCTGACCGGTCACGCTCTGGCCTGACTGGTCACATGAAGCTACTGGGATTTGAGATGCATTTGTTTGATTGGTCACAAATCTGGCTTTAATACGCGTGATTGGTCACCCGAAGCTACTGACTTTTTGTTGATTTGGTTTGACTGGTCATGACTTTGGCTTTATATGCGCAACTAGTCACACTTCCTTCTTCAAATGCATGACTAGTCACCACCTTCTATTGCTAAATTTTCTTCCTATTTTGGCTATTTACGCTAATTCCTCTTTAATGTGTTGACTTCTTCAACTTTCTTGGAGTTTTGAATCACCCTCGATTTCGGCACTTCTTTCAATCGCATCGGGACCTTCTCCGGATATTTGGATATCATGCTTTTGGTGATAAATACCTCTTTTTATCATCAAAAATTTGCAATTGGACACAAGCTACCCTATTTGCATTATTTGATAAAAACAATGATTAAGTATCGCACGTATGCCTACTGAGGACACGTTGAGTCATTATACAAGACGTATTACGTTCTCAACACTACTAATCAGAATAAGAGGTCGAGGAAGGAAACGATCGAGGTGGCGTTTACAAAAAAGGATTAGAAAACGCCCAACCGACACTTTCAAGGCCATCAAAATATTTTTTAACATCCCCATCTATAGGATGATATTGTCATTTGAGGAGGCACCCTACTGATAGTGGCCACCAAGGATGGGGGAGACTGCCCTCATTTGGTTTCAATAGGTCCCCCCACGATCCATCACCAATTGGGGGACAGTTTGCCGAACAATTTGTAGCATGGTTCATTGCCAACCAAGCTCGGTCAAAGGAATTAAATGCTCTGATAGCTATGAAAAATATGCCTAATGAGACCTTCAGAGACTTCGCAAGTAGGTATTGGGCTGGTTACCAAGACAATGAGAATTGTAGCGAGAAATACTCTGTGACCACCTTTAGGATCGGCTTACCTGCTCGCAAGAAGCTACGAGAATCCCTTAGATCAACCTCAGTTGAGACGATCTCTCAACTTATGGCAAGAGTGGAGCAATATGCCAAGTTGGAGAATGAGATCCATCGTGAAGTCGAGCATGGCCCCCCCTGAAATCACAAAAGCAATGTGGTGAGGGAAGCTGATCATCAGAGTAAACGGCAGAAGAAGGAAACAACCAAGGTGGAATTTACAAAAAGAGAATATAAAGCGCCTAACCCACAAGCTTTCAAGGTCATCAAAATAGTTTCTAACACCTCCATCTACAAGATGATCTGGCCACTAAAGCAGGAATCATATTGGCAGTGGCCACCAAGGATAGAGGAATCCAAATAAAAGAAACCCGGATGGAGATTGGTGCAGTTACCACTGAGACATTATCCATCTTATCAGAAGACTATTTGACGTTAACCCTTTTTTGTTTTTTTTTATCCAAATTTGGGGTGAAAATCATGTATTGGTCCAGATAAATCCATTATAGGACTGCAAAACCTTCAAAAGGTTCCTTGAAAAACTCATTGACGCAGACCACCTCAAAAAATATGTTCTCAAGATGGGATAGGATGCCCAAAGACAAAGGCAGGCCAATAGATCTGATTCTTCAGAGGAAGAAGTAGAGGTTACAACAACGATACATGTTATACATGTGGTAGTCTAGCCAACGAATGAGAAGGAGGCTAGGGCACAAAGGCGCAAGGCTAGACATCAACATCACATCCTACAAGTTGGCCAGAAAAGAAAGAAGCCAGAAGAGGAGCAAAATATGGAAATATCCTTCCCCAAGAAAGATCTTGACGGAGTTTAGTTTCCTCACAACGATGCATTGGTTGTCACCTTGAAGCTTGAAACATTCAACAAAAGGAGAATCCTTGTTTATCAAGGCAGCTCAATCAAGATACTTTACTTTGAGGCTTTCGAGAAGATGGGACTCATCCAAGACAATCTCAAGAGATCAAAAATTTCTCTTATTGGCTTCAGTGCAAAATTAGTCTGGTCAATGGGCCTAGTTACCATTCCAGTTTGGGCTTGGAATGTAACACTAGATATAGATTTTTTGTAGTGAATATTGTCCCCTCATCCTATAATGTGATTGTAGGCTGAACATGGTTACACAAGATGGAGGCCATACTGTCCACTTGCCATAAGATCATCAAATTTCCAGGACAAAAGGGGATAGAACATGTTTGCAAAACCAGAAGATGGCGAGAAGATATTTTGTGGCCTCCATCAAACACAAGCTAAGAGCCGAGTATGCCAAATCAATCAAAGTCTTAGACTAGCCTGCCTTGAAAGACGTTGGGGGGAACCCGACTAATAAGGTGGTGAAAAATCTAAAGCAAGTCTCGTTTCATGAAACAAATTCTGAGAGGTACTTTCTCATTGGACAAAAAGTTTTCCAGCAAGATGAAGAAACTCTGGTTCGGATCCTTACAGACCATTTTGATGTGTTTGCCTAGACCCTACAAAGTGATCCCAGAGGTAGATTCATATATTATTTGGCATCATACGAATGTCGACCCAATACATAAGCCAGTAATACAAAGATGAAAAAGGTTGGTTATTTAGTACACAAAAGCAGTGATAGAAGAGGTGGAACAACTATTCGAGGTCGGGGCCATCCGCGAAGTTTACTACCTAAAGTTACCATCAAACATTGTGGTTGTCAAATACTGTGACTTCCAGAAGCTTTTTAGCTAGAAGCTTATGGAAGACCATCACTTTTTTTGGATACCTACCGTTGGTGGTCATAAGAGCAATTTTTAGAAATAAATTGGTCGGCTAAGATACCTTCGCAGGTGGCTGCGTTCTTAATAGGAGAACGCATACTAAAAATCCTGAGTGGCATCTTCAATTTTATCAACTAGAGAGTCTAAAAATCTCTTGGTCACAGGTGTAGTCATTGACCCAATTCACGAAGAGAGGCAACTGTTGACAGAAGAAGTTGACCTCTTGAGAAATGGTAAGTCTTGTGTGTTAGCACGTCAACAACAGATTACAAGTCCAATTGAAATTTGTTGAAAGAGTTTACGAAATGATTTTCTTGTATATTCTTCTCCTAGAAGGAGGCACAATATAAAGAACAAATTACAACTCTAATAAGGAAAATATAAATCAATTTCCTATACACATTCCTAAGCTAACTTCCCAATCAAATCCCGTAGATTACCTACAATCAAATCCCCAAGGTTATGTTATATGATCAACACTCCTCCTCAAGTTAGAGAGTATATATCATGTACTCCCAACTTGCTACAAATAGAATCAATGGCAACATTCTGGAGAGAATTGGTGAAGATATTTTCAATCCGAGAACCAGAAGGAACAAAAGGTGTAGAGATTTCCTTTGACTCTACTTTAGACCGAACGAAGTGACAATTAATCTCAATGTGTTTGGTCCTCTCATGAAAGACTAGAGTATTGGATATATGAATAGTTGCTTGATTATCACAATAGAGAGGAGTAGGACCCTCTACTAGAATCTCAAGTTCCTGTAAGATTGTGTGTAACCAAGTTAGCTCACAAGTAGTATGAGTCATTGCTCAATACTCTGCCTCAACACTAGAACGGGCTACAACTTATTGTCTTACTTTTCCAAGTCACACGATTACCTCTGAAAAAGGTACAATAACCAGTGGTAGATCGATGATTCGTAGGAGAACCTTTCCGATCAGCATTTGTATACCCTTGAATATAGAGATATCTAGATGATCGATAGATAAGTTCACGTCTTGGAGCAGTTTCAAGATACTTCAAGATACGAATGAATGCCTCCATATGGGAGCTCGAAGGATGGGTCATGAATTGGCTGACAATACTAACTGCACACGAGATATTTGGACGAGTAATTGTGAAATAAACAAGTTTGCCCAAAAGTCTACGATATATCTCAGGATCATCAATCAACTCACCATCTTCATGCATCAACTTTAAATTAGTTTCCGTAGGAGTGGCAACAGGTTTAGTCGGTATCTCTTACAAGGTCAAAAGTGTACTTTCTTTGCGATAAATTAATGCCTGCTTTGGATCGAGCAACCTCGATGCCAAGAAAACACCAAACCTTGCCCAGATATTTAGTATAGAAGCTAGAACTAAGATGACAAATCAAGGTCTAAATCCTATTGCTATCATTGCTAGTGATGACAATATCATCCACATAAACCACGAGAATCACAATACCACTGTTGGTTTGTTAAAGAATACTGAGTGATCAACTTGTTTTCGAGTCATGTCATGAGAGACGACGGAGTTGCTGAGCTTACTGAACCAAGCTCAGGGAGACTGTTTGAGGCCATATATAGATTTGCGAAGATGACACACACATTCCCCATTGGACTAAAACTAAGTGTTTGAGAAATATTGACAGGTTTAGACAAGTCCTCATGTAAAAAAGCATTCTTGACATCAAGTTGGTGGAGCGGCCAATCAAGATTTGTAGCAAGAGAGATAATAATGCGAATAAACTTAGCAAATGGAGAAAAAGTCTCAGTATAATCAAGGCTATAGGTTTGAGTGAAGCCCTTAGCCACAAGACGAACTTTGAGCTAGCTGATCAACAATGTCATCATGATTTTGTTTGACAATAAAAACCTAACGATAATCAACAATATAATCCCCAGAGGGCTTAGGAATAAGAATCCAAGTATGATTAAACTCCAATGCACGCATTTCTTCTTGCATAGCAAAGCACAATCTAGGATGAGAGACGGCGTCCGGGTAAGACTTGGGAACAACAATAGGGGGATAGAGACAAAAAAATGCTTGGAACAAAAGGGATAAATAATCATTGAAACGAAGTGAGATAGAGGATGAGAAGTGCTATCAAAGGCGAAATCTTATGAAGGCAGATTCGCATATGAAAGGGGAGATGGTGAGGATGAACGAGAAGAGTTTGCAGGAGCAATGGTCTGAGGTGCTCAAAATCTCGACGAACATAGACCTAAGTAATCGGAGGGGAGGGGGGCAAGTTGGAGTAAAGATATAATTGTCTGCTACAGTAAGGAACTATCTCAACGAACGTCACATATGCACTAACAAATTGCTTATGTAACATAGTGCTATAACACCTGTGTTCTTTCTATGGTTGTGAATAACCGAGAAAGATACATTTATGAGAGCGAAAATCAAGTTTATCATGACTAGGTTGCAAGTTATGAACAAAAGAAACACAATAAAAAATCATTAGGGGAAGTGGGAAGGAATTTTTGTTGGAAAACATGACCAGAAAAGGACATATGTACTCCTCAAAATGCAAGATGATATTCTATTCAAAAGGTAACTAGCAGTAAAGACATCATCTCCCCCGAAAGATTTTGAAATATTCATTTGGATCATAAGAGCGTGAGCAATGGCCAAGACAGGGACGATTTTTTCTTTCAGCAATCCCATTTTACTGGGGGGTAGTAACACAAGAGGTTTGGTGTATAATGCTTTTAGAATCGAGAAATTATTGAAAAGAGTTAGCAATATATTCTTGAGTATTATCAATGCAAAAAATGAGTAATTTGATTATAAATTGATTCAAAATTTTAGCATGAAATGATTGAAAAATCTTAAATGGTTGAGAACTATCCTTAAGCACATATATCCAAGTTAGACGGGAGAAATCATCGATGAATGTGACAAAATACCAAGCGCCACAAAAACTAGTGGTCCCAGATGGCTCCCAAATATCATAGTGAGCTGGAGCAAAATATTACAAACTAGGTGACTCAGTACAATGAGGGAAAGAAACTCGATGACTCGGTCAGAGGCTCTAGAATCAAGAATCCAGGGGATATGAAAAGAAGAATGAAAACACGCGTTATCTGATAAGACAAAATGAGCGGTGGAAGAAGAAGATACATTGACTTGTTGAAGAATTGAATCATACTCAGATTTGGAGATAGTAATCTGATTAGATTACTTTTCCTTAAATGCAGCTTGATTATCCCAAGTTGGCGTGCTATAAAGTCTCAAATAAAACTCAACAGAATGATTAGTCTAATCACAATAAATTCACCACTTGGTGTCACGACCATTACAATGGCCACCACGACGAGTATTCCTGAAATTTATGGTGGTAAAGTGAGAGAAAAAAAATAAAAACCAAGACGAACAACACAACGAGTCAATCAAAAGTACCCAAGAATAGCATCAATAAACAGTACTGGGAAATCAGTGCCGAAAACAGTCAATGTATAGTACAACTGAATGAACAGTACCGGGAACAAGTACTATGGATAGTGGATTAGATAGAAAACTCCAAGTAAACTTTCTGAGGACAGATTTGGAAGCCCAGATCTAGAAATCATGGCACATGAGGCTTAAAAAAGGTACGGTGAAGAATCCAATGAGAGGAGGTGGTGGTCGCCAGATAGCGTTGAGATCTAACGAGTATTGAAGGTCGTCCGACGAGTGCTAATCGAGAAGATAGAGAGCAAATCATAATATCAGAGTGTAGATCGAGAGAACAGAGAGCAATGAAAACTCCGTCGAGATTTCGGCGAGGTCCGATGAGGGGTGGTGGATAGGGGCAGAACCAAGATTCGAAATTTGAAGGGACCAAGATTTGTAAAAGTACAAACAAAAAACAATTAACTAAAAAATATCGACTTGTGTATATGAAAGTCGTAAGTCAACTTTAATATTTACATATCCCAATCTCTTGAGCTATAATAGATCATGCAAATCAAAGTTGTGTTCGAAGATTTTTCAAAGCATAGAATTCATCTATAATAAAGTCAGAATCAAAAGTATTGGCAATCTCTCTTTCAATGTAGACAAGCATGCAATGTGCTAGAAATTCATCATTCATCTTGTTCCAGAGATCACTTTTAACAATTTTCATATATGAGAATGTTCTCTTAGTAGTGACAGTAGAGACGAGAAGAATCAAAACAAGACAAATTAATCTATCGATCAAATAATACACATCTGATTTGTTTATTTCCTTTAGTCCTTGACACAATTCAACAATTTTACACAAATCTTGTAGCTTTGGATGTTGAGACACATCAAGCTCATAATATTGTAACTAATATGCCAAGAGAACTCTCTCTTATTTAGTGAAATTCCACGGATAGTACTTCTCTACAAATTTGTAAATTTCTTTAATTTTAATGACTTGTACCCATTCCTTGGGTCCAAAACTGAATTAAAAAGAAGGGGCTCCACAGTTTGCTAGTTAAATTTAAAATTTAGTTCTTGTAACTGAGAGTCTATTGCAATAGTAAATATATCTACTTGATAGTGATGCTCAAGAGTTTATGTTGTCCCGCCTATATAGAGACCAAGGTGGACTTCGCCCCGCAATATATTGGCTACTTAGATTTGGCATATCAAGTTCATACTTTCTACAAAATGATTTTACATTCTCAAGAAAATTCTCCCAACCGTCTTGCCTCAATCTTTGAATATGAGCTTTTGTTTTTTAAACTAAATGCACGATATTCAAGATATCCTGTCTTTTTTGCTGCAAAGGTAGAGAAAGAGCATTGGTCATTCCCATGACTTCATTTACTAGATGCAACACAAATATGAATTCAAAGAATATGATGGTTTTATAATGAGTGTTAGCATTCCCACGTAAATGCCAATTGGAGTCTTCTTCCTTAATTTTTACAAGAACTAAACAAGTTGCATTATACACCCTCAACAAGCTATAAATATAGGTAAAATGAGAGCTCCATTGTGTATCTCCATCTCTTTACGAACTACCAAGTTGATTAGCTCATCGACCAGTTTTAAGCTCATTAATAACTAGCAAGCGAGCAATTTCATCTAGTTAGATAGATTGAAATCAACTATTACACTTGTAAGAACTACCAAGAAAGTTAACAACACTACTCAATTTGTGTACTCGATAAAAAGTGTTTGTAATTCATTTCATTCACCACACATATTGCTAGCACCATCATAACATTATCCTCGTATATTTTGAATATTAAGACTGTAGCATGAGAGGATACTTGATAATTCTCTTTGCAAAGTAGTTTTCACTGTGTCTTCAATGCATACAACATCAAGATGACGTTTTTGTATAAAATCACATTTGTCAACATATCTTAAAACAAGAGTCATTTGTTCTCTCTTAGCTACATATATCACTTTATCAACAAAAATATAAAATTTTGTTGTGCCTAATTACTCACATATCTTGTTCCTCATTTTTTCTACAATAATGTGTAAGATTTCCTTTTGAATTCTTGGTATTGTATATTTTGCATTTCGAGGGGCATTTTGTAATACACAATTTCTAGCTTTCTCATTACATGTTCCTAAAATCTTTAGGAACTTTTTTGTTTTCTTGAACTTAGGCTCTCATTGTGGCCCCTAAAAGCACATGCTTGAAATGACAACCATCTGACAACATCAATTGAAGTCTTGAACCGCAAACGGTAATTCATAATTTTTCTGAAGTTTGTTTCAAAATTACTTTGTCAACATGCTCCGACAAATTCTTCAAACTTTCAAAATAAGTTAATGCAAAGTTATGTGGTGAGAAAGGATATTCTCCCATTTGATTTAGCAAAGTACATATCTTTCCATTCCTAAATTTCTTCCAATTCTGAAAGTCGTCAACAATAAAAGCATTTGATCCAGGGCAATCAAATAGCTTATTTGCAACCAAAAAAAAAAAGCATGAAAAACAATGGGCAGCATTTTTTGAAGGAGAATATTCTAACCAAGAAAATATATTAAGCCAATATTTTTGGAAGGAGTGACAGTGCTTACCAGATGTTGAAGAGGGTAACAATAGCCTTTTACATGATACTTATCAAATATTCCCGCCGAACTTTACCGCGTTTATCAACGAGATGTTCCCATATCTACATATATAATCCTTGATCACATTCTAGACAAGGAATATCAAGTCTTCTAAGTTCAAGTAATGAAGATTTAGGAGGACTAGACTCTTTAGGAGTTGAATTGCCAATAACTTGGGAAGCTGAACTATTTTCAACTCCTTTTAAATCCTGTCTATTGAAGAAGGAATAGATAGTTCTTGTTTTTTGGATGTTTGTTGAGGATTTGACATTATCACCTAATATTTACAATATAAAACTATGAGTCACCAATAAGCTAAACAAATTTAAATTAAGCACACCCACTAGTGGTCTGCATATACAATCTATCAAAAGACAACAAGCTAAATAAATTTAAATTAAGCACACCTGTTAGTGCTCTGCATTTACAATCTACCAAGAAACTAAACAACATTAAACTAAGCACACCTACCAATGCTCTGAATTTACAATCTACCAACAAGCTAAATAAAATTAAACTATGCACACTTGCCAGTATTATGCATTTGCATACCTAACACTGAAGTGAGGATTCCGCAGCGCCCAGCAATAGTGAGCAAATAAACAATTACTAGGTTTCTGTAAAGCTATAAACAATCAGTGAATCTGTCAATAAATAATCAAATATAAGTAGTATGTCCATTAAAATATGTAGCTATATAAATTATAAGCAATCTGTATAAACATATAACTATATAAATATATAACACCATTACATTTATTGTCCACATTAGGACATTACTTAAATATATAACTATAAACTATATATATATATATATATATATATATATATATATATATATATATATATATATATATATATATATATATATATATACACACACACACTACTGTCCAAACTCATGTCCATTTTTTATTTGTTTTCATGTCCAAGGTCGTGGAATCAGAGTTTTGGATGGTTCACGTGTAGGGGATTAATTTTTGAGACCCACTGATGAATGCACACAGATTATAAAAAAATATGAAACTCTACAAGACGGAATTAGGGTTTATATCTTCGAGATCTCTCTAGTTTGATATCAACAACCTTCCCAGTTTTGATCCAATATATCAAAGTATGAGCACAACTAGAATGATCTTAATCGATCGACCGACCTCGTGATCTTCTATAGTAATTCTGTTGTACCTTGATCATGAACTGAGTGTGTGGTCAAAAACATGAACTCCTTATCTTCACAAAACCTCTCTCAATATTTTGAGTATTAAGTTGTATTCTAACCTAGAAGACATATTGTGTATTTATATTAATAGCTGTTTTTAACCAACTAAGAAACAGAAATCAAATTTTTTCTAATACTAGGAACATAAAGACAATTTTTCAATATTAAAATCCTATTACTACTAAAATTAAGGTTTAAATTTCTCACTGCAACCGCTGCTACTTTCCTAGCATTACCCATATGTAGGCAAACCTCCTCATCACTAAGATGTCTAGGTTTCTAAAACTCTTGCAACGAATTGCAAATATGATTGGTTGTTCTTGTATCTACCATCAAAAATTTGTAGATAACACTGTTGAACATGTTTCAACCACTAGTGAATAGATTTTACCTAGATTGTTCATTTTGTTGAGATAGACTGGACATTACTTCTTTCAATACCCTGATTGTTTGCAGTGAAAATAATTGTCCTTGAGTTTTTTGCTCCACCATGAGATCCATTACTCACTTGAGGATATGCAACCTTCTTTTGAGCCATTTTCTGCTTCTCTTGTCTTTCAACTTAGAAGTAAAATTTTTCTCAAGAACAAACACATTTTCTAGTTTCTTTATTAGGCTCTTCGCTACTTTGAACTCTTTAAGAAGTTCTGCCAAAGTGTAATAACACTTGTTCATAATGTAATTCAAGCGAAAATTCTCAAACTCTTCGGCGGTGAATGAAGTATGATATCAATATGGGTTTTTCTATCGACTTCAGCTCTAAGGATTTCTATTTCATTCAGATAACTCATCATTTTCATAACATGATCCCTCACTTGGGTCTCTTCAGCCATTTTTTTGTTAAGCAAGTCCCTCATAGCAACCTGCCTTGCTACACAATTCTGATTCCTAAATATTATTTTAGACTCATCATCATGTCATAGGCAGTGGGTATAGACTAATGCTGATGTCGTAGAAAATTTGACATAGATACCAAAATATAACACCGCAACATCTCATCAATCTTAATTCACTTCCTATAAGATTAGGCTTCCTCATCAGTTGTCCAAACATCAGGTTTCTCTGGGCAAACATCACTAAGCACATATTGTACTCTTTAGCAGTCAACACTATGTCTAAATTTTTTTCCCAATCAATATAATTAGGTACAGTGAGTTTATTTTCTTTGAGAATGTAAGGACCTGCAAAATTTTGAATTTTTAAAATATTTATTTGAAAAATTATTTGCGAGATGATTATTCGATTAATTATTATATATTTCAGATTTTAATTACAGGACCCGAGTCTGGAGTCTTTTGCTTTATTTCGCTCTCGTCTCTCTACGTGGTATATTACGTGGGAGCCCTTAGAGGCCTTAAAAATCTAATTTTAGGGGAAGGGGAAAAAGATTGAGCTCAAATCATACTTCTTTTCTCTCAAAGGAAAGATAAATTGTGTTTCATTACATTAAGAAATCGGGGCATGACAGAGAATGACAGCATGTGGATTAAAAGAGCCCATTGTTCAATCTAAGAATCACATAATAACAATTATGAAGGGCAAAATAAAACTTTTAAATTTCATTTAAAATATTAGTTTCCTATACCAAACTTTAAAGAAAAACGTCAGCAATCCGCCACACTATGAAAAATATACTTTCGATGGAAAGTCCACTACTTTTCATCATTTGCACAAATACGGCTTTTTTCTTTTAATTTTATTATCTAGACAAAAACCATTGATAAGGAAAATATATATAGCCGACTCAACTTTGGTTGTACAAACAATAGCAGTGACTCAGATGGAGAGGGTACTATTATTTATAGCTAAGTGTATACCATCACCTCATACTAAATTAATTATTCCGTAATGAATCATTTTAGATGGAGACATGATTCACACAGTAATTAACTTAGAGCCATCCAAATGAAACTAGTACCGATGATTTCACAATTAATTTTTGTTTAATGTGGAGAAAGGTTCAAAATCAACATACAAAACTAATCATATCATCTACAAACTAGCAGTGGAGACCATAGGATTTGTACGTGACAAACTCGCTCTCTCACTTAGTTATTCAAAATAAATTTTCCATTAGGGTGATAAAAACTTTGCATGTGAGTTATCTACGTGTAGGTCAATATTCCATGTTGTCCAAAATTATAAAGGAACGGTAATTAAACATGGAAGTAATACCAATCACATATAAATAAGAAAACGAAACACAATAGGAATTCCAACTATTATGGTCATATCATCAGTTTTCAAAACAGGTTTGATTCTTGACATCGACTTGTCAACTAAGGAATTCCAACTATTTTTTCTGTATTTATTTCTATCGAGATAAATTCTAAAAAAATCTGTCAAGCTCCTTGTTTTGCGTCTAGAATTTTAATTTCTTTTTCGGGCTTCTGTTTTTCCTTCCCGAGCTTCTATTCACTTCATTTTTGGCCTTTATCAATTCTTGAACTTGCTTTAGGACCTTGGGATTGAAATGGCATTTGGAGACGCTTTTAATACTCGAAAACCTGCAATGGGACAAATACAACCTTTCGTGCAATATCAAGTGTAAACATGAATTTATGCATTCACGTATACTATTTTGGACATATTAAGCTATATACATATGTAATTACGTAGACTTATCACCGCGCTTTGTCCAGAAAAGAAAAACTAGTTTGGTTGTGTGGAAATATGTATTGAGTCATGGCATCCAGCGAAGGGAGCTTTAGCTATAGCTTTCAAACCGCGGACCATGGGGAAAATTTTTGCCATTGTGGATACTGCGCTCCATTGCGAATGTCAACAACCGAAAATAATCCGGGACGAAATTTCTAGATTGTTTAAAATATAAGGTAAAGGTTAATTAAAAACTCTAACTTTATTATTATTATTTTTTTATCTGATGTACTTTTTCTAATTTTAATTTGACCTGCCTTCGTTCAGATGGAGACGGGCTGTAATTTTTTTTACTTAGGTAAACCCACCAATTTGCACAAAGGGTATAGAGTATGCTGAATTTGCAAATGGAAAGAAGACAGAGTTAAAGAGACGAAATGACGAGCTTGTAATGATAAATTCATGTTTGCAAAAAGAGAACGATCATATATCGGCAAAGGTGTTGGAGCTATCCGTTAGGAATGAGAAGTTGGAGATGGAGATATTACTACTCAAAAGAAAACTTAAAAAAATTGTTGCCTTGCTTGTATTGTTGGTAGTGGTATTTTTTGCTGTTGTTGTTCCCGAAAATGGAGAAATAAAGCACAAGTATTTGTATCTTCCATGAATTTAAATGTAAAGTGTATTCAGTGCAAAGGCTTGTATAACGCACGATGAATTTATATGAAAACTTGTTTCCTTCATAGAGTTAATAGCTGAGTTCAACCAACTGCTTGAGTACCTTGTGCTACTGGCCAATTAATATGCAGGATTATTTAGATTGACTTGGTTCTATAGATGCAGACTTTGTAGTTCATGGAGAGTGCAAATGTTGGCATTATTACATTTTATGGTGGTCGACTAGTTGTGGCTAGTGACCATGGAAAATTATCACTAAAGCCAATCCTCAATGACAATCCACATACACCATGACAATGCACATATCACCGAAGCCAATTCTCTTTTTTTTGTTAAAAGAGGGCGACAAAGGATAGAACAAACAACTAAGAGCACATATCCTTCAGTAGCACCTCTGCCAAGTCAGGGGAAGTAGAGCTTCCCAGTGAATCCCTTTTTTGCTTGCTTCTCCCACATCACAAAAAACTCAACTGGAGAAGAAATCATATCATCCACTATCCTGCGAATTTTCCATGGACATGCATGCTCTGACTTGCACACATAGTTAATCAAGATCTTCGAGTCAGATTAAGAAACTGCATAGTAAAAGCTATCACCCGTAGCTATCGTACAAGCTTCTAATCCAATGTATGAACACAACAACCAAAAATTAAAAAAAAATAGATTTGTCCATACACGCAACATTCACTTTATACCATTTCACTATTACCAAAGTATGTTAGGCACTAAAAGTAGTCAAAGGAAATTACATGCCTGCAAGTGTTTGTTAAGCAGTAAGAATGAATTATCTGACTTAAAAGCATCCAGGTTCAAGATTCTAATCCAATGGATGAACACTACAGCCAAAATATTTGTTATCCATATACACAAAGCTACAAATAATGCTCCTAGCATAAGCATTGTCTTGATACTCCTTCAGTCTATGACTGCATAAGTCCTTTCTTTTAGTTGATAAAATTCAGGTCCTTGAGCATCTCAAACACCTGAAGATTTAAAACCATGCAGGCAAAATGAGGACACAATAAATATTTATATGTACATTACGATCAAATAATTATAATTTTAATGCTTACCATCGTCATCATAGTCAATACCATTGTTGTCGTGGTTGTCATTCAATTTAACATCCTGCCAAGAACTACAAAAAAGGCAACAATTAAACAATGACATTGAAATTAGTAAAACAATGCAACAATTAAACACGTACATGTTGACGAGTTTTGAAGAATTTCTTTTGTCATGCGACTGTCCTGTTAACTCACAACCATTACAACGCCAACTCTTTTGGCTTGCCTTCTCTTTTTTGTCTTTCAACCGTTTACCACAACCCTTTACCCTAACTTGCTGCAGTTATTTAAAACTATGTTCAAGATACATAGGCACTTGGATACCACTACCTTCACCATCTTCGCTTCTAAGTTTCATGTCAAATAGTTTCTTTTCAGTTGACTTCAAAGCTTCTTTTAAAAGTTCAGTTTCGTCTTCACTTAACAAAGCATGATCAATTACATTAGAAGCAAGTTGGAAAAGAAGGCTTCGCCTTACCAATAAATAAGTGTCACAAATATCTTTGTTGCCACCACTCAAGTCATCTCTAACTCGCATAGTTTTTGTTGATTTAGTCCACCTCCGCAAGATATACTGATTAGGCAACTCTATAATATGCATTCTAGTGAAATACGCCAACATGCGCCGACGTGGAATTTCGTCGCATTCAAATTTCTTGCAACTGCAACTAACATAGTTTGATGACTTTTGAACGAAAATCTCACGAATTCTCAAACCACTCTCCTTTGCCCTCTTAATGTTGTACAAACAATGATGTTCATCTTCGTATGTTACCATTACCACATATGCCATACTTTTAAAGAGTTCCTCTTGAAACTTGTAAAAAATTATCCCTATATACAATTCACTCACTGTTTCCTTCATTACCCAATCAGTTTTCAAGATAGGTTTCTCATTGATATCTTTATGATCAAGATCTAATTCCTTATGCCGTACACGTGAAAGTGCCCTATCAAATCGTATCACAAAGTCCCACAAAGAACTATGTGGAGACACATACCTTTTGAAGAATACATGCAAAATTTCTGCTCTTTGACTGCTACTCATGTGGGCAGAAAATATGTGATTCATATATGTAGGAATTCATCTCTCACGAATTTTGTACATGCCATTAACCATTCATTACTGGATAAGTTAGTTTTTTCTAAAACAACATCCCATCTAGCTTCGAACTCTTCAGGGCTCTCAGAATCCCATATGTATTTTCTGAACTCTTCATAATGTTTTTTATAGCTTATTGCATTTATTTTTTACTGAAAATTTACTAACAATGTGCCAAATGCAATACCTGTGATGTGTGTTTGGAAGAACAATAGAAATTGCTCTTGTCATTGTCAGATCCTGATCAATTATGATCATTCTGGGAAGGCCCGCTGACATTGCTTTCAACCATTCCTTGAAAAATCATTCAAAAGAATCACTTGTTTCGTCACTTAAGTACCCACACCCAAAAATTATTGTCTGTCCATGGTGATTAACCCCTAATACTGGTGCAAATATCAAAGAATATCAGTTCGTGTTGTAAGTTGTTTCGAACATCACGACGTCACCAAAATATTGGTACGACTTTCTAGAGGTTGCATCCGCCCAAAAATAATGAGTCATCCTCCCTTCGTCATCTTTCTCCAATACAAACATAAGATCAGAATTTTTTTCTTACTCAATCATAAAATGCTCATACAACATATTGGCGTCATGTCCGGCTATCGTTTTCCTCCTATCCCTTTCAACATTATAAAGATCTTGTTCTAAAAATCCAACGTTTCAAGACCTCCAAATTGCAACTCTAAAATACTCATTTGTTGGTGGATAGACACATTCGTATCTGCCAATTTTTGTGTTAATGCTTTTTTGGTAGCTGACATTATACGATGTGATCGCAACAAATGCACCATTTTTGACGTCGTAAGAGGATGGCTATGACCCTCAACAAATTGAGAAACAATAAACTTATTATTTGCCCAGTCCTTCACAATGACCAACTTTGCACCACAACCCTCTCCAGTTATCCCCCGACGCCATACAATATTTTCGCAATTGTTTTGGGCCCTGACCCCCTTTTTGCAATAAACATACTCCTTCCGTATGATTTCATTATTACCCTTACTCCTCTTACTAGAATGAACCCGCGTACCAAATCCGGATTCTCTCCCGTAGTTATTGTAAAAATGATGGACATCCTCTAAATTGTCAAACTATTGTCCATCTTCGGTATCAGGTCATTCTTAACTTGCGGATTGTAAATTACTTCAGAGGAGTTTGCAGATGATACTAACGGTGACGATGAGAATGATTCTACATCTTCAAAGTATTCCACCATTCTAAAATGGAACAACCGAGCTCAAGCAATTAGTCAGACAAGTATGTTAAAAAATTATACAAATACATTGCCACAAAATCACAAATTCACAAACTTATTGGCCAATTGCTACTACTTAAGCGATGCTAAATAAT
This sequence comes from Arctostaphylos glauca, assembly GCA_019985065.2. Taxonomy (NCBI): domain Eukaryota; kingdom Viridiplantae; phylum Streptophyta; class Magnoliopsida; order Ericales; family Ericaceae; genus Arctostaphylos; species Arctostaphylos glauca. The sequence goes on from JAHSPW020000015.1 coordinate 5,269,622, forward strand.
ACTCTAAAAGTATTTCATAATTAGTCTTGCAATATAAAAGTATCATTGTGTAATCACCCAAATATCTTTTCATTAACTACACCGGCGGAAAAAAATTAAAAAAGCATGCTCTCAGAGATTAGGTGCAAGTTCAAAGATTGGGGTATAGTAGTAACATACCAAGATAATTCATACAATGAAATTCCAATTCTCATTAATAAAAACAAAAAAGAAAACTCTCTGTGTATATGTCAATAATAAAAAATTTTAAAAAGAAAGGCATGTTCTCAGTGATTTCTCAATAGCTACAAAAAATCATTGGGTTCTTAAATACAAACAAAACCATGTTATTAAATCTCCGTAGCAAAACACCCATATTATCAGTAGTCTATTTGTCAAGCCATTGAACTTCTCTAAATACGAACAAAACAACACGTATTAAGGTATATACCCAACCACAAAAATTAGACAACCCAACTGGTAAGAGAAAATCTAGCTGGTATGGAACAAATCAGGACCCAAAAAAATTAGAACGACTAATGTGGAAGCCTTAATTTCATTCCAATCACTGAATGCCCAGATCTGGAAATTGCAATGATGCATACCTGTTCTTCACAACTGAGGGGAGCACAGTGCGCTAGCGACAGAGAGATGGGCCGGCGGCGGCGAGGAGTACTGACCGGAGAGGCTGGAGGCAAGAGTTGGGGAGAGAAAGAGAGAGGAAGAGAAGCAACGGTGTAAAGTTTTACACCCAAAACCCACTTTATCTGCTAACCCATTTATATTCTAACTCGGAACCTGAAATCCACCCATTCAACTCGCGTTTTTAAAATGGTTTTACCACTGCCGTTGGATGAGATCCAACGGCCAACGAAAGAAGTTCGCAAGTTTCATTACTGCGGGAGTTCTCATCATAAGTTAACTGTGTATCCTCATATGTAGTTTTCGAAACAAAGTAAATAATATAAGTTTCAGATGCTAATTTTTTCGCGGTAATAAGATTATTAATTAGACGTGATGCAAGGGGAGCAAGATCCGGGTCCTTTTCGCCGTGGGTGCCCGCGTTGAGCTACTTCGTCCTTTTGTCGGCAAGCATTCACATGGAAACGTGCCATCTGTCAGCGCCGAAACATAATTACCCTTTATCCTCTCTCTCTCTCTCTCTCTCTCTCTCTGTAATCTCCGGAGTGAAAAGGCCATTCCGTCAGTCAGTCGTTGAATTATAATCTATCTTCTTTGGTTCTTCTGGAAATCATCGGGAGGTTTCAATTCGAGTTGCTTCGCTCACTTGCTTACTCTTTTTACAGGTAAAGTTAATCGGTGAAGCCCCCATTTGCTTATGTTTTGGGGGTGATGGGGTTGACCCTCTCTCACAGATCTTACCGCCTTTCCACCAACTCCTCATACTTTAGTGTCAACCTCTCTCTGAGACAAAGTTTGTCTCAATCAGATCTCATATTTTCTACGACTATTTTTTTGTTAGTTTTGTGATGGGATTTGGATGGTGACCAACAAGTTTCCGCCTTTTTCACCGTTTATTATTTGAATTCAAGTGTGAGTGTAGCTTTCAGTTCTTTCGTTGGATTTCCTTTGTTCCGGTTAATTTCACTGTTTTGTCATATACTTCCGGGTATGTGGATATCTATGACTTCGTAATCAGATCCGCGTGCTACGCATTATGGATCTACTCCTCCACTTCCCATTTTTGCGATGATGTTCTCCTCTGTTTTCCTACTTGTGTTGCTTCATCTTAGTGTTAGTTATGCTGCCTCCCGGCATGAGAATAATGTTTTGTTTCTCTCTTGCTTGTTGAAAGCCAACATGTTGGCTGTGACTTTGTTTCTGCTGGGAAGATACTGTTATGATCATGCAACTTATCCTAATTTCAATAACGAAGTTCAGATTAGGGATGCCCAGTACTGAATACTGGTTCATCGTAGATTCTAGAAGTCAATTGACATCCATGGCTGTCATTTTGGAGTGCACCCATTATCTATGACAGATCTACCGCTTTATATAATTTGCTTTTAAGTTTAATGAGATGTAGCTTTTACAAACCGTAAGCAATCAAATGAACAAGAGATGTTATGGGGGTTAGATTGTATGTTGCAAACAAAATTAAATTAAAGCTGACTTGATTTCTCTGGGTATTGATTCTTTTCAGTTGGCATTTGGGTAAAAAATGTGATTTCAGTAAATTAATCCAGTGTGTGGGTTTAGAAAAGAGATGCATATCGGGACATTAATTTCCTATAACAAGAATGTGCTTGGTGTGAGCTGGGTGACTCTTGGTAATGGCTGCAAGTCTTATCCTCCAAGAGCAAGCAAATTCCATTTCTGGAGCCGGAACCAATGTACTTGAGGGTAGTTCAGCCATGGCCCATTAGCTGTACAACTTACATGTAAAATTGGATACAATGACTGAATAACACCAATAGAAGTGATGTGAGTCCAGTGTGTCTGTGTATATGCTCAGTGGTTTTGCAAGTTATCATATACTTACATTTATTATTCTTTCTTCGGTTATCTCATCTGGGGCTCACTCAGTTTCAGTCCTTTATTCGGTTCATTTTTATGGTCCTAGTTATTCAACCATCTAATTTTCTTAACATCTGGAATATTTTGTTATTTAGGTATGGCGTCATCTGATAAGCCAGAAATAGTTGAAAGGGATGCGAAGGAGAAAAAGCACGAGGAAGATGAGAAAGATGAAGGGAAGGGTGGATTTATTGAAAAAGTAAAGGATTTTATTCACGATATTGGTGAGAAGATAGAGGAAACTATTGGATTTGGCAAGCCAACTGCTGATGTTACAGGGATTCACCTTCCTTGTGTTAATCTCAAGAAGGTAGATATAGTTGTTGATGTCCTTGTCAAAAATCCGAATCCAATTCCAATTCCTCTTATAGACATAAACTACTTAATCGAGAGCGATGGAAGGAAACTGGTTTCTGGGTTGATCCCTGATGCTGGGACTATCCATGCTCATGGTTCTGAGACCATCAAGATACCAATTACTTTGATATACGATGACATTAAAAATACATATGATGATATAAAGCCTGGAAGTATCATTCCTTACAGGCTCAAGGTTGACCTTCTAGTTGATGTGCCAATTTTTGGGAGGTTGACTCTGCCACTTGAGAAAACGGGAGAGATCCCCATCCCTTACAAGCCTGACATTGATGTTGAGAAAATACAATTTCAGAAATTCTCTTTCGAAGAAACTGTTGCAGTTCTTCATTTGAAACTGGAAAATAAGAATGACTTTGATTTGGACCTTAATGCGCTAGACTATGAGGTTTGGCTTGCTGATGTGAGCGTTGGAGGTGCAGAATTAAAAGAATCTACTAAGATTGATAAACAGGGTATCAGTTACTTCAACATTCCCATCACCTTCAGGCCTAAGGAATTTGGCTCAGCTCTTTGGGACATGATAAGAGGAAAAGGTACTGGTTACTCCATGAAAGGAAACATTGACGTGGACACGCCCTTTGGAGCGATGAAGTTGCCAATCAGCAAGGAGGGTGGTACAACCCGTCTTAAGAAGGATGGGGATGACGATGACGATGACGATGAGGTATCTTGACTTCGTAACTTTTTATTGAGCCTCATTGCTTTCATTTTTCTATCTGATGCTCATGTAACTGTTTTTGATTTTACTATTAACTCTGGATGTGAATACTAAGTCTTTTTGCATTGTCTATGTCAAAGCATTGACATGTTTCATTGTTTGCTGGCATAACGAGTAGCATGCTGCTTTTGTATCTTATGCTGCATTTTCTTTACATTAGGAAATAGGTCAATGGCTCCAGTGGCGATTCCAGGAATCTTAAGCAGCGTATTCATTAAAAAAAAACTCTACTAGCTGCATCATACAATGATACAGACATAAATTTTTGCTTATCAAGATTTAAAATGCAATCAAAAAAGCACCAAAATCCATAAAATAGTATGATCAGCCTTGATGAGTTTTCATATTTTGAAGCTGCTACATAGTAGCCTTATCAAATGCATCTTTTTTTATGTACGAAACTACATGATCATTTATCCACTTATCTCTGATTTGGATTCTATATGTATTACTGGCTGAAAAACTTCTTTCAACTGTTGAGTGGCGACAACAAGTCTATGCCAATTGCACAAGCAAATAAACTAAATTGTCTTAACATTTTTATTCGTACCTACCAATTTCAAAGCAAGATTGCCTATATTTTGAGTTCTGAAAACTTTTTAGTAAATCTTATACCAACAACAGAATTTGAAAGTTAGAATATCTAATGCAATCAAGTCCACTCATGGAATTCAGACCATAAGAGTCGTACTTCAATTTTTCATGAGAATTTTTTCCATAGTTTCAAAGCTAACCCATTAAAAATTAAAAAGAGCTAATTCTATGCATGCTAATACTCTACACCACTTAGATTTGGTATAGTTCTTTTGATGTCGATGTCCTCCATACTAGTTTATTACTAAATAATCAAAGATGGTTAAATATGTAGAGACAGAGGTGAAAACCCAATATAGTTGGAAATTTTCGAAAACCTCAGAACAGTTTATTTAACATTTTCCATCATTATTCTTTCGATATTTGGACAATATGGGTATGGGCTTCCATTGGTATTCACTTTGTGGGTGTTGGGTATTCAAAATTTAGTGGGTCGGGTACTCATTTCCTTATTTTTTCTTCTTTTTTTCTTGTTTTTTTTACATACAAAATTGAATTTTGGATAATCAATTACATACCCTGTTGTCAAGGTGCAACCGCCTCTAAATGTCTTATACTTCTTTGGTAATGTTTGCCACTAGCATATTACCCGTGCCTACGGCACTACGAACAAAATTAAGTGACGGTTTCGAATCCATGTTAGCCGATTTATTGATCACATTAGTCATCAAGTCACTGGAAAATTAAAATCAGCACACTAAGTTAATGGATCTATTGATCGAATTCATTAAATTAAATTCAAATGTCTTTTCACTTTTTAACCTCAATTATCTTTTCAATATCAAAAAAATCCAACTAATACTAAACCACATTTACATCTCACTTATCTTCTGAACAAAGAAAGCCCATTTCTAAAGTAATGCTAAAAAGTTTTTGTACAGTAGTTTGGTTATGTACTTGTGTTTGCCTCGATCAACAAATGCAATTAAGTATTTTTATAGTCTATAAATGAGAAACCTACCACCAAATATTAGGTTGATGAATGTTAGATCCTACAATAAGTGGCTTAATTGCTCGGGCGTCAATCTCCACTTGAAGCAAATGAAGTTAAAAATCTGACCCATGGCAGCCCATAGTTCAGCTTGCAATTGTAGGATGGTGCCCTCCCATAGTTCAGCCTCCACAAAATACACTCTTATATATGTCCATTGCTATGTGATGTAAAATTAATTACCTATAAATTAAGCAGGGGAAGATGTTTTCCCTCCACTGTGGTCAACAACATGCCTCCAATGATTCATGACAAACTCTTCTTTTGGTGCAAAATCGATAAGGACAAGTTCCATGTAATATGATAAAATTACGTATTTTTTTCGTGTTTAAAGTTGCTTAAGAAAAGAGAGAAAGATGTATTTGGTAGACTATTTAATAGATAAAAAATTGGTTGGCTATTGGCCTTCTCAATGAGAGAGAGAGAGAGAGAGAAAGAGAAAGAGAGAGACGGCAGTTGACAAACCAAGAAAAAATTGAGTGTATCAATTTAATAGCTGCATGGGAAATGGACAAAAACTTGGTAGCATCACTCAAGAACTCAGCTTTTGGCAATCTTTGTAGCTGTTATCTTTATAGCTGTTATGGTTCCAAGAAACCCAATAAAAAGTTGAGTCTATCAATTTAATCTCTACCATCGAATCAAATCAATCTGGGTCGTTCTTGTAAAAATATATATTGATTTCAGCCGTTGGATTGGATCTACCTTAATCGTTGGATTAAAAATGTGTAGGGTCCACACCGTCCTCCCTTGTAATATAGATTGGCCTTATTTGATAGTTTCTAACTGTGGAGTCCTTAATCCAGTGGATTCATGTCTGGGTTGCTTGAACTGTAAATCACTTGTTATGAACTGCAAGATGAACTAGTTAGTGCCGTCCGGCCATAGTCAGCTGGAGGACACTCTAATGTTTAAGTTAGTTCCTAAAGGAGATGGGTCTAACTAAAAGCATTTGAGAGTAGTTTTTAGAGCATACCTTGTTTAGAGTCTTTCAGACTGGACTTGTACCCCAAGTCAACATGTGCCCAATTACGTCAACTAACCGTCTCCACTTCTAATGTCATGCATAACGCACCGATTGCCAAGTACTTGGCTGTACCGAAATACCTCATGGAATGTTATCGTAGCTGAGTTTTATGGGCCAGGTATTGGTTTAGCTCGACCCACGCATTGGTCATGCGCCAAAATGGCGGGCTGGTTATACGGTGTGTGGGCCTCGTGGAGCCTTTGATCCGGCCCAAGTCAAGGCAAACTAGGCCCGAGAAGACCCACACCATGATATTCATGTTGCGTGAGTCTTCGTTCCAGCCCATCCCGAATCTAAGGCAGCCCAGTTTCCTGTCAGTTCAGCCCACTACACTAACACATCTTGATTTTATTATGTGGAAATACACAAGTAAAATTTCAGGTGGTGGAGTTAGTATAAGATGTAATGGCATTATGGCACGGACAGTGGATGACAGGGATTTATGTTCCTTGTATATCTGGGAAAGCAGTTAGTGTTGACACCTTACAGTTATAAATATAGCAGAAGGAGGTCATGATACTTATGATGCACCATGGAGTATGGACCCGTGCACGTGATGTTTGTTTGACGTTTGAGAGAAAAACTTGATATTCAGATGCATTCCTTTTGAGTACTACATGCGCATCTCAGGCCGCACTCAAAATACATGAAGGTTTTGGTATTTATACATGCTCAACGTATTTCCGTACCTGTTGTTGAGCAGTTTAAGTAATTGTTGAATTCTGATTTGAAGAAAGAAATCAGGATTTGGATACAATTTTGGTGACTGGTAATCTTGAGGAACCTTCAAGGCTAGTCAATTTGGGATAGAATTCCAGCTATCAGTAATGATGTCCTGTATTTACCGGTCTGTAAAGTACAGAGCCATATCCATTCTGATATTGATATATGGATTGCAGGTCCTGTATACTCCCATACACTACCATATTCTTTTGGGTCCTCCTTGTAGCTTAAGCCTTGTGCAAGTTACCTCCTTGGTGTTTGAACTTGACCACATGGTTCCCTCATGGTTTCTGGACTGATCCATACTGTTACTTTTTATGTCTAACTCAACAAATTTTATAAATCATGCGCCTAATTTGCAATTGGTTATGAACATGATGAATTTTTTATGAGTAGTCTTTTGTATGCTTTTCCTCTTATTGTCCATCATCACAGTCATCATCTTTCCACCCACCACCATCCCCAACTCTCTCTCTTTACTTTGGTTTTTGTTCCATTTTGGGAATATGATTGCAAGGCCTAACCCAAAATTTTTTATTGGGCGTGGCACATCAAGTAAAGAACCAGGGATGCAAACATGGGTTTGATGATGATGAGCTTTTCAGGGCTCAGAGATTGCTTTATTAACCGCAGAAAAGGATTTGCTTCTACCCTTTTTTTCTCGGGGCAAATTTCATTCTCCGCAAACGTTCCAATGGTGGAAACAGGTGATTTAAGAGGAGAAATCTTCGGACTTCCATTGTCACCAACTGCGGTACAAGTGAAAAGAATAGATAGTGCTCTGAGACTTGTTCTTTGCTGTTGCTAGCTAGTAACACTCTTGAAACGTCAACAGGGTTGAACTTTAGAGGGAGAGAAGAAAAAGGGGATGGAGCTAGAATAGAGTGCTATGTTTTAATTTGGGCCAGTGGTTACTGGGTTTAGGGTTTTGATTTGAGATAGAGAGTTGAAGATAGATAGATAGATATACATACACAAATATAGATATATAGAGAAGGCCCGCAGGCGCAGGCGCCGCGGGGGGGGGGGGGGGGGGTGTTTAAAGATTCGCTTATGTGGACTGATTAAATACAAGGGCACTTCAGACTTTTCATTGATTCTGTTAACAGATTACATGCTCTAATCTCCATAAATCATATGGGGGTTATGTGGTCAAGTTCAAATATTAAGGAGGTAACTTGCACAACCCCCAAACCATAATAGGGTGAAGTGGACTTCTCCCTATTCTTTTTTGATAAAATGTTACTAATTAGTTTTATGATGTTGTTCTCCTGATGGATCTGCATTTACTTGTGGCTTAAAGATCTATGCTTTCTCAATGCAGGAATAGAGAGTGATTTGCAAGAGTGGATGGTATGAGTTGCTTTGTTCTCCTTCATAGGTATTGTGAAATTAAATAATTAAGAGGCTTGAGCTTGGGTATGAACTTGAGAACCAATGAGCTGATAATGTATTAGGAAACATGGGTATTGTGTCTGTGTTTGTGTTATTGTGCTAGTATGAAAATGTGGCTCTTGTTTTTGCTTCCGTAAAACATTTTTCCCATGAACATTTTATGGTGGTGATGATGTTGATGTTGATGTTGATCGATATATTGCTACTCACATGATTGTGAGTGATTGGCAGGAAAATGTTTCCTTTGGTCTTGGACTCTCATGATGGTGCCTTTTCAGGTATGTGTTTTTCTAAGGGCGTCTAATTGAGAAACCCCTCTAGTGGATAGGAAGGTTTGATACCTGTCATGTACAAAACCATTGAGTGCTGAATTGTGCTTGGTGAGAGGTATGGTTGGACCTTGAACACCTTCATTTGGTGAGGCCTGTGGTGTTGTCGAACCAGATCAATGAAGTTATGGATGCGCTCTTCGTGTTGCTTTTCTGGGTCGAATATGTAATCGTTTGGCGTGATACTTGGAATCTCTGGGGATTGATTGGTGGTTAATATTCAACTCTCATGAGGCCCTTCAGGCTATCCTAAAAAAGTATAGGCTGTGGAATTTTATGATATCTGGAGCACAGGGACTGTGTGTTCTCGGGTAATTAATTAGTCAGGATACAGTTGTGAACATCTTGGCAAATAAAAAACGGAAAATTGATTTTGGCTTTATTAAGGTCATGTTAATTTAAGTGGAACTTAAATATCAGTCCTTTTTCTTAAGTCTTATGTATATTTTCATCCCACTGTGTTTTATGGGTATGGTTTAGTCTTGAAATTCAAAAAATGCCAACAATACCCTTGAATCTAATTTCCCTCGTCTACGGCTATTACTTAAAAACACAGTATTTATTGCTTGAAGAAAATTTAGTTATTCCCGAAATCACTACTATATATGGTTAGGCACCAAAAAATTATTGATTCTCTAAATTACTTAATGCTTTCCCAAACTCTAAACATAGGTTAGGAAGGAAGAGATATTAATAGGTCGTGGGGTGTATGGTGACGGACAGACAGAGACGGGCGATGGACAAACAGAGATGATGTTGAAGGACATTGAACGACGGTCTACGGGAACGAGGGCGGCTATGGATTGTAAATACATCTTGGGACCAAAAATTTAATTTCAAGAACATCGGATATCGACACGATTGGAGTATAGGTATATGTTGAAAAAATGTTAAATTGGGTAACTTTGAATTCACAAATTTGAACATGGAATATGCTTCCCAATTGTAAATTTGGATCGACAAAATTTTTTTTTTTTCTGTGTTCAAATTTTTCTTGCAATGTGAGAAGATTTAGTCTAACTTCGATCGACGATGGTAATTTTTCAAATTCAAAGATGGTAAAATTATCATCTTTGAATTTGGATCAACGATGCAGTCTAATTTGTTTCTTTTTTTGGCAATATACAGCAATGGAGTTAAATTTTTCTCCACCAATTTTTACTACATTTGAATTTGAAAAATTGAATTTTATTATCTTTTTCACATTGTAATATGGATGTACATGATTCGGAATACAAGTAAATATTGAACCTGGTAAATGTGAGTTCAAAAACATGGTAAAGTTGTAATAGAGATCGACACAATTTGAATTAGTTTGACATCGAATCAGATGTCTTTAAGCATTAAGAACATCGGAAATTTATATCGTCATTGGTTGAATAGCTGAACATTGAATGTCGGTTGTTATTTGAATTCAATTTATATTAGTTAAAGACAATTGATTTTTGGTAGGATGTACTTATTCAACTTCAATGGGTTTGGGCTAACAAGGGACTGATTGGTTATTGGGCCAGCTTAGATGAGATGAACATGGGTTGATCTGACTATGGGTCACAGGTCCATCATGCACAAAATCCTTCTATTCGTGAAATTTAAATAAATTATGCATCAGTAATTAAATGAAATTGATAAAATTTTATTTTTATTGAATTAAATTTTTGGGTCCTTACATTAACTTGTTGCAACTGTAATAATGGTTTTGATGTGGGTTGTTTGGATTTGGGGAAGCTGTAGTGCACTTCCCTGTAGTGCGTGTGTAGTGCAGACAAAACAACGTAGTTTTGTCCATGTTGTCCTTGAAACTATGTCGTTTTAACTTATCACTCAAATTGTTATTAAAATGTATGGAATCAAAACGATGTAGTTTCAAAGACAAAACGGACAAAACTACATTGTTTTGTCCGCACTACAAGTGCACAACATAAAAGTGCACTACAGCCTCCCCAAATCCGGGTTGTTGAGTTTTTCAGATTCATAATTTGTTCATCGTCATGTTCAATCTTGGCCCTGAAAATGTGATTACAAGCATAAATAAAACAATTCACGACGTTCTTATGGCAACGAATACCATTCACCGTTAGGAAAAAGCATACAAAGAGCATAAACTAAAAAAATGAAGCAAAATTTGTTCATTTTCAAATGGTGAGTATGTTACAATGTAGAAACAATTAATTACGACATAACAACGTATTAACAAGTAAAAATGAAATATATTTTATTTATAACATAATTTTCTGAAAGAATGAGTCATTTTTCATAAAATTATCTATGTTTAATCCCTTTTATTTTAACACCTATTTTTATTTAACACCTCAATTGATTTTGTTTAAATTTGAAGTCTTGTTTACTGAAGCAAATTGAGATAAAAATAAGGTTGTTTAATTAGCTAAAACGAAGAGCAGTAAAAGTAATAAAAAAAAAAATTGATAAAAAGATTGTCTTTAGCAACGTTAGGACACAAAGTGGTAGGGAAAAACTCCATTTTTTTGGAAAAAAACATCCCATTGACGTAAATGGATTGCAAAAGAATAGTCATGTGATTGACCCTATCTATTTACCTGGAACACAAGGCCTAGCCTAAGCCTGGTGTTGTTCACCGGAGCAAATTTGTATGATATATTTTCAACTGTAATTTACAAAAAATATTAGTTTTGTTAGACAAGTTGAGAGAGAGAGAGAGAATTATCTATGTATATTATTATGTATCTCAATCAATGTACAAATTCCTTTATATAAAAGAAGAAGATAATTACGAAAACAAATAACGATAAGTATGGACCTGAAATATATCCCTAAATTAACATATAGACATTAATTGCCCCCATCAAACTCAAAGAGGACAAACATCAACCAGCTTAAGTTTCGAAACGAGGTTAATGAAGCGGTCATGAGGGTGAGCTTTAGTGAATATATAACAAGTTGATCAACATAGCAAATCGGATGGAGGTGAATAGTACCATGAGTGACATTTTGATGAACAAAATGATAGTCAACTTTAATGTGTTTGGTACGATTATGAAAGAATCATTGTGAACAATTTAATAGCACTCTGATTGTCACAAAAGAGGATAATAGCACCAAAGGAGAAAACATCAAACACCCATATCTGCAAGAAGCAAGCGAAACCAAAGCAGCTCCTGTGTAGTGTTAGCAAGAGCACGATATTCTGCTTCAGTACTAGAATGAGCAGTAAGAGTTTGTTTCTTGTTACACCATGAAATAAGATAATCTCCTAAGAAGAAGTAGAAAACATCAAACACCCATATCTGCAAGAAGCAAGCGAAACCAAAGCAGCTCCTGTGTAGTGTTAGCAAGAGCACGATATTCTGCTTCAGTACTAGAATGAGCAGTAAGAGTTTGTTTCTTGTTACACCATGAAATAAGATAATCTCCTAAGAAGAAGTAGAATACCATAGTAAAGCATCAGTCAGTAGGATCACTAGCCCAATTAGTATCAGAAAAGGCGCGAAATTAGAGAGATGAGTGAGTTGAATAATAAAGACCGTGAAATAAGATGTCTTTGAGATATCAAAGAATTTGAACCAAAGGATCATCATGAGGTGTGCGGGGGGGCGAACATATACTGACTGACAATATGGACAACATAAACAAGGTCAGGATGAGTAATAGTGAGATAAACAATGTTAAGATTTTATACTAAAAGTCATGACTTTATGTAATGAATTAATATTTGTTTGAATTATTTAAACAATTATCCATTTTCTTGATGAGAATCTTTATGGGCAATATTTGCATTATCTTATCATATTATGCATGAGTGTCTCTTATTCCACATAGTAGATAATTTGGTGTGTAGAGTTTGGCTTCCACACAGATGATCAGACTATCAGTTCTTGTAGGATATAAATTTTTGGTTAGAGTCTTAGATAGGATTGAACACACCACCAGTAGGACTATAATACAATGTTTCAGTAGGTCTGTCTTGACTACGAAAAATAGTATAGTTTTAACACACTGTGTTAGTACACTTTGTGTATATTGAACAAGACACATTGAGGTAATTATATTTATACTGACAATATAATACAATTTACACCTCATGGTTATTATGTGTGCTTCTACTACTAATCCAAAGATAATTAATCGATGTATATATTTAATATTGTTAATTTTGATTCATTATAGAGTGAGGCCTTATGGACCAATAGTCTCGATGATTTAGGTCACAATATAAGTGTATGAAAAATATTAATTATTAATGGAATCCACTTCCCTTTATAGGGACTGATGATATTCTCTTGAGGAAACTTATAAGTTTCGATTATGTCAAACTCTGCAGGTGGATATTAGTATTCGATATAACAAATAAGTTAAGTGGAAGGTCTCAAGAAATTTTATAAATGTTGATTGAATAAATTGTCACTAATTTATTTTAATCAACGGGTATCTGTAATCTTAACGTGGGGAGATAAATAAGCATTTAATAACATGGAACTCGAAATATAATTTTGAGATATAGGAGGGGAATGCAATTATAATTTTGTAGTGATATGAATTATAATTTATATAATTCAAAATTAATCCGGGTTAGACTAGGAATCCCGAATTGTATAGGAAGTCCAGCTCATATTTCTCCTAGGGGTCCCTATCGTAGCCTATATAAACACCGCTATGCCTTCTAGGTTAGACACAACTTGATATTCGAAATATTGAGAGAAGTTCTGTGAAGGCAAGGAGATCACGATTTTGAGCCTACCCTCAGTATGTGATCGAGATGCAATAGGATTACGGTAGAAAATCACAAGGTTAGTCGAGCGAGATCATTCTAGCATTACTCAAGGTTCGATCAAGATCAAACTACAAAAATAATCGAGATCAAATCAGACAGATCTCAAATGTATGAACACTAATTCTACCTATTAGGGTTTCATATTTTTTATTGCATAAATGCTACGAGTTCATCGTTGGATCTCGAGAATCGACCCTAACAGACAAGACTACTAACTAACTAACGATACAGAGTAGCATCAGACAGTAGAGTGTGGTTAAGGGGAGTAAGACGACACTGAGTATCAAGTGGAATGGAGGCAGTCTTGCAATCGGTAAGGCCAGCACAAGATAGGAGATCAGATGCATATTTAGCCTGGGAGAGAAAATAACCCATAGAATTGTGAAAGATTTCAAGACCTAAAAAATAATTGAGAGCACCAAGGTCTTTCATTTCAAAATGATGGGTGAGACACTATTTGAGACATAGAATACCAGCCACATCAACACCGGTGATAATCATGTCATTCACATAAAGGAGAAAAAAGTGTAGCCTTAAGCAGTGTTCTGCACAAAAAAGTAGTATCATAAGAACTGCAGGTGAAGCCAAAATCATGAATAGTAGAACTGAACTTCGCAGGGCCTGCTTAATATCTTATAATGCACGCTGAAGTTTACATACCTACAGAGGTTGGATGTAAACTTCCTCAAGAAAATTTCTATTGAGGAATGCATTTTTCACACCCATTTGATAAAGATCACATTTGCGTGTGGCAGCAACAACAATCAAGCTACGAACGGAAATAAGAAGAGCAACATGGGCAAAAGTCTCCTCATTATCAATGTCATATTCCTAGGTGAAACCTTTGGCAATAACGCGAGCTTTGTATCGTTCAAGAGAATCATCAGCATGAGACTTGATTTTGTATACCCATTTGCAGCTAATCTCAATCTTGCCAAGAGGAAGACCAACAATGTTCAAAGTATGAGTTTTGCCTAATGCCTGTAATTCATCAGTCATAGCTTGCTGCCAAAAAGGATTAGAGCAAGCCTCACAATAGGAAGTAGGCTCATGAGTGGAAAAAGCAGTGGAACCAACAATAAAATCACGAAGATTAGTAGATGATTGAGTTACCCATTTTGGTCGATCGGAAAGTGAAAGAGCTAAGGAGCTTGGGAGAGACTCAACAAGAGACAAAGACCTCGAGAGAACAAGCGTCAGACCATCAGATAGAACAGCCTCAACGGGACGGCAGCATGCATGGGTGTCTCTAGAGGGTAAGGAGGGGAACCTATAGCATGCTCATCAGAGAATAAATCGATGAAAGGATTAGTAAAAAGTATGGAAGTAGAAGGAGAGAATAAATGACACTCAAATAAAGAGGAGAACATTTTGTGCTTTCAAAAGACTACATGGCGAGAGTTACGAAGGCCTCAGGAGATAGGATCTTAACAACGATACCCTTTATGTTCAATGCCATACCCAAAGAATAATAAAAACATGAACGATATTCAAGTTTAGTGCGTTCATGAGGTTGGAGAAGCACAAAACATGCAGAAACAAAAATTCAAAGGGTTGTGTAAAGAGGACAAGTGCCATATAAATGCTCATAGGGAGTAGAATTGTGTATGACAAGAGTAGGGACACAATTAATAGTGTAAATAGCAAGTGATGCTTCACCCTAAAAATTTTCTAGACAACAAGAGGAGAGAATGAGAGCGTCAGTGGAGTCAAGAAGCCTATGTTTTTGTTCAACATGTCCATTTTGTGGAGACGTGTTAGGACAAGAATGATGAGGCCGAGCACCATGACTCTGAAGAAAAGAAAGGAAGCTCAAGTCTTTGTATTCCATAGCATTATCGAAGCAAATATTTTTTAAAAATTGGGTCTGAACCATTTTAACAAAATTATAATAAAGTTGTTTGAGTTCTAATCGATTTTGCAAGAGAAACATAATCACTGAAAGCAAACATAATCACTTTTATTAAATGATAAAACAGGTTTTTGGTAAGTTGACAAGATAAACAATTTAAAGTATCAAGACTGATAGGACCTAATTGACCACTAAAAATTAAAGTTTTTAACCGACTAATAGAAATATGCCTTAAATGATAGTGCCAAAACTGGAAAGGACACAAAATGGGTATAGGAGCAACAATCTGAGGTGAGTCTGGAACATAAAGGTGAATGAGCTCGTAGGGACGTTCATGTTTACGGCCGATTCCAAGAGTCTGTCTTGTCCAAGAATCCTGCGCTAAACCGGTATGAAAAATGATGACAGTTAGACCATCCTCACACAATTGACCAATGTAGATTATATTTAAGGTAAGAGCAAACATAAGCTAAACATGTGATAAAAACAAATGAGTAGTGGGAATAGAACCAACATGACTTACAGATATAATAGAACCATAAGCAGTATGGATAGACCGAGCATGAGGAGTGGGCGAGAGAGAAGTAAAAATAGTAGTATCAAAGGTCACGAGATTACAACAAGTTGAGTAAAAAAGTCAGGAAGTGTTGACTGTGGTGACAAACATTGTAGTAGAAGGAGGAGTACCGAAAGTGGAGAGGATTATTGGAACATGGCCTCAATATTAGTTTGAGAAAAATTAGAATATAAGGTCTATAGGGACAGGAGAAGGTAAACCCTCTGAGGTAGCAACAATAATATGATGAGTAGGTTGAGACTTAAACTTATTCCCAAATCGTTGAGAGTTTTCCTATGGAAAATTCCCAGTGGAAGGACCAGTGTGGAAGGGTGAACTAGTAGAGGAGAGTGCTAGATTGTGAAAGCAATCTTGCTGAAGATGGCTTGGGCCAGTTTTGTTGCAAAATTGAAATAGTTGGATTGAGTAATGAATCAGTAGTTGCAAGTACTTGACTATTGTAGGAGATAAGAACTCCGAGACTATGGAGTAGGAAGAACAGAATCCACACTAGAGGTGTGCTAAGAGTTCCAAGCCGAGTTTCTTCTAATAAAAGTATGAAAATAACCTGCTCAAAAGTTGGTAAAAGAGTGCGATGAAGCAGAGATGCACGCACCGGCTCAAAATAGGAAGTGAGAGCCATGAGAAATTGAAATAAGCAATGTTGGTCGCGATAGGTAGTAAATAAGGTGGCATCCTCAGTATGGGGCCATGTAGGTTCTGAGAGAGCGAGTTGATCCCAAACCAGATATATTTGAGTGAGAAAATCGTTAATATGTTATGTTTATTTTAACTATATATTAATTAGTTATTGTCGTTATTTTTACTATTTTAAATTGTAAAAAACAAATGATTTTTCTTAAGAGTATGCATATTTTTATTTATTCTCCTTTGTTATTTTTTTGATGAAAATGAAAATCATTTCAAATTTTAAGTAATTACTAATGTAATTTTTTTTATTTTCAGATATCTAATCTCCATTTAGAGATCTCTGTTTCCCATTCGAGGTGGTGGTGGAGTGTAAAAATAATCTATGTTTGGGGATGGAGGTTGGATATAGGTTCATGGATCAGTGATAGAGACAGTAGCATCCACTCTCGATACTCCCCGTTGCCATCCATAGAAACAAAGTCAAACCAAAGTCAACCAAACTCAAGACTAATAGAGGTAGCAGATGTATTTCGAAACCAAGTAAGAATGTCATAAATCTTATTGTCCTAATCCTCCAAGCGGTCAACATATTTATCATTAGTGTCAGTGGGCTTGCGCACATCCCCTGTGATGATACGCCAAAGTTTCTAACCTTTAAGAAAACCAAACATGGCTTGTACCCACAAGACATAGTTTGAGCCGTCAAACATAACAATAATAGGAGAGTCTGAGCGATTCATAAAGCAATATCAATAGTATAGAGGCATAAAAAGAAAAAAACCAAGTGTACGAGTGAAGTAAGAAGATCAAAAACAGGGGAGAACTGAGGTGAATCGGCCCAAATTGGTAGCAAACCGGCTGAACCGAATAAAAATCGGGCTGAACTGGGTCGAAAATAGGCTGAATCAGGCTGGAATCAGGATGAACCAATTCATGGGTTGGAATCGAGTTAGGGTCGACATGGCACTGACATAGGGGCATATGGATGATGCAGGTGTGTGCTAGGGCTGATGTGGCCGAGGAGAAGGGCACCGCGTGGCTAAATTTTTGACGATGGAGTTGGATGCATTGGAATCGTATGGTGTGATTGTGACGATCAATGGCAGATCAGAGATCAAATAGTGGCTAACCAATGGCAGAGCAAAGAAGAAGGAAAAAAACATAAGAAAGTACTAGAAAAATGGTGATATTTTGATTGATGAGACAGACCCTTTAACTCTAATACCATGTTAGATGAGTTGAGAGAGAGAAAGAATTATTTCTGTATATTATTTTATATCTCGATCAATGTACAAACTCTTTTTTGTAGGAGGGAGAGGATAACTACGAAAAAAAATAGGGATAAGTATGGACCTAAAATATATAATCAAATTAACATATATACGCTAACAAGTTTGACCCCAAAAGACAATATCACTCTCCTCTCCCTCCGAGTTACGAAAATACCACTCTCCTCATTTCACTGTTTCACATTGTGTTTTTAAAAAATGTATAATTAAAAATAAAATTTAAATAAGTAGTTAGTAATAATAATAATAAGATGTATTTTTTATAAAGAAAATTAACTAATTTAACTTTTTATTTTCGTATCAATTCTTTGTTTTTATTTTTTTTTAAGAATCCATAAAATTAGAAGTCGCAATTAGTTTTAAAATTTATCAATTAGGCCATAGTTAAAATTTTAAATTTTTTAAACTAATAAACTTTTTATGAGGAGACCGTATTTAACCATAAATGTAATATGGAGTACTGATTATTAGAATGGAGCATAACAATACCAACGCATCACGTAACATAATTATGACAATTTTAAATGAGATTTAATTTTTTTTAAATGTAATGCAAGCATTAAGTAGAGAACTGCTTTTTAAATTTTATTTTTTTAAAATGTAAGAAATACCATTCATGAATCAATGGAGTACCTATATTTTTCGTATTGCCGATAACTTATATTTTTTGTATCACGGAACACTTTTTTTTTTGCCCTTATGAAAAAGGGGTGAAAAAAACCAAAAAAAATTTAAGTACCACGGAACACTTAAATATTAAAAAAATAAATAATTAAATATTTGCCCTTAAATTTTTAAGTACCACAAAATATTTAGAAATTTTTTTTTTTCAATAACCGAACCAACGGTTGATCTTTAAATATTATTTTTAGTCAATTATAAATTTTTGATATTTTTTCGGAATAAAAACTTACATAACACGAGACTCATTTTGATAGTACAGAATACTTAAAATAAAATAAAAATGATTAAAGAGAGAGGAGGGCTTTATCTTTCTGGTCTTTGGAGCAGGAGGCTACCCTATTTTGTGCGTGTGTCTCTGTGTGTGGCGGGGCTCGAAAAGCAGTTGTCTTTGATATTTCAAAGCACAAGCTTTTTAAATAGCTATTTAATTAATTTACTTGTAAGCAACATAAATTTCACTTAATTCTACAAGCTTAGAGCATCCACATCAGCCTGTTTTGAGCTCTCTTTTTTTTATTTGGAGGAGTAATTCTTTTAAATGCGTTTTACATCAGCCTCTCTTGATATCCTTTCTGTTTTGTAAATACTATAATAACTCCTTATATTTAAGGAGTCACTGTAGCCTACAAAATTAGAACTGGTTACTATTTACTATATTTAGAGAATATGATGCAAGAGATATTAGAAAATATAGTTTTCTAAAGTAGAAAAATAATTTTTTTTTAATTTGGTAAAAAAATAGAAAAACTGATGTGGATATATACTCTTACAATTTGTCATGAATGAGACAATTTTACTAAAACAAATGGCTACTTGGCTATTTTCCGAATAATATTCTAGGAGAGTTGTTCTCCATATTCATGAACCTGTCAGAAACACATACATACATACATGCATGCGTGCATGCGTACATACAAACACTATGCAGTTCATGAATGTTGTACGAAGAAACTATAAAGTTTGATTTATTCCTTTTGGTCGGCTGGCCGGCCCAAGTTTGAATGGGAAATTCATTGAACTGCAGCAGGAGGGGTACTCCTCACGTGACATGTCCACTCCAATATTAACTTTTACAGTTTACTTATCAGAGGGTCCTCACCTTACTTTCATATTATCCATTTCACTTGGCATCATATATAAATATATAAATAGGGAGGGAACCATGAATTTCACTACGTATGATCAAATATGTATTCGAGATCAAAATATATTTTTCCAAAATATTGAGCAGGAACAAGCCTATACATACTTCATAAGAAATTCTTTTATATATAATAATAGAAAATTTTTTTTTTTTGGCAATAGCAACTGCCCCGAAGAGCGGGGATATGTAGGATCAAGTAGGGTCATTTGACCCGCTCAATTTTCTGAAACTCTTACAAATTTTGAGTTTGTAATTTTATTAGCAAATTTTGACCCCACAAAATTATAATTTTGCCGCACGCATTCTATATAACTTCTTTTTTTAACTCAATAAAAGAAGTACTAATCTTTAAAAGAATTACAAAGTTTAAAAGTACGAACAGAAATACGACATCACAAAGAACCAAACGAAGCTTAACTAGGTTAACTCCCGAGGGAGTTACATAAAGGATTTTATGTAAGGAAAGGTAATGTTTCTATTGTGTAGATTATTAAAATTTCACACCGCAATCCAATAGCTAAAAAATAGAGTTTAGTTAATTATAAAAAAAAATACATCTTTAAAGCCATATCAAATGGTTTTTATCATTTATCATTTCAAAAATTTTAAAAATCGTCAACAATTTAGATTAACTAAATTCATCTACTATAACCCCAAGGGGATGTCCAAGTGGAGATTGGGGCGAGCTATAAACCCAGATATCCTGAGATCGAATCTTGGCAACTGCAAACTTTAGGGCCACTGGAGATTTACCTGGTCATTAACTTTAGGGCCCCGAGGACTAGTCGGCATTAGGTGGGGCACCCCTCAAGCAATACCAGCTTGGTCCCCAAACCGTCCGGATACCTCGGTTATCAAAAAAAGAAAAAAACTAAATTCATCTACTATCATTGAATATGTAACACGTGTACATAAATTTTTCCAAAATAATATGAATTTGCACATATAACTTTGCGAAAGTAAATATCAAAGTTATTATATTAGAAAGTATGACATTCGTAATTTTTAAGTAAATTTTGACCCCACTAACAAAAAATTCTAGCGCTGCTCCTACTTGGTCCTCCCCGAAAATGTATATAAGGCGCATGGAACAAAAATCTACACCCCATGTGAGAGCCACATGATAGGAGGAGAATTCAGGGTTATACCTTTTTTTAGGCTTAAAATTATATTGAATTTTTTTTATTTTTGAAATAAGAGTAAGAAAAGTAAATTGGTATAGTCAATGTAGAGAGAGAGAGAGAGAATGAAAATTTGAAAAGAAAAAAAAAAGTCAAAGATGGCTGATGTAGAATTGTATAATGCACACACAGATATATAAGCATTCTATTTTAATATATTCTTTTTTAATTGGACCCACATATATAAGTTTCAGAATTTAGATTTAGGATTTATAGAGTGGGAGTAAAAGATAATTAAGAAAATCAATGTATTGTATTGTACCCTTATTTATATTTAGATTCAGGATTTACATGTATTGTATTGCACTTTTAAGGGTGTGTTCGGTTATGAGTTTGAGAGACTTTCTCTCAAACAAGTTTCTGGAACAGTTTCTGAAACAGTTTCAGAAACAGTTTCTGGAACATTCTCCCAGACAACTTTTTCTCTCTATAAAAGAAAAAGTTTCTGAAACAGTTTCTGAGACACTTATAACCAAACAACGTCTCAGAGACATGTTTCTAAAACTATTTCAGAAACACCCTAAAACGAACACTGACACGTGTACAGTGCTTGTATATAACTAAATAATAGAAATTTACAGATAATGTAAAATGCCAATTTCATTAATACAAATTATTTTTTTGTTCAACGGAATTCGGAAAGACAAGAGGGGCAAACACCTTTAATTATTCCAAAGCATGATTATTTGAAGCCATGTGGTTGGAACGTTGACGAGAAAATGAAAACAATGTATGGCACAATTAAACGCACCCTTTGGCGGCCAACAGTTTTCTATTAGGCACAGGAAATTGCAACTTTTCTAATGCATCGATACAGCTAGTTGCAAACAAACCGAGTTGTTCGCGAGTTTGGCTCAGTAAAAACTTGGTTTAGTTTGATTCATTTAGTTAACAAATTGAACTCGAGTTCGAATTTTAGGCTTTTTCCATATACGAGTCGAGCAAGAGTCTTGAAAACTTGGCTCGGCTCATTTTAGAGACTTGGCTCATTTAAAGTGGCTCGTTAAGTAAATCTATAATTAGTTACAAATTTACGTCTATTTGGGTGAAGTCTGATGTAGTAGTAGACAACGAGCCAGCATCAAACATTTATTCATATTAAATTGAGAAACAAGTCCATTTATGATTTTTTATAATGTTATTCATTCAGTATCTTAATCAGTCGCATATGTGTTATGCATCAAAATATTACAGTTCGTTTTGACTAGATAAACCAAACCAAACCAAACTGAGCCTTATGTCCCAAATCAATTGGGGTCGGCTACATGAATCATTTTCCTCCAAAGAGTTCTGTTAAGTGCTACTTGCTCACTTAGCCCTAGTAGACTTAAATCCTTGCGCACTACCGCATCTAATGTCAATTTGGGTCTTCCCCACCCCGGAGCATTGCTATGCAAAGCTATCCTATCCGCTCTCTTAACTATTGCATCCGTAGGTCTACAATAGACATGCCCAAACCACCTAAGCCTATTTTCCCTCAACTTCTCGTCTATAGGTGCTACACCTACCATCTCACGGACTGTTTCATTTCTAATCCTATCTCGTCTAGTCTTACCACACATCCACCTCAACATTCTCATTTCCGCTACACTCATCTTGGTCACCTGTTGTTTCTTCACAGGCCAGCATTCTGTCCCGTAAAGCATCGCTGGTCTTATAGCAGTTCTATAGAATTTTTCCTTCAACTTTGTGGGTACCCTCTTGTCGCACAGTACGCCAGTAGCACTTCTCCACTTGAGCCACCCCACTTGGATCCTATGGGTCACATCATCCGTAATCTCTCCGTCTTGACTAATAATAGAGCCTAAATACTTAAAACGGTCACTCTTTGGTATCTCCTGGTCTTGAATCATCACTTTTTCTTCGTACGCACTTCTGGTATCACTAAACTTGCAAACCATCGTTTTGACTAGATAAAGACGAAAAATTAATTAATTTGGCCAAACTTATATGCTAATTATAACTACATATAATTATTAATTAGTTATACAAGACAATGATAATTAAATATAAAATAAATTATTTCTTACTATTTATATACCTTTACAAAAAAAAATATTTATATTACTTTTTAACATAGTTCTTTATCTTTTAATCACCAGAAAGGAATACAAAATTATTGTTAGTGCCCTTTTTCTTTATTCCGTTTTTAGATAATCCCGCATGAAAGGGTTGACCAATACAAGTTTTTGTTGTTTTTAAAATTATAAGGTAATTAATTGGATAAATTAGCCAATAATAGATTGATTTGCACATATAACTTTGCCAAAAGTAAATATCAAAGTTATTATATTACAAAGTATGATATTCGTAATTTTTAAGTAAATTTTGACTCCTACTTAGTCCTCCCCGAAAATGTATATAATGCGCATGGAACAAAAATCTACACCCATGTGAGAGCCACATGATAGGAGGAGAATTCAGGGTTACACGTTTTTTAGGCTTAAAATTATATGGGGAACTTATATTTCAGTCCATTCCCTTAGTGTTTATTATCTTTTCATCCCATGCACTTTTGTATATTAATTTTCAGTCCTTTTTTTCAAAAAATACCAAACCTACCCTCTAGTTCATTTAACCCTGGTTAATATATACTTCCTAAATCGACGCCCAGAATCCCTACATTTATGGTAAACGGAATAGCATCATTATCTCTTGAATAGGAAACGTCCTCTCCAAAAATCATGGGATTGAGGAAATCATCGGCCACCATCTTCCGTTTTGGGACCTCGCCATAGATCTAGGGCTTCAGATTCCGTAAACCCATCGGAAACGCAGACCAAAAATGCACCACTCCGACAGAATACCGACCGCCTGATTTGGCCGCTAACAGATGACGATAACGGCATTCGAACGGCTTTCGTCAGACTACGATCCAGTATAAGGTATGAAATGTTGGGGATAGATGTTTGATTTGCATGGAGATGGCTTATACATAGTTTATTTATAGAACGTACATGGTACGATTTGAATGTTGGTGGATTTGAAGTTGCAAATATATTACGATGGCTTATACATGATTTATTTGTACATTCGGTTTACGTTCACTGGTGATGGTATATTTGCTATTTGGGGTGAATTT
Source organism: Arctostaphylos glauca (assembly GCA_019985065.2). Lineage (NCBI taxonomy): Eukaryota > Viridiplantae > Streptophyta > Magnoliopsida > Ericales > Ericaceae > Arctostaphylos > Arctostaphylos glauca. Next base: position 5,293,483 of record JAHSPW020000015.1, read on the forward strand.
GATAGTGCTGTTATATTTGAGATCGATGCTATGTTTGGCAGTTATTGTATATCTCACTCTGATGATACAGTGGATAGCAGAGGTAATTGTGTATTTTGGTAATCTGGTAAATTTTGAAGTGATGATATGTTTTTTATTGTTACGATATGGCCTGTATATTTGTTATGGTATGTTTGAAGGGATGGTATATTTGCCGTAAGGGATAAATTTGAAAGTAATATTATATTTGAGATCGATGGTAAATTTGGCTGTTATGCTATATTTCACTCTGATGGTACAATTGATAGCGAATGTAATTTTGTGTATTTTGATAATCTGGTAAATTTTGAAGTGATGGTATGTTTTCGATTGTTACGGTACGGCTGGTATATTTGTTATGGTATATTTGTTGTAGGGGGTAAATTTGAAAATAATATTATATTTGAGACCGATGGTAAATTTGACTGTTATGGTATATTTCACTCTAATTGTATAGATGATATCAAATGTAATTTTGTGTATTTTGGTAATCTGATAAATTTTGAAGTGATGGTATATTTTCGATTGTTATGGTACGGCTGGTATATTTGTTATGGTATATTTGCTATAGGGGGTAAATTTAAAAATAATATTATATTTGAGACCGATGGTAAATTTGACTGTTATGGTATATTTCACTCTAATTGTATAGGTGATATCAAATGTAATTTTGTGTATTTTGGTAATCTGGTAAATTTTGAAGTGATGGTATATTTTCGATTGTTATGGTACGGCTGGTATATTTGTTATGGTATATTTGCTGTAGGGGGTAAATTTGAAATGAATATTATATTTGAGATCGCTGGTAAATTTGACAGTTATGGCATATTTCATTTTGATGTAGTTGATAGCGAATGTAATTTTGTATATTTTGGTAATCTAGTATGTTTCAGTTGTTAATCTAGTAAATTTCGTTTCGATCGTAACATCTAATCTGTCCCTTGTTTCCTGAATTCGAGTTGGGTTGTCAAAAAAATCTAAATACTAATATTTCTATATGATTATTTGAACGCAGATTCGATTGTGGGATTATTGTGTGTTACATCATTCGACAGTAGTTTCGAAATGACGCCATTGATGCCAATCTAACAAAACCAGAGTGCCAGAAGATACGATCCGAGATACTACATGAGTTGCTTATAAATGTGGAGAATCGTACATCATAAATTAGTTCGATTGGAACACAATTTTGATGCTACTTTGCTACTGTTTATTTTGTAATTTGAACAGTTTTTTATAATTCCAAGTATGAAGGATCTAGCAATATAATAGAAATATAATCTTAATATCAAACATCATGGTCGGCATTTTAAATGGTATATACCATATTGTTTTGAAAAGTGTATATACGGTATGGTAAATTTGCGAGACACATTATGTAAAAATGTGAAAGTGAAAACGGCAACATGAAACTGTGGATATGTACGACCCTTACAAGTCAGATGGACGCTTTCTGCTATCATGGTAAATTGACGTTCATGTGTAAATTTGTCGGTCAACATCAAGTTCGACCGTTTATGATAGATTTACCTATAGCATAGTGAAACCTGATGTAACACACAATATATGGTAAATTTTCTATATTCCATGGTAATTTTACGGTATGGTATATTTGGTAAATTTGGAGGCCACACATTACATCTGGTAAACATGTCAATTTATTTGGTAAATTACATGACAAACAATCAATATTCACATTATGGTAAAATAAATCAATCTACAGGTTGTGGTCAAATTAGAAAATATCATGGTAAATTTACAGTTATTCAACATCGCATGCAAGTCACGGGACATTTCCCACGCAATGGTTCCTCGCGTAAAATGAATCAATCTGCAGGTTATGGTCAAATTAATAAAATTTCAATTCGACTCAATAACACGAAATGGTAAATATTTCAGCCAAATCTAAATGATCCGGGATATGATTGAAAAATAATCACAACTGCCATTTAGGTATACATATTTCTAAAGATAATGGTGATCCCATATTTTTAGGCTAAAAACCTGCTAATTGATCCTAGAGTAATATTCCTAAAGAGACTTGTGATCCCATATTTTAAGCCTAAAAACGTGCTGCAGATTTAAATCAAACAATTCAAATATTAACTAACCACAGGATAAAACGGTAAACTACTTCTCAAAAGTAATGGCAAAGTCGTCTATCCATACAATTATAGGATGAAAACATAAGTTTGAAAAGTGGATGGGATGAAAATCTAATTTGGAGGGGTAGAAAGGACCCCGATTTAATTTACCCAAATTATATTGAATTTTTTTTATTTTTTGAAATAAGAGTAAGAAAAGTAAATTGGTATAGTCAATGTAGAGAGAGAGAGAGAGAGAGAGAGAGAGAGAGAATGAAAATTTGAAAAGAAAAAAAAGTAAAAGATGGCTGATGTAGAATTGTATAATGCACAAACAGATATATAAGCATTCTATTTTAATATATTCTTTTTTAATTGGACCCACATATATAAGTTTCAGGATTTATAGATTGGGAGTAAAAGATAATTAAGAAAATCAATGTATTGTATTGTACCCTTATTTATATATTATATATGTCTATCTTTTCTATTTATTTATTTTGTATCTATAAGTATACCAAGTATAATTATGATATACGGTGCGTTCTTTTTCACACAAAAATACACATCAACATTAGATATTTCTCCTCCCTCGTATTCATTTCCCACTCAGAAGCCCCTCGCGTTCAAATTTGTTTTAGCTTCTTCACATTCAATCGTAATTTGTCTTGCAACTTGGAATATACTATGTGCATGTATACGAAAACTTCTAAGAGCAAATTTTGAGGTTTTAATATAAAATTACTATGGAATTTCTTAGATCAAACTACTGAACTTGAGAGAATTCAAGTTCGTTGTTCATAATTATCAGTAGCAATGGAAGCAGAACACATATGCTCACACATTACAAGAGCTAAAGACTTTTATTCCTTCTTCCATTTTTTCTTCTGTGATCAAACATACAAGAAACCTCAGCTTTTATAGAGAGCTCAACTCACGCTCAAACCGACTTAACAACTCTAAACCGACTTAACAATCTCTTCAAACAAACTTAACAAACCACCTTACTGATTACCCCTGTGAGTTTGAACTATTTACAAAAGAACCAGAACTACTTTGGTTTACACCCTCCTGCAAACTGATGGGTGGCAAGCCAACAAGCAGTTTGGACTTAAGAAAAATAAAACGCCCAACAGACAAGGACTTCGTAAAGATATCGGCAATCTGAGATAAGGAGCCAACGTAGGAAACAATAAGCTCTTTTGCCAAAACCTTTTCACGCACAAAATGATAATCAACCTCGATGTGCTTGGTACGAGCATGAAAAATAGGATTGGCAGCCAAAGCAATAGCAGACTGGTTATCACACCAGAGGTGTGGCGGTTGAGGCAAACAAACAGAGAGATCACGAAGTAACTGCTGAATCCAAGCAAGATCAGCTGCGGCATGAGCCAAAGTGCGATACTCAGCTTCGGTAGATGAGCGGGCAACAGTGTGTTGTTTCTTAGCACACCAAGAGACCAAGTTAGAACCCAGAAAATAGCAAAACCTGTAGTAGATTTGCGATCAGTATGATCACCAGCCCAGTCGGCATCAGAAAAACCAGTAAGATGTAAAGGACCAGAACTAAATGTAAGACCATGATCGATAGTCCCTTTGACATAGTGCAAGATGCGTTTGACAGCGGCAAAGTGACTTTGCTTAGGAGCATGCATGTGCTGACAAGCAATGTTAACAGAATGAGAAAGTTCCGGTCTTGTTAAGGTAAGATATTGTAGACTACCAACTAGAGTGCGATATAGTGTAGGATTTTCATACAACAAATCCGGAAAAATAGAAGCAGGCTTGGTAGAAGCAGGAGAAGAGCTGGGTTTACAGTCCTCCATCCCAGCTTTGAGCAACAAATCATGAGCATACTTACTTTGAGTAAGAAACAACCCGGTGGAATGTGTCTGAACACCAATGCCCAAAAAATAATGAAGATTGTCCAAATCCTTCATTGCAAACTTTGAACCAAGAAGGAGAATATACTCATCAATCAACACAGAATCATTCCCAGTAAGCACGATATCATCAACATATACAAGGAGAAGAAGAATAGAAGAGTTATGATGAAGCACAAATAAAGAGGAGTCTGCCCGACTTTGAACAAAACCCAGCTGAAGTAAAAACCCATAAAATGTAGAGTACCATGCCTGAGGAGCTTAGCGTAAACCATACAAAGCTTTCTTCAGTTTGCAAACATAATGAGGATGAGACAAACTTCGATATCCAGCTGGTTGTTTCATGTAAACCTCTTCATCAAGAACACCATGAAGAAATGCATTAGAAACATCCAATTGGCGTAAACACCAGTGATGATGAACAGCCAAACTAAGAACAATTCTAATCGTAGGTTGCTTAACCACAGGACTAAACGTTTCAGTAAAATCTATGCCCTCGGCTTGTTGATTTCCATTAGCGACTAAGCGAGCTTTGTAGCGAGCTACAGTGCCATTGGAGTGTCTCTTGATTTTGTAAATCCATTGACAATTAATGACTTGACCATGAGGTGGAGGAGGAACCAAACTCCAGGTTTCTTGTTTAACTAAAGCCTCATATTCTTCGGCCATAGCCTTCTTCCAAACATAGGACTTAAGAGCTTCTCCAAAATGCTTAGGTTCGGTCAAAGGATCAGTACTAGCCACAGACAACAAGGACACTGGATACTTGGGTTTAAAAATTCCAGCCTTAGATCGTGTAACCATGGGATGAGAACTAGAACTAACTGGTGCTGAAGTGGAAGAAATATCAGGGATGCCAGGACCCGAATCTGCAGAACCAGAATCATCATGAACAGAAACAGAATTGGGCGGAGAAGCAGCAGTAGAATTGGGTGGAGAATGAGCAGTAGATAACTGAACTGGAAATTGCAGTTGAAACTCAGTAAAGGTTGTAAGTGGTATTTTGAAAGTGGTAACAGGAGGTGAAGAATGGGATTTATTTGAGACAAGAGATAGGTAAGGGAAAATATGTTCGACAAACTTAACATGACGGGAAATGTAAACCTTGTGAGAAACAGGATCATAACAACGATAGCCCTTAGTGTTATCACAATATCCAAGAAAAACACATTCAACTGATCTAGTACTCAATTTGTCTGAACGATACGGTTTAAGCCATGGATAACAAGCACAACCAAAAGATCTCAAGTAGGTGGGATCTGGCTTTCGTTTATGCAGTAGTTCATATGGAATTTGGTAGTTCAGAGATGAGTGAGGAAGCCTGTTAGCAAGATACACAGTGGTGTGTAATGCTTCTAACCAAAATGAGCTTGGCACAGAGGCATGAGTTAAGAGAGTAACTATTGTCTCTAGTAAATGACGATGTTTCCTTTCCACTACTCCATTCTGTCGAGAAGTGTATGGACATGTAGTCTGATGTATAACTCCAGCATCCAAATAAAGCTGAGTTAAAAAGTGATTAACAAATTCTTTGTCATTGTCAGTACGAACCTTTTTAACTGAACAGTTAAACTGAGTTTGCACAAATGTCTTGAACTGTCCAATGATTATCTTGACTTCTGACTTATACCGCAAGGGAAACAACCAACAAAAACGAGTAAAATCATCCACAATCAGAAGATAGTATCGATACCCTTGAAAAGAACTAACTGATGCAGGTCCCCACACATCCATATGCAACAATTCAAAAGGAAGAGAGGTAACACTACTGGACCTGGTGAATGGCAGTTTATGACTTTTCCCAATATTACAACTGGAACAATCAATGGTATGAGGCTTTGACAGAGGTATATCAAGTTGTTTTATTATGGATTGAAACAGAGACATACTTGGGTGTCCAAGTTTATGATGCCACAAATCAACAGGATCAACACTTGTGGAAGTAGTAACCATAGCAGATGGAGATGTACCTTCAGAGAGGTTCTGAAACAGATAAAGCCCCTTGTGGCATGGACCTTTGACCAATATCTTCCTTGTTACCTTGTCCTGGATAACAAAACCATTACAATCAAATGTAATACAGCAGTTATTATCCTTGGCCAATTGATATACGGATAACAGATTATGAGAAATACTGGGAGTATGAAGTATATGTTGTAACTTCAGATTGACAACTGGTGTTGGAAGAAGACCAGTACCTGTATGAAGAACAGGAATGGAAACACCATTACCAACCATTACGCCACCTTGGTTAGAAGAAAGCACAGGATTGGTTATGTGCTGAACATCATTAGTGACATGATGTGTCGCACCACTGTCCAAATACCACTGAGGTTGTGAGGAACAATCAAAGGTGTTTCCAGCCCTTACATAAGGATATGGCTGAATTGGAGAAGCATATGATGAAGAATATTGAGAAGAGATTCCAGATGAAGGTTGTTCCCACGAATTCTGCACAACTTGCATTGGATAAGTAAGTGGATAGGTATGAGTCGTGGCCAAATTTACTTGTCCCTGCATTGGATAGTTTGATGCACTAGTGCTGACAGGTCCAGAATATCTAGGCTGTCCAGAAAAACCAGTAGACTGAGGATAAGGTTGTTGACTTCCTCTCCATTTATTCATTTCCGGACCTGGATACTGAAGATTCAATCTATGATGACAATTCATAGCCGTGTGATTTGTCTTTCCACAAATTTGACACCCAGCCTTGTCTCCATAACTGAACCTGCTACCTCGACCTCTGTAATTTCCAGAACTCTGAAAACCAGGATAAAAGGAAGCAAACTGTGGATTAAATGGTTGAGGAAAGAACGGAGGAAAAACTTGTGGTGTGTTCTGACCACTCGGTGGAGTAGACAATGGTGGAACATTTCCTGAAGACTGAGAACCACTGGATGAAGATAATTCAGTCTTTTGAGCAACAAACACTGAGGATTTCTCCAGAATAGGTATCTGTTGTTTGTGCACCATATGTCTTTCCTCAGAGTTGAGAATATTAACCAATTCTTCAAACTTAAGCGAATCACCTCTTGTTCTAATTGAAGTTTTCAATTGATCGTTGTAATAACCCGAAAAATTTTAATCAAATAAAAAAAAATAGCGCGAGCAAAATTTTATTTATTTGTTGCGTTTGCGTACACGATTTTTTTATTTTTATTTTTATTTATATTTTTCTCTCTCTCCTCTCTCTCTTCTCTCTCTCCCGGGTTGGGCCTCACCTGGGCCGGGTTTGGGCCGACTTGGGCTGGGCCTGGGCCGTGCCCGGCGCCTGGGCCGTGCCCGGCATTTGGGCCGTGCCCGGCCGGCTGCCCGGTTCTCCGTCCGGTTTTTGGCCGGTTTTGTTCCGGTTCGGTGGTTTCCTACCCGGTTTTTGGACGGTTTTGCTCGGTTCTTGTCCGGTTCTGATTTTATATATATTTAGACTAATATATTTTATATATACATATATATATATGTGCGTATATCTGTGTGTGTGCGCGCGCTGGAAAACAGAGAAGACAGAGCTTCTTCCTCACGTTTCCTCTCTGACCACCCCACCTCCTCCCCGTCAAGTCGCCGTTCCCATCACTCCCATCCCTCGTCAGCTACCCTGCCACAGCCACCCCTAAACCATTATTATTTTTCCCCCCGCCGTCGAATTTTCCCTAATTTCCTCTCCGCCGTCCGTGATTTCCCAAGGATCTGCTATAAATAGGAAACCCCCCCTCTGTTATTCTTCACCCTAGAATAGCAGCAAGGAAGACGAGCAAAGAAGAGGAAGGAAGGAAGAAGAAGAAGAGCAGCCACTCCGCGAACCAGATACGCGACCAAAAACTCCAAACCAATGTAAGATTCTTACTCTGGAGTGTCCGTTTTAATGTTCGGAGTATTACGAGGTCCTGTAGGAAGAAAATGGTGCCGAACGTGAGACGGCAGTCCGGCCGGATAATTTCAGACAAAGCTTCTGTTTTATTTTGTTAAAACAAAATTACATTTTTTCCCCCGTAGTTATTAGTTTATTTATGAGGATAAGTTATTTTGTATAAATTACTATTTGCACCCCAAGTTTAAAATATAAAGTATTATTAATTATAATATTACACATTAATCCTATTATGTTATAAAATTACAGATTAGTCCCTATTTTATTAAATTACAGTTTTATCCTTAAGATATTTAAATTACAAATTTACTCTAATTTATTTAAATTATAAGTAAACTTATTTATTTTATCACTATGATATTATTTTAAAATTTTATTTGCACAACTATCTTATTATTATGCAATTTCTATTTAGTAGTTTGAATATTAGTCGAGCATGAAATTATCCTGATTATTGCTATGGTTACTTGACTCAGGGTGTCCCGTGGATACCCGAACGTAAACACACTGATAATAATATACGTTTAGTTGTTGTGGATTATTCCCCGTGGGAATATTATGCGTGTCTTGTAGCCGTGATGCGACATGAGCCGAGCTTTGACTTTAACCAGAGGATGTGATAGACCCAAGCTTTTGTATCACCCAAGCGCTGTAATTTAGCCGTGTCGTGCGTTTAGTCAAATTTCGCTTGAGCCGAAATTATATCTAGCCCTATCGTGCCTTTTTTTAGTCTAACGATCTTCTAGTGTAAACTTTAAACTTATATTGTCCGGCACGATAGGAAAGGATATAATGTTAGGGAAAGCATCTTGATTGGGAACATGACGATCGGGAGCAGTGCGGTTGGGGCGCAGGGCGGTTGGGAAGCATCGGTTAGTTGGGCGGTCGGGATCGTTATCGTTCGGGAGCACCATTTGGACTTTATTGATTGAGAGAAGCCTATTCGAAATATATGACGATGTCATTGATGTTAGAAAAGCCTTTTTTGAATTATATGACATGGTCATGCTTTGGAATATTGATTAAAGTCGAGTACTGTGAAAGATTTTGAATTGATATACTCTGTGTTAGTTATAACTGCAATTCTATTAATTCGGTTAAATCTTGTATCTATCACTGTTCACACTTATTGTATGATACTACCAAACCTTGATTATTTCTACACATTTACACATTGCATATTCTTTTTAATGCTCTAAAACATTAAAAGGGAAACTTAAGGGTAGGAAACTTACTGAGTGTCAAAACTCATGGTGCAACTTCCTCCTGCCCCTGGTATTTCATAACCAGGTACTGACGATGATGGAGCCGGACCCGACTTTACACCTTATGATGACGCTTACCCCGCAGAAGACGTGATCGAGCCGTGGATCACTTAGACTAGTTTAGACTGCTCTGACTTTACTTTTAAAGTCTTTTTGAATGTAAACAGTCTCTTCTGAAATGTATTTTGACGATCTCATGTATCAAACTCGTATTTCAATATAATGATGGTATTTTAGTTACTTTACTCTTTTTATTAACGTGTCCGAAATTCGGGGCGTTACAATCATAGTCAGCAGGTAAGCCATGCAAAGTGTAAAAGATCAAATCATCATCATCTACTATGTAATTTGTAGCAGCTAATTTCTGAGCACAATCTCTAATTGCTTCAATATAGAGATCCATGGTTGTGGTCTTTGTAACATTGTACAGCTGTTGTTTGAGGTCATGAACATGAGCTCTTGTAAGTATATTGTATTTCACTTCCAACACATTCCACATTTCATGTACATGAACACAACTTAGAATATGTGACAATGTGGTTGCAGATAACGTTGCAATCAAACAAGACAGGAGCTGGCTATCAATGAGATTCCACAGCATATACTCTGGATTTGAAACTGAATTTCCACTTGAATCAATAATTTTCTCAGTTGGACACATTACACTTCCACTGATATATTCAAAATATCCATTAGCTTTCGTTGCACTTTGAACTTGCATCTTCCAAACTAAGTAGTTTGAGGAATCAAGCTTAATTGTCACTAGAGAATGAAAATTTGAGACCAGAAACACTAAAGATTGAGGCATCGTTACCATACTTGTCATCGCTAACCTGATTAAGATCTCAATTGGTTGAAACCCTAGGTTTTCATTACCTGCGGATCAAGACAATTTGGCTCTGAAGAAGGTTGATTTCAGGATCTGAAGAAGACTCACATCGATTAGTAGCTCTGATACCATATGGAATTTCTTAGATCAAACTACTGAACTTGAGAGAATTCAAGTTCGTTGTTCATCAATTATCAGTAGCAATGGAAGCAGAACACATATGCTCACACATTACAAGAGCTAAAGACTTTTATTCCTTCTTCCATTTTTTCTTCTGTGATCAAACATACAAGAAACCTCAGCTTTTATAGAGAGCTCAGCTCTACTCACGCTCAAACCGACTTAACAATCTCTTCAAACAAACTTAACAAACCACCTTATTGATTACCCCTGTGAGTTTGAACTATTTACAAAAGAACCAGAACTACTTTGGTTTACAATTACAAACTATATTAATTTAAAGTTAATTCAAACTATATTAATCTAAAATTTTGAGGTTTTAATCTTACGAAAACAAGAATTCGTAATCTCAAACAGAATTTAAAGTTTTAATCTAAAATTAATTTATCTTGCTATCACAAAACTATATCACCCCAAATTCCAGAGACGTTAAAGAAACAATTTCTAAAATTCCTAAACATTTCTCATTTCATAGTAAAAGGGAAAGTACAAGTTTGCATTACGAAATATTATTATATGATGATAATGTACGCGCGCATGCGACGATAACATATATGTGTAGAACTATATGTATATATTCATAATGCATGGTATATACATATATCACATGTATACAAAATAAATTTAAACACGTGAAACAGATTGAAATATGTAAACGAATTTAAATAGATAGAATTATATTTTTATCATAAAGCTAGTGATGCTTCATATATTATCTCATTTTATACTGCATTTCTAGGTAGCAAACAACTATGAAGTGTTCAAATAAGTGGAGAAGATTTTAATTAATAGAGTATCAGTTGCATTGTTCTATTTTTATTGATTTAAAATTTTTAGAGTCTTTACCCACACTCCCCCGATACCAAGCACTTTTAATTATATTATATATATGACACGTGTACAGTGCTTGTATATAACTAAATAATAGAAATTTACAGATAATGTAAAATGCCAATTTCATTAATACAAATTATTTTTTCATTCAACGGAATTGGGAATGACAAGCGGGGCAAACATCTTTAATTATTCCAAAGCATGATTATTTGAAGCCATGTGGTTGGAACGTTGACGAGAAAATGAAAACAATATATGGCACAATTAAACGCACCCTTTGGCGGCCAACAGTTTCCTATGGAAATGGGGCCCTGCTGTGCGCAGTGCACAGCAAGGCGTGCTGCGCCAAAACGGCATCATTTTGACACACAAAACACTGTTCAAAAATTGTTCGGTCAGTTTTTTACTGTTCGGACGGTATTTTGTGCGCCAAAATAATGCCGTTTTGGCACGCAGCACGCCCTGCTGTACACTGCGCACAACAGAGCCCCCGGTTCCGTTTCCTATTAGGCACAGGAAATTGCAACTTTTCTAATGCATCGATGTAGCTAGTTGCAAACGAACTGAGTTGTTCGCGAACTTGGTTCAATAAAAACTTGGGTTCAGCTCGACTCGTTTACTTAACAAGTCGAGCTCGAGTTCGAATTTTAGGCTCTTTCATATACGAGTCGAGCAAGAGTCTTGAAAACTTAGCTCGCCTCATTTTAGAGACTTGGCTCATTTAAAGAGGCTCGTTAAGTAAATTTATAGTTAGTTACAAATTTACGTCTATTTGGGTGAAGTCTGATGTAGTAATAGACAAAGAGCCAGCATCAAACATTTATTCATATTAAATTGAGAAACAAGCCCATTTATGAATTTTTATAATGTTATTCATTTAGTATCTTAATCAGTCGCGTATGTGTTATGCATCAAAATATTACAGTTTGTTTTGACTAGATAAAGACGAAAAATAAATTAATTTGGCCAGACTTATATGCTAATTATAACTACATATAATTATTAATTAGCTATACAAGACAATGATAATTAAATATAAAATAAATTATTTCTTACTATTTATATACCTTTACAAAAAGTTATTTATTTACTTTTTAAAATAGTTCTTTATCTTTTAATCACCAGAAAGGAATACAAAATTATTGTTAGTGCCCTTTTTCTTTATTCCATTTTTAGATAATCCCGCATGAAAGGGTTGACCAATACAAGTTTTTTTTTTTTAAAAAAAAAATTATAAGGTAATTAATTGGATAAATTAGCCAATAATAGATTGATTATTATTTATCACTTTTTTTATGGTACTTACGGATGATGACTTGGACTTAAAAGAGGATGGGATACCTGATGGCATATCTATAAGCGTTCTAAAAGTAATAAGAAAGATGGTTCTGGTGAATGCTTATCCTTTCTCCCTGCCCTCGAGCTGGTCATCTGAATAAGAATTTATCGAACCTTGACGATATGTGTCTCCGACCCGACTCACGACCGAAAATTATTCTATGTCTAAATTCAAGTGCAAATTCTTATCCGCTCCATTTTATTCATACAATACTTTGAATATGTAAGTTCCAATTGCCTAGCCAATCTTATTAGGATTAATTTCAAATTACAGTGTCTTTGTAAACTTAGATCAAATAAAATATTAAAAATCTAGATTAATAACGCGGTGCAGTTAGAGTTTTGCTAAATAAATCTTTTTGTTTTCTTATCGTATACCAAAGTCTTGATTGCATATATATATATAGCGGCGTAATATTTATTTTTCTTCAGAAAATTGATTAAACATATTACACGTTTATAAATTAAGTTAAAACTCATCTTTTCTAGTAGAAATATAATGCATGGATTGAAGATGACTTTGATGTATGTAAACTCGACTTGAATGGTTATATAATGAATGGGTCAACCTTATTTGGCCTAACTTATTTGTACGAATTTATTTTTTGTCTTTTATTTAATTTTTTAATATTTATTATTTTTGTGTTAATTTTTTTAAAATTTATTAGTTCGTCTTGATGAACAGAATCTAAAAAGTATACAATTATATTCGAAAACTAAAAAAATTATTAAAAGCAAAAAATAAGTCCAAACAAACTTTGTTTTGATTTATTTTTCATCTTTTTTGAACTTTTTAATTTTGAATATTATTTTTTAATTTTTCTAAAATTTTTTATCAAGATGAATCAATAAATCAAAAAATAATTAACGCAAAATAAAAAACATAAAAAATAATTTAATAAATATCACCACAGTTTATATTTTACACAACTTTTTTTGTTTAGCAAATTCTTACGAAAGTAAAAGCATTTTTTCATTTTGGCCTGTGGTAATTATTAGATTATTATCTGATTATTTTTTGTCCTTATTTAAAATTTTTTTATAATTTTTTGTGTTTGCGTCAATTTTTTATGATTGTTGGTTCATTTCGACAAGAAATTTCAGAAAAGTATAAGATTATGATCCAAAACTAAAAAAAGTTAAGAAAAAACAAAAGAAGCCTAAAACAGCGTCTATGGTAACTTATTTTCGTCTTTAGCAATTTTTTTTTTAACTTTTAGACATAATTTTATTCTTTCTTGATTCTTTTCGTCAAGATGAACCAATAATCTGCAAAAACAAATGATGTAAAAATAACAAATACAAAAATAATTTGAATAAAGATAAAAAAAAATAATTAAGTTATAGAAGTCTGGCCAAATTAACTTATCATACTAGACAAAAAAAACTGAATAAAGATAAAAAAATTAATTAATTAATTTACAAAAGTCTGGATGCCCAAATATTAGTCAAAATTGTGCATCATAACTTTTGACTTTACTGGGTAATGGCAAGTCAAAGGAAATAATGAAATTATGTCCACATTACTTTCTTTTACGAATTTTTTGTAGCACTTTGGTTAAAATTCATGTTTTTGGCTCATAGTTTGTTGTGTTATGTTGTATATGACAGTAGTTTCAACGCAACCCAATTACAATATATCACTAACTAAACAAGTTTTCAAAAGAAAATGATAAATTGGTTGATATAAAACAAACCTAATATTAATAATAGATTCATCGTGTCTATATTCTCAATTCTCGCAACAGGTTACCCATGTCTACATTATTATAACTTTTTTCTATATTTCAATAGAAAATGATGAATTGGTTGATATACAGCAGACCTAATATTAGTAATAGTTTCATCATGTCTGTATTCTCATTTCTCGTAAAAGGTTCACCATGTCTGCAATAGTATTGTAACTTTTTTTTATATATATTTTAGTAAAAAATAATGAATTAATTGATATATAACAGACCTAATATCAATAACAGGTTTATCATGTCTGCATTCTCTATCCTCGCAATAGATTTATCATGTCTGCATTATAGAAACTTTTTCCTATATTTTAGTAGAAAAATGATGAATCGATTGATATTTAGCAAACCTAATATTAGTAACAGGTTCACCGTGACTGCATCAGTGTAAATTTTTTCTATAATTCAATAGAAAATGATGAATGTGTTGATATATTGCAGACCTAATATTTGTACCAGGTCCACCATGTTTGCATTCTCAATTCTCGTAAAAGGTTCACCATGTTTGCATTATTGCAACTTTTTTCTATATTTCAATAGAAAATGATGAATTTTTATTGGTATATAGCAAATCTAATATTAGTATACAGGTTCACCATGTCTGTATTCTTATAAATTATTTCCTATATTTTCATAGAAAGTAATAAATTGATTGATATGTAGCAGACCTAATATTAGTATATAAGTTCACCATGTTTGTATTATTGTAAATTTTTTCTATATTTCAGTAGAAAATAATGAATTGGTTGATATATGGGACGATGAATGATATAGATGGCAAGAGAATATGTAGGAATTATCACGAATCAAATAATATGTATCTACGAATTAGTTACTTTATTTATTGGGTTAGAGATAAAAAAACAAAAAATACATATTATTTGGTGATTTATAGTAATAAGTATAATCTACAAAGAAAACTATCAATACCATAATTTTTTTTTATAATTCTGCTGGGGTGAAAATAAAAATCGGAAAACCAAACCGGACCGACGGTTTGAGGATTGAAAAATTCGGTTCGGTCCGGTCCGGTTTCGGTTTGAGAGTTTTGAGAACCGGTTTTTTCGGTCCGGTTTCGGTTTGGAAGAATACAAAACCGGTTCAAACTGGACCGGACCGGATGGGGGCTATAAATAAAAATATGTTATATTTTTAGATTTATGTGTTATAACTTATAACCCATTACTCTATTAGTCATTTAATCTATTAGGATTTTAGGACAATTTTCGTGTTTTAGAAATGAAAAATCACTATTTACAGAGAGTGAATGAAAATAAAAAACCACCAGTCTGAGTATAAAAAATAAGAGTAATTTAAAATTGTTCAATCTTTCAGAGTAATATTCAATGAATTTCTATTGTTGAAAATTTTACTTCAAATTGTTAATTTTTTCTTTTTTTTTTGTGATTGGTCCGAAATATTGTCTAAAAAATTAAAAAGTCCAAACCGGACCGAAACCGGCTCAAACTGATTGAAACCGGACCGGTGAAATCGGTCCGGTTTTGGTTTACAAAATTTTCAAACCGGACAACCGGTCCGACCCCATGAATTCTACCAAACAAGACCAAACCGGACCGGTTACACCCCTAAATTTCTGCATCATGGTAGAAGATAATTACCTCAAATGAAAAATCATTGTTGACAAAAAAGTAAATATTTTATTTCCTTTTAGTCTTGTCTTGGCATTTTCCTAAACTTTTACACAACTCTAAACTACGAATCAAAAATGATAAGAAAAAGTAATACAGAAAATAGTCAAAAAAAAAAAAGGGACAAAAGTTAGCATTTAATTTATAAAGTAATGTTTTGTATTATTATGTAATGTAAAACCACGACAGTGGTAATCAGAATAAATGGTATTCACATGTTCTGATTTGGGACAAAATTATACAATTTCTATCGCTAATGAATCACGGTGTATCTCATTACGGTGTTTGACTGATCATGAAGCCGAGAGAGAGAGAGAGAGAGAGAAAGATTGCCAAAATGGGAAACGGTGGGGGGGGAAAGAAGAGGAATAATTAAAGAGTCTAGGGGAGAAGAACCTTGGGAGAAATCCCCCCTTCCCCCTTCTCTCTCTCTCCCTCTTATTTTTCTCTTTCCAAAAACATCAACTTGCTTGTCAGCAGGGCCCCCACTTGGTTGGGAAATACATTGAACCCAACCCCTCTGTTTCTCTCTCTCTCTCTCTCTTTCTCACTAGGTTTCTCTCTCTTGACGTTACCTCCAACAAATACAGAGCAACAATACCATCTCCGTCAGTATCCCCATCCCTTCCCATTCAAATTCCCAAGGGACCTCATCTCCCATTTAGGAACACCAAATCCCCACCATCACACCCTTCTCCTTTAAATGCAATTTTCCCCCAAAATAGTAACCCCACATTCTTTTAATCTAACACAGAAAGACTCATTTCTTCATCTTTCTCGTTTACAAGGTTCTGGATTTTGGAAATTGATATACATTTTTTTAACAAGTAGGGAGAGAGAAACAGATAGTCTTTTGAGAAGCAGGCAAGAGAGGGCGTCAATGGGGGCTGAAATGCAAACCCCAACAACATAATCATCTTAGTCTGGATTATCATAACAGGTATTCCTGACCTTTTTCTACCTCAGTTTCTTGCTTCATCTTTCAAATTCGCTTCTTACATCCTTGCGTGTTAAACCCCCCCACAAAAACTCGGATTTCACCATTTGTTTTTGTTTTTTATCAATCGGTATTTGGTCAAGTGCTGTTTAATGGGAAATTTCTTCTGAAATTTCTGCAAGATTTGAACGTAATACGGAGCGTGAAGGTTAAAATTATCTAGCCTGCCATGTTTTGGTCTTAAAATTAATCCTAAATCGTTTGAACTGAGCTCTCCTATTTTGTTCTTGAAATTGCAATTTAGTAGGATCTTGTGTGATTAGGTTTCAGGGATTGCAAATGAGTTAGAGATGGTAATTAACAGAGATTTATGTTTTGTCAGACGGCATCTTCAAACTTACCCGTTCTTCAAATTTTGGGTTTGAAGTTGGACTTTGTGCGCACAATCAGCTGATCTCCATTGGCGTACTGATTAGCGGCATTGTATTATTAAAAAGAGATTTCGTCTGGTCAGATTCGTGGCATTTGATACCTTCGTTCCTCGTTTGCATTCGAGCTCCAATCAGTAGATCTGTTCTGGAAAACAATTTGGAATCAGAGGGTTTGTCTAGAAAGATTCTGGGATTTGAAGTAGTTATTTCATGGATACGAGAACAAAGAATCCAGCTCCATTTCCAAAGAGGAACCCTAATCCTATGGTTGAAGGAAGGAAAAAGATAGAATATCGGCGATCATACTCACAAGGGCACGGTAGAAGAATTATAACGGCGAGTTATTTCGGCTTGGAATCGTTGCTTCTGCTCATCTGCCTAGCAGCCTCACTGTTGATCCTTCCGCTGATACTTCCACCGTTACCTCCGCCGCCTTTCATGCTGCTTCTGCTCCCCATCGGCATTCTATCTGTGCTTATGATTTTAGCTTTTATGCCTACTTACGTAGTCCATAGAGATATAACTTCCACACGTATGTAAAAGGCGGGGGTTGGGTGTTTGAGACTCGAAGCTAGCAAGCAGCAAGCTCTGCCTTTTTTCCATCATACAGTTTTTTTACTTTCTAAAAAATGTTCAAAATTTCAAGAATTATTAATAGACACACTTGTTTGGATTTGGGAGAGCTGTAGTGCACTTCCCTGTAATGCGTGTGTAGTGCAGGCAAAACAACATAGTTTTGTCCGTGTTGTCCTTAAAATTATGCCGTTTTAACTTATCACTCAAATTGTTATTAAAATGTATAGAATCAAAACGATGTAGTTTAAAAGACAAAGCGGACAAAACTACATTGTTTTGTTCGCACTACATGTGCACTGCACTACAGCCTCCCCGAATCCCACTTGTTTAGTAAAATTCTACAGGAGGAAGAAGATTGCCAGCCTTATTAAAATCTAAAACTTGTTAGCAATTTTGAGAAAAAAACTGAGATCTTGTGCTCTACAGTGTTCTAACAGGATTTAGGGGATTTGGGGAGCTGTAATGCACTTTCCTGTAGTGCTCGTTTAGTGCGGGTAAAATGACATAGTTTTTCTTTTTTCGTCTTCAAAACTGCATCGTTTTGATCTCTATGTATTTTGATAACAATTTGCATGATAAGATAAAACGATATAGTTTTATAAACAAAAAAAATAAAATTATGTCGTTTTGTCTGCACTATACGTGCACTACAGAAAAATACATTACAATCTCCCTAAATCCGAATTTAGGAAGTTGTAGTGTGTTTTCTTATAGTGCACGTGTAGTGCAGACAAAACGACAATTTTATCCGTTTTGTCTACAAAATTATATCGTTTTAATCCCTATGCATTTTGATAACAATTCACATAATCATAAGACAAAACAATATAGTTTTGAGGACAAAATGGATAAGATTATGTTATTTTGTCCGCACGACAAGAAAGTGCGCTATAACATTCCTGAATCTGTTCAAACATTTGTGCTTTTTGGACATTTTTGTGGTTAAATTACTTCGTTATCGTATTCTTTTTTGGGGTGGGGGTTGTTGTATTTTCATGGTCCGTTTGAAAAATATCTGTCTTCTTAGACTTTTTGTTTACAACATAAAAGTAAGGGCGATCACTGTGCTGGTTGATTTTCTACCTGCATCGGAATTTGTCTCTGCAACTTACATTCCTGCAATTTTAGGATATGAAGTCTCCTATCTATGTAACAAGCAGCGTACTTTTATTCTTATGCAAACATTTTATTCGATCTGATACATATATTTTTGGCGGTTGATTTAAAAAAACAGATTAATCTCTCATAGCAATAAGTGTTTCGTCAAATAATATTTGTCTTGATTTAGAAATTGGAAAAGTCTACTAAGGTTTCTAAAAATGAACCAAGAAAGTTTTTTCTAATTCAAAAATCAATAGTCATGATTCACTTGTGTTTATGGTCTCACTAGTCCAAGTAAATCAGGGATATTGATTTTGAATTCGGGTAAACTTTTTTAGTCAATTTTCTAATACTGTAGATTAAATGATTTTATCAAGTATTTATTGATAGCCGATTGGGTTAATGTTTATCGAGAAAGACTAACATAATAAGCCTCATAAAAAGTTTTAAGCCTCGTTTCGTTACCTTTTGTGCCAAATTCAACCCCCCAGTTGCTTCAATTTCTATTAGAATAAATCTACTCAAGTTGCACATCAAAATATAAAAAACTACATGGCATATTATTATAAGACAAAATATAAAAATAAATCTCATAAATTTTGATATATATTCAAATTAATAGCTGATTGTATAACATGTACAAAAATTTCTCAAAGTTTCACACACACACACATATATAAGTTTAACCAGCTGGCAGCTCTCCTTGTCATTTCTCTTGTTCTTTTTCGTGATCTTTTTGTATTGTTTAGAAAAATCTACTGAAAGTGCAAATTGCTTGGTCGCTATAAGAATTTCCAATAAACAGCTTGAGATGCCATTGACAAACAAACAGTATAAAAGCATGAGTAGGACGTTTATACGCTAGAACAGCGATTAGGATAGTCCAAGCAGATTACATCAAAAATACCAGACCTTGTAAAATATACACTACAATGATGTTATCATGGCCATGAACATCCACGCCTTCTGAAGCTAGTTTTTTCTCTCCGTCTTACATTATCACCATCGTACTAAAACGGAAAAACGTGGACGTCTGATCAAAAACCGTAGATTGAAAGTAGCCACAGCAGAAATACCCCAGAGAATATAACCAACTGGACTACCATTCCACAGAGAAAATAGACAAGCATTGATATGATAGCTTCATCGCCTAAAACCCAACTAGAAGCTTTTAGCCTTATATTATTATCTATGGCACATACACGGTGAGAAAAGGAAGACACAGAGAGAGAGAGAGAGAGCAAAATCCAAAAGACGCGATCGACTAGTATGCAGTACTAGAAGCATGCATGGAACAAAAACGGAGGCGGAAGATTATGCTCCAAAACAGCCAAGAGCTCTCTCCCCTTCTTGCTTGCTGCTGCCGCCTCCTCAACGGCTCCATTTCCCAGCCTAGTCGCTGCTTCCACAAGTTGTCCCCTTAACCTTTGCGACAACAAGCAGCCGCGTGCCTTGACACACTCCCTATACAATGGCAGATAGGCTACTGCCACCCTTAAGGGGCCCGGTAGATCCCTTAAGCAAATAGGAGATCCGCCCCACCTTAAAATCCTCACCACGTTCAAGTAATGCTCTTCTCCGTCTTTCAATCCTTGAGCAAAAGCTGCCTCGGACCAGTGCTCCCGAAGAAAAATCCTAAGCTCAGGAGCAACAGCCTCGTCGTCAGACCTAGCAATGCTGTCAGCAACGGCATATGTAGCAGCTGGATCACTTAAGAAGTCTGAATGGAGGAGAAATGCTACCCCGTCAAGAGACCCACCACTACGTTCACCAGCAGCCTTGAGGATTTCAATGCTGAGGGCCGCGAGGACATGTTGAGGCACATGAGGGAGCAGATAGGAAGCAATCTCAACTTGGCTGCTGGAAGTGGCTGCCGTAAGGGCGAGACATAGTTCCATGTCTCGGCAGCCTCTCTTCACAAACCATTGGACAACTTGCATGCAACCCCTCTCCGCTGCTCTCATTAGAGGACCCAAAAATGCCATTGCGTTACCCTCCTCCACTAAACACTCCATTGTGCCAATCTTGCCATAGTGGGAAGCAAAACCCAAAGCCAGGTCAACATCAACATCCAAACTATTCCTTTGGGCAATCTGCAAAATCAAATTTCACACCCAGACAATAATGAGAAACAAATGCTTGCTTCTATAGTTAATGTCAACAATTTATAGACCACAAAGAACCCCAAGAACATCTATTTGATTCGTAGACTCGTGTGACAACAGAGACAATATGACCACATACATTATGATTTCCAGATAGCATGCCTGAGTATAAAAATAGCAGAGCCAAATACACACACAGTAAAGCAACACACTAATGGACCTACAGTTCCTAATACTTTTCTTTTCAAAATATCGTCTAGCTTAGTCGGTAATAAGGGTAGGGCAGGCATTGTGTCCCTGAATGGACATGAGGAAGGAGGGAATACGAGCTTACCTAACGGAATACTTGGGTGTTGGAAAGACAAAAACGATTGTTAGCCTTCCAGACACTATATATAGGGATTCATAAATTATGTATCCAGAAAGAGTGTCACATATAAAGCATAACCAAAAATAACTTAGCAAAGCCAACTGTAAGAACACGATCCCCACTTACTGTAAAATGCCAAGTGTAAATGACAACTGCCCTTGAAAATGGCCAAATAACTACCTTTACCTGCAACAATATGCGAACAAGTTCCGTGCTGCCAAAACGCGAGGCTTCAAGAAAACACTGGTTCACATTGTCAGCACCTCCTTCTACCAACATGCCTAGCAACCCTTGAATTGCAGTTGCTGATATTCCCGATGCCCAGCCAGGGTCAAATGAACTAGAGAAGAGAGTAAGGGGAAAGCAAGCCGCATCAAAGGCCTCCGTGAAGTCCTTCCCAGTTAGTTGGTTGCCTGCTAGATCAAGGAATATTTTGAATGCAGATAACTGGAGTTGGATCTCAACAGAAGAACTTTGAATCACTTTATCCTTATTCCCCTGGCTTCGAGAATGGAAGCCTATACATTTCAAAGCCCATTCAGTAAACTTCTGGACCTTGGCACCAGCTTCTGCCTTTAGAACTTCATCACCATTGCACTCCTGGAGACGCTCGTGCAACCTGTCAAGAAGGTAATCGTAAAATAAATTTGCACATTTTCTTCATTCTAGAATAGACAAAACATCACTCATATCAATGTAAACAGTTGAAAGTCGAGAATTAACAAAACAAGGACAGAAAAAAAAATCCCAATTGTCTGAATAGTATTAGTACCTAAAGGTGGGTTGGAAAAGCTTGAGAACTCCAAATGCCAATATTGCATGCTTACGAAGATATTAGTGGAATAAGAAGATGTGTCATACTAGCAGAACTCCTAACAGGAGCACTAAACTTGTAACTTATCTCAATAGAGAAACCCTTGTCCATCAACTATGATAAATAGCATAAATGCAACTTTGTCATCACTTGCGGGAAAACATTTAATATGTTACCAATTTGCTAGGGGACAATACATCAAGAAACATTATATTCACTAAAGAGCATCTCCAATAGACACTTCACATGTTAACATCAACTCAGTACTTTGCTACCACACTTTACAATTCAAAGAGTACATGCACTTAAACATAATTTGAATTTGAATTTGAATTTCATATATATAGATTGCTATCAAAAATCCACTTTGTTGATTCACAATTTTAATTATGTTGGTAGATGATATCAATTAAAAGCTATAATAATTATCGATTCTAATCATATTTTTTATTTTTTATTATTTTCTCACCAAAATCTCAATCCTTTAATTTTGTGAACTCTGATTTAATTTTTGTAGGTATCTTAAACTCATGTTGACAAATAAATAACTGTACGAACAATGATAGAGAAAAAGTTTGCGAGGGTGAGTATATTGTTGTTGTTATTATTATCAATGTAGATGGTAACAAAGGAAAAGCAATGATAGTGGAACTAACAAAATACCATACTTTTTGTTCAAAGAGATAGTTAGGAGTTTCTATCCCTGATGACATAGAAGTTACTAGGGAGAGAAGATGCAGAACATGCGAACATTATCATATGGGATCAAGAAAAAAAAGTGAACTTGCCGGAAAGCATTCTGAAGTGAATATTATCAGGCATCATAGCAAAAGACAAATACTGCAAAAAACAAGTTCAGTTACTGCAATATAGTTTCTAAAAGCAAAAATAAATGGATAACCAATGAACTTCACCCATAAGAGTTACTTATCAGACTTTTCATCTATTACTCCTCATAGTCTTACTCAACCACCCCTTTCGAAATTAGAAGCAGACATCTCAGCCACACAAACTTAAGAAGACGCACATGAAATTTTACCTTTGGGCCATTACAGTTACTGTATCTGCCAAATTCATTGTTCTGCTCTGACAGGCAGAAACACACGAGGCAAGGAAAGAAGTCCTTAGAGCAGCTCTTGTGAAGTCATAAGCACCGCTGTCAACAATCTTTTTAATTAATCCAGTAATCCCAAGTAGCTCCAGTTGTGTGCTCAAGAACCAGATCGAATCTAAGGAAATGCACAAGGCATCATTGAGTGTTTGTGGATCTGCCAACAACACCAGACTTTCTGCAAGATCCCAGTCATGGGAACTCACAGCGCCCTGAAATAAACGCCCCAGCTCGATTCTGTCTTGCCTACTGAGTTTCTTCTCATGCCCAGTCTCCTCATTCTCGTGGCTAAGCTCAGATGCATCACTGACCATTCTGGATTTGAGTTTCTTCGCCCCACAAGTACAAGCCCCAGATATTCTTGGTTCTTTACTCACAAGGGGTGCTTCTCTTGAGAATACCACATCACTAGCCTCACCTTTCTCTGGAGTAAAAGCTACCATCTCATTATTTGAAGCAATTCCACTCTCATCCGTCTCCATTGCAGAACAGAATTGCTCTTCGGAATTTGCCCCCGTCTCCAATTGCAAGTTATTGCTCC
Organism: Arctostaphylos glauca; assembly: GCA_019985065.2. NCBI lineage: Eukaryota > Viridiplantae > Streptophyta > Magnoliopsida > Ericales > Ericaceae > Arctostaphylos > Arctostaphylos glauca. The sequence continues at coordinate 5,317,153 of JAHSPW020000015.1, forward strand.
CCGTGACCAAATTATTGTCATCTTCCATTTTTCCCCAAAGTGATTGCCCTCCCAAATCAGAAACAGCCCCTTAAATTTGGGCAATAGCAATCAATGCTTCCAAGCAGCAAAAGGCACTCGTATCAATTGAAACTCAAACTCAAAAGCCCTCGCACACAATAAAACTCACTTTAGAGCCAAATTACAGCGAGAGTCAGATGCACCGTGCAAACTAATGATAATCCTATTTGGCTGTTTCTTTTCCCCACCCTAAAAAAAAAAAAACTGATCCATATGGTTTGATCAAACCAACATGAAGAGTGCCCGATAGTCTGTCTTCTGTAACACCAAAAGGCTAAAGCTAAAACGAGGAGAACAAGCTCACAAACTATAGCAATATCAATAACAAACCCCACCTTTACGGAAAAGAGCGACCAAAAAACAACGAAATTTACAACACCCACTTATCTTGTAATACAAACCAAATACAAATCAAATGATCAAAACTAATCGGGTGATAGAAGGTTACAATCTTCCAGCTCTTACCCAAACATGTACCATTTCCGTCAAAAGCCCTCTTCTCAGACCATTAACTACATAAGTAGGAACCCTAAAACCGAACCAATAAACTCAATCAACGCCCACAAAGGGATTTGCGAGCAAAGGACATCAGGAATCCAATCGCAACCCTAGAACACAAAAATGTTAAATTACTATTGTCATCGTCGTCATCAGAAAACAAGAAGAAGATTATAATTTAATAGGCACATAGGAATCAGCCTGGGAAAATCGGAGGGAAACAGAAATGAAAATGTAAAAGAGGAACATAAACTGAGGAAATAATAACAATTATAGAGAAAGAGAGAGCGGTACAGATAGCAAACCTGATAAATCAGTGGAGAGAGAGGAGAGAGAGAGAGAGTGCACCAACGCTGATGGTCCTTTTTATATTTTGGAAACCAAATAGGTGTCCGGTGGCCATCGTCTATTTGTTTATCTATTTATTTTCATTAATTGATTTTTTTCGTACATTTTATTTATTTGGGTGAATTACAATGACCTTCCTTGAGGTTTATAACAAATACAATATCCCCTTCTCTTATCGTAAAAATTTGTCAAACGACGTTAAATACGCTATTAAAATTTCAAATTCGAAAATTTTATTAACAAAACAAACTGTAACGTAATTCTTATCACGTCCAAAACAACCTGTGCTATTTTTTTAATTTTTCTAAAGTCAAAATTTGGACAGATTTTAAAACTCTACTTGAATTTCGACTTTAGAAAAATATAAAAAAATCATCATGTGTTATTTCGAACGCAATAAAAATTATATTATAGTTCATTTTATCAGAAAATTCTCGAACTTGAAATTTTAATAGTGTAACTAATAACGTTTGACTGATTTTAACAGTAAGAGAGGTAACTGAATAATAGTTTAAAAAATAAGAGAGGTCAAAATAATTTTAGAAATATTAGGGAGGACATTGTACTTTTTGTAAATCTCAGGGGAGGTCTTTGTAATTCACCCTATTTATTTTTATTCTGAAAATCTGAGCTCCGGATATATTAATAAGGCAGTGATAAAAAGGTAAATTGAACCGAGTGGCTGACTCATGAAGGGGGGGTCCTTATTGACACCCAGTTTTTAGCTAAGTACACCCCCAGTAATCATCTTTTTATTACTAAGGGTAAAATGCACTGACCTCCCCTGAGGTTTCTAACAATTTCAGAGACCTCCCCTGTAATTTGGGAAAATGCACTCACCACCCTTACTTTCCAAAGTATTTCACTCTTCTCTCCTCCCGTTACTTTCTGTTAGATTTGGATTAGTTTATGCTGATGTTATTAGAATATTTTGCTTAAATGCCAAAAATATTTTTGTTCATTGCTATGAAAAAGACTCACATTCTCCTTATGACACACATTATTTGTTGGTCTCCTCACCTCACTAAAGGCTAAACGTATATTATTATTTTTAAGTTAATATTTTTAGAAATGCATTGTTTATTTATTTATCAATATAATTTTATTTTTTCAATTATGAATATGTCATCTAGTACCGGAATATAATTGATTGTACTGTAATTTTTTCTTTTTTTTACAAAGTCACTTGCATATATCATCAGGTCACCAAAGAGTAAAGATAGTATCTGAAGGTTTTAAAAATATAAACTGAAATAAAATTTAAAATTGTCTCAACTAGAGATTTCAAAAAATAAAAAATACGACCTAAATTTGAAAAAATTCACAAAAGACAAAAGTAATCTAAAAACAGTATTCATTTTGATTATTTTTTATCTTTAATATTTTTTTAACTTTTGGATATAATTTTGTATTTTTTAAATTTATTTCATCAAGACGAACTAAGAATTTATAAAAATTGAGACAAAGCTGACATATCAACTTTTTGTAGATTATTGATTCGTCTCCATGAGTAATTTCATAAAAGTAAAAGAATACGAATAAAATTTTAAAAAATAGAGTTTTTTTTTATTTTTTCGTCATTAGTAAACTTTGTAAACATAATTTTATATATTTTAGATTCATTTTGTTAAGACGAACCAATAATCTACAAAAAAAAATTAAGGTAAAATCGACAAATACAAAAAAAGTAAACAAAGACAAAAAAAATTACAAATGAGAAAATTAGATCGAATTAGGTATAAATAGTTAGTTCTATTTTTTTTTTCTTTGAAATTTTTCGGCAATGTAAATTCTAATAGAAAATGTGGGACTCGCTACGTTTTTAGTAAATAAATATAAAAAAATGTAACAAAATTTAATTTTTAAAAATTTATCATTTCCTAACAATTGAACAGAAAAAATAATAACAAAATTGGGGTTAAATATTACTAAAGATCTGCTTTTATTAAAAAAAAATTATTTTATTTAAAAATAATAATAAAATCCATTAGTGTATTTTTTAAAACTATAGGAGAGGTCCCTACTATTGTTAGAAATCTCAGGAGAGACCAGTGCATTTTACTCGAGAGTGAAAATACTCCTCAACATAGCCAAAAGTTAAAATGGACATTTCACGATCAAAATTGACACCTTAGGCTTCAATTTTAGGACAATAGAAAAGAGGATAATAGTTTCAAAAGTAGAGGAGGTTATTATATTTTTTCAAACCTCAGGGAAGATACCTACAATTATTAAAATCTCAGGGAAGATCTCTACAATGGTTAGAAACCTTAGGGGAGGTAAGTACATTTTACCCTATTACTAAATTTCCAGTGTTATGCACACGAGTAATACTACTAAAACATATAGTAAAGCACGTCATAAATATTTGATAGCATAATTTATAATATTTATAAAATTATATTACTTATCGTAACAAATAAACAAATACTAGTAAAGTATGAAGTTATTTTTGTAAAAATTATTTTTTTATTATGTTATATAAAATCTACTTATACCTGCAAAAAAAACGTGCATCCAATTATTTTTTTTCTATTTTTAAAACATGAAAAAATAAGAATTTTTTTTTAATAGAAATGTCAAAGAACTCATTAAACAGTTGCAATGGTAATACTCTATCATCATTATGTCTGCGCTATACGGAGGAAGACCTTTGTTCTACTAATGAAATTTTAAAGTTGTAGCCTAATTAAAAGATGGGTAAAATGCACTTATCTCTCCTAAGGTTTCTAACAATAGCAAAAACCTCCCTTATGATTTTGGAAATGCACTAACCTTCCCTGCTTTTGAAAGTATTGTACTATTTTCTCTCTCCCGTTAATTTTAGGTAGACAGCATTTGTTTTGCCCATAAAATGACCTTTTCACCCTTAATTATAAACAAGTAAACTGAAGTCATTGTTGAAATTTTAAGTTCGCGATTAATCTCGAATATTTTTTTTTAGTCAACGGTGAATTTTTTTAAAAAATTCAAGAATAAAATTCACACGGTATGACTAAAAGGAGTTCAAATGAGTGGTATCAGTCACTTTTATTTTTCCAAGGGGGGGACAGTGACTGAATAAGAATATTATTTTCTTTAAATTTTTTTTGTATTTTTATTTTGCATGTTTTTAATTTATTATTATTTTTTCCCAATTTGTCAATATATTATTTTTAACTCGCGAATTTTATTTTATTTTTTAGATATAAAAGTGAATCTTAATAATCTTCAACCCTAATTTGTTATTATTTTTAATTCAATTGTTAGGAAATGATAAAAAATTAATGAAAAATTAAATTGTGATACTTTGTTTGGTGTTCACTTACCAAAAAAGTAGTGAGTCTTACACTTAAAATATTTTTGTTAGAATTTACATCCCGAAAAAATCTTAAAGAATCAAAAAAAATATAACTAACTTTTTATGTCCAATTCGACCTAATTTTCTTATTTGTAAATTTTTTTTGTTTATTTTTTTTTGTATTTGTCAATTTTGTCTCAAATTTTTATAAATTATTGGTTCGTCTTAACGGAAGAAATCTAAAAAGTATAAAAATTATGTTTAAAAAGTTCACTAAAGATAAAAAATAAGTTTAAAAAAACTCTATATTTTTTCAAATTTGATTTAAAATCTTTTACTTTTATGAAATTCATCATCGAGAGGAATTAATAATCGAAAAAAAGTTGACGTTCCAGTATTGTCTCAATTTTTATAGATTATTAGTTGATCTTAACGACGAATTTAAAAAGTATAAAATTATGTTCAAAAACTAAAAAAATATGAAAGACGAAAAATATGTCAAAATGTGCACTATTCTTAGATTACTTTTGTCTTTTCCAATTTTTTTTCAAATTTAGTTCGTATTTTTTTATTTTTTTAAAATCTCTAGTCGAGACAGTTTTAAATTTGTTTTCAGTTTATATTTTTGAAACTTTCAGATACTACCTTTACTTTTTGGTGAGATGAAGAGATATGTAAGTGCCTTAAAAAAATTCAATATTCTTATAGCATACCCATTGGTGTTTTCGCCATTTTTGAAAAGAAATATGATGACATTATCAAAAGTAATCTATTTTTAACATATTTGGACGGCTAGGAAAAAATAGTGCAATACTTTCAAAGCAGGGGAGGTGAGTGCATTGTTTAAAACCATAGGGGATGTCTCTGCTATTATTAGAAATCTCAGGAGAGATCAGTGCATTATACCCTTAAAAGATTTATATTTAACCTTTCAATCAACTACCAAACATCAATTCTCTATAATCATTGTCACAGTCTAAAGTGAAAATCTTACATAAAACAATATCGTTTACATAATTTGACTAACCTACTTTTGAAGTTAAATAAATCTAAATGTTTTAAAAAATAATATAAAACTAGTGTAAAATAAAATAAAATGTATAATTTCATAAATATCACTATCCATGTCATATGAAACAAATAAGCAAATTCTATAAGCCTAAGTAAATTCTATGTTAAAAAAATCTTAACATCTATAAGAAAATTAGCATATTTGTCTATAATGCTCCAAATTTCAGAGACGTAAAATTAAAACTAAATTAACATAACCAAATTAATTTTTTATTTCATAACATAACAAAAAAGAATTTGTTTATAATTACCTAAAAAATAAAGATATTACATTAAAAATTGAAATTTTTCCAGAGCTAAAAATAATCTTAATAAATCCGGGTGCAAGTGGATGTTCCTCAGGTAAGCTGTCGTCGTTATTGATCTGGAACTCTAGATGTGCTAAATCTACGTTGACACCGGACATTAAAAACATGGGGTAGACACCATAAGCAATAAAGTTTAATAAATAAACTTACTGTAAACTCAATTTATGCAATACATCATATGATGCATGATCAAAATAATGACATGAACAAATGATTGAAAAATGGATTACATAATAAAAATCAAAGTGCGACACAATTAACTTTTAATAATAAGCCGAAGCATTCAAATAAGAAAATGCAGAATTTAAATAAGAGTGGAACGCAAGTAATAATTTATCTTGAATCAACCTTTATGACTAATTTTTAAGTTTCTGACATCGGTATCTGACAACTTTCATGCATGTCCAAAATTCATTTTAATTTTTAGGTTAGAATATGAAACTCGAGTCGTCGCAACATTGCCCATAAGTATTTCAAATTTCAAGATCGACACAAGAATTGCGATCCGGGTTGTCACAAGTGTTGCCCGACATACGTGATAATTGCCACGTTGATAACCAAGCATATTGGAGTCCGTTGTTCACAACGATCAGGACTCCGACAACATCAACCAATAACCAAGCATACCGGATTCCGTCATTGACAACGATCAGAATGCTGATAGCATTAGCCAATAACCAAGCATACCGGAGTCCGTCGTTCACAACGATTAGGACTCCGATAGCATCAACCAATAACCAAGCATATCGAATTCTGTCATTCACAACGACCATAATGTCGATAGCATCAGCCAATAACCAAGCATATAGGAGTCCCATCGTTCACAACGATCAGGATGCCGATAGCATCAGCCAATAACAATTGGGATGTCGATAGAATCAACAGTTCACAACTGTAAGATAGACGATTCAGTGACTTTTCAAGGTTTTCAAGTCTCGTTGAAAATCTCGTAAGTGATCAAGACCAATTTCACATTCGTTTTAGACTCAAGTATTTCAATTGATCATATACTTAGTCAGACTCTATCATCAAGCAATGGCAAGAAATAGTATGGATTGAGAACTGGGCATGCAAAATACATCAATTAAATCAAGTATGCATGTAAAAAAAAAATAGAAATAAAATCAACAATCAATATTAATGGTAACATGGAGCTATAACAATACATGCATTATGAATCATTAAAATCATGTGCTTAAACAAATAGGAATTAGATTCATCACGTCATGTATAGAAAAAAAAATTAAATTTTCTATTTAAGAAATAAAAAGTCCCGGTAATTGCTCCTTGAATTCTTTTAAGAATAATGGTATATTCACTTTGTTCTTATGCATGGGGCTTGAGTGAGTTTTAAGTCATTCTCTCGGAGAAAAAATGCAGTTTTATATATTTTGTACTGACATTGGTTTCTTTTTTTTTTTTTTTTTTTTTGGGGGGGGGGGGGGGGGGGGGGGGGGGGTTTGCGTTTGTAAGATTTTGATATGTTTGAAATATGAAATTTCTGTTAATGCCATTACTTTCAAATTGAGGTACTTTTTTATTTTTATTAAATTAATTAAAGTAAATAAAAGATAAATATAATAGGATAAATGTAGTCTTTATTTAAGTTTAGGGAATAAAAATAAGATGTCTGTACAAGAGTGACTGGTAGGTTGACTGGTCAAAATAATCTTGACTGGCATGGCTGCAGTTTGAAATAATCCAGTAGCAAAATCTAACTAGTCAAGATTGTTGTCTTTCTCTCTAAGTTTTTCACCATTAAAGCTTCGTTATGCAGTTTAATCACCTCAGTCGAGCTGCCAAGGTCGACCAAAATTCTTTTCACAAACCAAGTGTTAATTTTAATTTAATCACCAAAGCATCATTATGCAATTGTTGGACTCTCTCTAGGTCTTTCTCGGAGAAGGATATTACTCACTCTGGCTCTGTTCGAATTTTCTTCATTGCTGGCTTGATAGTAAGCGCTTGTCCCATAGCAACTTGTTGTAGCTCGGCCTTAAGTATGTCTTCTTTTTCCTGATCCATCATACGATGGATCACATGGATTGTGCATGACTTCTCCGTTTCTTCAGCTCGGTTGTGAATATTGGTTCGGACCCCAACCCTTATCTTTTCTTTGTTGATACATTCTTTCAATTGATTAGCGGTAACCATGGCCTTTTTAGGTCCAATCCATAAACTTTTGTTAAGGCAATTCATGGCATAGTCTTAGGGTAGGGGGTTTTCCTTTGTTAGAAATCCACAGACAACATTCTGGAACTGAAGACCTATGCGAGGCACCTTTTGGGTGTGGGATGCTCGTTTAATCTCTGTATTCATCTTGTTCCTTATTTACCTGGGTGCACTGCGTTTTCAACAGCCATCAGCTGTCGGCTCGTTTGTAAGGCGAGAGCTTCAAGCCCGATTTCTGGTGGCGCACCCCCCACACAAGGACCACCCGACGAAGGGGGGACGGGAAAAGTTACAAGCCTAAAACCTTTGATCCTTCTTTCTAAATGGGGATGCCCGGGGCACCTCATCTTGTCATTTCGTCTAGGTGCGTTGTAAAGTTTCAGCAGTTCGCCATCAAGTGCCCTCGGTCCCTATGATAAGGACATCTTAGTCTTTGGTTTCTTCCCTTTGGCTCCCTCATAAGTTTGTTCGGATACTTGAAGAATGGCTCATGCTCTATCTTCCTTATCAACTGGTAGAGTGGTATCTTAAATATTATCTTGCCTGTCACAAACTCAAAGGGATGAGGCTCCCTCTGCTCCCATTTTTTTCCAGACCAGACCACATTAGTCTCCTTTCGCTCCTTACCCACTTACCCCCGCCGCGCTCATCTTTCTAGAGTTATGCTTGATCTTTTCTTTCCTCCTTTGCCTCCTCCAACCGAGCGTGTTGTTCAATTCTGCTCATCAATTCGTCCATACGAGTGGGAAGGATAAGTAACAAGTCTTCGAAAATCCTGCTTTTGCTATCCATTCCAAGCTTAAAGGACGTGACAGTAATTTTGGGGCCACAATCCTTTATTTTGTTATACAGTTCCCAATAGCTGGTGTGTATTGCCAAAGAGATTATGTCTTTTTCCTTTTGAAATCGAGCAATGCATATCCTTCTTCACCTTTGTGCTTGTGATTAACCGAGTGGAGAAATCCATGCACATGTCTTTCCAGCGAGAGATGGACCCTTATGGAAGCTTGTCGGACCATAACATGCTGAGCTCGCCCAAGATGGAGGAAAATAGTTTACACATGAGGGCATTGTTGGTGGAATAGAGAGACATCATCTGTTTGAAATGAACGAGATGGGTATACGAATCAATTTTTGACTTGTATTTGTTGAACTTTGGATGGGAAAACTCGAGAGGAGGTTTGACCGAATTGACTTATGGGGTGAACGAGATTGAGATCAAACGTTCGTAGATAATCTCCGAACGATTCTGAGCTGACGCCGCAATGCGCACAGCCAAGCGATCATCCCTTGGCCTACCTCTCTTGGCCTGTTCCAACCTATCGTGCAAATCTTCTCTCTGTCTCTTTTCAGTTTGGCCATCCAATGGGCCGAGCATTGGACTGTTGTCCACCACTTACTCGTCCAACCTCTTGAATGCTGAGACCCTCCGATCGTCATTTTGCTTTGCCAACCGTCATTTTGGCGATGGGTTTGCGCTCAGTGCGCCCTATTTTTACCATCATGAACGTTGATCACAACTTTAAATCCAACCTGTAGCGCACACATACATGTCTGAACCATTCGCCACGGGGAGGAGTTCTAATTTTCGTTTGCCTCCTTCCCCCCCCCCCCCCCCCCCCCTCTTCCCGGCATGAGTTTGGCTTGCTAGTAAACTTGATTTTTCTGCATGTCAGCTTTGAGTGTTGTAGGACCTCCAGGCACAGACTGTCAAGGGTTTCGTCTATATTCTCCAAGTCTCGCTCTAGTTGTTTGAAGTATTCACGGATGTTTAGCCTCAAAGGAGCATTAAGTGGTAGGCCCCTTGAGTCGACCTCTTCAACAAGTGGTCCTTTCTCCTTGGGGGCGGCAGGACCCACACGTTCCTCTCCAGTGAGCCTTGTCATCCCGACTCCTCTAGACATCGTACTAATTAAAAAAAAAAATTATCGTCCCCAACAGATTTGCCAAATTGTGGGGGTGTGATGATTCACCAATCTGATCCGATTCGTCTTTGAGATCTGAATTGCTCCTATTGCCTGCGCATGGAACAATCAATTAGTGTTAATGGACTGTTTTCAACCGAAAAACACTCTAATGCTAAAGTCAGAACTTGCAAGATTACATCACAATAGTAACAACATAGTAGTTGATAGTGTACATCATATATACATCTTGATCTAGAATTTATAAGCCAGCGGACGCTTTGTTTTGTAACTGAATGTCTAGGGAATATTTTCCTAATCAAACATTACATAATCTAATTGTTTCCTTGATTGAGGATCTTCCATAGGCTTCATACTTTCGAATACAACAATTGCCAAAACTATGTTTTCCTATTTGGAACACGTCTTATTTCTAGGAGGCTCCCACCGCCTTGACCAAATGCCTGGGAAACCATTCGGAATGGCAATCTCCATATGCTGAGCTCCCAACATCTGCTCAATGAACCCGTTCAGCCATACGTAAGCCAAAACCTCATGCGGCCAACACGAAGCAGACATTGCGATCGTTCGATAATACATGTATGGGCAGAACAACAATCTGAATTCCATGGGCCCGTCTGGCATTACGTCGGCTGAAGCTCCATATTGCCGACACAACCCATATCCTCCTTGGCTTTTACCCAGTTTTCCTTTGTCGAGTCAGTTTGATATTTCGACCCACTATAATTGGTAGTTTAGTAGCAAAATCAGAGTGAGAGACATGGAAACTCACTTTTGATATGAGTCTAATTCTCTCGCTTGTGTTCAAAAGAAAGAGCAAGACGACTCTTTTGAATGTTGTCGTGTGGCGAATTTAATTTAAGATCTTTCTAATTTAAAATTTGAAAACAAGAATGCTAATAACCCATTGCAATTTAAAACCCGTTTTCTAAATTTTATTAGCTTTTTAGAATGAAGAGAGAAGAATACATGTTTGTGGGAGTGTTTATGAGATGTCACCTACTCTTTTTAAAGATTGTAAAATAAAACAAATGAGTTTTAAAGACTATGATAGATATGGCAAATCTCACAAACAATTATTTGTGTAAACTAATAGAGTTTCAAATATTTTTCAAATTCTAAATTATTTTATTATATTGTTTGACCAATTCAATTTACAATAGCTGTTAAATAATAATTTTTAAAATTTAAAGTGATGTCAGTTATCATTTTTAGAGTCATTCTAACTAAAAGACCTCATCCAAAATTGAAGAGAGTAGTGTTATTTCCAAACTTTAATCTCTCAATCTCCCCAAGGACAATGTTAATTCCTATGAATTTGTTTCGTGAGGGATTTTTTAGTTTAAAAAATGGGATGTTAGGCTTAAAAACTAAAATGGAAAACTTGAGTTTTTTTATTATTTATAAGATAACAATGTACTTTGATCTTAATAAAATAATATGTTGATTCTTAAAGTAAGAGGGCATATTATAATTTTATAAGATAAAAATATAAAAAATATATTTTGATTTATTTTATAAGTTTAGACAAGAAATTATGTGCGCATGCTGACACAATTATAGATGAGAGGTCAGTCCCAAATTTGCAATAATTAGATGATTTGGTTTTCTTAATAACCTATGAATACAATAGAAATTGCCACTTCATCGCTCCTAATGTTATTTTCATATGTCTTGGTGTTTCTAGGCAAGTGTCACATATAACCAAAAAAAAAATTTGCATAGTGCCATAGGAAATAAGAGTTTAGATTAATTGTGTTCAAAATGTATCGCGTTGTGCCTTTGGGTACAGACAATTACTAGCTATCAAACACACATGCACACCGACTTATAGAACACATACACGTTGACCTATATATGTTAGGGTTATTCTAAAAATAACATGGTATTTGTTTGGATTCAATTTCGTTGGTTTAATTTTGTTCGTATTGCAGTAGGTATGGGTAATACGCTAGTTATATATATTTTATTGGGGACTATACTAAAATGGGGGAAGACCCTGCCACACCCTCAATTTTTCAACATATTCTTATCACAATTTATCATAGTTAAAATTTCGAAAATATCCAATAGATGACTCATAAGTCTCAATCATTTCATTCATGATTAGCAAAAGTCAGATTTAAGGAGATTTAAAATATAATATCAGAGTTGAACGTTTAACACTCCTTTGTGAACGTAAAGAACAAAGTTGAAAATGAGTTACAATATATCTTTCAAAAATTTAATGTAAAGAAGCTAGGAAACTTTAGTAAAAAATCTTCAAAAGAGGTCATGCATCACCACATGCATGTCACGCACTCTATGCTTTGTGTATAGGACTGTACCTAAAAAAGATAGGATGCACTACAAAGCCTAGTAGGAATATAAATGCCCACAACATCTGAATATGGGATGCTATGGCATATGACATGAGCAGTTTATGACAAAATAAGCACGTTATGAAACCATCAATACTTTCCTACCCATTTCACGGGTCAAGAATTTATTCTGTCACTTCATTAACTATTTCAACATTTTACATGTCTCGTTCAAATTTAATTCCTTTACAGCGGTACCTCACTCGAGGTGGCCAAATAAAATATATCATTTTACTAGCACAATTTTCTTAGAAAACTAGACAATTTTCATGACTAGCACCACTTCCCTAAAGAGGCTAACATTGGTTGATATTATGAGCACATCTCCTTACGAAGGCTAGATCACAATACGTTTATCAATGTCACTAGCATCTCCACTCGGAGGCTAGACTGCAATTCATTTATCAATATCACTAACATATCTCCACACGGAGGCTAGACCACAACGCATCTTATCTATTCGCAAAATCTCTAGTTCAAACTTGTAACTATAAATTTGTACCCGTCCGGCAATTTCATACATCACAAACCAACAATTTTACTCATTTAACTAATGCCCATTTTCTCATCATCTCCTAATGAGATTTTTACCAAAAATACAAGGGTAGACTCATCCTTAAGAAAATAGAAAAGAATGCTCACTAAGACGGGATAACGATAAATAAATACCAAATCCAACACTAGAACAACAAATCCAAGGAAAAAATTCATAACATGATGAATAGTGACCAAAACCCTACCAACAATTAAAATCAAGAAAATATGGGTGAAAACATGGAGATTATCCATAGATTGAAGAGAAAAATATCCTTACCTCAAGATTTGATTCATAGGTTTGAGTTTCCAAATGATGAAGAATTTCAAAAACTTTTCCTCAAGTGAAGATGATGCCTCCAAACTTGAAATATCAATAAATCTAGTTATATGAGTGCTAGATCTTAAAGAAATTTGATGAATTTACAAAGTAATCAAAAGTTTGGAGTGACGTTTGATGGAAAAGAAGACCCTTAGAGAGAGAGAGAGAGAGAGAGAGAGAGAGAGAGAGAGAGAGAAGAGAGCCCTTTTGGAGAAAAGGGTAAGTTTACCAACAAAAAAATAGATCTATCCCCTTTTTAGAAGAAAACACGCACAGCAGAACTTGACCCGAACACTTGACTGGTTAAGTTTTGCTTCTGACTTAAAATTTTAAAATTTCAAGTATAAATTTCAATTCTGACGGAAGGTTCAGAACCTGACCGGTCAGGTTTGGCCACTGTCCAAAATTTCCAAAACCTAGCTAGATGGTCAAGAAACTTGAGCTGATCGTCCTAAGGCTTGACCCGATGGTTTCTGAGCCTAACCTGATGGCTCCTCCACCCCTCCTTCACTTCTCACTTCACCTCATTTGTATCCTATCGTCCAATTTATGCAAAATATTTCAACACAAAGTAATTAACAACATTTTGGATATTAAAATAAAACAAAAAAATTTATGGACCCTTATATCCTCCCCTCCTTAAGAGAAATTTCGTTTTGAAATAAACAAAACGTGTCTACACCGACACCTTTTAACAATATCTACTAGCAAGACACGGATACACCGTCACAAAATTAGTTTAACATACAATATAACTCATGCATTTTCCATACCTAATGAGTATACAACGACAAGACATAAGCAAACACTCAAATCAAATTTTCATGTTCGAATTAGCACATTCGAAAACCACGAACACTATAACAAAGTTCAATATCCGAAAGTTCATAGAATCAAACACATGTAGAAATGTAGCTCATGCATGTATGATGCTCAATAAGTATATCAACAAAGTGGCCAAACACGACCCGAACTATCACTTACGAACTAATAGTACATCCATCAAACTATAAATAATTGTAGGTATTTCTCCCGGAACTCATCCGCACGTTCCCAAGTTGATTCCTCCTTACTTTAGTTGTTCCATAGCACCCAAACCAACAGTATCATCTTGCCTCTCAACACTTGATCTCAAGAATCTAATATACGTATCAGCTCCTTTCCATATGACGCATCAGCCTCAAGTTCGAGTTTGGACCATATGTGTGTGTGTGTGTGTGTGATTTATGAGTATGACAGATTTTTATTCGATGCTCGATTAGGGAATATGAATAAAAAATTATTATCGACTAATTATTAGAATAATTATGTGTATTTGTTTGCGTTAATTGATCATGTTGTGAACTGGATAAATATTAGGTGTCAGGTCAGGATTAGATCTGAACTATAGGAATGTTAGATATTTATTTTATGTGATGATTCATTGTTCAATTTAGTTTAAGCGGTCAATTAAATGATTAATACATGTTGAGATCGATTTGTGAAATAGGGCCCACGAACGTTGTATGTAACTTAGATTCGGTCGATGTAGATGTTGTTGTATAAATTATTGCAATTTAATTTATGCTCGGTACATATTTAATTAGAATCACATGATAAAATTTTATTATTGCATGTTGAGCATAACAGATGAGCATTGTGCATGCATGCATGAAAATTGGAAGTTAATCGAATGGTGGAGTTAAATGATCTCATTGTTGTGATAATAAGTAATAACTAGAATGATTTGGAGTTGTGGTGGATTATGGGAGATTGCGAGACCCCGATGTTGTGATATCGATGAAGAAAATTGCGAGACCCTGACATTGTAATTTGGCTAAGGATGATTGTGAGACTCCGATGCTGCGATACTAATGAAGGGAATTGCGAGACCCTGAGATTGTACTTTTGATATAGGGAATTGCAAGACCTCGGTGTGTAGAAAATAATAATAAAAAGATACTCAATATGAAAAGCTTTATGTACAACATTGCATTCGTATATTTATGCACGACATTGTAGATTTTCTATTTGGTTATCATTCTTTGCAAATTGTATAAAAGGATTATCATGTGTATTTATGAGTATTAATCACTCATTTGGAGCTATTTCTTGGCCCTTGGTACTTCACACCGAGTTTTGAGGAATAGGTCGAGGGGGAACACGACTCGAAAGTTCAAGAGACTGAGTTGGATGAGAAGGATGTACCAGAACTATGGCTGTACTAGTAACAGTTTGATGGTGTAACATAGGATGTCCTCTCAATTGATTTTGTTTAATAAGAATTATGACTTGAGTTGTTAGTTTTCAAAACTATTTAGTGAATTAAATTTTGGGTCGGTTGGTTTGCCGACAATTATTAAATATTTTGAGAATTGAGCTCTTACTTTTAAAATGAAAAAGTTATTCCAAATGAATATTACTTTATTTTAACATACCGTAAAATTATGGAGCGTTATCACACCGCAAACTTCTAGAGTATGAAATAAGTAATAGAATAACTCAAACTAAAATTTAACATAATCATAATCAATAAACTGAATTAAATCCCAATAAATGATATCCAATTATCAAATAACAAGTAATTCGTCATGTTTAAATCGAATTTGAAGTAACCAAAAATAGGCCCACAATGCTTGAACAAATTAATCAAAACGTGAATACTTGTAACTGAACTGCTAAAAATGAAAATATTTCTAAAATAGAAAATCCAACTAAGCATGTTGAACCATCATCATAAGTAAACCTTAAGTTTTTTGTTCCATATCATCACCTACAACTTGTTAGTTTACAGAGAAAAATATAAGTCGGAGCTCAAGTAGGAAATCATATTGAAATTATCAACATATTGAGTAAAGCATGCTCACATCAACAATATGATATGCATAACGACAATATAAACCATCGACTAAACATTCACAACACTATCATGCTCTCATGCGACTCGTGCATAATCTTGACGGTATTGCACCACGGACAGTCCACATCGGGGACCTTATCGTAGAGGTCACGGGCTGCTTCGACCGTCGGGCCACCTCTTTACCCGATTATTTCGCGGTCTTTCACCAGAGGAATCGCAAAAACTCCCATGTCGAGTTTACAGACTGTCATACCGATGGATCATCCCTTACCCGAAGTCCAATGTCCATGCACGCTCATATGTACCATTACTAGTTAAAACCAAACTCAGACAGTAACTCTATGAGAAACGACAGGCAAGAAATAGGCCAACTGTAGAAAAATTCAGATTCTATTTTTCAATAGGTTACTCGAGTGGATAAATCTATATAGTCAGGTTTACTCTTAAAAATTCTAAAATATTATAATTTATAAGTAGAGGCATTAAGTCTAATGTCAATAGAAACTACACCCTACAAGTTTTCAAACGATATGTAATAGGTTAAAAATAAAATTCGAACAATACATTCGTGTCGGTTCAAAGTTGGATACCTTATTTTGAGATACCAAAACTGTTTCGTGAAATTTAATCGAAAAATTAATTTTTCTTGGATAAAAATAAGATGTAAAATATATATATTTTTGAAATTCTATGTGTCTAGTTTCGAACAAAATAAACGGTGCGTAATTTTGATATTCGTACTAAAAGTTATGCTTATTTTACCAAAGTGTGTCGGTGTAGGCTACACAGGCGCTAATCTACTGCAGCTCGATCACGAATTTTTGTAGAATTATGTATGTTAAATTAGACTTCAAAATTTTAATCCAACACAGTAGACATATAAACCAATACTCAGTAAAATTTTCAGAAATTTTAGATTTTTAAAATCACTTTAACGAAATTTTCCAAAATCAGATTACCGTAGTGCTCTATTTTTTTTTATAGATTTTGTTATTTGCAAAATAACTTCGTTTTGGCCTTCGTTTCTATCACCTAACTATCCAAATCATCCCAAAATTCACACAAAATATACCCGAATCGATCACACATCAAAAACAACATATATATCATCGAATTAAACATGATCTACGCAATATCTCAATGTAAATCAATATGAAATCCTACTTCAAACAATAACAAATTCAGAAACGATAAAAATAGTCGAAAGACCCACAAATACTCCGTGTATAAGGTTGTTCTCGGATTCTATGCAAAGTTCTCGATGTACTGTACAACTCTCTAGTTGATCACGTCGTACGAATCCTTCGTCTAGGCATCGGTTCGCCCTCCTCAAGTTTTTAGGGTTAGAGATCTTTTAATGAAAAAACTGCGTATTTTTAATATAAACTAATTTTAAGATTTCATAATCCTTATATAATTAAAATTTGGTTAATTACACTAACTCCCTTCAAGTCGCTAACACCTCCGCATCGCGCCCAACGTTTTAAACTATTAAAATAAGATCACAATTAAAATATTAAACTAAAAACTACAAATTGTAAAAAAATAATAAAAGCAAAAGGTCGAATTTCGGGTCCTCACAGTTCATAATTCCTGAACATAGATACGTGAAACACGTCATGTACGTATGATAACTTCAGCAATAGAGCAAAACAGTAAGCAACCTCTCTTATCCTTTTAATGATATCGAACGGCCAATATACTTCGGAGAAAGCTGTCCCTTCTGTCCAAAACGTGACAAATCCCATCGCGGTGATACTTTCAAAAACACGTGGTCCCCTATATTGAATAATAACGGGCGACGGCGATGACGACGACAATCCGCATAACTCTTTTGTCAACTTTGAGCAGTAAGTAATCATTAACGATTCATTTTTACTTGTTCGATTGTCCTCTCTTGGACATTCAAAAGTTGCTTGCAAATCAATCTCATACTCTTGGAAGTTTCTCTAATTAAGTCCGGCCCGACAAATGTTTTCTTTTTCATCTCGGTCCAACAAACGGGTGATTTACATGGCCTACCATATAAAGCCTCGAATGGTATCATCTGAATGCTCAATTGGTAACTATTCTTATATGCAAACTCAACAAGTAGTAGATGATCTTCCCAACTATTCCAAAAATTCATAACGCATGCCTATAGCATATCCTCCAAAATCTGAATTGTACACTCGGATTGCCTATTAGTCTAAGTGTGATATGCGGTGCTAAACAAAAGATTAGTGCTAAACGCCGCTTGCAAACTCTGCCAAAAATGAGCGATAATCTCCCGAATATACAATCTATTCAGCTTCTCTACAGAACACCTGAATCGGTAGAAAGTGGGTGGTTTTGGTCAAACGGTCCACAATCACCTATATCACATTGTGCCTTTTCGGTGACCTAAGTAAACTGGTAATAAAATCCATCGTCACATTATTTCACCTCAGCTACTAGCAATGCTTACAATTCTCCCATGGGTCATCGGTGTTCGGCTTTCACTTGTTGACACGTCAAGTATCTTGATACAAAACTCACCACATCACGTTTCATCCAAAACCACCAAAACTGTCAACAAAAATCATAATACATTTCCATCCCTCCCGGATGGACGGCTAATGGTGAATGATGAAACTCTCGTAAAATCTCTTCTCGATATGAAACAGGTATGAATAGCTTTCCTCGAAAGTGCAAATTTCGATCGGTATGAATCATCCACCCATCTTGCACATTGCTACTGAAGAACTTCTTACATAACTCACCCATTTCCACATCGTATTGTTGAGCATCAGTCACTTGGGTCGATAACGTTGATTGAATCGTCAAATTACATAAAGTCGTTCCATCTCGAATCTTTTCAAAATGCGTCGCATGAAGCCCTAAATCACTCATCGCTTTCCATTCTCGGATCGCCAAAGACCTCAGTTTTCTACTAGGAGTGTTGCTACCACATTAGCCTTTCCAGATGGTATTGCAACTCAAAATCATAGTTCTTGATATGTTCCATCCAACGACGTTGTCGCAAATTCAACTTCTTCTGAGAAAACAAATACTTCAAGCTCTTATGATCCGAAAAGACTTCAAACTTCTCACCATAAAGATAGTGTCCCCAAATCTTCAAAGCAAAAACAATGGGGACAAGTTTTAAATCATGTGTAAGGTAGTTCCGTTCGTGAATCTTCAATTGCCTTGATCTATAAGCCACAACTAACCCCTTTTACATCAACATGCACCCAAGTCCGTCTCTAGACATATCACGATACATAGATTAGCCAATTCCTTCTTCGGGCACAATCAACACCGGTGAACTAGTCAAACGTCGTTTTAACTCCTGAAAGACTGACTCACAAACATCGTCCCAAACAAAACGTGTCCCCTTATAGGTCAATCTAGGCATCGGCACCGCTAAACGGGAGAAATCGAGTATAAACCTATGGTAATAACCAGCAAAGTTCAAAAAGTTTCAGATCTCAAAAACATTGCTCGATTGTTTTCAATCCATAACGGACTCCACCTTCCCTAGATCGACAGACCCACCACTATGCGACACCACATGTCCCAAGAACTTGACTTCAGAAAGCCAAAACTTGAACTTACTAAGCTTAGCATAGAAACAGTGCTCCCTCAAAAGCTCTAGGATAGTGGTTAGGTGGCATTGTTGTTCTTCCTCCGTAGTTGAGTAGATCGAAATGTCATCAACGAAGACCACCACAAAGCGATTGAGGTACTTGCGAAAGACACGATTCATGAGATCCATGAAGGTTGCCGGCGCATTCGTTAGTCCAAACGGCATCACCACGAACTCATAGTGCCCGTAATGCGTGCGAAAAGCTGTCATCGGGATGTCCTTCTTTCGAACTCTCAACTGATGATAGCCTAACCTCAAGTCAATCTTCGAAAAAGACTTAGCTCGTTGGAGTTGGTTAAACAAATCGTCAATCCTTAGCATAAGGTATTTGTTCTTCACAGTTACACGGTTCAACTTACGGTAGTTAATGCACAAACGCAACGAACCATCTTTCTTCTGCGCAAACAATGCTGACGCTCCCCACAAGGACGTACTAGGACATATAAAGTCCAAGTCTTGCAGCTCCTGTAATTGTACTTTCAACTCTTTTAACTCAGCTGGTGCAAAATGATAAGGTGGCATGGAGATAGGCGCAGTACCATGAAGTAAATCTATCATAAATTCAATCTCTCTCTTGGGAGGCAAATTGGGTAACTCTTCTAGGAACACATCTGGGAAGTCCCAAACCACGAACAGCAACATGAGCGGACACATCCTCGTCCAAAGTCAAACTGGCTAACAAGGCATACATCGAATCTCACTCTCATGGTCCATACAAATACGGCTATAACAGCCCCGCCATTCTCCAAAGAACTCTAAACAACCGCTTTCGAGTGAACAAATATGGACCCGACATTTGAAACAGTCAATGGTAGCACGATTAGATACCCATATATAAGGTCGAATCCAGACATACCCAGGACAATGAAGTCGAACACAAAGTGATGGTCTAGGATAACAAGTTCACAATTTCTACAAACGCGGTCAAGGGGTGATCTCTCTCAAAGAGGTGTCTCAACTACTAACGATGGATCTAGTCGATCGGTCTCTAACTCCAAAGCACATATAAGTAATTCAACAATAAATGAATGTGATGCTCCAGAATCAAACAATACTGTCGCAAAAGAGTTGAATACAAAAAATGTACCCCTTACAATAAATGAGTCGGGGCCCGAAGAAGCAGAAGGTGCAACGGTAGATGAGATATTATAAGCTCAAGCAGGAACACAAGATCCTTGGATATACCTACCTCTTCATGTTGGAAACTGCACAGGCATTGAAGAACTAGTCCCTTTCTTGGATTGAGACCCTTGAACAAACGTGATCTGACGAAAGTGAGGTTGCTGTTGTCGCTGAGCATCCTGGATTGTTGTTGCCCTTGCCCTTCCTTTAGCAATTGCACTGAACCTGCCTCATTGCGCACACCTCCACTTTGATGACAATTTCTCGAAATGTGATTCTTGTTTCCACAAGTATAGCAAACCTTCGGTGGCACCAGACATTATGAATGAATGTGGCCAATTTGGTTGCATCAGAAACAAATTGTAGGAGGTCTAGAAGCATTACTTCGTGAGTCCGACGAAGTAGGCGGCTAAGGTTCGATTGGCCCCTTGGAGACTGAAACTATTCCCGTTGTTGCTTACGCCCTTGGTTTCCAGAATTTTCGGATGAAGAAGAGATCACATTGGGTTGTCTCGGCTTACAAACTCTTGCACCCCTCTGTGCCTCCTTTGGTATATCCACGCTCCTTGTGCATTCTACCACCTCCAAAAACCTCATCTCGTGGTGGCTAATCAAGAGTCTCTTCACCGAAGAGTGAAGACCCTTCTCAAACCGGCGACATTTACTATCTTCCGATGCTACGAGCTCCGGTGCACAATGAGACAAGGTCTAGAATCTAGAAGCATACTCGGACACGGTCATCGCACCCTATTCCAACTTCTCAAACTGTTCTCTCAACATCTCATGGTAAGACTCCGAAAATACTAATTCTCAAATAGACCTTCAAACTCGGTGCATGTCAAAGTCTCGACGTCCTACTCAACACCTTGATTTGCTGGCCTAGCGGCCCTTCTTGCATCCTTACATGCCTCAAGAATAGACTCCCACCATTCATGGGCTTTGCCAACAAGTTGGCAAACCACTATGCAAACTGTCAAATCATTCTCAACAATCATCAATGCATTAAAGAGTTTTTGGTCCACCAGCCAATGGTTGGCCATGAAAAAACCTCCACCCTCTCCATTGAACTGGGGTGGATTCAAGCGTCGAAAATTTCGCATGGCATCTATTGCCCGACTACTCGCATTGGCTCTGGCAGTCTAATTCAAGAGGTTGGATTTGCCCAACGCCGCAACGAACTTTCTAGCAAACGCACCTGGAACAACTGGCGGCTCAACATTCAGCTGGACTCTCTCGTCGACCTCCTCCTCGTGAGGGACCTCCCTCTGTTGACTCATAACATCATCTAATGGTATCTCGCGATAGCAGCCTTTGCCACGACCTCGAGGTCTATCCAACCTAACTCCGTGTCTTGGGGGCATGATGCTACAGTAATAAGAAAGATGTCTACATAATTAGAAAACTGTCACTATCACAAGGCAAAAACTTAATACAAATTCTCAACATGGGTCAACAACACTATGTTACTCTTACATAGGGGTGTAAGACTAAATCGGAAAACTGGACCAAACCGCCGGTTCGGTCCTATTTTGGGAGTAGACCGGTCCGGTTCGGTCCGGTTTGATTTTTTTTGAATTGTTTCGGTTTGGTTTTCGATTTTTGAGTTTTTGGTGCCGGAACGGACCGGTTTTAACCCTAAGTCATTTTATACTTTATAGTTTTAAGTGTTTAGGTTCTTTATGTCTCATTCCCTCTGATTTTGTATTTTTTTTGTACTTATTTTAGTGATTTCTGAGTTCTGGTCTTCATATACTAAGTTATGTTTTTGAGTTATTTATTTACTGATTTCGCATTTAATTTGTGGGTTCATATACTAAGTTATTTTTCTGATTTCTGAGTTATTTTTTACATTTTTTGATGATTTTGGCCCAAGACCACCCAAACCGGAAACCGGACCAAACCGGAGCCAAAACCGGCCGAGCCAAA
The DNA here is from genome assembly GCA_019985065.2 of Arctostaphylos glauca. Classification (NCBI taxonomy): domain Eukaryota; kingdom Viridiplantae; phylum Streptophyta; class Magnoliopsida; order Ericales; family Ericaceae; genus Arctostaphylos; species Arctostaphylos glauca. Next base: position 5,339,525 of record JAHSPW020000015.1, read on the forward strand.
TCGGACCAAACCGAACACCATCGGTCCGGTTTTCGGGTTACGTTTTCCTCAAACCGGTCAACCGGTTTGGTCCGAGTTTATAGGGCAATGTGAGACCCGAATCATACATCTCTTACATTATCATGCATCTTTGTAGTTTTAAAAAAAAAATTGTTTGTAAGGATTTGCTTGCATGAAATTCAATTCTTTGGTGTGTTAAAATTTTAGCTCCCTACAAATTGTGAGTAAACAAAATAAGTGAATAAATAAATAATTTGGATGTCTATATTATATACATATAATATATATACAGGTGGTGGTATAGTTTATTATGTCTAAAAACCTTAAGGGTGACTAGTGTAATTAGACCAAATAAAGATAGGAATGTTTATAAGGTTGACACGTAGTGTTCATGTTTAATGACAAAGAGGTGGGTTTGACCTCTTCTTACTCTTTAACATATAACAAAACCATTTGAGACAAATAGAAAGAAGTATAGTTCGGCAGAGGGGCAACACAGTGGAGAGAAATCGAGAGAGGAAGGGGGGAGGAGAAGCATTCGGAGAAAAGCAACAAAAAAATATCCTATTATAGGAATTGGTAAGAAATTTTATATTAATTGAATCATTAAATTACATCCTACGTGTTAATTCCTTATGTTTCTTTGATTTTAAATTGATTTAATGAAACCAAATTACTGGAAATTTGCTAGGTATTTGGCTGTGGTATTTAAGGAGCAACAATTTATTTAGAGTTTTGGGTTCAAGTGAATAAAGTGAAATTTATTTACTGGAAATATGTCTTCGAATTTTGTAATAATACTCATAATATGTTAAGGATATATAATTCCTACATCTTGGTATTTTATAACTATTAGCTACATGAGGTGAAATTTGATATTACGTGATGGAAGTGCTAATTAAGTGCTGAAAATTGTTCTTTAAGGAGTTGTTTGTTTAATCTAAAATGAAGGCTTATTTTGAATAATTGCTATTCTTGTTTCATGAGTTGAAAGTCTGAATGAGTGAGTTGGACTAAATTCATTTAGTAAATTTATATATTTTTTTAGACTATTAAGTTTTCGAATGCTTTTGAAGTCTAATGTTCGTAGGGAAACATTGACCTTACCCTACCCAATCTGCATATAATACGAAGCATGTATTTATGTATTGGTAGTTGTATATGTATTTGAAACAATGAAGATTCTGATTGTTAATCTCAATTAATAAAATTATGAACCCAATTTTATTAGCATATTGCATTTTTATTTATAGATTATGTAATAAATTTCAATTGCTTATTTGCATTATTGTATGACTCGTTTTAGGTTCAGTGACATCTACGCCCACTTCAGCTCCGTCTAGAAGTTAAGTTGAGGTCCCGGTTAATCCGGTTATTTTTTGAAAGGTGAGTACAAGAATTATATAAATTAGAACTAAAATATCTTGCTTGCAATTTTAAATGTGTTATCTTTTTATGAATTGCGATTTGAATAGTTGAGATATTATGGATCGAGAATATTTGTGAAATGTGTTTTGAGATTCATGCTACGATAGCCTTGCTGGCCCTGCTCCTGGGCTAATGTGGGAGTGTTTGCCCTGATTCTGGGCTTATTATATATTGCTCACATATGGAATATGTGGGTGTTTCCCTACCATTGGGATTGAAATGGCCCCTGACATCACCAATGTACTTATTTGAGTTGATTTCTCAGGGTAACAGTACTGTCTTAACTTTGGTCAAAGGTAAACGACCCCTGGCTGTATGGGATGAGTTGTTAGACCTTGTGCTGGTCTTTTTGAATATTCTTTTACTGAAACAGTTATTTTAACTTAACTTGATCCATAAATATTTTTTCTTGTTCTTATTTATATGATTCAGTTGTACTCACTAAGCATGTGGTTAGCTCACGCATATTTATGCGATACTCTTTCAGGTGTTTGAGAATAGAAGTTGGTCCACTGTATAGCTGTCGTCGTTGGTGCATCTTTTACTTTGTTTTGTGAGGAAGGTTGATTGTATCATAGATTACAGTTTTTAGCATTTTATTTTTAGCGAGTTGTTGTAATTTATTGTTGACATATGCTATGGGATGTGGCCCAGTATGAGAGGTTGTTGTCTTGTGTGATATTGTACACTCCAAGTTTCTTTTATATAAGAGGTTCTTTTAAAGTTTGTCTTTTAGTACTTAGTCATTTGGTTTGATATTAGAGGTGCTGCCACGTCACATTCTTGGATGATTCCATTATATCATCGGGATTGGGGTGTGACAGATTTTGGTATCAGAGCTAGAGTTTGTGAGGTTCTGTAGACTTGTCGAGTCAAGTTGTGACAGTGGACCCTAGGGTGTCTTTGTGTCTAGTGGAGTGGACGTTGTACCTTGTATGTCATGCATAATTATTACACATGATTTATTTGTGATTTAAATGACAGTGTGATCATGGATCCTGAACATCAAGTACATACTTAGGAAGAGGTATCTTCGGCTTCAGCAGTAGGGCAGGGGCAGGAACTTCAAGCACAGGAAGGTCATGAAAGGCAGAATGTGGTAGAAGAAATTGCAATTGACCCGGTTAGGCAAGTTCAAGAGGCAATGGCTAGAATGATAGAAACACAGGCCAAGTATTTTGAAATGCAGTTAACCCAACCATTACCAATAGAGAAGCCACTGGTGGATTCTAGCACTATTTTGTATAAGAATTTCAAAGGGATGGATCCACCTACCTTCACGGGAACCAAAGGAGAGGAAGACGCGGAGAATTGGATGAAAAGGATGAAACAGATTTTCAGAATTATGGATGTAACTGATAAAGAAAAGCTTAAACTTGCCACATTTATGCTTACCGAGGAGGCTTATCATTGGTGGGAATCTACAGAGAGGATATTGATTGCTATACCAACAGGGATAGTTGCAGCTCCACCTATAGTGACATGGACAAATTTTGAGGAGGCTTTTAATGAAAAATATTTTTCTGAATACTACCAAAGTGAGAAGCGGCGGGAATTTCTACTATTGGAGCAAGGTTCAATGTCTACGACTGACTATGTGACAAAATTTACAGCTCTGTCGCATTTTGCACCAACCATGGTTTCAACAGAAAAGGCCAGATGTGGAAAGTTCCAGATGGGCTTAAATTCTCGAATTCAGCCAAGAGTTTCTTTGTTTGAGGAGCATGATTTTAAAAAGTTAGTGAGTAAATCAAAAATAGCTGAAAAAGATATTGAGAAAGCAGACGGAAGACGTGAGCAGTTTAAGAAGTCTCGTACTGATAACCAACCGCAGCAAAAAGGACAAGGCAACAAATCAGTTGGTTGGGGTGGACAAAGTTCTCAGCCAATTAGAAGTTCTCCATCCCAGTATACCAAGTTTTCTTTTGATAGAGGACAGGGTTCTGTAGGACCGAGACGGGGTGCATTGAATCAATCACAGGGATCTCAAGGGAGAGGTTATTCTGGTTCTCGCAATTCAGAAGTGGTATGCTTCAAATGTAATCAGAAAGGGCATTATGCTAGGGATTGCACAGTGATTACAGATGGTCCTCCAAAATGTTTTACTTGTGGTCAGCCAGGCCATATGCGATGGGCATGTCCCCAAAATGTGACAGAGGCATCATCAGTTGGGAGTGCACCTACAGGAGGAGGCAGGGGTTCAGGTAGTAATTCTCGAGGCAGAGGCACCGGATCTTCGTCTAGACCTATGGTTCAGGGTAGGGTGTTTGCAACAACACAGCAAGATGCGCATGTTACTCCTGATGTAGTTACAGGTACGCTCTCTATTGTTGGTAGAGATGAGCATATTTTGATAGATCCTGGCTTTACGCATTCATTTGTGTCATCAGCATTTGCCATGCATTTAGATAGACCATTGACCTTATTAGACTGTGGTTTGTCTATATCTACCCCAATCGGAGAGATAATTGTGATTCAGGCTATCTACAAAGACGGTGATGTTCATGTGGGGGACATAGAATTACTGGTTGACTTATTACCTTTGAATATGCAAGACTTTGATGTCATTTTGGGGATGGACTGGTTATCATTTTATCATGCCAGTATTGATTGTTTTCGCAAGGAGGTAACATTTCAGATCCCAGGACAATCATCATTTAGTTTTTGTGGAGACCGCAATGTTGCTCCAAGTTGTCTTATTTCTGCTTTGAAGGCAAGAAAATTGTTAAGAAAAGGGTGTCAGGGCTATTTAGCGCATGTTGTTGATACAAGGATTTCTGGTACACACTTAGCAGATATACCTGTAGTATGTGAATTTCCTGATGTGTTTCTAGAGGAATTGCCGGGTTTGCCTATTGACAAGGAAATAGAATTTACTATTGAACTATTACCGGGCACAGCTCCAATTTCTATTGCACCGTACAGAATGGCACCAGTAGAACTCAAAGAATTAAAAGTTTAGTTACAAGACTTACTTGATAGGGGGTTTATCAGGCCTAGTGTATCACCTTGGGGAGCACCAGTGTTATTTGTTAAGAAAAAAGATGGGACTATGCGGCTTTGTATTGACTATCGACAATTGAACAGTGTGACCATCAGAAATAAATATCCATTGCCACGTATTGATGATTTATTTGATCAATTACAAGGAGCTATAGTGTTTTCCAAGATTGATCTTCGTTCTGGGTACCATCAATTGAGAGTTAGAGATAGTGATATTTCTAAGACAGCTTTTCGTATTAGGTATGGCCATTATGAATTTTTGGTTATGCCTTTTGGTTTAACTAATCCTCCTGCGGCTTTTATGGATTTGATGAATCGGATATTCCAACCTCATCTAGACTCGTTTGTGATTGTCTTTATTGATGATATTTTGATTTACTCACGGAGCAAGGAGGATCATAAGGAGCATTTGTACACTGTGTTACAAACTTTGAGAGAAAGAAAGTTATATGGGAAATTGAGCAAATCTGAATTTTGGCTAGATCAAGTGGTATTTTTAGGTCATGTTGTTTCAGGTGATGGTATTTCAGTTGATCCAAAGAAAATTGAGGCTGTTGTAAATTGGAAAAGGCCGACCAGTGTGACTGAAGTTCGTAGTTTCTTGGGCTTAGCTGGTTATTATCGTCGCTTTGTGCAAGGTTTTTCTGTTATTGCCAAGCCATTAACTCAGTTGACTAGGAAAGAGGTGAAATTTGTTTGGACAGATCATTGTGAACAGAGCTTTCAAGAATTGAAAACTAGACTAGTCACAGCACCTGTGTTGACTATTCCTTTGGGAAGTGGAGGATTTGTGATCTACAGTGATGCATCACATCAGGGTTTGGGTTGTGTACTGATGCAACATGGAAAGGTTGTGGCCTATGCCTCTAGGCAATTGAAAACTCATAAACGTACCTATCCAACACATGATCTTGAGCTGGCAGCTATTGTATTTGCGTTGAAGCAATGGAGGCATTATCTTTATGGAGAGACATGTGAAATTTTTACGGATCATCAAAGTTTAAAGTATTTGTTTACACAGAAAGATTTAAACATGAGGCAGCAGAGATGGATAGAACTAATCAAAGATTATGATTGTGTTATTCTCTATCACCCAGGAAAAGCTAATGTTGTAGCTGATGCCTTGAGCCGGAAGTCTTCTGGAAGTCTGGCATATCTTTGAGTTGTTAAAACAAACATGTTTTCTGATTTGAAGTCTTTAAGGGTTAATTTGGCAATGAAGAACAATGGGGCTTTGCTAGCAATTCTTACTTTGAAACCACTACTTGTTGAAATAATTCAAGAAGCTCAAAACTCTGACCCACGGTTAATGAAAATTAAGGATGAGGTGAAAAATGGAGTTCAGACTGACTTTATTGTTAAAGAAAATGGTACTTTGATGTTTGGAACTCGACTTTGTGTACTGGATGATGCTACGTTGAAGAGAGAGATTCTTGAAGAGGCACACAGTTCAGCTTATGCTATGCACCCAGGCAGTACAAAGCTTTATCGTGACCTCCGAGAACACTATTGGTGGACAGGTATGAAAAGAGAAATAGCAGATTTTGTGGCAAAGTGTCTAGTATGTCAACAAATTAAGGCAGAACATCAACGTCCAGCAGGTTTGTTACAGCCTTTACCTATTCTGGAGTGGAAATGGGAGCATATTACTATGAACTTTGTTTCGGGTTTGCCTTGCACTCAAAAAGGACATGATTCTATTTGGGTGGTTGTTGATAGATTAACTAAATCTTCTCATTTCTTGCCTATTAAGACTACCTTTGGTCTTGATAAGTTAGCTCAATTATATGTTGATGAGATTGTTAGACTACATGGTGCACCTGTTTCTATCATTTCAGACAGAGATTCTAGATTTACTTCTAAATTCTGGCCTAGTTTGCAGCATGCTATGGGTACTTCATTGAAATTCAGTACTGCCTTTCACCCTCAGATAGATGGACAATTAGAGCGTACTATACAGACTCTTGAAGATATGTTGCGAGCTTGTGTATTGGAATTTCAGGGTAATTGGGATGTGCATCTACCTCTTATGGAGTTTGCTTATAATAATAGTTACCAGGCTACCATTGAGATGGCACCTTACGAAGCTTTATATGGGAGGAGGTGTAGAACTCCAGTGTGTTGGAGTGAAGTTGGAGAGAGGAAGCTCTTAGGCCCAGAAATTGTTCAAGTTACTACTGACAGAATCAAAGTGATACAGGACAAATTGAAAATTGCTCAGAGCAGACAAAAGAGCTATGCTGATAAAAGAAGAAGAGATTTGGAATTTGAAAAAGGAGATTATGTATTTTTACGTGTTTCTCCTTGGAAGGGCATAATGAGATTTGGCAAGAAGGGAAAGTTGAGTCCACGGTACATTGGTCCTTTTGAAATTGTTGTGCGTGTCGGTGTGACAGCTTATAGATTGGCATTGCCACCAAAACTGTCTCAATTACATGATGTGTTCCATGTATCGATGCTTAGAAGGTATTTGCCAGATCCATCACATGTTTTCACAGTCGAACCAGTAGAACTGAGTAAAGATTTGACATATGTGGAGCAACCAGTACAAATTTTAGATACGAGAGATCAAGTTCTTCGCACCAAGACTATCCCTCTAGTCAAGGTACTGTGGCGTAGTCACTCAGTGGAGGAAGCAACATGGGAAACTGAAGAGAGTATGAGGAGTCAATATCCGTACTTGTTTCAATCAGGTAAGTCAATTTCGGGGACGAAATTCTTATTAGAAGGGAAGAGTTGTGAGACACGAATCATACATCTCTTACATTATCATGCATCTTTGTAGTTTAAAAAAAAAAAATTGTTTGTAAGGATTTGCTTGCATGAAATTCAATTCTTTGGTGTGTTAAAATTTTAGCTCCCTACAAATTGTGAGTAAACAAAATAAGTGAATAAATAAATAATTTGGATGTCTATATTATATACATATAATATATATACAGGTGGTGGTATAGTTTATTATGTCTAAAAACCTTAAGGGTGACTAGTGTAATTAGACCAAATAAAGATAGGAATGTTTATAAGGTTGACACGTAGTGTTCATGTTTAATGACAAAGAGGTGGGTTTGACCTCTTCTTACTCTTTAACATATAACAAAACCATTTGAGACAAATAGAAAGAAGTATAGTTCGGCAGAGGGGCAACACAGTGGAGAGAAATCGAGAGAGGAAGGGGGGAGGAGAAGCATTCGGAGAAAAGCAACAAAAAAATATCCTATTATAGGAATTGGTAAGAAATTTTATATTAATTGAATCATTAAATTACATCCTACGTGTTAATTCCTTATGTTTCTTTGATTTTAAATTGATTTAATGAAACCAAATTACTGGAAATTTGCTAGGTATTTGGCTGTGGTATTTAAGTATTAACAATTTATTTAGAGTTTTGGGTTCAAGTGAATAAAGTGAAACTTATTTACTGGAAATATGTCTTCGAATTTTGTAATAATACTTATAATATGTTAAGGATATATAATTCCTACATCTTGGTATTTTATAACTATTAGCTACATGAGGTGAAATTTCATATTACGTGATGGAAGTGCTAATTAAGTGCTGAAAATTGTTCTTTAAGGAGCTGTTTATTTAATCTAAAATGAAGGCTTATTTTAAATAATTGCTACTCTTGTTTCATGAGTTGAAAGTCTGAATGAGTGAGTTGGACTAAATTCATTTAGTAAATTTATATATATTTTTAGACTATTAAGTTTTCGAATGCTTTTGAAGTCTAATGTTGGTAGGGAAGCATTGACCTTACCCTACCCAATTTGCATATAATACGAAGCATGTATTTATGTATTGGTAGTTGTATATGTATTTGAAACAATGAAGATTCTGATTGTTAATCTCAATTAATAAAATTATGAACCCAATTTTATTAGCATATTGCATTTTTATTTATAGATTATGTAATAAATTTCAATTGCTTATTTGCATTATTGTATGACTCGTTTTAGGTTCAGTGACATCTACGCCCACTTCAGCTCCGTCTAGAAGTTAAGGTGAGGTCCCGGTTAATTCGGTTATTTTTGGAAAGGTGAGTACAAGAATTATATAAATTAGAACTAAAATATCTTGCTTGCAATTTTAAATGTGTTATTTTTTTATGAATTGTGAGTTGAATAGTTGAGATATATGGGATGAGTTGTTAGACCCTTGGCTATATGGGATGAGTTGTTAGACCTTGTGCTGGTCTTTTTGAATATTCTTTTGCTGAAACAGTTATTTTAACTTAACTTGATCCATAAATATTTTTTCTTGTTCTTATTTATATGATTCAGTTGTACTTACTGAGCATGTGGTTAGCTCATGCATATTTATGCGATACTCTTTCAGGTGTCGGTCCACTGTATAGCTGTTGTCGTTGGTGCATCTTTTACTTTGTTTTGTGAGGAAGGTTGATTGTATCATAGATTACAGTTTTTAGCATTTTGTTTTTAGCGAGTTGTTGTAATTTATTGTTGACATATGCTGTGGGATGTGGCCTAGTATGAGAGGTTGTTGTCTTGTGTGATATTGTACACTCCAAGTTTCTTTTATATAAGAGGTTCTTTTAAAGTTTGTCTTTTAGTACTTAGTCATTTGGTTTGATATTAGAGGTGCTGTCACGTCACATTCTTGGATGATTCCATTATATCATCGGGATTGGGGCGTGACAGGAAAACCGGACCTGTTACACCCCTACTCTTACACAAAGAGAATATAATGCTAATGTATGCTATCCAGGCAAGCACATACAAACCATGCCAATATGCAGCACGTTTACACCCATAAGACATAAAGTACTCCCATGGTCTCAAGGTACTCTAACCATGCTCTGATACCAAGTTGTCACGCCCTTAATTTTTTATTATATTATTATCACAATTTATCATGATTAAAACTTCGCAAATACCCAATAGATGACCCATAAGTCCCAAATCATTTCATTCATGAATAGGAAAAGTCAGGTTTAAGGAGATCACAAATTATAATATCAGAGTTAAACGTTTTACACTACCTTGTTACTGTAAAGAATAAAGTTGAAAATGAATTACAATACATCTTTCGAAAATTTAATATAAAGACGCTAACTCTAGTCAAAAGTCTTCAAAGAAAGTCATGCATCACCACATGCATGTCACGCACTCCGTGCTATGTGTCTGGGACGATACCTAAAAAAGATAAGATGAGCTACAAAGTCCAGTAGGAATGTAACTGCCCATAACATATCAATATGAGATGCTATGGCATATGACATGAACAATTTATGACAAAATAAACACGTTATGAAACTACATCCTCAACTTTCAATATCAATACTTCCCTATCCATTTCATGGGTCAAGAATATATTCCATCACCTCATTAACTATTTCACCATTTCGTATATCTCGTTCAATGTTAATTCCTTTAAAACAGCACCTCACTGAAGGTGGCCAAACGAAGTATATCATTTTACTAGCATTATTTCCTCGAGAAGCTAAATAATTTTCATGCCCAGCACCACTCCCTCAAGGAGGCTAGCATCGGTTCATATTATGAGCACATCTCTTTACGGAGGCTAGATCATAATTCTTTTATCAATGTCACTAGCACATCTCCACCCGGAGGATAGACTATAATTCATTTATCAATATCTGTCACACTCCAAACTTTTAGGGTATGAAATAAGTAATGGAACAATGCAAACCAAAACTTAACATAAGCATAACTCTAATAAACTGAAATAAATCTCTAATAACTAATAATCAACTATCAAATAACAAACAATCGATCCTAACTAATCAGAATATAAACTAATCAAAACAGACACACAATACCCGAAAAAATAAATAAATAAAGTCTAAAAATCTCCAACTAAACATCTAAACATAAATATTATTAAAGATTTAAATTCTATCTAGCATACCGAGACATCTTCATACACGAGATCTAAGTCCTCGGGTCCACGTTATCACCTGTAAATTGTTAATTTACAAAAAAAACATAAGCCAAAACTCGAGTAGGAAGTCATATTGAAAATATCGACATATTGAATAAAGTACGCTCACATCAATAATATAATATGCATAATGACAATATAAACTATTGACTAAATTGTTAGGGACCGATTCTCGAGACCCAGTGATGAACGCGTACAGTTTATGCAACAAAAAATTATGAAACCCTAGTAGGCAGAATTAGGGTTCATACTTTTGAGATCTGTCTAGTTTGATCTCGGTTGTTTTCAATAGTTTGATTTTGATGAAACTTTGAACACGGCTGGATTGATCTCGCTCGACTGACCTTGAGATCTTCTACCGTAATCCTATTGCACCTTAATCACGTACCGAGAGTGGAATCAAAAATCATGATCTCTTTGCCTTCATAGAAACTCTCTCAATAATTCAATTATTAAGTTGTATCTAACCTAGAAGGTATAACGGTGTTTATATAGGCTACGATAGGGACCCTTTGGAGAAGTATGGGCTGGACTTCCTATATAATTTGGGATTCCTGATGCAACCTAGATTAATTCCGAATTATATAAATTATAATTCATACCACTACCGAATTATAATTGCACTCCCCTCCCATATCTCAAAATTATATTTCGAGCTCCATGTTATTAAATTCTTATTTATCTCCCCATGTTAAGATTACAGATACATGTTGATTAAAATAAATTACTGACAATTTATTTAATCAACATCTATAAAATTCCTTGAGACCTTCGATTTAACTTATTCATTATGTCAGATACTAATATCCACCTGCAGAGTTTGACATAATCAAAACTTATAAGCTTCCTCAAGAGAATATCATCAATCCTTATAAAGAGACGTGGATTCCATTGATAATTAATAGTTGTCATACACTTAATATTGTGACCCAACTCATCGAGACTATTGGCGCACAAGGCCTACTCTATAATGAATCAAAGTCAACAACATTAAATGTATACATCGATTAATTATCTTTGGATTAAGAGTACAAGCACATATAATAACCATAAGGTGTAAATTGTATTTTATTGTCAGTATAAATACAATTACCTCAAAGTGGTCCTGTCCAATACACACAAAGTGTACTAACACAATGAGCTAAAACTATACCATTTTTCGTAGTCAAGACTGACCTACTGAAACACTGTGTTACAGTCCTACTGGTGGTGTGTCCAATTCCACCTAAGACCGTGAACTAAAAACTTATATTCTACAAGAACTGATAATCTGATCCGCTGTATGTAAGCCAAACTCTACACACCAGATTATCTACTATGTGGAATAAAAGATACTCATGCACAATATGATAAGATATAATGTAAACATTTGCCCATAAAGATTCTCATCAAGAAAGAAATAATTATTTAAATAATTTAAATAAATATTAATCCATTACGTTAAGTCATAGCTTTTAGTATAATATCCTAACAAATAGGGACTGTATCCTCTCCATCCTCTTACTAATCCAGCTTAGGTTCTTGCTACCACTTCTATATCTTCTACTGCAGATTTGTGGCACAAAAGATTGGGGTACCCTCATTTGCATCTACTTCAATTACTTTGTAAGAGCTATAGTTTACCTATAATAAAACCATTGAGCATGGATTGTTACTCATGCAAAGTTGCTAAAAGCCATAAGCTCCCCTTTACTACATTTGCTTCTATTTCTACTAAGCCCTTTCAACTACTTCACATGGATGTTTGGGGCCCTGCTCCAGTTGTTTCCTTTAGCGGTTACAAATATTATTTGCTTTTGGTGGATGATTTCATTAGGTATAGTTGGTTATTTCCTTTGCATGCCAAGTCTGAAGTCTCATTTCATCTTCAAGCCTTTAAAACCTTTGTTTCTAATCAGTTTGGTTGTGATATTAAGGTCATGAGATCAGACAGTGGTGGTGAATTCCTTAATTATCTCATGAAACAATTTTTCTCTCTTTTTGGTAGTTTTCACGAGACCTCCAGTCCATATACACTGGAACAAAATGGATTGGTTGAACGCAAACATCGACATATTATTGAAACCGCCATAGCTCTATTACATCAGTCTCACCTTCCCATTTTATTCTGGCTTGAGACTATCACCACTGCATTGTACTTAATCAATCGTTTACCTCAATCTTTTATTCATTTTCAAGTCCCCTTTCACCTACTATATCAGCGTTCCCCTGATTACCATTCTCTTAAACCATATGGTTGTTGCTGTTTCCTGTGGTTACGACCCTATAGCTCTAACAAATTACTTCCCCGTTACATTCCTTGCATTTTTCTTAGTTATTGTCCAACAAGCAAATGTTATCGATGTCTTGATCCTCATACCAAAAAGGTTTATATATCTAGGCATGTTCAATTTCTGGAACATGACTTTCATATCTACAACTTGTAGCTCAAAAACCTTTATCCTTTCCTATTTCTTCTTCTACTCAATCTTAGCCTCCATCTTCATTTGTTCTACCTCAGCTTCCTCCAGGTCCACTTTCCTTTATTTCTTCCTCTCTAGTATTATCTCCTGTTGTTTCTTCTTCTCCTTCATCAAATTCTTCTCCACATTTATCCCCTCCTTCATTTGCACCTACATCCTCTTCTTCTACAGATTTCCTAGTCCTCCTATTTGCTCTACTAGTCCTATTTCTCCTGTTTCTCGTGTCTCTCATTCTATGACCACGAGATCCAAAAATGGTATCATACTTCCCAAAGTTCCCTTCTCTCTTGTTTCTATTTCCCAAGCTCCAACGACTGAACCTGCGAGTTTCAAGGAAGCTATGCAATATTTTGAATGGAAAAAGGCAATGTCAGAGGAATATCAAGCTTTAATGTCCCAACAAACCTGGTCTCTTGTTCCTCTCCCTTCTGATTGTTCTGCCATCGACTGCAAGTGGATTTTCAAAATTAAAAGGAATGCTGATGGTAGTGTTGCAAGGTATAAAGCCCAATTGGTGGCTCAAGGATTCCAGCAAACTGCTGGATTGGATTACTCTGAAATATTTAGCCCGGTTGTGAAACAACAAACAGTTTGCGTGGTTCTAACTTTGGCTGTTAATTCTAGTTGGGAAGTGAGACAATTAGATATTTCTAATTCCTTTTTACATGGCAAACTACAAGAAGCAGTCTATCTCAAACAACCGCAAGGTTATGTTGATCCAATTTATCCTGCCTATTTATGTCATCTTCATAAGGCTCTCTATGGTCTCAAGCAAGCTCCACGTGCATGGTATGCTATGTTGTCTCGATGCTTGCTTAAACAAGGTTTTGTGAATATTCAAGCCGATATCTCACTCTTTATTCTGCAAAAAGGACAAGACCTTATTTTCTTTCTTATGTATGTTGACGATATTCTGGTTACCGGCATTAATCCTGTTCTTATTCAACAAATTATCACTAGTCTCAGTTTGGACTTCGCCTTGAAGGATCTTGGCCCGTTGCATTATTTTTAGGGTATTAAGGTTACTTTAATCCTACGGGTCTTGTTCTCTCTCAACATAAGTATGCCAATGTATTACTTGCGAAGGTTGGCATGACTGACTGTCGGGCCTATGGCACTTCGTCTGCCATTAAATCCTGTACTCTACTTGATGACACAGTTTTTCCCAATCCTGACCTCTACAGAACCATTGTTGGTTCTTTGCAAAATCTTACTTTAACCAGATCGGACATTGCGTTTGCTGTGAATCAAGTCTGCCAACATATGCATTGCCCATTAAATACCCATTTTAATGCTGTCAAACGCATCTTGCGCTATATTCAGGGTACTCTGCGTCATGGGTTGCATTTTGTGGAAGGACAACCTCGGATTAATGCTTATTCAAACGCTGACTGGGCTGGCTATGATAGTGATCAAAGATCAATCAGTGGTCTTTGTGTTTTCACAGGTGCTAATCTCATCTCTTCGTCTACTAAGAAGCAGCCTACTGTTGCTAAATCATCCACTGAGGCTTGAGTACAAGACCTTGGCCAATCTTGCTCCTGAACTCATTTGGTTCCAATAGTTGTTCTCTGATCTCCACATCACTCACACTACTAGTGTTCCTGTTCTTTGGTATGACAATATGTCTGCTAGGCTAGATGTCTTTGTTCTTTGATTCGAATAAATGCCATGTTTGGCCATGTTTTTGCGTTAGGCGCATTGTTTTGGAATTTGTGACATATTTAGGAAATGATTCGAGGCCATATTGCATGATTTGACCACATATGAGTCCCGTAAACCTTTATTTTGAGCCTTGTCCAGACCAATTCTTTTTTAAACCAATAGGTATCTGGACGATATAAGGTTGGAAGAATGATAGGGGTGTGTGTATTTCAGATTTGATAAGTCATCCAATTGGGGTACTTTTTGACCATTCGGTTGGTGCACAATGGTCTTAGCAATACTGAGATGTTGCAAGATCAGTCATCTAGTTGGTAGGTTTTGAGTCATCTGTTGGACTGTTGAAACAAAGAAAAAAATGAAATATTGCAATCTAAGTTATCCTGTTGGACCATTTTGAATCATCCGGTCGAGCTTCAAGATAGTGGGCGGAGTAGAAATACAGAGAGTTTAGTCATCCGATTGGTAGGTTTTGGTTCATCCAGTCAACTACCAGGAAGTAGAATTGAGATGCTGCGAGCTAGGTTGTTTGGATGGTGTACAATATGACCATCCGCTTGATCAAGGCAATTTTAGAGAAAAGACCAAGGGTATAAATGCCCTTCTCTCCCTCTTATTTTCATTTCAAACAATGAGAGAAGAAATTGAAGAGGCACTGTGCGATTCCAAGGTGTAACCGTCGATTTCCCTCCTCTCTTAGTGGTTCTCTCTCCTCTCTCAGTTGGCCATCATCAGTGGTTGGAGCAAAGGGTTTGTTACAGTGGTTCTCCATTTCTAGGGTTCGTTTGGTTGGGCCACGAATCAAAGTATCGGGTGAGTTTGTCCTTCCCTCTTCCATTTCGATCATACCCCTCATGATGAAGGGTATAGTGATTAACAAACCTACTGGGAATGATTTGAGTCACGACAGTGACTCGGATTGGATGCACGAACCCCCTCCACTAGTTAAAAGCAAAAGAAAGACACCCATGGTTCCTACCAAATCCTAAACCCAACAACCCTCTAAAACCAAACCTACTCCTCCACCAAAGTAAAAATCAACTCCTTTCACAAAGAAACCAAAGTCAGAGAGGGTGGTACATGAAGTGGTAAAGAAAGAGGTAGTAGTGGAAGAAATTCAGGAGGAAGAAGAAGAAGAAGAAGAAGAAGAAGAAGAAGAAGAAGAAGAAGAGGGAGAGGGTGAGGGTGAGGGTGAGGAGGCCGATGACGAATCCGAATCCGATGACGAATCTGAATCTAATGATGACAGTGATGATGAGGATGGGGATGATCCCAAGTTTGACCTTGAAGGATTTGTTTTTGGGGATGCGCCAGTAGGAGAGTCTAGCCATGCCCAAGATCCTATAATTGTGGGACCCGGGGTGGATGCAGAGGCCACAATGCCTAGAGCTAACCCGATTGTTGACCCTCCAACTGAGTAGGTCTCAGAGCCATCCACCAAGACAGTGGTGAATCCTATAGTTGACTTACCCGAGCCTTCAGTTGAGTAGCCAAAATACCTGGCACCGAGCCTACAGTTGAACCTATAGCTGGCTTAGTTGATCCTCCGTTGGAGTAGTCTTGGTATTTGGCTATTGTTCCTATGCCAGATCCCCCAGTTTTACCTCTGCCAGTAGCACCAGGAGAAGCTCAGATGATGACAACGATGTCTAGATCATAGAGTACATCGAGCCGCTGGCAGTTGAGTACCCTTAGTCACCGTCTGGATGTTACACTCAACCCCCGTTATGTTTTTGTCTAGCCAGTACCACAGGCTATGTTTTGTGTAGTAATAGATTAGGATGCTTTATTTTCTTTTTATGTTGATTAGTTCGAACTCTTGAATTGATGTGGGGTGAGTTGAATTGCACAGTTGATGCATGATCTGTAGGCAGTTAGGAAGTGTCGGCCATGGGTAGTTCGACCCTGTGCCACATATGTAGCCAACACTCTTTTGTACATCCTCCTTTTTGTAAACCCAAGAGGTCATTACAATCTATAAAAGCCCTCGTTTGATCCTAAAGTATGCTTGAATTCTGCATTGATATTGTGGCATGGTTTAGATGATGGCATATTTTTCTTGTTTTACATTTCACTTTCTTGTATAGATACACCTCTATTTTTTATTTATGCGCCGTAATATTGAATGCTTAGTCTCTTTTTGTCCAACTATTGCATTTCTTAGCGCATTCGCATGTGGGATATGCTTCGAACTATTTATCGAGTAAATTCATTGTGAGAGTTCCCGTGAGTTTTGGAGTCGAGGCTTGCTGATTACCTCGAGCTTACGTACCAAAAGTATTCAAATTGTTCGGTATGGTTTATGATATAATTCACATGAGAGAGCCTAGCTAGCTAGTGTTTTGTTGATATGCACGCACTTGTAGATTTGTCCGCGAGCATAAGAGTTGTTACTTGATAGTTGAATATGGGGGATAACTTGTGAGACCCCAATCCAAAATAAAAATAATAATAATAATAATAAATAGTAATATAAAATAATAGAAAATACTATGAATAAATTAAAATTTTGATTGAATTAAGAAACAGAGATTTTTTAGGCCAATTAAGTAGTTTATTTAACAAATGAGGAAATACTCCAACACTATTTTAGGGATAAATGAAGTTGGTTCAAAACATAATCAGAGACCGAGGAATAGTTCGATAAATTATTTTAAACATTAATGATAACTGGAGGTTAATCTCGATATTGTTCTAGGGGACAATCGGACGAGATTCGGAGTTCTTAGAATTTACTTATTTATCTTTGACGAAAGGATAAGAACAAAAGATTGATACTTATCCATTATGGGGGATAACTGACACGGGGAAATCAAAATTTTGCCACCACCTGCTTCTAATTCCCTATAAATAGCCTAAGTTTTCTAATCAAATTCATAAGAGGAAATCTGAAAGTGAAATTGAGAGAACAGACGAGAAAAGATACGCAAAGAAAAGAAGCTCAAGATTCGAAGAATATTTTTTTTGGGATCTTATCAACGGCGAGGCACGGTGTTGAATAAACTCCACGTCACTCAAGGTGAGTCCGGATATACCCATTTACCTGTGATTTTTTTTTTAAGATATGCCCCAAAAATAGAAATTTGCTATATTTTGTCAACAAGAAAAAGAAAAAGAAAAGGGAAAATTGTTATATAATAAATTTACGTATGCATGAGATATTATTAAAATTGCTGACGATGATCATATAAATATCATCTCGTGAAATGTGAATTCCGGTGATTCCCTGACCGCTGGGGGTGTGACAAGCGGTGGTTTGATACAAGGTTGGGTCCCACGGCCAGGTGGCATCGGATGACGTCATGCCAAATATGTGTTATATTTCAAAGGGTAACTCCCTTAATCTAGTTCTGGCATATACACCGAAGAATCAATTGTTGAATTTATTTCATTGATTATTTCTGTTTAAAACACAACAAACCGTTAATTCCAGTATTGATATAACCCACGGGTTATGAAAATTATATATTATTTATATATACGTCCTCGGCCACGGCCTATGGACCCAATCATAAGTGTTGTCAATATATTAATAAATTATTCTTTTTTTTTAATTATGTCGTGTAAAATCTGTAAAATGGTATATCTAGATTCATACTAGCTGTAAGCTAATGGGTGTTGCCTTGCAACACAACAGAACCCATGGCAGGACCTGGCGGACAATGAAGAATTAATCAGCTAAATCTCACGCTTTGAATTTTGTAGTTGAAAACTTATGTAGATATAGAGTTCTATTTTGTTATGTTGAGGTCATGTTAGACCAGTGCTACGGTTTGTAATAAATATCAGATAAGCATGCTTTTAATTTAATAATGATTGTCAGGTTTACACGTCATTGATGTTATTTTTTTTTTATTGAGCAAATAACGCTTCCGCTAAACTCTACAGCATGTCAAGGGTTAAATAAAATAATTCGATAAAGTTCATAAACTCTTAATTAACGTAGGAGGCCTTAGCGTGTAGAACCGTTGGCCGGTCACTAATTCGTTCCAATTTGGAATGGGTCGTGACAAGAGTTGGTATCAGAGCCTTAGTTTGTGAACTTTAAAAAAAAAAACTTAAAACTCAAGGACAAAATTATTGAAACACGATCGTTGCACACGACATGTTTAATTTATATGTTATTGGTTCTTGAATTACTCTTTATATTTATTTAATGTTGGATCCATGTACTGGTATTGACAAGACTATATCTTGTTTGCCATAGGTATGACGAACACAGATAGCAGTGAAGACAGCATGGGGCGCTATAGGATCAACACTAGTGGTATCGAAGACAACGGAGGTGACTCGTTGGAAACCAAGATCTGTAATCTGGCTGCAGATATCGCGTACGATGAAATGAAGAGGGTAGCAGATAGCAAGCCTTGCGCCGTATGACTATAGGATCGGAAGTGTTAAGGCGAGCTATCTGGTGGACAGGGAACGAAGAAGGTTACAAGGCCATGATAGAGGCGATACTGAGAAGCGGTGACCCTAATAGGTGTGAAGGGCGAACTACATTTGAGGCAGGGGAAGGTTCTAGAGTTGTTGAGACGCAAGTGCAGGAAGAAGTGGCCTCAAATGAAGTTCCTGAAACAAAAGAAAGTAGAGTGTCAGGGAAACCAGAGGCAAATGGTGCGTATGATGTGGTGGTAATAAGTAGCGACGATGAAGAAGATCCAAGGGAACCAGGGACCCCGAGGGCCCCAGCAGGACCCCAAGGAATAAGGAGGAGCGGATCTGAAGACTCAGTCAATGGGCCAGAGGAAAAATGAAGTGTTGAATAGAGATAGCTGTAAATAAGGGTTGTTAAGTCTTGGGAGTAGCGGGGGAAAAAGAATTCCTTTTGCTTTTAGGAATTCATTTTGGGGATTCACATGTATATAGGTAGTAGTATGTGACTAGTAAGGAGGTACCAGATAGAATGATAGGTTATGGGGGGAAATATTTTTTGGGACTTGGAGCTAACTTATCCTTTTGTTGTAATTAGAACTTAGTTATAATCTATCGGCATGGTTTTTAAATATTGTTTAATATTATACAAGCATGTTGTGTATGAGTGCATTCTAAATGAGATGTTTCTCTTAAATATTGTTATATAAAACGTTGTATGTATTTATAACGAGAACATTAATATTGCTGGATACAGTGTAATGGATGCCACCACAGGATCAACAAATACTACTAATAACGACCAAACAAACAATGATGGGAATAGTAGCGCAGGAAACCAATTTGCAGAATTGAGAACCATTTTGCAGCAATTGGTAGGGACCATTCAAACCCAACAACAGTTCCTACACACCCATCTGGTGCAACCACAACCACTCACGCCACAACCAGAAACTATAACAACAGGAAATGTCGAGATACGGCCAGCGGCACCAGAAGTTGCCTCACAACCAAACCCAACAGGAACTGATGCTGAAGCAATTCGAGAATTTTTGAAGTTGAAACCTACATCTTTCAGTGGAGGTATGGACCCGATGAAGGCTAAGGAATGGATTGAGGAACTAGACAAGAGTTTTCGTCTAATTAGGAGTAACGAGTATCAGAAGGTTGAAATGGGATCATATCTGTTAACCGGAGAGGCTAACCGTTGGTGGAATCTGATGAGGGTCAGGGAGCCAAGGATGACGTGGGAACAATTTGGGGTTGTTTTCAAGGAGAAGTACATGCCAAGGGCCATGCAGTCAGCAAAATGTCAGGAGTTTGAGCAACTCAAACAAAGAGGAACAATGACTATGTCAGAATACGAAGCTGCCTTTACTAATTTGGCTGAGTATGCACCACATCTGATAATGACAGATGAGATGAAAGCCCGAAGGTTCGAGGAAGGGCTTAGACATGACATTAAGAGGTTAGTGCGACCATTGCAGATGCCAACTTATGCTATCGTGTTGGATCGTGCACTACTAGTAGAGCAGGATGTGGATGAGAATCGGAGATACCAGGAGGGGAAACGACGTCAACCAATGCAAGTTGGTGGAACAAATAACCAGAAACGTCAACATATTGGGGGTTGGAATAGGAACGAGGGTGGTACACAAGGGTCTGTGCCGGTGTGCCGAATTTGTGATAAGAGACACCATGGGGAGTGCTGGAGGAGGAGTGGATCCAACCAGTGTTTTAATTGCGGGCAAACAGGGCACATGAGGCGTGAATGTCCAAGAGCAGGAATGACTTCGGGGGCGAACGCAACACCGGTAGGGTCTCAAGGAGGACAAAATCAGGGACAGGATAATGTGAGGAATCAAGAAAGGAGGCTAGAGGGAAACAATAATAATAACAGACAGCGGGGTCTAGGGAACCGAAATAATAACAATGGGCAACGTCAAGGGCGAGCTTACGCAGTCGTGCCCGGTGATCCTAGAAACAACGAGAACGTGGTGGCAGGTAATGTACTTGTGTGTTCTATACCTGCATACGCATTATTTAATTCCGGTTCGTCACATACTTTCGTATCGCAATCTTTTATTGATAAACTTGATAGAATAGTGGAACCGTTGGGATATGAGTTATATGTAACTCAGCCCATGAACAAAGGCACGATGTGCTCTACCGTGATACGAAATTGTAGTGTACACGTTGGCAACATTGACACAATGATTGATATGATACCATTGAATATGAATCTATTCGATTTAATCCTTGGTATGGATTGGTTGGCTAGTAACAGGGCTACCATTGACTGTGCCCAGAAACAGATAAATTTGCGGAAGTAAAATGAGCCAGTTATATTTGAGTAGGGATGGCAATTTCGTCCGATCCGTTCGAATCCGCTTCGATCTCCGCTCTGAACGGAGCGAGGATTCGGAGTTTTTTTCGGGGATCGGGGCGGGTATGGATTTTTTTTAAAGAAAAAATCGGGGATCGGAGCGGATTTGGAGGTAAGTCTATCCCCGCTCCGCTCCGGTCCGAATCCATTCTCCGATCCGTCTCCGATCCGCTCCGCTCCGTCTCCGATTCGCTCCGCTCCACCTCCGATCCGCTCCGCTCCGTCCCCGAATATCCGGGGTAAAAAAAATTACAAGAATACTACAAATAATTGCTACTTACGTTAAAAAAAATTGGAGAAAAAGTATAAGAAAAGATATAGAATTAGTAAATCATAAATTAAGAAATTTATTAAAAGAGTATTTTGGTAGCAAATAGAGAGAGACAATAAAAGAAATAAAAATGTCAAAAATAAAAAAACAATTACTATATGAAAATTTCTTTGGGATGCAAAAAGTAGGTAAGGTTGAAAATTTCTTTTGATTGCAAAAGTAGGCAAAGTTAATTTTCTTTGGGATGCAAAAGTAAGAAAAACTTTTACAAAAAATTGTACCATTAAAAAAATATGAATCAAATATAACGAAGTATATGTCATACATTGCGTTTTTACAAAAAATTGTATCATTAAAAGAATATGAATCAAATATAACGAAGTATATGTCATACATTGCGTTTTCTCATATTAGATACTATTATAAAAGAATCTATGGGGAGCGTGGTGTTGAGATGGCGGAGGACATTTTGAGACGTTGTTATGACTTGCTTACGTTGTACCAAGGTAAAACCAAAAGAAATCAAAGCAGCATTGGGGAATCGACTTCAAGCAAGGAGCCCTCTACCTATTTGAGGGCTAGAAGTGATTCTCTAGGTGATTATGAATTGTTCATGAATCAAGAAAAGAAAAGTAAAACTGTGCATGTGAAGTTAGAATTGGATAAATATTTGGAGGAGGAACAATTACCTAGATGTGAGGAGTTTGACATATTGGCATGGTGGAAATCTAATGGTTTAAAGTACCCTACTTTGCAAGCCATAGCTAGGGATGTGTTGGCCGTGCCTGTGTCCACTGTTGCATCCGAGTCCTCATTCAGCACTAGTGGTAGAGTGTTGAGTCCAAGTCGAAATAGACTTCACCCGAAGACTTTGGAAGCATTAATGTGTACTCCAAGTTGGTTGGCAGCGCTTGAGGATGAAGGTAATTTTAATATTCTTTTCCTTTTTGTAGTTTTTGTTTTTTATTTTTCCATATATGTTGTAAGTGTGATTGTTCTTTTTTAATTATGTCCTATTTTTCTTCAAAGTAGAGATTCCAACTATCAATGATGAGGAAACGGATGTTGATGAGTGTATGTCCGATGTTACAAGTGTTGATTGATCGGGTTATGGGTAAGAGTTTATGATTTTATATGCATCTCAATTGATTGTATTGATTATAGAGTGATAGATTTGTATTTTGTGTCACAGGTGGTACTTTCACTACTTTGGACTATGAAGCTTTTGGAAACTTTTGGACTATGTAGATTTGGAGACTTGGAGTTGAATTTTTTGTCGCAACAATTTATTAGATGTTCTTGTTGCCACTGCCCACTGGGCTGGCTAGTGTCTCTAGAATGTTAAGCTTATTTCAAACTTGGTTGTTAATTGTCTAATTGACTACTGATGCTTATTTTGTGGTAGCTGACTGGTGCTTATTTTGTAAATCTGCTGTGAGGTTGATGATTTTGTGGTAGTTGACTGGTGCTTAGTTGACTGATGTTAAGCTCATGTGTTCTCTGGTGTTAACATTTTAAGGTTGATGATTTTGAATTGTGTTCACATCTTTCGGTGGTCTGTACATGCTGCGTATTCATGTGCTTGCTGGCTTGGTAATTCCATGTATTGTTGATGTTACTCTTGCCTTGATAGACGGGTCCAACATTTTGTCTTTGTCAATGTATTCCGGAATAACCGAGAGATACAATAAAAATTCGGATCTCCGAATCCCCGCAGGGATCTCCGAATCCCCATTTGGAGCGGGGATGGAGGACCAAAGTAGATCTCCGACGGGGATCGGGGCGGATTCGGGGATTGATAGAGGGTTCGGAGTTCGGAGTCGGAGGTAGCCACCTCCGCCTCCGATCCGCCCCGTTGCCATCACTATATTTGAGGGTGAGAGTATCACGACACCGCCCTACTTCATATCTGTCACACGAGCCCGACGACTCCTGCAGAAGGGTTGTCAGGGATACCTATGTAGTGTGTTGACACCTGAAACTAGTAAGTTGACAGTGAATGATATTCCGGTGGTCCGAGAATTTCTGGAGGTATTTCTTGAGGACTTGCCCGGAATGCCTATCGAGAGAGAGATAGAATTTGTAATTGAAGTTGAACCTGTAACTCAGGCTATTTCAAAGGCACCATACCGTATGGCTCCAGCTGAGCTAAAGGAGTTAAAGAATCAACTCCAGGAGTTATTGGATAAGGGATTTATTAGACCGAGTTCGTCACCGTGGGGTGCGCCAGTATTATTTGTTAAGAAGAAGGATGGGACGATGAGACTTTGTATTGACTATCGAGAGTTAAACAAAGTAACCATTAAGAATAAGTATCCGTTACCACGGATCGATGATCTATTCGACCAATTACAGGGAGCGAGAGTATTTTCAAAGATCGATTTACGTTCGGGGTATCACCAACTGCGAGTAAGGATGGAAGACGTGGAGAAGACAGCTTTCCGAACCCGTTATGGACATTATGAGTTTCTTGTGATGCCATTTGGGGTGACGAATGCACCAGCAGCATTCATGGATCTTATGAATCATGTGTTCAAACAATACTTGGACGAATTTGTTATTATCTTTATTGATGATATTTTGATCTACTCAAAGGACGAGGAACAACACGCACAACATTTGCGAACTATACTGCGGACATTGGAAGACCAAAAATTATATGCCAAATTCAAAAAGTGTGAATTCTGGCTGACGAGTGTTACATTTTTGGGTCACGTTATTTCAGGAGAAGGAATTTCGGTGGACAATCAGAAGGTCAAGGCAATCGTGGATTGGCCAAGACCGACAACTGTAACTGAAGTTCGTAGTTTTCTTGGACTAGCGGGCTATTATCGGAGATTTGTCCAGGATTTTTCCAAGATCGTTGTGCCAATGACGGAGTTGACCCGAAAGGGCGAATCTTTTGTTTAGACAAAACAACGGGACTAGTGCTTTCAGGAATTGAAGACACGACTTATAACAGCACCTGTTCTGACACTGCCAGAAGGAGTGGAAGGCTTTGCGATTTATAGTGACGCCTCAAATCAGGGACTTGGTTGTGTCCTAATGCAACATGGGAAGGTTATTGCTTATGCATCACGACAACTGAAACCACATGAGAAGAATTACCCTACTCACGATTTGGAGTTAGCAGCATTGGTTTTCGCTCTGAAGATTTGACGACATTATTTGTACGGTGTCACATGTGACGTCTTCACCGACCACCAGAGCTTAAAGTACATCTATACACAGAAGGACCTGAACTCAAGCAACGGCGGTGGTTGGAGCTGATGAAAGACTACGACATTAATATTCAGTATCATCCCGGAAAAGCAAATGTAGTAGCAGACGCTCTTAGTCGCAAGAAGGTGGAAGTATTGAATATTCTACAAATAGAACAACGGTGCCTCAATAAACAACAAGAAGAAGTCTGTATGTTGTTAGTTGCCGAACCAGCAATTCTAGAAGAAATCAAAGTGAAACAAATGGCAGATCCAAAGTTGAAGAAAATTCACGAGCAGGTAGCATCCAATCTAACTACGGAATTTACTATGGCCGACGGCTTACTACGATTTCGAAGTCGGGTGTGTATACCTAACAATGAGGAACTCAAGCGACAAATTCTTGACGATGGTCATAGAACAAGATTGGCGATCCACCCAGGTATGATGAAAATGTACCAGGACTGAAACGGACCTACTGGTGGATGGGGATGAAACGAGATGTGGTAGACTATGTTAGTAGATGCCTACAATGCCAACAAATCAAAGCTATACGTCAAAAGCCAGCAGGACTACTACAACCTCTGCCAATATCCAAATGGAAGTGGGAAGATATCACAATGGACTATGTCATCGGTTTTCCTAGAACGGCGAAGGGAAACAACTCAATATGGGTAATAGTTGATCGCTTGACCAAAACGGCTCATTTCTTACCAATCAAAAACACATACTCAATGGATCAGCTAGCTAACCTGTACGTACGGGAGATCATTCGCTTACATGGAGCGCCTATAACCATTACGTCAGATCGAGATACGAGATTCGTCTCAAGGTTTTGGCAGTCTCTTCAAAGGGCTATGGGTACTAAACTCAACTTTAGCACAGCTTTCCATCCTCAAACAGACGGACAGTCAGAAAGGACCATACAAACATTAGAAGATCTATTACGTGCATGCGCACTAGAGTTCCAAGGTAGCTGGGAAGAACATCTACCCTTAGCAGAATTTACTTACAACAACAGTTTCCAAGCTAGTATCGGTATGGCACCATTTGAAGCACTATATGGACGGAAGTGCAGATCGCCATCATGTTGGACGATAGTCGGGGAAACTGAGCTCACAGGACCGGAGATCGTTCAAGAAACAACGGAAAAGGTCAAATTGATCCAAGAACGACTGAAGGTTGCTCAAGATCGACAAAAGAGTTACGCAGATGCACATCGTCGAGAGCTAGAGTTTCAAGAAGGAGAATCTGTGTTTCTCAAAGTTTCACCTATGAAGGGAGTTGTACGATTCAAAAAGAGAGGGAAGCTCAATCCACGCTACGTGGGACCTTTCGAGGTGATCGAGAAAATAGGACCAGTTGCATACCGACTGGCTTTAACACCAGAGCTTGCCAATGTACATGATGTTTTTCATGTGCCAATGCTGAGAAGATACATATCGGACCCGACGCACATTCTACAACAACCACCTATTAAGCTAGAAAAAGGACTACGCTATGAGGAACGACCAGTTCGAATCCTAGACACACGTGTCAAACAGTTACGGAGCAAAAAAATTCCATTAGTTAAGGTCTGGTGGGAGAACCAGATAACAGGAGAGGCGACATGGGAGAAGGAGTCAGATATGCGACAGAAATATCCTGAGCTGTTCGACTAAGATATGGCATTAATACATTTAAACTTCTATCTATGACATTTTTATTTAGACCGATTACGAGCAAGTTTGGTGGACCAAACTTCTTAAGGTGGGAAGGATGTGAGACCCCAATCCAAAATAAAAATAATAATAATAATAATAAATAGTAATATAAAATAATAGAAAATACTATGAATAAATTAAAATTTTGATTGAATTAAGAAACAGAGATTTTTTAGGCCAATTAGGTAGTTTATTTAACAAATGAGGAAATACTCCAACACTATTTTAGGGATAAATGAAGTTGGTTCAAAACATAATCAGAGACCGAGGAATAGTTCGATAAATTATTTTAAACATTAATGGTAACTGGAGGTTAATCTCGATATTGTTCTAGGGGACAATCGGACGAGATTCGGAGTTCTTAGAATTTACTTATTTATCTTTGACGAAAGGATAAGAACAAAAGATTGATACTTATCCATTATGGGGGATAACTGACACGGGAAAATCAAAATTTTGCCACCACCTGCTTCTAATTCCCTATAAATAGCCTAAGTTTTATAATCAAATTCATAAGAGGAAATCTGAAAGTGAAATTGAGAGAACAGACGAGAAAAGATACGCAAAGAAAAGAAGCTCAAGATTCGAAGGATATTTTTTTTGGGATCTTATCAACGGCGAGGCACGGTATTGAATAAACTCCACGTCACTCAAGGTGAGTCCGGATATACCCGTTTACTTGTGATTTTTTTTTAAGATATGCCCCAAAAATAGAAATTTGCTATATTTTGTCAACAAGAAAAAGAAAAAGAAAAGGAAAAATTGTTATATAATAAATTTACGTATGCATGAGATATTATTAAAATTACTGACGATGATCATATAAATATCATCTCGTGAAATGTGAATTCCGGTGATTCCCTGACCGCTGGGGGTGTGACAAGCGGTGGTTTGATACAAGGTTGGGTCCCACGGCCAGGTGGCATCGGATGACGTCATGCCAAATATGTGTTATATTTCAAAGGGTAGCTCCCTTAATCTAGTTCTGGCATATACACCGAAGAATCAATTGTTAAATTTATTTCATTGATTATTTCTGTTTAAAACACAACAAACCGTTAATTCCAG
Source organism: Arctostaphylos glauca (assembly GCA_019985065.2). Classification (NCBI taxonomy): domain Eukaryota; kingdom Viridiplantae; phylum Streptophyta; class Magnoliopsida; order Ericales; family Ericaceae; genus Arctostaphylos; species Arctostaphylos glauca. The sequence continues at coordinate 5,367,004 of JAHSPW020000015.1, forward strand.
TATTGATATAACCCACGGGTTATGAAAATTATATATTATTTATATATACGTCCTCGGCCACGGCCTATGGACCCAATCATAAGTGTTGTCAATATATTAATAAATTATTCTTTTTTTTAATTATGTCGTGTAAAATCTGTAAAATTATATATCTAGATTCATACTAGCTGTAAGCTAATGGGTGTTGCCTTGCAACACAACAGAACCCGTGGCAGGACCTGGCGGACAATGAAGAATTAATCAGCTAAATCTCACGCTTTGAATTTTGTAGTTGAAAACTTATGTAGATATAGAGTTCTATTTTGTTATGTTGAGGTCATGTTAGACCAGTGCTACGGTTTGTAATAAACATCAGATAAGCATGCTTTTAATTCAATAATGATTGTCAGGTTTACACGTCATTGATGTTATTTTTTTTTTATTGAGCAATAACGCTTCCGCTAAACTCTGCAGCATGTCAAGGGTTAAATAAAATAATTCGATAAAGTTCATAAACTCTTTAATTAACGTAGGAGGCCTTAGCGTGTAGAACCGTTGGCCGGTCACTAATTCGTTCCAATTTGGAATGGGTCGTGACATAATTGTCTTTACCTTTTTAATTTTTGTGAAAGGTTGTTACGGACTAGCAACCCTCAAGTAAGGGGTGTGATGGGCGCATAATATTGCATATGTACTAGCTTATTTCCTCTCCTGTGGCACGCATACGCAAACTTAAATGCATGATAAGGTTGATGTTGCACGTGAGGTATCTCTTGATCCCTTACAGATTGACTGCGCTTAAGGAGTAACCCGGGTGATTAAAACGACTTCCGAAAGTTCCTATCAAATCCCGAAGGCCATAAGCAAGCCACTAAGCCGATCTAAATATCGAAGGAGGGCCGAAAGTTGGAGGTTAGAAGCTGAGAGGACAAAATTGCAAAATTGCAAGATAGCCAATCGGATGAGGCAAAACAGGCCAACCGGATAAGACTGGATTTCATATGCCAAAGAGAAATGCGGCAAGGCTGCTTATTCCAATGGTCACAAACTAAGCCATCCGAATGACCCTCAAAAGCCAGACCAAGACAGAGATACTACAACCTTATCCGGATAGACCAGAACAGGCCAACCGGATGATCTTGGAATGAAGAGGAAGGATAGAGATGTTGCAAGCTACTTCATCCAGATGGCCCAGAAGTAGACCAATCGGTTGACCTGGGAATACAAATAACAGAGGGAAATCTAGAGAACAATCTCATTTGGATGGCCCAAAAGTGCACCATCCGGTTGGCCATGAACTACGACAGCACCTTTAGTCTCACTGATGGGAGATGTTTTGGGCTGCCTCAAGCCCCGTGGCAAGACTGTTGGAGAGACAACTTGAGACTTGAAATGGCAACCACTTTGTGTCACCTATTGGGGGACTTTTTGGGAATTTTTTCCTACGATATTATCATATTTTGAGTAGTTTTTAGACATCATGTTTTTATGCAATAGTTTTTTAGATATTATTCTAGAGAGAGGTGGGGGCTATTCTATTTGTTTTCCATAGTCAGTTCTTCAAGTTTTGAGTAGTTGTTGGCATTTCTCCACCTTGTACTCAATGCTCCATGGACATATAGAAGATTAAACTTGTTGTTCTCCATCTTTTGTTACCATTTTCAATACAAGGTAAGTTATTTTCCATGTTGTTCTTCTTACTTACCTTTATTGTATCTCTCTTTTACATAATACTAGGCTAGATATTTAGGCTCGGTCTTGAGGTGATCTTCATCTCATGACCTTGGCAATTTTGATATCTCCTATTTAGGGTTTTCAAAGCTTGTTCGAAATGAAGTTTGTTCTCATTCTTTGAATCTTAGGTGAAGTGTTAATCCTTTGATTGGGTGTCCTCAAAGTACTTTAGGTCGATGTCCTTCATTCTTTGACGTATTTCTCATGAACATCTTCATTTTCCACCATATCTATTGTTGTTACGACTTCATTGCAATATTTTTCGGCCAAGAACATGCCACCTTATTCTTGGTTGTGTAGAAAATGAGATATCAGTTGCTTGGGTTGTGGATGGAGTGAACCAAAAGACCTTGGCTCCTCGCGTACTTATCACTTTACTTGTGTAGCCTTTGTTCTAAAAGTGATACTCTCAATTTCGAACCAAAAAGAAGTGGTGTCCTTAACGCCAAAATCGCGTGACACTTATTCACTAGGTTGCAATTTCACCATTCTCCATGGGATCGCTGATACTTCTCTGCTATACAATTTCATTGAAGAGTAAGAGGAGTTTGGAGTATTAAATGTGATTGAACTGAAGCCACAACGATACACTATTCCTGGTCAACCACCAACCGAGCTCAGAAGAAGTACTTGGATACCTTTCTTGCTATGAGGAAAAAGATCCAATGAGAGCTTAAGGGAGTACGCGAGCAAATATTGGGCCACATACAACGAGATCAAAAATTGCATAGAGGAGTTTGCAGTCACATCTTTCAGACTAGGTTTGTCGTCCTGAGATCGTTTGCGTGAGTCATAGACAGTGAACGCTCCTGACACTATTACGGATCTGATGGCCAGGGTAGAAAAGTGTGCAAAGTTGAAAGACAAAATCAAAAGAGATATCGATCGATCGTCGAATTGAATCCACATAAGCAATGTGGTAAAGGAGGCTAAATAGGACAGAAAGAATCTAAAGAGAGAGACAGTTGAAGTGGCCTTCACCAGAAAGGAATACAAACTGTCTGGGGACACAAGCGTACAAAGCAGTGAAGGCAGTTGTTCAACACCCCAATATTCAAAATGATATGGCACTAAAAGATGAACCTTTTTGAAAGTGACCACCAGATTCAGGAGGAGAACTCATGAAGAGGGAACCAAATAGAGAGAGGTGCAGACCATGGGCATATCACAGAGAAGTGCAAGGCATTCAAGTGGTTCTTGGAAGGATTTGTTGAAGTCGGGCACCTTAGAAAATATATCGTCGAACGAGGACATCAACAACAGGTTCTAGTGGTACCAAATGAGTCAGAATCTTCTGAGGGGGAAGTGATAATCACTGAGACTATTCATGTGATACATGTCGTGGTACAATCAGTTGACGATAAGGAGGCTAGAATCTAGAGGCGCAAAGCGGGACATGAACATCATGTCCATCATCTAGGAAAGAAAAGGAAGAAACCCGAGGAGGAGTTCGAAACTGAAATTTCTTTCACAGCAAAGGATGTAGAGGGAGTCCACTATCCCTATAATGACGTACTGGTCATCACGCTGCTCCTTAGAACCTTCGACACAAAGAGAATCCTTGTCGATCAGGGCAGCTCGATTGAAATTCTATACTATGATGCATTCAAGAAACTGGGTCTAACTTAGGCCGATCTAAATAAGGCAAATATTCCATTGATCGACTTTAGTGCAGAACCAGTCTCACCTTTTGGCCAAGTAACCATTCTTGTCCAAGAGAAAAAGTTACCATGGACACTGATTCTCTTGGTGGTAGATGTGCTATCATTCATGCTGAATAGTGAGATATTAGTTTTCCTCATTAATTGTGAAAATCAACCCACTTACAAGTAGAAATTAGGATATGAACAAGATTTGAAAATTGACTAACAAAGGAAAATGATTAAGCAAATTGAGGTCCGTACGAACACACAGTGTCCTTAAGACGATTTTGCTGCCTTGCCACTGGTGTTAGAGCTCTTGATGCCTGTCTACCAAGATATAATGGTTTCAAATAGTTCCAGTAACACCATGCTAATCTGATGCGACAAACATAACTGAGGTGCTCTCTCCGTTACTCAAAGAAGACCATGAGTAAAAGGGAATAATTGAAATGTTCAAAATGATCTGGTTTCTAGGATATTCAGATACTTTGGGTTGAGGGAACTGTACCAATTTTTAAAAAAGCGAGAAAGCTCATTAGGTTGCATACGAGGCAGCCAGTTCAATTGCTACCATCTCTTTGATGGTGTTTTACTCTAGTTTTTACACCAGTTGTTCGAGTCACAAAAACGTTATGGAAGTTGACTTTTTTATTCTTGGACTAATCACTTATGAGTTTAAAACCTACTCTAGCTCAATACACGGCCCAATTAAAACAAGTTGAAGTCACGACCCATACCCCAAACATTAAAGGTTATGTGGAGTAAAAAGATAAGGTTTTAGAACCTAAGAGCCCAAGACCAAATCTAAGCACAAATGAAGCCAAGTCCAAAACCATGACCAACTAGTGATAATGAATGACATGCTAAGATTCTGGGGGTGATGGTGTTCATGATGTGGCTAATTGTTTTAATATTTCGTTGGCCTTAGTTTTTTGCTATGCAACCATGGGTTGATGTTAACTTTTGGGATGATCTTGGTTATGTTTCTATAATTTTTGTTGTTGAATTCATATATGGTTACTAATTTTTATCATGTCGAATTAATTAATAGATCAGATGTGTAATATACACTTATTTAATTTAATATACTGTTAGCAATATTAATATTGCTTTAATATAATATTAGATAAGAACTCTGAGGGAGGTCTGCATAATTACCTCAAATAAAGCATCTGAGCATCTTCAAGACTTATTTGCTCACTCCTCTCTCTTTCGCTTTGCCTTCGTTGATATATATGCTTGTTTGTCCATACTCTATCCACGAATACCATCAAACTCTACCTTTCTCCAATTCGAATTAGTCTCTATCGCTATCATTTGATCTGTATCTGGGACTAAAGTTGCCGATCCAACCATGGACGAAGAGTACGACGTGATTGTGCTTGGGACCGGTCTCAAAGAATGCATCCTCAGCGGTCTTCTTTCGGTCGATGGCCTTAAGGTCTTGCCGCTTTCTCCTGCTCCCCTGCTTGCCATTCATATTTCAGTAACAGAGTTTCATGTAGATGGTCTTGGTCAATCGAGCAATTTAGCGGTGCTGTTTTTGAGATCGGGAAAGTGGTCTCGTTGACTGTTTGCTCGCGATCCAATGGATTTGGATACTAAAAAGTTTATAATTATGTCCCATGACAGCGCTGTTTTCCGTTTTGGGGCGAGGTCCGAGTTAGGTTATTTATGTATGATTGAGATCCTTAGTTATATTTGAATCCATATGTGCTTGTGGTTTCATGTTGCATATAAGTTCCTTCCACTCGATTAGTGGATCGATTCCATGTACTACAGTCTCTAATTTTTCCTTTGTTGAAAAAAAAATGTTTTGTATTTGCTCTAGGTTCGAGATATGCTGTTCGTGTCTAGTAATGGGCACGTCCTTGTTTCCTCTTTGCGTCCAGAATTGTTACACTGTTGGAAGCGTGTACTTGTCATGAAATTATACTTGTTCTGTTCTGATTGTCCTCTCCACAGGAAGTTCAAAAGATTGAACTGTTCTTGTTATCTAAAAAGGGACAATGACTGTCCATTCAAATCGTATTTTTTTGGGCTCAACTCCTGAGCCAACTTGTTGGCAAAGGTGTCAAAAGTAGGAAAATAAAAGGACGAAGAGATATATCAGGCTTCGACAATACATTGTTCTCCAAACATTAATACTCTACATCTCATGTACCAGGTTCTGCACATGGATAGAAATGACTATTATGGAGGAGAGTCAACTTCACTCAACCTTATTCAGGTTTATGTTGTTGAAGTCGTTCCCTATATTTTCAGCCAACTTCAACTTGCCGTTTATAATCTAATGTTGTTGATATTGTCTCTTTACAGCTCTGGAAGAGGTTTAGAGGAAGTGATAAGCCTCCAGCCCATTTGGGTTCAAGTAGGGATTATAATGTGGATATGATCCCAAAGGTTTCTATTTCCACACTCTTTTAACCATTTTGTTGTATTCCTTAACTTTCCAGCTTTGTAGATATTCTGAGCAATTTTTGTTTCTCAGTTTATGATGGCCAATGGTACTCTTGTACGAGTCCTCATTCATACTGATGTTACCAAATATTTGTACTTCAAAGCTGTAGATGGTAGCTTTGTCTATAATAAAGGAAAGGTATGACAATTGTTTTTTACGTGGCAAGCTTTATTTTGTCCTTGCCTGATTTTCTTCTGTTAAGCTCTGAAACTTCATATTAGTTTTTCACCACAGACTTGATGTCATGGAATTCACCAGATTATGTTCTAATAAGCCTTTTATGCTATAGGTTCACAAGGTGCCAGCAACTGATATGGAGGCCCTCAAATCTCCACTTATGGGCATTTTTGAAAAGCGCCGGGCTCGCAAGTTCTTCATTTATGTACAAGATTATGATGAAACTGATCCCAAAACACACGAGGGGATGGACCTGACTAGAGTCACAACTAGAGAGCTTATTGCGTATGCTCTTATCTTCTCCTTTTTATCCCTTCTATCTTTTCAAGGGTTTCAATCTGAAAGATGCCCTCGGTATTTTGTTTGCATGCTTTTACTTCTCATTTTGGGATTATGGAGTTTGCTTTTCTCTTTTCTTTTTATGGTTGTATCAAATTGGGATCTCAAAAGTATGAAAACTAGGATATGACCTCAAATGTTTACTGTCCAAAACTTTACGAGCTTGGTACAGTGAGTACTCTTGAAGGACCCGCTATGCCATATTTGACATCTGAGTAACTCAATATGACATGTAAAACCTTTTTCTGTGCTAATAATACAATTAACTCAATGGCACAGGTAAGTATTACACCTAAAATTTCCTTTAAAATTTGTTGGTTGAGAGGGGTGAGGTACTTGATTTAGACGTTAGGTTGGGTTTGCTCTCATATGGGTCAATTTAAGTTTAGCATTTGGTGCATTCTTACCGCACTGGAATCAGAAGTGTTAAAGAAAGAATGTACATTGTAAATGCAAATGATGCTTAGATTCGGAATTAGGCAGAAAATTTTGTGGTTACAACATAATTTTATCTGAAATGAATATGAGCATTGGAAAAGCCATGAAAGAATGCATTGTTATTTTTGGTGAACAATGGAGAAGGGGCTGGACTCTGGAGAATCACAAAAAGGAGAAGGGATTTTTCTTGAAAGCATAGTGTATCCAAAATATGCAGGAGTGATACTGAAATGTGTAGAAGTTCTAGAGATATGTTTTAAAGTTTTCAATGCTATAGTTTGACCGAGGATCTGTTTGCGATCCCAACCATATTTGCATGTGTGTATATAGAAGCTGCCTTTTGTTTTGTGCATTTATCTCCAATGCCGAGTGGTATCTTTAAGAGTTGTGCATCAGTCACGCAGACTGCTCTGACTAACACACAAAAAGATTCTGCATTTGTTAGGAGGATACTTGTCTCACTTCATCCCCTTGTCTATTTGGCTGTTCTTTGTTTCTTATTTCATCCGTTCTGTTTATTTAAGATAGTTGTAAATATCACTCCTTGTTGCGTACTAATCCTAAAGAATTTCCTCCAGCGATTTTTTCCTGCACTTCCTGCTTGGTTACTCCTTGGCATGCTTCTTGATAACCTTTGTGTTATTTGTATGCCGGAAAAAGCTGCTTATTTTTCAGTTAATTTTCTCACAGGAAATATGGTCTTGATGACAACACTGTGGACTTTATTGGTCATGCTTTGGCACTTCACAGAGATGATCGCTACTTAGATGAGCCTGCATTGGATACTGTGAAGAGAATGAAGGTGTAAAATGCATGGGATCCGTAGTTTACGATGTCTGTTGGATGAATGCTTAGACTTGAAGGTGCACGTTATTGTTCATTTGTTTAAGTTTTTTGCCTGGTGTTGCAGCTTTATTCCGAGTCTCTTGCACGTTTCCAAGGAGGATCTCCTTACATTTACCCTTTGTACGGACTAGGGGAGCTCCCTCAGGTCCTTTCACTTATTCTTTCTTTGTGTACTTCTGGTATTATACTTTTGTTTTGAACATTGTCCATTTACTTTGATACGATTTGTTGATTAAGGCATTTGCTCGGTTAAGTGCTGTTTATGGTGGGACATACATGTTGAATAAACCTGAATGCAAGGTATTTCTTGTCTTGTGTCTCAGATCAATGATTGTTTTCCTTATTATTTTTTGTTCGTCTTATTTACTTGGAGGCTTAGTAGGGTCTCTGATATTGCTCAAATGGCAGGTAGAGTTCAATGAAGAAGGCCAGGTCATTGGTGTCACATCAGAAGGAGAAACTGCTAGGTGCAAGAAAGTTGTATGCGATCCTTCCTACTTACCCAACAAGGTAACTTGTACTATAGTTTGTGGAGTTTTGTCCGGCCTTCCAGCTGCTGGTTGACTTTGGTTGGTTACTCTCATGCAAGAGCATGTAAATGGATTATGTATTGTTTATGAATTATGAGTCTTTATTTTTTTGAGTAGATATTTATGAATGTGCATTTGTATGGTAAGTCAACCTCCAACTCCGGGGCTTTTTGATCTGGAAAAAGTGAAGCAACTGATATGATTCGTATGAACATTATCTGTCCTAGTAGTTGAATTGTCATTTGGATGAAAGGTAGTTTGATCTTGTGAAGCATGGTATGTACAGGTTAGGAAGGTTGGCAGGGTTGCAAGGGCAATTGCCATTATGAACCACCCAATCCCAAACACCAACGATTGTCATTCAGCGCAGGTTATTCTGCCACAGAAGCAGTTGGGTCGCAAATCAGATATGTGAGTTCCCTCCCATCTTAGAAAAATGGACTACTTCAAAATTTCTGCCTTCTTTTTTCCTGAATTATTTGAGTAATTTGATTGTTAATGATTTTTATCCAAGACAAGTGGAATTTGATTCCTGGTAGGATTTAATCTGATTCCTTCTTTTTGTTCCTATTGTGTTTTGGTTGGGAGACACTGAAATGACCAGTCAACCAGTTTAGCTAAGAGAAATAATTAGATTCTGTCTGTGCAGTGTTATACTTCTAAATTTCTAATAGGAGAGGGAACTGAAAACCAAATTAAGATATGGAACCACTTACATTCCTCATGCTGAAAATCCTTTATTGAGCTTATGTTCGTTACTGCACAATGAGGAGAGTGTTTGTGGTTGATAGTGATATATTTAGTTGATTAACTGCTAGTAGCAAATTTTCATTGATGTTCTTTTGTGTAATTGTTAGATTTGGAGGCTTCCATGGACAAAACAGCTGATCTACTGCAAGTTCATTGTCTCTTTTATGGCACTAAATAATGACATCATCAATTTCCATTTTTTTAAAATTACGTACTTAATTCTATAATTACAATCCCTCAAGCATTTTGATCTTTACCAGCATGTCTAGTTGTGTAATTTGACATGGAGGCTCCACATTGTTGTAGTGCCTTTGAATGCTTTTTTGATATAATGTTATGTTTCTTTATATGTTGTTGGAGTCTCCGACCCTAAGTAGCATGGACAAAGTCTGTGGCACGATAAGGTCACACCACTTTAAAAAAATGGAGGACACCTTACATTGAGGACACGTTATAGAGTAAATATTTTATATCATATGTTGCATATATGAATATGTAATTAGTGGATAGTGGATAATGGATAATGCAGCATAGCACCAGGTAATATTGAAAAGACTGTATATTCCATTACATAAATGACCAAGTGATGGATGGATATATATGCTTAGGTGTTAGAATATTGTAGTTCGTGTTTGCATATGTAATGGGGATTTGCACTGTATAGTGTCCAAACGGTGGGCCAGTTTTGAAATGTGGGGAAATAGTAAGACATGTTTTGGACAAGTGTCCAACACGGTGGGCGAGAGTGTCTGGAAAGTGATCTTAACTGCTTGACAGGCAGACGAGTCAAGTGAGCCGATTGGTGGCTATGGGGACCGGCTCCCGTCTCTTTTGACTTTTTCAAAAAAGAATTCCTCCTCCTCCCATTTCTGTGGATTTTATGCTGTCTGAGCTTTGTTTTCTTTTGTTCCTCATTTACCTTTCACTTCCCTTCACGGAGATCAGAGACCTTATAGGGTACTCATGTCGGACACAACAGGCAACCTTCTTAGAAGTGTCGGTGCTTGATTTCTATTGCTTATTAATTTTGACTTGCAATGGTATTGACCTGTGTATTGCAATTGTTTTGAACTTTATATTGCAAATGGTCAATTACAATATTTGAGGTTTTGTATCTCAACTGATTAGCTGCCTCGTCTGAGCCCTCTGAGGTTGTTGCAGGTATCTTTTTTGTTGCTCTTATTCTCACAATGTTGCCCCAAAGGGCAAATTCATTGCGTTTGTATCGACGGAGGCAGAGACTGATCAGCCAGAGATTGAACTGAAACCAGGAATTGATCTTTTGGGACCTGTGGAAGAGTTGTTCTTTGATATTTATGACAGATCTGAACCAGTCAATGAACCTTCTCTCGACAACTGTTTTATATCAGCGGTAGGCTTTCGTAAATTCCGTTACTGAAGCCTTTGCTTAACCTTCGACAATTTTGCTTAATCATCGTGCTTTGTTGAACAGAGTTATGATGCCACAACTCACTTTGAATCAACTGTCATGGATGTCCTCAGTATGTATACCCTGATTACTGGAAAGGTAATTTCTGTCTACTGCAGTTAGTTTATTACATTCTTTCCATAAATATTTGTCATAAGCAAGATTTCCGGATTCATTCATGTTTTAGCTATCTCATGGTGATGCCATTATTTTGTTTTGTTTTGTTTAGTAGTACTTGTAAGTCATGACGTTGGTGTTCACTTATTTATGTTTGCAAAAAGAACAAAAAGAAAAGAAAAAAATGTGGTACTTACTCAGTATCCAAATAACACGTGATGATGGAGTTCTAATGAAGTACTAGGAATTCATGATCCATCAATCTATGATATTTATGTCTTCTTGGTGAACGAATGTTGTTGATTGGATAACTAATGAGTGCTATATGAAAGCCTCTAGCTAGTATATACGCCTGTTTTAAAGATAAAGCCTCAAGCTAGTACATACGCCTGTTTTGAATATCCTGCCATGCACATGTTTCAACACAACCTGTATTCGTTGGCCTTTTCTATGAGTTTGAACCGTGAAGAGATTTGTTTACCTTTTGACGAGGCATCAAGTTTGGTCATATTTGGTAAAACTGAACACGTTTCCAATACCGACACGACTAAAAATGCTAGTTCTGACTTTTTAATATCTCAATATACATCTCGAAAACTGCCTTTTTTGCCTTTATGTGACATGATACCCATCGTGACGAGAGTTTTCAAGATGTAAATGTTGAATTATTTGAGTATGCTCTTCCTTACTCTAGTGCACTCTCTTACTTTCTTAAGTTTACTCTGAAAGGCTGTGTGATATCATGTGAGTCTAGTTGTTTAGCCGACCAATAAAGACAAAGTCACAAGTTAGACGTGTATCATGTAAGAGTTGTAGCTAGTATGTAATATATGTTCGTTTGTGTGGACAACATGGAGTCAAGCGATGAATGTAGTGGCGCCTTGCTGGGAATTTGTGCTTTTTAACTTGTCAAGTATGAGTCCGTTGCCTCATATTCCGGACTGCTGCAAAAATGTTAGGAGGATTGTCTATGCACAGAATGTTCCCTCCCCCCTCCCCCCCAACCAACTCTCTCCTCTTTTTGGCGTATTCTATGTGTTTGATGATTTTGAGATCTATGTATTCAAGAGTGATAGAACTTCTTGAACTGTAATGATTCTTTGTTCTCTTAATGATTCTATATGTTGAAGATGGAATCCAAGTTCCTAATCTAATTATAGAGTGGTAATCATGGCCTGTTCCTCTCTTTTATTTCTTTTTTCTTAAATGCTCGAGTATTAATAAATAGCATGTGTTTGTTTGTAGGCTGTTGACCTCAGCGTGGATCTAAGTGCTGCTAGTGCCGCAGAAGAATGAGAAACCTTTGTAGTTTCTGAGTGAATGCATTTACCTCCTCGGGCTTCTTTCTTGAGATGTCATTATGCCTACATACTTTGGCTGGGACTTGTTTAGTGAAAAGTTAGCTCGAGTTTGGATACGTTTTCTTTCTAATAACATTGCACTTATGTCATGCTTGTGGGAATCTTGTGTGTAAAATTGAGAACTCCATCTTTGTGAAATGTAGTTCTGGTAACTGTGCTACATATCTTCCCTATTTCTACTCATTCCATCTGAAATACTTAGAGATGCAGAAGGTAGAGCTTTGACGCAGAGTTGCGGGAACAATAGCAGAATATCGCATCTTAAAATATGGTGCTCTCTCTCTCACTTCCATATTTTCTTAGACAAAAAAATGGTGCAACAATTTTTGGAAGTGAATTTTTCAGAGTGCATGATAAATGACTTGTGCTTCGAAATGTCTTGAATGATCAGTATATTTTACACTTGGCTAGTATTTTTATTACCCTTTTGGCATCAAATAGACCTTGATGATGATAAAGAGTCACGATTCAACAAAGAGAATTAAAACATGATGCTGTTTAAATTTAGCTCCTTGTTTTAATCTTTGCTGAGGAAAAAAAAAAATCCAAAACCTAAAGGAACAGCAATGAGGTTTAATGAATTCTTTAGGAACATGAACCTCAGATAGTAGTATGCATGTTTAGTGCTGTTTCGAGAACAGAGAGAGAAGAAAACAGAAGTCATAATACTAAGGAGCTACAATAGCCGGAAGCTCCCTTAGGTTCTTCTTCTGTTGAGAAATGGAGATGCTATTAGTGTGAGCATTAGGGATGGCAATTTGTACCGAACCGATGGTTACCCGAACCGAACTGCTTAATTTTTCCCGAACCGTAACCGTTTTTTTCCCCGTTGGTGTGGATATGGTATGGACGGATGAATACCCGTTCGGGTTCGGTTCGGTTATGGTTAGCAGAATAACCGAACCGAATAACCGAACCGAACCGAACCCGAACCGAACCGAAAATAACATCATTATATATCTATATATATATATATATGTATGTATGTATGTATGTATATATATATGTATGTATGTATATATGTATATATATTATAAACAGTATATATATATATATGTATGTATGTATATATGTATATATATATATGTATGTATGTATATATGTATATATATTATAAACAGTATATATATATATGTATGTATGTATGTATATATGTATATATATTATAAACATATATATATAATATACATTGAAGGATGAGAGAGAGAGAGAGATTTAGAGAGAGCGATTCGGTTCGGTTCGGATCGGATCGGATCGGTTCGGGTAATTAATAACCGAACCATTCGGTTAACCGTTCGGTTCGGGGAATAACCGAACCCCGTTTGGTTCGGTTATGGAATATTCTCTCTCCCTCCGTTCGGTTATCGGTTCGGTTTCGGTTCGGGTATTTTTTCTTCGGTTCGGTTCGGTTATCCGAATAACCGAACCGAACCGGTCCGTTGCCATCCCTAGTGAGCATCTATAAGAAAAAAACTGATGGTCTAAAGCCCATTTCGCTGCATCAATCATGATAACAATTAAAGCACAATCCTTGTGAAAGTTTAAACTTCATAAAAGAAATCTCACTAATTTGTCACTACATTTGAATACTTTTGCTGTTTAGGCGAACAATTGCAATTATTATTATTCTAAACAACACAAGGAAGTTGAAACAACTTGATGAAGTCATAGAAATCTCATGATAGGTAGCTTTAGTCTTCATGACATATGGATCCAGGTGTTGTTGTAGCTCTCAACATCGAAGCTCAGTTCTTTCAGCTCGGGTTGTCTCTCTTCCTGTGCTTCTTCATATGGCATGAAGGCCAGAGGCCATGAGAAATTGCTCCATGAGTAATTACTACTCAGTGAAAAACATACTGGAAATACTAACCTAATAAGCATGTAATTTGACAGATATAATAATCAAACTAAAGAACAAAATATAAAACAGCAAAAATAAACATATATGTTTGTTATAAATCTTGTATTTAAGTTTATAGGATTCACTACCTCAGAAATCTGATCCTACTATTTTAAACACTAGCATAGGCAATTGATTGATATTGACCAGTTTTTACCTACCAAGGGCTCGTAGTCTGAAGTGATATACCTGACCGATTATCGACCCGGCAAGACAGAGACCTTCTATTATTTACTCAGGTCAATACCTACTTTACCCTAGTTAAATCCTTTGCAACGTGGTTTCACTAGGTCAGATACCAACGAACTTTAGTCGTTTTTCCTTTACCGATTCAATGACTTCCAAGACACAGGTCGCCATTTCCTCGGATCCGGAGTTGCCGTAAAGATGTAAAACCGGTTTGATAGGCCCATGGTGGCAATTTTGTTCTGGGTGTTGGCCCATGTGTTTTTGATGTAATTATGTCATCTGATCCAGTGTTCCTAATGTATGACTTTATATTTTTCCACATTTAAACATGCTTGAGTTTCAAAAATAAAATCAGCAGATAATGGCTATAAAATGTACTAACTATAATTTCATCATGATCTAATTATGTCATAAATTCCATCAAAAATACATTCCTTATTTTTAAAATCTCAACAACATTGCTAATATTATTTAAACAGCAAATAACTAAGCAGATTATAGTCGGGTTGACATTCATGCTCTCACAAGATCTCATAAAAATTTGTAGACATCATAACACATTAAAAAGTGTATGCATGTGCAAGTGTTGTGTAATTTGGACAAGATCTAATCATTTGGGCCGAAATCCAATAAAAAATATGCGATTCCTCTAAAAAACATTACGCATAATATTTATATTGTGACACTCCAACCAGGCCGTAGTGCCAGCTGTGAGGCCGGCATCTGGGAGATGGTGTCTCAGTGGGACGTCCGGATGGGTGGTCAAGAGTCCCACATCGCTTGGTAGATGTAAGTTCGGTGGTATTTATAAGATTATGAACTTTTCTTGTACAAGACCTTTTAAAACAGTGATGGCGTCAATACCAAATGAAACTTTACAGTTAGGCGTGCTCACCTTGGAGCAATCTAGGGGTGAGTGACCTTCTAGGGAATCCATGAGGTTTGGGCCACAAAAGCAAACAATATTGTACAGGGTAGGAGCGGGTCGTTACAAATGGTATCAGAGCCTGCACCAACCGAAAAATGTGGGAAATCTCGGCCCCACACGAGAACATGTGTTCTTAAGCGGGGGAGATTGTGACAACCCAGCCAGGTCGTGATGCCAGCCATGAGGCTGGCGTGTAGGAGATGGTGTCTCAGTGAGACGTCCGGATAGGTGGTTAAGAGTCTTACATCACTTGGTGGATGTAAGTTCAGTGGTATTTATAAGATTATGAACCTTCCTTGTACAAATCCTTTTAAAGCCGTGATGACGCCAACATCAAATGGAACTTTACAGTTAAGCGTGCTCACCTTGGAGCAATCCAGGGATGGGTAACCTACTAAAAAATCCATGGGGTTTGGACGGCAAAAACGGACAATATTATACAGAATAGGAACGGATCGTTACATATTGCACAAAACTAAAATTGTAACGTATGTGTTTTTATCTTGAATGTGTGTTTCGGCGAAGATACTACGTCAAATTGTGGAATTTCGGCCTTGGTTGTAGTTGTTTCTCTCTATAACCTCACTATTCCTGTCTCTCCCCCTCTCTTTCTCTAAGTTTCTTATAGGCAAAAATCAAAAGGGATCCACCATTAATGACCTAGAAATTCCAAAGGGTGATTATGGATTTGGCCGCCTATGGGGTGATGAACCTCCATGGCCATGGGATGTCATGGTTTTTTATTTTTTATTTTTTATGGCGTGCTAAAGGATATGATCGCATTAAATGGATTGTGGAAAATCAAAAGATCTTGAAGTTTTCTGAGGGGTTAACAGAGGAACTTTGGTAATGAAAGATGGGTTAGGTTCAAAACTTAACTCACAAGGTTTCTGAACCAGGCCGATTTAAAGAAAAATTATCAAGTACCTCTCACGTATTATACTCACACGTGCATTTGTGTTCGGATCAAATCGTTCAGCGTATTAAGAAAAGTGATGATAATGTGAATTATAAAAAAAATCTTATTTTTTATTAAATAAAAAATTGTAAATTTATGCGATAAATATAGAAAAAATGCCATAAATATTTTTATTAAATTTTCGAGTCGTTACAAGTACATAATTACTTCTAAGTTGATTAAGTTACTTGTATGTTTTTCGTTGTGATTTTATTGTTTTTAGCACTCATGGAATCAAAATCAAGTACTAAGGAATAAATGATCACTACTGACTGCCTTTGCATATGGAGTTCTTGAAGTTTAGAGGTTGTATCAACTTTGTTAATGCTAAAAGTGGCTATTTGATGTTTGATAGAAAAAAATCTAAATAGAAACTCATTTGATAGTAAATTTTCTATATTGTAGTAGATTTTCTTCGATTAGTGACGGATTTGGGTCAAACGGGCCCAATATCAAGTTTTTGACTTTTCCAAATATGGCCCATTTGAATCAGACCAAACTCTCTTAAATCTCCGAAATTCAGCATAAACTTGATCCCACCCCAAATCGAAACTGAATTGAGAATAAGTCGGTCGGAATTGGTCTTGCAAATACATAAACCAAACCAAATCAGTCCGAAAAAAATCCCCCCCCAAACTGACTAACAAGATAAAAAAAATAGATGATTTAGATATGGAATTAAATATAACTTAGTTTGAATATTTTATGAAATAGATGGATAAGATTTTTTTTTTTTTTTGCCTTTGTGCGGTGTTAAAAACTTAATTATGTATTAAATTAAGTATATAAATACAAAACCTAATATATTTAATTAATTTTGAATAATTTAAAATATTAATTAATTAAGAAATTCATTATTTTAATATACTTAATTAATTAAATACTTTTAAGAACCAATATATTTAACATGCAAAACTCATTTATTTTTTAGGAACCATTCATTTTTTTTTCAAAAAAATATTTTTAAATTATATATATTAAAATAATAAATTTTTTAATTAATTAATATTTCAACTTATTTAAAACCTGAATTAAAACTGTGGAGGATAAGTAATGCAAGTTAGATGGCATATTGGAGTTGCCAAAATTTATCAGGGTTGACAGAGGCTTTACCGTCGTATAAACAGCCCTAAACTCTAAAACCCTAGTTTTTTCTCTCTCTCCTCCGCGGACAGAGGTTGCACCACCACTACCATTAGCAACCACAACCGCAACCACAATGAAGCTGGATGTCGACGTTCTGAGGTACCTCTCCAAAGATGATTTCAGGGTTCTGACCGCCGTCGAGATGGGCATGCGAAATGTCTGTTACCCTCTCTCTCGTTAATTATTAAGTACTTGTTTTCAACTTCATTGATTTATGTTCTTCCCCATATTCGCAATTTTCAGCTAAAGTTTCAAATTAAGTCAAGTGTTCATGTTTTTTTAACTATTTTATTCTTTAGAAGAAAGAGACCGTTTGTATTTCTGATTCTCCGTTTCCACGTTTTGCTTTTTTAGCATGAAATCGTACCTTCAGAGCTCATCAGCCGCATTGCCTCGCTCAAGTATGCTTTTCTCTCTCTCTTTCTTATAGTCTATATCAATTATTCATGATTTAGTTTCTTAACCATCGATATTTACATATTAATTATGTTCAGATTTTCTTTTTATAAATTGTGTTGTATTTCCTCTATGAAAACTTATGTGCTTCCTTATGAACTGTCTCCATGTGTATTTGTGAAGGCATGGAGGCACTTACAAGGTGTTGAAGAACTTGCTTAAGCACAAACTGGTGCACCACGACTCTTCCAAATGTGAGTCATTGCTAGTTCATAATCTGTATGTATTGTTCTTTTAAACAGCAATATCTACAAAAAAAACTTGCACATCCTTGTGACCCTCGATTTTCCATTTGATTCTCTGTTGTCCAGATGATGGTTTCCGGCTCACCTACCTTGGTTATGATTTTCTTGCTATTAAGACAATGGTTAACCGTGGAGTTTTTTCTGCCGTCGGTCGTCAAATTGGCGTTGGGAAAGAGTCTGGTAGTAAAAAAATACTTTCACTTTCAGGTTTATGGTTGCTATTCTGTATATTTGCATGTTGCTAACGTCACTTAGCAATTCCAAAATTCTTTCGTTCAAGATATCTTTGAGGTTGCCAAGGATGATGGTACTGTGCTTGCAATGAAGCTGCATAGGTTGGGTAGAACTTCTTTTAGGGCCGTCAAATCTAAGCGTGATTACTTGAGGCATCGGAGTAGTTTCAACTGGCTATACTTGTCCCGCCTTGCTGCTCTCAAGGAATTTGCTTTTATGAAGGTTCTTTCATAGCTGTCGTGTGCCTTTTTAATTGCCTTATGTTTGGTGATTGTATCATTGTGGCAGCATCATTTTGAGACTTGTGCCATGCTTGAGCAGGCTTTGGAGGAACATGGTTTCCCTGTTCCAAATGCTGTGGACTGTAATCGGCATTGCGTGATTATGTCCCTTGTCCAAGGTTATCCACTGTAAGATATCTCTTGCTAGTGCTTTTTGCACCATATATTTCAATGCATCTTACTTGTGTTTCAGTAAATCGAGTAAAGTAGGTTTGTCTGAGCATTTATTTTTGTTTCTTGTTATCACCTAAGGCCCTGGGCTCATATCTCACCTTTTTTATTACGATATAATTATAGGATTCTATATTTTACTTCTTTCGTTGTTTGAGCACAATAGACATTCAAAAGAATTACCGGAAGACTATTATTGCAAATTGATTTCGAGATACTTGCACTTCTACCATTGACGTTGTTAGGTTATGAAGGGTTAGGAAGATAACTACTTATTGATGAAAATTGGCAGGGAGAATTTTTTTTATTCTTATTACTATTGAGAATCTAAAAAGGGTGCTTGAAGAGATGAGGAATAGCTCTCTCTCTACATGAGAGACCACATGAGGATTTGAAAATATGCAAAGAAACTTTTTAGGGGCAAACTTTGATCTTGAAAATTACGCCAAACCTTGACTGTGGAAATTGTAGCAATTCTGACCTGTTATCTGAAAAATGAAGCTTGGCCGTTTACACTTGCTATGAAATATAACTGTTCAATTCTTTCTTTTTATTCCCTTTCTTTCATAGTATTCTATGTCAGGTCTCTTTGTGCAAAATCAACGTCAGGTCTCTTTGTGCAAAATCATCCAAATGATTAGTGATGGTAGTTTGCTTAGATGAGATGCAATTGTTATTAGTATTAATCACATGGCATTAAATGTAGTGTGCAGGTGAAGGAATTACAAAATCCAGATACAATTTTTGACACAATCCTTAGTCTTGTTGTTCGGCTGGCAGAGCATGGCCTCATTCACTGTGACTTCAATGAATTTAACATTATGGTATGCCATAATTTTCTATTTCATTACATCTTGTGTCGATTTGACATAATGGTTTTTTGTTGTTTTCATAGTCCACCCCTTTCTCATTACTCAAGTTTTTGGGTGATAGATAGTTTTTGCGCTCATAGCAATTGTTGGACTTTCATGTAATATTTTAGATCAGCAAGTACTCTTTTTCATTTATTTTGGATTTGCCTTTTGTTACAGATCGATGACAACGAGAATGTCACTATGATTGATTTCCCACAAATGGTATCCGTATCTCATCGTAATGCACAGATGTATGAAGTATTTCTGGTTGATGCTTGTCAATGCCTCATCTTCCACATCTTATTAAAGGTCTTAACCACTTATCGCATATTATATGTTTACCTTTTAGGTACTTTGACCGTGATGTTGAATGCATCTTCAAGTTTTTCCGCAAGAGGTCAGTTGTTGGTTTCTCTTAGGCGCTTTAAATTTAAATCCTTGAGATCTTCAAAATTAGAGTCATAATGTCATTGAATTGAACTTATGATGCTGTAGAGGATGAAATTTTGAAGGTTGTACGACCTAGTTTGTGTTTGGGATGTCTAAGAAGTCAAGTTTTTTTCTTCTTCTTTGTTTTTTGGTTGTCTAACTGATATTTACGCGATTGAAGTGTTAGGACAAAATTATTCTATTTGTTTGTAGTTCTTGTTGAATGTTTGATTAGTTGAAGTTCAATTTGACTTGTCGCTTTGAACTTAAGATTGCTTCTTCAAGGTCAGAATCTTCCCTAGGTCTTAAAACGTGTGTTGAATTGATCATCCATTCCCCAGATATAATCTAGTAAATAGTACTTTTTGATTTTTGGTAGAGTTAATTTGTTGTATGGGTTATAGATGTCCTGGGAGTTTGGCAAAGGGGTTTCGCAAAGTTTTATTGGTTGGTCAAGAAAGATGTAGAGGTTTTGTGGCATCACAATGGATTCGCCAAGTAATTTTGGGTGTTTTGGCCTATGTGAATTTCCTTTTACTTGATCTACCAGTTAAAACGGCAGGCTAATGCCAGAGTCCAGACAAATTCTTCAATGAGGGCTTAGAACTTTATGCATAAGCAGACAGCAGTGGTCATACACAAACATGATCATAACTAGAACATGTGTTACATTATTCATGGATTATGATGATCAGGATTTAATGTGCTTTCTCATTGTTCTCATGTTATAAGTTTTAGGTTATATTTGTTTTCCTCTTTCCCCCCTGTATCTTCCAGGTTCAACCTATCTTTTGAAGAACACCCCGAAGAATCTGATGGCTCAGATGTGGATTCAGATGAAACTGGCAGGCCTCGCTTTTCATCAATAAACAAAGTCGGTGGTTTCCTGGACAAGGAGCTTGCTGCCAGCGGGTTTACTAGAAAGGATCAGGATGACATTGAAAAGGTTTGATAGAGTATCGTACTTTTATTTTTTATCATCACGGGTGTTGTGTTTGGCTCTTCTCATTTTACAGCACGTACAAGAGAGTGTACGGTAGTATTGGTGTAGTCTTAGAATTTTGCGTGTTTTATTAGCTTGCCTTGTGCACATATAGTTCCATAATTTGATCGACCTTAAAGCATTTGTTTGTAATTTTAAGACAATAGTTACTGGAAGAGGAAATGAGGGGCCCAGCAAGGGGAGGGTGGGCACATAGAAGAGTCTAATGGTAGGAATGCCTATGGAGTGTGTTTTTAATTCTGATGAATAAATGCATTGTTAATATGGGATGCATGTGTTTGAGTGGTTCCATCCTGGTTGGGAGCAAGGTTCCTGCAAGGTTCTTGCTTTGAAGCACAGAATCGAGGTTTTAGAGGGGATTTGTCACTTCACGTAGGGGTTCTGCAACTATTGAGTCTGCCTCTCCTGCTATTTCGTCTCATAACTTGCAACAATGTCGTAACCAGAGCAAAGACATCATCGCTTCCTTCTGGAACTTTCAACCAATTCCCTGAATAACATAGAGTAGAGGGCCTTCTGAATCTTGATTTAAACTCGATTAATTCTTTAAGCTTATTTGTGTCAGGAATTGTCCACCTATTTTTTATGGTACGCTTGTTATTTTCTTCTACGTTGACTCAGGGATGGGGCCTAAGGTTTTGATTCATCTAATTCTCGTGCCCGGGGACATCAAGACAAGGCTAAATTTCCTTTTTCATAAATGGTTCCTTCAGTAACTTAGAACAAAATAATTTTGCAAACTAACATAGGGCTTTTTATGCATAGACTCATAGTACTCTCTGCGACTAAACATTTTTGTTTGGATATGCATGCATAGCAGCTGTTAGCATCTGGGGAAAGGTATCTTACCCATTCTGTACAATTGTACATTGCCATTAGTTCTTAGAGTTCTTAGAAGCGAAGCAAACTTGACATGTCGGATACAACCCTAACCAAGTGTCATGCGTCTGAGACTGGGTACCCAACAATCTTAAGAGTTACCGTTCAGTATGGAATATATTTTCTCCGTTAATAAAGGTTCTTTTTTGCTGTTTTGTGCAGTTCACTGAAGGAGATGTTGAGATGGATTCAGGTTCTGATGGTGAAGGAACTGCAGAAGGAGGGCATATTGATGAGGCCTCACTTGATGCCAATATCAAGCATTTTGATTCTCTGTGCTTAGTGGAGCAGGTAGGTTTCAACAATTGTTTTACTGACTTCAAATTTTCATGTTACCACTGTGAGTCGTCATTTTTGACATGGTGGTGAAAGTCCAATATCCTATATTCTACCTTTTAGTCTTGGAATCTGGACCTTTTTTGGAAAATTTATGCTTCTGTTAGAAGATAAACCAAAAGTGGTGCTTACGTACTGACAGTGAAAGCAGCCACTTTTCCATCACCGAGAGGTGAGGGGTTTTATTTCTGCTACTGCTTGCAGGCAGGAGAGCGGGGTTTTATGTTTTAATTTTAATGCGTGTTCTGCTTCTTTTAAAACGGTATTCAATTGTTTTTTACCTTCTGGTGGAAACTTTAGCGGTCGAATATCATTCTATTTGATGTATGTAGTTATTTCTGTCACCTTGCATAAAGAAGCATGAAGCATCCTATTTTATCGTGCTCTTTCTACTCACAAGCATGCAAATACCTGCAGAAATCTGTAGGTGCTTCTGTCTATTTCTCCCTTAACAGCAGCTTTATTCACTTAGAGATCCTTATTTACCTTGAACTGGACTTGCTTGGATTGGACAACAGTTTGAGATGACAGGCATTGAGTAGATGTTGGTTTAACTTCTCAGCTCCTTGTGTCAGTCAGATTTGTTCCACTTTGATGCGGCATGCTTTGCTTTGGTTATGATCTTACATGAACTAGTTTGGCGAGTTACATAAAACTTGTCTAGACTATTTTGGTTCACATACTTATAAATAGTTACATATTTTTGCTTTTATATTAAGCATGATGTCTTATGTTTCTATCGAAATTCAGCATGAGCCAACTGTGACTCGTGATGATGGAGGCAAAGACGAGAAGAAGCACAAGTTTTCTGAAGCAGGGCAGAGCAATGAAATTGAGAATCCTGAGGCAAACGACAAGGTAAACTTGCCATTAATATTATGTCCAAGTATACACTCCAGTTTCTCTTCTGTATTTTTTATTCTTTTCTTATTGTATGCGTGTGTGTGGGACCACAATACTATATCCCTGATTTCATCTAAATCCCAGAGCCTGTAGACGAACCGAGTTCTTGTGTTCCTTTCTATTTGTTGGACTTTGTACCATTGTTTTGACTCATCACCAGACGAGAGCCTCTGTTCCGCAGAGAAGATATGAACAATTGCAATACGTGAATTTTTCAGTTGGCAGTTGTCAAAGCTCGTCAACATGTTTGGTAGACTAGACAGGAAGGGTACTAAGTGAAAGTTACCCTATTGGTAGTTGATGGATTAGCTTTTATACATGGTTCTAATTTTCGTCTGAAACTAATAGGCCCTTTTCTTTCCTTTCTTTTTGTCTTGGGCGGCTTTTCCAGGAGAAAGAAGATGAAACTGAAGACGAAGATGATCCTGAATTCGTGAAAAGTCTTAACAAGCAAAGACGGAGAGCCATAGCTGCAGCTCAAGGTGGCAGGAGGAAGACTTCTGGCTCCAGAAATTCTTACAAAGACAAGGGTGGCAGGTCCTCTCATAATTCCAAGATCCAAAAGGAGTTGAGTAGCTGGTGAGAAATGCTAAAATCCCACACACAAGTTTGAGCCAATTTTTTTTTTTATATCTGGTTGTGGTCCTAGAAAAATGGGTCTCTTTATTTAAAGAGGGGAAAATATTAGCAATGGCTGAAGAAGTAGGACAAGAAGCTGGAAAACTACCAAGATTTCTGGTTCATGTTGTAGGAGGCTGAGCAGCTTTTTACTGCATAATGTGTATGGAACAGATAAGAGATGTTTGTAAATAAGTGGAGAGGAGTCTGTTCGGCTGCAATACGGGTTATATTTATGGTTTCTCTTTTTCTCTCTTCACAAATTTGAGAAGCTGTTTGTTTTGATTAATTTTTATACTTAATGGCCAGGAATATAGTTGTTCTACCATGTGTAGACTGTAGACTGAAATGCTTGTGTTTAATTTTACCTGTTTCATTTGATGGACTCTAATCTTAGATACCTTTTCTTGTATACTACCTACAAATTAAAAGAAGCGAAACAGTGCAAAATACCTCAAGCTCTACTGCCTATTTATTGTGACAAAATATTTGAAATGTTAATAGTTGGATTTCTAGTGATGCTATAAAAGTGCTTTGCAAGCATAGGTAGGGGCATAACTTTGCGCTCTACGTGATTAGGAAATATGTTTTAACTGTAGCTGTGAACGTAGTGACAAGCCGAACGACTTGCATTGATAGCGAGATAGGGTGGGTCTGTTGTGTTATTTTTGCTTTGGGAAAGTCTGTGTACACACAGACTTGTGTACACTGATCCGGATGTGTCCGGATCCGACGGATCTGTGTACACAAGGGTCTCACTTGCATCCAACAGATTCGGAGCAGATTCGGAGTACACAAGTCTGTGTACTTAGCATTGTTCTTTTGCTTTTGAACAACCTTGTTTCCCCCTGGTTTTTGTACTCCTAATCACCATCTCAATCAATTACTTCTAGGGAATAAAAATATACTATTATAATGTGGTAGGAAATCCGTTACAAAAAAGAAAAAAAGAAAGAAAAAGAGACGGCCACAAAACAATTTACATGAACCTAAGTAGCCTTGCCCAGCTGCTGGCCATCTGCCGTGCAACATAACGTAAAATTATTTGGGACCAATATATATGTAAGTAATGAAAGTAAAATAAAATTCCAAGGAGATGATGGGGGATGGGAGGTTGTTCATTTCTTTTCATCTGAGATATTTGCAGGCTTAATTTCTCCTCTTCCTGCTGCTGGTGCAATATTGCCCTCTTCCATTGCTGATTCATCACTCTCCTTAACTTGAACCCTCTGAATTGCTGCGATTGGAGTCTTTTTAGGACCCACTTGTCTAGACCCATTAGTTGCTTTTCTCATACCCTTATTCTTTTTTGCTTTCTGTGCCCAATCAACTAGGCCCCCTTGTATATGTTCATCAAATATAGCTTTCTTGAATGAAGTTCCCATCTTTGTGGAGAGAGAGAGGGAGTGGAGGGAGAGAGAGTCTTGTTTGTCAGACTGGAATCCTCTATTACTACTACAAAATTTAGAACTAGAGTTGAAACCGAACTGACCTGTGTGACTACTGCATAGAGTGGTAGGGTACTATAACTGCAAAAGAACTGAACGAATACCCTACACAAGAAAATGGGCAAGCAAGCTAAAGGTGCAAGAATTCTTTCTTATCTAGGGAAAAAAACGAAAGAAGAAAAAGACAACATCCTGTATATTTTTTGATAGAATAGAAAAGAAGAAGAGATGATGATGATTTTACCCTATGACAAGTCTTGGGATGATATAGCCAACTTCCCCCATGATGCAAGAGTCAAACTTATATTGGACCTGTCATACATTGGATCCATCCATTAATGTGATCAGTCTCAAGTCAAAAAATTCAATGAAAGTGCCAAAATTTCCCATACCCAAATCCAGAAGAAAACTGCAATCTCAAAAGAATTCTGGAATAGGATGATATGAATCAATACAAGGACCATGAGAGGTCTACGGAACCAGAAGTGTTCATCTGAAGGTTTCACCACCAATTCCCCTTCCACGGCTACATGCTTCTCAGCAACCTCATGTGCCAGTTGGGTTATAACATGCTCCAGTTTAGTGCCAACGGCAAGTAAAAGCTGCACATTTGAAGAGGTAGTAGGTAGGCAGGTTTACCGTTACGATTTAACTTAGTTCAATTCTAACTACAATGAACTAGGAAATTATAAGATTTTTTCTTGTTATTGTGGGGAATACATTAGACAGGAGAAGAAAATTGAGGAAATGCTATTGTAAGGGTAAACGGGATTCATTTGGATACGATCCTTTAGGAGTAAATAGGATCCGACTACTACTACACAAAGGGCAGGTACATAACGAAGACAAAAAGTAGCAATGACAGATTTATGTATTATGAACTGCACAGTTTAATGAACTAAATACCTTAATACACTTGCACACATAGTTGAAGTGTGTAGGTACTACTTACAATTAAGGGAATGAATGCTATCCAAAAATAAGCATGCCAACCTGAACAAAAAATGAAGGGGAAAGTTCTTTAAGAGAGATACCATACCCCTGTTTCTTCAGCAGCTTAAAACATATGAACAGTTAGTTAACAATAATGGATGGATAGCTTACCGTGAACGTTCACCAACAAGAAAACAACCACAAACAACCAGAGATACCAACTGCAACACAACAATCGTTTTAATAATCGGTTGGATCCATCAATCAATGAAGGCCATCGAACAAAATAAGTGTGTCTAAAAAGCTTGAAGAATTAGGCAATGTAGGGGGTACGAGAAATAGAACAAGATGTATGTGTCAACTTGCAAGTCAGGACCTCCTAAATTTAACTTACCTTATTCCTACAACTTTCTTAAAATCAGCTTCAAGAACACGCGTCATGTAGTTGTGGAAATTAAACTTTGGGTTCCCTTTGCAATGTGTCTGCAAAATAAGTACTGAGTGAGTAAGAAAAATACCAAAAAAAGGAGAGGATGGCATATACAATTAAAAAAAAAAAAGAAACGTATCAAGCTCCATAGATGATTGAGTGACCTTACCATAATGAAGCCATGTCGAAGAGTGGTATAGTCTATTTTGGTCAGAGAACCATAAAATTGCTTGAAAAATGAATCCTGAAAATTCAACACAGAAAAAGAAAACAACTTAAAATGCGTAAAAATTCCTTGGAATGAAAACTGGCAACACAACTGGTTCAGGTAGTATAGGAAACAAAATAATACAATTGACCAAATTAAACCTACTGGATAAGATGCGATGGGCTTTGCATTGCTGAAGATGCCGTGATAAAGAATCCACATATCCAGGCAACTTAAAAGACAAATTTCCCTTGACAGTTGGATGTTGTGATTATAGATGTGGCTTCAACATAGTTAGGAGTGAAGCACCTATATCTATGGTTATGGTCAAAGGGCCCTAAGTCATTTTCTTTGGCTCCATGAGCAATGGTTTTTGTTTTTTCCCGGCCCCAGGTTTGGTTCCAAATAAACAAAAGAGGATATTATGGAGGCTTCGAGAGAAAAGAAAGCTAGTTGACAGACTTACCAACCAACCTAGCAAAGTCGAGATTTTGCCAATCCCTGAATAATGGCCCTTGATAAAAGCATGGTCCCGGACATGGGTGAACTTTTTTTTCAAAGCTGCAAACACAAAGCAAAATCATGTTGAAAATCAAGCCATATTCCTTGGAATCTTCTTTACCGTATTTAGTTTATGGAAAAGGCTAACCATTGCCCTTTAGGCGGTGGATAATGTATAAAAAATATATCGATATCTGTAAATGGTGTATTGATATCCGTAAAATATGATAGTTGTATCATTCATACGAATCAGAGATTGATCAGTCTGGGTTTTCCTCCTTTCAGTCTGCAATTACTTCAAATCGCAACACACGTTAATACAGAAATGGAAGGTGGTAGCAACCGTCAGTCGGGTCGAATCATTTCACTGAAGAAACAATCAGTATAGATATTACTACTGTTATGTGATAGGCCTGTAATATTGCTGCTTCGGATTAATTGGACTAAAGAAATATCCTACCTTCTTCTGGATTGTATTCCTCCTTCAGTATAGAATCTTCCCAGCGCTTCCATTGACGTATCTAACAAATAAAAAAATGAAATAGAAAAAAGAAGAAGAAAGAAATGAAGCAAAACTTGAATCTTATTGAATAGTAAAAAATGAAATAAAATTCACGTGTACGTAAGGTAAATAACTAAGCAAGAATCTAATAATAATAATAATTACCTTAGCTCCTCCAAAGAGAATTGTTAAAGCACAAAATCCGACATGCACAACAGCTAGCACAAAGATAAAGATGTGAAGATGGTGCAATGCCGTGGTAGATAAAGCTGACACCTCCCCCTGATCAAACATTAACAAAAGAATAAGAGATATCAATCCTTGGCATGTAATTAACTTCTATATATCTGTTGATTTATTTGACCCAATTAATGTGTGTTAATTCAATGTTTCATAACACCTTAAAAAGAACAAAAAAAGTTACGGAACAATAAAGAATTAATTATTTTTCTGATCTATTTTAATTGTTCACCTCGAAGCCATGCCACAATTCCGTGAAAATTAAAAGGACAAAGATCGATGGACTAGCTAGCTAGGGTTGTAATATTGTTTCATACGCTCTTATGGTACAAAACTTAACTAGTTTTGAATTGGATTTTAGCCAATTGATTGAAACAATAATAGTTCAGCAACTTATAAATTGGGTAACTAATGAAGATGAGATTTACTAGCTAGTAAAAGACAATTATATAGACGTACAGCTTGAGTGCATATTTTATTAATTAAATTTGAAAGTGGTAGAACCTAATTAATTAATGGGATGTCGGGGCTTGATTTTTAGTCTTCCAGATTAGGTTTCAGTGAAAGAAAAAACCCAAGTGTGTTTTGGCCAAAAAAGTGTCACGAGGAAATTTTAATAACAAATGATATACACACGTCACTTTTTGTATATCACTTAAAACTACATCGTTTTGTGTTGAGAAAAAACCATATTTGTTTTTGACCCATATCGCTCAAAATATATTTGGGTCTACCTCAACATAAAACGATGTAGTTTTGAGTGATGTGTAAAAATAATGTGCAAAAATAATGTGTATGTAGTGATGTTGGTGTAACTAATTGACAATATAATATTGGAAAAAGAAAAAGGAATGGGTTACGATAAGTTCAACATAAGTCAAAGTCACCCCTAATCTTTTTTAAAAGACAAACGTGACAGTACTTTGTGGGGTCGAATTCTTCCAGATCCACATATATATATGCATGTGTGTGTCTACATATGTATATATAGTACACTTGACTCAGTGAGTCGTCTATTCTTTTTTCCAAAAAAGTTTGATTTGAAATCCTTTTAAATGAATTCTGTAAAGTTCCTCTCGTTTGGTTGTTGGTGAATTTTTAGAAGGGGTAAGGGAGGAGGAAAAAACAGACTACTGTTAACGTCATACGAATTTATAACACGATGATCCACTAAATATGGAATATCTTTATTCAACACTATAATAATAATAATAATATATAATAATTGCCGTTAAAGAAAAAGAGAAAAAAAAGAGGGGAGGATGAGGAAATCGAATTTACTTTAGAGGAGCAGAAATCAGCAGCACCAGAAGAGTCGGCGAGGAGGTGGCGAGTGGTACTGGTGAACTGGAGGTGGGAAGTAGTGGATTCTGATGAAGAAGAAGAAGAAGAAGGGTTCTTGCAAGGGAGCCACTTATCTGCTAAGTGCTTTGGGATGCATATATTGTTAATCCGTCCTTGGAATACTGTCAGCAGCAGTGATATGAACCCTAACAGCATCAATTCTGCCCCCATCGATTCATATACATACATGTACAACAAAACATCATCATCCGACATAAATTAATTTGTAAATTTGATTTATCTACTTGCAATTACTCTACAACTTAATTAGTAGCAGAGATGACTGCAAATGACTGATGATACAGAGAGAGATGTTGGGAGGATGTATATACCTTCTTTGATTTTGAGCAAGGCTTCGTAAAGAGGTTTCTGATTTTTCTTCTTCAAGTACTGCAACAGCAATATACATAGATCATCTATCAGAATAAATGAATTAGATGATACATACTATAATCACAAACAGGATATAGACTGATATGCATATACAGATCGAGTCAACACACACACATACACACAGAGAGAGAGAGAGAGAGAAGACGTGTTTAATTAGAATTACGATGCCAAGGTAGTGGAGGAGCCTTTCAACGGCGAGAGAGATAGCGACGATGACTGTGCAGACAAGTGCCACCACCCACGTTGGTGTGTATTCTAATGTTGCTGCTGCTGCTCCGGCCTCTGCATCTCCTGCCATATCTCTCTCTCTCTCCTCTCTCCCTCTCTCTCTCTCTCTCTGTCTGCGTCAACTAAATCAAGTTGATCAAGCACTAGGTACTAGGTAGTCCAGCTTATTGGAGAGTATGCGCGTGTTTGTTTCCCCATCTGAATATGTGGAGTTGGCTACATACACACACTCGTAGAAATATACATAGGAGGTGTTGATTTCACGTGGTGATCATCAGTGTATATATATAAAAATTCCCTTTTTTTTTATATTTTGGGGAAATTATGTGGAATGGGTAGGGATGACAACTGGGCAGTTTGGTTCGGTTATTTGGATAACCGAACCCGAACCGAAAACATAATATCTGAATCGAAACCGAATGGAGGGAGAAAGAATATTCGATAACCGAACAAAACGGGATTCAATTATTTTTCGAACCGAACAGTTTACCGAATGGTTAAGTTATTAATTATTCGAACCGAATCGAACCGAACCCAAATAGTAAAAAGTAAAATTCAAAGGACTAAAAAGTAAAAATAAAAGTTAAAGATTTATAAAATTATAACATATTATATATGTATACTGGATAAAAGCTAAAGGGTTATAAAATTATAATATTATATATATATATATATATATATATATATATAACGATGCCGTTTTCAGTTTGGTTCGGTTATTCTACTAACTATAATTGAATCAAATCCGAATGGGTATTGGTTCGTCCGAACCATATCTGCACCAGTGAGAAAAAAACGATTACGATTCAAAAAAAATTAAGAAATTAATTTGCATAACCATCGATACGGTACACATTACCATTCCTAGAAGCAATGGGGGACTGGAAGGGAATCAAATACCCAACATCATTCATGTGGGTCCCCACCTGAAGAATAAAACCAAGGGGACCCCACCATTTGTGGTTCAAACTTACTTTCATACTGCTACTAACATGTAAGATGGATAGTATTTCTATTACACAAAATCCCACCCACCCCAAAAGCATAAGTCCGCCGACTGTCCTACCATCATATGTATATTCGTTCAATTATGCATTCATTCTTATTGTCAGGTAAATTCAATTTATTCTTCCTTTTTGTTACCGACATAAACATATAGTGTGATCAAATGTATCTTGTGTTTTTCAGGATTAATTATGTTGACACTCTGTGATTCAGTGATTGCATGCGAAATGTTACACTTTGTAAATTTTAAGGGATTGATTTGGTGATTATATAAGGCTTACAACTTAAGAGTTTGTTGCTTTTTTAAATCTTAGGTTTTGACTTATCAAATTCTATCAATTCTTGCGGAGTCAGTGCATACGAAATTTTCCTCTGAATTTATTTGGGCCCCTACTAATAGACGGTTAAAATAGCTCCTAATAGATTATCCGAGATGGATCCGGGGATCCTGTAGCGCCCAAACTAGCTGCAAATTTGCAGCCCCACAAAACGACATCATTTTGTGGGTTTATTTTAAAACTTACAAAGGATCCAAAACGATGTCGTGCTGGATCCTTATTTCCCTCCAAAATTTCAGTCATGCTTAAGGCTTTTCCTCAGACGATCTTCTACTAAGGATCAAACATGGCTCCTCCTCTCTCCAAATCACCATGGCTCTACCTTTTACGCTCGCCATTGATTTGCCACCGCCTACAACTGCCATCGCTTCGCCGCCGCATACAATCGCTTATTTTACAACCACCAACCCTCAAAAACACTAAGAATTAATTAATTATTTATTTATTTTTTGGTTTTCTAGATTCTTCTTCATCTTCTTCTTAACATCCGTAAATACGTTTTTCATATTCTGTGGAAGTCCTGTTGTATATAACATACTAATGTTTAATATAATTCATATGGAGTTGTTTTGTCTTTTTCTGATATGTTAATGAGTAAACTAATTTGATTTCATAATGTTCATACCTTATAGCTTAATTTTTCTTCTCACACCTTAATGTCTAGTAAATAATTTTGTTCTCAATTAGTAATGTTCATACCTTTATATTAGAACGGAAGATGATGGACTTGGACATTGTACAAATGATATGGACGGGTTGTTGAAAGATTATTCTCTTCGTCTTGGAAGGGAGTTTTAATAAGAAGAAATCGCATATGATTTTTACAATGATCACCGAAGGAGTACGCGGTTTAGCATTAGAAGAAATTATCGTACGAAAAGAAAGAAAGATAACGTTGTTATTAATCGAAAGTTTGTGTGTAGTAAGGAGGGTGAAAGAGAAAAAGATAGACATTATCTAGTGATAGAACAACCTCGAAAAGAGACTAGAAGTAAGTGCGGTGCATTCATGTATGTAGCATTTGATCGAGAAAAGTCAAAATGGATTTTGACGAAATTTGAAGAAAATCACAATCTCCCTTTGCATCTTCCTGAGTGTTCTTATTTGATGCGATCTCAAAGAATGATTCGTGATGCACAAGCTCTAAATATCAATATAGCGGTTGATAGCGGTTTAACCCTTAAAGCATCACATGATCTTATTAGTGCCCCGCGCGAGGGGGGGGGGGGGGGGAGAGAGAGAGAGAGTGTGAGGGGAGGAAATTTGTAGGGTTCACAAGGGAGGACCAAAAAAATTACTTACATGCAAGAAGACAGAGGAGCTTAGAATATGGTGAAACAGGGACATTATTAGAATATTTTCAGACTCAAATTGCTCGAAATCTGTATTTTTTTATGCCATTCAATTAGATATTGATTATGAACTTTTTGGGGATGCTATGTCTTTTGATACAACATTCAAAACAAACAAAGAGTGTAGGTCACTTGCTCTTTTTCCCGACTTCAACCATTATAGAATGACTACGATTTTTGGTGTGGCTTTATTCTATGACGAGACTATAGAATCCTTTGAATGGTTATTTGAGACCTTCTTATGTGCAATATCGGGAAAAAAACCTGTATCTTTATTGACCGACCAAGATGTTGCAATGGCTAAGGCAATTTCGATTGTCATGCCTAATGTTACTCAAGGATTTTGTACTTTTCATCTTATGCAAAATGCTTTGAAGCACTTGAGACACTTGTTCAAGGGTGAGTCAAACTTAACTTGTATTTTTGGAAATGAGAATGAAGAGGAGTTATTTGATGGTTGGAATGAGTTGGTCAACAAATTCAACTTGCATGAGATTATGTGGATGAAGAAAACTTGAAAAATTAAAAGGAAGTGGGCGCATGCATATATGAAATGGTCATTTACTATAAGAATGCGAAGCACCCAATTAAGTGAGAGTCTGAATCAAAAATTAAAGAAATATGTAAAGTTTGATCATGATATTGTTCAATTTTTACGCATTTCGATAGACTTATTATGGAGAAGTGTTGTGACGAATTAAATTCTATATACCATTCTAGAGAAAAGTTGCCAATGTTGAAGTTGAAAAAATGCCCTATGTTAATCCAAGTTGCATGATTGTATACTTCTCATCTCTTTGACTTATTCCACGATGAGGTAGACACTTCCACGTCTTGCAATGTAAAGACCCGTATTTTTTAAAATAAAAATAAATCGTGAATAATATTTTTTGAATATTAAAATTATTTTACACTACCACGTGTATATTATTCAATCCACGTATGTATTTATATAGACATATACTTAAATTGCATAAGTAGTATACGTTAGATACAATACATATTTATACTAACCTTATTTAGTAGAAAACCTAGACTTTCTAGTCATCCTAATTCAAGTATGATCCTATAACTATTTGATTTTGTCTAAATTATTTTCCTCCAACTTATTCACTCATATTATAAATCTACAAACCATGAGTCATCTTATTTCCTCTCTCTTAAAAATCTTAGGTGGAAGTCTAAAGACTTTAGGTGGAACTCTAAAATGACAAAATATACACCTAAGATCTAAACTCTTATTACTCATTCCTCTCTTTATTGACCTTAGTAGTCCCTTTCACACTTATATTTATCCCATATGCACACATAAGTCCCTTGCACACATCTCATTCCTCCCTTTGTTGACCATATAAGTCCCTTGCACACTTATATTTATCCTATATGCATACACCTCATTCCTCCCTTTGTTGACCATATAAGTCCCTTTCACACTCACATTTATCTCATATGCATACACCTCATTCCTCCCTTTGTTGACTTTAATAAATTCCTTTCACACTTACATTTAAATTCATACGCATAGAAATAGACATGTGGGGCTATATGTTAAATCTAAACCATGTAAGACATCCTAACACCATATGAGTCAAATTATTTACTCCAAAAATTTCTAACTTGTACACTTAATCTTCAAATCAAATTTAATGACTAAGCCTAGTGATCTATTAGATATCACATCCATTTAATGCTTGATTTTAACCAAATAATCTTCTAATTTTTTCTAGCCATTGATCTTGATGGATAAACTCTAACCGATAGATGTGTTCTAGATATTTTCCTAAACTTTGCCTATAAATACAAAACTCCTTCTTCTATTGTTTTTCACACTTTGAAACCTTGAGATCAAGAAAGTTTAGAGAGTAGTAGGAATTCTCAATTGTTGTGAGAAAATCCTAATTGCAGGAGAATCCACCATTTTTTAAGGAGACAACCATGTCAACCCTTAAGCTCTCATTAGGTAAGTTTCATACAACTTACTTTCTGGTTGGATAATTAGTCTTAAACCAAAATCTCTCCAAAAATTATGGAGTATGGTGAAAAGGTGGAAGACATCGGTTTTAGCTCTTGCGGCTACGACCTTTTACTAATTTGTCTGCATATGCTTGGTTGCTATTTTTAGTTTAGCATGTTAGGAGACATATTAGATTATTTATGCCTACATGTTTATATATGCACGTTAGTCAATCACTCATGCTATCCATGATATTTAGATAAAATGTTATTTATTTTTGTTATACTTTAAATTTCGTCTTTGTATGTCAAATAATATGATTTTAGCATGATGTTAGAATAACTCGATGAAACAAAGCATGAATCCTGAACATAGAAGTGATTATGAAATATTGATATGAGAGTATCCAATATATGTCGATTGAAAACTTGAATAATTAAAAGATGACCCAGTTGTTGTGGATATGGGTGTCGTTAGCCGTGATGCGACTTGTGCCGAGTTTTGACTAAATCATGAGGTGTATTTACGCAAGCAGTGTCGTTTAGCCAAGTCGATGTCTTTAGCTGTGTCATGATAGACAAGCTATGTACTTAGCCGTGTTATATTTAGACGTAACGTGTCATTTTTTAATTGAGTTTGGTAGTCATGTACTTTGGTGTTGACACGTTGTTGGGAAATATAAATGTTCAGAAAATATAGTGTTTGAAAACATGCCATGCGGGATGCACTTGGTGGGAGCACTGTTAGCAAAATATCGGAAGCGTATTCGTACGAGAACACTATACTTGAAAAACTCGATAAGATATACACTTGAATAATTTGATGAAATTTGGATGAGATCATAATTAGAGACTAATGGATTTAAAGTCTATGTAAAAGTATGGACTTTGAAAAATATCATTTGCTCGGGGTTTGTAATGACGCCTGAGCATTAATGATAAAATATAGAAATTCATGCTCAGGGTTATGCCCACGACGCCTGGATATGAATACTAAGATACTAAGGTTATGTTATAAAATAAGAGAAAATGATGTTACAGCACAATATTAATTTCAATTCATGTACTTAAGTGTTATCGCTTTCATATATTGCTCATGTCATAATATGTTACTATTCATTTAATATTCAAAAAGAATTTTAAGGGTAAGATAATTTATTGGGCTTTCATTAGCTCATAGTGCAACTTTCTTTTACCCCTGATATTTCATAACCAGGTAACGACGAAGATGGAGCAGAATTGGACTAATTAAACCATGAAGGCACGTACCCGGAAGAAGACCCGGTTGAACCGTGATTTACCTAGAATAGGCCAGTCTGCTCTGATTTTTGATAAAAAGTCTTTTGATGTAACAATCATTTGTTAAAAAGTATTTTCATAATCAGACTGTATCAAACTATGTTTTAAATGAAATGATGAATTTTGTTATCTTATTTTTATATTAACGTGTCCAAAAATCGGGGCATTACATGCAAAGTAAAGCAACACCATGAGTTAAATGAAGAATTCGTGTGTCGTTACTGTGCATGAAATGGATATTGAGTTTCTTGTATTGGGTAATGTAGAATTGGATAAGTTTGGGAATAATACATGTCAAGAAGTTCAGTGTACTTGTTGAAAATTTGAGAATTTGAGAATTCTATGTGATCATGCAATTAAAGGACTTGATAGAATGAGTGCCATGGAAATTCCAAAAATTTATAAATTGGTATCAGAGCTTTAGGTTCACCACCTCTCAACCTCGGGTTATTGGGTAGCATCAGGTTCTGGGAACGCGACTCGAGTAGATAACGTCATATTTGCTGCTAGCATCAAAATTATTATTTTTACTAAATATTATGAAAACTCTGATAATTTCGGTATAGAATGTCTTCGTTAGAGCAGCCTTCAATCTTGTAGGACGGCTTTTGCCATGTGCTGGATCGATTTGAACGTCATACGAAAGTACGGAATCAAGGAGGTCATCGCTCATCGAACAGACTTCACATACTATTTTCTGCATGGGGAACGAAGATTGGTGCGACGATGGTTGCAGAACCATACTAGAAAGTACAGCCGCACCTTTCTAACTGAACAAAACTAACTAGCCTATGTCCTTCTACCGATAAGAACCCTAGCCCATTCATACGTTGCTTATCAAACTCCGCTAAGATTATGAGACTACACGACGATCGAGCTACACCGTTGCTAGTCTATAGCATAAACTCGGAGGACAAGGACCTACTTGAGATGTGGAGTCAACGATCATAGGATGGGAAAACGTATTACATAGTTTGGTAACAACGAATTTACACCCTCGCACGTGTCACTAGGACGTATGCTATCTTTGGAACCTTCCCTTATACCCTCATTTGACAAAAAGAAGAATTGAGGTATTTAGAAATAGAGTCAACACCGATAGTGCAGACGATACCGACAAGGTGAAACGCTGAAAATACTTGCCGAGCTGTGATCGACTGCTGCCAAGGAGAAAGACAATTCAATTCTTGAGAGTGAAGCAATACAATTGTTAAGGGGGATAGATGTTTCACCAATTTCTGCTAATTCCCTTTTAAATCAGCCAATTGGCAACACCCAATCACATTTCCACATTTCCTTGTAGTTTCAACCATACCCTTTACTCTCTTGGAATCTTCAGAATACAAGTTCTTTTAAATTGATCTGTCGGGTGCATTCAGAACACCAATTCTTTGTCACCTCGTACTTGCCTTTAAAATCCCTGAAAGCCTTTTATTCTTATCTTGAACTTTACCTATTGAAAATCATTGCGCATTTAAGACGCAAAATTCTTGTAACACTTTATTCTTCTGGAGAATGTACCTTCGAACAGCATTTTATTTTAAATTCTCTCAAGTAATAATTTCTTCATTGTAGTTCACCTTATGATAACAGATTCTTATCAGTTATTTCTATACAAGATTACCTAGAATCTTGACAGGTAACTAGACTTGGATGCTTGATTTGAAACGCGTTAAGCTGACGCAGTTTCAGGACAATTATCTCGGTTAGTTTCCACTACCTTCATTCATAATTTCCTCCAAATTATTGGCACGAATGAATTCATTCTTACTGCATGACATCTCCTTTGAAAACTCTATACAGACCCTTTCTTTTATCCATCATCGAATTCCGAGTCATCACAGTCGATGTGATGTCACTCTCTGTCACTCCTCGACCTTGAGTAAACTCAAACTCATCTTCAACTTGGTTCCTTGTATCTGATAAGATATACACTTGAATAATTTGATGAAATTTGGATGAGATCATAATTAGAGACTAATGGATTTAAAGTCTATGTAAAAGTATGGACTTTGAAAAATATCATTTGCTCGGGGTTTGTAATGACGCCTGAGCATGAATGATAAAACATAGAAATTCATGCTCAGGGTTATGCCCACGACGCCTGGATATGAATACTAAGATACTAAGGTTATGTTTATAAAATAAGAGAAAATGATGTTACAACACAATATTAATTTCAATTCATGTACTTAAGTGTTATCGCTTTCATATATTGCTCATGTCATAATATGTTACTATTCATTTAATATTCAAAAAGAATTTTGAAAAATATCGGAAGCGTATTCGTACGGGAACACCATATTTGGAAAACTTGATGAGACATACACTTGAACAATTTGATGAAATTTGGATGAGATCATAATTGGAGACTAATGGATTTAAAGTCTATGTAAGCTATGGACTTTGGAAAATATCATCTGCTCGGGGTTTTTTATGACGCCTGGGTACGAGTGATGAAACACAGAAATTCATGCTCGGGGTTATGCCCACGATGCCTGGGTGTGAATACTAAGAGACTAAGGTTATATTTATAAACCGAGAGAAACTAATGTAATGATACAATATTGATTTAAATTTCTGTACTGAAGTGTTATCGCTTTCATATACTGTTCATGTGATATTGTGCTGCTATTTATTTAAATGCATAATTGTTCAAAAAGAATTTAAGGGTAGGATAAGTTATTGGGCTTTCATTGGCTCATGGTGCAACTTCCTTCTACCCCTGGTATTTCATAACCAGGTAACGACGAAGATGGAGCAGAACCGAACTAGTCAAAGCATGAAGACACGTATCTCGAAGAAGACTCGGTTGAACCGTGATTTACCTAGATTAGGCTAGTTTGCTCTGACTTTTGATAAAAAGTCTTTTGATGTAATAGTCTTTGTTAAAAGTATTTTCTTAATCAGGCTGTATCAAACTATATTTTAAATGAGATGATGTATTTTGTTAGTTTATTCTTTTTCTTAACGTGTCCGAAAATCGGGGCGTTACATTATATACTTGGTTGATGGAGATTAGACGCAAAGCATTGTGCATCTAAGGAGAGCAAAGTTAACATGGAGGAGAATGATTGCAAATTGATAAAAGCGACACGTTGTAGGAATATTTGTCAAAAAACGGTGAAAATAGGAACTCGATCATCTGAATTAAAAGCTGCATATGAATATTTGGACTCTGCGATAGACTCTTTGCGTGTTGATGTGAACAAAATATTCTTTTAGGCGGACGACTCAATTGAAGAGGAAACTGAAGAAGTAGATATTATTAATCCTAACTTTCTACAGGCCAAGGGGTTGAAAAAAAAATCAACGTATGTGAAGGTTGGGTTAGATTGAAGCCTTGGCATGAGAATATTTGGAAGAGAAAAAGATTCACTTCAAAACCTACTTACCTTGGTTAGGTACTAGTATAACCTCATAACTTGATTTGAAATTCTTATTTTTTATACTTTGTGTAAACATATATTGTCTTTTTTTTGTGAATTAGGATGTTTCGATGCCCAATGTTCCAGAAGATAACTTAAGTCTATTTCTGAATTAACATCTTTATCTTCTCATTCCGATGTGTGTAATGAAGTTACATTCGTATTATGTTTTGTCTTTATTTTTGTTGTAATATATCTTTAGTTTATTTGCTTCAACTTATCTTCTTCTTTTTTTTATCTCTTTTTCAGGCACAGGGAGGTGAGTCGTTCATTGACGATGAATATTTTTTTTCGTTTGTTGAGTAATTCACAACATCAGGATATGTTGTCATAACTAGTAATTTAGGAATACACGACTTTCTTTTGGATGGAATGTGAAACTCTATTTGAATTGTAAAACATGTGCAGTGAAGCACTAGAATGATATAGTTGGAATTTGATCTGTTTTCTTTGTCAAGCTGTAAAACACTAGAATGATGGAAACATGTTGATGCTGCAGCTGCTAGCATGATATTGGTCTGTTTTCTTTGTCAAACCGTGAAGCACTAGAATGATGATGGAAAGATGCTACTGCTAGAATGATATTGATCTGTTTTGGAAGACTTCTTGTAAAACTTCTTGGATGTAACTAAACTATTTGTAAATCAATTGCAAGCCTTCTTGTAACTTCTTGTAAATCAGCTCACATGGACTGTATTGATTTTAGTTTTTTAACATGTGATTGGTGCGTAATTGTGATTGGTGGATTCTATGTGCGTAGGATCTTAGTTCTCTGTAAAATGGACTGTATTGAAAAGGATTCTATGATGTTCACATCAGGGGAAAATCAGTTGCAACAATCTGCACAACGGATTCTATGATGTTCACATACATATTCTAATGGCAAAAAAAGTGCAGCCAGTGACATAGTCACTGATGTGGTTACAAGATTGGTACATCCTTTGGTTTTGGTATTGGGTCTCCATTCACTGTGATCAATCATTCTTGTTTATTCAAATAAATAATCTAGTCCACAAATAGATTCATGACAAGAGCCATTGAATAAGAGAAAACTTCATTTGTTATTGAAATCCATGAAAGGAATTATACAAACTTTTATGAAACATTTGTTTGGTGAACTGTTGCTGCCTTGGATGATGCAGAACAAGAGCCATCCTTCAATATGTGGATAGATCTTATAACATTGTCACAACAAATGAATCAAACACTTGACTCTCTCTAGATCTCAAACATTTATCCCTAATAATACAAAGTACAAATGCAATCCACGGCCATCGCGTTGCAGCTTGGGCTTTTTTTATGTCAATTTCCTTAACTTCATCAATCTCAATTTCTTCATCCAACACTTCATCAAATTCTTCATCCCAATCTTCATCATCATCTTCTGTTTTTACCTTAGGCAATTCATTTCATGTATTCTTCATCATTCGATTTTTATTAGAAATAACAATGTAGCACTTTTGCTCAAAATTTGATGTCTCAATACAGAAGATGGAATGTACAAGGAAGGGGAGCAACTGATTCTCGATCCTCAAAAGCCTCTGTACGAAGACCAAATCAGATACTGTGAGACAAATACATCAAATCACAACATGACATGAAACCATAGATTGATTTTTCACCAATCTCTCCCATTGGAAGAAATAAAGAAAAGTTAATTACCGAGTAATAAATAAAACTTAATTCACAGGATACCCAAAGAATTACAAATATTCTTGAAACCATATGATCTTCTTCCACAATCAGTAGTGAAAGCTGTACTTGAGATTGGGTTTGGAACAACGTAAGCTCAAGGTCCCTATACAAAGTAGCATAGAATAAATAGAACTTTAACTTATGACGACGATGATGACAGTGCAATTGGAACATGGCGATGGATGATTTGGAGAGAGGTTGGGGAGCTGCCATAGTTGGACCTGGAGAAGAATAGGTGGTTGGTGGTGGATGTAAAATTGACGGTTGTATGCGACGACGAAGCAATGACAGTTGTAGGCGGCAGTGAATCAATGGAGAGCGTAAAAGGTGGACCTGTGGTGGTGGTTGATTTGGAGAAAGGAGCAACCGTGCTTGATCCTTAGTAGAAAATCGTCTGAGGAAAAGCCCTAAGCATGACTGGGATTTTGGGGAGGAAATAAGGGTTCAAAACGTCGGATCTACCCATTTCGGATGCAGCTTCTCCGAATGGAGGTTATTCCCAATTTTAAATCGTTTTGAACCCTTTGTAAGTTTTAAAATAAACCCACAAAACGACGGTTGTTTTGTGGGGCTACAAATTTGCAACGAGTTTAGGCGCTGCAGGGTCCCCCGATCCACCTGAGATGCACATAAAGGTGTTGGAATTTGTGAAGTTTTCAAACTCTTTTTTATTGGATATTTGTCAACAAGTAATTCTTCAAGAGTCACTATTTGAATAGATGCCTTTTTATTTAAGTGAGTTACCATCAGGAGTTGTGTAATGCCCCCAAAAATGATGTTATAAGCAAACTCGGCCGCGCTAAGTGATCCTTCCATGAACCTCAAAAATCTAGGACACAAGTCGTCAACATATTCTAAGGGTACTAAGTGAAAGTTACCCTTAATGGATTAGCTTTATATATGGTTCTATTTCTCTTCTGAAACTAATAGGTACTTTTCTTTCTTTTCTTTTTGTTCCGGGCTTCTTTTCCAGGAGGACAAAGACAAAATTGAAGGCGAAGATAATCCTGAATCCGCAAAAAGTCTAAATAAGCAGAGACGACGAGCCATAGCATCAGCTCATGGTGGCAGGAAGAAGACTTTTGGCTCCAGAAATTCTTACAACGACTAGTGTGGTAGGTTCATAATGCCAAGATCCAAAAGGAATTGAGTAGCTGGTGAGAAATGCTAAAATCCCACACAAAAGTTTGAGTCAATTTTTTTTATAGCTGGTTGTGATGCTAGAGAACTGAGCCTGGGTCTCCTTATTTAAAGAAAGGGAAAAATATTAGCAATGGCTACTCGCAAATTCCTATACTGTATTAACCTGACGCTGAATAAGTAAGACAAGAAGCTGGAAAACTACAAAGATTTACGGTTCATGTCATAGGAGGCTGAGCAACATTTTATAGCATAATGTATGAAACAGATGAAAGATGTTTCTAAATAAGTGGAGAGGAGTCTGTTGGGCTAGTTATATTTATGGTTTCTTTTTCTCTCTTCACAAATTTGAGAGTTTGTATTGTTTAATCATTGGTTTTGAGAAGCTGTTTCTTTTGATTGATTTTTATAATTGATGGCTAGGAATATAATTGTCATACCATGCGTAGACTGTAGACTCTGAAATGCTTGTGTTTCATTTGAGGGACTCTAATCTTAGATATCTTTTGTAAGCATCAGTGTGGGAATAAAATAGATTTATATTAAAATCAAATAAGAACCGAGATAAGAATATGAATTATAAACAACTGGAATTAAAAAAATAAACACAAAGAAGAAGAATAGAATGTTGAACTTCGATATTTGGAGTTGTAGTCAGTGCCTATGTTTCACACAGTGCTCTTAAGATAAAAATTGCCGCCTCACTGGATTGTGCTTGAAGTATTGTCAGCATCTATCTCCTAGGATACAGTGACTGGTGGACTTTAGTTCCAGCACAAGGAACTTGGTTCCTGCGAACAAAACTTGGGCAACCTCTCTCTCTGTGGATGAATATAGAATAGAGCAGAAAATGGTATGATTCTTTTTCTGCGTATGAAAAGGAACTATAGGCCTATACATATACATGTTAGGGGACCTTTCAGCTATAACCTGTAGCATCATTTCAACCATAAAGACTGGTTTAATTAAGCCATTAACAAGGGCATCAAGGGGATAGTTCGGGTTTGCAACTGAGAGCAAACCAAAAGCTGCAGATTTATTCCTGCTAGATAATTCCAGGAGTGATGGATCTTGGTAATGGATTGGGTTCTGTATCAACCCAATCACTTAACCGGATCCACCAAGCCCACACATTTTTTTTTGTAAAAAGAATTAGGTTAAGGGCCTAAGCCCAAGCCAAATCTCAAAGTCAAAGCCAAAGCCAAAGCCAAGCCCAAACCATGGGTCACGGGCCCATGAGCCCTGTGCCCGAGTCCAATTCGGGTGGGCAAGGCACGCGTGCACGCGTGTGATTATTAAATTGGCCATTGGGTAGGCACTTGCCCACTCACAAAATTTGGATGACCTAAAGGGCCAAGTCTTTATGTGAAATTTGAAACTTATATCCACACTGATTGTTCCTGAATAAATCGATGTGGGATCGGACATTTTTGGGTATGCGTGAAGTGACTCTTCATCTTCCAACTAACCCCACTTTGAACATCAATTAAACATTCGTTCATCAATGGAATTTGTCCATTGTTGTTTTGGTTCATACCCCTATCATAGGTGTATCTAAACTCACTCATACCCACTTTATAAGTTGTTTGCGTCCCCTTGATTTTTGGTTTGAAAAACCCAAAACATCTTTTTCCGAAAATTCTATTTTCCACCAATCCCTCACATGAATGTAATTGGCAGAATAACGACACGGGATACAACGAAGACTCAGAGAGAGAGAGTACTACAAATAATTCCTGCATAGGGTAGGTAGCTTTTGGCCTTGAACCTCTCCTTTGTGGAAGTCTGTTGGGTCTACTGGTTGACCAGTGAACTTAACGTCTTGAACAGTTCTGCTGTTTATGTAAACTGAGACAATAGATTCCACACAGGACTTTTCTTACCATAGTTCTTGTTCTCACTATGGTGTTCGTTTTGGCCTTGAACACTCGCTTGGTTCAATGAGTATATTAGAGATTTCGCCTACCAATTCTCATAGAAGCGGTCTCACTTCATACTTATATAGGTAACCTTCTTAACTAAGGGTATCCTGCTATATCCCGCTTGACATAGCCAACACGTAAGAGTCATTAAAAGCATAGTTTATCCTATAGCTCCTTACACGCATTGCTGTTCACACCTTAGGAATGAGTAAGAATGTTAATCTCCTCAGTGACACGCAATCAGGTTGTCCTTTTGAACCTAGATCTTAGGATCGCCAATCAACTAGGTTGGGTTTTCTGTTATTTTAGGTTTTAGCGTCATACGCTTAAGTCTCATCCCCCTTGATGCTTTATTGTGAGGACCCGAAAAGTTTTCATTTTATTTTGGTGTTTAGCATGTCTTACAGTGATTGGAAAGGATAATGATATGAGTTGCATGAGATGATTGGTGATTTAGATGAGTTTTGGTGAAGAAGAGAGGAGTAAACCAAAAGAACTGGGTGACTGGCTAGGGCCGAAGAAGGCCGGTGTGACCAGTCACGCAAAAATAAAAATTTTAAAGATTTTGGTTAGTAGCTTGCCGTGACTGATCAGGCTTTTTAGCACTTTTTCCTTGACCGGTCAGGCTTCTTAGCACTTTTTCCGTGATCGGTTAGGCAGGTAAAAACGCGAATTTAAAGTGGACGGAC
Source organism: Arctostaphylos glauca (assembly GCA_019985065.2). Lineage (NCBI taxonomy): Eukaryota > Viridiplantae > Streptophyta > Magnoliopsida > Ericales > Ericaceae > Arctostaphylos > Arctostaphylos glauca. The sequence goes on from JAHSPW020000015.1 coordinate 5,411,386, forward strand.
CAGATTTTTCTAGGCATAACATATACCCTCTAAACATAGATTTCTTCCCTTTCTCTCTCTTGAAAAGCCTCATCCTCACTTCCTCCCCACCCAAATACATGATCAAACCTCTAGATTCATCAAATTTCTCCAAGGATCCTTCAATATCCTTTGATAGCTAGCTCTTGAAAGTGGGCAGTTTGCTTGGAGAAGACTTGGGTGAACTCTCTTCCACCATTAAAGTTAGGTTTTCACCTTAGAACTCAAGTCTTACGTTTTTCTCTTTGAGGAAGGGATTTTATTTTGGTTGTATTTGAGTTATTTTCGTCTTTCTAAAGTCTTGGGTATCTTTAGGTGTGATTGGTGAAATGTTAGGAAGTAATATTGCATCTTTTATTGGTAGATCTATTTAGATACTTTGTTTATTGTATAGATGAATTGAGATATGAGTTCCATAGAATGAAATGAGGTACCTCTTCTTTGTTTAAAGTTATGATTGATAAATTAATGAAAATGAAATGTGAGTTTGACACGTGACATACGTGGAAACACAAATAATGTGATTCGTGAACTAGATTTTCTTACGAAAATGTTAGGGGAATTGGACTAGACTTCCTTTAGGGAATGCTAGAATGGTCGGACTAGACCCCTTCGGCAATGCTAGAGAGACGTCGAACTAGATTCCTCGAGGGGAATGCCAAGGGATGCGAACTAGGATCCTAAGTGAATACTAGGCACGAAATGAACCAAACGCGACGACAAAATTGTCTAGACTTATGAACAATTTGATGAAACGCTTGGTGCAAGTATTTAGGGTGAATTATGCAACGTAGATTATTTGCCATGCCATATAAATTCATACACATATAAGATTAGCATTGAATTTCTCTACTAGGCTTGTTAACTCACCCCTTCGTGTTTTTAAGTGATGTTTCAGGACCTTAGCATGGAACGCATGATGTGCATGGAGTGTAATACATGACTTTTGAGAATTTTTATCAAAGCGTTACTCAACATCTCGAAAACATATTTTGAAGATGTGCTCAACTCTTTTCTTAAGTCTTCTTTTGCTCAGTACAATGTGACCTCTTATGTATTAAAACAGTATTTTGGATATTTCATTCGGGCTTGGATTACCCATGGGAACGAATCATATTTTGAAAAGTTGGTTTGTAAATATTGGGTCATGTATGGAAGGCTTCGTTATGGACTTGTTATTATTTATTGTGAGGTTTCAAAATTGGTTAATCATGGTTTTACCATGCTTAAAATTGAGGGCGTGATAATTGCATAGGTCATATCCAGTCTTGTACATGTCATTGAGTACATGAGGCTCCCTATAATTCTGGAATACTTCAACTGAGACACATCCTTACCGGTGTTCTTTGATAGATGGAGATTCAAATCCACTGGGGTTCTGGCCACATTTGTATCTGCCTTATTGAACTTTCCAAGGATCTTCTCAATGTAATGAGCCTGAGTGAGCACAAGTCCATTGGATGTTCTGGAGATCTTCACTCCCAATATAAGATCAACAAAGCCCATATCCTTCATGTTAAACATCGAGTTTAACATTTTCTTGATAAAATTAATAATTATATCATTGTTACCCACAATGAGCATGTCATCAACGTATAGAATGATATAGCCATCACTCGTGTTTTTGACATATACACATTTGTCATACTCATTTATCTTGAACCCATTTGACAACATCGCATGGTCAAATTTATCATGTCATTGCTTAGGTGATTGTTTCAGATGATACAAAGATCTCACAAGCTTATAGACTTTTCGTTCTTACCCTGGGTCTGAGAAACCCTTGGGTTGCTCCATGTAGATTTATTCATCTAAATTTTCATTAAGGAAAGCTGTCTTGACATCCATTTGATGTATTTCAAGATTGCGCAAAGCTGTGATCGTTATTATCATCCGAATGAATATTACCCTGGTGACAGGTGAATAAGCATCAAAGTAATCTAGACTTTCTTTTTGTCTATTTCATTTGATCATGAGCCTAGCCTTGTACTTATCAATAAACCCATCAGCTTTCATCTTCTTCTTGAAGATCCACTTGTACTAATGGCTTAGAGCCTTGAGGTAAATCCACTAACTCTCAGGTGTGGTTCTGTAAGATACAATCTATCTCACTTTTTATGGCATCTTTCCACAAAGGACTGTTATGAGAGCATACAGCTTCCTGATAGCTCTTAATTCACTTTCTAAAGATACGTTAGAAAATCGGGACTAAAAGAAGTAGATATTCTAGCTCTCTTGCTACGTTTAGGCTCTTCAATATTAACTTCTTCTTGGTCTTGACTGTTTCTATTGACAGTCTCAAAAACTCGTTTCATCAAAATTAACTCCTTCACGGATCTATATGGAAATATGTGGTCAAAGAATTCTGCATTCCTTGACTCAATGATTGTGTTTCTGTGTATATCTGGTATCTCAGATTCATACATAAGAAAGCGATATGCACTCTATTATGTGCATAGCCAATGAACACACTGTCAATGGTTTTTGGCCCTATTCGAACTTCCTTAGGAGGAGGGACAACAACTTTGGCTATACACCCTCACATTCGCAAGAATTTGTATGAAAGCTTATGTCCTTTCCAAAGTTTATACGGAGTCTTGTCTATTTTCTTGCGTAACACTTTATTCAAAATATAATTTGCAAAGAAAATTGCTTCACCCCACATGTTCTGTGGCAACCCATAACTAATTAACATAGCATTCATCATTTATTTCAAAGTGCGATTCTTGCGCTCAACAACTCCATTTTGTTGAGGTGAGTAAGGTGCAATAGTTTGGTAGATAATTTCATATTGTGCATAGAACTCTCTAAAAGGTGCTTCGTACTCACCATCACGATCACTCCTTAACACCTTAATCTTCTTGCTTAGTTGATTCTAAACCTCATTTTTGTAAAGAACAAACTTATCTAAAGCTTCTTTTCCACTTTTTAGCGAGTAAACATAGCAATATTTCGTGCTATCATCGACAAAAATAATAAAATACTTATAGCCTACTCATGTTTGTACGAATTTCAGATCGCACACATCACTGTGTATTAAGCCCAACGACTCAGTGCTTCTTTCAATGGATTGAAATGAAGACATTGACAATTTAGCCTCGACACAAGTTTCACACTTGTAACGTTTACCAATCTGAAATGTAGGTATGTGGTCTAAGTTAATTAATCTACACAAAGCATCATAATAAATGTGCCCTAACTTACCATGCCACAAATCAAAAGACACAAACAGATAAACAACTAGAGCCTTTCCTTTATTCATTTCAATAGTAGGGGTTACAACCATAACATTGAGCTTAAATAACCCATCAGACGTATAGCCTTTCCCTACATACACTCCAACTTTACTAAGCACAACTTTATCTGCCTTGAAAACCATGCGGAAGCCATGTTTGCTTAGCAAAGAGCCTGACACCAGATTTTTGCGGATGTCTGGCACATACAGCACGTTGTTGAGTTTTAGCTCCTACCCATAGGTCATCTTCAGAATGACCTTTTCATGTCCCACAACCACAGAAGTTGACGAGTTTGCCATAAACAGCTTTTCACTATCAGTTGCTGCCTGAAAGGTAGAGAACATCTTCTTATCTGAGCAAACATGGCGAGTAGCACCAATGTCCACCACCAGTCCTTGGGGTTTGATCCTACAAGGTTCACCTCTGACACCATTGCACAAGGGCACATATCGGAGACATCTTTTGAGAGATGCTCCAATTCAGTTAGATTAGCCCATGCAGGCTTCCTTTTTTACTGATGGCACTCAGAAGCCCAGTGGCCCACCTTGTCGCAATTGAAACACTTTCCATCAAATTGGAACGTCGACTTCTTACCAATGCCTCCTCTTGGTAAAAAACTTGGATCCTTACATTCCATTCTGCTTACCAGTCTATTTCCCAACATACTTCTTCTTATAACCAAAACCTCCCAAGCTCTAGCCATGCTCCACAATATTTGCCTTTACGGCAAAACAGCTTCTCATCCTCTTATTTGCCCGCTTATTATCTTTCTAATGTGCAGCTTCAGGATAAGATTTTCAACGGACATCTCCTTTCGCTTATGCTTAAGATAGCTCTTGAATTCCTTTCACACGGAAGGTAGCTTCTCAATTAAAGTGGCAATTTGAAAAGATTCTCTTAAGAACATTCCTTCAGCTAGAATCTCTTGAATCAGAATCTGAAACTCTTGGGCTTGAACAACCACCGCCCTAAAGTCCACCATCACAAAATCTAAGAATCGACCGACGAGAAACTTCTTCGACCCGACATCCTTGGTCTTGTATTTCATGTCCAAAGATACTGACAGATCCTTGGCGATTTGTTTGGCATTGTACACAGAGTACAATGCATCCTCCAAACAATTCAGTATGTAATTCCTCGCAAGGAAATCACCTTGTTGCTAGGCAGTATGTGCAGCCAGCTTCTGCACATCCTGTTTATTTTCACTAACGAAGGAGTTGGCTCTTGGATATATATCACAAGGCGCAACGTGATAAGGTAAAATAACATCTTCTGCTGCCAGCTTTTAAAATTCATACAAGTGAATTTTTTTGATTTTCAGCATGACCAAATGGTACGCAAGGGAGAGCCAATGGAATGGAAGCAGGTGCCGTCGTTATGGGATTCGGAGCACCATCAACTTCGGTGTTACCGAACACGTTCTCGGTTTTAGATTGAGTTGCCATTTTTTTCTAAAAATAACCAACACAAGTTAGAATCAACGTAAAAATAATTAAGATCCAAAAACTGAAAATTGAAATCTGTTAGAATCTTACAAATGAACAAATCTGTTAGAAATTTAATCAACGCAATATTTTTTCTTTAGAAAAAAGAATGTAGAATAACACAAACTGTTCAAAAAAAAAAGTAGGTTTATAAAAAAAATCAGTTAATTCAACCATGTATAAAAAAAGAATCGTTTGATTTTTTTTTTGGTTCTGTTTTTTTCCCCCAATTTGCAAGCTGTAGAAAACAACAGAAAATTTTGTCTTAAGATTGTAATTATTAGTGCAGGAATATAACAGATTTATATTAAAATCAAATAAGAACCGAGATAAGAATATAAAAATGTAAACCACTGGAATTAAAAAAAAAACACAAACAAGAAGAACAGAATGTTGAACTTCGATTTCTGGAGTTGTAGTTGGGACCTTTGTTTAACAAAATGTCATTAAGATAAAATTTGCCACCTCACCAAATTGTGCTTGGGGTATTTTCGGCGTCTATCTCCTGGGATATAGCGACTGGTGAACTTTACAAGACAAGCAACTTGGTTCCTGCGAATAGAACTTGAGCATTCTCTCTCTCTCTCTCTTTGGGGATGGATATAGAATGGAGCATGAAAATGGTGTTATACTTTTTCTGTGTGTGAAGAGGAACCAGATGATGTGGACATCAAGGCTACAACCAGCAATCCTACCAATGATCCAATGCACATTCCGATTGGGCCAGTAACGAGGGCGAGAGCAAGAAGATTCAAGGAGGCGTTGAACAATTTTACTTGAAGAATTCTACAACAAGGTGAAGGGTTCACTATGGCTGAAGGTGAACAAAGGCTGGTCATGTGCATCAAAGTGGAGCAAGGATCAGTCCAGTAGACTGGGTAGCGCTCCCCCAAAAAGGGTGTAGCGCTACCGAAGTGTTATGTTGCGTTTTTAGGATTTTTTTCTACGTATTAGGGTTTTCCTAGTGTGTTTAGGATTTCTTTTGGGCTTATTTCTTTTGGGCTTCTCATTATATAAGGATTATGAGGCCGAATTTGAAGAGAACTAATTAATGATGGAATAAACTTTGGAGTGTTCTTCTTGAGTTCTTGAAGAGACTTTTTTTCGAACTTATCAAGGGATTCCTTGTGGCGTTCATCCGACTTATCAAACGGATCTCACATCCCCGTTTGTGGCGTCTTCATCATACCAAGGTTCTTGCTTCGCTAAGCAACGGGTCGCGGTTCCATACAAATTTGGTAATTCTTTTCGTTTATGAAATCATATTTGATATCGGGTTATTGTCACGGGTTGACTTGATTTGTATCAGTTGGTATCAGAGCGAAGGTTGTCAGGTTTGCCTATCCTAGTTTTTAATTATTTCGTGTCAATCCGTGTCTTGTTCAATAGATTTCAGAATCTTAAATTCGTGCTTCTAGTCGTGTGTTCTATATATTCCTTCTATTCCTGCTTATTCCTACATCTTGGTTTCTTATTGTCGTAATTGTTTGACAAAAAAAAAAAGAAGATCGAAATTAAGAGAAATTCATGAATTTGTTACGATCAACTTCAAACGACCATATCTTTTGATCCGGGGAGAGTTACGGAAGCCATAAGCACTCAAATCAAAGCTTATTACGAGATCTACACTGTCCTTTGTGTTCCAGCCCGAAATCTTTTTAGTTTTCATCAGTTTCAGAGTCGTATAAGTTTCTTGGCGTCATTTATTTTCAGTTTCTTGAGATTCTTGTTTTCTAGTTGCTCTTGTTCTTGTACAATTTCATGAGATTCTTGTTTTCTTATTTCTTGAACCTATTGCTGGTTGGAATAAAACAAGGTTGTGTCTTGATTTAGTTCTGGAAACCACTCAAAAAAAAAAATAGAACCAGCAAGAACGAAAGAAATTATTTTTCGGAATTTTTTTCTATTTGTTTTCTAACATTGTTTTGCAGGCGTTAAGTCATGTCTAATGGTAAGGGAACGGATACAACGGAGGAAGTGCCTATTGTGTCTAATCTGCAGATGCAAGCACTCTTGGGGGAGTTTAGGCGGATAATGAGGGGAGAACTGGAACAAATTAATGAGAGGTTAGACCGGGTGGAAGATAGAACGCATAGGGGACAAAATGAACGACAGGATCTACAAATTGGTCCTAACGTTCCTAGAAGAAACCGGGTGCATAGGAGAGGAGCGGAAGAAGAGGAGTATGACGGTGATAGGTTTGAGGATGATTTTGATAGACTAACCGTGGACGGTCACAGGGAGTACGGCCGGGATAGAGGAATGAGGAATCGGGGGGATAACAACTTGGGAAGTATCAAGATGAAGATTCCAGCATTTCAAGGCAAAAGTGATCCCAGAGCATACCTTGAATGGGAAAAGAAGATTGAGTGGGTGTTCGATTGTCACAACTACTCCAAAACTCAGAAGGTAAAGCTTGGAATGAAATGAAAAGATTGATGAAGCGGCGGTTTGTACCAAGTCACTACTACCGGGAGCTATTCCTCAAGCTTCAAGGTCTTCGGCAAGGCAATCGAAGTGTTGATGAGTATTTCAAGGAGATGGAGATGGCAATGATAAGGGCTAATGTTGAGGAGGATCGGGAAGCAACCATGGCTCGATTCTTGAATGGGCTAACCGGGAGATTGCCAACCCAATTGAGCTCCATCATTATGTGGAGTTGGAGGATTTTGTACACATGGCGATCAAGGTTGAGCGGCAACTCAAGAGAGGGGCTACAAGGCCACGCCTAGCTCCATACAACGCAAGTTCTAGTTCAACACCTTGGACACCGGGTTTCCCAAGGAAAGAAGACAATTCATCCACTTCCAAGGCCAAATTTGAGCACAAACCGGCCACTACGGACACAACTCCTCAAGGCACTTCGTCCACGACTACGACTCGTTCTAGTGATATCAAATGTTTTAGATGTCAAGGAAGAGGGCACATCGCTAGTCAATGCCCAAACAAGCGAGTTTTGGTAATCCGGGATAATGGCGAGATTGAGTCAGAAAACGAAGAGGATGTGGGTGACATGCCTCTAGTTGAGGACGCTTCTGAGGGAGAAGAAGAGTTTGGTGCAGAGCATGGAGTGATGCTTGGATTGGTTACACGGCGAGCCTTAAGCTTGCAAGCATGTGAAGAAGAAGCAGTGCAGCGGGAGAACATCTTTCACACTCGTTGCCATGTGAAAGACAAGGTTTGCAGCGTTATCATCGATGGAGGTAGTTGCACCAATGTTGCTAGCACCTCCATGGTTGAACAGCTTGGACTCACAACGCTTAAGTATCCTAGCCCATACAAGCTGCAATGGTTGAATGATAGTGGGGAGGTAAAGGTGACCAAACAGGTTAAGGTACCGTTCCGCATTGGGAAGTATGAGGATCAAGTGCTATGTGATGTAGTGCCAATGCAAGCGGGCCATCTATTGCTTGGTAGGCCATGGCAATTCGATCGACGTGTGCAACATGATGGATTCACCAACAAGTATTCTTTTGTGCTCAATCAACGAACAATCATCCTTGCCCCATTGACACCAAAGCAAGTTTATGAAGACCAAGTGAGGGTACAAAAATTGAGTGATAAAAGAAAGTTGAGTGAAGAAAAGTCGAGAGTTGTGGTAAAAAAAGAGAGTTCGCTCAGAGAGAAAAAAAAAAGAAGAGAGCAATGAGAGAAGACAGGAGAGGAAGTCAAGTTTCTATGCAAAAACAAGTGAGGTTAAGCGAGCATTAATTTCAAAACAGCCAATGATTGTACTTATGTATAAGGAGGCTCTTTTAAACACTAACCAACTTGACCCTTCTTTGCCTAGTGTTGTTGTTTCTCTGTTACAGGATTTCAAGGATATATTGCCCGAGGAGGTACCACATGGGTTACCACCTATTCGAGGGATTGAGCACCAAATTGATTTTGTTCCTGGTGCATCAATTCCAAACCGATCCGCATATCGGAGCAATCCGGAGGAAACCAAGGAGCTTGAACGTCAAGTTGAGGAATTAATGGAGAAAGGACATGTGAGAGAAAGCATGAGTCCTTGTGCGGTTCCGGTGATTCTTGTGCCCAAGAAGGATGGGACGTGGAGGATGTGTGTTGATTGCCGCGCGATCAACAACATAACGGTAAAGTATCGACACCCCATCCCTCGATTAGATGATATGTTAGATGAATTGCATGGATCTTGTGTGTTTTCAAAGATTGATCTTAAGAGTGGATATCATCAAATTAGAATGAAAGAAGGAGATGAATGGAAAACAGCATTTAAAACAAAATATGGATTATATGAATGGTTGGTTATGCCATTTGGTTTAACTAATGCCCCAGTACTTTCATGCGCTTAATGAATCATGTTTTGCGCGCTTTCATTGGTAAATTCGTTGTTGTGTATTTTGATGATATTCTGATTTACAGCAAGAATTTGCATGATCATGTCTCGCATTTGCATTCGGTTTTGGATGTGCTTAGGAAGGAGAAGTTGTATGCTAACCTCAAAAAGTGTACTTTTTGCACTGATAAGCTTGTGTTCTTAGGCTTTGTTGTAAGTGCTAAAGGTATTGAGGTTGATGAGGAGAAGGTCAAAGCCATCCAAGAGTGGCCTACTCCTTCCAGTGTAAGTAATGTTAGAAGCTTTCATGGGCTTGCTAGTTTTTACAGGAGGTTTGTGAAGGATTTTAGCACCGTTGCTGCAACACTCACCGAGGTTATCAAGAAGAACGTCGCGTTCAATTGGGGTGAAGAACAGGAGAAAGCTTTTCAGCTCCTTAAGCATAAGCTTACTCATGCTCCTTTACTTGCTTTACCTGATTTTTCTAAAACATTTGAGATTGAATGTGATGCTTCTGGTGTTGGTATAGGCGCTGTACTTATGCAGGACGGAAGACCACTTGCGTATTTTAGCGAGAAGTTGAGTGGGGCTGCACTCAACTATCCCACGTATGACAAGGAATTGTACGCTTTGGTTCGGGCCTTAGAGGCATGGCAGCATACTTGTGGCCGAAGGAGTTCGTGATTCGAACGGATCATGAATCCTTGAAGCATTTGAAAGGCCAACACAAGCTAAACAAGCGGCATGCACGGTGGGTTGAGTTCATTGAGACATTTCCCTATGTCATTCGATACAAGCAATGTAAGGAAAACGTGGTTGCGGATGCACTTTCACGCAGGTATACCTTAATCTCTACTCTTGATGCTAAATTTCTGGGTTTTGAGCATATTAAGGAACTTTATCATGATGACCACGATTTTTGTGAGGTGTATGGTGCTTGTGAAAAATTTGCTGAGGGAAAGTTTTATAGGCATGATGGTTTCTTGTTTAGGGAGAATAAATTGTGTGTTCCGAATGGTTCGATTAGAGATTTACTTGTGCGAGAGTCCCATGGTGAAGGGTTAATGGGACATTTTGGGGTCGCCAAGACCTTAGCCATTTTGCAAGAGCATTTCTATTGGCCACACATGAAAAGGGACGTTGAGCGAATTTGTGGTAGGTGTATCACTTGTAGGCAGGCTAAGTCGCGGGTTCAACCAAATGGTCTTTATACGCCCCTACCTATTCGTAGTTCACCTTGGATTGATATTTCTATGGACTTTATTTTGGGTTTACCTAGGAGTAAGCGTGGGAATGATTCAATTTTTGTGGTGGTTGATAGGTTTTCTAAGATGGCACATTTTATCCCTTGTCATAAGACTGATGATGCTTCTTATATTGCAGACTTGTTCTTTCGGGAGATTGTTAGACTTCATGGTTTGCCTAGGACAATAGCGTCGGACCGGGATGCTAAGTTCTTAAGTTACTTTTGGAAGACCTTATGGGGAAAGCTAGGAACAAAACTTTTGTTTTCTACTACTTGTCACCCTCAAACTGATGGTCAAACGGAAGTAGTCAATAGGACTTTATCTACCTTGTTGAGGGCTATCATTAGTAAGAACATCAAGACTTGGGAGGATTGTTTGCCTCATGTTGAGTTCGCTTATAACCGTACCATTCATTCTGCTACAAAGTTTTCACCATTTGAAATTGTTTATGGTTTTAATCCTTTAACTCCTTTGGATTTATCGCCTTTACCAATGTCTGAGCATGTGAATTTAGATGGCAAGAAGAAGGTTGAATTTGTAAAGCAGCTGCATGAAAAGGCAAGGTTCAACATTGAGAGACGAACTGAGCAATACATCAAGCAAGCTAACAAGGGTCGTCACAAGCTGATTTTTGAGCCCGGAGATTGGGTATGGTTGCACATGCGCAAGGAGCGGTTTCCAACACAGAGGCGTTCTAAATTGCTGCCTCGTGGAGACGGACCTTTCCAAGTGTTGGAACGGATCAACGACAACGCCTACAAGCTTGACTTGCCTGGTGAGTACAATGTTAGTGCTACTTTCAATGTTACTGATTTGAGTCCTTTTGATGTAGGTGACGATTTGAGGACAAATCATTTTCAAGAGGGGGGGAATGATGTGGACATCAAGGCTACAACCAGCAATCCTACCAATGATCCAATGCACATTCCGATTGGGCCAGTAACGAGGGCGAGAGCAAGAAGATTCAAGGAGGCGTTGAACAATTTTACTCGAAGAATTCTACAACAAGGTGAAGGGTTCACTATGGCCGAAGGTGAACAAAGGCTGGTCATGTGCATCAAAGTGGAGCAAGGATCAGTCCAGTAGACTGGGTAGCGCTCCCCCAAAAAGGGTGTAGCGCTACCGAAGTGTTATGTTGCGTTTTTAGGGTTTTTTCTACGTATTTTCCTAGTGTGTTTAGGATTTCTTTTGGGCTTATTTCTTTTGGGCTTCTCATTATATAAGGATTATGAGGCCGAATTTGAAGAGAACTAATTAATGATGGAATAAACTTTGGAGTGTTCTTCTTGAGTTCTTGAAGAGACTTTTTTTCGAACTTATCAAGGGATTCCTTGTGGTGTTCATCCGACTTATCAAACGGATCTCACATCCCCGTTTGTGGCGTCTTCATCATACCAAGGTTCTTGCTTCGCTGAGCAACGGGTCGCGGTTCCATACAAATTTGGTAATTCTTTTCGTTTATGAAATCATATTTGATATCAGGTTATTGTCACGGGTTGACTTGGTTCGTATCACCAGAGTCCTATATATATACGTGTTGGGAGACCTTTCAGCTGCAGCCTGCAACATCAATTTTGACCATAAAGATTGGTTCAATTCAACTATTAACAAGGCCATGAAGGGGACATTTCAGGTTTGCAATTGAGAGAAACCAAAAGCTGCAGATTTATTCCTGCTAGATAATTACAAAAGTCACGGATCTTGATAATGGATTGGGTTCTGGGTCAGCCAAATCACTTAACCTAAGCCACGGGCCCACAAGCCCCGGTCCCGGTCCAGGCGGGTGGCGCGCGCGCGATTATTAAATCGGCCATTGAGTAGGCGCTCGCCCACTCGCAAAATTTGAATGACCCAAAGGGCTAAGCCTTTATGTGAAATTTGAAACTTATATCCACACCGATTGTTCCTGAATAAATCAATGTGGGATCAAGCATTTTTAGGTAAACATGAAGTGACTATTCACCTTCGAACTAACCCCACCTCGAACATCAATTAAACATTCATTCCTCAATGAAATTTGCTCATTTTTATTTCGGTTCGTATTCTTGGCATAGGTGTATTTAAACCCACTCAGACCCACTTTATAAGTTGTTAACGTCCCACTTGGTTTTTGGTCTAAAAGACCCAAAAAATATTTTTGTCAAAAGTTCCATTTTGCAAGATCTTTTTCTTGTATGCTACCTACAAATTAAGAAGCAAGACAATGCAAAATACCTCAAGAAACCTCCTCTCCTCTCCTCTCTGTTGCTATTTATTGTGGCAAATATTTGAAATTTTCAAAGTTGGATTTCTAGAGATGCTATTGAAGTGCTTTTTTGCAAGCATCAACAGGGGCATCACTTTGAGCTCTACATCATGAGGACGTACATTTGAACTATAACTGTGAAAGTAGCGACGAGATGGCAACCAAATCACTTGAATTCAGACTGAGTTTGGCTTGATTCGATTATTTGATTTTTTTTTTTTTTTTGTCTTTATGTGAATTTTTTTGTAGTTTTATTAACTTTTTGTGGTTTGTGCTGACGAAAGGTTTCAAAAAGTTATAAATGATGGACCAAATTTGAAAAAAAATTTAAAAAAAAAACGTCTTTTGTGCTTATTCATCTTTTTTAGTGTTTTTTTTTTAGTTTTTAGACATAATTTTATATTTTTTAGATTCTTTTCATAAAAAAGAACTGATAATCTACAGAAATTTGAAAAAAAGAAAAAGACAAAGATAGCCGCTGAGAACCACCACACAACAGTAGCCTTATATGTAAAATTATATATTAGGGACCAATTTATTTGTTAATTAGTAATGGAAAAAAACACTTCCAAGGAGATCATGGTGGGGGATGGGACGTTGCTCATTTCTTTTCATCCGAGATATTTCCATGCTTCATTTCCCCTGCTGCAATATTGCCCTCTTCCATTGCTGATTCATTTTCCTCAACTTGAACCATCTGAATTGCTGGGGTTGAAGTCTCTTTAGGACCCGCCTGTCTTGACCCATTAGTTACGTTCCTCATACCCTTATTCCTTTTTGCTTTCTGTGCCCAATCAACTAGGCCCTCTTGTATATGTTCTTCAAATATAGCCTTTTTGAATGAAGTTCCCATCTTTGTGGAGAGAGAGAGAGAGAGAGAGAGAGAGAGTATAGTTTGTCAGACTGGAATCCTCTATTACTACTACAAGATATAGAACTAGTGTTGAAAGCTAACTGACCTGCGTGACTACTGCATAGAGTGGTAGGGTACTATAACTGCAAAGGAACTGGACGAATACCCTACACAAGGAAAATGGACAAGCAAGCTGAACGCACAAAAAACCTTTCTAATCCAGTGAAAAAAAGGAAGAGAAGAAAAAGACATTCACTCCAACTAACATTCTGTATACTTTTGACAGAAGTAAAAGAAAAGAAGAGATGTTACCCTATGACGAGTCTTGGGATGATATAGCCAACTTCCCCCATGATGCAGGAGTCGAACTTATATTGGACCTGTCATAAGTTGGATCCACTAATTCGATCAGTCTCAAGTCAGTTAGTATTCCTACTACCTTTTGAAAAATTTAGTGAAAATGGAAAGTGACATTTCCCATACCCAAATCCAGAAGAAAAATGCAATCTCAAAAGAATTTTGGAATAGGATGATATGAATCAATACAAGGACCACGCGAGGTCTACGAAACCAGAAGTGGTCATCTGAAGGTTTCACCACCAAGTCCCCTTCCACGGCTTCATGCTTCTCCGCTACGTCATGTGCCAGTTGACTTATAACATGCTCCAGTTTAGTGCCAACAGCAAGTAAAAGCTGCACATTTGAAGAGGTGACTATTTAAGTTTGTCTGATCCTAAATACAATGAACTAGAAATCCTTAAGTTGAGGTTTTTTTTTTTTGTTTTGTTATTGTGGGGACTATGTAGACAGGAGGAGAAAATGATCTAGTAAGGGTAAATGGGATCCATCTGGATACTATCCTTTAAGAGTAGTTAGGATCCAAATATCGTTTTAATAGTAGCTCCTCCTTTTGAAAAAAATGAGGTGGTGATGCATTTTGCCCTTTCTTTTTGTGGTTGCTTTCCATTGAGGATTATGGCTTGGGAAAGTATCTCACAAGAGCATTGCAAATGGAACTGACTACTACTACAACAAGGAAGGTACATAACGAAGACAAAAGAGTAACAAAGACAGATAGTCGGGTGAACGAGAGATATGCTAAGGGAATGAATGTTTAAGAAACTTTTAGACAGTTGATGTGTCAAAGTACTACTTACAATCAAGGGAATGAATGCTATCCAAAAATAAGCATGCCAACCTGAACAAAAGAACATGAAAGTTCTTTGAGAAGAGATCACAAAACCCTTGTTTCTTTAGTAGCCTAGAAACCGAAATACTTGGTTTTATAATGGATAGCTTACCGTGAACGTTCACCAACAAGAAAACAACCACAAACAACCAGAGATACCAACTGTAACACAACAATGATTTTAATAATCAGTTGGATCCATCAATGAAGGCTTCGAACAAAATAAGACAGTTTAAAAAGCTTAGTCAGGGAAGAATTAGACAACCTAAGGGATACGGAAAATAGAACAAGATGTATGTGGTAACTGTCAAGTCAAGACGTCCTACATTTAACTAACCTTATTCCAACAACTTTCTTAAAATCAGCTTCAAGAGCACGTGTCATGTATTTGTGGAAATTGAACTTTGGGTTCCCTCTGCAATGTGTCTGCAAAATAAGTACTGACTGAGTACAAGAAATTCAAAAAGAAGGAGAGGACCACATCAAGAACTTAAAAAACGAAACTTATAAAACTCAAAAAGAAGATCGAGTGACCTTACCATAATGAAGCCTAGTCGAAGAGTGGTATAGTCTAATTCGGTCACGGATCCATAAAATTGCTTGAAAAATGAATCCTGAAAATTCAACAAAGAAAAAAGAAAACAAAATGCACTTTAACATGGTCGGTCAGTGCAAATTCACATAGTAATCCCACTAATTTGTAAAAATTCCTTACATTGAAAGCTTGCAACCTCAACTGTGATTCAGGTAGTATACGAATCAAAATAAGTCACATAGTAATTTCACTAATGCGTAAAAACTCCTTAAAAGAAAAATTGGCAACCTTTAGTATATATTGGACACACCTTACTGGATACGATACTATGAGCTTTGCATTGTCACAAAGATTTCATATATGCAGGCAACTTAAAAGACAAAGTGCCATCGACAGTTGGATGTTGTGATTATAGAGGTGGCGTCAACACAGTTAAGAGTGAAGCACCTATATCTATGGTTATGGTCAAAGGGCTTAAAGTCATTTCCATTGGCTCCATGAGCAATGGTTTTTGTTTTTCCCCCTGTTGGTTAAGGTTTCAGTCCAAATAAACAAAAGAGGGGATTAGGGAGGCTTCGATAAAAGAGTGCTAGTTGACAGACTTGACAGACTTACCAACCAACCTCGCAAAGACGAGCTTTTGCCAATCCCTGAAAAATGGCCTTTGATAAAAGCATGGCCCTGGACATGGGTGAACTTGTTTTTCGGAGCTGCACACAGAACACAAAATCACAACACGCACATTAATACAGAAACAGAAGGTGGTCGCAACCGTCGATCGAGTTATTTCACTGAAGAAACCATCAGTTTACTGTAAGTGATAGGCCTAGAATATTGCTGCTTCGGATTAATTGGACAATGTCTACATCTTCTCTGGCAAGGACTGAAGATATATCCTACCTTCTTCTGGATTGTATTTCTTCTTCAGTATAGAATCTTCCCAATGCTTCCATTGACGTATCTAACAAACAAAAAAGTGAAACAAAAAAAAAAAGATAAAGAAATGAAGCAAAACTTCAAAAGAGTGCAAGGGAATCTTACAAGATAGATAGAATAGTAAAAAATGAAACAAAAATTCATGGTGGGTGGTTAAATAATTAAGCAAGAGTCTACTTATAAATACCTTTGCTCCTCCAAAGAGAATTGTTAAAGCACAAAATGCGACATGCACAACAGCTAGCACAAAGATAAAGATGTGAAGATGGTGCAATGCTGTGGTTGATAACAATGAGACCTCCCCCTGATCAAACATTAGCAAACAAATGTGTATTAATAAGTATATATGCTAAGATGCATATTTGAAGATTCCTTTGGCATGTAAACTTCTTCTGTCTGTTGATTTATTTGACCCAATTAATGTCTGAATCATTTTTCTGATATGTTTTAATTGTTCACCTCCAAGCTATGAAATATGGATACTTCGAAACTAGTCACGTACTGATATCAAATACTTATAAGATATCGATACGCGCTCGATACGCCTCGATACATATCGATACACCGAACAAAGTATTCAGCATTAAAATTAAATTATTTTAATTTTGGATACGCAATGGATAGTTTTACGATACAGCGTCCAGATACTTTTGGGGTATGGCGGAGGTACAAATAAAATAAAATAAAAGTAAGGGGGGGAAATGTAATTACATGTATATATGTAAGTACACATTTGACTCCATCTTCTGTTCACAACGACACGAGTAGAAAAAGTTAAAAACCCTAAGGGCCTACACCATATCTTCTTCAATTGTCACTACAGATGCCATAGAATCCAGGTTCAATCTCTCCCTCTCTCTCTCCTTGCTCTCTCACTCTGACGGTGCTCTCTCTCACACTCTCTCTTCTCATTCTGCTAGAATGGAGTATAGATATAATAAAGTGTTAAGTGGGTTGATTTTCTCAATCAAGGAAGAAAACTAGAATCTAACTATCTAGCAGAATGAATGTTCTCAATCTTGTGACCTGTGACCTGTAAGACAATAACCAGTCAAAAAATCCATCGTCGCTGTTGCCAGAAGGCACTCCGATGATTAAGTCAGACATGCTCACAAAAATATATGTAATCCAAGCTAATATTCTCTATTAGAGTTTGAGTTAGTGCGCACCTTTCTTCATGGATTTGATCTTTTATTTATAGATTTTGTGACTTAATCTTCCTAATTCGCTTCAGACATTGATTACCGATCAGAATTGGAGTAAGATTGTCTTCTGGTTGGCCACTAATGAGATAACTCTAACTTGATTCTTATCCAAGAAGCTATATTCTACCATTAGAGTTTAATTCAACCTCTTATTCCTCATATAAGTTGAATTGGCCTTGGACTTCTCATCCGTATCTGATTAGAATTTTATCCCAACTTATTCGGAGTTCTGTCTTATCTTGGATTCGAGACTATCCACTGCTCTTCTTAGGTCAGTGATATCTCAAATCGCCCTTCTCAGGTCGGTCGGTCCCTGATCCGGCCTTCTCGACTTGGATGTAGTAAGAACCGCCCTCACATGATCGACACACATGCCAATGTGTGAGAGAACTCTCTTGCGGAACTAAAGGGATAGGCGAAGCTATATTCACGCATTTGCAGATTTTTCCTTCTCAAATAAATATCCTCTTAACCATCACTTGGAAACCGTAGCATTGCAATGTTACTATGACGTTGTTATCAAACTAAATAGACCAGGCACTCCTCGTGACGGGAACGACTAGGATACCCTTCAGGTTCCTTTCATGGCCATTACTAAGGGCGGAGTTCGCTTCCTTCTTATCTTCGGTAGGACCCCTTCTGAGAGATAGGAGATGATGGGATCCATCCAGCTGGGGCCAAGGTCAATGTCCATGGCTTTCTCAACCTGTGGAGCTTCTATGCTCGGTGTATCAATGAAGTCAACATAGATGGCCCGGTGTTTGTCTCTTAGGATTGCCAACGCCAAGCATGACAGGGCGTCTACGTGTTCGTTCTGTCTTGAACTGATATGGGCCATCTTGGTCTTGGAGAATTTATTCAGCTCCTCTTTGGCCTTCTCAGCATAAGAGGTCATCTTATCATCTCGGGTTACTTGTTCACTTGACAATTGGTTGATCACTAGTTGGGAATCATAGTATATTTTGATGTCGGTTGCCCCCAAATTCTTGGCACATTTAAGCCCATGGATCAACGCTTCATGTTCTGCAACATTGTTTGAAACACTAAAGTTTAGATGAATTGATTGTTCAAAGTAGCACCTGTCTGGTTCCACAATCACTATGCCCACTCTAGAACCTCTGGAGCATGCTGATCCATCTACGAATAATTTCCAGTAAAGCGTCTGATCGGCTTCTGGCTCTTGTTGTTCTCCCTCGCACCTGTTTCTATGATTGTCAAAACCTTTTCGACCTAGTCATGTGAAAACTCAGTAACAAAATTTGCCAAGACCTGCCCTTTGATTGCTGTTCAGAGAGGTAGCGAATATCATATTCACTGAGCTCTGCTGACCAGGTTACGAGCCTTCCAGACAACTCATTTTTTCTCAAGACAATGTTGATTCAGTGTTTGGTCGGTATTTCGATTGTGTGAGTAAGAAAATAGTGTTGTAGCTTTCTGAAAGCCACAACTAATGTCAGGATTAACTTCTCGAATGGGAGATATCTCATTTCAGAATCTAGAAGAGTCTTACTCACATAATATATTGGCGTCTGCTCGGCACCATTATACTTTTGCAGCACTACACTTACCGCATGTTCAAACATACAATTTCAAGATGTCTGCTTTCTCGAGGGGCGTAATCAGAGGGGTGTGGCCAAATATGATTTGATTTCTTGGAAGGCTCTTTCACACTCCCCCCCCCCCCCCCCCCCCCCAAACCAAAAAGTGTACTTGGATTGCTTTCTAAGCAATTGAAAAAATAGTCTGCATTGGTCTGATGATCGACTTATAAACTTGTTAAGTGCCGCCACCATCCCAATGAGCCTTTGCACCTCTTTTATAGTTTGTGGACTGTGAAAATTTTGGAGTGCTATGATCTAATCGAAGCTAGCCTCTATCCCGCTATGGGTGACCAAGTGCTTGAGAAACTTCCCCGAGTTGACCCCAAAGGCATAATTTGAGGGGTTCAGTTTGAGTTTGAATTTGTGCAAGACCTGGAAGGTTTTGCATAAGTCAATGATATGGGTCTTAGCCTTCTCAGACTTAACCACCATGTCGTCAATGTACACCTCCATGCTCTCTCGAGTAGGTCTTTGAACATCAGAATTGCCAACCTTTGATATGTGGCTCTGGCATTTCTAAGCCCGAAAGGCATCACTTTGTAGTAGAATAGACCTCTTGGTGTGATGAAAGAGCATTTTTCCTGATTGAATTCGAGCATGGCAATCTAATGGTACCCCTGATACACATCTAGAAAGCTCATGCATTTGTACCTTGCTGTGGCATCCACTAACTAATCTATCTTTGGGAGTGAAAAGTTATTTTTTGGGTAGGCCTTGTAAGACTGGTGAAGTCAACACAGATCCTCCATTTTCCAGTCTTTTTCTTAACTACCATGGTGTTTGATAACCATTTCGGATAGTACACTTCTCGTATTGCCTCGGCTTCTAGCAGTCGATCTACCTCTTCAATGACTGCCTCAGTGTTGGACTGCTGACCTTCTCCTCTTCTGTATAATGGGCTTGTGCACTGGGTCGACGTTCAGATTATGGCAGATGATATCCGGGTCCACTCCTAGCATCTCCTAGGGTGTCAAAGCGAATACATCTATATGATCCTTGAATATCCGAACAAAGATTCTCTCATCTTGTTCACATAACTTCTCCCTGATGAGGAAGAATCTTTTTGGGTCTATCTCATGAGTCGGTGTTTGCTTGAGCTTTTCAATCACCCTGTCAGTCAGGTCCTCCCGACGTCTTCCAGGCTTGGCCGATTTGGAATTTCAATAGATTTGACGTGTTCGACTTATAGCTTGTATTTTATTGAAGCTACGAAGTAGGTTCTCACCATCTTCTAACTTCCCCTAACACATTCAATCCCTTTCTTGCCGAAAAATTTAATGACTTGATAGTAAGTGGATGGTATTGCCCCCATCATGTAGAGCCATGTCCATCCAACAATCACATTGTAGCTGATGGCACATCAACCACCAGGAAATCAATATCCATGGTTATTTTTCCTGCCCCAATGGGAATGGTTACTTGGCCAAGGGGATGTTTGCCTTCCTGAAATTGGCCGCCTTGAGACCCAATTTCTTTTATGCGTCAAAGTTCATGATCTCTGTTGAGACCCTGGTCAATAAGGATTCTCTCCGTGTTATGGTGTCTAGGAGCAGCATGACGACCAACGCGTCATTATGGGGATGCTAGACTCCTTCCAGATCCTTGTCTGTGAAAGAGATCACTATTTCGAACTCCTTCTTGGGTTCTTTCGTTTTTTGTCCCAGATGTTGGAGATACTCATGTCCTGCCTTGCGCCTCTAGAACCTAGCCTCCTTCTTGTCTGCTGTTGGCACCACAACATGTATACCATGGATGGTCCCAGTGGCCATTACTTCCTCCTCAGAAGATTCTGACTCATTCATTGCCATTGGGGCCTGGTGTTGATGTCTTTGTTCGGCAATATATCTTTTGAGATGCCCTATCTTTCGAAATCCTTGTTCGGCAACAAGTCCTTCTAGGAACCTTTTCAATGCCTTGCACTTTTGTGTGATGTGCCCATGATTCCTATGATAGCTGCACCATTCTCTGTTTAGTTCCATTTTCACGAGTTCTCCCCCTGAGCCGAGTGGCCATTTTCAAAAAGGTTCATCTTTTGATAGCCAAATCATCTTGAATATAGGAGTGTTGAACACCGTCTTTACTGCTCTGTATGCTTGTTGCTAGGCAGTTTGTGTTCCTTTTTGGTGTAGACCACTTCGGCCTCTTCATTTCTTGTTCGGCCTCCTTTACCACATTACTCCAGTGGCTTCGGCTAGAAGGTCAATTAACATTTCTTCTGATTTCGTCCTCCAGCTTTGCATATTTATCTACTCTGGCCATCAAGTATGCGATGGTGTAGGAAGCGTTCACTGTCAAGGACTCATGCAAAGGATCTCGGGATAGCAATCCCATCCTGAAGGATACGACTGCATACTCCTTTATGCAGTTCCCGATCTCATTGTAAATGGCCCAATATTTGCCAATGTATTCCCTTAAGCTATCATCGGATCTTTTCCATATATCCAGAAGGGTATCTATATACTTTTTCTAAACTCGATTCGAAACGAACCTTTTGAAACGAACTACTCGGCCAATTGCCCCCAGCTATGAATCGAGCGTGGGGAAATTGCATGAAACCAGTTCAAAGCCTCTTCACCTAGGCTCATTGGAAATACTCTGCAAAACAGGCTCTCGTGGCCCGAATAGATTATCATGGCATTCAATAATTCCTTGATGTGGGCCAATGGATCCGCTCTGTGTTGTAGATATGGAATTTCGGGGGAGTGAACTTTGTAGGTAACAGCTCCCCTTCAATTAATGTTGAAAGCAGTGAAGTAGCCAATTCCGATAGTTTTTTCTGTGTCACATCTTCTTCTGCTCGGTGAAGCACCAAATGTTGATTCAGCCATTCCCTCATATCAGGAAGGTCTAGCTGAACTTGGGGTCGTCGATTTGAACCTTGTCCCTCGTGGTGAATGTTCAGAATAGCTCTTGCCTTCAATTGCCCTTCTCGGGGCCGCTCTTCTCTCCATTGTCCTGGGTGACACGGATCTTTGGGCTGGTCTCGCGCCATTCTTGACTGATCATCCCGTCCTGTGCCGACAGAACAAGCTTGATCTCTTTCCCGTCTGACGGCTCTATTGTCCCTCCCTATTCGGCGCACATATCGCTTTATCCCATCGAGTTCCTAGTCCCTCCTTTGCACCCTCTCCTGATCGCTATCCTCCGTTCCGTTTTGAGTTCTTGAGCAAGACCCATCGCGAGTTTGGGATTATCTCCCTTCTGGCGGCGAATCTTGTTGCCCACTCTTTGGAACTAAAGGAAGCACTGGTGTAGGCAGAGAAGGTAAGTCCACTCGGGGTGGATCCTAAGCCTGTTCTCCAAATTAACTCCCCTCAAGCGCTGTGGCGGAAGAATCCAAGGGACTTCCTTTCTTTGTCCCTCTAGTTTGGGAGGTATTGAGGGTGGAGATCTCGACTTCTCCTTTCCTGTGTTTTCCTTCAATTGATCTTTTCGCGATGTTTTTGCCACGAGATGTTAACTTTTCCATAGACGACACCAATTGTAAGTGGATTGATTATCTCAATCAGAGAGGAAAATTAGAATCTCACTATCCGGCAAAATGAATGTTGTTGAGACCATAATATGTCTTGTAAAATGGTTCAATATGTCCTATTTGGCATATGTGTGACACTTAATCATCAATTTTATCGAATAATGCACATCGGGTAGTTTCTGTCTAATTTCAGGTTTTCTATGATAAAAGAAGTGTTGGATTGACGAAATAGTGAAATCCAAAAGTTCGGAGGAAATCCCGACACCCGAGGAAGGATGGAAGCACGATTGGAAGAATTGCCGAGGCCGAGAGTGATGCGAAATTCGAAAAAAATACGAAAAAAGATAGAAGAATCAAGAAAGAGAAAAACCAAACTTGACCTGATGAAGGTCAGGCTGAAACTTGACTGGACCTTCCAATCGCCTGCTGAAGGAAGAAAAACCTGACTGGAACATCCACTCAAGTTAACCAGTCAGATCAAAAAAATTCCACTGATTAAATCTGACCGGTCAAGTCAGAACCTGACTGGAACCTTCCAGTTAGGATTGCGCGAGAATTAAAAATAAGTTCTTGTATTTTCTTATTTTATTTAATCTTTTAAAGTAGTTTCCTATTAGAATTAGGTAACCTTTCCCTTTTCTTTTTAATTGTTATGGTTGTAATTGGTATTCTTTTAGGATTAAAAATCATTTCCTAATTTTTCTCCTAGGTTTCTCTTATTTAAGGACCTAGGAGGCTTAGATTCAATTTACATTCAATTATCTAGAATTCTTAGCAAGAATTTTTCTTAGGTTTTATATTCTTCCAGCAATTATTTACTCTTCTGTTTCAAGTTTCATTCAAATTATTCAAGTTTTCGTTCAAGTTTCAAGTAAGATTATTGGAGATTTATTGTATTCATCAAATCTAGTAAGATGTTTTCAATTTATTATTTAATTTTTGTCTTTAATATGCTAAGCTAAATTCTCTAGACAAGATCTAATGATGAATTTCATCTCATAATCTACGGTTTCAACATCTTCTCATATTTTTTCACCGTTCATTTAAATTGATTCAAGTTCTCACTTTTTGAACCAAACAAGGAGTGTTATGCTCTTGATTAATCATCGCCATTAATTTGATACGATTAATACTTGGGTCGATGTCCTCCTATGATTTGACTTATTTTTATTAAACGAGAATTAGTTTTGAATACATCTTTTGAATTAAATTACTTTTCATCGAAAAATCTTCCAATCAAGATTCTCTGACCTGAATTCTTGATTGAGTTATATTAGGAGAAGATGTTACCTAAAATTTAGAATGGAAGGATTCCACGGATCTGACCTACTTTCTTTATCCATAGTTTCCTATCTTAGTTTAAATTGTAGTTTTTAGAATTAATCAACCAATTAAATCAAAGGTTAGCGTCAGAAACGCTACAGTTACAAGTTCCGGTGACAACCTTCCAACTGTTCCTCATGGATTGATACTTTGTCTTGCCTACTGTACTGATTTCTATACTTTTGAGGCAAGAATCAATTTCAAATATTAAATATTGATTTGGCCAGGGCATCAGCGACACTTTTGCTGGTCGATCACTCTCAATCTCCTAACCTATGACTTACAAGACAATAACCGATCAAAAAGCCCACCGCTGCTATGGTGGGAAGACACTCCGATGATTAAGTCAGACAACGCTCACAAGAATATATGTGATCCAAACTAATATTCTCTATTAGCGCTTGAGTTAATGCGTACTTTTCTTCGTAGATTTGGTCCTTTATCTATAGACTTTGTGACTTAATCTTTCTAATTCTTTTAGGACACCGATTCCTAATCAAAATTGGAGTAAGGATTGCTTTTTGATTAGCCACTAATGAGATAGCTCTAACTTGATTCTTATCCAATAAATCATCTTCTACCATTAGAGTTTCATTCAACCTCTTATTCCTCATATAAGTTGAATTGGCCTTGGACTTCTCATCCATATCTGGTTAGAATCCTATCACGACTTATTCGGGGTTTTGTCTTATTTTGTATTCGAGACTGCCCACTACCTTTCTTAAGTCAGTGATATCTCAGACCGCCCTTCTCAGGTCGGCAACACATTAGACCGCCCTACTTAGGTTGGTAACATACCAGACCACCCTTCTCAGGTCGATCAGTCCCTGATTCGTCCTTCTCAGCTCGGATATAGTAAGAACCACCCTTCTCAGGTTGGCTACGCCCTCACATGATTGGCAGACATGTTTATGTATGAGAACTCTCTTGTCGAATTGAATGAATTATTTAAAAAAAAATTTAATAATTCTTATTTAAGTTTTACCTCCTTCATAAAGTAAACATGTGATAGAGATGTAGATTAGAGACACATAAATTTTTTTCATAAACAATAGTTGTATTTGGACCATAAGTATAGAATATAAATGGATTAATACAGTAGCATCACCATTACACTAACAGTCGTCATCCAATTCTATTTGAAAGTTGAATTATCACTTCTTGGTTTAGACTTTTTGCATATATTGAATGCTTTGTAGTACTTTTGGTTGCTTTCTTTCTACTTTGAATTACTTTTAATAATTGATTTATGTTAAATGCTTGGTATAATCATATTAGCAATTCAACTATTATTTTATTTCTTTTGGCTCATTTTTATGCATAGTACATGATCGATAACTACAAAAAGAATTAATTTTTATGTTCCTGACGTATCCGTATTTTACTTTTTTAAGTTTTACCGTATCACAATATCTTTATCAAGGGCGGAACCAGGAATAAAATTTGTCCTGGGCTAAAAATGAACTGGATTAAAAATTACATTAGACCACAAATAAAAGGGGGGCTAAAATTAATTTGACCAAAATTTTACATATAAAAAAATGAAAAAAAAAATTTCCACCTGGGCTGTAGCCCAGGGGAGCACAAGCCTACTTCTGCCCTTGATCTTTATTGTACGTATCCGTATCCATATCCATATTCCGTATCCGTGTTCCTAGCGTCCACGCCATGCTGTGTGCAAAAGGCAACACACAGGACAAAAGTCGATGAAGCAGCTAGGGTTGTAATAGCGCTTCATATATATATATATATATTTGTTACAAAACTTGTTATATGAATTGGACTTTAGCCGATTGATTGAGACATGGATTTACATGAGTTATTTTGAGTTAAAATAATATAATTAGTTCAAGAACTTGGGTAGCTAATGAAGATGAGATTTACTAGCTAGAAGACAATAAACGGTTTGATGCGAATTTTATTAATTAAATTTGAAAGTGGTAGAATCTAATTAACGGGATGTTTTTTTGTCGACAAGAAGCGGTTGTTTTTTGACGATTTTTTATTTTACAAATTAAGTTTCAGGCTAGAAAAAACTTGTGTATTCGGCCAAAGCCTAATAATAAAATTCTAAGGTAAGACCCACAAAATTATTAAGCATGGTAGGGCTTTGGACATGTTAAGAAGCGGCGTTGGTAACCTCAAGGGGTTGGCTTGGCTTGGTGGTCAAAGTATGAGACTTAGAGATATGCACTTTCTTAAGTCTCAAGTTCAATCTCCCGAAGATTAGGTGGCATTAGGTTAAAAATAATCCCAAAACCGGCCAAATGCCTCGGCTATAAAAAAAAAAAAAAAAAAAAAGTGGTGTTGGTGTAACTAACTGCCCAAGACATTGGAAAAAGGAATGGCTTACCTTAGGACATAAGTCAAGTCACCTAATCTTCTTTAAAGACCAACGAAACAGTTTGTGGGGTGGAAATCTTCCAGCTCCACATGTAGACATATATATATATATATGCACACCCAAACAGACCCACACACATACATATAGTATAGTTGACTGGCTGAGCTCTGAGTCGTCTATTCATTTTTCCGAAAGATTGATTTGAAATCCTTTTGGCGGTATTCATGGAGTCTCTCTAAAGTCCCTCTCGTATTGTTGTTGATGAATTTTAAAAAGGGTAAATGTGGAGGAAAAAAACATACTACGTACTGTTAACGTCGTACGAATTTATAACACGATCTACTAAAAATATTGAGAAAAGGAAAAAAAAGAACGAGAACAAGAGGGGGAGGAGGAAATCAAATTACTTTGAGGGAGCAGTAATCTGCGGCACCAGACGAGTCGGCGAGGAGGTGGCGCGCGGTACTGGTGAACTGCAGATGGGAAATAGTAGAAGAAGAAGACAAAGAAGAGGTCTTCTTCTTGCAAGGGAGCCACTTATCTGCCAAGTGCTTTGGGATGCATATATTGTTAATCCGTCCTTGTAATACTGTCAGCAGCAGTGATATGAACCCCAACAGCATCAATTCTGCTCCCATTGATTCACACACATACATATTAAAACATAATTAGGATTAATTCGATTCATTTACTTCATTTTTCGCAGTTGCAATTGCTCTACAGCTTAATTAGTAGCAGAGATAAATGTGAAGTCTTACTATTAATTAATCCATGAAATCCAATAAGATAACACACACACACAGGGAGAGAGAGAGAGAGAGAGAGAGACCTTCTTTGATTTTGAGCAAGGCTTCATAAAGAGGTTTCTGGTTTTTCTTTTGCAAGTACTGCAACAACCATCATCAATACACATATATAGACATTCATCAGAACCAATGAATCTAATGATACTACAATTACAAACAGGAATAGACAGATATACATATACAGAGTCAACACAAGCACATACAGAGAGAGAGAGAGAGAGAGAGAGAGAGAGAGAGAAGACGTGATTAATTAGAATTACCTTGCCCAGGTAGTGGAGGATCCTTTCAACGGCGAGAGAGATGGCGACGATGACTGTGCAGACAAGTGCCACCACCCACGTTGGTGTGTATTCTAATGTTGTTGCTGCTGCCCCCTCTGCATCTCCTGCCATATCTCTCTCTCTAGATCTCTCTCTCTAGATCTCTCTCTCTAGGTACTTCTGCCTATTGGAGAGTATGCTCGTGTAGAAGAAGAGTGTGTGCAGTTGGAATGGTAAAAATGGAATACACACACAGACAGAGACAGAGAGTCGTAGAAATATACATGGGAGAAGGATTTGAGGCGGTCTTCGTCAATATATTGTTTTCAGGTTTTTGGATAAATTGCACTGACCTCCCCTACGATTTCTAACAAATGCAGAAACCTCTCCTCAGGTTTTAAAAAATGCAAAGACCTCCCTTACTTTATAAAATTTTGGACCATTTTCCCTCCTCAATGTAACTTTTGTTAGAATTTAACATATTCTAATTTAGAATTCCAAAAATATCCCGTAATATCTATAAAAATGAAGAAAAACTTATCATTTTTCAAAATACTTTGCATATCATCTTCTTTTCCTCACCGTATAGAAATATTATAACTTTTATTTATTTATTTTTGTATTTGTGAATTTTGCGGTTAATTTTTATAAATTATTAATTTCTCTCGATGAAATAAATCTAAAAATTTAAAACTTATATTTAAAAGTTAAAAAATATTCACTAAAGATGAAAATAATCCGAAATGAATAATTTTTTTATTATTTTTATCTTTCTTGAATTTTTTTAAGCTTTCGAAAATAGAGACAAAATAATTTTAAAAGCAAAATAGAAAATTACAAAAAAAAAAAACTTAAGCCGGGACAAAAAAAAAGTTTAAATTTATTAGGTGTATTTAACAAAGACGAGCACAAACTTAAATAAAGATTATAAGATTAAATTTTTCTTTTCGTTAAATACATCAAATAAACTTAAAATTTTTTATCCCTAATTAAATTTTTTTTCCTAATTTTCTATTTTTCATTTTGAATTATTTTGTGTACATTTTCGAAAGCTCAAAAAAATTTAAAAAAGACAAAATTAATCTAAAAAATTTGTTCATTTTGAATTATTTTCGTCTTTAGTAAAAAAAAATTTAACTTTAGACATAAATTTTTAAGTTTATTTCATCAAAAAAATTAATAATCTATAAAAATTAAATACAAAATTCACAAATACAAAAAAAAAAAATTATAAAAGTTTCATACAGTGAAAAAAGAAAAATAATGTGTATAGTATTTTGGGAGAGGAGAATCTTTTTTAAAGATTTTCTTCTTTTTCATAGACATTAGAGGGGTACTTTCGAGATTTCAAATTAGAATTTGTTAGAATTTAACAGAAGTTACTGAGAGGGAGAAAATAGTCTATTATTTTGTAAAGTATGAAAGGTATTTGTATTTTCCAAAACTTGAGGAGAGATTTCTACATTTATTAAAAATGATAGGAGCGATCAGTATAATTTACCATTTTGTTTTTATTACCATGGGAAAGCGGTGTTGGCCCCGGATGAAGGGATATATGAATGCATCCGAGTAGGGGACTAGAATGGAATAATATATCATTCATGAGGGTCCACCTGGTTTAAACTTACCCAAGTTAAAATGCCAGTGTACTGGCGGCGGCCAATACTACTCGCAACCAGATCTGCGAAAGAATTAAGTCGTTCGTGAGTTCACTACTATTTATTTAGTTAACAAGTCAAGTTTAAATTCACAGGTTTGTTTTGTACACGAGTTGAGTTGAGTCCGGAAAGCTCAACTCAGTTTGGCTTATTTACAAACAAGTCAATTTCGAGCTCAAATTTTAAACTTGTTTAGTTAACGAGTACTCATGTTCAAACACTTCAAAACTCGAATTGGCACAGATGGTTTGTAGGCTTACTCGCCACCCAAGTCTCCTTTTTATTTTTTTTCCCCTTTCCTTTTAATAGTGTGTTTTTTCATCAGTACGTATCATTAACTGGGCAACACTTGTATTTTTTTCTTTCTTTAGTGCTTAAGAGATGTGTTTTTTAAACAAAAAAATAATATAATACTAAAAAAAAATCAGACCCACATGCACCCTAATTAAACTAAATGTATTCATTTCCTTTAGTAATAGCAGTAGTTTTAATTTGAAAGAATTATTCATGGCCCATCATGCTTTGAATTTTCAAGCATCCATATCGGTCCACCGGCCGTGGAGTTTGGGATCCCCTTCAAAATACCAGAACTCTTAATTTCCTCATATATAGTATCGGCTTCAACATTTGAGTTATCTAAAAATTTGGTTGCCCATTTAGTATTAATAATAATTTTTATCGATGAATTTATATTATTTTTTTTATATTTATTAAAAAAAAAAAAAAAATTTGTCCTGCGCCGGGGAATTGTTCGAGTCCGGGAGCTTGTGGGCTTATCCTAAGACCGACCCTACTAACAACATTCACATTGTAATGCAAATATTGCTTATTAACTAGTGTGTGTATATGTATGTATGTATGTATTTATATGGTGCTTTAATAGGTGAATTGGTATCCATTCTTTTTCTCCCCCAACCTTCAATGAAAAAAAAAAGTAGTAGGTGACGTTTTTCAATCCACAAGGTATACAAAATATGAGCCTAAAATAAAACATCAAAATAGTAGCACCTATTACTGGACGTACTCTGGTAATAATAATTGCAATCATAGCCAAAAACAACTATATATGATAATGAAGAGAAAGATCGAGTACTTCTGATTCATTTAAAATGCAGTGTGTGTTTGTAGAATTAAGAAGACAGCATTTTGAGGTCTGGCCAAGAATGTAAAAAAAAAAAAAGAATATTTCTAATACACAAAATCCAACCCCAAAAGCATAAGTCTGCCACCAGTCCTAGCCTCATGATGTATATTCTTGAGGAAGGCATCATTGAGCCATGATTCACCTAGTCTAGATTCAGTCATCGCATAATGTTACTTTTTATAAATTCTAAAAGATTGATTTGGTGATCAAAGCTTACAACTTAAGAGTTTGTTACTTTCTATGTCTTAGGTTTGGAGTACTTACCAAGTTTTATCAACTTTTCGGAACCTGATGCTACTCAATAATCCGAGATCGAGAGGTGGTGAACCTAAATTCTGATACCATGTTATAACGCTTTGAATTTCAGGAACAATAATAAAAGATCAGTAAAGTAATTAAACCTCAATAATTTATAAAAATATAATTTAGTACAAACGAATGTTTTTGAAAACATAGGAAAATATTGAAATTAAGTTCTCAAAAGGAATGGTTCACAAATGACTTTTACAAGGAAAAGTCAAAGCATTTCTATATTTAGCTAGACTAGGTGAATCACGGCTCAATGATGTCGTCCTCGAGAAATGTGTTCTCCTCGGTCGGATACTCTAGGTATACTCCATCTTCTTCTATACGTGGCATGAAACGCTAGGGGCAAAAAAATATGCATCATAAGCTAAGAGTCTCAATAAGTTATCTTACCCTTAGATTCTCTTTTTAACATCTATGACAATAGAATAAGATGATATAATGTGCACAGTTTATACGGAAGTAGTAAAACGTTAGTGCGAAAGTAAACAACATAGAAGTTTATGTTTGAGTATAACCTCAAGCGTCATCTATCAAATTAGATCCCAAGTGTTGTGCACAATCGATCTACGGTCTATATCTCTCCAATGGAAACTGTTCTAGCCATACTGGATTCTTCATCAAATCGTAACCTACTGGGTCATAGAACATCAACTGAGCGTGCATACATTACTATATAAAGGGGCATGTCAGGACCATCATAGGCATCGACAAGGTAAACGATTTACGCACTAAACGTCATGATAGTTCTATCAAATTCTCAATGTTATCCAACAACTTCATATGTTATCCACAAGTCTTCAACTAGATCATCAATTTTCAAAATGACCACACGTCATATTAAAAATTCTCAAAAAAGGGATTCTTGTCCAATAACGTTCCCAATTACAATGCCAACCGTGTTCCGATCACTACGTTTTCAATTGTTGGCTTCCATTCGTCACGTCCCCCATTATGCTCTGTTATGTTCTTCCATGCATTGTGCCCATCCCAAAATTAAACACACTTTCGTGACAGTTAGACTTTATGAGCAAATGGCACAATATGGCTAACAAACATAACTCGGCTAAAGATATAGCTTGGGTCGATCATGACACGACTAGTGACACAAGTCGGCTTATGACACCTCATGGTTCAGGCCATAACTCGGCTAATGATGCATCATGGTTAAATGATGTCCATAATATTTTCACAGAAAATAATGAAGTCCACAGAATTATTCCATAATTTTTATAATAACCGAGAAAAAAAATTAAATTAAAACAATTTTTATTCCATGTGTAGTTATTTAGCCTTTTCAAAATTTATTTATTTATTTTCATGGACGGGTGTGGTCCCATGTGCATAATGGTCATGGTGGGTTGCGTTACACCGAAACGAAACTTCTTTTTTTCTTAACACTTCACATTTCCAGCCGTGTAATCCCTTTTGTGGTTAATTGAAATTTTGATGGCATGGTAGTGGTATTGGTAAAGGAATTTATGGGTTTGATTAAAAAGAATCACTTTTTTTTTCCTTGGTGTTCATGACTCTTGAATTAAGAGAATTTAATCATTTTTAGTTAATAAAAACTTCCCACATTTTCATTATTCCCTTCACAATTTCGTATTAGATCAGAACATTAGAAATGAGAGATTGTAAGTTGCTATTTTGGAGTTCTTGAGGTGCGAGAGAGTTTTGTCGGAGGAAGTTTCGCTCATTTCACATCCCGGTCTTCACTTGTTTTGCACATTTGAGATAGGATTCCGTACCTACCGCCCTTAGATTCATTTACTGATTGTTTCTTGTGAATATAAATTGGTCATATTCTTTATTTTTTTTTTAACTCTAGGTGAATCATCAAGTATATTAACCAGTGTTAATCTAAAACAGTTGAGTTGTCCATAAGATTGACACTTGGATGTTTTCCATGGTTGCCACAATGCATGTTCGTGTATAAATTATCCGATTTTATCATTTCGGTTCAAATTAAGTTTTTTCTTAAAATGTATCATGATTAAATGAAATGCAAAGATTTTCGTGGCGATATTGAATTTTTAAAGAAGTATCTCGATAGATCGAAACTTTTACCGCGCATCGTTTTTTTATCATCTTGTTTAACGCGTAACATATAGTAGACATCTATTCTTAACTTGAAAACTATCTCTAGACTTATTTCGACAAGATGAAATACAACAGTATTATTGGTGTCTTAAAAATGCTAACGTATATTTATGAACGAAAATACCCCTATAATCTTAGTTAGCATTTTAGACTATACTTAGAATTTGGTAACCTAATTAGAGTCATGTAAGCGTCTAATTTAGAGCAAGAGCAGTTGACCGGTCAGACTTAGAAATTTCTAACAGAACTGCTATACTGCCTAAATGGAACTTACCCTCATTTACACTCGCACAAGCCTACACTTTTACACCTTTATGATGTCCACGAATTTTTGTCAATTCATTTATGTCTTCATGATGTTAATTGGTGTTGTTATGTCGGTGAGCTATTGTTGCATAGTGTTGTTGAGCTTCTGAAAAATGTGGTTATGCTCTGATTATAGCTGTTCTACTGCTCAATTTTTGATAGTTGACATTTATTGTACCATGGGGAAAATATAGATTGAACGTTAGGAATTCCGGTTCGAAAGACAATTGGATAAGACGGCGGAAAATGTCTAGTGTGCATTATAATGTAGTGGAACTATATAGAGACAAGTAAGTCTAAGATAATAGAAAGATATAAAATCAGTTTGGATGGCCTGATGTCCACATTTTCATTATTCCTGTTCGATGCTTTGGGTATAGTAGAGGATGACCTTAGGGTCAAAATTGTGGCATGCCAATTGACTGGAGAGGCGAATGAATGGTGGAAATCGGTTCTTGAGTCACGAAAGGATGCACGGAGGGCTGCGAGGCGAGCGGCTGGGACTAATGAACCGGATGTGGAAACATTGACGTGGGCAGACTTTGAGGTTCTCTTCGAGAACCAATATTTTTCCTGAATCTTATCGTGAGCAACTACGGGAACAGTTTGAGAGGTTGGAACAGGGGACAATGACCGTATCTGAGTATGCTGCAAGGTTTCAAACCTTGTCCCGTTTTGCACCGGAGCTCGTGGCTTCGGAAGATCGTAAGTGCAGGCGTTTTGAGAGGGGTCTTCACTCCTCAGTCAAGAGGCTCGTGGTGAGCCAACGCAAGATGAATTTTGTGGATGTTGTTGAGTGTGCTAGAAGTGTCGAATTGCCCAAGGAGGCACAACGGGGTTCCAGAGTGTGGGAACCAAGGCAGCCGAGTGCGGTGCCAAGTTACTCTTCATCTTCGGGGAGTTCAGGAAGTCAAGGGCGTAAGCGCCAGAGGGAGCAATTTCAGTCCCAACAGAGCCATTCCAACCTTAGGCCACCTGTTTCGTCAGACTCACGGAGCACTACTTTGAGGCCTTAGAGCGTGTGTTTTCGATGCAATCAACCTGGTCACATCCGTAATCAGTGCCCGGTACCTCCCAAGGTTTGCTATACTTGTGGTAAGGAGGATCACATTTCAAGAAATTGTCCTCAAGGGGGAGGAACACGTAGTGAGGTTGGCTCGGTGCAGCAACCGAGGCAAGGACAAGGGCAGCAGTCTCTTGGGGCTCCACAACGACAACAACAGTCCCATTTTCGCCAAACCACTTCGGTTCAGGGTTCTCAATCCGAGAAAGGGGCTAGTTCTTCGGCACCGGTGAATTTCGTTCAGCGTGGAGGCGGGTACATGCAAGGACATCATGTTCCTGCTAGAGCTTACAACATTACTACTACAGTGGAACCTTCGAATTCTCAGAGTCCAGACCCGTCGGTTGTAAGGGGTACATTTCTTGTATTCAACTCTTTTGCAAGAGTTTTATTTGACTCTGGAGCATCTCATTCATTCATTGCTGCATCATTTGCTTGTGCTTTGGGTTTGGAGACCACTTTGTTAGACCCACCGTTGTATGTTGAGACACCTATTGGGGGGAGATCACTACTTAACCGGGTGTGTAGAGATTGTGAGCTTATGATACTTGACCGTCGCTTTACCTGTGATTTTATTGTGTTGAGCATGACCGGGTTTGATGTTATTTTGGGTATGGACTGGTTGTCTACCCATCATGCTATGATTGATTGTTTTAAGCGCCGAGTCCGTATTTGTTCACCGGTGGATGGTTGCTTTGAGTTCTTCGGGGAACGCCGAGAACCATTAGAGCCTTATCTTTATGAACCTCGGGAGCGAGACTCTATTTATGCGTTGTTGGCTAGTTTGACTCTTGATGAGAATGTGCATGCGCGTGGTGAGTTGCCGCTGGTGGTTCGAGATTTCCCGGATGTGTTTCCGGAGGAGTTACCCGGTTTACCTCCCAAGAGAGAGATTGAGTTTACAATAGATTTGATTCCGGGTGCCACACCGATTTCTATGCCTCCGTATCGTTTTGCACCGGCCGAATTGAAGGAGTTGAAGATTCAATTGCAGGAGTTGCAAGATTTGGGTTTTATACGTCCAAGTACGTCACCGTGGGGAGCTTCGGCTTTGTTTGCGCGGAAAAAAGATGGCTCATTACGATTGTGTATTGATTACCGGAAGCTAAACCGTGTAACCGTGAATAACAAGTACCCAATGCCAAGAATTGACGACTTGTTTGATCAACTCCGAGGAGCTAAGTGTTTCTCAAAGATTGACTTGAGATCGGGGGTACCATCAGTTGAGAGTCCGGAGTGAGGACATCTCGAAGACCGCCTTTCGGACACGTATGGACACTATGAGTTTGTGGTGATGTCGTTTGGGTTGACCAATGCACCGGCAACGTTTATGGATCTTATGAATCGTATCTTTCGCATGTACCTCGACCAATTTGTGGTGGTGTTTGTTGACGATATTTTGATATACTCGAGTACAGAAGAAGATCACAAATCACACCTTGCCATCGTTCTCGGGCTTTTGAGGGAGCATTGTCTTTATGCTAAGTTGAGCAAGTGTGGATTTTGGCATTCTGAAGTCAAGTTTTTGGGGCATGTTGTTTCGCAAGGAGGAGTGTCCGTTGATCCGGGAAAGATAGAATCTGTGATGGGTTGGCAGCGACCGAAGAACGTTTTTGAGATTCGGAGCTTTTTGGGTTTGGCCGGATATTATCGTCGTTTCGTGTTTGACTTCTCTCGTTTGGCAGCACCTATGACCCGATTGACTCGTAAAGGGGCGCATTTTGTGTGGGATGGCGCGTGCGAGGCAGCGTTTGAGGAGTTGAAGCGGTGTTTGACTAGCGCACCAGTATTGATTGTACCCGAGAGGGGAGTTGGTTACTCGGTGTATTGCGATGCATCGAAGGAGGGACTTGGGTGTGTCTTGATGCAGACATGACGAGTTGTGGCCTATGGGTCAAGGCAATTGAAGATTCATGAGCGGAATTATCCAACGCATGATTTGGAGCTAGCTGCAGTTGTGTTCGCACTAAAAATCTGGCGACACTACCTCTATGGGGAGAAGTTCGAGGTGTTCTCTGATCATAAGAGTTTGAAGTACTTATTCTCTCAGAAGGAGCTGAATTTGAGACAACGCCGTTGGATGGAGCATATTGAGGATTACGACATTGAGTTGCAATATCACCCCGGGAAGGCAAATGTGGTAGCGGATGCTTTGAGTAGAAAACCAATTCAATTGGCGAGCTTGGCCATTCGTGAATGGAAAATGGTAAGGGAGTTGGGGAGCTATGCGAAGCGTTTTGAGGAAGTTGGTGATGGAGCTACGTTGTGCAATATGACGATTCAATCCACCTTATCCGCCCGGGTAGTGGACGCTTAACAACACGATGAGGAAACGGAAGAGTTGCGCCGGAAGTTCTTAAGTGGCAATGCACGTGATGGATGGATGATCTATGCGGACCGAGGTCTTTGCTTCCAAGGGAAGTTGTTTGTACCCATCTCTTGTCGGGAGGAAATTTTGCGGGAGTTTCATCATTCTCCCTTAGCGGTTCATCCAGGTGGAACAAAGATGTATCATGATTTGCGTCGGCAATTTTGGTGGTTCGGAATGAAACGAGATGTGGTGAGTTTCGTGGCGAGATGTTTGACATGCCAACAAGTAAAGGCCGAACACCAACGACCTGCAGGGGAGTTACAACCTTTGCCAGTGGCGGAATGGAAGTGGGAAAACGTGACGATGGACTTTGTTACGGGTTTGCCGAGGTCGCCGAGAGGGCATGATGCGATATGGGTAGTAGTGGACCGTTTGACTAAGACCGCTCACTTCCTACCGATCCAGGTTACCGATTCAGTGGGGAAGCTCAGTCGATTGTATATCCGTGAGATTATCCGATTGCATGGGATTCCCATTTCTATTGTGTCCGACCGAGACCCTAGATTTACGGCACGATTTTGGCAGAGCTTGCAAGCAGCACTTGGCACGAACCTATTATTTAGTACTGCATATCATCCCCAGACCGATGGGCAATCTGAGCGTACAATTCAGATTCTTGAGGATATGCTTCAGGCATGCGTTTTAGATTTTCGGAGAAGTTGGGAGGATCACTTGCCTCTTGTCGAGTTTGCATACAATAACAGCTATCAATCGAGTATTGAGATGGCACCATTTGAGGTTTTGTATGGTAGACCTTGTAGATCACCCATATGTTGGACCGAGTTGGGTGATGCAACACTTGTCGGACCGGATTTGATTGGAGAGACTACCGAGAGCATGAAGTTGATTCGCAAGCAACTTTCGAGGGCGCAAGAGAGGACTACTAAGTTAGTCAAGACAATTCGCCAACGATTACTTACCGCTCAAAGTAGACAGAAAAGTTATGCCGATCGACGCCGTCGTCCGTTATCGTTTGAGGTGGGAGACCATGTGTTCTTGAAAGTATCGCCACGACGGGGCTTGTCGCGTTTTGGGCGAAAAGGCAAGTTATCACCAAGATATATCGGGCCGTTTGATATCATTGAGAGGATTGGAGAAGTTGCTTACCGTTTGGCCTTGCCGCCAAAGTTGTCGGGTGTGCATGACGTATTTCATGTCTCGATGTTGAGAAAATACGAGCCGAATCCTTCTCATGTTTTGGAGTGGTCCGAATTGGAGCTTGAGGCCGATGCATCTTATGGGGAACAACCGATACGTATTTTAGATTCTCGAGAGCAAGTGTTGAGAGCTAAGACGATACCTTTGGTCCATGTATTATGGGGCAACCAAGGTAAGGAAGAATCTACGTGGGAGCGTGAGGACGAGGTTCGGGAGAAATACCCGCATTTGTTTGACCCTTGATTACTATGTGCTTATTATTGGGTTGATGGGTTGGGGCGTGTTTGCCACCATGTTTTGTGCTTATTGAATGTGGTTGAAACGTGAGTTATGTGCTTGTTTATAATATGAGCTATGGAATTTGAGAATTTGATTGTGCATGGGTTGTTATGTACTCAATGAGCATGGCGTATGCATGAGTTAAGTTTATGTGCTTGGTTGATTTGGTTTGAACATGATGACTTGATAGTCGGAATCCGTTGAGCTTTGTGAAAGCACGAATTAGTTTATAGTAAAGATTGAGAAAATAGCGGTGTGTCCGTATCTGGAGTATCTGTGTCTGACTTGTGGATTGTGTGTAGAGGTATTGGTGTCGGCATATTGTTTTAAATTTCGAGGACGAAATTTCTTTAAGGAGGGGAGGATGTAAGGACCCGGAAAATTTGAGTTTTTAAAAAAAAGATAAATAATAATTAATTGAAAGTTTATTTCGGGTAAATGAATTTAATTAAGTGTGTTATGTATCGGATTATAATCATTGGACCCGAGCCCGGAGTCTCTTGTTTTATTTCGTGCACATATCCATATTTGGTTATTTACGTGAGCGCCCTTGGGGCTTAAAAATCTGATTTTATGGACTTAGGGAGAGAGAGCTCCCATTTTCCCCCAAACCCCTTTCTCTCTCAAACCCTTCCTCCTCCTTCTCTCTACCATCTCCACCCATCCGAGCCACCATTTTCAAATTCCTTGGAGGTTTAGGAGGCTTGCATTGTGCTTGACAAGGAACCGAAGCCGGATCGTGGATAGGAGCTTGAGAAGTGCGGGTGTGAACCTTGGAGGACAACCAAAGCTAGGGCTTCATCCTTTGGACCAAATCATCCACATTGAAGCTTGAGGTAGGGATTTCTACCTTCTATTATGTGTATGTGATGTGTTTTGGTGCCTATTTCGTGGTTGTATTGTTGTTTTGGTGTGATTTGGACCAAATGCGAAATCTGCGAATCGCGCAGTTTTCTGCAGATCGCGTCGGGGCGTCCGGACGGGGACCATGGGCGTCCAGACGGCTGGCCCAGGAAATTGGATAGAGAGGTAGTGGTTTTGGCGTCCGGACGGAATTTACCGGCGTCCGGACGGAATTTACCGGCGTCCGGACGGGACTGGCCGGGCGTCCGGACGGGACCGGGCGGATACGTAGTTTTCTTCTATGATTACGTTCTTGTCTCATATTATGCCCTAAACCATCTTTTATTGGTAGTTTGACGTGAACGTGGACCGTTGGATTATTGTTATGCATTTGATATAACTTGAATGTGACATGGATCCACTTGACTTCACACATGTTGTTTGAGAATGGTATAAGTGTAATGCTGGCCTCCATCGGGAGTGGTGCTAGGAAAACTACGAGACTAGCTCCCAGTTGGGGAACGTGCTAGGGAACGCCATGAATCGGCATGGGCTAGCCTCCGTTGGGAGATGTGCTAGGATATATGTATGACCATTGTTTTGGCACGACATGATGCATTGTCTAGCCCCCGTTGGGAGAAGTGCTAGGGTATAACCTATCTTGACTTGTGTGATTGTATTCGATTGGCATTGGATGTGAGCAATGGGTTGATTGCGAGACGTGGTTGTTATATGTGTATTGGCGAACTGTGGATTGTTATTCGTGTGGTTGAGTATGATATATGAAAACGATGCATTGTTATACCATGATCATTGTGCATGCCATGCATCTCATATGCGCATAATCTTGGCATAGATTTTCTTACTGGGCTTGTAGCTGAACCCTTCCATCTTTCAGGTACCGTAGCGGAGGAGTAGCATGGATTGCTTGGTGTGACATCTTTTGGATAGACTAGTGGAAGGAGTTAATTCACATCTGCATAGACTTATTTTTGGGTAGATGTACTATAACTCCTCTATGTTTTTTTTTTGTTAACGCAAAGTGAACCCTCTAATCTTTTGAAAATCATGATTATGTATCTTGGGCCGGTAGTGCCCCTTGACTTTGAAATGGCATTTGGTGAGATTATGGATATTATTTTGTGATTTTACTATATGAAAATTTGGGGCGTGACAGTGTAATCAATTGTTTGAGTTCTATACGTTACGTTTTGAATTTAGTTTTGTCGCGAGGTTGCGCTAAAGATTTCTCTCTCCCTATCTCTCTCCTGTTGGCTTGTAATTAGCCAAACTTTTTATTATTAAGGATAAGAATCTAGTGGAAGAAGAGGGGATTAATGAAGTGTTCTCTATTAAAATCTCTTCTAGTTTTTTCACCATCTATTTCACTTGGAAAGATTACATATTTATAGGAGTTTCATTTTCTTCCGCAATATTCTAGATATTAACTATTGGACTCACTTTCTAGATTTTCCAATAACTCTTGGACTCACTTTCTAGATTTCCCAACAACTCTTGGACTCACTTCCTAGATTTTCTACATTACAATTATTGGACTCACTTTCTAAACTATTCTAGAGAAATGACCACACATAATTCAATACCAAATTTAATATTTTGGCCAAGTCATTAATTTAACACTCCCCCTTAATGACTTGCTGTGTAACACCCAACATTTCTCTAAAATATTGAAACTTATCTTTTGATAAAGCTTTAATGAAAATATCTGCCACTTGATCTTCAGT
This sequence comes from Arctostaphylos glauca, assembly GCA_019985065.2. NCBI lineage: Eukaryota > Viridiplantae > Streptophyta > Magnoliopsida > Ericales > Ericaceae > Arctostaphylos > Arctostaphylos glauca. The sequence continues at coordinate 5,451,419 of JAHSPW020000015.1, forward strand.
CTTGCAATACTTGAGTAGAATCTCCTTAGCCTCCACGGTCTCTCTAATAAAGTGATACTTTATGGCAATGTGTTTTGTACGACTGTGGTAGACATGATTCTTTGTCATGGCAATGGCTGATTTGTTGTCGCATAAAATTGGAGTAGCCTCTTCTTGCTTCTCGCCAATATCTTCCAAGATCCTTCTTAGCCATATAGCTTGAGACGTTGCCAAAGACGCCGATATATATTCGGCCTCGGCTGAAGATTGTGCCACGACTTGTTGCTTCTTGGATGCCCATGAAAAGACACCCGAGCCAAGAGAAAACGCATATCCGGAAGTACTTTTCATATAATCGATACAACCAACCCAATCACTATCGCAAAATCCAATCAACTTTGCATCCACATTTTTGCCATACCAAATTCCATGGTCAAGAGTACCTTGAATATATCTCAAAACTCTTTTAGCCGCTCCAAAATGAGTTTGGCTTGGATTATGCATGAATCGAGATAACAAGCTTGTGGCAAACATAATGTCCGGCCTCGTAGCCGTCAAGTACACAAGCTTCCAACTAAGCTTCTATAAAGAGATGCATCAATTTCTTTACTTCCATATTCTTTTGTCAACTTCTCATTCACAACCAAAGGAGTCGCAACCGTTTTGCAATTCATCATTTTGAATTTCTGAAGAAGCGTTTTGGCATACTTCTTTTGACAAATAAAAGCACCATTTTCATTTTGTAAAATCTCAATTCCCAAGAAGTAATGCAATAATCCCAAATCACTCATTTCATATTTTCTCATCATATCCCTTTTAAATTCTTCAACCATTTTTTCATTATTACCGATAAAAATTAGATTGTCAACATAAAGAGAAACTATTTGGATACCGGTGTTACCTTGTCTTTTGATGTACAAGGTTGGTTCGCTCATGCTTCTTTGAAAGCCTTTGTTGTTGAAGTAAGAATCAATCTTACTATACCATGCCCGTGGTGCTTGCTTTAACCCATACAAAGCTTTCTTCAATTTGTACACTTTATTTTCTTCGTCTTTAATAACAAAGACTTGAGGTTGATCCACATATACTTCCTCCTCTAGAACACCATTCAAGAATGCGGACTTCACATCTAGTTGATTCAAGAACCATCCTTTTGAAGCCGCTAATGCTATGAGTGCTCTATGTTGAGAATGCCTTGAAGTTCTTAGTCCCACATTGGTAAACTATAGAGTTGTGGGTTTTGTATCCTCTTATAAATAGAGGTTTGTGGGTTTTGTCCCACATTGGAAAACTAGAGAGTTGTGGGTTTTGTATCCTCTTATAAATAGAGGTTTGGAGAACTCTTTATTAATCATCCCTTTTGTTGCCTTTCTCTCATATTGGTGGCCTTTCTAGAGTTACGGATCATAGCCGGCTCTTTGTAATCTCTTCTCTACGGTTGATAGTGAAATCCTCTCTCTCCTCGCCCGTGGACGTACCTCATTCTTGAGGGAACCACGTAAATCTGTGTGTCGTGTGATTGCTTGTTGATTGGCGTTTGTTAATCTCTCCGTAAACTTAGTCGCGTTCCTAGCACGTGTGTTACAACAAACTGGTATCAGAGCCTTAGGGTTTCGAGTTTTCGGCTTGTGGCTATGGCGGCTAAGTTTGAGATTGCAAAGTTCGACGGACAGAGCAGCAGCTTCAGTCTTTGGAGGATTAAGATGAAGGCTTTGTTAACGCAACAGGGATTACAGAAGACTTTGCAGGGGCAGGAAAAGTCCGGCATCAGCGCCAAACTTTGGGAAGACATGGATGCTAAAGCGCTGAGTTCTATTCAGTTGAGTCTAGCATACGATGTTCTTCGTGAGGTAGAGGAAGAGACTTCAGCAGCGGGAATTTGGCTGAAGTTGGAAGGCATCTATATGACGAAATCGCTCACAAACAGGTTATATCTCAAACAACGTCTTTATACGTTTCGTATGCGTGAAGGTATACATGTTAAGGATCATTTAGACGAGTTTAATCATATTATTATGGATTTGAAAAATATTGATTCCAAGATCGATGATGAGGATCAATCCCTTATTTTATTGTGTTCTTTACCGCCTTCGTATGAGCACTTTGTTACAACCCTATTGTATGGCAAAGACACGATATCTATGGAGGATGTTAAAGCTAGTCTTTATTCGAAAGAATTGAGGAAAAAGGTGTCTGGTGAGGGTGACGTGCAAGCGGAGGGTTTGTTTGTTAGGGGAAGAACGAATGAAAGGGGTGATTCGAGCAATAGAGCTCGATCTAAGTCAGCAGGTAAAAAGAAGAAGGGGAAGTGCAATTACTGCAAGAAACCCGGGCACTGGAAACAGGATTGTTTGGTACTCAAGCAGAAGGAAGCAGAAGGCCAGAAAGGGGGAAAGGAAATTGCTGGGGTTGCTGAAAGTTTAGATGAGTTAGATACTGATAATGTTTTATCAGTTTCGGCGGGTGATCCCCACTCGCAGGCCGAATGGATCATGGATTCTGGATGTTCATACCACATGTGCCCGCATAAAGAGTGGTTCTCCACTTATGAGGCGGTCAATGGTGGTACAGTTTTAATGGCCAATAATCAGGCTTGCAAAACTGTTGGTTTGGGAACAATTCAGTTGAAGATGCATGATGGTATTGTTAGGACTCTGTCTGAGGTTCGGCACGTCCCGGATTTGAAGAAAAATCTAATCTCCCTGGGTGCTCTTGATGCTCGGGGGTATAAATTCCACGGTGAAGGTGGAGTTTTGAAGGTTTCAAAGGGTGCATTGGTGCTGATGAAAGGTCAGAAAAAGGGCAGTCTCTATTTGCTAGCAGGCTGTACAGTTACAGGTTCTGCTGCAGTGGTTGCTTCATCAAAGGTCGCAAGTTCGGATTTGACTCGGTTATGGCATATGCGTCTTGGGCATATGAGCGAGAGAGGGATGACAGTTTTGAGCAAACAGGGTTTGCTGGGTGGCCAGAAATTTGAGAAGCTGGATTTCTGTGAGCATTGTGTCTACGGCAAGCAGTGCAGGGTGAAATTCAGTACAGCTGTTCATCGCACCAAAGGCACGGTGGATTATTTTCACTCGGATCTTTGGGGTCCCGCTGAGGTAACTTCTAAAGGTGGTTATAATTATTTTATGAGTATTATCGATGATTTCTCTCGTAAAGTGTGGGTGTATTTTTTGAAACATAAGAGTGAGGCACTTGACACTTTTAAAAGGTTTAAAATTTTGATCGAGAATCAGACCGGTAAGAAAATAAAACGATTAAGGACTGACAATGGTATGGAGTTTTGTTCTGGCGAATTTGATAAATTCTGCAGTAGTGTGGGAATTGTGCGGCATCGCACAGTTCGAAAAACCCCATAGCAGAATGGTGTGGCTGAACGGATGAACAGGACTCTTTTGGAGAAGGCGCGATGTATGTTGTCCAATGCCGGGTTGGGCAAAGATTTTTGGGCTGAAGCCGTTTCCACAGTTTGTTATTTGGTGAACAGGTCTCCGTCAACTGCTATTGAGTGTAAGACTCCGTTTGAGGTATGGTCGGGACATAAGGCTGATTATTCCATACTGCGTGTGTTTGGGTGTCCAGCCTTGCTCATGTGAATGAGGGTAAGTTGGAGCCACGTGCCAAGAAGTGTATTTTCTTGGGCTATCAGGCAGGTGTTAAAGGCTACAGATTATGGTGTCCAGAAACCTCCAAGTTTTTGATTAGCAGAGATGTTACTTTTGATGAAAACTTGTTGGTTAAGGGGTCGAAGCAAATTGGGGATGCAGTTCAGAAAGAGAGTGTTCCAAAGCAGGTGGAGCTTTTGAGTGAATCTTCCGACTCAGGGAAGGTTCTTGTTGATCAGCCAATTGAGGAGGATGTTCAGAGTTCAGACACAGAGAATGATGCAGAAATAGAGCAACCGCGCACTATTGCTAAAGATAGACCTAGGAGGGAGATTCGTCCTCCTGAAAGGTATTCGGCTTATTCTGAGATGGTGGCCTGTGCTTTATCAGTTGCTGAGACAGTGGAGTTTGATGAGCCTTCTAGCTATACGAAAGCTGTTTCGAGTACTGAGGGTGCACAGTGGTCAGTTGCTATGAGTGAGGAGATTGAGTCTCTTCACAAGAATCAAACATGGGAGTTAGTAGAGCCGCTGAAAGGAAGGAGGATTGTTGGGTGCAAGTGGGTCTTCAAGCGCAAACCAGGTATTCCAGGGGTTGAAGAGGCACGGTTTAAAGCTCGGCTAGTGGCGAAGGGATTTAGTCAAAAAGAAGGTGTTGACTACAACGAGGTATTTTCTCCAGTGGTTAAGCACAGTTCCATTCGCACTTTACTTGCTATTGTTGCATGTTATGACCTTGAGTTAGAGCAACTTGATATCAAGACTGCGTTTTTGCATGGCGAGCTTGAGGAACAGATTTATATGCTGTGCTTACTTCGTAAGTCTTTGTATGGCCTTAAACAGTCTCTGAGGCAGTGGTATAAGCGGTTTGATACATTCATGATAAGCCAATCATATTCTAGGAGTGAATATGATAGTTGTGTGTACTTTCGAAAATTTCCAGATGGTTCGTTTATTTATTTGCTGTTGTATGTTGATGATATGCTTATAGCTGCCAAAAGTGTATCAGAGATCAACAGGTTGAAGCGACAGTTAGGTGGTGAATTTGAGATGAAAGATTTGGGTGCGGCAAAACGTATTTTGGGTATGGAGATTCGCAGAGATCGAGTAGCTGGCAAATTGTTTCTAAATCAGAAGTCTTATGTGCTCAAAGTCATTGAGCGCTTTGCTATGCAGAACTCGAAGCCAGTCAGTACCCCTTTGGCAGCACACTTTCGACTTTCAGCTAAGTTGTCACCGCAATCAGAGGAGGAGGAAAAGCGTATGGAAAAGGTCCCATATTCAAGCGCAGTGGGGAGCCTTATGTATGCTATGGTATGTACTCGTCCTGATATTTCACATGCAGTTAGTGTCGTTAGCCGCTATATGGCGAGACCTGGTAAGACACATTGGGAGGCTGTGAAATGGATACTTCGGTATGTGAGTGGAACTGCAGATATGGGTTTACTGTTTGGGGTTGCTAATTCGGGTAATCAAGCTATTGGTTACGTTGATTCGGATTTCGCTGGTGACCACGATAAGAGGAGGTCTCTAACAGGTTATGTATTTACCCTATCCGGAAGTGCCGTTAGTTGGAAAGCTACCTTGCAGGCTACAGTCGCGCTGTCTACAACGGAAGTGGAGTATATGGCCATTGCTGAAGCTGTGAAGGAGGCATTGTGGATGAGAGGTTTACTTTGTGAGCTTGGTATTGCACAAGGGGTCACTTCTGTATTTTGTGATTCGCAGAGTGCTATACATCTTACTAAAAATTCGATGTATCATGAGAGGACCAAGCATATTGATGTTAGGTATCACTTCATTCGGGATATCATCTCACAGAAGGAAGTTGAGGTGAAGAAAGTGGGTACAGCAGACAACCTGGCAGACATGTTGACTAAACCGGTTCCGGTTGCCAAGTTCAAGCATTGCTTGGGCTTGCTTGGCATTTGCAGTTGATCGCCCCTTGGGGGCATTTGGCGAGTGAGAGGTTAGAAGATGAGAGCTATGTTTGGTGATTTGGTTTCAGTGGAATTCAAGTCAAGGTGGAGAATTGTTGAGAATGCCTTGAAGTTCTTAGTCCCACATTGGTAAACTATAGAGTTGTAGGTTTTGTATCCTCTTATAAATAGAGGTTTGTGGGTTTTGTCCCACATTGGAAAACTAGAGAGTTGTGAGTTTTGTATCCTTTTATAAATAGAGATTTGGGGAACTCTTTATTAATCATCCCTTTTGTTGTCTTTCTCTCATATTGGTGGCCTTTCTAGAGTTACGGATCATAGCCGGCTCTTTGTAATCTCTTCTCTACGGTTGATAGTGAAATCCTCTCTCTCCTCGCCCGTGGACGTACCTCATTCTTGAGGGAACCACATAAATCTGTGTGTCGTGTGATTGCTTGTTGATTGGCGTTTGTTAATCTCTCCGTAAACTTAGTCGCGTTCCTAGCACGTGTGTTACAACACTGTAATTGTGTCAAGCTGAGCAACCGGTGCAAACGTTTCTTGAAAATCAATCTCGAGTTGTTGAGAATACCCCTTGGCAACAAGTCTTGCTTTGTTCTTTTGAATAGAACCATCCGGATTGAATTTTGTTTTGTAAATTCATTTTACACCAATCACTTCTTTTGCTTTGGGTCTCTCCACCAACTCTCATGTTTTATTCTTTTTAATCATCCGAATTTCTTCTTCCATAGCTTTCTTCCAAGATTCGTCTTTAATTGCTTCTTCAAAATTTTCCAGTTCAACAACACAAAAATTGCATCTTGCATACACATCACTCAAACTTCTCATTTTTCTTGGACTTGAACATGGAGATGAAGAACTTGAACTTAGAGGAGGAGTTGGAGACATTGGAGTTATTTGATTTGGAGCTTCAACATCACCTTCAACACAATCAACTTCATCATTTTGTTCATAAATGTTAGGAATTTGATTTTGAACTTGCTTTTCCTTCCAATCCCAAGAAGCATTTTCATCAAAAATAACATCTCGAGAAATAATCAATTTGTTTGTTTTATAAAGCCTATAGCCCTTTGATTGAGTGCTATAACCAACAAAAATGCATTTTTCACTAACTTTATCAAGTTTGTGCCTCAATTCTTTTGGGACATGAGCATAACAAATACAACCAAACACTTTCAAGTGATTTATCGAGGGCTTCCTTTTACTCCAAATTTCAAATGGAGTTTTATTTTCAAGAGCTTTTGTGGGACATCTATTCACCAAGTAGATTGTCGTGTTAACAGTTTCGCCCCAAAAAATTTTAGGCAAACCTTTTTCATGAAGCATTGATTTTGACATTTTTTCTATCATTCTATTTTTTCTTTCTGGCACTCCATTTTGTTGTGGAGTGTATCCAACAGTTAATTGCCTTTCCATACCAATATCTTCACAAAATTTCATAAATTCATTAGAGTTGTACTCTCCACCTCTATCACTTCTTAGCACTTTGATAAGGTGGCCACTTTGTCTCTCAACAAGACTTTGAAATATTTTAAAAATGTTGAACACTTTGAATTTTTGTCTCATAAAATAAACTCATGTCACTCTTGAAAAATCATCAATAAAAATAATAAAGTACTTATTACCTCCATGAATTGTCGTGTCCATAGGTCCGCATACGTCGGTATGAACAAGCTCCAATGGTGCTTTAGCTCTCCATGTCTTGTCCTTTGGAAATGCCTCCCGGTGTTGTTTTCCAAGAGCGCATCCTTCACATACTTGCTTCACCTCTTGAATCATTGGCAAGCCATAAATCATGTTCTTTTATTGAAGATGCTTCAAATTTTGAAAATTTAAGTGCCCAAGTCTTTTATGCCAAAGCCAAGTTTCATCAAGAGTATTCATCTTTAAAGCAACATTTTTTGCGTAGCGTAAAGTAAGTGAAAAATTTTGATTTTTCTCCATCTTGACTTTTGCTACAAATTGGCTCCCCTTTTTATCATAAATCTTGCAATAGTTTTCCTCAAAGTGAGCCATATATCCATGCTCTATCATTTGCCCAACACTTAACAAATTTTGTTTCAAGTCTGGAACTAATAAAACATCTGAGATGTATTTTGTTCCTTTCTTGGTCTCTACGGCAATAGTACCCTTGTCCTTTACTTGAACCAAGGCACCATTTCTCAACATAACTTTGGAACTTGAGGAAGTATTAATTTTTGTAAAATAATTCTCATCACCGGTCATGTGATTACTACAACCACTATCAATAAACCAAACATCATTCTTTTTCTCCAATGCATTGTGACAAGCTTAAAGTAAACTCCCATCGATTTCTTGATTTTCTGAAAAATTTACTTGTTGATTGTTAATTTTGCAATCCTTCTTGTAATGTCCAAATTTTTTGCAATTATAACATTGAGGTTCTCCTCGAAACCAACAATCTTTATCAACATGGCTACTTCGATTACAAATTCCACACCTTTGTTGAGTGGAATCTTCATTGTTTTTCCTTTGAAAATTATTCATTCCTCTTCCTCTTAAATTATCACTTCTTCCTCTTCCTTTTCCTCTTCCTTTACTAAAGGATTCTCCTCTAGATTGATTAAAATTCGAAGAGGTTGCTTGAGTTTTAGGGGCACCAACATTGAGTTTAGATTGAAAAGCACTTTCAATTGACTTCTCATTTTGATTACCCAACTTTTGATCAAATGCTTTAATCGAACCTACCAATTTCTCAACACTTAAAGTTGCAATATCCTTAGTGTTTTCAAGAATTGCAACAATGGGGTTATACTTCGCCGTCAAACTAATTAAAATTTTTTAAACAATTCTTTGATTAGTGATATCTTCTCCATATGTTTCATTTGATTCACCACTTCCATGAGTCTAGAAAAATAGTCTTTCAACAATTCTCCTTCTTTCATTTTCATGTTCTCAAAATCTCTTCTCAAAGATTGAAGTTTGACGGCTCTTACCTTCAAGTTGCCCCGATACTCATTTTGAAGAAGATCCCAAGCATCCTTTGCATTTGTCTCGTTGATAATTCTCGAAAAAATTGTATCGATCACTCCTTGTTGAATCATAGAGAGTGCTTTTGCATCTTTTTTCTTGTGCGCCTTCAATTATTGTTTTTGTCCCTCCGTTAAACTTTCTACATCTTTTGGATCGTCAAATCCTTCTTCAATATATTCCCACAAATCATTTGAGATAAGTAGGGTCTTCATCTTTACACACCAAAAATCATAATTGTCACCATCAAAAAATGGAATTGAAGATTGTTGAATGCCACCACCTTGATTGCTTGAACTTGCCATCTTCTTTTGCTTCTTCGGGGTTTATTTTCCCGACTCAAATTGTCACGCTCAGCTTGTTGTTGAAACAACCGCGCTCTGATACCACTTTGTTGGCTTGTAATTAACCAAACTTTTTATTATTAAGGATAAGAATCTAGTGGAAGAAGAGGGGATTAATGAAGTGCTCTCTATTAAAATCTCTTCTAGTTTTTTCACCATCTATTTCACTTGGAAAGATTACATATTTATAGGAGTTTCATTTTCTTCCACAATATTCTAGATATTAACTATTGGACTCACTTTCTAGATTTTCCAATAACTCTTGGACTCACTTTCTAGATTTTCCAACAACTCTTGGACTCACTTCCTAGATTTTCTACATTACAATTATTGGACTCACTTTCTAAAATATTCTAGAGAAATGACCACACATAATTCAATACCAAATTTAATATTTTGGCCAAGTCATTAATTTAACATCTCCTCTATCCTTCCTCTCTTCCAACGACAAACCTTCTCTCTCTCTTCCTCTGAGGTGAAGCAGTCCTTTCTTCTCTCCTCTGGCTTCCCTTTCACTTTTCCAGGCCCAAAACACATCTCTCCCTCTTTGTGTCGACTTCCCCTTAGAGTGTCCCCCTTCGAACCCTCCTCCAGACATTTAGAGTCATTGGAATGCACTATTATCGTTAAAGGTTCAACAAAAATTATAGAGAACTCAGCAAATCTTGACCGGATGCATTGGCTATGGATGCCATGTCGCGGGATTAGTTTCACATACCCTTAGGATTGGCTATATAACATGCGTAAGTTCTCTGCAATCAAGCACCGAACACCTCGAATTGGAGAGAACAACACCACAACGAATTTGCCTCGACGTTCTTTTTGGCGTGGGAGGTGGCTCCTCTGTGCTACCGCCATATGAAAAGAGCGTGGTAAGTTCGTCACACATCTTTTGTTTGTTGCCTCAGGTGACTCGTGGCGCCCTTGTTTGTTGCTCATTAATGTATTTCTTTTTGTTTTCTATTGGATCTAGCTGATTTAGGTGATACTGCTCTTCAAGAGAAGAAACTACCTGTAAACCTCGGTGAAGAAGGTTATTGATCGTGGTCTACCTCCCACTCGATTTGCGAATTTCATCAACGGCGAGAACATCGTCCAACTAGTAGGCTTCTACTTAATATGTGTTTTTTATCACCTGTTGTTTTCAGTTTGTGGTTTGTCCCTCTCCTAGCATGTCGTTACATATGTTAGCACTAGCTGATGTAGCAGCCCTTGGTTGTTCCATTCCTTTTGTTGTAGTTTCTATTTCTGGATGTTCGTGGTTAAAAATTGTAGGGGAGACATGGCTCCGAAAATTAACCAAATGCATGAAGTAGTCATACTATATTGTTTGGTGTTGATGTTCTATGATTGAAAATGGCCTTCTTCAAAATGTGTTGCCAGAAGTGGCAATTCCCTTTTCATCTTGGGATGCATAACTTTACTTCCATTATCATTTACCACTTTTTAGCCTTGGCAGTATCTTTGAGCATTAATATCATAAATTCCATTCTCCCTTCTAGTATGTACTCATGTAAGCTCACACTATAATCTCTCTTTGTGTCTCTCAGTTTTTTTGCATTTATTTATGTCCCATTTGTTTCATTTCTTTGTATATGATGCTTGGTAGTGGCTCTTCTTAGTTTTAATTATGTCCTATTGCTTTTTGTTGCCTTTGAATTTTCATGTGTGAAATGGGCCCGGTTCTCGGCAATTTTAACTTGTGATGGTATTGGAGAACACACAATAATTTTGTTGTGATTGATAAAAAAGATCATCGAAACCATTGAAATTTTGTATAACACACATCACACAAATCATTCTCTTGCTATTGCTATGGTTGGCCTGAGGGAAAGTAGGTATCCACGTTCTAACGGTATGGTTGCAGTGATAGAAAGTAGGCATACATCTGTTTACTTTAGAAGTGCTAATTTGTCTTCCTAATCTGTTATTCATGTTGTCCTATTAATGATCGCCCCAAATGGACCCTCGAAAAATTGATGTAGACATGTAGAGCTTCAACATCACCAAGACTTTCATAGAATTATGCTCAAGGAAGATCGGAAGGAGCAAGGAACTAATACCAGAAAGACGCGTTCTTTCAATGACCAACAATGCTCATCCATACTCCAGGAATTGGATAAACAAACAGATAGAACGGGGTACAACCTTGCAAAAATCGGGCAAAAATTTGATCGATTAGCAAAATACTACAGGGTATTCAAGCACTTAATAGAACACACGGTTTGGGGTGGGATACAGAAAATAAAATGGTAACTGCACCTAATTTGTATGGGAAGCTTGCGTTCATGTACCCTTACTTTATCAGTCCGAGTAGTACCTTCCTCATGGAAGACGAGACATCCCATTCATAATTTTGACTAATTGACACCATCTTCTATTTGTTCAAAACAATGGACTACAAAGATAAACAGAGAAGTATTAAGGCGATCAAACAAATGGAAACCAACTTGTAACTTGATATGTGGTCTGTTTGGAAATTGTTTCAAATTTATCATTTAGTAGGAATTTGGTTGTTAATGTATCTATTGTATGTATCACGTGTCTATGTATCTTGTGTCTGTGTATCCCGTGTCTTGCTGTTTGTATCCTGTGTCCTGTTGTTCACCAATAGGAGTACCCAAAAAAATTGACCTATGTTGTTGTACCTGTTGTATAAACTTTGGCACCAATCTGCAATTTTTAATCTTCTCTTAACCATTTCATATATGTTTTCCATGTGTACATAAGTTATTTTCAAAGGTGGAAGTTGAACAAGGAGTTATGTCTTCCTCAATGGGAAATCTCCCGCATCATTCTAGCAAAGATGATGATATGGTTGATCTAGAACTACTCTCTATGAGTTCATGTAACGTCACAATTTTTTGGACACGTTAATTTAAAAGATAAAGTAAATAAAATTTTAAATCTTTCATTTTAAAACATAAAGTTAATACACATTGTTCTTCAACAACTACATAAGTTTGGAGACAAAGATTCGCTAACAAAATACATTTGAAAACCTTTAAAAGACGGTCAGAGTAATTCTAAGACTACTAGGTAAACTAACGCCCGATGGTGTCATCTTCATGAAAAGTGTACTCATGAAACTGGTACTCTGGTTCTGCTCCATCCACGTCCATACCTGGCATGAAATGCAGAGGTAAAAGGAATATACACCATGAGTTGTGACACTCAATAAGAAAGTCCTAGTTAAATTTTCATTTTAATATTTGGGACGTAGTGATGTATAATTATGCATGAACAATATACATGAAAGAGTTAACACGTAAGTGCAGATATAAAATATTAGTTGTCCAATTCAGTTCCATCAATCTTATCACAACATCAGAGTTTTAGATTTAATTCATTTCCTCAGCTATGATCATGTTATGTATATCTCATCAAGGGTTCTAGTTATGACCACGTCATATGTTTCATTCTCCAATCTCAATTTAGTGTTCTCATCAATAACGATCATGACCTCTTTGCTAATCGTGCTTCCCAACCACCGTGTTCTCATTCGTCATCTTTCCAATCAATGTGCTTAGCAAAGGCGTTATATGCTCCTTTATCATGCCAACACAAAACTACACCTAAAACACTTGACAAATTACTTGACTGAATAAAAAACATGCTAAGTTCAGATATAGTAAGGCATGAGTATAACTTGGCTAAATGTATGATATGGCTAAATGCACAACTTGGGGTAATACATAACTTGGGTCATCACACCTCTAACTTAGTCAAAATTTTGGCTCAAGTCACATCACAATACCAATAGTATCCACATCAAAGTTGTTGATACCATACCGTACCAGCCGGTATGTACTGGTTGAGCGTAAAAGTGGTACCAACTCTATGTAATACCGTACCGTCTTCAATATCGGCCCGTACCGGCCGGGTACCGACAATACCGATCAATACTGGCCATATCGGCGAGAAGGTCAATACAGGCCGACAAATTACAAAGGGTGGCAATTTTGTTATTATTTTAAAAACTCAGTCTCTTTTTTTATTTCCCCAAACGCAGCCTGTAATCCTAAAAAAACCCAAAAGGCCTAAATCAGTCTCTTTCCCAGCTCTCACTTCTCACGATTTGGTCCTCTCTCGTCTCCATGTCCATGGAGTTTTAATCATTGTGATCACTGATCAATCTCTCTCATCTCCATCTCTATGATATCAAGTAAGTTCTTTTTGTCTCATCTCTCTCATCTCGTCTTTGAGTAGCCATTTAGCCCTTGAAAAAGGAAAATCAAAGACAAATGGCACCCATAATTTTTGAGTTGTTGGTTGTTTTCATTTTGAAATGGCACCCAACATTTTTTTTATGTTGTTTCACTTTCACTGTTTCACATGCTTATACAACGTTTATTTCCATTAGATTTGAATTTGTCAATTGATGACTCTGGCTGTTTTAGAATCAAGTTTCCATTTCACTTTTCTAAAGGCCTGGTTTTCTGGAAGTTCGTTTGTGGTTCTTTTAGAATTACTTGTTTCAATCGGACCAACTCTGCATATTACAAAGAATTTATGCCATGAATGTCGTGTAAGCTTGTGTGGATATTATGATGCTAGCTATGCTTATAATGTATGCCATGAAAATAATTACACTGTGAAAGGATGTTTGTGTGTGTGTCTTCTGTGTGCATCTATATTAGATTTGGACTGGGAAGATTTACTTACACCAAAAATGGTAGTGATCTAGCTTAGCAAAAAAAAAAAAAATGGCAGTGCTCTATACTTTGTTTGGTCTATTGAGAATGATCATAAGCTGTTTGTTAATTTGTAATAGGAAAAAGAAAGAAGATGAGTGATCATAGTTCTCAGTCTAGTCAATCTATGTCCTCAACTCCTGAAAAATCTGATAACCTGCTTGGGCTTATGGTAAATTGGTATTGGGAAAAAAGAATAACAGCATTTGCCTCTTTTGCGATAAGAATATTAAAGGTGGTGGAATCATGCGTTTAAAATGAAATCTTGCCGGGGTAAAAGGGGATGTAGAAGGTTGTAAATGTGTGTCTTTGGATGTAAAATGGCAAATGAAACAATTGCTTGAAGAGTACCAGCAAGTAAAAGAAAAAAGGAATAGGGTGAGTGAAAATATCGGACGTGGACCCTCTTATGATGAGCATGATGAAGAAGAGGAGAAGCGTTTAACGGAGGGTACAATATCCTGAATTGGGTCATCTGGATCGCACAAGAAAAGAAGGCAAGCAAGTGGTTTCTTTGCTCCAAGAACAACGTTGGGTTCCCAACCTTTTATAAGAAGTGCGTTGTCATCTAAACAAGTTATTGATTGAAGCAAGAATGGCGGTTGCTCGATGGTGGTATGATGTTAACATTCCATTTAATGCAAGTTTATCTCCGTATTATCAACCACCAATTGATGCAATGCTATTCGTTGGATCGGGTTTGAAGGGTCCTTTGTATCATGACTTGAGATGCACTCTTTTGAATAATATTGTTCGTGAAATTAGGGAATATCTTGGTGAAATTAAAAACTTATGGATGTTCTATCATGTCAGATGGATGGTCAAGCTAAAATCAAATTTCGATGATAAAATTTCTTGTTTATTGTCCAAAAGGGACTATGTTTTTTAAGTCAATTGATGCATCAGGACGTGTTAAGGATGCAGATACATTATTTGGTATTTTTAGTGAAGTTGTTGAACTAGTGGGCTCAAGTAACATTGTGCAATTTGTTACGGATAATGAGGCGGCTTATAAAGTGGCGAAAAAAGGTTGCAAGTACATTACGGATGCTTCTATTGGTCTCCTTGTGCGGCTCATTGTTTAGACTTGACATTAAATAATTTCGCGAAGCCTAAATACTTTTCGCACATAGATGCTACCATCCGAAAGGCGAAAAAGGTACCTCTTACATGTATATTTAAGATGTTATGATTATGAATGTTGCTCAATTTATAGTTAATATGTTACAAATGCGTGTCTTAAGAATTGTGATCATTACTTTTATAGGCAACTCGATATTTCCAATCATGCATGGTTTGTGAACTTAATGAGGAAAGACTTCACAAACGGTAGAGACTTGTGTCATCCCGGCGTCACAAGATTTGCTACAAACTTTTTAATGTTAAGATTTGATACTAAAAGTCATGACTTTATGTAATGAATTAATATTTGTTTGAATTATTTAAACAATTATTTCTTTTCTTGATGAGAATCTTTATGGACAATATTTATATTATATCTAATCATATTGTGCATGAGTATCTCTTATTCCACATAGTAGATAATCTGATGTGCAGAGTTTGGCTTACACATAGAGGATCAGATTATCAGTTCTTGTAGAATATAAGTTTTTGGTTTAGAGTCTTAGGTGAAATTGGACACACTACCAGTAGGACTGTAACACGGTGTTTCAGTAGATCTGTCTTGACTAGGAAAAATGGTATGGTTGTGTTAGTACACTTTGTGTGTATTGAGCAGGACCACATTGAGGTAATTGTATTTATACTGACAATATAATATAATTTACGCCTCATAGTTATTATGTGTGTTTTTACTCTTAATCCAAAGATAATTAATCGATATATATATTTAATGTTGTTGACTTTGATTCATTATAGAGTGAGACCTCATGAGTTAAGTCACAATATTAAGTGTATGATAACTATTAATTATTTATAGAATATACGTCCCTTTATAAAGATTGATGATACCCTGTTAAGGAACTTTATAAGTTTCAATTATGTCAAACCCTACAGGTGGATATTAGTATCCGACATAACGAACAAGTTAAGTGGAAGGTCTCAAGAAATTTTATAGATGTTGATTGAATAAATTCTCAGTAATTTATTTTAATCAACGAGTATCTGTAATCTTAACGTGGGGAGATAAATAAGTATTTAATAACATAGAGCTCGAAATATAATTTTGAGATATGGGAGGAAAATGCAATTGTAATTCTGTAGTGGTATGAATTATAATTTTATAATTCGAAATTAATCCGGATTGGACTAGAGATCTCGAATTGTATAAGATGCCAGTCCATACTTCTCCTAAGGGTCCCTATCGTAGCCTATGTAAACACCATTATGTCTTCTAGGTCAGACATAACTTGATATTTGAAAGACTGAGAGAAGTTCTGTGAAGGCAAGGAGATCATGATTTTGAGCCACCCTCAGTACGTGATCGAGGTGCAATAGGATTATGGTAGAAGATTCAAGGTTAGTCGAGCGAAATCATTCTAGCACTGCTCAAGGTTCGATCAAGATCAAACTTCAAAGATAATCGAGATCAAACCAAACAGATCTGAAAGGTATGAACCCTAATTCTGCCTAATAGGGTTTTATAATTTTTGTTGCATAAATTCTACGCGTTCGTCATTGAATATCAGGAATCAATCCCTAACAGTGGTATCAGAACCGGCTGTGATAACGTGTGTGGTTTATGCAGACCATGTTGTTTACATAAAAGAAACAAAACGTAGTATTATTGTGCTAGCGTCCATTTTGCAGTTTCTCTCATCCCACTATTATGGTCACATATGTATGATTGTGTGATAGACAGTTTTTGTGTGATTGGATCCCACATTGTTTTTATGTGTGGTTACGTATTTTTTTATTTACCAGTTTTGGGGTTTGTAATATTAATATGTAGCATGTGAACTTCTGTCACATGAAGGCTTAGGGTTTGATGTAAAGATTTTAGTTTGTTTAAGTCGGCTATTTTTTTATTGATTTACCCTTGTGAACTCCTATATGGAGGCATAGAATCAATATGTAATAACATGTTCCAGTGATCAAAAAAATCAGCGATTTTGGAGGGATCGATGTGTTTCTATTGAAAAAATAGTACTTAGCTTCGAGGGGTGTTGCCGCCTGACCCGCCAAGGGCGCTGACCCTAAACCCCGTCGACGGCTCTCAGACTTGCGAGCCCCCCTTCAACCCCAACGTCGGTCTCATCTTCGATTTTTTTTTTTTGGGAGGGAGGGGGGGGGGGGGGGGGGTGGGGGGTTCGCTGCAGTTGAACTAAACTGGTACAAGAAGAAGGAAGAGATAATGTCTTTGAATGTGAGATATAAGGCGCTATGTGGAATCGACAGCAAAAATCAAGGCTATTTTGTAAACTAAGAATTTGACCATAATAGTTGGAATTCCTATTATGTTTGTGTTTCCTTATTGATATTGATTGGTATTATTTTCTTGTTTAATTATAGTTCCTTATAATTTTGGACAACATGGAATATTGACCTATACTTAGATCACTCACATGCAAATATTTTTATAATGCTTATAGAAAAATATTTTTAAATAACAAAGTGGAAGAGAGAGTTTGTCACATACAAATCTCATGGTCTCCATCACTAGTTTGTAGATGATATGATTAATTTTGTGTGTTGATTTTAAACCTTCCTCCACATCGGACAAAATTAATTGTGGAATCATCTATACAAACTTCAATGGGATAATTCTAACTTAATTATTGTGTGAATTATGTCTCCATCTGAAATAATTCATTACGGAATAATTAATTTAGTGTGGGTGATAGTGTACACTTAGCTATAAATAATAGTATACTCTCATCTGAGTCATTACTATTGTCTGTAGGACCAAAACTAAGTTGGCTATTTAATTTTGCTTGATAATAGTTTTTGTCTAAATAGTCAAAAGTAAAAGAAAGAGACCTATCTGCACAAATGATGAAAAGTAGTAGACCTTCCCATTGAAGGCATACTTTTCACGGTGTGACAGATTGCCAACGTTTTTCTTTAAATAGTTTGGTAGAGGGAACTAATTTTTTAAATGAAATTTAAAAGTTTTTTTGCCTTTCATAATTATTATTATGTGATTCTCATATTGAAGAATTAAATCTTTCAATCTAGTTTCTTTCATTCTCAAAGAAAACAAACTCACTGGACCTAATTATATTGACTAGAAAAAAAACTTGGATATGGTGTTGACTGTTGAAGAATACAAATATGTGCTCAGTGAGGAATGTCTATAAAAACCTCATGAGGGGGCAACCGATAAGGAAGCCTGGCTTTACAAGAAGTGGGTTAAGGTTGATGAGATAGCGCAGTGTTACATTTTGACATCTATGTCAAATGTTCTGTAACATCAGCATTAGTCTATGCCCACTGCCTATGATATGATGATGAACCTCAAAGAAATATTTAGGGAACAGAATCATGCAACAAAGTAGGTTGCTGCGAGGGACTTGCTTAACACAAAGATGGATGAAGAGAGCTCAGTCAGGGATCATGTTATAAAGATGATGGGTCATCTAAATAAACTAGAGATCCTTGGAGCTGAAATAGATGGGGAAATCCAAATCGATATTATACTCCATTCGCTGCTGGAGTTTTAAGATCACATGAATTACAATATGAATAAATGTTGTTATACTCTGGCGGAACTTTTTAAAGAACTCCAAGTAGCAGAAGGCGTAATGAAAAAGTCAGGAAATGTATTTATGCTTGAGAAAGATTCTGCTTCTAAACCAAAAGGCAAGAAGAAGCAGAAAAAGGCTCAAAAGTAAGTTGCAATTCCTCAAGTGAATAATGATCCTCAAGGAGGAGTGAAAAAGTCTAAGGGCAACTGTTTTCACTGCAAGCAGTCAAGACACTAGAAGAAGCAATGTCTAGTCTATCTCAACAAATTGAACAATCAAGGTAATACCCATTCACTAGTAGTTAAAACATGTTTAGTGGTGTTATCTACAAACTCTTGGTGTGTAGATAGCCACTAATCATATTTGTAATTCATTACAAGAGTTTCAGGAAATCAGGCAGCTTAGTGATGGGGAGGTTTACCTATACATGGGCAATGCTACGAAAGTAGCAGCAGTTGCAGTGGGAGATTTACGTCTTAGTTTTGGTAGTGATAGATTTTTAATATTAAAAGATTGTCTTTGTGTTCCTAGTATTAGAAGAAACTAACTTCAGTTTCTAAGTTAGTTAAAAATGGTTATTTGGTTAATTTCAACAACTCTATGGTTATTAAATTTAATAAATGTTTTATATGTTTTGGTTTATTGGTGGATGATCTCTATGTTATTAATCCTATCTCTCCCATACTGCAACTGAATGAATTGAATAATACAAATAGTATACAATGTAAGAGAAAGACACCTTCTGAATTGAACCAAACGTATCTTTGGCACTTACGCCTAGGTCATATTAATCTAAAAAGGATTTCTAGACTAGTTAAAAATGGACCATTGAGTTCATTGAAAGTAAAGGAACTTACAGTCTGTGAATCCTGTTTAGAATGTAAAATGACAAAAATACCCTTATCGGCTAAAGGGTACAGAGCCAAAGAACCGTTGGAATTGGTTCACTCTGATTTGTGTGGACTTATAAACATCCAAGTAAGAGGTGACTTTAAATATTTTATCAGCTTTATTGATGATTATTCAAGGTATGGGTACTTTTATTTGATGCTTTGTAAGTCTGAAGCCTTTAATAAATTTAAAGAGTATAGGACGGAAATAGAAAAGCATCTTGAAAAATATATCAAGACACTATAATCTGATCGTGGTGGCGAATATCTCTTGGGAGAGTTTAGGGACTACTTATCTCATGAGGGGATTACATCCCAATTGTGTGCACTTGGTATGCCACAGCAAAATGGTGCAGCGAAAAGAAGGAATGAAAAGAAGGAATAGAACTCTTATGGATATGGTAAAATCTATGATAAGTTATTCAGATTTACGAATTTCATTTTGGGGACATGCATTAGAAACAGTGGCATATATTCTTAATTTGGTATCATCTAAGTCAGTATCTTTTACTCCCACAGAATTGTGGACTGGTAACAAACCTAGTTTGCGGTATGTTCGGATTTGGAATACTTCAACATATGTACTGAAAGGGAACGCGGATAAGTTGGAATCGAGAACAAAAGTTTGTTTCTTTGTAGTGTACCCTAGATGAATAAAGGGTCATTTATTTTATAGTCCTAAGGATTAGAAGGTCATTATTAGCACCAATGTCCAACACTTAGAGGAAAACTATATTATGGATTACAAGCCCAAAAGTAACATTGTTCTAGAGGCATTGAGAGGAGAGAGACCAACACAAACTTCTTCAGAACCATTAGTGCAAGAGAAAACACAACAAGAAATAACATTTGACACAACGGTGCCTCGTTATAGTGGGAGGATTATTATTCAACTTGATCGGTACATGTTCTTGAGAGAATCATTTGATAGAGTCCCTGAGAAACTGGATGCCGAATCCTGTAACTACAATGAACCAATGTAAGATACAAATGTGAAACTTTAGCGAAAGGCTATGAATTCAAAAATGGAATCTATGTACTCTAATCAAGTCGGGATCTTGTAGAACCACCCGAATGGATAAAAACCGTTGGATGCAAGTGGATCTATAAAAAAAAAAGAGGAGTGGACGGAAAGGTGGAAACCTTTAAAATTAGATTTGTAGCGAAAGGTTTTACTCAAAAAGAAGGGATCGACTATGAGGAAATTTTTTCGCCAATACAAATGATAAAATCCATTCGAATTCTCTTATCCATTGCGGCTCATATTGATTACGAGATTTGACAAATGTATGTCAAGACTGCATTCCTTAATGGCAATCTAGATGAATGCATTTGCAAGGTGCAACCAGTTGGATTCATAGCAAAGGGACAAGAGCACATGGTTTGCAAGTTTAAGAAGTTCATTTATGGATTTAAGCAAGTATCAAGGTCTTGGAACATTCATTTTGATCATGTAATCAAGTTTTTTAATTTTGATCAAAGTCTGGATGAATCGTGTGTGTACAAAAAATACAACAGAAAAGTGGTGGTGTTCTTGGTACTATATGTAGATGATATCTTACTCATAAAAAACGATGTGGAAGTGTTATCTTCTGTGAAGGTGTGGTTGTCCGACCAATTCGATATGAAAGACTTGGAAGAAGTCAGTCACGTCCTTGGGATCAAGATTATTCGAGATCGCAAGTAAAGGATGTTGGGATTATCACAAGCTATTTATATCGATACGATTCTTGCTCGTTTTGGCATGCAAGATTCCAAGAAAGGGTTCCTCCCTTTCAGACATGGAATCTATCTATCCAAGGATCAGTGTCCTAAAACACTTGAAGAGGAAGATAAGATGAGAGCAGTTCTTTATGCTTCTGAAGTAGAAAGACTCGTGTATGCCATGTTGTGTACCAGACCGGATATCTGCTTTGCTATAGGCATGGTTAGCAGATTTCAGTCTAATCCTAGACAATAACATTGGACTGCGGTAAAACATATTTTGAAGACTAGAAATTATATATTGGTTTGCCAGTCAGACAGTGTATTGCCTTATGGGTATACAGACTCAAACTTTATGTCTGATAAGGATTCCAGAAAGTCAACCTCGGGATATGTTTTTACCCTCGGTTGTGGAGCTATAAGTTGGAGGAGCATCAAGCAATCTTGTATTGCTAATTTCACCATGGAGGCCGAAATATGTGGCAGCCTCTGAGGTAGCCAAGGAGGCCGTCTGGCTCAGAAACTTCTTAATGGATCTAGATGTGGTCCCTTCAATGCAATTAGCTATTACACTTTGTTGTGATAATAGTGGTGCAGTTGCTAACTCAAAGGAACTAAGGACTCATAAGAAGGGAAACCACATTGAGTGTAAATATCATCTTATATGGGAATTTGTTCAAAGAGGTGCTGTAACGGTGACCAAGATTGCATCAGCGAACAACCTAGCAGACCCTTTCACAAAAAGTCTACCAAGAAAAATTTTGATAGTCATGCGGAGGAAATGGGAGTGAGATGTATGGCATCATGGCTTTAAGTCTAAGTGGGAGATTGTTAGGATTTTATACTAAAAGTCATGACTTTATGTAATGGATTAATATTTGTTTGAATTATTTAAACAATTATTTCTTTTCTTGATGAGAATCTTTATGGAAAATATTTGTATTATATCTTATCATATTGTGCATGAGTATCTCTTATTCCACATAGTAGATAATCTGATGTGCAGAGTTTGGCTTACACATAGAGGATCAGATTATCAGTTCTTGTAGAATATAAGTTTTTGGTTTAGAGTTTTAGGTGAAATTGGACACACCACCAGTAGGACTGTAACATGGTGTTTCAGTAGATCTATCTTGACTACAAAAAATGGTATGGTTGTGTTAGTACACTTTGTGTGTATTGGACAGGACCACATTGAGGTAATTGTATTCATATTGACAATATAATACAATTTACACTTCGTAGTTATTATGTGTGCTTTTACTCTTAATCTAAAGATAATTAATCGATATATATTTAATGTTATTGACTTTGATTCATTATAGAGTGAGGCCTTATGGGCCAATAGTCTCAATGAGTTAGTCACAATATTGAGTTTATGATAACTGTTAATTATTAATGCAATACACGTCCATTTATAGCGATTGATGATATTCTCTTGAGGAAACTTATAAGTTTCGATTATATCAAATTCTGCCGGTGGATAATAGTATCCGACATAACGAATAAGTTAAGTGGAAGGTTTCAAGGAATTTTATAGATGTTCACTGAATAAATTGTCAGTAATTTATTTTAATCAATGGGTATCTGTAATCTTAACATGGGGAGATAAATAAGCATTTAATAACATGGGCTCGAAATATAATTTTGAGATATGGGAGGAGAATGCAATAATAATTCTGTAATGGTATGAATTATAATTTATATAATTCAGAATTAATCTGGATTGGACTAGAAATCTCGAAGTGTATAGGAAGCCCAGCCCATACTTCTCCTAGGGGTCCCTATCATAGTCTATATAAACACCGTTATACCTTCTAGGTCAGACACAACTTGATATTCGAAATATTGAGAAAAATTCTGTGAAGACAAAGAAATCACAATTTTGAGCCCACCCTTAGTACGTGATCGAAGTGCAACAAGATTACGGTAGAAGATTTCAAGTCTAGCGAGATCATTCTAGCACTGCTCAAGGTTTGATCAGGATCCAACTGTAAAGATAATCGAGATCAAACCAGACAGATCTCGAAGGCATGAACCATAATTCTGCCTAGTAGGTTTTTATAATTTTTTGTTGCATAAACTCTACGCGTTCATGGCTGGTTCTCGAAAATCGATCCCTAACATTTAAGTCTTCAATGCCTTATGAATTTCAAGAAAGCACTTAGAAAAATGTTCACTAGCGACAAATGGGTTGAGTCTCGATATGCTAAAGGTAGTGGTGGAAAAGAGGTTGCTAAAATTATTTTGGAAGATAGTGAGTTTTGGTTAAATTGTCAACTTGTGGTCAAAATAAGTGAACCTTTAGTGAGGGTTCTTCGTCTAACTAATGGTAATGAAAAATCGGCAATGAGTTACTTGTATGAAGCAATGGATAGAGCGAAGGATGCAATTAAGACGAGGTTAAACAATAGGCTCTCTCTGTATGCCCTGTACGCTGAGTGGTTAATGCAAGATTGGATAAGCAATTTTATAGCCCTCTTCATGCAGCAAGTTATTTTCTTAATACCGGGATATATTTTAGACCAACTTTTACAAAGAAAAAAGAAGTTGCTCGAGGATTGATTCAACCTCTTACGGTCTTGGTGCCGGATGAACATATACAAGATCTTGTAAGTGAACAAATGGAGGAATATAAGCAGTCAACAGGTGACTTGGTATGTCCCTCGCTATACGTCAACGAGAGAAACTAAATCCAGGTAACCTTTATCTATGACATTGTTTATTTTTATTTTTAAAATCAATAACTTATAACTTGTAAGCCATTAAATTTTTACTTCATAAATTATCATGTTCTATTTTTTTAGTTGCATGGTGAGAGTAATTTGGAAATGAAAGTCCAGATTTACAAAAGTTTGCTATTCAAATACTTAGCCAATGTTGCAGTGCAACTGTATGTGAAAGAAACTGAAGTATGTTTGAGTTCATCCATTCTAAGAAGCGAAATAGATTAGAGCACAAAAGACTCAATGATTTAGTCTATGTTTGTTACAATTTAAAACTTTGAGAAATGTATTATTTTTACAAATGTCAACTCATCTACTATTTAATATACTTTGATTGTTTTTTTTGTTAATCATGAATTGTGAATTGTGATAATTTCGTTTGTAGAAATATTAGGCGAAGGAAAGATGCACTTGACCCGATTAGTCTTGAGAATATAAATGTGTTGGATGACTGGGTGAGTGAAGAGGCTACTTTGCTTGATGAAGATGACGTTGCATGGGAGATTATTGAACTACCATCTTTAGATGCATTGACTTTGGATGATTGTGAGCTTACATTTGATGAGGCTGACGATAATTTTCCTAATGAGAATGAGAGCCAGTATTATTGGGACATTGGAGGAGAAAATGATCCTTACATTTATGTTGAATGACAGCCTATAATTCTCTATATCTACTTCTTAAGTCATTTTTTGTGAACTTTGCGTATGTCTTGTGAAAAACTTTCGGTATTTTTTGTTATGATGGATTTGTACTTGACATTGCATATGTTTGGTTGTCATGTTATGCACTTGGAACATTTAGCAGTTAGTTTGAAGTGTACGTATGACATTTGTTATCTTAGAAAAATCTATTCCATATTGAATTGAATGTCACGGGGAAAATTTTTTATTTGTAATATATATATTGATAGTTGCGGTAAATCTGATATAGTACCCGGTATATGACCGGTATCGATACATACCGTACCAATAGAAAAATCGGTACTAAATCCAATACGGTATTCAGAACATTGATCCACATTTCAAATTCTCCACAAATCCACAAGTTAGGCATCCAACAGATATCGGGTTATCTTTCAATCCATATTTTACTCTCTCGAGTTATATAAGTAAATCATGCTTATATGGTGATCATGCTATTCGTTTTCACAGCATAGGCATACATTATGGTGTCAAAACAAGCTAGCAATTATGTTCCTATATGGCATACTAGCATATTAAGATGGCATGATATCATGTCAAGTAATTAATTCAAAGTATGAAACAAGACATCAATCCATTCATAGCATAACAAATCTAATACGTCAAAGGCCAGGAGATAACTGACTTTCAAGGATGGATCCGAATGGCTTTAGGATGCATCTAGATGGTGGTCTAGAGATGCCAGATGGGATTCATATGTTTCAAACTCAAGTGGGATAGAGTGGAAGTTCATCCGAATGGATGTAAGGGTTCCATTTAAAGGGATTTCTAGATGGCTAATTCATCCAGATGGGATGAGTTTGTTCAAGGTAAAACTAAATATAGAGGCAAAGTTCATCTGGATGGGATGAAGATTCATTTGGATGGGCATTATTGCTTTCAAACTCTACTCAAGGCAGAGAGGGGTTTCATCTGAATGGGATCCAAGGGAATCCGGATGGGCAGTCATATTCAAGCTAAAAGAGATTACTCCATTGATGAATATCAAGCTTTCCAAACATATTCTAAACATTGAAATAGAGAGCCAAGAATAGGAAAACTTACTTCTAAGTGACACAGGAGGATGAAAAGTATTGATTGGGGGATTAGAACGCTTTTCGAACTTCGGTACGTCAAGTGGTTCTTCTCTTTCTCCTTCTTCTCAGTGCTCCTTCTCCTTACTCTTTCTTCTCACACTCTAGCTTTCTCTCCACTAAGAATACGGATGGATGAATGATGAATCAACACAATAGAGGGAGGGGTATTTATAGGCCATCGAAGGAAAAGTCATCCAACGGCTAGGAGTGAATCAGGGAAGATGGAAGGATGAAATGAGTTGGAGTGGGGTGAAGATTGGTCTGCCATGGAAGTGACTCCCAAGGTAGCCTGATGTGAAATCTGTTGTGGGCTAAAGAGTAGGCATGGGGGAGGGGGGGTTAACTTGGGGAAAATCAATGTGATGTATTGTACGTTAAAAAACTTGAGAGTAATCTAGATGGGCAGTAGGTTCAATCAGATGGGCAGGTCCATCCAGATGAAATGTATCTTGAGAGTTAAGAAAACTGTAGAGAAGATTATCTGAATGAGATGTCTAGATAATTCGGTTGGAAGGCAGAGCATCCGGATGGAGATAGGGTATTCCAAACGGGGTTTAGGCAAACTTAAGATATATCTAGGAAATATTTAACAAGGTCAAATTCTAAATGTGAGGTTCAAGGTTCAAATCTATTACGAAAAATTTGGGTCCTTATAGTTTAGATGAAGAACGGGAAAAAATATCACAGCGAAATGCTCTCTTCGGAGGCCAAGCGTACACACCAGCCTTGCTAAACGGACATCTGGAGACAATCAAGGACATATTGCGTGTCGATAAGAGAACCTTTTGATCATTGGTCAACAAACTAGTTGCCAAAGGAAAACTCAATGGGATCACATGCCTTTGTCGGTTGAGGAGTCTCTTGCAATATTTTTGTACATTTGCGGACATTCCCAAAGACATAGACTTGCCGCCGATCATTTCCAACACTCTATTGATACAATTAGTCAAAATTTTAAGTACATGCAATGGGATCGGTCCAATTTGGCTCCTACGGTCATCCAACCACCCAAGTGACCCCTCCCGAAATCTTAAATGATGGAAGATACTTCCCATGGTTCAAAGTAAACTTTCTGATTTATGTTGCCACCGCCACCATCCACATACATCATACTGATTGCTATCTACTTTTCCAAGATTGTGTTGGGGCAATAGATGGCACACACGTTGACGCTTGGTCCTGGCCTCTCAACAAATTAACTTCCAAGGGAGGTAGTCCTCGATAATGCAGAACGTGATGGCTGCATGTTCCTTTGACATGGGATTCACATTCATTTACCCGGGTTGAGAAGGTAGCACAGATAGTTGCGCCCGAAAATTTTTTGGCCCCTCTCGCGAATAATGAATTGTTGAACAGGGTTGAATAATTTCTTGACTTGAAAATGTGACGAAATATGAAAATTGTTTAACAGCAGATATTTATTTAAAAACTTAGAGTTGCCACTTGACATGAAATTTTGGTGTGTCAAGTCACCCTCTAAGATCATTTCCGAAGAAGATGCCTTTAGAAAAATAATTTAATTTTGACTCAGAAATATAATTTTGTTTATAAAATGACTCCTTTAAAAGAAATCTGGTCTTGAAAATAGAGATGGATTTGGAGATTTACTGTTAAGAGTTAGGAAGGTGTTAGGTACCCAACATCGCCCTTTCGGTACTTAATTTTTCAAATTAATTTCATTTTATTATCCTTGGCCAAATTGATAAACATCTAGTGAGTAAATGTACAATATGACAGAAATGTGAAACAGGGTGCAAAAGCATGACCTCGGCTTACGCAATTCAACTCTCGGTGGCAAAAATATTAAAATGGGCATATGTTAAATTTCAACTGCAACATGATATACAAACTGGTATTTGCATGTCATGTTCCTATTCCCAAAGTGCCAGATACCTTAAATCCCTGGTAGAAACTTTCAAGTTTAACAATGGCCCGATTCTATTTTATTTATATATTACCATATTAACCTTTCTTGAAATTATAATATGTCATCTCAAACTAGACCAAGTCAGCTATTTTTTCATTTTTCTTCCTTTCCTGCTTCCGAGAATTTCAAGATTAATTTGATGCAAAGTGTCAACGTTGTTCTGATAATTTTTCGAGAAAGCATGACATGCAAAACTGACATAAACTGCCAATTTGCATGACATACTTTAATTTGAGATTATCAGGACCAAAGACCGGAAGACATGGACAACACAATGGCTATTCATATTCCTCAATTTTTAGGCAAGACAAATATTTGGTTAAATTCATTTGTTATCTACAAATTTTAGTCTTTATAAGCATAATATTTACATTGATAAGAAAAAGAAAAAAAAGCAAAAATTAAATAAAGAGAATGAAAATTAGATAAGCAAAGAAGAAATTGAAATGAAACGACTGTTGCAACGTTACCTCGTATTGATATTCGAATCAGCTGATTAGATGAAAATAAGAAAGACATGCGAACGGCTAAACAAAATCATAACCCGACATAACACTGGGTTTTAAATCCCTGTTATCACGAACTATGCTAATGTGATAGCACGTTCGGATATTTCTAAATCTGAAAATAATTGGGTAGACCTTCCTCTTGTTTTTTGCTAAAAAATCATAACTAAAAAGTCTAACTCTAATTTCTTTCCGGTTTTGATTACTTCAAGGCCACAATAGTCAAAATGAATCGAAGGGGAAAGGAAAGAAGACTTAAGGAGAAACCCTGAAAGGAAGTTAAACCTCTGGATTTATTATGGCGATGGACTTTCACGAAGGATTTTCCTTCTCTGGTTTTACTATGGCGAAATTTTCTTGCGAGGAATGTTAGGCTACATGACTAAGAAAGATTTTTTGGAAGTGGTTCTTAGAAGGCCAAGAGTTTTTTTCTTAGATTGGGGGTCAAAAACTATGATCCCAAATAAAGAGTACAAAAGCCTTATTTATAGACCAAGGCATGGATGACATGTCATCAAAGATATGTCACCAAGCCAATCACACAATGCCACCTCATGGCTACTTCCACCAAAGCAAGATAATGCCATGCTTCAACCACTCAAATGAATTTTTTTCATCCTGCGCCTGACATGTGCCTGAATTGCGCCCCATTTGCGCCTGATGATGTTATCAGGTGCTAAAAATTACAAAAATGCCCCTATCATTCGCACACGCTTTGAAACATTGATTTCTAACGAGTGAACTTCAAACGAATTCAGATTAGACTACGAATATAACCGTTGAACTCGTATCGATGCGCTGATCAATAATATCTGTCTCTCAAAATTTAAAAATATTGTCTCGTAAATCGTGCGTTCAGATCGTACTGGTTGGTCGCTAATTGCTTTTAAAATATGACTTTTTGACTTACCGACCTCAAATTGAACCCCAGATACAACCATCGAACTCGTATTGACATGCTGATCAATAATATATGCTCCTTGAAGTTTGAATTCATTAGCTTAAAAATCGTGCTCCCGATGCTTCGTTTTGAACAATCGAAAACTGTCAACGTTGTCTATTTTTGTCATAATCACTGTCAATGGACTTGTATCATCGTACTGATCGATAGTATGAGGTCTTCATGATTCGGTGAAGTTATTTTACAAATAGTGCTCCCAAGTCCTGGCCTGTGCAAAGACGACACGACCCTTTGTTTGTTGGTTTATCGAATTTCTTTAGGTTTGTTCTTGGAATGTTCAATTGCCCTCCAAGGCATTTTAGCGTCATCTTATTGAGATTATTTATGAAAATTAAAGTGCTGAAGTTTTTCTGGCTCAATTAGATGTCCCCTCGCTCATGCTGAATGAGAAGAGAAAAACAATTTGTTCATGCTCGGATCCCCCTTGGACCTCCTTCGATTGTCCTGACTGCTTACTGGAACACGCTTAAATCTTGACATACACTATGGAAACCTTTTGAGCTGATTATGTGATGATGTCGAGGCTTGTGTTTGCTGAACCGGCCCTTCAGGGGCAAAATGGTCATTTTTACTCGAACTTTACCAAATCTACTGAGGTTGCTTAAGTATCATCCAAATCATATTCAAAGGCCCGCTTAGTGATTAAAAGTTTCTCTGTTGAAGTTATTTGGTCTTTAGGTCATCTCATGCTTCTTTGGCTGTCCAGGGGCAAAATAGTCATTATGTGCATATACTTATACTAAGTCCATTCTGATGGCATGTTTCATGATAACTTGAGCGGTGGGGCAAAATTTGGTATCAACGCACATGATTCGTGTGTGTTCTTAGCAACCGTGTTTAATCCGGATTTTAACTTCCCATTTCCCCTTGCGAGTGAGTACCTCCTCAATTTTTTCACATTGTCTTGTTATTAACATACTTTTACGAGTACTTAAAGGAGATACATTTTTTTCAACAAACAAATACTACTAGGTTGATTCTCGATACACAAACCCTACAGGGTATATGGCTCTGTATCGTGGTAGACGTTACCATAGAGACTAGTAGAATGGTATGGACATAGTTTTTTGATCCCCTATGAAGTTGTTCACCTCCAAGCATTCTACTAAGAAATGTCATTGAACGATGCTTTGGGGTTTTGAAAGCACGATTTTTGATACTCAAAACACATTCCAAGTTACAACTCTGGCCGACAACCTTCCATCGTCACCGCCTACTGCGTTGTACACAACTAGATTGTCATGCATCGAGGGAGGGATGAGTTATTTGAAGGATTCAATAATGATGTGGACTGGGATGGAGAGGAGGATGATGGTGGTTTAGGAAGCCAAGCATTATAGGTGGATACGAATGAAGCCGAGCATGTGAATATGATGAGGGAGGATGTGCAAGTTATGGGCAGCAAGCGGGATGAAATGGCGGCTTCTATGTGGAAGGCATATTGACAATGTGTAACTATGGCCATGTGAACAAGTCGAGCATGTGAATTGTCATTTTGTTTATAGTACTTAATAATGTCTTAGTGTGGACCTTATTATGCTTTCATTCTTTTATGATTTACCTTAAAAAGATGTTATGTCGCCAACCATTTTTTGTATTACATGCTCTTGATGTCATGCTCATTCTATTATGACTTACTTTAGTAAGTTGGTTTATATCATTTCGTATAACTTTTACATTCTAGTGATCTGCCATCAATATATACAATACATTCATATTGTGCAATATTTTCTGATGTGGTTCCTCTTGCACTCTATTTTTATGGGAATGTCTGACAAGAAATTTTACTATGTGGTGTTTGTCGAGGGAAATTTGAGCATTTATGATTCGTGGGCAGCTTCCAGTGAGCATGTTACAAGTTATCCAAGTCTTGTGCACAAAAAGTACAGTTCAATAGAGGAGGCTATGACTCTGTAAATGGATTATACTGGATAGGATTTTGGGCTCCCACCTTTCCCCATGGCTGTGAAGATTCAAAGGATTGCCGAGGCAGCTCCTCAACTAACTTGGAAGCAAAACTGCACCATAACGGACTTGGTTGCATGGCTGAGGTGGTCAACTTCTTCATGGGGATGGTATTTGATTTTGTCATTCAATCCTTCATGCATGGCCCTTGTTAGTTTTGGCCTTGTTATTGCGTGTGTTCTAACGTTGTCCTAAACTATGTTATTGTGTATGTTTAAACTATGTTAATGCGTATGTTTCCTAAATTGTGTTGCAATGTCGTTAGTTTTGCCCTCTTTTATTGACTGTGGTGGTCAACTTCTACTATGTTATGTGATTGTTATCTGTACAAAAATGTTGAAAATTTGGTTGCTAGTTTCAATTAGCTTCTTCATTCTATTTTATTTTCAGTTTATTGTCTATATTTTTTATTTCCATTATGAATTCAATAGCCCAATCGCACATAGTGAGCAATTATGCTTCCACAAATAGAAATAATCAAAATAAACAAAATTGACACTTTTGTAGATTGTTTGCTTCGTTAGGCTTAGTTTGTAATGGGTTACAAGGGAAACAAAAGTAGGAAACCACCGCTCCGAACATGCACCTTCTGACTTAACATAAGGGGTATTTGTTTAACAGTTCAGGCCATTCTTTTCTTTTGTCGCATACTTGACCTTCGTAACTTGGGGACTCAAGTTGCTAAAATATGTGTTGTCGCAAAAGGAGCAGGTCAAAAAATCTAGGGGTGTTTAAATATCAACAAATTTGTTATCGATTTACTCTATTCAAATCTATTAATTACCTCAATTTTGTTCAAACAAATGTGCGGATCTGTTTTTTACGTTCCTAACTTTGTTTTTATTGGAATCAACCGGCAAACCATTATAATAGGGGATTAGGGTCTGGGGTTGTTCGTTTGCATCTTTTTAATGTCATCTTCAATTTTAGTGAGCATCAATAAATCCAAATCTGGATTATAATTTTTAAAATCATATGCACTTTTTACCTTCTATTTTTGTTGTCATCTGCATATTGTCCATGTTTTTTTGTGCACATATTTGTTAACAAATTTTTATTTTAGATTTTCAAATTCGCGGTGTTGGTCACTTCTTTCAAAGGGATGTGTGCAAAATTAACGCACAAGGCATTCTTTATTAATGAGCAAAATTGCGTAACACATAAAAGTAGAAGCAAAAGAGGTCAGCACACCAATTCAACTTTCAAACGTGGCGGGAAAACGAATTTCACAGATTTTGAGCAGACCAACACATCCCAACACTACCCTCGCCTTAACCACTCCAACACACTAATCATAATTATGTTGGAGTTTTTTTGACTCAGAATTATTCTGTAGTTTTTCAACGAAAACAAACAATCGAACCCAGCAAAGGTGTCTTGATAAAAAAGCTATGGGTGATTAGCTCAAATGATGTCTTCTCTCTCCCAGGTAGATTCTTCAATAATGCGATGATGCCAGACGGATGGTCTTCCCGGTAGGATCTTTTCTTCATGGTTGATGATGAGTTGTGAGACCCCGACCTGAAATTGGATAACTAAGGGCATAATTGAGAGTAATTTGGTTAATTCGACACTAACTGAAATTTTAATCGGGAATCAAAAAATAGTAACGGCCTTTATTTTTTTATTCATGGTCGAAATCTTGGAGCTGAATGATAAATAAGTGAGGCATGTTTAATGGGGCGTTGTAACATTATAAGGTAGACCAAGAAGTACGCACTAAATTCTTGTATGAGCCTTAAACATCAGATATATGTTAGACAGATATTTTGCATGCCAAAATTTTCCAACGATTGCCACCAAGCAGCTCACTGCCACCTCCTGCTCCCACCCTTTGTCTACAAAACAACACAAAAGTTCCTCAATCTTGTTCTTTACGCTTGAAAATTTGGGATACAAAGAGAGCTAGGGAGAAATGCTTCATCAGCTATTCGTCAACCATCTTCATCGTCATCCACCTGCATCTTCAAACTGGTTTTACACAGTAAGTTTCCAAAGCTCTTCGGTAGCAAATCGTTTGGTAATTCTTTGATTTTAAGACTAGGTTAAGTGTATATTGACCCTTATAACATAGTTTCAGTAGGTATTCAAGGCTAGAGTTAGAAACATGAGTCTACCATGGAAGAACAGTCTAAGAACTCAAACCCTGTTACATCTGGATGAAGAGCCGGTTGACCACCTCTGCTACCAACTTTGCAGCCGACTTATGTTTCAAATTTCGTAGATTTTTCTACCTACTTTGGAAGTTTCCTTGGACCTCTTTGGACATCTTATAACCATGAAATTGGACACACAGCTATCTTGATGTCTTACCTAACATTTCCAATTAGAATCACAAAGTTTTGATGATCAGATTGTGAGAAAATGCAATTTTTGTAATCTGTATTTGTTTTGGACCAGTTCTGCTCCTTTGAATTGTTACCCCATTCAGAAGCTATTTTGGACCTTGTGTTCTTCATACAAAGTGTTCCCAACATCCTAAACTAGTACCCTGTAAACTTTGGTAAAATTTGGACGTGAGATGGTTGGAGTTTCATACTTATTTTCATTGAGGTAAATTTTAAAAAAATAGTCTAATTTTGTACTTTGATAATTTGGGACTCAGGAACCTCCATTTTGACTCTGGAACCACCTGAATTTATGTACGTTCACTTGAGATATAGATAGGCCTAGTGTGATCCATGCATTCCATATCTTGAGGTGATTTGAGCATAAAACGTCAACGCCGATGTATTAAAAACTAGGAATAAGTTGTTAAATTTTTACATTCCTTGTTATAGGAATCAATCGTGACATCGGAGTTGGTACTGATCATTAAATTACATGAAGCTACATGAGGTGAGTCTTGATATGCTTGTCCTACTTGTATGTTTAAAAATGTGACCGAGCATGTCAATTTACTAAATTCTATTAATAGTTATTTATATTGAGACCATGCTTATGCACGACGCATGACTAATTAGCATGTGATACTATGTTATAAATTGATAAACTCGTTAAAGGTGATCACGTATTGACATCATGTGAAATATGGTGATTCCCTGACTGTTGGGGATGTGGCAAGCGGTGGTTTGAGATAAGGCTGGGTCTCACGACCAGGTGACATCAGATGACGTCATGACAATTCTGTATAGTTATGCAAAGGTCACTCCCTTTGTCAATTCTGACATACACCGTTGATTTGTTGATTTCGTTACAAAACATACTGGTTGTTGAATCAAATGTTGATAACCCATGGATTATGAAAACTATGAATTGTTTATCTTGTCCTCGGCTACAGCCCATGGACCAATTTACGAATATTGTTGACATGCTAATGAAATATTTATAATGAGATTAAGTCATGGCAAACCTGTAAGACTTGTATATCATGATTCATACTAGTGTTATGCTAATGATGTTGCTAAACAATATATCAGGTAACAAGGCAGGAGGTGTTAGGGCCTATGGAAGCTCAAGTATGATTGTTTGGCCTTTTGCTCTAAGAAGCTAAGATGGTAAGTATCAAGTTATATGTGAGATAGGCCATGTTGGAGCCAATAACATATTGTATAATGTAACTTTGTGGTTTTAGTGATATTGACACTTTTCATGTCCTTGGGTTTGTTAGTTAGATTATTTTACATACTTCCGTGCACTCTGAGAATCTTTCAAGATTTATGTACGAATGACAGGTAAAAATCTCAAAACTCGTTTAGTATAGTTCTTAGTGAGTTGGACTCATTGGCCGGTCACTAATCCTCTCTGTATCGAGATGGGTCATGACATGAGTACATGTTGCTCCTCATATGTTGTATCTTCATTAATGGTGACTTATTCCCAGTTGAGAAATGTGAGTCGAATGTGCCATATATTCCCGAAGCATAGATATATGGAACATGTTGTGCACATGATCAATCTGAGGTGGAAGCACTAGGCGGTAGGCGACTTCCCTAATACATTGCAATATCTTGAATGGTCCAATATATCACGGTGATAGCTTTCTCTTCTTGCCAAATCTAATAATCCATCGACGAGGTGAGATCTTCTAGAAGACATGATCCCCGACGTTAAAAGTCAAAGGTCTGGTCTTTTTGTCAACTCTATGCTGTTAGTAGTCATTGTCGAATGACTTTGACCTTCTTTGCAGTCTCATGCACGATGTTCAGTCTTGATTAACACACATATTTGCATATCCGATAGCTTGGTGAAGTAGTTTTAGACATTTATTTTTATGGTTAATTCTAAGCCTTTGATTAATATTACACGTAAGGTATGTTTCTCCTTGTTGTAGGAAAAATAGCTTAAAAAGATATTCTGGGAAGTCTTCATGACTCTTGGATGACCTATGAAGCCATCTTGAGGTTTGAGCAAAGTGTTAGTGCGATTGAAGCTTGGGAATGAAGCAAGAAAGTGTCCAAAAAATCAAGAAAGTGCTGCTGTTGAAACTAATGCAAAAAGCAAGAATATCTAGATGAAGTCTTCAAATATCTGGATGATGTGCCTGTGACCAAGGATGGACCCTGAAGCTAGAGAGCAGAAACATCCGAATGATCCTTACAAATATCTAGATGATTGAAAGATACCAAGCCAAGGCCAGAGGAAACAGAGAAGGAAAACATTCGGATGAAAGTCACAAAACATTCAGATGTTCTATACTGACAAACCAGAAGATAGAATTTCAGAGAAGACAAACATCTGGATGAAATCCATAAACATTCAGATGTTGATTAAGTAGGCCAAACTAAGTTAGAGACCAAAGGCACTAAAGATCCTAATGTTTTTTAAAAAAAATCCAAATATTTTGATAGAGCAAACCAACATCCTGAAGAAACCCGGATATAGAAGAAGCATGACAATGCAGAAGAAGGAAACATCTAGATGAAAGTTCCAAACATTCGGATGTTTGAAAGACAGACTGAAGACTAAAGAAAGCAGAAGATGGAGACATCCGGATGTTTGACAATAACATCCGGATGTTCTGTTCGCAAATCAACCACTTTTATTGACTTTTTAAAGGCAATTTTTGGATCTTTCAGCCATCTTTTTGGACATTTTCAAGGAAAATATCTCAACCACCACACAGACCAGTCAAGCAAGCTTACTTCAACCAAATCAAGGGCCAGATAATGATGGACGTTGTCTCTTCATCAAAACTTAGAGGCTAAGCAAGGTTTTTTGGTCAGGATATTTTAATTCAAGAAGAGGTGAAGCCAGATCTATAAAATGAGGACTTCCTGACAGTTTTAAATATAGACTTTCATATACAATTTAGATAGAAGTTTAGATACAGTATTAGAGAATGAGAGATATCTAGAGATAGAGTTAGAAAGTTATGTTAGAAATCCTTTAGTTGTTCAAGTTTTGTACTCTTTGTTTCTAATAGCAAGTTGCAAGTTGATTCCATGTTGTATTTTTATTTCCTTAGCATACTCTTTCATTTCAAGTACAAGTTCTAATTCCAACTTCAGTTTCAAAGATGTTTTCTATTTCTTCTCTTTCCATTACAAGTTTTACCTTAAGTATGCTAGGCTAAATTTAGAATGCCTAGTCATAGGATGATCTTCATCTCATGGCTTGAGCATGGATATCTTCTCAAATGATTTTCATAGCATGTAGAAGGTGAGTAGAGTTCCAATCTCAGAACCTAGAGTAAAGTATTAAAGCCTTGATTGGTTATGCCCGAAATCAATTCTGGTATATCCAATACTCGGTTCCATGTCCTTCATATCTAGACTTATTGTCTAGAAAATAAATCCTACCTCTTTACATATATTAGAGTTTCTTTTTCAACCAAGGTCATAAAACTTTGATACTTGGATTGAGTAGCAAGAAGGAGATATCCTCTGTTCAAGTCAGAGAATAAGTAACCCCATGACTACTTCTGTTTTCTTCCTCGTCTGTTTTCTTCCTTCTACAAGTTATGTGTTTAGTGTTTGTTTTAGATTCTAATTCTCAAAACCAGATTAAAAGGAGTAGCGTCCTAAGCGCTAAAGCTCACTACGAAAGATTTACCAGCTCAGCAACCACCTTCCCTATGGATCGACACCTAAACATCACTGGTATACAATCCATAAGAAGAAGGACAAAGTTCAAATTTTATAAACTCTTACTGTGCCTGGCGCCGCAGCGATATTCCAAGTTGGGATAAGTTAGGTTCCAATACACTTGTCTCTCTAACTTCAGTCCAACAAAATAGGTGGTGGACATGGTCGTCCTTTGAGTTCTTCATACGAGGCCATCTCGATACTCGTTTGATATTTGTTATTATATGCAAACCCAACAAGTGGTAGGTATCTCTCCCATCTTTCTCGAGCATCTAACTCGCATGTTCTGGTGGTAATCCTAAGGCAATAGTTGTTCATGTAGCTCCTTTATTTTGTTTGAAAGATGTGACATAGTCCTAAGGAGTATTACGTTATAATGATACTTATTACTAGTAAAAGAGTCAAAATAATCATGGGTCTATGAATAAATGAAAAGTCTGATCTCAAGATATGAACTGTGAGATGAATAAGTCTTCTTTTAATAAACGCAATGGAAGATTTTTAAATGGATTTCAATTTTGACTCGAGATATAAGGATTAGGTGGCTATGATTTGGGTATACGCAAGGTCAAAGGATGGAATTTCATAAAAAAGAGTGATACTACATCTACTACAATGATTTGAAGTTCGATGATTGATGGAAGGAATCTGTACAAAATTTCAAAAGAGATCTCTTATGGTGAAAATGAACTCGCTCGTGACAATGGTTTGGAGAAAATGTGATTTTAGGTGGTAAAAATCAATCTAAACATTTTAGTTTGAAACTACGTCAGCTATACGCGTTTCAAATCAAGCATCTAAGTACATTTACCTATCAAAGGCTATAAGTACCCATGGTATAGAAATGACTGACAAAAATCTTGTTGCAATAAGGTGGGTTGTGAGGTTACAATTTATCATTCGAGAGAATTTGAAACGAGATAATTTTCAAAGGTACATTCTTGAGAAGAGAGAAGTGTCATAATGATTGAATACACAATGATTTTTTATTAAATGAGGTTCAAGATGGATGGGTAATTTTCAAAACTCCAAGAGATTTAAGGGGGTAAGTGTGATGTGACAAGAATTTGGTGTTTCAAATGAATTCAACCGACTAGTTCAAGAGAGTTTGGTATGCCAAAGATTCCAAGGGAGTAAAGAGATGGTAAGGAATGTTGAAACGTGCATAATTGGGTGGTTGTTGACTGGCCAACTAAAATTGAATTAGGCAAAATTGGTGGTAAGTATCGCCTATCACCCTTAACAAGGTATTGCTTCTCTCTCAATAATTGGGTTGTCTTTCTCCTTAATAGTAGTTGATCACAACTCGACAATGTGTAGTCAGTCCATCTCTAGAATGTTGAAGTCGACTGTTACCGTTATTTGAAGGTCGTAAATATGACATCGGCCTATCGTCTCTGGTATGCGGGTTTGATAACTAATATTGTAATAAACAATACTAAACTAAGAAGTTTCCCAAGGTGCGGGATACTGAGTCTAAGGTATAAAGGCTAATACGCATGCGAGTAATGTGATTGTACGGGCTATGTGAGAGTACCTCATAGGGCTACTGGGTTATCTTCTTTCTTTTCACCTCTTGGAATGCATACATCCCACGTCTAGTGTCGTGATTGGCCCAGGTGACAATCTGAGGACATCGAATACGAACATGTCCTTCCTTTCTATAGTAGTAGCACACGATATGTGTTAGGTTGGACATTTGGGACACCGTTTGATTCCGATTGTTTTTTATTTGACAATATCCTTGTTGAGGCCTTCCAATAGGCCCATTTTTCAGTACTTGTCGCTTTGCTCCTAATCCTCCAGTTAGTTGTGGGCAGTTTCTTCTAACACGTCCTTCTCTCCCGCAGTTGAAATAGTTGATTGCTGCTATTGAATATTGTTGTTAAGGTCTGGGGTTATTGTTCTGATAAGGTTTTGATGCAATGTGCTTCTTGTCCTCATTGGGTTTGTTTTTTCATAGAGTCAGTGGCTACAAAATTTTGATAGTATCATGTTCCCATTTGGAAAAGTCCGAGGTGGTCCAGTTTGTGGGGCAATTGATGCTGACCTCATTGCGTTCGAATTAGCTCTAAGCAACTAGGTGCTCTCGTTCCATCCTAGAGTGACGTTAGCATTTTCGGTGTTGACATTGTTGGTGTCGTCTACACTGTTGGCATTGATTCCGTCCTCTAGTCTTGCCATCATTTGTCAGTTAAAGCCAGGGAAGGTTTAGATGACGATGTACGTTACAATGACATGTCTAAAAGTGTAATCATATGAGGCTTAGATTAGGGTATCAAACATCAGGATTTTCCTAGCATTAGGCTACTTGGCAAAATAATTAAGTGCACATAACTAAAGTGGATATAAAATACTTTAAACATAAATCTTCATTAGATAGATGGACAAATAATTACATCTGAAGGTGACAACGCTAATGTAGTATAAAAGATTGCATGTTCACGTAACTTACTATTACTAGCATGTAAAGAGGGAATTGGGATTAGCATTTTGGTACGCTTAGTGTTTTCAATTGGGGTCTTACCTTTATCTTAAACCTATACATATGTCACGTGTAAAGTCTTTTGTAATAAAAAATTAAAAATAGAAAAAATTAAAAACTCAACTTATAGCAAATAAATAATTTTTAAACTTCTTTCACTTTAATTTTTAATGAAATTATTCTATTTAATAGGCAATTTTGTATTTCCATATTTAATGTGAAAATTATAATTTAATAATATTTTTTTGTAATTTCATATATATAAGATGGTACAACTCTTGTTTTAATTTACGCGGTGAGAGTAATTGAGGAAGAGTAGGTGAACTTGACCTACAAAAAGAAAATTCAGATTCAATTTGGCCTAACTTGTTTTTTTACAAATTATATATCTTTATTTTAAAAAATCGACATTTGTTAGTTTTGGATAAAATTTTGAAAAACCTAAAAAATTAAAAATAAGCTATTTGTTTTTTTGCATATTTATGATTATATTTGTTTTTAGTATTTTTTTAAAATTTAATCATAAATTTTTACTTTTTATATTTATTTAGTCAAGATAAATTAATAATTTATACAAAAAATTTAAAGTAAATTTATTATACAAAGGAAAAAATCAAATTAAATGAAAACAAAACAAAATAATAATTTAATTTTGTTATGCCAAATTGATGAATCTCATTTTCGCTTGCTTGAACTTGAATTTATCCAGCCTTCGAGTATAGTTCTCATCTCATCGGCCGCAGCAGCTTCCTTCGTTGTCTACGGCCACTAACTTGTCGCCTCCAGAGTCCAGACACATACACACTCTCTCTCTCTCTCTCTAATCCTAGCAAATCGCGTTTCCTTGTTAATTTGTTGTTGCCGTACCGGACGAAAGCGGAATAGGAGCGGTACCGCCGGAACCAGCCAAAATCGTCGAAACAGTCTGGCAAATCAACTGGAACGGACTGCAGCAGTGTCTACGGTTTCCCCCCCAAACTATAGACTTGTACCGGCTGGTACAATACTGGATTCAGGATACTGCTTGGGCTGAGCAGCCATTTACTCCTTGAGAATGGAAAAGCGAGAGAAACAGATCTAATTTAGCAGATTGGTTCCAAGTGGTGGATTAAAGAACAACAGTGTAAGGTAATAGACGCAGGACGGAAATTCAGCACTTTGTTTGGATTTTTCTTACTACGAATTGATATGTTTCCACAAATAATTGAAATAAATTTTTATACAAGATCCTAGCATCACAGATTCCGTTATTTTGCTTACTTCATCACAAGATTTTCAATTTCACCCGGGAATCAATTGATTTCTTCGTCTTCTTGGACTTATAACATGGCTGAGGCTTCTTAGAAGTAACTTTCTCTCTTTTTTCTACACTGGGGGTGCTGGGTTTTCTTATGCTTTTGACATTGATTGTTCGCTTCATGGGTCATCCGTATTCGAATTGTTTGTTTGTGTTTTTAATGATCATTTTCAATTAAAGGCGTAACTGTGCTTCCCATTTTCCCGTGCCTGTGAATCTTCGACAAAATGTCTCACTTGAACAAATTCTTTCGCCGTGTGTGGTTAAGAGTTTTGATATCCTTGGAGCCATTTGCATAGATGAATTTTGCTACCTGTTGAAATGGTGCTTGAATTAGGTCTGACCTCTGAAGCCACTTTGCAAGGCTTCACTGAAGTTTTGAAGATTGACTAACACAGAGAGTATGGATTTTTTCTGCCAAAAAGTTGAGTCGCAAAAGCAGTTAAAAAGGTTGCAGGGGGGGACTTTTATATCTGAATGCTTTTAGATTGGGTTTGAAGTACCAGAAAGTGCTAATGCCCTAGCAATATACGTGTTGGAATGTAGGTCCTGAAACACGGTAAAATTTCATTCAAATATGATTAATTTAGCAACCCAAGGGATCCTACAATCTTTTTATTCCAGAGGGAGCATGTCATTGTAAGAAAAAATGTGAAAAAAGAAAATGGTCAAAATACTCCTTATCCTTGTTTTATGGGAATATTATAATAGTACAATTAATATGTTGTCCTATTAGATGTTTATCATTTGAAACATCTACATTTTAGTACTACAATGCATAGAACCTAACCGTAGCTTACCATGATTTAAGGCCGGCTGGTGGTGTATCATGTTCCCGTTTCTCGTACTAGAACGATCTGCTTTCCAAGTAAACCTTGGTGTAAAGCAAACAAAAGCCCGGAAGGGGAAAAGAACCAAAGAACTATAGACATTTTCTTTGCGTACTGCTTTAGCTTCTGTAAAGAATACTCACTTCCTCTTGTTGTTTGTGTAGGCAAGTACTGCTCGCTATTTTAAGCTGTGAAGTTTAGTGATGCGATGCCTTCGATGAAGAAGGTTGTTTCTATACTTTCCATTTAACATATTTTTCCCCCTTGAATCTCCAACAAAAGAAATTTATTATTTACTATCTTCACCAATCATTCTCTGTATTTCTAATCCACATGGAGTGTTTTGTTTTAAGGAATGACTGGTAGGCCTGTAAAAGGTGCTTCACCAATCTTTACATTTTTCCATTTTTCATCCATGGAATTGGGGGTTGGGTAGGAGGGTTGAATAAAGGTTGCAACTCTCTTTAGTGCTGAAAATGAGAAACTGTTAGTATCTTCATCACATGGAGGGGGTATCAGAAATTTTCCTTCGGGGATGTGCTTACTGTCGTTAATCTCGCTGTCATTGTATAACGTGATGAACTTTGTTACAATGTGGAGCTTGAACATTACTGTTTTGGACACTGAATTACTCATGCGCTCTTAAGGTCCCTTCTTTTCAAGAATCACCATGAATGGACCTACCGAAAAGCTTGCCCCTTCCAAAACTTGTAGCCTTATTGACTTGAAAAGGTTTCAACTAAGCTTCTTTTTAACGTTTTGCTAGAAACCCACCAAATTTGCTCCCTGGACTGATGTTACTTCTCCCTTGGGCGCACAGAAGCACAATTGCAACTCCCAATCGTGTCAATAACTAATTCCGTCAACTTATTGTACTGCTCTCTCACTCCCTGTCTTGATCTTTTTTGCTCATCAACCAGAA
Organism: Arctostaphylos glauca; assembly: GCA_019985065.2. Classification (NCBI taxonomy): domain Eukaryota; kingdom Viridiplantae; phylum Streptophyta; class Magnoliopsida; order Ericales; family Ericaceae; genus Arctostaphylos; species Arctostaphylos glauca. Next base: position 5,493,639 of record JAHSPW020000015.1, read on the forward strand.
GGGTGATCACAGTGGCGTAGGGAACACTTTCAACAAATTGCTGAAGGAGATTGGAAATCCAGTTGAGTTTGCACTTCCTGATTTATTTAATAACTGGAAGCCTTCTTACACCACCATAAAGCGCAGTATCCATCTGACTTACAGTACATTTTTTTTACTCCACTATTTTCATCGTCTTGCTCTCTCTGTCTTTCCCTTTTCCTTTTTCTTTTTTTTTTTGAATTTGTTTGTTTGGCCTTAATCTTATAGTTTTTAATTTCTTCGTTATTGGAAGTGCGTGACTCTAGTTCTTTCATATCTGACATTTTTCTTACTCTGTTTGTGTGCTGAAACAGTTGAACTGTTTTTTTTATTTCTTTGCCCTTTTCTGTTTAGTTTTTGCACTTGTGCTTAAAAAAGCATTCAAGCCTGTCTTGAATCATAAAGTTTTATCTCTATCTCTCTAGTTGTGTTTTTGTTCAGATTGACCACTTTTAGATATCTATCTCACTAAGAAGATTAAGAAGCGTCTGGAGGATGATGGCATATTCTGTTCCTGTAGCTCAAATGGAGCTTCTGGTGCCTGTGGTAGAGATTGCCATTGCGGGTAAGGCCTTTATTGAATGTTGGTTTCCCTACCTAATTTTTTGGAATTTGAACTTCTCTCTCTCTCTCTCTCTCTCTCTCTCTCTCAATATTCTGAACAAGTTTCTCTGATTCATGATGGTCATGCAGTAGACAGGCTGCATGAATATCATTGTTTGGTAAATCATGTTAAAAGAGTTATTATTTATGTCATGGCATTAGTAAGGGTAGTCTCATGGTTTAGCCTTTAATGTAACTTCTTGTACTCTCACCTCTTGTATGTATTAAAAATAAGATTGTTAGGGTCAAGTAAGGAACCCTAAACACTTTTACCTATATGTCTTGATTGTGTGTTAGCGCCTTTCATTCCTTACTGGTTAAGGTCTTTGGGTGTACGTGTTAAGCTCACGCTCTCTTGATTCTGGTAGGGGAAAACTTGATCCCCAGTCATTCAAATGTGTGTTTCCAGGGCATTCTCTTACCCAACGAGGGTACAAGTGTGATTCCTCCTCTTCCTTTTCGCTTTATTTAATGCTCACTCTAGTATCCTCGGCCCCCTGTTCCACCTTGTCACTTACAACCACTGCTGGTGAATTTTCGCCATTACAAATGTCGCCAGCTCTATTTGAGCCTGTTGTTCTGTCTTCTTCTCCATCGCCAGATTCACTTGTCTTTCCTGACTCTCTTCTTATTACTCTTCGCAAAGGTGCACGTACTTGTACCTCTCATCCCATTGCTCAGTATGTTTTTTATGATTACTTGTCTCCCTCACTTTGTGCCTTTGTTGCTTCTGTTTATCTATCTTCGTACCTAACATTGTTCAAGAGACGTTGTCCATTTCTGAATGATAAACAACCACAGAGGTTGCGACGTCTGCTCTTCATCACCATGGTACTTGGGAATTGGTTACTCTTCCATTTGGTAAAATCACTGTGGTGTCATTGGGTGTTCATTCTCAAATATCATCCGGGTGGATTAGTTGAGCAGTACAAAGCCGGTCTTATTGCAAAAGGCTATACTTAGACTTATGGTGTTTACTATGGTGAGGCTTTTTTTCCATTGCTAAGATTGGTTATGTTCGTCTCCTTATTTCCCTTGTTGCCAATCTCGATTGGCGCTTTGTTTCTGCTTGATGTGAAGAATACTTTTTTGCATGGTGATCTGGCTGAGGAGCTTTATATGATAGAGCAACCACTTGAGTTTGTTACTGGAGGAGAGCATAGTCAAGTGTGTCTCCTTTGCAAAGCACTTTATGGGCTCAAACAATCTCATAAAAGTCTGGTTTGGCAAGTTTAGTGATGCCGTCTTGCAATTTGGTATGCATTGTTGTTAGTTAGATCATTTGGTCTTTTCTCTCACATTTGAGCGATTGAAAATATTGCTTAGTGTTTATGTGGATGACATCATTATAACGATTGATGATCAACATGGCATTATTGAGCTAAAGGAGTTCGTAAAACAACAGTTCCAAATCTGGGATTTAGCAAACTGTGATATTTCTTAGGTGTTAAAGTGGCACGATCAAATGATGAAATTAGTTTGTCTCAACGCAAGTATACTTATTGTGATCGAGAGCTGAGGATACTCCTAGGGATTCTAATATCAAACAGTGTATGGATCAGGGGGCGTTGCTTCCTAGTCCTAACCAATGTCGTCGATTGGTTGGTAAGTTGAATTATCTTATCATCAGGCGCTTTGATATTTTATTTGCAGTTAGTTTGGTGAGTCAGTTCATGTCTACTCCTCGACTTTCTCATTGGGAAGTTGTTCTCCATATTGTGTAGTATCTTAAAAGCTCATGTGGGACGTGCTCTATTTTATCGAGCTAGTGTTCATTAATGTGTCGAGCCATTCACTAATTCAGATTGGGCAAGAGAACTATCTGACAAGAGGTCCACTACTAGGTGTTGCATTCTCCTAGGTGGTAATCTTATTACTTGGAAGAGTAAAAAGCAAATGATAGTTGCAAGGTTTAGTATAGAAGCAGAGTGTTGTGCCATGGCACAAACTGCGTGTCAGATCACTTGAATATGATCCTTCCTTGAAGAGACAGGCTTCAGGGTAGATTTACCATAAATATCATTGTGATAATCAAGCAACGTAGTTATTTAAGGCGGGAGGCGCAAAGGTCTCTTGGGTCTAGGCGCTAGGTGAGGTGCGAGGGCCACCTAGACGAGAGAAAATAACAAAAATAGCATGCACCAATTCATTAAATAGTAAAGACCATGACAATGAATTTGAGAGTGTACCACTTGAAAAGTCCATAAAACATCCAATAAATGTTAAATAGTTGACGACACTTGCATACATAAGAGTTAAAACGCCGAATCTGACAAAGGACTAGTTGAAAGAAAACTAAACATTCATCCTAAGGAGCAAGAACGCTGTACTAACTACTAATCAGACTCAGAATTAACACTAAGTAAATCCACATCTTCATCATAATCAATGGATTTGTATCCCTCCAAATCTTTCTCTTCTTCTGCTCAAAATTTGCCTCTTCTTGATCTATCAATTGAAATGCATTTGATATGAACCCTTTGATGAGTTTGAACATGCTCTTGATGTTGTCGCTCTAGTTATTTTGTTACTTGCTATCGCTTCAGAAGCTCTAGCAACAATTATAACAAAAATGCTACTCAATACTAGGAAGTTAAAATAGCTAATAGAAAATAAGAATGTATGAGATAGATACTCACAGTATATTGCATCTATATATTCACATTATATTGTATTTCTATGTTGTATCCACATATATACACTTATATACTATTGTATTTTGATATATATGCATATGTATACATACAAAGTCGATAGAACGGATTTCGATGTCAGTAAAGAGGATTTCGATGTGGATTGAAAGGGTTTCGAGTTTCGTGTACGAAGTTGATCGAATACATCTGTGTTTCAAAATCAAGCGGCATGAGGAAGGAGGAGGAAGAAGAGAGGTTCCTGTGTAATCAAAATCAACTGAGAGGGAGAGGCTTCACGTGGTCTGATGAAGTTGAGAGGCAGAGAAAAAATAAAAAACAAAGAGAGAGAGAGAGAGAGAGATAGAGAGAGGTACGAAAGTTTAGGTTTAGGATCCCTTTCTTTATTTTCAAGGAGGCGCGCCTTTTCTGCGCCTCGTCCCTTATTTGCGCCTCGTCGATTAAACCCGTGCCTCTTTGAAGGCGCTTCATCTCGCACCTCCTGATGAGCAAGGTGTGTGCGCCTACGCACATGCCTTACCGCGCATTTTAGCACACACCTTACCGTGCCTTTTACAACTATGTCAAGTATCAAACCACATTGCATTTGACCCTGTCAAGACCAAGCACATTGAAGTAGATTGCTACCCTGATCAAGAAAAGGTGAAAAGTGATGCGATTGCTATTCCTTTTGTGTCTAGGGTTGCTCAACTAGCTGATATATTCTTCAAGCCATAATGCAACCCACGTTTAGAATTGCTATGTAACAAGTTGGGTATTTGTGATATTTATGTTCTAGCTTGAGAGGAGGGTTAAAAGAGTTGTTTTATATGTTGTGGTGTTAGCTTATCTTGTGCTCTCACCTCTTATATATCTATATGATTGTGTGTGAGGGTCAAGTAAGAACCCCTATACACTTTTACCTCTGTTTACAAGTCACAATATCTGTAATTTAATTTTAAATGGCATCTTACAGAGCCCATAAGTTTTGACCATATGATATTGACATTTTACGTTGGTGCATTACAAGCTAGACTTGATTAACTTTGAATGTGATGGTAGACGACTATAACATATATCTACAATCGGGCAGTTTCGTGATGAAAGGGCTTACCGAGTTACTGTCTCTGACGTCAAAAAACATTTTCAGTTATTAAGCACAGTTACTTGCACTTGAACCAATGTGGTGTAGTTATAGCAGCTTAATGCTACGAACAGATCTAGCAAGAGTCTGCTCACTGAAGCCTATCTTATATTACTGTTGTATATCCGTCCTCAAAATTTACTTACTGGGTATTTTAGGTTTCTGCAGTGAGTCCCGGTCCTTTAAGTAGTTGGGGTTAATTGTTTGGTCATCATATTTAGGGGTACCATTGGGAGGCCATCCTAAGTGCGGAAGATTCAGAATCCGTTATTAAGAAGATTGGAAAAAAATGGGAGGGTGGAAGAGGCATTAATTTTGTGGTATGTGAGATTTACCTTTGGTTTAGTAGTTTCTTTTCCAATGTTTCTCTATGTCTATTTCGAGATATGGTGAGTATGGCTAACTGGATCCAAAATTCATTAGTGATTTTTGCGGGAAGGTACTGATGATGGAAGAAGGACGCTTTGTCATGTGAGATGTCTTTTTTCTTCCAAAACACGAGGGTTTTTTCTTGGAAATATTGTTACTTCAAATAAAGTGTTTCTAGCCAAGCATTCTGTTCTGAAGAGCAAGTATGGGTTCCATTCTAATGGTGTTAATTCTCTTGTTTATTTGTGGATCTCTAAACATCCATGGAAGTGCATGCCTCCAGGTCCTGCTCATTTCTTACAAATGAATATTTCGTTTTGGGGAATGGAACCCCTCTGGGTTATGGGAGGATGTTTGGAGAGGAGATGGTTTTTTAAATTCCGTGCGTATAGTCCACTCGCTTTCTCTCATGAGGCACCTATTTTGTAGAATTTCAATTTTGTAGAGATCTTAGTGGCTAGGATGCTAATTGCTAGCATTATTTGTTGAATATCCTTAACGGTGTTTCTTTGAGGTGCGGGATTGCTGATAGTAATGTGTGAGCAAATCAATCAGTAGTGTTTTTCTCCTGCAAGTCTTTCTTTCACATGATTAGTGATGAATGATGATCTAAATTCTACATTTTCTTATGTGCTTCTACGTTTTCATATTTGATCAAGATATTGTTACTGACCCAAAACGCTATGAAGCCTGGGTACTTCTAGAACCCTTGTGTTACTCGTACCTGTACCTGTAATGTACCAGGTACCAACACTTTGCATAGTACTTCTAGATACGTACCTGTTACACGAAAGTACCGAAACTTGTCTTATGGTTTTTTCCGTACCCTTGAAGTAACCTAATATATATTCAAGCCTTACCCAACACAGAAATGAAGCTAAGTTGGTAGGACTTATTTTTTCTATGCTAGGATAATTGTAGAATAAAAATTTTGGTTTGTAGGTTCCTTTGTAATGACATTAAACTCAAAATTATACCTTAAGTTGGGCATTAGACTGTTATTTGTGTTGGATTCTTAATGGCACAAGTAATTTAACTATTCCTTTCATCATGAGTGTAATTATTGAGTGTAATACATGGATCTAAATTGTTAAGACAGAGCTTTACCATTCATGTTTTTCATTTTGCCATATCGACATACCCGTATTGTACTAGTACGATTACTCGCACCCCTATCGTACTAGCACTAGTACTCATACCCGCACACTTGGTTTTTGGCCCAAAAGAGATGTGAAATGTAGGCATGTTAAGATTATGGTCTGAGATCTTCTCATATTTGGTTTGTGACTGAATTTCTTGATCCAACGTATACACCAAGTCCGAGGGTGATATAAGTTGTGTTCTTTGTTTCTTACAGTGATATCCAACTCTTGAAAAACGCTAAAATATCATCACTTTTGTTATCCTTAATCCATGCCTTCCAATACATTACTGCTGTGCTTTACAGCTGCAAAGGATGTGACACTACTTTGGCAATTGTTGTATTTTCTCCAGAATGCTGCTATCAACCTGCTCCTCGGGCTGTAAATGTGGGAGTTCATGTCTCAATAAGCCATTCCAGAGTAGGACTCAGAAGAAGATGAAATTAGTGAAGGTACGATCTATGCTCAAGTACCGGGTAATACTACCTGATGTGTGTCGATGGATAGAAGACTGCCACAGTCACTTTTAAACTCGTCTTGGCACTCTTTATTGTACTTGTATTTCTCTTCATACTCTAGTAGTTTTTTTTTTGGTTGAAAAGTATTGCAAATTCTGCTTCCTAGTTTGCAATTTCACTCGGTTTTCACACTTTTTTAGTTTCTTACAAGAAGCTGTATCAGCTCTTAGGTATGAACATTACGTACAAACTCAAGTTTGGGTAAAATATTTCTCCTAGATGACTCTCTGTAATGGTCGACTATTAATCCTAGATGGCTATATCTATATCCGCTGCTGTCCATTTTCATTGGTGCAATTCAGTTTAGAATAAAAATGTTTTTAGGCATAGTTTGTTTTTTGTGGTTCTCTACTGTTATAAATATCTGGTTAAATTGTGATGTTGAGGTGTTGATTGTAGACAGAGAAATGTGGATCGGGGATTGTGGCGGACGAAGATATTAAGCAAGGAGAGTTTGTTGTAGAATACGTGGGAGAAGGTGATATTCTTTTCTGCTTTGCTGGCATTGGCTGTCCTTTCTATCATCCATTTTGTAGCTTCTTTAATGAAGTATTGTGTTTCGCCAATGCAGTTATTGACGACAAAACATGCGAGGAAAGGCTTTGGAAAATGAAACATTGTGGGGAAACAAATTTTTACTTATGTGAAATTAATCGGGATATGGTGATTGATGCCACATACAAAGGAAACAAGTCAAGATACATAAATCATAGTTGTTGTCCAAACACTGAGATGCAGAAATGGTCTCTACTGATCCTTATTGCTGATTCATGTTGTAGCAGTTATTGATTTGTTGTAGCCTTAAACCTACTTCTCTGTCAGGATAATTGAAGGTGAAACAAGGATTGGCATTTTTGCAACTCGGGACATAAAAAAGGGCGAGCATCTGACTTATGACTATCAGTATGAGCTAATTCTTTCTCGTCATGCATTCATTCGATGTGTTCGTGCTTGGTTTTTTTGTAAGCCAGTGTATTCTTCAGTTTTATGCACGTTCGTTATCTGCTGAATCCAAGTTAATAAATTTGGCAGGTTTGTCCAATTTGGTGCAGATCAAGATTGCTACTGTGGTGCTTTAGGCTGCAGGCAAAAGCTGGGGGTTAAGCCTAGCAAGCCTAAGGTGCCTTCTTCAGATGCTGCATTGAAAATTGTTGCATGTCAAGTGGCTGCATTCTCTCCCAAAGTGAAAGCAATGCTATCCAGAAAAGATGTATGTTTTGCCGTGTAATTAATCTTATGAGTATGAGTGGTGGCATTTGATGACATCTACCATTTTTTACTTCATTCCTTGCATTTTTTAGAAGTTCGTATTTCTTATCTAATTTACCAATGCTAATGATTTTACCAAGTGTAGATTCCAAAGTTTTTAATTTGGTGTGTTGTGCAGTTTGATTTTGTGCAATTAGATAGGTTGTGTAGAGAGGGCAACTGAAAATGATGGTTCTTAACTTTTGTTATTTCTGAGGGACATGCAATTCATTCTTTTTGACTGGTTAGGAGATGATGCCTTTCTGGTTTTATTTTGTAGACTTGTCATTCTTGGTCAATATTACTTACAAATTTGGAAGCTAAGTAGCACAAACTCAGACGCACAACACAGACATGAGATGGAGAGGCTGGCAATGGACATTAGAAAACACACGAGGCACAATACGCTTGAGACATGTTAAAAGTCGATATGTTTATAATCTATTATCTCTCTCATATATATAATTGGTCCAAAATTAGTGGAAAATATGCAACATAACAACACTAATCACGTTACAAATCCATAGATCTAAACATCGAGATAAATTCACTCCTGTTGAAGAAGACGAAGAACATTAACAAATCATCGTAATACACATGATGTATTCATCTTATAAATTTGCACGGTGGGTTCATCTTATAAATGTTTGAAAGTATTTTCAAAGTGCATAAGTTGTATTTTGAGAAATGCACAAACAAAGAGATTCATTACATCTGATATTATTAATATAATTTTCAATTAAGACAGTTAAAGAAGTCTCAGATATGCTTTTAAGAGTGTTTGGGAGGATTGCTTCTTCCAAAGAAATGTTTTCGCTTCTTAGCTTGGAGCTATATTACCTGGAACTTGTATCGTTCTAGTGCAAGGATTAGGAACGAGAAACTAGAACGTATTACACCACGTGCCTTAAATTATGTCACGTTAGGGATAAGCTTTTTAGGTATTGCTTATTTCAAGAGATAAGGATCCTATAAACTAGAGTTTGCCCCCCAATTATCCATGTAAATCACATTTCTACAAGCATCACGACGTATTCTTTTTACATTATATCTTACTAAAGCACCCCCTCTTTATATTTTCATTTCACTACTGTGTATATGTTCTGAAATAAACTGAAAAACGTTAGGAATCGCTTTGGATTGTTAAATTCACCTTTTTGGAATGGAGGTGTACCATATTGTGGAACATGCAGTCCAAAACCTAAGTCGTTAGGGTGTTAGCAAGATCTAAGTGCCAAGCCTAGGCGACATGAATTCTTTTTGTCAACAGAACGGGATACAATACTGGGTCAAGCATGTGGTACTAGGCGCATTGTAATAATCACCCTGTTAGAATTTATTGAGTTTGATTTTGACATCGATTGTTTTTTCTTTCAACAGTTGGCCATTCATTGAAATATGCTTTTAATTTTATAGCCAAACATGTAAAGACATATGATTTAGCATTTTAGCCCATTTAGGAGTGGAAACTAATTATTACTTCCATTTAGGAGTGGGATATTGTGGTAAGTGGATAGGATATGAATATGACTAGACTCTAGAGACTTCTGAACTCCTAGTTCAGAAATATTGTAAATAATTTCTTAAATTACACTTAAGGAAAGAGGAAGTAGAGTGTATGAATTTTGACAATGTTGGATGGAGAAAGTGGAACTGTGTCGTGTGTTCGTCATCTCATTCGTCTGGATGTGAGGCTTTGTTATGCTTACTAGGGTGTGAGGCCCTAGACTTGAAGTATGGCCGATTGGTTACATTTACATATTGTTAACAATTGAGATCTTTGTATACTCGTTGCATTGTATCTAAATGTTAAACCAAAGCGGTAATGAAATATGAAACTTATTATTGATGACCATATTAAGTAAGCTACAGATGTAGCTGAACTTAGCATTGTCAAAATTTATGTTGACAAGAAATGTGAAAGTAGTTGGGGGGAAAAGCTGGCTGGAATTTTTTAAATGCTGACTTAAACAGCTGTGAGATATCAGAATGGACAATAAGGGTATGCCATTCAGATGGAGCCAATATTCTCCAGCAAGGCAGGTAAATATCTTAGAATGGAACTGATAATGCAAATAATACAAGGTTGATTAGATTTTTATAAATCTTTTTCTAATGGAGGACACATTGTTGAGAATTTGGCAGCTTAGAAGTTTTTGGCTGAATTTTGTTATAGTTGATGCATTTTATGCTCTCTCTAGTTGTCAGTGTTGGATGTTCAACTGATACAACCAGTTCCTCTTAACTCTTTTTGTCACCGCGATTGTATTTAGTGTTGTTTTGAATAGATCAGTATTTGGGGGTTAAATGAAGGTGCTACTGTTGAATGTACGAGAATTGAAAGCAGTTGACTCAGTTTGAACTTTAAGGAGTGCATTTATCACTAACAAGTTCACAAGATTGTCGTTTCGGAGTTCAGAGTTGGGAGTTACTAGGGACTAGGGACTTGTATGTTCGATCTACTAATCTGTCTCAAAGCCAAAATTTTAGGCCAAACTATTGAAGTCTTGTAGTTGATCAATCTCATTTTTTCACTTTCTAATTTGAAGCAATTCATAGTCCTTTCAGTTAAATAATCATTTCTTTCTTCATTAAATAAGTGCAAAATGTGGATTAATTTGTGGAATTATTGCTTGGAAAGGTTTGTGAAGATGGAGTGCTGGATATAGGTAAGCAAACTCTCTAGTTGTATAGTTGTTTTGTTTTCTATACTTGATTATATTCAAACTGCTGTTTAACCAAAATTATCCAACTTGATATTGGTCCTTCATTTTTCTGCTTAGGAACTTTGAAATACGATTCTACTCAGAGGAGATGCCCACGTAATTGCATTGGTGAAGTTATTAGAATAGTTCGCCCTGCAAACAAGAGGTACTTCTAAATGTGTATGCTGTTTATTTCCGAGTTTCCTTGTTATGTTACAATATTTTCTTCCGCCTGAGGAGTCTTTTCAATTTGACTTTTTAGGATCAATCCAAAAAGAAGTTGCATAATTTTACTGGAGGATGGCCTTCTACGTTTCTAGATATTTCCTGCAATCTATTCCTAGTTGCAGTTTTTGGCTTTCTAGATTTGTTAGTCCTTTTTTTTATGCTTCCTTTTGCTCTAGCCTCTAGGTTATATAACAAATTGCTCGAGCAATTATACTTTTTCCTAGTCTTTTCATAAAATAAAATGAGAATGACTGGTTGATTTTTTCCACGGTACAAGTGTTATCTTGGCTGTAAATGCCTGTTAATTTTGTAAATTTTCCTACAAATATATTTGTTGTAGGTATAAGGGTGCCATATATCAGCAGATACATGTTTGTATGCACACACACACATGCACATGTAGTAGTGACTACAGATACCAATGGGCTACAAGCCCTGTTGTTTAATTCATTATTGGGCAGGAATTTGAAAGACTCGATTTCTAAGCTTCTTATATGTTACACAGAAAATGTTTACTCCTGGTTTGTTGTTTTGGATATCCAATGCAGAATTTATTTTTTGTCCCTCCAGTTGCTGACTTTCTTTGCTTTCCTTTTCTCATGTTTTGTTTCTCTTCTGAATTTGGTGATAAGAAACCACAATGCCACTATTTAAGTTGGGGAAGGAATGTAAAGCTGGAAAGCTGCTGAATCTTCTAGAGGAACAAGGAAATATGTTAAATCATCAAAATGCAAATGAAAGCATTGTAATTTTAGACATTTGGAATCCTTTCATGTTTTACGTCTAGGGAGAAAGATAGATGAAATAGCTGCCAAGATACATAATGCACTGACAAAGGGACTCTTAAGCCACCTAACATGGTCACTAATCCACACAATCCACCACAAAACTGCAACAAATCAAGGTGGGTAAAAAAATGAGCCTTATAGGATCAACCTTAGAAGCTGAATGCTTGCCATAACCAATTGAATATTTCAGATGGTTTAATAAGAATAAGTGGCAGTCGGAGAAAAGAAATAACCTTGGACAAGTTTAGACGGTATTTTGCATCTATTCTATTTTGCATTTTATTCTGTTGTTTGGTGGCTAAATTGTTATGCATGTTCACACTCCCAGGTCATTTGGACTTATCCAACGGTTTTATAAGAATACCAGATTGCATACGGTAAGGGAAAGTATCTACATTGTTTATCTAGGACAGCTGAGCTCCCTAAATGATAATCTGATTATGTTTTTTTCCCCTAGGTCATGTTTGAAGATGGAGTTGTTGAATTTCTTGACATGTCAAAAGAAGATTGGGAGTTCTGTACTTCCTGACGTGGTGGTTTGGTAAGTCAACTTTCCTATCAGCGTGACATCCTGTTTAGTAGACTTAGCTTAGTGTTGTCAAAAGTTCACTTTTTGGTTTAGTGCTCTTTGGAATGGAAATGAAAGTGATACTTTATCTGGTGGTGGAATTTATAGAGCTAAATCTGGTGTATGTGACTTAAAAGCACGAGTAATGTAGTTCTTTACGTTCCACCCTTTAAGGGCAAAGGAGAGGGGAATGCTTGTAAAGTTCTAACATGACTTGCTTAGAAACTTAAAAGAGACTTTACAATATAAATACAAGCCTCATACGCAATATTCATTTTATTTGTTTGGTAAGTTGAGCGTTATATATACAAGAAAAGGGAAAAACAAGAATACACAAGTACAAGGGCATTCTCTAGGATGATACAGCACAAAGAAAAACTCAAAACCCAAAATCTAGAAACATTTAAAAGGAACGTCGTAGGATTGCAAGAGGAGATCACGAGAAAATATTTCAGACTACAAATTACTTTGCTTTTGGTTTCAGCCTAATAAGAAAAGCCCTCTATCTCCTTGTGCTTTCCTGAGTTTAACCTTACATGATGCCCCCACACAGTTTATTACCTCCACTCACTAATGAGGTCACCAGGGAAAGGGACTAAAAATCGCTTCTTACAACATCTCACCAAAAAAGAAGGAAAAGGCAAGGGAAGTGTAAAGAAGCAAGATATTTACATAAACGAGGAAGGACCATCCAAATCTGATGCAAGTATGCAGCGTAAGGAACCGGTTTCAAATGGTGCAACACAAAGATCAAGCAACCATATAATCACCTGAAACCTTAGATACACTCTGGAAAAAGAATCAAAAGTACCTGATTTGAATTAAGTTGGAGATAGTCACTGATCACATTAAAAGATACTTCCAGGGATGTTCTGCTTGGTTTTCTTCAAAACCTGTTTTTTTCTTTCACGAACAGGAGATAGTTTTGTGCGTGCAATTTTTTCATCAGTACGTCAGACTGATAAGAAGGCACTAGTTTTTGCCAAGTGATGTTGCATTTCCCCTTCATAGCAATTCCACTTCTAGAAGAGAAACTGCAATTAGAGAACAGATGGTTATTGGATTCAGCCCCATTGTTACACAAAACCCAAGTTGGATCATCTTTGATTCCAAATCTAACCAGTCTCTATCCAGGGCCTGACGGAAATTTTATTCAGTTATTTGCTTGCTTTTTTTTTTTAATACGGCATGCTGATTTATCTCTTGTTGCAAACATGTTTGGTTGAAGGATGCTATTGTATCAAAGTTTGTTGCTGCTGTGGTGCTTCTGTAAAACTTTAACATGTGGTATGCCCATATTTCTTGTGAACCTCTAAAAATGGAATAGGTCGGGGAAGGAATAATCATGTGTTTGATTGTGTCGCAGGTATGTCAGGAAAGATTGTCAGCAGTTATTGATGTGCGCCCGTTCTTGATGTCTTTTGTTACATTAAAGAAACTGGTTTAGAGCAATGTTGTACTTGCTGTAGTTTTGATTGATGTATAAGAAAACCGTTGTTTTCTTTCATTTTTCTTTTTAAACTGCGTTTTTTGCTCATTGATTTCTTCCTTCGTTTAAACATTCAAAGTGTAACTTTTGGGAGGGATCATTATTCTTAAGATTCTGACAAGACTCAGAATAATAATCATTTCAGATCTTTCCAACTTGATCAGATGATATTTGTTGTATAATTTCTTTGTTGAAGCCTCTGCAAATGTTCTGTTTTCTTTTGTTGTGTGTGTGTGTATATTCTATAGACTTCCGATTTTTTGATCAAATTTTGATAATACGAACTATTCAATGTGCTTTAAATATGTTTTTAAGGTTACTTGCGAGAAATCGGCTTAAAAAAATATCGAGAAGGTTTAAATCCAAGTAGTTTTTCATAAATGCTGACAATAACAGTTTTATGAAAAGTTACTTGGATCAAGTCTTTTTGTAATATTTTGAGTTGATTTTTTGTAGATACTTTTAAAAACATGTTTAAAACGTATTGAATAATTTAGATCATCAAAATTTAATTAGGAAAGGAGAAGTTTTCATTCTAACAAAATGAGAAATACCTTATTATAGCTTTTGGTAGCTTTCATATTTTGTTGAACTTCAATTTTTGTCCGGTAGGACAATATTGCGAATAAATTTTGACCTTCCTAAGTGGAAAAATGGAGTAAATTTGTCTGGAGATGATTCTGCTTTGGAAATAAAATTAAGAAGAGGGGGAAGCAGTCATGAAAGGCCGTTTGGCTGGTACCCATTAATAGTAGATTTGGTGGTTGGTGAGGTTGGTTGGTCTAAATATCTCATTCATCAACAACTCCTTCCCATTCTTTGTTCCGAAATTATTTTATCTTATTTTATTTTGAATGGCTTCTTTCGTCCAGATTTTAGTTTTGCCCTCTTTACTCTAAAAATTATATTATTTTAGCTTATCACGCGAATTATTATTAAAATATATATAATCAAAAAGATATAATTTCAAGACTAAAAGAGTAAAAATACGTTATTTCGCCTGCACTACATACATGCACTATGGGAAAATACACTACAATGCCCACGAATCTGACATGGTGTGGGGAACTGATTGGAAAATGACTTACCATTACAAAAAAACAATGTTCTTAGTGGGACACTAGTTGTCTTTCACTAGCTCAACATTACTAATTGGAGTATTTTATTTTTAATATTTTTTTGCTCAGTTGACTACTATAATTTATGAATCATAATGAACTCAAACATAAAAATCTAGCTACCATAAATTTTCATAGTGAGAGAGAAAATAAAATATTTTATCTGAAATATTATTTGTGTTACCATTTACTTTTTATCAATCTAAACAACCAAAAGACAAAAAATTTCATGATAGAATTTATAGACACAGCTTGATATATAGGCCTCATAAGCTGGGACTTTACCCATCCTTCAATTTTTTTTTTTTTTTTTCTAAACAAGTAGACAGCCTAATCTCTATAAGGATGAAAAATCATTTTTTTTTGGTGGGAGGGATGGGGGACACTCTTATGATGCTGAGAGGGATGGAGGTAATGTCTTTCAGATCTTGTTATTTTGTTAATTACTGTTTATTAGGTAGTAAATAATATACAAATTATGTTAAACAAATACGAATATTAATATATATTTTTTGAATATTAATACACAATTTACATATATTAATATTTTGTTTTATAATATTATTCATTGCCTAATAACCGTGAGTTAACTTATGAGTAGCATTTTCCATGTCTTAAAAATACAGACTAAATTCGTTTTCACCAATTCCCTTCCTATTGAATAAAAAAAAAAAAAAAAACCTAATTTCGACCCCCAATTCGAAAGAAAAACGCCAGTGTCACCCCCTACTTCACATTTGTTCTGTGAATTGAGTTGCCCACTCAGATTCATTGCGAGCAGCCTCTCTCTCTCTCTCTCTCTCTCTCTCTCTCTCCCCATTGGATTTCGGAACCACATCGAATCGAATCGAATTAATATGGTGTACGAAGAAGGTGGGTTTGGGCTTGATTTTTCCAATGGAGATATAAGCTGCAAGATGGAATATTGCAATATGAAAACTTTCTTTATGAGTGAAGAGTTACAGAGGGAGAGAGAGAAACAGAACGTAGAAACGAAGAAACTGCAGTTACGGCCTGCCATAACTAAGGAATGCTAAGAGGAGGGAGGATTAAAACGACGTCGATTTGATCCGACCGACGCTTTGATCCTAAAACGGAGTCGTTTTTGGGGAAGCTCGTAATGGCGCTGTCCAAAATTTTCTTGCTCGGGGTTGTTGGGGAGGGGGGTGGGTGAGTGGGACCCGCGAAGTAGATCTCGAATTTCCTTTATTTTTATTTAATTTTTTTATTATTTTGGGTTGGGCAAGAGGATCGCATTGCTAAATTCACAAAAACAATTGTGGGTAGAAGTAGTAGTAGTTGGTATTAGTTGTTATATAAATAAGCAAACTCTATCATCAATCTTCGTCTGTGTATTTGGGTGAGTTGAGCGGAGCTCTATTCCTCTCATTGTCTTTCATTTCGAGAGAGAGAGAGAGAGAGAGAGAAATGAAGGTGATAGAGAAGATCAGGGAGGCAGCGGAAGGGGGAGAAGGAAAGGTGGTGTTCTCGTTCGAGTTCTTCCCGCCGAAGACGGAGGATGGAGTGGAGAATCTGTTCGACAAGATGGAACGTATGGTGGCTCATAACCCAGCATTCTGCGACATCACATGGGGGGCTGGAGGTTCCACTGCGGATCTCACCTTAGAGATTGCAAAAAGGATGCAGAACATGGTGTGCGTTGAGTCCATGATGCATCTCACTTGTACCAACATGCCTCTTGACAAGATCGACCACGCCCTCCACACCATCAAGTCCAACGGCATTCAGAACGTCCTCGCCCTCCGCGGCGACCCCCCTCACGGCCAGGACAAGTTCGTCCAAGTCCAGGGTGGCTTCGCCTGTGCCCTTGATCTGGTCTGCTCTCTCTCTCTCTCTCTCTCATTCATATAATTCCTCCTATCCGATCCGATCCGATTTCATCCTTTCTCTCTGTTTGCATTGTTATCTACTAATGCAGCCCTGGCTGTCTTACTTCCAGTTGTTAATTGCTTGTATGTTTATTTCCAGGTAAAGCATATTCGATCCAAATATGGTGACTACTTTGGCGTAACCGTTGCTGGTTATCCAGGTTTGTTTTTCCTCTCTTTTTTTGGGCTGTCTTTATTAATTAAGATATTCCCCTTATTATGTTACCCTATGTTTGGAACATTAAGCTTAGTTTGGATTGAGGGAAGGGGAGGTGAAGGAAAGGGAGGTAAGGGTAAGGAGAGGGGCTTACTTTGTACTTGTTTGGTCTAGGAAGAGGAAAGTGAGATTTTAAAATATTTTTTCATGTTTGGTTAAGGAAGGAAAGTGAATATTATAACATATTTTGCTTTGTTCTTGTTTGGTCAATTTAAATTTATTGCTCACTTTCTATCTCAACACATAAGCACCGGCTCACCGCACATAAAATATACTGTTAGCAATCGATCCTGTATGTAACAAAATAAATACTATTAAGGTGACAACATCTTGTGTGCATCTGTACTAAAATAGCTACTCATGTTCTTAATTTCTTTCAGAGGGACATCCTGATGTCATCCAAACTGATGGGGGGTTGGCCACGCCTGAGGCATATCAGAGCGACCTTGCTTACCTTAAGAGAAAGGTGTACTACATAGTATCAATTATGAAAAAGTACCCCCTTAACAATTGACTCGTTAAACTTCACCATTGAAATGTGTGATATGTTGATTTTACAGGTTGATGCTGGAGCTGATCTTATTGTCACTCAACTTTTTTATGATACTGATATCTTCCTCAAGTTTGTGAATGACTGTCGTCAAATTGGAATTACCTGTCCCATCGTTCCTGGGATTATGCCCATTAATAACTACAAGGGCTTCATCCGTATGACTGGTTTTTGCAAAACTAAGGTAATGACATCTTAAAAGAAATGATGTTTTAAGCATTGTACTTCATAAACTGCTTAATTGTCCAGGAGGGCTTAACCTTCCTACAAATCTCACAAATTATGCTAGCATTTGTTCACCACTAGATAGAGATTTAGGGATGGACAGCTCAATAATGAACTTAAATTTCTGGACAAGTGAACTAGGGGAATACATCTACTGTCTACTGTAATTAAATTTGCAAAATACTTGACCACTTGCTGAGAGATTGTATTAAATGTAGCTGATGTTTGGCTGGGATCTAGGAAACCATCAGTTAAAAGATGCTGCTAGTGGCAATCTATGTCTTCCAATGTCTTCCATCATTGATTCATTGCCTTCTAATTATTATGCAATATATATCAGGGATTATTGGAATCACATGGAGTCCCCGTGTTGGACTCTTTAACGATATGGAGTACCCATCCAACATATTTGGACATTTACCTAGTCAAGCGACTCAAGCCTATATGGTTTTCTGATTTCACCAGAGAACTATGTACGATACATCAACGAGATGCTCTCTGACACCTTGCAAACACTGTTTTTATACTACGAAGTTCAAAAAATTCTTGAATGTGTATTTTTCTTGTCCGCACATCTGAAACATAGGTACATATCCACCCTCAACACACTTATCAAATTTTGTGACATAGACTGTCACATTGCATATTGATTATGCAAGCATGTTCGGATATTTTAGTGCATCAAATTTGATGTAATCTTGAGAATGGCTGATACTAGAATAGTTGGGACTCATTAACAGAAGTGACATTCAATTATCTCCAAGTCTACTTCTTTGTAAAACTAACTTTGTTTTTGTATAGTATTTTGTTACTCATGTGGTGTCATAAAGGTTGCTTAGGTTTGTCCTTGCCTTTATTTGTACTTGTATTTTATGATACTGGCAGATACCAGCTGAGATTACTGCTGCGTTGGAGCCTATCAAGGAAAATGAAGAAGCTGTCAGGGCCTACGGAATTCACCTTGGAACAGAAATGTGCAAGAAGATATTAGCTAGTGGAATTAAGACATTGCATCTGTATACCTTGAACATGGAGAAATCTGCATTGGCAATACTAATGGTTGATTCCTATATCATGTTCAAATGTCATCAATAATATCTGAGTAAACTATGTCTCTGTCTTAAGCCGCGCCTTACTGGATACTCACCTTGACAGAATCTTGGGCTAATTGAAGAGGCCAAAATTTCAAGGTCCTTACCATGGAGGCGCCCTACAAATGTTTTCCGTGTTAAAGAAGATGTTAGGCCAATATTTTGGTACGCACTAACATCAAAACTATATCATATTCAAAACAGTTTCAGCACTGCTACCTCATAGCCTGCATTATGTCAATTCTTTGGTATTTCTCTCGAAATGTCTAACCTGGTTTGGACCATGATTCTAGGGCCAATCGTCCCAAAAGTTACATTTCAAGGACTATAGGTTGGGAACAATACCCACATGGCCGATGGGGCGATTCTCGTAATGCATCATATGGAGCACTTACAGATTATCAGGTAAACATCATCGGATTGTTTATTGTTTAGTTGTAAATGCAAACTAGAACTCAGACATGCTTAGCTTGTACTTGGATTTTTCTTGTTTTATTCCAAGGTTATTGACAATTATGCTTCATCTTTGTATGTGGATCTATTTGTCAAGGACGTAATAGGCATGCCACATCTTTATTTCTATTTATCTTGACTGGCTTTGATTTCCAGGAAGGTGGCACAGAACATGTCAAGCTGTGGTTCTGTTTGATCTGTTGCTCCATTTCATATGGTGCTCACACATGATTATATTGCGAAATGCAAAAGATTCTAAGATAAATGCTTATTTTCATGTAATATAGAAGTCTCTTTTTGGAAAAAAAAAAAAAGGGTGGTCACTCGTGGAACTTAAGTGATTGACCTTTAAGAGGATGCGTTCACACAAAAGGCTTTGGACAGATCTTCCCATGTAGCTATTTATTATACTGTAGAGTCAAAGCATTGTTAATGAATTGCTTTTAAAAAAATGGACTCTGAACTTTTTTACAGTGCCTACAGTCTATAGGAATGGAAGCTTTGAATTATAGAATGGACAACAAAGGAAAATGGCAAATGACAACTCCATCCTAAATAGTTTACTATTCTTCTGTTATGGTGCTCCAAACTGAAATCTGCTTTTTACTAATCCTTAAATTGGTGCAAATGATGGATGTGTGGTAAGACTTGGCAAGATAGAATTAGAAATGAAAACCTTCTCAGAATAGTAGGGATATCATTGACAGAAAATAAGATGAAAGAAAATAGATTGAGATGGTTTGTACACAGAAAATAGATTGAGAATTATTAGCGGAATGAACCTAGTTGGAGAATTTTCTTCATACAACAAGACAATCGCATTCCTTAATTATCAACGTTTTGCCTATAACATTATTTAAATGTCCATGACATTAGTTTCTTCTCCCTCTCTCTCTCTCTCTCTCTCTGTGTTCCTTTTTATATTCGTCTGTTATTTCTGTTTTGGTGTTTAAGATTCAGACGTAGACCTTGAAGAATTGTGTAACTAAGAGCAGCTCCTAATTTATTGATCTTCTTTGTCATCTAACTGATTTGGGTCGATCCCAACAGTTCATGCGAGCCCGCACACGTGACAAGAAACTTCATGATGAATGGGCTGTCCCTTTGAAGAATGTTGAAGATATTCAAGAGGTATGATTTTTAACTAAATTATCCCAACTTTGAAAACCAGTGAAAATAGTATCCATGTAAATGTGCCCCTTCTGGAATTGGTATTTGTTAGAGATTCCTGAAGTACTGCCTTGGGAAGCTGAAAAGTAGTCCCTGGTCTGAGTTAGACGGCCTTCAGCCAGAGACAAAGATCATCAATGAACAGCTGGCAAGCATTAACTCAAAGGGCTTTCTCACGATAAATAGCCAACCATCTGTGAATGGAGCAAAGTCTGATTCCCCTACTGTCGGTAAGTTCAATCGCTGCAAGAGTGGCTTATATGTGTTCTTTCTACTGCTTTGAGAGAAGCTTAATTTAGTTTTGGATTATTGATTTGTTGAAAATAGAGGATTAGGCGTTCATCAGTTTAATAGTTATTTGCCTATATACTAATTGGAATTTAAGATCGCGACTGATGCCATCTATGTCAATTCCGCCACTGGGGGGTAATTATATGCTTATGCAACAGTCCATGTAACTTGGGGATGCAATTCTAAGATATTTGGGACTACTTACTAATTTATTTTTGGGTTATGAGCTGTTTTGCAGGATGGGGGGGACCAGGTGGATATGTCTACCAGAAGGCATACGTGGAGTTTTTCTGCTCAAAGGAGAGGTTGAATGCTCTTGTTGAGAAATGCAAGGCATTCCCATTTCTGACCTACATGGCTGTGAACAAAGAAGGAAGCTGGATCTCTAACGTTCGCAGCCAAATTGATGTGAATGCAGTGACATGGGGAGTGTTCCCTGCCAAGGAGATCATCCAACCGACTGTCGTGGATCCTACCAGCTTCATGGTGTGGAAAGACGAGGCCTTTGAAATCTGGTCCAGAGGATGGGCTCAATTGTACCCAGAGGGTGATCCATCCAGAAAGCTGCTGGAAGAGGTATAGTGCTGTACTTTGCCTTTCTATTCTTTTATATACCCTCTGTTGATTTGATCATACACCCCTGCTGATTTCTACTCGTTTACTTACCTGATAAAGTACGTTGTCATGAATTTTGGAATTTTCAAGAGAATAATGTGGTTGGTATTATTGTGTTAGCAGATGCAGAGCAGTTACTTCTTGGTCAACTTGGTAGAGAATGATTACGTAAATGGTGATTTATTTGCTGTTTTTAAAGATCTCTGAGATGAGGCGATTTCAACCCCCTTCTGTGGCCATCTCCTTTCAAGTACCCCACCAAAGCCATTGGAATAAAATCTTTGGCTTCAGTGGGACACTCTATTCTTGTGCTTTCTGTTTTGCTGGATTATTCATTCCATCTTATTAATGGCCATGTAATAATGTGTTTCCTTGGGATTTGGATTTTGTTGATTGACCGCACATTAATTGATCATGAATGAATCAGCTGCCAACCCATAGCAATTGCTGATTGATTATAATATATTACTTGTCAGATGCCTGGTGTTTTACTAGTTCGAGGTGTGTATAAACTAGATACCGCATTACCATAATTTCTTCTGTTCGGTGCACCCAAAATTTCCACCATCAACTCTCTCCCTTCTCCATTGGTAAGCTGCTAGGTCACTTCTTCCTTCATCATCTCTGGCACAAGAATTTACTTTTTGCAAATGAACCATGGAAACTTGGTTCTTGAAGTTCGTTTAACACTGGCTATGGCATTAATTTTGAGTGTCATCACCCTAAAGTGAGCTCCTCTCTTGTTCCAACCCCTTCGATGTTAATTAAAATGTAGTGGTAGAATTCATTGATCCGCTTATGGAGGTGGATTGATAAATCCATATTCATAAAACTGGAGCCTATTCTTGTTGCAGAAAAGCCCGTGAGCCTTTTGCCATGACTAATCAGACACAACTAATCTGCAATCTCACTGCACCCAATAAAAGTGCATTTGAAGGGTATAGAGACCATGAAAAGTGCCCCGTATGACTGTAACCAAGGCAGTGGGTTTCTCGGTGATCTTGTGGGAAGAGAGGGAGAGAGAGAGCAAAAATCCGGGGATGAAGAGAAAAATACTGTTGAATAGGAACTCAACCATGAACGGGCAACAGTTTGGGCCTAAGAGTTTCTTCCAACTCACCTCTACTCTCTTGTTTCTCGTAGTAGTTTGCTCTTTCCGGTGGTGACAGACAATTTAGGCTGAAAAGTATATATTAAAAAATTCTGGGCTCATATTCATTTTGTGATGGGTGCTTTCTGTAGGATGAATTGAATGTGCTAAAAATTCTAACAATCACAAACCTCAACTCATCTCTATTAAATTGTAGGACTCAACTATAACAGAGAGCCATAGCAGGTCCATCAAGTCTCAACCACATGAGACTCAGAATCAGACTCAGGATTAATCACGAGAATGACAGTTTCCAACAAGAAAAAATTATAGTTCAAGCAGCAAACGAGGCTAATGCTATTTGCTTGCTAAAAATGCACCCTGCTAAGCATAGCAATCTTGCACCAATGAGACTTTTGTCCTAGAAAACCAATAAAAAAACAATGGAACTTGCAATATCTAAATCATTATGCTGCATCGACTAGCTCAGAACACATTTGAGAGCATAAAACCAATTAAGAACATAAATCAATGTTAAAAGAGGTTATAAATGCAGATACATCAGGTAAGGAGAAGAGCATAAATACAAAAGGAGAATGGGAATGAAGAAGAATTTGGGCTCCTGGTTCTCAAACTCCATCACTTTCTTTTTACTCCTCTTTAGAAAAGGAGAATCCCAAGTCCACAGAAAACAAAACAACTCTTAGCCTACATTTCTTTTTCCTTGAGAAGTCAATTCACCATCTTAAAAGTACACGAGACTTGAGAAAAACAATAAAAGATATATGGTTATAGAGCACAGTGTATTATCAATTCCGCAACACCAGTAGATACTAAAAGAGAGCGAACAATATAATGCCTTTATAATAAATCTGATCGCAACGTACAACTACCATACACTGGTATCCTCAACGGTCACCCAACATGTCAAGTCACGCCAAAAATCAATAATCATCACCTCTTGAAATGACCTCTTTGCAAGTTGGTCGGAGTAATATGGTATGCTCAAATTGAGACACATAGCTGCCTTTGACGTCGCAAAGAGGAGGGTACGGCTGCAAAAGTAAATGTAAAGGCTCCTCAGGCTTAATTTCTGAAAAGATTAAGGTTAATATATCAAAATGATTCAAACCTACACCATTGTAGAATTTGACAAACCAAATGAAGCATATAATGCTTTGTGGTCCATTGGCACCATGAAATTGTCGGGACCCAAGTGGTGGATCTATTTTGCTTGTTTTATGAACAAGACTTGGTTTGCGGTTACTCACTCGTGGCCATTATACCAGCTGGATGTGAAGAATGCTTTCCTTCACGGTAACCTCACTGAGAAGGTGTATATTGAGCAACCACCTGGGTTTGTTGTTCAGGGAGGAGAAAGTCGTGTATGTCGGCTTCGCCGCTCTCTTTATGGGTTAAAACAGTCTCCAAGGGCCTGGTTTGGTCGGTTCAGTCAAGTGGTTACTAGCGCTGATACAGTCTGCGAAGGAACATTCGGTCTTCTATTGCCACCATTCTTCTAGATGTATTATGCTAATTGTATATGTGGATGATATTGTCATTAGATGATGCACAGGGGATTATTGATCTCAAACAGTTTCTCAATCAGTATTTTCAAACCAAAGAGCTTGGGCAGTTGAAATATTTTCTTGGCATCTAGGTGTTGCGCGGAAAGAAGGGTATTGTTATTTCCTAGCACAAATATGTATTGGATATTTTGTTTGCATGGGCTGCTCTAGGCAAAGGGGGCCACTTCCCCTATGGACACAGGAGCCAAGCTACTGCCCAATACTGGTGAGTTATTCCCTAACCCTGATCAGTATAGGCGGTTGATTGGGAAGTTGAATTATCTAACTACGATGACTAGGCCAGACATTGCTTACTCTGTCAGTGTTGTTAGTCAGTTTGCTCAGAATCCGCGGGTTCCTCACTGGCACGCAGTTCTACATATCCTCCGGTATTTACAAAGCAATCCAGGGAAAGGTATTCGGTATCATAATCAGAGACACACCCGGATAGAGGGATACACCGATGCCGATTGGGCTGGATGTCCAACTGATAGGCGATCCACCTCTGGATTTTCGGTCACTATTGGGGGTAACCTGGTCAGTTGAAAAAGCAAGAAGCAAGCAGTAGTGGCTCGTTCAAGTGCAGAAGCAGAGTATAGGGCCATGGCTTTAGCCACTTCCGAGATTATGTAGATTCGGCAAATCCTCTCCAAATTACGGGCAGCAGTGGACGGACCGACCCAACTATGGTGTGATAATCAGCCTGCCATACATATCACCACCAATCCTGTGTTCAACGAACGCAAGAAACATATTGAGATCGATTGTCATTTCATTCGCGATGAATACAAGAAGGACACGATCACTCCTAGCCATATGCGCACCGGAAAACAATTGGCGAACCACTAGTTGGAAATCGGGTTTCATATATATGTAACAAACTGGGCATGATTGATGTATATGCGCTAGTTTGAGCGAGGGTGTTAGTTGTTACGTTACAGATTAGGTTATGTAACCCTAATGGCCTCGGTGATTAGAGTCCATTAGGTTAACCCTAACCTCATCCACTTTATTATAAATAAACGTCTCGCCCCTCTAAAGAGTGTGAGTTTTCATCTTTACAACTCTTAACTTCCCACATTCGATCCATGACTGGATCATGGTTGCTTGCCCACATCGCACGTAATCCCTCGTCATAGGCCTTTCCTCTCCTTTTGACACGTCATTGGGTCACAAAGTGCATTGCAACCTTAGAATTTCTTTATTTCACTCATTGGAACTTCTAACATATTTTTCGGATGCAATGGTTAGGCTTCTATGCATTGTAGTACTTGTAAATGTAGATCTTTCAATGGCTTCATAATCGTCTTCTTCTCACTCCCAAGGGTTTACTACAGTTAGGGATGAGGAAGAAGGCCTTGATGGGACAGAGAAATCTCATTACATTGAACCTTTGACTAGAATTTCCCCTGTTTCTACTGCATCATTGAACTTCCCAAACTAGGCTATAGGAGATTGTTTAAGCTAGCATAGTGTATTGTGAAGACGACAATGACAAACCTATTGACTCGCCCTGTGAGCAACAAACCCAGATAGTTGCTCTATATAAGCTTCCTCTTAAAGATCTCCATGGAGAAGGGGTTTTTTGACATCCAACTAAAACAATGGCCAACCAAGAGTCGCACCAAGAGAAATAAAAACCCGAACAGAGCAAAGTTTGGCGACAAGCGAAAATGTCTCAGAATAATCAATGCCATAGGTCTGGATGTAACCTTTGGCAACAAGGTGTACTTTATAGCTTTCAACTGTACCGCCTGGAAGATACTTGTTAAGTAACATACGTGTGTAGGACTATAATTAGATAAGCCAGATCAAAAAAACAGTGACTGACAGTCGGCGGGAATGGCTGACGGCCAGAGTGTTGGTGAGAGACAGAGAGATAGACAACCACCGACCGAGAGAGAGAGAGAGAGTGCAAGTCTGCCCGGAGATAAAGGAGGCTGCTAGCGATCTAGGCAAAGGAGGAAGAGATTGCCCGGAGATCTGAGCGACAGTGATGGCGCCTTGAACAACAACGGCGGCGCCGTCCTGAGCAACAATGGTCAACAGTGATCTGAGTGGCGGCGGTGGCGGCGGCGACAGTGCTTTTCGAAACTGGAAGGCTGAGAGAGAGAGAGAGAGAGAAAGCGACAATGCTATGGTGGGTGCGGCACTGACCGACGCCAGTGACAAACATTGGTGGCACTAGGGTTAGGCGGTGGCGGGTAGGGTTTTTTTGTCCCGCTCTGATACCATGTTAGATTTAATAACTTAGAATGAATTATTTCTATTTATCACACGTAATATTTATATAAGTAAAAAGAGACAACTTAGTTATAACTCTTAACTAATCTACTATTCTATTTATATAAGGAACTACCACTCCCGAGAGAATGAACTTTTTCGTCTATTTAGATTGTAGAAATAATACAAGAGAAAGGAGAGTTGGTTTTGTGGTTGGTTGGTTGGTTGGTTGGGTCGGGTCGGGTCAATTGATGTTCACTTTATCGTCAACATCCAATCTAAGGGTTTCTTGCAGCAGATCAAAATATTATGTACAGGCAATAAATAATACTACATCCCCGTAGTAGGAGGAGTATTGTTTATTATATGTAAATGGCAGCAGCAGGAGGTAAGGACAGTGCACGGCAACTGAGGGCGACGGCGGAGACAGCAATAGAGTCAATTGGGTTGGGATACGATCTATCCGTCGATTTGCGACTCAAGTACTACAAGAAGCAGCAGCAGCAGCAGCAAAACGATCCGAGGCTCATCACCATCGATCACGATGATAAGGTTCGTGACATCACTATCCCTAGAGGAATTTTGATCCCAAACGTATCTAAATCCATCAAGTGCAATAAAGGCGAAAGGTTGAGGTTCAGCTCCAATGTTCTCTCTTTCCAACAGGTACACACACGCACTGACGCACACTCACCTATATATCATTATGTTCAAGATGCAAAAGTAGGCCATTGCATACATAGATCGATTTGTGTTTTGACTCAGTCAAACTTTGCTGCGTCTCTGATGTTGCTGCGATCTGTGTTATCTCCGGGCAATCTCTCTGTTCAAATTGCGGTATGGCTGAGGATCCAAAAATTGTTCCCATGGGTTCGTTTGGTACTAAAGATGCCTCTAACCATTATAACCGGCTCTCCGACAACACTCCTTTGGATATTTGTTCTATCAAATTGGACGATACCAACTATCTGCTTTTGTCTCGCACTTTCAACTTAGCCATTGAAGCAAGACGCGTGTCAGAGTTCATTGAGGTCCCTGTTCTCCCACCTGATAAGAGTGAGCTTCTTGCCCTTAAACGGTTCGAATCTCAGCAATCATTAGTCATGACTTGGTTGTTTACCTCTACGCGGGCTAAGATTCGTCATACCTTTTTACTCCTGGATACACCGTATAAAATTTGGACTACTGCAGCCCAAACCTACTCGCAACAATGTAATGATGCACAGTGCTTTGACTTGAGAAAGTGCCTCCGTACATTGGACTAACACCATCAACTGGTCGCTATATATTATGCAAAGTTAAGTGGATTATGGCAACTTGGTTAAAAAGGTTGGAGAAAGAGCACGTGTATGACTTCCTTGTTAGCCTAAATATGGAATATGATCAGATACGCATCCAGGTGTTGGGACGTGTTCCATTTCCGTCTTTGGGAGAGGCTTACACCATTGTCAAGCAGGAGGAGAGTTGGAGAGATGCTACGGTGCACTCCTGATCGTTCTGCCTTGCTTGCCACTCCTTCCCCAGGTGGTAAGTCTCAATCTAGTGCTAGCTGCTGGCCTCTTGAATGTGAGTCTCTCAAGCATGACTATTGCAATAACACTGGTCATACCCGAGATTTTTGTTGGAAGTTACATGGCTGCCCCACCCGTGGATGAGGGGGCGGACATGGTGGTCGTGGTCATGGCCGTGGCCATGGCTTCGGGCGTTCTCAAACCCAGGCCCATGTTTCGGAGTCAACTGCTACCACCTTGACTGATTCTGGGTTCAGTACTAGGGTTCAACTTTCAAGCATCTTCAAATCATATTAGTGTTTTTTCTCAGGGGGAAATACAGGCTCTCCAACGCCTGCTCGGGCTAATTCTCCATCTATGATAGCTTCCGCTTCAACAATAGCCTTCCACCTCATTCAATTTTGCTCACACAGATATCCCAGTTAGTGCACTTATTGCCTCTTCTACTGTTCCATGGATTATAGATTCCGGTGCTTCCGACTATATGACAGGTTATTTCTCCGTATTTGATTCTTACTCTACTTACTCTGGTAAGGATAAGGTCAAAATAGCAGCCAGGTCATTCTCTGCTATCTCATGGAAATGTTCCATTCGCTATCCTCCCTCCTTGTTTTTCTCTTCAGTTCTACATATTCCAAATTTTGCTACTAACCGTTTGTCTGTTAGTAATCATACTCGTTCTGCAAATTGATTAGTGACCTTTTTTTCTACTCCTCGTGTTTTTTAGGAATTGAATACGGAGAAGGTAAAACACACGGTGGCCTATATTTCTTAGACCCTACACCTCGTACAACTTCTTCACCCATGTCATGTGATCTAGCTCTGCAAGCAACTACAAGTTTCGCGCTTCCTATGTTACATCAGTGGCACTGTATAAATTAGGTCGTCCCTCTTTTGGAACCCTAGAAATTTTTTTTCCTCATTTCGTTCAACATCATCCTAGGAGTCAATTTTTTTGTGAAACCCGTGAGCTTGGAAAACATAAATGCTTTTTTATGCACTTGTTAATAAAAGAAGTGATTCTCCATTTATGGTTATTGATTCTGATATTTGGCGTTCTTCCTCCTTTCCCTCTCTACAAGGTTATCGGCAGTTTGTCACTTTTATTAACTGTGTTTCTCGTGTCACTTGGGTGTATTTACTTAAGTCCAAAGACGAAGTGTTTTCTTGTTTTCAATCCTTTCATGTAATGATCTGCACTCAATTTAATTCACAAATTAAAATTCTCCGTAGTGATAATAGCACTAAATATATTGATAGGAGTTTTAGGGCTTTCCTAAATGCCAACGGTATACTTTTTCAAACCACTTGCAGTGACAGTCCACAACAAAATGGAGTTGCCGAACGAAAAAATCGTCATTTTGCTGAGGTCGCTCGCTCTTTTTTATTCACTATGAATGTTCTTAAATTTTTATGGGACGAAGCCATTTTAACTGCCACCTACCTTATAAACCGCTTACCATCTAGTGTTCTTCTATTCAAAACTCCTCTAGAATTTCTCCCTAGCAGTTTACATGTCACGACAATTCCCCCCCGGATTTTTAGTTGTGTGTGCTTTGCTCACGTCCACGATCCCTCTGGTGGCGAAGACAGAGCGGCGGGCTGAGGTGGACATTTTCAAATCCATCTAAAAAAAAAAACAAAAAACTATGCCTTGCTATTTACCCAATGGATATGCACTGGGGTAGGCAACAGAACACCATGACTATCATGGTCGAGTCCTATCTATTCTCATGGGCAACACTTTTGCTCTCTCTCTCTCTCTATATATATAACTGTGTGTGTATATATATATATATACACACACACACACACACACACACACACATATATATATACACACACACACACATATACAATACAGCCATTTATATACGTCTACGTCTATATATAAATCTCTCTGTCGTCGATTATAGTTCTCCCAAATTTGACAGTTGTCTTCTTTCCACACAA
Organism: Arctostaphylos glauca; assembly: GCA_019985065.2. NCBI lineage: Eukaryota > Viridiplantae > Streptophyta > Magnoliopsida > Ericales > Ericaceae > Arctostaphylos > Arctostaphylos glauca. The sequence continues at coordinate 5,523,056 of JAHSPW020000015.1, forward strand.
TCTATCTATTACAGTTTTCCTTTCTTCTAGTCCTTGACACCACGTTAACAACTGATCTGCCTATCCACAGCTTGACCTCTATGGTTCAATTGATACTGACCCTTAAGTGCAGCAGCAATTTTGCTCTCTATCCCGTTCTTTCTATACATATCCATATATCTACTTATCTCTACCTATATATGGGCGCAATTCCATAAGTTACAACCTACCAAACCTAGAAACAGCAAGATACATTATGCCAGCCACAAGTTATGGATGCACATATTTGTAGCGCAAGAGCCCTCTCAGAACAACGCACAATCATGAAATGTGGAAGAAGTTTTTGGGATTTGGCTAGGAACAATGAATATCAAACAAAAGAAAATCCAACTATCCACAGTTATAAAGAGGTGTCAATGCTCAGGCAAATTAAGATGCTCACTCCATCCCCATAAGCTGCGATTATACTACAGGATGGAGAAAGCAACAAAATTTCATTTACCGGGTTCCCCTATGATGTCAGTATTCCGCTGGACTGTAGAGTATTTAGTAGTCTGATTTTTGTCTTTAAAGTAGGCAGCAACTCATGTTGGGACCAGTCCCACGATTCTTAGTGTCCACTACAGGGAGCGATTAAAGTCGGGACAAAGCTCTGTATGGACTCACCCCACAAGAGTTGATAGCACCTAGGAGGTCTCAAACTTGAGACCTTCAGAGGAAGCAGATCCCTAAGTACCAGACCTTTACAACAGTTCAACCCCTTGGATTCCTCCACACACCACGTCGACGTAATTAAAAAACGGAAACTAACTGCCCACCATATAATGGAGATGAATCAACTTCAGTTAGTTGATAACTCCTTCAAAGTAATACACTTATAAAAAACAAACAAAGCTCTTGTAATGGCATACCTGAACAATACCAGCATCACACAAATTCTTTAGGGCCATTAGATATTTAGTCTCCCCAAGGCGGTCTAGATAACGTCTACAGAAGGCCAATGTGGAGAAGTTCTTGTTAATAGTTGCCAACAGTTGCTTTGCTCTGGGCAGCCGTAGTGGAATGTGGCCAACCTCAAAATTTTTCATGTAGTGGCTACACTCTAGATCTTCTCTAACAAATCCCTTACCTTCACAAGTAATCAAACTGTTAATGACAAAAAAAGAATTGGGCGTCTTCCATGGCAATACCAATAGGTCAAATATAGTCTTCCCTACCAAATGAGAAACATTACCAGTTGATGCAAAAGTTTCGATTGCAAAAAATTCACCCTCTTCCATTTTTGTCTGTTCTCCTCCTTTCACTATGGGAACAGATTTTCCAGCATGAATTTGGTAGGGCCCAATGCTATGTCCATTTAAATTCCGTATACTTTTAACTGCCAAATCAGCATAATTCATCATAATGTATCATGTTCAAATTGAAGAAAAAAGTTAAATTGCCGATCCTACAAGCATAGTAATCATAGGTCTATGAAATGGTACAAAGTATGGCCTTCTGGTGAAATAAGTGCAATTCACAGATAGCATTTACAAGAACTGAACTAATGCTAACTCCGAAGACGTAGCATTCTTTGGCCTAAATTTCTAACAATTTTCCATGTTTCGAGGTCCTCTTCTCCCCTTCTCCATTTTCCTGTCTTAGTATCTGAAATTAAAAGAAGATAACCAAAAAATCAGTTCTTGTGTGTTACCACTGCAAGTGTGGACTGCATTGAAGACTCACAAAAGGGTTTGTGGTGAATATTCTTAAAGCATGGTAGACTTCTAGAAATTGGATTGTAATTTGTCGGTATTATTTGGTGCTTGATTAGGGGCATTACTTACAATTGTGGTAAAAGATTAATTGGATCTTGGTACCTCAGTTTTACAATTAAGAGGCTACCCAGGTTGAGGCTATGGTAGAGGTGGTTAGGATGTCCATCTGGACTTAAGGTTGTAAAAGCAAGTTTGTAAGCTATGCAGCTAGAGTAGGATAATAAAATTTGCAGGTGCTATAATATTTGTTGGACGATGCCTCCGTTTAAGCCACATGAGTGGCTATGGATCTTTGACAACTTGATTGGTGACTTTGGCTTTCGGCGCAACGTATCATCCCATTGATATTGGATTAGATAATTACAGTAAGCCACTAAAGTTTTTCGATTCTTGGAATTGTCCTTGGAACTGCAACTATAAATAGGGGCTAGAGTTCCAAACCACCAAAAACGGATAGATCCCCTAGAGAGAGAAAAGCTAGGAAACTGGTCACGAAACATAGAGCCAGTTGTTGTATAAACTGTGGGGCATATAAGAGCTAGGTTACACGAATATACTTGTATAAGGTTGTTTTGTTTAAGTAGCCATGGAGATCTATCCAAGAAAGGATATGTTCCTTTAGAGAGGTATTGTAGGAAAATATGGTGGCTCTTGGAGATACTGTTTAAATGTAACATTTAACATTTTTCGTGATCAAAGGCTCTGAAAAGGGCTTTACCTTGTTTTTTTTTTTTTTTTTTTTTTTTTTGGGGGGGGGGGGGGGGGTTGTGGGGAATTCTTGAAGTACGTTAGTTTCAAGGTCGGAGAGTGCGAGGAGAGAAAGAGGTTCTAGCCTTAGTACGGTCACAAGCCTTTTGAGAAGCATTTCATGATATGTTCCTTTTTGAGGAGAAATCTGAAAGATTGGGAGGTGGATCAATTTAAAATTTACTCAACTAGCTATATCGGTGCCAAAAAACGGCACAACCAATAACTTCACAATATTGTCCAGGCCAGTTCCTACCAAACAGTAAGACATTTTGTCAACAGTTCTCCACCATCTCAGCCTATTGAAGTTATATAATTGTCACGTGTACTCATAGTTCCATGGAAAAAACACAGCTTACTAACCTCTTGATTGTGGCTTCAGTATGAGGAAAACCACTTCCACCCTTCCCAAACACCAATTAAAGGGTACTAACACAGTACTCTTTTTAGTCATAGTTCAACGGTGGTTCTTACTAGACTTTTGGCATATCTTTACCTAAATGTTTATGGTCTGAGCTTTCAAACTTTTTGAAACTGTACACATCCTTTCAATTAAAATAAATTAAGAAGAATAGAACTTTGGTGGGCCAAGTTTGATATGATGCTTCTAGTTTCAATCAGAATATTAGAGCAAATTTGTGTACTGTCCACGTGCAAATTTTTCCTTACTCCATCTATTTCTAAAATTTGTATACTGGTACACAATATGAAAAAAAGGCATCTGTAGAAAGTGAAAAGTGGCACATAGTACATAAAATCAGACCAATCCATTCAAGATGGCATGATCATGCATGATGTATACTAACTTCCTTGGAAGAAGCGATGGGATCCAGGTCGAGTGCTGGCCCAAGGGAAAATGTAGAAGATTTCATAAGGTAAAAACATGATCTGCTATTTGTAATATAGCAAAGTGTAGACGGCAAATCCATTGATCCTAAGCATCAAGTCCAAACCGTGTTGATCTGAGTTTTGTGGGAGTGCAAGAGAGGCAAAATTATAATCATGACATTAAAAGTTAAGTCCATCTAAACTCCAATCACTTTGCTGCACCTGCGTTACAAGCATAAATATTTGGTTTCCGGGATTCGTAAAATGACATTACTTCAGTAAGCATAGCATTTCCAATGCTAATTTTATTTCCCTTTACAAGCCTGTTCAAATAACGGATGAATTCCATTAATTAACATTAACAAAACAAAGACAAGAAAGAGAGGATGAAGAATGAAAGGCCCTTCTATGCACAGGTCATGATAATTTTTCCACATACACTAGCAATAAATATCCCCCTCCAAGATAAAATGTATCATGCACATATTTGCTAAAACTGAAGAAAGACACAATACCTTGGAACACCTTTCCATTTACATCAACCTCGTACGACTCCATGACCTCTTGGATTGCAGCACCAACATCACAAAGACGGACATCAATCCCAGACTCCTGTATTACATAAGTAGTTACCAAGTGGCCGAATGTGCAGTAATATACGATTTTAGGTGCAAGCAACGTAATATTAATTTTTCTTTCAGAAGTAGATACAATATTAACAAGGCATCAAGGGAATGTCACTCGAATACAAAGAGGCCACCTATAAAAAGGCCCTCAAGACACGAGTTTACTGATGAGCCACTATTAGGGTGAAAGGAAAGCCAAAAAAAATTGAACCGACCGATAAAACCGTGGTTCAATCGGTCCAAAAAAGGGATCGGTTGGTTTTAGTTTTCCCGGAATTTTTTTTCGGTTTGTCGGTTCAGTTTCGGTTTGACCATGTTTTTAATAAAACCAATCAAACCGAACCGATTTTATTCAATTAATCTAAGCCGTTTGTTTTCCATCTTATCCAACAATCAAAACATAAGAATAACATCAAAACCATACATTTAGGGAGATTCCAGATCTGGGTACCTTTCTCTGGGAAAGTGAGAACATCTCTCTCTCTCTCTTCCCACCAGAACCCTTCAAAGTTCAAAACCCAGAAGACAAAACCCTTCCTCAATTTTTTTGCTGCAACTCCTATCGCTGCTACAGCAATACTTTGATTTATTTTTGTTTGAATTTTCTTGTTATTTTTTCTATCTGTGTGGGTCCAAAAATAAACCCATAAATAAACGTTTTTTATGGGCCCAAAATGAAGGCCCATTCAGAGAACCCAAATGCCCCAAAAAACCGACCAGACCAACTTAGTCCGAACCGACTTCGGTTTCTACAAAAACTTGGTCGGGACCGGTTTGCGGAAATTCCACCCCAAACCGATCGGTTTTGTTCTTCCACACCGGAAAACCACCCGACATCGAACTGATTTCACCCCTAGCCACTATGTAGACTCATCGTGTACTCTTAAGCCTAGCATAGAACTCCCAATGTTGTCCAAGTGCCTCTAGATCCTTTTCATCCCTCCAATTGATCCACAACCAACAAAGCAATATCAACCACCAAAATTTCCTCTGCCTCGCCCCCACCCTAGCTCCACGCCAAGTATGAAGTACTTGGTCACACTCATTGGAAACACCCAACATACACGGAACCAAAAGAGAAACCATCCAAAGATCCCAAGCAATGCAAAATGCATAAGATGATCCACCGCTTCTCCATCGCGCTTACACATGCAACACCAATTCATATTAAACTTCCTCGTCCAAATCACATTTCAATCGTGACAATCTGTTCTTGTGTAGCACACCCAGCAAAGAAAGCAAGGCCAGTAACAGTTTAACCAGGAGAGACCATTTATGCCTTATTTTTCATCTATTTCTGCCTTACGCAGGAAGAGCAATTGGGCTTGCACTCTTTCAACCATAGAGACTAGGAGATGAGGTATCACGAAAAATCCCTCCCTAACAAATCAACCCCAAGAAAAATAGGATAAAGCCGAGCTTCTTAATTCTATCATAGATGTCCATTTGATCATGTCTTGCCCGGACCTAATGCTCAACATATTGTAGTCTTTCCATAAGAGCCATCAACTTGTCCACCTCCCCCAGGTACCACACCAAGCCAAAACCTCAGCCAACAACCTTTACCTACCACTAAATTAGACACGATGGTACAAACACTGACACAATTAGGGACACGACAAGTTATTGAAATATGGGGTATGGATACAGCGGGGTACAAAATTATATCATGTTCAAATTTTCTTATTTGCAATTCTTAACTGTTATCTTTATAGTACGATAATTTAACCCCTGAATGAAGTTATAAATTGCAAATTGACCCATGTCGTGTCCTCATCTGTGTAACTCAAGACTCTTGTGTTGTGTCTACCTGACATATCCCTTGCTTTAAATTCAAAAAAAATGAATACACAACATCAACATGGTGTATCTCTTCACGTACGACACGCATGTGGGAAACACTTAGGCATGTAGCCGCCTGACAACACTGAGTGTTTCCCAACCCCTCATGAAACCTTTCCAAAGCTCCTACAAAACCCAATCTTCGCAACTCCTGCCTCCGTCCTTCAATGTGTATCTCTTATTGAGAATCCTACTATTTAGGGGAAACAATCACTACATTAAAGAGAATGTAAGTGGCCAAAATTGCCCTTTAGTTTGGATATGGGAAGATATTACTTCAATTCAAAAGAGAAAAGGAAAAAAAATGATCCATCAATATTTTCCTCTTTGACTAGTCAAAAGGGACATGTATTATGGGACATCCAAAGATGGAACAGTGGACTGAATTTCAGAGACGAAGGGACTATAGCAAAACTTCAAAACAAAGAGAGTATAGTGAAACTTCGAACTATCACCTTCCTCAGCCGTTTATTCCTCTCACAAGCTTTTTTACACAACAACGCCTGATCAAATATCCCAAACCCATCTCTGGAAGGCTTGCAGATTGTACTCCAACCAATCTAATCCTATTTGAAGTCTTCCCTAAACCTCCTCACAAACAGTCTCGCTGCATCTTCTCCGATGTCTTAGACACCGACGCGACATGACAAGTAAAGACATTATGGATGTGGCTAAGGTCGAAAAAATTTCCAAAGGGTATATTGTCTCTTGTAATCTGCCAACCTTCTCAGGAATCTTTTGACAATCAAGTCTCATGCTGTATTTGCTTTGAAAGGAGAACCAAAAGGCCAATCCAACCAACATTAAGCAGTGCAACATCGAACCTGAGTCAATGTTGGCAACCACCTCAATTGGCACAATCTCCAGCTTACCAAATTTATTTAAGGCCTGAAACTGCCTTAAAGCACAAAAGAACAAATCTAAGACAACCCATTTGAGTCACTGCCCAGAATTGTCACCACATATAGCAAGTGAAATACTTCCCCATTGACACATCAAGTTGACCTGCCCCGAAGCCCTCCAAAAAATTCCTTCCACTGCTCTGTGAATTATCCAACTTGGAACATCCATCAAAAAATAAAGAGCAAAGGAGACATTGGGTCTCCTTGTACCAGCCTCGTGGACGTTTGAAATAATCTTGCTAGAGTACTGACACATAAAATGTAATCTATTCTAATATAAGGCTAATTGGTGTGAATCAAATTTTCAAGCTTCGTCACAAAAATGATTACCAAAACTATCCCTATAAAATCTAAATTGTTACAACTATAATTATTTTACATGAAATACCCATCAGGGCAAAGTAATAAAACTTCTCAAGCCAATTACCCACTCCAACATTCCACTTATGCACAATCTAATCTACTGCCTCCATTTAGGCCCAAAGCCCCATCATTTCCATTGCATACCGCGAAAACTACTAGTTCGCGTCATCACAAGCCTTCTCAAAATCTAATTTGTAAACTACACCCGGACCTAAAAGAATTTGTAGTAATGGTTTACTCTAATAAAAAACAGCTTTTTTAATGTAGAATGATCTTTTGGAAATCAATTAAAAAAGAAGAAAATTACACTAGAATCAAACAACTATCTAATTCGATTAAAGCCATTGCAGATATTCAACTACTTCTGTAAACGTATATCTATTCCTACTCGTTCATTCTCAAACCATAACAAAATAATCAAACACCCTCCAATCTATACGCCTCGAGGAAAAGGTCAGTTCACACAATCCATACTTGACAGTTTTAAGTAAAATATTGACCAAATCTGGCTGAAGTTCTAAAAATTAAATAGCTTATAACTGTTATAGATAAGCTCAACCACCTTGATCCCAATGTTTGTAGCTTCTCGTGAGGCTTCAAGCAAAGGATCAAACATAGGATTGAATGCCACCGTGAAAGCACAATCAACTATGTGTCCTGCAAGTAAAAGAGCCCAACTATTTTGAAACTTAAAGTTCTACCAACAATACAGGCAGTAAAGTAAAGAGATATGGACAAGTGACAACCATCAACGTGAGTTCCAAAATCCAATTTCATAACATCATCATACTGAAGCACAGTCTTATCTCCAGAATTCGGAGTCCAGTGAGCTGCAACCCTGGTCAAAAAGAACTTCATATATAATGCCAATAACAATGAAAACGAGAAAAGAAACACAAAAGGATTTTTTAACCGTCAGACTAAATCTTTACCAATTCAAAGAGCACCCTGTAGGGAATGCAATGCCTGCTTCAAGACCATTCTCTGATATCAACTTACGGACGGTATTCTCCAATGTTTCACATATGTCAATCATTAACATCCCAGGTTTCAAAATACTTCTGATGTATTTTCGAACCTAAATAGTGTACAAAAGACTTTTAAGTATATGTGACAAACCAGAAGCCAAAACTCAAGATGAAAAGTTTTCAAGGCTACTAAAAGAAAGGGATTCTTTCTTGTCCCATTAGCAGCTCTTTTCTTGCACGTGTATGAATAGGACAAATTAGAAACCTGACGATGAACTTCTGCTGCTCGACGAACTGAATTATATATTGGTTTTTCCAGCCGTTCCAGCTCTCTCTTTTCCTCCGATGTAATTCGCCACAGGTTACTAAAAAAGAAGATCAACATTAAAAATCCAGCTCTGAAAGCAATGCCTACCACAAGAAGAGAACTAAACAATAGTGTACCAGCACAAAAGTATGATACCATTCATCAGTGAAACTCAGGAAAGAAACAGACAATTATTCTATCATGTGGTCCAAAAAGATGAGCGGCAAGAGAATAATGACAAGATGCATAAGCACAGAGAAAACAAACAAAATCAATGACGTCAAACTGGAACATAAACACTATCACTGAGGAAGTTGTGAAACAACTAGTGGAAAAAGCTAGCGACTGGCAATAATAATATCTATAACATTTTAAGGCAACCCCTTAAAATATAGGAAGGTCTTGAACGAAGATAAGAAGTAGGATATAGACACGATACGGCATGGCCACGGGCTTTTTTGTGTTCTATATCTCATACATAGATCTACAATTCTACAGTGCATATAGTTTGTACAATGTGAGATAATAAGATTCTAACAAGACTACAGAGTAATAGACCACAACTATAAATTCCCACCATATCTTATGTCGCAAACAAAGTTCCAAGCAGACATACTAACCACACATGTATCATCCTCCTAAACCCCCTTTAATAATTGATTAATGTATCTTTTCTCTATAGAAACAAATAGAAGTTCAAATTTGATTAGTCTTGACATTAAAATTTCTCCAACTTGTTTCAGATAGTGGTATGCCATGCAAGTGTCTAAGAAGTGTTAAAACACATCGCAAAAGAGTGTTGGACACGTGTCCGATTTAAGATTTTTATTTTTAATTACGGACACAACAAAAAGAGCATCGGGCATGTCTTTGAGAGTGTCCTGCAAGCATCCATCATGCCACCTTCATTGACTTGTCCATGCTTCTTAGCTCTCCCCTTTAACAAGATTTGTTTTCTCATCATTGGTTATCTTACACTCAAATTCCCCCAGATGTAGATGTTTAGGTTAAAAGTTCCAAGAGAACTACGAATCCCATCTGACCAGAGAAGAAAGAAAGGAAAAACAACCATCTTCGAAAGGCATAATTATTGCTTCTAAAACCAAGATCGAATATAGTCGCTCCATGTAATACCATAGAAGTTCTTTGATAAGACAAAAGGTGAATTAGAATCCTCAATATCTACTACAAAAATACAGAATTGATTGTTGGATGCCCTGGATTCAATCAAGTCTCTCCCACGTCAATTAAGCTAACTAGTACTAGCTAAACACCATGTCAAAACGATGGGATTGTCCTAGTCAAAAATCTCTCTTCCTCCATCCCTCTCTCTCAAATTCCCCTTACATGATATTATAACGACACTCACTGGAGGGCTTTCCTACCCATGAAAGAAGAACGCTTATGCATGAAATTGCATCCAAGTATTCGACTTCTATTCAATAAAATGATACCAACAAATTGACTTAGTGCATCTACGGGGGCACAACACAAACATAACAAAATAGAAAGAAAAAAATGGAAGAACCGTAGCAGTAAGAAATAAAAAAAAATACAGAATATAGACCGAAACATCTATACTAACCGAAGAACATGCAAACCCAGCTACTAAAAGCTTCAGTGTTATGTCAATTGCACAAGGTGTCATTTCCAATTTGTCTGCTTCGACATTCATCCCCCCCCCCCCCCCCCTCCCCAAACGACAACAAAAAAAAAAAAAAGAAATGTGACACAGCCCAAGGTTTCAAAAGATGGAATGTCGTAACAATAATGGAGAACTTTAAGAAATAAACTTTAGACACCCAAAATTCAGCATAAATTGCAGTCAAAATAAATGGAAAGAATCAAGATAACAAACAAACGTCAAGATTTGTATAGATACTCTCGGAAGACAACACGCAATGAAGCTTGATGTGACCAGTTTTGATATCAACCATGAACTTCAAAGATATTTGGAAAATTAGCATTCCAAACTATGTGACATTGTGCAACAAGGAAAAGGAAGTTACAAGAATGCAGAGGATGAAGAAACACGGGAATAAAAGACAGGTATGCTAAGAAGCAAATTAACTGCAAGCATCTAAGGCCGCACAGTTGGCTTAGAATGTTCCAAGGCCATGACCGACGGTATCAGAGCTCGGTTACGAAAGCATTGTAACTAAGGATGAGCACTATCTCGAAGATCGACAACGAGGAAAACTGAGAAAGGGAAGACAATACCAAAGCGAGGAAAGACAAGTCTTGTGATCTCATCATTGTTATAGAGACTAGGGTGGTCAAGATGGAGGTGGCTGTTACCAATGTGAAGAAGAATAGAGATGAAATCATGAAAGACGGGAGGAAAAAAAACTAGAAATTCTAGGGACCCTTGAATCAAACAAGGAGAGGAAGAGAAGGGGAAGGAGGGAAAGGGGAAAACTGAGCCACAATCCCCAAACAAACACTATGGTTTCTCACATCTTGATCTTCTCCTCAAATGAAAGGCTCAAAGCCTATTTATAAACTCTCCAAAACCCTAAAGTACCAAGTTACCAGATAACCCTACAGCTAAAATAAATTACATACCAGCCACTTTTTTCCTCTTGCAGAGCACACGCATCATAGTGAATTTATTGGAACATAAAGGAGAATAGAACGGCCTAAATCATCACAAGTCTAGCAAGACGAAAAAACAAATGGATAAGAATTTTCAGTCAAAGGCAATTCTCCACATATGAGGAAAGAAGGAATTGGAAGGAAGTTCTAGCAGAAAGAAAAAAGGACACATAAATAACTAAATGACTAGAAGTATGACGACCTGCATCAGTCATCAATATCCATGAACCAATAAAAAGCAAAGCACTCACACAAAGAAAATGGATATACATACAATTGAATGATCAAAGATTCAGAAGCATAATGACATGTATAAGTCAACAGACATCCATGCACCAATAAAAAGCAAAGAAACTAGTTCAATAGCATTGCAAAACAAGAACTAGAAAATGCTTAACAGAGTTCCGGTAAATGCTAAAATTAGCAAATACTCACTCATCTTTATATTGTTGAATTTCACCCTCAGGGAATTCTCCGGAAGGGAAAAGTTCAACAATTGGAAGAGATGGTGGATGAGTTTGCTCTGGCAGTTCTTTCTTCTTCCTGTGAACGGTAAAAATAAATGATTCAAACAACTTTTCTCTTCCAGAAACGTAGACCTGAGATAGTAATCAAGTTGTGAATAGACCCTACTTGCTCTTGCTTTTCTTCTTCTTCTTCTTCGCAGCTTCAGTCAAATCTGTTTGTAATGTGCAGAGGTCCATGTATCAGACACAATTATTGGGCTATCCCTATTGAAAAAGCAGCATTGGCTGCTCTGTAGTAACATAAGGCATGTCAATGCAACAGTTTGAAGCATCACTTGCTGTAGAAGCAACTGTTGATGCTCTAACAAGCAGTCAATGACTTTCTTTAATCGAGTTTACAAATATGCAATAACACAATCAAAGATGGACCATAATAAGAAATAGGACTCCAATCTTGCAGGGGAAAAGGTTGAGGAGCCCCCGTTTTATCCTTCATATTAGAAAAAAAAAATGATTTTTCTCCCAAACAAACAATTAAGGTGAGCATTTCCTCTTGGTCCATGCTCATCTTGAGCGGGGTGTTAAGAGGTACGTAATCGAGATCATAAAGTACCTCATGTCTCTCTTCTCTATTACATTGTATACATGGTTACTTAATTTTTTTTCTTCAGAAGGTATAGAGCCACATCTTTAAGTAGTCTCGCGGCCCAAGTCACAGAACATCTCTCTCGTCTTCAGTCTATCACATCTAGGTCGGACCGACTGTAGGGAGAGTTAGAGACTGACCCCAAGCTAGGTCCATACAATCTAGAGGAAATCCCTATCTAAAGTTTTAGGAAGATTGATTCTCATTTGGAGCACCTTATTTTTCCTTCCGACCTACTTTATGTCTTCGCACACCATAGTTTCAACAGCTAGAAGATCGAAGATGCTTCAGCGTGATTTTTTCTGTGGCGGTCCAAAAGAGTTCAAGCAAAGACCATCGTAAGCAATAAGGAGGGAAAAGAGAGAGAGAAAGGGAAAGGAATCCATGTGGAAAATTGCCGCAATCATTAATGAGGGGGAAAAATAGAGAAAAGGGAAAGGAAGCCATGCAAACGTGCCTTGAATTTTAACCTTAAAACAGTGATGCCAATGAAGAAAAGTTCACAAAAATAGTGCTGATAACATAACATTGTATCCATAAATAATGATGCTAATATGGTGATATTAAAAGACGCACACACTCTTCTGAAATACTTCAGATTACTACTGAGGAAAGAGAGTATGCACATGCAGAAATAAAACATCGTTATTGTTGGACAACTTAACTTGTGAACCAACTCTCCTTACAATGTGTACGAATTTCTAAAAGGAGTTCAATAAATTGTATATGTATTTTGATGCCTCGAATTATTCAATAAAAAGATCTTGAGACCAAGTTTCAATTGAAATGAAACATAAACCGACACTAGTTTATGGATGGCATACCTGATGCCTCATCTAAAGCCAGGTTATCTACTTTCTCCTCGACGACTTTCTGCAACACTACAAGGTTACTGGCTTCTTTGCCATCAACAAATTTTGAAGTTCCATTATCCTCAATTGAAATAGCAGAATTCAACGCTCCGTTTTCCATCAGTAATGCCTTCCTGTATGATACAATCAACTTATTCCATCTGACAGATGAGCTTACACATAACTAAAAACACACAAACTTCCTGTGCAATGAACAAATGCCAAGCTGAAATATTAGAAGCGGCAAAAAAAATCTTACAAAGACATTCAAACATGGCATAGCGTAGTAATATTTTACACAACGGATAATGGGTACAATGTTTTGTTTAGAAAACCCTAGGATGGAAGATGCTCTAAAGTTGAATAACTTCAAATACAAAACAAAAAGCAGGAACGGAAAACAAACAAACAAACATCGGATGTTTCCTAAACATGGTAAAAACTCATCCAAGTCGCTCTAATGTCGAATAACTCCAAATTCAAAACAAAAGCATGAACGGAAAACATACAAACAGAAGCAGAGCTCAAAACTCATCCAAGTCGAAAACCAGTCCGATCTCAAAAGAAATTAGGAGCAGAGCTAAGAAGACTCGGGGCGGGGGATGAAAACAAGAGAAAGTGTGAAATCATACCTAAACAGAAGAGGAGAAACCGTTGATCGTCGGAAGTGAAACAGAGACGAAGAAAACCAAATAATGCGTGTGAAAGAGAGACAGAGAGAGGGGGGTTTTGCCTCTCGGTTTCTCTCGGGGTAGAAAAGAAGAGACGTGACAAATAAAAGGTTTTTTTACCATTTTATCCCTAAACTATCAAAATAAAATTCATCTTTACTGCCCGCTTTGATAGGTGTTAAAAATAGCTCATAGAATAATAGTAAATTTTGATCAACAAAATTTATAAAATTAGTTAGCATATATTTAATTAAAAAGAAAAATTAACATTTATTTTTTTCTAGGAAAATTAAAAAAGAAAATTAACATTTATAAGATATCGAAAGTGGAAAAAAGAAAAATTAATGTATGAAAAAAAAAATTAACATTCATTTTTTGTATATACAAAATTAAAAAAGAATGTTATTATTTATTTTTACTTTAAAATGAAAACGAATATTAAGTTTCATAAAAAAAATGCTAAAAATCATAAAAAGGAATGTTAATTTTAAAAATAAAAAATGAATGTTAATTTTTTTTAATTTCCATAAAAAGTAATGTTAACTTTTCATTTTTATTTTATTTTTCATACCTTAATTAGGGAAATTGAATGTTAGTATTCATATGGTATGGAAAGTGAAAAAAGGAAAATTAAGGTATGCAAATGTAATTACAAAAATACCTTAAAAAATTAAATAAAAAAAGAAAAAGAAAAATTGGTACCACCCGAGATCATCTGGTATCCTGTCGGTATTCTCGTCGAAATGGTACAGACCTCCGATGATACTAATTTTGGTTGGATATGGGAGGTACTGTCCAGAACCAGATGGTACGATACGATACGAGATTCATTACTTTGGTTAAAAATTGTGCAAAATGGAGGGGGTTTAAATAAGATCCTAATTAGTTTATACCCCACAATCTCCTTACATAATGTCTCCTATAAGGTGTTATTATATAACAATGGGTTGGTAAATAACTTCCTTACCTTCAAAAGTAGTTTTTGGGATAGCGAGTTATGTCGATCTGTTTCACACACACACACACTCTCTCTCTCTCTCTCTCCCTCCCTCCCTCCCTCCCTCTCTCTCTCTCTCTCTCTCTCTCTCTCTCTCTCTCTCTCTCTCAACCCATTTCAATTTGGAATAAATTAGTGACCGGCCAACGAGTTAATCTCGTTAAGCCCTATAACGAATACAATTAAGAATCTCCAACCTGCCACGTAAAAATCTAAGCCAGAATTAATCAGAATAAATGGAAACTTATATTTACAATCTTAAAGCAAACACTAGGAAAAGTGTGTGTATTAAATTTAACATACATACATCCTATAATATCATTCTCAAAATTATCATCCTAGCAGGTGGCCGAACAAGTTCTAAAAAACAAACAAAACAAAACAATATATTATTTGATGTCATCCATAAACCCATTGGCCGTGGTTCACATCCTTTTTTCACGTCTTTCGCTTTATTCTAATCTCCTAGCGGTCGGGATATCATTTTGAGCGCACTACCAATATATTATTTGATGTTTCTCAATTAACACGTGGTTCATAACATGAACAATTAAGATGATCTAGCATGGCATTTTCATGCATAAAACAACGTATATCACTGAAGTATCTCATGCATTCATGCCTTTTTAAAATGAACACATAATTAAATCATGTTTGAACTCGCCTTCTTATACCGCCTTGCGAACCAAATAATTAGTTACAATTCTACACCTCGTCTCCTACAATTGTTAAAAGTAACTGTCACTCAATAATCGAATTCGGCATTCAACTAGGTTTTAGATTTAACGTTCCTATTTGTTTCCAACTTAATGTCATATAAATGTAGTCTCGTACTGCGGGATTGAAATGAACTCAGGATGGTCACGTTACATTCTTTTCCTGTGGTAAAATGGTGGCTAAGTCGAATGGTAGATTGTCACGACCCATCCCATAAAGGTTAAGGCACGTGACCGCCCACGAGTGAAACTCGTAAGACCTCCAAAAATAGACTAATTTAGAGATTTTCTATCCACATATCTGATATTAGAGTGCAAAAATAAAATTAACTTCCAGAGTTCGATATATAAAGTAAAGTACAACAATATAACCCTTATGGGCTTACAAACCATGACTACAATCCAAATTCCCGACCAGTCAACCAAATACATTACAATCAAGAACATGCTACATCAAAATATGCTAATTCTAGAGATTACAAGACATACTTCAATTCTAATACAACTTTGCAGAATTTCAAGCATGGTCAGCGTTATTAATTAAAATCTATTGCATCAACATCTTCATTAGCACTAGGCTAGTGTGAGTTTAGATATGACCAGTCTACTAGCTTCCTGTATTAATATAACCCGTATTTTTGAAATTCATTATAATCAAATGCCAACGTTATATGATATGCAAATCCAGCTTTTAGGCTTGTGCTGTAACCATGCATAATTATCAAATGATCATATTATGTGACGTATAAATCCAGCTTTTAGGCTTACGTTCTAATCATGTGTGGCAATATTGTATGATCTACGGCCCACCAATAAATTAGAGAGCGACCCCAAATATATAGCCGGCGTGATATCACTCGTTGGATTACCTGGCTAATAATCCCCACCCTTATTGCTTCATCTCATCGCTAGAATCTTCATCTGCCCTTTAGCGACCGGGGCGCCGTATTAATCTTATAATCATGCCATAATTTTTTCATATTTTCATAATGTCATGATTCTTTTTAGAGTCTTAATATACCATGCTTAGTCTACTATCAACTCAGTAGCATAGGTATACATGTATCAAAGTAAAGAAATCATTCATTTTTACTGCAGAATGCAAGTAAGCAAGTCATATGTAAGACTCACCTGAAATTAGCTCGTACTCCTTTATATTAACTCGGCCCGATGATCTCCAATTCTTGGATCTATCATGATAAGGAAAAATTACTTATTGCCAACAACTCTTAAAGGTATATACTAACTCAGTGACTCGAGTCGCATAGTCATTCGGACTCCTCGATTCGCAACGGCACAAAGTGTAATTCGGGTTCCAGGGTAAAGTGGTCAATTTACCCAATTAACAAGTGGCCTTGAGAGTTTTTTTTAGGATTCGGGTCAATTTTATTACTTAATCATTAGTTTCATTAGTATATACTAAGGCTCGAGTGACTCACGTTCGATTGGTTTGGTCGCCGATTATTTAGACCGTAAAGGGTATTTCTGTAATTTTGCTATCGGTCATCCAAAAATACAATTGGGGCCGGACTCACATTATTTTCAGTCCTTATTTACATTCAAAACCTAATTCTATGGTCGGTCCGTTCGTGTAGTGATTTTAGTGTCGATAGGCCAAAAAGTAAGTAAGTAAGTAAGAGTGGCGTTTTGATAATTATACTCTCCGGTCTCCGAAATTCGGGACCGAGACTTAACCCACACATTATTTAACCCCAATTTTATTATAGCATAGTCAAATTCGTGATTCGACTAGCGGATGTGGTGATTTAAGTGGGTATAGGAGTGGGGTTTCCAGAGAGAGAAAACCCCCAAAAAGGGACTATTTTTTGGAGTGACTTTGGGATCGTTTTCTGTGAGCTACGTAGGTCTCGAGGACGATCCAATCTATCGAGGTTCAAGAGTTAACGTTTATCTATAACTTTTATCTTTTAAGAAACGAATTTTGACTATCCGAACATCAACAAGGGCCCGAAGTTGACAAAAAAATCTGGAAAAATATAAAAAATCAGTGTTCAACAAGGCCGCGAGTCATTTTCATAGCATAATTTTAACACGTTCAAAATATCATAGAGCAAATCCATTATGTCTATGTTTAAGATAAAGTGTTTATGTCAAACTTTCGTCTTTTGAAAAATGTAATTTGAGCAACAAAACATCAAGATTTAAGTCTCCCAAGTTGACACAAAATCTGCGAGAAAAATCCGAAAAAGACAGTTTTCTTAAGTTCGCGAGTGACTTTCGTAATACGATTTCTATGGGTTCCAATAGTCCGAGGGTCGATCCAATCCATCTATTTCGTAGACTAAGTGTCCAACTAGGATTTCAAACATTAAAATCTAGATTAAACTATATAAAACATTAAGATCTAAAACCTCGAACATAAGAAAAAGTATGCGCTCACAATAGTATTTTACCTCTTTCCTTGCCGGAAAGCTCGATGGCTGGACACAGTGGCTCGGCCATGAATACGGCAGTCACAAAAGGGCTCCGGGGCGTCCAAATATGCGTGGTAACGTAGGGGGCGGTGACCATGTGGTGGTAGGATGTGCTGAAAATTTGAAGAAGAAAATAAAGGAGGTGGAGAAGATGAAGGCTAGAATTCTTTTGTTAGAGAGAGAGAGAGATGAAGAGAAATGAGAGAGAGAGCCGTGAGTGAGAGAATTGAGGGGAAGGGAGAATGCCAACAAAAATTGCATGCTTTCATTATTTATGTATGCTTAACATACAAATTGGAAAGAAAAACATATTTAGATTACAGGTTTAATAATTACATGAGGGAAACACTCCCCTTGATTTAAGGAAAAGAAGATTATGATTTGAATCATGTAGATTTTCATCGGTCAAGGGCTTGATCGCGTGCGCGAGTGCAAAATACTACACGATCCCGAGAAACTATTCTGATACCGCTTTTTCAAAAAATATGAAAATAGACCGAGTGACTCAGAAAATTACGAGGATCATTATGGTATGTTTGCATTTCTCATACGAGTATTCGTTGGTAGGCCGGCATCTCAAAACGTCATAAAATTTAACGTTTTAATGAGCGTAGGTTCCGAAATCAAATTTTTCAAATCGAAGAATTAAATATATAATAATCGTAATTATCCACACTATTTTTAAATTTAAATAATTAAATCGGGTCGGGGTATTACATCCTCCCCATCTTAGGAAGTTTAGTTCCCAAACTTGATCTCGGCCAGCACAAGTGTTCAATTAAGTAATTGGTAGCCTAACTGAAATTAATTAACATAGAACATAGTATAACGATTACCAAGAGAGGATAACAATAGTCAGAAGTATTATTAAAACACATCCTTCCAATAAGTGTCAATTGGGAATAATAATGATCGATAGATGTCAAAATAGCTTAAATGCTCATGAGAATCAACCATGATTACAACAAGTTCAGTCCCCTTTGGTCAATCAAAAATACCAATTAGGGTTATTGATTGAAGATGAAGTAGTTGACAATGACAAGATACATCTAACGTAAACCCGAATAATAGGAGGATTGTAACAATCGAAAAAAGAATTTGTAACAAGTGTATTTGCACAGATATAGATGATTTCCCAAAGGAGTATTTGTAACGATTTCGATAACTCGATAACAGTAATGAAGTTGTTAATTTAGAGTGCAAACACATAGCAATACACATGGGCTGCGAAGTCATGCAGACTACCAATAGGTAATTTCGACAGAATCAATTTGAATCAATGGTCCAAAACGAACTCCTTTACGAAACTGGCTGATTCGAAATATGTTGCATATAATACCATTCAAAATAAACGAACCGTTTAAGAACGAAATTGATTGATTTGAAATAAGTGGCATAGAATACCATTCAAAGTAAGATGAGAAATACCACTTATGAGCAATATAAACGACCCTTATGAGAAATAAGTGGCGTAGAATATCATTCAAAGTAAGATAAGAAATACCACTTATGAGCAATATAAACGATCCTTATGAAAAATTTCGGGATTAAGATGACAATCTTATAAGACTTTAGATTAAGCTTGACTCGCAAAGAGTTGGGAGACTTATAACATGGAATCACAAAAATTCGGAATAAAGTTTTAACAATCTGACAAATGTGATAGCTCAACAATCAATGTAATGTATCTTGTACGAAAGACTGTCAAAGAAGTCAACAAGAAGGTTTTAAACAATAGCGGAGTGGGTGATAGCTTATCCAGAATGTGGTTGACACGTCAGTCAATATCTTTACTCGTATTATGTTAAGTAATAATGCCACTTAAAATAATTTCATTTCCAATCACCGGTTGTGTTTACTTATAGTAATCGTAGATCGCCTTTAGCTTGCGATCCTCCATCTGCTTCAATTTGATCTCTCATTTGATTGTCGGTTCCATGATGATTGTCATGCAAAAGCCTCCTTCACCACAAGCTACTATCTTTAACTCCAATTCCTCCATCTCTTTGATTAGTTGTTGTTGTTGAGTAAATAGATTGTTCAACGAGCCGATCACCTTCTGGCTCAACACGCCTGCTACTACGTCAGCATCTCTTGGGTGATATTGATGTCGTAGTCCTTTATCAGTTCTAACCACCTTCTTTTTCTGAAGTTCAGCTCTTTTGGTGTGTAGATATACTTCAACTCTTCTGATCAGTGTAGACCTCGCATATAACTACATATAAGTAGTGGCACCAAATCTTCAAAAAGAATAACCGCTGCAAGTTTCAGATCGTGCGTCAGATTATTCTTCTCGTATGGTTTCAACCGTCGTGAGGCGTAAGCGATAATCATCCCGCGCTGCATCAAAACGCATTTCAATCCTTAGTGCGAAACGTAACTGTAGATGGCAAATCCTCCTGGACCCTCAGCTAACGTGAGTATCTGTGTCATGGTCAACTTCTTCAAATCCTATAAACTTCATTCCCGTTTCTCATTTAAACAAAGGTTCCTCCTTGCAAGTGAGCTTTGTCAATGGTATTGCCATTTTCGAAAAATCTTAGACGAACCTTCAATAGTATGTCGGAAATCCTGGAAACTACAAACTTTTGACGTCATCGTTTGTCTCGGCCAATCACTTTATTCTTCTGGTTGTCCACCGTAATTTCCCCGTCTTTAATAAAGTGGTCGAAAAAAACTACGCTGTTTAACCAAAACTCACGTTTCTTGAATATTAGCATATTACTCGTTCTCCTGCAATGTACCTAATACCATCTGCAGATATGTGAGACCCCGATCCAAAATAAAGAAAGTAGAAAAAAATTGGTGAATTTAAAAATTCGATCGAATTACTCAATGGAAACTTTTCGATAACTATTGGATGAACGAGGGGATATCCCGGAATTATTTAGGGATATTTGAAGTTGGATCAAATCATAATCGGAGACCGAAGGGTGGTTCAATAATTTATTTTAAGCATAAGTGATAACTGAAGATTAAACCAAATATTACTCTAAGGGAATAATCGATCGAGATTAGAGGTCCCTAAAACTAATTTATTTGCTTTACTTTTTTTTACCGAGATACCAAATAAGGTTATATATGATAGTTAATAGTGGAGTGATACATATATTTACTAGGATATTTCCTTTTTACTTTTTACTTTAAGATAGGAATTCATTTGCTTAGTCATATTGAAACTCTTGCAAGGCTGACACCAAGCTGGTTTTGCATTTTCTTCTTTTTACGCTTCAAACTTCCTAATCACTAGATTTTTACATAAGTCCTCCAAGCAGCTCCCATAACCACCGCTACAGCAAATTGTGAGGAAAAAAAAAGAGAGAAAAGAGAAAGAGAAGAGAAGAAGCTTGGAGGCTAAGCAAGCACCACAACTCTACTGAATTTGGTAAAAATCCTTATAATTTCTATCATGGATTAATGTTGGAGCTTAGTTTTCATACTGTGCTAAGTTAGTTTTAGGTGTATATCATCAAATTCAGAGTTTTTTTAGGTTTGAACCGAATCTGTCATGTTAATCTGGTAGCATTTCAACTGCTGCTGTAAGACAGATTTTTCCTCTGACTTCAAAAGCTTCCCTAGACCTCTTAGTATCTCGGATCATCATGAAATTTGGAACACAGCTAGATTAATGTCTTAGTTAACATTTCCGATTTGAATCACTAAATTCTAACGGTTAGATTTGAAGAAATGTCATGTTTGGTAAACTGTGACGATTTTCTACTAGTTCTGTTATACTGAGTTTTTACGTTATTTAGAAGCTATTCCAAGTCTTAGGTTCTTCATATTGAATGTTCCCAACACCCTAAACTACCACCCTGTCAAATTTGGTGAATTTTGGATATGTTTTGATGGGGTTTCCAAACTGATTTCCATCAGCATAAATTTCTGAGAATCTGTCACAAGCTTCACTTTGATGATTTTGAACCTCAAACCTTTTTATTTGACCCCATGATCTCCCAAACCATTTAATATAGATATTCTAATATTAGGAGACTAATTATAACCTTGTATGAGTCTCGATCCATAGCATGAGATATTTTTGTTGATGGATTAAGAAAGTCGGTTACTCGAATTATAAGGAATACACTTGAGGTTTGAGTTTATCTTTAAGCGTTAAACTTTAGTTATTGAGTAAGATATTCTTGATGATATAGGAAACGAGATATAAAGAACGAGAAGTGAAAGTGGTGACATATTAGCGAAGTCCACGAGACATAGCAAGAGGTGAGTTCAAATATGACTTGTTACGTGTATAATTTTAAAAGCATGAAAGCATGAGATATTTCAATGTTATATGTTGTTTTAAGCATGAAAATGCCATGCTAGATCATATTGAATTGTTCATACTTAGACCATGCGTTAATTAAGAAAACATTGATTAATACGTTGATAAGTAGTTCAAACGGTACCCCGACCGCTAGGGGATTAGAATATAGCGAGAGGCGTGAAACAAGGTTGTTAACCACGGCCATTGTGGTTTATGGATGACGTCATTCCACGTATGCGATGATGCATAAGGGGGTAGCTCCCACCTACGAACAATTGGCAACCGTTTAAATTGAACTAAATGAGATAAGCTTGAACAAAGTCCTAGGCTTGACCTTTTGGACTATGCTGTTAATTATGTTTATCAAGATCATTATGTTACATGCATTGTGCATATGAATAACATGGCAAACACGTAGAATTTCATATTTGAATTCACACTAGCGTTGTGCTAATAATGTTGTTAAACAACATACCAGGTTCTGAGGAGGCGAGCCATGGACAGTAGGGAGATAAAGGACTTTTGGATGTATATATTGCATAGACAGTATGTTTAGTTTTGTTTGATCACTAGGACTTGTTCGGCCACCTGTTAGGCTGATATTTTTGAGGATGATGTTATAGGATGTCTGTATGCTCAGTTTAACACGTACACTTCCCTGGTGTTTTGTTTTGAGGTTGTAAATATACGTTTCCATTTACTCTGATTAGTTTTGGCTTAGATTTTTGCATGGCAGGTTGGAGATCCTTAACTGTATTCGTTATAGGCCTTAACGAGATTAGCTCGTTGGCCGATTACTAATCTATTCCAAATTGGAATGGGTCGTGACAAGATGCCCCTCGTGTCACTCTTCGCGTTTTGAGCAAATCAAATTGTCGTCAATAAATATGAATGAAGTTATCTAGGTACACTATGAAAACTTGATTCATCAACTCCATAAAAGCTGCTAGTGCATTTGTCACCCCAAGGGTATTACTAAGAACTTGTAGTGTCCGTAGCGTGTGCGAAAAGCTATCTTCTCAATATCTTTCGACTTCTCCTTGAGTCGATGTTCTCGAACATAAGCCAATCTTAGAAAACGTGCACTCCTCGTAGCTGGTCAAATAAGTCGTCAATTCATGGTAAAGCTACTTGTTCTTGATGATTAACTCGTTCAATTCTCGATAATCGATGCACAATCTCATCGTTTCGTCCTTCTTCTTCAAACAATGGCGCTCCCCATGGCAACGAATTTGGCCGGATCTACACCTCGTCAAGCAACACCCTGCAACTACGTTCTCGTTGTTCCTCAAATCTCCGAGTGCGAGTGCTCGGCCTTGCCTTCGCTTGTTTCTGTTATTCTTGTTTCCATTCCTCTAGGTCCAATTGCTCGTACGCTATCGTTATGGTTGTTGTATCCCTCGATTAGTACTGTGTTTGCTCTCATTCTTTTGCGTTAATCTCGCTTAGTATGTCATGCCTCGTAGTATGTGTCTGCATCCAAGGATATCACCTCGTGTGGTCCTACTCCATGCCTCTCATACGAATCACCACCGGTATATCCTCCATCTTCATTGTCGTTGACACTAAGGTCTATGCCTACAGTACTCAAGATATAGTCTTGCTAGTACTGACTACAAACTTTTCATTATTAAAGTATAGCATTACATAAGTAGTAAGCACGTCATCATAAAATTATACATGTCATGTGCTACTACCGTGTGATCAAATCTATAACTCTGGATTTTAAAGAAAATCCGAAAACTTAGGCTCTGATACCACTGTTGTCACGACCCATCCCGTAAAGGTTAAGGCACGTGACCGGCCATGAGTGAAACTAGTAAGGCCTTTAAAAATAGACTAGTTTAGGGATTTTCTATCAACATATCTGATATCAGAGTGCGAAATAAAATTAACTTTCAGAGTGTGATGTATAAAATAAAGTGCAACAATATAACTCTTATGGGCTTACAAATCATGACTACGGTCCAAATTCCCGACCAATCAACCAAATACATTACAATCAAGAACATGCTACATCAAAACATGCTAAGTCTAGAGATTACAAGAGATACTTCAGTTCCAATATAACTTTGCAGAATTTCAAGCATGGTTAGCATCATTAATTAAAACCTATTGCATCAATATCTTCATTAGCACTAGGTTAGTGTGAGTCTAGATATGACCAGTTTACTAGCTTCCTATATTAACATAACTCGTATTCTTAAAATTCATTATAATCAAATGCCAACATTATATGATATGCGAATCTAGCTTTTAGGTTTGTCCTGTAACCATGCACACTTATCAAATGATCATATTATGTGACGTATGAATCCAGTTTTTAGGCTTACGCTGTAACCATATATGGCAACATTGTATGATCTACGGCCCAATAGTAAATTAGGGAGCGACCCCAAATATATAGCCGGCGTGATATCACCTGTTGGATTACGTGGCTAATAATCCCTACCCTTATTGCTTCACCTCATTGCTAGAATTTTCATCTTCCCCCTAGTGGCCGGGGCACCGTATTGATCTTATAATTATGCCATAATATTTCCATGTTTTCATGATGTCATGATTCTTTTTAGAGTCTTAATATGCCATGCTTAGTCTACTATCAACTCAGTAGCATAGGTATATATATATCAAAGTATGAAATCATTCATTTTTACTGCAGAATGCAAGTAAGCAAGTCATATGTAAGACTCACCTGAAATTAGCCAGTACTCCTTTATATTAACTCGGCCTGATGATCTCTAATTCTCGGATCTATCATGATAAGTAAAAATTACTTATTGCTAGCAACTCTTAAAGGTATATACTAACTCAGTGACTCGAGTCGCATAGTCATTCGGACTCCTCGATTCGCAAGGGCACAAAGTACAATTCGGGTTCTAGGGCAAAGTGGTCAATTTACCCAATTAACAAGTGGCCTCGAGAGCTTTCTCGGGATTCGGGTCAATTTTATTACTTAATCATTAGTCTCATTAGTATATACTAAGGCTTGAGTGACTCACGTGCGATTGGTTTGGTCGCCGGTTACTTAGACCGTAAAAGGGTATTTTCGTAATTTTGTTATCGGCCGTCCAAAAATACAACCGAGGCCGAACTCACCTTATTTTCAGTCTTTATTCACATTCAAAACCTAATTCCATGGTCGGTCCGTTCGTGTAGTGATTTTAGTGTCGGTAGGCCAAAAAGTAAGTAAGTAAGTAAGAGTGACGTTTTTGTAATTATACTCTCCGGTCTCCAAAATTCGGGACTGAGACTTGACCCGCGCATTATTTAACCCCAATTTCATTATAACATAGTCAAATTCGCGATTCAACTAACGGATGTGGTGATTTAAGTGGGTATATGAGTGGGGTTTCTAGAGAGAGAAAACCCCAAAAAAGAGACTGTTTTTCGGAGTGACTTTGGGGTTGTTTTCTGTGAGCTACGTAGGTCTTGAGGATGATCCAATCTATCTAGGTTCAAGAGTTAATGTTTTTCTACAACGTTTATCTTTTAAAAAACAAATTTTGATTATCCGGACATCAAGATCCAACGGCCCGAAGTTGACAAAAAAAATTAAAAAAATCTGAAAAATCAGTGTTCAACAAGGCCGCAAGTCATTTTCGTAGCATGATTTTAACACGTTCAAAACATCATAGAGAAAATTCATTCCGTCTATGTTTAAAATCAAGAGTTTATGTCAAACTTTCGTCTTTTGAAAAATGTAATTTGAGCAACAAAACATTGATTTGATCCTATAAAAACTTTCCATAGTAGTGGTCAATCGTTTCCCCTGTTAAGACCCAACGACTATGAATTATAGAAGTATAGTAAGATATATCAAATCAATGATAGATTTAATCAATCAGGATTCTTCCCAAAAAGGTGTACAGAAATCCTAAGAAGTCATAGGGAAAAATATAATCAAACTATTGCTCAAATCAAGCTCGAGTCTGTTAGTTTCCTTGCCAGCTTTCTGGCCGGATTTCTAGCCGACTTTCTGGCTGAATTTGTAGAAGGCCTGCCGGATAGAAAGCCGAATGGACTTCTGGAAGGCACATATCCATCCTGAGAAACTGCCTCTTTTCTCTTGTAATCTCACGGTGACATATGTTCAAATCATGTATATTAAAACATTAGAATACAAAGGTTTCAATATATATAATGCATTTCGGTTGACATAGTTGTACATTCATTTTGAGTCACCAAACCAAACATCATTAAAAACACTTTTCCTTTCAATCTCCCCCTTTTTGATGATGGCCCACCATAGGCATGCAAAATGAATATGCCAAACCGAGAAGGATTAAGGTAGAAGATATCCAAGTATGAATCCTTAATCATAATGCATTCAACTCATGAAATGCAACCAATCAAAGACCAAAATAAGAATACCACAACAATGTTTGGTCATTAATTCACTTCATGCCTGTTTCTCCCCTTGTGGCATAATAAAAAATAGTAAGTGCCCGAGTAGTAAGAGAATAGCTCAAGAATTTCTACAGATCAGAATATGGAGTATTTCTCCCCCTGAGTTTGCGATCCGGGTGCAAAGCAAATTGGCACAGGTTATGAATAACACATAGATAGCAATAAGTCCATCAAAAAGCCTAATTTAATGATGCGGAAATATGTATCAAACGTTAATGTGCACAAGATGAAACGTCTTACTGTCCAAATATCATCACGGTTGTATAGAATAGTTCCCCCTTTTTGCTCCGGGAAGATGTTGGTTAATAGAGCAACCATATGTAATATCTGATAAAAGGCTTTGCACGAGCTATCATTAGTGATATCACTAACATATGTATAAAAGAGTAAGATATCACACTCATAGATGTTAGAAGTCTGCTTGACTATCTCCTCAAGAATTTGATAGACATATAAGTACACAGAGCTTGCAAAATATCATTATGGTACATAAAACATTGACAACATACTTCTAGAGCTCATATGATAGCAATCACCAGGTCATCACTTATGACATGCACAGGAAATCATGGACCCGAACCATATTACTAATATCATAGAGTGCGAAATATGCAAATCTCAAATTGAGAGTCTAGATTATATGACACACCAGACAATTATATATACAATTTATAGCTCGACGATATGCTGTTAGAATGTAGTCTTCCAAACTCCTTCTTTCATGATCTTTTTGAAATCATCAAATGATATCTTATTAAAATTTATGCACAAGCAAGCATTGATTGTCTTAAGAGAGACATCATCAAAGCTTATAGAATATGCACAATCACCTGACAAGCCATGAAACATAGGATAACCATATAAGTGCTATGGGCTAATCTCGATAAAGAAGAGTGCATAGAGTCATATTATGATCATGAAACACTTCAACTAAAACACTTCTTCATTTTCATTTTACATATCAATTTCAACTAAAACACTTCTTCATTTTCATTTTACGTATCAAACTTTTTAAAGATTCACTTGAAGAAGGATAAAGTTCTAAAAATATGTGTACGCTATCAATTAACAAGTCATCTTTCTGGATAGAGAGAGTCTGACCAATTTTATTTTTAGGTAGGTTCAGATCATCCGGTCTTTGAGAATCCAAGATTCGACATCTTTTTTTTTTTAATTTTTAGAATGCGTAGTTTTAAGTTTAATATTTAATTGTGGCTTAATCGTAATGGATTGGAACGTTGGGACTCGATGCAAGAGTTGTAGTAGTTCGAGGGAGGTTAATGTAATTAATCCAATTATGAGTATAAAAAGATTAGGAAACCCTAAAATCAATTTATATTAAAAATACGTAGCTTTTTTCTTAAGGAGATCTCTAAACCCTAAAAGATTGAGAAGAGAGAACGGGTGCCTAAATGAAAGATTCGTGTAACGCGATCAACTGGAGAGTTGTAGAGGATATCGAGAGCTTTGCATAGAGTCTGAGAACAGCATTATACATGGAGTATTCGTAGGTCTTTCGACTACTTTACCGTTTCTGTATTTTTATCGTTAAACGTAGAATTTCATATTTTGTATGGATTTTGGGATGATTTGGACCGTTAGGTCGTGGAAACGAATGTTGAAATGAAGTTATTTTGTAAAGAACAGAATCTAGAAAAAATAGAGCACTGCGATAATCTGATTTTGAAAGAATTTCGTTAGGGTGGTTCTAAACTCTAAAATTTCAAAAAAAATTACTGAGTGTTGGATTATTTGTCTACTATGTTGGGTTAGAATTTCAAAGCCTAATTCAACATATATAATTCTACAAAAATCCGTGATCGAGCTGCAGTAGATTCGTGCCCGTGTAGGCTACACTGACACACTTCGGTAAAACTAGCATAACTTTTAGTACGGGTATCGGAATTACGTACTGTTTATTTTGTTAGAAGCTAGACACATAGATCTTCAAAACAATATATGTTTTGCATCTTATTTTTACTCAAGCAAAATTAGTTTTTCGATTGAATTTGACGAAACAGTTTTGGTGTCTCAAAATAGGGTATCCAATTTTAAACTGACACGAATATATTGTCCAAATTCTATTTTTGACCTATTACGTTTCATTTGAAAGTTTGAAGAGTGTCGTTTCTATTGACATTACACCCAATGTCTCTACTTATAAATTATAATGTTTTAGAATTTTTAACGGTAAACCTGACTATATAGCTTTATCTACTCAAGTAATCTATTGAAAAATAGAATTTGAATTTGTATACACTGGGCCTGTTTCTTGCCTTTCATTTCACATAAAGTTATTGTTTGAGTCTAATTTTGACTGGTAATGGTACATATGAACATGCATGGACATTAGACTTCAGGTTAGGGATTTTTTCTCGATATGAAAGCCCGTAAACTCGACATGGGAGTCTTTGCGATTCCTCCGGTGAACGACCGTGAAACAATCGGGTAAAGAGATGGCCCGACGGTCGGAGCAGCTCGTGAACTCTATGATAGGGTCCCCAAAGTGGGCTGCCCGTGGTGCAAAACCGTTAAAATTATGCATGAGTCACATGAGAGCATGATAGTGTTATGAATGTTTAGTCGATGGTTTATATTATCGTTATGCATATTATATTGTTGATGCGAGCATGCTTTACTCAATATGTTGACGTTTTCAATATGACTTCCTACTTAAGCTCCGGCTTATGTCTTTTCTGTAAACTAATAATTTACAGGTGATGACATGGAACCAAAGGCTTAAGCTCTACTTATGAAGATGGTTCAGCATGCTTAGTTGAATTTTCTATTTTAGAGATATTTTTATGTTTAGCAGTTCAATTAGAAGTATTCATGTTTAGATTATTCATTTATTCAGGCACTGTGGGCCTATTTTTGGTTAGTTCGAATTTGATTCAGACATGACGGATTACTTGTTCTTTGATAATTAGATATCATTTATTGGGATTTAATTTAGTTTATTAATTATAGTTATATTAATTTTTTGTTTGAGTTATTCCATTGCTTATTTCATACCCTAGAAGTTTGGGGTGTGACACGGTCATACGTCCGGACTCAAGGCCGCTTGACAAGCCGGTCATCCGGTTGTGGATCCAGTCCATAATTCAGAATATGCTGTAACCCATCTCTATTTTTGAACAACTCAATATGCCTTATGTGTACGAAAACAGAGTAAAAATAGAGTGTTCTAAAAAATTTTGATGAAAAATGAATACCTAAGATAATTTAGATCATCAAAATCGACATGCATGATTCAAAGTCAACTCTTATAGGAATCAAGGTTAGCAATGTTACATTCAAGTCATAAAATCATATCAGCCTATTACAATATATGAAGGATGGAAACTTCTCTCAGTTGGAATTTCCCAATTCTAATATGTCGATAAGGTTTTTGTGAAGTTCTTCTCCTCTTGAGGTACTGTAATATTTTGATGATAAACTCCATTAACTGCATTCTTGTGAGTAACTTTACATCCTCGAGATCATCCTTCAATATTCTATTAACAACTTTGCACAACTGTTCGTCAGTGGATTCTAGGGATGGAACGCCCAATGATATATGTATATCAAGAATAAGATCACTTCGAATCCATGGAATAAAAAAGAAAACTAAATTTGGATCACATAATGCATATTCAATTATTCTCATCTATTCTCGATATGTTCTATGCTCTACATGCAATGATAGATGAGATCTGTTATACCTAATTGCATACAAGAGTAATCTAAACTTGACGCTATTAAAAGAACCACTTTATGAAGTTCTACCAAAGCACATGCTATAAGATAAATTGTAAGGACCCGGAAAATTCGAGTTTTAAAATAATTATTTGAAAGTTTATTTTGGATAAATAAAATGAATTTAGTGTGGTAATTACCGGATTATGATTCTAGGAACCGAGCCCGGAGTTCTTTGTGTTATTTCGTGCGCGTATCCTCACTTAGCAAATTATGTGGGTACCCTTGGGAGGTTAAAAGATTAGATTTTAGAGGGGGAAAGGAAACTCCCCCATTTTACCCCAAAACCTCTCTCACTCCCCCTTGAGCTCTCACCTCTCTCTACCCAAGTCCACAAATTTTCCTCACCATTTCCGAATCCCTCGGAGATTTAGGAGCTTTGCACCGTATTTAGCAAGGACTTGAAGTTGGATCGTGGATTGAAGCTCAGGAGGTGCGGATTTGAGCTTTGGAGCACCCACCGAGCTAGGGCTTTCATCTTTGGACCAAAACTTCCACTTCGAAGCTTGAGGTAGGGATTTCTATCTTCTATTATGTGTATGTAATGTGTTTTGGTGCCTGTTATGTGGTAGATTTGTAGTTTGGTGCGAAGTGGATCGAGTGAAAATCTAGAAATCGCGATGATTTCTGCACAGGTAGCGCTTCCTGGTTTTTGGTGTAGCGCTCCTGGTGATTCTGGACGTAGAGGTAGCGCTACCTTGTTTTTGGTGTAGCGCTACCGAGGGCTTGAGGGTAGCGCTACCTTGTTTTTGGCGTAGCGCTCCTGGGGCTTCTGGAATGAAGACTCTGGTTTTTGATATTCTGATTTTATGTCCGTGGTGTATTACTTAGTGGAACACTATTAATCGGTAGTTTGACGTGAGTACGGATTGTTGGGAATTATTATGTGTGATTGAGATGATTGAATGTGATATGCATTCTATTGACTTAACATAAGTCGTTGTGAATGATAAATGTAACACTAGCCTCCATCGGGAGCGGTGCTAGGGAAATAATGAGACTAGCTCCCGGTCGGGAACGTGCTAGGAGACGCCATGAATTGGCATTGTCTAGCCTCCGTTGGGAGAAGTGCTAGGGTATAAACTATCCTGACGACATGAAACGGCATTGGCTAGCCTCCGTTGGGAGATGTGCTAGGACATATGTACGACCACTGATTTGGCACGACACGATGCCTTGTCTGGCCTCCGTTGGGAGAAGTGCCAGGGTATGAATATCTTGACTTGTGTAATTGTATTTGAAAGGCATTAGATGTGAGAATTGGTTGATCGTGATATGTGGTTGTTGTATGTGTATTGACGAACGACGAAATGTCATTCGTGTGGTTGTATACGACTTACGAAAGTGATGCATTGTTATACCATGATAATTGTGCATACCATGCATATCACATATACATAATCTTGGCATAGATTTTCCTACTGGGCTAGTAGCTCAACCCCTCCATTTTCAGGTACCGTTGCGGAGGAGTAGCATGGATTGTTTGGCGTGCCATCTTTTGATTAAGACTAGTGGAGAAGATGTTTAGTATCTGCATGAAAAATCTTTTTGGGGTAGATGCAACATAACTTCATATGTATTTTGTTAACTCAAGTGGGATTTCTCATCTTTTGGAAACTTAGGAATTATGTAACTTGGGCCGATAGTGCCCCTTGACTTTGGAAATGGAACTTTATGGAGTTATGAGTAATATTTTGTGATTTTAAATTATATGGAAATTTGGGGCGTGACATAAATTCATGAAGTGATCAATAATAGGTATGTTATAGAGTGGTTATCTCAAAGAATAAGATGTATCCAAAAGAATGCTCAATAAAATAATCCATATATCATGACATATCTATTTGTGATCATCAATATTTATTCTACAAGTCATACATGTCACCAATTCCAAGAGTATGCCAAGTTAGGAATAATAGGCCATACTATACTACATATATGGTAGATGGTATCACAAGTCATATGCGAATGTAAGGGTGACATGAAATACCAATTTCCAAGCATTTATACTACTTTGATGCATCTGTAGGATAAGCATTTGTTCTCTTTGACCATTGCTCTATCCTTCCCTTGTATTGACATGTTCTTCCTTTGGGTCTTGGATGTCGAATCCTTGATGTTGAGCATTGACAGTTATACTTCTTCCCATTTGTATCCAAACCTCTTGTTATTGTTGTCGAGATTTATACTTCCATTCTTGTGCTAGCTTTGGAGAAAGGAAATTTTCCTTCCTTCTAGGTTGATACCTAGATTGTCTCCTATATGAATTCCACTTGGAATTATATATGCCTTTGGGTCCTTGAGTTCTGCATGTAAACATTTGTCCTTCGGTACCCATTTCCATTTGGGTCCTGACTTGTTAGCCTTTCTTTTAACGCAATTACTTCGAATGTGACCAAGCTTGGAACATTAATGACATCTAACATTTGTAAAGGACTTGCTTGATATAGAACAGTTTGATATGGTCGTTTTGTGCGACATATTTAAACTAGTAGATGCATTAAATCCAACTCTAGACTGATTTTCAAAATCCATTTGTTTGATAGTCAAGGTGTTTAGGTTTTTTGATTTTCCGATAGGCTTTTCACACTCATTCTCTTTTTATTTCAATGAAGTTTCAAGAAATACAATTCTATCTTTTAACGTAACAACTTCATTTTCTAAAGAAGATACTTTCATTTTGAAATCAATTGTATTCAAGACAAACTTCTTTGATTCATTATAGAGTTCTTCAAAGGCATCATGGATGTTTTCATTATCCGAGGTATAGTCACCATCATATGCACCATTATTTTCATCTAAAGAAGCGATAAAATTGAAATCACATACCTCGAAGTCAGAGACATCTGACTTGTTATCATCCCATGTAGCTAAAGCCTTTTTCCCTTTGTGCTTAACTCAGCAATTGATGGCTGTGTCCAATCTTATCGCAATTGAAGCATCTCCTATTTTTTGTTTCTTGATTATACTTTGAACTTCCTTCTCTACTCTTTCTGATGAGTCTTCTGAATTTATTTGTGAGTAGGGTCATCTACTCATCATCATTGTTCTCTTCCTCTTTCGTAGAAGTTTGAAACGCAATGTTCTTTTTGAATTTTTCTTCTTCTTCTTCATCTTCCATGTTTAACACGATTTCATACTTCACAAGTGACCCGATCAATGCATCTACGGTTAAGGTTCTCAAATCTTTCACTTCCTCAATAGGAGTTACCTTTGGTCTCCATTCCTTCGGTAATCCCTACAAAACCTTTCTCACGATTTTCACGGTAGGAATTTCTCGACCAAGCGAGCTTAGACCATTTATAATATCCATAAGACGAGTAAACATTTCAATGATAGTTTCTCCAGATTTCATTTTGAACATTTCATATTTATGGACTAAGGTGCTAATTTTAGAATCTTTAACTTGATTGTTTCCTTTGTGTGTGAGTTCTAATGTGTCCCAAATTTCTTTTGCAGTTTTAAGAATAGAAATACGATTATATTCTTCTGGTCCTAGTGCATGATAAAAAGCATTCATTGCTTTGGAATTTAACGTGTACCCCAGTTTTTCATCTCTCGTCCATGTGGACCTTGGCTTGATTGTTGTCTCACCTCTTTCGTCTATTATGGTTCGTAGATTATAGACTTCTTCCACAGTACTCCATAATTCAAAATCCATCGAATCGATGAATATTCTCATTTTGTTTTTCCAATATGCATATTGTGTACCGTTGAAGTATGGTGGTCGATTTACAATGCCTCCTTCGATATGTGTTGAGGTTGAGGTTGACATAGGATCTCCTTCCGGTTGTAATGCCGCCTTTTGAAGGTTCCAAACTCTGATACCAATTGATAAGTCACATAGAGTGGGGTGAATAAGTGGACTTTCCTTTTTTCTATTTTCAATCAACTCAAACAAATGATTAAGCGCAATAAGATAATAGAATGAAAAGAGGGTACTGAAAATAAGTAAATAAGGAGACAAAGATTTTTATAGTAGTTGGGCGACGTGCTTAGTCCACTCTTAGTGATTGTTCCCTTGAACAATCACCATTTCCACTTTGATCCAATACTTAAACAGGGTTGGTTTATGAGGCCAACTCCTCTTTTACAATCACTCTTACCGATACATGCAGACTGGTACACTAACTTGATACGCACATACCAAGCACTCAACTTCTCTTTGTAATCGATACACGCAGATCGATGCCACTCCTTGGTACAAGCAGACCAAGTTCTTCTAGAAACTTTTCCTCGCAACTAGTATACACAAACTAGTGCAAGGCTCGCAATGGATCACTATAGTAAAATACTTCTGAATAAAAACACAACGAAAAGATAGTGAAGGAACCCTATCTGAATCACAGTGGAATGGATTCACTCTCTCACAAGGTAGGATTGGTGGTGTGTGGATGTATCCAAGAGGATATACAAGTGAAAGACTTTTCTCTGAGGTAGATGTTGAACAGTGAACTTCTCAATGTTGTAGCTTATTCAGTCGTTGTTGTTTTTTCTTCCAACGGTCCTTTTTAAAACAAGTTCCAGTATCACACTGATTTGGTGATCCTCCCAATCTAAATCTTTCGTTCACCTTCTGATTTGCTCTTGTAACAACTTTCCATAGCAGTGGTCAATCGTTTCCCTTATTAAGACCCAATGGCTATGAATTCTAGAAGTATAGTAAGATATATCAAATCAATGACAGATTTAATCAATTAGGATTCTTCCCAAAAAGGTATATAGAATTCCTAAGAAGTCATAGGGGAAAATATAATCAAACTATTGCTTAAATAAAGCTCGAGTCTGTTAGTTTCCTTGCCGGATTTCTGGCTAGCTTTCTGGCCGGATTTCTAGAAGGCCTGCCGGGTAGGAAGTCGGATGGACTTCCGGAAGGCACATATCCATCCTGAGAAACTGTCTCTTTTCTCCTGTAATCTCACAGTGACATGTGTTCGAATCATGTATATTAAAACATTAGAATACAAAGGTTTCAATATATATAATGTATTTTGGTTGACATAGTTGCACATTCATTTTGAGTCACCAAACCAAACATCATTAAAAACACGTTTACCTTTAAATCTCAACAATATGGTTATATTGAGGTGTTCTAGGAGCTAGGGATGGCAACCGATTGGATCGGGGGTGGATGTTACTGTCTAGATCCCTGATCCCCAAACCTATATCTAATCTCTATCCCCATCCCGATCCCCGAACGGGGACTATTTTTGCCCTCCACCCCCGCCCCGAACGGATAACGGAAATCTCCAAATGGAGATTGGATATCCAAAAATAAAAAAAACTACATTAGTAATTACTTAAAATTTAAAATAATTCTCATTTTCATCCAAAAAATAACAAAAGAGAGTAAATAAAAACATGCAAATTTTTAAGCAAAAGTCATTCATTTTTTACAATCTAAAATATTTCAAAAACAATAACATCGTTCCATAAGTTTCAATCCTAATAAAAATAATTAAATGTACTCAAGAATATTGTCATTGAGTCCATTAAAGATTGTTGTATTCCCCCGCCAATTACAAAACATGGTTATTTTCTCTTTCTCCATACAAACCTATTACGTAAAAGGGATAAAATATCATGGGGCGGGGCTGGAGGTGGGGATCGGGGTGGAGACACCTAACCCCGAATCCTACCCGGTCCCCATTTTTTAAAAAAATTTATCCCCGAATCCTACCCGATCCCTAAAAAAATTCCCTAATCCCCTATTGATTCGGGACGGGGAACGGGTAAGAGCGGATTGGATCAGACGAGATTGCCATCCCTACTAGGAGCTGAGAAGTTATGACCAATACCACAGTCATCTCAAAACTTCTCAAATGAACCATTTTCAAGTTTTTGACCTTGATCAATTCTAATATTTGAAATTGCAAAACCTTTTCATTTGAAGATGCCTACAAAATATAGTAAATGCTAGAATGGCCTCATCTTTATGAACAAGAAAATCAGTCTAAGTGTATCTAGAAAAATCATCAAATACTACAAGTATGTATGAGTTATTGCCAAGGCTTAATATTCTAGAAGGATCAATTAAGTTCATATACAATAGCTGTAATTGCCTAAAAGTAGAAACACCATTCTTGGATTTGAAGGAAACTTTTGTTTCTTCGCCTTGTTGACATGTACTACATAACTTGTCATTTTCAAATGGTAATTTTGGTTATCCATTGACAAGTTCCTTTTTAGAAAGTTTTGAAATTTGCCAAAGCTTTCTATGTCATAATCAACTATCATTGTTAATTGTAGAAAATGGCTACTAATGATGAAGATAAATTAATTTGGTCAAAGGCATAATATTTTCATGTCCATGGCTAGCAAAAAGTACTTGGTTGTCTATGATAATTTTTATAATCCCTTCAGACTTTTCAAAAATAACTCTATTTTATTTGTCACATAATAGATCAAAACTAAGTAAATTATACTTTAACCCATCAAATACTAAAATATTTTCAATAGGAGAAGGACTTTTATCGATACTTTTTTACTAATAATTTTTCATTTGTTGTTGTCGCCAAAGTCACATACCCGTCGTCTTTGTCTGCAAGGGCCGAGAATATTGATTTGTCTCAGTCATGTGTCAACTACTGTTCAATACCATTGTTCCATTTTAGACTTGGAGCAAAGACATGCTTACAATGACACATGAACTGTTGATACCGTTACCTAATCCAAGTAGGTCCGGAAATGTTAGTGCCAATAGTTTTAGGGATCCAAATGATCTTTATTTCCCTTTGAGTACATTTCTTAATATTGAAAAAATATTGAGTGTGACCGGTTTGATTGCAGTAAGTGCATGGGGCATGAGCTGCATTTGAGGTGAAAATTAATTAATGTATTTTAAAAAAAAATTTGTTTTGAAAAAAGGTTTGCACCGAATACCAGCTTTGTCAAAAATAATATTTTGCGCAAAAATAATTTGTACAAATTTTATTTTCCTAGGATGAATTTACAAACTATTTTTCACAGGCCATGATTCTTTTATTTTAGAATCAAGTTTTTATTTTTCAAATCATTAGCTCTTTAAGATTGTAACTCATCAACATTGTTTGGTAGTTCTTCAGAAAAGATAGTATCAGAATATACCTCATCATCTTCCAATGCCATAAGGTAGAGGATAATGTTGTCAAAGTTGAAGTGAGTGTCAAAGTTTTCATCTTTTTCTTGTTTAGTTTTCAGGCATAGGTTTGCAACCTCATCATTATCTGTTTCTTTAGAGGAGCTATTAACATCACTTTCTCCCAAAGATGTTACCTTGCATTTTAGCTTTTGTTTTTTTGATAAGTCTATTGAATCTTTTGGTCAAAAAGGCAACCTCCTCATCACTTGGATATTTTTTTCTTCTTCGTCTTGATGTGCACATGATTTGAAGGCTATCATCTTCATTTTCTTGTTGTCATCTTTTTCATTTGTCATCATGTTTTTTTCAGGGGTCAAAGGTGATTCCAATAACTCGTCAAGAGTTAGCACTGACAAATCTTTTGCTTCTTATATTGTGGTCACTTTTGGTTCTCAATTCTTAGGTAGGCATCTAAGAGTTTTCTTGACCATCTCTGCATTAGAGTACAGTTTTCCAAGAGAGTTTAATCCATTATACTGCTAGTAAATATGGTAAACATGGTAGAATGGATTGATCATGATTTATTTTGAATAACTCATATTTATGAATTAACATACTGACTTTTTATTCTTTAACCTAGTTTATTCTTTCATGTGTGACTTCTAACCTAGTAATATTACATGTAGAAGTATGATTGAATTCTTTAGCATCTAATGCACAATATAAGACATGTTTGGCATTGGCATTGAGTTGGACCATCCTTTTGTCAATTTCATTCCATTCAGCACCGAGCTTAAGAACTCTTAATCCCTCTTCAATTTTAGTAGGCAATGTAGATCCTTTACAGATAATTGACAGAGGTCATACTTAATGGATTGAATGAATATTAACAAGTTAGCCTTAAATTATTTTAGTCATTACTTGAAAACAACGGAGGGCTGTTGGTCAATTGACCTTCAGACTAGAAGGTGCTAGTGGTTGCCATAGATCTACTCTAAGATGGCAAAGTCTAGTTATATCGAGTCCTTACTTTGATACCAATTTTTACCCAAAAAGCAACCCAAGCTGGGGTTTAATTGGGCTTATAAAATTTTGGCTAATAATTAATTGCGAAATATGCTAACTAATTATAGATAAATGCTTGAAAATAAAAATAATTACATAAAAAGAGTAAGAGAGCGAAAGTGCAAACAAATATAGTGGTTCGATTAGAGCTTATCATTGTCCTAGGAGTCACTGTTTTACTATCTAAATGCAAATAACTTTGGGTGCCGAACAAATTCATACGGTAATATTCCACTTGCTAGCTTTCACTAGGAGCTAGCCGAACCACCAAGTTTAACCCCAAACTTGGATAACCATGTTTTCTATAAATTAAAAAAAAACCAAAATTTGCAATACAAAATCTTGGAGAAAAATATAAATAGTGCTTTTTTCTTCCTAGAGAACTCAATTCAAGTTCTGTCTAGAATTTTCACTCAAAATATGAATATAGTTGATAGAACAAGGTGAGAAGAAATTGAAGAATTATAGGAGGTTTTGTTGTAGGCTTTTCTCTTGGTGCAATATTCTTCTTCTGCAGTATATATAGGAGTGAAATGAACGATGAAAGCATAACGGTAACAAAACATGGAATTAAATGAGGCTTGATCCAATATCTTCCAAAATTACAACTTATCTTCCATAATGTATTCTCTGAACGTTGAGCCAAAATCCCCAACACTAAGGGGATAAAAAATGCTCTAAATTGAAAATCAACCAAAATCAACTTCCGGGTTGCATACCAGTCCGACAGGTCAAAGTAGTTCAACCGGTCAAGATATATGGTCTGACCGGTTAAGAGTTCTCTGCAAGGAAATTTCGGCAACCTATATGGCTGTTCTATTCCAACTTTAACATCTCCAAACCTTCCAAATCATCTAGAAAACTTTAACAACAACCAAGCTACCCACCCCTAAGGTCTATTTCCAAGAATTATGAACTTCATGAAGTAGAAACAAGGATATGATTCATTTACTCCAAAATCCTATAACAAAACTAGAAGTTGAAGATGACCCTTGCAATGGTTTATTCTTCCTCTCTCTCCAAGTTCCAAATAACCCTCAAGAACAATGATTAAAGCAAAAATCAACACCTTAAATCTCTAATCACAAGATTTTTGTAACCAAGAATCCAAATAAATGTTCAAATTACTCACCGTTAAATCTTTTCGAAGCAAACCCTACAAACTCCAAGGTTAAAGATGACTATGGTAATGGCAGTAACCTCGTCACTCCTTCTTGTCTCTTAGGACTCCAAATTGCTACAAGGTACTCTCTCTCTCTCAAAATAGTAAACGTGAAATGGAATGAGAGGTTGGATCACCACTTAACAAAGTGAAGAATATGTCGAGTACTCCTACTAGGTGTCAACATCACAAACTCAAGGTGACAAAACACCACATGCACCTGCAAACTCCTTAATGTTTAACAGCTAACCTCAAGGTAAAATACTATGGTGTAGCCCATGCCATGGGCCTAAATTTACACCTTACACCTAAAATCACACTATAGCCCCTCAATGTTCAATCAAATCCCAAAATACTAATCATGCGCTTATTAAATATCCGAAACCAATTCTCGACCTCGAATCAAAATCTCAATAGATCCTGAACGAAACTTTCTAATTAGGATTTTTTCTTAGTTCTCCAAGTTAGGGTCGGAGTCTGACATCCACCCCACATTAAGAAGTTAGATTCCTAAACATGTTCACAACCATCACACTTAATCAATAGAATGATGTGTAGTTTATTTGAATCAACAACATATGAATTAACACAATAGAGATAGGCTCATTCTTCAAAGATTGACAGGGTTGAACTTAGGGAGTTACAAAATTGTGATTGATAGCAGTACAAAGATCATTATGATGAAGAGAATAATTCAAGTTTGGAACTGTGAGGACTCGAGGTTCGATTTTTTTTTTTTGTATTATTATTAGTATTATTTGAAAACTCGTAGTTTTGAGTTTAATATTTAATTATGGCTTAATCGTAATGGATTATAATGTTGGGACTCGATGCGAGGTTTGTGATAGTTCGAGGGAGTCAATATAATTAATCTAATTTTAATTATAAAAGGGTTAGAAAATCCTAATCTTAGTTTTCATTTAAATATTCACAGCTTTTTCTAAACCTCACTAAACCTTAGTTTTGATTAAACAGGACGAATGAGCTAGTAGACAGAAGATTCGTGCAACGAGATCAACTAAAAAGTTATAGAGGGCGTTGAGAGCTTCGTATAGAGTCCAGGATCAACTGAGCACGTGGAGTATTCGAGGAGTTTTCAATCACAACTATAAAATTTTGCATTTTTATCGAATAACGTAGGATTTCATGTTAATTTACATTGAGATGTTGCATAGATCGTGTTTAGTTATATGGTATGTATGTTGTTTTGGCGTGTGATCAAATCATGCATGATCTATGTTATTTTCGAGCATATTGGACAGTTAGGTTACAGAAACGAAGGTAAAAAATGAGGTCTGTTTGACAGAATATAATCTAAAAAATTACCTAGGCCGCTCGAGCAAGGTATAAGCTACTCGAGCATCCTATTTAATTTTTCAACGGTCTGTTTCGAACAGTAGATTGGTTTTGACCACTTGAGCGAGCTCCTGACCTCTCGAGCGACTTGTAGAATAACAAAATATTCTGATTTTAGTTTTCGGCTTGTTTCTTGCCTTTTGTTCTATTTATAGCTACTATTTAAGTTTGGAATTAATTATTATTGGTACATATGAGCATGCATGGATGTTGAATATTGGGTAGGAGATGGCCTGACGGTTGGAATAGCCTGTGAACTCGACTTGGGGTCTTTGTGTTTTCTCCAGTGAAAGACCGCGAAACTACTTGGTTAAAAGGTGGCTTGATGGTCGTGGCAGCCCGTAAACTCTATGATAGGGTCCCCGATGTGAGCAGCCCGCGGTGTAAGACTGTCAAAAAATTATGCATGAGTCGCATATTGATCATGAGAGTGTTGTGAATGTTTAGTCTATTATGCATATTATATTGTTGATGCAAATTTGCTTTATTGAATGTGTCGATATTTTCAGTATGACTTCCTACTCGAACTTCGGGTTATATTTTTTTATAAACTAACAATTTATAGGTAATGACGTGGATCCTAGGTCTTAGACCTCAAGTTTGAAGTTGACAGTACATGCTAGTTAGGATGTACTTTAGCAATAGTACATTTATCTTTTAGATGTTTCAGATTTGATTTGGCTATTTGGGCATTGTGGGCCCGTTTTATTAATTTACGTTTAGAATTTGAAAGGTTGTTTATTTATTTATTGTAACACTTGATTAGTGTATTTAGAGATTTACTTATTGGAGTTATGCCTATGTTGAGTTTTATTTTTGTTGTTCCATTGCTTATTTCATATCCTAGAAGTTTGGGGTGTGACAACTTGGTATCAAAGTATGGTTTAAATACGTAGAGTCCATGGAATAGGGTCCTACGATGGTTATGTATTTATGTGGAGTTGTATCCTGAGGGTGTCATACATTGTCTTTGGACGTCCATGTGATTGCTCATGAAATCTGATAAGAAGAGACGCCTGATCACTGTTTTTTTTGGTTGGAGGTCCGAAAAAGGTAATTGAAAATCCGAGTGTATGTCTTTAGGGCACTTCTCGATAAGTGCTTATCTGATTATGTGCTTACATGTTTACCTGGTATCTGATATTGTTGTTGATGGTTGTTGATGTCTTTTTGTGTCGTAGGAGTATGTCGCCAGGTCAAGATTGAGGTAGAGGCAGGAGTAGAGATAGGAATGGTGCATCAACAGGAGCACCCGAACCAGTATATGTGGATGACTTAGTAAGTGTGATGGCTGAGACTTTACAACATCTAGTTTTGCATCTGTTTACAGCTTAGAGGTTAAGTTGTTAGATTCTGTTGTGTTTGTGGAGACACTTGTTGGTGATACCATGATTCTCGTGTGTGTCGATAGTGTGAGACTGTGAATGTCGACCATAGTTTACTATTTAATTTGATAGTGTTAGATATGACAGATTTTGATATCATCTTGAGTATGGATTGGTTGTTGTTCTATCGAGGTAGAATGATTGTTTGTACTATGTGTGGTCATTGTTTTCAATTCTTTGGTGATAGTGGTGTTGTCAATACTGTTGTTTACAAGTTGTTGGGATAGTGAAGATATTGGTCACCTTTTGTCGTGCTTTGGAAGATGAGGGCAGTGAGAGTTAGGATGTTTTAACACTTATACTATGTGATTTTCTAGACATTTTATCAGAGGATATAGTGGAACCTTTTCAATGAGAGGTGGAGTTGTGATCGATCTTATGCCAGTGATTTCTTCTATTTTTGAGACACCTTATCAGCTTGTTTTGCAGAAATTGAAGGAAGTAGAGGTGTAGCCTTAGGAGATTATTAGACAAGGGGATGTAGATCATGCAGGATAAGTATGCTGAATATTCTAAGTACGAGTTCTGGTTCGTGTAGGTGATGTTTTTAAACATGAAGTATCAGGGGATGCAGTTATAGTAAATTCGTTCTAGATTGTTGTCAAGTTGACTTGAAAGCGACTAAAGTGTGTGTTTGAGATTTATAATCATTTGAGTTTGGTAAGTTGTTAACAACGCTTTGTTGGGGATTTTGCAAGGTTGATTGTGCCAGTGCTAAATCTTAGTTGGAAGAAAATCGAGTTCAAATGAAATAAAACGTGTGAGCCTTTATTCCAAAAGTTACGAAGAGGTTGAACTTGGCACCAGTTTTGGTGATACCTAAATGAGATGTGAGTTACTCGGTTTACTGCAATGTGTCTATAGATGGGTTCTCTGGACTAATTAGGTTTGAGATTTGTGGGTAGAGTTCTTATTTTGAATACATGTTGTGAGGATATACTCCGTGAGTTTTACCATTCTTGTCTAGTTGTGCAATTGTGTGGTACAGAGATGTGTCAAGACTAGAGACAACAATATTGATAGAGAGGTATGCGAATGGGTTGGGAAGATGATATTCGTGTAAAGAATGACCAGTGAGGATTTTGAATACTGGGAAATAAGTTTTGCATAGGATGACGATTCCATTGGCCTAAGTTTTGTGATGTTGCTATTGGGTGGAAGAGGTTATTTAGGAAGAAGCAAGACTGAACTTGTTTATTGTACTGGAGACGTTAGGAGACCAAGGTATATTTCGTGGTATTCCATATGTACTAGTATCTTGATATAGTTGTGTTGTATTGGGATATTAGTTTGCATTTATTTGAGTTCTAGGATTAGAGTTGTCAGATTGTCCCAGATGGGTAGTGATACCTATTGATATGAGGTGATCCTTTGTAGTCTTGTAGGTCACGTCAGGTTGGGATAGATGATCATAACTTAACCTTTGACCTGGTGGTGTGAGATAATGGAGTTGGTATTTGGAGGTATGGAGGGTGGATGGTATTTTCATTTGTGGGAGATCGTAAAGATGTACATTGAGAGTCATTCTTAACTTGGAGAGCAATTTCAAAGATGAAATTTGTTAAGGGGAGAAGATTGTGAGGACCCAAGGTTCGACATTTTTCTATTATTATTGTTAGTATTATTTGAGAACTCGTGATTTTGAGTTTAATATTTAATTATGACTTAATCGTAATGGATTAGAATGTTGGGACTTGAAACAAGATTTGTGATAGTTCGAGAGAGGTTAATGTAATTAACCTAATTTTAATTATAAAAGGGTTAGAAAACCCTAATCTTAGTTTTTATAAAATATTCATAGCTTTTTCTAAATCTATCTAAACCCTAATTTTGATTAAAGAGGAAGAATGAGCTAGTAGACAGAAAATTCGTGCGACGAGATCAACTAGGAAGTTGTAGAGGGCATTGAGAGCTTTGCATAAAGTCCAGGATCAACTGAGTACGTGGAGTATTCGAGAGATTTTCAATCACAACCGTACATTTTGCATTTTTATCGAATAAGGTAGGATTTCATGTTAATTTACATTGAAATGTTGCATAGATCGTGTTTATTTCAATGGTATATATATATATATATATATATATATATATATATATATATATTATTTTTGGCATGTGATCGAGTCATGCATGATCTATATTATTTTCGAGCATATTGGATAGTTAGGTTTCAGAAACAAAGGTAAAAAACGAGGTCTGTTCGACAAAACAGAATCTGAAAAATTACCTAGGCTGCTCAAGCGACTTCTTTAACTTTTCGGTAGTCTGGTTTGGCCGCTCGAGCGACCTTTAGAAAAACTAAATGTTTCGATTTTAGATTCGGCTTATTTCTTGCCTTCCAATCTATTTTTTACTACTGTTTAAGTCTAGAATTGATTATTATTGGTATATATGAGCATGCATGGAAGTTGAATACTGGGTACACTACAAGAAAAAACATGTTTGGTGACATGAAAAAATGTCACCCAAGATCTAGTTTTTGTCACCTATTATTATTGGTGACACCTTCGTGACATAAGAAGAGGTGTCATTTTATCCATGACACTAAAAGTCAAGGGTGACAAAATGACGTAGCTGTCACGGAATAATGTCAACTGTGACAGGAATACGGTGTCACTGAAAATATATTTTCTG
This sequence comes from Arctostaphylos glauca, assembly GCA_019985065.2. Lineage (NCBI taxonomy): Eukaryota > Viridiplantae > Streptophyta > Magnoliopsida > Ericales > Ericaceae > Arctostaphylos > Arctostaphylos glauca. The sequence continues at coordinate 5,567,830 of JAHSPW020000015.1, forward strand.
TGACAAATGATGTCGCTGAATGTAAATTTCAACCGTGACATTAATATAATGTCACCGAAGAGAAATCTTTCGTGACACATAATGTCACTAAATGCAACGTGAATATAATGTGGTGTCACTAAAGATAGATTTTCTATGGCAAAAGTTGTCACCGAATATATATACCATGACAACCAAATGTATGTCACCAATAACATTTATAGTGGGCGAACAACGGTGACAAATATTTGTTGTCACGAAAAAATAGGACTACAGTAACACCACACTCAACATAATTGTGTCACCCAAAATATTATTTTTACCTGCTTACAAAGTTTCCAATATTTATACGTTATGATTCAACCTTAGCAAAATCTTATATAGCAAAGAAACAAAATATCATTCAAATCAAATATCCTTTAAGTCAACATTTACCATCCAACTTTAAAACATTCACTCTCCAACAATAAAAACTTTAAACTAACTAATAGCATTAGCTAAACTACAAACATCCATAAGTATTATATGTTTCTAATGACAAAAAGAATTCAAAACAAGTGTTCCAATTAACTACCAAAAAATTTTCAACTTCATCTTGGTTAACTGCTAAAATGTAACTCCATCTCGTACTTACCTGTACAAAATCGCAAAAAAAAAAAAAAACAATTGGTATGGTGATTTTAAGTGACTTCGATGATACTCATCCTAAAGTCTTCAAAGATAACAAGTAATATGGTTTTAGATAACTATAAAAAGTATTTTAAAAAAAGCCTTTCATTTAAGGTAGAAACATAAAATTGAGTGCTAATAAAGCGGAAGTTACTTACTGAGAATTAGAGTTTGCGCCAACATGATGACCTCCGTGCGTAAACATAGACATAACAGCATCGAAGCGTGCAAACCTTTCATCATATGCATGTATTTTCTCTTGTTGCATTTGGCATAAATCCTTCAAGGTTTCAATCTGATTCTTTTGTTCTTGGCACACATCTTTGAGTGTCTCAACCTGATTCTTCAGAACGGACGCTTCTTCATGTGATTGACCACTAGACCGCTTCGATGATTTCTTCAAACCAACACCATATTCATTCACGTAAAACTTCTTACCAAGAACTTCCATCGACATAGCCTCTTGTGGCATGTTAATTGGTGACCCAAGCGCCTCAACCTCTTGGTGATGTGCCTCATTCTCTTTGCGGCGTGCCTCAAGTTGTACCTATCAGCAAAGAAAATATGGAATCTATATATTACATGAAATAAAAAATAAAGTGTGGTGATGCAACTTCTGTGAGAATGCTTACATGTAATTGTTCGCATATTGTGTCTATCCATTTATTCTTCTTTTCATTATAATGAGATGACTTGTAAAAATCTGCAATGTGGGGACGTTGACCACCACGCTCTTGTGTCTGAGCTAGCATAGCAGCTGCAAAGGACTTTGACCCCATGGCATGATTGAATGGTAATTCTGCTCGGGCTTTCTTTCATTTTTCTACCAATGCCTACAAAATAATATAAATTTACTTACAAAGATATCAATCAAATGTATTTGATTTTTTTCACTTAGAAATAGATTTTTACCTCTTTATCTTTATTGGTCCAGACATTATCAATCATCCATGCTCAGTCTGTAGGCGTAACTCCCTTAAACGGCTTCGTATATGCGTCTTTACCAGTTTTCACTAATGCTTCGTAGTGTACCTTCATATTGTGACGCCAAGTTCTATATAATTTTTTGCACTTGCAGTCGACGCCACGCCTTACATGTTCTTTCTCATCATATTCCAATATGTCAAATTTATTCTGCACTCAATCATATATGAATATATTAACCTTTGTGAATACTATAAATAATTACTAAGAGTTGAATTCCATCTTAATCTGGCAAGACTTGTGTCGGAAAGTGGAAATCAAGCATCTTAATCATAAAGAGGAAAAAAAATTGAACTTGCAATAAATAAAAAAGAAAGAAAACTTTACTCGTGTAGCTTGTATGATGGGCGCTTTAAAAGCAGAGGGAATATCATCCCACTTCTCCATATCCTTCAATGGTGCCGCCATCCTAATTTGTATACCGAGCCAAGTGACAAATCTTATGTGGCATTTATTCCAACAAGTGCTCCTACCTCAAGAGGAACCTCCACAACAAGTTTGTTGCCATTATTAGCAGCAACTAAGCGTTCAGTGTTAATCCCACGGGTAGCACCCCGAACACGCCTCGACGTATAAGCTGAAAAGTTTAAGTAGCCTGTATGAATATTACAATTATACTATGATAGAATTTCATTTTTTCCATAAAATGTACCTCTGACCATCTGTTGTGGTAAAGAACCTGGTGCAGCAGACAGAGAATCTTGTTCAACCGGTAACTCTTGGTTAGGAGTAGGAGCCACTATAGACTCTATTGTTAAAGAATCTGGAATAGACGCCATCAAAGTTGGGGCAGGCACTGAATCTTGAGTAGGAGAAGGATCCATAGTAGATTCTATAAAAGGCATCTCAGTTTGGAAAGTGGATGTACGTGGTGCAACAACTTTCTTTCTTCTTGCATTCAAAATATCAATCTGACACCAGAAAATATAAAATTAATGTAACTAACGATATATTTGTAAGCATTGAATCATAGTACAATTATTTATTACCACTTCATCATCATCACTATGAGAGCTAAAATTGTCCTCATCTTCAGGTGGCTGATATTCTTCATCGTCATCACTCAATACCCTCATATTTTTTGCCGCCTCAGTTTTTTTATTTTTTACCTTCTTATATGGACCAACCAATGAATTTGTCATAGTCCTAAACCCCATTTCAGCCAATCTCATGTTGTTCATTTCAACTTTCTCCCGCTTTTGCCTCTCATATTCAGGCACTCGTTTGGCCATGTGCCCGGGCGTGACAAACCTGACCTTGTCTTTTGCCATCTTTCCTGTGAAAAAAAATTCTGTTGGTAATAATATGAAATATGAACAAGTAAGGGCAACTCCAATGGTGGCCAAAAAATGGCAATTGCCATTGCCATTTTTTGGCCACGAATAGTGCTTTTTGCCAAAAAATGGCAATGCTGAGTTCGGTGGTTCAGAAAAATGGCTCAGAAAAATGGCAAGGGCCATTTTTTCAAACAATTACCATTCTATCCTTTTTCATAACTAACTTTAACCAACTACATGTCCCAGTCAAATTTAAATGTTTGTACGAAGATTCATATATTATTGAAAAAAATATTTTAATAATTTTATAATTTTTATAGTAAATCCAAATTATCGATAAATTTTAAATTTAAAATATACATTTTGACAATGAATTAATATAAATAAAATATATATTCAATTCAACCACCGTATTAAATTCAACCACCGTATTAATTTCAACCACCGTATTAAATTCAACCACCGTATTAATTTCAATTACCGTATTAAATTTTCAACCACTATATTAAATCCAACAACCGTATTCAATTCCAACCACCATATTTAATTCACCTCTATAAATAAACACTCCCAACTACAGAATTTCATATCCTACTTTCTAACACTCCCAACTACAAAATTTCATATCCTACTTTCTTTCTATCTGCAATGGAAAATTTCAAGAAACTACTTCTGGAAGGAGAATTATTCAAATCTCCGTCTTCATCATCTTCATCCGATGAAGATGATATGATGATGATGACCCAAGTTATGGCGATGGAGTATTACAACACGATGCAAGAAGACCAAGCGAAACATGCTGGTTCAAGTAATGGGAGACGCTATTTCCGTCGAAATAGAGCCAGCGGCAACGAGCAACTGAGGCGGGATTACTTTGATGAAGAGTCCATATTTCCAGCCGACGTCTTTCGTTCACGTTTCCGCATGAATCGCACTTTGTTTCTACATATATTGGCTCAAGTCCAAGAACACGACGATTACTTCATCCAGAAACCCGATGCTGCTGGCGTTATGGGTTTATCTGGTTTGCAAAAGATGACAGCAGCTCTTAGAATGCTTGCATACGGCATGCCTGCTGATTCTGTAGACAAATATCTTCGTATTGGTCGAAGCACAACCCTAGAATCTCTAAATAGATTTTGTCGGGCTGTTGTGCACATTTTTCAGGGCCAATACCTGAGATCGCCAAATGAAGCAGACGTTGCGAGGCTCCTAGAAGAGGGTAGAAGCCACGGGTTCCCCGGAATGTTAGGAAGTTTGGACTGTATGCATTGGAACTGGGAGAGTTGTCCAAATGCTTGGCATGGTTCATTCACTGGACATGTGCATCAACCAACCATTATACTTGAAGCTATTGCCTCTTATGACCTGTGGATATGGCACGCTTACTTCGAGATGCCCGGAGGATGGAACGACATCAACGTTCTTGATCAGTCTCCACTTTTTGAATTTGACGGTAAAGTCTATTTGCTTCTTCAACCTATTGAATAGCATACAAAAATTAAAAATAAAATACTTGAAATTAAATTTAAAAACACAAAAGTAAAAACACAAAATACAAATACAAAATTAATTTATACGTAATTCATTTCTCACCTTGTCAGCTTCTGTTTGGCCACTTTGATTTTTGGCTTCAATTGACTTCACGTATCCGCTCCATTTTCCGCATAACTTCTGGATATCTCTCCACCGAGTTTGTATAGAATTAATCGTCCGAGCATCATCTTTCGTATTGTTTGTATACTCATCCAGAACACGACTCCAAAAAACAGATTGTGATTGCGAGTTACCAACAACCGAATCTTGACTAATACATAAATACGCATTGCAAATCGCTATATCTAACGCCGGAGTAAAAGCCTTTCCCCTCTTTGTAGACATAATTTGATCGGAGTGGGAAGTAGTGTTGTATTGTGCAATATTTTGAGAAGGTTGTGTGAAATATTTTGAGAATGAAATGAGCAATATTTATAGAGGTTGGACCAAATTTTTATCTGACCGTTTGTTTCTTCCCGTTTCTTCCCGTTGGGCACAAAGCCCAATCAAATTGTGGCCGTTGTTTTCTTCCCGTTTCCACCACCGCTTCAACAAAACCCAATCAAACAAAGAGTCCTACTGTCACACTCCTCTCTCTCTCTGTCTCTCTGCCTAAATATCGGTGATGCACGCTTAAGTCTCAACACAAATCCAAAACTCACGCCTCTCTCTCTCTCTCTCTCTCTGCGTAAAATCAACAGAAGCATCCTCGTTCACTCTCGATCTCACACCTAAATCTCGATCCTCTCACAAAATCCTCTCACAAAAACCTCAGAAGCCTCCTCTTTCACTCTCGATCTCTCTCCATCTACAACGCCCATCTCCGCCTCCTCTCTCGATCTCTCTCCATCTCAAACACTCCCACGAACCCACCGCCGCTCCGTTCAAGATCGGGGCAGACGAACCCAAACCGCCGCTCCGTTGCCTTGCCGTATGTAGTATGTATTTTTTTTTATTTTCTGCGGGAAGAAGATGGGGGTCTGTTGTTGGTGTTCGTAGATCTTGTATCACAAACCCCAAATTTTGTTGGTGTTCATTCATTTTGTTGCTGTGTTCGTTCAATTAATACACAAGCAATTTTAATTAATACATTTTTATTTTGTTCCTGGGGTCTGTTTTTCGGTAATCTGATGGTGTTGGTTTTCGTGCATTTTGTTGGTGTTCGTTCATTTTTTATTTTGTTGCTGATGGAAGGAAGCAGTTGGGATAAATTTTGCCGGGAAGGGGTTGGTTGGGGTGACCTGGCAGATTTGGCAAGGGCTATTTCTGCAGCTATTTTTGCCCAGAAATGGCTGGAAAAATGCCAACAGCCAATTTTTGGCCCTTGCCATTTCAACCATTGGACTCTGGTTTTTGCAATTTTTGCCAAAAAATGGCAATGGCAAGGGCCATTTTCAGACTATTGGAGTTGCTCTAAGAACTATGTTAGCATGAAACAGTAGTTGGACAAATGTTAGAGAATAATTACAGATAATAATTTAGTCCAAACTCGCCAAAGCTTTGCCTGTTTACTAGGTGTACCCATTTTAAATGAACTTTCAACTGGGTGAAGCACAAGTCGAGTTTGAGCAGTGTAGTTCATTTAACAATGGCACCAATCAAATTTGTTATTTCTGTATGGAACAAAGTATAAAGAGCAAAACAAGAAAATACCCATTTCAAGGCAAATCGTGTAGAACCAGCTATTCGTGATGTTAAACACCAATCTATTCAGAACAGGGGACTTTAACGCTCAATTTTGTTTCATAATATTTTTTTAATATATTTTAAGAGTTTAAATATATTTTGTTTGAATATCACTACAAAAATTAATATATAATTATAAACCATCTAAATAAACACCTATTTTGATTTTAGTAAATAGCATAATGGAAACACTTCTCCTCTCAAAGCGAGACAAAGGCTTTCGAGTGGTGCACTCATTCCTAACCATGATGATAGGCAATAATAGGATTCCCACTTTGAAAATTCCAATATTGGTATTATACCACAATCTCTGGTGACATTTTGTTCAGAAATTTAAAGGGAATGGGGAATCAAAATCAAGATGATATATTATAAATCCTCCATTAACCCAAATTGCTACCTCTAACAGAAAAATACAGAACCCATACAAATAAAACTGAATTCTTACATGTATATAGAAAAACCACATGCCTAAGACAGAACCCATACAAATTAAAAACCCCCAACAGAAAATCAAACTTAAATCAGACCAACTCCATATAGAAAACTCTAACAGAAAAATACAGACCAACAAAAGAAGCTTGATTCCTACACCAAAATGAGGTTTTTTATTTGTATGAGTTCTGTCTTAGGCATGTGGTTTTTCTATATACATGTAAGAATTCAGCTTTGTGGTTTCTGTATGAGGTTTTTCTGGTTTTTCGAGCCATAACACAATAATATAACTAACAGTTCGGATCATTGAGAAAGAGTCCGAGCATAGATAAAGTGCACCCTACAGTTAAAAGAAGCTTGATTCCTACACCAAAATGAGGCATCTCAATTATTAAACTCATTGGCTTGAGACCTCATCCAAGAGCTTATACCTTCTCACCTTATTTCTGAACACTTGTTTGGTGATTGAGATCAAAGATAGCGATTTTAACATTGCCATTCAAGGTACAAATTAACTTAGAGTTCATTGATGCAAGACTTTTTTATTTCTCTCTATGTTTCATAATTCACAACCACACACTTACATGCAGCCACCAAGTAGCAGCTTGCATTCTAGAAATTGAGTTTGCCTTCAATGCACTTTCGAACAAAACAAAAGAGGCCATTTCTATCAATCGATGATAAATATTCATAGACAATAAATATTCAAATTTGATTTGCTAGATAATATCCAAAAATAAGGCTAAACTCAAGTAGTGTAATTTCTTGGAATCTCAAGAAGCAAAAAGGACGATCATACAAAAAACTAAATCAAGGTTCTATGTCAGGATCTATATCCGAATCAGATTCACTAGAAAACTCATTTTCCTCATTATCACTAGGGTCTTCATCTTCTTCAGGAAAACTGTTGCTACATCGTTCGTCCTGTGACTCTATAACCACATTACTTGGAATAATCTCAGGATTAACATCATCTCTAGTGAATCGGACCTCAACTGAATCATCAACAACAATATTAGGGACAACATTAGTGGTTTCATCTTGTTGGAATACATCAGCAGGTGTATCACTGGGTTGTAAACCATCGTCGATCTCAGGTATATCCCATATCCCTCGATGTTGGAGTCGTTCTACAACTTTCCAATGGTCACCAAATTTGGTATCATTGACATAGAAGACTTGCTTCACTTGGATTGGGAGGACAAACGGGTCATTCTTATACCATCTGCTTCTTACATCAATGCTTGTGAAATGTGCATCGGTCTTAATGAATCTATTACTTCCGGCATTGAACCATTCGCATTGAAATAGAACTACACGGCGTCCTAACATATAATTCAGCTCCCATACTTTGCACAAGTTTCCATAAAAGCTAATTGCCTTCCCCTTATGTTCCCCTTCCACAACAACACCACTATTTTGACTTTTACGATGACTATCCCGATCCTTGGTGTGAAATCGTACACCGTTGGATATGCAACCTGAATATATTTTGACAGTTACAAGTGGACCATTGGCTATTGACCACAAATCATCCGTTGCTCTTGGTGAGCCTTCGTCTCGTAGTTGATTCATCTACAGAACAATGCATGGCAAGCATGTTAATATTAATATGTGCCAACAACTTGATGTATCAGTATATAATTTGCATCTTACATGTTCTTTGAACCACTTTGGAAATTTCTCTTGTTGTCACTTGGAGATGTTAAGTGCACTTTCATTTGCCAATAGACTTTTGTGTTCCCTATTTACAAACATATATATAATAGTGATGGTTAAAAATGATCACAAACTAAATATAACTATGACTACAAACCAAATTAAGTGTTAACATACTCTAGATATTGTTCTAACTCGAAACTATTATTCGAGACAAACCAATGAGCCTTGTCTATTTCCTCTTGCATCACATTACTTGCCCTCGACATTAGGCCAAAAGGACGAACATTTTGGGTGAAGACCGCTAACTCCGTTCCATAGACACCACCATCAACATTTCGCTCAAGCCGATTGAAAGCTGTTTCCATACTACCAAGCTACATCGAACAAAAAGTAAGACACTCTTTGACAATGTAAGCCTCAGAAATGGAACCTTCTGGATAAGCTCGATTGGTGACAAATCCCTTTAAGGTACCAAGTAGCCTGTTTAACAAATAATATCATATGATTAAACCTACATTATGTAATATCATCTATTTAAATTTACGCTAAAAATTACCTTTCAATTGGATACATCCATCGATATTGCACTGGCCCTCCAAGCATGGCCTCATGAGGCAAGTGAATAGCAAGATGAACCATGACATCAAAGAACGCCGGAGGAAAAATCTTTTCCATCTTGCATAATATGAGCACTATCCGATCTTGTAGATTCTCCAAATCCTTAACTCACAATGTTTTTGAGCATATCTCTTGAAAAAAAATTTCCCAATTCAGATAATGTGATACATATGTCTTTTGCAAGGTAGCCGCGCATCCCAATGGGAAGAAGTCGTTGCAAAAGTACATGACAGTCGTGACTTTTCAAGCCCGATAACTTATCTCCTTTTGTACTCACGCATCTTGATATGTTTGCAGCATAACCATCAGGATAATTAATTGACTTTAAGAACTCATAAAATCCATGTCTCTCCTCTGACGATAAAGTGTATGATGCCGGGGGCTTTTCAAAGGACCCATCTGCACGCCTCCTTAAGTGCAGCGCTTCCCTTATTTTCATGTCCATTAAATCCTGACGTGCTTTTTCTATGTCCTTGTTCTTCCAATCTATGCTCAATAGTATTCCAAGCAAAGCATCACATATATTTTTCTCTATATGCATCACATCAAGGTTGTGTCGTAGCTTGAGTTTTTCCCAATAAGGAAGCTCAAAAAAAATACTTTTCTTTGTCCAATTTAATATTGGATCTCCTCTTTTTCTTTTGTTGCTTGGATGCTTGCCAAATGGCTTGTATGTCCCCCTACTCAGTTGTTGCAATATTTGCTCACCCGTTAAGTCCATAGGCCTCGAACGATGGTCCACCTTACCATCAAAGAGACGACTCCTTCGCCAAGGATGGTCTTTAGGTAACCATCGATGAGCCCCCAGATATCCTAATTTACTTCTCAACCTTTGCGATGATGCATGTTCGTTACAAATTGGACAAGCCAAGTAACCTTTAGTAGTCCACCCGGACAAGTTACCATATGCAGGAAAATCATTGATGGTCCACATAACAGCTGCATGCATTCGAAAAGTTTGTTCTATTGATGCATCATAAGTGACTGCGCCATGCTCCCATAACTCCTTCAATTTGTCAATTAATGGCCTTAAATAAACATCAATATCTCTCCCCGGTGCTATTGGTCCAGGAATAAGCAATGACATCATCGAGTAAGGTTGTTTCATACATTTCCATGGAGGAAGGTTGTAAGGCATAACAATCACGGGCCACAGGCTGTAGGAATTGCTCATATTACCAAAGGGATTGAATCCATCAGTGGCAAGTCCTAACCTCACATTTCGGGCATCTCGAGCAAACTCAGGATACTGTCGATCGAAGTCCTTCCATGCCTCACCATCAGCCGGATGCCTTAATACCTCATCATCAACTCGTTTCTCCTTATGCCATCTCATATCTGTACAAGTTTTGCTTGACATATACAACCTCTGCAACCTAGGGGTCAGCGGAAAATATCGCAGGATCTTATGAGGAATCTTTTTTCCTTGCCATCATTTAGCTTGTATCTAGGCTCCTTTCAAACCGGACACTTCTCAAGATCAGCATTCTCCTTCCAAAAAAGTGCACAATCGTACTTCCATGCATGAATGGGCACATAGCCCAAGTCTAAGTCATGTAAGAACTTCTTTGCTTCATATATGTTGCCCGGAATATCTTGATCACTTGTAGGTAGAAGTTCCTTCAATAACCCCATCAACGCATCAAATGACTTGTTGCTCCACTTATTCAACACCTTAACATGAAGTAGCTTAATGACAAACGATAGTAAAGTAAACTTGCATCCAGGGTATAACTCTCGATGAGCATCCTTCATCAATTTATCAAAGTCACGCACATTCTCCATTTCTACAGTCTCAGGCAACTCATCTAGTTCCTCATCATTCATGATTGCGGCTATATAGTAATCATTAACTAAGCATTCCAGATCGTCTTGATTTACCTGTTCATCTGCTACCACTCCATCCTGAACACTGTCTCCCCTAGGCTGATGACTTTCATTGCACCCGAATTGTGGGTTCATAGGTATAGCTTCCCCATGGTGCACCCAAGTCTTGTAAGAAGGGGCTATCCCATTTTGTATTAGGTGAAATGCAACGATAATACTAAAATGGCGTTCCACATTCATGCATTTTAAACACGGACAACGAATCTGAACATCGGAACCTGAATTTGTGACTGCAAAGTCAACAAATAAATTTACCCCATCTCGGTACTCTTTGCTCAGTCTATTCTTAATTGTCATCCAACTCTTATCCATATTTTTCCACCTACAAAGTCAAGAATAGTACAACTTCCCCGGTATAAAAACAACTAGACAAAATTGTAATTTTCTAAAAATAAATATCTATGATTGTTGGCTCGACTAATTTATAGAATTTCATTAGGTAGATGAACTCAATAGTGACTAATTGTGCCTATAAAAAAAAATTAGTTACTAATAGTAAGAGGTGTTACAAAGGCCACATCATCCACTAAGATGGGTTCTTTACCAACGCTATTAAGTACATTAAAAGTAAACCCACAATCAACCATTTGCATACAAACAAACAACGTAATTTTCAAGCAACAAATAAATATACAACTTAGCAAAATAAGGAGTCTTGCAACCCGGTGCTCTGCCTCAAAGAATCTTTTAACTTTGAGACAAAGCTTACAACCAGGTGCTCCAAATACAACAACTGAAAAAAGGAAGGGAATCATACAATTAAACTCACCGAGCAATAAAAGTATAATATTTTGGATTGAATGGAGCTCTGTCCGCACAACAACCTTGCAAAATTGAAGAGTAGAAGTCAAAAAATATGTTTTAGCACAAATGAAGTAAACTACATAAGATCAATTAATAAGGCAGAACCACTCTATCACGTAAAGAGGCTTCCGCGAAACGAAAGGCAGGATAAGATCCGGATTACATTGGCAAATAAACCCTTTCTTTATAAAATTAATAACTAGGTGAGATATATATCCAACAACACAAACCAAAGAACATTGAAAAAAATGACGGGATGCATAACCCCTTCTTGTCTTACTTTGAGATATGATTTGTGTTTTCATTTAACTTTTCATCTTTCAGGTTCATTTAATTATGTAGCTCTTCCAACCGTTTTTATTGCTATCTCATATTACGTTCTGTTCTGTAATACACATTAAACCAAAACCCACTTCGTTAATTCACAGAAAAAAGTATGACAAGAGGGAGAAAACGAAAGGGTTTCAGCACCAGTGAAGCAGACAAAGAAGTAAATGCATTTGAAGATAAGAAAAATCAGAACTTGGGTCGTCCAATAACAGATCTCCCAAGTTGTATCTCTATTTTTTTTTTATCCGCAAATGAAAGATTTATAGATTATAAAGTAGCAAAACATAACAGGAGCAATAGATTACATTGTTGGCAAGATGCCAAACTATGAAAATCAAATGCCCGAAACCCACCCATAAACTGAAGTGAATGCCCCAGGCCCACCCAAACACCCACTTTCACCTACCCCCTTGTAAATAGAAACCCAGAAACACCACTGCTCCGCCACCTCTGGTAATCCAATTGCAGTGTGTAATCCAATAACCAGCGAGTTTATAAATCTTCCGAATCCTATACAATGTGATGAGAATAGAAAACGTTCCCTTTCCATCTATTGTGGTTTAGGCTTCGGTCCGAATATGAACTAGTACGAACACAAAGGTCCAAATCATGCGATTTAGCAAGAAATAAGGGTTTAGATACCATAATTGTGAAATCAGAGGATTCGGCAACAAAGGTACTAGATCGTACCTCAATGAGATCGTCGGAAGTGATTCGGCAGTGGGTTGACGATTTCCGGCTTTCTTCTCCGTGCACAGAGCTCCCTCCCTCTCTCTCTAATTTCTCTCAATTTTACAGTGGGAGACGATGAGACAGAGTGATGAGACCAGATTTAGGGCTTTGGGGTTTTTGGGGACAACGTTGGTGACAACCTATAAAACGACGTAGTTTCAATTTACAAACATTTTAGTGACATCTTCAAAGCCTTCAGTGACACCTCTAATAATGGGATGTCCGCCCTTTTCTTTTTTTCCCGCCTGCACCAAAATTTAGCTTCTTTGGGGACACTTATAATCTTGTCACAAATAATTTTAATCTTCAGTGACACAAAATTTGTCACCAAAATAAAATTGTTGTCGCTGTACATTATCTTTTTTTGGCGCCAAAATTTCAAAACTTTTGGTGACAAATATCTAATGCCTTGTCGCCGTTGATTACATTCAGTGACAAGATGTCCCAAAGGGTGTCACCGTTAGTGTTTTTTCTTGTAGTGGTATGAGATGGCCTGACAGTCGGAGCAGTCCATGAACTCGACTTGGAGTTTTTGTGATTCCTCCCGTGAAAGACCGTGAAACTACCACATTAAGAGGTGGCCCAACAGTCGAGGTAGCTTGTAAACTCTATGATAGGGTCCACGATGTGGACAGCTCGCGGTGCAAGACCGTCAAAATTATGCACGAGTCGCATGTTGAGCATGATAGTATTGTAGATGTTTAGTTAGTTATTTATCTTGTCGTTTATGCATATTATATTGTTGATATGGACATGTTTTATTCAATATGTCGATAGTTTTAGTATGACTTCCTACTCAAGTTTCGGCTTATATTTTTCTATAAATTAACAATTCACGGGTGATGACGTGGATACAAGGTCTTAGATCTCAAGTTTGAAGTTGACATAATATGCTGGTCAGGATTTACTTCAACAACATTACATTTATGTTTTAGATGTTTCAGACTTGATTTGGCTATTTGGGCATTGTGGGCTCATTTTATTAGTTTATGTTTAGAATTTGAAAGGTTGTTTATTTGTTTATTGTGACAGTTGATTAGTGGATTTAGAGATCTATTTATTAGAGTTATGACTACGTTGTGTTTTATTTATGTTTTTTCATTGCTTATTTCATACTCTAAAAGTTTGGGGTGTGACAAGAACGTGAATAGGTCACATTCTTTCAATGGATGTTAAATGATGACAATAATGATTTTCAAAATTTGATAAAGCAAAGACGACTTGAACGTCTACAAAAGTCAATCATATTAGGGTGTTTAGAGATACATGTCCAACTTGAACGTCAAGATAGATACTAACAGAGATAAGCAAGTGTACTAGATAACGAAATTATTTCCAAATGTGAAATACAACAGGGAATCCTCTTTGGTTAGTTCAAATTACCAATAGAATTACCGATCAAAGATGAAATGAATTGCAATGAGAAGATACATTTCAAGTAAGCCCAAATAATAGAAGAATTACAAAGACACCGATAACTTGTAACAGAAGTATTTGCAACAATGGGTATGATTGGCAACAGGAATATTTACAATGATCTTCTTAACTCAATAACAATAATGAAGTTGCAAATATGATGTACAAATAATATCAAAGCACATGACTGTAAATTAGACTGGCAATTGGCAACTTCTCTATTTCATAATTTAATATTAGAGAAACACTCGAAAGAACAACTTGGATTTAATGCTCAAAACTTATGTAGGTGACTGACCCAAGATAAGCTTTCATCAAAAAGGGCACCTGTAGCAAAATAGAAGAATGTAACTCGCAAACAATGTATGCGATTTACGTGAAGAATTTCAAGATCAAAATGATAAATTTTACAAGCCTCGTAGTTAAGCTTGACTTGTAAGAAGCACATAAACTTAAGGATTCACAAAATTCTGAAACAAGGATTCAATCGTCTAACAAATAGTTAGAATGTAATAACCAAGGTCATATACCCTATACAGTTGGGCTAACCCAGAAATAAAAAGATATTGCACAATTTGTGAAGTAGATGATGGCTTACTCATTCCTTTACCAACTGAAGAAGGGTACCAGATTGGTTATCATCCCTTTTTTGAACTTTACTCCATAATGATGGTTACAGAGAAAGTTCTATTCCCAATCGTCAACCATACTCACCTCGACAATATACCAATATATAATCTCAATTTTCACCAGTACATGGTTACTTTGATTCTCTGAATATCTATTGAAATCCATCTATCGCTGTTGAGTCGTCTTCTGAATATGATATCAATTTTTTCGATCAGGTACTACACTTCTCAAATTTGATATAACATTCTTGTTCCTTTAATATCTGCAACACGATCTCCAGCATCCTGTATGTGTGCTTTAGTGTTTCTCGAGTAACTACATCACTATTGATGAGCTTCTATGAATTTGTCAGAGTAATTCTTGACACCATCTCATTTGTAGGTTGAGCTTCAACTATTCTTGCATCATTGTGGGTGGGTAGATGATTCCTTGGCTTTATACAATGCTCTTCATCGTATCACACTTGACAACTCTTGAACCAATCACTTTGGCTTTTGGTTTAGTTATAATCTCCTAACGCGTCGCCTTTGTGGCCCGAGGTTTGATACTTATTATTTTATATTTTTAATTTATTTTAGAGTTTCATGGTTTTAGTTTAATCGATTAATTGTGGCCCGTTTGCGATTATATGGAGTTTTGAGCCTGATGTGGAGTTTTTCAGAACTAGAAGGGAATATAGATGGTATCATGCCCGAAAGTGAGGAGGGATAGAAATGGATTTTTGGGGAGAGAGGAAGGGTGGAAGTGGAAATAGATGGTGTTGTTTGGTAAGAACCAACTAAGGGTATGGTTTAACGGGGGTGGCAGTGAGTACAGAGGCAGTGGAAGGATGGGAGGCGATCACGGGTAGCGAGTAGGATACAACGGTGGTTGGAGGGTGGTGGATATGATATAAAAGGCGTAGGTTACGATGATAGAGCGGGAAAAGCTTTTCTCTAGAATCGATAAGAAAAACAATGAGACGTGGAGGAGGTTCGGCGGCGAAGAGATTGAGTCGGACCACGTAAGCTCAGGCCTTTTGTGGATGGATGTTAAGGCAGGTGGGAGTTTCTGGTGGAGTATTTTGAGATCTTTTAGATTTAAAGGGTTATAGGTTTTTTGTGTTGACACATTTTCTATTCCTCTTGTTTTTTTGTTTTGTGTTTTGAAGGTTTAAAATAGGAGGCTGAAAAGTAGGCTATCGAGTAGCAAATTAGTATGGTCCATGATTTTGTTTTGAAACCTTCTAAATGTTTTTGCTTTTTTCATTGTATTGATTTCATATTTTTATCTTTATAATATATAAAATTTTTCTTGTCGGTTAAAAAAAAACTTTTATGGCGTGTTTATTAGTGATAAAAAAATGATCAATTGATTATCGTTTCGGAGATGACTATTCGAATTATCATATCAAGAATTTATTTAGTTCTTTGAATTCCGAAATATCATATCAAGAATTTATTTAGTTCTTTGAATTCCGAATATGGTATCCAAAATCCAATTTTATTTGTCTAAAAAAATAAAATTATCTTACTTCTCCTATTATTCATATCTTGTCCATTTTTATTTACACAATTATCATTATTAATTATGAAAATACGATACAAGAGAATATGATATTATTTATCCCCAGTGAAATCAAGATTTTCGAAATCTAAGAAACAAAGCTGACTCCCTTTAAAGTTCATTGCTTTGTTCGCACTCATACACGTTTCTAATTTACTACCAAGAAGAACAAATAACCGTTATTCTCTGATCTTTCACGACTTCACTACAGGTTTTCCAGAAAGAGAAAGGTAAAGATTTTTTCGTTGTTAATTTTACCTTGGATTTGAATATTGTTGATTGATTTGCCTTCGTGGGTTTACCGTAATCTGTGGTTTATTTGACGAATTCGTACATTTTCTCCGTGTTATTTGGTTCTTAATGTTCTCAGCATCAATTCTCGTTGCCGTTAGTTGTTGGTAATGAAAATGGAAAAATTGAAGAACTTGGACGCTTGTCCCAGTGAGAGGACTATTCCTTCAGCTCTGTTGATTAGAAATATTCCAGGGTTGTAAGGGTTTAATAGAGTTTTGACTTAGGTTAGGTCTTCAATTACTGTGATTGGATAAAGTTCAGTTAAGAAGATCCAGTGCATGAGGCTCCCACTCGAGCAGGGTCTGGGGAGAGGCAAGACGTATGCCCCCTTATGTTCATTTCTGGAAGAGAGACTGTTTCCACATTTGATGAACTTGTTATGGAGGAAAAAACTTTGAGTTCATAATTGACTTGTTGCTGGAGTTAACTTGATCCTTTTGGCATCTGAACACCACAAATCGCGCAAGTGATTAATGTCATTTCTTCGACAAGGATTGGATGTGTTTGTGTCTGATCGCATCAATGTCGTGTAGGACGATGTTCACTAATGGGCAAGAAAACAGCTCAGTGACATATTATTAAGGAGAAAAAATTTCCTGTTAGTAGGTGTTGACATGATCCAGGAAAGAGCTTCCTCTCTAGAACAATGACGATATTTAGCTCATTGTACAGGTGCTTCCAAATTAGATCTTCATATTTTTCAATTAATCATCTTTATATGAAAGACTGATGTGCCTAACTCGTCACCACATTCTTGTCATACACGCCGGGCCGGGTTGCTCTGGAGATACGTCGGGATATGTATAGGACATGCCAAGTGTTGTGTCCAATTGATTTCCTATATTTGGTTGGGGACATGTTTGAGGCATTCTAGGAACACACGTCTCAAGTGTGATCACATGAGGACACGGTGGGGGTCACTTCACAATAAAACAAACTTGTTACTTGTGCCTTGTGATTGGGCTTTGATGTATCATTTGTTAGTTATGTGGTATTAGTGTTAGTCTTTTGCTTTTTCCGCTTAGTTAGTTTCATTAGTCTTGGTTATATGTAGATACAAATTTTATTTTTGATAATTATGAAGGTACATAGAAATCACCCACACTCATATAGGCACTCTCTCATTTAATGCAAAGATTGACAGGCTGACGAGGGGACTAGTGTGAGATTTATAGGCCATGTTGTTCCTAACATACGCATGCCTCACAGAAAGGCGTAACAATTCACAAAAGGTCTTGAGTCATTTTTTGATAACCTATCGTCGATTCAAGCCTTGAGGCGAGGCTCAATTTGGCCTTTGAAAACTTTGCTAACTAGAGGCTTTACTTCCGAGACAAAGTGCTTCTCTGGTGCATTTATTTTGCTTCTTTCCAGTACTTTCTTACTATTGTGTAAGTTGTGTTCCCTTATTTCTGTTTCCGTGGTAAGGCTCTGAGCTGATCGCCAAATCAAACATAGAAGGCTTTTATTGGAGCGTTCAGCTGTCATATTTGTGTGCTTTCCTTCCATCAAACTGATTGCATAGTTTCGTTTCTTTACTGAACAGGTGACTTTGATTGCTTATGGCCAACTCAGATAGCGAAATTGAGAGTGGATGGATAGAGAGAGTGAAGGAGGAAGGATCTGTTCCATTTCTTGAACCAGATAATTGTTCAAAAGGCTGGGCTTCCCCTCCCGGAGACATATTTAAGGTTCGTGGTCCAGAGTACTTCTTGACCAAAGTGAAAATTCCCGGTGGTGAATATCTTTTGAAGCCACTTGGATTTGATTGGATTAAAGGTTCTGCTAAGATTTCGGAGGTATTAAAAAATCCAAAAAACCGTGTTAGGAAGGCTATTGATGATAAATTTCCGGCAGGTAATAAGCCTTTGGTTTGGGCATTCAATCTACAAGTCCCAAGCAAGGATAATTATAGTGCCATTGCATATTTCGTAGCCACAGAGCCTATTCCAGAGGGATCTCTGATGGACCAGTTCTTGAAAGGGGATGATGGGTTTAGGAAATCAAGGCTTAAATTGATTGCTAATATTGTCAAAGGACCTTGGATTGTGAGAAAAGCAGTAGGGGAGCAAGCTATATGTGTAATTGGGCGAGCACTTACTTGCCAGTACTATGTAGTGGAGAATTTGATAGAGGTAGATATTGATATTGGATCTTCTATGGTTGCAAGTGCAATTGTTCATCTGGCTTTTGGTTACCTAACAACACTAACAGTTGATCTAGCATTTTTAATTGAGAGCCAAACGGAGTTGGAGCTTCCAGAACGGATTTTAGGAGCTGTAAGATTTTCTGAGCTGAATGCTGCTGCAGCTAGGCCTGTCGAGCTATCCTCTGATGGAAGTGCTGCTAATTTGCAGTCATCCCTGTCTACACGGTTATGGAATTCAATTGGGCAAGGATTTTCCAACCTTCGTAATTCAGGTCCTCAAGAGAGCAGCTCAGCGTCTAGCTCATCACACATCAATGGTAAGTAATGCGAATATTTAAACAATTGTTCAAATATGATCTCTTATGATTATGAGCCTTCAAACATTCGGCCTAGATTATCCACATTTTGCTTCTAAAACTCTGGCTTCTCTGTGTGTTTTCTGTTTGATGAGATCCACATTTATGTTGATAAAAATCCATGGTTTGTATTCTCTAAAATGTTGTACAAGGGTGTACCCTTAGAGGAAAAGTGGGTTTGAAATTATAAACACAGGTTTAGCACATATGTATATATATGAACCTTTACAAACATGGATGTTGTCCTTATTCGGAATGGTTGATATACAACTACTCCTGTTTCTGTCTTTCGTTAAACTAGACTTACTCCTAATTTGTACAAAATACATGTGTGTATATAAGATTTGTTGCTTCCGCATGGAAGCATGCTCTCCCTCTCATGGTTTGGATTGAGTTTTATAGTTACTTTATGGTTTTTTTCATCCACTTTGAGTACCTTAATTAGCACCTCCATTGCGGTAAAAATGATTCTTGTGAGACAATTTTCACCAAATGAATGTGATCAAGATAAAAAGCAAAGTCTGATTTGTAGCATGATAAGAAAGATGGGTTATGAAAGAAGGAATCAGTGAGATGGTTGCTGTAGCACTTGTTGAAGATAGAAAGATAGGATTATTAAGGTGGTTTGTTCATGTACAAGGAAGATCAATTAGGCTTCAATAAGGAAAAAACAATAGGATTATTAAGGTGGTTTGTTCATGTACAAGGAAGACCAATTAGGCTTCAATAAGGAAAAAACAACTCACGTTAATGCTACGAGGAGAGAAATTGAAACTGAATGAGACTCTAGCTCTTGCCCAAGTAAACTGGTGAAACATGTTTCCTGTAGTTCACCACTAGTAGTGAGGAACAGGCTTTGTTAAGTTGTTTTAAATTTGTTAAAATTTTCAAAATATTTTTAGTAATCCTACGTAATCTAGAAAAATTTCTACTAAAAAGTGCCTATGTACTTTGGTCTACATTTTGGGATGGTCTTAGATTGGAATTTTTGCTGGCTTCCACGTTGGAGAAAATCAAGAAGACCAGTCTATATTATTCCTGTTTATTGTTAGTCTCTTTTCTGAGATTCCAGCTAGTGCTGCAAATGAATTTGAAATTTTGAGGAGGGATTCTTGTTGGAAGGTAGTGATGAAGGGAAGAAAGATATTGGTGGTTTCTCTCCCATAAAGGTGTGGTTTGTTGGTTTAGGAAACATTGTGGTAAGTAGCATTGCTCTTCTTGGAAAGTAGTTACTGATATTTCCCTATGAAGTGATTCTTCATCGCATTCCATTGGAGTTCAAGCTAATGACAGGGGTCCTGTTATGATGTTGGGTAATTGTCGATCTCCATTGAAGTCGATTTCTCATATCTTTCCACTTTTAACACTTCTTATCTTTTAGTAATGATGAGAGTTTTCGGTTTTGGAAGGACACTTGGCTGAGTGATTCTTCCCTTGAGGTCCTCTTCCCTCATTTGCATAGAATATTAATTTTTGATTGGAAGCATCATTCATCGTGAGTTGGTTGAATTTGTGGAACCAGGGAACACTAATACCCTAATGAATTACCATTTTGGTATGCACATTGCGGAACATGGTACACTTCCGTTCCAAAACGGTAAGTTGAGTGATCCAAATCGTTCCCCAAAGTTTTTCCCAAGAAATCAACATATTAATGTAAAAATCTAGAGAGAGTAGAATTTTGGTGAGAGAAAATGTTAAGAATTTGGAGTAAGTTCTATTTCTGTCATATATAGAAGTCTACCCCTAGCATACCACATTTTGGCCATGAGGCGTCCTACGTCACCGTTCTCATTTCTCGTACTGGTACGATCCGCGTTCCAGGTAACATAGAGTTGAATTAGCGTCTTTGTTGGCCATGCAAGTCTTTTTCTAATAAAATTGTTGATGATTAAAGTGCCCTTATATTCGACCCTTCCCCAGACCCCGCATATGCGGGAGCTTCGTGCACTGGGTACGCCCTTTTATATTTCTCCATCATGATAGTATTTCGAAAGTGTTTGGTCTCTGAGAGTTGAGATTTTCATGTGGTCTTTGGCTCATTGTAGTCTAATGACTAATTACGCCCCTCCAAGTACAAGACGTAATCACACACTTTGTCCTCAACTGTTTATTAGGTGCAAGAGAAGGAGGATTTCATGGATCATTTATTTGGCATTGTCCTTTGGGTTTGTCTTTATGGCTCCAGCTATTTCAATTGGTGGTAGTTTTTTTAATGCGTGGCCCAGGCTAGGTGTACTCAAATGCTTTGGATCAGTTTTGGGTCAGAGGGTTTTAATTACAGCAAGAATTGAAAGTTTTGTGAAATTGCATATTTGGGTGGAGCATAATGCTTGGAGCTTTGAGTATAGGTTTGAGCATACTCATTCTTGGTGAGAGAAAGTATGTTATTTGTCATCCTTTTGGCTTTGGGTTCCATCTTTTAAGGGGTTTCTAGGGCTTGGAGACTCAAGTAAGTTTGCCTTGTTCTTTGGTACAACTCCTTGGAGGTCAAAATTATGTGGATCATAGTTGCTCATATGTTTTCGAGGTCAAAAGGGATCTCATATGTTTTCGAGGTCAAAAGTCCCTTTCCAAGATATTCGAGTCCCAAGTGCAGCTAAAACTTCCAAGACACTAATGGGAAAGTGGAAAATGTTATAATATGTTGGGACCATCTTCGTAACCATTTGAAAAATTCTGTGGACATTCTGGAAGCTCTTTGAACACAATATGTGCTTCTTGTAGTTTTTCTTCTCTCCATCAACAGCTCTGAAGATTCCACTTGTTCAGCAATAGTGTGCGTTATTGACTTGGAGTATGATTACAACAATAGTGTTTACTGATTAAGCTCCTGACCTTTCTCCATATAAATCACATATGGCCTCGAATTTCTTTTAGGACTTGACCCATGCTTCCACTTCCCTTAAGATTTGCTGCTCCTGTTTTTTTTACCTGCAACATTCGTAACATTGGAGCTTAAAAGTTGGCCTTACAGGAAGGGTCCTTGGCAAGGTATAAGATTAGGTTAAATGGATTGAGGTAACACAAGGTTGTTGTTTGGACTGGTCAGAGCATTTGCGCTTCGATTTGGCAATTGTATAAACTTAGACTTAGGTGCAAGATCCTCCTATTCTGTGGAACCTCGTTTTCACGCTCCAAAGTAAGAATCTTGTGAGAACCTCACTCTTGTAGAGTAGGAAATGCGTTTCCAACTGGCATGGACCTTCTCAAGCACATAACTCAAAGAAATTAACTCAAATTTACTGTAGCACTTAGTATTCATATAATATTTGCCTATCTAAAGGAAAAATAGTTGTCTGTTGATACAAATCTGTGTATTTAATACGTACAGAACTAATATTGATAATTTAACGTGTGTGTACACACCTATATGCACTTCTATAGATGCTCCCAACTTAAGAATCTTCTATATGCTCACGCTCTTTGCTCCCGCCCCTTCCACCGTACTAGCACTTCGTGCAATTGAGGGCATGCATATGTATATATAACACAGTGTTGGAGGCAGTGATATTCCTCATACGTATATATAGCATCTCCATTGGCTTTATACAAGTCTTCCCAAAGCCAAAATAAAGCAATTCATTTCCTCTCCAATGGTGTGCTAAAAAATCAAATAATGTGCCATTTCTGCCACCTCATCGTCGGTGGTTGGGATAAAGAAAGTATGAAGATCAAGGGTTTGGAAGGTGGGAATGGTAGTTTGCCGGAAATGATTTCTGAAAATGACAATGCAGAAGCGAGACTTTATTTGCTATTTTAAAGTTTTTTAGCACTCTAGCTAGTCAGAAAATAATTTTGGACTTCATTTTAGCACTTTATTTGCTATTTTCAAGTTTTTTGGTTCTGACCAATGGAGTTGATCTACAGTAGGAACATCCTTGGGTCTTTTGGAAATTTTCTTTTTTGAAAGAATTTATGATTGGGTGGTCAAAAGCCCCAAATTTACATTTTTTGTGGATGTCAGTGCATGATAAAATCCCTTGCATCAATTGGGAATTAAGAAAACCCTTACCATTCATGAACTGATACAAATGAAGCAAATTTATGTTATTTGGTGTGGTACATGATGGGAAATAGGGAATAGGTAATCATCTTCTTGTCCGACGGCTTCTGCTGTGACTCTTAACCTTTGATTGGGTGGTGGATGAGTCTCCTTGGATAACAGTTTGAAGGTCAAATGGCCCACCTTTACATTTGGTGGATAGTGGTGCATGATATAATCACTCTTTTCGTTGGGGACATGATATAATCCTTACATTCATAACTTGATAAAAATTAAACAAATTTATATTATTTGGTGCGGTACATGATGGAAAGAGGGAATCAGTAATCATCTTCTCGTATGACGTCAAGAGACCTCAGGCTATGACTAGTTATGTTTGACATGATGTGGCTGTTCCCTAAGAGCACTAGGGATCTTATTCCTTCTTGCAGGTAGTTCATAGTGGGGTGGGGAGGGGAAGGGAAGGGAAGGGAAGGGAAGGGAAGGGAAAAAGCTTGCCCGTTGTTGCCAGTTTTTGACATGAATTATTTGGAGGGAGCTGTGAACATAGCTTTCATTATTGACACTTAGGTTTATTGATATATATTTCTCTTATTTCATCATGAGTAGTTTAGTCTTCATACTTCCAAGTGTTAGTTGGGGTTTCCTATTATTAACCCTAATTAACCCCCGGAAACATAAACACTAAAAACTACCCTTATGGAATAAGCGAAGTAACACCTATGATGCAGGAATACTTCTAGATTAGAGTGGTATTCACCCACAGTGTGTGTAGTTTTTTTTAATTTGAACTTTTGAAGTATTAGATATTTCTTGGATACTCTAGGATCATGTATACAAAAATTCTATGAAATTAAGATTGTGGAACTTCTTGCAAAGTACTAGTGTAAAATTGCTAAGAATAAGACAATTTACTTGCTCTTTGGAGAGGGAGATTTAATGAGATGAAATAGTGTCATAATTTTGTTAGTGTATTGAATACTCTCATGGTGTCATACGTTTGTTTTATAGCTTAGTTTTTTTCTATATATTTTTGTACATTCTTTGGTTGGAAATAAGAGATTTCCTATATTTTGTCATGGTATTGGAGCTAGAATTAGGCTCCTTGTTTCAGTTTTTCAGCTTTCATTTCTGAATTTTTTTAGCTTATGTACAAATAAGAGATTTCCTATATTCTGCTCTGTTTTCGTGATCCCAGAACAGAGTATTTTTAAGTAAAAATCTAGTTTTTACCTATTTTTCGGGCCTTAATTGCCTGGAACTCTTGTTGGCGGCCTTAATTGCCATTCGTTCATAACCCAATATTTCCTCTCTGCTTTTTTCTCGGCCTGTGTTGCCGTTTTTCCCTGAACCAATTCTGTTCCCATCAATTTTTTATTTTCTGTGAGCCCAAATTTTTTTTGCTCTCTTTGATCTCAACTATGTCTGAAATTTCAGAACCCAATAATCCTCCAGTGTTGAAAACAACATTATTGCTGCTAGAGAATTGCAAAATATTCGACCTAGTTTATGTCTTAGTGGCAAAAACTATTTGAAGTGGTCTCAGTTTGTTTGAACCTTCTTGAAAGGGAAGGGCAAACTGAATCATCTTCGAGGGATGGGACCAAAACTAGATGATCCAAAGTGCGCTGCATGGGATGAAGAGGACTCGATGGTCCTGAAAGGACCTATGAAGCCATATTGTGATAACAAGTCAGCAATTAATATTGCACATCACCCTGTGCAACAGGACCGCACCAAGCGACTGACATTTTAGAAAGGAGAAGTTGGATAATGTATTGATCTGTACTCTATTTGTGTCGACCAACAGATCTGTTAACTAAAGGATTGAGTGGTTCTCATTTCAGTCTACCATTAACAAGCTAGGAATGGAAAATATCCACTCACTAGCTTGAGGGGGAGTGTTAGAATCAGTTATAGCTGTGTATATTTCCTGTAACTAGAATGTATATTCTAGTAGTTAATATCCTGATTTATGGGGATTAGGTCTTAGTAGAGTTTCCTTTTATAGCTTAGTTTTTTTATATATATTTCTGTATTTTCTTTGATTGCAGATAAGAGATTTCCTATATTTTGTCAGTAGCCAATACTACTATGTTAGGAAGCCGATAATTGGAGGACTTCTGATTGGAGGGAAAACCCTCTTTTCCATTTCAAGCGAAGATTTTTGCCTTCTTTGTGAATTGGTTGTAGTGGTATTGATCCCTCCTTCAATGGTGGAGGGATGATGATTTCATTTCTCATGAGATTTTTATCGATTTGTACCTAAATTTTGCTATTTTGATCCCATAATCATACCCTTAGATTGCTTTAAACTACTTCAAATGTTAAGACATTTATAAACTCATGCAAATTTCAGATTTTGACACATCAAGAATTCTGGCTCCGCCCTGCCTCCTTGAGCATAGTTATTAAATTTGTAGGGTCTTTGAGTAAAGAGCTTTTCTATAAATACTTTTTGAATACTGTGTATAATCAAGGAAGGGTTCGATACTAGAATATGCCTGTATTGTGAGTTATTCTCTGTTGGAATCTATTGAAACATATCAACCTTGTTCTTCTAGTTTTGCTGCCTTTTGGGAATTAGTCATAAAGATGTGTCTACCTTTGCGATGACATCTTATGTTGAAGTTAGAAGCAGTTACTCAGGCTTTTGCTGTGTTCGGTTGTGGTAAATTTGGTGGTCTTGAGTGTTGTACTGCAGATAAACATGACTTTTAGTTGATAAACAAGTCAATTTTGCATGAACTTACCTCCACTCTGTCTGGTGAGCAAGTGGCTCTGTATTTGATTTGCGGGCTATGCATTTCCCGCATTTCCTCTGCTTCCACTTCTCTGGTGGGCCTGGTGTTGGACTACATGCCCCATCTGAGTCGGCCCACCTGGAGTTCCGAGTCTCCAGCAGTTGGGTATTCTATTGTCTAAGAAGAACAGACAGTTCTAATGGCCTCACATATACTTGTCCAGCATGTGTCGATTTTCTCACTCCTGGCACGTGTTAATATGTGTCCAATTTCTTTCTATAATTTGTTTACGCTGGCACGCAACGTTGGGTACATGTTAGGATGTCAAAATGCAATTTTACAAATTCCGGGTAGTGTTTACATTGCCATGGATACTTAGTTCTTGAAGCGATGTGGTTTGAATATCTTTGCAATATTTATCCATGTTTTTTATCCCAGGTTTGATGGAAACAGTATATTTGCCAGTTGTATACATGAATGTACCTAGGAAATATGATTCTGTATACCTAATGCATCCCCAACCTGTTGGAGTCTGAATTTTTGAAAGAGCTGTGTTCGCGTGTCCGTAATGTGTCATGTCCTTGTCCCATGTACGTATTTGTGCTGCTTAGCCTTTCATTACAAAATAGCCATGGTGTAGGAAAAAATTTGTGAGCGGTACTCGGATTTCAAAAAATACTTCCGTTAAACATAAAACAGAGCTATAAACAATAGTACAAACAACATAGAGATTCGGGAGCTAAAAACATGAAACATAAACCGTACAAATACAATACCGAACCGAGTCCTGTCGAATCACAGTCTCTTTGAAACAGATTTGCCGCCTCACGGTAGGTGTTGGAGGATGCACCGGCTTCTGTCTCTTAGGATAAAATAGTTCACTCGGCCAAAGGAACACCAACCAATCGACAGTATGTCGAACCGGGCTGTGGCTGTTTCTCCCTCTCATACGAAGAACTCGAAAATAGAAATTTTTTGGACAACAGAAATCTGGTGTAGACAAAATTTCGAGTATCTTTTATGTGTTTCGAAACTAAGGATGAGATGTCATATTTATACAGACATTTGAGCTTTTGAATCGTGGAGATCATGAATGGAAGCATTAATAGGGACATCAATGCAAGCATCAATGGAGGCACGAATGAGCTATACCACTGAGACCTTCCTATTACCTCGTGAGTCGTGAGACCTTCTAGTGTTCCAGTTTCATTCATAACCCTTTTAAATTTTTAACAATCCTCCACATGAATGAACATGACAAAAATCTGATGTAGAGTATAGAGAAAATCTGGAGAGAGAACATCGGATAATGCCTACATAAGACAAGTTAACTTTTGGTCTTGAACTTTCTATTTCAATTTACTGGCATACATAAAGCATGGTTCTGCAATTCTAGAATGTTGGTTGAGAAGTTATTGTTTTTGCGTAGATTATCATTTTCTCAGTTTGTCATAATATTGTGCAGATCACATTGGTGCCAATGGTGATCATTAATGTCTTCACAGTCAGAGAAAGTTAATCTAGCCGTTGAATATTGATAGATATTCGCAGAATTGGTTGCCAAGACTTTCAGACGTGACGAGCTTCTCTTTCAATTATTTCTAGCCGAGGGATTAAGGCAGCCTTGCATCTTCTCTTTTGTCAAGGTTGTGCAATGGTGGGAAATTGAAGCCATGTTCATAGATTCTATGTATAGACAAAGTGGCTGTAAAGTTGTTATTGAATTTCCGAATCCAATTGTAAGCATCATTTGTTAATGTCAGAAATTATTATTATTTATTTATTTTTTCATTTTATGGATTGTTGACTCAATTTCAAATATTGGGGCGGATTCGGGGAGGCTGCAGTCCCCTATAGTGCACGGGCTAAGCAGGCAAAGCTCCTTAGTTTTAATACAATTCACGTAATAAGTTAAAACGATATAGTTTCAAGAACAAAGCAAATAAAATTACGTCATTTTGCCTCAATCACACGCGGATTATAAGGAATTGTAATACAACTACCTCAATCCGGATGTTTATTTGTTTGGCTCCTACCTGACAACTAAGATGACTAAACCTCCAGTTATTCAGGTAGTTTAGTAGGTTTCTCTTCCATTTATGTTGGCTGTGCTGGGGATATTTAGATCACATCTATGTGCTGGTCCTGGTGTAGTCTGTTGTTTTTAGTGTGTTTTTTTTTTTTCAACTAAGAGGGAATTGATGGATTTAGGAAAACTATAGTGCAGGTACTTGTATTGCGGGCAAAACGTCATAGTTTTGTTCGTTTTGTCCTCGAAACTACATCCTTTTGACTTATTATGTAAATTATTATCAAAATGAATGTTACCAAAACGATATAGTTTTGAGGATAAAATTGACAAAACTATAATATTTTGCCTGTATTACACGTGCACTGCAACCTCTCCAAATCCGGAATGAAGACTGGGAAACAAACAGTGACTTAGGCAACTCATTAACCAAAAATACCATAGATGTGATATTTCAAGGTCAATAATCAATGCAAAGATCTTTCTGGGATTTTGACAAATACACTAATTTCTCTTACTTCACAAATTATTTACAAACTCTCTCACGTCATTAATTTTTACGAATATTGTTAGTTTTGATTGATAAAATACCAAATTACTCATTTTGTCTTTTTATCCCTTTTTCTTTTGTATATATTTAGTTTTATGTGTGTATGCATTGAAATATATTTTTTATAGTTATATTCACAAACGTATAATACGAAATAACTTTTAAAATTAAATCTTGAACGTTGATATTCTTACATGTGTAAGCATCTTATATATTGATTTTTTTTTGTATAAAAGCTAAATTTATCACTTAATATATATTATTATTTTTGCTTCCCTATACATATATATAAGATCCCGATATTAGACCAACGCCTAAACTCTTCGTTCCCGATTAAATTTTAATGATCCGTACCTTCAATGTGTTTTAAAACATGTTTTTAAGGGTACCCGCGACAAATCAGCTCAAAATATTACCAAAAAGGGCTTGATCCAAACATTGGTTTATAAAATAGTTCCTGTCAGCATTTTGAACCACTGTTTGGATGAAACCCTTTCTGGTAATATTTTGAGTTGATTTTTCGCGGGTACCTTTAAAAACATGTTTTAAACACATTGAACGGTTCGGATTATCAAAATTTAATCAGGAATAAAGAGTTTAGGCGTTGGTATAATATTGGTCTAAAAAAGTGTTGGTCCCTTGAGCCTCTCCCATATATATATATATATATATATATATATATATATATATATATATATATATATATATATATATATATATATATATACTGTGAGCTTCTATTGAGTGATCCCTCATTTTGTTAAAATGAGGACCTCCCATTTCCTGATCAAATATTGATGATCGGAACCGTTCAATGTGTTTAGAACATGTTTTTAAGGGTACCCTCAAGAAATCAGCTCAAAAAAATATCGAGAAGGGCTTGATCGAAGCAGTTTTTCATAAAACTGTTCCTGTCAGCATTTATGAACAACTGCTTGGATCAAACCCTTTTCGATATTTTTTTGAGCTGATTTCTTGCGGGTACCCTTAAAAACATGTTTTAAACACATTGAACGGTTCCGATCATCAATATTATATCAGGAAATAAGAGGTCCTCATTTTAACAAAATGAGGGATCCCTCAATAGAAAGAGACTCATATGTGTGTGTGTGTGTGTGTGTGTGTGTGTGTGTGTGTGTGTGTGTGTATATATGAGTAAGCTTCTATTGAGGGATCTCTTATTTTGTTAAAATGAGGACCTCCCATTTCTGGATCAAATATTGATGATCGGAACCGTTCAATGTGTTTAAAACACGTTTTTAAGAGTACCCATGAGAAATCGGCTCAAAAAAATACCAGAAAGGACTTGATCTAAGCAGTTGTCCATAAATACTGACAGAAACAGTTTTATAAACAATTGCTTCGATCAAGCCCTTTTCGATAATATTTTAAACCAATTTCTCTTGAATACCCTTAGAAACATATTTTAAACACAACCCCAAGGGGTTGCTCAAGTGGTAGGACTGACAAGCTGTAAACCCCAGATGCTGGGTTCGAAACTTGGCAACCGCAAAAACTTGGGGCCACTGGAGGGTATTCCCGGTCGTTCACTTCAGGGCCCCGAGGACTAGTCGGCATTAGGTGGGGGGCTCCCCCAGGCAATCCCAGCCTGGTCCCCAAGCCGCTGGACACCTCGGTTATCAAAAAAAAAAACATATTTTAAACACATTGAACGGTTCCGATCATCAATATTTGATCCGAAAATGGGAGGTCCTCATTTTAGCAAAATGAGGGATCCCTCAATAGAAGCTCTCTCTCTCTCTCTCTCTCTCTCTCTCTCTATATATATATATATATATATATATATTGTAAGGACCTAAATTAATTTAAATTCGTAAATAATAAGTTTTCGAGGATTAATTTCAATTCAGAACTTTTACATATTTTATTTCGTGTCGTAAAATTTTATTCGTAATTTATGTGTTTTTATATGTATACACTGGGTATACACCCATACATACACTGGTATACATTATTATACTTTATGTCACATATATAATATAAATACATATGCTATATGTATATTCTATCCTATCATCGGACCAAAATCCAGCCCCTTATTTCCCCCCAGTGCACCTCATATCAAGGTCACTCATTGTTCACCGCTCACCCCATCTCCCATTTAACGACAGCATCATACAAACATCGTTAGTTTTGATTGTTAAAATACTAAAGTTCTTTTTTATCTTCTTTCTATATACATTACTTTATTTACGTGTGTATACATTGAAATATATCTTTTATAATTATGTATACAACGATCTAATATGAAATCATTTTTAAAATTAAAACTTGAAACGCTGAAATCAAATTAGACCTTAAGTTACATTTTGGTCAACTTTGTGTAAATAAATATGCATCTTATATATTGATAATTTTTTTTTTATAAAAATTATATCTATCACTTAATGTATATTGTTATCTTTGGATTCCTTAAATATATTGTAAGGAACTAAATTAGTTTAAATTCGTGAATAATAAGTTTTTGAGAATTAATTTTAATTCAGAAATAGTTACTTATTTTATTTCATTTCATAAAATTTGATTAGTATAGTTTACGTGTTTTTATATGTATACATATGGTATACACCAATACGTACAATCTTATACATCGTTATACTTAAGTCATGCATATAATATATGTACATTCTATCCTATCAGCTTATCAAAATCCACCCCTTATTTCCCCCCGCATGAACCCCACATCAAGGTCACTGCTCACCCCTCTCCCATCCCATGCCAAAAATTTCACTCCAAACTAACCTCGACCAAACTGGCAAAACTCTTGGCCGAACCGGTCGCGACTGAACAAGCTAAATTGTCGAGTGGTTGAACCCTAGCCCGAACAGTCGAGTGGGTTAAGTATTATCCAGTTTTCACGTTTATCTTAATATTTAACTATTATATTTAGATCCCAACTTAGACTATTCATGCATTATTTTTTGATTTGGATGAACATCATTTTATCACGTCATGTTTGATTAACACCATGCATATTATGCCTTTGCAGAACCCCTCTCCTGTATATACTTTATCAATTTCATCTACCAACCTCCTTGGTATAGCAGGAGTCATTTTTTGTAAATTATTGTCATCTGATCATATTTGAAGCATAATGCTAGATTATTGTTTTGACACAATTATGGACTTTGAGTTTAGTACGTTAGTTGCACTTGAAAAATTAGGGTATTATTTGAATACTTGAACGTTGGGATTCTATTGAAGCTTATGAAAATTGTAATTGTTGTGAAGTTTATATTCTGTGTAAGAATATTTATGAGAGTAATTAGTCGTGACACGACTTAAGTCGAGCTATGACTTGAACCTTGAGGTGTTATTTAGTCGAGCTATTCATTTAGTTGTGTAATTCATTTAGCCAAGTTATGTATTAGTTGTGTTATATTCTTTAGTCATAGCACGCTTTTCTCAATGTAGTCTTGTCATCATCAAGTAAAGTACGAGAAGTACTTTAGTATCGGTACGGTATTCGAGAAATATAACGTTTGAGAACATAACGCTTGGGAACAAGATGGAGGGGAAAGTTATTGGATAGGAGCATAATTAGCATGGCAGTAGGGATCGTATCTGACAAGAGCAACATAATGGGTATATTTGGTACAATATGACACGTCATCATAATTGTTTGCGGTGATTTGGAAGACAAGGACTTGTGTAACTATCCCACCCCAACTCCGGGGCATGAATTGAGCAATAATAAACCATACATGATCCCTTAAATAAATGAAATCTCATAAAAGAAAAGTTAACTTCAACATATATTAGTCTCCAATGAGTTCAACAAGGGAATTTAAAAACGGACCTACAAGGCCCAACAAAATGAGTTCATAATAAAAGGAAAACATAAATCCTATGCTACTCGGCAAACTCGAAGCTCCTATCCAGAAGGCTCAATATCAGTTCCTGTAAAAATAATGTAACAACAACAAATAAGCCAAAACTCGTATAGGATGCTAGATAAAACAGAACTCAGTGCGATTCAATGTATTGCATGCCAACTAGTATACGAAGCATAAATATCCACAAGTAACCATGCAACTTGTTAGATCTTGATGCCAATGCAGCCTATCTAGCCCGCACTCAAATCGGCGCACCCTTGGGATTGAGCCGAGAGCCATTTATAGCCTTGCATCGAAGGACTTTAATCCCAAATTTGGTTCTCGGACTGCCATTGACGAAAAAACCCGAAACCTAAATTTATGAATTTTCACCGAGGGGCTCTAACCCATAGTCGAGTCCTCAGACTAGGACCGACGGGCCATCCCTTATCTGGCCATGTTTTACAGATAACACTAAAGGAATCACACAAAAACCCATAGAGAACCACAACCGACATGACTATGCACATGGACCCATGCTTATCTAACTGTGTCATGTACATGAAATAATGTCAAGTTTAAATCATTATCCAACATGTGTCGAATACATTGATTTAGGAGCAGAAATGTAAGAAAAGGGTTTTCGTGGAGTTTCAAAACCATCGCCAATGAGATCTTTTAAGAAAATTGATTTTAAGCAAGGCCGTCTAGTTGGGACACAACCCTGACTGGTCGCGAGGGTAGTGCTGACTGGTTAGGATTACCTATTGGTCAGTTTTTCAAAATCACCCTGACCATTCGAGCTCAGCTAGTGGAATGTTTTGGACACATCCTAATCGATCACCCATCACCCTGACTGGTCAGATCCACCTATTGGAATTTTCCAATTTTGTGCATCCTAACCTGTTTAGACTACTAGCCTGACTGGTCACCCTATTATGGAAGAAACAATAGTTTGCGAGAAAAAGCCAAATTTTTGTGTAGAAACCATTAGATTTTAAGAAACCTCAAGAACCCAACATTATGTTCCTTCAACTACAACCCATACTTATCTTTGAACACCAACACACGACTCAAAACACATTAAATAACATCAAGTTAAGGTTTAACTATGATCCTACACATTAAATCAAAGATTCCCCAATAAAAATGTTGCGATTTCTCCATTTCACGCGAATCCACCAACACCCGGTTCGATCTTTGCTTCGATATCTAGTTTGATGCTTCAAGTCGCGCACCTTTCATGAATTTGGATGTGCATTTGTGTCCTCTTGATTGATTTCTTCCTCTGTCTCTCTCTCTCTCTCTCTAGGATTTTCTCTCCCAATATACTCAACTAATTATTAGGCAACCCTAATACAACTCTAAAAATCTAATTATACACTAATTAGGATACAAATACACCACAATCCCCAGAAATCTCATTCATCCTCAAGTTAAGCTCCAAGACTTCAAAACTCACAACTATACTCTTAGTTAAATAAACTACTCATTAAATTGAACAAATAAAATATAGAATTAAGCACGATCTTAACAACTTCCCCTCCTTAAAAGGAATTTAATCTCCGAAATTTATGAACTCAAGAAATGAACAACTTGGATACTTGAAATGAAGTTCAGATTCCCGTTCTCAAGTGGCTTCTTCAACCCCATGATCTTCCACAATAGTTTTGCTAGCAAAATAGTTTTTCCACGCAACAGTTACTCCTTTGCATCCAAAACTTCCTCTGGTCGCTCCTTATATGAGATATCATCCTCAACGTCCAGTTTGATCCAGTCCAACACATGTGATGGATCCGACTCATACTTGCGCAACATTGATACATAAAACACATTATGAATCCTCGATAGTCGTGGTCGCAAGGCAAGCCGATACTCAACCTCTGATTTTTTTCAAGATTTCGAAAGGCTTGACAAAATACGGCGATAGCTTTCCACTATGGCCAAACCTCATTAACCCTTCTGTAGGAGTAATCTTAAGAAACACATGGTCACCCACCTCGAAAAACAAGGGTTGTCTCATGCTATCCTCATAACTTTTCTGACGACTCTGTGCAGTAAGAAATTGTTGGCGTATCTTGATTGTTTCTCGCATAAGTTCGGTCCCAACACTGTGCCCTCTCTGACTTTGGCCCAACAAACCGGAGATCGGTATGGTCTACCATATAAAGCCTCATAAGGAACCATCTCAATACTGGATTCGTAACTGTTATTATAAGTAAACTCCGCTAGTGATAAATGATCCTCCCATGAACCATAGAAGTCCAGAATACAAGCCCGTAACATGTCTTCCAAAATTTGAATGGTACATTCGGATTGCCTATCTAATGCAAATGGAAAATGGTGCTCATTCGTAAATCTATACCAAGTGCCCTCTAAAGATCTAATCAAAATTGTGAAGTGAACCTAGGATCTAGATCTAATACAATAGATATCGGCACCCCATGAATTCAAATGATTTTCCGAACATACAACTTGCTGAGTGCCTCTACAGTATCCACCAAATGGATAGAAAGAAAGTAACTATCACTTATGCTGCGTCAAGACTTGCTGGTGACATAGGAAGACCTATCACAAAGTCCATAGTCACATGTTCCATTTCCATTTCCATTCTCCCATAGGTAAAGGCTACAACAACTCAGTCAATCTCTAGTGTTTGGCCTTAACCTATTGACAAACCAAGCATCTGGATACAAATCATGCCAAACCAAGCATATGGTAGACCATGCCATCTGGATATAAATCATGGCCTTAACCTATTGACAAACCAAGCATCTGGATACAAATCAATAAATTTGGTTCTCGGACTGCCATTGACGAAAAAACCCGAAACCTAAATTTATGAATTTTCACCGAGGGGCTCTAACCCATAGTCGAGTCCTCAGACTAGGACCGACGGGCCATCCCTTATCTGGCCATGTTTTACAGATAACACTAAAGGAATCACACAAAAACCCATAGAGAACCACAACCGACATGACTATGCACATGGACCCATGCTTATCTAACTGTGTCATGTACATGAAATAATGTCAAGTTTAAATCATTATCCAACATGTGTCGAATACATTGATTTAGGAGCAGAAATGTAAGAAAAGGGTTTTCGTGGAGTTTCAAAACCATCGCCAATGAGATCTTTTAAGAAAATTGATTTTAAGCAAGGCCGTCTAGTTGGGACACAACCCTGACTGGTCGCGAGGGTAGTGCTGACTGGTTAGGATTACCTATTGGTCAGTTTTTCAAAATCACCCTGACCATTCGAGCTCAGCTAGTGGAATGTTTTGGACACATCCTAATCGATCACCCATCACCCTGACTGGTCAGATCCACCTATTGGAATTTTCCAATTTTGTGCATCCTAACCTGTTTAGACTACTAGCCTGACTGGTCACCCTATTATGGAAGAAACAATAGTTTGCGAGAAAAAGCCAAATTTTTGTGTAGAAACCATTAGATTTTAAGAAACCTCAAGAACCCAACATTATGTTCCTTCAACTACAACCCATACTTATCTTTGAACACCAACACACGACTCAAAACACATTAAATAACATCAAGTTAAGGTTTAACTATGATCCTACACATTAAATCAAAGATTCCCCAATAAAAATGTTGCGATTTCTCCATTTCACGCGAATCCACCAACACCCGGTTCGATCTTTGCTTCGATATCTAGTTTGATGCTTCAAGTCGCGCACCTTTCATGAATTTGGATGTGCATTTGTGTCCTCTTGATTGATTTCTTCCTCTGTCTCTCTCTCTCTCTCTCTAGGATTTTCTCTCCCAATATACTCAACTAATTATTAGGCAACCCTAATACAACTCTAAAAATCTAATTATACACTAATTAGGATACAAATACACCACAATCCCCAGAAATCTCATTCATCCTCAAGTTAAGCTCCAAGACTTCAAAACTCACAACTATACTCTTAGTTAAATAAACTACTCATTAAATTGAACAAATAAAATATAGAATTAAGCACGATCTTAACAACTTCCCCTCCTTAAAAGGAATTTAATCTCCGAAATTTATGAACTCAAGAAATGAACAACTTGGATACTTGAAATGAAGTTCAGATTCCCGTTCTCAAGTGGCTTCTTCAACCCCATGATCTTCCACAATAGTTTTGCTAGCAAAATAGTTTTTCCACGCAACAGTTACTCCTTTGCATCCAAAACTTCCTCTGGTCGCTCCTTATATGAGATATCATCCTCAACGTCCAGTTTGATCCAGTCCAACACATGTGATGGATCCGACTCATACTTGCGCAACATTGATACATAAAACACATTATGAATCCTCGATAGTCGTGGTCGCAAGGCAAGCCGATACTCAACCTCTGATTTTTTTCAAGATTTCGAAAGGCTTGACAAAATACGGCGATAGCTTTCCACTATGGCCAAACCTCATTAACCCTTCTGTAGGAGTAATCTTAAGAAACACATGGTCACCCACCTCGAAAAACAAGGGTTGTCTCATGCTATCCTCATAACTTTTCTGACGACTCTGTGCAGTAAGAAATTGTTGGCGTATCTTGATTGTTTCTCGCATAAGTTCGGTCCCAACACTGTGCCCTCTCTGACTTTGGCCCAACAAACCGGAGATCGGTATGGTCTACCATATAAAGCCTCATAAGGAACCATCTCAATACTGGATTCGTAACTGTTATTATAAGTAAACTCCGCTAGTGATAAATGATCCTCCCATGAACCATAGAAGTCCAGAATACAAGCCCGTAACATGTCTTCCAAAATTTGAATGGTACATTCGGATTGCCTATCTAATGCAAATGGAAAATGGTGCTCATTCGTAAATCTATACCAAGTGCCCTCTAAAGATCTAATCAAAATTGTGAAGTGAACCTAGGATCTAGATCTAATACAATAGATATCGGCACCCCATGAATTCAAATGATTTTCCGAACATACAACTTGCTGAGTGCCTCTACAGTATCCACCAAATGGATAGAAAGAAAGTAACTATCACTTATGCTGCGTCAAGACTTGCTGGTGACATAGGAAGACCTATCACAAAGTCCATAGTCACATGTTCCATTTCCATTTCCATTCTCCCATAGGTAAAGGCTACAACAACTCAGTCAATCTCTAGTGTTTGGCCTTAACCTATTGACAAACCAAGCATCTGGATACAAATCATGCCAAACCAAGCATATGGTAGACCATGCCATCTGGATATAAATCATGGCCTTAACCTATTGACAAACCAAGCATCTGGATACAAATCAATAAATTTGGTTCTCGGACTGCCATTGACGAAAAAACCCGAAACCTAAATTTATGAATTTTCACCGAGGGGCTCTAACCCATAGTCGAGTCCTCAGACTAGGACCGACGGGCCATCCCTTATCTGGCCATGTTTTACAGATAACACTAAAGGAATCACACAAAAACCCATAGAGAACCACAACCGACATGACTATGCACATGGACCCATGCTTATCTAACTGTGTCATGTACATGAAATAATGTCAAGTTTAAATCATTATCCAACATGTGTCGAATACATTGATTTAGGAGCAGAAATGTAAGAAAAGGGTTTTCGTGGAGTTTCAAAACCATCGCCAATGAGATCTTTTAAGAAAATTGATTTTAAGCAAGGCCGTCTAGTTGGGACACAACCCTGACTGGTCGCGAGGGTAGTGCTGACTGGTTAGGATTACCTATTGGTCAGTTTTTCAAAATCACCCTGACCATTCGAGCTCAGCTAGTGGAATGTTTTGGACACATCCTAATCGATCACCCATCACCCTGACTGGTCAGATCCACCTATTGGAATTTTCCAATTTTGTGCATCCTAACCTGTTTAGACTACTAGCCTGACTGGTCACCCTATTATGGAAGAAACAATAGTTTGCGAGAAAAAGCCAAATTTTTGTGTAGAAACCATTAGATTTTAAGAAACCTCAAGAACCCAACATTATGTTCCTTCAACTACAACCCATACTTATCTTTGAACACCAACACACGACTCAAAACACATTAAATAACATCAAGTTAAGGTTTAACTATGATCCTACACATTAAATCAAAGATTCCCCAATAAAAATGTTGCGATTTCTCCATTTCACGCGAATCCACCAACACCCGGTTCGATCTTTGCTTCGATATCTAGTTTGATGCTTCAAGTCGCGCACCTTTCATGAATTTGGATGTGCATTTGTGTCCTCTTGATTGATTTCTTCCTCTGTCTCTCTCTCTCTCTCTCTAGGATTTTCTCTCCCAATATACTCAACTAATTATTAGGCAACCCTAATACAACTCTAAAAATCTAATTATACACTAATTAGGATACAAATACACCACAATCCCCAGAAATCTCATTCATCCTCAAGTTAAGCTCCAAGACTTCAAAACTCACAACTATACTCTTAGTTAAATAAACTACTCATTAAATTGAACAAATAAAATATAGAATTAAGCACGATCTTAACAACTTCCCCTCCTTAAAAGGAATTTAATCTCCGAAATTTATGAACTCAAGAAATGAACAACTTGGATACTTGAAATGAAGTTCAGATTCCCGTTCTCAAGTGGCTTCTTCAACCCCATGATCTTCCACAATAGTTTTGCTAGCAAAATAGTTTTTCCACGCAACAGTTACTCCTTTGCATCCAAAACTTCCTCTGGTCGCTCCTTATATGAGATATCATCCTCAACGTCCAGTTTGATCCAGTCCAACACATGTGATGGATCCGACTCATACTTGCGCAACATTGATACATAAAACACATTATGAATCCTCGATAGTCGTGGTCGCAAGGCAAGCCGATACTCAACCTCTGATTTTTTTCAAGATTTCGAAAGGCTTGACAAAATACGGCGATAGCTTTCCACTATGGCCAAACCTCATTAACCCTTCTGTAGGAGTAATCTTAAGAAACACATGGTCACCCACCTCGAAAAACAAGGGTTGTCTCATGCTATCCTCATAACTTTTCTGACGACTCTGTGCAGTAAGAAATTGTTGGCGTATCTTGATTGTTTCTCGCATAAGTTCGGTCCCAACACTGTGCCCTCTCTGACTTTGGCCCAACAAACCGGAGATCGGTATGGTCTACCATATAAAGCCTCATAAGGAACCATCTCAATACTGGATTCGTAACTGTTATTATAAGTAAACTCCGCTAGTGATAAATGATCCTCCCATGAACCATAGAAGTCCAGAATACAAGCCCGTAACATGTCTTCCAAAATTTGAATGGTACATTCGGATTGCCTATCTAATGCAAATGGAAAATGGTGCTCATTCGTAAATCTATACCAAGTGCCCTCTAAAGATCTAATCAAAATTGTGAAGTGAACCTAGGATCTAGATCTAATACAATAGAT
This sequence comes from Arctostaphylos glauca, assembly GCA_019985065.2. NCBI lineage: Eukaryota > Viridiplantae > Streptophyta > Magnoliopsida > Ericales > Ericaceae > Arctostaphylos > Arctostaphylos glauca. Next base: position 5,607,337 of record JAHSPW020000015.1, read on the forward strand.
ATCGGCACCCCATGAATTCAAATGATTTTCCGAACATACAACTTGCTGAGTGCCTCTACAGTATCCACCAAATGGATAGAAAGAAAGTAACTATCACTTATGCTGCGTCAAGACTTGCTGGTGACATAGGAAGACCTATCACAAAGTCCATAGTCACATGTTCCATTTCCATTTCCATTCTCCCATAGGTAAAGGCTACAACAACTCAGTCAATCTCTAGTGTTTGGCCTTAACCTATTGACAAACCAAGCATCTGGATACAAATCATGCCATGTCCTATTTCATACCACTCCACCAGTAATGTCACCTCAAGTCTTGGTACATCTTAGTATCATCTGGATGCACCACCAAACGAGAATGATGAAATTCATGGAGTACTTCCTCTCGGCACGACCCCGGAATAAAAATTATGCTTGCAAACCTCAACTATTGATTGGTATGTAGCACCCATCCGTCAACTTATTTGCCCGTAGCTATGCGATCCAGATCTGACTGGGATTTTATATCCCAATGTTGCGTTTCAATTACCTTTGTGATTAATGATAGTTGAACCACAATACTAAACAAATTTGCTTGTTCCTCACTGTGCTGAGTTGTAATTCGTGTTCACCAATAGCCCCTAACATTTTTCATTCACGAATGGCTAGGTTAGCCAAACCGTGAAGTGAGTTCTTGCTCAATGTGTTCACCAATGCATTACCTTTACCCAAATGGTATTGCAAATCAAAATTGTAGTTCTCCATGTACTCCATCCACCTTTGTTGGCACATATTTAGGTCTCTATGGGCGAATATGTACTTTAGACTTTTGTGATATGAAAAAGCTTCAAATTGTTTACTATACAAATAGTGCCTCCAACTTTTGAGAACAAAAATCACTGCCGCTAACTCAAGATCGCGGGTGGGGTAATTGTGCTCATGAATTTTCAATTTGTTGGGACCCATACGCTGCAACTATGCCTTCTTGCATCAGTACACAACCTAGTCCCTCCTTTGACCCATCACAGTACAATGAATTACCCAAATCCATGTTCTGATATAATCAAAATCGATGCCGATGTCAACCTATTTTTCAATTCCTAGAATGATATTTCACATGTCTCATCCCACTCAAATTTGATCCCCTTTCATGTAAGTCTGGTAATCGGCACAACTAGTTGTGCGAAATCACCAACAAAACATTGATAGTAGCCGGCCAAACTCAAGAAATTCCAAATTTCATACACACTCCTGGGTCGATCCCAAGTCAACAAAGCTTCAACTTTGGAAGGGTCAAAATTTCACTTTTAAAAGCCAAAACTCGCCTTGGAAAATTTGGCATACAAATGATTCTCTTGAAGGATATTCAAGGTCAGTCTAAGATGTTCCTCCTGCTCTTCCTCAGACTATCAATAGATCAGGATGTCATCCATGAGCACCACTCAAATTGATCTAGATGAGCATGGAAAACCAAGTTCATCAAGTCCATGAATGTGTGGCAGGTACATTAGTCAAGCCAAACGACATTACCACGAATTCATAGTGACCATATCGAGTTCTCAATGCAGCCTTGGTAATATCCTCCTCCCTAACACTCAATTGGTGATACCCCGATCTCAGATCTATCTTAGAAAATAATTGTCATCCCTTGAGTTGGTCAAACCAGTCATCGATCTTCGACAAATGATACTTGTTTTTTACTATGACACTATTCTGTTGTCTATAATCGATGTATAGACACAAGAATCCATCTTTCTTCTTATCAAACAAGACTAGAGCACTCCAAGGTGAATGTTAGGCTAGCTAAAACCCTTATCCAACAATTCTTGTACTTGCACCTTTAATTCCTTCAATTCAGTACGAGCAAACTGATAAGGTGTCATGGGGAGAGGTGAAACTCCAGGCACAAGATTAATAAAGAACTCAACTTCTCGCTGAGGTGATAAGCTCGTGATATCTTCAGGAAAGACATCCGAGAACTCACACACCACGGCTGGTAAATCATCCTGACATCTGCTACTTTCATCATCCCATGTGACAACGAGAGTTGAATGAAATGCTCACCGTCCCACAACCCATGAATGACAAAATGAACTCCTCCATGGTCTCCCCAAAAAATGGAAACTATATCTGTCGGGACATTAAATAGTCACTCTACCCCAGTGAGAATCGAAAGTGGCTTGATAGAAGGCCAACCAATTCATGTCCAAAATGACATCAAAACCCTCCATGTCTAACAAAATCAAATCAAAGGGGAAACTATGATCGGCGATAATAACTTTGCACGACTGACAAACTCGATCTAGGGTGATGTCGTCCTCAATTGGTGTCTCCACATACAAAACAGACTCTAGGGGCTCAACATCCAGCCCCAAAATAGATGCAATACTCGATGCTATAAATAAATGTGATGCACCCATGTAGAACAAGATACTAGTCCAGGTGCTAAACAACAAAAATGTAACTCGAACCAAAGATGTCCCAGCGGTTGGCTCTAGTGCTTCCACTGCATAGGCTCGACCCTTGGTCCTTTGTCTCTGCTAAACTGATTGAGTGGACGAAGCTAGGCGAGCTACCCCCAGTTATATTGAGATCGAGCTTTGCTAAACTGGCTGTCTGACTAGGTTGGGTTTGCACTGAATCCCCAACATTAGCACTACCCTACTTCTATGGATAGTTCCTCTACATATGCCCTTCCTGACCATAATTATAGCAAACAAATGGCCGAGAAGTCAAAGTGACAATTGTGGACTGAGGTTTTGGCCGTCGTATTTTGCCCTCATGTGGCCAGGTTTCCCACAGTTATAGCACATGAGCTCTCCTAGCGCAGCCCTCCCAATTGAAACCACTGAGGGTGCCGAGACTATTTGCCTTAATATCCCATCCCCACTAACATAGTGAATTCGCTCCCTCTCTTACTTGTCCTTTTCCACATTCATGGCCCTTTCCACAAGATCTCCATAATCTTGAATCTTCAATTGTATCACTTTCTACATGATGGTAGGCTTGGGACCCTTCTCAAACCGCTTGCACTTCATATCTTTATCACCTGCCATTTTAGTTGCGAAACGGGATAACGAAGTGAGCCTAAGGCCTGACATATATGCCGCTATGACCACCTGATCATCTGCATTGTCCACAACTCCTTGTTAAATCTAGCAGTGAACTCCCTGAGAGTCTCTCCCTTCACTTGCTTGACATTAAGTAAGTAGGTGGCTGGCCTCCTATACCATTGGCCAGCTATGAAATAACTGACAAAATACTGACTGAGTTCTTTGAAGGTACTCACCGTGTTGGGGGAGAGTTTATTGAACTATAAGCGAGCAGCTCCTTGGAGAGTGATGGGGAAGGCTCTGCACATGATGGTGTCAGGAACAGCCTGCAAGTGCATGAGAGATTTGTAAGTCTCCAGGTGATCGAGCGGATCTTTAGTTCCATCGGAAGTATCGATCTGTGGAACCTTAAACTTTGGTGGGAGTGGGACCGCCATCACTTCTACAGTAAATGGAAGCTCTGTGGTCTGCACCAATTCTTCAACGGAGGCAGGGGCCTTCGTCTTCATCTGTCTCGTCAGTCCATCTAGTTGTGCATTCATTTGGCGCATCTGATTAGTCATTGGGACCCTCATGAAGCAAAGAACTAGAAATAGTCCCATGGGGATGTGTTGCTGCATGGCTACTTGCCTCACCATGCACCCCAGTGATATCCATATCTCCTCAGGCATTCCATTCAGGGGGGATCAGTCACTGGAGCAGGTGGAGGTGGAGGATCTCCAGCAGATGGATTTGGCTGCAAACGCTGCAGCAGGACTTGGTTTTGCTCCAAGATAGACTGCATTCCTTGCGTCAATGTCAGGACGTCTTGGCGCAGGGCTTGATAATCAGCGTGAGTTGCGACAGGAGGAGGAGGAGCATTATTATCGTTGGAGGCCATGGAGCGGGTAAGGACCATAAATCCATTGCAACCAGTAATATAGTAGAAATCGAGTTCTCACAGACGGCGCCAACTAATGAAACGGATTTGATCACCTTCCAGTCTGACGTGTAGAAAAAGCTTGACACTAGTGTGGTATCTCACCAACACCCCTCTGATGCCTAAGTTAGCTTTAGGGAGGAGGGAAAAATATGGAAAGCAAGGAGAATTATCTTAACAGAATGTTCGTACCTTCTACCGTAGGGGTTTCTCAATTATATAGAGACTTCCTTGGCGGATTTGTAGGAAGAGATCATGCTTATCTCCTTTCCTGGATAAGTGGAGCGGATTGCTGGTGATTATCTTTGTTTTTATCAGTATATATCTCAAACATTATCCTTACTCTAGATAGGGGGATCTGATGGAGTTTCTCCGCACACAATGGAGAGGTATTAGGAGTTGCAGTTGGCTTTTTCCCTTTTAGAAAGGAGGCGTATAGTTTGGAGGAGGAGTTTCTGACTGGGCGAAGCGCACGAGTAATGACTGAACACCTTTTGCTGAACAGATCGTAGGAAGTTGAGCTGAGCAGGTCATAGCCGACCGAGCAGAGCACATGAGGCTGAACTGAGCAGATCTGGTTAGCTCAGCCGTTTTGTTATGACTCATCAGGCCCAAATCAATTTTTGGAGCCCAATAATTTAAAGAAAAAAACTATAAAAATTTAATTAAAAAAAGAGGAAACGTTCATATGAGAAAAGGGTTTCTTAGATATTCAGATCAGAAAAGGCCAAAGGGTTTCCTCTCCTTGCCTCCTCCTGTCCTCCCTAATATTTGGTATATATCTCTCTAGCTTCCTGTCCTCCCTAATATTTGGTATATATCTCTCTTTCTGTCTATATGTGTGTGTGGGGGTGGGTCGGCAATTGTTTGTCTTTTTCTTGTTTTTGAAATCTGATGATGTCTACTTATCTAGCCGACGAGTCGGCTGTCCGCTGTCGGCGAATATTTTTAGTTGAAAAGTTATTCAATATACATTGTAGTTTGTATGTATATAAATTCAATCCCAAGTTTGCATGTATATAATATAATATGCATATGGGTCGACAAACATTTTTAGTTGGCCAGTCTGACTATATTTCCGCCCCTGTTACTGTAATGTCTGACTATTGTTTTCTTTTTTTTTGAAACATTTTATCATCTTTATTCTTCTGCAAAAAATTAAAAATTATGTCCTAAGTGCTAAATAATATTTGGGTGCAGAGCAAATTGCGAAAGAAAGAAAAGAAAATTTCAAAGAAAATTGTAAAATTATTTCTATAAGTATTCACTTATTGTGCAGAGCATTGATTGATATGCTTAAATTTTTAATTTTGTAGTTATATTATTAATGCAGAGCACTAGTGTGCTTAGATTTTTTGTTATATATATTGTTAATGCAAAGCACGGCTAGTGTGTTTAAATGTTGGCTCTTACAAATTATAATCTTACTCTTTTAGGTTTAAAATTTAAAATAAGACAGCGAACCGTTGTAATTTAAGAGGTGAGGGGTTTAAAAGTTGGAAGAGGATTAATGAAGCCATTTTTTATGCATGTAGGAGGTCCCACTTCACCACGTTCTAATGCTGTGAAATTTTGTGATGATTTAATGAATGTTGGTCGGTATATTGACAAAGTAATAAATGCACAAACTTTAGAAGAAATTCAAAAAAATAGGGTTGCAGTTTATGGCAATGATTGAGAGTGTTCAGTGACTTAATTTATAATCATGTGCTCTTAGACGTTAAAATGAATCCCTTGATTCAAAAAATCGTGGTAATTTTATTGAATTGATAAAGTTTTTGGGATATTGTTGATGTTATCTTAGAAAAAGCTCCAAAAAATACAAAGTATACCTCACCACTGATTTAAAAGGGGATTTTGCATATTCTCTCTAAGTGAGAAACATAATTTGTGAGGAAGTTGGGAATGCCAAGTTTTGTATTCCGGTTGATAAACCAAATAATGCATCTAATAGAGAGTAAATGAATATTGTTTTGAGATTTTTTTATGTCCACGAATTTTTACGGGAATATTGTGCATGTTAGAGACACAATTACATTAACTCTTAATAAAGAAATACTCGATATCCTCACTCAATACAATCTGGACATTTAATATATGTGACATCAACAATATGCGTAGTGCATGGAATGCATTACAAACCATATTTCTGAGAGATTGCTCGTACACATATTTTATACACTGCTTTGCTCACCGACTACAACTAGCATTAGTTGGACCTTACAATCTTCCCAAGCTATTGAAATTGTAGATATGTTATATACTGGTGAACGTGTGACTGGTAGAAGGGATAATCAGATTGGTACTTTGCATCAAGTTGGAATGACTTGTTGGAGCTCTTATTTTGATTTCATTTGTAGCATGATAGATATGTTTAGTTCAACTATTAAAGTTCTTCAAATGATATTTGAGGATGGATCCTCTAACTCTATACCTGGAGAAGCTAACGATGCTTTAATTGTGATAAAGTCATTTGAATTAATATTTATTTTGCATTTGATGCCAAAATTATAGGAATCACTTATTTTCTTATGTTAAGCCCTGCAACACAAATCTGTAGACATCTTAAATGCCATGGACTTGGTCTCAACTACAAGAGCATTCCTTCAAACCTTGCGAGAAGATGGTTTTGGCCCTCTCCTAATGCATGTGAAATTAATTTGCGCACAGTACGACATTGATATACATGAGATGAGTGCCTGCTACAAAACAACTACGGGTCCTACTTGTTAGGAAAAAAATGTCCTCATAGTTGAGCATCGTTGTGGCATTGATATATTCAACACCTCAATAGAATAGCAATTGGTGGAGTTGAATAATAGATTTAGCGAGGGGATAATGAAATTGCTTATCCTTAACTCGGCTTTAGAACCTAAGGATGACTTTAAATCATTTAAGGTTAATGATATTTGCACTCTTGCTGTGAAATTTTATCATGATGATTTCATTAAATAAGAGAGACAGTATGTAATGTTGCGATTGGAACATTATCAGTGATGCAACGAAACCTATGAGTTTGGATGAGTTAACATGAGTACAATCTCAAATTTTATTTGAACTATAGGTAATCTCTCATTGAACAAACGAATTGAGTAAAACACTCAGTTTTTATTAATAAATTAACAAATTTTCGTCCTTAGGCTTACAAAACAATTTATAGAGACATAGAACCCTATATCAACTAGGAAAATTAAAAAAAAAATGGGGAACTTAATGTTGAGTCCTACCTCTAAGAGTAATCTAGTGTTAGATCCTAAACACTTTTCAACATTAAGTTTACATCCTAAAATTCAAAAAATACCCAAAATAACCCTAAAAAATAATTAGAGCACTAAAATAGAAATGTCCTAAAAATAAGGGATTGTTTACCAATTACCGTCCAAATCCTGCCTTTCCTGTCCAAATCACAAACAACCTTTCAAGTTCTATTCAGTCCTAAAAAAAAAGCGACGGTTGGTATTCTCGGAGACGGTGGCCAAAATAAATGTCTGCTTCATTGTTATCATCCAAAGTGCATGTAAGAGAAACACATCATGGGGAAACAAAATAAAATCAGTCACTAAGCTTATGCCATATTGTATGGCACTACAAGACAAAGTCTTAAATTGCATTGCATGGGCATGAAAGTAACGTGCAGTGTAGGAGCCTGAGGGCACCCTCAAACCAAAGGCTACAATGTTTATGTGGTGTTGATTTGTGACACGTGAATTCTGCATTTTACGATTTGATAGTAAATTCTGCTCTCTGCGTTTTACCATTTGATGGTAAATTTGGTCTCTGTATTTTACCATTTGATGGTAAATTTGCTCTCTGCATTTTACGATTTGATGGTAAATTCTGCTCTCTGCGTTTTACCATTTGATGGTAAATTTGCTATTTGCATTTTACGATTTGATTGTAAATTCTGCTCTCTCCCGTTTGATGGTAAATTTGCTCTCTGCGTTTTACCATTTGATGGTAAATTTGATCTCTGCATTTTACCATTTGATGGTAAATTCTGCTCTCTGCGTTTTACCATTTGATGGTAAATTTGCTCTTTGCATTTTACGATTTGATGGTAAATTTTGCTCTCTCCCGTTTGATGCGAAACATTAAATCCGGCGAAACATTAAATCTTATTATTTTACCTTATTTCAGGCGAAACATTAAATCTTATTGCCGAAAAAAAATTGCAACGAACAAAATTTACCTTATTTCCGGCGAAACATTAAATCCGGGAGTACTTGGTTTCCATAATCAGCTAACTATTTTACCTTATTTAATTCCGTAATTACAGCCATATTTATTGCCCAATTATAAACATACCAAATCAATACAAAATATTTTCTGAACCAAAAAGGATAAGAGGGTAATCTACCACCAAAAAATAAGGGCAGACATGTCAACCAGGCTTAATTGGGGGTGAAAACATAAGTTTGAAAAGTGTATGGGACTCAACCCTACGTAGTGTAGGTAAAAAGGACCCTGATTTAATTTACCCAAAAAAAATTAGGCTTGTCAATCTAACTTAAATAAAAAAATTAGAAAAATTACCAAAAATAAAAAAATTCTAATTTGACTAAGAAGTCAAATACTAAAAAAAAAAATATAAGGTTTCAAAAACAGACGGCGATTAAAACAAAAATTCTTACTAAAAGTTATAAGGAAAATAAATCTTTCGTAAAACGATAAATTTGTTCATTTTGAAGTTGAAATGAAACAATTAGGCCGAAATCTACGGGGGCCCATGGATCTATAGATCCATGGGTCTTGATTAGAACGACGTTTTGCTTCAACCATATGACCCATGAGTCAATCAACCATCGGTCCCTTTGGCCCGTGACCAATCCAAGCAGTCCAGAATTGTGGTCGCGACCTGCTCGGCTTCAATCGGCTCGATATACATTGTCATCAGAAATTTCAGAGTATGTCCACCATTTCTGATTTATGCCGAGGATATTAGTTGAGACAAAAAAAGTCAAAAAATTAGTATTTAATCCAAAGATTGGTTCGTCTTATTAACTCTTCCTGTTACCATGGTCATTACGGAAAAAGCATTTTCAGCTATGAAGCATATTAAAACTAATCTTCGTAATAAGATGGGAGGACGATTTTCTTGTGGATTCTATGATTATCTTCATTCGAGAACTTATTGAATATATCATTCAAATTCGATAATATATAATTTCTACTATCTAAAAAACCGCAGAGCACAAATTTAGTTAGGTATCTTATGTTTTTGTACTCTTCTTTTATTTATTTTTGAACATTTATATTTTTTGTACAAATTTACTAGATATTAATTATAACTCTTGTTGCCGTAATTTTCTTTATGAACAAAAATATATTATAATTTTTTAAATTTTAAATTAATTTAAAATAAATAAATTCATGGTTCCGCACTTGCACTCAACTTTTGAAGCCCCCATTATTTCACAACTCTATCAAGAGTTGTTTGACAAAGGGGCGATGGTAATGATGATAATTCTGAAATTCATGAATAGGGAATATTGGCAAACAAACAACTTCTAGATAGTTTCAGGAAAACAAAACCAAAAAAAGACAAAAAGACTCCCCCGGACATCTTTGTGTAAAACCCTATCATAAATAGTAACTTGCTTATAACACCTATCATTGTGTTTCTTTGTCTCCCATTTACCATTTCCTGAAATTAGTCATGAACGGTGGGTAATTTTGCAAAATTGCTAAAGTCTCTCTGTCTTGTTTTTCTATTAGTTGTTTCTTTAACCTTCATGGTACCATACGCGTCTTGTGACACTGCAATTAGGTTATGGTATTAATTGTGATGCGAAATATTTATGAGAGAGAATCTTAATTGACGTTCGGATAAATGATTAAGAATTTCACATCGCTTGGTGATATTATCTTGTACAATACCTTTCAAAATCGTGAGAGCGCTAAAACCTAATAGAATTTGACAATTAAGTATACTCATCTTCCAGCAATGTAAAAATAAGTGACCTAGTGAAAAATCCATGAGATATAACCGATCAAAACAGACAATATTACATAAGGTGGGAGCAGGGTCATTACACGACCATTTAATTCTTTACCCGATTTCTATCTATATTTATATATGTCAAACAGTTTTGCTACCAACAATGAAATCTATCATGAATTTCATCCAGAAAATCAAGGGCCCCACCCACCCACCCACCCACCTCGCTCCAGCTTTCACAAAAAATAGGCTGGAAAAAGTAAATTGCTATTCGCCCCCTCAGTTTTGCTACAAACAATGAAATCCATCCTGGGCCCCACCCACCCACTTCACTCCAGTTTTCAAAAAAAAAGGGCTGGAAAAAGTATTATTTTTATTTTTAAGTGTTTCGTGATATTTAAAAATTTAAGTGAGAATAATTATATATATATTTTTTAAATATTTAAGTGTTATGTGATACTTAAATTTTTTTTATTTTTTTCCACTCTTTTTTTCGTTTGAACATAAGAACAAAAAATATAATTGTTGCGTGATAAGAAAATAGGAGAAAAAATTTGAAATATCATTTATAATTATCATAAATATATTCCGTGATGTGTTATTCTTTTTATGTTCTACTCCAATAATTAGTACTTCAAAATTATATTCAACAAAATAGACAAGTCAAACAAATGTTACATACTTTTTTTAATTAGTATTTTCATAAATTAATCATTACTTTTTTTTTATAATCTTAACGGGAAATTTTCAATTTTGACCAAAAAAGAGAAAAATAACTTCACAACCCCCCCCCCCCCCCCCCCCACACACACACACACACTTAAAAATTATTTTTTGTTCCGAGCTAACGGTTTTTTAGTATTTTTTGACAATAAAATTTGAGAAACACGATCGAAAGGGACTCGAATGAGCAGTGTCAATTATTTTTTCTCCAAAATTGGGCGCATTAAAACATATGATTAATTTGAATATTTTTTGATAATTTAAAAGATTTTTAATTTAATTTTATAAATAAATAAAAAAATTTAATATTGTTGAGAGAGAGGGGATTAAGAGATATTTTGGTAAAACCCCCAAGAGCATCCGCATCAGACTTTTCAAAGATGCTCCTTCCCTAATTTGAGGAGCAAATTTTCTTAACAACCCTCACATCAGGCTCCCTATTCTTTCTCTCTATTTTTCAAAATGAATAGTGACTCCCTAGTTTTAGAGTGTCACTATTCACTCTTACAATTTTATTTTTATTTTTTCATTTATTTTTCCTCCCCTATAACATTTGAATTAAAAATAAAAAATTACGCATAAAAACAAAAAAATAATTCAATAAATACTACAATTCAAATAGACATGTTCTCTTTGGTGTAAAGAGAAGAAAGGTAAGTTATCTAACTAGGTTATCCATGTCTGTTGCCAATAGTGCGAAGATTTCATGCATAAAATATTTCTCTTTACACCAAAGACAACGTGTTCATTTGGATTCTCGTATTTATTGAATTATTTTTTTGTCTTTATATGAAATTTTTTTATAATTTTTTATTTTTCTAATTTTTTTTGTTTATTGGTTAATCTCGACAAAATATTTTAGAAAAGTTATAAATAATAGACCAAATTTGAAAAAAGTTCAAAAAATACAAAAATAATAAAAAACGTAGAGTTTTTTAAAATTTGTTCGTGATCTTTAGTGATTTTTTTTCATTTTTAAATATAATTTTATATGTTTTAGATTTTTTTTTAGAGACTTGATTTCCCCTCAACTTGCAGAGAGAAGGGGCGCGGGGGTAGGGTGTCAAAGTTGAGAGAGAGTATTGATTTTAGAGACTTGATTTCCCCAATTTTTCCCGCCCATTTTTTTGTAAAAACTAGAGTGAAGTGGGTGAGTGGGTGGGCCTTCATTTCAGGATGAAATTCATGATAGATTTCATTGTTGGTAGCAAAACTGTATATCAAAAGGAAAAAGGGACAAACTTGGGAGAACGTGATCACGAAAAACAATATGATTTCCGCTTACGGCCAATTGAAACTACATAATTGTTTTTTTGTTTGTTTTTAATGAATACAAAGAACCTGACGTACGTGGTCTATGAGACTATGATGCCAACTCCATCCTTTTCGGTTGAGACAGAAATGTGAATCAAAGTTTCCAGTGTGTTACAAAAAATATATATATATATACGGGACACTCAAGCGATCAACATTTTTTTAGACTAATATTAAATTAACATCTAAACTTTTCATTCTTGACTAAATTTTAATGATCCGAACTGTTCAATGTGTTTAAAACATGTTTTAAGAGTACTCGTGAAAAATCAACTCAAAATATTATCGGAAAGGGTTTGATCTAAGCAGTGGTTAAAAATGCTGACAGGAACTGCTTTATGAACCACTGTTTGGATCAAATTATTTTCGGTAATATTTTGAGCTGATTTCTCTCGGGTACTCTTAAAAATATATTTTTAAACATATTGAGCGATTCGAATCATTAAAATTTAATCAAGTTTAGATGTTGGTTTAATATTGATCTAAAAAGTGTCGCTCTATATAATTTTTCCACATATATATATCAAAAACTGTTCCTGTCAGCATTTATCAAAAACTGTTTAGATCAAGCTCTTCTCGATAATATTTTGAGCTGATTTCTTGCAGGTACTCTTAAAAACATGTTTTAAACACATTGAACGGTTCGGATCATCAAAATTTGATCAAGAAATAGGAGGTCCACACCGTAGCAAAATAAGGAATCCCTTATTAGAAGCTCTCTCTCTCTCTCTCTCTCTCTCTCTCTATATATATATATATATATATATATATATATATATATATATATACCCACCAGGCGCCTGCAAACTTTCAATATCCCAAACCCACTACCATAAAATCTCAATGGAGGCACCTTCATGGGCTGTTCTAGCCTTAACAGTGGTAGCTGCACTAACCCTCTTCCATCGCCTCACCACCTTCGTCCGGCACCACAAACAAAAATACCCACCAGGTCCCAAACCATGGCCAATCATCGGTAACTTAAACTTAGTTGGTTCCATACCCCACCAATCCTTCCACATCTTATCCCAAAAATACGGAGGAATAATGCAACTCAAATTCGGTTCCGTCCCCGTTGTGGTTGTCTCTTCACCCGAAATGGCAAAGGAAGTCTTAGAAACACACGGTGAAACCTTCGCTTCTCGGCCTGCAACTGCCGCCGGCAAATACACCAGTTACAACTACTGCGACATGACTTGGGCCCCTTACGGGCCATACTGGCGTCAAGCACGAAGGATCTACCTCAACGAGCTTTTTAGCCTGAAGCGAGTGGAGTCGTACAAGTACATTCGCGTGGAGGAAATGGGAGCTCTATTGTCACGTCTTTACGCCCTCTCTGGAAAGGAAATCGTATTAAGAGAAGAATTGATCCATTTCACCTTAACGAATATAAGCAGAATGACATTAGGAGACAAATACTTTAGCGAATCTGAATCGAATATTGGGTCTTCTTCTTCTTCTTCTTCGGTAGTAAAACTGGAAGAAATCAAGGAGATGTTGTTTGAGTGGTTTTTGCTTGGTGGGGTGTTCAATATTGGGGATTGGATACCTTGGCTTAGCTTTTTGGATTTGCAGGGTTATGTGAAGAGGATGAAAGCTTTGTATAAGAAACTGGAAAGGTTTCATAATCATGTGATCGATGATCATAAGGCCAAAAGGGAAGCCGATAAGGATAATTTTGTGGCTAAGGATATGGTGGATGTTGTGTTGCAGCTTGCTGATGATCCCAATCTTGAGGTTAAGCTAAATAGTGATTGCGTCAAGGGCTTATTACAGGTATTTTATGTATTTTCCTTTCAACCCTATCTCCAATGAGATCGTCCTTATATCACTCCATCATTCCATTCTCACTTGTTGGGTTTTTTTTTTTAACAACTCGGGCCGTAGTTGGGATTGATTTAAAATATACGTCCCTTAATTTCTTTTCTTACACCGTTTAGATGATCGGTGATCAAGAGAATACACTATAGTTTTATCAAAAGTTATCATCTTGTCTCATACTAGCCAGTACGGAACGCTACCGGACTACCGGCGTACCGTTCCGGTCACCATTCCGAACTATTCCTATCGATAATATTGACAAGTACCATACTATACCGTTCAATTTTTGTACCACTCTCATGTGAAGTAACCAAGATATACATAAGGCTAGCTAACAATTCTAATTTAACGAGCCTACAAATAATATTCTAGGCCTCATAATATTGAAGTCTATAAAGAACTTTTACTTAATAGTTTAAGTTTTTAGGCTGAATTCAAAATTTATGCATGATATCAAAATAAAGCTCATTTCATCTCATGTTGGAAATAAATAATTCACCCCCTCGTCATATACTAAGGGTGTGTTTAGTTGAGTGTTTCTAAAAAAAAATTTAGAATAATATTTATGAACTATGTTTGGAAAAAAAGTTCAGAAACATTATTTGATTAGTCTTGTGATCAATGCATTAAATAGTCACATTTGACCCCTTTTGGTTGTGTCCGACACTGTTTATTTAATCTCTTTTTGGTCGTATTCTTTACATTTTATTTTCAAAAAAATTTAAAAATTTACTGTTGACATAAAAAAATATTTCAAGATTAATTTTGAATACGAAATTTTAAAATAAATGATTCTGTTAATATAATATGTGCACAAAGCCTAACATCTCGGAATATTTTAATTCTTAATTTTTTTTGTTAATTTTTATTATTTGTTATGGTTATTTATGTCACACAACAACAATTGATGCATGCTAACAATAATATAATAAAAACTTATAAATGCGTATGTGATCTCAGGAGCAAGAGACATTCATTTTGGCATAGCTTATAGAAGATAGCATTCTATATTATTTGGAGACTAATCTTGCTAGCCCTAGTGATATAGATCAAAAAGTAGTAGCATTTGGACGGGTGAATGCATTCAAAGTTATCAAATAGAGGGAATGATGTAACATATTTGAATTACTCTCGTAATTTTTTATTTTGGGTCAATTTTTGTAGGTTATTCGCTCGTGTTGATTAAAAGAGTAAAAAATTATGTTTAAAAATTAAAAAAATCAAAAAATCGTCTTTAGTGAATTTTTTTTTTTTAATTTTTGGACATAATTTTGTACAAAAAGAATTGATGTAAAAGTCAAAAATAAAAAATTGAATAAAAACAATAATATAATATAATTACCATAGGCCAAATTGGGAGAAGTCACTACATTTGGTCATCGTAACCATCGTCTGTCTGTGCACAATCACTTGCTTTCTTCACTGATTTCAGGACCCAATAGCCGGGGGAACAGATACATCGGCAACAACAGTGGAATGGGCAATATCTGAGCTCCTGAAACAACCACAACTCCTCGAAAAAGCAACTGAAGAGCTTGACAGAATCATTGGAAGATATAGATGGGTGGAAGAGGAAGACATTCCAAACCTTCCCTACCTTGATGCAATAGTGAAGGAGACTATGAGGGTTCACCCAGTTGCTACGCTCCTCGCTCCTCATTTGTCAATTGAAGATTGCATAATTGACGGTTACGATATTCCTAAAGGAACGGTTGTGTTTGTAAATGCATGGAGTATAGGCAGAGATCCTAGATATTGGGAGGAACCTGAAAAGTTCCTACCTGAGAGGTTTTTAGGAAAAAAGATTGATGTGAAGGGACACCATTTTCAGCTATTGCCTTTTGGTTCAGGCCGAAGGATGTGCCCTGCCTACCGGCTAGGACTAAAGTTGATTCAATCAACCTTGGCTAACTTGTTGCATGGATTTAAGTGGAAATTACCGAATAATGTGAAGCCTGAAGATGTGGACATGGAGGAAACATTTGGGCTCACTACAAACCGGAAGATCCCAATTGTTGTCGTCGTTGAGCCTCGACTTTCTCCTCACCTCTATGTTTAGTTATTCGTCTTGAGAATTTAATCATTGATCATTCTACTGTCTTTCACTTGCAATATTATCAAAGTTTCAGTGTTGCATTTAACTCATGGTGATCTAAATAATTTCGCTTGTAATATTATCAAAGTTTATGTGTTGCATTTAACACATGGTGTGATCTAAAAGAGGGTATAAATCTAATATGTTGGCATTATCATGGGCTAAGAGGGTGGGGTCTAGTAAATTTCATTTTATGTTTCTCACTATTCGACAACGATTTCGTTCAAGAAAGCTCAGTAGATTGAAATCAAGTTTGGGACAGTGTCAACAAAGACAAAGCAATACACAGTTCAGAAATGGGGAGTTGCAACCAAAATAGTACAACCCAAATGAAATGCACAAAGTTCCAGTAGCAACATTACCTCAAAGGGGTTCCAAAGAAAGCTCCATGAAAAGAAAGAAACAGTCCACAAAGAGAGGACAAGAACCAAAAAAAAATGAAAAAGTGCCTCTCATTCGGTCTTTGCCATTGGGTGCTATTGTCGCTAAATTCACCACTTTTGTTGTTTGACCTGACTCTAAAATTGCCGAAACTAAACCATCGTCATCAAAGCAAGTCATGAGAGGACGTTAAATGTGACTGCGTCAATACCAAAGATGAAGAGGTTTGAAGAATAAGGTATAAGGCGCGGATGTGAGCGGAGACGTATGGGGTCCCCTCCCCCTTGTGCTAAAACCCTAGGCAGAGAAAAGTTCAAAGTGCTCTCTCTATGTGTGGGTGTGTGTGGGTGTGTGGTAGGTTGGATCCACAACATAATAGGCTTTCGGCCCATGATCATGCTCAGCCCATATGTGCTGGGTTAAAATTGGGTCAGGTCCAACGATGGATCCACTGTCGTTAGACTAGAAAGGTTTAAAAATGCCACCTGACGTGCCTCGATCGGTGCCGAGGGCATGATAGACCAACTCGGGTCAAGCCTCCTCTGTGTCGACATCTCTCACAAGGTTGAAGACCTCTTAAGTTATCACCTCCAGTTGTGCTACTGAGGGCTCTACACTCAGCACAACCACGTGCAAGTGTACGCCTCACATTGCAGGCGATTGCCTGGGTAGATGTGGAGGAGAAGTGACCAGATAACATGCAAACATGCTCATCTGATCCGCACGAACATGGGACATGTGGCAGTGACACTGGGATTTTTCGAACCATAGTGCGACAACTTTGATTGAAGCTCATGGCAAACTATTGGGTCCTCCCTCTACAAAAATTGCATGGGCACTCAAACCTCAGGTATGAGCACATAACCTCCCACAACTTTCAAGTTGCTTTCTTACCTTTCAAAAGCTAACTTAAGCATGTGAGTGCCCAATAGAGACCCAACTTCAGTCAGCACTAACCTAGTGTCTGAGTTATTTTGCAGCACTGCAAAAGGTAATCGAGATTCAAGTGAGAAGTACGAGAATGGATTCTAGACTCTACGTTTGATCTTATCCGGCCAACCTCGAGAAGCTACAGATTTCAAAGACGCTCTTCAGTCGTTGCCAACTCATAATAGGCTCTACCTTTCCCGAATCAACAAACACAACACCCTTCAAAATAATGTGCCCCCAAAACTTGACATAGCTTAAAGAAGATAGCATTCTATATTCTTTGGAGACTAATCTTGCTAGCCCCAGTTATATAAATCAAAAATTAGTAGCATTTGAACTGAAGTAGGGTGAACGCATTCAAAGTTATCAAATAGAGGGAATGATGTAACATAATTGAATTACTCTCGTAATTTTTTATTTTGTGTCAATTTTTGTAGGTTATTCGCTCGTGTTGACTAAAAGAGTAAAAAATTATGTTTAAAAATTTAAAAAAGTCAAAAAATCGTCTTTAATGAACTTTTTTTTAAAATTTGTGGACATAATTTTGTACAAAAAGAACTGATGTAAAAGTTAAAAATAAAAAATTGAATAAAAACAAAAACAAAATATAATTACCATAGGCCAAATTGGGAGAAGTCACTACATTTGGTCATCATAACCATCGCCTGTCTGTGCACAATCACTTGCTTTCTTCACTGATTTCAGGACCCAATAGCCCGGGGAACGGATACATCGGCAACCACAGTGGAATGGGCAATATCTAAGCTCCTGAAACAACCACAGCTCCTCGAAAAAGCAACTGAAGAGCTTGACAGAATCATTGGAAGATATAGATGGGTGGAAGAGGAAGACATTCCAAACCTTCCCTACCTTGATGCAATAGTGAAGGAGACTATGAGGGTTCACCCAGTTGCTACGCTCCTCGCTCCTCATTTGTCAATTGAAGATTGCATAATTGACGGTTACGATATTCCTAAAGGAACAGTTGTGTTTGTAAATGCATGGAGTATAGGCAGAGATCCTAGATATTGGGAGGAACCTGAAAAGTTCCTACCTGAAAGGTTTTTACGAAAAAAGATTGATGTGAAGGGACACCATTTTCAGCTATTGCCTTTTGGTTCAGGCCGAAGGATGTGCCCTGCCTACCGGCTAGGACTAAAGTTGATTCAATCAACCTTGGCTAACTTGTTGCATGGATTTAAGTGGAAATTACCGAATAATGTGAAGCCTGAAGATGTGGACATGGAGGAAACATATGGGCTCACTACAAATCGAAAGATCCCAATTGTTGCCGTCGTTGAGCCTCAACTTTCTGCTGACCTCTATGTTTAGTTATTCGTTTTGAGAATTTAATTATTGATCATTTACTTTGTCTTTCACTTGCAATATTATCAAAGTTTCAGTGTTGCATTTAACTCATGGTGATCTAAATAATCTCGCTTGCAATATTATCAAAGTTTGTGTATTGCATTTAGCACATGGTGTGATCTAAAAGAGGGTATAAATCTAATATATTGGCATTATCATGGGCTAAGGGGGTGGGGTTTAGTGAATTTCATTTTATGTTTCTCACTATTCAACAAGGATTTTGTTCAAGAAAGCTCAGTAGATTGAAATCAAGTTTGGGACAGTGTCAACAAAGACAAAGCAATACACAGTTCAAGAAATGGGGAGTTGCAACCAAAATAGTACAACCCAAATGAAATGCACAAAGTTCCCGTAGCAACATTACCTCAAAGGGGTGCCAAATCAAGCTCCATGAAAGGAAAGAAATAGTCCACAAAGAGAGGAAAAGAACTAAAAAAATGAAAAACTGTGTCTCATTCGGTCTTTGCCATTGGGCGCTATTGTCACTAAATTCACCATTTTTGTTGTTTGACCTGACTGTAAAATTGCCGAAACTAAACCATCGTCATCGAAGCAAGTCATGAGAGGACGTTAAATGTGACTGCGTCAATACCAAAGATGAAGAGGTTTGAAGAATAAGGTATAAGGCGCGGATGTGAGCGGAGACGTATGGGGTCCCCTCCCCCTGTGCTAAAACCCTAGGCAGAGAAAGTTCAAAGTGTTCTCTATCTATGTGTGTGTGTGTGTGTGGTAGGTTGGATCCACAACATAATAGGCTTTCGGCCCATGATCACGCTTGGCCCATGATCACGATTGGCCCATATGCGCTGGGTTAGAATTGGGTCGGGTCCAACGATGAATCCACTGTCGTTAGACTAGAAAGGTTTAAAAATGCCACCTAACATGCCTCGATCAGTGCCGAGTGCATGATAGACCAACTCGGGTCGAGCCTCCTCTGTGTCGACATCTCTCACAAGGTTGAAGACCTCTTAAGTTATCACCTCTGGTCGTGCTACTGAAGGCTCTACACTCAGCACAACCACGTGCAAGTGTACGCCTCACATCGCAGGCGATTGCCTGGGTCGATGTAGAGGAGAAGTGACCAGAGAACATGCAGACATGCCCATCTGATCCGCACGAACATGGGACATGTGGTAGTGACACCGGGATTTTTCGAACCACAGTGCGACAACTTTGATTGAAGCTCATGGCAAACTGTTGGGTCCTCCCTCTACAAAAATTGCATGGGCACTCAAACCTCAGGTATGACCACATAACCTCCAACAACTTTCAAGTTGTTTTCTTACCTTTCAAAAGCTAACTTAAGCATGTGAGTGCCCACTAGAGACCCAACTTCGGTCAACACTAACCTAGTGTCTGAGTTATTTTGCAGCACTGCAAAAGGTAATTGAGATTCAAGCGAGAAGTACGAGAATGGATTCTAGATTCTACGTTTTATATTATCCGGCCAACCTTGAGAAGCTACGGATTTCAAAGACACTCTTCAGTCGTTGCCAACTCATAATAGGCTCTACCTTACCCGAATCAACAAACACAGCACCCTTCAAAATAATGTGCCCCCAAAACTTGACTTCAGGCAACCAAAACTTGTACTTACTAAGCTTGGCATACAAGCGATGCTCCCCCAAAAGCTCAAGGATGATGGTAAGATGAGATTGGTGCTTTGCCTTCGTAGGCGAGTAAATTAAAATATCATCAACGAAAACCACCACGAATCAATCAAGATACACACGAAAAATATGGTTCATAAGATCCATAAATATTGTCGGCGTGTTCATCAATCCAAAAGACATAACTACCAACTCGTAGTGTCCATATCGTGTACGAAAAGAAGTTTTGGGAATGTCTTCCTTCTGGACCCTCAATTGGTGATAACCTAATCTCAAGTCAATCTTTAAATAATAAGTCGCACCCCGGAGTTGGTCAAACAAGTCGTCAATTCAAGACATGGGATACTTATTCTTAGCGGTGGCATATGGTTAAGCTTACGATTATCATTGCACAATCATAGCAATCCATCCTTCTTTTGCACAAACAAGGCTGATGCTCCCACGGTGAGGTACTAGGATGAAAATCTCAGATCTTGCAACTCTTGCAACTACATTTTTGAATCTCTCAATTTACCGGTGCGAAACGGTAAGAAGGCATAAAGATAGGAGCGGTACCAGGAAGTAAGTCTATCGTGAACTCAACTTCTCTCTCGGGAGACAAATCGAGCAACTCTTCCAGGAACACATTCAAAAAGTCGCAAACGGTAACTCCTCTCGTACGGATACATCCTCATCTAGCCTCAAACTCGCCAATAAATCATAAATAGACTCTCGTTCCTGAGGTTCACATAAGTAAGGCTCCAATAGTTCCCGAAGCTCTCTAAAGA
This sequence comes from Arctostaphylos glauca, assembly GCA_019985065.2. Lineage (NCBI taxonomy): Eukaryota > Viridiplantae > Streptophyta > Magnoliopsida > Ericales > Ericaceae > Arctostaphylos > Arctostaphylos glauca. The sequence goes on from JAHSPW020000015.1 coordinate 5,628,234, forward strand.
ATTCAAAACAACAACTTTCAGGCAAACAAATATGAACCCAATGCTAAAATAATCAGTGGAAGCATAAAATGTGGACAACCAATACATACCCAAAATGAGATCAAATCTCGACATGCCTAAAAAATTAAAATCAAAGACGAAATGGTTGTCTAGGATAACAAGTTCACAATCTCTACAAATATGGTCAAGTGGCGATCTCCCACAAGAGGTGTTTCTACAAACAGTGGTGGATCAAGATGCTTGGTTTCTAATTCTAATGCACACACAAAAGAATGCGATCTAGAATGAAAAAGAACTTTAGTAAAGGAGTTGAACAAAAGAAATATACCCCTCACAACCGACGCCTCCGAAGCTTGGGAAGTAGAAGGTGGAACTACATATGTGATATTGTACTCTCTGAGTGTGTCGACTTTGTGCAAATCCACCCCTCTATTCGGATCCCTAAGTAGGTGCTGAAGAACTCACTCCTCTCGCTATATAATAACCCTGACCAAAAACGGTCTAACAGAAATGAAACTGTTGCATCCTCTGAGTGCCATAAATTTCTCTAGATTCGACATTCCTTACACTTTCATTTTGGACAACGAGGCGCAGTTTATGGGAGGTCTCTTCACCGACTTTTGTGCCAAAATAGGATAAAATTCTACAATTCCACACTGTGCTATTTGCAGAGTAATTGACAGGCCGAGGCTTCCAACAAGATGGTGGTGTTTAGAATCAAGAAAAGGTTGCTGGCAGCAAAGGGGCAATGGGCAGAAGAACTACAAAACGTACTCTGGGCATACCAGACCATGCCAAGGCGATCCACAGGACAAGCCCCATTCGCTATAGCATTCGGCATGGAGGTAGTCATCCCACTCGAAGCAAGGCTACTGACTATCCGAACCAAACACTTCAATGAAGATAAGAATAGCCAAGAAATTGCTATGGATCTGGACTTGGCTAAAGTGAAACATGACTGAGCCCGCATTTGTCAAGTCACCTATCAGCAAGAGCTGGCCAAAGAGTACAATCAGGGGGTCCGGCAAAGAACATTTCGACCGGACGACTTAGTATGGAGAAAGGTGGTGGCCAATACAAAAAAGCAATTCGATAGAAAACTCGGCCCAAATTGGGAGAGGTCGTACAAAGTTATAGAGTAGATCAGCACTGGGCCCTATCGACTGGAAGACATGACTACAAAAGTCGTGTCGAACTCCTGGAATACGGTCAACCTTAGAAAATACTATCAGTAGTCATTTTCTTTTATTAACTACATCTTTTATAGTGAGCTAAGGCTCCTTTATATAGCAATGAATTATGCTTTCTGAACATTTGCCTAACTTATGAATACACCAAAACCACAATATTGAAGGTTAGGGTCCTTGAACGAAGGCACCCTAGACCGACCTCAAATGACCGAGGCAATGCTTGTGAAAGGCTAGGGTCCACTTGTGGAGCCCTAATGCCGATAGTTGGGTAGTTGAGACAATCGAGCCACTAAGAGTATGCAAACAAAGCACTAGTTTCTAAACCCTCGGTGGGGGAGGAATTGGACTTGTGGCATACCGGCCATTGCAAATAAAGTACTTAAGGCTTGTCAGCCGAAATAAAATGGGCATATCAACCATTGCATGTAAAATAAGAAAGGCATGATGGCCGACACAAACGATAAATGAACAAAGGGCATATCGGCCATTGCAAAAATAGGCGTGGCTGAAATAAAAATTGAGACCGTATCGGCATTACAAAAATAGACATGGCCGAAATAAAAATTGAAGGGTGTATTGGCCAGAGAAACATAATGAAAAGAGATCAAAACATTTGTGGAATTAAAAAAGAAGTTAGCAAATATAGGGGGATAGCAGTACAAAAGATACTGACCCATATGCCACAGTTTGGCATCAGTTAAGAAAGGTAAACTGACAAAGACAATAAGGAAAAAAAGAAACTACTGATTGGCAAACACCTCCTCTCCTTGACCACGGTGGGCACTACTTATTCCTCCTACCCAACTGGGAGACAACCCTTAATGGTAGGAGCTGCTGCCAAAGAGATACTTGGAAAGGGAGGAAGGTTCTGCGAAAGCGACGAACAGGCAGCAAAAACAATGGCCTTCAGATCATCGACCCACCCACGTCAATATATGATGTCTTGGGCGTCGACCAGTTGCAATTCACACTGGGCTTCAGCCTCATCGAACCCAGCGTTGTAGGCCGACGTCACCACCTCCTTATGCTTTTCTCTCAGCGCTTCAGCCTCTTTCAGCAAGTCGTCATTGGCGCTCCAAATGACATATACATTCGAGGTCAACTAAGTCACCTCATCCTTCAGTTGGGCGATCCCTAGCTCCCTTTGCTTTCGCAGTTCCTTGCTGGTGGCCAATTGCTAAACGAATTGGCTAGTAATTTTTATCGTTTCAGAAAGGTGTTGGTCGAAGGCAGAGAGTGCCTGAACGGTCTAATAGAAGAAACGAATGGGCAAAATCAGAAAAAGTTTAAATGGATGCGTCTGCTAAATTTAATAAAGGCAAAACTCACCGAAAGGGCGTCCTTTAGGGCTTTCATTAAAGGGGCTTGATGGCCGTCGACATCGCCTTGGTGTCCTTAGGCAACAGGACTGAGTGAGTGAGGATGTGGGCAACCCCATCATCTGCAACCGAGCTGGAGCTTGTTACTTGCATCTTGCCAATCCTCAATCAAGGTCTCCATGGTTCGGTGGTGACGGGCTCAGCTTCCTCAGTGGCTTTCGATGCCGCCAAATGAACTAGTAAGGCCTATTCTTCTTCATTAACTAACTCCTCTTGAGGCGTTTTTCGGGTACCAGGAGGAGTGGCGGTCGGCATTGCGAATCGTGATCGAGTAACGACCAATGAAGGGGGAGGAGTTGCAGAAGCCAATGGAGCGGCGAAACGTGCATAAATGTTTCTCGTGGTGCGGCGTTTGACAAACTCCATGCTCGGCTACGCGATGTTGGCTGGGATATTCACCCGATCAAGATATTGTAGGAATTTGCTGGAAGGAACCCATTCAGCTCTACGGTCTTCGAGCGTGTTTTGTAGTGGGGCTTGAACTCTAGGATGGTAGCAACATCTCGATCCTTGACGGGGATTCGAAATGCTTGAACGATCCAAGCTAGGTAAGACTCGGTGCTCAGATGACCGACAACATCCTTGTCAGCAAACAAATGAAGGAAATATAAAGACCGAACATCAAGCAAAAAAAATATGAACATTGATTAAAGACGGATGATACCCAGGACCCTTGGTATACAAGGTTGAGCTCATGGAAGGCTCGCTGAAGCCATGGGTGAAGGGGAAATCAAAATCCCCCATCCGATGATAGCCATCATGGAAATGTGGATACAATCGAGCCGGTAGTTGGGTACGGCGTCGATCTCTAGGAGAGATAGGTGCACGTCATCTGGGACATTGTATCTGATTTGAAAGTCCTACCTATTGACATAAGATTTGAACCAATCTCGAATCTTGTTTCTCTTCGATGCCATAAGGAGACCTAACAAAGGGACAAGGGTTCAAATGAGTAAAAAAGTAAGGATGAGAAGACTGACACCAAAGGTGCTTGGCAGAAGTGCCAAATGGGTAGAAAAAGGGTATAGGGCTTATCGGAGTGATGGGACAAGGTCGCCAGAAAAGGATCTAGTGATAGGATGTGCTTGTCGAAAAGTGAATGGGATGGTTACAATGTCACCGTTCATATGTGAAACAACGTTGGGAAACTATTGTTTATGTATTTCAATAAGAGTATGAGCAAAATATGAAGCCAACACATTAAAATGAGAAGATTAGTCCAAAAAACACTACTTGAATAACAAAGAAATCGACAGAAAGCTTGGAAGAAAACTCCGGCGAAAGTTCTTGGGCAGCAAATGAGATAGAGAGAGAAGAAGAAATGAGGGAAAAGTGATTTCTTCCCCCTCTCCCCTCATTTATATAGGTTCGAAACGAAGCGTCAAATGACATGCAAAAAATGAAGCGATGTGAAAATGGGTCATTTGATGGATGATACGTGGAGCAATCAGCCGTATTAGGCAATTAATGCCTCTAAAATGGCACATGCGAAGGTGAAATGACGACCTGACACAAGACAAATCAGCAAGCAACGCGGTTCAAAATCATCGCAACTTTATGCGTTTCGAGCCCACGCTTGGCTGATGGGCTATTGTAGAGGGCCGAAATATAGGGCTGAACCATCCTTGGTTAAATGAGGGTTAGACTAGACAAAGGAACATGGTTCATGTTGACAGCGTGGGGCTTGGGCTAATATATTGCCGAACGAGCCCTTCTCTGGATAGGTCAGCGTGATGACGTCGGTCTCATGAGGCTTCGGCCAATCAGAGTCAAAGGATTATCACGAGCAAGATATGGGCTTTGCCAAGTGCCGACCTATCGGCCTGCCGTTTGGCTAATGCGGTGTTAACTTTCTGGAAGAATGGTAGATCCCAATTAGGAAAGTGCAGGTCAAGGCAATAGTCAAATTTGGGAATGCACAATGTTTGGAGGGTCACTTCGCATGAAAAGATTGTGATTGAATATCAGCAATAAGAGAAGATTCCTTAGAGATTTGTTACCAAGTATAAGCACTCGATGACTTATAAATAGGAGATCATGGGCCATTAATCAAGGACACTATTCTCATTGTGCAATTACTATTGTGCTTTGATCTCTTGGTGTTTTGGCTTTCGCATCGGAGTGCCATTAGGTTAGAATTGGCACTAATTAGTTGTTCACTGCACAGGCTATTGGAGCGATTCAAACAAAAGAATATTCGCAACCCCCACAGTTAGAATAACGGATACCATAATGACAAATATAGTAGGGTTCTTCTTCTTTATATTTCCTTTCTTAATCATGTTTTATGAGACAAACTACAAAAAATAGAACAAGTATTTACTAGAGTTGAAATCATATAGAGAAGTCTACTTGCATAGTTTTATAGGTGATCAAGAACGGTATAGTAGTAAGTATATGGTGTCACCAAAGAGATTTTGATTTCTCTTTTTAATGTTAATACCAAATTTTAGCACAAGAACTTTTTAGGAACAATGAACTTATGCATTCCAATTGTATAGTTAGTCTTAATACTTAGACAATGGAGTTTGCTTATCACATTCCTACCACATGATTTATAATAGTATATTCTTATGATATCAAGTTTTGAGCATAAATAATTGCAGCAGTGTAAATTTGTTAAGAAATTTCATAGGGGTAAATTTGTAAATTACACACAAAATTCTCACTGCGCGTAACCAAAAATTATTGTGGTGTGTTCACATAGGATCCAACAAATTTTCACATGGTTAGCTCAGTGTGAATTTTTCAAAACTCATACAGAAAAAATAAAATTTTTTTTTTTCAATATCAAAATTTTTTTTTAAAATTTATAAATAATATTATATTTATTATAGATCTTATTTGATAAATTTTGTTGAGTAGGTTCGTAGAATATTTTTTTTAACTGACGCATATAGTAAAAGTTATACATTGTAAAGTTTCTAATGAAAAATAAAATATTGTGATTATATTAGATTAAAAAAATACATAGAACCATCAATTAATTCATGACACGTGGCATGACTATATCAAAATATGGGGACTCAACAAACCTGCGTTTTTTTACACTCCTTCTATATTAATTGGGAACTAGCGTCAAAACACATGCGATGTATCTATAAGTCGATTTTGAATCAAAACATATGCCCTGATTGTTGAATTCAAATGCTATGGTTAGTAACTGAAAATCTAAAAATTTAAGTATACATAGAAAGAGAACATGAGGAAGAATAAGAATTAGGGGTGTAACGGTAAAAAAAGATAGATAGTTAGGAAAATAATTATTTACTTGGGCATTTAAAATGAAAGTAATTTGTTTTAAGAATGATAATAAAAATCACTTTTTTTAACTTAAAACTTCAATTTTAAAATCACTATTAGTCCCTGCGGACTAAAGTTTAAAATCACTATTAGTCCCTGCGGACTAAAGTTTTCTATTTGAGATTGGGCCAGCAGTCTGCCGAATTCTGCAGTCCACCACCATAACTGGGCCTACGGATGGTCTAAAACCGCACTATTGAATAAGGCCCGAGTCGCTTCCAAAATCTGCACTACAAACCGGTATTCTTTGAATCCGATACCGACGTGTATCATTCCCGTCCTTCTCTCTCCCCCTCTCTAAATCTCTCTCTCCAAATATATTTGCCGACTCTCTTCGAAGTTTCTGCCACTTCTATCATCTGGTAAATACCCGCGTTCTCGATCTGTATATAGAATGCTTATGTATATGTATGTATGAATATATGTAACGGTTTGTGCTTAGATCTGGATACCTGGTTGTTTGGCTCACCTGCTTAGTGGATTTCGTTTTATATTCGATTGATTTGACAATTATTTCAATCAGAATCGGCTCTAATGGCGACCATAGTTGACTATTACATTACCGAGAAGCAAACAGGCGGCTGTCTGTATGGTTGGGATGTTTTTGCTTAACTAGGGTTTCGTTTATTTGTTTTTTGGATACAGAAAATTCGTAGATTTTACGCTTCGAAATGTACAACGGAATCGGGTTGCAGACCCCTAGGGGTTCGGGAACTAATGGATACATTCAGGGGAACAAGTTCTTCGTGAAGCCGAAGAGCGGCAAGGTGGTGGTTGACAGCAACGGTTTTGTGGAGGGTCAAGGCACTGGCGGCGTTACCAAGAAGCCGAACAAGGAAATCCTGGAGCACGACCGAAAGAGGCAGATTGAGCTCAAGCTTGTCGTGCTTGAGGATAAGCTCGTTGATCAAGGGTACACCGACGCCGAGATTTCTGAGAAGCTTGCAGAGGCTAGGAGGAATCTGGAAGCTTTTTCTTCTGTGGAGGCTGCAGGTGAAGCAGCCCCCTTTTTGGGGAGGTCAGTTTTCTATGACCATATGTAGTGTATTTCTTCCTACTTTCTGTATTGATTTATGTATAACATTTCTGTAGAAAAATTATTCAGTCTCACCTTGCTCCAATGGACATGTTGGCTTCGTTGGATCTGACACTCACAGTTGCCTTCATTTTGTTACTACGATTTGGTTTCAAAAATAGGGTTTCACTAGACCTAATGACCTATATCCACCTTTACCTAATAAATGGGACTGTAGTGTCATTTTCCACTCTGTTTAGCCTACAATGTCATATGTTCTATTCAATCAATTTCCCATTCTTTGAAAACCAAGTTTTGTAATTTGTAGTGGCAACTTCCATGATGCAAAGGTGGTCAATTGTTCACCTTGACATGGAAAATTATAAGAACATTACATAGAGATATTCTAATCTGGTAGCCACATGACCATCTTGAAAAGGTATTGAACACCCTATGGGTGTGAGCTTTTTGGTTTGAACCTGGAAAACTGATATTCTAACACATTTGTTCACTCCAAACACGAGCTAAGCTCAAATAGCCCATTTCATAATTGATTTCACAGCCGAAACAACTCATATATGGCATCAATATTCTCGTGATTATATATTGGAGACGCCTCAATTCATCTTGTTATTCTATAGGAAATGATGTTAGGTATTGTTCGATTAATGTTTTTAATCCAAGGCTTCTATGTTTATGTTATTTATGTCTCCCCTGCATTGATATACATTCCTTAGGCCTAGGGGGCACCATTTGTTGTTAGAAAGTGGCACGTTATTGTAAAGGTCTGCTTGGTCAAGATCTATTTTCCAACTCCATCCTTAATGGGTCCTCAAGATATTAGCGCCCCTAATGGATGGTATTGTCGTGACTGCTGCCACTGTGTTTCAAATTTCTATGGGCAAGAATGGAATGACTTTTTTTTTTTTTTAAGTTCCTCTCAAACTATATTGGTCAAAGCATGAGTACTTTTTTCATTGATTAAATTTAGATCTACACTAATGATATCGTTATTCTTTGTCTTTGAGTTTCTTGTGATTGTTCTTTGTTGTCCCATAGTTGTTGACGATTTTTTTTGAAAAGCTTGTGTAGATTTTGCTTGGTTATGCAACAAATAGTTTGGTTAGTGTGTGGTGAAATGTAGATTTCCCTCTGTCATGCGATCATCTATCTATCTTTAACACATTTTTCTCATGTGTTTCTAATTACTGTGAATAGTGATCAAATAGAAGTTTTTCTCCTATGGTTCAGTGTGTTGGATGTTTTTACCTTCACATCATAGTTGGGCAAAGATTATAACTGATATCCATGACTTAGTTTTGCCAGATACTTATCATAATGTTAGTGGATATGTCACTATAGAGAGGTCTTATGATTCTTCACAAGTGGTTTCTTTAAATGTTGGATCCCCATTGATAACTTTACGTATTGAATCAAGATGCTCATGGATGTGACTTTTTTTTTTTCCGTGTGTTTATGGGTATCATGTGGTCGAACTACACTCCCAAAGCATTTTGCTTGCACCTAATACTCGTATCCAAGTCCATGTGACGAATGAGACAAGGAGGACCTTCATCATCCCAAATTGATTGACGTGCTTGATTTTCGACAAGAGAGTGTGATACTAGTATAGAGTTCCTAACTAGGTGGTAGGATGAAGTTTGGATTTCTGCCCACACAAGGAGTTTGATGAAGTTGTGGGAGGTAGTTGGAGATGGTGGGCAAGTGGCAATTGGAGAAAGATGATTTGGCTTTCAAATCTAACATCATGGGAGGTGGGAGTATATGAAAAGGAGGGTCTCAGATAGATTTGCCAAATTGCAGACTCGGTATAATAACTTTGTGTTGGGTAAGACTCGCCTGGCCCAGTTTTGTGCTATTGTTGGAGTTGTTGCTTGTTTAGATGGGAAGCTTAGTTGCCCAAAGCCCAATTTGTTGAGGCCTCTAGGAGTGTTGTTACCTACCCAAGGGTAAGAGTTCATGACCTAGTGAGAGGTTGCAGAATGATTTCAAGTGTGGCTCTATTTTTGGGGTTGATTACCATAGAAGATTCACATTGAATGATTAAATTAGGGGTAAATAGGTAAGATTTTTTCTAGGTGTCCAACTGATGCTTGTTTAAGAGAAGGGGCAACCCAACAAGACTTTTTGTCTTTTGCATGTCACAAAATGTTTGCCCATTTTGATTTGACTTTGAAAGTTTCCTCCTTGGCCTTTCTCGTTGATAGCATAAAAAGCAAAGGTAAAGTACAAAACTATTCATTGGAGAAAGTGTACTCTCATTTAGTGCCAGTAAAGCGAACGGTATTTTTGAAAACTCAAAGCTTCTTGACAGTAATCATTTCCCCTTAACAAGTTCCAATCCCAAAATTGGACAAACTAAGGTGCTGGGAAAGAAAAGAAAAGCACGGGATTATCAAAACTTTCTTGCATTTTATGTGTTCCTTTAGCAGAAAAGTTGTCGGGATCATGTCTCTAACTTTCCAACTAGAATTAGTTTTCCTCAAAACTTATCGTGCAAAATACACAATATTTTACAGGAAACTTGCTTTTACACTAGTTTCTGCACAATGAAACTATTGGTTTTCCACTTTCTTACAAGTTTGTTGTATCAAATAAACATATGAAAGCAAATATATTTCTTTTTCCTTATGAACAATTTTTTTTGTCTATTTCTTGACAACTAGACGGAGTCTAATTGGAACCAAGAGAGCACATATTATCTTGCACAAAACACACTTGCAGTTTACACCAATTGTGAATTGGCATCTATTTTAGGACTAACAACAAAATAATATTTTTTTATACTATTTGTGGATATTGGTAGGGTTGCAGTAGGAAGCTAAGGATTTCAGGTCTAGAGGAGGGATTGCTGAGCCTCTAAGGAGGAGAGGGAAGTGAAGAGGCTGCAAGCCTGTATTTACTGTTATAATAGAATTGTTGAGGCTAGGCATAGCCTTTTATGTTGGTGTAACGAGGTGTAGTCTTGTTTTCTGTTTTTTGTTTTATCTATTGTTTCTTTTCGTTTACATTTTTGGATTCTAAGTTTTCTTCCTATTTTTTTGGCCTTCCGCTTCCCCTTTTTAATGGTTTTATCAGGGAGGGGAAAAAGCTTCTGGTTTAGTCATTAGTGTAAGGAATCAACTAGTTGAAGGGTTTCCAATTCCATCATCAACCTGAAACATGGGGAAAAACACCTTCTGTCACTGAAATTATTTTCTGTTGCACATCTTAGATGAGTTGCTGACCTTTTCTTCAAACATGTTTTGTTCCTTTGAAGAGTTTGTTGAACCTGTAAACATACTACGTCTTTAAAGACGGTCAATAGATAATCAGTCTTACCTTTCGGTCCAAGATGAGAGATTCTATCCAACCCATTCTACAACTAATAATATTTGGAGTGACAGGTTGGAGAGATTTAACAGAAAAAAATTGTGTTTTGGTCCAATTACTTAAGAGGAGTTGTACCATTATCACTGTGAAGAAAAGTAAGTGGATTAACTGTATAAGAAAGTAAGTGGGTTAACTGTATAAGAAAGTGGTTTACATACTTGTGTTATAATGAGAAGGCCCTATTCCCCTGCCATCCATGCCAATTCATGGTACAAAATCAAGTTAATGGATTTTATTTTCCTCACCGACCTGATCGCATGTCCACCAGAGTGAGAGTTTGTGTCTGTGCATGCAGTTGTGTGCACATGAACAAATTATGCTGGTCAATAAAGACCCTTTGCAGCTGTAGAGTCTCCTTGGATATCGTATGCCTTATATGATACTTGGCAAGATGAAAAGTTAGTACAACTGAACTCTCTTCTTCTTGCGGCTTATTAATTTGGTTATATGTATGCACTTTCGTAAATGTCTTTTGAGGGGATTTTTAACAAGTACATTTTATTTTCATTTGAGTTTTTTGTAGCTGTAAATCCTTAACTCTAGCTTTTGTTCAATCTCATAAATTTTTCTATTTAGTATTAGTTACTTCGCGGCATGCCATGTTGATTTACCTTCGATCATTCGTGAATCGAAATGGTCTTTTTCCAATGTAACATAGAAAGGATAGAAAATATTCTACATATTTGTTGCTTGTAACCCTTATCTTAGAAAATGATTTTAACCTTCTATAGATGTGAGTTTTTTGCATTGTGCATCCCAAGTAAACTTAGCTTGTTGCTTTTCTCGGGGTGGTTTGTCGGTTTGTAGCTTGGTCATATAAGGAATAAATTTGATTCTTGTATTGTTTTGTATACTTGAGCAGCCAACATTTTTTCTTGAGATCCCTTGCTAAGCGTTGTTATCATTTTTGGTCTGTACGTACTTATGTGTGTGCTTGTTTCTATCCTTACCAATGGCGAGTTGCCAACACCCACAGTACAAAATCTGGGTTTATTTTTGTTGTTTTCATTTTTGGTTTGTGCATACATGTGTGTGTATTTGTATGCCCACTATTTGCAACAGGACACAAACGTTGCAAATTTTGATTGTAGCTTTGGTGTTTTGTGATGTATTGATGCCTTTGAATCAACTTGAGGTGGGTGCTGTTTTAACAAGGTAATGCAAATTATGGTATTTTGTAGTATTCGAAATACATGTGTTGCTTTTGATCTTAAAGAAGTTAAAAAAGTTCTTAAAGGAAACAGATTACCCCATACCGTCATAGGTTATATAAAAATCACGACTCGTGTCAATGTCCGTGGAATGCTTATTTTACCAATTATGGTTTGCTTAATTTGCCGCTGTACCGACAATTTTATATGTAGAATGAAATAATCTGAGCATTTAAAGTTGATTGAGTTGCTGCTCGACATTTGCAAAGACTTTTCAGAAAAGCAATTTTGGGACTTATCTAAGGAGGCACTGGTTCCCGCATTCCACTCTAGGACTTTATTTATGAAGATTATAATTTTTCCGGTAGTTACCTCTGTATTCTTAATTTGACAAAAAAGGTTCCTTAATTGGAGTTTATGTGTTTGTAGCTCACCTGTAGAAATTATTTGTGGTCGACTCTCTTTCAAAACAGTTAGATAGGATAGCATAGTAGATATTGTTAGTTTTCTTGTAAGAAAAATCTTGAGGACAGTTTCTTGGTGTTGCTTTCCTATTTTTGCCTTCCTGCCAGGGTTAAAATTTAAAAAGCTATGGTTTTGCCATTTTTTTTTCATGCGCTTAAAATCTGATCTGCTTGTTTGCCAGCCTCCTTTTCCATATTTCAGCATGTCATATTGATGTAACATGTTGCTTGGGTGCCCTGCACAGGGTTTCGGCTACACAAACACACCAAATTGCTGCGCGAAAGGAAAAGCAGATGGAAACATTAAGAGCTGCTCTTGGAATAGGAAACTATGAAGCTGACAATCAAAAAAAGAACGGTCAAGGGTCAAATTCTGAAGAGAGTGGTGATGACGTTGATCTAGTGGGCCATCAGCAAAGTGGTTTTAATGGTGATAGCATGTCACACAGAGAAGACTCTCATGAAAATGATGCTGTGAAAAATAATATTAATGAAGCTGGAATATATGGGGCCGATGAGCTAAGAAGCCATAAGAACCCAGGGAGGAAGGAAAGTGGTCTGGGGAGTGTTTCTTCTGATACGGATAGTGATGAAAAGCATGCGAAAGGGATCAGAGACAAGCATCAGAAAAGTAAGGGGGGGAGTGATTCTGGAAGTGATTCTGATATTGAGGTTAGAAAGAAGAGGCAAAAATCATCCGCGAAGGACAAGAAAGGTAGAAGACATGACAGTGATGATTTGGAGTCTGATGATGAAAAGTATGAGAAACCTCATGGAAGGCATGACAAAAGAAGGGGAAGATATGAGGATCACGATAAGTCTGATGATGAGAAATATGAGAAAACTCATAAGAGGTCTGGCAATAAAGGTAGAGGATATGACACTGATGATTCCGAGTCTGATGACAAGGAAGATGCGAAAACTCGCAGGAGGCCTGACAAAAGAAGGGGAAGACATGACAGTGATGATTCCGAGTTTAATGACGAGGAACATGAAACTCGTAAGAAGCATGACAGAAAAAGTAGAAGACATGATAGTGATGAGTCTGATTCAGACAGGGAGAAAAATGGGAAAAAAATCCAAAAGAGGCACGATTATGATATCGATGGTGCCAAGGGAAATAAAAGAATTCTGGAGGGGAGAGCGAGGAGTCAACATGGTGGAAGTCACAGGATAGAGAAAGGGGGTGCTCTCCTGGACGATCACGGGAAAATTCATGATAAGAGTAAGAAAAATAGCAGAAAGTATGATTTGGAAAGCGAATCTGACAAGGCCCTTGTACTCAAAAAGGAAACCACAGATAAGAGCAGAAGGCAGCGACATAATGCTGGTGATGATGACGATTACAATAGTCGTGACAAAAAAATAGAGAAGAAACAGAGAAGTGGAGAGCATGATACTCATAAGCATGACTATGATCACCGCAAGCATGTTAGTTCCCCTGAGGGATGCAGTGAGACTGGTTCTGACAGTTCTGCGGATGGTTACAAGCGCGGAAAGAGGGATACGATCAAGTACTTGCAGAAGGGAAGTGGCCGCAGTGGTGATTCAAGTGGCAGAGATGGTCAAAGTGGACATGCATCTGGTCTAGAAAAGAGGGGATTTAAATCTACTGTAGTAGGAAATGTTAATTTGACGAAAGAAAAAAGTACTCTTCAAGAGAGTGATGATGGGTTGAACACCCTTAAGAAATTAGAGGAGCTGTACCAGACGAGGGAAGATACTATGGATGGTCAAGAAATGACTAGGAGCAAGAGGAAGGCTGATGGTGTATACCAAGATGAGCAGCCCGAGGCAAAGTCTAGAAGCCGATATGTAGAGAAAGAGTCAGATCATCGTCATGAACAGTGGAAGGAATCCGAAATAAATAGTAGATCATACAGGATCAAGGATGATCAGAAGAGGGACGATTATTCAAGGTTGAGCAGATCTGGAGGCAGGCACGAGGACAACAATACTGATCGTGGTGGCAGAAATCGTAATAGGGAAGTACATCGTGAAAGCAGGAGAAGTGACCGGGATTATGAAGAGCAACATGTGGCCAGAAAATACAGCAGGGATGAGGAGGAGAGCAGAGAAAGAAATTATAGAAGAGATGAGGAGGAGATGCATAAAAGGAAGGGGAAAGACGAGGTGGAACGTCAGCGTGGAAGTAGACGTGGAAGAGAGGAAGAAGAAGAGCATGGAAATTGGAAAGATTCTCGGTCAGATGAGGGAAGAAGATATGATGTTAACAGGCGGGACTCAAAGAGAGTAAAATATGAAGATTCTCGCTCGGGTGATGGAAGAAGGTATGACGTTGACAAGCAGGATGATGGACGAGCAAAGCGACGTGATTGATTTTGCTTCTTTTCTCGGAGATGGTGAGTTTTGATTCAGTTTTTATATTACTTCAATGCATGTGTTTTCATTACTATGAAAGTATGTCTAGATATTGTAGCTCTCTACTTGTTGCTTTAGGCTAGTAACTAATAACCATATCTAAAGGACCAGTTGTAGCAATGATAGTTTGCATGCTTCCATGTTTGTGTTCTACACTTGCTAAAGGCTCACCTAGCAATGAATGCAAGCTTGCCGATCCAATGCCTCTTCAAGGAAAATCAGCTGCCGCGAAGACCTTGTAATCAAATAGGAATTGTCTGAACCTCTCCACATGGAGGTTGCGGGTTAAAGTCCCATATGTGGCGATTGGTGTGATTCCCGTTCTCTTCTCTTTCTACTTCTTTTGGGCCAAGTGTTAGATGAAAAATGTTGCTAGTGTTGCAGTATGTGCTCTCGTCAAGTTTAGTTATTTTAAGTCATTCAAAAGTAGAACCACTGAGATTAAGTAGTCAGACATGCTTGTCATTTGTTATTATTTTGTTTCTTACTATTGATAAATCTGGAATGAAGTGTTCTTTCGATTTCCTGACTTCTTGTGTTTTTTGGTTCAGTGCCTCTGTTTTGCCAAAGCTGGATACTCAAGTCTTGTGACAAGATCAAACGGATAATTGGAGGACGGTAGGACGACTGTATGAAATAATTAAGTTTTTGTATGGATAAATTCCAAGACTTTGTGCTTGTATTTTTGGGCTCCCCTTTATCCCTTCCTATATGTAATGTTTTTGATGTTCATATTGCGTTCTCAGATCTTTTTCTTGAATGAATTTGCTATATGTGCATACGTGCATAGATATGTGACGGCGGATTTTCTTTCTCTCATTGTTATGTTCTCCGAGCTTGCTTCTGGTCTAACGTCTGAATGTCCTCTCACCTCTGAATCAAAATCCTGCAACCAAAGGTAATGTACGTAATAAAAAGAAGCGTTTTTGAGTAATATTTAGATGAATTGAAGCTTTAAAGCAAACAGTTCTTTCAAAAAACTAACGATGAGAGAACTAAGTTATTATACTTTCTCAAAAGATTGTATATCTCAAAGACAATGGAAAAAAAATGCTTTTCCACATGTAAGTCAACTGAGGAGATTATAAAGCAGTTGCATTAAGTGACAACGTCTATATTCTCAGCCTATTAACGAGTCATTTGCTATACAATCAGAAGTTAAAAAAGGTATTGCTACCATTCAGAGGCTTACGTGTGGTGGTGGTGGTGGTGAAGAGGACTACTTTATTTTTTAAATTAATAATAATCAACTGTAGGGAAAGCCACAACCGAGTTCATTGGCAAACATCAACTAAGTGTGTCGATCAACCACGAGATTGATGTAAGCAACAACCAAAGCACATAGACTATCATTTCATCCATCTAAAGTACCAATTATCTCCAAATACCATTGTATAGACCCAATTTTTTACTTCTGTTGGTAGTAGGTCGAAATTCTCAATAGTGGGCCTTCGGCCCACAATCACCCTCAGCTAATGTTCGCTCGGCCCAAGTTCGGCTAGGCCCAAGAGCAGGGCTATGGATTTTTGACTTGTGGGCCAAACGGCCTTTTGGGCAAGATGTGAACTTGGACATTCTATCTCATGGCCTTTCATTCGGTACCAATCCTCGGCAAATTGATGCTCGGCATCATCGTTCGGCCAAATACTGCATCTCGTCTCTCAGCCGAGGCGCCTAATGCTCTACGCTCGGCCTCCGAACGTGAGAATGTACTCTCTGCTTTTTGAGGAGACGTGTAGGCATGTCCGCTTGATCCGAACGGATGTAGGACACATGGCAGCACCTCCGTGGTTCCCGGGCCACGACGCTTACATTCTCGACCGTTCTTTATGGCAGGCAGTTGTACCTCTGCACTATAAATATTCTAGGGGCACTCCTACTGATAGGGACGCTCGTGCTAAAATTATTCTTTCAAGTTGTTTTTACTCTTTCTAATAGGCTAACTTGATCATCG
Organism: Arctostaphylos glauca; assembly: GCA_019985065.2. Taxonomy (NCBI): domain Eukaryota; kingdom Viridiplantae; phylum Streptophyta; class Magnoliopsida; order Ericales; family Ericaceae; genus Arctostaphylos; species Arctostaphylos glauca. Next base: position 5,644,465 of record JAHSPW020000015.1, read on the forward strand.
GAGTGCCCGCCGGAGATCCCACCCTGGTCGGCACTAATTTAGTGTTGAGTATTTTGCAGGATTATCGAGAAGGTTCGCTGTATCGACTTGAGAAGTCAAATTTGAATTCCAGACTCCACAATTTGGCGACCACAATGGGAGGTCCACTTGACTTCTTATCTCAAACCCCTACTCTAATTTCCACCAAACTCAACAATGGTTGCTAACGAGAATGACACAGTGATATTACTAGTTCTTCCTCCACCTCCCCCTCTGGAAGTTTGTGCCGACCTAAAGGATAGGGCGTACGTCGAATGCCTGGAATCTCGGTTAGCAGAAAAAAAACCAATTACTCCAACTGGTCAGGGAGGAAGTGGCGCAACTCATAGTTGCGATAAGGCCTCACCAAAATGGCGAAGCGTCACAAGCTCGACGACGCAGGCATCATAGAACACGTTCTCCCGAGCGAAGAGGAAGGCAAAAGCGCCCGACTCTCGAACGATTAGGAGTTGAGGCCGAAGTAGACATGATCGACGAGGCACACAGTCGGGGACGGGTTCGATTCCCACCACATGAACCCTACTCGGATGTTGAACGCGGAGTTTGGCGGGTCTCAATTTATAGACGGTAGGGGGCTCAATTCGTTAGCAGCACTCAATCATACTCTCCACTGACCACAGCCTCAGATATCACCCCCACTCATGAAACTCAGTTGGATAGGAGATATGACGGGCGAAGGGACCGATCCCCTCAACGCCGTAACTATCGAGAACGTTCCCCTCGGTACCATGGCAGGCAAGATCTCAGACCACAACTCACAGCCAGGAGAGGGGGTCTTGTCAAACACAAAGTTCAGTCGGCCCGATCACAGTGCAACACCATACACGACCAGCTTATCTCCTCTCTCTTTACCAAAGAGATCGACAGGGTCCGTCCTCCACACGGTTTTAACCCTCCGAAGTTCACCAAATACGGTCCAAAGACGGATGCCTATCTGCACCTGGTGTATTTTCAGCAGATGATGTCTCTCTACAGCTCTGAGGACGCCTTGATGTGCAAACTATTCCATTCCAGTTTAGGAGAGCTCGATTTACTCTGGTTCGACAAACTGCTGAAGAGATCCATTCCGTCCTTCGAGGATCTCTCCCTTGCCTTTTTGGCTCGGTTTGTTACAAGTAATAGATAGAAGAAGGGCATCGATTCCCTCCTCACGTTGAGAAAGTCGGCCAATGAGTCTCTCAGATAATACGCAGCTCGGTATTCGAAACTCTTCAACGAGATATAAAGTTGCGATCCGGCCATTACTATGACCTCGTTCAAGCTTGGCCTAGATCACAGGAGCAGATTGTTCGAGAATCTTATGTTGTCCAATCCTTCTGACATGGACGATCTCATGGGGCGGATAGATAATCATTGCCGATTGGAAGAGGCTCGAAGCGAATAGCGTCAGGCCAAACAAAATCACCCCCGTCAGGGGGATGAGAACAAGAACACGCAAAACAGGGGACGTCGAGGTGTGAACATGGTATCCTCCGGAAGAAAGAAGGGCCCTCGCCCTCACGAGTTCTATAACGACCCGCTCTCGTCTTATACAATACTGTCCGCTTTGATTACCTAAACCCCATGGATTTCCCAATAGGTCACCCATCCCAAGATTGCTTCAAGACGAGCACGCTTAACTATGAAGTTCTAATGGGTTTTGGCTCCCTCACGACTTTTTAAAAGGCCTTGTACAAAGAAGGCTCATAATCTTATAAATACCATCGAACTTACATCTACCAAGCGACGTGAGACCCTTGACCACCCATCCGGACGTCCCACTCCACTAGACTCAAAGACACCCTATGGTCCACTATCACAACTTGACTCCACAAGTCTACAGAACCTTACAAACTCTAGCTCTGATACTAAAATCTGTTACGCCCCAATCCCGATGATATACTGGAATCACCTATGAATGTGATGTGGCTGCACTTCTAATACCAAACCAAACTACTAAGTACTAAAAGACAAACTTTAAAAGAAACCTCTTATATTGAAGAAACCTGAAATGTACAATATCATACACGATAACAACCTCTCATACTGGGCCACATCTCACAGCAGATGTCAACAAGAAAGTACAACAACTCGCTCAACCTCTCTCACAAAAAATTATACTCTATGGTGCAATCAACCTCTCTCACAAAACAAGGTAAAAGACGCACCAACGACGATAGCTGTACAGTGCACTGCCCTTTATTCTCGAACACCTGAAAGAGTATCGCATACATATGCGTGAGCTAATCACATGCTCAATGAGTACAACTGAATCATATAAATAAGAACAAGCAAAACATTTATGGATCAAGTTGAGTTAAAATAACTCTTTTAGCAAAAAGAATATTCAGAAAGATTATCACAAGGTTTAACAACTCATCCCATATAGCTAAGGATCGTTTACCTTCGACCAAAGTTAAGACAGTACTGTTACCCTGAGAAATCAACTCAATTAAGTACATTGGTGATGTCAGGGGCCATTTCAATCCCAATGGTAGGGAAACACCCATATATCCCATATGCGAGTTAATATAATTAAGCCCAGAACTGGGGCAAACACTCCCACATTAGCCCAAGAGCAGGGCCAGCAAGACTATCGTAGCATGAATTTCAAACACATTTCACAAATATTCTCGATCCATAATATCTTAACAATTCAAATCACAGTTCATAAAAAGAGAATACATTTATAATTTACAAGTAAAATATTTTTGTTCTAATTTATATAATTCTTGTACTCACCTTCAAAAAGAACCGGATTAACTGGGACCACAACTTAACTTTTAATGCAACAACAAGAACAAGATGTTATTTGTAACAAGTAGTTTTGTTGGTTGGTTAATTGGTTACATTTTAGTCATGATTTTCTTCATGAAATTGGTTGAATTCATATTAGTCTGGGTACGGCAAAATCGTCTTATTCAATAAAAAATTGAATCAAGTGTGTTGAAGTCTTGAGCGTGGTCTCACTCTTAAAGATGGTTGAAGCAGCATCCTCGGAGCTGAAGTAGGCGTAGACCTCTCTGAACCTAACACAAATCACACAATGATGCAAATGAGTCACTAAGATTAACCACATGTTCAATGTATGAAACGCATAATAAAAATTAAATATGCTTCACCAGTTTATCTCCCTTCTATAATCAGTAAATGAACCCCATGGTTTTACATCTCAATTTTAAAAAAATAATAATAACTAGTTAGCATTCACCATTAGAACAAGTAGTTAGTCCATCACACTACAACAAAAAATACATCCCATAGCGTGCCAAAAACGCTATAGAAGACTATACATAGCATTTTTACGAATGCTGTATTATCCCATGCTGTTAAACGTCTCGTCCGCTATAGTATTTTTTGAACGCTATTGTAGGTAGTCTTTAATAGCATTTGGTAACCGCCATAACAAGTTTGACATTCTATAGCATTTGTGAATGCTATTTTAGCTATGTCTTTTACAACATTTCACGAACACTATTATAGGACTTGACATTTCATAGCATTTTTTGCACCTTATTGTACGTATATTTTTAATAGCATTTCTTAACGCTATAACATGTCTTCACATTTAATAGCTTTTCTTGCACCCTATTGTAGGTGTGTCTTTTATAGCATTTGCTAACTGCTATAACAGGTCTGATATTACATAGCAATATTTCCACGCTATTGTTCGAACAACTTTTGATAGCATTTTGTGAACCCTATTGTATATCATAAATTTCACAGCATTTTAGTGCACGCTATTGTAGGCACGTCTTTTGCAACGTTTAGTGAACGCTATAACAAGTTTTGACATTTTATAGCATTTTTTTGCACTCTATTGTAGGTATAGCTTTTTATAGCATTTTGTATGAATACTATTTTAATTAGGTACACCTTTCAGTAATATGTTTTTGGACGCTATAAGAAGATCAACGTTTGAAGGACGCTCTGTTTACATTACATATTACAATCTGTCATGTAAAGATGTTTTATTTACCTAACATGTGCTTCTGGTATTCTTGCCAAGCTCATACAAGCCTGTCCCGAATGCTATCGGTAATATTAATCTCATAATCATAAGGGGTAAATGATAACATAATTAAATTAATAATCATTTCGAAACAATATACGTAACCACAAATATTCCAAAATGAAGTATTATACTAACATTTATATCCCAAAAAAGAGACTACAAAGTCTTGATAACAAAAAGAAAACAATATACGTTAAGGAAAAATTCTTTAACTATATATACCCAACTGGCACTGACTTCATCTCCCTATGCCGTTAGTCAAAGGTCACAAAACACTGATATACGTACAAAAAAATGTACTAAAAAAGAGTATTATGTTAACATCTGTATCCCAAAAGAAGACTACAAATCTTGACAACAAAAAGAAAGCAATATACGTCAAGGAAAGTCTTCAACTATGTCCAGCCGACGTATGATTATATGTTCATCTGTCTACGTCTTTAGTCAAAAGTCACAAAACACTAATCTTTAGTTTCAACCCACAAACCTACATGCACAAGAAAAAAAATTTGAATAAACAATCGATCACCGCGTAAGTAGTCAATTAGGACAAAGAAAATATGCATTCTATAATAGGCGTTGAACTGGACAAGGGACATGACAATTCATAGAAAATAACGATAACTTGACTCCTATTACTTTGTAAACGTTGTCGTTAAAAACAAAGAACTTCACTTCTATTACACAAAAAATAAAAGAGACTGAATAAATAGCATGTAAAATCATATCACAAGTTCCAAATTTTGAAGAGGTTTGGGAGAATTCAAGGTGTGGCTATTTTAGCTTAGAGATCTAAGTCTAATTTCAAGTTCGATTTTATTAGGTTCTACTCCAAGGAGGCAGCAGTTAATGCGATAAAAAAAGCGACAAAAATAGCACGAAAATAGCAGAAAAAATAGCACCAAAAATAGCAGTGAAACAGCACAAAAACAGCACGAAAAATAGCAAAAACTGCAGCGAAAAATAGCAGAAAAATAGTAGTGAAACAGCATGAAAACAGCACGAAAATAGCAGAAACAACAAAAAAAACTGCAGCAAAATAATACAAAAACAGCAGCGAAACAGCACAAAAAATAGCATGAAAACAGCAGAAAAGCAGCGGCGTTCCTATACTCAACGGTGGATCTAGCAAATGTAAAGGTCAAATGTGTTAAACCATTAATATGAATAACTACTTTATACATAGTAGTCTCAAATTGTGTTTTCTATTACCTACTCAAATGCACCCAATCTTTGTCCATAATCTTAAGAGCAACAAACTTCTTTCCTGCTATCATTAGTATAACATATCAAAATATTAAAAAGAGAGGCATTGAACGAGTTGACTATCTACTTTATGACATTAGAGTTCACGATTAGAGTTGACCCATTTGTCTCAAGATATTGAAAAGGGAGACATTGAACAAATTATGAGGCTAACATATCAAAATTGTTGCTTCAAACAAGGCCACACATATCTTCTTCATCTCAACCCATTTTGTGATAGGTTGTTTGGACTATTTTGGTTACTCTGCCACTACTGGTTTTGCTACATGGCCCTACAATTTATAACTTTACCTATTGCAAGCCTAACATGCAAGCTAAAATCACTAGTTTAGTATGCCAGTATGTTGTGTTGGGAAAATTATAAGCGACATATTGAAATATTGGGTTACCTGTAAAACAAGTCCAATGACTAATGAGAAAGCAAAGATTTATGTCCGCACCTCAGGGAAGAGGAAGATATCTGTCAAAATAAGAAATTCAACAAATACCCAGTTGAGATGACCCTCTCAATAGTTTTAATTTTGCAAAAAAATCAGAACTTGTTCTGCCGCTGCAAAAATTAGTCAAACAAAATCAGTGGTGCCTTCAACTGCGTAGGAGATAGATACACAAGAGCCTATGGTTGTTGAGATCCCTTCCTTAGAATTTCACCAAAACACCTTAAATATACACCTACTCCAAAATGCAATTCCAGCCCTAAGAAAAGTAACTTATTTTTCTTCCACTATTCACTGGATCAAAGCCATCAGTTAAATACATCTACCACGGAATAAAAGATCGCTTCGTAATGCTATATAAAAATATGAACATAATAATCAATACCCCTTTGTAAGAATTAGTTTTCGAAACAAGAGTTTCAAAAAAGATGTCAGGGGGAAAAACGAAAACATAATGTGACTGGTCCATCTTAGGATCAGTGACAACGGTGACATGAATACAATGTCAACAAAGAGAGATTTTTCATGGCCTCCTAGTCATTCAATAAACAAGAAAAGGAGATGCCACTGTGTCTAGACTAGGTAATGAATGTTCACGTGTTGTTCTTGTGCAAGAAGTTGTTAGTTCTTCAGAGCTGCGCACAGGAGTGAAAATGCTAAATAAAAGTCCATTAACCTAAAAAATAGTAAGACATTTATAAGTACAATTTCTTAAAAATACCCATGCAAATGAATTATGCATCAAAGTCACAGAACTTTTAAGATAAAAAGATAGATAGTAGACTCAATGGCAACTATAGCACACATGAGTTTGGTTGGTTTCAGAGTGACAAAAATAAGTCCCAACTTATTAACGCATTCAGTAAGGGCTCCAAAAAAATTCAATTTGGTAAACTAGTCATTTTTCTTGTGTCGGTCGCCCATATACAAGACCTTATGACATACTTAGATGAAAAATCACATCAAAAAATCGATTTTGTAGGGTAAGTGACATAATTCAGCAAATCAATTTCTACTCTCCTCTGGCCAGATCTAGCTAGTTCACACAAATGTAATTCTCAAAATTGATTGACTACAATGAAAGCAATTGAAATATGTAACTTAATCAAAACATTAACTATTTTATCCTATTTTCAGCTAAAAATCGGTAGAATCTTGAAATCTTTGACTCTCATAGTGACCACATAGAACATAATGGATATTAACGGAAGGAAATACAAATGATACTGTCATGTTGATGAAACTCATATCTAATCTTCGTAATACACATATATGAACACCTACGACAAGATCAGAAGGAAGCGATAAGCTAAAGCTTGGTGACATAACCTGTTCTCACATAATCCTGTAGCATATTTTGTTGATGTAGCAATTGCCCATAATAATAGAAATATATTTTCGTAGAAGATTCCTCTATCTTATCATCAAACTTGCTTTTAGAAGCTGATAATGTCCCATTTAGTAAACATGATTCTGGAAGAAAAAAGAAGAAACAATTAGGATCCAAACCGTAGCCCAAGACTTGTTTTTATTCAGAAACATATGGCATTTCACCTAATCTCATATGATACATCTAACTGCTGTGAATTTCATAGTAAAAATCAATAGTATTTCAAGGAATTAGAAGCAAAGTCACGTTTAAGGTTTGTAATCCCAACATACACTTGTCAAGGTTTATCTCGCATTCTCCTACCCGTAGTCCCTCTTTATGATACTGTCATGTTGATCAAATCCATATCTAATCTTATACATATATCTTGCCATAATTTGACAGTCAAAGCAGCAAGGACAAATTGATTCCCAAAACAGAAAGTATCAAGGAAACAACCCAGACATCAATCTCAGAAATCAGAAACCAGAAATAAGTCTAAACCCAGAAACCAAAAATCAAACGTAGGAGTAGAAATCTAAAACCTTGAAGACTGAATCATATCTTTTATGCATCTCTTCTCTTGTTTTCGTTGCTATAGTAACCTTTCTAATGTTATATTTAACCCTTGCGTGTGAATTTGAGAAAACACGAGTTGACATTTTTTTTTTTTTTTGGGGGGGGGGGGGGGGGGGCAGTTAGATGAAGAAAAATAGCAGAAGACCACTGAATTTTTGGGGGGAAAATTACGAGCGCGAATAAAATCATTTGGGGAAAATGGTGGGCCGGGATTGCTACAGTACCGGGCAACAGTAACGGGTACAGCAACAGTCCGGAGAAAACCGTGGCAATAGAAAATGAATATACCAATGGTCCAGAAGAAATCGTGGCTAAGTACCCAGTTGTACAAACGTTTTAGAAACCGTTGCTACACCTAATTTTTACCAACGGGTTTTAGATCGTTGCTAATAAACCGTTAGTATATCCCAATTTTCTTGTAGTGAAGAGAATTGACTTGTACCATACTGCGGGGGTGAACGATTGAACCCGTGATGGGCCAGAAGCCTCGCTCCGCTCCACTACGCTTGGCTTCTGGCCCCCTTCATCTGAGCCATAAGTTCCAACAGATATATATATATGTGGTGTGTGTGTGTGTGTGTGCAAAGAGAGAGAGATACACAAATAGATAGGAGAGAGGCATACGTAGAGAGAAATAGAGATATTCATAGGGGAAGAGAGAGAGAGAGAGAGCGCAATACAAACTAAGTGAAACCTATGATTGCGGCGGTGGATAATGGCGCGGAGCTTCGATTTGGGAAACGTGGATGAGGAGAGAAACATCGCAACCTAAGTTTATCGCAGGAAGTGCTCACACGCTTAGTGAATTTGGCGCCAAGTAAAATACTTTGGCGCGTCCTCTCTTTAACCTAAAATATATAACTGAATCTCTCATTTTTCCTATTTCTTCTTGTTAGAAATAATGCCTTGACATGATTTAACTATTTATTATTTTGATGATGCCAAGATTAAAGATGATAACTTAATATGAACCAAGAGTTAAATGGAAAATTGATACTCGTATTTACGGATCTAGATCTTAGTCTAGCATACCATGATCATGAAATAGTCATTGAATGATATCTTTGATAAAATTGCAAATATGTTATGTGATAAGAAAATTGTATGAGGTGTTTGATGATGATTTGGCTTGAGCATAGACGCAGGATTCAAATGCATCAGGGTGCGATTGACCGGCCACCATCTGTGGTCAACCGGAGCTTGCGGTCGACCGGACCTCCCCTGTGGTTGACCGGACCAGGCGGTCGACCGGGACCATCGTGCGGTCGACCGGTCGCTGTTTTGTGTGGAAATCTGCTGATTCAATTTTTGCAAGGATTTGATTGATCAAATCTTTCCTTTGGTGATTCAAACGGTCGATTCAGAGTATATGGAAGGAGGAAAGATTGAAGGAATCAATTTGGGAAGTGACCAAGGCTCCTTGAAGATTCGGATTTTATGGGTTAGGGTTTATATACCCTTATGCTACGAATTACAGAGCTCTCTCTCAAAATAAAGCGCCTTCTAGCAATCACAAGCTACTCTCTGTAATTGAAGACACCATTCTCACATTGCTCTACTTTGTGGTTAATTTCTGAGTGAGATATTGAGAGAGAAGGATTGAAATAACTCAGTGTATTACATTCATATTGTTCATCCCTCTATGTGCCAAATTCTTGAGGACATTTGTTTAGTCTTCATCATTCAACTTGCATCACTAATTTGTGTGTAAGGTTTGTGGAGTACAAACCTTGAAGAATCGAATTTGGGAGTAAAGATTCGGCGGTTCGGTTAGCTCCTCGGGAAAGCTAACGGGAAGAAAGGTTGTAAGGGTTTGTGCGACACCCAAAGTCGTTCGAGTTCTAGTAGATCAAGTGACTCCTAGGGCGTGGACTAGGCTGGGCAGTGTGACACGCTCAAACTAAACCATTATACATCGTTTGCATCTTCTCTTCCCTAGCCTTATTTATGCCTTGATTTTTATATTGTGTGCTTGACAATATATATGCTTAAATTCAATCATTAATTAGTTCTAAATAATTTTTAGCAGTAATTATTATTGAAACCCAATTCACCCCCCTTCTTGGGTTGCCACCTAGGTAACAATTGGTATCAGAGTAAGGGCTCTAATCTTTTAGACCTCACAGTCTTAGAGTTTACTTTCGGCAACCATGAGTTCTTTCTTAGGTGAAGGGCAGTTTAGCAATCGACCACCCTTGTTTTCTAGAAACGACTATAATTACTGGAAAGCTAAGATGATTATATTTATTCAAGTCACTGATATTGAGGCCTGGTCCATTGTGACTAAAGGGCCTACTATCCCTTCAAAAGTTGTGGACAGTACTCGCGTTCCAAAATTGGAACATGAATGGGATGAGAGTGATAAACGTGCTATTCAACTTAATGCTAAGACAAAACATTTCTTATACTGTGCACTAGACTCAAAAGAATTTAATCGCATATCAACATGTGAAATTGCAAAAGAAATATGGGACAAATTAGAAGTTACACATGAGGGAACAAACCAAGTTGAAGAAACAAAAATTAGCATGTTAGTTCATAAATATGAACTATTCAAAATGCATCCTGATGAAACCATATCTGTCATGTTTGCAAGATTTACTGACATTGTTAATGGACTAAGCTCTCTTGGTAAAGTGTACTCAAATGCAAAAATGGTCAGAAAAATTCTCAGGTGATTGCCTAAAACTTAGGAACCAAAAGTCACAGCAACCCAAGAAGCAAAGGACCTAAATGTGCTCAACCTGGATGAACTTTTGGGATCACTTATGACACATGAGATAAATCTGATGGCCACAAATGAGGATGAAGGTAAGAAGAAGAAAACTATAGCTTTCAGAACATCATCATATCAAGAAGAGGAAGAAGAAGTAAATGGAAGCGACGAAGAAGTCGCCTTCCTGACCCGACGGTTCAACGAACTAATCACAAGGGGAAAATATGGCCAACAGCCTCCTAAAAGAAATTTCTCCAAAGATGAAGGAAAAGAGATCCAATCATATGCTACGAATGCAAGAAGCCAGGACATATCAGGTCTGAATGTCCAAAACTGACTAAAGAAGAAAAAAGGTACAAAAAGAAAGAAAAAGGCAAAAAGGCCATAGTAGCAGCATGGGGAGAAAGTGAGAGAGACAGCTCAGATGATGACTCAAGTGAAGATGAAGTTGCCTATGTGTGTTTAAAAGCTCAATATAAAGAAGATGAGTTTTTTTGATGCTGAAGCAAGCTTTGACAACTCCAATTTCTGCTTGATGGCGATAGACGACGAAGATGAGCTATATTCTGACCCTATCTCTTACGAAAGAATTGTTAAGTAATTTTGAAGAGTTACAAGCATCTTTCAATGACTTATATAATGAGTCCATAAGAATGGGAGCTGTTAAGCGTATTCTCAGATATCTCGCTGGAACTCCAAAACTGGGGCTATTCTATCCTAAAAACACATCTCTTGATCTTATCGGTTACTCTGATGCTGACTATGCGGGTAGTAAAACTGATCGAAAAAGCACGAGTGGCACATGTCAATTCCTAGGATGTGCATTAGTATTATGGTCTAACAAGAAATAGAATTTAGTTGCCCTATCCATTGCTGAAGCAGAATATATAGCAGCTGGAAACTGTTGTGCACAATTACTTTGGATCAAACAGCAATTGGAGGATTTCAAATTATATTATGACCATATTGCAATTCGATGTGACAATACGAGTGCAATAAATCTTACTAAGAATCCTATTCAACATTCTAGAACCAAACACATTGAAATTTGACATCACTTTATTAGAGATCACGTTCAAAAGGGAGATGTTGTTCTTGACTTTATAAATACCGACAAGCAATTGGCGGACATGTTTACAAAATCCCTGAATGAGGATCAATTCAACTTTATTTGTCGAGAACTTGGAATGGTTGATAGTCTATAAAAATTTTCTTACCGATTCTATAGGATTTATTGCTCTTAATGCGCACATCGAAATGGAGTATATTATATCATAATGTATATGTGATAAATACTCCAACATTTCTCCTTAAATCTCCCCTTAAGCACTCACCCTAAATAGGTACATCCTCACTGCCTCTGCTTTGCAAAACTGCCTTCGGTCGACCGGCACCTCCTTGCGGTCAACCGGACGTGCGGTCGTCTGGGCTGCATCGGGCGGTCGACCGGACTCGATTTTTTAAAACTCTTATATGACCTCCGTTCGGTTCATTTCCCCCCAACACCAGAGAAGTCGACCGCAGCCTTTGTTTTCTCCATCAGGTAATTTCTCCTCCTCTCTCTTGTTCAATCATTCCATTCTCATTATTCCGTTCATCTTCATACATTAATGCCCAAAATTCATTTTCAAGCCCTAGAATTCATTATTCGCCTCTGGTTTTGCCAAAATTCGTCCTCCCCCCTTCACATACACATCACCATGGCTCGATTTGAGCACGCTGCACCTAGTCCTAGTCCGTCTCGCCAAACTCCACAACCATCCCACCAGAGTCCAAGTTCATCACGCCAATCTGCAGCCCATGCATTCGATATGACCGTTTTCTCACCCGCTCTGTCTCTCAAACTTGGAACAAATTTGTCACATGGTCCATCACCACGGGCAGAGATGTCTAACAACCCCTGAACTTGTTGAAGGCATCCTCACCCCGTTGGCACGCATGGGTTGGCAAAACCTCATTCCCCTTCCTGATCGTTATTACCCTACCCTTGTCCGTCATTTCTATTGCAATCTAAAAGCTACCTATCTCGACGAGTCCGTTGACACATTCTCTAAATGCGTTCACCTAGAATCCTTGGTGAATGACGTCACCATTGAACTTGATATCGACACCTTGGCTCATATTCTTGATGTTCCCAATGTCAGTCACATGTTACACTTCACCACCGATTTTGAGATTAATGACCACACCCCTACCTCTGTCATAATGCAGCACATTTCCCGGCGTCGATCCACCACCGGTGGTGTCCAACGCACCAATCTTAAACCTGAGTAGTGCCTTTTTCATCAATTCCTCAATGCCAATGTCATTCCTAAGAAAGGCCACTTCAAAGCCGTCTCCCCCATGCAATGCTTCATTCTATACTGCCTACAAACTTCCACTGAATTAAATCTGCCACATATCATCCTTCGTAAAATGGTCTATGCTTTCACATCTCGCAACAAAAGTCTTCCTTTTGGTGCTCTCCTTACAAAATCATTGAACACTTTGACTTTGCTCTTCCTGATGATGGCAACCGCATTGCCGGCCCCTTTACCTCCTTCGTCGTCACTCGAGGGTCCAAACGTGTTGCCCGATTTGTACGTGATTCTGAGGAAGAAGAAGAGGCTGATGAGGTACCGAAGATGATGAGGCTAGTGAGGAGGAGACTAGTGTCCCTGAGGCAGCGGCTGACCCACCACCACCACCACCACCACACTACCCTGAGCCACCACCCTACTACCAGCAGCCTCCACCATACTATACTGCGCCCCGCTCCTACTACCAACAGCTTCCACCATACTACACTGAGCCACCTTCCTATTACTAGCAACCCCCACCGTTCTAGACCGACCTCATGACCCGCTTTGACCAATTCAGTGTCCAACAATCCGCCATCTCTGACCAGCTCTCCTCCATCACCCAACACCACACCGACCTCGCTCAGCAAGTGACCAACTAGCTCGTCGACGTCCATACAAGACTAGACACCTTGCAGACCGATGTGGCTCATCTTCATGACCTCTACCGCAGTCAGTTCCCGCCACCGGATCCTCCTACTTAGTGATGCTTTCTCTGCGTTTTGATGATGCTACAGGGGGAGAGATATATGCATGTCTCTGGAAGTTAGACAGTCTTTAGTAGTCTTTAGATGGATCATATGTTTTTGGGAGCGTTAAGTTGCTACTAGTGGGAGCGTACTTACTGTTATCATCCTCGTTGTGATTTTTTTTTCTGGATATCCTTATGCTTATCGTAGTTGGTGCACTTTACTATATCTATGAAATGCCTTGGTTCTTTATGAGTTGTGGAAAATTGTCGTCATGATGATCTTTACTGCATTGCCTGCGTGATATGGGATAATATGGTTTGCACCGTGTATACTTGTTACCATGCATCCTTGGACTTGTAAAATGTTCTGCATAGTTTAGAAACGATTAACATGTACATGAGCTACGATGGAATATAAATTACTGACTGTACATCACCTCATCATTCTTGAACTAAGAGCATCATCGAGATAACTCCCACTCTCACTCATGACTTAGATATACCATCTCATTGCATTTGGTAAATGACGCACATATTGAGGGGGAGTATAATTCCATAGATAGCGATCATGAAATTTATCATCCCTAATCCAATTTTAAAAGTGTCATCATCAAAAAGGGGGGGATTGTTAGAAATAATGCATTGACATGATTTAACTATTTATTATTTTGATAATGCCAAGATTAAAGATGATAACTTAATATGAACCAAGAGTTAAATGGAAAGTTGATACTCGTATGTATGAATCTAGATCTTAGTCTAGCATACCATGATCATGAAATAGTCATTGAATGATATCTTTGATAAAATTACAAGTATATTGTGTGATAAGAAATTTGTATGAGGTGTTTGATGATGATTTGGCTTGAGCATAGACGTAGGATTCAAATGCATCAGGGTGCGGTTGACCGGCCACCATCTGTGGTCAACCGGGGCTTGCGGTCGACCGGACCTCCCCTGTGGTTGACCGGACCAGGCGGTCGACCAGGACCATCGTGCGGTCGACCGGTAGCTGTTTTGTGCGAAAATCTACTGATTCAATTTTTGCAAGGATTTGATTGATCAAAATCTTTCCTTTAGTGATTCAAATGGTCGATTCAGAGTATATGGAAGGAGGAAAGATTGAAGGAATCAATTTGGGAAGTGACCAAGGCTCCTTGAACATTCAGATTTTATGGGTTAGGGTTTATATACCCTTATGCTACGAATTACAGAGCTCTCTCTCGAAATAAAGCGCCTTCTAGCAATCACAAGCTATTCTCTGTAATTGAAGACCCCATTCTCACGTTGCTCTACTTTGTGGTTAATTTCTGAGTGAGATATTGAGAGAGAAGGAGTGAAATAACTCAGTGTATTACATTCATATTGTTCATCCCTCTATGTGCCAAATTGGCGAGGACATTTGTATAGTCTTCATCATTCAACTTGCATCACTGATTTGTGTGTAAGGTTTGTGGAGTACAAACCTTGAAGAATCGAATTTGGGAGTAAAGATTCGGCGGTTCGGTTAGCTCCTCGGGAAAGTTAACAGGAAAAAAGGTTGTAAGGGTTTGTGCGACACCCGAAGTCGTTCGAGTTCTAGTAGATCAAGTGACTCCTAGGGAGTGGACTAGGCTGGGCAGTGGACACGCTCAGACCGAACCACTATATATCGTTTGTATCTTCTCTTCCGTATCCTTATTTATGCCTTGATTGTTATATTGTGTGCTTGACAGTATATCTGCTTAAATTCAATCATTAATTAGTTCTAAATAATTTTTAGTAGTAATTATTATTGAAACCCAATTCACCCCCCCTCTTGGGTTGCCACCTGGGTAACACTTCTCTCTTACAATTTGTGACATCCAATAGTTATATGAAAAGAGTATTCTAGGTTAAACATACATAATCTACTAGTTAAGTTAAAATACAATTTTATCTTACAAATACATAATCTACTTATCCAACATAAAGTGGAAATAATTAAATCATTTTTCTCAAAAAAAAAATAACTAAAGTTGATTTTATTATATTTTAATTTAATTTAATTTTAATTTTTTCCATTGTTAATGGATTTTTTTTAGTTTTTAGTCAAAATATTTAACTTTTTCTATTAACTTCAGAAGTGTTCAACTAATTTGATCAAGTAGTTAATAACAACTTCAAAATCAAATATAAAAACTACTAACACAAGTGTTTTCTGGATTACTTTTTGTCTCTAGTCAATTTTTTCGTATTTATTAGGTTTGTCTTATTTTTGTGGATTGGTTTTTTTCTACGAAAAAAATATCACTAAAAATTAAAAAAGAAATCTCTCAAATAGAAAATATTTTAAAATAGACATTTTAAAGCTTATTTTTCCTTTTTTTGAAATTCTAAATGTTTGGTTAATATTTTTAAATTTTCAAACAACTTCCACCGAGTTGACTCCAATAACCTACAAAAGTTTGATGTAGAATAAATACATTTCAATTTTTTTAAATAAAGACAAAAATAATTCAATAAAAATATTAGACCAAATTAAGTCGATAGTTTAAATAAAAATATAAAAATATAAACCCAAAATGAGGAAAACAAATAAAGAAGTTATATTGTATATATATATATTTATGTTAATATTGTTTAAAAGATATTCAGCTGGAAAGTTTGATTCGTATAATTGAAAAAAGAGGGCAGAAAGGGTCGAGAACAACAACAAAATAATAGGAAAACGTTTATTAGCACACAGTAGAACTCTATACAAAACTTACTCTTACCTATTTATAGTTTTTAATTAGGAAATACTATATTACCTCCATAAATTATAGCATTATTAAGCTATTATTGCCCCCTCAATTATAACATTACTGTAAAAATGTTATTATTACAACCCTCTATTATAGCATTATTTCAAGAATGCTATTATTGTCCCCCCTACTATAGCATTATTACAAGAACGCTATTATTGTCCATTCTATTATAGTATTATTGCAAAAACGTTATTATTGCCCCCTTTACTATAGCATTATTGCAAGAACGCTATTATTGTCCCCTTTATTATAGCATTATGAAAAATACGCTATTATTGTCCCCTCTATTATAGCATTGTTGAAAGAATGCTATTAAGTAATGCAATTAAAAGTCTTATTTGTTGTAGTGTCAGGAGCAACTTTGGCTCTTAAAAAAATAAATATGATTGCTTCTTTCTTGGTGAATTCTTGACATGCTAAAAATCAAGGTTTTACTCTCTAATTAGCATATAATTCAACATTAGAACTAAGCATAAAACTAGTTTCTATCATTTAAATTATATATATTCTAGCAAATAAGTTTTAGTTATATTCATTGAGACTAAAATCTTGAAACCAATTTTCCGCATTTAAGTACTACAAAATTTGTTACTTTTGTGAGGACCTATTTTATTTTGATGAATAGTGTGATGTGAGGGTTGAAGTGTAATATTTAGAACCTTGGGAAACATAGTAGGAGAATATAGAAGTTTGGGTTAAAAGTGTAATTAACCAAAAGATTGGTACAAAAATCTGATTTTTGTTAAAATCTTCCAGTACCTTCTGCATTTCTCTTTCTCTCTCCCGATTAACATTTGCTCCAAGTTTCCCTCTTCTTTCATTTGCCGATTTGGAGTTCTTCCGACAAGAATTGGCCAAAACACAAAACATGAACGTTGTTCTACGCGTCGAGGGCTTCGAGTCAAGCCCGGAATTGAGGGTGCTTGTGTTCAACCACTTTTCTGGAAATTTCTTGGAAGTTCGATTTGGAGGTAGGATTTTGCTAAAATCTTGATTTTTAGATGTTTAATGCCCTTATATATCATCCTTACTTTGTTTTATGTTTATACGTACATGATATTGAGGTTTGGGGATTGTATAGTTGAGTTGTTGGCGCTGTTTTTCCAGAAACGTTGGGTAAGTTTTACGAAGAACACGAAGAACACAGAACAAGAAAAAGAAAGAAGCAAAATCTGGAAATGTAAGGCACGAATCTGTACTGTTTATGCGTTTTGAGACGCGTCGAGGCCGAATTGGGAAAAGTGTATAACTACAAAGTTGTAGCTCTCGGAATTCTCTTAAAGTTTCATATATAAAACGCCTTAATCGGAGTTCGGAGTAGAAAGTTATGGCTGAAATACTAAAACTGTACAAATCGAGTAAAAACCTTCAGGATTGTTTTCTGGCAGTCTTACTCCCGGGTTTTCCTAGAATGTTTGAGAGGTTAGATTGATTCCAAATTTTACAGTGACGTAGCTTAAAGTCTTAGTTAAATTTGGACACTTGAACCGACAAATTCTAACGGTTAGATCTTCGTATATCGCAAGTTTAATAAACTGTGGCAGATTCGCTACCTTATTTTGTTTGGTGTTTTTATCCTAATTACGGTTTGTTTTAGACTTTATATTAAACATGAAAGTCGTTCCTAATAGCTTGAAGTAAGATTCTATTAAATTTCATGAATTTTAGGTAAATGTTGGTATGTCATTTTGTTAGACTTGTAAACAGATGAAAATCGGCAACATTATAATATATATGTTTAGTAATTATTTACCCGTCAATTTTTATACATGTTAAATATGCATGAGACCTATATGTGATTAAGGTTAGTTACCTTGAAGAGAGTTTATGAATACTATTTTGGCTATATTTGGGGACAAGGAGTTTATCTTGGTCATTTAGGTAACTTAAATAGAAATTAAGAATTTTTATTATCAAACCGGTACCTTTAATGGATGTTTAAATTGATTGTGCACGTGTTCGGGTCTAGAATCGGTGGTTCAGTGGTCATGTGGTTCTAGGTTGATTAGTGTTTGGTTTAGTTGTAATACTTTTGGGTCAGAAACAGGTTTCGAGTCATTCTCGGAGACATGTATCAGTGTTGTGTTTGTTAGTGTTGTGGTGAATATATTTGGATTTTGGTTCGGATTATGAGTGTTGTCTTAGTATAGGAACATGTTAGTAGTCGTTGATTATGTAATGAGACAATTGTGAGGTATGCGTCATAGTTGTGGACCGTGTCGTTGTAATGATATGTGTTATAGTGGTGACGTATGAGAGGTCATGTGTGGAGATAGTGATGTGTGTAGTCTTGTGTTAAGACGGTGACATGTGTCTAGTCATGCGTCGTGATGGTGATGGTGTTGTGACAGTGATATAAATTTGATTAGTTTCGATTACTCATTTGTATCTTATATGACTTGTGTTAATAAAGGTCTGCGTCCACTTTAGATATGTTTGAGAATTATGTTTAGTGAGTACATAAATTATATATATTGGAACAAAAATATTTTGCTTACAATTATCAAATGTGTACTCCTTTTTATGAGTTGTGGTTTGATTGATTGAAAGATTACGAATCAAGAATATTTGTGAAATATGTTTGAGATTCGTGCTATGATAGCCTTGTAAGCCCTGCTCCTGGGCTAATGTGGGAGTGTAAGCCCTGCTCCTGGGCTAATGTTGGAGTGAAAGCCCTGCTCCTGGGCTAATGTGGGAGTGTAAGCCCTGCTCCTGGGCTAATATTGGAGTGAAAGCCCTGCCCCTGGGCTAATGTGGGAGTGTAAGCCCTGCTCCTGGGCTAATGTTGGAGTGAAAGCCCTGCCCCTGGGCTAATGTGGGAGTGTAAGCCCTGCTCCTGGGCTAATGTGAGAGTGAAAGCCTTGCTCCTGGGCTAATGTTGGAGTGTTTGCCCTTACTCTGGGTTTATTATATATTAGTCGCATATGGAGTACGTGGGTGTATTTATTTATGTTGACAAAAGCTATGATATTTGTAGAACTTTGGTTGGTTGTTATAATCGTGTTTGACTTGGAGTCATTTTTCATGCATTGATGATCTTAGGTGACGATATGCATATTGCCTTAATGGCGTTATAGCTAATGTCTTAGTGACATTAAGTGTTTGGCTTAGAGCCGAGATATATGCAAATTTGGAATAATAGATTATTGATGAGAAGGGTGTATCGTGTCATATGTATTGGATGGGAGATGTGTCGTGTATTCGATGTGTCGGAAAGAAAAGTGTATTATGTGTTCTATGTAATGGTTAGCAGGATGTGTCATGTGTCATATGTGTTGGATAGGAAAATGTAACGTGGAACTTGATGTGAGTTGTGTAGGGTGCACGTGTCATGTAAGTATGAGTATCAATATGAATAAATCTTTTCTGAACAGTATACTTTTGTATCAAAGGAAAACCTATATGTTTGGATATAATACAGGGTTTAAAACTTCTTTAAATCAGTTGTTTAGCATGTTATCCTATACGAGCTTCGGCTTATGTTATGTTGTTAAACACATTTCAGGTTAAGTTGTGGAACCAGTGGATCAGGAGCTCTAGATATGTGTTTAAATACTCATTTCAGTTGTAAGGAGTTGTATATCAGTTTTTATAAGGCATTGTGGCCTATGCACAGTTTATCATTTTTTTTTAAATTGGAATTAATGTAATAACTTATTTACTCTAGTTTGTATTTAAGTTGTATGATTTTATTTATTGGGATCATATGTATGGTGTATGTTTATGCTCAATTCATACCTCGGGGAGTGGGGTGTGACAATTTGGTATCAGAGCATGGTTCGAATACCTAGAGTCTGTGGGATATGGTCCTAGGTGGGTTATATGCTTATATGGAGTTGTGTTATGAGAATATTTTGCCCTCTCTTTGGACGTCCATGCGACTGCTCGTGAAATTGGGTTAGAAGAGGCACCTGATCACTGTGTCTTCTAATTTGAGGTCCGAGAAAGTTAATTGGATTTGGTTGATATTCTTGTGAGGACTACCGTTACGTGTTTATGTGTTATGTGGTTATGTGGTAGCTGGTATTGATGTGTTTGTTGTCGTCATCCTTTGTTATAGTATCATGTCGTCGAGTCGTCATCTTAGTGAGAGTAGAGATAAGAGTGGTGCAATGGCAAGAGTATCTGAACCAATGTATGTGGATGAACTAGTGAGTGATGGTAGAGGTGTTGCAGCATTTAGTTTTGTATTTGTTCAGGGTCTAGAGGTTGAGTTGCTAGATTCTGTTGTGTTTGTGGTGGCACTTGTTGATGGTACCGTGATTCTTAGTTACGTGTGTTGGTCGTTTGAGGATGTGATTAATGATTATAGTTTATTGTTCAATCTGGTAGTACTTGATATAATGAGTTTTGATATCATCTAGGGCATGGCTGGTTGGCGTCTTATCGAGCTATTATAGATTGTTATCGGGATAGAGAGACTATTGTACTTTGAGTAGTGATTGTTTACATTTCTAGGGTGACCGTGGTGGTGCCGATACTGTTTTTCTTGCGTGTAAGAATGATAGTCACCTTTTTGTTTGTGTTTTGGAAGAGGAGGGTAGTGTGAGTTAAGATGTTTTACGTCTTTAATGTATGATTTTCTGAATGTGTTTTCGGAGGATATAGCGGAATTACTTAATTGGTGAGAGATGAATTTTTGATTGATCTTGTGTCCGCGATTTCTTTTATATATATATATATATAGCGGAATTACTTTATTGTTTTGTATCTTATTGGATAAGTCCGACAGAGTTGTAGGAACTGGAGATGTATTTTTTTTTAGGGTATGCTGTTGGGTCCAACCCGTGTGGGCCGGAGAGGCCAAAGGCCCAAAGGTTTGCTAGGGTTTCCTATCGAATAACCCTAGGCCTATTTATACTCTTGTTGTTCCTTTTATCAGTGTGGTAGCACAATGTGAGCGGGACAGACTGAGAGAGTGAGAGGGGGGGCCGGTTGTGGCCTCCCCCGGAGAGGGAGCCGGTTGTGGCGCCCCGGAGAGGTTTTTTCATGTTTGTGTATTGTGAATATATACGACGGAGTTTTCCTCAGATTTCTTGTGTGCGTTTGTGTGCGTGTGTTACCCGAAAAGCACAACAAATTGGTATCAGAGCTCGGGTGAGCGAGGGGTTGCTGGATTCGCCATTAAAGCTCACAGATGAAAAATCGAAAAAACCGAAGTTGCTCAGATGGAAGTTTTGCTCACGGGGTTTTGTTCCTCTCGTCGAGAGGAGTCCAACGGTGTAAAGCTCGTCGCGTGGGGTGGCCGGAGTTGGTCGGAATCGCGGGTTGAAGTGCGGCGGACGGAGGCAGACGAACCAGAGAAAATCGGTCTCGGAAAATTTGATCGGGTGCAAGATTGGAGCATAGGGTTTTGTTCCTCTCTTCGAGACGATCGTGGGGATGTAAGGATCGTCGCCGGAAGACGTCGGGGTGAGCCGCACGCGCCGGTCAAAGTTCGGCGTTTGACCGCGAGTGAGATCTACTCGCGCAAGTGATTCTCACGCACTGTGCTGCTGTGGAAGATGAGATGATGTCACGATGACATCATCATGATGTCAGCGGCGGTGAGTCAGCATGCCACGGAGGATGCCACATGGACGGTCAAAGTCCACGTCAGCCGGTCAACGATGACGTGGCGCCACGTCAGCAAGGAGTCAGTCAGTGAACCTTTTGAACTGTTTTGGTTTTTTGGTCCGGGTCAAAAGGGTCAGACAAGGGGTCAGACGGGTTAGAAAAGGTTCAAAAGGGTCGGATGCCTGGTCAAAAGGGTCATTTTCTGGTCAAATGGTCCAAAGGTTATTTTTGGAGGATGTTTCATCGTTTTTATGCGTTTTCGGAGGCTATACATGTCCGATTTTCGCGTATGAGTAGTCAATTTCGACTATCTCGACGTTCCGGATCCAACCATGCGCTCCGTGTTTCGTGTTGAGGCTCGCTAGCAGGTGTTGTTGCTGGATTTGAGCCGAATTTTGAGGTTCGGAGGCATTTGGGTTGTGAGGAGGCTTGGTCTTAGCTATTTGGACGGTTCCGGATTCACTGGTGGACTCGGATTTGGATTATTCGAGTCGGATTTTACTGGTCTGGGCACAGTGGGAGAGATCGGGGAGGATCGGACGCGATCAGGGTCGATCGGAGCTGTTGGGTTCAGTCAGGGGCATACCAGGGATGATCAGTCGCGGTCGGCAAGCAGGGATACACTCTTTCGGGTTTTGTACTCCGGGTTTTGGGGTGCATGGATGCTCGGTTTGGCATTGACACAGGCGCTTGCTGGAGCGATAGATCGTGGAGATCCGATGGGAGTCCAGGGGATGCTAGGAAAGCCAGGGATGGAACGTGGATGAACCAGGAGGCAGGAAGAGACCTGGGAGAGCTGACGGAGAGTGGCGGAAGTGGCGGATTGGTCCCAGAGTAAGCGGGTGGAGGCATCCTAGTTGAGGGGGTGCGGTACTCGGGTTTTTTGATCAGCTGCGGATCCTAGCTTGCAAGGATACATCCTTTTGGGTGGAGTATTCCGGTTTGGGAGTACGGTGTAGCTCGACTGGTGATGACACAGGCGCTCACTAGTGGTAGTTGATTGGAGGTGGCAACATGGGGGTACTGCTTGGACTACATTACCCACTCGGATTGGAGGGGGTGATTGTTGGGTCCAACCCGTGTGGGCCGGAGAGGCCAAAGGCCCAAAGGTTTGCTAGGGTTTCCTATCGAATAACCCTAGGCCTATTTATACTCTTGTTGTTCCTTTTATCAGTGTGGTAGCACAATGTGAGCGGGACAGACTGAGAGAGTGAGAGGGGGGGCCGGTTGTGGCCTCCCCCGGAGAGGGAGCCGGTTGTGGCGCCCCGGAGAGGTTTTTTCATGTTTGTGTATTGTGAATATATACGACGGAGTTTTCCTCAGATTTCTTGTGTGCGTTTGTGTGCGTGTGTTACCCGAAAAGCACAACATATGCTAGATGGGGTGTAGTAGATCTTGCGGGAATATCTTAATGAACTTTGAGCTACTTGGTGTATTATGTGGTGTTAAGTGGTGGAGTTACTATTTATGAGTTCTGTCAGTGGGATCATATTTGACGTATTGTTTTGTGTGGGATGACGATGTCATTGATCTAGGTTTGGTACTGTAGTAATGTCTAGGGAATTGAGGGAGCTATTCGAGATGAACCTTGCTATAGTATTTGGAGTTGTACTCTTTTCGAGTTCGTAAATTTCGAGGACGAAATTTCTTAACGGGGGGAGATTGTGAGGACCTATTTTATTTTGATGAATAGTGTGATGTGAGGGTTGAAGTGTAATATTTAGAACCTTGGGAAACATAGTAGGAGAATATAGAAGTTTGGGTTAAAAGTGTAATTAACCAAAAGATTGGTACAAAAATCTGATTTTTGTTAAAATCTTCCAGTACCTTCTGCATTTCTCTTTCTCTCTCCCGATTAACATTTGCTCCAAGTTTCCCTCTTCTTTCATTTGCCGATTTGGAGTTCTTCCGACAAGAATTGGCCAAAACACAAAACATGAACGTTGTTCTACGCGTCGAGGGCTTCGAGTCAAGCCCGGAATTGAGGGTGCTTGTGTTCAACCACTTTTCTGGAAATTTCTTGGAAGTTCGATTTGGAGGTAGGATTTTGCTAAAATCTTGATTTTTAGATGTTTAATGCCCTTATATATCATCCTTACTTTGTTTTATGTTTATACGTACATGATATTGAGGTTTGGGGATTGTATAGTTGAGTTGTTGGCGCTGTTTTTCCAGAAACGTTGGGTAAGTTTTACGAAGAACACGAAGAACACAGAACAAGAAAAAGAAAGAAGCAAAATCTGGAAATGTAAGGCACGAATCTGTACTGTTTATGCGTTTTGAGACGCGTCGAGGCCGAATTGGGAAAAGTGTATAACTACAAAGTTGTAGCTCTCGGAATTCTCTTAAAGTTTCATATATAAAACGCCTTAATCGGAGTTCGGAGTAGAAAGTTATGGCTGAAATACTAAAACTGTACAAATCGAGTAAAAACCTTCAGGATTGTTTTCTGGCAGTCTTACTCCCGGGTTTTCCTAGAATGTTTGAGAGGTTAGATTGATTCCAAATTTTACAGTGACGTAGCTTAAAGTCTTAGTTAAATTTGGACACTTGAACCGACAAATTCTAACGGTTAGATCTTCGTATATCGCAAGTTTAATAAACTGTGGCAGATTCGCTACCTTATTTTGTTTGGTGTTTTTATCCTAATTACGGTTTGTTTTAGACTTTATATTAAACATGAAAGTCGTTCCTAATAGCTTGAAGTAAGATTCTATTAAATTTCATGAATTTTAGGTAAATGTTGGTATGTCATTTTGTTAGACTTGTAAACAGATGAAAATCGGCAACATTATAATATATATGTTTAGTAATTATTTACCCGTCAATTTTTATACATGTTAAATATGCATGAGACCTATATGTGATTAAGGTTAGTTACCTTGAAGAGAGTTTATGAATACTATTTTGGCTATATTTGGGGACAAGGAGTTTATCTTGGTCATTTAGGTAACTTAAATAGAAATTAAGAATTTTTATTATCAAACCGGTACCTTTAATGGATGTTTAAATTGATTGTGCACGTGTTCGGGTCTAGAATCGGTGGTTCAGTGGTCATGTGGTTCTAGGTTGATTAGTGTTTGGTTTAGTTGTAATACTTTTGGGTCAGAAACAGGTTTCGAGTCATTCTCGGAGACATGTATCAGTGTTGTGTTTGTTAGTGTTGTGGTGAATATATTTGGATTTTGGTTCGGATTATGAGTGTTGTCTTAGTATAGGAACATGTTAGTAGTCGTTGATTATGTAATGAGACAATTGTGAGGTATGCGTCATAGTTGTGGACCGTGTCGTTGTAATGATATGTGTTATAGTGGTGACGTATGAGAGGTCATGTGTGGAGATAGTGATGTGTGTAGTCTTGTGTTAAGACGGTGACATGTGTCTAGTCATGCGTCGTGATGGTGATGGTGTTGTGACAGTGATATAAATTTGATTAGTTTCGACTACTCATTTGTATCTTATATGACTTGTGTTAATAAAGGTCTGCGTCCACTTTAGATATGTTTGAGAATTATGTTTAGTGAGTACATAAATTATATAAATTGGAACAAAAATATTTTGCTTACAATTATCAAATGTGTACTCCTTTTTATGAGTTGTGGTTTGATTGATTGAAAGATTACGAATCAAGAATATTTGTGAAATATGTTTGAGATTCGTGCTATGATAGCCTTGTAAGCCCTGCTCCTGGGCTAATGTGGGAGTGTAAGCCCTGCTCCTGGGCTAATGTTGGAGTGAAAGCCCTGCCCCTGGGCTAATGTGGGAGTGTAAGCCCTGCTCCTGGGCTAATGTTGGAGTGAAAACCCTGCTCCTGGGCTAATGTGGGAGTGTAAGCCCTGCTCCTGGGCTAATGTTGGAGTGAAAGCCCTGCTCCTGGGCTAATGTGGGAGTGTAAGCCCTGCTCCTGGGCTAATGTTGGAGTGAAAGCCCTGCCCCTGGGCTAATGTGGGAGTGTAAGCCCTGCTCCTGGGCTAATGTTGGAGTGAAAGCCCTGCCCCTGGGCTAATGTGGGAGTGTAAGCCCTGCTCCTGGGCTAATGTGAGAGTGAAAGCCTTGCTCCTGGGCTAATGTTGGAGTATTTGCCCTTACTCTGGGTTTATTATATATTACTCGCATATGGAGTACGTGGGTGTATTTATTTATGTTGACAAAAGCTATGATATTTGTAGAACTTTGGTTGGTTGTTATAATCGTGTTTGACTTGGAGTCATTTTTCATGCATTGATGATCTTAGGTGACGATATGCATATTGCCTTAATGGCGTTATAGCTAATGTCTTAGTGACATTAAGTGTTTGGCTTAGAGCCGAGATATATGCAAATTTGGAATAATAGATTATTGATGAGAAGGGTGTATCGTGTCATATGTATTGGATGGGAGATGTGTCGTGTATTCGATGTGTCGGAAAGAAAAGTGTATTATGTGTTCTATGTAATGGTTAGCAGGATGTGTCATGTGTCATATGTGTTGGATAGGAAAATGTAACGTGGAACTTGATGTGAGTTGTGTAGGGTGCACGTGTCATGTAAGTATGAGTATCAATATGAATAAATCTTTTCTGAACAGTATACTTTTGTATCAAAGGAAAACCTATATGTTTGGATATAATACAGGGTTTAAAACTTCTTTAAATCAGTTGTTTAGCATGTTATCCTATACGAGCTTCGGCTTATGTTATGTTGTTAAACACATTTCAGGTTAAGTTGTGGAACCAGTGGATCAGGAGCTCTAGATATGTGTTTAAATACTCATTTCAGTTGTAAGGAGTTGTATATCAGTTTTTATAAGGCATTGTGGCCTATGCACAGTTTATCATTTTTTTTAAAATTGGAATTAATGTAATAACTTATTTACTCTAGTTTGTATTTAAGTTGTATGATTTTATTTATTGGGATCATATGTATGGTGTATGTTTATGCTCAATTCATACCTCGGGGAGTGGGGTGTGACAACTTTATATATTTTAAGTTAAAGTGCTGAGTTTGGGTGCTGGAACTAAGTACTGAGTTTGTGCTGAGTTTGGGTGCTGGAACTAAGTAACAAATTTTGTAGTACTTAAAATGCTGAAAATTGGTTTCAAGATTTTTGTCTCAATGAATATAACTAAAACTTATTTGCTAGAATATATATAATTTAAATGATAGAAACTAGTTTTAAATGATAGAAACTTATTTTTATATATAATTTAAATGATAGAAACTTATTTGCTAGTTTTATGCTGAAATACTGTGTTACAGTCCTACTGGTGGCGTGTCCAATTCCACCTAAGGCTGTGAACCAAAGGCTTATTATATTCTACAAGAATCGATAATCTGATCCTTTGTGTGTAAACTAAATTCTACACTTCAAATTATCTACTGTGTGGAATAAGAGACACCCATACACAATATGATATCATATAATACATACATTGTCCATAAAGATTCTCGTCAAAAAATGAATAACTGATTAATAAATAATCCAAACAAGCACTAATCCATTACATAAAGTTATGACTTTTAGTATAAAATCTTGACAAGAGCTAGCCCCTTATGCATCATCGCATACGTGGAACAACATTACTCAAACCACATTGGCTTGGTCAACAGTCTTGTTTCACGCCTCTTACAATATTCTAATCCCTTGGCGGTCGGGGTACAATTTTGGATGACTTGTCAATATATTAATCAATGCTTCTCAATTAACGCGTAGTTCATAGCATGAACAACTCAATATGATCTAGCATGGAATTTTCATGCTTAAAACAACATACAACATAGGAAAATTTCATGCTTTCATGCTTCTAAAATTCTACGCGTAAATAAGTCATATTTGAACTCACTTGACTGCTATGCCTCACCAACTGATCACAATGTCAATGCTTCTATTTCTCGCTTCTATAATTGTCAAAAGTATTCCATTTGATAATTGAAGTCTAACATTCAAACTAAACTTGGATTTATGTTCCTATTTGTTCCTAGGTCGCAAACGACCCGAGGCATCTTAAACATCCCCTCTAAAATCTCCATGGTGGTCCCAATATTCTATCCTATGGTCTAATTGAGGTTCCAATTATCAAAATACCACTAAATTAGAACATTACACATTTTGTCCCAAGTCAGGGGTCTGCTGGCAACAAATCGGTCGCTAGGCCGATTGTCCGGATTATACTGCATTCGAGCTTTTGCTACAGCAGTAGCCATGGCAAACCTAGTTTCTTCCATCTCAACCTCAAATTTCTATGGCTTCAGACCCTAAACTAACTTAGCTTACTATAAAAACTAAAGTTTAAAATGTTATTTTATAATGGAAACCATAAAAATCCTTAAAATCCTTACCAAAACTCAAAGTAAAGGAGGTGTTTCTTCAACTTATTCTTACATCGGCACATTGTACTAGTAATAAAAATAGTCCGCTTGTGTGAGGACCTACATTCTCTATATTTTTCAATGATGTTTTCAATTTATTTATGATTTCTGCAGTTTCAATTTAATTGTGTACCTGTGGTCCATTTGCGGTAATTTAGACTTTTGGACCTAATTTGAATTTGGCGAAACTAGAAGGGGGTTAGTGCAATTACTGGTTCAATGAGTATAGGTTAATGAATTTTGTATAAAATTAGACATCTTTCTATATTTTCTCAAGTCCTAGTTTCGATGGAGAAGGACTAACTGGCACATAAAAGTGGAAATCTCGTAAAACGTTCAACCAGAGTATTATTGTCAGTGTCGAGAGTACGAGTGGAGCCCAACATTAGCCGGCTACGCGAGGAGTTCGAGGGATTTGTCAACTAAATAATTTTTTTTATTGTTTTCTTGGATGAGGTAGGATTTCTTATAAATTTTCATTGACATTTTATTTAGATCTTGTTTATATCATGAATATATATGTCGGATATATATGTGATCGAGTCATGAATGATCTGTATTATTTTTGAGATATTTTGGAGAGTTTAGACTAAGAAATAAGGTGTTGTTCGAAAACTATTTAGCAAAACAGAACCTGAAATTTTATCTAGGTCACTCGAGAGAGCTCCAGGCCTCTCTATCGAGCTTTAGGCTACTCAAGTGAGGTCCTTAAAATTTCAAAAATTATATTTTGGACAGTAAGCTTATTTTTGGCGCTCGAGCGGCCTTCCTAAATATAGAAAAATATTTTTTATTAAAAATTAGCTCGTTTCTTGCTTTTAGATTTGTTGATGCTTACTATTTACGTCTGGAACAGTGGGTTAGATATTTATACGGTCATGTATTGGTAATGATTATCTTGGATTAGTGTCTTTGTGATTCTGGCGGTGGAAGTCTATTAAAATATTACCGGATTAGAGATGTTTTGACGGTTGGGGTGGTCTATGAACTCTAAGGTAGGGTGCCCATATCTTGAATATGCCCACGTTGAAAGACCATTGAATTAGTGCTGGGTGCTCATGTCCTTGGGTAGGTCCGCATGCAGTGAGAGACCATTAAATTCTTGCATAAGTCACATGTTTAGTATGATGTTGTCGGTTTATAGTTACTTCTGGCTTTCTATACTATGTTATTGATGTGAGCATAATTTAATCAACATGATGATAGTGCTATATGATTTCTTACTCGAGCTTCATCTTATATTTTGTAAGTTAACCATTTACACGTGAGGAGGTTGAGGATCGAAGAGGACAGATAGGCTAAAGAGAGGTTAGCGCCCTTTCTCCTTTTAAGAAAGGGTAAACTTTGAAGCCTACTGGGTTTTTTTCAAGAAAAGTCAAAAGTGGTGGGGCTAATAAAATTTTTATGGCTTCAGACCCTGAACTAACTTAACTTACTATAAAAACTAAAGTTTAAAATATTACTCTATAATAGAAACCATAAAAATTCTTAAAATCCTTACCAAAACTCAAAGTAAAGGAGGTGCTTCTTCAACTTATTCTTCCTTCTTCTTCTTCTTTCTCTTCATCCTCCTCCTCCTCCTCCTTCCTCTCTCTCTCTCTCTCTCTCTCTTGGGCTGCTACAGAATCAAAGGAAGAGTTGCTTCAAAAAAATTTATTAACATTGAAAATATTGAAGAAGGAGGTGTCTAATTCTCAAGGAATGATAGGTGACAAATCTTAAGCTCCTTACAAGCTCCTCCCTTACTAAAATGTTAGGTAAATATCTAATAGTTCCTAGGAAGATTATATAATACAACATCCCCATAATGTTCCTAGGAAAGATTATGGTTATCGGGTATCTAATCAATTAATTCCACCCCAGGTGTAGAAGTCTAGTAGTCATTGCTTCTCCTCATGAGGGGTTCCTAAAACTTGAATGGGAAAAGGCTCTCTCTCTGTTAGAAAATTGGCCAGCGCGCAGGCTCTTCTTTTTCGAGTTCCCATGCTGACCTTAGTTAGCTTTCAGTCCCCCTCAATTTCTTGAAATGAGAAACAAATATATAGAAAATGTGCAGTTTACGTTAGGGTTGCTACAACTAATTTCTTAAGTCACACATCTCTTCAAACTTGTCTGATTGGGTTCTGGTATAAAATTGCACTCTCGATAAATTACCAAAATCAATACTCGATCATCAATAAAAATAAAATAAACCTCCAAATGTTCCTTCGTTCTCCGATTAAAATTAACCCAGCATCGATTATCCATATAATTTTCTGAAACAACTTTGAAATCTCTGTCCATAATCAAATCAAATATCGTTCACTAAAATATTTTTCATTTCCCATTCATAGTTTCTTAATTCCAGATCGAGGTCTCACAACACGGATAATGACAAAACTCAGCTCAAGACACAGTTTGACTAAAGACACCTCAGTATACGGGGTGAGAGAGAGAGGTAGGGCAGGGGTGGGTGAGAGAGAGAGAGAGGGTGGCGTCGGCAGTAGAGGGGCCGAGGTCCGGCGGCGTCAGTACGGGGCCTGCACCGGCCGGCGGCGCCAGGAGGGTGAGAGAGAGTATACGGGGTGAGAGAGAGGGAGGGCAGGGGTGGGTTTCGTTTTGGGATGGGTGGGTCAGCTGACTAGGGTTGATTTTGGGATTTATTCTCCACCCTTGGATCTGAGATGATCCAAGGGCTATTGCAATTGGTAGGAAATTGGTTTGTTATGGCTTGGGTTGGGGAGCCTATCCCATATATATATATATATATATATATAATATCCTTCTCACACTGTGGCTCGTAATGCAATAGCAAAATACACTTCTAAACTCTGTTAGACTAGAGATTCGTCGGAGGTGAAAGGGGGAGGCAGGTGATCTTAGATAAAGTGGGGATTTGAGTGAAGGTTTGATTGTTGATAGTGCATATTTCCAAGCTGCCACGGAGTTGAGTGAGGAGGGAAAAGAAGCAAGGGCCACCATTGGGGAAGGAGATAGAGGGAAGCTAGTAGTTTGATGCCAAAGTCTTAGGCGCGAGCAAAAAGGGTGGGCTTGATGATGGGAGGAACAGTTATCTGGTGTGGTATTGTGAATATAGTTTAGGCAAAATGACAGGATTAATAGTGGTTTTAGGTGGGTTAGGATTAGGTGTAATGAAGAACATGGTAAGGCCCTATGATTTTGCTAGGGCGCACTAAGACACAAGGTAAGCATAGTATTTATAGGTGCACAAGATATGATGTGTATTTAATCTAACATATAGAATTTTAAAGTAATGCCTGAAATAAAATTCTAAAATAAGAAATTAATATTATTTCAAATAGAAGATCATTACTCTTCCTCATTTGTATCGAAATCAATATTATTTTTACTTTTTGTAGGTTTTCATAAAACTTCTATAACTTTAACTTTATAGATTTAATTTTCATACAATCAATGGTACAATTAGAAAGCTGATGTGATGTCAGCAGCGGGCTCTTAAACCATAGTTGGAAGATATTATTGTTATGCTAAGTGGAAGGGAGAATGGCGGGAATATAAGTGATAATGAGACTAATGTTACGTATACTTAACCGGGATTTAAAACTAGGGAGTTTAGAAAAAAAATATTTCAAATATTTTAAGAGATGGAAATCTAGAATATATATGTATTGGAGTAGGTATGAATAATTAAGTATTCTAAACTTAATTTTTTATAAAATACACTATGTTATGTTTTTAAAATAGAGAATAGATTTTTGTGTAAAGATATCCTTCAATGGGTTGGAATGAGATTATCTAACTTGTGGGGAAAAAAAAAAAATCTACTAACACATCAAGTTGTACATTAAAATGTATATCATGTCTACGTGACATATTCTTATAAAATAAAATATAAAAATGGGTCTCATGAATTTTGATATGTGTTCAAATTAATTAATTTTTCAATTAGAGAAGGAACCATATCCTCCATCCCCACTCCAGATGGGGATTCGAAATCCTCGCCCCGTCTTGTTTTTTAATAAACACAATATCAATTCATCTCGTATAAAACTAACAAATAAATATTTTTTTATTTTAAAATTCTATCTATACATAAAATAAAAAACTCTAAACTTTAATATCTATAATTATAAATACTTATACCTAAAATGATTATAAAGTAAAATAATATTATATTTAATAATTATTTTAAAACAGAACGGAAAACAGAACGAATATACTAACACTCGTCTTTGATCAATTTCTTGTTTTATTTTAACTTTGTGCCTTTAAATTCAAACCAATTTCCAAAAAAGAAATTTGATGTTCGTATTCCAAAGGAGAAAAGATACCAGAATTAAAAAAAGAAATTATTGGTACAGAGGATTAGAACCCCATCGATCGGCTCACCTGCTCCTCCCTCTTGGCACTGGGATCCAAAAACAAAAAGACAAAAGACGACAGTGTCCCATTTTTTTCACAACCACTTGTACCCCCGAGAAGAGGTAAAAACCAACAACAGATGACGACGGAATATCATAATACCCAAATTAAACCCGCGCTTCAACTTATCTCAAACGAATAGAATAAGATTTTTAATGTGCTTATTATTCTCAATGAATTTTAAATAATAAATGCTCGAAATTAATCCATTTAAAAGATCGGAGAATATCTCATTCTTTTATGAACACTCTCTCTCCTCTCTCTCTCCTAGCTAGCAGAAGAAAGAAGTCCGTCGTTTTGCACAAACGCGGCATGCTGTTCGTGTTGCCACCCTACACATATTCCTGATTACGTGTCGAAAGATCACACTCCCTCGCTACACATACAACTAACTCTACGTCCATCCCAGATCTTATCTCCTTACCTATATATACACACCCAATATATATATATGTGTGTGTGTGTGTTATATTATTTACACATAAATCGTACGCGGCGATCATGGCAAAGCAATCACTGAAACCGACCCTTCTCCTTGTCGTGTTGTTTGCCACCGTCGTGTGTTCTTGTTTGACGGTGGTAAGCGGATTGGGAGGGATGGTGGGAGGGAGGACGAAGGTTGAGCAAGTGAAGACGAACGACGAGGTTCAGGATCTTGGGAAGTTCTCGGTGCAGCAATTCAACAGGATGCAGAAGGAGAAGAAGAATGGAGGCGGATACGGCGGAGATCTGAGGTTTCAGGAGGTGGTGGAGGCGGAAAAGCAGGTGGTTTCCGGCATCAAGTACTATCTCAAGATCACCGCCGTCACTCGGGATGGGGTTCCCAAGACGTTTGAGGCGGTGGTAGTGGTTAAGCCCTGGTCTGATTCAAAGGAATTGCTCAATTTTCACCCATCGCCCGCTACCAAGTGATTTCGACGCCAAATTTAACAGCTAGGGGTTCAAAATAGGGTCCTCGTCTGCTTTCTCTCTCTCTCTCCTCTCTCTCTCTCTCTCCCCTCCCTTGAGAGCTTTTAACAGAATGTAACCTGTGATCTAGTGGAATAAAATAAAGATATTGAAGAAAGAAATGCATACATTAGGGGGATACTTCAATGATTTCTGATTTGGTTTTGTGCAGTTCTTTAAATTTCTGAGATATTCAAGAAAGTTAAGGTGTACCTCCAGCGTCCTAAGAAAGAAATTAAGAGCATCCGTACCGGTTTTTTTATTTTTTTCTCTCCAAATTAGAGAGAATTTTTACTTTTATATTTTGGGGAAGTCATACTCTCTATTCTATCCCTATTTTATTAAAATATTATTATTTTTGTTTATATTTAATTCAAATGTTATAAATGAGGAGAAAAAAATAAAAACAAAATATTAGGAATGAATAGTGACACTATAAAATTAGGGAGTCACTATTTATTTTAGAAAATATGAAAAAAGAATAGAAAGGCTGATGTGAGCATTATTAAGAGATTTGCTCCTCAAATTAGGAAATGAGGGTCTTTGGGGAGACTGATACAGATGCTCTAAGATCCCATAATGAGATTTTAGAAATGTCCGAGAATTGTTAGGTCTCCAAGGTCTCTAGTGGTGTGTTTCAAATGTTGTGTGTTAGGGAGAAATGAGAGGTTGTCAGCTTATCGCATTCTGAAATATTTTTAAAATCCGATTCTAAAATCCTAGCATTGCTCAAGAAAGAAGTGTAGTAGTTAGGATTTTTATTGCAAGGAGCGATGCTGGGGTTAGAGCTTTGGAAGGAGTTTTACGAAGTCTAGTAGTTAGGATTTTTGTTAGTAGTTGGGCTTCTATTGGTCCGTAGGGTTTATTTACTTGTTAGAATTGTTGACAAATTATGGTATAACGATTTTTGATTGAGGCTTGAGGATTATTATATTTTTTTTATTGATAGGATGGGGTTATGGTTTGTCATATGCTCAATTTACACTCTTGAGATTTGGGTTCTAACATTATGACAGGTTAGAGTGTATTCGTGACCGGACAGGGAGTGTGTTTACAAGTCATCATAAATCACACGGTATAGGATCATGACCTATTAGTGGTATGTCGTGACCGATGTGAGTATTGTCTTCTTCAAATTATTTTATGGTGTCATCCTATTAAAGTCTTGTGAGTTTTGTGATGATTTCTTGGATTCTTGGATCAAGGAAAAAGGAACTTAATTTGAATTGAAGAATGCAAGAAGAAATTTCAGATGAGTTGGTTGAAATGGAAAATGGTAGTGGGTCTCCTTTAATCTGTTGCTCCTATTTTTTTCTTGATTCTTTTCTCTCTCAATAGATATCTCTCAATCTCTAAATCTTTAATGCTTGCTAAATTGGTGAAGAGTTGAGGATATTTTACATGAACATGATTATCTTATCACAAAATCTTTTAGCTTAGGTCTTTGATTCTTGTTGAAGATGAAAATTTCATGTTAGTTAATTGAATAACTTAGACCATGAAATTTTGTGATATTCAGCATGGTGTAAGATTATTGCAACGGCACACATCATTGATGTTGATGCCAAAACTTGATGCAATTATTCTTAAAATCAGTTGTTATCGTCCAGCTAATGAAACCTTTGGTTCAAGCTAGTGTAAAAAAATACAGTAACACTGAAATAAAATTGGACTTTGTTCATATATATATATATATATATATATATATATATTAAACTTTGTTATTTTGTGCACTTGTTTTTATGGTGCTACAACAATATAACATAAAAAGACCAGAACAACATTTGTTTACTGTATATAATACACATGGCCTCATAAGGTAGACTTTTCAAAGTAAGTCACTTTTCAAGTTTGACTTGTCAAACTCCAAAATCAAAGTGTCTAGGAAATTGTTTAGTGACCCTCCTGACATGGAACGTGGAGCCAAAAAAATATTATTAGAAAAAATGAAAGTGGCCTTTTAATGTTCCACTAACCCACTTTCCTCCACTAACTCAACTGAAGACGTGGGTACAAGGTGAAACTAACCATCAGTCTTTGCCCTCTATAAAACCAAAGGGCATACTGTATCACAAAAAGAACGAAGGGTAGACAGAGAGAAAAAGAGAAAAGAAACGGCAGAAGGGGTTGTGCGAAAAAAAAAGAAGTTCTGTTAAAAAAAAAAGAACAGAAACTTTGAAAGTAAATTTTGCAGAGTGTGATTACGAGAGAAACAAAAAAAGGGGTGAGAGATTCGGAACAATACAAGAAGGAAAAGAAATATTTTCCTGTTTCCATACCTCTGTTCCTTCAATCAGTGAAGACATGGTAATCTATTACTGCTTTCCTCCCTCTTCTTTCTCTTCTCTCTGCTTTCAAAAAAAATAATATAATATTTCTCTCTTACTCTCAATATATATATATACATATATATATATATATATATATTCTCTCTTACTCTCAGAATATATACACATATAAACTCCTTATTAGGAGAAATAACTCCGAACAATTTCTATTATGAAATAAGAGTTATATTTTTAAGTAGGATTAAAAGAATGTCAAATTCTTTACTACTTGGCAAAATTCTGTTTCGAAAGAAGTTAAATTAATACTAGTTATTTTGTCCGTTACCCTTGTTCGGCAAAAGGCCTGAGCCATTCACGCCAATAAAAGCCGGAGCGGATTCCTAATGTTACTAAAACTCCTAATGTTAACGGGAAGCTATTTTAGTATTTGGCAAAATTAAAGTAGAACAATCTGGTGCTACTCAGTTGGCCTATATAGAAAATATTAATACCCCTTGTGGTCTCAAAATAATTATTGACACCTCTCAGGGTCTCAACTAATTATCGACACCTTTGGCGGTATTAAAAATATATATATATATTAACACCACTTGCGGTCTCAAAATAATTATTGACACCCCTCGCGGTCTCAACTAATTATAGATACCGCTTGTGGTCGAAAGAAATAATAATACCACTCACGGTCTTTAAATAATTATTGACACCCCTCGCGGTCTCAACTAATTATCGACATCGCCTGCGGTCTTTTTAATACTAACACCACTTGCGGTCTCAAAATAATTATTGACACCCTTTGTGGTCTCAACTAATTATCGACACCGCTTATGGTCTTAAAAATATATAAAAACGCCCTTGCAGTCTCAAAATAATTATTGACACCATTGTGGTCTCAACTAATTATCGACACCGCTCGTGGTCTTAAAAAATATTAATACCACTTGCGGTCTCAAAATAATTTTTGACACCTCTCACGGTCTCAACTAATTATCGACACCGCTCATGGTCTTAAAAATATATAAAAACGCTCTTGCGGTCTCAAAATAATTATTGACACCATTGTGGTCTCAACTAATTATCGACACCGCTCATGGTGTTAAAAAAATATTAATACCACTTGCGGTCTCAAAATAATTATTGACACCCTTCGCGGTCTCAACTAATTATCGACACTGCTTGCAGTCTTAAAAAATATTGATGCCCTGTGATCTCAAAAATATTGACACCCCCCGTTGTCTCAAAAATATTGATACACGTTTGCGGTTTTAAATAATTATTGACACCTCTCACGGTCTCAACTAATTATTGATGCCCATGCGGTCTTAACAAAATATTGATGCCCCTTGTGGCTTAAAAGAAAAATACCCTTTACGAGTTGTAAAATTTGTCCTTTATAGGCCTCGAAATTGCGCCCCTCAATTAGCCCAAAAAGAAATTAGCCTAAGTTGGCTATTTTAAAGCTTTAAGCATATTTGCAATTAATTTGCTTAAAAGATTGAACATATCTCAATATTTATGGCCATGAGCCAATTGAGAAACAAGTCAAAGTTTGCCTAACAAAAAAAATATAAATATCAAATATCAAATACTTTTGTTAAAAAAATTTGGAACTACGTATCGACTTGATTCCGATTTAAATCGGATACGTAGACAATCCATTTATATGGGTTCAGTCGTAATTTTAAATTGGTGAACCTTAATTATTCACCCAAATATCAAAATATTTTACAAATATTAGAACTACGATTTGATTTGATTCCAGTCCAGATTCATTCTCGACTCGGATACGTAGGCAACCCACTATATGGGTTCAGTCACAATTAGTATACATTATTTGAATGTGGATGACATATGATAGGCTAAGGATGAGGTGCCAACCTAGTTGGGATGCTTTCTTTTTAGCAGTGATGCCGTTTTCTCACAATCTTTTGTGTATTCCAATGTTTATTTGCCAAAGTAAATAAACTCCATGTTATTTATTTATTTAGCTCTTAAACCTACCATAGTTGGAATCAAAAGGTTTTCTTTTATCAAAAGATGTAATTAAGAAATATGTTATATTTTGAATGGGTCCGACCTACATAATAAAAACTTACTATTTATCTAAGTGAGATTATGTTAAAGCAAAAATCAAATTTTTGCCTAACATAATTTTTGGCACGCCCAGTGGGACCCATTCTCCTTTTCATCTCCAACTATAGTTTAAATTTTTGCCTGGTGTCACCTCTCTCATGTTACAATGGCACCGTGGATTGTTATCTACTACCACAAGTTGGTTTCATCAAAGGGAGCTATAGGAAGGTCTGGCTATTGTGCTACATTTAAGCTCGACCGCCAGCCTATACCCATTTCACAGGTTGCGTCAAAATTCACTCTTATCTTGAACGCCGCAAAGGCCACCAAGAATATGAGTGTCAAAGCAACCTCAGCCAAGGCAATGAAAGTTGTCTCGAAGAGTGGAAAAACAAGGACGAAGAAATCTAGCAAGGTCTTCGTTAAGAAAACGACCAAAGATAGCGACATTGTTGCAAAGCAAGCAGTTGAGGCAATCCCTCAACTCTATCCGAGTCAAATTTTGATTGGGTCAATCCCAATTGAGCTGCCTTCAACAGTTGCTGTAATGGCTACATCGAAAGAAGACGAGAAGGTGTTGAGAACAACTCCTAAGATTAAGTTGGAGCTAACTTCTGCACGAGTCAAGGCTACCCCGAAAGTCAAAGTGGTTCTGACTCCCAAACCAGCAGAAGCTGCATCACCATCATCACCTGCTAAAGGGAAACAAATCATTCTTGGCAAGAGTCAGAACAAAGGAAGATCAAAAGGTCAAAGGAGGTTCAGAGTACCTCGAGCTATTGATGCTCCAAAGGCGGCTTTATACCCTTTATCAGCCTATAGCGCTGATAGATCCAAAAATGCTAAGTCTGATTTAGAGAAAGAAAAATGGTCGTGCATATCTGGCTTCATGCTTGCAAAAGAAGCTTTACATGGACAGAAATTGACATGTATGACTACAGATAGTGAAGGAGGTTACAATGGCCCAATTACTCGATCTCGGGCATTACAAATACCTCATCCTTCTCTCGAGGAGTCAAGTTCAAGCAATCAACAAAGTGGAGTATCTCAAGATGAGGACAACCAAGGCGAAAGTACACCAAAGAAGAGAAAGAAATCATCCCAACAGATCCTGAAAGAGAGGTATAAATCGACGTTGATCTAAGTTGGATTGTTGAATTTGGAAGCAAATCGAAGTTAATCTCAGCGATTTAATCAAATTCAAAAAAATCATGAAGATTGTTCGAGCAAGTTGGAGGTCGCTCGAGCAAGTTTTTGTTTTTTTCATAGAATTCCAGCATATCCCGAGATATTGCGAGAATCATTTTGACACTTGAACGAGTTGGGGACCGCTTGAGTAAGCTTACAAAGTTCAAAAAGTTCTGTAAAATAGGTGCTTAGTGTCTAGATTCAGAACCACCACATACAAAGCAACAATTCTAGAAGAGAAAAAAATCTTTGATTGGTTTGTTTTATATTGTGTGAGTGAAATTTGGATAGCGCTTATAAATCAAAGGCTCATCTTCTTGATTAAGCGTCTCTGAAGAGTTAATTTTTCAACTTCTAAATCTTGCAAAGCCTTGTGAAGGAGTTCAGAAATAATCTTGAAGGATGATCTGAGAGAAGTCCTGCATATTATAAGTTCGAGAAATCAAATCTTAAAGGAGCACCTATTAGAACAGTTTACGATTAATTAGTAAAGAGCTTCTACATTAACGTGGAATAGTTTAGGTCCAATTGCGAAAAACTCCATCATTTTGCAATTTGAGTATAGTGCTTACATACCTCCTGTGATTTTTCACATCCTTGGAGTTTCCCACGTATATCTGTGTGTCATGTTTTTTTGTGTTCTTGATTTGTTCATCTTGCACAATTACTTAGATTAAATCATAAATTAAATTAAATAATTAATCAAATTCAAATAAAATAATAGTAAATTAATCGGCACTTTATCGCACTCAAATTTTCAAACTTGATGTATTTTTCCTTGAATTTGCTTAGCTTGTAATAGTTTTATTCTCTAAGTATCAATCCTATGTGCAACATGCATGGAAAATATATTGCACAAAAACACACGCAGGGGGAGAGAGAGAGAGAGAGAGAGGATCCTGATCACCATAGCATTACCTACGATTTACCAACTTCTGTAACTTGCATCAGTTCCATATTCCGGTGAATTAATGAGCAACAACATAGGTGAGAGTGGGACAAAAAATGATCACCCAAGGTCTTACAAAATGGACAAATCATTCGACGGGACTATTGACTCAAGAGTCAAGGTCTCTGGTGATTGCCATCTCTTTAACGAAGAATTATTCCTCTGGAATATTGTGATTTCCAGATGCTAATAAACATAATTACATAAATCCTACGAAGCACAGATACTCTAATACGTATCGGATACACCAAATAAATATCCAACATTAAAATTAAATTATTTTAATATCGGATACGCGATGGATACTTCTAAGATACATCCGGATACTTTATGGATATGGCAGGAGAAGTATTTGATTCACTTGAGTATTCCGGTATACTTGAAGTTGCTATTTATTTCCCTGATAAGCCGGATATAAAAACCGTGAAAAGGCAAAGGGGATGCAATTGAATTTTGAAGTTGATATGAATAGAAATTAGCACTTCTTAGTTTAGAGTTTTGGCATCATGTATTAAATATTTTGTAATAATTTTTTTGTCGCCTTCTTTCTATTTTGAATGATTTTTGAAAATTGACTTGTGCTAAATAATTAGTATAACGTTATTAACAATTCAACTGCTTTTATTTATTTTGGCTCTTCCTTATGCATAATACATAACCAATAATTAAAATAAAAAAAAATTATAGATGTATCCCCGACGTATCTGTATCATATTTTTTTAGATTTTTCCGTATTACCATGTATCCGTATCATGGTATCCGTGCTTCTTAGCATAAATCAGTAGCTTTAACCAAAACCTTTATCCCCAGCATCTACCAAATCTTCCCCCAACAAAGCAAGAGATGAAATACCATCCGAATGTACAAAAGGGAGTGACAGGGCCACAGATTGGGATAGTTACAGAACTGAGGTTCTTATTAGAATCATACCTGTCTGCTTGGCACAGCCAAAACCGAAGCATCTGAATACACAACAATTATGAAGTTTTAAGTCATGATTTGTCAAAGAATCATTTCGATTGTTTGAAACATTCTGCATTAATTTCATGGACCTCTTACAATAAACCTCTATCGACGACAGCCCTTCTCGTGAGACTAAGGAAATGCCAAAAAC
The DNA here is from genome assembly GCA_019985065.2 of Arctostaphylos glauca. Lineage (NCBI taxonomy): Eukaryota > Viridiplantae > Streptophyta > Magnoliopsida > Ericales > Ericaceae > Arctostaphylos > Arctostaphylos glauca. The sequence goes on from JAHSPW020000015.1 coordinate 5,685,506, forward strand.
TGTAATATTCTCATGAATCCTTTGACAAACCAATAGGATTCTACTCAGAATGTAATAAAAATCAGATTATTTTTAGACCTGGCTAATTAACTGGCATTATTAGAAATTCATGTACGTAGAAAAAGAGCCAAAGAAATCTGTGCATAAAATGTTGCCGCTCTGTAATGGAGTATAAAGCGGAAACGTATTAATTCAAGACTATATAATGAAGACCAATGAACTTTACCTGCCATCTTGCATCAATGGTTATTCAGGGCGAGAGGCACACCGAAGCACAAAGGTGAGTTGGTTCTGCGCTTAAGGCAAGGTCCAGGCCTCAGTGAAGCAAGGTGCATCTAAGTGAGAATAAATAGCAAAAATAGCATACAGAAATGCTTTCAAATAATAAGCACTAAGTCAACGAATTTAGGAATTCTACCATTTAAAAAGACAATAACATCTACAAAATCTACCACAAACAGCCTTAAATGATGCATCAAAATTTTCACAATAAATCAATGGATCAATGGGAAACTCCATAGGAAAACAACTAGCCATGAATCTTCGATGGTGGAACCAGCAACGAATCCAACGAAAGAGAAGTCAACCAAGAGAGAGATTGAACCAGCAGACAGACATAGTGATGGTCACGCTTACACATTGTTCCCCAAAAATGATAATTTCGATACTTCCATGGTCCTTGATGAGTCTTCAATCAGAGGTATGACCACATAGGCTTTATTAGTATATGTAGAACCCTCTTTCTATTATCTGCTCCCTTTCAACTGCTGAGATTGAATCTCATCTGATTTAAAAGAGGCACGCAACTCTGCGCCTCTTTGCAATCTACTTGCCCCAGTCCCCTCAAGGTGCCATACCTGCACCTCGATGCGCCTCGCGCCTAGGCGTGAGGCGCCTCTTTTACAACTATGTTTACATCCAAACTAGCTTCTTGCTCTCAACAACCAAAACCAAATTTCAATCCAGTTTTTCATTAGTGTCCCTAATTGAACTTTTTAGGAAAGTGAGGAAGACCTGCCTAAAATTTTCGCCAATTGGGCTCTCAATTCAGATCCTTCCCAATCTTCCCTTTACCCACAATAAATTTCATTATATGCTGACACAGTTGTCATTTAAGTTCATAAATGTTGACTAAACAAGAATACCAACTTCCCACGTTACGAGGAGTCATTCAGATGGTACAATTTGGATTTCATATTAGGATTTCAATACCAATTAGATCTTGACTTGAGGGACAACAAACTCAAACAGTTAGCATTTGGAATTTTGTACTGTGAGCATTGAAGAACAAACAGCAATATCTTGGACCCAATTCATGGTAAGTAGTTCAACTGTTGCTGAACCCATTTGTCATAACTTTCTTGTAGTCGTTGCAGGAGTAATGGTACAAGCCTGTCCAACAGAGTTTGAAACATTCTGCAAGTCAAAAAAATAAGCCGTCACATAGATTGTGGCAACATTTTACACTGGTAGAGTGGAAAAGGAAGAGATAATCCTCAAATATTATGATGATGTGATATAAAAAACTAAAAATAATCAGATGATTTGCACAATGGTAAATGGGATATGATTACTCAGCCTGAAAGCAGGCTGCAGGCTCATTATGTGGTTTAGAGTACACTTCCGAGTATCATGAAGGAGTATCATGCTTATGTGGAATGCACACATAATAACGAAGAATAAAAATGAGCAAAATCAAGGCAAACATAGAAACAAATACAAGAACGCAAGATTTACGTGGTTCAACACACAGTCTGTTTATCTACTCTGCGGGATAAAAGAGAAGGATTAATCCACTGTAATCAATAAGGATTACAAGCTCTCCGATCTCTTCTCATTTGTATCTCTCTGTTTTACAAATCTCTCACCAAGACAAGCTTACAAATCCTATATCAAACCAAATATGCATTTATAGAGTTACAGCGCGTTCAAATGGACTTAACCACCCCTAGGACGAACTTCGCATGTCCCGAGCGTCTGGACGGACTTGACCACCGTTCAGATGGGAAAAACGGGTCCAAGTTCAGCTTTTGACCATCTGGAGGGGACTGAGGACCATCCTGACGCGATATGCTATTTTTGCCCCTTTTGCACACGTCACGACTTATCTCCACATTGGCTGTAATTCCAAACCCGTCCTGAAGAAATGTTTGTAGATGTTGCTAACTACACCGCGTATGAATGCTCCACCTTCCAACCTCAATCAGCAAGAGAGAACATGAAGCAAGTCCAAACATTGCTCCAACTTGTCTCGAGTAATCGGCTTTGTCACCAAATCAAACACATTCTCATTAGTATAAATCTTGGACAAAGATAGATTCCCTGACGTTAACCACTCCCAAATCCTGTAATACCACACATCAATATGCTTTGTCCTTGCGCAGTATTCCTAGTTCTTGAACAAGTAAATTACACTCTGACTGTCAGAGTGCAGCAACGCTTTTGTCCTGCATGAATCCAAGTTCACTATGGATTCCTGAAGCTCCACCTCGACTATGGATTCCTCCCTCGGACCACTAGATTTTGTCTCCTTGTTCCAATTTAACATAAGCATCTCATCAAACACAACATCTCTAATGATCATCTTCTTGTGTCATCGGATGCCGGAGCCTGTATATCTCGTGACACCTTTTTCATAACTTGATTTTAGAGCAAGCTTAGACCATTATACATCCACACATGCACATAAGCAGGACAACCAAAAAACAAAAATCCAACAAATAAACTGGTTTACCCAATCAAACCACTTGTGGGATTTTGAAATCAATGACTCATGATGGAGACAGTGATGAGAAACTTGTCGTGTTAACTGGATATGCCCAAAATACCTTTGGCAACTCTGCATTTAACTGCATACATGTGCCCACTCTGTCAAGTTTCTGTTCATTGTTTATGCAACTCCATTCTGTTCTAGAGTCTCCTAACCATGAAGTATCGAGGTATTCCTTTTGATATACAAAAAGCCATCAACTCCTTGGCTCTCTCTGTCCTCAATTCTGAAATACTTCATGTTCTTAGGAGTCTTGAGTTTGAACTTGCAACTCATTATATTATAACAATAAACAAAATGGTGATTCTATGTGAATCCAAAATAGTTCTCTCTAGGCCCATGTTCTTTGTTCACCATTGTAGTAAAATTAAAATACTTAACTTTCTCTTTGCACCCAAAATTATTCCACTACTAATCTTCTATTCCACATTTGAAATTCTCTTTGACCCCACAGTATTTTTCTCTCTAAATCCATCAACCCGTGACATGCCTCGAGGCTTGAGCGGTAGAAGGCTTCTAACGAACAAGCGAGCAACGCAACCCTCCACCATTGTTGATGCCTTTCCACTCTCATCTACATGTCAACCAATAACATATTTCTACTTTTTCTTCTCATGCATATTTATTCTGTTCATTTCTGCTGTCTGGTACAACCTTTTTTTTTTTTTTTTTTTCAGGTTATACAGATTCATGCAAATGTTTTCTGTTCATTTCTGTTGTTCCATACAAACTTTCTATATTTGGGTTTGCATGTCCGTACACCATTTTGATCTAAACCTATTTTTATTGTTCGAATAAATCTAAATTAAAGGTCATTGCCAAACCAATTAAAACTTACCATCAAAAAATAGTATGACAATAAGTAATGACACCAACGCAATAATTTTACTATGTCATTAATCAAATCTAATCTCTACTGACTTGCACCCATCCACCCTCACCTATGCTCATATATCTTGCTCTTATCTACACATTACAGTCGCCATCAGATGATACTTCCTTAGCATGTCGAATGATACACCCTTAATCTTGTTTCAGAATGGAAAACAGGTAATGAAACCTTTCGTTCAGAACTTCATAACTGAACAAATCAGATTTTTTCAGTTCTTTGTATCTAAACATTTGGACATTGTTTAGATTTTCATATCCATACTAAGTTGAATTGCTCGGACCCACGAATTCGAACAAGTACCGATTGTTTAGATCATGTACTCGAATGTGATTTTACAATTTTCAACTATCACAAGTTCAAACATCGTATTCTTTAAAATGCATTCTAATGTCAAACTAACCTTATTCATATCGCAGTCTTTGCTAGGTATGATTTTCATATCAAATAACTTAAGATTTCTAACCAATCTGCCGAACATTTTAACTTATGAACTATTGTCTATTATGTGAGAGAGAAGTTCAAGAAGAAAAGTTTAAATTCCGTGACTTGATTTGGGTTTGCATAGAAAACTTTTATCACATAATATTTTTTGTTATTGCCCATATTTGTCATTTTATGGAAGGCTAAACTTGAACTAAAAAACATTAAAAATTATGGGGCTACGGAGAACTATTTTGGGTTCAAATAGAATTACCCAAAGCAAAAAAGAATTACAAGCTCTACGATCTCCTTTCAATTATATCTCTCTATTTTACAAGTTTCTCTCACCAAACAAGCTTATAAACCCTAAAAAGAACATAATACGATTTGATAGAGCAACGGCATGTTCGGACGGACTTAAACATTGTACGAACGGACTTCCACGGGTCTTGAGCATCCGAACAAACTTGACCATCGTCCAGATATAAAAATAGTAGGCTATAATTTTGTTCAACTTTCGAGCGTCCGAACGGGACTGAGACATGCTATTATGCCCCACTTTTCCTTTTTCCTTCCCTCAAATCAAGCCACACCTCACAACAAGTAGCTAGTCTAGAAAGAAGTTCATGAATATGAGAAGGACTCTAACCCAAGGATAGGATTGAATGAACTCTTACATTGCAAGAATAGCCTGAGAAAACAGCCAATTGGCTTCCTAACTATTTGATCATAAAGTAATTCTGTTATACTCCAAAAAGATGATTAAAAAAAATTGAAGCATAAATAAAGGAGACAAGTTGTTGGAGAATATCGACTATGCCATAGGAGTGTCCCCTAGAGGAAAAAAAACAGCTTGTCGAAGAGTTAATGGTGTTTCAAACTTGATACACCTATCTTTGAGTTCACAATTCTTTAGCCATCAACTGATAAAACTTTCCTAAACATGTATTGCCATCAATATTGACCACTTGAAATTTAAAACTAGAGAGTATCATGCAATAAATTGATGTGCCCGTGAAATTTTTTTTTTTGGTCCGGCAACTAACACCACATGCTATGGAGTGTTAGGCTAATATCAATTTGAAGTAATCATAGAAATGGAAAGAGAATAACAGTATTTTGGAAATATTAAGAGCCTCTGTGCCCCCCAAAGGTAAACATGGGAACAAAAACTGTATTTGGAAATTTCAATACCGTCTACCTCCCAGTGGTCAATTAATTTTTGAAATTATGCTTCTTTGAAAAGAAAAGATAGCCGGGATGTTTTCTATTCACAGATACTCACTAATGACTTCCTTAAAATATTCACTCACTTGAAAGAACATACGCGTTATCATGTCAAAACTTATTTGTTTCCAAGCAGTTCAATGGTTCAAACTTGTCCTATTAACCATGAAACTATAGGTCCAAACCTGAGGACAACCCCTTGTTCATATAATGTAAAGAAATTATAGGTCCAAACCTGAGGACAACCCCTTGTTCATATAATGTAAAAGGTTAGGTCTGCCCCCAAGCCACCCCTCCCAGGCTCTTGTAAGGGAGGACTAAGTTGGGTGTCAGTTAGTATCTAATGTAGTTGCACTTTATGTACAATTTATTTCCAGTTAACTCTCTCAAAGAAGCCCTTATAGTATAACCAAGCAGCAGCATTGTAAATAATGATACCGGAATCCAGCTAATGGCTCTCGATATTGCCGACAAAGTGTCATATGAACATAAAGAGACTTCCAATTAATGAGATACGTATTATACGTCTAATATTGGCTGAGATTTCCAATTACAAATGGGAACACAATACTATAAATTTTCGATGTTCAAGGTGATTGGCGTGCTATTTTCCAGGCTTTTCTAATTGTTGTTAACCTAGACCAGCAGAAAGTATCATCCGCTAAATAGAATCTAATAATTAATACTTAAATAATCAGCAATAAACATTCACTGTTAAATAACTCACAAATTCCCAGGGCCCTCAACAGCAGATATTGGCAGCATGGTAAATGGCTTTGTGTAAATCTGTGTATAAGGGATGAGATGAATCCAACATTCAGCATGGATTAAGTGGCAGCAGAATTCTAAAAACAATAAACTTTCTAACATAGGAATACATCCTATGAATGAAATGAGTAGAATATGTTGACGAAAGATTTGGGAAAAACATAATTGATTTGCAGGATAGTGCACACGTCTCAAACTTGCCTATGTCTTGCTAAAAATCTGACCTAAAAAGTTCACTGAACTAGGCTGATGAAGAATTTAAAGCTCTATACAAAAGAGATGATTGACTCGAAGACCCTACAAACTTTGAACAACCAATTCAATTGAAAGCTTGAGTTTTTCCATAAGAGCACATTTATTGATATTCAGCAGTGGAACTCCAGGTCATGGAATATGGGTAGAGGACTCACAAGAAGACTAATAGGAGTGCCTTCTATGTAGCAATAAAGTTTTGTCCTTCTATACTTGATGGCCCAAAGTTTAGTGAACATAATCCAGTTTTACGAGGTTCCGTTCCCAAATGAACTTTTAGGCAAATAGTAAGTCAGGCTTCTTAACTGAGACTCAGGGAAGTAAAAACATAAAAAAGAGAAAAATGGAAGTTGGAACTATTACATGGAAATTCATGAAGGGACAGTAATTAAATGCTTGCAATGTGTAGAAATCCATTAAAGCACCTGTTAGTAGGTAAAACTAGAAAATATGCAAATTTTGCGATGGAGTTTGCATCCCTGATTAGCGACCTCAAAAGTTTCTTGCTTGATAATAATTGTCACTTTGGAGTTCTAAAGTTTCTTACAACAATACATCTTTACTAATTTGTAAGTAGTCCCATGCCCCCTATTGACTACACTATTAAGGGGCTCAGTACGTTTGAAACCTTGATAGCTGATACTTAGGCCCCATTTGGTTCCTTGCTTTTTGATGTTGTTTTGCTTAATGTTAGTCCATGGTAAGGAAAACTTTTTGCTACACTTGCTTATTTACTTTGCCTTAATATTGAGTTGATTGATAAGAAATAAGCAAGGTTTGTAATGCCCTTAGAAACTTCCAAAATTTCGATGACATTACTAAGCAGCATGCCTTCATTTATGTGGACCGGCCACAGCATTGGAACACCATGTAATGCTCAAAATGTCTATCAAGTAGCAATCAATTTGTGATACTAGAAGGAGAGAAAAAACCTCGAGAGTGAGATTCATCTGTACATCAGCATCCAAAAATGGTTCAGAGTCATTTGTGTTCCAAGTTATCTGATTTCTCATTGATGCTGCATGTTAAAAGCCAAGAATCAATAGCAATTTTCTTACATAGAAGCTAATTTTCATCACTCAATACTAGGATGTTCTGTTTCAATCATAACATAATTGCCTTCCAGAATGCACAACGAATTTACAACTCGAAAATAAGAATGCTGAATTCCACAAGGGAACCAAGAAATAAAAGCATCCCTATAAAAGTCAACTACTCCCTTTTCCAGTGGGTAACTTTTAGGAATCCCTAATTTGAGGACAGAAAAATTAAACAGGATATAACTATTAGACAACGACTATCAAGCCACCTATAACCCTTCAGTCACCTTGTTCATTGATGAAATAGTGATGCAAACCAGCACAAATGAAGAGATCTCCACACTTAGAATGTACCTGAAAAATGGTCATTCTGGCGTTCCAGAACTTCTGAACCCTCAAACTGCAACCATATTCAGACCAAACAAACAATGACAGAAATCCATGCTGGAAATTTTCCCGAAAAAGCCATCAAGAACATGCTCACATGAAATATCAAAAGCAACTCAAAGTTGTAGATACAAGATCCGAACAGGTATATCCAAACACAGTGAAAGTTGCATGCTCAATTATAAAAACCATAAAAAACTATGATTTAACTGAAAAATGTTTAAATCATCTGAAATAAAGCAAGAAAGATAGTAGCACAAAGAGATAGCACTATCCTCAGGGGTAGCTCCTCTGGCAAATTATATTGACAAATTAGCTTCACAACTTAACATAAATATCGTCAACAAAAGAAAAGAAGTCCAGGCGATAATTTCAAAAGGAAAGGCAGAGGTATATTTTCCTAGTAACAAAAAAGAAGCTTGTTTACCTTCTTCTCTCGATCTCTCCACCTCTCCTTCTTACATTATCAGAACTTGTACTAAATTCAATTATCTTTGATGTTGTCGAACTTTTTCTTCTAACAAGAAGAAATACATGGAACTAAAGCATGTGTTGAAATAACTCATTCTTTGGGGTATGTTTGTACTATTTTACGTGAGCTGTGGTAATAAGGGACCGAGAAGAAAATGGAATGTGATGGAAATTACATTTATTGAAATGGAAAAGATCAGATTAATGCCTCTGTTTTGGAGATGTTCTTGGTTCAAGAAAGAAAATACCAATTTACAAAACAAATCCACCCCTACTCTTTGGTACTCTATTCCTATTTATAGCCACTTCTCCTCATAACTATTGAGAATGTAAATAATTAAGTTACCCCTCTCTCAAACAGCTTAAGCTTTTAGATGAGTTAGTAGTTAACAATCTAATATGTTTTGAGCAGGCAATAGATCTTGTGTCCGAACCTCATCACTTACCTAGTCATAAAAAATCCGCACGTGCTTATCCCTTTTATGGAGGAGAATCTAGTTAGACGTGAGGAGGCATGCTAAGAATATAAATAATAAAGTTACCCCTCTCTCTAATAGCTTAAGCTTTTAGAGAAGTCGGTGGTTAACTATTTAATACTGACTAACTCATTGAATAACTGCACTCTATTCTCCTCTATAGTTCCTCTCATCATAGCTCTAATCACTTGTACTGCTCTATCATCACCCTTCTTTACAAGATTTCACATCCGTATCATTCCGTCCCCCTTCAAAAGGCCTTATCCTGAAGGCTAGAGTTTGAACCATAGTAGCAGAATCCTTCTATTATTGTGGTGAATTTACCTCAAAACCTCACGCACACTCTCTTAAGTTAGACTCTCCTCAGGATCTTGCTCCCATCGAGATAGGAGCCCGCTCCCAACTAGGATCGAACCTCTCAAGCACATAAATCTCAAAAGAAACAAAAGAAAGGATACTGAGCAAGAGAAAATACAAAGTAATTATAAAATACAAGAAGACTATTAGATCAAATTTACTCAAATATTTCGTATAAACATAACAATTAGTTATATTCACCAAAACAAAATAACAATTTTAAAGTATCTATATTAGTTTGTATATGTATACATAAAATCCTTTAGACGCTCCCAACCTTAGACTAATGAATATCCTCTAGCTCCTCTGCTCTCGCTTAGTGCGACTAAGGTTTGAATCAGAAGATAATTTTGCACAATATTGCACCAGGACTTAAGGTGAAAAAAGAAGGGAAAAATTGAAACAACAACACTCGAGCAGAACTTACAGCAACAAACTGAACCAGCAAGGCCAACTTGAAAGTCCCTTGTGTAATGGCTCTTGTTGGTTGTCAATTGAAAGGATCACATTTAGATCACTTTGTTGTGGGCCAAATATTTGTTCCTCTTGTTTATCTACAGTGACTTTAGAACTATCTTGCACCTAGAATCAAATCCGCCGGGATCCCAAAGCTTGTAGAACCACAGACCCATAGTCACAATTTGGTTTTGTCTTCTTGTAAGTTTTTGGTATTCTACTATTTTATGTACGGTCTAATCTTTATGGGTTCCATAAGGTTCAATCTCTCAAATATGCGGAAGACAGTTTTGAAGGCTTGTATGAGGAAGTCACAAGGCTAGAACTACAGTTATGCTTGTGGCCCTCATTGGAGGGGAGGAACCCTTTGATTTGTTGGTGAAGGTCTTTCATTGAATGGTCTCATTACCGTACTGGGTCTTCGAAATCAACACATTCTCATGGTATTTTTTTCACCAATGAGTGCTGCATAACATTTCTTCAACCTGATTCACAGTATCTGTTTCTTCAAATAGTAGCTTCATGATTGGCGACTTGAGGGTCAACATTCTTGCATGTGCCTTTGAAGCTAATATAAAATGTTCTTCTCGAAAACCACCTTCTGATCGTGCTCCATAATCCTATTATTAACTTCTCTCATTTTCGTTTTTGTGTGAGCCATTCTAACAAACAGCTTATGTGCTCCTAGTAGTGCACCATTCAAACTTTCCATGGCCTTCTTAGCCTCTTCTTCCAATCTGAAGTGGACAAATCTAAAGCCCTTTGATTTTCCGTTAGCGTCTTTCATGATCAGAACATTGTGGACTTTCCAAAATTCAAATATATTACAATAAAGGACATCCCTTGTCGTATTTTCATCCAGACTTTCACCTACGAATTTGTCCAATTTGTCTCCTCCCTAGCATTCTTCCTCGCACTGTTCTTAAAAAATGGAGTAAACATAACTTCTTTCCTTCATGGACAGTACCCTGGAGATCATTGCAAGCCGACATGGTTGAATCCTCTGACTCAAACTTAACAAAACCAAAACACTTGCCCCTTTTCCGTGCTTCTCAGTCACCATGCAAGAATGTAAAGTTCCAAAGTTGCAGAAAATTTCCTTCAATTTGGAAGTGGTAACACAAGAATCAAGTTTCTTGATGAAAAGCTTACTGTTACTGAGGTTTATTGTTGGAAGGTTTATCTGATTGACACCCTAGCCACATGAATCACGAGTTTCTATCCTTCCTTCTTGACTCAATTTTTCTCCAACCATCATTTCCCATCAGTTGCAACTTGAGTCAGACTCATCCCACTGCATCCGTCCCGATTTGGAAGCAAACTCAACATCATCATTTTTGCTTCCCACATTTGTTTTTTTATCTTTCTTAATCTTGGAACAGTCAATGATTTCTTTTGATGAATGTTTATCATCAATTCTTACTTATGAGTCACGCTTGAACTTCAACCCCTCGTCTTCATCTTGTCTGTGAATTCCTACAGTTGATTCACCTGAATTCTTGGATCTCCTTTCAACTCCTTTCAACTCCTTCAAGACTCATTTATTGTATTTGGCTAGACCAATGGCCTGACGCCTTGTGAAAGGATGGAATGGCTGAAAACATTATTTAATATCCTTTTTAAGGCCCCTTATGAAACAGTTCAACAAGACTCCTTCGGACAAAATTCTGATTTTGGAAGACGATTCCTTGAACCTAACACAGTATTCTTGGAATGTGCTCCATTGCCAACACTCTGTGGGATCTCTAAAAATTTCCAATTGAACATAATCAATTGCTCTCTTTCATTCAAAGATACAACATATCCAATAGAAAATTCCATGTGTCCTGATAACCAATTTCCTCTATCATATTCTGTTGATCCTCACACGTCCGAGAATAGACAGCTCTGATACCACTGATAAGAGACCAAGAAGAAAATGAAGAAATGGAAACTACAGCTATTGAAAAGGAAAAGACAGAGTAATGACCCTGTTTAGGAGATTTTCTTGTTGCAAGAAAGAAAATACAAATTTACAAAACAAATCCACCCCTTCTCTTAGGTACTCTATTCCGATTTATGGCCACTTGTCCTCGTAACTAACTAATTGAACAACTGCACTCTATTCTCTTCTACAGTTCCACATCATAATTCTAACCACTTCGACTGCTCCGTCATAGCCCTTCTTTACAAGATTTTACATCTGTATCATGTGGTGCATTTCAGTACATTCAGGCAGAGAAATGTACATTTCATGTGTCAGCAATATTTTGACCATACACAATATGTTTACCGTACGCAACATTTTAACATTTCCTAGGAGCAAATATTATAGTGTTCTGGAGCGTAGAGTATTAGCATTTTCTGCTAACTTTAGAAAGAATAAAATAACAAAGGAAAGAAAAAATCTCCTCCCTTGTGTTCGACATAAATTTTTTAAGCTCACCTTGCAGGACAATAACTCAACCACACAATCTTCATCTGTTGGAGTCACACGCAAGTCCAGCACAGGTGCCACTTCAAAGTTCAGAAGTTGAACGCTTGGCAAGGTACACCTGATTGGAAAACCATTCACAACATAAGGAAAAATTGCTTCTATCTTCTTTCAGGGATAATATATGCAAAAACATTCTTGTTGAAATTGGCTTTAAATAATAAACTTTGATGTTATTAGAGACTGAGAAAAATTCATGGTTTGTTTATTAATTATATATGCAAAAAAATTAGAGACTGAGAAAAATTGCTTCTATCTTCTTTCAGGGATAATATATGCAAAAAAATTCTTGTTGAAATTGGCTTTAAATAATAAACTTTGATGTTATTAGAGACTGAGAAAAGTATTCATGGTTTGTTTATTAATTATAACGCACATATGATTCAGATATAGAGAGAGAGCGTGAGTACAAAGGTGTAATGACTAAGATACCCCTCACACACTAGTACTAGACATACTAAACACAAATCTATCTACCACTCACCCTCAAGCTAGAGCATAAATATCACAAATGCCAAACTTATTACACAATAACTCCACCCGTGGTTTGAACAATAGTTTGATGAAGATATGAACTAGCTGAGCAATTGTAGATACAAAGGGAGTAGCCAACAGACCATACCTTTTTTGAATAATATGACAATCCACCTCAATATGCTTAGTTTTCTGATAACATACGAAGTTCGAAACAATAGGAATTGTTGCTTGATTATCATAATACCTATGTATAGGCAACTACATACCAAACACTAGCTCCTCGAGTAAAGACCGCACCTATACAACCTCACATGTAGTGTGAGCCATTGCTCTATACTCAACTTCTACATTAGACCTTGCAATAACCAATAGCTTTTTGCTCTTTCAGGTAACAAGATTTCCACCAAATACAAGTACAATATCCGGTCGTTGATTGTCTAATGGATGGTGATCTTGCCCAATCAACATTGGTAAATGGCTCAACACGCAGATGACCATTAGACCAATAAAACAAAACCCGTCCAGGATGAGCCTTACGATACTTCACAGTGTAAAGATTAGCTTCCCAATGTGGAAGACAAGGAGTTGACATAAACTAGCTCACCATACTAACAGCAAATGAGATATCAAGACGAGCAATGGCGAGATAATTCAACTTGCCAACTAAGTGACAATACCAATCCGAATGAGAAAGAATCTCCCCTTGATCAACACAAAATTTGACATTCGGATCCATAGGTACCTCCATAGGCATCTCCACCTCAGCCCTAATAAACTAGCCTCCTTCAAAAAGTCCAATACACTACGAATCGAAAGCTACAACAAGCTGTGAAAAAAGGAACTACAACAATTACCTAAGGTTCACCTAACATTGCAACTTCCTCTCGCTCCCCGGGCTCCTTCTTGATTACATCCATAGACACCACGAGCACACAGTGTTGATCTCCATTCTTTACGGCTCCTATGCAAATTGGGTAAGTATTGCTTGGGAAGGAGAAGATTGTACGCAAAAAGTGGATTCGAAAAAAGAGAACACAAGCAATAGCGGGGAAACCTTTCTTCATTATCAGATCCACACTTAGATCGCTAAAAAGAGTTAAAGAAGGCTTAATATTTTGATGCAAGCACAAAACCCCAAAAGGGAATCCTATCACTCGAGAGGGAGCCTAGGTCAGTCCCCTTGCCCAAATGGGGAAAAAATTATGTATTTTTATCTCGAGATAATGTATGGGACATTTGGAAAATTTTCTCAATGAAAAGCCTAAGCACTCGTGCGCATGGGATAGGCACTTGCACGAGTGCGCTTTGCGGAACCCCACTGAAGGGCTCTTATGCAGTTTGCAGGTGCAAAGAGAGCGCTCACATAGCGTGTGCGCCCCCCAAGCACTTGCAAGCCCTTGAGACACACAACAAGCACAAGCCTCTGGAATTTCTCCTGCGTCAATTGACAAACTCATGGGGAGGGAGGGCTGAAACGGGAGTCAAACCAAACCAAATCAAACCAAACTGAGCCTTATGTCCCAAATCAATTGGGGTCGGCTACATGAATCCTTTTCCTCCAAAGAGTTCTGTCAAGTGCGGCTTGCTCACTTAGCCCTAGTAGACTTAAATCCTTGCGCACTACCGCATCTAATGTCAATTTGGGTCTTCCCCTCCCCGGAGCATTGCTATGCAAAGTTATCCTATCCGCTCTCTTAACTATTGTATCCGTAGGTCTACGATAGACATGCCCAAACCACCTAAGCCTATTTTCCCTCAACTTCTCGTCTATAGGTGCTACGCCTACCATCTCGCGGACTGTTTCGTTTCTAATCCTATCTCGTCTAGTCTTACCACACATCCCCCTCAACATTCTCATTTCCGCTACACTCATCTTGGTCACCTGTTGTTTCTTCATAGGCCAGCATTCTGTCCCGTAAAGCATCGCTGGTCTTATAGCAGTTCTATAGAATTTTCCCTTCAACTTTGTGGGTACCCTCTTGTCGCACAGTACACCAGTAGCACTTCTCCACTTGAGCCACCCCACTTGGATCCTATGGGTCACATCATCCGTAATCTCTCCATCTTGACTAATAATAGAGCCTAAATATTTAAAACGGTCACTCTTTGGTATCTCCTGGTCTTGAATCATCACTTTTTCTTCGTACGCACTTCTGGTATCACTAAACTTGCAAACCATATACTCAGTTTTACTCCTACTTATCCGAAAGCCCTTAGACTCTAGTGCATCCCGCCAAATTTCTAGTTTAGTATTAACACCGCTAGCAGTATCATCTACAAGGACAATATCATCTGCAAACAACATACACCATGGAATATCCTCTTGAATCTGATTAGTCAATTCATCCATAACTAAAGCGAAAAGGTAAGGGCTCAAGGCTGACCCTTGGTGCAATCCTACTGTGATGGGAAATTCACTCGTCTCCCCTGCTGGTGATCTAATGGTAGTGACAACACCTTCATACATGTCTCGAACAACATCGATATACCCTTTGGTTACTCCCTTTCTCTCCAGAACCCACCATATAATGTCTCTGGGCACTCTATCATAAGCCTTTTCTAGGTCTATGAAGACCATATGAAGATCCTTCTTCATTGACCTGTGTTTCTCTACCACTCTTCTTAGTAGGTAAATAGCTTCCATGGTCGATCTCCCAGGCATGAACCCAAATTGTTTCTCCGACACCATAGTCACCATCCTCAATCGATGCTCCATAACTCTTTCCCACAGCTTCATCGTATGACTCATCAACTTAATACCTCTATAGTTGTTACAATTTTGAATGTCCCCTTTGTTCTTGTAGATAGGTACTAAGGTACTCCTCCTCCATTCGTCTGGCATCCTCCTAGATAAAATAATTTTGTTGAACAACTTTGTCAACCAAGTCACCCCCAAATCACCTAGGCTTTTCCACACTTCAATAGGAATACCATCTGGTCCTAAGGCCTTACCCGGTTTCATCTTCTTCAAAGCCTTGGTCACTTCGGACTTTTGTATCCTCCGATAAAACTCGTGTTCCATTTTCTAGCTAGGAACATCAACAATGGAAAAAACAAAGTGTAGTGGTGCTCTGGAGAAGATATATACTTTCACACAACGATAACTTGCACACTTCAATAGTTGAATCAATTGGGCAGAGACTTTAAAACATACCAGCCTTGCCCACAAGAAAAAGACTAACAAACTCTATACTCACATACTCCGACGAAGTTCCAGGAATTGCCAACTAGTCTAACACCTAGAAAATCAGTTTCCAATTATACCCGTTTTAGATTCAAGAAAACTCATGTCCTGAATGATGAAGGTAAGCAAAAATAAAGGTTTGTATGGATCGGGATGACTAGTTTAAATTTGCCATCAATTGGATAGAAGAAAGGAAAAAATGGAAAAGATTGACTGCACCTGTACATGTTTGTGTCAACGAACTGACAACTCTGCAAGGCACTTCTATTCAAGATTGCTTCAATCCCAGATGGGTGGCTCAGAAATTCACTGATATGATATACCCTCTTGCTCCCACTCCCCTCGTTATAGTTAGGAAGCTTTATTCTATCCTTCTTTCTCGCAGATAAGTTTGCTCTTTTCACGTTTGAATATGGCTCTGCTTTATTTAGTGTGATAAAACTGAATTTCTTCCTGTACAAGTTCGAATTTAAGGCTGCTCTTGTGAAATTCACGCAGAAAAAATCACAAACAAAAAATAGACGAACAGGAAAACCGAGAATTGTTCTTGACACAACAAATGAAAATTTGCAGAATCCCTATGATTCAGAACATCGATAACTTACATGTTTTAATTGCCACTCAAATGGAGCTGCTCACTGGGTTGCTTCTGCTAGCTTTGAGTGTCCATTGTCGCTTCACATTTGGCTGTTATCCTATCTACGGGTCATTATGCTACATAGTAACGCAGGACGAGTTTTACTCAAAACGGTGAGAATTGAACGGAACGAGGGAATTTTATAGTAAATTAGTGAATAATTTATAAAGAGTTTATTTGAATATTTTTTTTAAAAAATATGATATATATGAGTGTGAATGTTAATAATGTTATTTTTATAATTAATAATCTTACTTGAGCAAATAGAAGAGGGGTATGAAAGGACGATAAGATATTAATTGCAGAAGAAGTATTCAAATTTTAAACATAGCAATTTAAATTATAAACATAGCAATTTAAATTATCATATTCAGAGTGAAACTTAATTCCACTCCATTCTCCTCTAAACCTTACTGTATAGAACTTTACTAGAGACAAGGAGTAATACCTATAATTTTAAATAGATTATAATTTAATTATTTAAAATTTAATTGTTCAAAAATAAGGTAATTTTAAATTTAAAAAATCCTATTAATTAGTCCATTTTATGATTTGTGAGATGGTCAAATTTTGGATAAAGTAGTTAAATACTTCGTTTCTGATTCTCTATTCAATTACATGAGCTTGAATTTGAACTTACCATAATATTATTTTTTATCCTCTATCATTGATATTTATTAATCAATCTTACCTTAACATAATTGTATAATTGTATAATATATTTCAAGAAACAAATCATATTTAATATTTTTTATGAAGTGATTGTCTAAAATCATTAGAAGTTAAAATTGTATGTGTAGTAGGGTGAAAACACAGAATAGTGGACCTTCGGCCCATTTGTGTTGGGCCCGAGTTGGGCAGGTCCAAGACCTACATTGTTTGTTCTTGACTTGCAGACTAAGATGACCTAAGTGAGGCTTGACCACTATCTCTCTGCCACCGCTTACACGGTGAATGCCCACCTTCGAAAGAAGATTATTCAAGTCTCGACCTCCGGTCGTGCTGTTGAAAGTCTACACTTTGCATGGCCACGTGGAGACATACTCCTCACGTTTCGAGTAGTTGTGGGAATAGACGTAGGGAGGGTAATTATTGGACATGCAGATGTGCCCTTCGATCCGCACGGATGTAGGACACATGGTGAGATCACTGTGATCCCTGGACCACGACACTACATTCTAGTCTTAAGCAGACAAATGGGTTCTCACTCTATAAATACTCCAAGGGCACACTTACTTCAGGTACACACATACGCCCACACTAACTTCTATACTTTTAAATTGTTTTTACTTTTCTTAGAGGCAACTTGATCGTCGAAGTGCCTACCGGAGACTCAATCCCGATCGGTACTAACTTAGTGTTGAGTGTTTTGCAAACTTAGCTAAAGGATTCGCGAAGTGTAATCGAGAAGCCTAACTTGGATTCTAAATGTAACGCCCCAATTTCTCAAAATATTAAATAATTCTTAAGACTCCCATTTTGTATTTGATTTAACTAAATAAACTTTAATCATTAATAAAACATAGTTTGGAAGAACATAACTGAAATTGACCAAATGACACCTTGGGGTTTACATTTATTTCATAACATAAAATAAATTAAATATTAGAGTATCAATCTAGGGGTACAGCATCCAAATGAACAACTCCTGTCAATCGACTTTCGACACTTCTTGCACGGGTGGCTCCTCCGTCTGCACATCTCCATTTGGTATGAAACGGCAAGGACATAGAAGTTGTACCGATGAGTAATAAAATTCAGGAAATAAAGTTACCCAAAAAAATAAACACACATATGATACATCATGCAATAGTTATGAACACTAAACAATTAAGATTGCCATCATAGGCAATAATATAAACAGTAAATAACTTACGAAAGAACAGTAACACCTTAGTAACTTTTTATTATTAAATTATTTTATATTTCTAGGTACCCTATAAGGAATACAGTATTCTCCTTTAGACACTAGTATAAAGCCCTTAGTTAGTATTGACTAGTCCTTGCTCACCAAAGAGGTCGTAGTTTGAAGTAACCAGACAAGAAAGAGACTTTCTACCGTCTACTCAAGTCAATACCTACCTCACCCTATCCAGATCTCACGTAACATAACGATACTAGGTCTAGTCACACCATAATTTAGCCAATTTTTCTTATCGACTCAAAGACACGTAGTACGCTAACCGTCATTCTCTCGGGGTCCAAAGTTGCCTTTGCAGGGGTCCCCGGAGTCACCCTCTACCATTCTCAACTCCTCCTGGTAAGGGCCCTTAAACAATATAATATCTAATAACTCAACCCAACACTATCATGTCACACCAGGGCAACCATACTAGGTTATCAATTTTCATTAAACTTTTCTCATAAGGTTTTACCATGTTCACTACTTATAACAAACACCCAATACCTTCCGCTGCTTTATTCAGGTGATGTTCGAACTAGTGTCCCTAACGTAAATTCTAAGTTTTTCTATGACCCCAATTCACATATCATTTTTACTACCTACAACCCTTAACTCTACATACAATATTGTGTTTCCACAAATCTCAATCATAAACCTCGGACAACGTAACAGCTAAATCCAGAACAAACCAATAATAGTATCCTTAATATACGATAAATGAGTCTCACAATCACATCATGTACTAACATCATATGTCATGCATAAAACATTTATCTTCACAGTTTATCAACAACTTCGTGAATATATCAACTACGTGTGGATACATGTTTGATGTGTGGAAATCTAAAAAAAAAAGAAGAAGCATTTAACGGTCTGCAAAATAGAGCCTGAAAGCATAATGCATGTTTTCAAATCAATCTGGATTTTGTAACAATCCGACTTTTCGGAACCGCTAATAAAAGAACAAAATAATAATAAAATATTTATTGTTTCATAAAATAATTAAAGTTTTGAATATCTTATTTAAAAATATAGAGTTTTGTACAGATAATCGTTTCTTGACAAAATGCATAAGTTCAGAAATAAAATTACTGACAAAAAGTGCATCAAAAAGACTTTTTGAAGAAAGTCAGAGCAATTCTAAGCTAACTAGGTGAACCAAGGTTAAATGACGTCGTCTTTTGGAGAGGTATCTTTTTGGATTGGGTATTCAAGTTCCGCTCCGTCTTTATCCATAATTGGCATAAAATGCCAGGAGCAAAAAGGAAGATGCACCACGAGTTGTGACACTCAATAAGAAGATCCTACCCTTTAGATTCCCCTTTTAATGTTTGGAGCATTATGATATATAATTATGAATAACAGTATATGCGAAAATGATAACAAGTAAGTACTGAAACAAAGTATCAAAATGTTAAGTCTCGTTTGATCAGTGATATCACAATATTCCAGATACTATCAGATTTTTCAATTCAACCAATTCAAGCATGACCAAGTCACGTATATATCCAATCCATGTTTCCAATTATGACCACGTCATATATCTCCAATCAATGTTTCCAATTATGGTGCTCCTGAACGATAACAATCCCGACCGCCATGCCAACCGTGCTTCCCAACCGCCATGTTCCCAATCAATATGTTCTCCTGAGACGTCATATGTTCCTTACCATGCCAAAACCAAAAGACACCTAATTCGCTTGATTACCACTAGACTGAATCAAAAGGCATTCTAAGGCTAAATATAACACAACATGAACATAGTCTGGCTAAATGGATGATACGGCTAAATTACATAGCTTGGGTAATATATCGCTTGGGTCCATCACACCTCTAGTTTAGACAAAACTCAGCTTATGTTGCATCACGGCTAAAGACAACCATAGATATTCTCACGGAGAATATATCCACAACAACTAATAAGTAGTATTATTCTCAATCAGTTTCCAGCTCAGATATCCACAGGATACTCTAATGTCAATATCCAATCAACGTCTCACAAATTTGTATATCTATATCAACTAATCCATGCTTTCAAGGTGGTCATGCGATTTGATTTCATAGTATAGAACATATATTATCATGGCATAACAGAATAAAATGATGTGTTTAAGAGAATATGAATAGCATTCTAACACAATAAGATGGCATGTCACAATGTAATTTAATCATTTCGAAGTGTAAAGTTTGAACAGTAATCTAAGTATACTTTAAGCAAACTAACATGACTAAAAGGCAAAATGCTAGTTATCTTATTCCATAGGTGCTTGAGATTGGTGAAAGCTTTGAAGTATAATTTCTAAGGCTGAGGATAAGTTCATCCGGTTGGGTATTTAGGGTTCATCCGGTCAAAGTTTATGTTTCTAAGATAAGATGACTACTAAAGATGAAAGTCATCAGGATGGATTCTTAAGGGTCATCTGGATGGTAAAGTTTTAGGTCATCCAGATGGAAATAACATGGGATGCGGTTGGATTGAAGGTTTCCAAGTCAGTAAAATGAAACAGTGGCATAACTCATCCGGACGGATGGGCTTGGCCATCCGATTATTAGTCTGCTTTTAAGGCAAGATAGGATATTGAGGTGGCCTCATCTAGTTGGATGAATTTTGGGTCATTCGGTTTATATTGGTTTATGAGGCAAAATGAAGTTACATGTCATAAACCTCAAACATTCTAGATTTAGCATATGTGTTTTCCTAACGAGGAAAAATGAGTGAGTACAGGAGGTTTTTGGGGTCCAAGAAACTTAAAATAGATATCGCTAATCTTTGTTTTCAAATTTCAATTTATAAAATTGTAAATTTAAGGTATGAATTCAACTCGAAATGTTCTATAATTTTACGGGGACGTAGTTCAATATGTTGGGAATACTTCTTATGAAGGGCTCGAGATTTGAAAGTGACTTTAGGTTGGTCAAAATATGGTGATAACAGACTTGGTCACAATCTGCCACAGTTTACTAAAATATCGATAAGTTGGAGTTCTACAAGTCCAAATGTGTTGGTTCAAATTGGAGATACAAGATAATTTGTTGACCTATCATCTTACCAAATTTGAGGTTATTCCGAGTTACGTAGCATTCACACGGTTGGTTTGAAATTCAGGTGATAAAT
This sequence comes from Arctostaphylos glauca, assembly GCA_019985065.2. Classification (NCBI taxonomy): domain Eukaryota; kingdom Viridiplantae; phylum Streptophyta; class Magnoliopsida; order Ericales; family Ericaceae; genus Arctostaphylos; species Arctostaphylos glauca. The sequence continues at coordinate 5,706,811 of JAHSPW020000015.1, forward strand.
TTGTCTAAAATAGAGAAGTTCATTTACAGCAGTGAAGGTCATCTGGATGGGCTATCTATGGCCATCCGGATGGGATGTATTTTCTATCTAAAAACTGAGATACTGCAATGGGTTTTATCCAAATGGCCTATCTATGGCCATCCGGATGGGAACCAAACTTATGAACATTCTCTAAACATTAAAATTGAGAACCAATGATTGAAAAACTTACATCTAGGTGATGAATAAGAATGAATTGGATTAATTTAGAATGGATACAAGCTCCAAATTGGTGAATTTTGTCAACTGGATTCTCTTTCTTCCTCCTCCTCCTCCCCCTCCCCCTCCTCCTCCTCCTTCTTCTTCTTCTTCTTCACTGATGTCTCCTTCTCTTTTACTCTCCAACTCAGGATACAAACTAGTGGTCTCCATGAACCAAACAAGGTTTGCTATTTATAGGCAAGGGATAGAAATTCATCCAATAGTTGGAAAGAAACCATGGACATCCAAAGGAGGAAAACAAAGGAGTGGGGGTCAAGGCTTGGCTGCCATGGATGGGACTTCCATGGTGTGCTGACGGGAGGTCTGTTGTGGGCTAAGGAAGAAGGGCAGGAGTAGGAGGCCATGGTGAGGTCACGGTTGGAAGAAAATGCGGGGAACAATTTGGGTTGGGATATAATATGTATATACATATATATATGACTACTGATATATGCACACACATACATATGTATGAACATTTTTAAATATGTACTTAAAACATAAAAATGCAAAACTTCAATTTAAATTTTTTAATATTAATCTTAATCTCCGTTGTGATAATTTAAATGGTTCACACAAAACATGGGTTAAATACTTGAAATTTATTTTAAAAGAATTATGAAAATACAGGTCCTTACAGATTTCCTGCCAACACTGTTTGTTTTTCAACAGACGCTTGCTTGAGCGAGCTACTGAGTTATGAGTTCTAAAAAACTAGGCCATTGGTTAGAATTTGAAAAAAAGTACAGGTTTCTTGAGCGAGTTTTCATTCCCCAGATTATGGGTTTTAGGATCTTCTTCAAAAATTGGTTCACTCAAACAATTTACACAAACAGAGCATAAATATCATGGAATTAACTACTGAAAATGGAATTAACTACTGAGTTATGAGTTCTGAAAAACTGGGCCATTGTTTGTTCGAGGGAAGCTGACCCAAAACAATTGTACTCATAATTAGTTGTTCGTGAAACGCTAATCTCCTTTCCCTTCACTGAGCCTAAACCCATTCTGTTTCTCCTAAGTTTGTAAACTATGAACCTAAACCCCTAATCTAACTATTCTCTTATCCAAGTTCATGAAGCCATGTATGATATTGATTTCTAGTTTTCCCCCATGTTTTAGTATTGGTGATTGTTCAATGTGACCCTTAGATTTCACATTTTTGGGTTTTTGTACGTAAGTCGTACTTTGTGCAGTTTTGTAATTCGTAATTGCCTATTATTTGAAAATTTTATTTATTCTAATTCTTTTTTATTTTTGTTGTAGGTAATACGACTATTTAGAAACATTTGAGTGCTGAATATCTATTTTCGTGGATGTTTTACAAAGATGGCCACTTATCATATTTTTGTGATTTTTGTTTGGACATTATTAGGTATCAATATTATGAATTATTTTTGTATTATGTTAATTAAGTACGATGGGAGATATATATGCTAAAACATATATGAATATTGTGGATGAATTTTGGAATTATGATTTTTTTTTTATTCTATATGAAAAAAATTGATTTGTCTTCCTAAGAACAGGTGTAATGACAGATAAGTGTATATTAAGACAAATTTGGTATATATAATTTGCATTATGAAAATTGTTGGGTATTTTAGAAAAAAGAATATGGCAATGGTTATTTTATATGATAGTGATGGTTGCAATGTTACTAGAGGATTGACCGTGCCGACGGTTGTGCACAACATATCGACGGTTTGTAATAGGATTGGAATTGACCTTTACTAAAACCACCATTCTAAAACAATATTTATACCAACGCTTGGCAAAATCGTTGATATATCTCTACAACGACAGATATCTCGTGTTGGTTTAATTGGCGGTTGGTTGACCGTTGGTATCGCTTTTAACAACGCTTTTTGAATCCCAATTCTCTTGTAGTGATTCCAAACCCCACAGTATCTTAATGTCGTTTTTGGTACTGTCCCTTGGGCGATGGAAACTGTTGTCTTTATCATTTCTTTCCTGTTTTTCTCTCTCTATATATTATGCCACTAGTTCAATTTCTTTCAATTTTTATTAAGGAACGGACTTAGCTTCAGTAATTACCAATATATACAGGAAGAAAGATGGACTATACATTCCAAAGATATCCCAATCAAAAGTAATACAAAAAATCAGAAGAAACTATGCATTATATTTATATATTCGTAGCATGAAAATTAAATACACAATGTCTTTTTTGCTCCAACTCCACTTGTAGTGACATATACAACACATAAGTTCTGACATCGCCTTAAATATTCATGAATAAAAGGCCATACATATATAGAGAGAAAACAAACACACTCAAATTAACCTCGAGTCGTAAATCATGCATAATCTCATGGGTCTATGCATTGCTGATCATTATTTTTATATGACCATGGCACAAAACATCTAACCCTGAACAAAGTTGGCCACACCACAGTCACCCTATATACCTTAACTCCAACCCTCCTCCTCGAAATCTCTCGAGTGACTTCTAAAATGACAGCCCTTACCGCCTCGTTGAGCCCTTTCACAGATTTTTTCATCTTCTCCTTCAAACCATTCTGCTCGGAGAAATGGTAACTAATCAGGAATGCCCTCCTCGCCTGCCAATAATCACACTCGTGGTGCCCATAATCGTCGTGGATGGGGCTAGTGATGTTTTGCCATCCGTTGGCAAGCGGGGAACATTCCCGGTGAGGGGTTTCCGGCCAATTGGATATGGTGATTGGACGGACTTTAGGGTTTGGCATGGCTAGAGAGGATGATAAGTACTGCTAATGGTTTATTTTCATGATCAGATATGCATATAAGTGTAAGTTAATTACCAGTGGTTGATTTGTTTATGAAGTAGAAGTTAGTGGTTGAACCATAAAGGGAAATATGTTTAAGAAGGTTTGGTAGTTTTGGTTGCATCTGTGACTCATCTACTGGCGTGGATTGATTCTCACTCACCTTAATTTTCTGAGTATATAAATTATTCATTGAAAAAAGTACGACCGATTCCTACTTCTAAGTCTTATGTTCTTCAGATTCTTTAATTAGGTCTTGACTTTTGAAAACAAATCCTAGGATTTGACTTTTCCTACCCTCTCCTAATATTTCAAACTTCTCCCTCCTAATCTTGTCCATCATAATTTTCTATCTCCAATAGTCACTCCTTTAAATCTCAAAATGAAATCTAAAATAAAATAGAAATCCTAGATTGATAAAACTAATAGAAATCATAACAAAATTATATTTTATCAAAAAGTACATGATAGATTATGAAAAATCTATCATAATTAAATCAATCAAAATCTCATTACATTAATTAGTAGAGTTGTAATTTCTCATGAAGGTGTAGAATCTATCATATATGTAACGCAAAACTATGATACAAATAATAATTAACAACACAAATAAGATAACTTTTTAAGAAATTTATTTTAAACCAGTCGTTTCGTTACACAAATATAACACAATAACTATCATAATGTGTTGAATTTACCATAAGTTTAACATAAAAAACTATCATAAAATCATATTGACCTCATACTCACGATCTTTCATGTCACAATTGTAGGCTCTTGTAGAATTCACAATTGTTCCTTCATTCTTCATAAGGTCTCACAGAGGCCATGAAGTGCAATATTCCAAGATTTGATCACTTGCAACCCATTGAACGACTCGACGTCGATGTACGCCATCACCTTTTCAGAATTCAGTCATGGGTCATTGAGGAAACATGGCATCTTTCAGACGATAATGGGATCCAGAAGCAGAAACAACTCATTAGGTTTGATCTTCTGCAGGTTTAGTATACCTCACATCTCTTTTCAATTTACAATTTTCCTTTCGATTTCATACAACCAAAGGTTGCTACTGTTAAGTGAAGGCTCAATCGATACAACTCCTAAATGTTGTGCAGGTGATGACAAGGCAATAAAGACTCAAGATGTCAAGAAGGTGTAGCTGGTAACGATTTCTGGTGCATCGGTATAGTGTTAGTTACAACATAATAGTTTGTTAAGTTTGTTAGAATAAAGTCCAACTAGCTATATGAGATTGGTTGTTTAGATTTCTCTTAAATTGATCAAGGCCGATTAGTGTTTAATTAGAAGTATATAAGGATGTACTTCATTCTCTTTTGTAACTGATTGAAATCTTCATAAATAAAAATCTCCATTTTCGTTTCTTCTCTGTGTTTTCTTTTTTACTGTCTTCCAACTGTTTGATGAAATGTCATCAAGAACATTCATGAATGAAACAATTCAGTCAGATTCACGGGTACACCCAAGGTTATCGGACTCAATGGAGCTTGAGAACCCATAAGTCGCTTACAATTATTACGCTCCTAAACTACACTTGGTCTAATCTCATTTTTAGGAATATGTAGGCAACCTTCATGCCCGACCAATGCATGCGAACATATTTTCCTACTCTTATGGGAACTATTTTGTAGTGGTTAGATTCTTAGCTATGCCAAATCAGATTTATCTGTTAGGTTTAACGTTCACATTTATATAGGTGTAACGCCCCGATTTGTCGGCACGTCAGTAAAATTGTTTTTAAATTATTTTATTAATTTAATGATGCTTAAAAATAAATATTGCATTTATTGAAAAGAATTGTCATGGAAATTATATTAAATTACAAAATTACCCTTCTGAATCTACATGTGAACCTTACAATAAAGAATAGAGCAATTAGGGATCCGACAGTCATGTCTTATAGAAGTCTTTATCTCCAAAGTCCGGCTACTCATACTCAAGTTGTTTCTCCATTTACTCATCTTCATCTGGCATAAAATGCCAAGGACATAGAAGTTGCTCCTTCAGTGATGATACTCAATAGGAAATAATAAACGAAAAATAAAGTCAAAGATACGCAAGAATAATAGCAGCAGTACAAATAAAGTAGAGTAACAGCGGAATTAAACACATACATTCATTCACTATCTCGAGAATCCAAGTCTTAACCATTGACTCTAGAGTCGAGCTCTCAGTTGGAATTGACCAATTCTTAGATGTCTTGAGCCTGTAGTCCAATGTGATACACTCGACTAGATTACAGACAACCCTACAAAGAAAAGACCTTCTATTGTCCACTCAAGTCAATAACTAGCTCGCCTTATGCAGATATTAATGAATGTAACGTCACCAAGTCATGTACCGATGACTCTTAACTACTTCATTTTCTAGTTCAAGGATGTCCAAGATATTGGTTGTCACTTCTCCAGGGTCTAGATCTACCTTTACAAACATTTCCGAAGTCACCCTCAACCGTCTTTAGTTTCAACTAGTTGGGTCCTTTTATTACATAAAATAAATGGGTCGACCCCAAATCAACTAAATCACCATGACACGGCCACCCAATCGGATCCACATTCTTTTGCATAAACCTAGGTGTCTCTATCAATGATTTTATTTATAATGCACACTCGACACCCTCCACTTCCTTATTGAGTGTCATTCCAACTAGTGTCCCCAATATGACTCTAGGTTTTCTCCAAATTTAACTAATGATAGTTTTAAAAATAATTGGACAGTGTAACGACTGTAATTTGAGCATATCTGCGATAATCAAAGTCTTAGTGTAACGACCTCGATTTTCAACATATATTATAATAATTTATCATAAATAAAACCTCACAACACTCAATGACCAACCCAATATCCCAAATCGTTTCATTATACACGTTACCATCAAAAGTTACGTTTAAGTATGTTACATCAAAGTGGGCAAATTATCAGTTTGCTATATATCTCAAAATAGATTATCAAAGTTAAAACATTTATGTTTCCTTTCAAATACAAGAAGTAACTCGAAAATAAATTAGCTTATATCTTTCAAAAGTCATTTTCAAGATGTTGAACGTCTCCTATCAAATCTTCGAAACATGCATTCTACCATGCATCACTTGTGTTTCAGGCAAAGCGTTTGGAACAACACTTGTAAAATGATAGGGTGAGCTATATAGCCCAGTAGGAATGCTTACACTTATGCCATGAGACTATGATTTGAAATGGCATATAATATGACTAAAGAACAATAAACAAATGTGAGCTTCTAGGAGTCACAAGATAAGCACCAACGACAAACTCAACCATCTTACAATAACCTTCCATTAATTTCATCAGCCACTTCTCAATACCAATGCATCTCTATTAACTGTTTCACGGTACCTAGTCATTTTTCATTGACTGATACGTTGTACTGGTACATTAACCATAACACGACTCATGAGTTCGCAGCAGTGGGTTGCTATCTACTGTCAATCCAATCTCCATATCCTTACGTACGCACATATAGTTATCCCTCACGTTCCACGTCTTATAAGTATACATACACCCTTCATCAAGCATCAAATCATCATACATCACTTTAACAAAGTTATCCAAACTAGCGAACCGTTTGATTGATACCCATCTCAAACAAGTCATTTTATTTTTTTCATCGTGGTTTATTTGTAACCGCTATCACCTCATCCGATGGTAGCTAACCGTAACCTCGTCATTCCTAACACTCTCCTGAAGGAGACAATACACCACTCATTTCCTAACACGCTCTATAGGAGGCTATCAATATCATTCATCGACACACTTTATCCACCCATAAATGTATATACCCTTCAAACATAAGACTCCAAGATATCATATAGGTAAGATCACAAGAGAAAGGGAAAGGGAAAGGGAAAGATCAACTAAGGACATCATTAAATAGCCTTACAATAATTATTCATAATCTCTCAATTTATTTAATTCATATCATTACACGTGTGCGTCACTAACATATTATCATTAAGTGTCAAATTATCACACCAGATATTCTCCCGGATGGGATAAATCCATATCACTCATAGTACGTCCGTAAAGAGATTTAGTACGCTTCTGGCAATACCCGAAGGAACCCAATATATTTTCACGTCACATTCTTGAAACTCCCGAGAGAGAGTCTAGTTCAATATTCACGTACGTCACGTGTCTCTTAATGGTCATCTCATATCACGTTGGTATCCACACTTGTCACATGTCACATATCTATCACCCAGTTCCATGTACACAACATAGACCATATATTCTATAACACCCCTCATACATAATCTATCATTTTCATTTAACAATGTATTCACGACGCATCATACAACCTTTATCCACAATATGTCGTAGAGTTCTACGCAATTCCAACAGTCAGTGAAAAGTTAATAATTAAGTCACAAGAGCAACAAACACTTTAGCGGATGCAAGAAATAGACAATAGGGGCATATGAATAGCCCTACATTAATGTGTCATTTGCCAATTACTACATGTCATCTCAGTATCAATGCATCTCAACGTATCTCATGGCCATTACCATTCATCATAATGCCATATCTAACTTGTATTAATGTTAATCATCAAGTGAAAATGTTACTTCTTAATTTAACAGTTCTCATGACCCATTCTTGGTCCACATCTCACGCCTCATGTCTGTCGTCACTCCTAACTCTAACCAATGGTGGCTAGACAAGTTATATCATTTACTAGCATGATTCTCAAGGGAGGTAGCCAACTTTCATTAACCATTACATTGTTTCGTATGTTCTATTCAAACTCATTTATCACCGACGACATCTCACCCGAAGGTGGGCAAATAAGATATGTCATCTGACTAGCACATTTCCCTTGAAAATCTAGACAAGTTTCATAACTAGCACCAATCCCAAAAGAAACTAGTATAATTTGTTTCCGTTCATCACTAGCACGTCTCCTTGCGGAAGCTAGGCCACAATTCATCAATCAATAGCACATCTTCACATGGAGGCTAGACTACTATTTATCAATAACTAGCACATCTCCACATGGAGGCTAGACCACAATGTATTGTGTCGAATGCATGTGAGATTACAAGTTCATGATATATATATTTTACAACTCGTACAGTTACGATTGCTCAACTAACACTCATTATTCCCAAAGTCCAATCATAAATAAAAAGATGGAACCTCGCAAATCGCACCACAAGTCATGTTCAAACTTGTCTACATCATCCCCGAACACGATTTAACTAAACTCACAAGTGACTCGATCTTAGCAGAAGATCATCCACGTAAGACAAAGAAAATGGTGTATAGATACAAAATCCACATTTGAATCACAAATCCATGGGAAACTCCAATATGAAGAAATCTAGAATAAAATCCTTTACATATTCAAAACCAAGAAATATGGGTCAAAACATGTAAAATACCCATAAATAGAAGAGAAAGCATCCCTACCTCAAGATTTGGTTTAAAAGTTTGAGCTTCAAAAGCTTGAGCAACAATGGTGGTGAAGAACTCCCAAGACCTTCTCTTAAGTGAAATTGATGTTTTCAAGTTCAAAATATCCACTAATTTAGAGAGATTAGTGATGAATCTTGAAGGAATTTAAATAATATAAAGAGGAATAAAGGGTTTGAAGTTGGAATTTAATGGGGAAGAAGACCCCTAGAGAGTGTAACACCCCGAATTTTCGAAGACGTTAATTTAAAACAATTTATCAAAAGTCAACTACATTTTCATTTCTTAGTCAAAATAAGGTTTGATTTCAATCATCTGACTTTAAAGAAATTATATTAAAGATTTGAAATTAAGAGCTCAAAATAAATCTAGGTGAACCACGGGGCTACGACATCCTCCTCGAAAGTACCACCGTTGATAACTGGATAAACGGACTCAGCAACGTCATCTTCGACACCTGACATGAAAGGCCAGGGGCAGAGAAATTGTACCAGATGAGCGATTAACACTCAGTAAATAAAACTACTCTAAATCTCAAATCTATGCAATGGATCAAATGATGCATGATCATGAAAATAGTATGAGCAATCAATCAAGTATTATGAACAAAACAAAATAATCAGAGTTGACACAATCGGATTAGACAGTAGCGGAAGCATTAAAAAAGTAAGTGCAGTAAATAAATGAAATGTCGACAATATAACCTTAAGTCAAACCCTATAATATCAAAATTTTATTTTCCAAAGTAGTGTTATGATGTTCCCAACCAATATGGTCCCGACCCCTACGCTGACCTCGTATCTGATGCTAGTGTACCCAAACATCGGCTCCCGTATCCCATGCTCCCAGCATTATGTCTCCCATATGTCGTGCCTTGACTTAGAAAATATCTAACTCCTCCCCTTCAACTATGTTTTATTTTTGAAAAGACACGACACGACTTACGAACATAACCGGCTCATGACAAAACTTGGCTAAATACATGAGACGTGATCGACTCGGCTCCAAGACACAGCCCGGTGGTAACAGACGTAGTTCGGCTAAAATTCATATCCCAGCTAAAGACATCCTAACACACCTCCCCAAAGAGTAAGTCAACCCTCGAGTCACCAAACATAAGAGTTTATCAAATTCTCGATTTTCGTTACAAAACTTGTGACTTTTTATGACTCGTGTCAAAACCTCGGGTGTCATTTTCACTAATCTCAAACGTTTCTCATGGACTCCATCTAAGTTTCGTTCAAAAGACTAGACTCGTGGTAGCATGATGATACGTTGGAAATGCAAGTTTAATCAAACGAACAAGATATACAAATAGGTTAGCTATGACACATAAACAATAATCGCATGCTTTCATTTCGCAAGAAAGCTTCTAACACGCTAATTTTTGAATAAGATGTTATCTCATAATGATATATGATATCTAACGTTTCAAAACGATAATCTGAACTTGATTATAGGTGTAATATTTATTATGTAAGAATCAAGGCAATATTCAAATTTTCTGGAAAATTTTGCTGTCTGAAAATTTTTCTAAGTATTAAAAAGTTAAAATTTTCAAGTTTTGATTTAGAGGATAAAAAGTCTCGGAAATGATTCCTTGATTTTTTTAAGCACAACGGTATATTCATACGTCTCAAACGCATAAATTTATGATGAGTTTCGGGCCAAAATATAGGAAGAAAACGGGTGGGTTTTCGATTTTGTACTAAAATAGGGAGGGCGACATTTTGATTCGAATGGAATTTCAATTTTTTTGTAAATGTCATTGTTTCCAAATGGGGGGTACTTCCTTATTTTCATTAAATAAAATTAAAGTAAAGAAATTTACTTAAATTTATTTATAGAAAATAAGTATATTGTCATAGAACATACACTGGCTTAACAAGCCTAAGTCAGAAACTAAGTGTCAAGATTTCACAACAGAGGCACCGGTGTAAGGTTTTTAAAGGCACGGTGTAAGGTCAGTTCTGCAGTGTAATAATAAAATACAGAGAGATAAGGCTCCGGTGTAACCAAAACTGAGGCACCGGTGTAAGGTCATATTTTAGGCATACTATGAAGTACTACAAGAGGTAGGCACCGGTGTAAGGTTTTTAGAGGCACCGGTGTAACTATGAAAATCCAGAACATTATAACATACAAAAAGCAAAGGCACCGGTGTGTTAAAAACTAAGACACCGCTGTGTCAAAAACTAAGACACCGGTGTTAACATCATCTTCTACGAAAATACAGTACTGGGTTTTGTTTTCTCCGAGCTCCGTGGAGCTCAATGTCGATCAATGGCATAAATTAAATGTTAGGGATAGATTTATTCACCTTAGTATTGAAGAAACTACGCTTGAATCAAAGGATTACGGCTTAGATTTGGATGATTGAAGTTCAAAGGAAGTTCTCCCTCTTCCTCTCTCTCTACTGTTTTCTAACTTCTTACCTTCAACCCACAACCATGGCACTCTCTCAACTTCTCTGAACACTGAATTTCGTATATGGGATGGTGATGAGGGCAGAATAGAAATAGAGAGGGGTTGAATGTGGGAGTGCCTCTTGCATGGAATGCCATTGGTGAGGTAAAATTGTTGCAGGTTTTTGATGGAGTGAAGTAGTTGTATTCCTCAGTCGGTAGAAGAAGGTTTGGCTGGGGAAAGAGGAGTGGTCTCCAAGGATCACTTGTTCAGTGGAGGAAGAAGTTATCAGAAGTAAACTAACGTATGTTTTTGGAGAAGAGGCATGTGGGTGAGATGATGACTAAGGGAAAGATAATTCCATGTGGCACGGTCCATGGAACATGGTTGATCTACTGGATTTTGGGTCAAGTTACAAGAGCTTGGATCATGGGCCGGGTAAACCAAGTTGGGCTAAGATTTGGGTTCAAGGATAAATGGCCTGACGGGTTGGGTCCAACACACACATGCACAATTCATGAGTATAATGTATGGCTAAAAATAAAAACGCACAAAACTAATTAAATCAACTAATGATTTCATACATTAAAATTTAATTTTTTATTATTATTTTCATTTAAAAATTTAGGGTCTTTACAGAGAGAGAAATAAAACCCCCTTTGAAAAAGTTAGATCCCCTTTTCAAAAAATCTGGTTTTTACGCTTTAAAAACGCGCGTCCAGATCTGACTGGAAGATCTGACAGGATGGTCCAGAATCTGACTGGTCAGATTTATTCACTGACTTAAAAATTTTAAAATTTCAGGCAAAATTTTAAATCTGACCAGAGCATCTGACTGGATGATTTTCAAATCTGATTGGATGGTTTTTAAACCTTCCAAACCTAACTGGATGGTTTTCAAATCTGACTGGATGGCTTTCAAATTTGATTGGATGGTTTTCAAACCTTCCAAACCTGACTGGATGGTTTTCAAATCTAACCGGATGATTTTCAAACCCGACTGAATGGTTTTTTGAGCTTGACCTGATGGTTTTTAAATCTGACCCGATGGTTTTACACCCCTCCTCACTTCCCACTTCACCTCACCCATACTCCATCACCCATTTCCCATAATATCTTTCAATACGGAGTCACTAATGACATTCCAATTATGTAATAAAAACGAAAAAAAAATTTCGGGCCTTTAAACTTGGCAACAACAGAAAAAACATAGCAACATCTTAACCACAAAACTAAGCAGTATAATGGCATAAATTAATTGACAGCATATGGTCATACATGGCAATCCAACTCTCACAAAATCCTAGAGGGACTCATGGACATCGTAACGATAATAAAGTGTATGCTTGTGTGTGTGTAAGTGAGTTTGAGGTACATTTCCTTCATTTGGGTCAAAGCTCGATCGGGTCAAAACCCTAGTCGGTTATCAATCCGATAGGAGACTCGGCCAGTCGCCTCAACGACGAGTATGATGACCGGTGATGAGTTTGCGAAACTAGTAAGATTACAGAGATGAAACTGAATGCTATTAACCAAAATTACGCGCAAACTTATTCCATATCAAAATCATAAGTTTTAGTTGGTACAAAAGTATATGGTTCGTAAAAAATCGTCTATACATTCGTACTTAAGAAACCACACATGTTATGCCCTCATTTTTTAACATAAATAAACCATAATATTATATAGTTAAAATATAACAATGCTCACTCAACAACCCAAACATCCCAAATCATTTCGTCCATGAGACAACAACAACGTCAAGTCTAGGAATGTTACATTGAAATGGGCAATCCCCAGCTCGATACATATATTAAATGAAATATTAGAATTCGTGCTCTATAACTCTTACTTATCTCCCAACGAGTCATTCAATCAACACACAATTCTCAAGTATCATTAATTTTCCTTATCGTTCTTTATTCATAATCCCTAGCACAATACCCTAAGGTGGCTAGTCCTGACATTATAATTCCTACCACTCTCCCGAAGGAGGCTAGTACATCATTTCGTATCACCCCTAGCACTTCTCCAAATAGAGGCTAGTACAACATGTCATATCACTTCTAGCACTAATCTGAATGGAGGCTAGTACAACTCTTCATCCCCTAGCACACTCCTCTAAGGGGCTAGTCATATGCTTTTTGCGTTCTATCGATTCATTAACGTATATCTACATGTCACATTTCAAGTGTCATACATTATCCAAAGTAAGTCTTAAACTCCTATGCACTTTCGGCAATCAACGGAATGATAATAATAGAGAGCATAAAGATTTTCTATTAAAGTAATGTTCGAAGCAAGCAACTGAAGCTAGAACAATGGCCATTCACCCACATATCACATACCAATCATTTCTCATTGTTTAAAGTCAGCACATCATAACACGTCTCGCACTCATAACCGTTCTATTATAACACATCACCTAGCTTAGTTCAACATAAATAGATTAGGCACCACACACATATGGGTCATCAACCATGTCTCTATCTCAAATTTATGCAAGGCACAATGTCTCATGGAAATACAATGTCGTCACCCTCTAAAGGGATAAGGGGAACTCCTTACGACACTGGAGTAGGGTAGATCGTTACAGGAATGAGTTTCGTGTAGAGTTGGCCTATGGGATAAAGGACCTCTGACACCACTGCCTCACCACATAACTCCAATCTAGAGTCAAATACAAGATGCCTCTTTTTGCTAGGTCTCGACATCACCATATACGCTACATATAGGTCACCATGTTTCCCTCACAATCCATCAATCCATTTAATCAATTCTTGGTTCATGTATCCCATCTCATGTCAATATTCTTTCCTATCACTTCACGCAATGGTAGCTAGACAACCTGTGTCATCTACTAGTTCACTCGCTCAAGGTAGTTAGAGCAATTGTCCTACCTAACACCGCTCTCGCGGAGATTAACACCATGCCTTATGTCCATCACACTTTCCGACAGTGATGATTCATAAAGTCACATCGTGCCACTATAGGTATTGACTGAAATCTTATCTCAATATTCATTTCTATCATGTCAATGGTATATAAAATTCTCAAGCTTACAGTATATAATTTTCAATTCATAACTTTCCAGATTTAGTTCAATAAATGCCACAGGATGATCTAGAACATGGCCCAAACCATAAACCAAACACCCCAAGGTCATCTGAAGATTTTCCTCAACAGGCCTAGTCGCTCGAGCGTCCTTAAGACAATAGAAGTCTCTAGTAAAGTCATTGGATATGTCGCTCAAGCGACTCCAATTTTACATAAGTCGCTTGAGCGAAGTCATGGTTGCTCGAGCGACCTTGACGGATTATGGGTTTTGTAGAAGGCGATTTGCTCAAAATCAAGCAACATACTTACTAATGACACTCATAAACACATAAATAAGGTCAGACATCCCTATCTTAATTTTTGAATCGAATGATTTGATGACTAACCTCAAATCCTAGCCCTACTTGTCTCCCGAACCTCAAATCTTCTCTTCCGAGTTTCGAAATTACGATCCACTTCTAGATATCACTCAAGCATGGCATGAGCCTTCTATATCTCCAAGCAATTTGAGATTAGTCGATCGAATCAACAAAAATCTTGGAGAGAAGGTAGAGCTCAATGGGTTTAGAGAGGGAAAGGGCAAGGGCAAATGTGTTGTGTTTTTGCCTTTCTCCACAAAATCAGATTTTTATTAAATCCATGGGTCTCCAAATGTCAAAACACCCCATATAACATGCACATGTTTAACTTAATCTTCTGCGCTTGAGTCTCGTAACTAATGTTCCGCAACATATAAAATTGAGACATACACATATCCCGCAACATTATTCTGAAATACTATTTTAAAACATATATAAAAAATTTTCGGATTCTTACAACACACATCACGTGAGACCTTCTACAACAGGACCCACACTTCGTTCTCACTTTTTTTGTAGACTTGCACCGATGGCACCAAAAGAAGACTAGTATATTTACAAACTTTCACTGACAGCATCACAAGAGACCAATATATTTTACAGACTTTCACCCCCGGCGTCACCCTATGACCAGTAGATTTTACAAACTTCCACCTACGACATCATAAAGAGACCAATCTAGGATAATCATGACACTAACCCATGACCATATGAACACCAAATGACTTCTCAGGCCCGGACGACATGCAAAAATGAATAGGATATCCAAAAACTATACCAAAAGTTAATAAAATACTTTTCCGTTCTCGCCTAGGTCGCTTTAGCGGTCAAGACGTAGTTCGAGCGGCCAAAACATGCCTACTGTCCAAAAAAATCACATCTGAAATTTTGGGAGATCGCTCAAGCAATCTCATCTTGCTTGAGCGACTTAATATTGTTTTTAATTTTTTTTATTCTTTTGAAAAATCAAAGATCTCGCTCAAGTGACCCTATCTCACTCGACAGGCTTGCACAAACTTCTTGCTCTATTTCAGAACATGAACATAACACATCCAAACCATTAGTTTCTTCCAAAAATATGTTCAATATGCACGGACAACAGAAATATGATTCAACCAAGATATATACATCCAAAGACGTAAAAGCGGTCGAAACAACGATTTAATCCACATTAAACCAACAATGACATCAAATCCTATCTCATTTTCAAGACTCAAATGAAATCCTAACTTTCGCCAAACGCTACAACTCCACGCGGATTGATTGATCAAGGCTTGAATCAGAGCCCATGTCACCAGATTCGATCTTCCTCCTTCACATTTTTTGAGAATCTAAAGTTCGGGCACTCATTTGACCCCAACACTGGAAAACCTCAAGAGCGAAAGAAACAACCATGTACGATTTACGATTTTTGTGTGAAAATTTTAGGATTATTATGAGGCAATATTGGGGTTAAGTAGGATTATATAGTCACAAATATTATAATTGTAAGAACCTGAAACTTTTTTGCATTTTTAATAATTATTTCAGAAATATGTAACGAGATATGTGTGACTTACTTTATGTGATTTGGAACTTCTAGTAGCGGGGCTTGGACCCGTGATACATACGCGTTATGAGGAGTATTGGGGTTTTATTAGGAGCACCTTTAGGGGAATAAAATTAGATTTTAGGGGAGGGGAAGCCACAAACATTTTAATTTTCCATTTCTCACTCTCTCTCTACCCTTTGCTCTCACTTCTCTCTACAATTATCTCTAGAGTTCTTGCTCCATTTTCTAATTCCTTCAAGGTATGGCGAGATTGCATCGTTCTTGACAAGTATTCAAGGCTTGATCGTAGATTCATTGCTCAGAGGAGGTGGATGTGGAATGACCCGTAAATTTTAATCGATATATAAATAAATTCGAACGATTTTATTATTTACTCTTGAGCAAGCTTATAAGTTTCGATTATATTAAACTCTACAGGTAGAGATTAGTATCCGACATAACGAACAAGTCAATTGGAAGGTCTCAAGAAATTTCATAGATGTTGATTAAATAAATTGTCATTAATTTATTTTAATCAACGAATATCTATAATCTTAACGTGGGGAGATAAATAAGCATTTTATAATATGAAGCTTGAAATGTAATTTTGAGATATGAAAAGAGAATGCAATTATAATTCTATAATAGTATGAATTGTAATTTATATAATTCGGTATTAATCCAGGTTGGATATAGGAAGCCCAACCCATACTTCTCCTTGGGGTTCCTATCATTGCCTATATAAACACCGCTATGCCTTATAGGTGAGACATAACTTAATACTCGAAATAGTGAGAGGTTCTGTGAAGGCAAGGAGATCACAGTTTTAAGCTCACACTCAATTCATGATCAATGTGCAATAGGATTATGGTAAAAGATCTCGAGGTCAATTGAGCAAAATTATTTCAGCCGTGATCAAAGTTCGATCAGGATCAAACTATGAAGATTGTTAAGATCAAATTAGAGAGATTTCAAAGGTATGAACCTTAATTCTGCCTAGTAGGATTTCATATTTTTTTGTTATATAATCTGTGCGCGTTTATTATTGGGTCTCGAAAATCGATCCTTAACAATAAATGGGTTCAAGCGAACTCTTATTATTTCCATCAACGTATAAACTTATTACGTGTGCATACACAAGTGTGTGTGTGTGTGTGTAGATAATGTATTTATAATTAAGTGTAATTATATTTATCTTTTAAAGATGTTATATGAATAGTTATACTTTAAAATATTATATACACGCGCGCGCGCACACACACACATAACACATCACACATCAATACATATATAGATATACATGTATGTATCTCTCTCTCTCTCTCTCTCTCCTCCCCACCTAACCATACCCACACCCCCCGTCACTCTCAGCCGCAACTCCACCTCCCATCCACTGCTACTCTCCCATTAGCCAACTTGCCTCCCAAGCCTACTCTTCCCATTGTTTGATCCCTGCCAAACCCTTCAGACCGTAGATGGTGTTTCCCCATTTTGGCTATAAATAGCCAGCTCCTTTCCCTTCATCTACACCCCACAACCTCCTGCAACTTAGAGCAAGAAGAAGAGGGGAGGGAGGAGAGAAAAGGGAAGGAGGAAGTGTTAGGGATCAATTCCTGAGACCCAGCAATGAACGCATAGAATTTATGCAACAAAAATTAATGAAACCCTACGAGGCGGAATTAGGGTTCATACCTTCGAGATCTGTCTAGTTTGATCTCGATTATCTTTGCAGTTTGATCCTGATTGAATCTTGAGCAGTGCTAGAATGATCTCGCTCGACTGACCTCGAGATCTTCTACCATAATTCTATTGCATCTCGATCACGTACTGACGGTGGGCTCAAAATCGTGATTTCCTTACCTTCACAAAACTTCTCTCAATCTTTCGAATATCAAGTTGTGTCTAATCTAGAAGGCATAGAGGTGTTGATATAGGCTACAATAGGGATGCCTATGAGAAGTATGGGCTGGACTTCCTATACAATTCAGTATTCCTAGTCCAATCCAGATTAATTACGAATTACATAAATTATAACTCATACCACTACAGAATTATAATTGCATTCCCCTCCCATATCTCAAAATTATATTTCGAGCTCCATGTTATTAAATGTTTATTTATCTCTCCACGTTAAGATTATAGATACCCGTTGATTAAAATAAATTGCTAACAATTTATTCAATCAACATTTATAAAATCCCTTGAGACCTTCCACTTAACTTATTCGTTATGTCGGATACTAATATCCACCTACAGGGTTTGACATAATCAAAACTTATAAGCTTCCTTAAGAAGATATCATCAATCCCTATAAAGGGACGTGAATTCCATTAATAATTAATAGTTGTCATACACTTAATATTGTGACCCAACTCATCGAGACTATTGGCCCATAAGGCATTACTCTATAATAAATCAAAGTCAACAACATTAAATATATACATCGATTCATGAGGTGTAAATTGTATTATATTGTCAGTATAATATAATTACCTTAATGTGGTCCTGTTCAATACACACAAAGTGAACACAGTGAGTTAAAACTATAACATTTCAAGACAGACCTACTGAAACACTGTGTTATAGTACTACTGTGGTGTGTCCAATTCCACCTAAGACTGTGAACTAAAAACTTATATTTTACAAATTGATAATTTGATCCTTTGTGTATAAGCCAAACTCTACACACCAGATTATCTACTATGTGGAATAAGAGACACTCATGCACAATATATACGATATAATGCAAATATTGCCCATAAAGATTCTCATCAAGAAAAGGAATAATAGTTTAAATAATTCAAAAAAATATTAATCCATTACATAAAGTCATAGATTTTAGTATAAAATCCTAACAGGAAGGAGGAAGGAGGAAGGAGGAAGGAGGAAGGATGAAGGAGGAAGGAGAAGAAGTTTCGAAG
This sequence comes from Arctostaphylos glauca, assembly GCA_019985065.2. Classification (NCBI taxonomy): domain Eukaryota; kingdom Viridiplantae; phylum Streptophyta; class Magnoliopsida; order Ericales; family Ericaceae; genus Arctostaphylos; species Arctostaphylos glauca. The sequence continues at coordinate 5,725,547 of JAHSPW020000015.1, forward strand.
AATTCCGCCAAACCGAGCCAGTGATTGAAACCCGTCAAACCTCTGCCAAACTTCGAACAAAGGGTAAGCCCCTTATTCTTGAACCATATTGAGTGTTTTCGTGTAATTAGAGGTTTAACGGTGTGTCGCTAGAGGAGAAACAACCATTTACAGAGACTTCCAAAATTCCTAGGTCCGAATTTCCAGCTACGTTTCTATCCGGATTTTTGGATGGGCTTCTATTGAGATAGATTTTCTATCCGAACTTCAGAACGACCGTATGAATTCTACAAGACTCAGATTGACCTAAAATTTGGCAGAATGATAGATTAAAATGTTATCTTGCATCAATAATTCGAAAACTCAATCAGACGTCTAAAACTCCGAGAATTGATGGTGTAGTACATAGTGTCCGAATTCAACCAATTTTGTAAACATTCAATTTTTACCAACTTAGAGGCACCTTCAAACCTTACGTCCTATACCAAAAATGTTCTTGACATCTTGAAGTACATCCGTGTAAAATTGCATAACATTTGGAGTAAAAGTGGTACATTAATTGCATTTGTTTGTAAACTGAAATTTTAAGACAGATTTGCCAATTATCGTTTTAAGTATCTTGGACCTCGTAAGTTTTCATACATGCTTAAATTGACGTTTAGGAATCATATCTACTAATCTAAGAACATTTGAAGTCTATAGTATGTAATCATCATTTTGACTTAGAGATACCTCGAGCCTCCAACCCGATACTTTATCCTTATACTTTCAAATGGTAAAACATAAAATCTATGACTTGTAAATTCATATGCCCTAGTTGAGATAACAGAATTAACCATGACTACAAATTCTTTGTTTACGACAATCGAACAATGTCATACCCAATTATACGTTAATTTTACTTTGACCCCGAATTATATTTAATTACAATCTCACCCCTAGTTAATTTTAAACTACACTAGTAACCCCATGTTAGACTAATTTCATATATAATCTTAAGTTACGTTTAACTACACACTAAACCATATGACGTGGATTAATCCAATTCTCCCCTAGGTTATAAAAATTCTACTTGAACCCCTAGACTTCTTATAAATTATATTTTTATCCTAACTCGTGTTAATTAAATTTAGATCCTAACTTGGACTAATCATGTACTATATTTTAGGATAGCTCTTATATGGGTTTACCCTAAGGGGTCGTTTGGATGGAGGATTATTTTGAGGGGAATAAGTTATTGAGGGGGGATAAAATAAGAAGAGGTATTATTTTTAGAGGGATGACCCACATTGATGTGATGTTTATAGAGGGGGTGGTAAAAAAATAGATGGTTTGGATGAGGGATTAAACAGAGGGATATATTTTGACTTGATTTCGATGGTTTATGGAATGGAGGGATAGATAAAGGAAAAAACTGTCAAATAACTATTTTACACTTGTGTAGTTTTAAACTTGATTATGTGTTTAATAAAGTTTATAAATGCAAAATCCAATATATATAATTAAATTTGAATAATTTGAAATATAAATGAATTAATTCATAATTTTATTATGTTATTATATGTAATTAAATAAGATTTTTTTTTAAAAAAATAAATGATTTGTATCCTAATTTATTTCTTCAACTATTAAAATTCAATTAAATTTATCAGTGAAATGGATGACATTCATTACAATTAGAATAAATACGTGATTGTTTAATTATTTTTCTCGGTCATTTGAAAAGAAATGAAAAATAGAGTCCATGGCCAACAAAATATAAAATGAACAATCTCTTACTTGTCAATTTGCCTATCTACTTCTTTACACATACATTCCAACGGCGCTATCTATTTTAGCTATAAAATAAAACTAACTTAACCAGCAAGCCCAAAAATATATATATATTGCACGTGTGGCATCTACATTCAATGATATGGAAAAATTACACTGTGAAGCTAATGCAAGCTAAGGGAAAATTTTGAAAAACTAAGATCCGCAATGCAGGATGACAATTTTCTTTAGTGAAGCAAGGTAATTAGCTATACCCTTTATATCAACTCATTGGATCGACATTAATGCCACATGTAATATCATGCTCCCACTTGATCAGCCCCTTGCGGTTAACACATGGCAAATTTTTAGTGATTCTATATGAAACTCAGGGAATCATACTTAAAACTCCCAATCAAAAGGCACCTCGTTGGTACCTTGTATATGCCTTCTCAAAACTCTCAGTGTTGGGCAAAGAAAAAAGTTACAACAATAAATACTTGATTATCAGAAATAGAGAAATAGTTGTGATAGGCAAATGCGAATATAAATGACTTTCCATTTATGTTAGTATAGCAATGTAGGATGTCAACATGAGATCTCCTTCAGGTAGCATCGTTACACGTAGGCAAAAAATCTGGAAACTCACGTAAGCAAATGAAAGTGGAATCAAACAGAAAGCATGAGAAATTGTAAGATATTAGTAATGGGATATATCAATTACCAAGGACATCTTCTTTGTTCAACCAAAGTCCTGAATTGTGAATGCCAAAACCCATTTGTGGAAAAACCAAAAAATGCTAAAAAGTACTAACGAAGGTAATAAAATATCAAGTCTACCAAAATTTATGAGAGAAATGGTGCAACTTGTTTGACCATGAAAACTGCCCTGTAGCCAAATTGCCATATCTGAGCAAAACTAGACTTACAGAATATGAACCTTAAGTCAAGAAACAAAACGACGAGAACAAGTACCAAATGTCGAGGTTTTGTTTCAGTTCCATTCTCGGATTTATGCATCACTTAAACTTTTCTCTAAACAAAGATGACACGTCATTGGGAAGTGCATTTACAAAGCTACAAATATGAAGACACAATCAAAACAAAATCACTGGTGCCCCACACAATAGAATCATATTCTTAGACTGCTACAATTTGAAAAAAAAAATGCCAATCTCCCACCTCAATCACATGGCCACAATCACTAGTCAACAGTCACCACATCTGCCACCATTTCCACCATCTAATTTCACCTTTTTTCAAAAGTGAGCAACACCAGTACATTGCGCACTAGACATGATTGCAAACTGAAGTCTTGTAAACGCAGGGCTAACCATAATTAAAGTGACCCTTATAGTACCAAAGAAACTAAAATCTTCCAAAGCATTAGATTACCCACAACAAGGAATTAATAATCTTTTTTTTCAAGAAAAAGGAAGTCTGCTTATCAAGTCATCAAGTTTTTTTTCTATCATTTGATCATCAAGGTCTTCCATTTGTAAACAACTAATTTGAGGTGCACGGACTAAACAAACCTCAAAAAGAAAAGAACATAAGAGCAGACTGTTGGGATTCCACCCCGTGTGGGCCTTGGGCTTAGGCTGCTCAGTCTTTAGGACTTAGTCTTGATAAGCACCTATTTAGTAGGGTTGTTGGGATTCCACCTATTGAGTAGGGTTGTTGGGATTCCACCTATTTAGTAGGGTTTGTCTGTGTAACTCTATATATACTCTGTGATGCCTTGTGTATTGTAGGGTTGTAACACAATGTAGAGAGAGAGGTAGAGAGTGTGTGAGAGGGAAGCCGGTTGTGGTTTTCCCGGAGAGAGAGAGAGATACACGAGAGAACTGGTGAGGATTCATTATAGTGAGATTGAGTGTGAGTGTGTAACATACGAACACGGAGTTTCTCCGGATTATAGTGAAACCCCCCTCCCCGTGGACGTAGGTCAGATTTGGCCGAACCACGTATATTTGTGTGTTGTGTTTCTTTTGATTTTACTGCTTCTGTTGCGTGTGGTGCGTTGTTGGAATCCTAACACAGACATGGTCATAGCACAAACTGGTAGAGCTAATCATTAATCACAAAAAGAAAAGATGCAATCGGCATATCATCAAATAGATTGCAAGCATCATTCACAAGAGCTCCGAAAAAATGAAACATTTCAATGCATAATTGAGCAATCAAACACACCTTAGTCTGCCATGGAATTTGAAATGAGATTGTCTACTTTGGATAGCACTCAGGCATGATTAAAAGCTATGTATATCATGAATGAAGTTGCAAAGATAGATCACAAAGTAATGCCCATTTTGTATCTTTGATATTTGCCCATCATTGTTATCTTAGGTTTTCACAGGTTACATGTTTCCTTACTTAGCTTTATAACTACATAGCTACACTGGAACAAGATCAAATTGAGATGCACAACTATCTCACAAGTGTTTATGAAAAGGGTGATGCAAAGTCAACACTTACCTATTGGGAATCATACTGATCAATGAAAATATTGAAAAACCAAAACAAGTACTCGTGTATCAGTTCATGCGTAAATCATGGGGGCAGACCAAAAGGCTTTTATACCTACACCAATTCGATTGTCCATCCCCATCTTCATATAGATTTATTAAATCCATTTGAAATGGCTGAAAAAAAGAACCGTGTGATAAAGATACATCATATATTGAGCACATGAAAAGCCAGTACTGGTTCCACACTACTTAGACCATAAAATCCATACATATACTTACCGACTTAAGAAAAACTCATTTGCCAATTGAAACAAAAAACAGAAGTCCACCAAATACCTTCAGATGTAATAACAAATATCATTACAGGTTACACACAGCAGATTACAATCACAACTACAACAACTCATACACAAATTAGAATAACAGCTGCAGCAAGAGCCCAGGCAAACCTTGGTTTGACAACAATTGCAACGCTTGTGGAGCGAGGTAAGTCACGGTCCAAAGCAAAAGCGTCATCCGTCATAATGCTCAGATTGCTTGTGTCTCATGTTCAAAGCTTGTGGTTCGACCTAAGTGATTGCAGGAAAAAAAATTTAGCCTTTTAATATTGAATGGTTAGAAAGCAATTTGTAAACAATTTACACAAATAGTTTCTGATTTACCAAGGCATATCCATCCCATGCTTCGCTGTCAGCCATAATCTTTTTTTCAGTTGGATCCCACGAAAACCCTTCACGGCTAAGCATATCCACAATCATTTGGTAAGTTTTCTTCCAAGTCCTAATCTTGGCCTTAATATAAGGTGCCCCAATTGCACATCCGGAAAAAGTTATATCCATTAGGTCTTCTAACATTTTCATGTAGCCGAGACGAAAGGTCTTGCTTTCGGTTTGCCAACCATCATTGACTAGGCTCATAAGCCATTGCATCAATGACTACTCCTCTTCACGACTACAAGCTCTTCGCGACATTGATAAGATATCAAACTTACTAACTTTCAAACTTCATATTATACAAAAAGTATATGGGGGAATAGACTTCCAACATTTGACATTCATATTATAAGATAACGTTCGTAATATTAGATTGTACTAACTTCATTTGGAATTTAAAATAAGTGCGAACAAAAGACAACCTATAAAACCTAAGAAAAAATATTGCAGGGAAGGATAATTTTTCAACACTGGTCCGTATCATATTGGTTTCATGCTCTTTGACCTTTTTAGTGGTGAGGTGTCCTGCACCATCACTTATTGCTTGTTTGGTTCGCTCCAATTTTTTTTATTGTAGCCGATATCTCTCTTCATGAAACTTCAATAATGCTATCTCAGCTTCGTCCAACATGTTGAACTTTTTCTTCGTATTCCCTGGGTATCCATTAACTTGTACTTCAGCTTCCTCCCAACTTGTACAGATTCCCGGACTATATCCAACAAAAACCACCCAATAGTAGTTTTTACTTCACCTACCATTCCCAAATCTATTCCAAAACAACATTGATGACACTATAATATTGTGGGAACACAAATATTTTGCATGTAAGATTTCGCAAAATATTAGTTGGCAAAGATATTTTTTCTACCGGCACATAATGCATTAGTTGGCTACTACTATGTTGCAAAATGGTTATAAGCCATTTGCCCTCATTAGTGGTTCTACCAGATGAGTGCCACATCAATGGTGTTGTATTTTTCATATCATCATTGCCATAAAAAGGGACAATAGCACCAATACGCAGTAGCAACAATCATGGTAATAATCTTGACCATTTACCAAGTTTGCTAAACTAGGTGTCAATATATTCCAATAACCAACATACAAGTAAACAGACTTAGGTATGGAAGTAAAATTGCATCTATAAGGGTGACTCATGGCTGCAACTAATGTTACCCCGCCAAGGTAACCGCATTCATTGATATTTATATTCATTCATCACCGCCCAATAACGATAAATAACCACCATACACCTGCCAATGCCAAAAAAGTTCCAATTATAATTACAAGTTAAGCATAAAGTGCATAAACTCCATCATAGACATAACAAAGAGTTCATCTACTATCGGTCATAGTTTCGGTTATACAAAATGAGCATTGAAAGCTTTCATCCCTATACAATACCAAATGACCACATGCTTAATATACGTTAAATCCCAGCCACTTCAAAAATGGGCCTAACATATATGACGTTCACGAAGCCACTTCAAAAAATTGTTCAAACCTTTTTCACGAGTGCCTAAATGGGACCACAGACATGTCCATTGAGTACGGTCTCAACCCAAGCTTGCTTGAAATCATCACGGGTGTTTAAAAATTGATCTACCCTCTCATCTTTTTCGCCAATAATGGCAGCCAATTTGAATTGTTGTGTCAATGTAATGTCAAGTTTTTCTAGTTCCGTCGGAAGCGTCAAGCGACGAGCAGATAAGTCCTTCCCATACCCCATTGCATTGGCCATTTTTTGCATATAGCCCAAGCTTTCCTTCATCATCGACTCTTCGTCACCCATTCTTGTCCTCTTCTTTTCCTTTTTAGTTCCGGCATTAGCCAGAGACGTGGTAGACGTTGGGATTGACATGCGACGTGCAGAGGTCAAAGGTGTGGAATCCATAGGTGTGGACTCTGTAGGTGTGGAGGTGCGAGGGGTTGAGCCCGTCGGTGAGGAGGTGCAGGGACCGGAGCCCATAGGTGTAGAGATGCGAGGGGTGGAGCTGGTAGATGTGGAGCCCATGTTCGAGTATGATGAATTCAAAAATTCATCACCTTACAATGCTTCGTAGAAATCATCTTCCCCTACCCCTTCCCTTAACCCTTCATTACAAGGTTATTGTGGATCCGATTATGTCACTTGCGAAGGATCCTCTACGCCGATCTCTTCTTCATAAATATTAGGGGCTTTGAATTCCTCCATTTGCGTAGGATCCTCCGCCCTCACCCCGCTTGCCCTATCCTTTTCAAACACAATTCGTCATTCTTCATAGTAAGGAGAACACTTCCCATACACCTCTTTCACCTTGTTAGGGTGGGCCTACACAAATATTGATAGTTTAGAACGATCACCCACGCGTTAACATACTAGTATCAAAGTTTGTGGAAGTTACCTTTTCATAGTCGTTCCACACCGATGCTTCCACATCGATGCGTTTGTTGACATTCTCCCAACCAAACCCACTAAGTGATACAATGTCAAAAATCCACTACAACAGAAACCATATATGGCGACAAAAGTGAAAGACGAAATTTAATTTTATCACCAAATGGGTATATATGTCGACGAAAAAATTAATTTGTCGTCATTTTTAACACAATTGTGAAGAAAATAATTTCCTCGCCAAAAGTAACTATTTGGCGAGGAAATATTAATTTTTCTCGCCAAATATGTACATTTGGCGAGAAAAAATATGTATGCTTCCTCGCCAAATAGGTAATTTTTGTGAAGAAAATTACCTATTCTCACCAATAATCAAACTTTAAGTTTGAATACGTATTTATAAGTTATTATGTCAATAACGTAATTTATTTAACACGGAAATTAAATAAAACTTTATAATATTCGGGTACAAATATAATTTCAAAACTAAGATAAATTTTGTGATTTAATTTACGACAGGAGTAGTTTTGTAATTTTTCCAACATAAAGACAATTTTATAATTTTTCTAATAGGGGCAATTTGATAATTATAAAATAATATGGACTAAATCTACAATATAGTAATATATATATATACACACACACACAAATCAATAATTAATTAATCTTTGGCGAGGAAAATAACATATTTTTCCTCGCCAAATAGGAAGATCCTCGCCAAAAATACCTATTTCGCGAGGAAACATACATATTTTTTCTCGCTATATATTTCCTCGCCAAATAGGTAGTTTTTGTGAGAAAAATTTTCCTCACCAAATTAAAAGTAACTATTTGATGAGAAAAAATATGTATATTTCCTCGCCAAATAGGTACTTTTGGCGAGAAAAATAATACATTTTTGCTCACCAAATAGGTATTTTTGGCTGTGAATTATCTTTTTTGTCTCCAAATAGGTACTTTTGGTAAGAAAAATAATATTTTCTCGCCCAATTTATACGTTTGGTTAGGAAAATAAAATTTTATCACCAAACGACATATTTTTGGTGAGAAACTATTATTTTTCTTGCCAAAAATACTTATTTGAGGATGAAAAATATAATTTCGTTGCTTACATAAAAATAAATTTTGTTATACCATTATATAGGGATAGGCTCCCAAGACCAATAGAAATTAGACCAATAATGGACCAATGGTTCTGACCCTTGGATCAGAACCAATACAAGGATGGAGATTATTTCACTTAGTGGAGTCAAATCTGTAGGGATTCCGAATTTGGCCAGTTGTGTTTCTATTCCTAACCAAACCCACCACCGATTCTCTCTCTCTCTCTTTCTCTCTTTGTGTTTTGCTTTTCCCAACCCAAACCCACTGTCTCTCTCTCCCTCTCTAGCGCCGACCTCCCCTCACCGGCGATCTGTCTCTCTCTCGTCGCTAGCCCAACTCATCGTACCACCGCCGCTGTCTCTCTCTCTCTCTCTCCTCAGATCCTAACCCGCCTCCGACCCACCCCCCATCTTCCCTTTCTCCTCAGATCTGTACGTCACTGCCTCTCCGCCGCTCGCATCCATAGTCCTCTCCGTCGCTCGCATCCCATCTCCGCCGCCGCTCAGGTGAGCCCCTCTTAGATGTGTACATTTCGTGAGTTGTACTATAAAACTAACACTACAACAAAATTGATTTGTAATAACGAAACAATTTTATCGCAAAAATTACATTTTTCGTAGCCAACTCATTACGCGACGAAATATTTCGTCACAAATTTTTGTCGCCTATACTTTCACGTAAAAAACTCTTAGTAACGAAAAAAAAATTTCCTTGCCTAATATGTTCTTTGGCGACAAAATATTTTATCGACAATAGAATATATTCGGCGAGAAATTATTTCGTCGCCAATACCAGATTTTAGAGACAAAAAAAAAAAACATAATCGGCGAGAAATTTTTTCGTCGCTAATATTTGCTTTTGGAGACGAAAAGTTTTGTCTCTACCCATAACTATTTCGCAAGAAATTTATTTTCGTCATTAATAATTAGATTTGGCGACGAATGTTTTTGTCACTAAATTGATTTCAACTACCAAAAAATACATTCACGACACCATTTTCTTTCCTTTCCAAGTTTTGAACCTTAGACTTTCCACCCAACCAACACCTTATGCACACCCCCACTAACCACTGCACCAACCATAATATTCATGAGTTTTTTTTACAATATCTAATATATAAAATATATTTAATATTTTTGTTCAAAAAATAGATGTTATATATAATTTTTTTTTCTCTCTCTCCTCCCTCCATTTTTCTCGTTCTCCTTTCTTCTTTTCTTCTCTCTCTCTCTCTATCACTATTCTAAATTTATATCTCTCATTTCTCTCTCTCTCTCTCTCTCTCTCTCTCTCTCTTATTTCTATCTTTTTATTTCTCTATTTCTCACTATCCTAAACCTATCTGTCTTATTTCTCACCCTTTTCCATATCTATTTATTTTCTCTCTATCTCTTTCTTTTTTTGTTTACGTTAAATCGTAATCTATCTATCCCATCTCTCTCTCTCTCTCACCTCTCTTTTTTTTCTCTCCTCTCTCTAGATCTCTCTCTCCCCCTTTCTCTCTCTCTAAAATCTAATATCTTAAACTTTAAACATATTTTCAAACTATCTCTTTATTCACTCTCTCTACCTCTCCTCTCCATCTCTATCCTAAATTCTAAAGTCCAAAATCTATATCTCTCGCATTCCCATCTCACTTTTTCTCTACCCTCTCTTCTATTTCTCTCCCCCTTTCTCTTTTCCTCCTTCTCTCTCTCTCTCCCATCCCTTTTTTCTCTATCCAAAATATGTTTAAAACTCTAAATTTATCTCAAACCTATTTTTTTCTTAACACTCTCTCTTTCTCTCCCTCCCTCTCTCTCCCCTTCCCCTATTAGTATCTATTAGTATTGCACCAATTGAACACGCGTATATCCACATTTATATATATAATACTCCTATATATAGGGGAGGGAATATATATATAAAATAATATATATTTTTTACAGCAAAATTTATCTTTATGTTAGCAACAAAATTATATTTTTCGTTCTCAAATAACTACTTTTCGCAAGAAAAATAATAGTTTCTCGCCAAAAATATGTCGTTCGGAGATAGAATTTTATTTTACTCACCAAAAGTATAAATTGGGCGAGAATATTATTTTTTTTTACCAAAAGTACCTATTTAGAGACAAAAAAGATAATTCGCTGCCAAAAATACCTATTTGGTGAGGAAAAATATGTTATTTTTCTCGCCAAAAGTACCTATTTGGCGAGAAAATATACATATTTTTCTCGTCAAATAGATACTTTTGGTGAGGAAAATTTTTCTCGCCAAAGTATGGTAATTTTGGTGGGAAAAATTTGCCTCGCCGAAGTACCTATTTGGCAAAGAAAATAATATATTTTTCCTCTCCAAATAGGTAGTTTTGCGAGGAAAATTTTCCTCACAACAATTACCGTTGTTTGGCGGAAAAAATTTTTCTCACCAAAAGTACCTAAGTACCTATTTGGCATGGAAAAATATGTTATTTTTCTCACAAATAATCAAACTTTAAGTTTGAATACGTATTTATAAGTTATTATGTTAATAAGTAATTTATTTAACGCAAACATTAAATAAAACTCTATAATTATTGGGGTACAAATATAATTTCAAAACTAAAGCAAATTTTGTGGTTTTTAATTTATTACATGGTAGTTTTGTAACTTTTCCAACATAAGGACAATTTTATAATTTTTCTAATACGGGGCAGTTTGATAATTATAAAATAATACGGACTAAATCTAAAATATAGTAATATATATATACATACACACACAAATCAATAATTAATTAATCTTTAGCGAGGAAAATTAACTATTTTGCGAGAAAAAATATGTTATTTTTCTCCCCAAAAGTACCTATTTCGCAAGGAAACATACATATTTTTCCTCGCCAAATAGGTAGTTTTAGTAGGAAACATTCTTGTCACGACCCATTCCAAATTGGAACGAATTAGTGACCGGCCAACGGTTCTACACGCTGAGGCCTCCTACGTTAATTAAAGAGTTTATGAACTTTATCGAATTATCTTATTTAACCCTTGACATGCTGCAGAATTTAGCAGAAGCGTTGTTTGTTCAATAATAAAATAACATCAAGGACGTGTAAATCTGACAATCATTATTGAATTAAAAGCATGCTTATCTGATACTTATTACAAACCGTAGCACTGGTCTAACATGACCTCAACATAACAAAATAGAACTTTATATCTACATAAGTTTCCAACTACAAAATTCAAAGCGTGAAATTTAGCTGATTAATTCCTCATTGTCCGCCAGGTCCTGCCACGGGTCCTGTTGTGTTGCAAGGCAACACCCATTAGCTTACAACTAGTATGAATCTAGATATACCATTTTACAGATTTTACATGACATAATTAAAAAAGAATAATTTATTAATATATTGATAATATTTATGATTGGGTCCATAGGCCGTGGCCGAGGACGTATATATAAATAATATATAATTTTCATAACCCGTGGGTTATATCAATACTGGAATTAACGGTTTGTTGTGTTTTAAACAGAAATAATCAATGAAATAAATTCAACAATTGATTTCGATGTATATGCCAGAACTAGATTAAGGGAGCTACCCTTTGAAATATAACACATATTTGGCATGACGTCATCCGATGCCACCTGGCCGTGGGACCCAACCTTGTATCAAACCACCGCTTGTCACACCCCCAGCGGTCAGGGAATCACCGGAATTCACATTTCACGAGATGATATTTATATGATCATCGTCAGCAATTTTAATAATATCTCATGCATACGTAAATTTATTATATAACAATTTTCCCTTTTCTTTTTCTTTTTCTTGTTGACAAAATATAGCAAATTTCTATTTTTGGGGCATATCTTTAAAAAAATCACAAGTAAATGGGTATATCCGGACTCACCTTGAGTGACGTGGGTTTATTTAATACCGTGCTTCGCCGTAGATAAGATCCCAAAAATATTCTCCCAAAATTTCCTGCCCCTTTCTTATCACTTCCTTGCCACTTTCTTTCTCTTATTTCTTATTGTTTCCACCAGACTCTCAATTGTGAAAAGAAATGAAAGCCATCAAGGGGTATTTATAGGCTTAACTCAAGCAGGAGGTGTTGAATTTACTTTTTCGTGGCAACCAACTGAAGCTATTTTTCATGCAAATAGCTAGGTGGCCAATGTGCATGCAAAATATCTTTTTTTGATTCTTATCTAGAGAAATTTTGGATAAAAACTGTTAAGTGTTCTCCGCCCAATTGTCCCCTAGAGTAATATCGAGGTTAATCTCCAGTTACCATTAATGTTTAAAATAATTTATCGAACTATTCTTCAGTCTCTGATTATGTTTTGAACCAACTTCATTTATTCCTAAAATAATTTTGGAGTATTTCCTCATTTGTTAAATAAACTACCTAATTGGCCTAAAAAATCTCTGTTTCTTAATTCAATCAAAATTTTAATTTATTCATAGTATTTTGTATTATTTTATATTACTATTTTTTATTATTATTTATTTTTATTTTGGATTGGGGTCTCACAATTTTTCTCGCCAAAAATACCTATTTAGCGAGGAAAATTTTCCTCGCCAAAGTACGGTAATTTTGGCGATAAAAATTGTTGTCCCCAAAGTACCTATTTGGCGAGGAAAAATATGTTATTTTCCTCGCCAAAGATTAATTAATTATTTATTTGTGTGTGTGTGTGTATGTGTATATTACTATATTATAGATTTAGTCCATATTATTTTATAATTATCAAACTGTCCCGTATTAGAAAAATTACAAAATTGTTCTTATGTTGGAAAAATTACAAAACTACTCCTGTGGTAAATTAAATCACAAAATTTATCTTAGTTTTGAAATTACATTTGTACCCCAATAATTATAAAGTTTTATTTAATTTTCGTGTTAAATAAATTACATTATTAACATAATAACTTATAAATATGTATTCAAACTTAAAATTTGATTATTTGGGAGAAAAATAAGGTACTTTTGGTGAAAAAAAATTTCCTCGCCAAATAGGTACTTTTGGCGAAAAAAATTTTCCTCGCCAAAGTACCTATTTGGCGAGGAAAATAACATATTTTTCCTTGCCAAAGGGGTATTTTTGGCGAGGAAAAATTTCGTTGCCAAATGTACATATTTGGCGAGAAAAATTAATATTTCCTTGCCAAATAGTTATTTTTGGTGAGGAAATTATTTTCTTCGCAATTGTGTTAAAAACGGCGACAAATTTATTTTTTTGTCGCCATACATACCCATTTGGTGATAAAATTAAATTTCGTCTTCCACTTTTGTCGCCATATATGGTTTTTGTTGTAGTGTAACACCTGGTTAATGTGTGTGTGTTTTTTTCATACCAAATATAGTAGGTATACAATACAAAGTTGGTTTACATCTGTTTGAATTAAAAATATTTTACAATGATAAATTAAAGACTAATTATTTGGTATGTTTTGTTCATACCAAATAGCCTATAGTTTGGCGTATAGTTTGAATCTATAGTTGGATGCTTTCAAAGACTTAGGTAGGAGTTATGTATTCTGGCCTTTCGATTTCAGAGGCTGGGTTTGGGTTATGCTCCCTAAGGCCGGGGTTTGGATTTTGCCCGAACAAACATGGATATGAGGTTAATTGGTTGGCGTATATGAGACAAGTGAGTTTGACCATATTTTTATTCAATATCCGTTGTTGGTCACTTATTAGCTCGTTGGCAGCTCCATGTTTCAAGTCTTCTTTTGGTTACCTATGATACTTTATTTTGTAAATTCCACTCACTAACCTAAGATTATTTAAAAAAATTAGTGTGATGTTTGATGTTTGGGAATTCCACTAAAGTAAAAGTTTGTTTAAAATTAATACTATCACTCATAATTAATAATGTTTTTATAGGTTTGGCCTTATGGATTGTCCAACTGAATGGAGCCCGGCAATTCCACAAATGTTGTGGAAAAACCTTATATAGGAATGGTTTTTGCTACCATAGATGATACAAGAAATTATTACACACAATACGGCCGACAAGAGAATTTTTGTATTCGCGTTAGAAATTCATCGAAGTCGAGAGGGCGAGAGACGAAGGTTAGTATGACAAAGTTTGTTTGCACACGTGAAGGGAAGATTGGTAACATAGGGGATAAAGAAAGTGCTAATAATAGAGTGAGAAGAACTTCAACTATAAAGTGTGGGTGTTTGCCGATGATGAGCATTTTACGTAGTAAGAATAATTCTTCGGAATGGATAATCCCAAAATTTGATGATAATCACAATCACAAGCAAGTTACCCCATCTAAGAGGATGAAAATGAAATCAAATAGAACCATGCCTGATGTAGTGAAAGACTTAACACAAGCCTTCCATAGAGAAAACTTGAAAGTTGCAAAATTACCGGATGTCATGGGTGGCGCCTCTATTGGTTTTGATAAGAAAGATTGTTATAATCACTTGAGAAACGTGAGACATACGAATCTAGAAGGAGATGATGCACAAACGGTTCTTAATTACTTTAGGAAAAAATAGTCTGAGAATCCACAATTCTTTTACACAGTTCAGGTAGATGAAGATGGGAGGGCAGTTAATTTTTTTTTTTTGGGTGGATCATTGGGCCCGCATGACGTATGATTATTTTGGTGATGTGGTGACATTTGACACCACGTACCGAACGAACATGTATGATATGCCATTTGCTCCATTTACGGGAGTAAACCATCATTTTCACTCAATACAATTTGGATGTGCACTGTTGCAAGATGAAACAGGGACTACCTTCTTGTGGTTTTTTCGGACATGACTAGAAGCAATGGGAGGACGGCCTCCCGTAACTTTCATTACTGATCAAGACAAGGGAATGATGGCTGCAATTCTCTAGGTATTCCCGAACACCTGACATCGCTTGTGTCTTTGGCACATCAAAAACAAATTTGCGGAAAAACCATCACAAGTGTGTTATAGGAGATCAAGTTTCAAGCATGAGATGGAAAATTGTCTTCAGAGGACTTACAATGTAGAAAGTTTTGAACAGAGATGGAAGACATTGATCGCTGATTTGGTCTACAAGATAATGGTTGGCTTACCCAAATATATGAAATGTGTGCTTCTTGGATACCAGTATATAATCGTGGTACTTTCTTTGCTGGAATGAATACCATCGGATGTAGCAAAGGCATCAATGCATTTTTTGATGATTTTATTACATGTACAACCAATCTAAGAGAATTTGTAGTTAAATATGAACAAGCATTGAAGAAAATAGTGAGGAGGGAAAATGATGAAGATTATGAGTCCGAACATAAGCTGCGTATAGATAGTGATCGTGACTACCTCTTGAAGGATGCGGCTAAGGTTTATACTTGGAATATGGATAAAAAATTTAAGGATGAGTTTGACCAACATCATCTATTTAAGATTGAGAAAAAGTTTCAATCACATGGATTTTACACGTATGTTTTGAAACGTAAAGAAGGTGAACCGGAAGAGTTTGTGGTGGAGTATAATTTTGAAACTCACGAGGCTAAGTATGATTGCTAACATTTTGAATTTGTTGGCATAATTTGTAGGCATATTATAAAAGTCCTTACTCGGCACGACATTGATAAGATTCCTTCTCATTTTATCCTTCCAAGGTGGACGAAAGGTGCAAACAAGTTTAGGGTATTCGATTTAGATGGTTGTGTGGATAATGATGCATGTGAACAAAATGAAGCATTGAGGCTTAGTCATATGTGTTAACAATCAACTAAATTGGTGTGTGAGGCGGCACCATCAGATGGGGATTACAAAATCTACATGGAATGCGTGAATCTAGCTTGCAAAAGAATGGCTGACCGGAAAACGATGAGCGCTGTTGGGTCTAATAATGATGTTTATGAGAATGAAGTATGTGGTTCTATAAATCCCCCCAAATTGAGTGCCAATGAAGCTTCTACACACCAATTGCTTTTGGATCCGAATATCTCCCAAACTAAGGGTAGAAAAAGGGATTGGAAGAGAAAAGAACTTACGAGTAGTGCGGGAAGATTAAAAAGTGGTATTGAGGTATCTCAGAATAAGAAAAAAAGAAAATGTGCCGCATGCAGTGGAATAGGCCATGACAAACGTAACTGCCCAACGAATCCATATAGAAAAAAGTCGGGACAACCCTACATTGGTAAGTGACAAATGTTTCTTATTTGTTGTACAATTAATTTTTTTTTTATATCGTAATTGCTAATTCCTTTCTCTTTTTTTTCAGGGCATGAGAATGAGGAAGCAAGAAGTTTGGCTCGGGATATGGAAACTGATGATGATATTTAATGCCGTGATATTTGGTTTACACTTTGCAAGTTTATGTGTTTGTGGTGGAATATTTGTAAGACATGTATGTAATTTAAGTGAATTGGTGATGGTAGTCATGTATGGTAGTTTGCATGTATGTTGAAATTGTTTTGACTTGGATTGGGATTGAAATTGGTATGGTGGTCATGTATGATAGTTTGCATGTACATTGAAATTGTTTTGGCTTGGATTGCGATTGAAATTGGTATGGTGGTCATGTATCACCTTATATACATTTTTCTAAATGTTAAGTTATTTGCTTCCCTGGTGCGTAGGACTATTTAGTCTTCTAAATTTATGGCACATTTTCGTTTTCGTGTTTCTGAGAAAACAAAAAAGAAAATTGTATTGCAAAGTTGAAATGTGTGCTCTAATTGGCGTGAAATATGTGCTCTAATTTTTGTTGGTCCAATGTGTAATCTACGGATCAAACCGCTGCAGAAGGACGTATGATGTGGATGAGAAATGAAAGTGGAAAAAGGATCCAAAAATCTAGGAGAAGCTCTAGCCAACCCAACCATCCTTTCCAAAGGCGAAGATATTTGAGTGCGTGGCCCCTATCTGTCTGTTTTTTCTTTGTTCTTTTTTATTTGAATCAAATCGACAAGGGCCAATGTGATCCATAGCTAAAATTTGGTTAGCATTATAAGTCGTGATTTCTTGATTAACTTATTTTTCTTATTCAAGCCGAGTATAATGCATGCATTTTCCTACAGTATGCAACCAAGTCTGAACAATTTGCGGGCATTTAGTTCATCGTTAACAAGTTTTCAATTTCTAGACACCTTCAAACACGTTTTCCTCCGAGGCATATTGGCTATTACAAATGTCACGACCCATTCCAATTTGGAATAGATTAGTGACCGGCCAACGAGCTAATCCCGTTAAGGCCTATAACGAACACAGTTAAGGATCTCCAATCTGCCACGCAAAAATCTAAGCCAAACTAATCAGAGTAAATGGAAACGTGTATTACAACCTCAAAACAAACACCAGGGAAGTGTACGTGTTAAACTAAGCATACAGACATCCTATAACATCATCCTCAAAAATGTCAGCCTAACAGGTGGCCGAACAAGTCCTAACGATCAAACAAAATTAAACATACTATCTATGCAATATATACAACCAAGAGTCCTTTATCTCTCTACTGTCCATGGCTCGCCTCCTCAGAACCTGGTATGTTGTTTAACAACATCATTAGCACATCGCTAGTGTGAATTCAAATATGAAATTCTACGTATTTGCCATGTTATCCATATGCACAATGCATGTAACATAATGATCTTGATAAACATAATTAACAGCATAGTCCAAAAGGTCAAGCCTAGGACTTTGTTCAAGCTTATCTCATTTAGTTCAATTTAAACGGTTGCCAATTATTCGTAGGTGGGAGCTACCCCCTTATGCATCATCGCATACGTGGAATGACGTCATCCATAAACCACATTGGCCGTGGTTAACAACCTTGTTTCACACCTCTCGCTATATTCTAATCCCCTAGCGGTCGGGGTACCGTTTGAACCACTTTTCAACGTATTAATCAATGTTTTCTTAATTAACGCATGGTCTCAGTATGAACAATTCAATATGATCTAGCATGGCATTTTCATGCTTAAAACAACATATAACATTGTAATATCTCATGCTTTCATGCTTTTAAAATTATACACGTAACAAGTCATATTTAAACTCACCTTCTGTCTTGTCTGAGTAATTAATTATATTGCCAATTTCCTACAATAAATCAATGATACTTTATTAAATACCGATGTTTAATGGTCAATGACATTAATAAAATCCTAATATTTATCGGTAATAAGTGCCAGACTACCGGTAATGAATACCCAAACTACCGGTAATGACTGCCCCAAACTACTGGTAATAAGCCCCGGACTACCGGTAATAGAAGGCAAAGATCCACCTGAAGAAAAGTCAGTGCCCCAAACTACCGGTAATAAGTCCCGAACTACCGGTAGTAATAGGCACTGGTCCAGTTGAAGAATGACCGGACAAACCAGTGCCCCGAACTACCGGTAGTAAAACACGAACTACCGGTAATAAAAGGCACTGCCCAGAAGTGCACAAATTAATCTGAAGTGGCAGAACCCCAAATTCAGCCATGGCTTCTCTCTAATACCTCAACTAACACCTCTGCTTTTCATTATACACTTCTATAATCAATATCTAAAGTCTAGACTAGTTCATTCCATGTTTATATTACTATATAAACCATTAAACTAAGAGAAGCAAGGAAATATACCCAAAACTGAGGTACTTCTTCAATGGCTTCTTCTTCTTCTTCTTCTTCTTCTTCTTCTTCTTCTTCTTCTTCTTCTCTCTCTCTCTCTCTCTCTCTCTCTCTCTCTCTCACTAATCTCACGCCTAAACTAAATGAAAAAGGAGGCTGGGAGAGAGCACTAGACATATTTTTATAAAGACTCCTGAGGAAGCTTGAGGTGGAAACAAGCTGCTTGGTGTCAACTAATTAAAAGAAGCTATTGATGACTAACCACAGTTAACCTCTATCCACGTCCAAAATATCCAGCTCCTTAGGAAACAAATATATTTATATGGTGTATTAACTCACCCCAATTCTACAAAAACATATAATTCTCTTTTTTTTTTTTTAAATCACCCGTTATTTAACTACGCCCAATCAAATCTTGGAATTAAAACACGTTCTAAAATATCATCGGAATTAATTCGACCGAATTTTTAAATTCACCAATTTATTTCTACTTTCTTTATTTTTCTTTATTTTGGGTCGGGGTCTCACAACAAATATCCAAATCACTAGAGAAAATATGGCTTATGAGGCCATAAAAGTGGTCACTTCAACAATTACAATAATTTTTATACAATTCAAAGTTCCATTACCATACAGATTACTTTACTAAATCCAAAATAAAGTCAAGAACGCAAACAACCAAAACAATAGTTATCAACAGTTTTAAATATTCAATTTTAGATTCAACAAGCTCGATCCTTGTCAGATAGCGTGAATCACTTGCCCCTTGAACATGCGCAACAATGGGATCTTGATTCCAGCCACTTGGGTTACCTCCCTTGCACCACTCCCACAACGAGCACTCTCCTCTCGGACATGCGTAATAAAGTTTTCCTTTATTTTTTTCATTATCGGTTATCTTCAGAATTGCTTTAAAACTACAATAGCATATCTTGCTTCTTGTTCTAAGTATGTTGCTGGTACTGCCAGCCGCTGACATGTCTGAAATTGAATGAGAGTAAGTACTTTTGTAATAATTGAAAAAAAATTCTATTTTTCAAATAAAAAAATATTGCAATAATTGAATCTGAGCTTCTGTTAACATACTGATAACCAACAATACCTAGTGGTCTTACAGTTAAAAAAAACTAATATGATAACATTAATGAAAACTACCAATGGTGACTCTGCTAACACGGATCAAACGTACTGAAATGAAATTTTCAATAAAAAAAGCAAGTATTCAGAGTTCTATGCAAAAATAGCCATTGCAATGTATTCAGAGTTCTATGCAATTCCTCCGTTGAACATTCAATTGTTGAAGCAAAATAAAGGAGGACAACAAACTCTCCATGGTATTTCACCAGTCGGTGAAGACTCTTATACTAGGCCAGAATACATAACTCCTACCTTAAGTCTTTGAAAGCACCCAACTACAGATTCAAACTATATGCCAAACTATAGGCTATTTGGTATGAACAAAACATACCAAATAATTAGTCTTTAATTTATCATTGTAAAATATTTTTCATTAAAACAGATGTAAACCAACTTTGTATTGTATACCTACTGTATTTGGTATGAACAAAACATACACAAATTAACCAGGTGTTAGTTTTATAGTACAACTCATGCAATGTATAGATCTGAGAGGGGCTCACCTGAGCAGCGGCGGCAACGGTTGCGAGCGGCGGAGAGGACCACGGATGCAAGCGGTGGAGAGGCGGCGATGTACAGATTTAAGAAAAGGGGAAGACGGCTTGGATGGTAAAGGGGTGGGTCGGAGGCGGGTCAAGATCTGAGGAGAGAAAGACACGGCAAAGAATTAGTCTTTAATTTATCATTGTAAAATATTTTTAATTCAAACAGATGTAAACCAACTTTGTATTGTATACCTACTGTATTTGGTATGAACAAAACACACACACATTAACCAGGTGTTAGTTTTATAGTACAATTCACGCAATGTACAGATCTGAGAGGGGCTCACCTGAGCGGCGGTGGCGATGGCTACGAGCGGCGGAGACGGGATGCGAGCGGCGGAGAGGACCACGGATGCGAGCAGCGGAGAGGCGGCGACGTACAAATCTGAGGAGAAGGGGAAGATAGGGGGTGGGTCAGAGGCGGGTCAGGATCCGAGCAGAGAGAGAGACACGGCAGCGATCGTACGATGAGTTGGGCCGGTGGCGAGAAAGAGACAGACCGCCGGTGAGGGGAGATCGGTGCTAGAGAGGGAGAGAGAGACGGTGGGTTTGGGTTGGGAAAAGCAAAAAACAGAGAGAGAAAGAGAGAGAGAGAATCGGTGGTGGGTTCGGGTAGGAATAGAAACACAGCTGGACAAATCTGGAATCCCTACAGATTTGACTCCACTAAGTAAAATAATCTCCACCCTTGGATTGGTTCTGATCCAAGATTCAGAACCATTAGTCCATTATTGGTCTCATTTCTATTGGTCTTGGGAGCCTATATATACATATATATATATATATGCATATACGCGTGTTCAATCGGTACAACTACAAATAGATACTAATAGAAGAGAGAGAGAGAGAGAGAGAGAGTTAAGAAAGAGATAGAGTTGAGATAAATTTAGAGTTTTAAACATATTTTGGATAGAGAAAAGGGGATGGGAGAGAAAGAGAAGGAGGGAAAGAGAAAGGGGAGAGAAATGGAAGAGAGAGTGGAGAAAAGAGAGATGGGAGCACGAGAGATATAAATTTTGGACTTTAGAATTTAGGATAGAGATGGAGATGAGAGAGAAAGAGGAGAGATAAATAGAGTGAATAAAGAGATAGTTTGGAGATATATTTAAGGTTTAAGATATTAGATTTTAGAAAGGGAGAGAGATCTAGAGAGAGGAGAGAAAAAAAAGAGAGGTGAGAGAGAGAGAGAGATGGAAGAGATAGATTTAGAATTTAGTGTAGACAAAAAGGAGAAGAGATAGAGAGAAAATAAATAGATATAGAAAATTGTGAGAAATAAGACACATATGTTTAAGGTAGTGAGAAAGAGAGAAATAAAAAGATAGAAATGAGAGAGAGAGAGAGATTTAAAGTAGTGATAAAGGGAAGGAGAGAGAGAGGGAGAGAGAAATAAGAGAGATAAATTTAGGATAGTGATAAATAGAGAGAGAGAGAGAGAGAGAAAAGAAAGAAGAAAGGAGAACGGAAAAAGGGAGGAGGGAGAGAGAGAGCGAGAGGGAGAGAGAGAAAAAAGTTATGTATAACATCTATTTTTTGAAGAAAAAATGTTAAACATATGTTATATATTAGATATTGTGAAAAAAAAAATTCATGAATATTATGGTTGGTGCAGTGGTTAGTGGGGGTGTACGTAAGGTGTTGATTGGGTGGAAGGTTTAAGATTTGAAACTTGGGAAGAAAAGAAAATGGTGCTGTGAGTGTATTTTTTGGTAGTTGAAATCAATTTAGCGACAAAAACATTCGTCGCCAAATCTAATTATTAATGATGAAAATAAATTTCTTGCGAAATGATTCTGGGTAGAGACAGAACTTTTTGCCTTTAAAAGCAAATATTGGCGATGAAAAAATTCCTCACCGATTATGTATTTTTTGGAGACAAAATATTTCGTCTCTAAAATTTGGTATTAACGACAAAATATTTTGTCGCCAAAGAACATATTAGGCGAGAAATTTTTTTTTTCGTCGCTAAGAGTTTTTTGCATGAAAGTATAGGCGACACAAATTTATGATGAAAAATTTCGTCGCCTAATGAGTTGGCGACGAAAAATGTAATTTTTGCGATAAAATTGTTTCGTTATTACAAATCAATTTTGTTGTAGTGATTTTATGGTACAATTGTCTCCAATGTTTGACTTTAGACTCGATCTGAGGGGAGGCCTTAATGTGGCTTTTGGATAACACCTTCTCCAGCTCCTTCTCAATCAAGGTAAAGAAACTGGGTCTAAAGCCATTATCAGTGCTCCACTTGTCACAAATTTCACTTACCATGACTTTAATTAGAGCATCTTCTTCCACTTTCCTTCACACCCGACGGGTCCTTAGTATTTTTTTGGTACACAACTAGTTTTCTTGGGTTTCCATTGCTGCAAATGCATTTAAATTAGACAACAAGTGTAAACAAATGAAGTGGCAATTGCAAAAATACGAAACCGCAAAATGAATTACAATTTTATAATAAAAGCAGTTCAAATGTAATCGTCATCGGAGTTGCAACGTTTACATTAATAGTTCTTCAAACACTTAATGCGAAGACGTAAAAACAAGTTCTTAATACAAACACTTCAAAAAAGTGCCTCAATCATGGTGGATAAACCTCTTGTCCCCCATCATTTGCTAGCCAATGGTTGTACATGGCAGTAGCCAATGCATCCCTCTTTGTGGTCCACTCATTGGAAGTGTCTACGGTAGAAATGCGATCGTCGTCTACCTCAACATTGTGGAGGTTTTCTTGTTCCCATTTCGTGTACTCCAATTCAACAGGATCATTGGGCATATCTCTTTTAATGAGGTTATGGAGAAGACAACATGCTGTGACAATACAACATTGAGTCTGGATGGGGTAATAAGTGGGAACCTCAATATTACAAATTTCATTTTCAAAACACCAAATCTTCTTTCAATGACATTCCTAGCAGCGGAGTGCTTCATGTTGAAGTGCTCCTCCTTATTAGCCGGTCTGTGACCTTGCCTCCAAATGTTAAGATGATATCATTGACCGCGGTACGGTGATAGAAAACCCTCCCCATTTGTGTATCCACCATCCACAAGGTAGTAATGTCCTATAACTAATAGAATTAATGACATTCAAAGAGGTTAAGAGAAGGTTCATAATTGAAATCGATTTAAAGGAACAGTGAAGTTAGGAGTTGGAACATACCGCAAGGGACTTTCAAACCATTGGGTCTTGCTATGGCATCTCCGAGGATTCCAGAGTCAGTGGCCGAACCTTCCCAACAAGACAAGATGAACACACATTTTAGGTTTCATGTACAAACACCTAAAACATTTGTGGCAATCTCACCCTTCCTTGACCTATAGCGTGGCTTGTCTGCTATCGGGGGATAAACTGGCAAGAACGTCCCATCTAAAGCCCCAAGACAATTCTATGACAATTTTGAGTATGGTATTGCAGGTAAGTACATACCGTGGAGTTGAGGAAACAAAGTGGAATAACTTGAACATTTATAAAGCAAGTGTACCTAAAATCAATTCCATCTACTGTCATGGTAGTTCGCAGGTACAGGCTCGGGAGTTACTAGGAGCATTTTATGAAGGCGCAACAAAGCTTGGAGTACGGCATTGAAATGTCTGCTTATCGTTTCAGTCGATCTCTAGAACTGATGTTTAGTACGTTTTTGTTTTGTATGGTGCACGAGAATCCACAAGAAAATAGCTACCCCCTCCTCAAGACACATGAACCGTGAGTCCACTAACCCAATGCTTCGAACTAAACAACACAGTCCAAAAAATGTACGCCTATTTACTCTCAGCTGATCATAGCAATCCACCTTATTACCATTCACGAGCCTATTCACGGCATTTACTTGGGTCTGGTAGAAGCTAAGATTCTGGGCACACTCAGGACGGGGGTACTGTGCCGTGGATAGGATGAATAGGTAAAAGCGAAACACACCCATCGCAATATGAATGAAGGTGTTTAATGCATGATTACCTCTTGTTCTTCTCTTCTCCTTAATTGTTTTCTGTTTAGTCTACCCATCCTCCTAATAAAATAAAGTCAAACAATGAAGTTTGAATTTAAACCACGTTAGTCGTGGAGTGATTGGGACACGAATTAGATATGAAAAAGGACTCTTACAAAAGACTTTTTTACTTTCGATGGAGCACGACTACATGTCAAACATGCATCCGAAGAATACCCTTCGAAGTCTTTCGATGGAGTGAAAGCTTGAGTTTCTTCCCTAACATACCAAACAGTTACCCTGTCAAAACTTCCAGCGACGACAAAGTATTTGATGGTTGCTTAAAATTTAATGGAATAGACCTGCTAAATTAAATAAGTAAAGATTAAACAAGCAGCTCTGCTCTTAATAAAAGAGAAAGATAATCATCAAGTAATGTCCTTTAATAGACAACCTACAGTCCATAAGAATACCCTTCGAAGTCTTTCACCTAACCATGCACTAACACGCTTCCGTAAGGAGGACAAGCCCAGCGCAATCTAGACGTATGAGTACTATTGTCTTTCACTTCTAGAACTCAGCACCAAATTTGCCAAAAATTTCTTAATCCTTATATTCCTACAATGTAGCTCTTGCATAATTACTTGAATCTTCCCTACATGAATCTGTTTGCCGCTACTAACTTCCAAATAGATGTTTTGACTTAGTCTTTTCATTGGGCACAAATTAAGTAAATGACATGATAAGCTGTTGTTTTTAGACAGTGGTCAGCTAAAACTAAACTCCCATTTCATTTTTGAAGGACAGGAGATGTTTTCCTACCTCTGGATTCCAACACCTAGAAATATCAGTACACAATATATCTCCCATTTTGATAACTATGCTGTTAATTGGTAAAATAGGCAATGTCTTAGTTTTTTGGGAGGAGATTTCCTACAATTGTCACATGCTTTAAAGGCAGGCAAAAGAAACAACATTTTTTTTTTTAATAAGCTTACAATAATTGATACCTTCAATGGTCCTTTTCCCTTTCCTTTACATATGCATGGTGGAATAAAAAAGAGATTAAAAGAGGATTAAAAAGCTAGTGGGACATGTTATGCCTAATGGAGTAAAGCTAGGTGATCAGTTAGGAATCTGCTAGCTCGTTTCTTTTTTCTTCTTTTCGAGCAAAGCTAAGTGCAAAATAATTAGGCAAAACTATACTAGAGTGTCAAACATCATCTGTAATATTGGGTTCTATATGTGGATGCATATTCATCAAATTAGGAACACTTTGGAGGAACTTACTTTAAATCAACTATCCAATGGAAGCCAATTGAAGAGAACCATATTTGGATAATGTAAATTACCCAGAATGAAGTACCAAACATATACAATTACTTGAACCTTCTTTTCCACCACTAGAAACTAAGGCTCTCTTTTATTGCAATTTTCAGAATCTATTACCCATATGACATTTCAGGAACTTGTTGGGAGGCAAGTAAAAGTCTGGGTTTTGAGTTCTCTCTTTTTCCTTGTATGAATTTATCTTGCTGACTTCACAGGCAAAGGTAAAGATGATTGTTCTTAGCAGAATTCATACTTACAAAGTAACCTCAAATTCTAAGGTTAGAGCCTCGGGGCATTAATCAAGGAATATGTAAAAAGAACTTTTCAAAGTGAAAAAGAACTGTTATATTCCTAGACTTCAATCATCCATATATCTCTGGCTGAGAATTAAGGCAGCAGGAGTTGAATCAAAGAATTGGAATAATGTTCTGTTAACTACAAATTAGATTTGAGGCCGACCACTGTAAATGCCCTAAACACATGAGATTTACTAGAACAAATTTTCAGGTTCTAAACACAACACATTCTTCGAACTTACAAATTGTCCCAAACGACAAATTAGCCGAACTTACAAAACTCCAATTTTTCGGTTCTAAACACAATAGATTTACCTCAACGCAGATATAAACTCTACTTTGTTCCAAATCCAGAAAAAAAAGAAGCTAAATAGACTTACAAGGATAAGAACGAAGAAAGAAGTGAAGAGAGTACATGAACTCGAAACCCAGATCCAAACCCAAACCCTTCAAAGCCTTGGAACAACCGGATAAGGAGGGCTGAAATCGTCAAACTTGCTCCTCTGTACCGCCGGATAACTTTTGGGGAGGGCAAAGGCAGCCCAAACATAATCCAGGACAAGCACTTCAGCCGTGAAAACGTAGTACGGGTGAAGAGTTTAGAGGGGAAGGATGTAGGGCTTCCAAATGGTGCCAAAATATAAGGGCCCACCCCTAATAAGGGGTGATAATATTTCACGGGGCCTTTTCCCCCATCCAAACAACCTCTAAGATCTTTAACTATACAATTATAAACTCCAAAGTAGATTGGTTTCACACCTAAATATATGTTAACACATTACAAATGTCTAAACTATACTAATTACACAATTTACCCCTATGCGTACTTTATTTTCAAACTAAACCCTATGTCAAACTTTAATATATAATTACCCACCTTAAGATTTAAACACTTAACACCCTTACTAATAATTGCATATTTATGAGCTAGATTTCGTTAGATCACAAAAAATCTAGAATATGTTAGGGCACACTCAACCTACACGTGACCAAATTACATAAATAGTTTCTAAATCAATTTATACTACGCACATTGCATCTTATTTCATCTCAGTTTTATTGCATACTTTAATTATTTAAATTACTGTCTTTCAACACATATGTTACAATTGAGCAAGATGATAAGATAAAATTATGTTTTCTTGAGCTATGATTAAATGTTGATACTCAAGATGTCCTGTGGATACCCAAATATTAAACACACCAATAATGATATACGTTTAGTTATTGTGGATAATATTCCCGTGGAAATATTTATAGTTGCCTTTAGCCATGATGCGATATGAGCCGAGCTTTGAGTTTAACCAAAAAGTGTGATAGACCCAAGTTTTGTATTACCCAAGCGCTGGAATTTAGTCGTATCATGTGTTTAACCAAGTTACACTTAAGCTGAAGTTATATCTAGTTCTATTTTGTATTTTTCAATCTAACGGTCTATTAGTATAAACTTTAAACTCATATTGTTCTGGCACGGTAACGACATAATATAACTTTAGGGATATCATATTGATTGGGAACATGATGATCGGGAACAGTGTGGTTGAGGAGCAGGATGATTGGAAAGTATCGGTTGGTCGGGATTGTTATCGTTTGGGAGCACTACACTTAACTTCATTGATGTTAGAAAAGCCTATCCAAAATATATGACGAGACCATCGATGTTGATGTTAGAAAAGGCTATTCGAAATATATGACGAGGTCATTGATTTAGAAAAGTCTATTTGAAATAAATGACGAGGTCATTTTTGGAACAATTGATGAAATTATATGATGTAGTCATACTTTAGAATATATTAATTTGATTCGAGAACTTATAGAATATTCAGAACGGATATACACTCTGATGATTACTCAGATAATTTCAATTACGCTATTTCCTTTTAATTTATGCTTATTACTTTTCGTTCTTATCTTATCGCATGATGTTGTTAAATCTTGATTATTTCATACTCTTGTACATTACATGTCATGTTATTATGCTAAAACATTCAAAAGGGAATTTCAAGGTATGATAACTTAATTGAGTGTCAAAACTCATGACGCAACTTTCTCCTGTCCCGGCTATTTCATAACTAGGTATCGATGACAATGAAGCCATGCAAATTATACACTGTACGATGACGCTTATCCCGCAGAAGACACGCTAGAGCCGTGGATCACTTAGACTAGTTTAGACTGCTCTAACTTTATTTTTAAAGTCTTTTTTATGTAAACATTCTCTTTTGAGATATATTTTTACTATAGTATTTTGGTTACTTCACTCTTTTAAATTAACGTGCCAAAAAATCGAGACATTACAACCTGATAGTTAACTTTAGGGCCTCAATGACTAGTCGGCATTAGGTGGGGAGACCTCAAGCATAAACTAGCTTAGTCTTCAAACCGTCCGAATACCTTAGTTAGCAAAAAAAAAACCGTTAAAATAATAACAGCAATTGTTTTTTAAATTAAATAAAAAAATATAGGTCAAACCGACGGTGGATCACAAGATATTTTTGACATGCATGTCATTAAAATAGTCAGCTGGCTCTTAAATTAAGGCCGAGTATCTAGTCGCCGCTAGTGATGTGGAACGCTGCATAGCCACACACAAACACTGGGGGTGGACTATTTCCTGCCACTTGATTTCGGCAAACCCTTCTTATCTTCCCCTCCTCTATCTTCCACCACTCCCTTCACGTTCTTCCCACCAACCCGACAGATTTTCCCATTGATATTATATACTCCCCTCCGTTTGTCACTTTCCTAGTTCCTTCCTTCTCTCTCTCTCTCTCTCCTCTGTCCAGGGTTTTGCAAGATTTTCCTGGGAAACTTGTTGGCTGTTCTATCATTTCCTCAATCTGGGTCCGTTGAATTTCTTTCCCTCACATATTCAATCTGGGTATCTCTTTGAATCTTGAAAATCCTCTCTCTCTCTCTCTCTCCCCATATGACTAATACGCTGAACAGGGGGATCACTAGAAGCGAATAGAGAAATTGTGGAAAAGGAAGTGAAGTTTATATAAGCAAGATGAAGATTCAGTGTGATGTGTGTGAGAAAGCTCCGGCGACGCTGATTTGTTGTGCCGACGAGGCGGCTCTGTGCGCAAAATGTGACATTGATGTTCATGCGGCAAATAAGCTGGCTAGTAAGCACCAGAGGCTGCTCCTTCAGTCTCTATCCAACAAACTTCCTCGATGTGACATATGCCAAGTAATTGGAATTTCTTCAACTTGTTTGCTTTTCTTCCAATCAGTGATGAAATCATGGATTCAGCTTCTCGTGCCCTTTACTTAATTGAGATGATGAAACCTAGTTCATATTTCCAATCTTGCTCTTCTTTTTCATCAGAATTGGTGGCTCCGTTCTCTTCTTGAGAAATTAGCACATAATTGGAAAAATAAATTAAAGCAAAAAAAGTACTTATTTCGTGTTAACGTTTCAAAAAATTAATTTATAAGAAATTTGAAATCAATTTATGAGAAAATTGAAAATTAATAATTTACAGATTCCTTATTAATTTTATGTTTTTGCAGTCCTAGTGGGTTCCAATGCTTTTTTGCTAAGTCAACACAGAGAAAAAGAATACATGAAAGCTATGATATTTTTGTGTTTCCATTTTCTTGCATCTACAATTCTTAGACTTTTGATAATTGGACCGGATTAGGGTGAAGATATGACTTTTTGGAATTCTGATGAAGGGTTTTGCTAAGTCATTGGTTAGAGGAATGACTATGTTCTCCCTTGATTTGAAACAGTTTGTTTTAAGAATTTGATGGACTGGAGATGCCCTAAATGTCGGTGAATAATAATTTGAACAGCCATTTAGCATCCTAGCCAATGAAATAGTGAGGAAATGAAAACCCCTAGTTTGGGTGGTAAAAATTAGGTACCATAATCCAAAAGAGTTAGAACCAATTTGATTGATCAGACATAGGATTAGATGCAACTTTCACAAGACTCTTTAGCTACATAGATGAACCAAGGAACGAATATGCAGAATGAAATCTGATTCTAAGACATGTATGAAGATTACAAATTTTGAGTGTTCTTCACTATAGCCATTATACTGGTCTTGATAACTAGTTATGCCTTACGTTAGGGCTTAGGCTTTCTTGTATGTAGTGCTTCTAATTCTTCTCATATTCTATATTGTGCAGGAGAAGGCTGCTTTTATTTTTTGTGTGGAAGACAGGGCTCTCTTTTGTCAGGATTGTGATGAGCCAGTACATTCTGCTGGTAGTCTCTCTGCAAATCACCAGCGATTTCTTGCCACCGGAATCCAAGTTGCTCTCGGTGCAAATTGCACAAAGGAGATTGAGAAGTGCCACCAAGATCCAAAGCCATCAAAGCATAATGCACAACCAGCTTCGATGAAAACGCCCACGACACACCAAGCTTCTAGCTTTGGTTCACCTTCGTGGGGTGTTGACGAGTTATTGCAGTTCTCGGATTTTGAATCTTCTGACAAGGTAATGGATCTATAGTCATATGAATTCAACTCCCTTAACGCATGGCACTTAGCAGAAAAATTGTTCGCATATTTCATACATAAGTGATATAAGAAAACAAGGCTCAGAGATAATAATGCAGGGAGTAAAGGAGGATGTCGGTACCTATTGCTTAGAAAATGATGCTCGAAGGGCAATATACCATAGGTTAGTTTATACTCCCCTTAATGTGGTTCAAATAGCACGGCACAGAGAGCATTCTGCCATCAACCTACAGATGATCTTACGGATGTCAACTGTAGGTTTGCTCCTTTTCAGTTTCTTAGGGACCTCATTAAAAGAGCTCTTAACAAACTGCCATTTTTGCAATTACGTTGCCTGCATAACTTTCTGATTGTGGGGAATAGTCTGGATGAAGTATGCCTCAGACATTGTGCTATCATGGGATGGGTAGAACTCTGTAGCTTTCCCTGGACTAAAATGATGTCAGGTTGCACGAAACTTTGAAGATAGCTCTAGATATTGGAAGTTGAGATGGATACTAGCCAATGATTCTTTCAGTATGTTTTTTTGGTTCCTGCATATGTTTGGTGCCAATTGAGTGTGTTATATTTTGCGGAAGCCATATAGTTCATGTTTTCCTTCCAGATATTTTGGACGGGGTGTGGATTTCGAAGCCCACTATGGATCAATCAGGTGTTGAGTGTTAATAATTGTATGGGGCTAGCGTTTTTTTTGGTTTGGTTAGGAAATTTCGCGGAAATTCTAGGTGGGAGTGATGAGCGAGTTTGTGTGAACAAACAACTTGGAGAAGTCGCCAAGCAAATCATGGAGAACTTGATCTTATAGATTTATGCCGCTGGAAACGTCTCCTGGGTCCTTTCTAATGGTAACTGAACAAAATAATTGAGTTCAAAGTTTTCTGCTGTGCCCAGCTTCTGAAACGTTGGACAATATGGAATTGAGATGTCAGTTTTGTTTGACATCTTGTAAAGTTATAGGCCTAAAAACTCTGGAGTCTTGACACACACACACGTACGCACACATGCGTGCCATTCGATCCTCGTGTTGATATAATGTGGTCGCCTGATAATTTATTGGGTTTTCTATGCAGAAAGAACAAGTTGGGTTTGGAGAGCTGGAATGGTTCGCCGACATTGGTCTGTTTGAGCAAGTTCCTCAGGAATCATTAGCTCTGGCTGAAGTTCCTCAGCTTCCGGCGTCACAGTCGAGTAATTACACTTCATATAGACCCCCAAAATCCAACATGCCCTACAAGAAGCCTAGAATTGAAATCTCAAATGTGAATGATGATGATGATGAGTATTTCACTGTTCCTGATCTAGGTTGAAACTGAAAGACCTGTTGAAGCTTTATGGTGCCAAATTGACGTGTCCGTACACATAGATTCACCGTTGTATGCATGTGTACATGTAAACAAGCATTTAAATCAGGGGCTACCATGATTTTTTTTCCCTTCCTTATTTTTCCTTTTTATTTTTGTTTTGCGTTTTGTCAGTATGTTAATATTGTCTTGCGAGGATATCGTGAAATGCTATTGTGAATCAGTTTTACTGATTGATTTTGCTACTTTCTGTTGATTATATGAAACCAATTGTTTCATTGGGACATAGCAACAGGAGCCTAGACACCATAACAACAGGAGCCTGGTGAATTGACTTAAAACACACTGCCTATGCAGTTTGTTCATAATGATCTTGTACGTATTACATACTACGTCGGCTACCATAACTACAGATCGAAAACTTTGTTGTTTGGTAATGTTAAATTTCTTGTTTTTGTCCGAAAGATGCCAGACGCTGCTTTTGTTTCCAACAGAATGGGAACAAGTTTTTCAAGTTTTGGAAATTTTTGAAAGACGTTAAAAATGTGGATTTGACTATTACGACACGAGGTTTCAATCTGTCCTCCAGCCACCTTTGGCAGCAACCAAGTTTAGCGGCCACCTCCTCAGATGACTTTCCCACCTATGGCCACAACTTTCGGAGACAGCCACCCCTGAAGACCCTCTACCGACCCTTCTTAGTTCAGTACAAATACTCTCGGAACGTATAATAATTGCACTGTAAAATTACTTGTAACTTGCATGAACAAGTCTTTTGGAGTCACTCTTGATTCTAGCTCAGCATCATTTGGTTTAGGATTTGAGGAGCCCACGTCTGTTTTTAGCTCCCATCACAACTTTTATTTTGAGTTTGAGTCGTGTTTATGATGCCCTCTACAGACGAGTTCATTGATGAAAGAATGCAAGAAGCTTTGCTTATTTCATTGTGTTTGATATTAACTGTGTAGTTCCAGAAGAACATTTTGACGATCCGAAGGAGGACATCCTCAACCAATTGAAATTTTTTTATTTAAAAAAATGAATGGTGTGCCCAACTTATAATGGAATAAGTAATTTGAACAATGAAAAAAAAGCCTCGAACAGTCTAAATTGGCTTTACGTTGTTTCTTGACGAGAGAACAACATTAATCGATTTACTACGAGAGTTCCTAAACATTTTCGCTTGGTTCCACGAAGACATGTCTCAGATCGATCACGAGATAGTTGAGCATTGAATTCTACTCTTGCCTGATAACAAACTCGTCAGCTAGAAATGGAGAAGACTCCAGCCTGATTGGGTTCTAAAAATCAAAGAACAAGTCATGAAATAGATCAACGCAGGTTTCCTCACAGTTAATGAATATCCGAAATGGATTGCAAAGATTGTGCTCGTCCCCAAGAAGTACGGCAAAATTAGAGTATGTGTTGATTCCAGGGATCTAAACAAACCAAGTTCAAAGGACGATTTTTCGGTCATTATATGAAATGCACTTTTCTCATTTGGATCTCCCTTATACGATGAGAATTGCTTGACATTGCTTTCTTTTATGGATGAATTATCAGGTTATAGTTAGATTGTAACGGCCTTGAGAACAGAGAGAAGACGACCTTCATCACGTAATGGGGAACTTATTGCTATCGGGTCATGTCGTTTGGGTTGAAGAACGCATGGTCTACATTTCAACGCACCGCTATGACATTATTGCACGACATGATTCACAAAGTGGTTGAGTATACGTCGACAACATGATTATCAAGACTAAGGAAAGAGTCGAGCACCCAACAACACTGCGCAAATTCTTCCAAAGAATTTGAAAAATACAAGATGCAGTTGAATTTTCAAAAATGTGTTTTTGGGGTTACCGCCGGTAAGATATTGAAATTTATGATCAGAAAAAGAGGAATTGAAGTAGACCCTTCAAAAGTCAAGGCAATCCTAGAGATAGAATCATAGAACTACCCTGTACTGAGAAGGATGTTTGAGGTTTCCTTGATGAAATCTAATTTATTAGTCGATTTATCGACAAGTTAACCTCCACATGTGAAGCTTTGTTCGAACTTGTGAAGAAGAATACCCAATTTCAATAGGATGAACGATGTCAAAACACGTTCAGCGCTGTTAAGAGACACTTACAGAATTTACGGATCCTAATGCCCCCTCGCACTGAGCAGCCTTTTGATTCTATACCTCTCAGTAACAAAAACCTCAATGGGATGTATGTTGGCTCAAGAAGGAGATGGTGGTACAGAAAAAGAATTTGACAATTTGAGCAAGAAGATGGTCTATGTCAAAGGCCTGACGGGAGAACCTGTCTCCCAGGTACCATTGAGGCCTGAAGGGGCACTCCAGCAAAACCCTGCTCCGGGTCAACTCTCGAATCTACAACAAGTAGTCAGTCTCCAAACCTCTCCACACTCCCACCTCACCTGTAGAAAAGGATATAGTGTGAGACTATATGGACCACATTTTTTTAGACCAATTTCTAAACTCTTCATTCTTAATTAAATGTTAATAATCTGAACCATTCAATGTGTTTAAAACATATTTTTAAGGGTACCCGTGAGAAATCAGCTCAAAATATTATCAGAAATGGCTTGATCTAAGAAATGATTCATAAAACAGTTCATGTCAATATTTTAAACCATTATTTGGATAAAGTCTTTTGCGGTAATATTTTGAGCTGATTTGTTATGGGTACCCTTAAAAACATGTTTTAAACACATTGAATGGTTATTTATACAAAAAATTAATATATGGAATCTAAACAAAACTATATATAACTAAAGAGGTAGTTGTATAATAAATTAAGTACACTGCGGGTGTGCGCGTGTAGCTTCCTGGGGGTTTCTAGTGTGCAAGCAGGATGCTATGTATTATAAGAAAAACAAAACAAGATATCAATGAGAGATAAAGAGACCCAGCGAGGATGCCGTAACGCCCCATAATTTTATAGTACATTAAAATAAAATAATTATTATTTAAGCAGTGGAATAATAATTTTTAATTTAAAAACAAAGGGTCCAATTATCAAATATTCATTAATTGCCGGCAAAAGAATCGACCCAAAATTTAGCTCATTAAATAATTAATTAAAAGCAACTAAAGAGACGTCCTAAGTCAAACCATCAAACTGTTACTGGTACGCCAATGATTCTAGTACATTCCTCTCGTCTTCTTTAGTCTCCTGAACTTTCAAATTATGTTCCGCCTCAACATGGTGTGAAATACCAGGGGCCAAGAAGTAGCTCCAAATGAGTGATTAACATTCAGTAGAAAAGTCTAACCTTACCCCTAATTTACAAATAAATATACATGAAAATAATTCTACAAAACATGCAAAGAACAATAAATCAACATGAAATATGCAATGTCGTGCATAAACATGAATATGCAATATCATGCATAAAGCTTTCCGCATTAAGTATCTTTTAGTTATTATTATCTCCACACGGGGTCTCACAATCTCCCATATCAAAAGTACAACATCAGTGTCTCGCAATCCACTTTATTGGTACGCAGCATCGAAGTTTCACAATTCTCCTTAGCCAAATTATAATATCAGGGTCTCACAATCTCCTTTATCGATATCACAACATTGGGGTCTCACAATCTCCCATAATTTACCACAACTCCGAATTATTCTGGTTATTACTCATTATCGTAACAATGAGATCATCTAACCCTTCCGTTCAATTAACTTTTAATTTTCATGCATGCATGTACAAGGTTCATCTGTCATGCTCAACATACAATAATAAAACTCCATCATGTGATTCCAATTAAATATACATCGAGCATAAATTAAATTGCAATAAATCATACAACAATATCCACATTGACCAAATCTAAGTTACATACAACGTTTGTGGGCTCTAGTATACAAATTGGTTTCAACAAGTAATAGTCGTTTTGATCAACTAAATTAAATGAAATTACGAATCGTCACATATAATAAATATCTAGTATTCCTATGGTTCAGATACAATTCTGATCTGACACCTAATAATTATTAAATTCACAACTTGATTAATCCACGCAATCGAGTACATATAATTACTCCAACAATTTAATAATTAAATATTCAATTCACATTCCCTATACAATCTTTAAACACAAACTAAATCTACTTATAAATCACATATATATGTAGGGTTCGGTCCGAAATTTCTGCCTCGATCCGACGAATAAAGAATTGCTGAAAAATCCACGAATCAAACACTGTACCGAGATCCGATTATCACAACACTATATAAAAAGAAATTAAAAAAATTATTCATTAAATAAAAATAATAATAATAATAAACAGTGTATTAATAGGATAATTAAATACTTAACATTAGAAATATGAGACCAGTGTACTCATAATAAGTAAATACAATTAAACCTCATATTAAGTATTGTAAAAAAAATAGTGTTTTAGGCTTACATAAGATATTAATGAACCACTATACCATAAAATAACAATAAAATCCAAAAGAAGAAGAAAATGGGGTACAGTCGAGAGAGAGAGAATTGCCGAGAGAGAGAGAGACCGAGAGAGAGAAGAGAGAGAAACCGAGAGAGGTCATCCTAATATTCCAAGGGCTTGAAGACATACAAGTCAAAGCCATAGGGTTTCAACAGGTCATCCTAATATTCCAAATATTAAAAGGAGAAATACATTTGTCCAGCTTGAGGGCAACGAGAAATAGTTTACGTAAATCAAAAGATGGGAAGGACAAGCAACTAGCATGGAGAGGATATTGTGGTTAAAATGCAAAGGCATGCCTCTTAACTCTTAGTGTGGGGAAAACTTCTACAATATTGGGAAGCTATGGGGGGAACCTCTAATGTTGGGGGAAGAAACTGTTCGTGAAGATGCATTTTATGTTGGGAGAGTTTTAATAGCTACAACTCACCAGGAGACAATCCAAGAAAGTATCAAACCATGGATAGGAGGGAGAGAATATGTCATTAACATTCATAAAGCCCCTTTTTGTCCACAAGATCTTTATGAAGAAGGTAGCCAAGGCATTAAAGGCAACTAGGGATTTCAGGAGCTTCCACATGAAGATGATAGAGATGACAGGGGAGATTACTTTGCATCATACGTGGCCAACACAACACACGTGCACCAAAACCAGGAGGAGGTGGCATCCCTAGTGGCACAAAACTGCATGGGGATTACGGAAAATAGGGAGGACGTGGACTCCCCAAGAAATGAAATGGCTAAGTCAAATCTTCATAAGACTTCTCAAGAACGTGAGGACAATCCTGCACACAGTCTAAGCTGCAGACCCACAAGATTGATGGGACATAACACTGCTGTGAAAGCAAACATTAACATTGTCGACTGTGATAGGGACAGGACTTTAGGGAAAAGCTCTATACCTAGTAACACTAACAATGGGCCAAAAGCCCATACGAATGGGCCTACAGGAAGGTTAACTCAGATAGAGCTAATGGAGTTTGAAGCCCAACAAGACCACCCATCCACAAGACAAGAGATCCAAGGAATCAACATAGCGATCGACTTAAATAAGGCATCACATAGAAGGAGAAAGAGGAGAAGACTGTCCCAAATCAGTGAAACATCAACAACTAGGGATCAAGATACGGAAGGAACTAGGAAAGAACATGCAGAGGAAGAGGAAGCAAAGCTCAAGAACAACTCTAACAATATAAGTTCCAGCATTGATCTTGAAGTAAGCAACACCATCAGAACAATCCAAATGTTGGGGCTCCCTTTCAGAGACAAAGACAAAGGAATCTGGCCAAGAATGATTGCAAAGGAAGCTCAATACTTTGCCATTGCAAATGGGGATAACAATGGGGAATAGCAGTCGTTGGCTAAAACAGGGAAGTCAGGGTTTTAATCAGTTCATCAATGAAAGCCATCACTTGAAACATTAGAGGACTTGGGAGCAAAAAGAAGCATTCAGCCCTGACAAAGCTACTCAACATCAAACAACTAGATATCCTATTCATACAGGAAACCAAAATGTAAAGTCTAGATCCATGGAGAGCAAACAGAATATGGAGATTTTCTGAAATGAAAATGTTGTGCATGCCATCAGAGGGCTCAGCAGGTGGTCTGATCAGTATGTGAAATCCCAAATCCTTCAAGTTACTTTCTCATTCTTGTTCTAAAAGTTTTATCTTACTACATGGCATTCTTAATAATCTGGTTGAATGTATCTTAGTAAATGTTTATGCTCCTAATGATCTTATCCTTAGAAATCAATTTTGGCTAGATCTAATACAAATAAAGAGGACGTCCACTATGCCTTGGTGCATGGGAGGCGACTTCAATGAGGTATTGCATTTGGAAGAAAGGAAAGGAGGCATCAGGAATGCAAATAGAGGAATGGAGGACTTTCTTAGGTTTGTAAACCTAATGGAGTGTGTTGACTCCCCCATGCATGGCAAGAAGTATACATGGTCTAATTTTCAACATCCTTCTCTTTCAAGATTAGATAGATTCTTGGCTACCCAAGATTTTATGGAAGAATTTAAAATCACTCAATGGGGGTTACCAAGAGTCACATCAGATCATGCTCCTATCCTAATCTTGGACGAAGATCAAAACCGGGGGTCAAAACCATTTAGATTCTTTGATTTCTAGCTATTTTCCCCCAAATCCCTAGCTTGGGCAATTCTAGGGAGAGGCAGGATGGAGAATCTCACGGAAGCTAAATGCCATGAAGGAGCACCTCAAAGCATGGAATAGAACAGAAGAAGGAGACATCAATTCTAGACTGAAGGTTGCTGAAGAGAAACTACACAATCTAGAGTTACAGGAGGAGAACTCAACTCCTAACTCCTTTCCATTCAGGAGAAAACAATGGCAAGGAAAGAAATGCTCGGAATCTCAAACATGGCAGAATTATTTTGGAAGCAAAAATCAAGGATTCATTGGCTTAGGGAAGGAGACAGAAATACCAAGTTCTTCCAATTATCAGCTTCTAATAGATTTCAAAAAAATAAAATTGCAG
This sequence comes from Arctostaphylos glauca, assembly GCA_019985065.2. Lineage (NCBI taxonomy): Eukaryota > Viridiplantae > Streptophyta > Magnoliopsida > Ericales > Ericaceae > Arctostaphylos > Arctostaphylos glauca. The sequence goes on from JAHSPW020000015.1 coordinate 5,764,454, forward strand.
CAATCAACCATAGGGGTGAGATATTAGAGGAGCCAAGTCAACTCAAGGAGGCAGCCAACCAATACTTCAAATCCAAATTCACAGAGCAGATAAAGAACAGGCCCATGCTGCAAGGAACAGTCTAGTCCAAACTCTCAAACTCAGAGGCAACTTCACTGGAAAATGATTTCTCAATGAGGAGATTTGTGGGGCCCTAAACAATTGTTGCACCACCAAAGCCCCTGGGCCTGATGGATTCAATTTCAAATTCATCAAACTTGCCTGGAAGTTCATGAAAGAAGATGTTCTTGAATTCTTCAAGGAATTTCACAATCATGGTAAGATCTTCCCTAATCTTAACCACACTTTCATCACTTTGATACCTAAGCTTCCTGGAGCAAAGGAATTCAAAGATTTCAGGCCTATTAGCTTGATAGGATGTATCTACAAGTTATTGGCCAAGGTATTAGCAGAAAGGACTGTCTTGCCTAAAATAGAGGGAGATGCACAGGCTGCCTTTATGGGAGGAAGACAAATTGTAAATGCTATCCTTATAGCTAATGAAACAATACACTAGTGGAAGAGATCAAACAGAGTGGGAGTTATTTTAAAACTTGACTTTGACAAACCTTTCAATAGTGTAAATTAGGGGTTCTTGATTAACATGATGAAAATTCTGGGTTTGGAGACAAATGGAACTCTTGGATTAAAGCATGCATCTCATCCACTACCATTTCTGTACTAATTAATGGATCCCCAGCAAGACCATTAAAACCATCCAGAGGATTGAGGCAAGGGGATCCACTATCCCCCTTCCTCTTCAACATAGTTGTTGAAGCACTCAACATTCTTTTTCAAATGGCAAGGGCAACAAAGATTGGTAGGAGGGGTAAAGGTCGGTCAGGAGGGAGAAACTATCACACACCTACAATTTGCGGATGACACTATCATTTTTTCCAATCATGATGAAGAGGAACTTAGAAGTATTAAAAGGATTCTAAGGTGTTTCAACATGCTCTCTGGCTTGAAGGTCAACTTCCACAAGTCAAGCCTATGCACAGTAGGCTTGAATGAGGAACATGAAAGAAATCTGGCCATAACATTAGGATGCAAATAGGCCAGTCTACCGATTGATTATTTGGGCATGCCACTAGGTTCCAACACCAAGAGAAAGGGTGTACTTGGTCAAAGGTGGTGGATAGAACCAAATCAAAGTTGGCAGCATGGAAACAATGTGTTTTATCACAAGCAGGAAGATTAGCCCTTGTCAAATCCACCCTATCATACTTGCCCCTTTATCTTATGTCTATTAGAAAATCCCAGTATCAGTGGCAAAGACTCTAGAAAAGATGCAAAAAGATTTCTTTTGGGGTGACCAACAGAGAAAAGGAAATTGCATTACATTAATTGAGATGCTCTGAGGAGAAACAGAAGTTTGGAGGAATGGGGATCAAGAGATTGGATGTTCATAACTTAGCATTACTATTGAAGTGGCGGTGGAGATTCAATAGTGAACCTAACGCTTTGTGGGTCAGAATAGTGAAGAAGAAACGCGGGCCAGATCTTAATAATTGGCTACCATCTTTACCAACGAACAATAGCCCAACTCAAGTATCACAAGTATAGAACAACATTTGCTTAGTTGGGGATCACAATACAAGGGAAGACTTTGCAAATTTGGTAAATCAAGGTTTCAGGATCATGGTAAAGTCAGGCAATCAAACCCTTTTTTGGGAAAATTTATGGTTAGGAGACACAAGTCTGCAAGATCAATACCCAAGGCTATACTCTGTATCCAACCAAAAGGGAGCAAAGATATCGAATATGGTCACAAACGGCTATTGGAATCTACGGTCCCTATTTGTGTGGGAAAGGGAGCTACTCGCAGAGCTAATAGAAAGGATTAGAGGCCAGGTGCCGACATGCTCAGCTCATGACATCCTATCTTTGGCCTGGAATTAGGATCCTCATTTACAGTGGCATCCTCATATGCGAGATGGGAACAGATTACTTATACAGAAAAACATCAATTAGGAGAAATATGGAAAGACATCAGCCCACCAAAGGTGGAACTATTTGCCTAGCAAGCTGTGCAAAACACAATCGGAGTGACGTCAAACTTACTACATAGGGGAATCTTATCAGAAGAGAATGGAGCCATAACCTGCATCTGGTGCAACTCGAAGTTGGAAACAACAAACCACCTACTGCTTCATTGCAATTACTCCTGTAAGTTTTGGAACTACATAATGAACTGGTGGAAACTTTCATGGTCAGTCTCAGGCTCCCTGGAGCAACTATTCAAAGGCCGCTCGGAGATTCAACTAAACAACACTGGGAAAACTTTATGGACAGAAACGATATACGCGACAACATGGTACTGTTGATAGCTTGCAATAACAAGATCTTTAACAACACCAGCACGCGAGAAGAAGAATTGGTAGAAATCATCAAAGTGAGAGCAGCAACATGGACCAAATCCAAACTCAATCTTCAACATTATTCGGTTAATGAAATAGTTAGGTGTTTGGAAGGAGTAGGATTTTGCACCATGTAATTTAGTCTAAAACTCTGTTATGTTCTTTTCTTTCGGTTAAATTAGGGATTCGGTTGTTCATACAATTGAATCCCGAATAATCAATGTAACCTCTACCTTGATTATTATGTGTTTAGCCAAAAAAATAAAAAAGAGCACCGCATAAGGAGAGCTTCGAAGAGTAATCATGGACCCTCCTAATACTACTACTCACAAGAAATTCAACCTACTCTCAGCTTCCCATTTTTGTAAACGACACTAAAACGCCAAACAACAAAAAGGAGCAAGCAAGTTGTCAATTCCGAATACCCTCATCCATGTCTAGTGTCTTTTGAGTAATTCACGACCGTCTCTGCTGCCATAACCTCTCTTATCACCGCCTATGTCCCACCAAAACACTGCCCCAAATCAACCACCAAATCCATCCAACCAACCCCACAATCGCTGCTGGAACCTACCTCAAAATCCCATCAAAAGACCAGATCTAAGGCGTCTCCCTCCTCAACAACAAACATAGAAACAAATCTCCTCAAAAAAGAGCCGAAATACAGGAAAAACCTCAGAAGCAAACCTCGTCCTCTTTCGCTACGTCTCCTCTCCACTTGGGAAACACTACCCATTGCCTCGCCGCACCATCCATAGAAGCCGATAACCAAGTCGCTGCCGCCTTGCCTCACCATTCCTTTGTGTTCTTCGTTTTAATAGTTTAATAAGCCAGGCTTTCAAGAAACTCGTGATGATGTAATTAATTGCATAGAGAACAAGGTTAAAACAATGTTCCTGCCTCATATTTCCAGGACACACGTTTGGAACAACGTATTTTGACGGGAAAAATTAAGAATGTGGATTGGATTCCAAAAGTCTCCTGCTAAAACACATAACAATACACAAAAAATAAATGTTCACACTTTTGTTAGGAGCTGAACAATTGAAAAGAATAAGGAAAGTAGTTATAACCATCCAAAGCATAAAAAGACCTAGGACCTGGTGGCTGAAGCGGTCCCGTTCCAAGAGATTTTTGGGTTCTGAATTGCAGGTTCTCCTTTCCCAACAGGCTCCCACCTATTGCAATATTAAACAAAAAGTACAAAGAGGAAAAAAAAAAAAAAAGGAGAAGAAACTTGTGGCATGTTCACAAGGAAAGACAGAACTCAAACCTAATACCCAAATGAACCCCATAAAACTGGACAAATAGCCTGTGACAACTAAGAAGTGTTGGGCGTGTTTCTAACTACAGTACATCAAGATGGTACCTAAAAGAGCCAATGGACACCAACATTGCCAAGCCAAATGAAAAGCGGGAACTGGCCCAAAGCAATGAGAAGCAAAAGATAATGTTGCTTGCTCGACTCGTGACTTCTCACCTCCGAAAATAGAACTCTTTTCATTGTCTTGACCAAGAAAATCGCCATGCATAAACATGTCCATGGCATCAGGAAGTAGTACGAGTAACTCCAGATAATCCTCCCGAGGACAGACAAGCATGTTCCTGTAAATGTATACCCTGCATATGCAACAATGTCCAAGAAGGGAGCCTCCCCACTTCCCAGGGAAAGCAAGGATGCTTTCAGCAGCAGAAATTGCAAAAGCCAGCCTACTAGCCCTTTCATGAACAGCCAATTTAGAGCTTCCGGGCTAAACCTGCCAAGAAAGAATAGATGTTACTCCTGTCATTTTGGCTTCCCTTTTGCAAGTTCCACCTATTTGCAGGGAATATGCAATTAATGTACTTGAATTCAAAAGCTGAAATTAACTCATACGAAAGCCTTTCATTTTCACTTGTAAAATATTTTAATAACCACTTATGAGGATTAGTATCGGAAATCTCAACTCTTTTTCTCTGACTATTTGAAAAGGACTAATATTTAGAGACATCCCAATATGGAATAGGGGACTGCAGTGTGGGAGTCAATAGGGGTGTGTGTAGGTGCTTATGAGAAGGGGAAGTTGGGGCTGTGTCATGAACATAAATGGTTTCATTTTCAATTCCACAGAACCAACCTTTCTGGTGAAGCAGGGAGGAGGGATACAGGAAAGCAAAGCACTCATCTATGAAAAACATAGTTCTCAAATTAAGTACACAGTCACCTATTTTCCCACAATGCATAATTTTTCCAATCACATTAGATGAAGATTGAACTCATCAGTGACAAAAGGAAGCCACCTTTTCAACAGTTTACCTGCCATCTTTATCGTCAATTCTATAGATGCAACTTACAAGCTCATAACACCTACATGTTTTTCATAATCTACTGTAAGTACGATGCATCACAATCCCAAATAAACTTCAGGAAAAGCGATGTTACTTGGTGAGAAAAATATCATCGTACATACTACGTTAATTCTTTGCCGTATAACTCAAAACACTTTTCATATGGTATAGTTCTTCAGAATCCAATAACCAGATAGTAATTTTAAAAAATCATCTCACACTCCATCCATTCAATGTTAACTACACAAACCATTATGATAGGTAGCACAATCCAGTTTTTCAGCAGTATGCTCGACATTACCTATACACTAAAATTAGGTTTGGACTAAATTACTTTTTATTAAAGACAGGTAGAAGTAGGATAATTATGTTATCCGGTCTATTCATAGGAGCACAATTGATCGATACGAACAGCACGAACTATCCCAGAATAAAACCTGTTAGTGCTGCTATCCTCTTCTCGCTTTCGTTTTCTATAACTTGGGCTCTTAAAACTAAGAAATACCCGGACCTACGGAGAATGTGGTCAGAAATCCATAATAGAATGGGCCAAAATTAGAAAAAGTCAAATAGGACTACGCTAAAAACACCAAAAATATTAAAAAGCCGGCCATTTTCAAACTTTTTGTTGATTGTTTGGAACTTTTGATCATATTTTTTTTATCTTTTAGATTTCTTTCGTCAAGACAAATCATTAATCCAAAAAAATTTACGGGAACTTGATAAAAAGTGAGAAAGAATGACCAAAAAGACACTGAAAAATTGTGGCCAAAGGAGGCCTAAATGTATCACCACATAGCTCTACCATCATCAATGTTGACGTGAACAGCATCCAAGGCACACTAACATCAATTTCTTTTGATTCCTAGCAAAAGTTATTCCAAAAAGAGAAAAGACAAAAAAACGTACAATGGGCGCAGGGAACAGAATGAGCATCTACAAAAAGCACAGTATAAATTTTTGGAAGGAACTGCATGACCACGCTTACCAACTTTTGGATTTCCTTACTTTTAATAACTTACTGACACACCTAGTTCTGATTTTCTACTTCACAGGAAACTACAAGGGCAGTCATATTGCTGTCTGCCTTAAATTGAATGTCCAAATAGCGTACTCCTTCAACAATGCCCAAACCTTGTGGACAATGACCACGTGGCCAAACAACTTTTGAAGAAACATTTAGATAAGTAGAAGACTGATTTGTGTTAGCTTCTAGTACAGTGTGAGACAATAAGACTTGACAAGCCTGAATAAAATCACTTGAGTTAGAACATATGGATTCTTCATCACCTACCGTTTCCTTCCATTATATACTGCTAGTTCAAAGCAATTCCATTTAATGTCGTCTTTACGCCCTCTCCCGTCCTTTAAGTATCTGAACCTTGGATCAAATCGCTCCTTTCAAATTTTAACGGTTGGCTACAAAGTACATGGACGAACATTTCAATTGACTTCCCCCATTCTCTGTTTAATAGCTGCAACTTGGTACAACTATCCTCAATCTTATGTTATGTTTTCTTGCGACACCAACCTTCCATCTCACCATTCCATGATCAACTACACTAACGTTATACACTTGTTCCTATTGATACAAATACCCCATAGAATAAAGAAAAGTCGGCCCTCAACAAAGATGGTGGTAAAGAGATGGGTGGTGGTGCAGTTCTGGTGTTGAATAGGTGGGGTGGTACAGTAGAAGGTTGGTGCATAGATGAAGAGATGGTGGTGGTTTTAGCGGTGGTGGAGTGATGGTGGTGGAAGTTAGGTGCTTACGCATCAAAAGTGGTAGATAGATGGCGCAGTAGTGTGGTGGTGGTGGAGAGGAGGTGGGGTTGTGCTAGTGGTAGTAGTGGAGGGTGGTGGTGGTGAAGGTGGAGGAAGAGGGTGGTACAAAAGACAGTTATGAAGTACAAACACTCTTAATAGGTCATCGTACCCATGTCGGACACTCCAAGGACACGGATATGCCCGGGATATGGCAAAACAAGATACATGATAATTTAATTTAATTGATTATATATATATATATATATATATATAGAGAGAGAGAGAGAGAGAGAGAGAAAGTCCCCTTCTAATGGACCTCCTATCTCCTGATTAAATTTTGATGATCCCAACCGTTCAATGTATTTGAAGCATGTTTTTAAAGGTACATGCGAGAAATCAACTAAAAAAAAGTATCAAGAAGGGCTTGATTCAAACAGTTTTTAATAAATTCTGACAGGAACAGTTTTATAAAAAACTACTTGGATCAAACTATTTCCGGTAATATTTTGAGTCGATTTCTCAAGGGCACCCTTAAAAACATATTTTAAACATATTAAACGGTTTGGATCATCAAAATGTAATCAGGAAATAAAAAATCCTCGTTTTAGCAAAATGAGAGATCCAGGAACTACATATATATATGTGCCGGATCAGGGACACAAAAAAATACTCCATCTGAACCGTTAATTCAACTGCTGAGATTAAAACACCCTCTCTCCTTCCTTTCTTTCTTTACATGTTAACTCTATCCGCGCCCCCCCCCCCCCCCCCCCCCCCCCCTAAAAAAAATCTCTAGTGAATTCAACTCCGACGACGATGACTCTTCTCTGACAAACCCAACTCTGGCAAATCCATTTCCGGCAAACAAATTTTGATTAATTTGAATGCCTGATATCTCTCAAAAGGTAGTCAATTAATATTGTGCTTTCAAATGAAAACTAATACTCTTCTACAAATTGGGCTTCATCAATTTTGTTGGGAAAATAATGTCCCCTGCGATCACTAGAAAAAAAAATTGTTGCCAGCATCTCTCATCACAAAGTTTAGTGGTCATGACCATCAATTTTGTTAGGAACACAATGTTTCCCCAGCGATCACTCAAAAAAATTATAGCCAGCATCTCTCATCACATAGTTCGGTGGTCATGACTCAACAAGTTGCAATTTCAACAGCCTAAATCTTATGATTTGAATGATATGTACTTGCTCTGACTTACACATGCCATGGTTGTCGGAGTTGGGTTTGCCGGAAGAAAGGTCATCGTCATGAAAGTTGTATTCGTCGAAGATGGAGAGGAGAAAAGGTGTGAGGGGAGGGGAGAGATAGGATTAACGTGTAAAGAATGAGAGGGAGAAGAGAGGGTGTTTTAATCTCAGCCGTTGATTTTAAGAACTGAGATAAAGTGTTTTTTTATGTGTTGTTTTACGTGTCCCTGGATCCGGCCTCCCGCACACACATCTTTGCATCATATATACTTGTGTATATATGTATATATATAAATCTACTGATATACACCTCTTTAACTATATACATATGCCAAATTCAGTATTTGGATATGTTTGACTAGTATTGATGTTCGCCCACTATGATATAATTAGTTATGTTTTTCTTGTTCTTAGTCTTCTGGCGGTTTATGGTTAGTGTTTAAACTTTGTATATATGTATATATGCTTTGTCCGTATCCCACTTTTTAATTTGTGCCTCACGTCCATGTCCGTATCCTTTGTCCGTGCTACATAGTAAGGATGGACTCAAGCAAGGACAATCAACAGTGGTCACCACAGCAACAATCTTAAATAGCTCCCTAACTATACTCATATTTTTTCTTATCTACAAGCAAATTATAAAGGTATGCCACCTCTAGGTCTTTTACGAACAAAAATAAAATAGGAAATGTTTCAATACTAATATTTTCAAAGCTATGAAACACGGTCCTCTAAAAAATGATCTCTTGCATAAAAAAACAATGTTACAAGAGTAATTATAATTTAGAGCTTCTTTTCTGTAGATCATAACTTGAGGTGTAAGATCATAAGATTAAAATTGCTATTAGCTTCATATAATAAAAGTTAGACCGCCACAGTTTAGGCCTCCAGTAGGACGTCCAACTGCAGCAACATGCAATAACTCCAATTGCCACATTATTGAGATTGTTGAGTTTGTTGAGTTTACCCTGTTCAGGACATCATCAATGATGAAGGAATGCCTTCTAATTTGGGACAGAAATGTACGAGCTTATGAGGCCATTGTCTCTTTGGAAGTTTGTCCATCTTACACCTCATAAAGAAAATTATGGCTGATCAGTACCAAACTTTGTAATCCCTATGCGTCTTATTCTTTTTGTTGGCACATACGTTCGCCATCACTAGGTTAAGAATGTTGGCTCCATCCTGTTAGAATTACGTTAGAATTAAATAAGAACTAAGGTACTTAATTTCGTAGATCTTTTAGCCTATGTTTTGACTCTTAAGAGCCACTTACAACTTTAAGTCATGAGAAATATGATTAGTAAACCAACTTAAATATTTATTACTTGATGCATTCAATTTTATAAGCGCTGAATTGGGCTATCAAATACCCCCTTAGCTTTTAACATCTATATTATGCATTCGAGGTCAAAAAATTAAAGTATAAACTATAGAAACGGAAAACTCTACTTGCACCCCTGTACTTTGAGTGATTTTCAGATACATCCCAACTCTGCACACACCAAACTATCATGTAATAAGACCATTAAGAATTTCATCAGAATTAATGAAAAAGTGAATTTTATACATTCCTACATAATTTTTTTGCTTCAAAAGTATCTAATACGTTCATATATGTGTACATTTCTACCGCCCAAACTATCTAATACACCCCTTGTCCCTGTGGATCGATACTCGACTTGTTGCTATACACTTTTATTAAAAAGAAGTACGAGTAGTTTTAATAATCATTCTGATATGGCATAACAACGATACAATTTTGCACGGATTAATTTTTGGCGTCGTAGCCGGGGACTCAATGAAACTTATTGTTAACTTTTAATTGAGTTTATTTTCATTCCTAGTTTAGCTTTCAAATTTAACTTTAAGTTTAACTTTGTTTTGCAGTTTTTGTATTCTATTTGACAGACTAAGCATTCAACCAACTCCTCGCGAACCAAGTGCAAGGCGGTGAAACAAATAAAGCGATATCATTGCAACACTATAAGCATTAAGTTGGACATCTTAAGATTCCTTCAATAGAACAATTTTCTTTTCATTCTGTAGTTTGTGTTGCGTTGTATGCGGGATCATTGGTCATTGACTCCTGATACTCGACCGGCTGATCCCGAAATTGCACGCACACTTGGAACTTTAAAAATATACTTAAAAATAAAAAACAAAACGGAGTGCATACAACTATACTTTTTTTATTTTTCCCTCTCTAGTCCACTTCTCCTTTACTCTTCTATCAAATTTCTCAAAAAAAAAAAAAAAACTTTAATCAGCTTACGGACAGTGCCCTTTGGGTTTATTTTATCCTTTGTCCTATCCTCTTTCACTTTTTCTGTTCCCATTCGTTTTGTTTTCCTTTTCCCCTTTCATTTTCTTCCACTTTCATCTCCCCTCTATCTCTACTTGTGATGTGTTCTCCCTTATCTCTTTGTCGTCTTGTTATCTCAATAAAGGTTGAACACAAATCTCACCAGGTCAAGAAAAACATCAGATGAGCATGTATTAAGGTAAAGAGAAACCTACTGTAACTACTATTTTAACGGTAAATAGAACACTCGATACTTCTTTTCCAGAACGAATGTTACAGAGACGCGTTATAATTGTCCCCCGTGAGGTCACTCTTGGGGATTATCTTTAGAGAATAACTCATCTTTGGCGCCAAAGGGGATTGGAAGCAAAGGGGTTGGTTTCGAGTGGGTTGGTTTTTAACAGGGTTGTTGGTGGCAGAGGATGAGTGAAACGGTTGCCAGGTTTTAGTCGGTGGTAATGTGGGGTACGAGGAATAGGTGGATTGGGTGGGGATGTGGATGTGGATGTGGATGCGGATGTGGATGTGGATGTGGCTCTCTAATGGCTGAATTTAATCTGGTGCAGTTAGTCAAATTGCAGGTTCTGTTGGTTGCTATATCTTCAAAGGTGGAGGAAATAATTACGAAATGGGTGGCAATTGCTAGGGGGTGTGGGTTAATAATTGTGGTAGTGGTGGGGATGGTTGTAAGGATTAAGAAGACTAGACATGATTATGGTGGTATGAGAGAAAGAGGGAAAAACAGAGAATAAGGAAAGAAGATGAGACTATGGATGGTCGTGGTTGCTGAGAGAATAAAACTGAATTGACAAGTTTAACCCTTACAAAGGATCGTGTGAGTGCAAATGGCCTTCTTTTGTTAGACCAGTTAACCATATATAACTTAAAAAATCGAGTCAACTGAAAGTGAAGGGACCAAATTGAGTTAGCAAGCAAACTGCAGGGACGATTAGTATAATTTACCCTATCCTTTACATTATTGTAACTTGCACCAACTTAACATTGGGATCTCATCAATGCTCCACATTTAAGTTAACTCTTATAATATAAGAGGGTGGCGAAGGCTGGCACATCTATATTTTTGTGCTGCAGTTGTTCACCTTCTTTCGATGATGTCTAATTGCAATCCAAGGCTTTCAGTGTCTCTACTACATTCTTATCAATCTTGGTTAAAGGGAAATTCTGCTGTTCCAACAATAGATTTAATAAGATAGTGAATTTTGTAGGTGGGCAGAAAAAAATAAATGAAAACTTTAAGTCCGCCTCAAGCACCAAGTAAACAAACAAACAAACTCTGAATCTCCAAAGGGAAAGGAGCGGCCAGAGAACTTAACAAAGATCCCAAAAGACAGCTAACAAAACAAAGATCACACCAGATGCTAGCAAAACAAAACAGTACAACTGTATGGTGGGAAAAGAAAATAAGGAGCTATTATAGCAAATATAAAAATTTAGGTCATGTCAATTCTTACTTTCCATGAATACCCAATGAGAAGCCAGCAAGCACGATGTAGGTACCAAAAACCATGAAGGGAATGTACAAGTCTGGTGCATTTATATCATAAATTGGGGCTTTGTAGGATAACCTCCCCCCTACTGGCTCGGTTACCCTCGTCCAGTGACCCTGGAGGAACAAGAATCAGAAACATGACTAATACGAAAAAGCTGAAACAACTACAAATATATATATATATATATATATATATATATATATATATCCATTTTTATCTTACCCTGTGCAGGAAAGGGAACAAAACAACCTTCAATTTGTTCCTCACATACTGATCATTGACTTGGAAATAGTACTGTGGGTCAGAAAAGTACCTACTTATCTGCACATTTTATAGAAGCAGTTGGTAAACAGTTTTTGAAACCATAAACAAGCATGTGCATTTCATGCCTAAAATATTGCATTGTAAGAGGACTAGAAAATGTTCCTTAGAATTTTTAAAGACTACAATGACTACCTTCATAGCCAATCACATAAAATAGACGTGAAAATACTAAAAACAGAGATCAACAAATTGCAGACCACCAACTCATCTAAAAGCTCGAGTTGTTAGAAAGAGTGGTAACTTTGTTAGTTATCCCCTGAACAATTTTCTTTCCCAGAAAGAAGCTTCTGCGTACATTTAGCAGAAGAGATGCATTACAAAGATTATTGTCCCAAATGAAGTGAACGGAAAATTGATGTCCAATGGATACCGATTGTAACTGTTTTGCTAATGATTCACGTAGAGCTAATGCAAATTCAATGCCGTACTTCACATTATCTTATTAACGTTCTGGTAAGAGGCATCTTGAAATCCACCAGAAAGCAATAAAGGGGATTTCCTTCTAGCAATAGACGTGGATTATGATTCAAAGAAACTTATTTCAAAAATTTATTATTCTTTCCTATAGTCCAATAGATTTTTTTTTTCCTTGACAAAATAGCATTTCTAAAATTCATGATGCCCGCAGAAACTATAAAAACGTACAATTTGAACTCATGCACCAATTTTGTATGTACAACAAGATGAATTGATTAGTTACATGGGATCTCAAGCAGACCCCAGAATCTGATGGTTTACGAAGAATTAAGTACTAGTCTAAGAATGGTGGTAGAATTTAGCATTTCTCTGGAGGTATAAATTAAGAAGGTTGTCCCTCTTTTGATGATTATAGTCTTGCCAACATGTGGATTTGCCACAAAAGAGGTCCCTGTCCGGATGACAGGTCCTTCATGGTTCATTGAGAAGTGTTCTCAATACTCAATAGCACAACAATACTTCCATGTCATTACTAAAATTGACTCATTAATGTAAGAGTCTATTGAAAAAATCATCCAGCAGTCAATGAATAATGAATTCTCTCTTTGAATATACCACTAGGTTTTCTTTATGTAGCAATCTACTTACATTACTTTGCACATAGTTCGAGCTTGATCCTAAGATTCTCTCTCCATATGCACCCAGTCCACCTCTTATAAGTCCTGAGCTAGCACCATAGAATGCATTTTCAAGCGGATTAGACTGCAAGTTTGTTGGTGGTCTTGGGCCACTCTGCTGGCTTCCTAAGTTGTCATACATATCTGCAGTACAAACATGAAAGAAGCAAACATTGTCACTTGAACTTCGCTTGGAAGTCAAAGGGAAGAAAGGCAGAAAAGAATTTCCACAAGCAACAAGATCTTTCGAGGCCAGAAAATGTTTAACTTTCTTCTGCATCTCCGACGTTATACACTAATAAAAATACACTATTACTCTATCTGCAGTGTCAACGGAATAATCCAGGTGAATGAGCACAATGAACCAAGTCCAATTAGTTACAGCTGAAAAAACTCTTCAACAAAAGAATCCTATCTGACAGGAAAATTTTAATAGAATTCAAACTAAGGATGTCTTTAGTGAGAAATAGTTCAGCTAAAATTGGGAATTACAATAACAATTTGAATTTTCCATTTCATACAACATTGCACACATCAAGGTTGGAAGGGAAAAGGGGACACATTGGTTTACCAGCATTCAGAAATCAGAACATATAAAATTAAGGAACCATGCTTGAGTGGTAATATTCGAATTTATAACTTCATCCTCAAGCACAAAATTCTATTTTTTTTAAAGGCAGCAGCCTTGTTATCTTTGACCTGAATAGAGTCTAGATGTGCTTTGCTCAAATTTGGTATGACACTAAACTTAGTCAAGAAGCTTATACTTGCAGTTTCTGCCATATCTTGCAGACACATCGCATGTAGCTTCCGAAATATCACCACCTTTCCAAACTTTTTCTAAGATCCAAGAATCACCCTTCTGTCCACTTCCATTAAACTCGACATGGAATGTGATGACATAAGATACTTCGATTGTCTATACAAGAAAAGCACACTTTTCTATACAATCAATTTTGATGCACAAATGATACGGCATGCACGTCGCACGTGATTAGGCCCCACATAATACAAAGTTACAATCAGTTCTACACTCCTTCAAATCTGCGGTCCACCACTACCAACCATAATATCTGCCGCCCATAACCACCACTACCATCTCCCACATCCATAACCACCCAGACCATACCCAAACTGCCACAATCAACAGCTCATCCGAAGGCCACAGTCCCTTATCTGCCACTCTCCGCTCTAACATATACCACTGCTCATCAGTTTTCCACCACCAAACACCACCATTCTGTCTACAGTGGACCGCCACGTGCAACCGTCCCACCTAAACACGACTTGATGCAGGACCATCTAGAAGAATAACAGTAAAGAAGATAAAACCTTACGAAACCGCAACTAGGAAACCCTAGAATCCGGAACTAGGGTTTGTATCGGCCTTTGTACCACAGAAACCAATTCCATTTCATATTTTACTACAAAATATCTTTAGAATTTGTTAAATAAGTTCTTCCAAACTATGAAATCTAGACAAAGTTAAGATCAACATAAGAACTAAGTATATTCCCTAATAAATAAACACTAAAACAACTCAACCTACTAAATCATACCCAAATACATAAAAAACAATTGCCCAAATAAAATTTCCTCACGGACCACATAGGACATAGCATGTGGAGTGAGGCTTCCTGATCCATTCATGACGACTATATCATCGGTCTTCTCTCTTATCCCCTTTCTCAGACTTCAACTTGCATCTGCACAGTGAATCAACCCCCGCCTGTTTAGGTATATCGTTTCTACTCCACCTCCATAAATTACTCATGGCGGGAAAAAATTGGCAGTCCTTGAAAATGGAATTTAGTGTAAAGGCAGTCGTCCAGGCATTTGAATGGCGTGAACATTATCAAAATTCAAAAGGCATTCATCGGCCTTGGCTTTTGTTCTCGTCGTGAACCAAAATCATCACAACAATAAATCTCCACTTGTCCTCTACCATTGCCGCCACCACCAACGGTATCCATTGTCCCATCAAAATTCAGCAATTACTTGCGTCTAGTGTACAATATCCCAATTCATCACAAGAGAAGGAACTTTGCATTGTGAACCAACCTCAACCTAGCAAAGTATGCGAAGTGAGATCGGGAAGAGCCACACACACATACACACACAGCGGTCCCTACGGCTGAGTGCTAACAATAGGGCTCTTGAGCTGCCAATACGGAGCTATATGAAATGAGGAAGCAATGCGGGGCATGGTTCAAAGTGAACACCACGTAGAAATAAGGTTCCTCCTTGTGAAATCACATTTTATAAAAAAGAGAAACTAAAATTTATGTTTCATTCCAAAGCTTTTGAAACTATTGAACATCATCACATAATCTGAAGAAAAACAGTGTACCAACCTTGAGACAAAGAAAAAAAGCTAACAAACTAAATTGTAGCTACTAAAACCGAAAACCTATGCCAATTATACTAAATTGAAATAACCTCAAACTCTATGGATGTCCAAGCTAAGGTTTTGTCGCCGAGACTAGTATACCAAACCGAGCCTTAAAGTCCAATTAATTGGGGTAGGTTCCATAAATCCGTTTTCTCCAATGAGCTCTGTCAAGTCTGTCGAGGGCATCGTATCCTGGTATATCCAAAACCCTAGATTCTTTTTAACTACCGCATTTAAAGCCAATTTTGGTCTACCCCGTCTCGTAGTGTTATCAAGTACCATCACTATAGCACTCCTTCTAACTACCACATCGACCAATCGACATCCTTAACCTATTGTCTCTCGTTTTATCTTCTATCGATGCTACCCCTAACATTCAGAAAGGTTTTCGGTTCTAATTCTAGCTCACAAAGTCTTACCCCACGTCCATCTCAACATTCTCATTTCAACTATAGTCGTATCCTACAAGCATATTGTCTCTTAATAGCCAAACACTCCAAATAACATGGCTTCACCTTATAGCAATATGGTAGAATTTTTCCTACAAAATTGCGGCTATCCTATGGTTGCACAACCCTCCTGAACCACTTCGCCACTTGGACCATCTAACTTGCACTTCATGTGTTACGTCATATGCAATCTCTATATCTTACTAAAAATAAAGCCAAAATACTTAAAAAGCACGATTCCTAGTAATTCCTAATTTTGGAAGATCACTCTGTCAAAACTATTGCTTTGACTACCACTAAACTTACATGTCGTATACTCCATTTTACTAACTGATCCTATGTTTCTTTCTCTAATGCCTCATTCCAAAATTCTAATCTAGCATTAACATCCTTAGCAGTTTCAAATAGTAAGAATACACAACGGTAAACAGCATACATCATGCAATAGCATCTTATGCCTGGCCAATTCATCCGTAACAACTAAGGCAAAAAGTCAGGTTTGACACAATAATAGATTATGTTGTTTTCATCTTCGACCCCGATCGATCAGTCACAGGCATCCAGCCATATCTTTAAGAGAAGATGGCAAATCTAAATATTCAAAAAGCATCTCCGGAACAAATCAAAAACTACAAAAAGTGGCAGATACCACCAAGAAACAAAAGCGCATGCACAAGTGTACTATCTTCAAAACTTTTTCTTTCAATCCACCGAACCTAAGATTTCGAGAATTATTTCCTAAGCTAGTCAAACATCAACACGGTCAATTCCATTACATTTACCCTTCATCACCACTAACTACATGCTCAGGCATATACCCTTCTCAAACTTTTGGCAGGGCTGGAAAGCTGCTGCTTCAGTCCCCCCAAAAAAATGCTAACAAGAAGGGGGGCCCTAAATGTATGGTACATTTGCATATGCGTTAAATTGATTCATTCCTGAAGTGTGTAAAGGGCATCTACTACTCTAGGCGTGTTTGTTTACTAGACCTAACATATCACGTTAAGCATCTAACTGAGGAGAGGGAGAAAAAGTGGAGACGAACAAAAAAACAGCAAACATACCTGTTCGATCTAAGATTGTGGGCTGGTTCTGATTCTGGCGCGTAGAAATTGGATATACTATTTCGCAACGATACAGATCCAAATTTGATCAATCACAAAAAATTCTTCTTCTAATTGCACATTTTCCAAGTAGGAAAATTACAAAGAAGTGGCCTTCACTCTAAATAATAACCAAAATATGGTTTAAATTTTGAAGTCTCCAAAGCATGATAAAAACTAAAATTATTCCACAAACATAGTAAGCGTGTAAAAAACGTTGTTATTTTAAGTAAAATGTTTATTTTGTCACTAAATTATGTATTACAATTTCTAAAATGTCCCTAAATTATTAATTGAAACTTTTTTTAATCCAATTATAAATATTTGTTTAAGATTTGTTAGGAAAAAGATTTAATTATACTATTTTAATTCGTCAGAAGAAACTTAAGTGCAATTTACTCAATACTCAAATTAAATCCCTGTTCGCTATTGGTTTTGTCAAAAAAGATTCTGTTGAAAAATAAAAAAGACATCGAAGGCTAGTATTGATTCTGGTGTTGAGTTGTTTACTACAAGGTTGAATTAAATTTCATTAAATACATTAGATTGTGTGTGGACTATTATTTAAAAAACTTTAAAAAAACAACTCAAACTCAACAAAAACTGAGAAAAGATATTGTTAATATTTTGAAAAATCGGTCATCTCTATTTGGCTTAACTTATTAAAATTAATTATATTTTATCTTTATTCAAAAAATTATTGTATCTAGGAGGATGTCAGACGAATGGAGGAGGAGTACCTTAGTACCTATCTACAAGAACAAAGGGGACATTCAAAATTGCAACAACTATAGAGGTATTAAGTTGATGAGTCATACGATGAAGCTGTGGGAAAGAGTTATGGAGCATCGTTTGAGGATGGAGACTATGGTGTTGGAGAAACAATTTGGGTTCATGTCTGGGAGATCGACCATGGAAGCTATTTACCTTCTAAGAAGAGTGGTAGAGAAACACAGGTCATTGAAGAATGATCTTCATATGGTCTTCATAGACCTAGAAAAGGCTTATGATAGGGTGCCCAGAGACATTATATGGGGGGTTCTGGAGAGAAAGTGAGTAACCAAAGGGTATATCGATGTTGTTTGAGACATGTATGAAGGTGCTGTCACTGCCATTAGATCACCAGCAGGGGAGACGAGTGAATTTCCTATCACAGTAGGATTGCACCAAGGGTCAGCCTTGAGCCCTTACCTTTTCGCTTTAGTTATGGATGAATTGACTAGTCAGATTCAAGAGGATATTCCATGGTGTATGTTGTTTGCAGATGATATCGTCCTTATCGATGATACTGCTAGCGGTGTTAATACTAAATTAGAAATTTGGCGGGATGCACTAGAGTCTAAGGGCTTTCGGATAAGTAGGAGTAAAACTGAGTATATGGTTTGCAAGTTTAGTGATACCAGAAGTGCGTACGAAGAAAAAGTGATGATTCAAGACCAGGAGATACCAAAGAGTGACCGTTTTAAATATTTAGGCTCTATTATTAGTCAAGATGGAGAGATTACGGATGATGTGACCCATAGGATCCAAGTGGGGTGGCTCAAGTGGAGAAGTGCTACTGGCGTACTGTGCGACAATAGGGTACCCACAAAGTTGAAGGGAAAATTCTATAGAACTGCTATAAGACCAGCGATGCTTTACGGGACAGAATGCTGGCCTATGAAGAAACAACAGGTGACCAAGATGAGTGTAGCGGAAATGAGAATGTTGAGGTGGATGTGTGGTAAGACTAGACGAGATAGGATTAGAAATGAAACAGTCCGCGAGATGGTAGGCGTAGCACTTATAGACGAGAAGTTGAGGGAAAATAGGCTTAGGTGGTTTGGGCATGTCTATCGTAGACCTACGGATGCAATAGTTAAGAGAGCGGATAGGATAGCTTTGCATAGCAAGGCTTCGGGGTGGGGAAGACCCAAATTGACATTAGATGCGGTAGTGCGCAAGGATTTAAGTCTACTAGGGCTAAGTGAGCAAGCAGCACTTGACAGAACTCTTTGGAGGAAAAGGATTCATGTAGCCGACCCCAATTGATTTGGGACATAAGGCTCAGTTTTGTTTGGTTTGGTTATCTTTATTCAAAAAATTATAATTGTAATTTTTTTATCATTTTTTGTTGATTATTAGCTCATCTTTACAAAAGAAATTTAAAAAGTATCAAATTACGTCCAAAAACTAAAAATAAATTCATTAAAGACAAAAAATAAGTCAGTACATACGGTGTTTTGGACTTATTTTTTTTATCTCTTCTAAACCTTTTTTAATTTTGGGACATAATTTTATATTTTTCTAAAATCTCTTGTCGAGGTGAAGAAACAATCATTAAAAATTTGACGCAAAACGAAAAATTATAAAAAAATTCAAATAAGAACATAAAAATAATCATACAATAATTCAATAAATACCACATGCCAAATGAACATGTACGCAACAGAAACTCAACAAAAAATTCAACATAGCAGCAAAAACATTCATAGCATTAAGAATATAATTTAGATACTTTTCCAAAATCATCATTCAAAACATAATAAAATATGGAAATTGATTGTTTTATAAATGGCTAAAAGATCAAGCTAACCTAACAAAATATAAATAAGCCAAATGCCGAATATCTTTCAGTAGAGTATGCGCCAAAAAATGATCATCTGTTTTGCTTTACTTGCAAAACACCAACTCTTTAAGTTGTGTCATTTTCCATAGCTTTGCAAGTTTGACTATTGTGTCATTTTTCTCCACATTTTCTACAACTCAACTACTTCATTTGCCTCTTAAGTTTGGTGCCTTTTGATTCTTTTATGTTACCATTCCCCTTGCCTTACTCATCTGATTCTCTTATCCTAGTTTTTGTGGGCCTCCTAATCTTCCTAGTATAATATGGATGTTTAATTTGAGACTTTTCCACTGGCTCAGACATTTCCATGTTATTCATTGGATACATCACATGGCTATAGGTTTGCATGTAGGTCTTCTTAGAGTAATAGTCATGCATGTATGCTTCAGGTGTTAGGAATCGATTCTGGAGACCCAGTGATTAATGCGCACAGATTATACAAAAAAATATAAAACCCTACAGGGCGGAATTAGGGTTCACACCTTTGAGATCTCCCTGATTTAATCTCGAAAGCTTTCACAATTCGATCCGACAGAAGTATGAAGACGGCTGGAATGATCTTGCTCGACTAACCTCGTGATCTTCTACCTAATCCTATTGCACCTTGATCACGAACTGAGTGTGGACTAAAAAATGTAACCTCCATGCCTTTACAGAACTTCTTTCAATATTTCGAGTATTAACTTGTATCTGACCTAGAAGGTATAGTGGTGTATATATAGGCAACGATAGGGACTCCAATAAGAAGTATGGATTAGGCTTCCTATATAATTTAAAATCCTAATTCAACCCGGATTAATTCTAAGTTATATAAATTATAATTCATACCACTATAGTATTATAATTACATTCCATTCTCATATCTTAACACAGTGGAAGTAGCAATGCATAGGATTATATCGAATTTCATGTTATTAAATATTTAGTTATCTCTCCACGTTAAAATTACAAATACCCGTTGATTAAAATAAATTATTGATAATTTATTTAATCAACATCTATAAAATTCTTTCAGATCTTCCACTTAACTTATTCGTTATGTCGGATATTAATATCCACCTGTAGGATTTGACATAATCGAAACTTATAAGCTTACTCAAGAGGATATCATCAATCCCTATAAAGGAACGTAGATTCCATTAATAACTAACAGTTATCATATACACACCCATTAATTATATTTGGGTTAAAAGCACAAGCATTCATAATAACCATAAGCCGCGAATTATATTATATTGTCAGTATAAATACAATTACCTCAAAGTAGTATTGTTCAATACACACAAAGTGTATTAACATAGTAAGTTGAAACTATACCATTTTCTGTAATCAAGACAGACCTATTGAAATACTGTGTTACAGTCCTACTGGTAGTGTGTCCAATTTCACCTAAGACTATGAACCAAAGACTTATATTTTACAAAAATTGATAATCTGATTCTTTGTGTATAAGCCAAACTCTACACACTAGATTATCTACTATATGGAATAAGAGACACCCATATATAATATTGTACATGGGTGGATTTTCTCAATCAGGACGGAAAACTAGGAACTCACTATCCAGCCAAAATAATGCTCTCAGTATGAATGGACCTGTGATTTGCAAAACAATAAATCGTCAAAGAGCCCTCTGCTGCTGTGGCAGGAAGACGCTCCGATGATTAAGTCAGGTAAAAGCTCATAGGATGAATAATAACTCAGGCCAATATTCTCTATTAGTAAGCGAAATTATGCACTAGTTAGAACATACCTTTTTTATTAATCTGGACCTTTATTTATAGACTTTTTCTTTAATCCCAATTCTCTTAGGATTCTAATTAGAGTGAAGTGCCTTCTGATTAGCCACTAATGAGATAACTCTCTACTAAGTAGCTATCTTCTATCATTAGAGTTTCATTCAATTAATACTTCTCATATTAATCAAATTGGCCGTAGATTCTCATCTATATTTATTAGAACTCTATCCCGACTTGTTCGGGATTCTGTCTTATCTCGGAACAACAGTCGCTCATCGCCTTTCTCGGCTAAAGGGAACTTCGGGCCGACTTTATATGGTCGGCAAGACGTGGGTTAGCCTTTCTTAGGTCGGCTGACTGTCGAAACTGCCTTTCTTTGGTCGACTTGCTCTATATGTGGTTTTATTGTCCTCATTCAGGTATGGACAACACTCCTCGTGTCGGCCATACCCTCATGTGATCGGCACGTGTTTCTGGATGTATCTTCCGTTCTTCGCCGAACTTAATATTCACTTGGGGGGATAAATGCATTTTATTGGTTACGTTTTTACCCTCGTCAATTACCCCCTAGCTTCGGCTGCTTCGTACCGACTTGGCGAAGTGGTCAACGCTATATAGAGTGTACTTATGAGGGGGTCTGTATAGAACTTAGGTTCATACGTGTATATGTTCCATTTGAGGCGTGCTATGTCTCTTAATAAATGCGATGTGATCGTTTGTGTGCCGCCTTTACGGAAGGACGCGCTTCCAACACGTGCCTGACGCATCGTTTCAATGCCCCCTTGGTAATTAATTGACTTTCCAGGGGCGAAGAATCCCTTCGTCCATTAATTTCGTACCCAGGGGTGAGGGATTTGTGGCCTTACTCTGTCTCCTAACTTTCCATTCTTACTCTTTTTATTCTTCGTCTTCGTCCTTCATCTCTTTCGTTTTCTTCATGCTCCCGTAAGTTATTTGGGTTTGTTCTACTGTCTTCTTCCCTCTTTCTTGCGTAAATTCCTCCCGTATCCATTCCCTGAATATGGGAGTATTTCATAGATATGTCGCCACTCCGGAGAGCATAGTAGAGTTCCGTCGTCACTACAACATCCCAGATGATGTAGTAATTGAAATCAATCATCCTGAGACTCATCCTGAGATTCGATACGAGGACTCGATCCATATCCCTCTGATGGCTGTTACAGAGGGCGGAGTTAGGTTTTTCCTCCATCCCTTACTCCGTAGGGTTTTAGCCTGGTATCAGCTTAACCCTATGCAAATATCCATAAACACATATAGAATAGTAATGGGCACTGTTCGCCTAAACGAACTATGCAATACGGATCTAGGTTTATGGGATATTAATTATAATTACGATATGGCCTATAATAAGGACGAAAAATTGTATCTTAAGTCACGTAGGGGTTGTGAAAAGATAGTCACCCGTCTCGTCGATTCAAATAGGGGGAACGATGATGACTTTTTGATTGTGTCTAGCAATTGGGAGATTTCTCTCGATGAACCCAAGCACACGCGAATTCTCGTGCCTCGCATCTTCAAGTAACCCCATCAGTCTCCTTGTTTTTGTCTTTCATTGATGCATTTTTTGCTACTATCTATTTGTCTCTGCCACTAATATTTGATTTTTGTCTTTTTGATTAGCTTGAAGTTGTTAACGCAAACTGAGGCCGAAAAATTTACACCACTCATCCGAAAGATTTGAAAAAAGTACTGCGCTACAAAGGCGTAGATGGGCAGGTGAAGCCGAGATCCGCCGAGGTGCTGCTGCGATACAACCCGACGTACAGGGGTTACATAAAAGAGGAAGCACACGTAGCCGAGGTGGTTGCTAAACATCCTGAAGGCTCAGTCCCTGAGGGCATTCCATTGCCTTATTTGAGGGAACCGCACCGCGTAACCGTTGCTGCTGTAGCCGAGGTTCCGAGTTCATCTTCCTCATCCTCATCGACGGGTAATTCAGGGTCCCGGCCTCGAGCGTTCTGGAATACCGAAGACAAGGAAGAAATTGACCAAGAGATCATGTCAAAGAACCCCAATGTCCCAAATTTGAGAGACTTGATGAAGCAGAAAGCCAAAGCGGCAGCCGAGGTGAAGAAGGCAGCGACTCCTACTGAAGCAAAGAAGCCATCCGGCGTGGTGGTGGCCAAGAGGAAGGCCGATGAAGGAGGTGCCCAAGAGCACCCTTCTCCTGTGTCTGTTGAGGCGGGCAAAGTTCCTGCATGTTCCAAGAGGAGGAGGCTGGTCAAAGCACACGCTGCTGGTCCCTCCAAGGCGAAGGGGAAGTCCAGGCCTCCCTAGAAGGCTGACACCTGGGTTCCAGCCCTCCTAGTAGCTGGTGTCACGCCCATCACAGTTGCCGACACGGTCGGTGACTTGGGCTTAGCCACTGCTCTGGCCAAGGCGCTGATGCTACCCAGGGATATCGAGCCCTATGCTGAGTCAAACGATCATTCTCTACTGCGCACTGTGGTCGCGCATAACATTTTCATAAGTATCTATGTTCTAATCATGTCTCTGTAATTTATCGAATTTCTTATTGTTTTGTTTTTTGTGTAGGCAATCCAGAAATCCATGCTGTGTCTCGGGCAGAGTTAGGAGCGAGAAACAAGGCTCAATCTGGCGGAAGCCGAAGCCCATGACTTCAAGTCTAAGTTCTCCAAGGCGCAAGATGAGGCTGAACAAAAAGAAGGCCCTGGAGATTGCCCAGCGGGCCCAGTCATTCAGCCGTCTATTGGCCGAAGAGAAGAAGAGGTCAGCCGACCTGGTGGCTGAGATGGCAGCGCTAAAGATGAAGCATGCCGAAGAAATGTCTGTCCAGGACGCCAAAGCTTACAAATGGGGAGCGGATAAAGCGGCTGAAGATTTCGTGAACAACTAGATTCCCGGTATGCAGGAAGACTTCCTTGCGACGAGATGGAGGGCAGCACTGAGGGCATGCAACGTGCCTGCGGATTCCCCTCTGTTCAAGGGGATCCCTCACTCGTCTGAGCTCGATGATGAGGAGGCGGCGGATGCCGAGATTGAAGGGCCGAAAAGCGGCATTATCGACCTCACTGCTGACGACTAGGAAGTTGCTGGTATTGAAGGGGGAGAACACCCCCAGGAGGGCCCTGTCGATATCGTCTGAAGGATGTCTTTTTCTTTACATAGTTTTAGTTCGCTGTAGTAACACACTTGTTGTTTTCCCTTTCCAGCCCTTGTTTTATTATGTTGTTTGCACATGAACGTTTGAAATGAATATACAACTCAAACCCTTTCCTCGGTAGCTCTTTACTTGTCCAGTAATCCTGTATTTGTTTGCAATCTGATTTTTTTCTCCTTGATAACTTCTGCTTGTATGAAGTCAGCAATCTTGCTTGCACTTGTGATCAGTACTTCGAACTATTTCGAATGTTTCTTAATTTAATCAACTCAAACTTTTTCTCAAGTTTGTTCGGGTGTTTAACCTATACTTAGGCATTAAACACATACTTTTCTCAAGTATGTTCGGGAGTTCAAACTTTTCTCAAGTGTTGAACTTTCTCAAACTTTTCTCAAGTTTGTTCAGGTTGTTTAACCTGTAGTTAGGTTTAAACACATACTTTTCTCAAGTATGTTCGGGAGTTCAAATTTTTCTCAAGTGTTGAACTTTCTCAAACTTTTCTCAAGTTTGTTCGGGTTGTTTAACCTGTAGTTAGGCTTAAACACATATTTTTCTCAAGTATGTTCGGGAGTTCAAACTTTTCTCAAGTGTTGAACTTTCTCAAACTTTTCTCAAGTTTGTTCGGGCTGTTTAACGTGTAGTTAGACTTAAACACATACTTTTCTCAAGTATGTTTGGGAGTTCAAACTTTTCTCAAGTGTTGAACTTTCTCAAACTTTTCTCAAGTTTGTTCGAGCTGTTTAACCTGTAGTTAGGCTTAAACACATACTTTTCCCAAGTATGTTTGGGAGTTAAAACTTTTCTCAAATCTTGAACTTTCTCAAACTTTTCTCAAGTTTGTTCGGGTTGTTTAACCTGTAGTTAGGCTTAAACACATACTTTTCTCAAGTATGTTCGGGAGTTCAAACTTTTCTCAAGTGTTGAATTTTCTCAAACTTTTCTCAAGTTTGTTCGGGAGTTCAAACTTTTCTCAAGTGTTGAACTTTCTCAAACTTTTTTCAAGTTTGTTCGGGTTGTTTAACCTGTAGTTAGGCTTAAACACATACTTTTCTCAAGTATGTTCGGGAGTTCAAAATTTTTCTCAAGTGTTGAAATTTCTCAACCTTTTCTCAAGTTTGAACTTATATTCTATTCATGTATGCTGTGGATTTATCATTGCCCCCAGTAAGGTAGTAAAGGTAGCTACAACATTGATAGCCTTACTGAATATTTGCTCAAAAATTAAAACTGGTGCTCTTATTCATTAAGATCGAATGTAGCAAACATAAGTACTAGAAAGAGAATTCTACTGGTAAAATTTCTTAAGGTTGGAGACATTCCAAGTGCTTGGTACTTCTTTATCGTCAAGGTCCTGAAGTTTGTAGGCGCCCTTCCCAAGACGTCCAATGACTTTGTACGGCCCCTCCCAATTGGCTTCGAGCTTGCCATCAGTTGGGTCTTTCGTGTTTCCCATGACTTTGCGTAGGACCAGGTTGTCGAGATCAAAATCTCTTTGATGGACTTTCTTATTGTATGATCTGGAGAGAGTAGATTGATAGGAAGCCAGTCTGATCATGGCTCTTTCTCGTTTTCCTTCGGCGAGGTCGAGCTCTACTGCCAATACTTGATCATTTCCTCCTTGTTCCATTAACTCGGTGCGAAGGGTTGGGATGCCGACTTCAAGCGGGATGATAGCCTTAGTGCCATACGCGAGTGAATACGGGGTGACTCCCATAGATCGGCCACTGAGGCATAATAATTGCGGATCTGATATTGTGAGCAGAAGGTTTTGAACTTATCCTGGAACTGGATTCCGTTGTCCGAGACGATGGCATATGGGATACCAAATCTAGTGATGATGTTCTGCCAGACAAACTGCTCGACATTCTTCTCTGTGATCTTGGCCAAGGGTTCGGCCTCTATCCATTTGGTGAAGTAGTCAGTGCCGACCAACAGGTACTTCCTCTCCCCAGTTGCTTTGGGAAGCGAACCGACAATATCAAGGCCCCATTGAGCAAATGGCCATGGGCTAGTAAGTGGTGCTAGGTCGGCAGCAGGCTGATGAGTGATTGGGGTGAATTTTTGACACTTTATGCAAGTTTGGACATAAATTTCTTGATATTCTCCTGCATGTAAGGCCACCAATATCCCTGAGATATGGTGCAGTGGGCGATGGACCTGCCCCCAGCATGGCTCCCACATGTGCCCTCATGAATTTCAAATAGGAATTTTTGCACTAAGTTTGGGTGCACACACTTCAAGTAGGGACCAGCGTAGGATTTTCTATAAAGTTCTTGCTTGGGTGAGAGCCAGAATCGTGTTGCTCTGAGTTGCAACTTGTGAGCTCCTTTTTTATCGTCGGGAACCATTCCCCCAGTAAGATAGGAGATAATGGAATCCATCCAACTTGGGCCGAGATTGATTTCCAAAGCCTTCTCAGCAATTGGGATGTCGATACTCGGATATTCAATGGCGTCTACATATATGGTTCTATGTTTATCTCGGGGTATTGCCGAAGCCAAACATGCCAAGGCATCCGCGTGCTCGTTCTGTCTAGAGGTGATATGAGTCATTTCTACTTTTTGAAACTTGGATAACTCTGTTCTAGCTCTCTCCGCGTAGGTGGTCGTCTTCTCATCTCGGGTGGTGTATTCTCCGTTGAGCTAGTTGAGGACAAGTTGTGAATCACAGTAGACTGCCGCATACATAGCCCCCAAGTTATGCGCACATTTGAGCCCGTGTATCAGCGCCTTGTTGGAAGCA
The DNA here is from genome assembly GCA_019985065.2 of Arctostaphylos glauca. Lineage (NCBI taxonomy): Eukaryota > Viridiplantae > Streptophyta > Magnoliopsida > Ericales > Ericaceae > Arctostaphylos > Arctostaphylos glauca. The sequence goes on from JAHSPW020000015.1 coordinate 5,791,562, forward strand.
CTGAAATTCGGTCAGATGGACTGCTCGAAATAACACCCATCTGGTTCTTCAATAATAATGCTGACGCCGGATCCACGCGAACATGAGGATCCGTCGACATATAACTTCCAATATGGTACTTGGTCGGCAACTAACCCATCCTGTTCTCTCTGTTCAGGTAGGCCTGTTTCTGAAATCGCAGACACCTTTCCTGTCTGCTCGTGGGAGAATTCTGCAATGAAGTTTGCTAAGACTTGTCCCTTTATTGCTGTCCTTGGGAGGAATCTGATGTCATATTCTCCGAGTTCCACGAACCAGGTTGCCACCCTTCCTGACAGTTCTGCTCTTCTCAAGATAGTACTAAGGGAGTGTTTAGTTGGTACTTTTATCGTGTGGGCCAGGAAATAATGTTGTAGTTTCCTAGAGGCCACCACAAGGGACAAGATCAGTTTCTCCAAGGGGAGGTATCTTGTCTCTGAGTCGAGGAGTGTCTTGCTTATGTAGTATATGGGCGTCTACTCGCCATCTTTGCTTTTCAGCAAAACTGCGCTGACCGCATGCTCGGACACGGCTAGGTATAGTGTTAATGTATCCCCCTTCTCGGGAGTCATAATCAGTGGTGGGTTTGCCAAGTAAGTCTTGATCTCCTAGAAGGCCGTTTTGCATTCCTCCCCCCAGGAGTACTTGGACTGTTTTCCCAACAGTTAGAAAAACGGCTGACATCGGTCGCATGATTGGCTGATGAATCTGTTGAGAGCTGCTACCATTCCTGTCAACCTCTGAACCTCCTTCACAGTCTGGGGGCTCTATAGGTTTTGCAGGGCGATGATTTGATCGGGGTTGGTCTCTATTCTCCTTTGTGTAACCAGATGCCCAAGAAACTTTCCCTAGCTGACCCCGAAAGCACATTTCGAGGCGTTGAGTTTGAGTTTGTATTTTCTGAGTACTTGGAACGTTTTGCCGAGATCGTTGATATGGGTTTCAGCTTCCTCAGACTTTACAACCATATCATCGATGCATACCTCCATACTTTTCCCAAGAAGTTCCTTGAACATAAGAGTTGCCAACCTTTGATATATCACTCTTGCGTTTCTCAGTCCGAACGGCATCACTTTATAGCGGAATAACCCACGTGGAGCAATGAATTATGTCTTCTCTTGGTCTGGCGCGTACATGGCAATCTGATGATACCCTCTGTATGCATCCAAGAAGCTCATGCGCCAATATCCAGTTGTGGCATCCACGAGCTGATCTATTTTTGGCAGTGGGAAGCTATCCTTGGGACAGGCTTTGTTGAGGTTAGTGAAGTCAACACACACTCTCCACTTGCCATTTTTCTTCTTAACCACCACGGTGTTAGACAACCACTCGGGGTAATACACCTCTCTGATGGCCTCGGCTTCCAGTAACCAATCTATTTCTTCTATCACGGCGTCTACATGTTGGACTGCCAATCTCCTTCTTTTTTGCATGACTGGTTTGTGGACAGGATCCACATTCAGGTGATGACAGACAATATTCGGGCTCTCTCCAGGCATCTCCTGTGGTGTCCAAGCGAATACGTCAATGTTTTCCTTAAGGACCTAGATCAGAACTTTTTCGTCTTGCTCTGATAGCTCCTCACAATGAGAAAATACCGCTCTGGGTCTGTTTCATGAGCCGGTATCTGCTTAAATTTTTCCACAACCCGATCGGCTGGATTACACCCAATATCCTCTATCGTCGGCCGATCTGGAATCTCTATAGACTTTACGTGTTCGGCTTTAGGCTTGTGTTTTATCAAGGTGACATAACAACTTCGCGCCGTTGTCTGATTTCCCCGAATACATTCGATCCCCTTCTTACCCGGGAACTTCAACATCTGATGATAGGTGGAAGGGATTGCGCCCGTCCTGTGGAGCCAGGTTCTCTCCACAATGGCATTGTAGGCTGATGGTACATCTACAACCAAAAAGTCAATATCCAGGGTCACTCTCCCTGCCCACACGGGGATAGTGATGGATCCCAATGGCCAGACTGCCTCGGCATTGAATCCTATGAGTGGAATGTCTGCCTTACCAAGTTTGAGCTTCTTGAAAGCATCATAGTATAGAATTTCCATTGAGCTGCCCTGGTCAACTAGGATTCTCTCCGTGTTGATGGTGCCAAGTAGCAGCGTGATTACTAACGCATCGTTGTGGGGGTGGGTTACCCCCTCTAAATCCTTATCTGAAAAGGATATGACCGTGTCTGTCTTTGTCTCGGGTTCTTTTCGCTTTTGCCCGAGATGCTGAACGTGATGTTCATGCCCATCCCAGCGTCTCTAGAGCCGGATTTCTTTTTTATCCAGGATTGGAGTCACTGCGTGTATGACATGCACGGTCCCGGTTACCATCGCCTCTTCCTCAGAGGATTCGGTTTCTATTGGTTCTAGCTGGATCGTTGGCTGCCGCTGATTGGCCACAAATTGCCTAAGGTGCCCGGCTTCAACTAATTCCTCTAGCAATCATTTAAGCGCCTTGCACTTTTCTATGATATGGCCATTATTGCGGTGATAGCTGCACCAATCCCTGTTCGGGTCACGTTTTACTGGCTCTCCCCTCAATGCTGCTGGTCACTTCCCGAAGGGCTCGTTTTTCAAAGGCCAGATCAGTTTGAAAATAGGAGTATTAAAAACCGTACGTATCGCTCTACATGCCTGGGGTCCAGGTGGTTTGCGCTCTTTCATTACCTGCGTCACTTCGGCCACATCAGTTTGTGGCCTTTTCACCGCAGGTTCTATCGCGGCACTCCTATGCACTTTGCCTGTTGGTCGATTCTTGTCTCGGCGTATCTCATCCTCGAACTTTGCGTATTTCTCGACCCTTCCCATTAGGTCGGCAATGGTACTCGGAGGATCTATTGTGAGAGATTCCCTTAACCGATCTCGATATGACAAACCGAATCTGAAAGATTCCACGACATAGGCCTCCATACAATCCCCTATCTCATTGTAGGTAGCATAAATATCTACTGGCATACCGCCTGAGATCTTCCTCCGGTCCCTTTCTCAAGGCCAGAAGGGTATTCACATATTTCTTTTGTGCCCGGTTGGCCACAAATCGCTTGAGGAACTGGTCTACCAGTTGCCTCCAGCTAGTAATGGATCTCAGCGGGAGGGCCTGAAACTAATTTAGGGCAGTTTCGCCCAAACTCAAGGAAAAAACCTTGCAATAGAGACTGTCATGGCCTACTTATATCATCATGGAGTTCACGAATCCTTTGATGTGAGTCAATGGATCTGTTCGTCCATTATAGATCGTGAACTTAGGAGGGCAAACTTTCTGGGTAAGTCATCCGTCTCAATTTGTACTGATAGTGGTGACACCGCCAGCTTCTGCAACTCTTTATGATTCTCATCGTCCTCCGGGCGGTTGAATCCCAATTGTTGATTCAACCACGCTCTCATGTCGGTAACCGGAGCAACTGGGGGTACAGTTTGATATGCAGTCTCCCGCTGGACATTTGAGGCCATCCATGCCCGCTGATTCAGCCATTCATGCATATCGGGGAGTGGTTGCGCTGGAGGTAGTCCGCCTAGATTTGACGGTGCCCCAGCCTGGTGTTCCCCTCCTCGGGGCCTCCGACTCAGTTCGTGTCGGCTATCCTGCCGTGATGGGCCAGTCTCGGAACGCTCATCACTCCCAGATACCGACTGTCGTGCCAGGTTTCTTTGCTTGCGGAGAATGCGATTCTCTCTGTCCATTCGTCGTATATAACGCCTCATTTCTTCTATCTCTTGGTCCCCCCCTCCAGACCCGATTGATATTATTGTAATCTTCGTCTCGGCGAGACCTTTCGTGAGTTCCGGATTCTCTCCCTCCCTCGTTCCGAGTTTGAGTTAGAGACCTGTCCCTGTTCTTCGACCATTCCGCTTCTCGCGGAGGATCAGAACGCTGCTCCAGAAGTAGTGATGGCAATGCGGTTGGTAACGCGGGAGCTACTGGAGCATTAGCGGGTAATGGAATAGCAGGGAGCAAAAGGTTGGTCGCAACATTCCAGTAGGATAGTCATGACTGTTGGTCGCATCTTTGAAATAGTCATGATTGTTTCGAGTAAAAAGGTTGGTCGCAACATTCCAGTAGGATAGGGTTTAATTCGTGTTTGTTCGGGAAAGAAAACCTTTCGCGAAACTTGCAGCAGTTCCGGTCAAGTATTTAATTCACACCAGTTCGGATTTTGGGTTGCATCCAATTCGGGTTACAAAATTAAAGTCTAATTTTTTTGGCCCAAAAAGATTAAGTGAGTTAGAAACAAAGCCCAAAACTCACAACTCGGACCCAGCCTGAGCTGGACATAGCTGGACAAATGACAGCTCGCGCGCGTAGTCAAAGCGGCAATACAATGGGCACTCACCCACTCGCAAAAGTTGTATAACCGTAAGGGCCACGCCATTATGAAAATTTTGCTTTTAAATACTCAACTTGTTCCCAACATTTTTTCAATGTGGTACAAGGTTCTAAACTGCCTAAAATCCCTTCTTCAAACATCAACTTTGATGTCAAATTTCTTTCACTCCTTAAATGGGTTTGACAAATTCTTTACATAGTGTTAAGCTCCCGACATAGGAGATTACCAAACACCTTCAGTTCATTCCAAATGACATGTGGGACCCACTTTTATTTATCTACGAAGTTGCTAGTGCAAACCCATTTTTTCAACAATCCCCCACATGAATGAAATTTGCAAGATAAACATGGTAATGAAATGCAAACACTATGAGAAAGTTCAACAGGAAATTCTCTGCATAGGGGTAGGTAGCTTTTGGCCTTCAACCATCACTTGTGAAAGTCCATCGGATTTACTAGCTAACCAATAGTTGCGGTGCCTTGAATTAATCAACCGTTGGTGTAAACCAGGACAATAGATCTCAAACAGAACTTTTTCTTACACAGTTCCGTTCTTATAGTTGTACCCATTTTGGCTCTAGGCAATGCTTGGTTGTTCATGAGTGCTCTAGAGAATTCAGCCTTACAATTCTCATAGAAGCAGTACTTCTCACTTATATTGGCGATTTCTCATTGTGAGTACCCTGTTGTACCCCACTTGGTATTTTAAATTATGAGAACCATTAAAAATATTAACTTAACCTAAACACGTGTAGCTTGTCTGTTTACTCGCGTATCACACTGGTGAACAAATATGCTTTTGTAACATGTTACAATCCAAATTCGCAAGGATTCAAATAATGTCGGGCAATGATAATGGCATACATGCATGGGTATCTTAATTTGTTAGATGCTCTAAGTTGCTGGATATTAGCCAAGAGAGAACTGTCAGCTGCCGATTGCAACTCGCCATGTTTGGAAACCCTTAAAAGGCTCCAATGTTTGGAATGGGTTAGGTTTAGTTTTGGGCTTAACTAAATGAACTTTGTTTATAAAAAAAACCTCCTAGTCGATTAGAAAAATTATATTGTGGTTTTGACCATTCAATGATACTTTGACAAATTGGTATCATTACTATGGGTAAGTGGTTATGGTTGTGGGCTATTGGTACCCTACAAGTTAATTTCCCAAGTTAAATTTAGAATTTGGTGATATGTCTTCCATGTTACAATGGATATCCACAATTGAGAAGTCAGAATGAATTTATAGAGTAAGAGCACCTGGTTACTCTATGTGAGAATTTATCTCTCAGAGATCATTTTATATTTTGTTAGCCTCTTCTTACAAAAGAGATGGAGTGAGATAGTGGGTTGTCACAAGTATGGGTTTATAAATGTGACTATAATAATGATAATTATATGAATAAATTCTAAATTATCACATAATTGTGGGAGAAGAAGTGCTTTTCGTAATTACTCATAATTATATTTTAACTTTGTGCCAGAATTCATATTAAATATAATAGTCGATGAAAAATTGAAAGGGCATAGAGTAGTATGAGAAGTCTTGAAGTGATTATCGTAGACATAATTTCATACAACATTTGTTTTCATTTGAAGTTGGTATCTATGATACACAAGGTCAAAAGACAAAAATATGAATTTGTTACCCAAGGGGTATTGACCAGAGAACAAGTGGACGTATCGAGGGGAATGAGGTTTAAGCCTATTATTTAAGAGTTGCGTCAGTTGAACCCTACCTAGTTGACTAAAGATCCTAAGATCTATATTCAAAGGGACAACGAAGTTGTACGTGACTCAGTAGTATCACTGTGGAGATAAATTCTCCTATCCCTTTCTAGGATACAACAGTGATACATGCAGTGTTATGCAGGGTAAGCTATGCTTTTAATAATTCTCATATCTAGGAAATCCGAGTGGGGTATGGCAGGATTCTCTTAATGGGAAATCACCTATATGATTGTGAAGGGGCCACTTCTATGAAAATGATAAGGCTTAGTTCTCTAAAACACTTATGAAACCAGAAATTGCCCAGGCCAAAATGGGCACAATCGTAAGAATCGAATATGTTTGAAATGATTCTGTGTGAATTTTATGTCTTGGTTTACACAAGCAGTTGAGGAGTTCAAGGCATCACGTTCATTGATTAACCAGTAAATCTAATAGCTTTCTGACCGCTCGGCAAATGTGCGTTGTTAGGGCGCCGGCCTAAGTCAAGGTTTATTTTTCATAAAACAGGACTTCCCTCAAATATTTAAAAGAAGTATAGTGGAGAGTCCAGAGTATCGATCCACGGGAAAAAAATAGTTAGATTAAGAGACTCCGCAAATTTAATTTTTTCGACGTTTCAGACGTCAACCTCAAAGTTTGTTTGGTGTGGTTAACAATTATATTAACTAAGTGAGGGAATAAAATGAGTTTTAAAGAAATAAACTTAGTCTTCGGAATCCATTTAATGTCAAACTTACTTTAAACAAAATCTCCTCTTATAACTCAACCCAGATTCCAGTTAAGATTTCTAGGTCGAAGAATATTCAATGAAAATCAGTCTTTTTGCTCAAGAGATATGTACCCAAATCTATTCAAGTTCAAGAAAATGTAACCCAAAATAGGGAGGACACAGGCTTAAGTATTAGATATACCAAACATATGGCAATAACTAAGCAAAAGCTTAACTCTACCTTTTGGTTACTAGAAATAAGAACTTGAATATATTTGAGAACAAACTTATAAAATGGTTAGGAGATGTTGAATAAAAGTGAGTTTTAGTTAAACTTCATCCTAAGACCTAGCTTATAAAACTTTAGCTACTCATGCTTGTGAATGAGAAAATGAACATGGAGAGAAAATGAATGAACACACTAGCTAATAACAAGGAAAGATTCACCAACTAACACTAAAAATCTATGGAAAAACAAAGTGTAACAACAACTTGCCGGAAAACTAAAGTAGTGGAAGGAACACAAGTAAACTAAACATTAGATTAACTTACTCTTAAATGAGACAATGTCTTACACTTGATGAAAATCTCAGGGGAAAATGAAGAACACCAAGAACTAGAGAGAGAAGCTCTCAAGAAAGAACACAAGCTAACTAAGTTGTATATTGTTGTCTTACAATACTTGTTAAAACCAAAGGGAGAGAGATCCACTTATTTCTCCCATACACATGCCTAAGGGGGACAAAAACATGCTCAAAATATATCCCTACCTCTTTTTGCAAAGTAAAAGTCGGGAAGAAATCATCACAAAAGGTGGTGAAGAGCAAGAACCGAAATCTGCATTTATTGCGCGTCAGACGGGCTCTATCGATAGGAAGGAACCTCTATCGATAGGAAGGAACCTCTATCGATAGAGCCATTCTGTTTGGTCAGACAGAATTTATCCTCTATCGATAGGAGTGGGTCTCTATTGATAGAGAAGTGAACTAGTCATTTTGAACTTGGTCTCTATCGATAGGAAGGAACCTCTCTATCTATAGGTATGTGAATTATACTCTTATAGATAGGAACTTCTTCTATCGATAGAGAGCGGTTCTATCGATAGAACTTAGTCTCTACCGATAGAGAGCTTTGTTTTTTTGGACGTGTGACAGCAATAGGAGTGAACCTCTATCGATAGAGAATGCTTCTGAGTTCCATTTTCAGTCTTCCTTGTCCCTTTGATTCGGCTTCTTTTTTTACTCTTCCCGAGCCTTCATTTGGTCCTCCATCATCGTCGTCAATGGTTCCGAGGCCTTTGAGTCATAGTGAGACCATGGACATCCTTTTAGCGCTCGACAACCTGACATTGAACAAAAACAACTATGCGTGCAATATTAACTAGAACAATATATTTGCCTACGCATAAATGCCAAATTGAGTAAATTGAGCCACGTTACTATGCAATATAGTGCGCTCAACACTTTCACAAGGGAAGGTTCAAAACCAAAAGTTACCTATCGTATGCAGGAGATTTCTATTTGTATTCTCTCTGTCGTCTGCATGATTTTTTACATCGTTTATCCAACCAATTTTTATTCATGTGGGGGATTATTGGGAAAATAATTTTAGAATTTATATTTAGTTTTGTTCAAAATCATTACAGAGTGAATGAAAAGTTGACTCCAAATAATTTACATGTAATATTGGTTGAAGAAATTTAAATAGAATTTATTTCTTTTGAATTTTATATATTTTTGATGGATTATTAATTAGTGGTAGAGTCGTGTCTTGTCATTGACATCTATTCAGATGAATAGTTATGTCGTTTCTTTAAATATTGTGTCATTACTTTAAAAGTTATGTCACTTCATTTCGTGACTATTCGGAATAGTCACGTATATTTTTATAAATATGTGTGTGTTCCTACCATTTGAATTATGATTTTTTAGAGACACAACTTTGTGAGTTTTGTATTGATTTTTTATTTTATTTTGAGTATTGAGTCATCAAATGAGAGAGTACAAGATTATTATTTGGTTCGCTAGGCCTATCGATTGGAGTGCTATTTCGATGGGATTTCGAGCATTTGATCCTAGGAGACAAATGCCTATTCAAATCATAAACACCATAGCGAGGGCGTAATTTATTTTAAGGACATAATGTCTAATACTAGACTTGATCATTTTCATGCGATTTTCAAGTTCTATCTTTCTGTAATTTCGTTATCTTTGATTTTGTTATTTATATTACGATAACACAAAAAGTATACATAACTTTTTTAACAATATCTTAAGAATCCCACTTTGTCTAGTAGGATTGCTTGTTGGCATATTATCTTGAACACGTTTATTTTCAATATTCAGAAGTATGCCAAAGGAAGAGCCATTACAGAATACTTAGAGAAAAATTCTTCGGAAGAAGCCGGACCTATAAATCCCCTCTTCCTTGATGAATGGACATTATTCTTTGACGGTGCCGTAAATAGAAGACGAGATGGGATTGGGGCAGTTTTGATTTTTAAAATTGGAACCCACTTGGCGGCGACAACTAATGTGAATCCCCGGCCCAAAATTTAAGGTTAATTAATTTAATTGAAGACTAATTAGGATAATCGGAATTATGAATGTTTAATTTGAATATTTGATAAAATTGTTAGTGAGAGCAGATATTATTTTTAAAGAAGTGTAACGTACATGAATTGGTTGATTATGTGGGGCCAAATATCGAAGTGAGACCTGAATTTGATTCGATTTAATAATCTTGTATTAGAGGAATATGAATCACATAAATATGTGAATGCGTACATACCATGATCATTCAACCAATACTCATTTATTTTCTACTATTTCAGTTAGAAGTCAGGAAGCTCTCCTACCCATTTCCTTTAAAGGTAAATCATTCTGCCCTCTTATAAACTAACCATAGTTGTTCTTTTTCTCATTTGTCATTTCCTTGTTGCAAGCCTACTGATTCTTGGGGGTAGTTGAGAGTTGAGACCTGTGAGGGAGAGTGGACCAGGTGTTGATCTTCATCATCTTCCTCTTTGATCTCATGTAAGATTTCTTAGAACTCAAATTAAGTACGGTTCTTTCCATTATTGATTTTCTTGCGTGGACCTAGAACCCCAATCCCTAGTGGAATGTAACAATGATGGGCTTAGATACAAGACTTGAACATGTAGATTAGGTTGAGTATTAACCATGGGCCTCCTACGAGCTAGGAAGGTCATTCATGGGTCCAAACATGGGGCACATGAGAGTATGCCATAGGTGTGTGCATTGAACCCTTATAAGGATATTAAGACGTTGCATTTAATAATGTAGGAACCAGGACGAGCAAGTTGACAACAATCGACTTAGATAATGCTTTTGAGGTGAGTCTTCTTATACCTTTATTACTTGGATTTTGGAATGATGTTTGCAACACATGCATGACATTAAATTATGAAGTGGATTTTCATAACACATTTATAGGTTCACATGTAGGGGTTGTTTCAAATGTTGAACAATGATACCTTACATTAGTGGTTCAGGCCCTAAGTCTACATGGAGAACAAAACTAACTAGGCTTGTGTTTTGTCCCTAGTCAACCAGGTATAGGGGCAGTTGAACGGCCTACAGTCAATTGGTCAAGTCATGCGGTCGACTGGATCTGCACCAACGTTGTACAACTCATCTCCAACTCCAAATTTTGGATCCACACATGCGAGCAATACTCAAACCCAGCCCTAATTTCATGTAACAAATACCACACAATACATTAACATTCACCAAAATATGATATTACATGTATTAAATAACTTTAAACTCAAGGTTAACAAGAATCCTACCTTAATTACAAAGAATCTTCAATCCTAGCAACGCACCAATTCGTCTGATATGTCAACGAACACACTAGCACCCAGTTCGATTGAAAGCTTTCGATGCCTAAATTGATGCTTCTTCCTTGCATTCTTCGAGAATTTGGAATTTGGACGATCGTACTCAATTAAACACTCATGAGAAATATGGAAGGCATTCTAGTGTTTTCCATACGTTTAGTGAATGTTTATTAGAATAATTATTTAGGGTTATAAACCTAATTATATACTTAATAATCAACAAATTCATTTTAACCTCAAACTTTATTCTATTCTCAAATTTGGTGCTTACCTTTAAAAAAATTACGACATTGTCCTAAATCCTCAATTTTTTAAATTTACCAAATAAATGAAATAAAATTACAAGACCAGGACGATCCCTTCCTTCTTAAATAATTTTGTCCCCAAAATTTACAAAAGCAAGAAATAAATAGTTCTAGATATTTGAAAGAAGTTCCGATTCTCACTCCCAAGTGGCTTCCTCGACTCCATAGTGATACCACATAATCTTGGCGAATGGAATTGTCTTCTCTCGCAAGAATTGTTCTCGATTATCCAAAATCTTCACCGATTGCTCTTCATAAATGTGTCCTCATCAATGTCCAACTTTATCCAATCTAGCGCATGTGAAGAGTCAAGTTCATGTTTTCGCAACATAGACACGTGGAACATCATGAACCTTTGTCAGCTTAGGCGGTAACGATGGAACTAGTCGATTGAATGTTTGTGGAAAAACTATTAGTTTACATCTACCATTCGTCGAGACTCAGCTCGGTGGGACATGCCGAATGTATTTTTGGTGGTATAAAAGACCGAGACTTTATACAAAAGTCTATCTCCCCAAGCAATGAAAGACAAATTCGAGAAAGGGTTGGGCACAAGTGCCAAACCAAAACAACTCTTCTTACTGGCATGAAGGCTGAAGTGATATCAAAAAAACAAAATTTACAAGTGAAAAAGAAGAAAACAATACAAGTGCATGCAAATGTACCACAACATTTGAGCTAGCAAAACACCATAAACAGTTCAGCGCCGACCCATTCCTCGAAATCAAAACACAAAATTCATAAGAAAGTCTCTCAAGGGAGGAGGAGTTCAACATTAGCTGGAGGATTTTGCATGTCGTCCATAATGAAAAACTTTGTCAGATTGGAAGGACCGTCTTTCGAATAACAGGGTAGTTTGGTAAGAAGGGTGGAGTTAGCTGGAGTGTGCACGACATTCAACTCGGCGACCCAACCCTGCTGGTAGATCAAATCTTTCACCTCGTTAAGATCCTTGGCATAATCCTCATGTTGTACCCTTTGTTCCAAGCCTCCACGACAAGGGCTTTCTTTTGTTTCCCAAAGACCCTCTTCCTCGGTGCCTCAACAACTGCCTCCAGCTCGATCTTCTTGGCTTTTAGAGACTCCAAATTATTCTTCTAGGACTCGACCTTTACTTCCAGTCCTTCCTGATGCTCTTTGTCCTCCCGGAGTTTCTTAATTGACTTCTTGGTCGGCTGTATTATTTCGAATAGCCTCCGGTCCATACGACCAAGGTTTGTACGTTCTAAAAAAGGAGAAAGGCCAAATGGTTTTTCTTGATGGAACGAAAACTGAACAAGATGGACCTACATTAGAGAGCTTTATGATAAAGGGACTTCAGCTCAATTGGCATGCCCTCATAATCGCTTTTCAGGAGGACTGAATGCGCTATAGCGCCACCCTATGATCCTCCATGTTGTTGGAGTCTAGCATCGACCTCCTATGGACCCTGAGGATCGGCTGCCAGGGGCGAGAGTCTCCGGGCTCTTCCATGTCGGCAATATCATCGGTTTATTCGGTTGGAGTAGAATCGTCATGCACTTGTTTGGCATACTTTGACACTTGTGCCTTCTTTTTGGGCTGAGGAGGACAACTGTCAAGAATATTAAAAAGTGTACATGCACAGGATGACATCGGTTAGGGCTCAGTGATAGACTCGAACGCCAATTGTCCCCTAAAGCTTTGGTGTCCTCTCTGTATACTAGCAAGATGCTCCATCTTGGTTGATTCACTTCCCTAGGAATCGGCAACTGGTCTAGATAGATATCTTTGCAATCGGCCACTGGTACCAGCCATTTCCCCATTTTGGTCTTGAAGAGTATGCCAGTAGCATGGAAGAAAACTAAGCAGTCTTGTAGCAAAACGGTTCTTCACCAAAACTTCAAGAGCAGCCCAACATCTGATAAGGTCAGATTCAACAACAATGGGAAGGGATGACATTGAGATCTGCAAAAGAAAGGGAAGAAAACTAGAACTAATAGGTGAACAACATACACCAGAATATGAGTAGTAGCTCAGTGTTTACCTACTACATCCCTTTCACAAGGTATCAAGTATAATCTTTCTTCGTCGAGGCCAGACTCAGAGTTCTCCATCACGGCAAAGATATCATTTGAGTACTTATCAATTAGGGAAAATCTAATATCAAATGATCATATCTCATTCGGCTCATGAGGTGGTATCGGCTTGTCCTTGTCTTTTTTGTTAGCAGAATAATAGCCGAACAGGTTGCAAAATTCAAAATCGAGTCCTATTGTTTGACCATGTGAATCACCGACATTACTATCCCAAATAAATTTATTGATACCTGAGATGCCATTAGGCTATGTTCATGAAATACTTGTCGAAGCCATGGGTAAAGCTGGAACTAAACCCTCCTTCAACTATTGCCATGATCGACATGGGATACAATCCGACCTAGACTTTGGAATAGTGCCCGTTGGCTCCAAAGTGAGGCCTACATCATTCAGAATGAATATTGGTGTCTGAATGGCCAAACGGTGAATTCAATATCAAAGATGGCCCGGTACTAGTTGGTCTGCCGCCATGAAGAAGACTTAACAAAAGTTATGCGCAGACATAGTTAAAGTATTGGTATAGAAGGCCGACACCTAAGATGTTGATAAGACACCGATCGTATATCGAAGAATGGATGGTGGGGCAAGGTTATCGAAAACGGCCACCAACCTACCAAAAGTGTAATGGTTCGAAGCTTGGTTAGGCTCAGAATGGATTAGGCTTTGAGAATAGTAACCTCTGATCGAGAGTGGCATCGGTGACATGGGTCGTCACCATGTCGAAATACCGACCCGCTTGGCAGACACTGACTCAGGACAGGGGGTTTGGTGCATAGGCCATCGCCACACTAGGTTGTCGGCCCGCTGTCCGGCTGAACGGCGATTTACTTTTTGATATTGGAAGGTATCTCGATAAGGAATGTATAGAATTGAAAAGGTTCTTGTTTGGGAAATCATTGTACTTCAAGAAAACAGTCATATTTGGCAACATGTGATTTGGAAAAGAATTTCATATTATTCGATTACCAAATTAAGACATTTAACGGTTTATAAATAGAAAATGACAAGGCAAAATCAGATATGCTATTAAGTACAAGTGCAATTAATATTGTGTTTTTATTTCATATGTTCTAACTTAAACATTGGACTGACAAGTAATTGATTAATTTGGATATTGAGGATGAATCGAATTAAATTGATAAATTTTTGCACCCCACATAAGCCACATACTGGTTACCTGTATTTTTTACAAAATAAACATATTATATCCAAATATTTATTTGTATTTTGCCAAAATAATTAGCACAATAAGGCCTACAGTAGGCTTGGGAGGAGGAATCAGACCCTGTCTCCTGGAAAAACTGCGCAGGACATTGGCGTAATCACCATAAACATTCGTGTTCTTCAATGGAAGTTGCAGAGATAGAGGAAGCATTGAAGGTGCTCCAAACCTCTCTTCTTCGAGCCAAATGGCGACTTAGACCTGCTTCAAAACGTCGGCTTGAAACAGGTAACTATATTTTACTTAAAAGTTCCTCAATTTTTTGATTGATTTTCCATGTTTGTTAGCGGGTGTGCAAATGAATCTCTCAAATTTAACTCAGTTCTGCTTTCTGGGTGTTTACCCCCCTCTCTCTCTCTCTCTCTCCAAAATGCACATACACAGGCAAAACAGCACCCCATGAAATGCTTCAATTATAATCTTGGGTCTTTCTAGCTTGCTGACTGTGCATCTCTTGAATCCCAGATGATAAAAATATGAGTTCTGAGAAGTATATTACTTCATGTTGATGTATCATTTTTTTCACAAATGTTACTTAAACAACGATTTGGGAACGAATTTTTAGTGTGCTTGGGAAACTAAACTAAACAAGGTCGATGACATATGATTTCGAATCAATTCTGGCCTTGTAAAGATCACCTGAGATGAGAGAAATAAAACACATCACGCTGGATCTTAATACCTAAACCATAGTAAATATATCAAAAGCTCAGGGTTAAACAATCAGTGAATCAAACCTTAAATTCCTAAACAAGATAGAAGATCAAAGTTAGTTGACAAAGGTTTAATCTGAACCCTGAGTGTCGAGCCTAGCCTCTCATGATTGAGAGGCAAACTGGTAAGCTTCCTTTATGTATTCGATTCAGAATTGGAATAGAAGCTAGGAGGATGAAATGATGATCTTCATTATTGTTATAGGAATTACAGATTTACAGAGGGAAGGATAGAGAGAGAAGAGGAGACATTGGATAGAAAGAAATGTGAATGAAAGACAGAGAATAACCACTGCGCACTAACCTCCCTTCCCTCCTTTTATACCTGTCCTAACTACTAACAGCTTGTAACAGAAAAACGAAAAGCAGTTACAAGGGAACCAAACTACATTAGAGCCCTTATGTGAATACAGAATTACAGATTATGCCCCTAGGCTTATCAATACCATCCCCTTGAAAGCAACCTTGTCCTCAAGGTTGAAAATGAGGAAAACGTTGTTGAAAATCAGGCCAAGATTCCCACGTAGCATCCTCAGGAATAGAATTCGACCATTAGACTAAAACCAAAGAGTGGGGTCGATTGTGGCGCTTAACAATCTTCCTGTCCAAAATAGCAAAGGGCTCGAGCTGGATTTGGCCATTCTCAGCAGTTAACGGCAGCGTAGTTTGGATCACGGTACCAAGGCCCAACTTGCGTTTTAAGAGAGAAACATGGAAGACGGGATGAATTTTGGAAGAATTAGGGAGAGCAAGTTTGTAGGCCATAGGCCCCACTTTTTGCAAAATCTGATAAGGACTAAAGAATTTAGGAGCTAGCTTAGTGTTCCGCCGAAAAGCCACAGGAACCTGCCGAAAAGGTTGTAGCCGTAATTAAACCCAATCACCAACCTCAAAAACTCGCTCAGTTCGATGATGATTTGCAAGTTGCTTCATTCTATGCTGAGAAGTAATTAAATGTTCTTTGAGAAGTTTAAGGACAGTAGCCATGTCTTGCAGAAGTTGCTCAGTAGCAGCTACATGCGTACCACCAGGCGCATAATGAATAAGACTAGGGGGTTTTTGGCCATAGAGAGCTTCATGTGGGGTGATCCCGGTAGAAATGTGATAAGTAGTATTGTACCACCATTCAGCCAAAGGAATCCATTTAGGCCATTCTTTAGGTCTATAACACATCGTAAATAATTTTCAAGACAACCTCAGTTTGACCATCAGTTTGGGGATGGTAGGAAGAACTCATGCACAAAGTCGTACCCTGTAAACGAAACAATTCCTTCCAGAATGTACTAGTGAAAATGGGATCCCTATCAGAAACAATAGAGCTAGGCATACCATGGAGTTTGAAAATGTTGTCCAAGAAAGCTTGGGCCGCGGAGGTAGCAGTATAAGGGTGAGACAAAGGAATAAAGTGGGCATATTTACTTAACCTATCCACAACCACAAAAAGCACTGATTTCTGGAAGGAAGAAGGGAGTCCTTCAATGAAGTCCATAGAAAAATCACACCAAAGTCTAGTTAGAACAGGTAATGGTTGTAGTAAACCAGGGGTAGCGACTGTTTCATTTTTGTTCCGTTGACACACATCACATTCAGCCACATATTTCAAGACTGATTGCTTCATCCCCTTCCAAAGAAAAGCCTGTTTGAGCTGACGATAAGTTCTATCACCTCCAGAATGACCTCTAGTAGGACTAGCATGATGCTCATGGATAAGTTTGGACCGAAACTGATCATTGTTGCCCACGATCAATTTAGACTTGTAATAGAGCATATTATGCTGCCAAACATACAAAGGGTGGCTGGCTGGATTCCGTAGCAGGTCTTGAATAATCTATTGCAGTTCCACATCCTGTTGCCAACTGTTTTGCAAAGCCCCAACCCAATTGCATAAGACCACGGTGACAGCTGAGAGACTACCCTTAGGCACAGAAGTAGAATCGTCCATTACGCGGGATAAAGCATCAGCATCTGCATTAGTTTTACCACTCTTATAGGTGATATCATAGTCAAATCCCATCAATTTTGAAATCCATTTCTGTTGCATAAGTGTAGTAACGCGTTGTTCCAACAAAAATTTCAAACTTTGGTGGTCGGTTCTAATTTGAAAATGTCGGCCTAACAAATAATGCCTCCACTTAGTGACTGCCATGACTACAACTAGCAATTCCTTCTCATAGTTAGATAATCCCAATCTGGTTGAAGATAGAGCTTTACTATAATAAGCTATAGGTCGTCCCTCTTGCATAAGAACTGCCCTAATGCCCTTACCAGAGGCATCACATTCCAAAACAAACAATTTGGAATAATCAGGCAGAACTAACCCCGGGGCAATAGACATAGCAACTTTAAGTTGGGAGAAAGCAAGCTCAGCCGTGGGATTCCATTTAAAGCCATCTTTTTTGAGTAACACATGCAGTGGTTGACAACTCTTACCATATCCTTGGATAAATCTCCTATAATAGCCCGTAAGTCCCAAAAATCCCCTTAGAGCTTTGAGAGACTTAGGCCTAGGCCAACTTAGCATATGCTCAATTTTGCTAGGATCAGCTGCTACTCCTCAAACTGTAATCACTTGGCCCAAATATTCCACTTGCTGCTGGCCAAAAGCACATTTGGAACGTTTAGCATACAACTGATGTTCTCTCAGCTTATCTAGAGTAAGAGTGACATGATGCAGATGCTCTGGCCAAGTCATGCTATAAATCAGAATATCGTCAAAGAAAACCAACACAAATTTCCTCAAAAATGGTCTAAAAACATCATTGATTAAACTTTGGAAAGTAGAAGGTGCATTTGTCAGATCAAAGCATAACCAAGAATTCATAGTGTCCCTCATGTGTCCGGAAGGCTGTCTTTTCAACATCTGTTGGTGTCATCCTGATTTGGTGGTAGCCTGACCTTAAATCCAATTTGGAAAAGTATTGAGCCCCATGCAATTCGTCTAGTAATTCATTGATAATTGGAATGGGGTATTTATCCTTGATAGTTTCCTTGTTTAAAGCTCTATAATCAACACACATTCGCCAAGAATTATCCTTCTTCTTTACCAATAGAACTGGTGATGAATAAGGGGACACACTATGCCGAATTACCTCACTGTCCAGCATCTCTTTTACTATTTTTTCAATCTCATTCTTCTGTATGTACGGGTATCTGTAGGGTCGGATACTTGGTGGTTGGGTACCCAGTTTCAAAGGAATCTGGTGGTCATGTGCTCTGGTAGGAGGTAAGCCAGTAGGAGAACTGAAGACATCACTGAAAGTGTGTAAAATCAAATCAAGCTTAGGATGCACTGCCACGGGAGGTATAGCCTGCATACTACACACTTGGGCTACCACTCCTGAAGGGCGTTTTTTTAGCAGCTGATCCATCTGTTTGGCATCAATAAGTTGCACATCAGTGAAGTTACCTCCTTTGAGAACATGTTTTCGGCCAAAAGCTGTAAACTCCATTTGTAAATTCTGAAAATCCCACAACACTGGGCCTAAAGTAGATAGCCATTGTACTCCTAATACCATATCACAACCACCCAAAGGAAGCAACCTCATCTCGGTACTGAAAAAGGTGCCTTGCATAGTCCATTGAAAATCCTTCACAAAGGCTCTACTAATGAGTTTAGTTCCATCAGCTACTATGACCGATAGGGGACTTGTGGCTTGACTGGTGGTCCCTGTTTTCTTAGCAAAAGTAAGATCTAAGAAATTATGTGTACTTCTAGAATCGAGTAGAATCTCCACTACATGTTTCTTGACATAGCCCTTAATTCTCATTGTTCTATACGATGGTATACCTATCAAGGCATGAATTGAAATATGAAATTCTTCCTGTGGTATTTCTGGAACCAACTCTTGGTGTGCCTCCTCATAGATCTCTTCTTCTTCTTCTGCTTCCAACATAAAAAACTGCTTCTTTTTACAAACGTGTCCTCTATAATATTTCTCATCACAGCCAAAACAAAAACCCTTGGATCTCTTCTCATCAATTTCCTTTTGTGTTAACTTTCTAACTGCAATCGCTGACTCTGGTGTCTTAGGATTAACTTCATATGGCTTAGATGGTATTGAGTTGTTAACAAACTTTGACATGGTTTTATTTTTCTTGGTCATAGCCTCTATGGTTTCCTCCTGTAGGCGAGCCAATCCTATGGCTTGGGCAATACTTCTGGATTGAAACATTTTTACTCCTGCTAGAATTTCATCTTTTAAGCCACTAATAAAACAGCTAACAAAGAATTCCTCTGATAGGCCTGAAGTTTTATTTGCCAATTCCTCAAACTGTTATTGATATACTTTCACTGTATTCCACTGCCTTAATTTGGTTAATTGTCCTAGTGCATCTTCATAAGCATTGTTTCCAAAACGTAATAACACAACTCTAGAAAAGTCTGGCCATGTACGCATGGTATAAGACTTTTCGTACCATCTAAACCACTTCATGGCTTTATCTTCTAAGTGCAATGCAACCAATCGTAATTTCTGTGTCTCCTCAACAGTGTTCAATTCAAAAAAAATTTCACACTTATATATCCAAGATTCAGGATCTTCTCCAAAAAATTTAGGAAAATCCAATTTAGGCTGAAAAGCTCTGATTCCTCCTTGGTTCAAGTGAGGATTTGGTAATAATGGCGGTACATGTGAAACAGGATTGGAAGAAGAAGCTACCTTTTCTGATAATCCGTCATTCTTGTTGTTCAAGGTTGTGATCAATTGTGTTAATCCTTCAATCGAATTCTTTATTCCATTCAAAATCTCCGCATGTTTATCTGTGTTTTCCGAATTTCGACGAACTGATTCCTCCAACCGTCTCATCTGTTGTGAACGAGTGTTATCTGCCATGGTTCTAGACCTTCCACAGCCGAGAAGCGAAGGCTCTGATACCACTGGTAAGCTTCCTTTATGTATTCGATCCAGAATTGGAATAGAAGCTAGGAGGATGAAATGATGATCTTCATTATTGTTATAGGAATTACAGATTTACAGAGGGAAGGATAGAGAGAGAAGAGGAGACATTGGATAGAAAGAAATGTGAATGAAAGACAGAGAATAACCACTGCGCACTAACCTCCCTTCCCTCCTTTTATACCTGTCCTAACTACTAACAGCTTGTAACAGAAAAACGAAAAGCAGTTACAAGGGAACCAAACTACATTAGAGCCCTTATGTGAATACAGAATTACACATTATGCCCCTAGGCTTATCACAAACAGTAACCGCGTCCTTCACAGATCTTCTCTTCTGTTCTTCTGTACCTCCTCTAGGTATTGAACCACCTAATTCTCATGTGAAGTTCCCAAGAGCTGAATCAACAACCTATGTATTATGCTATGTATAAAGTCAGAAGAATTTTTTGGATTTGAAGAAAAAAAGAAACAACTTTTTTCTGACAATTACATATTTTTTGTTTAGTCAGAAGGGTCCTCCGAATATTTTGGTCTTGGCTTAGTATCAGCTTGGATATTTGTTTTGAATATGACGAGAGAAGAGATGATAGGCTCATTACATTAAAAAACGATAGGGGAATTTGCCAAGAAAGAAATTCAGATGGAATTATAATCAACATTAAAGGATGTAGTTTTGGGGTTGGTTTTGACCTAGTATACGTCATAATTAGGGAATTTCGTATTGACATATAGTTGTCGCCCTTTCAATTAGCTTTCCAACTCAACTTGAATCACCACAATTGGATTAGGGAGAAGAATATGGTCAAAATACCAAAAGAAAGCTTTGTAATGTTTTCCTTCCGAATTGAATTGATGTAGATTTTCTTAAAAGATTGCGAGACCTTCTAGCCCTTATGGGATGTACATCTTTCTTTATTCCTCACTTTGGCCTTATCAACTTGCAACCCATTTAGCCCTTATAGGATTGTACTTTTGTTTTTATTCCTCACTTCGGCCTTATCAATTTGCAACCCGTTTAGCCCTTATAGGATTGTACTTCTGTTTTATTCCTCACTTTGGCCTTTTCAAATTTCAACCCGTTCCGTCTTTGACCTTACACATTCAAATTAAAGCCCAACCGTGCATACGGCTTCGGTGACCTCTGAAGTCAAGTAATATGGGGTGAGAGCTGTGATTTCATTGCACTACTGGTGAAGTCAGTAAGGTTTCCAAGTGGAGTTTGGCTGGAAGGACACTGATTTTTAAAACTTTTTTGGGTAAATGGGAGTTTAATTAACAGAAGATCTAATAACGTGAAGAAAAACCTTCAACTACAAACAATCAGCGAAATAATGCTTAGAGCTGGCAAAGTAGCAAACCAAAGCTAAAAATAAGCCAAAATAGTGAACTAAATCTACTGATGTTTAAAAAACACAGTTGATAATCCGCGGTTTTACTAAATACTAGGGATGGTACCACAAGCGAACACCCAAAGGCAACGAATAAAGGATTCTGTGTCTTTTTAATTTTCGAATTGGAATGTGAATTTTTTGACCTTTGAAGTTTTCATAAGCTAACCATGGATTTAATGAGACATTCTATTTCTTTTTACTTTGTCCATTTTCCTAGAAATCATATTGGCATTTTAGTGAATACTTTGTTATTCTATAGCAGAGAATCATTTAGTTGTTATCAACTTAAATGAACAACAACTGGATAAGAATATGATATCTTTTGTCTATTTAAATAAACTTGATGTTAGCTCTAGCACTTATATTTATTTATTTTTGGATGTAGGTAATGTGGGTAGGGAGGTGTATGTAACTAAAATGGAGAAAAGAGAAGAAAGTCTGAGGGAGTTTTGGCAAAATCACCGAGTTGGTTCTTTAATGTATTTTTTAGTCTTAGAAGGGGCCAGAGACTTTGATTAGGCATGCAAATAGAGCCAAATGATGTCTTTTTATTGTGATGAAAATACAATTGCATTGTCCTTGGTGATGCTAGAGCAAAATAAAAATTTAATAGATGTGTTTCTTCATTCATTGTTAATGCCTTTTCTCTTATGTTTTGTGTATAGCTCTTTGTAATTTGCTAACCTCATAACTTTTTCAAGGTTAGTTTTAATATGATTCCATTTATAAAAACTTCAAATTTATTTGGTGGCTGACAAATAACGAGTTATATGTGCTGCCAATGAATTTTGGTCGGTAGCCTTCTCGGTATTGTCACCTAAAGCCATCGATGGAAAAGACAAAATAAATTCTTAGTTTTTTATGTTTTCTTCTAGGAATATGGAACGGCTAATTAGCCGTCTTTACTTACATGTTAATGGTAATTGCTAATCCAGAAAAGACAAAATGAAGTCTTAGTTTATTTTAAAAAGCAAGTTTAGGAACAAGTCAAGTTTATGTGGAGTAATTGTTGGTTTCTTTGAGGGTGGGTGGTCTCTGGATTGCTATAATCACTAAATAGAAAAGATGGGTTGAGAGAAATCATGATTGAAATGGATTGATTTTCTTCAGCACTTTAATCATCAGTTCTCCCGCCTCCACTAATTCTAATTTGGATCTTGCTAAAGAGGTTAATTCGGATCTATTGAACGAATTGCCAATCAAAAAGGTTTTGAAGTCTTAAAAGAATGCCGGTGATGGTTTGGGTTGGACTTTGTGCTGTTCCATTCCTGTTTTGGTTTAGCAACACTAATTTTTTTTTGGGAGGCAAACAAATCTATTGAAAAGTAACACCCACAGGTATAAGTGAACTTCCATGATGTGTGTTGTTTGTGGATTTTGGATGGTGTATATATATCTCTGGATTTTGGAGTAAAAAGATGGCTTAACTTAAGTTGGCTTAAGTGGATTTTGGATGGTTGCTACTAGCACATTACGATTTTTTACCCCCATAATATTTTTTAAGTTGGCTACGAGCACACTACAATTTTGGATGGATTAATTTAAGATATAGATATATGATTTACATCAATATAAAATATTTGGTTCCTACGATTTTTTATTTATTTTGTTGTTTGGAGACTAAATTTTCACCCCAGCAACTAAGCTACTTAGTACGTGAAATTAGTTTATTTTCAAGAAATCTGCCAAACATGAGCTTGAAGTGAGAACATAAACCGTAACTGCGATTGGAAGAATGTACTTTATTAGAATTCTAATTTTAATTTCGTTGGGAGTGCTATAGGGACGGGTAATACATGATGACATCTATTCATTTATGACGTACGGTACACATCACGTGAAGTGTTCGTTAAATTTTAACATATTTTTAGGGAAACACGGGAGGGACACAGCGGAATCTTGCAAGATTTTTTAATTTCAATCAAGTGCCTTCAGGCACAGGCAATCCGCTAGAATATGTAGCGTTATCTAGATGCACATCCGGTGAACGCACAAGTGTCTTGCTCTCAAGTGATGCATCTAATTTTACGACAAATATCGTGTACCCTGAGGTTTTGTTATAGTGAAAGGTACATTATTTCACCTACGTGTAAATTCATATATACTCATTAATTAGTTTTTTTTTTATTATGGAGAAATTGATCTGTTGCAGGATTGGGATGAAAAATTCTTTGAGATTTGAGAGTAATATGGTGAATACTACTAGGCTACTTCGATGGAAGTATCACAACAAAGTAGTATCAATCACTTTATATATTTTTTTAAAATAGTGGACTTTACTCATTCATTTGTTTTATGAATTTTAAGGTTGTTGTTCATGTTCACAATGCTGCTATTTGGACGAAGTACATATATGTTGATACAAATACTTTTCGAAGGGTGATAAAGCGAAGATTTCAAGAAAGACAACCAGTGAAGAAGACAAATTTTTTTTGAAGATGGATAATCAAGATAGACATTGATGATGACCTTTATTTGGTTACATTTTTTTATGAATTTTAACACTATTAGTTAGGTGTTTTTATCTTATGGTTGAATGTGGATTTTGTCAATGCAATATTATGCATAACATGGATTTAACCTTTTTGATTTAATTCCGTTACGTCGTGCCGTAGGCACGGGTAATACGCTAGTATTTGACGTGTCTTAATGTGGAATACCTATGGGGCAGATATGTTGGCCTTATGCACAGGAATGAGGCCAGTTGTAATGGTGGACTATGGCGGAAAGATGCCTGAACTGCAAGAACACCTATGCGAAGTTCTCAAATTAAGCCAAAAGGTTTGAACACACAAGTGAACTCTGTATAAATTGGTTAAAGCTTTATTGCTTGGTATGTTGTAATATAATCTACTTAGGCATATCCAGGTACGTAAAAGTTGTAATGGTCCCTTTTTCTCTGCCATTACAATATCCCTTTGTGACTTTAGCATAGAGTATGCTATTGGTCCTACAAAGTGTGTTGTCAAATCCGTATGCATCATCATTATAATTCTCTGTTCTTGCTTGTAGAAACCTTACTTACCATCATTCATTTATCTGTCCTCTTTTAAATCTGGACATCATTTAGTTTGCTTTGGTGGATTTTAATGGAGTTACGAGGTCACTGCAGTAACTGCCATACATTCTTCACGGCCCTTCTATTTTTACAGAGTTTCATGTAGGACTATTCTAATCCTTTATAAACTTGTTATTCTTAAATTGTATGTATTCGTAATTGGAATTAGCTTTGTTGTTTACTTCCAGGAGTCATCCGTGTTTGATAATCTGAGAGTCATGGTTATAGAAGACATGATATATTTAATACACGTTCAAGGGCTAGCAGAGTTTGTTAGGTCAAGCTTAAACTTGGAAACCGAATTGCTTTTTGCGGACCTTGAACAGGATCCTCCGAAGGTGGTGGTTCAACAGGCTTTTTTTTTTCAACTTCTTTTCCTTTGTTCAGCTAGTTTTTCCATTTTCTTTTATGCCAACCCTCGTTAGTCATTTCATGTTTTAGATGCTATCGCAATCTGAAGAAGGTGCACTAGTGATGGAGCTCGTATCAGTTCAAAAGTTGTTTTCTTTGATCTTTCCTGTTGGAGTGAACAATGAGCCAATGCCATGTCACA
This sequence comes from Arctostaphylos glauca, assembly GCA_019985065.2. Taxonomy (NCBI): domain Eukaryota; kingdom Viridiplantae; phylum Streptophyta; class Magnoliopsida; order Ericales; family Ericaceae; genus Arctostaphylos; species Arctostaphylos glauca. The sequence continues at coordinate 5,816,405 of JAHSPW020000015.1, forward strand.
CAACAGATTCAATAACCTATGGAAAATTTGCCATAGATGAGCAAGTAATGTCACAGTCTTCTGAATTTATTGATCTCAGCAGCTGCATGCAAGAAACAAATGTCACGGTGCCAACTCTCAATGGGTAGGTGACTCTTCCTTTCACCTTGATATCCTCATGCATTGCTAGTGGTATGTTATATTTGTATGCAGGATGTAGGATGCTGCCCTAGTGTTATTTCCCCTTTCTATAATCTTTTCTTTCTAGCTTCTAGGAAGTTTGAACAATTGGACTAAGGAAAAAATGGGATTCAAGTCAAATTCCCCAACTGGACAGGGGCCACTAGCATGTGCACTGGAGGGGGTCAAATGGCCTCACTGAATTTTTTTTTCCTCACAATTTTGGCCAAAACTTGACCCCATATGAAAAAATCAGTTATCTCAGTCCATATGCAATGAACTGGATAATTTCTTCCCATTAATCAAAGGTACATTAGTGGAGCGTCTCATTAATATATTCCTTCTCAGAGTGCAACAGTTTCAAAACATGAAAGCTCGTTGAACGCAATTATTGAAGTTCATGCATGTACATTTTTTTTTTTTTTTGCGTGAAAATGATTGCATTACCATATGCTGCTGATATTATGAAAAAAATATATGTGCTTTCAGTTTCTTATACCGACTAGGATGTTGTATGTGATTTGTTGAAAATAGATAATGAATTGCATTAATGTAAAAAATTATTTTCCTATTTACATAAATTCTTAGGGTTGCCATTGCTACTTGAAATAGGGTTGATTACATGTTTGACCAATAGAAAATGGTTTCACAAAACGGCATAATTTTCCCGATCTAAATCAAGTAGGTTTCACCTGAAGTAGATTTGGTTTAACCCTTATATTTCATATTAGTAAAAGAAAAACCCGACTTGCTCTGGCATGAAAGTGATCTATCATGGGCAGCGTAGTCGCTTATATTTCTTTTTCTTCTTCCAGGCCAAAAACTTCTTAGAAAGCACTCATGGAGTTATGGAATCTCTGCCCATTTGTTTGGAAGTAGCATCATCTGGAAATTGAGTTTTATGTTGATTCAATAGAGATAGAAGAGATCATCGTTGTAGAAGAGAATTTAGATTGAACTGATGGCTGAAGTGGCTTGAACCCATGTGGGACTACATAGCAAAAGGGGTTTTGCCACAAGACAAGAATGAATGACGGAATTTCACAAGACAAGGAATTAGCTATGCAATCTTGCGAACAGACTGTGTCAAAGAAGTTGATTGATTCCCCCCTCACAGATCGCACGAATTATCTTACGACTAAGGATGGGGATGTTCAATTCGAAAACTTAACTACTTAAAGTACTACCTAGTACAGGAGTCGACACGAAAGAAATTCTGTTTGCTTGCATTACCTTTACAAAATTACTTCATATCCAGTTAAAATGAACACAAAATGACAGTCTTCTTTTTCTTGGTCGATTGTGCATTTCCAAATCTGAGGAACTCATATTTTCTCTGGTGGGCTGCATTTAATGGTTAGCCTTTCTTAGGTCTGACAGTTTGATATTGGATTGGCCTGTGTTTCATAGACATAATCGCTAGTGAATGGATAGATATACAGTTAAACAAGGGTGATATTGAGATACAGGTTGGCACCTTCGAGAAACAATTCAAAACCACGACTGACATATACATCACAAAACGGAAGCCGTTATGCATTGTTTTTGAAGGTCTAATTACTGATTGGACGGATCTTCCTATTTAAATGTACAGCCTGTATTTTGAGTCTTTTGTGGATTCTCATGCAATCACTTCATTGGTGATATGAATGTAAGCATGCTAAAAGACAAGAAGTTAACCAGTAAATCCTTGTAGAACTCAGCATAGACTTCGCCATCTGAATTTTCTTCTTCGGTTCAAGTCACATAGTGGACATCAAATTTGTGCTATACCTTGTTTATTGCACCATGTATGCACTTGGGACAGAAATTTGCGAATACGGTTCCAAATATCAACAAATTGTTTATTCTATGCAGATGTTATGCATGAATCTAGAACGAATGTTAGTGTACGGAAAAAAAAGTTACATATGTGCCATACTTTTTTATTGTAATGAATATGTGATATACCTGTTTATTGTACCCTGCATGCATACGAGCTAGAAATCTACAAATTTTGAGTGCATACAAGGTGAAAATATCCACACTGTGTACTCTATGCAGAAGTTAATTATGAATCTAGTTCACCTAGAATATAAATATATAAACCACGGATACTGTTGGATTTAGATAATTGAGATGCTAAAACATGTGCAGGTTGCAGTTGTACCAATATTTAGATCATGAACTATAAGAGTTGCTCAAGACTGTTATTGTTAAGTGGTTGGCCAGCTATACTTGTAGAATGGTATTGTGACTGAAAAATTTGCAAGCTTTGAAAATAATGGATGTGAATTTGCAAGCTTTGCAGTACCAAAATGTCTTTCTTTGTATTTTGTTGCAGATGGCTTCTTGGTTACCCAGTTGTGTACTTATTCAGCAAGGAGCATATTTCAGATGCTATATACAATCTTTCCACCAAATCTCTTCATCTGTACAAAATTTTAGTCTGCAGGTTTGTTGTTCTTGATTCTTGCCTCTGGGTTTGAGTCAGTAATCACATATAAATTGATGAAAGTCTCACCTATGTTATACGGAGCTTTTGGTATTATGAAAGACCCATGTCGGGACACTTGACAGATGGATAAGGGTTTGGGATCCATGTGCAAGATGTATGTAGGGGGAATATACTATGAACTATGCATAGACCTCCTAAATTCTGCATGAAGTGCCCTTGAGACACCTTGTGATTGCCTTTTATCTCAGCCAAAAAAAGAAAGAAGTTAAGAAGCATGAATATTTTGGCGTGGCCGTGTCCCTGAGATGGAAATTAGATATATCCGACATTACGTATGTACCAACACCAGATAAACGTACTCAAGCCCATGTAACATGGAGAAAGAAAGACGTGCTGAAATGGTACTAATGGGTCTACAGGCCGTCATATCTCCTGGAATCTATAAAATTCTGCTATATTGGTTTGTTGACAGGGTCTTTTTATTCCTTTACCACTGTTATCTTTTAAAAGAGGTAATATGGTTCAAACTTATTTATTCAGTACCACCAATGTTTTTGGATGTAAGAAATGAAATTTTTTAGATGTAGTTTTTGAACACATAAAGTAACTCCAGATAATATGTCAACTATATGTAACTTCCATTGTCTAAGATGGACTTTGTATGGTTGCCTAGCATTCCATGTGTTCTGTTCTAATAGTTCGTTTTTGCGTTAACTTCGTCCTCTTGAAGTTTTGTATTGCTTTAGTTGGCTACGTCACTTATGGATTGTTAGTTCAAAATTTTGCAGGAATGGTACATCCAATAAGGAATGCCGGGATGAGGAACTGATGAGGTGAGATGACTATTATGTTGCATTCTTTTGGATCATATCTTTCTTGTAATACGTACTATAATCAGAAAGAGACTAATTATCTGTGAGCTGATGCCTGAAAGGAGGCTTTAGACTATTATATGTTGTAGTTTAAAGATTGATTAGAAAGGAAAGAAAGGTTAGTAACGTCATCGAGCTTTCCAATGATTTTGTTCTTCTACTTCTTCATTTTGTTTTTTGTTTGACTATAAGATGTTATCTACTTTAGTTTATTTCGTTTTCATTTCACCATGTTTTCCAGTGCTCATCAGTTAATTATCTGGCCTATGACCTAGCCCCCGACTTATTTTATCTATCAATGTCTTACCAATCCTCTTCTCGGTTTTCTTGGTGCCAAAATAATATGTTGGCTTAAAATTGGTTTGGGGGAAACTATGAATTGGATAATGTTATTTGTAGTGACTATGGTAGAAAATTATATATCCATATCCGCGCGCGTGTGTATATAAATACATACGCACGTCCTGTTTGTACCCTTTAATGGGTGTCTGGGTAGGTAGATTAGGTAGACTTAACCTTTAGCATTAGTTGCACAATGTAGCTCCCCAGACCAAACCTACGAACTATAGGTTGGTAGGGTGATATTTTTGACCACAGACAGACCTTCAGTATCAAATGAACATTAAATTTGCAGCTTTATGTTAGATTCAGAGTTCATAGACTTTTACAACTTTATAAACGTGTTTGAAATGTGATATTAATAGTTAATGTTACTATCATGATGATGTGTTGGCACTAGATATGGGTATTGTTAACCTCAATACAAATGCTTGAAACAGTTTCTCAGTGCCTTTTGAATTGAGCTTGGAAGGGAGGAATGAACCGTGGGCCGAATCGTTTCTGGCCCACATGCAGGGAAAGTGGGAAAGATGCAAGCAAGTCTGGGGTTCTCTGCAGATGGAGGTTAGTGGTTGTTACCCACAAGCAATTGTATTGTAGTAGGAACTTACTAAAGATGGAGAAGAAAGAGGAATTGTTGTCCGCAAGGTATTGTACTTTCCTAGGAAACTGCTAAATGGAGAATGAAGATGGCGCTTTTATAAAAAGTTATTGCTACCTTTCGATTGATGTCACTTGTACCAGACTTTTCAGGTCCTCAAAGGAGTTTCGTCTAGAATTGGACAACTAACACGTGTATAACATGTTCAAACAATTGCAGATTTTACAAATTGTGTCCCGACGTTCCATTTGGAGAAACTTCCATTTTTATTACTCATAGGAAAGACTCTCTTTCTGTTGTTTGGGAGTTATTGTTTTTCCATCAGACGTAATCGCAATAGAAAGTGAAGTTGTAGCAGTTATAAAGACGGAATAATGGTGATTCGAGGAAATCGTATCTTTTATAAGACCAAAATGCAAGATTTTCCTTTTACATCGTGCACCATTGGCCATTAGCGATAACTTAGTGTAAGTCGTCGTGGTGCTGGGGTTAGTTTGCCTCGATTTACAGATGCAGTTCAGATGATCCAGACCCTACATGACATAGCTGCAGTACCGATAATGGTCCCATATTTTGATTGTAGGACTGCTAACCATTTGATATTCCATGCTAATAGTGAGCATTGATAATCCAGCAATGGGCGTGCCTCGGTCATTTTAGATACGTTAAAGCCCTCTCGTCATCTGGATTCAATCCCGGGTGAAGCCCCCTCTCCTCCATATTTGGCTACCATGTTTTAACCTAGCAGTGACGAAGTCAAAAATTTACCGTAGACGGGCAATTGTGATTATAATATTGAAATACTGATTTATACCAATGAGATAATATAAAGCATAATATCTATCACGAAGCATAAAAGTTTATAATGTTTGATGGTACAGAAGACTTCTAAGAATAAAGCATGATAGTGTGACTTTCGATTCTGGCAAAAACTATGGCTCTGTGGATATATGCATTACTGTTTGGAAAAATAAAAAACTAAAAGTTAGAAACTTCAACTTGAGATTTAGTAGTAAGATTCCATGAATAATTGAATTATTTTATTTACTGCCTACATGTTTAATCTTCCCAAGAAAGTCATAATCCCTAAGGCTCAGTTTACTTGTTAGTAAAATTATACAAGAAAGTTATTCTCAGAAAAGGTGAAGTGAAGTGAAGTAAAAAAAAAAATATTATTTTCTTGCATGCGTTTATTTAACAAAGAATCTTGTAAAAAAATAAAAATTTATTTATTCATTTACCAGGAAAAAGAACATGAGATTTTATTTTTCTGGATTTAAAGGTTAGTTTTGAATAAAAATTAATTTTGAGATAATAGTAACAAGTCATTATGTTTTTAAAATCTGTCATTTCAACAATCTTGAAACTTTTTTATATAAATCAAAGTGTCGTCATGCAAGTTTAAAATCAGGACGTAAAATATACTTTCATTCAACAAAGTTAAATGAATAACAATATAAACATACAATTTTTATTATACTAACAAAACTAACGCATAAGGACAAGATAAATAAATAGTTTCAAGAAACAAACTACAAAGTTTAAACATACGATAAGTATTTCATAAAGTACTCAAATTGTTGTTGCTCACGTAAATGTTGAAGTACCTCTATAAAAGCCTAATCTGTATCTCGACTGAATATGTCATAAATGCCTTTGCTTTAATTTTATTGTGCAAAAAATTCTCAAAAGCATTAACAACACTATCTTGATTCAACCATTCAATTTCCTCCAAAGACAAACAATATAGAGACATCTACTCAGTCATCAAGTTTTTCCCGTTAGTTTTATATTCATTAAGTGTCTCACATGTCACATCATTCTATTATTTATGTGTTATGCGTAAACTCTAGATATTAGATTTACGTAATTAATAATGGTGACTATTCAAGTCATAATAACTTCCATAATGGAAGGAAGTATAAAAGGATGTGACTTTTGGGAAAGAGTCACATATTGAGATAACTTTCTTGATGGAAGGAAGTATAAAGGGATGCGACTCTTGGAAAAGAGTTTCATATTGGATTGTGACTATTGGAAAATGGTCCATATCTATCTATATAGGTCTGTGATTACCATCAAGTTATCAGATTAACGTAATATAGATTGGACTAAAAATTCTACCCATTACTCTCCGTACAAATCAGTGAGGGTTGTGAGTGTGTTAGATTATTTAGTTTAAGAACAAAGACGGTTTCTGAAATTCTCAACACTTGATTACCATGGCAGAATGTACGTAATTCTTCCAGTATTAAAAGTTTTCATTTATATCTCCCGCATAAGTTTATCAATTGGTATCAGAGCCTACCTTTCTATTGTGGTGTTCGGTGACTGCACTTGTGTCGTCAATTAGTATACGATTTCTTAGATGGTTCATAATAATTGATCGAAGAAAATGTACTATGATTTCGACCTAACAGAATCCAATTCTGTATTTTTAAGAATCACTTTTCTCTCTTCGCTAGAACCCAATTCTCCAACTGTCAATTAAGTCAAACACGTTTTGTTTTTTAAATTGGAAACAATTGAAGTGCAAATGATATTGTAAAATGAGATTGTAAAGATTCCATGTATATAATAAACAACTGAAGTGCAAATTTTTTATTTTATTTATTTAAAGCCATCTTATTCCATGTTTTGACATACAACATGAATGTTTTAAGTTTTTGTGTGCTGTCTGGTGGATTAAAATTGCTATTTATGCATATTAATGGTGTTTATTAAAGTTTGTATTTTGGGCAAATAACTACGATGTGTCATTAAGTTATCTATTTTATTTGCCTTCAATTTTGACTAGTATAAACATAAGGATATGTTTATAGCATAATAGCATAGATTATGCTATATTAGGTGTTCTTTTATTTTAAGAGTAGCCATAGCATATTAAAATAAAGTTTTGGTGATTTTGGTTTGAATCATGCAAGTGTTTTGTCATTTCTACTTTTGCAATTATGTTTTTAGAAATGATTATTGGGCCCCACAGGAAAGTAGTTATTTTGTGTTGCATGATTGGATTAAGGTGGTAAGTTAAACATTAAGTGGTCTAGATATCTTTCACCCACAGGAGAGGTTTTTTTCTTATCTTTGTAACCAGCCCTTTTTATTGTCTTCATTCGATTAATCATATTATCCTTATTAAGTCTCAAGTTAATTGGGGCTGCTGCAAGTGGACGGTGGGATTGGTCCACAAGGACTAGTCTGCATTAAATTGAGAGTACTCGCAAAACCAACCAGATACCTCGGCCATCAAAAAAATAAAAATAAAAGTTGTATTCAATGCATTAAACAAAGTTGTGTAGGCAACTTCTTTAAACCATTTACTGGTCTTGTTTCTTTCGTTGCATTGAAAAACAAGCACTTCAATAAGATATTTATCCATTTCTTGCGTGCACATTGTGTTCTTTTCTTGTTTTCATGTCCGTTTTAACTTGAATCCTCAAATTGCTCCATATTGCTACAAACAAATATCAAATAAAAAACAACTTATAAATACTAAAATTCAAAATAAGATACAAACACATAATTCTAAACAAATTGAATTGGCACACATTAATTTCACACGTTGAAATTTTGCCACATATGATTCATTATTAAAGTTTTAGTCATTTTGTATGCTCTGCCTTCATCATTTCTATCAAACATCTCTAATCCTGTTGCATTGTCAATGTGGAATTCTAGCACTTGTAATTCTTTGTCAACTTCATCTGAAAGAAAATCATTGGGCATTACTCTTCTGATGTGGTTAGCATGATGCAACATGCAATAACCACATTTACTTGTGTTGTCTAAGAATACTCAGGCTCTATCTTCTCTTAAGATTGTAAAACATTTCTTTAGTACTCCAAAAGCATGTTGAATGCAATTTCGGAGGGAAGAGTTTCTATGATTGAATAACTCCTTAGGACTTGCTAGTATTCGCCCTCTAAATCCGTTTAAGTAATATCTTGTACTGCAAAATAGTGTAATGAATTATCTAAGAAGTGGATATCTTGCATCAAATAGATAATAATTTTCTACAAACATAAACGAAGAAAGCGTGATTAAAAAATATATTTGAACATTAAAGCTGCAAACAAGCCAAGGTCAATTACCTTGAGGACATTTAATTTTAAAGAATGACCTCGTCATATATTTCAAATAGGCTTCTTTAAATCAATAAAGTCCAGTATAGTGCTCCCGAACGATAACGATCCTGACCGCCTGACTAACCGATGCTTCCCAATCGCCCTGTGCCCCAACCGGCCTGCTCCCGATCATTATGTTCCCAATCAATACGCTCTCCCTAACATTATATTCTTTCACTACCGTGCCGGACAATATAAGTTTAAAGTTTATACTAGAAGACCGTTAGACTATAAATGACACGATAGGACTAGATATAATTTCAGCTCAAGCGAAATTTGGCTAAACGCATGACACGGCTAAATATAGTGCTTAGGTGATACAAAAGCTTGGGCCTATCACATCTTTTAGTTAAAGTCAAAGCTCGGCTCATGTCGCATCACGGCTACAAGACACGCATAATATTTCCATGGGGAACATAACCCACAACAACTAATCATATATTATTATCAGTGTGTTTACATTCGAGTATCCACGGGACACCTTGAGTATTAATAATCAATCATAGTAAAATTAATTAGAGTAATAATCAGGACAATTCATGCCCGACTAATATTTAAACTAGTTAATGGAAATCACATAATAATAAGATGGTTGTGTAATTTTTTAAAAGATAATAATAATAATATTAGTTAATAAAAAAAAGTATTCTAAAAAATTATAATATATATACGAGTAAAAATATAATCTAAATCAAGTGAGATTAAGAAATTTTTAATAAAATTTACCCAATCTTAATTATTTAAATATAATATGAGGATTTAATGTGCATATAAATTAATAGAGTTTTACCTAAAACTATGAAATTTTAGTACAAAGATATTAATGTAATTCATCTTAAAATGTGGTTGTGAATTAAATAAATTTATACAATTTAGAAATATATTTATAGGATAGAATCTTAGTCTAAGGAAAAAAATAATAAGAATAGTAATAATATTTATAGTGATTAAATTATAATCGATAAAAAGAAATAATAGGTTTACTTATAATTAAATAAATTAGGGAAAATTTGTAATTTAAACATTTTAAGGGTAAAACTATAATTAAATAAAATAAGGACTAATTTGTGATTTTATAAAATAATAGGATTGTAGTGTAATATAATAATTAATAAGATTTTATATTTTAAACTTTGGGTTCAATTAGTAATTTATAAAAATCTAACTTAATCTAATAAATAAACTAATAACTAAGGGGGAAAAGTGTAATTTTTCCCTTCTTTTTAAATTTTCCACCCGTTTCACTTTCCAGAACCTGGTTTTTCCTCCGGCGAGGCTCCGGCCAAGCTCCGGTGGGGCCTCAAAACACTGCGGAAACAGACGAAAATACTCTGAAACATTAAAACGAAGACTCTAGAATAGGAATCTTACATCGGTTCGAAGTTCCGAGACGGTTTCCTCGGGTTTCGAACGCTTTTCGGCTTCCAGCGATATTTTTTTTGTTCGTAAACTCTTCCTTTCCTCCTCTTCTTCTCCTTCTCTCTTCTTGCAGGTACTAGTGTCTAAAAACAGAGGGGGGAAACTCCCTTTATAGGAGAAGGAGGGTGTGAGATGGAGGGTGGTGAGGGTTTTCCGGCAATCCAATGGTGGAGGATGAAATAGCCATGAATGATGGCTTAGTTTGCAAGTGTAGGGGCTGGCGGTGGCAGGACTGATGGGAGAAGGAGGTGACTGGAAGGGGGTGGTGGTTGTCAGGGATAAGGGTGTGTGTGTGCTGACTGTGTGTGTGTGTGTGTGTGTTCTGAGTGTGTTTCTTCCTTTTTTTTCTTTTTTTTTTCTTTTTTCTTATAATAATAATCATATATGCACATAACATATAAATATATTACATATCACATATATACATCAATATATTCGTGTACGCAAACGCAACAAAAATTATACGTGGAGTATATAAAAAAATTTGCTTGAACTATTTATTTACTCGATTAAAATTTTACGGGTCATTACATGCATAACTATCCCAAAACTATTAAGGATCCATTATGGCTTGAATCCTGTACTTAGAAAAGCCTTCAGTTCCAGTGGAAATTTGCTTAGCTAATATATGTAGTTTACTAGTATTCAAATTCCTTCTAAGCATTGACTAGATCTATAACCAAGGATATTAAATTTACCATATTAAAAGTAAGGACAATAGTGACACAGATTTCACACAACAACAAAAATCAGAAAAAATTACATCGACAACATAGTGGTAAGAATAGTGGCGACGGAGAGGTGGGAGGTTGGCTGGATTTATGGGAGTTGAAGAGAGAGAGAGAGAGAGAGAGAGAATAGTGGCGACGGAGAGGTGGGAGGTTGGCTGGATTTATGGGAGTTGAAGAGAGAGAGAGAGAGAGAGAGAGAGAGAGAGAGAGAGAGAGAGAGAGAGAGAGAGAGAGAGAGAGAGAGAGAGAGAGAGAGAGAGAGAGATGTCGATAGGTTCTGTTGGAATGGGTGTTGGTGGTTGAATGAAATAACAAGTCTTCCTCTCAACACTGACCCATGCTCGAAACCCGATTTCATTTAACCCATTTAACCCTTTTTTTAAGTGACTTAATCTCCACCATTGGATCTAATCCAACGGCTAGCATTAGAAGTCCACATGTAGGCTGTGTGCAGGATCCCTTAGGTGAAGCTCACTGGTCTCCCGTAAGATTTGCAATTTGTGGACTTCTGTTGGTGGCTGTTGGATTAGATCCAACGGCATGGAGAGAAAGTGGTGATTTTTTTTTTTAAAAAAATAAGTTGCAGGTTAACAAATATGACTCAAACCTATCTCGGTATTTTGTTGGTGAGACTCTTAAATTTGCCCTTAATAGTTTCAATCTTTCTCTAAACATCAGATTGTGGAACTCTCTCTCCTCAACAGTAGCTTTCCTTAAGTCCGACTCCCACCTTCATCTCGTCGTCGCCGGAGCTCTCTATTCCCACCTTCTTCCTGCTGTCGCCAGAGCCCTCCCGTTCGAGATTCTTGTAGGAGTCAGAGCCCCAAAAGTGCACCTTCTCATTGTCTCCCTCTCAGGTATGGATTGGGATTGTAAGGTTTTAGGGCTTTTTGTAGCTGAAAGTTAGTATTTTGGAATATGTTATAGATGATGCTAAAAGTAAGGATTTTGGGATATCTTAGTGATTGTGTAATTATTAGAAGTACAAAGTTTGCATATCTAGGATTTTAGGGCTTTTTTAGGAAGTCAAAAATTTAATTTCTTATTGTGCATATCTAATGAATTAAGGCTTTTTGGTTAATTTGTTCAAAGTTGTGCATTGATACATATGAATGACAAACCAAGGCTCTTTGTACCCATCTTACAGATTGTGCAATATTTTTTGAATGAAGGAGTATTTTGAAGATATTGGACAATTCTCACCGCAATCGGCTCAACTGTTAGAATCATTTGAATCTAAGGACTTCAACAATTATTCAAATAATGAACCTACGGGCTTACTTATGATGGAGGAGATCCATCACAAAATCAACGAAGATGTAACCAAGACAAGGAAAGGCATTGCTCTTAAAGTTCAACAGTAACAAAATGAAAGGAAGTTGTTGAAACAAGTGAAGAAAGTGATGATGGTGATATGGCACTTGTCGCAAGAGATTTAAAGGAATATCTCAAGAGCAATAATAGAAGGAAGAAAATGATGTTCGCAAAGAAAGAAGGAACAAATGAAGATAGTAGCAAGAAAGTTCATATAATTTTCTTTGAGTGCAAGAAACTGGATCACATCAAATTCGACTACCCCAAGCCAAGAAATACTCAAAGATAGAAAAGAAGAAAGCAATGATGGTTGCATAGGACAATAGTGATGATAGTGAGAGAAAGACATCCATGACATCGCCAATCTTTGCCTAATGGCAAGAGAAGAAGAAGATGCATTTCATGATTTAATCTCATTACAAGATGCATTGGATAAATTGCAAAAGGATTTCCATAAAATTAGTGATAAAAGCTCTCTTCTTAAGAAACTTGCAAAAGATCTTTCAAGAGAAATGAATATCTTAATTGAAAAGAAAAATACTTATGAAGAAGAAAATGAAAATTTGAAAAAGATTTTTGGTAACTTAGAAATTGATTCTTTGGAAGAACAAGTTGATGATTTAAAAAATTCACCTACTAAACTTACAAAAGGAAAAGATGATTTAGATGTTTTATTTGGTAAACACCAATGCTCTTTTCACAAATCCGGGATAGGCTATAATCCAAATAATTAACAAAAGACTTAGAATTTGTTTTTCTTTTTTGAACCACATTCATCTAGTAGCACTCATCTTACTTGTCACTATTATAGAAGAATATGACATATTTCTCATTTATGTCATTTGAAGAAAAATTTATGCTTTGGGAAAGAGTTTTGGGTTTTGAAGAACTGAGTTCTTGGTACTAACATTCATGAACCCAAGGCCATTTTGTAGTTTTGAGCTCTGTCAACTCGACAAGGAGCAGAGAAAGCTGTGAGACAATTGAAGGAGGTAAAATGATGGGCCCGTAACAGTAATGACAAATGGAATTGACAAGGACTCTCAATTCTGGGTTTATTTATATTAATTGTGGAGCGATTACAATAAAAGAAAAGAGTTATAGGAGACAGAGAAGAGAAGAGATGAGGTGAAACTAGGTAGAGAGAGATACAGAAGTAAACTGATCCCCTCTCCGTTCCTCCACCCAACTGCCTTCTATTCTCCCTCCCTTATTCGCATAACAGACGTAACAAACTCCAACAAATTTGACAAAACACACGATGCACCCTTAGCTACCGAAGAGTAGCACATTGACCCCTAAGCTTATCATTACCACCCCCTCAAAAAACAACCTTGTCCTCAAGGTTGGAACTGAGGAAAACGAAGATGCAAATCATACCAAGACTCCCAGGTGGCATCCTCAGGTATGGAATTAGTCCACTGTACCAAGACTAAGGTGTGAGGTCTGTCGTACCTTTTTACAAGTTTCCTGTCCAAAATGGCAAGAGGTTCCAATTGCAGCCAGCCATCGTCTCTAGTAAGGGGTAAAGTTGTCTGTACCACAGCATGGTGACCCATTTTCTTCTTTAACAAAAAGACATGGAATATTGGGTGAATTTTAGAAGAAGTGGGCAAAGCCAACTTGTAAGCGATAGGCCCTACCTTCTCGAGAACCTGGTAAGGGCCAAAATATTTAGGGGCCAACTTGGCATTCCTCTGAAAGGCTACAGTAACTTGCCTAAAGGGTTGGAGCTTAAGAAATACCCAATCCCCAACAAGAAAGTCATGTTCAGTTCTGTGTGCATCAACAAGTTGTTTCATCCTATTCTGAGAAATAGCCAAATGTTGCTTGAGAAGCTTGAGCATGGTTTCCCTATCCTGGAGCATGGCTGCTATGGCAGCCACTGCAGTACCCCCAAGAACATAATGTTTGCAGCTGGGAGGAGATTGACCATAAAGGGCCTCATATGGAGTAACACTAGTGGTAATGTGGAAGGTGGTATTATACCACCATTCAGCCAGAGGGAGCCACTTAGTCCAACCAGTTGGTCTGTCACCAGTGATGCATCTTAGATAACTCTCAAGACACCTATTCACAACCTCAGTTTGCCTATTGGTCTGAGGATGGTAAGCAATACTCAAACACAATTTTGTACCCTGTAGACGAAATAGTTCCTTCCAAAAAGTGTTAGTAAAAATGGGATCTCTGTCAGACACAATGGAATTGGGCATCCCATGCAGTTTAAAAATATAATCGAGGAAAGCCTGGGCCACCGTTATAACAGTGTAAGGGTGTGTCAAGGAAATAAAGTGGGCATACTTACTAAGTCTGTCCACAACCACCAAAATCACATTCTTGTGGGAAGAGATAGGCAAACCTTCAATAAAGTCCATGGATATGTCACTTCATAGCCTTGTTGGTATTGGAAGAGGCTGTAATAACCCTGGAGAAGCCACGGTCTCTGTCTTGTTCCGTTGACAAATGTCACATTCTGCCACTACCTGGAGTACATCTTTCTTCATCCCTTTCCAAAAGAAAGCTTGCTTGAGCCTATGGTAAGTCCTCTGCCCCCCCGAGTGTCCACCAGTGGGACTGGCATGGTGCTCATGAATGAGCTTGAGCCTAAACTGAGCATCATTGCCAACTACCAGACTGGTCTTGTAGTACAACATGTGGTGCTGCCATGAAAAAGGCGGATGGCTATTTGGGTGTTGCCGTAACTCTGCACTAAGTTTTTGCAGCTCAGAATCCTACAACCAATTGGTTTGAAGATCTTGCACCCAATTACACACAACCACTGAAACTGCTGATGAAATTCCCTATTCTTCTTCTTCCCTTGCTCTTGAAAGAGCATCAGCTGCTGCACTTGTCTTCCCTCTCTTATATGTGATTTCATAATCAAAACCCATGGGTTTAGACAACCATTTCTGCTGCATGAGTGTATAAATTTTGCTCCAATAGAAATTTCAGACTTTGGTAATTAGTCTGTATGAGAAAATGTCTACCCTAAAGGTAATGTCGCCACTTGGTTAAAGATGTTACCACAGCCAATAGCTTCTTCTCATAAGTGGATAAACCCAAACTAGTGGGAGATAATGCCTTACTGTAAAAAGCCACTGGCCTTCCCTCTTGCATGAGTACAACGCCTATACCTTTACCAGAAGCATCACATTCCAGGATAAAGGGTTTGGTATAATCTGGCAGAGCTAATACCGGAGTAGTATTCATAACAATCTTGAGTTGAGCAAAAGCCCTTTCAGCTTCCTCATTCCATTTAAAAGAATCTTTTCTAAGTAAAAGATTGAGGGGTTGGCAAATTTTGCCATAATCTCTAATAAATCTCCGATAATAACCCATCAAACCAAGGAAACCCCTTAAAGCTTTGAGAGATTGGGGTATAGGCCACTTAACCATGCTCTCAACTTTTGCAAAGTCAGCAGAAACTCCTTGCTTATCGATTATATGACCTAAATACTCCACCTGCGGCTGCCCAAAGGCACATTTGGACATTTTTGCATATAACTTGTGCTCCCTTAGTTTAGCTAGAACAAGGGATACATGTTGTAGGTGGTCTGTCCAATTTTTACTGTAAATCAATATGCCATCGAAGGAAACCAATATAAATTTTCTCAAGAAAGGCTTAAACACCTCATTCATCAGACTTTGAAATGTGGAGGGGGCATTAGTCAAGCCAAAAGGCATTATCAAAAATTCATAGTGACCCTCATGGGTCCTAAATGCAGTTTTCTCTACATCCCTTGGATGCATCCTAATCTGGTGGTATCCCAACCTAAGATCAAGTTTTGAAAAGAATTAGGCCCCACGTAGTTCATCTAATAGCTCGTCAATAATGGGAATGGGAAATTCATCCTTGATAGTGTCTTTGTTTAACGGCCTGTAATCAATACACATCCTCCAAGTGTTGTCCTTCTTTTTAACCAAAAGGACTGGGGAAGAAAAAGGAGACACACTAGGTCGTATAAACCCTGTATCCAACATTTCCCTTACAATCTTCTCAATCTCGTTTTTCTGAATATAAGGATATCTATAGGGCCTAATGATGGCTGGTTGGGTACCCTTTTTAAGAAGAATTTGATGATCATGTGTCCTAGTAGGGGGTAAGTCCTTAGAGATATTGAACACATCCTCATAATCATTTAAGATTTGCAACATGTTAGGAAGTATTACAGAGGATACTTCTTGTGAAGTGACAGCATGAAGGATGCACAATTGACCCATGACTCTAGCTACCCATTTGTTGAGCATGTGTTGCATCTTCTTGACATCTATGAGTTGCACCCCAGTGACATTTTCCTCCTCTTTTAGCACATGTTTCTTACCATGAGCAGTAAATTCCATCGGTAGCTGCTTGAAATCCATAAGACAGGACCAATAGTTGACAACCACTAAACCCCCAAATTATACGAGTTAATTTAAAAAGTAATTGAATTAATCGTAACTTAGCCATCTTGCCTCCGTGAATCGATACTCGAACTTAACCACTATTCTTTGGAGTAGTAGTTAATTCGAAATTTTTATAAATATATTTTTGACTTGGTACGACACGATCAAATTTTGGCGCCGTTGCCGGGGACAGTTTGCAAGGTTTCATTAATTCGATTGTTTATTATTGTAATTCTTAGTTTAGAACTTTTTAATTTTGTTTGTTAAGTGTAGACAGTTAAAGTACCATTGCAAAGAATTAATCCAGCAGAAACTAGCAGTAAGTTGCTTTGCCCTGAGATAAAGTGATCTCGTTGCTCGCTGTAAGTCTGACTTATTTATTTATTTTTTCTCTTTTTTTTCTTCTTCTTCTTCTTCTTCTTCTTCTTCTTCTTCTTATTATTATTATTGTTGTTGTTGTTGTTGTTGTTGTTGTTGTTGTTGTTGTTGTTGTTGTTGTTGTTGTTGTTGTTGTTGTTGTTGTTGTTGTTGTTGTTGTTGTTGTTGTTGTTGTTGTTGTTGTTGTTGTTGTTGTTGTTGTTGTTGTTGTTGTTGTTGTTGTTGTTGTTGTTGTTGTTGTTGTTGTTGTTGTTGTTGTTGTTGTTGTTGTTGTTGTTGTTGTTGTTGTTGTTGTTGTTGTTGTTGTTGTTGTTGTTGTTGTTGTTGTTGTTGTTGTTGTTGTTGTTGTTGTTGTTGTTGTTGTTGTTGTTGTTGTTGTTGTTGTTGTTGTTGTTGTTGTTGTTGTTGTTGTTGTTGTTGTTGTTGTTGTTATTTATTTATTTTTTCTATTTTTTTAAGTACTTATTATTGTTTATGTTTGGTCGTCAGTCTCTAGATCCCGAATTACTCCCTCTTAATTTAGATTTGGAAAGGAGAAGTAAAACCCTACGAGAGACTAACTTAGTTACAATGGTAGACCAGGAGGAAAACAATCAGGTGGGACACCCAAACCCACCTCTTGCCAACCCGCCTCTAGCCCTTCTTCACACACATTTTGTGCCATCCACCTACGATTCACCATCATGCATAGTCCTGCCACAAATTGCAGCCAACCACTACGAAATTAAAATAAGTATGCTTCAAGTATTACCTACATTTAATGGGATGGCTAAGGACCCATACCAACACATCAAATTAATTTTTTGACTATAAGCTCCACACTTCAAATTAATAATTTTCCAAAAGAGGCACTTAGGTTGATCTTATTCCCATTCTCATTCTAAGGGCATGCCAAACATTGGCTTAGCACATTGCCTTCCAACTCGATTACTAGTTGGGAGGAATTGCAGACTGCATTTAAAAAAAAATATTTTTCTATTGGCAAAACTGTTCAGCATCGACATGAAATTACCTCTTTCAAACAAACTGACAATGAGCCTTTTCATGAGGCTTGGGAGCGGTATGGAAATTTACTTCGTAAGTGTCCACACCATAACATTGCTCAGTGGTAATTAGTGCAATGTTTCAATGATGGCATGGATGCACATGCAGGATGATGGTTGATGCCTCATGTGGAGGATCATTATTGAACAAAGATGAAAGGTAGGCATGGGAGCTTTTTGAGACCATGAGTGATACCTCGCAACATCATGCCTCCTTTCGTCGAAATGATAGGTCCACCACCACTGGTTCTTCAAAGCCGCGAGGTGTACGAGGTTAACCCCTCTAATGACCTCATTCTTAAAGTGGATACACTATCTGAGAAGCTTGACAAGGTTCTCAAGATGGGCTCGACTCCTGCTCCGCCTTCTACTCTTCTAGAGGCCTGCTCTTTATGTGCTAGTCCAGCTCATTATATTACCGACTGTCTGGCTCCCATCAATGTCCTGAATTTGTGAAAAGAGCAAATTTATGCTGCTCAAAGGTATGCCATTAACCAAGGCTTCTTTAGACCGGGTATTGATCTCTTTTCTAATACTTACAATCTGGGATGGAAGAATCACTCTAACGTCTCATGGCGATCGCAGTCACAGGGCAATGTTGTTGCCTGACCGACCGGCAAAAGAGCGTCGTTGAGGCGCCGGTCTGAGTCAACGTTTATTAATTTATAAAAACTGGACTTTCTCTTAAGTGTGAAAAAGAGTATAGCGGAGAGTCCGGAGTATCGATCCACGGGAAACACAGGAACTAAAAATATGAACGTGCAAAATTTAAGATAGCGTTTCGGACGCCAACCTCTTAGTTTGGGAGATGATTTTTTATATTGCTAAGGACTAAAAATAAAAATGACTAACAAAGGATTTTAAACTTGGACGGAAAAAATAGGCTTGGTCTTTAGAATCGGCTTATCCTAAACTTCCATTAGCTAATATCTTCATCTTTTATAACTCAATCTATTTTCCCGTAAGAGATTATAGATCGAAAAATGTGTTTCCGGATTGATTTAAGTTCAATGGCAAAAAGCCCAAAATCAGGAGGACATCGATTTAAGCATTAGATATACCAACCTCTAAGATGGCGATACCTAATAAAAAACTTAACACTTCTGTTTTGTTTCTAAAATAAGAACTTTGAATCAATCCATTAACAAGCTTAAAAATCAGTTTAGAGAAGATATTTTCTAACTTAGGTCATTGGATAAGTTTCATCCTCGGACCTAGCCTAAAATGACTTAGCTAATCATATTTATGAAATAAACGACTTATATATATTGTGGCTACTTCTACCCCTTCTATATCTTGAAAAGACTTAAAAACTAACAAGAAATACAGAAAATAAGATTAGAACAACAACTTTTAATTATGAACTTACCTTAAAAACAAGCCGGTAAACAATCTTTTGGTTGTCGAAACCCAGAAACGCAACCCCAAAGATGATCAACTAGCTATACTATTAAAAGAAAATAAAAGTAAACAAAAACTTTCTGAAAATTTGGATCAAAACTTAGAAATATTGAAGAACACCAAGAACAAATGAAGAACAAGTGAAGAAATAAAAACAAGACTTGTATTAAAACTTAAATGGTATTTTCTATCTATCTCTCCTTCCTTCCTTTTTTTTTTTCTTACAAACACTCTCTTATATAGGCAAGAGAAAGCACTCTAAACATCCTAAAAAATCTGGCACATTAAATTACATTGGTCAAAATAAAACAAAATGTTACAAAAGTCCACAAAGATAGGTTGAATTAATAGAAGTTGTTGGCCATATTTTTTTGACCAACTTGGATAGCCTCCATAGCTCTCTTCATCAATGTAGTATCTAACATCTCCAATTTGAAGAACTTGATTTCAATAAATAAATTGGGAGAAACACTAATTTCCGTGAACAGCGTCAGATTCGGACCAGTTCTGTTCCATTGCATTGTTAACCCACTTAAATGCCATTTCAAACTTTGTACTCTTCACAAGAAATGATCCCAACGTCCCAAGGTACCACTCTGTTGATTTTGGTGAATTTTGGACTTGAGTTGGTATTTTTTCCGCATTTATTTCTATCGAGGCAAATTCTGAAAAATCTGTCAAGCTCCTTGTTTTGCAACTAGAATTTTTATTTCTTTTTCAGGCTTCTGTTTTTCCTTCCCGAACTTCTATTCACTTCATTTTTGGCCTTGATCAATTCTTGAACTTGCTTTAGGACCTTGGGATTGTAATGGCATTTGGAGACGCTTTTAATTCTCAAAAACCTGCAATGGGACAAATACAACCTTTCGTGCAATATCAAGTATAAACATGAATTTATGCATTCACGTATACTATTTTGGACATATTAAGCTAGATACACATGTAATTACGTAGACTCATCACACCCCCCAACTTGAAGGTTGCTAGTCCCTAGCAATTAAAACTTAAAAATAAAAATAAAAAAAAATAATTTTTCCTATAAACACAAGTTACAAAACATATGCTCACCTAAATAATACAAGAGTATAGTGCAACTTTTATAAATGTGCTAACATCACCTCATTCACACTAATTTCATGAACAAAACTGAACAAACTCTAGTTATTGAATGTGAAAGAGTAATGAAAAATCAAAATGAGCCTCGATTTCAAATCTCACCAGCTAATCTCACTCACAATTAATATCGCTCTTATTCTGAGGCAAAAGTAACATATCCCATGAAAAAGCGCAACAAACATGCGATAGAAGGGGAACAAAGACTATGCATTCAATAAATTCAGCGCTAAATCAAACCAAACTTGGTACTTATACAAGAAGAAATTTAAATAAGAATATGTTAATATTCAAATTGTCATCCAACATCTTTCTATGCATTTAAAATGGAATCAGTGAAGTACATAGGGATCAACAAGGACTTCATAAGCTTATAATGACCATGGGTTTTGAAAGGAGGGTATACGAAATTAGTGCCGACTTATATTAGCTGTGGAATTTTTACTCGATAGCCGGCACTTCATCCTAACTACCCAACAATATCTTCATGTAATAACAACATCCTTTTTTATGGGAGCATGAAATGAAGTAAGAGGATTGGGTATGATATTTCTAATGTCAAGGAACCTCTTTTTTTTTTTTTTGGACCGGTCAAACACAATATAAGCACCAGTCGATCATGCTTGCGACATCTCTTATTTGGTTTCTCAAAATGGATCGACTGATTCAATGAAACCTTAACGATTGGTTTCAATAAACCTCTACACTTTTGAATTTCTTTTCAACACGAATTGACCGGTTCCATCCAATCAATCGGTTAGTTACCCATGACTTTTGCATTTTATGAGTTTTGGGCATAACCGGTTAATTTTTTTTTCTTTTTGTACTTTTTTTTTCTTTCTTTTTTTTCAACATATTCACCCAACACACTTCACGGCAAAATTAGGCTCATGCCCACACATCATTATTTTTAACATCCTCATGTCATCCGGTTCCCTATGGTTTTCACAAGAAATGATTTGGACTTGGCTCGAATTTGAAGGACTAGGGGACTCGTATGTGGTTTAATCAAAGAAATATGGCCTTGTATCATTTTCCAAGTACAACATGGATTCCATAATAATACATATAAGATAGCAACATGAATTAGAATATGACATTTATTTGAACAAGAAATGAAAAGTCATGGGATATGGCAAATAAATCTCCACCCTATGTGATTATTCTTCTCAAACACAAACTCTGACTACAAGTTGTAGACCGGACTGGCAAAGTGTGTGTCGTTAGGGTGCCGGCCTCGAGGTCAGTGGTTTAATTTCATAAAACAGGACTTTTCCTCAAAATATGTAAAATGAGTATAATGGATAGTCCGGAGTATCGATCCACAGGGAAACGAACGTTGGATTTAAAGAATTCGCAAATTGGTGTTTTCGACGTTTCGGACGTCAACCTCAAATTTGTTTGGGGATTTTGTTAACAATTATACTACTAAAAGACGGAAAAACTAGATTAAGGAGTGGGGTTAAGTCCTAAGGTTTGGTCTATTCCAATTCTTCCGTCGGTCTATCTCTTCTCCTTATAACTCAATATATCTCCCGTGTCGGGTTTTAGATCGGAAAATACTTCGATGAAAATCAGGATTTTACTTCACAAAATGGTTTGATGGATCCTTTCAAGTTCAAGAAAATAGGATTAAAAGATGAAGGACATCGATTCAAGTATTAGATATACCAACTCTAAGGATGGCTATAACTAAGCAAGAACTTAACACTTCATTTTTGTTTCAGTATGTAAAACTTAGAAAGATCCATCAATGACATTAATACATATGGAGAAGATTTAGACCAACATGGTTTTGAAATAGACTTCACATTTAGACTTAACCCATACTAATTTAGCTACTCATATTAATCATGAACATGATATAAGTAAAGGAAAACATGATAAAACAAACTTATCTAAGGACAATAAGAAAGATTTAATCAAAATTATACTAGAAAACACTAAGAACAATCAGGTTTTAAGGTAAGAAAAATACTAAAATGGAACTATATGAGTGAAACTTACCCAAAACTTAAATGATTCCTAGAGAGTACAAGGATCTTCAAGCATAAAACAATAAAGATTAACAAACTTACTTTAAAACTTGAAGAACAATGAAGAACAAATATAAAAGGCAAAAAGGGAGGCAAGAAAAGCTCTCAAGAAGTTAATAATCTGGTATGTCTAAGTGTAATATGATGTGTGTGTGTGTGCATTTGCCAAGGAAATAACAACCTACAAAATATCTTAATTAATCTAGGTGAAGTTACCACTCTACCCTCCATAAGGGCATATAAGAAGCTTCTTATTCTATTTGGTAGGCTAAAAGTTTTCTTGTCCCCTGATTTGACACAAAATTTGATGTAAAGTGGTCCCCAAGGAATCAGCCGGAATTGGGTCTCTATCGATAGGAGAATCTCTCTATCGATAGAGAAGTCCTCTGGTATTCATTTATCAAGCCTTCTATCGATAGGAGTGAGTCTCTATCGATAGGGAAGTCTTCTGGTCTTCTTTGATTAAGCCTTCTATCGAAAGGAGTGAGTCTCTATCGATAGGGAAGTCTTCTGATCTTCTTTGATTAAGCCTTCTATCGATAGGAATGGGTCTCTATCAATAGAGAAGTCTATTTCTTCAGTAAGAATTGCCCTTCTATCGATAGAAGGGGTTCTCTATCGATAGAGAAGTGCACTGTCCAATTTTAAACTTTTGTCTCTATTGATAGGCATCAATAGGCAATTCTTCTATGGATAGAGAGAGTCTCTATTGATAGGACTCCACTCTCTATTAATAGAGAATGAGTCTGTCTTCAATTTTTGTAGCTTCTTTCTTCTTTCGTTCCGGCTTCTCTTTTATCATTCACGGACCTTCCATTTGCACTTTTATCAATGTCGTAAATGGACCTGAGGCCTTTTAGTCGTAATGAAGCCTTTGGACATGCTTTTAGTGCTCGAAAACCTGAAATGGAACAAAGACAACTATGCGTGCAATATTAACTAGAACAATAAATTTACCTACGCATAAATGCCAAAATGAGTACATTGAGCCACGTTATTATGCAATATAGTGTGCTCATCACACCCCCCAACTTGAAGGTTGCTAGTCCCTAGCAACGCATCACACTAACAACAAAAAGACAGTTTATTTCCCATGCAAGTTTAATTATCAACCATGCTTGATTCATAGTTTTCCATGTGTACTAGGCGCATTTCGCAAGAATGAGCAATGTAAACACACACAACCATTCATGAACTATAACGAACAAGTGAGTTTGGAAATCTATTAAGCAATGTTAACCAAAGCGAGCCTTGATTCCAAATCTCTCAGTTTGCCCTCAAAACGAATTGTGCACTTCATGACCTGAACTTTGCATCCCTAACTTGCGCGAATATACACACCGAAGATGTGGCTATGCATTCAAGGAATAAGCGCAATCACAATGAAAGTAATCTGGTATGTGTTGATGGAACATAGCAATGTGATATAGGAATGCCAAGTGCTAGAAACATGTAACAACTCAAACATGCATCAAGATAGAATCCAAAACCTAAGTAGAATCTACTAGGACTTGAAAGCTTATAACATTCATGGGTTTATAGCAAAATGGAATACAAAATTTGACACCGGCTAATATGTGGCTTGGTTTTCTACCCCTTGCCGGCGTAATGACAACCCAAATGTGCACCTGGTGCACACTTCATAGAAAGCATAAATAAAATGACTCAAAACTTACTCGACTCAAAGATAACTCAAATTAGACAACACCGACTCAATCCTACAACTACTGCATACTACTACCTCTCCATCATTAAAGGTCTATTAGTCACTCTCCTCCTTCCCAACAATATCATCGCTACCGGCCTGAGCTTTATCTCCCACGTCCTCTTTCTCCTCGCTCTCATCCTCGGAGATGCACGGACGTCTTATATGAGCTGCCACGTGGTTCATGGTTAATTTTTCTCCTCAATATCTTCTATTGTGTCCTCATAATTTTCCTCTATGATCTCTTGATCTCTATCAGCCGACAAAAGATCTTCTTCAATATTTTGAACATTTTTTCTTTGAAGGATTTCGGAGTCGGAGAGAGAGGGAATTGCGATTTTTTTTTTTTGAAAGGGAGAGTGAAAGTCAGGCTTGAAAAATGAAAGGACATCATTTGGTTTTCTGCGATTTGAGAATTTCTTTTCGAAAACCAATCTCTCTATGGATTGAGAAATAGTCTCTATTGACAGAGAAATAGTCTCTATCAATAGAAAAATGAACTGTCCAACTTTTGCATTTTCTCTATCAATAGGAAAGTCTCCTCTATCAATAGAGAAGTGAACTGTCTGAATTTTCTTCTTTTGCCCAACTTCTTCATCTTTTTGACCCCTCTTCTTTCCATCACCCATCCAAACACTCTCATAACACCTCATAACACCTCCCAACATCCGGTTTCCTAATTGTTTCATGAAAATTGGATGACTCGGACTGGGTTCAAAATTTGGATCATGGGACACTTGTGTGGTTCAATCATGCAAAGATAGCCTAATTTCCTTTTCTCCGTACATAATGGATTCCAAATTGATGCATGCAAGATGTTAAGCATGAAATGAGCATGGTATGGATTTCATATGAAGATTGAGTGCGGGATGCTTTTCAAATTAAATCTCCACTCTATATGATCAAATTACCCAATTACACACTTAGCTCAAAGTGTTCCAAATAGTTCATGTTTATGTGTGTGAATTGACTTTGTTGCTCAATGACAAATACATCGCATGCATGCCTCTTGTACATATCCAAATTATCAAGCATAGGTTTCAACTCTACTTTCATGGGAAATGGAACAACAATTGAAAAAAATGGGACTAAAATGACTCAATTAACACTAAAATTGGACTAACCCCTCCCCCCAACTTGAAAATTGCATTGTCCTCAATGCAAGAAGACAACGCACCATTAAGCATAAAAGAGGGACGAACATACCTGCGAGGTGGAATGTCAACCACCATATACCTCGACCAAGTTTGAGGATTTCTCGTCACGTGCACTGTTTGTCATTGGGAGGGCTTCCAAGGTGTACTCTTTCGGCTCCAACTTGTGGACCATAGCTAGTCACATAGGATCATCGCCGGAGCTTTGTTGGACTAACAACCGTAGCACATAGCTACACCCATGACTTTGGGCTCTTGAATGCCGCAATCACCCCATACTTAGACCCAAACTACCAAGGCTGATGTGGTAGCGTGTACACCTTGCGAAGACTGAACCACCAACTACCTACTAAGAGCAAACATGACTTCATGAGACACAAATTTCATTAGCGGGTTAGTCCAAAAATGACAATAATAAAAGAAAGCAATAAATCCACCAACTTCTTCACGCGAAGGACACGAGTACTATTTTTCTTCCTTGTCGAAGGCTGTGTTTCCCTATTGTTGGAAGGACAGTATGCGTGGGGTTCAACAATATCTTGAGAAGCAGCGCCATCATCTAATAGGCTACCACTCCCTTTGGAGGGGGGTCCCCCAAATTCCTTACCCCTTCATTCCGCTTTGAAGCAATCTCCACGGAACTTGACACTAAAGTCGAAAGGGTTCAGACAGATTTCTCATTGTCCACGCGCCTGCCGTCAGACCCAACATCAAGGTACTACATACGTAGCTTGACAAGGTGGCTATACCAGACTGTCGGATGCCGTTCGAGCACGGCAAACACTGGAGGTATCACATACTCCATGGATTTATAGTCTCCTAGACTTCAAATAAAGCTCACGGACCCAAAGGATTGAGGTCCACATGGTTGACATTGGACCCATCATAAACCGGGTCTCTCAATTCCTCAACGGATTCCTCAAGATCAAATTTTTCAATGTAAGGCTTTAACCGGTGACCATTCACCTTAAAAGTTGTTCCATTCTTGGGGTTCTCAAGTTCAACCGCTCCATGAGTGGAGACGGTTTTCACAATGTAGGGACCTCCCCACCGGGATCGCAATTTACCCAGAAATAAATGCAACCTCGAGTTGTACAATAAGACCTTTTGGCCCGGGGTGAATGTTTTCCGGACAATGTTCTTGTCGTGAAAGGCCTTAACCTTACACTTGTAGATGTGGGCATTGTCATACGCATCCCGGCGTATTTCTTCAAGCTCATCCAATTGGAGCTTGCGGTGGGCACCGGCTTCGGGCATCCGATAGTTTAACTGTTTGATAGCCCAAAAAGCATTGTGCTCCATTTCCACCGGTAAGTGGCAAGCTTTGCCATATACCAAGCAGTAGGGAGACATGCCCAACACGGTTTTATAAGCAGTACGGTAAGCCCACAAAGCATCAATGAGTCTTAGAGACCAATCTTTGCGATTCGGGTTCACCGTTTTTTATAAGATGTGCTTGATTTCACGGTTGGCCAATTCAGCTTGGCCATTGGTCTGTGGGTGGTAGGCAGTGGACACTTTGTGGTTTACCCCATATTTCTTGACTAAGGCTTCCATAGGGCGATTGCAGAAGTGTGTGCCTTGATCACTAATAAGGGCTTTAGGCATCCCAAACCGGGAGAAGATATTCTCTTTAAGGAAACGGACCACAACAGAGTGGTCATTGGTTCGGGTTGGAATGGCTTCCACCCACTTGGACACGTAATCCACGGCTAACAGAATGTAGAGATTCCCAAAAGAATTGGGAAAAGGACCCATGAAATCGATGCCCCAACAATCGAAAACTTCAATGATTAAGATGGGTTGGAGGGGCATCATGTTACGCCGTGATAAGGCACCTAACTCTTGACAGCGTGGGCAAGCCTTGCAGAATTCAAAGGCATCCTTGAAGATGTGAGGCCAATAGAAGCCACACTGCAAAATTTTAGCACCTGTCTTCTTTGAGGAAAAATGCCCGCCATATGCCTCGGTGTGGCAGAAGGTCAAGATTGACTTTTGTTCATCATCGGGCACACACCGCCAGACAATCTGGTCCGGGCAAAATTTAAAGAGATAGGGATCATCGAAGACGAATCTCCTCACCTCAGCCAGAAATTTTCTCCTATCTTGAGGGGTCCAATGTGAGGGGAGTTGTCCCGTGGCCAAGTAATTGGCAATATCAGCATACCACGGGCAACTTGAAATGGCCAAGAGTTGCTCATCAGGAAAGGAGTCGGGAATGGGTATGTTAGAGGTATGATCCTCAAACTCGAGGCGAGACAAATGGTCCGCCACGACATTCTCAACCCCCTTTTTATCTTTGATGGTCAAGTCAAACTCTTGTAGGAGTAATACCCACCTAATTAGCCGAGCTTTAGCATCAGGCTTGGTCATGAGGTATTTGAGAGCTGCATGGTCGGTGTAGACTATTATAGGTGATCCGATGAGATAGGATCGAAACTTGTCTAAAGCGAAGACAACCGCCAACAACTCTTTCTCGGTGGTTGTGTAATTCATTTGAGCATCGTTCAAGGTCTTGCTCGCATAAGAGATTACACAAGGAACTTTGTCTCTCCGTTGGCGAAGCACAGCGCCTATAGCATAGTCACTAGCATCGCACATGAGCTCAAAGGGCAGGTTCCAATCGGGTGATCGCACAATTGGAGGAGTAGTGAGACTGATTTTTAGTTGTGAAAAAGCCTCCTCGCAATCTTGTGTCCACTCGAAAGGTGTGTTCTTCGTAAGTAAACGACACAACGGACGAGATATGGCGCTAAAGTTTTGAATAAAGCGCCGATAGAATCCAGCGTGTCCAAGGAAAGAACGGATATCCTTGACACACTTAGGGGTCGGTAACTTAGAGATGAGCTCTATTTTTGATTGATCCACCTCAATCCCCCTCGAAGAAATGATGTGACCGAGGACAATACCGTGAGTGACCATGAAATGGCACTTCTCCCAATTTAGAACCAAATTTTTCTCCTCACATCATACTAGTACCCTCTCAAGATTCTCCAAGCAAGACTCAAAGGAGTCCCCGAACACAGAAAAATCATCCATGAACACCTCTACAATTTTCTCAATCATGTCGCTAAAGATGCCCGTCATACACCGAGAGAAGGTGCCAGGGGCATTGCAAAGCCCGAAGGGCATGCGACGATATGCGAAGGTGCCGAATGGACAAGTGAAAGTTGTCTTTTCTTGGTCTTCCAGAGAGACCTCTATCTGATTATAACCTGAATATCCGTCTAGGACATGCTTTTAGTGCTCGAAAACCTGAAATGGAACAAAGACAACTATGCGTGCAATATTAACTAGAACAATAAATTTACCTACGCATAAATACCAAAATGAGTACATTGAGCCACGTTATTATGCAATATAGTGCGCTCATCAGTTGTTCAACATAGTTCATGCTTATGTAAATGAGGTGAGTTAGCATTTATTCAATCTAAAAAGATGCATAACTCTTGCTACTTTACGACACCTTGAGCATATGCAAAGTAACTTACGACTTAAAGGCAAATTATACAAAGAAAAATCTAATAAAAATAACAAATAAACAAAACAACTTAAGAAAATAAACACAAACATAATACATAGAAAATCAGAAACATACATAATTAAGTTGTTACATCGAGCACGAAGAACAACCGTTTATTGAAATCTTAAAACAGATACACTATATGTCCCTACATAATGCGGGGAAACATAGAACGATAAACAGTAACAAAAAAAATTGTAAGGACTACATACATAACATTTACTATAATCAACTTCTGCAAGTTCGTTATGACGCCATCTCTCTCTATTTGGTTTACCAACCTGGTTAACTCTGCCATTATTGCAAGGCACAAACACAGGTAATAAATGTCGCGCAAAGTTTGGTCCTCGAAATAAAGATTAATACAAATCATGTTCGGATGGGTAAGAGAGACGGTGGGAGGCGGTGAGGGGCGGCAGTAGAGAGAGAGAGAGAGATCGGTGAAAGAAGAAAGAGGCAGTGGGAGGTAGTGAGAGGCGGTGAGGGACGAAGAGAAGAGAAAGAGAGAGAGAAAGGGAGAACGGCGGATGAAAAAGAGAAGAGAAAAGAGGGTTTAAATAGAAAATTTTTAGGATTTTTATTTTTTATTTTTTTTATTTTTTTTATTTTTTTATTTTTACGATTTTACAATACAACCTCTCCCCCTAACTTAAAATTTGCATTGTCCTCAATGCATGAAGACAACATATTCTAAAGCACAAAAGAGAGATGATCATACTTGCAGGGTGGAATGTCAACCACCATATACCTCGACCAAGTTTGAGGATTTCTCGTTACTTGCTCTTTTCATCATTTGAAGGGCTCCCAAGGTACACTCCTTCGGCTCCAACCCGTGGAACCACAGCTAGTCACATAGGATCATTACTGAAATTTTATTGGCCTTACAACCGTAACACATAGTTACACCCATGCCTTGAGCTCCTGAATGCCGCACTCACCCCAGCTTAGATCCAAACTACCAAGGCTGATGTGGTAGCGTGTATACCTTGCAAAGACTTAACAACCAACTACCTACTAAGAGCAAAAATAACTCCACATGGGAACAAAAACAGATTAGCAGGTTAGCCAAAGAAATGCATAATCCAAAAAGGAACGAAAAAAATACTAATATACCCACCACTTCCTTCACGCAGAAGATACGAGTCCTACTTTTCTTCCTTGTCGAAGGCTGTGTTTCCCTATTGTTGGAAGGACAGTATGCGTGGGGTTCAACAATATCTTGAGAAGTAGCGCCATCATCTAATAGGCTACCACTCCCTTTGGAGGGGGACCCCCCAAATTCTTTACCCCCCATTCCGCTTTGAAGCAATCTCCACGGAACTTGACATTAAAGCCGAAAGGTTCAGACAGATTTCTCATTGTCCACGAGCCTGCCGTCAGACCCAACCTCAAGGTACTACATACGTAGCTTGACAAGGTGGCTATACCAGACCATCAGATGCCGCTCGAGCACGAAAAACACTGGAGATATCTCAAACTCCATGGATTTATAGTCTCCTAGACTTCATGTAAGCTCACAAATTCGAATATTTTGGATCAGCCAAATCTTCAATGGATTCCTCACGATCGAAGTTTTCAAAGAAGGGTTTCAGGCATTGGCCATTCACTTTGAAACAAGTTCCATTATTGGTGTGCTCAATCTCAACCGCTCCATGGGGGAAGACGGTTTTCACAAAATATGGACCCGTCCATCGGGATCTTAGTTTTCCAGGAAAAAGATGAAGCCTGGAATTATACAGTAATACTTTCTGACCTGGGACAAATGTCTTGCGCACAATATTCTTATCATGAAAGGCTTTGATTTTAGACTTGTAAATATGAGCATTATCATACGCGTCCCTTCGAATTTCTTCAAGCTCATCTAATTAGAGCTTCCTATGGACACCGGCTTCGGGCATGCGAAAGTTCAACTGTTTGATTGCCCAATAAGCCTTGTGTTCCATTTCCACTGGTAAGTGGCAAGCCTTGCCATATACCAAGCGATAAGGCGACATGCCCAAAATAGTCTTATAAGCGGTACGGTAGGCCCATAACGCGTCGATCAGTCGAAGAGACCAATCCTTGCGGTTAGGGTTCACTGTTTTTTCAAGTATCTGCTTAATTTCACGATTGGCCAACTCAGCTTGGCCATTGGTTTGTGGATGGTAGGCAGTGGACACTTTGTGATTGACTCCATACTTTTTCATTAAGGCTTCCATTGGCCGGTTGCAAAAGTGTTTACCTTGGTCACTAATCAGTGCTTTAGGCATCCCAAACCTTGTAAAAATGTGTTCTTTGAGAAATTTGACCACGACAGAGTGATCATTAGTGCGAGTGGGGATAGCCTCAACCCATTTGGATACATAATCCACAGCCAAAAGGATGTATATGTGCCCACACGAGATTGGAAAGGGGCCCATAAAGTCAATGCCCCAACAATCAAATACCTCAATAACCAGAATGGGCTGAAGAGGCATCATGTTCCGACGAGAAAGGGCACCTAACTGTTGGCATCTAGGACAAGCCTTGCAAAATTCAAAGGCGTCCTGAAAAAGATGAGGCCAATAAAAACCACATTGTAGTATTTTTGCAGCGGTTTTTTTGGAAGAGAAATGGCCTCCACATGCTTCAGTGTGGCAAAAAGTCAAAATTTGATTTTGCTCATCATCAGGAACACACCGCCGGATAATCTGATCCGGACAAAATTTGAATAGATAAGGATCATCGAAGACGAATCTCCTCACCTCAGCTAAGAACTTTCTCCTATCTTGAGGAGTCCAGTGTTTAGGAAGTTGCCCAGTGGATAAGTAATTGACAATATCAGCATACCATGGACAAGTAGATACAACAAATAGTTGCTCATCTGGAAAGGAATCAGGAATTGGAAGACTAGTTGTATGATCCTCAAAATCGAGGCGCGACAAGTGATCCGCAACCACATTCTCAACCCCCTTCTTATCTTTAATGGTCAAATCAAACTCTTGCAAAAGAAGAATCCACCGGATAAGACGCGCCTTAGCGTCTTGCTTAGTTAGAAGATATTTTAGAACTGCATGGTCAGTATAGACTACAATTGGCGACCCAATGAGATAGGATCGAAACTTGTCAAGTGCAAAGACAACCGCTAACAACTCTTTCTCAGTGGTAGTATAGTTCATTTGGGCATCATTTAGAGTCTTGCTCGCGTAGGAAATCACATGGGGAACTTTATCCCGCCGTTGGCCAAGCACAGCGCCTACAACATAGTCGCTGGCATCACACATGAGTTCAAAAGGTAGGCTCCAATCAGGTGATTGCATGATGGGAGGAGTAGTGAGACTAATTTTGAGTTTAGAGAAAGCCTCCTCACAATCTTGCGTCCACTCAAAAGGTGCATCTTTGGTTAGTAACCGACACAACGGACGTGATATGGCACTGAAGTTCTGAATGAAACGTCTATAAAAACCAGCGTGCCCAAGGAAAGAACGAATATCCTTGACACATTTTGGGGTAGGTAGCTTCGAGATAAGCTCAACTTTGGCTTTATCGACCTCTATCCCCTGAGAAGACACAATATGACCGAGCACAATGCCATGAGTAACCATGAAATGACATTTTTCCCAATTGAGAACTAGGTTTTTCTCTTCACACCGCACCAAAACCCGTTCAAGGTTCTCTAAACATGACTCAAAAGAGTTGCCAAAGACAGAAAAGTCATCCATGAACACCTCCACAATCTTTTCGATCATGTCGCTAAAGATTCCCGTCATACACCGAGAGAAGGTGCCAGGAGCGTTGCAGAGCCCAAAGGGCATGCGACGATATGCGAAAGTGCCAAACGGACACGTGAAAGTAGTCTTTTCTTGGTCTTCCAGAGAGACCTCAATTTGATTGTATCCAGAGGAGCCATCAAGGAAACAATAAAAGGAATGACCAGCTACCCTATCCAACATCTGGTCGATAAACGGGAGTGAAAAGTGATCTTTCCGAGTACAGGAATTGAGTTTCCTATAATCGATGCATACTCGCCAACCGGTGACCACTCGAGTAGGGATTAACTCCCCACTTTCATTGGAAATCACAGTTACACCGGATTTTTTAGGAACCACTTGGATGGGGCTGACCCATTTACTATCGGCAATTGGATAGATGATGCCAACATCCAGTAATTTCAAAACCTCGTCTCGCACCACAACTCTCATAATAGGATTTAAGCGACGTTGTGGTTGGCGAGACGGCTTGATATCATCCTCTAGGTATATACAGTGAGTACACAATAAGGGACTAATCCCTTGGATGTCTGCAATGGTCCAACCTATGGCCTTTTGATGAGCCTTTAGAGCTTTCAAGAGTGCAATTTCCTGATGATCTTCAAGACTTGAAGAGATCACAACTGGAAAGGTTTCAGAATCACCTAGGAAGGCATACTTCAAACTTTGAGGGACCTGCCCAAACTTTGAGGGACCCCACATTTAAGGATAAGGTGTTAAAAGCAATTGAAGGCATGAGTGACACTCAACAGCAAGTGCGCTCCAACACTCAGTCTATTGCCCAACTTGCGACCCAAGTGGGTCAAGTCGCTAATGCATTAAACTGTAGGGAAGAAGATAGGTTGCCTAGTCAGACTGTCAACAACCCTAGAGGGCAACACCAAGTTGAGGGTAGTCAAGGGACTGATAATTTTCTTGAGGTGAATGCATTATTGTCCCTTCGTAATAAGAGAGTGGTCAAGACTAGACCTGAGCAAGAAAAGAGCAAAGAGCACTTGGCTCCCTCCATCCCACCTGATTCTGGGGTGGAGAGTTCTCATAGTAAGGAGGATACCCCTCTAATTACTTTGTCAAAAATCACTTCTACATCACCAAGCTCCAAGGCACCACACTATGTGCCTAAAGCCCCATTCCCGTCATGTTTAAATGGACCATCCCCCTTTCCCAGAAAGGGAGCATCTACGGAAGAGACACTTGAAATCTTCAAGCAAGTTAAAATCAATATTCCTCTCCTCGATGCCATCAAATAAGTCCCAAGCTACGCTAAATTTCTTAAGGATCTCTGCACTCAAAAGCGTAAGTCTCGGACAAATGTGTCCAAAAAGGTCCTTCTTACTGAGCAAGTAAGCTCTGTTTTTCAATCTGAAGCTCCCCCTAAGTTACAAGATCCAGGCACTCCTAGATCTAGGAGCGAGTGTCAATTTGATCCCTTACTCAGTATATGAACAATTGGGACTTGGAGAGTTGAAACCCACGTCAGTCACCTTACAATTAGCAAATAGATCCATAAAGGTACCATGTGGTATAGTGGAGGATGTTCTAGTCAAGGTTAATAATTTTTACTTTCCTGCTGACTTTATAGTATTTGACACAGAACCAGTGCAAACTCTTAGGAAGCAAACTCTAGTTATACTTAGCCGTCCATTCTTGGCGATGGCCAATGTGAATATTCATGTGAGGAGTGGGGAGATGGAGGTTACTTTTGGGAACATGACACTCAAGCTAAATGTTTATAGTCCCACAAAGTACCCCAAAGTGGAAGACGACTGCTTTGCAATCGATGTCATCGAAGACGTCGTTGAGGAGGCCTTGCCCTACATTTTGACCGAGGATCCATTAGCTGCATGTTTGGCCCACTTTGGATATGAAGAGTATGATATCGATCAATCCATTGAAGAGGTGAATCTATTACTCGATAGTTCACCTCCAAAGTGGACAGCCTAGTTTGAGTCTCTACCCTCACTGTCAAGTGAGACTACCCCTCCATCTATCGAAGTTCCCCCCAAGCTTGAGTTGAAGCCACTCCCGGCCAATCTCAAGTATGTGTTTTTGAGAAGTAATGACACCCTTCTGGTTATCATCGAGTCCAACCTTTCTGATATGCAAGAAGGCCAACTTGTTGAGGTGCTTAAGAAGTACAAGGACGCAATAGGGTGGTCTGTAGCTGATTTGAAGGGTATTGATCCCTCCGTGTGCATGCATCGCATAAATTGCGAAGAAAATGCTAAGCCTTCACGAGAGATGCAACAAAGGTTGAACCCTAATATGAAAGAAGTGGTGATGAAGGAGGTGGTAAAGCTTCTCGATGCAGGTATCATATACCCCATCGCTGGTAGCAAGTGGGTGAGTCCTACTCAAGTGGTGCCTAAGAAGTCAGGCATCACTGTTGTTGAAAATGAGAAAGGTGAGCTAGTCCCCACGCGCCTAACCACTGGGTGGTGTGTTTGCATTGACTACCAGAAGCTCAACGCCATGACTAGGAAAGATCACTTTCCACTACTCTTTATTGATCAAATCCTAGAACGGCTTGTAGGCTAGAGCTATTATTGTTTTCTGGATGGCTATTCCGCATACAATCAAGTGCCTGTTGATCTAGTTGACCAAGAAAAAACAACCTTCACCTGTCCTTTTGGCACTTTTGCATACCGGCGTATGCCATTCAGTTTGTGTAATGCACCTACTACCTTTCAACGGTGTATGATGTCTATTTTTTCCGACGTGGTGGAAAAGTTTATTGAGGTCTTCATGGACGATTTTTCCGTCTTTGGGAAATCCTTTGATACTTGTCTCCACAACTTGAGCAAGGTGCTTGAGCGCTGTATCAAGAAGAGTTTGGTACTAAATTGGGAGAAGACCCATTTCATGGTTCAAGAAGGAATAGTATTGGGACATGTGGTGTCTAAGAGGGGGATCGAAGTTGATAGAGCTAAAGTTGACTTAATTTCACGACTTCCTCCTCCCTCGTTGGTTAAGCAAATTCGGTCGTTCTTTGGACACGCGGGTTTTTATCGCCGCTTCATTTGAGACTTTAGCAAGATTGCTAAGCCCTTGTGCGATCTCCTCGCCAGGGATGTGCATTTCGTATTCGATGAAGCATGCACGAGAGCCTTCGTTACTCTTAGGGATGCCCTGTCCTCTGCACCTATTATGCAGTCTCCTGATTGGTCAGTGCCATTTGAGATTATGTGTGATGCATCCGATTATGCAGTTGTTGCAGTTCTTGGCCAAAAGGTTGGCAAATTTTCTCATGCCATATACTACGCGAGCAAGACCCTCTCCGGTGCTCAATTGAACTATACCACTACAGAGAAGGAATTACTCGTAGGCGTATTTGCCCTCGACAAATTTCGATCATACCTCCTTGGATCTAAGGTTATTGTATATTCTGATCACGCCGCCTTACGACACTTGCTTTCTAAGAAAGATGCAAAGCCTAGGTTAATCTGTTGGATTCTGTTACTACAAGAATTCGACTTTAAAATTCGAGACAAGAAAGGTTCCCAGAATTCTGTAGCCGACCACTTGTCAAGGATCATAGTTGACTCCTCTTGTGACACCTTACCTCTGCATGACTCATTCCCCAATGAGCAACTTTTTGCAATGTCGCATGCCTGACCTCCCTGGTATGCACATATAGTGAATTATTTGGCAACTGGCGCCATCCCCTCGAATTGGTCCAAAGTGGATAAAGACCGATTTTTCTCACAAATAGGACATTACCTTTGGGAGGATCCGGAGCTCTTTAAGTATTGCGCGGACCAAGTGATACGGCGATGTGTCCCTGTGTGTGAGTATCATAGTATTCTGACATTTTATCATACTCTAGATTGTGGGGGGCACTTTAGTGGGCAAAAGCCGCCAAGGTATTACAAAGTGGCTTCTATTGGCCAACTTTGTTTAAAGATGCCCACGAGTTTTGCAAGACATGTCTTCGGTACCAACGCTCCAGAAACATGTCTCGTCGAGACATGATGCCAATGTCCCCAATTTTAGTGGTCGAGATATTCGATGTCTGAGGGATAGATTTTATGGGACCGTTTCCAAATTCGTTCGACAACGCGTATATTTTAGTGGCAGTTGATTATGTCTCAAAATGGGTAGAGGTGTTGGCTTCCAAAACGAATGACCACAAGGTGGTGGTCAAGTTCCTTAAGAGTAACATCTTCAGTCATTTTGGTTGTCCGAGAGTGATTATTAGTGATGAGGGCACCCACTTTTTGCAATAAGCACTTCGTGACCCTAGTACGTAAGTATTCCATCACGCACAAGGTGGCAAACACCTTATCATCCTCAAACTAGTGGCCAGGTTGAAGTCTCAAATAGGGAGATTAAGAAGATACTAGATAGAACGGTGGGTACCACCCGTAAAGATTGGTCAACCCAACTAGACGATGCGTTGTGCGCCTACCGCACCGCTTATAAGACCCCGTTGGCATGTCTCCTTACCGGTTAGTTTTTGGTAAGGCATGCCACTTACTGGTAGAGTTGGAACATAGGGCATTGTGGGCCATAAAGAAGTTTAACTTTGATGTGGCCGCTGCCGGGTCTCATCGTCGGCTCCAACTCAGTGAGCTAGAAGAGTTGCGGAATGACGCATACGAGAGTGCACGAATCTACAAGGATAGGACCAAAGCATTTCATGACAAGCATATAGTTTGCAAGTCCTTTGAGCCTAACCAAAAGGTGTGGCTTTTCAATTCTCGTTTGCGTCTATTTCCTGGTAAGTTACAATCGAGGTGGGATGGTCCATTCATCGTACTTAAAGTCTTTTCTTATGGAGCAGTTGAAATAAAAAATCCACAAGATGGTATAGTGTCTAAGGTCAATGGTCAGCGTTTGAAACCATATGTGGAAGAAATTGCCAATGAAGAGATTATTGAAGAGATTGACTTAGTGGATTCGGTTTATTCGGATAATTGATCATACATGCAGTCAAATTTAATATTTTTGTACTTATTTATTTATTTTATATTTTATTTTATTTTTCTCTATTTCCTATATTTTGTGTCTTGCGGACTAACACTTGCAGGTTGCCTCGTTCACGTTGGGGGGTTTCGTCCCCCATCTTTTGCTATCTTGTGTAGTTCATCGTCTAAGGTGCTTTGCTTCCCCTCTTTTACTTTTCCTGTCGTATCTTTTAGTGTTCATATTTTCAATAAGGACATTGAATAGTTTAAGTTGGGGGGGTGGAATTCCTGAATCCCTTTCTTTTTTTGGGTTAAAAATTTAAAAAAATTAAAAATTTGAAAAAAAATCAAACAAAAATATAAATATTGTGATTCTTTCTACATTAAACCTGAAACTTGTGAGACTTCTCTAGATTGATTGAGTTTGAGATGTGATAATATTGCTCGATATCATTGTGGCATTGTAGTTCTTTTTGCTAATCTATCATAAGAACTTTGTCTTGGCACTTACCTTTAGCACTTCTTGCACTTCACGTTCACTTGGGTTTTGGTCACTTGTGAGTTGCAGTTAAATTATTCTTAATGGCTAGATTAGTGGAGACTTATGCCCATGTGAGTTTTGAGCCTTATTTTTCTTGGAGTGGTGTCACATAAACTCTTGTATGTCATAAAAAAGAATAATTTCGTTGAACTCATTATTTTTGTTGTCAAGTATTGGGACTTAATGCAATAACTCTTACTTTTCTCTTGGTATGTGGACTTGCAAGGTTGTGTCGCCCCTAGGAGATGATTATAGGCCATTTTTTGATGATTTGAGCCAGTTCGTTCCTTTCTTTCATAGACTTATCCTTTAGTAGCCCAATTGTGCCTCTTACGTGATACCCTTTTTATTGTTAAGCTCCACTTTCTACATTGTGTCTTGAGAAGGAATAACGAATCATGTGCAAGCAAATTATTGAAAAAAAATAGAATGGAGTGAAGGAATAGAGAGATGATTGATTGTGATTTCTCCTTGTTGAGAAAGAAAAAAAAAGTGTTACAAAAAAATAAGAAAATAAAATTATATGTAAAGGAGGACAGCAAATTGTTCATCAAAGAAAGAAGTTGGGTGTATCGGTGGATGTGTGGAAAAATAAAAAAGAGAGATGTGGCAAAGAAAAAAAAATTGATTGAAAAAATATAAGAAAATGGCGTACATTGATAAAATTTGTCCTGTTTGATTTGATTGTATCCTATTATCGGACACTTGCTATGTTTGACCCTAACCGTGATATATATTCCCTTACTCAACATTATAACCGGAATTGAAGTCCTATTTGATCTTAGGGGCGACAGGATTGTGGATTGACGGATAGAGAGAGTTCCCAATACTTGGCATTTCATTCATGAGATTATATGTCCAATTTATAAAGCATTCTTTTCGTGTTGTTGTGTGCGGACTATTTTGCTTCCATTTACATAACTTCTAACCGCACGCGTGAGAGTACATAATATGCACCTTGTTTCGAGTGAATTTATTTGTTGAGTGCATGACCCGGTGAGAATTGAAGTCAAAACTCAGTCTGAAGAGAGCTTTTAGTTGTTTTTCACTTGTAACTGATGCCCTTGTTCACACACGCTGAGTTTAGGTGCCATCGCTTATTTCTATATTTTATAGCATCTAGAACTGTGTGTGCTTTGTATGTTGCTGCAATGCTTCATATTTTTTGCTTGAGATGTTGATGAGTAGAATTGTAAGTCTTTAGATTTTATGTGGGAAGGATTCCCTTGTGTTTTGTGGGTTATCACTGTTGAAAGTCCTCACGAGACTTCACTCGTCCGACCGAGTCCGCTTGGGGGTTTAAAAGACTTATCTCTTTGATTAATTTTTATTATTTTTATTTGTTTCGTTTTGCTAGGGACTAGCAAAATATAAGTTAAAGGGTGTGATAAGCGCGTAAATCTTTGTTAAAGTTCGTTTCAATATTACTACTTAGTATAATGCTATATTTTTATGTTGCAGGTATTTGGAGTTTCCATTACAAAAAGTATTTGTAAAATCAACTTATAATCAGTGTCGGAGTAAGGCTCGTGATCAAATTAATTTACAGAGTGGGCCCAAGTTACTTAAAGCTTTGGAATGAAATATATATATATATATATATATATATGGGGGAAGCTCAAGGGACCAATATTTTTTAGACCAATATTAGACCAACACCTAAACCCTTCATTCCCGATTAAATTTTGATGATCGGAACCGTTCAATGTGTTTAAAACATGTTTTTAAAGGTACCCGCAAGAAATCAGCTCAAAATATTACCGGAAAGGGCTCGATCCAAACAGTGGTTTAAATTGCTGACAGGAATTGTTTTATGAACCAATATTTGGATTAAGCATTTCTCGATAATATTTTGAGCTGATTTCTTGCGGGTACCCTTAAAAACATGTTTTAAACACATTGAACGGTTCGGATCGTTAAAATTTAATCGGGAACAAAGAGTTTAGACGTTGGTCTAATATTGGTCTAAAAAAGTGTTGGTTCATATAGCCTTTCCCTATATATATATATATGTATATATATATATGTATATATATATATATATGTGTATGTATATATATATATATATATATATGTGTGTATGTATGTATGTATATCACATAAGATCCAAGAGTCCTTCTCCTGTGGTGATTACTAGATGGGTATTAAAAAGTTAAAGAAAACTAGAGTCCTAGAGGTAGTCTGAGAAAGTTAAAGAAAATAAATATAGAGTGGGGCCACACTTGACCTAGACATGGCCTATAAATACAAACTAAAAGGGTTACCTAAAAGGATCAGAAAAACAGATAGGACGGAAAGTACTTTTTGGGGAGGCAACATCCTGGAGGCTTGACAATAATATACATACGACGGAGAACAAGAGCAAGGAACGCAAATCACAAAGTATTGCTGTGCGGCATCATCATCAATATGCATCACAATTCGAAGACAATTTATTGGGATTAAATCGTAATGTCCGGCTAAATCTTTTATCTAAGGGAAGATGAAGCACCGAGTCAAGTAATTTTGTGCGTGTTTATATTTAAATTTTTCTTATTCGGATCGATTGATTAATTAAAATATATTTTTATTGCGCGTGATTGAGATTGATTTACTTTTTCCAATTTATTGAGTATTTGTGTGTGTACTCTCAAATACCTAATTAATCAATAGTTTTCTTTGTTCGTGCTTGGGTAACTGAGATATATTATCCTCGTAAGACAAAGCGTGCCACTAAACAGTCCGTGAAAGAGACGAATTGTACTAGCGAGACAATTTGTGCTATGAGATAATATATGCTTGTTAACAACTCGATTATTTTCTTGGCATATGTGATTCGAATAGAAAATTTAACATATACATCGTTGAGTTACGCGGTTGGAGTGGATTCAAAATCCTAGACTTTTTCTCATTAATTTTCACTCTATTTAATTATTTTGCTCTCTTTAGTTCAATTATTTTTCAATCCAAACAATCAGACCAAATTCTTTTTCAATCGAGTTAATTTAAAAAGTAATTGAATTAATCGTAACTTAGCCATCTTGTCTCCGTGGATCGGTACTCGGACTTAACCAGTATTCTTTGGAGTAGTAGTTAATTCGAAGTTTTTATAAATATATTTTTAACTCGGTACGACACAATCAATAACCCACAATTCTTAACCATAGCCTTGCTACCTATCTTGGTACCATCTGCTATAGTCATTGTGAGAGGACTTGTGTCTTGAATAATTGCTCCAGTCCTCTTAGCCACTTTGGGGTCCAAGAAATTGCGAGTGCTTCCTGAATCAATCAAGATGTGCACCTCCCATTTTTTGATGTACCCTTTAATCTTCATAGTCCTGTAACATTGGATTCCAGATAAGGCATGCACAGATATCTGAAATTCCTCCTGACCTTCTTCTTGATGTAGTTCCTGCTGGGCTTCCTCAAAGGAATCCTCCTCCTCCTCTTCTGCATCAATCATGAAGAGTTGCCTTTTCTTACAAATGTGTCCTCTAAAAAACTTTTCATCACAACCAAAACACAATCCTTTGGCCCTCTTGTCATCAAAATCTTTTTGAGTTAACTTCTTGATAGGCCCTCCTGATTCTAGAGTCCTAGTACTAGGACTAACTTTGGTAAGTTTGGGTGGTGTGGACTAATGAGGGACGAATGGTTTTTGGTACACCCTACCTTTCTTGGCCAGGGCTTCCAAGGTTTCTTCTTGCAACCGTGCTAAATCCATGGCTTGAGAGATGGATTTGGATTGGAACATCTGTATGCTCGCCTTAACTTCCTCTCTTAACCCACTCACAAAACAGCTAATGAAGAAAGTCTCATTTAATCTAGTAGTTTTGGTGGCCATTTCCTCAAACTTATCTTGATATAATCTCATAGTACTCTAGTGTCTCAATTTGGTTAATTGTCCCACTACATCTTCGTAGACATTATTCCCAAAGCGCTGGAGCAAAACTCCAGAAAAAGTCTGTCCAAGTGCGAAGGGTCTGAGACTTCTCATACCATCAGAACCAATTCATAGCTCTATCCTCTAAGTGTAGGGAGGCTAATCGTACCTTTTGTGTTTCATCCACACCATTGATTTCAAAGAATTTCTCACACTTATATATCGAAGGTTCAGGTTCCTCACCAAAAAATTTGGGAAAATCAAGTTTTGGTTGAAAACCCCGCACTTGTCCATAATTCAGAGATGGATTTGGCAGTAATGGTGGGGAATTAGACGAGTTGGGTATAGAAGTCGATGTTATCTTTTTAGACAACTGCTCATACTTCAGATTTAGGGTTGAGATCAATTGTGTAATTCCATTCATAGAATTCGTGATTCCTTCCATGGTGTTTGCCTGACGCTCTGTAGTTTCGGTTAGTCTTCGAATTGAATCATCTAAGCGCTTGATTTCCTAGTAGCAATTATTTTCTGTAATGGTCGATCTTCGTCACCCAAGGATCGTTAACTCTAATACCACTG
The DNA here is from genome assembly GCA_019985065.2 of Arctostaphylos glauca. Taxonomy (NCBI): domain Eukaryota; kingdom Viridiplantae; phylum Streptophyta; class Magnoliopsida; order Ericales; family Ericaceae; genus Arctostaphylos; species Arctostaphylos glauca. Next base: position 5,858,759 of record JAHSPW020000015.1, read on the forward strand.
ATAGGCTCGTAACAATAAAGACAAATGGAATTGACAAGGACTCTGAATTCTGGGTTTATTTATATTGATTGTGGAGCGACTTCAATAAAAGAAAAGAGTTATCTCTATTTTCTCTCTATCTCTTCACCATTTGTCTACGCTAAATCCTAAATCTATCTCTCATATTTCTCTCTTTCTACACACACTCTCTCTCCCCCCTTTCTCACTCCCCTAAATCTATCTCTCTCACCTCTCTTTTTCTTCTCTTCTCTCTCTAGATCTCTCTCTCTCCCCCCCTTTCTCCCTATCCAAAATCTAATATCTTAAACCTTAAATATATTTTCAAGTTATCTCTTTATTCACTCTCTCTACTTCTCCTCTTTTTCTCTCCTCTCCCTCTCTATTCTAAATTCTAAAGTCCAAAACTTATATCTCTCGTGCTCCCATCTCTCTTTTTCTCTACCCTCTCTTTGATTTCTCTCCCTCCTTTCTCTTTTCCTTCTTCTCTCTCTCTCCCATTCCCTTTTTCTCTATCTAAAATATGTTTAAAACTCTAAATTTATCTCAAATCTATCTCTTTCTTAACTCTCTCTACCTCTCCCTCTCTCTCTCTCTCTTCTATTAGTATCTATTTGTAGTTGTACCAATTGAACACACGTATATGCACATTTATATATATAATACCCTTATATATAGGGGAGGGGATATTATATATATATATATATGTATATATATGTATGTATGTATGTATATAATATATATTTTTTGCAACAAAATTTATCTTTATGTTAGCAATGAAATTATATTTGTTGTCTTCAAATAGGTACTTTTGGCGAGAAAAATAATAGTTCCTCACTAAAAATATGTCGTTCAGTGACAAAATTTTATTTTCCTCGCCAAACGTATAAATTGGGCGAGAAAATATTATTTTTCTTTTAGCTATTTGGAGAAAAAAAAAAGATAATTTGTTGTCAAATATATCTATTTGGCAAGAAAATATATTTTTCCTTGTCTAAGATCAGAATTTACTAATAAAAAGGCACTAATCACAATATTCAAGGCCGTAACTACATAATTTAATCGAAATTATTAATGGTTGTTTATTTTGTTCCTGTTCTTCATTTTTTTCTTTTTCAATTCAAGGGGGTGCGGTCAGCTTTGTTTACTATTCTTTTGCACTTATTTTTTCATCACGCATTAAATTCGTGAAGCATGAACAAAATACATGAGCAATTTGCGGTCAAAATGTCAACCATAGATAAACCCTGAAAAAGGGGTACAAATAAAACAATAAAGTCCTAAGCCCTACGAACCATAAATACAAAGACGACAAGAAAATAAACGACTATAAAGACCACACCTCTATGTTTGAGAGAATTTAGGTTTGTTTTAGAGTTACTTCTCTTTAGAACTACGCAATGCAGGCACATCTTGGGATTTAAATCATAGTTCAAATAGAAAAACTACACAAAAAAGAAATGCAGAGACAAGGAAAAAGGAAGGGAGACAGCAACCTATTTGGCGAGGAAACATACATATTTTTTCTCGCCAAATAGGTACTTTTGGCAGAAAATTTTTCTCATCAAAGTACTTATTTGGCGAGGAAAATAACATATTTTTCTCACAAAATAGGTACTTTTGGCAAGAAAAATAACATATTTTTTCTTGCAAAATAGGTAATTCTTCTCTCCAGAAGTACCCATTTGACGAGGAAAAATATGTTTCCTCGCCAAATGTACATATTTGGCAAGGAAAATAATTTTTTCACAATTGTGTTAAAAACAGCGACAAATTTATTTTTCGTTGCCATATATACCCATTTGGTGACAAAATTAAATTTCGTTTTCCACTTTTGTCGCCATATATGATTTTTGTCATAGTGATTTACTGTCTTGTAGATCACAAATTTTAAAGAAGAAAGAGAACATTATTCCTGCTGGTTATTGAGGTATTGATTATTCCCATCGGGTTGAGAAAATCATCCACCTACAATATTGCTCTTTAATCATATATCACCTATCCATTTTTAAAAAATTGCCGTCCAAATTCTACGTAAAGGTAAGTGTAAGGTAAACCCGGCGGTCTACCTTTACTCAAATCCCCCATCCGCGCCTCCCTTAATCAATATAATTAGAGGTTGAGCACACATTCCACGTGTGCACGTGTGTGGTCGAATATGTGAAATGTGTGAGTGAAATATGAAAGTGATGTGCAAAAATAAAATGTGAAAATGAGATAGTTAAGCCAAATAATTTTACCAATTTTCTCTAACAGTAGTTTATAATACAATAGTAATTGTTAAAACTAATATTTTGTCGGGTAATTTTCAAAAGTACTTTTTTTGCAAAACTTAATTTTTTATTCACACCAAAAGAGTTCTCATGTTTCATATTAGAATAGATGGTGTGTGTGAGCATGTAAGCACGCAAGTGTGTGTGAGAGAGAGAGAGAGAGTGCAACAACTGGAAAACAAGAAGAAACTTTAAATAACACGCCAGTTCAATTCTTGGCTTATTACAAGCATAGGGCAAAAAAGAAAGCAATGAAAAATCGAGAAAAAATAAAGCATTGGGGGGGGGGGGGGGGGGGGGTGGTTGGGTTTAGGGATATATATTTACTCTTTTATTTCCCATTGACAAGGTGGAGGACATCAGATTCAGTAGGGAGAGCGGGAATGGCTCCTTTCTTGGTCGTGGTGATGGCTCCACATGCATTTGCAAATTTAAGCACTACTTTCAACTTTGCTTCATCCTGCAAAATTAGTCCACATCTCAATATATACATGCGTTTATAAAATGTTTGACCGCAAGGTCTTGTTTGGACAGTTGATTTGCTGAAGGAGGAAAAAAAGAAAAAAAAAAGGCTTAAAATGTTCACAACTTCCAACATTTCACCTACTTTTTTCCCTTTATTTCACTTCTCTCCTCAAAAAATCGTTCAGAGCAAGAAAAAACAATCACAAAAACAAAATATGGCATGGTACATACTTCAAGAACCGATCGGTCTTGGACGATCTTGGTTAAGAGAGCCCCAACAAATGAATCACCGGCACCGGTTGTATCCACTGCTTTGACTTGAAATCCATCCACAGTACCCCGAAAATTCTATGTTGCAATCAAAAAAAAAATTCAGTTACGTATTGAAAACAAACTCAATCATAACTATTTCCTGTCCATGGGGCGCTACAAAAGCTAAGTGTTTCATTGAATTTATTCATTAGGAAATTTCCAGAAGCTAATTTTCCTGATAGATCTATTATTTCCATTAATTTTAGGTCTAGCAGTTCCCCTTTGAGTAAAACACACAAGGCACTAAGAATAATTAATATCATTGCAAGTCAATAGATTGATTAAAATCAATAGATAACATTGGTGACTTTGTAAATCCAAAAGAAATTCCCCATAAAGGGTGAAGTGACTATTAAGTAGTCTTGGGGTACCGACAACTAGTGTCAACACATTTTATTGTTGCACATTTATGTGAAGTTGATATATTTCATTAGTACTAATTAAGCTTCACGTTAAGTATATTATAAATGGGTATATAAAAAGCAAATAAAGCACCACAGTCCCTTTCATCATGCCAAATTTAGTGGGGTTTAGCTGGAAGTGGAGAGAGTGGATCACTTTACAAGTAAACTTTTTTTTTTTTTTTTTAATGCAAACTAGATCTTAAGTGATCCTTCAAATGAATTAGAGGGTCCACCTCAAAAATAAATACAATTTTATAAAGGATAAAATAATTTAAGCAACTTTAAAAACTGTTCCAGGATAAATAATTAATGATGCTTTTCTGTAGTCCTTTTTTGAAAAAGACATTGTGCAGTCATCATTTTTGACTTGATTTCATGTCTACTTTAATGATCACAACAATTTTTTTACCTCGTTGAGATATTAATTGAATACCGATTAAAACGTAATCAGAATGTATTATCTTACAAAAATAAGTGCAGCCGCACCGAATCAAACTCGTCAAACTAATTATTATAAGGACAAACACAGTCAAATCATGTATTAATTGTTATCAGTTGATATGATTTTCAATATTACTCATGTTCTGTAAAAAATAAACGGTTTTGATCATCTAAAGTTATATCCATTAAGAAAAGAGGTGTTGCTGAGTTACCTTAGTATAGTATCTACAACCCTTTTCACCAAGAGTGACCAGAAGGAGCTTCAAATTGTCATGCCAAAGGGACAAAGCAGATTCATCGTCAATCTTATCACTCCCAGTGAGGAATTCAAGCTCATTGTCGCTGACCTTGATCACCTCTGCCTTGTTCCAAATGCTCATTATCTGCTTCCGAGCCTCCTCTGCTGAAGGCCACAGAGGTAGCCTCAGGTTGGGATCGTAAGAGAGCAAGGCGCCGGCTTGCTTAGCCACCTCCATCGCCTTTAAGTGAGCCGATCTACAGGGCTCCACGATCAAGCTTATTGAACCATAGTGGAAAACACTGGCCTGTATTAACACAAATACATAATAAAAACAAACCTCAATAAACATCCTACAACCAACTTACTCGTCATAGTTTAACTAAACCATCCAATTATTTATGAAAAATACTAACCACCGCATATTAGGTGATAGATAATATATAAAAAGTGTATAGATATTCGTAAACATGCATTGATATCCGTAAAATGTGTATTAATATTTGTATTTGTTTGGCATTTTGTGTATATTATCAACCGCTCACTACGCGGTGATTATATTTATCAACTACGTACGCAAAGGAGGTCCGTGTAATAATGCAATTTTTTTTGGAATAATCGTTCGGTAATCGATGTGTCCTTATCGATTTTAATTGTTCAATACATTTTTTGCTGAGAAAAAAAGTCCTATATGTTTTTACTGTTCTTGCTTGTTTTTGCTAACAGTTGGTCAAAATTGGTGATCACCATTCGATAGGTAGGTGTATAAAGTTGTTCCCAACACAACCGGTCAAAAGGAAAGTGAACCCACTTGGGTGTTAGGCAGCTCGAATGATTCGGCACACAACTCAGCTCACAACCACTACCACTGATCCAATTTGAGTAGGGCAATATTAGAGGGAGCGGCACCACTGATCCAATTTGAGCCGCTATCCAAAACTACTGATACTCAATCACTCGTCGTGAAATTTGCAATTGACTTGTGAAGGGAAAGATCTTCATTTCTAGAGAGAGAAAACAAAGTGAGAGTGAGAGAGAGAGGGGTGACGTACAGATCTAATAAGCTCCAGATTGAGTTCGTCAGCGGTCAATAGCATGTCGGCGCTAGGATTCCGGTAAAACATGAACTCACGCTCCCCGTCGGCACGTAAAGTCACAAACGCCAGCGCCGTCCTCGCGCCTTGGTCAAACAGGATTCCATCGCCAGAAACGCCATTCTGCTTCAAGATCCCGGCCAACATGTGCCCAAACTCATCATCACCGAGCTTCCCTACGAAAGCTGCCTTCCCGCCGAGCCTCGAGACGGCGATCGCCACGTTAGCCGGTGCCCCTCCAGGAGCGTTCAGGAATCCCGGTGCTTCCGCCAACGACACGCCCGACACCGTCGGCACGAAGTCGATCAGCATCTCGCCAAAGCTCACAATCAGCCCCTTATTCATAGTCATGATGACAGTGCATGTATCGGATACTTATGTATGTACAACTAGAGAGAGAGAGAGAAAAGGAGAGAGTAAAAGAGGAGAATTGAAGGGATTTATATAGAAAAAGCAGAGCGGTTGCTCATCTAGAGAGAGAAATTCTGATGATTGGTTAGAATTAGAGAGAGAAACAGAATAAGGTAAGGTAATAGGATTTCCACAATTATCGAACGATTGTTATTGACCCTTTCACACCACTTATAATCGATTTTTTTGGTATATAAAGATATTTTTATTGAAGCAACTGTATACATAGATTAAATGTGCACTATTATAATAATAAATAAAAATCACACTTCGTAAATTAAAAAGATCACGGTCTTTGTAAAAGCATGATAAATATATGTATCTATCGAGTACAAATGTGTAACTATCCAATTGATATATTTATGAGTTTTCTTTTTATTTTTTCTACATTTATTAGAGAGAAATTAAGTGCTTATGTTGCATCTTTTGGGATTGAAATTGTGGATATGATTGATTTTTAGATCTTTAATTATTATGGTTATAAATTGTACATACACATGTGTAATGATCAAGAGAGAGAACAGAAATAGAATGATTGATGAATTTAATTACTTTGTCTGCATTATTTAGACAAAAAGAGCTTTATGATCTTTATTCTTTTTGGATTGAAATTGCGGATAGGATTGACTTCTAGACCACTCGGTTATAATTAACGTATCATGGCAATCTAATTAGTTTCATATATACATGTGATGGACGTTGAAGCAAAAAATAAAATTATTCTGGGAATATTTTTTGGAGCTAAAGGCTCACATGTTTACAAAGCAAGATACGTGCCCGGTGTCATGCGATCGATTATGACATTTAAATGATGATTTTTTTTCTTTACAAACAAATAATATATATTTGGAATTCAAAAAATAGATCAATTCTCATAATAACAATAACATATATATTAAAATCCCACAATATGTGTATCTGTAATGTTCCGATTTTCGACAACGTTATTAATTTTTTTAATACTTTATTAAATAAATCAATAGTTAAAATAGAAAATAACATATATTGAAAAGGTTTAAGGCTATATTAATTATGTAAACAAAACCTCAAATTACATTTGAAACAATTTACTAAAATATCCAAACAAGGGTTTAACATGTATGAAACTTGTTTTAGTAAAACTGACTATTACGAAGCAATCTTTAACTATTTACTATCTTGCAAATCACAAATTTAGGAAGAGAGTATTATTCCTACCAGAAATGCTAGAGACACATCACTTTTGCACATCGCTTTCACACATCACTCAAAACTATGTAGTTTTGTGTTGAAAAAAATTATATTTATTTTTGACCCATATCGCTGAAAACATATTTGGATCTTCCTTAAAATAAAACGACGTAGTTTTAAGTGATGTGTAAAAGTAATGTGTTAAAATGATGTGTATGTAGCACTCTTGTATTCCTACTGGTTATTAAGGTCTTAACTTTAAATATTTCATCCGGTTGAGAAAATCATCAACCTACAATATTACTCTTTAATCATATCACCAATCCGTTTTAAAAAATTTGCCATCCAAATTCTGTGTAAAGGTAAGGGTAGGGTAAACCGGGTTTACCTTTACTCAAATCCCCCATCCCTGCCTCCCTTAATTAATATAATTAGAGGTTGAGCACACATTCTACGTGTGCATGTGCGGTCAATTATGTAAAATACGTGAATGAAATATAAAAGTGATGCGTAAGAGTAAAATGTGAAAATGAGAGATGAGAGTGAGATAGTTAAAATCAAATAAAATGTGAAAATAATTCATATATATATATATATATATATATATATAGAGAGAGAGAGAGAGAGAGAGAGCGTGCAACAACTGGAAAACAAAAGAAACTTTAAATAACACGCCAGTTCAATTCTTGGCTTATTACAAGCATGAGGCAAAAAATAAAGCAATGAAAAATAGAGAAAAAACTAACCTACTTCAACCCAATTGGAAGGAACTGTTGGGAATCGATCAAACCAACAACACACTCACACGCACAAATAAACCGAAACAAAGAACACAAGCAATTTTACGTGGTTCCCCAAAATTGGGTACGTCCACGGGAGAGAACACTTTCACTATATTGGATGAGTTACAATGAGATAAAATACCCAACCCAAGCCCACGCTCTCATGTATTTTTATCTCTCACACACTCACCAATTTGCTCACACAATATCTCCCAACACACTACAATTTTCTCTCTCTTTTCACTTTTCTATATTCACACCCTCTGCACAATGTACGCCACCTATAAATACAAAACATGGCTGAACAATAGAGAGCACAAAGGTCTTCTAGAATTCCCAAGATTCCTCTAGAGGCAGCAACAAATGAGACCTTGGAACTTCACAAACATTAGCTGGCACTAACCAAACTCATTAATTGAACCACCGAACCATTCTAATTTTCCATGCAAAACTAATTTTATTTTCTTTACTTTTTCAAGAGCATTAACAACATGTGCAAAAACCCAACAATCACCCACTTTTGCACATGTGAATTTGCACCCCCTCGCCCGAGCGCCTCACAACCCCACGCCCGAGAGCCTAACCGAAAATATCGGAGATCAAATTTGGTGCGAAGGTGACCCTTTTTCTGAACCCAATTTCTCTTCATCAACTTTTCCAAAACCCATCACTTGAGCTACTTCTTTTTCCATCTTGCTCTCCACACATAGAGATTCATTTTCATCAGCCTTTGCACGCCACACTTGTGCAACCCGACGCCCATAATTTTTACTTGCTCGGTGCCCATAATTTTTATGCCTCACGTCAACGCGACCTTGGAGTTTATACAAATTTCCCACTAACTTTCCTTGCAACACCATTTTCTCATTCTTGAACACATCAAGAACTCCATCACTCGATGCAAAACTACAACAATTGGAATGTAACATTCCCAACGAAATCAAATTTTTCCTCAATCCCGGAACATGTCGGACTCCGGTCAATCTCACAAATCTTCCATCGGCCATTCGGAACCGCACCGTACCCATGCCAATAACCTTGTTCACCATGTTGTTTGCCATCCTCACATTACTTTTATCACAAGCCTCATACGAATAAAAATATTTTCTATTTGAACACATATGAAAAGAACAACCGGAATCCATAACCCAATCAAAATTATCCATACCTTCGCAAGTCACCGAAAACAAATCACCGTCATCTTTGACAAAACTTTCAACCACCGCCGCTTCGGAATTTTCTTTCCCTTTCTCCTGCTCAATCTTTGCTTTGAGTTTTGGGCAAAACTTCATTATGTGACCCTCTTCTTCACAAAAATAACATTTCCTATTATCAACCCATCGCGACTCACCACCTCGGAACCTCGCGAGTGTGAACGCCCCCTTGATTGTGAACGAGCCCTCCAATTAGATCCACCTTGCCACTCGATTTTTCTACCCCGGTCTTGACTACCATTGGATGCAACCACAACACGCTCCTCCGAAAAGCTTACGCTCTCCTTCCTCCGCATTGACTCATGGGATAGGAGAGTAGCAATAACCTCATCTAGCTTGAGCGTATCCTTCTCGTACATCAAGGTAGTTCGAAGATGCTCATACGACGACGGCAACGAAACCAACAAGAGTATCGCTTGATCTTCCTCTTCGATCTTTGCACCAATGGCATCCAACTCCGTTAGTAGCCGATTGAACTCATCCAAATGCTCATTAAAGTTTCCTCCTTCGGACATGTTTAACCCATATAGTTGTTTCTTTAACGACAACCGATTCGTTAAAGACTTCGACTTGTACCGACTCTCCAACTTTGCCCAAAGTTCAGCCGGATCCATTTCATTGATGACTTCCCGAAGCGTGCTATTCCCAAGATACAATTGGATCGTACTATTTGCAAGCTCTCTCATCTCCTCCCATTTAGCATCCGTCACATCCTCCGGCTTTTCAGATTTTTTCTTAAGTGTCTTCGCCAAACCTTCTCTCGTCAACATCATGTTCTTCACCCTTTGTTGCTAAAGAGTGAAATCATTGTGGCCATTGAAAAGCTCAATAGCAAACCCGGTGCTTTGTTTCGGTAAATTTCCCGCCATACCGTAGCTCTGATACCACTGTTGGGAATCGATCAAACCAACAACACACTCACACGCACAAATAAACCGAAACAAAGAACACAAGCAATTTTACGTGGTTCCCCAAAATTGGGTACGTCTACGGGAGAGAACACTTTCACTATATTGGATGAGTTACAATGAGATAAAATACCCAACCCAAGCCCACGCTCTCATGTATTTTTATCTCTCACACACTCACCAATTTGCTCACACAATATCTCCCAACACACTACAATTTTCTCTCTCTCTTTTCACTTTTCTATATTCACACCCTCTGCACACATGTACGCCACCTATAAATACAAAACATGGCTGAACAATAAAGAGCACAAAGGTCTTCTAGAATTCCCAAGATTCCTCTAGAGGCAGCAACAAATGAGACCTTGGAACTTCACAAACATTAGCTGGCACTAACCAAACTCATTAATTGAACCACCGAACCATTCTAATTTCCCATGCAAAACTAATTTTATTTTCTTTACTTTTTCAAGAGCATTAACAACATGTGCAAAAACCCAACAGGAACTCCTAGGAAAGGAAATACCAGAAGTTCCACAAAAGAAAAGGGGGAAGGGGGGATATTTACTCTTTTATTTCCCTTTGAAAAGGTGGAGGACATCAGATTCAGTAGGGAGAGCGGGAATGGCTCCTTTCTTGGTGGTGGTGATGGCTCCACATGCATTTGCAAATTTAAGCACTCCTTTCAACTTTGCTTCATCCTGCAATATTACTCCACATCTCAATACATGCGTTTATAAAATGTTTGGCCGCAAGGTCGTGTTTGGACAGTTGATTTGCTGAATGAGGAAAAAAAAAAGTCTTAAAATGTTCACAAAAACAAAATTTCACCTATTTTTTCCCTTTAACTCGTTCACTTCTCTCCTCAAAAAATCGTTTAGAGCAAAAAAGAACAATCACAAAAACAAAATATGGCAGGGTACGTACTTCAAGAACCGATCGGTCTTGGACGATCTTGGTTAAGAGAGCCCCAACAGATGAATCACCGGCACCGGTTGTATCCACTGCTTTGACATGAAATCCATCCACAGTACCCCAAAAATTCTATGTTGCAATCAAAAAGATCAAATTCAGTTACGTATTGAAAACAAACTCAATCATAACTATTTCTTGTCCGTGGAGCGGTACAAAAGCTGAGTGTTTCATTGAATTTATTCATTAGGAAATTTCCAGAAGCTAATTTTCCTGATATATAGATCTATTATTTCCATTAATTTTAGGTCTACCAGTTCTGCTTAATTAGTACTAAGCTTCGCATTAATGTATATTATAAAGGGTTTAGTGCATTACTTAAGGGTGTATGAGAAACACTCAATAATATTTAATTAAGATGAGTTAAAAGCTCTGAAACTATTCCTGACACATGATTCTTTTTGGGAACATACTCTAGAAAAAATAATTGAGGAAAAGATTATGGCTTTCCAGTAATGGTGACAGCCAACTTCATGGTTTTGAAACAAATAAAATATTGTAAATTAAGGATTTATTTTTTACAAAAATAGGTATCGAGAAATGACACTTCTTTTAAATGGGTATATAAAAAGCAAATAAAGCACCATAATCCCTTTCATCATGTCAAATGTAGTGGGGTTTAGCTGGAAGTGGAGAGGGTGGAAGCTTTACAAGCAAACTTAAACTATTTTTTTAATGCAAACTAGATCTTATGTGATCCTTCAAATTAATTAGAGGATCCACCTCAAAAATAACATTGATTGGATACAATACGATAAAGGATAAATAATTTAAGCAACTTTAGAAACTGTTCCAGCTAAAGGATAAATAATTATTAATGACGCTTTTTTTTTTTTTTTTGCAGTTCTCTTTTCAAAAAGACACTGTGCAGTCATCACTTTTTGAGTTGATTCCAAGTCTACTTCGATTATCACAACATTTTTTCTGCAACGCTCGTCGAGATATCAATCATGTCAAAATTAAAAGAAATACAGTCTGATCATGTATTAATTAGTACCGGGTAATATGATTTTTAACATGATTGTTATTCTCGACGAACTCTAGAAAACAAACAGTTTCAATCATCTGAAGTTATATCCATTAAGAAAAGTGGTGTTGCTGAGTTACCTTAGTATAGTATCTGCAACCCTTTTCACCAAGAGTGACCAGAAGGAGCTTCAAATTGTCATGCCAAAGGGACAGAGCAGATTCATCGTAAATCTTATCACTCCCAGTGAGTAATTCAAGCTCATTGTCGCTGACCTTGATCACCTCTGCCTTGTCCCAAATGCTCATTATCTGCTTCCGAGCCTCCTCTGCTGAAGGCCACAGAGGTAGCCTCAGGTTGGGATCATAAGAGAGCAAGGCGCCCGCTTGCTTAGCCACCTCCATCGCCTTTAAGTGAGCCGATCTACAGGGCTCCACGATCAAGCTTATTGAACCGTAGTGGAATACACTGGCCTGTATTAACACAAATACATAATAAAAACAAACCTCAATAAACATCATACAACCAACTTACTCGTCATATTTAACTAAACCATCCAATTATTTATGAAAAATACTAACCACTGCCCATTAAGTGATAGATACTGTATAAAAAGTGTATTGATATCCGCGAACATGCATTGATATCTATAAAATGTGCATTAATATTCGTATTTGTTTGGTATTATGTATATATTGCCTCATTCGTGATAACTTATTATTCTAACAACCGCACACGAGAAGGGATTTTTTCTCAAATTTTATATAAGGAATTTCACTTCTTGTATGACCTAAACTTTTGATGCTTTGTTGTGCACAATTATTGACCGAGTATTCGAACAGTGCATTGAGGCTCCTCCATTTCTTTTGTATAATATACAAGATACACGTATGCAGATATTGATTGAATAGTCATTACACTTTTTATTTTTTATCTTTATTTATTTAAAATTGAAAATTAATTTTTTACATAAAGAAAGTGTCTCTAAATTCAAAATCAAAGATAGTAAGACCATTTTCTCAAATAATCTATGATTCTTGATTTTAAATTCAAAAATACTTTTTTGATCTAAATTCGAGAACTGTAGATAATTAGAGAAATTCGAGAGTTTTAGATCAAGAAAAAGGCTATGAGGTGGTGTTTACCACGTGGAAAGTGAGGTAATACGCCTGGGGGTAATGATTTTTGCACATCGCTTTCACAAAAATACTAAAGACACACCACTTTTGCACATCGCTTTCACACATCACTCAAAACTATATAGTTTTGTGTTGAAAAAAAAAACCATATTTGTTTTTGACCCATATCGCTGAAAACAAATTTGGATCTTCCTTAACATAAAACGACGTAGTTTTAAGTGATGTGTAAAAGTGATGTGTTAAAATGATGTGTATGTAGCACTCTTAGCCTAGTAATACCTGTTAATAGTCCACCTAAGCAAACCACGCAAGCAGCGCGGGGTAAAATACACACCCCCTATAACACTCCTCGTTACGTTAGCATATAGGTAGGTCCCTTTTCTTGTTCTTGTAATCCAATTTCTTGTAGGCCAATATTAGAGGGAGTGGCACCACTGGTCCAATTTTAATTCACAACCTAAACCAACCCACTTCCGTCTATTCCAACTAACTTGGGAAAATCTCATAGGATATGTATATGCTTTTAATATTTTTATAAATTTGTTATACGAAGTATTCTACATTTTTTTCGTAAATATTATGTCTTGTTCTATAAAATTATATATGTTATAAAAATTATCTCAGTGCCTATAAATTTTAAATCTGCCTATAAATTTTAAATCTGCCTATATCTCATGTCCAAGAGTTTTAAAGTTACATTACATGAAGTCAAAATAAAAGAATAAGAGTTACATTACTTTTCACGAAAAAAAAATATGAAGATGTTAGGTATCCCCATCATGTTAGCTTTCCAAAATGTAACTTGAGTTTTGCTTGGGTCTTTGAGTTCCATATGATTATCTGCTTGAGAGTGCCATGTTTGGCCTCTCTTTCAGATATGATGTTTTGCTCTTTGTTCCCTTCTCTTTCAAAAATATATGAAATTTATTTTTTGCCGTTCAAAAAAAAAAAAAAAGCTTTCCAAAATGTATGTCAACTCAGACATATATGTCATACACTTCATACTAATGAATTAAAGCGGTACTTGAAAAAAATGAAGGGTTGAACTACAAAGTCTAGTAGAAAAAATCTACACCAATATTAAACAAACATAAAATGAGATTGAATGTGATATGAACATGAAAACCAACTTAGGCGAGAACAGATATAAAGTATAGGGATAAGCGCAGAAAGCATACTCACAATTCTGCAAAACTATTTCATTACGCTTCAAACCATTCAACCATTCACAACTCCTGTGCCAATTTTCAAATCATTCAACCATTCATAACTCATGTGTCGATATCCATACCATTTACAATTCACAACTCACTTGTCTTATCATTGTGTCATCATTGAGAGTTACTCGTCATTCCTAGCACGTCACCTCAGAGGTGGCTACTCCCAATGTACCACTACAAAAAAAAACACTTTTCGCGACAACCGTATTAGTCGCCGTATCATCAGATTTTATTCGCCAAAGACTTTCCCCGACCAAATCTGGTTGGTCGCCATTTTGTCGCCGAATCGAAGGCGGGAAAGTTTTTGGCGACTAAAATATGTTTTGTCGCCGAAAGTGGACAACGCCGACCAAAAGGCTCTGCCGGTAAATGTTTTTGGCGACGAAACCTTTGGTCGCCGAAAGTTGACAACGCCGACTAAAGAACTTGGTCGCCAAAAGTTTGACCAAGGCCGACTAATGTGTTTGGTCGCCAAAAGTTTGACCAAGGCCGACTAATGCGTTCTGTCGGGATGTTTTTGGCGACGCTTATATTTTTTGTCGGTAAAAGCTTCCCCAAACTACAAAAATGTTTGCCGACCAATATTTTTTGTCGGTAAAACTTCAATAACCAACCCAAAAACCGGTAAAAAACCCAAATGCAGAAATAAAGCCCGGCTGTAACACCAAACATAAAATAGCATGCGCAATAGTAAAATTAATAGCGAAAATAACACACACGTAACACTTCTACCAAATAAAAAAGGCGAAGAACAATTAAGACACTTGTAACGAAAACGATAACCACACAATCAATTGTATAGTTCTACACCATATAAACGCAGAAAATAACCTCCGATAATTCTACCAAAACAACAACCCATAGTTCTACCATAATAATAGCAAGACAAACACAAATTCTCACAAGACAAGCCAAATAACTGCGTCCACAATTCAACACCTAATATACTTACCTAATACCGTAACCATCGTCACCCGAATGCCAAATGATTGCGTCCATAATTATCCTTGAATTGGCTCATAAAACGTTTCAGGTCGTCAATCTCCCTCTGTTGCGCATCCTGGCGTCTCTGTATCTCCTCCTCCCGCTGTTTATGCTCCTCGTCACGTTGTCTCTGCTCCTCCTCACGTTCTCTCTGCTCCTCCTCGCGTCTTCTTTGCTCCTCCTCCTGTTCTCTTTGCCTCTCCTCACGAAGCATCTCTAATTCAGATCGAAGTTTTTGAAGCTCCTCACGACGTGCAATCTCGGCGTCAGATCTAGAAGAATAGGAAGTGGGTCTTGGCCCAACCCCAAATCCTCTTATGTATCTTTTCTTCTCCCCAAGTATTGTTTTCGAAATTTCCTCCTGCGTCATTGGAGTCCCGGACTCGGAAGCCTCATCTCGCACTACTATCATTTTTGACTGTCAATTCCAACAAAAACATAAAAAAAATTAACGGACAAAACATGAAATGCATAGAGAAAACACGAAATACTAAATCCTTACATGTAAATCCTCGCAAATAGGGTTGATCCAGTTATTTGTCTCTTTCAACTTATGTGATATTTCGTAAAAGTCACAAAAATCTGGCAATTGACCATCATTGCTTTCAGCCTATAATATCCAATGAACTTAGAATATAATTAACAAAGCACATGATAAATACTTGTAAAGTGCACATGTAAACAGAAAATCTCACCACAAGACTCATGGCAGCCGTAAATGATTGAGATCCCATGGTATGATTATATGGTAGGAGGGTTCTATTCATTTGGCAAGCCTCTCTGCGAGCCTGCAAAAAATGCACTTATTACATATTAACGTACACTTGATAATGTAAGTTAAATAAATAATGAGTTACCTTAAGTTTTGGGTCCTTAAATATGTGATCGATCATAAACCTCCACCCATCTATGTTTGCCCCCTTATACGGACGTTGATATGGATCGAATCCTTGGTCTACCTGTTGAGTGTAATGTTTGCACATGCTGTGTTTCCAGTCTTTGTACAACCTGCTAGCCTTCTCATTAATAACTTCCTTAACTAATTCCGTGTACTCTTCTCCATCCTCCGTAATTTTGAATTTATCCTACAAGTAATAAACCATAAACAGAAGGTAATATGCTACTGGCCTACAAAATCTAAACAATCTAATTCGAGTATGTTTACAAGATTAAAAGTCTTACCCGGAGAGCCTGTATAATGGATTCTTTAAGCATTGAATCAACAAGTTTCCACGAATGTGCGAAGCCATCGAGAGGGTAAACCCTTCGAATCTGTGAGCCTAACTCATTAGCCACCTTCGTTGCATTTATTCCACCAAAAGCCCTCATTTCTCGATGTATATATACTTGGAGTCTCTCCCCACGATTGTAAGCAATTATTTTTCTAATTTGTTTTCCAACAGTAGGCCCTCGCACCCGCCTTAGTGGAGGCGTTCCTGAAAAGAACAATAATAGTATAACGTTCAACTAGACGTACCAAAAACACAACGCCAAAACTATGAAGTATAGAAAAGTGCAATATAAGCTTAAAAAAGTCCATATTTACCTACGTCACTAGACTCCGTAGAAGGAGATGGCACACTCCCAGGAGGGGATGGTGTAGGTGTTGTCCCCACTGGTGGTGGTACCGACCTGCACGATGTGCCTATAGAGGATGATGATGCATTACTCCTTCTAGATCCAGGAGACATATTGAAACCTGTCATAAATTAAATGCTGTAAATAAAATTGACAGGAAACCAAATTATCATAATCGTTATCCCACAAATCACTATCGAACGATCTATTAAGGTTCTATTAAAGTTCATGCATTTGGTCTATTAAAGTTCAACATCAAAATTACATCAACATTCTTCCCACAAATTCTACATGAGTGTTGAATTTGTTCTACATCAAAATTACATCAAGGTTCTACATGAGTGTTGAATTAAAAATCACTATGAAGCTCTTCTTCTTCTTCATCATCATCAGAATCTCTCATTTCTTCATCTTCGTCATCACATATGAAGGTTTCATCACCTACACCTTCGGGTTCTGCTCGACGAGTAGTCAAATGTAAAACTGCATCCTCACCAACAATTTCAGATTCAATATCATTTCTACGCAAAGAGATTGCAATAGGATCATCAACAACTATTGGTGGAACCTCAGTAGTTGTGTCTTGTTGGAAAACATCAGAAGGAGTATTGTTAGTTTCTAGATTATCTCTTTCCGGTACATTCCAGATTCCTCGGCGTTGAATCCGTTCAACAACTTTTCAATGATCACCTAATTTAGTGTCATTGACATAGAATACTTGACGAACTTGGCTTGGTAGCACGAACGGGTCATCCTTGTACCACCGGCTTCTTTCATCAATGCTTGTACAATGTGCATCAACTCGAAAAGTTCTACTACTTCCGGTATTGAACCATTCACATTGGAACAAAACAACTAGACGACTAAACAAGTATGTCATCTCCCATACTTTGGTCAAATAACCATAAAAGAGATTTGGTTGGCCATCATGATCCCCTTCGACAACCAACCCACTATTCTGAGTCTTATGTCGGTTGTCACGATCAATAGTATGAAAACGAACACCATTAGAAATGCACCCCGAATATGTGTTTATTAGTGGATTGGGTTCATTAGCCAATGACCATAACTCATCAGTTGCTTCCAGAGACCCTTGCTTCCGCAGTTCATTCATCTACATAAAATGGATGTATTATGTACAAGTAAGATAAAATTATAACTTAATTTGACACATTTTAAACATGATAATTGTATGCCTTACTTGCCCTTTCAACCATTGGGAAAACTCTTTGCGTTGCTTCTTTGCAATATCAAGCGCATTTGTCTCCTCCAACAAATTCTTATGTATCCTAGTTGACAAATGCACGACTTAGAATAATAGTACAACGTTGAACTAAACACAGCAAAACGTGTTGAAATGTGAAGCGCATACTCTAGATAAGGTTCAACTTCAGGGCTATTGTACAAGACAAACCAATGAGCCATGTCGCGTTGGTCGACAGATATATCAGGTGCCCTTGCAATTAAACCAAATGGACGAACATTTTGAGTGAATACCCCAAGTCCTTCTGCACGCACACCACCATCATCGTTCCTTTCTTCTCGATTGAACACGGTCTCTATACCATCGAGATACATAGAGCAAAAGGTTGTACACTCCTTAGACATGTAAGCCTCCACGATCGAACCTTCGGGGCGAGCTTTATTGGATACAAAACGTTTTAGAACTCCAAGTAACCTATTCAATAAAAAGAAATTACTATACTACACATATAACTATAATTTAATCAAAAAGATATAACAACAGTATCACCTAATACCTTTCAATCGGATACATCCATCGATATTGCACTGGCCCTCCGAGTTTAACCTCGCGAGGTAGGTGAATAGCCAAATGTACCATCACATCAAAGAAAGCAGGAGGAAAGATCTTCTCCATCTTGCAAAGTACAAGTACAATGTGCTCCTCTAATTTCTCCAAATCGCTCGTTCTTACGGTCTTCGAGCACAATTGCTGGTAAAAATTACCAAACTCAAATAGTGTAGTGCCAATTTCCTTGTTCAAGTAGCCACGCATCCCAATTGGAAGCAGTCGTTGTAGAAGAACATGGTAATCGTGACTTTTTAGACCCAATAATTTACCACCATGAGTGCTTACGCATTTTGAGATGTTAGCTGCATAGCCATCGGGGTACTTGATAGATTTTAAAAATTTGCAAAAATCTTCTCTCTCTGCCGATGACAATGTGTACATGGCTGGAGGCTTCTCAAAAGACCCATTTGCACGCCGCTTCAAGTGCAACTCTTTTCGTATTTTCATATCCTCCAAATCTAATCGTGCTTTTTCTGTATCTTTGTTCTTCCCATCCATACTCAACAATGTACCCAACAAATTTTCACATATATTTTTTCCTATGTGCATGACATCAAGACAATGTCGGAGATTGAAAGTCTCCCAATACGGCAACTCGAATAGTATGCTACTCTTTCCCCAATTCAAATACTTTTCATTTTCATCTCTTTGTCTTTTCTTGCCTTTCACTGTGTTTGTAAGTTTTCCAAACTGCTTGTACGTTCCCAAGTTAATTTGCTCTCGTACTTGTTTTCCTGATAACTCCAAAGGTCTATTCCTATTCTCAACTTCACCATTAAATTGTTTGTTCCTGCGCCAAATGTGATTCTCGGGCAAGTAGCGGCGCGCACCCAAATATCCTATCTTACTTCTTAAACCAACTGATGAAGCGTCCTCATTGCAAATGGGACAAGCCAAATAACCCTTTGTAGACCAACCAGACATGACGCCATATGCAGGAAAGTCATTGATAGTCCATAGAACGCATGCTCGCATTCTAAAAGTTTGTTTACTAGCGGCATCATAAGTTTGAACACCATCCTCCCATAAGTCCTTCAACTCATCAATTAATGGGCGCAGGTAAACGTCAATATCTCTACCAGTTTGTGATGGACCTGGAATAAGCAATGACATGAAGCAAAATGGTTCTTTCATACATTTCCATGGTGGGAGATTGTAAGGAACACTGATAACTGGCCACATACTATATGATGTACTCATATTTCCAAAAGGATTGAAACCATCAGTCGCCAACCCTAGTCTCACATTTCGCGGATCGGCAGCAAACTCAGGATATCGTTCATCGAAGTCTTTCCACTCCTGACCATCCGCTGGATGTCTTAATTCTTGATCATCCACACGTTTTTCTTTGTGCCATCTCATATGTGGAGCTGTTTTCTCTAAAAAGTACATTCTCTGCAATCTCGGTGTCAATTGTAAGTATCGTAATATCTTATGAGGAACTTTTGTACCCTTACCATCATTTACTTTGTATCTAGATTGTGTACACGTGGGGCACCTTTCTAAATTTGCATTTTCCTTCCAAAAAAGTGAACAATCATTTTTGCATGCATGAATTGTCACATATCCCAAACCCAAATCGCGCAAAAATCTCTTGGCCTCGTATATGTTCCATGGAACTGTCTCATCACACTCTGGTAGCATCTCTTTAAAGACGTTCATAATCATATCGAATGCAACGTTGCTCAATTTGTTATGCACTTTAATGTGAAGCATCTTAACAACAAATGCTAACACAGTGTTTGCACATGTGGGATACACTCTACGTTGAGCACCATCAAACAACTTATCAAAATTGTGCATATCTTTCTTCTCAAAATCAATGGGCAAGTCATTGACATCATCATCCATAATGCCACCCACGTATATCTGATCCAACATATCATGTAATTGGTCATCACTAGTCTCTGTAGCCCCTCCCATGTCGTCTCTGGTATTTTCATTGTGGTCATGTTCATCATCATTGTGTACTTGAGGATGACAATTTTGGACAAGTTCTCCATGGTGCACCCAAGTCTTGTAAGAAGTGTCTATTCCTTTCCATATCAAATGGAACTTAACAACTCCAACGCTAAGTGTTTTGCTATTCAAGCAATCAATGCACGGACACCGAATATCTACCTCCGGTCCTAAATTTGTCATCGCAAACTTTATGAATGATTCTACCCCTTCTTTATATTCCCTACTAGTCCACCTATTTCTAATTATCATCCAACTCTTGTCCATTGCCTCTCACCTACAAATTAATTGCAAAGTCAAAACTAGGTGCTCACACAATTAACTCAAGTGTCAATAAAATGTCGATTTGAACCTACAAAAAGTGACGACTAATAAGCCAATACTAGGTGTTCACACAATCTACACATTAGCATTAGATTTACATAGGCACATCCATGCTCACACAATCAACACAAGAGTCAACACTAGGTGCTCAATCACTAAACAAATATGCAAGATAGCATAATAAGGAGACTTGCAACCTGGTGCTCTGCTCCAAAAAGTGGGTCAACTTTGGGGTAGAGCTTGCAACCAGGTGCTCCAAATACAAATTATGATTAAAGAACTTAATACATACATACATCCATACTCACACAATCAACTCAAGAGTCAACACCAGGTGTTTAGGCAATAAACAAATACGCAGCATAGCATAATAAGGAGTCTTGCAACCTGGTGCTCTGCTCCAAAAAGTATTTCAACTTTGGGGCAAAGCTTGCAACCAGGTGCTCCAAATACAAATTACGTTAAACAACTACATAGCATTGTCAAGTTATACCTGATGATGGATGAGACGTCTATGAAGGTGATGGTTTTTTCCAAATCACTCTCAGCACCTGGACAATAGATATTTTATCAACTTTGTTATAGTAGAATGTAACAAGTTCAATAAAGAACAAGAAGTACTTGAATAGTTCTCTAACATAAAGAACAACGGTTAGGGTGCAAGACAATATAATCGATAATTCTACCACTTTCATTGATTGAAGTTTAACTTGGAATCACAAATCTCATTTATATAATAACTCTCTAAAGTTGTATCTTGGACAGTTAATTTTTGTTTACAATAAGGCATCCGAAAATTAATAAAGTGTCATATATATATATATATAATTTCACTCCACTTCATCTCTCATGCCTTTTATGAAGAAAACCATACACATACACGTGCACACACGCCCATATATATTTGCGCACACACACAAATATACAGTGAGAGAGACAATAAGGAAGTGTTTGCCTTTTATGAAGGAAATTGTTTTGTGAGGGGTCCACTATCCATTAATAAATATTAGGCTGAATGTGTCAATTAGTCTATGGGTCCACTATCTATTAAACTAATATGAAGTGTTTGCTTTTTGGGTACATTTACTAAAAGACAAGCATTGCTATATTCCAAAAGCCAAAACCAAAAGGCACAACAAATAAACAATATACATACAATAGCATATCCATGGGGCCCAATAGTTAAACAATGATCAGATGTAGTACTAGAAAGTTAAATGCTTCTACACAACATAGTTTCTCATGCACGCGCACCCAAACATCAGATATATAGGTCCAAACATATGAAGCATGTATATACTGACAAAGGAAATAATTAAGTAAGTAGGCCAAACCATTAATCGTCAGCAGAAAGTGGAGGCCGACGGACGGCGAGCACCAGATCGGCGACCAGCAGTAGATCGGCGAGCACCGGCTTCAAAAAAGACAGCCACCGAAACAATGAGCGAGAAAGGACGGCGACGAGGGAGAAAGGACGGCCACGGCGACGGCGAGAAAGGACGGCGACGAGTGGAGAAGGAGATCGGCGAGCAGCGGCGACGGGTTGAGAAGGAGATCGGCCACCAGTAACGGAAACAAGACAGATTCGGCCACGGCGAGGAAGGATGGCGTTGGAGGCACCGGCGACCAAGGACGGCGACGGCTGGTGGAGAACGAGCCACGGCGAGGAAGGATGGCGACGGCGACACGAATCTGGGGCGAACAAACCTGCGGTGTACACTGGCGCAAACGCGGCTGAGGTTCATAAACTGGAATAGGGTTTAAACTGATTGGAAACGACGTCGTTTTAGGCAGCCTTTTGGCGACAACGGACATTCGTCGGGGAAAGTACTGACCGTTTGGCGACAACCGACTTTGGTCGGAGAACGTTCCCCGAAACGACGTCGTTTCAGTTGAGCCCCTTTTCCGTTTTAGACCTTTTGCCGACTAAAGTGTCATTGGTCGGGGAAAGTACTGACCGTTTGGCGACAACCGACTTTGGTCGGAGAAAGTTCCCCGAAACGACGTCGTTTCAGTTGAGCCCCTTTTCCGTTTTAGATCTTTTGCCGACTAAAGTGTCATTGGTCGGGGAAAGTCTTCCACAACAAAATTACTTTGTCGGCATTGGTGACAATTTGGCGACAACGGTAGTTTTAGTCGGCAAAGGTTCGTTATTTAGCAACAACACGACATTTTGTCGCCAAAACTGTCCAACCAAATTCCTTTCCCTCCAAAAATGGTCGTCGGCGGGAAAATTTACCGCGCTAAAGATTGGCGACAAAAGGAACCGGTCGCTAATTCCTGTCCAATGGCGACCAAAACCGGTGTTAGTCGGCAAAACCGACATCTTCAGCGACAAAATGTGGGTTAGTCGCCAAAGGTCTACCCTAGGGCGACAAAACAACGTTTGGTCGGGCAATGATTTGTTTCAGCGACAAAACTATATTTGGTCGCCAATTTTGGTCGCCGAATATGCATTTTCTTGTAGTGTGTGCTGCTTCCTAGCACTTTCCCAAATGAAACTAGTTCATTTCATTCCTAGTATTTTTCCCGAATGAGCTTAGTTCATATTGTTACTAGCACCACTCCCTAAGGAGGTTAGATTTTGTTGTGTCGTTTCCTAGCACTTTATACCAAAGGTAGCTAGTACATCATTTCATTTCATCATCTAGCACATCTCCCGAAGGAGGCAAGGTTATTTCATTCCTAGCAATGCCCCAAAAGGAGGCTAGTTTACATTCTTGCATGGTTCGAGTATCAACATAGACCACGTGTCTCATATCAATCAACCCTCGTCGTTCAAATGTCAACGTTTATTACGAGTCACATACCAATCACCCCGCATCGTTTAAGTGTCTACGTATATCACCTGTCGCATACCAATCACCCTCATCGTTCAAGTGTCTACACAAATCATGCGTCACATAGCAATTACCCCGCGTCGTTCATGTCTCAATGTAGACCAATGTGTCTTATATCGATTACCATTATTTCATAACGTATCGTAGGCAAAACAATCAAGACAGATTAAAAAAAAATCCAACATTGCACCTTAAACCATAATTACGAACAAAGCCACACGATAAGATAAGGCCCGATACTAGAAAAAGAAAACTCTTCTCAATGATCGAATAGGGTGACACCATTTCTGAAAATAATTTTATAAAACCGGGTCTGCGAAAATACCTCTCACATAACCGTTCTATAATGCAACTCACACCCATAATGAACATACAATTTCTCCATAGGATAAACCCCGACATTAACATAAGAGAAAATGTTATTTATGAGATGTATGATAAGTGTTACTGATGTTGGAGACGTTACTCGAGTAAAACAAAACTACCGTATAATTGGACAAGCACCCATTCTACTTTACACCTCAAAGTCATACATAGACATAAAATCATCCAATAAGATAACTCCCGTCATGAGAGTAGGGGAATAGTCTCTTTACGAAGGATAAAAGAAAATAAACCTTGTGCCAAAGTTAATTTCTAATAAAAATCAAAATTGCCAAACTGTTCTTTCCAGTACTGTCCGGATGCCTGCCATCCCTATCACTCCCGAGAATCAAAGTTGGGGGGGGGGGGGGGGGGGGGCGGCAGTAGATGCTCACATGAGAGAGAGAGAGAGAGAGAGAGAGAGAGAGAGGAGTGTTTATGAGATTTTTCTTTCCATTAAAAATCTAATTTTAGCATATATACCACAATTTCATTGAATTGCGGCCACCCCTCCCTGCATTACAAACATGCTGCTAACAAGCCCCAAGGCTTCATTCCATTACTCATGGATTCGAAATCACATAGCTCGTGAAATTATCAAATGTCCTGCAACATTCTAAACACTAGAATTAAACGAAAAAATAAAAATAAAAATATCGAGTCTCTACATCATACCATTCTTAAAGAAATTTTGTCATTGAAATTAAAGAAATTATATTAATTAAATCACATGACAACAATGCCAAACTAGCATGCAACAAGTCCAAATGGAATGCTTACAACAATCAAGAGGGGAATACGTGTGGATACTTCTCTCTAATTTCATCTTCCATTTCCCACGTGGATTCCTCCTTACCTTGGTTACTTTGCCAAATTCAAATCAACGGTATCATCTTACCCCTCAACACTTGCTCGCGAGAATATTAATGGATATGTATCAATTCCTCTCCATATAATGCATCAGCTTCTAAGTCATGTTTGGACAATTCAAGCACATGCAATTCTCAACACTAACACATGAAATACACTATGGACACCCGACAACTTTGGTGATGAAGCCAAATGGTATGTGATTTTCTTAATCTTCTAAAAAATATCGAACGATCCAACACACAAGTAATTTACATGGTCTCCACACGAGGCCTCATACGATTCCATCTCGATACTCGATTGATAACTATTATTGTACGCAAATTCAATAAGCAATATTTTATCCTCCCAGCTATCCCAAAAATCCATGACACAAGTCTGAAGCATATCTTCTAAACTCCATATCGTTCATTCGGATTGCCTATTCATCTAAAGGTGATAAGCGGTGCTAAATAAAAAATTTGTATCAAGTATTTCTAGCAAACTCTACTAAAAATATTTAATAAATTGCGAATCTTGATTGGATACGATGGACATGGGAATCCCATGAGGACAGGTAATCTCACAAATATACAAACGATTAAGCTTTTCAATCGAATCGTTCACCTAAATTGGTAAGAAATGAGCGGTCTAATTGTGAGATAATTTTATTTGTATGTCTTCACTTGCTGCGACCCATAAGCATGCTACTATCCTTTCTGTTTGCATCCAAACTCTTCATTCAAAGTATCACAATAGACGAAGTAGTCAAGTCCTCATTCGAGCACAACCAAGACAACATAATAGTCAAATACTTCTTTAACTCCTCAAATGCCACTTCACAAGCATCGTTCCATACAAAACGTGTTCGCTTACATGTCAATTGCGTCATCGGGGTCTCCAAACAAAAAAAGTCAAGAACAAACCAAAAGTATTACCCTGCCAACCCAAGAAGCCACAAATCTCAAAGATGTTCTTCGATCATTACCAATTCATCACAGACGCTATCTTTATCGAACCAACAAACATACCACGCTACAAAATAATGTGCCCTAGAAACTTAATTTTGGACATCCAAAACTCACACCTACTAAACATGGCGCACAGGCGATGCTCCTTCAAAAGCTCATGGACAATTGTAAGGTGAGATTGATGCTCTTTCTCCGAAGGTGAGGAAATTAAGATGTCATTGATGAAGACCACAAAAAATTAGTCGAGATACATACAGAAATACAACTCGTAAGGTCCATGAATATTGTCGGTACGTTCCTTAACACAAAAGGCATAACTACGGACTCATAGTGTTCAAATTGTGTACGAAAAATAGTTTTACGAATGTCTTCCATGTGGACCCCCAATTGGTATTAATTCGAACTCAAGTCAATCTTCGAAGAAACAAGTCACACACTAAAGTTGGTCAAATAAGTCGTCAATCCTAGGTCAGATACTTTTTCTTAATGATGACACGATTAAGCTTATGATAATCAATGCACAAACGTTGCGATGTATCTTTGCTTTGAGCAAACAAGGCCGACACTCCCTATGGTGAGGTAGTAAGATGAACGAATCACAAATCTTGCAACTGCGCTTTCAACTCTCTCAACTCAACAAGCAAAATGATAAGAAGGCATAGAGATAGGAGCTGTAAGGACTCGGAAAATTTTTGCCTTTAAATTAATTATTCTCAGAATATATGTTTAATTTATTTTATGTAATTCGAAACTTTTAGTGGCGGGGCTTGGACCCGAGGCTTTTATTTGATATGCATGCGTACACGAAAGCATTGAGTTTTGTTTGGGGACTCATTTTGGGGGCTTAAAATCAGATTTTAGAGGGGAAAGAAGATACCCCCTTCATTTAGCTCACTCCTCTTTCTCTCTCTACATTGGCTCCTCATTCTCTCTACCATATCTCATGGGATTTTGCTCCATTTTCAAATTCCTTCAAGATAGTGCGAGATGGCATCGTGGTTGACAAGTATCCAAGGCTTGATCATTGATTCAAAGCTCGGAAGAGAGGATTCGAAGCTCAAAGAGGATTTGGAAGCTAGGACTTTGTGTTCTTCGTCAAATTCGTCGATTCAAAGCTTGAGGTAGGGATATCTCACTCATATTATGGGTTTATGACTTGTTTTGATGTTATTTTCATGCTTGATTCGTGGTTTGATGTTAGTGTTAGTGGTTTGAAGTTTTGAGAAAAATCTGTCAAAATCGCGTTTCTGCAGAATCTGTATTGGCCGGCGTGAGGGCGCTGGGATTAATTTAATTGATTGGCTACCTGAGTCAGATGTCCGGACGGGAAGTATGGGCTTCCGGACGGCTGGCCCAGAGAAATGGACAGAGAGTGTATTGTATGGGGCGTCCGGACGGGACTAGTTGGCATCCGGACAGGATAGTCTGGCCTCCGAATGGGAATAGTAAAACATTCTTTTGGTAGTTTTGTTATCTTATACATGGCCTTGGACACTCCTTTACTTGTTATATTGTCATGCTTACCCTTAAATCTATTGTGTATGAGTGTGTGTGTGTGTAAGGAGTTGGGGATAGAATATGTGAGATGTTTTGTTTGGACTTTGGTTATGTATGTGAGACGTCATGTCACGTTTATGAGTTTAGGTTAGTCGTGCATGATTAGAAAGTGCGGTATGACATTTGTTTGGGATAACTTACGATTTGAAGAAATTATATAATGAACTTGAGAGACTGGAATAATTCTATAATATCTTACGGATCGTTGGGATGATTTGGGAGTCAGGTAAGGACAATGTTTTGACCTATAAGATTAAAGTTATTTTGGAGTTTTAAACAAGACTCAATGGTGTTTTATTGTGAGAAAATCTTATATTTTATGAGTTATCGGATAATACCGGAATTGGATATGAAGCGCACTTTTAACTATAACATGAATGTTTTGAAAGTTTTAACAAAAATCTACCTAAATTTAGTAAGAGATAAGAGTTGGAACTAAGCTGCGGGATGTGCCTTAATAACGGGACTACTTGGTATTGGTTTCATATCATTCGTTGGGAAGTAAATTGAGTTGACAAGTGTGTCATTGCATTGAGGTGAATCCGTGTCCATATTACTATCATTCTTGTATCTCTCATATGAAAATCGTTTACCTACCCTTAGGCCGAAGCCTTTTTGGTGAGGTACCGTATTATTGACCGAGGGATGAGTCAGATTGTGAGATGTTCGTGAGAGAGATTCTTCTTTCTTGAGTTTAAGCTTCTCGCTATCATTTCTAGAGGTTATCCACTATGTCTTAGGGTCGTGAAGAGTTCTTTAGTTCCGTAGAAAAATGATATGCTTTGACTTGATGTAATCATTGTGCCATGAGTGGATTGGGATAGAGGGTGGGTTGATGACCCCGTACAGGTTGAGATGCATTGTCTGTTGTGATTATGTGCATATGTGAGGTCATGATGAGATTCAAAGGAACGACTTGATTGTGAAACGTGTTATGAGGATTTGGTTCGGAAGTGGTGTTAGTTTACCAGCTAATGACATGTTGGTGCACTGTTGCTATTGTATGCTTCTGTTGTTCGTTTCCTTTATTGCTAGAATGGATTATTGCGTTAATATTATGGCCTATTATTTTTTTCGTAAATTGCTGAAGTGCATGGAATTTGTAGACTTATCTTGTGTAATTTTGGGCATTGGATTATGAAGCACGAATGAACGAAACTAAATGAAGAATGTATAATATCATTGTTTGGCCTCTGATGGGAGATGTGCTAGGTGGATCTTAATATGGACTAGCCTCCGACGGGAGATGTGTTAGGTGGATCTTAACATTGTCTAGCCTCCGGCAGGAGATGTGCTAGTTGAATCTTTTGATATTTTCTAGCCTCCAACGGGAGATGTGCTAGTTGAATCTTAATATTGTCTTACTTCCATTCGTACATGTACTAGTTATCTTTCAATATTTTCAAGCCACCGTTGGGTGATGTGTTAATTGGAGAGATAGTCTTCGAATCGATATGAGTGGTGCGAATTGAGTAGTGTGAAGGACTAGTGTTAGAACTTCTTAAGTGTTATGAAAGGAATGGATGATAACACGTTGATAATGAAATCTGAAATTTTGGATGGATTATATGAGGTAATGGATAGGTTGATGATGCAATGGGTAGGTATATTGGGCATGCATAATTTGGGATATTTTGCGTAAGTTCATACTTACATTACTATTCGGTATTTGTATTGCATGCCAATTCATTTCATATGTTCATAATATTGGTGTAGATATTCCTAATGGGTTGTATAGCTCACCCTATCACTTTCAGGTACCCTCTTGGAGTTTAGCATGGAGTATTTGAAGTGCATGAGATGATGCATCATTCTGGAGAGCTATATTATTAGACTTCATGTTGAGTCTTGTAAACTCTTTTGAACAGTTTTATAAAAATTTATTTATTTTTATCTATCATCATGATCAAACGATATATTATTGAACAGTTGGATGTAATCGGGCCGGCTTACGCCCCTTTGAGTTAAAATACCATTTAAATTTTGATTGGATGGTTGGTCATGAATGAAATATTTGGCCTTATTGGTGAGAATTGTGAGATTTTTCTTAAAAGATATGCATTATCTATATGTTTGAAATTGAGGGCGTGCAGGAGCAATACCGGGAAGTAAATCTATCATGAATTTAACTTCTCTCTGTTAAGGATCGATTCCCGAGATCAAGTGATGAACGCACACATATTTTACAACAACAAAAAAAGGCCCTACAAGGCAGAACTAGGGCTCATGCATATGAGATCTCACTTGTTTGATCTTGACAACCTTTAGAGTTTGATCCTGATCGAAGTATGAGCACGGCTGGAATGATCTTGCTCGACTGACCTCACGATTTTCTACCTAATCCTGTTGCACCTTAATCATGAACCGAGTGTGGACTAAAAAATGTGATCTTTTGCCTTCACAAAACTTCACTCAATATTTTAAGTATGAAGTTATTTTTTTACCTAAAAGAGATAGCGGTGTATATATAGGCAATGATAGAAACACTAAGGAAAAGTATGGGCTTCCTATATAATTTGGAATCCTAATCCAACCCGGATTAATTTCGAATTATATAAGTTAAAATTGATTCAACTATAGAATTATAATTACATTCCCTTCTCATATCTCAAAATTATATTTTGAGCTCTATGTTAGTAAATGTATATTTATCTTCCCATATTAAGATTACAGATACCCGCTGATTAAAATAAATTATTGATAATTTTTTTAATCAACATCTATAAAATTTCTTGAGACCTTCCACTTAACTTATGCGATATGTTGGATACTAATATCCACCTGCAGTGTTTGACATAATCGAAACTTATAAGTTTGCTCAAGAAAATATCATCAATCCCTAGAAAAGGACGTGTATACCATTACTAATTAATAGTTATCATATATTTAATATTGTAATTCAACTCATCGAGATTATTAGCCCACAAGACCTCACTCTATAATAAATCAAAGTCAACAACATTAAGTGTAAATATTTATTAATTATCTTTGGGTTAAGGGCACAAATATTCATAATAACCATGAGATGCAAATTGTATTATATTGTCAGTATAAATATAATTATCTCAAAATGGTCTTGTTTAATACACACAAAGTGTACTAATAAAGTGAGTTGAAACAACACAATTTTTTATAGTCAAGACAGACCAATTAAAACACCGTGTTACAGTCCTACTGATGGTGTGTCCAATTCCACCTAAGATTATGAAACAAAGACTTCTATTCTACAAGAACCGATAATCTGATCATCTGTGTCTAAGACAAATTCTACGCACCAGATTATCTACTATATGGAATAAGAGACACGCATGCACAATGTAGCATGATATAATGCAAATATTGCCCATAAAAATTCTCATTAAGAAAATAAATAATTGTTTAATAAATTATTCAAACAAGTATTAATCCATTACATAAAGTCATGTCTTTTAGTATAAAAACTTAACATTCTCTTGGGAGGCAAATCGGGTAACTCTTCTAGGAACACATCGAAAAAGTCGCAAACCATTAACAATAACTTCCCACGTGTAGACGCATCCTCATTTAGCATCAAACTTTCCAATAAAGCATAAATAGATCTTTGCTCCCGAGGTAGTAAGGATCCAATGGTTCTCGACTCTCCTCAAATAATTTAAAACAATCACTTTCGGGTGAACAATACGAACCCGATGCTTGAAACAATCAATGGTAGCATGAAACGTGGATAATCAATCCATACCCAAGATAATATTAAATTCTGATGTGTCCAAAATAATAAAGTCATAAATGAAATGGCTATCAAGGTTAACAAGTTCACAAATTCTACAAATACGATCAAGTGGCCATCTCCCTCTAAGAGGTGTCTCAGTAAATGACGGTGGGTCAAGACGTTTCGTTTCCAGTTCCAGTGTACACACAAAAGATATGACAATGAAAGAATGTGATGCTTCATAATCAAAAGAATTTTGCCAAGGAGTCGAACAAGAGGAATGTACCCCTCACAAAATGACGACACTTCCTATCCTCTGAAGCCACTAACTCCAGCAAGAATCATGACAAGGATTGACACTTAGAAGCATACTGTGAGACACTCATCTTACCTTGCTTCAACTTTTCAAAGTGCTCCCTTAACTAATCATGGTATGATTCTAGAAAGTATTAGTCTCCTAAGAGGACCTTGAATTTAGCCCTACTAAATTCTCGACATCTGGTTTGTTAAGTTGACTAGCTGTCCTAGTGGTCCTTTGCACATCTTTCCTCGCTTTCAAGATAGATTTCCACCATTCTTTTGCTTCCCTGATGAGTTTCCATGTCACCAGTTGGACCTTAAGATCTTCTTCCGCAATCATCAAGGCATTGTTAAGTTTTTGGATTTTTGCGAGACAATGATTGGCCACAAGCAAGTCACCACCCACGCCACTAAAATGAGGTGGATTAGAACGATGAAATTCTCTGATAGCGTTAGTAGCCAGATTGTTAGCACTAACTCTAGTTTTTGCATTTAGGGGATTGGGTCCAGTGAGTGCTGTCGCAAACTCTCTCGAAAGTACACTAAGGACAATGGATGGTTCAATGTTCTGTTCAACCCTCTCGTTAGCATCCTCAATTGAGACCTCTACCCATGACTAATTGTGTCGTCTAGATGCACCTCACGGTAGCGTGGACAACCTTAGAGCCCATCCCGTCTAACTCCACATCTTGAAGGCATACTACTAGAATGTTAAGAGAAACACTTACTAAGTGAAACAACTATTATCACAAGGTCAATGACTACAAAAATTCCCCAATACAGGCCATTAACACTACGCCACTCTACACAATACATAATGTAATGCCAATGAATGCTATGCACACACGCACACTATGACATTCCGTCCCACATCGAAAGTTTATTTGAGTGATCTTGGGTATATTATAAACTATGTATGCTACTACTAGTTAATTGGGCATAAACATTTTGGGCTATGTGAGTGGGCTCGAACAAATGATTGGGTTAGTGGTTTATATGGGGCGTTATAAATGGTATTAGAGCGACCCGTGTAAACAATCAAGTGTGGGGTCAGGACTTTGGTCACTAAGGAACAGACCCGAGATTAGCCCATGGTGACTCTATAGAGTTCAACCTCTTGTTAGGGCGTAAGGTCTTAAAGGTGAGGAGATTGTGATATCACATCCCACGTCAAAAATTTGCATAGGTGATCCTGGGTGTACAATAAATCATGTATACTATTACTATTAACTTGGCCTTAAGCATTTTGGGCCATGTGGTTGGGCTCCAACAAATTATGGTCAGTAATTTACATGGGCGTTACACACACACAAGTGATGCTAAAATACAACGAATTTGGAACCATGAGACAAAGTTTCTTCCCATGGTTGCAAGGTATTCTAAGTCACACTTTGATAACAAGTTGTCACACCATCGATTTTCAAGATACGAATCCATAAATATCAATGACAAAGTCTTCACACAACTCATCAACAATTCCAAATATAGTCATTCATAAAGTGCAAATAAAGTTCGGTTTACAGAGGTTCACAAGACAAAGGGGCATCCCAACCCAATGTTTTATCAAAAATCATGATCAAGAGTTTTAAAGTTACATTAGCGTAAGTCAAAATAAAAGAATAAGAATTACATTACTTTTCCTAGCGCGCGCGCGTGTGCACACACACACACATATGAAGATGTTAGGTATCCCTATTAAAATGTACGTCAACTTAGGCATGCCATGCACTCAATGCTAATGATCTGAACTGGTACCTAGAAAGAATGAAGGGTTGAGTTACAAAGCCTAGTGGGAAACATCTACACCAATATTATACAAATATGAAATGAGATTGTATGTGATATGCACATCAAAACCAACTTAGGTGAGAACATATGCAAAGTATAGGGATAAGCACAAAAAGCATACTCATAATTCTGTAAAACTATTTCATTACCCTTCAAACCATTCAACCATTTAACTCACATGTCAATTTCCAAACCATTCAACCATTCACAACTCATGTGTCGATTTTCAAATCCTGCAACCATTCACAACTCACATGTTTTATCATTATGTCATTATTGAAAGTTACTTGTCATTCCTAGTACATCACCCCAAATGTGGCTAGTTCCGATGTGTCATTTCCTAGCACTCTGCCAAAGGAAACTAGTTCATTTCATTCATAGCACTACTCCCAAAGGAGGTTAGTTCATATTGTTCCTAACACTACTCCCTGAGGAGTCTAGATTTCGTTGTGTCATTTTCGAGCACTTCACCCAAATGGTGGCCAGTACATAATTTCATTCCATCTGTTAGCACTTCAGGCTATCTCATGTCATTCCTAGTAATCCCCAAAAGGAGATTAGTTCACATTTTTGCATCATTCGAGTATCAGCATATGTCACGTGTCTCGTATCAATCAACCCTTG
The DNA here is from genome assembly GCA_019985065.2 of Arctostaphylos glauca. Classification (NCBI taxonomy): domain Eukaryota; kingdom Viridiplantae; phylum Streptophyta; class Magnoliopsida; order Ericales; family Ericaceae; genus Arctostaphylos; species Arctostaphylos glauca. The sequence continues at coordinate 5,892,404 of JAHSPW020000015.1, forward strand.
TCGATCAAATATCAATGTCAATTACGTGTCACATACCAATCACCCTACATCGTTCAAGTGTTTACGTATATCATGTGTCGTATACCAATCGACCTTCATCATTCAAGTGTGTTGGAACTTATGGCTCATATAGAGGGGGCCAAAAGTCGAGCGTAGTGAAGCGGAGCGGAACGGAGTGATAAATACTCTTTATTGTATAATCCTAGGAATAAGATCAAATAATAAATCTCGCTTCGCTCTCGTGGACGTACCCGGTTTCGAAGAATCACGTAAATCTTGTGTTGATTTCTTTACGATTTCGTATTCGATATTGTTGTGTGATTGAGTGATTGCACTAACAAAGTGTCTACACAAATCATGTGTCACAGAGCAATCACCTAGCATCATTCATGTCTCAACGTAGACCAATGCGTCTCATATCGATTACCATTATTTCATAACGTATCATAGGCTAAGTAATCAAGACACATAAAACAATGTCCAACATTACACCTTAATCCATAATTAGGCACAAAGCCACACGATAAGATAAGGCTTGATACTAGCATAGGAAAAAGGAAACTATTCTCAATGACCGAATTGGGTGATACCATTTTCGAAAACAATTTTATGAAAATGACATAACCGTTCTATAGTGCAACTCAAACCCATAATTAAACGTACAATTTCACCATAGGATAAACCTCGACGTTAACAAAGGAGAAAAATGTTATGGTGGCGGGGTTGGGCGGTGGAGTTTGTGATAGACTGTGGTGGTGGACGCCGGCGATGGTGCGTTCCCCTTCTTCTTCTTCCTCCTCTCTCTCTCTCTCTCTCTCTCTCTCTTGAACGGTAACCAGGTGGAGGAAATTGAAATGGGGAAAGAAATTAGGGCTCAATGCTGGGAAAGAAATTGGGATCCAAAACGACGTCATTTATACCCTTTTAGTTTTTTTTGGCGTTTTGGACCATTTTAATTTTTTTTGAATTCCCCAACAAAATGATGTTGTTTTGTGGGGTTTGCCACGTCATTCCATGTGCCCGTTCGGGCTGTGGTTCTGATAGCAAAATTGGGAAAATTAGAGGGTAATATAGAAAAGCAGAGTCATATCATCTAGTACAGATTCTAAATGTTGTGTATATATATTGTATTGGTATAAATTACTTTGAGTCTTTTTATTTCGCCAATATATATGTTGTTACTCTTGAAAAGAAAATAAAATTTATCTCGGTATTACCCCTCTACTATCAAATCCTGGTTTGGCCACTCAAATTGCGCACACTCCATAGCCACCATGCTTCGGGAGAATATCCCAAAGTTGGGTTGCATAATGCTTACGAAAATGACAAAAACCTTTCCCCTAATTTTGTTCATCCTAGCTGAACCATATCTACATGCATTTTGGTTAAATTTCCAAACCCAAAGGCTACTTTCAGAATCTCCTTTTGGCTTTTGGTGAACCATATGAAGTAAGGAAAGTCTTTGGCCAAAAAACAGTTTTTCAAAGAAGTTCTCGGAATCCACAGCGAGTGCACTATATTTACTTGGCTTTGTAGGCTTCTAAATCCCAATTGAATTCTAACCATTGATTTCGAATTCGAAAATATTTTCGGAGAATTTTTTTTGAAACCGTAGCACTCCTCTGTAATGTAAATGTGTTTTGCCTTTTGGCGCCTTCTTTTAGGGATTCTTGGTGCACTTCATTACGTGTCTTCTCAAACTACTGGTCCCATTCTCCCTCAGCCATACGCAAGAATCTTTGCAATATTACACGTAAAATTGCTAATTTTCGGTATGCCAATTTTTTTGTTCTTCCTTTAACATTCCCAACTTTTATTCAGGAGGAGGTTTTGTTAATTTTCAACTTTCTCTTAAATTTTTTTTTCCATTTATTTCACTTCATTAAACTTTTTTTAAAAATAAATTTCCTACACAAATTTCTTAATAAAAGAATGACTGAATGGAGATGGAGAACAGACAAAAGCATAAAATTAAAAAAATAAGTAGGGCTGCCCATGGATTCTACCTTCAAACTGGCCTATTGGTGGTGACAGCGACCCATGGTTTCATAAGAGTCCCATTTAATTAAAAACACACACACACATATATATATAAAGTACTGTAGTATATGATGGAGTTAGATCATCACACTGCACGAGGTCTTACTCCAAATTTCCCCACTATACTTTTATGGGCCTTGCCTATTAGACCCTATTAAACGATAAATAATATACACATAATATTAAATAAATAATAAATATTCATATATATTTTTTATAATACATAAATATTAATATATAATTTATAATTTATAAATATAGATATATTTTTTATACATTATTCATCGTGATTAACATTTTCCGTCCCTTTCCTTAGTTATTACTCTTTTTGTCACGCACGAACGTCGCTGTTGGTTTGTGTGTGAGTTTTCTTTTGCAAGTTGTTTGATGGTGGGGTTAGCTCATGAGTTATTTGAAGCTTTACTCTTTGATATTTGTTTAACTACGAATTCAACGCATGGTATTTGCTGTGCACGTGACAAGGCGTGCCTATAAATGTACGTTTATATAATATGCATACATTTTGATCGTATACGAAATTGATAATAAATAAATAAAAGGGTAAAATGCAATGACCTCCCCCGAGGTTACTAACAATTGCAGAAAATTCACCTGTGATTTTAAAAAATACAAGTATCACTCCTACTTTACAAAATATTACATCTTTTTTCCTCTCCAGCTAACATCTATTAGAATTTGACAGATTATTTGTAAGTCATTATTCGTGTCAACAGGTGTAAAACTTTACTTGAAGTTCCATTGCTAACCTTTAACACTTTGATTTCTCATTTGTCAAGTCCTAGCAATTGAGAACATTTTTATCTTCCGGAGTTTTTTAAAATTTGGTTTATGAATGTTTTGTTCGTGGTGTTAACTTGATACAAGGAGTTTTGATGCCTATAAAAAAAATCCAATGATCTAAAGAATTGATATATATATATATATATATATATATATATATATATATCTTGTAGCCTGATTGAATGCGCAATAAATTCACAGGTTAAATCAATAAATATCACTTAGACAAACAAAAAAGTGCTCGATTACTTTTGTTATTATTTAGCAACCTCCGTCACATCAAAGTCTGAGAGGAGATTTCAATATGACTAGGTCAATTTTTATTTCCAAACAATTGTTCTTTGTAGCTGAATTTTATTTTCCCACAGAGAGAGAAAGAGAGAGAGAGAGAGAGAGAGAATCAATGAACAATTATGGATTTAGACTGCTTAATAAAAAAATAAAAAAAAACATGAAAATTGGCTTTAGAAAAAGATGGGGGGTATGTAACACGTAACCTGAAAATAACATGCAAGTGGGTCCATATGCTTAATAATACAAGTGAATTAAAGGAGGAATACAAAACTTTATTTTTTTTAGAAAACAGAAAAAAAAATAAAAGAAAAGTAAAAATTAGTTATTCTCTTTCTTGTGAATATGAATTAACTTTATTTTCATTTTTCTAATGCAATAAAAAAGGGAGAAACGACCTAATTACTTTCTACCTAATTTTCCTTTTGGAACTTTTCCTTCCCTTGTCCAAGTGTAAGCTACAAACACATCCAGGATAGATTGAGGTTGAAAGGCAACAAACAACGAACGAGAGAACAAACGTTTAAAACGACAGAACCAAAAAAAAAAAAAAAAGGAAAAGAAAAGAGGAAGACAAAGCCAAGAAATTCACGCCATTTGGGATTAAGATTCCTTGCCAAAGTGATTAACTTTGGAAGTTTTTGAATACATACAGTTGTTTTATTCCTTTCAACAAACGTTGGCCAAGTGGTGATATTTTATAGTAGTATTCTTGTTTGTCACTGAAAGAGAGAAAGATAAGAAAGTATCTACAAAAAAGTAAGAAAGAAAGAGAAGAGTACAGAATATGCATGCAAGAGATGGAATTAAATGACCACAGAGAGATGTCAAAATTAAACTAGTGAGACTGCATGTATTCTTGTCTGGAGTACTCTTGTAAACATGTTCGATAGTCGGGGTTGATTAATCAACCGTTGATTGATTCATTCCTGATCAAAGTCAAATTGGGCTTATCAATTGTCCCCCATTCCCTAGTATGGGCGTGAGCTTGGACGCACAAAATCATTTCCTAAGTCATGCGTGTGCGTTTTTTTGTTACACACACTATGTAGACAATACCAAACTGAGTAGTTGAATTCATACCCTTGACTTAAAAAGATGGATTTCTATTTCCATCTTTTGTTACACACAATATGTAGACGATACCCCAAATATTGATGATGGACTTGTATCATTGCGAGGTGTTTTTTTTTGGGTGCTGACTTGTGAATTGTGCTTCCAAGCTCTTGTTTTAGGTTGCCAAAAAAGTCGACATTACTCGATTTGATCTCGGAGAATGTCAACGGACTCGTAGTATTGATATTATAAGGTTGTTATGATGTAAGTATGTCCTCATGCGAATGATGCTTATGGACTCTTGTTCATACAGAGACAAAATGTTATTTTTGGATGCAATTTTGCCAACTTGCCAAGACTGCCGGATTGAACTATGGAACATACCAATGGGCTTATATATTGCGTTGATTCATCACGACTCGACTATATATATTGGTTTGTGGATATACAGTTACAAAATCGACTTTTTGAGCATAAGCTCCTTCGAGTCTTTCTAATGGTATTTTTTAGCATATTCCAAGCGGTGGAAAAAAAAAATGTGGTATCAACAATACTAATGGTCGAAAATTCCAGTGAAGCAATGATGGAAAGGATCGATGGACTTCAATCTACAGTAGCCTCACAGGCAGTCATAGTCCAAAATCTACAAAGGGCTTATACCCAACAACAGACCAAATTCCAATGTCGAAGTTGATGCACCTTTTGCGCCTCTAGTCTCTATAACCAACCTAATATTGTTAAGCAAGTTAGGAATATCAAGTCTGCTCTAGCTAGGATCCAAGAGGCTCAAGACATAACCATCGACTTTGATGATTTTGTGATTGTTTCCAGAAGTTAAGTTGCCAAAAAATATAAGATGTCAATAATCAAGGAGTTTGATGTGATTGGAAACCCAAAGAACATATCCGATTAGTGGTCAGCAAACTCAAGCTATTGGGATTGGGAGATCGATGAACTAATTTCTCAGCTTTTCTGTAAGACCTTGATTGCGAATGCACTCGATTGGTTCTCGTGGCTACACTTCACACAATACAAGCAATGGCCTGATGATATTGCCAATGCAATTTCATTGTCTGAGTATGCTCACATTGTCCAAATTATAGTGACTATCAAAGACTTGTAGATGACCAAAAAAGAATTAAATGAGTGCTTCCCCTCATTTCTTGATAGGTGGAGAAAGAATGATGCAGAATGAAAACTTGTCCCTAAGAGGAGGACCAAGTCAGAAATTTTATGTGTAATTTTTGTGTTACCGTGATATAAACAACGAAATCATAGAAAGATAAAACCTGAAAATCGCATGGAAATGATCAAGTCTAGTATTAGACACTATGTCCGTAAGACAAATTTCGCCCTTACTACGGTGCTCACGATTTGAACAGGCGCTTGTCTCCCAATATAAAATGATCGAATCTCACCGAAGTTGCACTCCAATCAATAGGCCTAGCAAACCAAATAATAAACTTGTATTCTCTCATATATATGAAGACTCAAAACTCAAAATAATAAATAAAAAATCGATCCAAAAATACTCTAACACGTGTCTCCCAAAAGTCTATGTTAACAAATGAAGGGAACACCCTTATATAAAAGAATTCGTGAATATTCTGAATAGTCATGAAATGAAGTGACACAACTATTCATCCGAATAGATGTCGATTGAAAATTGAAGTTATAGCACTCTGCACTTTTCGATTTAAAATCAATTATCACAAGTACTTTTTTATGGATAAAGCCATTATTTCTTGTATCAATTTGGATGAATATTTTGAGTGAACCATTCGGAATTGTAATTTATTTGAAGAGACACAATGCTTGGTTAATAGGTGTCTATTGAAAAATGACACATCCATTAAGAAAAGTCATAACTTCCATTTATTGGTTTTGAATGAACTGTTTTGTTCATTTGCAAAAAGAAAAATCAGTATAGTTTATCCAAGTAACCAACCACTTGTCATAAAGCCATATTTTCTTGTGATGGTTTCTTTTGTATCTCTGAATGGTTCGGGACGTTATTTTTCTTTGAGGGTTAAAGAAAAATACATGTATTATTTTTCTAAATATAAGATCCATTATAATAGAAATGGGTGTGACTTTCTGACTTGTCACCAATACTTATATATCAAGACTTGTGAATTTCTATTTAATTATTATCATAGTGCATGATGACAATTGGTGATTTTGCTAATATTTGGTTTGGTGCTCCACATTGTCGGAGAATTGTTAATTGGCAAGGCGCAATGTCTAGAAACCCTTACAAGGATCAATCTTTGGAATGGTTTTGGTTAGTTTTTGAATTCAACTATCAAAGTGTTTTTTTTATAAGAAAAAAAATTGAATTACACATTTGTTGTGAAAGTATTCGTAAATTCGGGTCCCGCTCCGTATGTTGATTGTCAGCAAGAAGTGGTCGTAATGTTTCGGAAACCATTCTAAGGTTCCACTTTGGAACACTTTGATTTTTATGGAGTGTTTAAATCTTTTCTTTAGAAGATATCTTACTACTTGTTGGACATTCAGCATGGAAATGTGAAAATGAATTATTTCACGTGGAGGTTTTCTCTCTTGAACTTGAAGAGATTATTTTTAACTCCTCGAAACAAAAATTTATTATTAATTTTTGTATTTGGTAAATGCTAGTATGGGTTAATCGTTGTGACTATGTCTCAGTCATCATAATTATGTGAACAAATTCTAGATAGTCACATAATTGTGGAGGAAGAGGAGTTTTTGTGGATTACTATCAATTGTGTATTAGTTTTGTGCCAGAATTCAAATTAATTATAATATTCAATCAAAATTTGAAAGGCATAGAGTAGTATGGTAAGTCTTGAAGTAATGATCGTAGACGTAATTCCATACAATACTTGTTTCATTTGAAGTTGGTATCTATGATACATATGGTCAAAAGATAAAATACGGATCTATTACCCAAAGGGTGTTAACCAGAAAATAAGTGAACGTATCGAGGGGAATGAAGTTTAAGCCTACCATTTAAGAGTTGCCTTAATGGAACCCTAGCTAGTTGACTGGAGATCCCAATATCTAGGTTCAAAGGGACAACGAAGTTGTGTGTGACTTAGTAGTATCACTGCGGAGATAACTTCTCCTACGTACTCATTCCTAAGATACAACAGTGATGCATGTAGCATTATCTAGGGTAAGCTACGCTTTTAATGATTCTCATAGCTTGGAAGTCCAAGTGGGGTATTGTAAGAACCCAGAAAATTTTAAATTTTTAAAAAATAAAATAAATTAATTAAATTTATATCTTGGAACATTCGATATTTTTATGTGTTTCAGAATTTTAGTTATAAGATCCAAGCCCGGGATATTTGTTTTTATTTCACGCGCGTTACGTACGTGGTATTTTACGTGGAAACCCTTAGGGGCCTTAAAAATCAAACTTTGGCTTGGAACGGGGAAAGCTCACCCCATTTCCCCTCATTTCACTCTCTCTCTACCATAGTTCTACCTTCTCTCTAACCTCACCACCAATCTACTCCACCATTTTCAAATTTCTTTGAGATATAAGAAGCTTGCATCGTGCTTGACGTGGAATCGAAGACGAGTCGTGATTTGGTGCTAGGAAAGTTCGGATTCAAAGCTTAGAGGTTCACCAAAGTTAGGGCTTTCACCCATTGATCAAATCCATCCTTTTGAAGCTTGAGGTATGAATTTCTACCTTGCATTATGTGTATATGATGTGTTTTGGTCCATATTTTGTGTATATATTGGGATTTTGGTGTGAGTTGGAGTGTTGAAAAAAATTGAATTTTTGCGGAATTTGTGCAAATCACATAGGGGCGTCCAGACGGGGAACCTAGGTGTCCAGACAGCTGGCCCAGAAAATTTGACAGAGAGGTTGTAAACGGGGCGTTCGGACAGGAATGCCTAGTATCCGGACGAAACCAGGCATGTCCGGACGGGAATGTGAAATGTCTTGTTGCCTATTTGGTTATCTCATGTTATGCCTTGAATCATCTTTTATTTAGCCGATTATCATGATTGTGGTCTATTCGTGCGCTTGTCTTGATCTAGATTAGATGGAACAACGTCGATTTTATTTGAACGTGGTATGGATATACATAACATATGCATATGTTGTTATTGAACGATATAAGTAAAATGCTAGCCTCTATCGGGAGTGATGCTAGGAAAACTATGGATCTAGCTTCCTCCGAAAAATGTGCTAGAAAATACCATGAATTGGCTTGGCTAGCCTCCTTTGAGAGAAGTACTAGGACACAAATTATGACTAGCCTCCGTTGGGAGAAGTGCTAGGGTATTACCTATCTTGATACCACATGATTGTATTTGATTAGCATCTTTTTTGGTGATGAGTTGGTAGTAGGACGTGGTTGTAATACTTGTATTAGTGAACTATGGATGTTGTCGAGAATTCCTCATGTGTGTATCCTTAATCATGTTATAGTGCTTAACACTTGAAAATATTCCATTGCCACACAATATTCATAGTGCATGCCATTTCATCTCATATGCACATAGCATGGGCATAGATTTTTCTACTGGACTTGTAGCTCAACCTTTCCATCTTTCAAGTACGGAGGAATAACATGGAGCGAGTGGTGTACATGATGTAACATCTTTTGAAAAGCAAATTGCAGAAGTTATTTAACATCTTTATGAACTCAGTTTTGAAAGATGTACTGTAACTTATACTTGTATTTTTGGTAGATGATGGATGTGACCTTCTACCCTTTTAAGGTCATGAATAATGTATTTTGGGCCGGTATTGCCCCTTTCTTTTGAAAACTATTGGATACTTACTGTTTTGGGGTACCACATCTATGGAATATTTGGATTATTAAATGGTGTTTGGTGGAAATTGTGAAAGATAAATCGTGTTTTATAATATTGAGAAATCAGGACGTGACAGGTATGGTGGGGTACTCTTAATGGGAATTCATCTATATGAGTGAGAAGGGGCCGCTTCTATGAGAACAATAAGGCTTAGTTCTCTAAAGCACTCATGAAATCAGGAATTGTCCAAGGCCAAAATGGACACAATTGTAAGAACCAAATATATTCGGAAAGATCCTGTGTGAATTCTATTGTCTTGATTTACACAAAAAACTGAACAGTTCAAGGCATCACGTCTACTGATTAGTGAGTAAATCTGATAGTCTTTCACAAGAGAAGGTTCAAAACCAAAAGCTACCTATCCTATGTAGAAAATTTCCATTTGTACTCTATCGTCCGTATTATTTTTTGCATTGTTTATCCAGCCAATTTTTATTCATGTGGGGGATTGTTGAAAAAATAATTTTAGAACATATATTGGTTTGTTCAAAATCATTAAGGAATGAATAGAAAATTGACTCCTATTAATTTTCAATTAATATTGGTTGAAAAAATTCAAATAGAATTTATTTCTATTGAATTTTATATGATTTTATTGTGTTATTTACTAGTGTAAAGTCGTATTTTGTTGTTGACATTTATTCGGATGAATAGTTATGTCACTTCATTTCGTGACTATTCGAAATAGTCACGAATTCTTCTATATAAGGGTGTTCCCTTTATTTGTTAACATAGATTTTTGGGAGACACATGTTAGAGTATTTTTGGATTGATTTTTTATTTATTGTTTTGAGTTTTGACTCTTCATATGAGAGAATACAAGTTCATTATTTGGTTCGCTAGGCCCATTGATTGGAGTGCTACTTTGGTAGGATTCGATCATTTTATCCTGGGACACAAGCACATGTTCAAATCGTGAGCACCGTAGCGATTGCAAAATTTATTTTCTAAGGACATAATGTCTAACACTAGACTTGATCATTTCCATGAGATTTTCAGATTTTATCTTTTTATAATTTTATTATCTTTGATTTTGTTGTTTATATTACGGTAGCACAAAAGTGCACATAAAATTTCTAACAGTCAGACTGGTGTTGTAAAACCTGCACGCAGCCACGATATTTTAACCAGATGTACCTCCAATCTCTGCCTTCAAGCACCTTTATGCCGTGGGAGTGAAAGTACATGATGGTCTTAACCAAAGTCTTGATTCACAAGGGAGAATCCAATCAATCCAAATGAATTCTCCTGTCTACACCAACAAAACCACAAATCCCAACATCCATCGAACTGAGACTAATGCCATCATCGCCAAGATGTCTTTACCACTCCTAACTCCACTCAAAAGCGCAATCATATTTTCACTCTACTACATATGAGAATCTCGTATGCCTTGGGAGTCTTCGTTTGTAGCAAACACCTCAAGCCACTGATAAACAAACCACTTTGCCAACCCTATAGTCCCAACCATGATCCTCCCAAGCACTGTGCCTATCATCAACATGACCGTCACGAAACTAGTTGTTCCATTTGGCTGCGGCATGATATCCAAGAACACATTGACAATTTCATCATCAAATCACCAAAAAGACCAACTGTCTAATGCAATCCTTTGCAAAATCACACAGTACCCCAACCCTCTCAAAATATTAACCACATATGTCTAAACTTTCCTTTTGTCCCAAGCCAACATCATCCCAACTAACAAACCAAAATTATTGATAAACCTTCCTTGAGAGAATGAGGTACTGCACATCAATTTGATTTAGAGAAAAAATGGCAGTACAACTGAATGGGAACAATAGAAGATGAATGTGGGGAATACAATCGTCGAATGGCAAAGATGAAGAGATCAATTGGGCCGAAACTTTCAATCAGATTGACTTAGGGGGCATTCTTTGATGACAATAGGAGCAAACAGGATGTCAACCAAGAGGAGGTGATGATGATGCACGAGTGGTCGCAAAAGCATTATGGATAGCTGAGCAAGGGGCATTCTAATGAACCTTTCATCAAAATGACTCGTACTAGGTTCCAAAGACTAATCAGTAAATTAACTCAAGGGGACATTATACTCTAAATAAAATAGAGAGTGAATTCTATCTTGGAAATAAGGTTCTCACAATCCTAACTTATAAAGATTAATTGTCTTTATTCAAAAAGAAATTATATTTGTTATTTTTAAAATATTTTTTATGCTTATTGGTTCATCTTGATGATCGTAATCTAAAAAGTATAAAATTATGTTCAAAAACTAAAAAAATACATTAAATACGTAAAATACACTATTTTGAACTTATTTTTTGTCTTTTCTAATTTTTTTTTAATTTTTTGACATAATTTTATATTTTTATGAACTCTCTTATTCAGACGAACCAATAACCATCAAAAAATTAATACAAAACAAAAAATTATAAAAAAAAATTCAAACAAGAAAAAAAAATTATACAAAAATTCAATAATTACAATAGTCGAATTGCTATCTTCACGTGATGCGTGTGCTCATTAAATTAAACAAAACTACATAAATATGAGGACAACCTCGAAATTCTTCTATTTTCTTCATATTTAAAACTGTGGGGTATTATTTTATGAGACTCCTCCACAAGGCCTGCATAACGTGAAAGAAGTTAATTTGCTCTAGACGTACTCCAACGGATATTCTACCCATGTAACAACTAGTCACAGACACCCGACAATAGACAAAATGTCCTCTGATGGTTAAGTACTTGGATGAGATAATCACTACAAGGAAATTGTTAAATTGTTACAAAATGTCCGTGATGAAAGTAAATTTGTCTTCAAATATGCTTATTTTTTGGAAAAAAAACTAATTCGTCAGCAATCAGAACAGAAATGCAATAAACCACTAGTTAAATCTAATTCTGAAAAATTTATTAATTATTATAATTATTATATATGAAAAAAAAAATTCGGGTTCTCACAGTTTCAATCCTTGTCTCCATAGTATGAAACGAAGATAATTTGGCTTGTTTGGCCACTCTTAAAGTAGCTAAAACGAAGAGAGGGTAGTAAGGATTTTAAACTGGAACCAATACATACAAACACCAAAGGGCTAAAAATCAATAAATTTGGCATACTCTGTTGCTTGGTTTTGATGGAGGCAAAATGCTTTCCTCATTCGGCGCTTCTATAATTGAAAGGTCATCAGAAGCAAAGGCCAATACAGATGAAAGTGGATCAACATATTGAGGCTTGTAACAGTGTCAAGGTCTTTCTCCAGATCTTTAACGCATGCAAATCCTTCAAAATGATGGGAAGAAGACTCTGAGCTAAGTACTAACCCTTTTATGGGAAACTTCCATCCTGTTAGTTTAGGAACAAGATTTTTCATAGTAGGACCAGTTGAAAACAAGTCCAGATTATTGTGCCACTAGCGAATAAACCTCTTTGTAACACATGCCCCTCTTGACCAAAAGCAGCAGACTTGAAATTGACTAATGGAGTCATAAAAGAAGCATGCCATCTTTGATTCAATTTTTTTCAAATATTCCTTTTCTCTCAAAAAGTAGGACATTCGAGATACTGCAAAAAGGAAGGGGAATAGATTGATTGAGGCTAAATTGTCTAGCAAACTGAGTAGCGCGTCAAGGCTTCACAAAATATTGGTGAGTAAGGTTAAATTTCAGTCCAATGTGAAGTTTCCGAGCAATTAGTTATTTTTCCCAAGTTTGTCGATGAAGCTATAAAGCCCCAGTCTTGTATGGAATAAGGTATATAAGCCAAGACGGAAGAGGTAGGGGTCAAAATGGTAAAAATAATGACACATCTCTACCTCTTGGAAGGTAATAGAAAAGGTGAAGGTAAACCTCATGCCCTTTCGAGTATACTCTACATTAGCAACCTATCCCCATGGCGAAATAGTTGTTCTATTAGGTTACTTGCTTGGAGTTCAGCAAAATAGGCAAGGAGACAGAGTTGTAGGAAGCAGATAGGACCAACTTGATTGTGATTATAGAATTTCACCATAAGCTCGATCGCACTCTATGTACATGACCCAGAAAGTAAGAAGCAAAATCGAAGAAGGTTCTTAAGAACAATGCAGAGGCTAATGGAATGAACTCAGCCATCACTTTGTTCCCAGAATGGTAGAGGATGTGTTTACATAGAGTATAGAGAATGAAAGCGAAGTATTCTCTATCAGTAACTTCACCAGTCTTCCTTTTAGCCACAATAAAGTTGCCATAGGCGCTATGTGAGATAGAGAAATCAAAGGATAAAGAAATTGGTAGAGAAACGATATTAAATTATGGGCCAAAGGGATGAAGCTCGAATAGTTAGGTAACATCTGTTATAGTGGGAGCCATCATTCCGCAGTTGAATTGGAAAAAATTAAAGCAAGGTCCTAGAAAGTGAAGGAAGCCTCTATAAAATAGAAATCCTGGAGAATCCCTCTTTAGAGCATATATATGAGTCTTCTCAACCCTATCTACTGAAGTTGGAGTCCTCGACATTGGAGAACCCAGAAAGATCGAACTTCCCATGTGGGGTCACACGTAGGCTAGTAGAAATAGTTTTTGGTTTGCCATGTGTACCAGTGGATGTTCTTTTCATGAAGGAGATGATAGTCCCCGAGTCAAGGATATAGCGATGACAACTTCAGAGGAAGTTCATCGAAGATGGGTCCCAAACAAAATACACCAAGGGTTCTAAAAGAGACAATTACCTAATGAATTATGTGGCTTTGACCATTATTTTGATTATAAACCTCTACCTTTTCATTTATCAAGCAACAGAGTGCGTAGGATGGCGAAGATGTCTCAGTCATTGGAATAGCGGAAGAGGAAGAAGGCAAGAAAGAGAAATATGGATGTAAAAGGTTTGAAAGGAATGTCTTTAATAAACAAGGAAACAACCTTTTGTACTGGTATTACAAAAACCATGTAATGGGCCTAGGAAAAGGTAACTCCATTGCGTATTGGTTTCATAAGCAGGGCAACTGGTGTGCAAGGCCCAATATGTCTGTCATCCACACAGAAATTAAGGATCAATATGGAAATACGAACAATTATGTTGATGATTTCATTGGTTCATCTAGAATAGACGTGAAGAAATTGAATGTAGCAATAAACATTACCACTTCCATTACACTTATTTGTTGATTGGTATTCAGTGCTTCGTTGTGATTCTGAAGAAATTAATGAAGTAAACACCATAGTAAGTAAAGCAATTGCTATATGGGATCTAGGTATAAATTGACATAAACAAGGAAGAGTTTCTTCATTAGCCACACAGAGCAAAAGCAAGAGAGATTGGCTACATCACAATAATGACAAAACTTAAAACTTAACTAGCCTTTGAAACTATATACCCTAGAAACTATTATTCATCATTCTTAGTGTAGTTTGGGGGTAGTCAAACATTTTTAGGAGATAGACTATGATCTGTCAATTGTTGTTTAAGCATTTTTCCTCGAACATGCCGGTAAGACAAAGTTGTGACAAGGCGGGGTCTATCTTCGTCTTCGTTGCCACCCACAGTTTTGCTTGACCTGGTCTAACTTTTTACAAACCCAGTCTATTTGGGCCAGAGTGAGAGGAGCATCCTCATCCATGGAATAAAGAGAAGAAAGTGTGGATCTAGGAGAGTTAGCCATGACGGTTCTCTGAAAGTACAAGCACATTTGCATGAAACAATTTTGGGAGAAGGTGGGTAAATAAGCACGTTCAGCCACTTCGAAAATTGGGAAACAAATGAATGGATGCCACGTAAACAAGAGATGTGGTGAGGGGACTGAAAGGACCCCCTATTAATGAGGTATTGCTAAAGTGTCATTTGTCAAATGTACTCATGTCCCCTGTAATCGCCAAAAAAGGGAAAATCTTGCACACGAAGCATAGGCAACATGATGCCATTCTCTTAAATGGCCAAACATTCTTTGATTGGCCCAAAGAAGACCATAAAGGAAATAGACAAAATGCACAAGCGAACAAATAAACATTCAAACAAGCTGAGTTGTTTATTTCATTCTTTCAAAACATCTTACAGTGTGTACAAGAGAGGTCAAACCAAAAAAGGTGTCTAGTGACATGCATAGGTCACTTTGAACTACATAAGAACAGTATTTACATGTGCAAAAACGAAAAAAATTGGTGAGAGCATTCAAGCATCATCAGCATCATCGGTAGGAGAAACATCTAGAGGAGAAAGATGTACTCTTTCCAAATGAGCAATCTCAACTTTTAAAAAGTCAATCTCATAATCAAGGCAGTCAACTGTATCCAAAAGATTATCAAGAGTAGGACAGATTTTAAGATCCAACACCATCCGAAACTCCTCCCTTATGTGTTGTTCTATGCTTAGCGATAGCCTAGCAAGCTTCTATTGGAGGCAGTCAAGTTGTGCATGAGTAAAAATGGAGATGCCATTGCTTGCTATTTTGGCTCGAAGGTTGAAATAGAGAGAATTAGCTTCTCACTCTCTATTTAAAGACACCACAAAAGGTGATAGGTGAGACAAGCACAGTAATAGAGGACCCCATGAGCAGGCAATGATGCGGCTGTGATAAAGTCTAGTAAATGACTATTTTGATTTACACGTCAAAGCAAAAGAGAATGATACGGCTAGTTGGAGTAGCTTAAAATACACATTGTGAAGAAAAAGTACTCATCACCATTGCAAATGTATTTACATAGAATGAGAACAAACAAACTAAGCTACAAAAAAGAAAAAGACACATAACATCTACAAGCAAATCTTGGATTTTTGTCTTCAATTTCTATTCTAAGTAGAGAAGTTTTCCATCGACAAGAAGAAATGACCTTGAAGTAATGTGCGAAAGTCCAAGTGACAAGGATGTGGAATTTCTCCCAAGCAAAGTCAATAAATTCCTTTTCTTTCTTCTTCTTCTCTTCCTTTGCCGAATGTTTGAATATTTGATTGGCCAAGGGTTGAAAGGCCAGGACTATCCTCTAAGCCTTACGTTTCATTTTAGCTTCCTTCACAGAGAACTTCTTCGATGCGTTATTGTGTCTCTTTCGAAGAGCCTTCGGAACATCTGCAAGCAATTCAACAATGTGTTGTCAAGTGCTATGATCTTGAAGTGAAGATGCTCAAGTTTGTCCTTCATATCGTGATAGTTGTTCCAGACTTGATCGAAGTGGTTGTTCTAGAGATAGAGTCTCAACCAATTCAAAAGGTTGGAAAGATGGATAGTGAATGCATGGATTTCAGAGAAAATCGTGCATCCAACATTAAGAGTAGTAACTACTTCACAAGCTCATAAGAAGTTTGTTCGAAGAATATCTTTAAGCAGCACTTCAAAGGGAAGAAATGCAAAAGCAGCCAATAGTTTATTGGCTTCTTTCACCTGTCTGTCATGATCGGAAGGGTAAATCGAATAGTTTGAATGGAACCTCGAATAGCCGTAGTATAGGTGGTTACTTCCTTGAGCCAATTGGTGTCATCCTTAATGGGGACTAATGATGGGAATTCAATGTATCTCGAATGATAGTGGACTCTTATTGGACCATTCTTTTCTTTTGAGTTTCAGCCCTATGCTTAAGGTCATTGAAGCTTAACAAGTATGGTGTTTCTTCCAGGTCCATAACTCAAAGAAAATTAGGACGGAAAGAAGAAGAGTACAGGAAGTCCATGAGACTAAAACGGACATCTATATTGGCAAAACATTATGGTAGAGGCTCATCACTTTTGACCGGGAATGATGGAGACCCTAGGAGGGTTAGTTCCAACCATAATGACCTGAAACATGGTCGAAGGGGGAGTGACTGGTGGAATTTCCAAGCTCAGCCTTGGACAAGGATCATGGATGTGAAGTTTGTCATCCTAATCACTTGAAGGTTAGATCGAAAAGTTGGGAATGTCAACAGCCATAGGGGGATTCGTTTAAGAGAAGGAAATAGTTTTGAAAGTATGGCTAATGATTTCAAGAGTCCCCATGATAACAAGAGTTGGAAGACGAATGAATTAGCCAGTATTAAGTTCGCAATTTATAGGTGAATGCAAAGATGTCAGAATGGAAGTTGCAAAGATATGGATAACGAGCAATTGTATTTTTCCACAATTTCCTAATTGTGAAAAGTAAGCAATTCACATGTTCACCAGCATATTTTAAGGCTTAAACTATGATGGTCCGAAGGGTATGTTTACTCCTTAACTCGCCTGCCAATAAGAAAAGAACATGTGGCACTATTGGATAGAGACACACACACTCGATTAAAAGGCACGGGATAATAAAGTGGTGTCGTTTAGACTTCTAACCAGTTAATTAACTGTTAGAGGACCCCATAAGTAGGGAATTTAAAGTGACAACGTTTCGCATGCATGGGTGGTCATGCAACTACCATGCATTCCCACGAATGGAGAAAGAGGACACTAGGAGACGTGGCTAGTGGATGCAAAGAAACATGGAGTTGGTGGAGAGACATGATAACCATCGAAGGAGAATGAACGCCTTCAAATTCAAGCAGTAAGTCCACAAGTAAAATAGCTAAGTATTTAAGATTGCCTATGAATAGCAGTAGCAGTCAAAGAGGAAAGGATGCAGACACCCCCACAATACTTGTTTTCTATATTTACCTTTTCCTTTCAGTACTTAGTATAGGCGTAGCTGTAGTCGTAATTGTACTTAACTTTATTCGTAGTTCATAGAAGTAGGAGTAGCAGGTTGAAGATAGTCGAAGTAGTTAGATCTTCTTGTGTCACGACCCGTCTCAAAAACACATGGTCGCGACTGGCCGATGGGGTTTAATCCATCAAGGCCTCAATTTATAAAACTGATTTAGGGATTTCCATAATATCAGAGTGCGATATATAAAAAAAAGTGCGGAATAACATTAAAAATACTCCCGAAGTGCTAGTGATAAATTAACTATTACATCATCCATAGTAGAATCCTTGGCTCGGCCACAGGTAGCTCGGCCACAGGCAGCTCGGCCAGGTATCAAAAAGTACAAAAACATAAGTCTGAAATACAAAGTACATTACTAACAACATGAAAATCTAATAACTTGGCGAAGATACACAAAATCACGCAGCATCCTCGACTTCAGAAGCACCTGTAGTTGTAATCAACAACAACTCTTAAGCACTAGGCTAGTGTGAATTTCGTTATAACAATGCTTATCGAATCTTAGGCGAAAAATGACTTTTCTCGTATGTGTGCAATTTAAAATAATTTATAGTTCACAATTATGCCAAGTGATCCATTACATATATAAAGAATCGTAATTCTTTTTCTGAAGTCAACTTCTCATTTCAGGTTCCAAGTGAATTTTCACTTCTAGGAAAAATTTCCATTTAGGATAATATTCAGTTATTTTGTTCAACGGTCACCGAATATAGGGAGCTACCCTATCAGATATAAAATTGGCATGACGTCATCCGGCGGATCTATCGGTCGTCGATCCTTCAACCTTATTTCATTCACCTCGCCATATTTCTTATCCCCTGGCGGTCGGGGCACCGTATGAGCATTTAATCGATAATTTTCTCGATAATCCATAAAAGTAAATCCGAATAGCATGGAAATATTATTTGTCAACCACATTTCTACTAAAAATGTCAAGTTTGCCAACTTCTCAATTAAGCTAATTTTCATAATTCATGCAATTTTCATGATTTCGATAAATATCTCAATATTTCCTTACTTGATTTCAATACAAATAACATGGATATTAAAGATATACATTTTTGCCAAAAAAGATAAATATGTACTTTTTTTTTCCTAAAATCGATAAACAAGGCATAACAAAACTCACCTCGATAGTTGTTCACCCGAAAGCTCTCGTACTGCCCTATGCGTCACCGACTTCGGGATCTAGCATAAGGGTCATAGGATTTAGCATGATCGTAATCTAATATATTTATTTATTTATTTTATAAAAACGTTGCATATTTCGATGGTTTATTAGACTCGTGTCAAAAACGGCGTTCGATGTGTCCAAGGGTCTCGTGGTCTAATTTTTTCCTAAGTGTTCGGCTAAGGTACTGTTTTTATGGGTTAAGTGACGAGTTTCGTCAACCACTAAGTCTCGGGTTGGGTCTAAAAATGGTTTGGTTCAAATAAACATTACCGGTAAAAATAATGTTTTTCGTTTCGGAACTCAAGTAATGCTCGTGCGAGTTTTAACGGGGACTAAGTCTACTAAGTTGTGTCAAAACTGACCCGAACAAGGGCTGCCCGAGCAGGATCTACCCAAACCAGGGGCTGCCCGAACAGAAATTGCCTGAAAAGGAGCTGCCAAAATTGTCCGAACAAGGCCTACCAAAACTGCCCAAACCAGGGGCTGCCCGAACTGGTTTTTCCCGAGCAGAAACTGCCCGAACCAAGGTCTTCCCGAACAAGGGCTGCCCGAAAAGGGGGCTGCCCGGACTGCCCAAAACTGGACAGTGTAAACTGTCCAGAAGCTGCGTTTCAACAGCTGAAATATCAGCTGCGTTCGACAGTGAGTTTCTCCCATTCCCGAGCCTTCCGAGCCTCGGGTCCAACACGCATGCGTGCTAAAATGTGTCGTCTACAACCCCTAATAAGTATTTTTCGTAGAAAAGTAGTAGAATAAAAACTCCGAGTGATTAAACAAGACATACTACCGGTAAAACTGGGCAGTGTATTTTTTTTTCGTTCAAACGGCAAAAACTTCGTATTTTTCAACATAACGACCCTAGGTTTGAACATGCATGAGTAGTATGGTGTCTTAGCTACAAATATTATCAAAAATCTCGACCCGAAACGAAACGAGATAAAAACGAAATGCATTTAAACACAAGGTGCGTAAAGTAGAGGAATGAAAGTCGGTACCTCCGGTCGCGTTTTGCTCTGGATTCGAGTGTCCCGAGCACGTCCCGAGACTGACCCGAGTCTAACCCGAGCCTTCTCTAACTCTCCCTTGCTAGTTTGGCTCCTCTCTCTCTCTCTAAAATGCTAGGAATTTGTCAAATATGCAAAGTGTGAGTGTGCTAGTGAGGTGTGTGTATTTATAGCCCAAAAGAATTGCATGTGCTTAGTGTGTGTGTGTGTGTTCTGCCGTGTGAAAGAATGGAGGGGCAGATTTTAGCTTCCAAAGTCTCCCAATGCATGTGTTTCCATTGGCCTTCTCCAAGTATGCATGTGCTAAATTTTTGGTTTTCAAATATATGCATGATTAAAAATCCTAGTGTATAATATAAGCAAACCTCTAGGAAAAGATATATTCATGATGGCTTCCACCCTCCCCTAGCCATGAGAAAAATAGGTGGGACCTACCCGGTCCCGTCTCGACTTTTCGGTACAAAATCTGATTAATTTCGATCGCGGACAAACCTCGTAAAATTAATGTATATAAATTTATATATCTACTGCGATCGAAAATGTTACGAATTCGGTAATTTCGAGTGATCGGACATAATTCATGTGTCCCTCATCAGTTAAATTAATAATATCATCACATTATCGATATTTTCTTTAAAATTTGAATTTAGACCAAAGAATCATTTTTTTTAAAACTCCATAAAATTAATAATTATAAACTTAAAATTTTAAATTTTCAAAATAATTTAATTGATTAAAAGGATCGGGGTTTCACATTCTCCCCACCTTGGGAAGTTTGGTCCCCAAACTATCGTTGCCCTCAGGTCTGAATGGTAGGTCTAATTACTCTAAAAACTAAAATTCAAATATAATATCATAAGGAATGTCATTAAACCTGAGTCGAAGAGGTGCGGGTACTTCCGTCTCATATCGCTTTCCAACTCTCATGTGGCTTCTGCTGTAGTTTGATTCTCCCACCAGAGTTTGACCAGCGGCACCCTTTTGTTCCTTAGTTGCTTGACTCGGGTATCTAGAAGTCGTACAGGTTGTTCTTCGTAGCGCATATTCTCCTTAAGTTGAATTGGCGGTCGCTTTAAAATATGAGTTGGGTCGGATATGTATCTTCTCAGCATCGAAACATGAAAGACGTCGTGTACATTACTCAATTCCAAGGTCAACGCGAGTCGATAGGCTACTGGTCCTACCTTTTCGATGATCTCAAATGGCCCAATATATCGTGGATTCAGCTTCCCTCGCTTCCCAAATCTGACAATTCCCTTCATCGCAGAGACTTTGAGGAAGACCCAGTCTCCTTCTTGAAATTCTAACTCTCGGCGGTTAGCATCTGCAAAACTCTTTTGTCGATCTTGAGCAGCCTTTAGTCGATCTTGAATTAGACTAATCTTTTCAGTTGTCTCTTGCACTATCTCGGGTCCTGTCAGCTCCGCTTTTCCAACTTCTGTCCAGCATGATGGGGATCTGCACTTCCTGCCGTATAATGCTTCAAACGGTGCCATGCCAATGCTAGCCTGGTAACTATTGTTGTAGGTGAATTCTGCTAGAGATAGGTGCTCTTCCCAGTTGCCTTGGAATTCCATAGCACAAGCTCTGAGTAAATCTTCCAATGTCTGAATTGTACGTTCGGACTGCCCATCGGTTTGTGGATGAAAGGCTGTGCTAAGGTTCAACCTTGTGCCCATCGCTCTCTGCAAAGATTGCCAAAAATGAGAGATGAATCTTGGATCTCTGTCTGAAGTGATCGTCACTGGCGTCCCATGCAATCAAATGATTTCCCGAATGTACGTGCTAGCCATCTGGTCCATTGAATAGGTGTTCTTAATCGAAATAAAGTGCGCGGATTTTGTTAAGCGGTCGACTATTACCCATATTGAGTTGTTCCCCTTGGCTGTCCGTGGAAAACCAATCACGTAGTCCATAGCTATGTCTTCCCATTTCCATTTTGGTATAGGTAGTGGGTGAAGTAGTCCTGCTGACTTCTGGCGTACGGCTTTGATCTTCTGACACTGCAAGCATCTCTCCACGTATTTCATGATGTCGCGTTTCATTCCCATCCACCAGTACGACTGCTTCATGTCTTGGTACATCTTCATTATTCCTAGGTGTACTGAAAACTTCGTCCGATGCCCCTCGTCCATAATTCGCCTCTTGATTTCTGGCTTGTTGAGTATACAAATGCGATTTCGAAAACATAAACGACCCTCGATCATAGTGAAGTCAGAGTTTGGATTGGTGGCCATCTGATCGTGGATCTTCTTGAGCTTCAGGTCCTCCATTTGTTTGAGCTTCATCTCTTCCAAAATTGCTGGTTCGGCTGTGATTGCTGCACAGAATCCCTCGATCACTCTTATTGACTCCTTCTTATAAATGAATAGTCGATTCAGTATCCCTTGTGCCTTTCTGCTCAAGGCATCTGTGACAACGTTAGCCTTCCCTGGGTGATACTGGATGTTGATATCATAGTCCTTCATCAGCTCAAGCCATCGTCGCTGCCGTAGGTTCAACTCCTTCTGCGTGAAAATATACTTCAGGCTCTTATGGTCAGTGAAAACGTCGCAAGTGACTCCATAAAGGTAGTGGCGCCAGATTTTCAGGGCAAAAATCACTGCTGCCAATTCTAAGTCATGCGTCGGGTAATTGTTCTCATGAATCTTCAGCTGGCGGGAAGCATATGCGATAACCTTGCCGTGTTGCATAAGAACACACCCAAGTCCTTGATAAGATGCATCGCTGTAGATTGCAAAACCTTCAGTGCCTTCTGGTAGCGTGAGAATTGGTGCTAACGTAAGCCTCTTCTTAAGTTCTTGGAAGCATTCCTTTCGTTTGTCGGTCCAAACAAATGGTTCCCCCTTGCGAGTCAATTCGGTCATAGGCATAGCGATCCTTGAGAAATCTTGGATGAACCTCCGATAGTACCCTGCGAGTCCCAAGAAACTTCGAACTTCTGTGACGGTTGTAGGCCTTGGCCAATCTACAATCGCTTCGATTTTCTGAGCATCTACCGAAATCCCGTTGCCATTGATAATGTGTCCTAAAAAGTTCACACTTCTTAGCCAAAACTCACACTTCTTGAGCTTGGCATACAACTTCTCCTCCCTCAGCTTCTGTAGTATGGTTTGCAGGTGCTTAGCGTGCTGCTCTTCATTCTTGGAGTAAATGAGAATGTCATCAATAAAAACGATAACGAAATCATCAAGGTACTGCTTGAATACTCGATTCATCATGTCCATGAAGGCTACCGGTGCATTGGTCACTCCGAATGGCATCACTAAGAACTCATAATGCTCGTAGCGAGTTCGAAAGGCTAACTTTTCTACATCTTCAGGCTTGACTCTAAGCTGGTGATACCCTGATCATAAGTCAATCTTTGAAAAGACCGTGGCTCCTTGTAACTGGTCAAATAGATCGTCAATTCTCGGAAGTGGATAACGATTTTTGATGGTGACCTTGTTCAGCTCCCGGTAATCAATGCATAGACGCATCATTCCATCCTTCTTTTTAACGAATAAAACCGGCGCTCCCCAAGGCGATGAACTGGGTCGAATAAAGCCTTTGTCGAGTAAATCATCTAGTTGTATCTTTAACTCTTTTAGTTCAGCTGGGGCCATTCTATATGGCGCTTTGGATATCGGCTGTGTTCTGGGAACGATATCAACAGAGAAACTTATTACCCGTTCAGTTGGTATCCTGGGCAATTCATCAGGAAAAACATCAGGAAAATCACATACAATAGGAATGTTGGCAACCGAAGTGCCCTCCGACAAAATCGGCAAAATACTACATAGGTATCCTCGACAACCCTTCTGCAAAAGTCATCGGGCTCGAGTCATAGACACGAAACACAGGGGTGTAATCACTCTCTCACCCGAAAATCTAATCTCCTTTCCATCAAGTTTTCTAAATACAACACGCTTATTAGCACAGTCAATCGTTGCCCCAAATTTGGATAACCAATCCATGCCAAAAATGATATCGAAATGCTTCATATCTAACGGAATCAGATCCGTGATCATGCATAGGCCATCAATGTAAACATTACAATCTCTATACTTAGTAGAGCAAACCGCGCCCTTACTCATAGGTTGGGAAATCAGTAAGTCATAACCCAAAGGTTCGGCCTCCCTATTCATCTTAATGGCAAAACACTTGGACACAAATGTATGCGAAGAACCAGAGTCAAAAAGTGCATATGCTGGTAGAGAATCGATCATAATGTTACCTGCGACCACGTTTCATTGTTGGCTTGGTCCCCTGGAACGATGGCGAAAGCTCGACCGTGTCGCTGCCCGTTGTTGTTGCGATTCCCTTGATTGTTGTTGTTGTTCCTATTTTCCCCAGGCCTGGCTACCTGTCTGTCATTGTTTCTCTGCACTTGGCCACCTTGACCTCCGATTGGAACAGTGTTAGCCCCTGTCCTAACATTTGGGCAATTCTTCCGAATGTGCCCAACTTGTCCGCATCCGAAACATTTCCCGGCCTCTACCTTCCTCCAGCATTCTCCTCCGTGAAGTTTTCCGCAGGTGTTGCATGGTGGTCTTTGTCCTCGATTTTCATTGTTTCCGTTGTTCTGTCTCTTCTGGTTGCGATTTCCCAATCCTCCAACTCCAGAGTTCTTCCGCTTTCGATTCTCGTGGTATTTCCTGAACTCGTCAGCATCTTGTTCAACTAAAATCGCCCGATCCAACACCTCAGCATATGTGGGTAGTTGTAGAGGTCGCACCACCTTCTTGATGTCGTGTCTTAGCCCTTCTTCGAATCTTCGAGCCTTCATGTCCTCTGTTCCCACCAGATGTGGGGCGTATTCTGCAAGATTGGTGAATTCTGCTTCATAGTCCGCAACGGTCATAGGTCCTCTTTGCCGAAGTTGCTCGAATTCTGCACACTTAGCGTGCTGCATCGCTCTAGGCATATACTTCTCTTTGAAGATCTCCACAAATCTAGTCCAAACCATCCTCGGCTCCCCATCTCTCTTCAGGTTCCACCATCGGTTAGCTTCTCCTGTCAGTAGGTATGCTCCAATTTCCACCCTTTGCACTTCTGTGCACTTAATCAATCGAAAGTTCTTCTCCAATTCAGCTAGCCATTCATTTGCTCGTACTGCATCCATGCCTCCATTATATGTTGGCGGTTTCAATTTTAGAAATTCGCGAGTGAGTGCAAGATCTGCCTTGGGGACATCGATAGGTGGGTCTTGTTGGTTGTTATTTTCTGCTTCTGTTGGTACTTGTGGACTGGGTTGTGGCACTGACTGCTATTGAGGTGCGGCTTGTTGTGCTTGACGTTCGAACGCCTCCTGTTGGGCTTGCATAGCCCCAATGAGTGTCTGCATCATGGCCCTCATTTCTGCCATTTCGTTGCCTCCATTCCCGCTTTCACTCCCGCTGGCATTTCCATTTGTCCGAGTCCTCACCATCTGAAGTAAAGATGCAAAGCAAATAGAGGGCAAAAGGATCACTTCACTCCTTTCATCCGACAGTACACAAGATATAGTCTTGTTAGTACTAGCCTTAGCGTGATCGTTACTTATTTATACAAGTTACGAAGGTAATAACACATAGCCAAGCAACTATTACATCCAAGTGTGTGATCATCGTGTCTCAAATCTCATAGCACCGGGGTTTTATTTTAAAATCCGAAAACCATGCTCTGATACCACCTTTTGTCACGACCCGTCTCAAAAACACATGGTCGCGACCGGCCGATAGGGTTTAATCCATCAAGGCCTCAATTTATAAAACTGGTTTAGGAATTTCCATAATATCAGAGTGCGATATATAAAAAAAATGCGGAATAACATTAAAAATACTCCCGAAGTGCTAGTGATAAATTAACTATTACATCATCCATAGTAGAATCCTTGGCTCGGCCACAAGCGGCTCGGCCAGGTATCAAAAAGTACAAATACATAAGTCTGAAATACAAAGTACATTACTAACAACATGAAAATCTAATAACTTGGCGAAGATACACAAAATCACGCAGAATCCTCGACTTCAGAAGCACCTGTAGTTGTAATCAACAACAACTCTTAAGCACTAGGCTAGTGTGAATTTCGTTATAACAATGCTTATCGAATCTTAGGCGGAAAATGACTTTTCTCGTATGTGTGCAATTTAGAATAATTTATAGTTCACAATTATGCCAAGTGATCCATTACATATATAAAGAATCGTAATTCTTTTTCTGAAGTCAACTTCTCATTTCAGGTTCAAAGTGAATTTTCACTTCTAGGAACAATTTCCATTTAGGATAATATTCAGTTATTTTGTTCGACGGTCACCGAATATAGGGAGCTACCCTATCAGATATAAAATCGGCATGACGTCATCCGGCGGATCTATCGGTCGTCGATCCTTCAACCTTATTTCATTCACCTCGCCATATTTTTCTTATCCCCTGGCGGTCGGGGCACCGTATGAACATTTAATCGATAATTTTCTCGATAATCCATAAAAGTAAATCCGAATAGCATGGAAATATTATTTGTCAACCACATTTCTACTAAACATGTCAAGTTTGCCAACTTCTCAATTAAGCTAATTTCCATAATTCATGCAATTTTCATGATTTTGATAAATATCTCAATATTTCCTTACTTGATTTCAATACAAATAACATGGATATTAAAGATATAAATTTTCGCCAAAAAAGATAAATATGTACTTTTTTTTCCCTAAAATCGATAAACAAGGCATAACAAAACTCACCTCGATAGTTGTTCACCCGAAAGCTCTCGTACTGCCCTATGCGTCACCGACTTCGGGATCTAGCATAAGGGTCATAGGATTTAGCATGATCGTAATCTAATTTATTTATTTATTTATTTTATAAAAATATTGCATATTCCGATGGTTTATTAGACTCGTGTCAAAAACAGCGTTCGATGTGTCCAAGGGTCTCGTGGTCTAATTTTTTCCTAAGTGTTCGGCTAAGGTACTGATTTTATGGGTTAAGTGACAAGTTTCGTCAACCACTAAGTCTCGGGTTGGGTCTAAAAATGGTTTGGTTCAAATAAACATTACCGGTAAAAATAATATTTTTCGTTTCGGAACTCAAGTAATGCTCGTGCGAGTTTTAAAGCGGACTAAGTCTACTAAGTTGTGTCAAAACTGACCCGAACAAGGGCTGCCCGAGCAGGATCTGCCCGAACCAGGGGCTGCCCGAACAGAAATTGCCTGAAAAGGAGCTGCCAAAATTGTCCGAACAAGGCCTACCAAAACTGCCCAAACCAGGGGCTGCCTGAACTGGTTTTTCCCGAGCAGAAACTGCCCGAACCAGGGCCTGTCCAAACAGGGTCTGCCCGAACAAGGGCTGCCCGAAAAGGGGGCTGCCCGGACTGCCCAAAACTGGACAGTGTAAATTGTCCAGAAGCTGCGTTTCAACAGCTGAAAAATCAGCTGCGTTCGACAATGAGTTTCTCCCATTCCCGAGCCTTCCGAGCCTCGGGTCCAACACGCATGCGTGCTAAAATGTGTCGTCTACAACCCCTAATAAGTATTTTTCGTAGAAAAGTAGTAGAATAAAAACTCCGAGTGATTAAACAAGACATACTACCGGTAAAACTGGGCAGTGTATTTTTTTCCGTTCAAACGGCAAAAACTTCGTATTTTTCAACATAACGACCCTGGGTTTGAACATGCATGAGTAGTATGGTGTCTTAGCTACAAATATTATCAAAAATCTCAACCCGAAACGAAACGAGATAAAAACGAAATGCATTTAAACACAAGGTGCGTAAAGTAGAGGAATGAAAGTCGGTACCTCCGGTCGCGTTTTGCTCCGGATTCGAGTGTCCCGAGCACGTCCCGAGACTGACCCGAGTCTAACCCGAGCCTTCTCTAACTCTTCCTTGCTAGTTTGGCTCCTCTCTCTCTCTCTCTCTAAAATGCTAGGAATTTGTCAAATATGCAAAGTGTGAGTGTGCTAGTGAGGTGTGTGTATTTATAGCCCAAAAGAATTGCATGTGCTTAGTGTGTGTGTGTGTGTTCTGCTGTGTGAAAGAATGGAGGGGCAGATTTTAGCTTCCAAAGTCTCCCAATGCATGTGTTTCCATTGGCCTTCTCCAAGTATGCATGTGCTAAATTTTTGGTTTTCAAATATATGCATGATTAAAAATCCTAATTTATAATATAAGCAAACCTCTAGGAAAAGATATATTCATGATGGCTTCCACCCTCCCCTAGCCATGAGAAAAATAGGTGGGGCCTACCCGGTCCCGTCTCGACTGTTCGGTACAAAATCTGATCAATTTCGATCGCGGACAAATATCGTAAAATTAATGTATATAAATTTATATATCTACTGCGATCGAAAATGTTACGAATTCGGTAATTTCGAGTAATCAGACATAATTCCTGTGTCCTTCATCAGTTAAATTAATAATATCATCACATTACCAATATTTTCTTTAAAATTTGTATTTAGACCAAAGAATCATTTTTTTTAAAACTCCATAAAATTAATAATTATAAACTTAAAATTTTAAATTTTTAAAATAATTTAATTGATTAAAAGGATCGGGGTTTCACATCTTGTGTACCAAATTTATTATTCGAAGTCATTCCATTTCATCTTATGTGTAGTTTGTTCATCTTCTATTGTGGTTTTGAGCCTCTAGGTGTCAATACGTAAGAAAAATCTTCTTAATTTAGGTAAGAGAACAAATAACATAAATGCCTAGTAGTTGTTGGTTTTAATTATCACACTAATTCTTTTTGAAAAGAATAATTACAAATCTTTTTTAGCAAGCTTGCGCATAAATTTTGTCCAGAAAATTATTGGAGCCAACGCATTGAAATAGAATTAAATAAACATACTCATAAAATGTCAAAATCCTAATGTTGTAGAATTAGAACCTAAAGAAATATCAAGTTATTATCAAATTTAGTGTTAATACTATATTCTTAAGACAAAATCCACTCTCTCGCGATGCTTGCAATTATCAGACATCTGCCTCTCAAGATACAAGATTATCCCAGATAGAAAAAGCACGACATCTATATATACAACGAACCAACTCATATTTGTACTTTCTAGCGGAACTCAAAATATAAACTCGACACAAAAACTAGAAGATATCAATGTGAACAGACTTTTTGGATACTAAAAATCTAAAAATTTGAGAGACTGAAATCGACGAAAGACTATAAATTTATAGAAGGATCCCAGCAGACTTTGGATACTGAAAGTCTAAAAATTCAGATGACTGAAATAAACGAAAAACTACGGTCATGTTCGGTTCATAGATTAGAAATTGATTTTTCAGAAATATTTCGTAAAATGTTGCTCGGTACCTTGTTCCAAAAAAGTAGACCAAAAAATTGGGTTTTTGGCAGCTTTTCATTAAAGGCGCTCTCTCTCGTTCTCTATAGATTCACTCCCCCTGCCTCTTTCTCGTATTTCTCCCATGCGCAAATTGATCGGGAAGATCCTGTTGGGTCTCAAAATGAAAGGCTCTCTGAATCGTTGTCACTTCTGGGGCTGAATTTTTCTCGAGTCACCTCATCGATTGTTTGATTGGGAGAGGGGACAACGTGATCGTCGTTGATAATTTCTTCACCCGTTGGAAAGAGAACTTGATGCGCCACTTCGGAAATCGTAAGTTCGAGCTGATCCAACATGACATTGTTGAGCCTATCCTGTTAGGGGTCGATCAGATCTGTTTGTTTTCTTCATCAATCGGATTTTGTTTTCTGTTTATTTTTTAAATTTGCTCTCTCTCTCTCTCTCTTCGCGCGCATGTGTCTAAAAACTCTGTGTGTAGTGGTCAGAGTTGTGCTGGCAACATTATTTTAGAGTTCACTAGGGTCGGAAGTGCTCTGAATGGGAGAAAAAAAATGCCTTAAATGGCTACTGCTGATGACATGGCATACTTTGGAGTTCTAAAAATTCATTGCATAAGGTGTTGAAACAAAACAAACATGTTTCTCAATTTTTTTTGCGAACATGTTTCAAAATCAATTTTCTAGGTAAAATTTAGGAACTCCAAAACAAACAAGGCCTCACAAAATTATAGAAGGATCCCTATGACCCATCTGCCACACGTGTGATTAGTTGTACTCCTTGGAAGTTTTTTGGAGGTATAACTGTTATTTTTGAAAATTAATGGGTAAGATTTGTAAAATTAAAAACTTGTATGTCTCAGCCCTAAAATACAAATCGATCAGTATCTCTCGAACACCACCAAAAACTGAATCGAGCAAAGCTCAGCGTTCCGGCGACAAGGTCCGGCAACGATGAAAACAGGTTTCTCTCTCTCTCTCTCTCTCTCGCGCGCGCACTTTCAATCTATCATTGTTTGTTGTTTTCTGGGGTCTGGTTCACTATTCTATATTTTGAGGTCTCAAGATGGTAGTACGTCCTCTGAAAATTTAAAAGAAGTGTGTAGATTTCACAATTAAGTCCCCTAAATGATTAAAAGCAAAGAATGAGGGCTCATCGTAGAAATTAAATCAAATTTTCTGAAGGATTTCCGCAAGGGTCAACATTTAGCTCCCTCCCTTTGAGCATTTTTGGGGCCTGAGCGGTGGCTCTCTTGCCTTCTGCCCACTTACTCCCTGACGTGAGTCGTAGATACAGTAGATTTCGTTGGAATTTGGGTTCTGTTTTTTCCTGATAGGTTTGAATAGAGCTTTGAAACACTAAATTACAAACTGGTGTTGGAAATATGCTGTTTGGAGGGGATAATTGTGTGAAATTAGTTATTTTTATTAGTAACGGTTGTTGTATCTATTCTAATATCTGTTCTAATATATAAAGGGAGAGCTATGAAGCACGGATATTTCGAAACTAGTCACGTACGCGTATCGGATACTTCTTGGATACCGATACTCACCCGATACACCCCGATACGTATCGGATACGCCAAATAAGTATCCAACATTAAAATTAAATCAATTTAATTTCGGATACTTTTCGGATACTCGGTGGATACTTCTAGGATATGGCCGAATACTTTAGGATACAACGGGAGATGCATTTGATTAGTTTGAGGGTGCCAGTATACTTGAAGTTGCTAGACTTTTCCTTGATGAGCCAGATATAGAAGCCGTGACATTCTCCGATAAAGGCTAAGGGGATGTAATCGAATTTTGAAATTGATATGGATAAAAATTAATAGGAATTATCATTTTTGGGTTTAGATTTTGGTCACTTTCTTTCTATTTTGAGTGACTTTAGAAAATTAACTTGTGCTAAATGATTGGTATAATGTTATTAGCAATTCAACTACTCTTCTAGTTATTTTGGCTCCTTTTTATGCATAGTACATAATAGATAATTATAAAAAAATATTAATTTTTATAGCTGTATCCCCGACGTATCCGTATCCTATTTTCTTTAGGTTTTGCCATATGCCGTATCCGTATCGTATCGTATCCGTATCCCGTATCGGTATCCATGCTTCCTAGAGGGAGAGCCATCTCCCAATTTTGTCATTGTGTGAACTTTTCTTATTATCAAAATTACCCTTTAAAATTAAACATTTGACTCTCTCAAATCTTTTAATCTATATCATCTGTTATGGACAAATTCGTAGATAAGACCTGTTTTTTCTGTATTTTTTTTAATTTTCTTATTTATAAAAAAATATTATGAAACATATAAAGAAAAGATCAGAAATTTTTTATTTCTTTTAACAAAAATTAACTTGCACACGACTGCTAGAATGAATTATGAGGGTGGGATGTTTGTATTGGGTTAACTTAGTTTTTTAATTCAAACTTCAAACAATCTAATGACAACGCTTGGGCTCCTATAAACTGTCTAAGATCTTTAATTTACTGGACCATCTCCAATCTTTGCTCTGGGTTTCCATCAATGAACAATATAAGTTCGCTTAAAAGCTTGATTTGATATCAACCACTCCAATGATTTTTTTTTCTTAATCCCAACTTGCGCAAAACCCCATTTTAACAAATTTTGATGGAATAATTAATGCTCCATCACTATACTTTTAAGAATTTCATTACTTTTGTGTAAAAAATTCCAAATTTATGTCTACGTGTTGTTTCGTCAAATTTGGTGAACACCTTGCCTTTACTTCGAGTTCTTGAAAAGTTAGGTTCTTCCTGACTGTGTTACCACTTCGTATGGAGGCCGTCTTTTGGTCTATTTTCATTGAGTTTTACTAAATGCTTTAGTGAAGCATTGGAGATACTCTTAAGCATCTTATGAATTTGCTTTTCTTCATTTGTTCGACTATTTTTGTATGCCTTTTATCAAGGTTTTGTGAATTCATTTTGTTTTTTGTTTCGAAGTTTAGTTGTTGTATAAGTTTCTATGCATTGCTTTTTGTGGTTCGTGGAAAAAAAATGTAGAAATGAAGATGAAAGTTTATCCTATTGCTATACTTAAAACTACTCCAAAGTTTATGGCATAAGGTCGAGGCAATGTCAAGGTTTTTCTTAGTTTACTTTGCTAATTTGTGAACCAAAAGGCAAGAAGATGGAAATCCAACATTCGGGTTATAATGTTTATGTGCGCACACTATTTGAGATCTTTTTCCCAATATATGTAGTGTACTCTATCAGTGCCATGCCTAGAATCCTATCTTTCACCAACAACTGGTGAAAGCGTTATGCCAACGACTCAAAATGCACGACTGATAATTTGTATGTTTAAATCACTAAACAAGATGAAAAATTCTACAAGACGCTTAGCAAGACGAGATATTTAATGAATTCATTATTGTGGGAGGTGAATAAATCTTTTAACCGACCAGATAAAGTCTGAGCACCAGTTAGTGACTGGCCCAAGGAGTGAGCACATTTTGTCATCTCAGAGTGATCATTTCTGATGAGTAATTCCGTTAAGATATGTATCTCTCGGGCGATAGCTTGCTTATCTCACCACTTCTTGCCGACCGTCTTCTAAAGATGAATCTCAGATGACACCTTATCGGACAAGAGAACATCTTGACGTCCAACACAAACAAACTAATCAGTCCTATGATGCATCAAATCAGCCCACGATCAAGGATGATGAATGCAGAAAAAGCAATCCAGTGCATTCATTAGGACACTCAATTGATCCCTATAAATGAGAGCGAAGATCCACGAGCAAAAGGTAGATCACTTAGAGAATTTGTGCCAGGTTGATTAGAAAAATATTCTTAGCCACTATCATATACCAAACTATTGTAAGCAATACCTCACGTCCTTGTTTTATGCGTTCATACTCGCTTGGAAGGACACTTGTTCTATGAGTTTACCCTCTCATAAATGCTAACTTAGCCATCGAAGGGCATTTCCACTACTCATCGGGGTGACTCTTGACTAGTTTTTCCTCTTGCAATCAGGACTTCTAATCAATATATTCAATAAAGCATATCCTGGTCAATCCTCTTTCAGCTCCAGCAAGACATCGTGGGGGAGTCTTATAGATGTGAAACCCTAGCATTCTAGCAACAATTCCATTAACGTGAAGGAAATGAATACGATATCTGGTGGACTTCTAGTATAAAAATTTATCCTCAGATTCTTCTCGGCAAGAGTTAAGTTGAGGGTTGTATGCTAGTTTTCAAATCGAACAACGGGATCTTCTATAGTATTTGCGACACTTACAGCGACCTTTGTTGGGCTTTGACTTTATGGATTAGTTGTTTGTTCTCAAATTGAATTGCTTGATATTCTTCAATTTGTTTGAAGATATGGATGGGAACACAATGAACTACCTCACTTAGAATCTCTTGGCACAACCATGATGGGATAAATGGAGGTTCATCGCGGTGGTTAGTCTCTTTTGGCAAGAAAGTCATTCTGGGCTTTAAAAGCTTCGAAGTGATGGAGCTTTTGCCCTTCATACGGTGCTTTGAACTCTTTCATACTTGTCTCTTTATTTCGTTTAGAAGAGATGATTATCCTTCTTCCTATTTGGTTAAGAAAGATAATTATATGTGCATAGATATTTGAATTTCATACTGCCAAGTTGCTTAATTTGATTAGCGAACTTGACGATTTAAAACTACAATTTTGGCACGTGGCACCATGTGATTGGCTTATTTCGTGTAATTTCTTCATGAGACCTATGGACATTTGTTAAGATTTGGTTGACCAATTATTGTCTCCAATTGTTTAGGCCCTACAACACATGGTTGTCTGCAGTAGGCTAAATTTACGTGCCTATAGTACATGTACTATGGTATGGACTTCGGTATGAGTATTGGGTGTGGACGTGTGTTTAGGCATCAGATCACGCTGCCCTTAACATTGGATGCATGAATTCAAAAGTTGGACCCAGTACATCACACATCCTAAACATTTAGTACAGTGCAAGTTATATATTGTTTATATATTGTCTTGGTTGTATTTAGAAATCCAATTGAAATATAATGGGACGAAGAGAAATTGTACTTCTGTCTTCTGTCAATTTAAGAGGGTTCAAGTTTTTACATATCAAAAAGGAGAAAGAAAAAAGAAAAGGTATGAATTAAAATCGAGCTTTAAATTGAGTTCGGATATCAGACATATGTCAACATAACCCACACCCTTACCCAAGCTTTGAGTGTCTAACTCAGCTACTTGTATAAACTTAGTAGAGTCCATGTTACATAGCTCATATGCTTACTAGGAGGAATGGAAGAGTCGTCTAACCCTGGCTTTGTTCTGCTTTTATGGTCCTGTAGAAATGATTGCAGATTAAGAGTAAATATGCCTATATCTTACGTTATGTTTATTTCCTCACTTTCCTGTTGCAATCCAATGGATCGTGTTATTTGAAATTTAGCTTTTCTCTTACTCTTTCTGTCCCATATTCTTGTTGTGAGAATTTTTTGCTTTTCAAAGGAGACATCTAAATGATAGTTCTGAATAAATTCCTGGTCATTTGCGAGGAAATTCAAATTCGAAAGCTTTGGTTCAATATTGCCCCTTAGTCTCACTTTTGAATGCATTACTGGTTCTTTGTAAGGGATAGTCTTTCAAAAATAACAGATTTTATAGTTTGATTTTTCAAAGAGGATTTAAAATTTGGGATATCCCAAAATGGAAACATGGCCATATAATATGGGACAGGGGGAGTATAATCTGTAGGAACTTTTTCCTTCTTGTCAATAGAAAAATCCTTGTGTCTAATAGCTCAAGTGAACCTAAAGGTTCCAAAGTGGTTAGACCAAGAAGGTTGAGTGGAATGACGATAAGAAAGATAAATATTCGAAGATTGATGCCCACTCTACCTGGTGATACCATGTGTCTTCAACTATATAATGAAGTTTGGGAGAATTGAGAACTGATTATAATCCAAAAAATTAAGGTTAGGTTTCATTTGGTGATAAAAATTTGAAGAATGCCTTGTAGGTATAAACGTGCTAGAAATAGTTATTTTTTCATCTATGGCAAAATTGATTACATAGTGCTTATAGTCATAATGAGGGGGGTTATATATCTTGAGTAAATGTTTGGTATCGGTGATAATTTGTTTCATTTTTATACTCTTACGTGCACTTTTTTGTTTTTTATTCTGATTTTCAGTGTTTGCTTTTGCAGAATTTATTGTGGGTATAGAACATGGTATCTTGAGTAAACGTTTGGCACCAATGATAATTTGTTTCATACGCTCTCGATTTTAATCAAGATAAATATTCACATTTTAAATAAAATCTCACAATTTACACAAAGTATCCCCAAATCATCATTTTTTCATAATCCAATTGAGTTCACATATTCCAAATATTACAATAAAAAAGGGCACTCCCGGCCCGATGACCAAAATAACATGTTCAAATATTACAAATGATTTGGTTTCGAGTACATAGTTCTACAAAAGAGGAGTTACTTTACATCTTTCAAAAATAGGTCTAAAGATGATATATAACTCCTATCATGATATTCCTTCAAAATATGCATTGCTATGCATCTATGCAAGTCCAAATTATGTCTCCGAAGCAGTACCTGAAAGAATGAAAGGGTGAGCCACAAAACCCAGTAGAGATATCTATACCAATGTTATATGAATATGAGGTGATATGGCATGCTACATGATTAACTCCTAATAACACACGTAAGCCGACAACACCAATCCGTAAAGATACGATCACTATATTTAGAATAGCATGCTACATTAATTCCACCAATAGTACTCATGTCAATCCAATCGTTCGTATTTCAACTAGCACATCACCCGTCGGTGGCTAGACAATACTCATGTATACTAGTACATTTCCGAATGGAAGTTAGACATCACTAAACTAGCTCGTCTCCCGTCGGAGGTTAGACGTCGCATCATGTCAATGCAATATAACAATTCACAATTTATCATTTATCGACCAATCACATATCACGCAAAAGAGCAACAAGGTCACATATTCAATTCGATAGGCGAGATCTCAATCTTAAAGTAAAAGAAGAACGAACGTTTGAATAAAGGCGTATATAATTTCAACATTATAGAGCCCTACGAGATTCATAGAACGTTCTAAGACCTATCACGTTAAACGTCCCACAATAACATGGATTAGTGAAAATGGTACAAAACATCCATAGTATGAAGAAAATAGGGTAAAAAGGTGAACCACGAAGCAAAATAGAACAAAAATAAAAAACCGGACCGAGTCTGTCTTTTCCGTCTGGACGCCCAAGACTTCCGTCAATGATAATTTGTTTCATTTTTATGCTCTTACATGAACTTTTTTGTTTTTTATTCTGATTTTAGTGTTTGTTTTTGCAGAATGTATTGTGGGTATAGAACATGTAAAGACTGATGCCCCAAAATTGTCGCATGGATAGTAATTTGTAGTCATAGTTCAAAATGCGCGGGGTTGTATGTTATCAGTCTGTCTAGTCATCTTTTACCATCGTAATTAGATCAGTTTGTCATTACCAAGCTAAGGATTATGATCAAATGAATATTATTATCATCTATTGAACTGGTTTTTTCTATTCTATAATAGCAAATTTTGTTTCTTTTCTTTTGCTATGTTTTTTTTACCAGTAGTTTTGGCTGGTAAATGTATCTATTAAATGGCCGTTTGTGTTGCAGTGGATTGTGAAGTTGATGACGATGGCAACGGTGAAGTGGTGGGTAATTCTACCGATATAGAAGGTAGGTTTGGTGAGGAAAATGGAATGGCAGGAAACTCCATTGAAGGAGTATTTCCTCAAAATAAGGTTGATACTGGGACGCAAAATTTTTCTGAGAGAGAAATGGTTCCAGGTGATCAGCCCAAAGCTCTAAATAGTTCTGCTCCAGAAGATGAACCCTATCTAGGCCAGGAATTTGAATCTGAAGCGGCGGCACATGCATTTTATAATGCCTATGCTACAAGAGTGGGTTTCATCATCCGTGTCAGCAAGCTCTCCCGATCAAGGCGCGATGGAACTGCCATAGGTAGAGCACTTGTTTGTAATAAAGAGGGTTTTCGCATGCCTGACAAGCGTGAAAAGATTGTACGACAAAGGGTTGAAACAAGGGTTGGTTGCAGAGCAATGATTTTATTTAGGAAAATAAGCTCCAGTAAGTGGGTTGTTACGAAGTTTGTAAAGGAGCACACCCATCCTCTGACTCCTGGAAAGGGTCGTAGGGACTTGATTTGTGATCAATATCCGGTTAGTCTTGTTTTTCTTAATTAACACATGCCACGTCTTTTGAGTTAATTGATTTTGCTTTGCCTGTTCACTAAACTTGATTGAGCTTTTTATTCTTCGAAATAATTGTAGCCAGTTATTGATTTGTTATACCATGACAATAAATGAGCTGCCATAGTGTGTCAGCCACACAAATAAGTCCAATAGCGCATGCTACACACAAAGGGAAGTTACTTGTTTTTAATAGACTCCAAGGAATACCCAGTTGGGTACTGTTATATAGCTTGATAAACCATTTCCTAATAGGTGACTTATAAAATTATTGTTTGCACCTAATGTTGACTAGAGTTATGTTGAATTTTTCGAAAGATGTCCATATAAATGACTTATAAAAGTATGCGAATCTATATTAGCATGTCCGTGATGTGTTGTGTCATGCATTTGTGAGATTTTTGTGGGGTCTGCGTGTCTGTGTTTTGTCCACTTAATGTCGCTTGTCCCTGGCTGTGCTACTTAGAGTAGCATTAACTTTGTTAGTTATTAAGTTATGTTTGGACTATGGAACTTGTGGAAATGAACCAGAAAGAAATGGAAAGTGAGTGGGAGAGAAATTTTAGATTAAGTAGTATTTTTTAGGTTTGGTTTTGTAAAGAAAAAGATAGGATACTGTTATATTTCGGTTCTGCAACAGAAAGGAAGGACACTTCCCTTACGAGTGGAAATATTTGACATTTGCAAGATCCGGATGGTAAACAAAGTTAGCAAGTTAGAGTTAGGTAGTTTTCGGTATGAACCTAAAGAATGGCAGGACCCAACAACACGAGAAATAAACAGGCTAGGTTATTCTCGAATTCGTGAATTCCGAATTGGACATGGCTTACTCGTTGGATGAATCATCCATTAGTGCCTGGTTAAATGTTCTTGGTATATGGACAATCCACACCTCTAGATTAAACTCTTTCTAATTTTGTTTTTGATCTGTCCAAAACCTAACCTTGCTAGTAGCATCCATTTCTCTGCATCTCACGAGTGACGATATCTCCCTCCCACCTGACTGGACTGGCTCTGGTCCTGCCAAATTTAGTTACTCTTTTATTAGTCTCGTCTGTACCTCAACGAGTCTCGCTCGCGGCTGGCTGTTTCTCTTAGCTCTTGCTCACTTTGTATGTGTCTTTCTCTCGCTCCGTCAAACCACTTACACAACCATACCTTTCAATCTCTTCACCTGTGACAACACCACAACACTCTTGCTGAAAGCTCCTGGCTGTCTTCACTTTTTTGTTAGGTGAATTAATCTCTTTCGCTTTCTCTATTGTTGTCTACTTGCCTGTCTTTCTTTTGATCAAACTCGAAGGGGCTCTGCTTGATTTCATGAGATCAGAAGACTTTGGTGCATCTTAAGTGGTTCAACACGATGTTTAATGGGTTAGCCATGTCAAATAAGGTTTACCTTATTAGTCAAACTTAACCATGCTAACTTTGTGTATGTTAGCAGCGTGTTAACATATTAGTCATTTTTTGTGGTACTGCAACTTATTTTGGTGATTGATTTTTAATAGTTGTATTTATCATGGTACTGCAACATATCTTGGTGACTGATTTTATGATGTACTCTTCATTGTGTTCTCCTGCAACAAGATTCTTGAATGTTTACTGTAAAATATCAAATTAT
The DNA here is from genome assembly GCA_019985065.2 of Arctostaphylos glauca. Lineage (NCBI taxonomy): Eukaryota > Viridiplantae > Streptophyta > Magnoliopsida > Ericales > Ericaceae > Arctostaphylos > Arctostaphylos glauca. Next base: position 5,931,393 of record JAHSPW020000015.1, read on the forward strand.
CCCGTTGGGTCCTGGTGCTCCAACTGAGAATTTCATCAAAAGTGATCTGCCAAATTTTATTTTTTTTTGCAAATATTGCCCGTGTCATATATACATGGTGTCACTGGTTCAAGTGAAGTGATAACCCATCTTAATTGTTAAAACTATGGTCATTTTATGATGAGGATTATTGAAATAATTTCAAATCTTTGTTTGATGTAGACTTGGTCTAAATGAACGTTGTTACATTGAAGTTTTGTTTGCTCTCGTGCATCTTGATTTGCAGAATGAACACGATAAAATTCGGGAGCTGTCCCAGCAGCTGGCCATTGAGAAAAAGCAAGCTGCCATGTATAAAAGGCATTTGGAAATGATATTTGAGCACATTGAAGAGCACAATGAGAGTCTCTCAAAGAAGATACAATACATAGTAGATAGTGTAAAGGAGATGGAGTCCAAAGAACAAGAAGAAAGCCATAGATAGGTTGTCAACATTGTTTAGCCTGTTTTTGTGTTTAATAGAAAGCAAAATCACGGTAAAAAAGCTCGCAGGCTGCTGTCGGGTGAGGTGTAAATTGTAAAGAATTGTGATGTCTGATTTTTACTTTGTTGCCAACTTGTTCTGGCTTTAGATAGAGTGAGAGCTGAGGTCATTGGACATTCCTTTGAGCTCTGTGTAGAATTATGCCATTGGTATGAAGATAGGTGTCAAATGTGTAAGTAGATAAGCCCATCCCTTCACTCATTTTGCCATAAAGTTGGATCGTATCCCTTATTCTTTTGATGTAAGAAATGAGCCCTCCTGTCTTTTTTTCCATGCTATGTTCTCTTTAAGTAGTAATTTTGCACTTCAAAAAACACCATTTTTTGTTTGTTCTTGATTTTTTCAAATGTAACAATTGACATGGTTGGAGAAGAATGCGGAAAATAGTCAAGTGCGTCAATTCAAAAAAGGGTCATCCGTTACATTTGGCGAGATCATGGGGTACATTGGGACAATTTGAAAATGAAGGGGATTAAGTGTAACTGAGTGATGAATGAAAGAGTTTTTGTGTAAATTCTTCTTTTTTTAACCAACTACAGGAGCATAGCGCCATATCACATAACAAGACAAACAAATGACATACAGTGCTCTTATAAAAGCAAAAACAAACTCAACAATTTCCTAAATTTTGAGTTGTCGATTGGTTTAAATTCAAAAATCACACAATGATTATGAAAATGCTTCACACCCATTTTGCCCAAATATAATGATTAGCCTCTGCTTATCACCACTAGTTTGGTCTTAGGCAAATGAATTGTTTCAAAGGCCATGGGTGATACCAAAGTCGGTCGAATACCTCGATTATAAAAAAAAAAAAAAAAAGAATTATTTCAGAAGTTGTCGTAAGAGGAGAAAATATTTAGAGTGCTACCTTCATTATTTCCAGTACACAACAGAACAAGAGAAAACATGCAGCTTATGGATGAGAATCTAGAGATGAGTAAACGATTATCCCCTACTATCATTCTTAAATTTTCATATAATTCCTAGGTTTACATTTAGCACTTCAAATCAATCTCGTCGCAAATTCACTTCCTTAAAATTCACTTCCTTACACTAAGGGAGAATGCGGATAGCATCATCTTGAAATGACGTTGAACACACAAAGTAGGAACTAAACTAACTTGCAATATTGAAAACTAAACTTGGACATTCATGAGTTAGGAAATTGGCCAAACTATGAACTAGACCAAAAAAAGAAATTTGGGCCAAATTAGAAATAGGGTCAAATTAGGAAACCAAATGTGCATGCAAACTATTCATGGATAGACCACGAGAGCAACGATAAGCAAACATGCACCATGCGGGCATGTAATACTAACATGCAAGGGTAAAATGGAAATTTGACATGTATAATGAAAAAATAGCAAATAAAACCTAGGGGACTATTTGTTAGAGGTCAAAGAGGGGATAAGACTATCACCCCAGATATGGTCGGCTTGCCATATATGTTGGTCTAGCTCAGACATAGACCATTGATCCTGCTGTGGTTTTCCATTGGTCTAGACATCGGGCTTGTGGGGTATGAATTTATAGAACTCCCCCACGAGTCTTGTTGGAGCTGAAACAATGTTTATCTGAATGGATTTCCCCTAATGCTCAAGCCGGAAGTCCTATCTGCACAAAAGAACAACCAATCAAAAACACCCTGATCAATGATCAGAATGCCCTCTGATGGCTAAGTATCTATGTGAGGGAAAGCTCGTAGAACCAAGTGTTTTGCCGAGCACAAACTATAGAAAGCAGATATGTAAGGTACTGCTTACAATGATTTAGTAATAAAAATGGCCAAGAGAGTTTTACTGATCAACCTGGTGTAAGTTCTCCAAGCGATCAATCCCAAAAGTGGATGGATTTTCACCTTTATTTATGGGGATCGGTTGAATGTCCAAGTGAACGCACTAGTGTTTTTCCTGCATTAGCCATCCTTGATCATGGGCTAATTTTTTACGTATCACAGAGTTGACTGAAATGTCATGCTATTGATTGAGCTGACAATAATATTTCGGAAGCTAATGTGGAATCGTCTGGATGACATCTCCACTAGAAGATAGGTTGGCAAGAGATGGTCTAATTTATGGTTAGACGACCAGAGAAGCTTGTCGTTTGATGTTCGTTCGAGGTGGATATGTCGAGGAAATAAACCATGCTCATTTCTCGAGTCTCACCATCAACGAAGCTCGAATTCTATCCAATTAGTTATGAGATTTATTATGTAAAGACCTAAAATGTGTTAATTCATAATAAAAGCGTACTTATTTTAATTTTTGAATAATTGGAACTTCTCTCGTACATTTCAATCTTTTTCCATACGCCTCTACATAATTCACCTACGCACATCCATATATTCCTAACATATGTGTATATAAATATAATTTACACAATATACTTGCAATACACACACACCAACACCCGCCCCTCTCTCTCCCCCTCATATCAAATCTTCTTCTCCTATCTTAATTTTCGATCCATCAACCATCTTTTCCATCCTACCCCGCCACCAGCCCCTCCCATGCACCTGCAAAACATCCCATCATGGCTACTGCCACACGAGCCATTGGATCCCTAGGAACTCCCAACCCTCTACCTTATCCTTCTTTCTCTTCCTATAAATAGAACCCTGAACCCTTTGTCCAAACCAACAGCAAACCTTTAGACTCCCCAATTTGGATTACCATCAAAATTTTTAAAAAGCAATGGTTGGACTAGTTCACATTAATACCCTTCCATACACTGTAGAGGCATCTCGGATTGATTGTGCTGAGCTTTGAAGTCCGTTTCTGATGCACTGTTTGTCTAGGGGCAAAATGGTCATTTGTATTTAGACTCTGCTGAATCCTCTGAGGGTGCTCAAGTATCATCTAAATCATGTTCACATGACTGTTTAGTGATTGAAAGTTTCTCCGATGAAGTTCTTCAATTTTCAAATCATTCCACATATCTTTGGCCCGACCAGGGGCAAAATAGCCATTTTGTGCATAAGTTTTTCGGCCAATTCTAATGGCGTATTTCATGATGATTTTGAGCGGTAGGGCAAAGTTTGAAAACGCCAGCTTGGAAATCGTACTCTTGAAACCCCGTTCTGAACAATCAAAAATTATCCTTGTTGTTCGATTTTGTTCCAGACACTGTCAATGGACTTGTATTGCTATCCTAGTCAATAGTATGAGGTTCTCATGATTTGATGAAGTTGTCTCGCAAATGGTGCTCCTTTCCCCTAGTATTGATGTACAAGGGAAAAATAGTCCTTTTACATGCTAACTTGTCGAACTTCTTCAGGTTTATTCTCTGTGCATTCAATTGACGTACAAGGCACTTCATCAAATTTCTGTTTAGATTCATCATTAAAATTGTGGTGGTAAAGTTGTTCTATCTTGATTTAGAAGCTTACTCAGTTCCCGTCCGACTAGAAGGACAAAATCATCTTTTCACGTTCCAACCTTCTCCAAGCCTACTGGCATTATCTGATTGGATCTTGGTTCATGTTAATACCCTTCCACACATTGTAAATGCATCTCGGGTTGATTGTGCCCACCTTTGAAGCTTGTTTCCGATGAATTGCTCGTCTAGGGGCAAAATGGTCATTTACTTATAGACTCCGCTAAATCCTCTGAGGTTGCTCAAGTATCATCTAAATCATGTACACGGGCTTGCTTTGTGATTGAAAGTGTCTTCGATGAACTTTTTTAATCTTTAGAGCATTCTATGCATCTTTGGCTTGTCTAGGGGCAAAATAGTTATTTTGCGCATAAGTTTTTCTGAACTCTTTCTGATGGCATATTTCATTCATAATATTTTGAGCAGTGGGGCAAAATATGGTATCAATAGCTGCCTCTCTTTGTCTGCCATTACTGAAGCAAAATGGTAGACAAAGAATATAAGATGCAGAATTTTGTCTCACCGCGATTGACAATCAGGTCATGTTGCTTTATTTTGAAACTGCTTTTGACAACTGTTCTGCTCTGAGTATCTGGGATAATATATGCCTTGTCTTGAAACTAGAGAGTCCAATGATTGATTTATCGATATTTTCTCTTTCGTGCCTTGTTCTAAGTTCTTCGAGATAGTGCATTTCACAACCATCCCCTCTATGCCCTTTGAAGAAACTTTGCCCTAAAAATAATAGCCCTGTTATTGAAAACTGCTTAGATAGAAATTGCTTCAAAAAATTTAATTTCGGAAGAACACTTACGAAATCAAGAACATTTGACTAGTTAATCCCTGAAAATTTAATTCCCTGAAAATTTAATTCAAAGATTTTATACCATGTGAATCCTAAAAATTCAATTTCAAAAATGGGGATAAGATCCGAAACTCCTTGAAAAATTGATTCCAAGGTTTTTAAAGTGAAGTTTTTAAAAATTCGATTTCAAACTTGAGCATTATGAGAAATTGATTCTACTTTTAGAAGTTCCTTGAAAGTCACGACTTCAAGGTAGACAATGGAAATTTTGATTTTTAAAAATGAATGACCTGGAAATTTGATTCCAAAGTGTCGTACAAAGGATGAAAATAAAAAATTTGACTCCAAGATATGAGTGTGACTTGAAAATCCTTGAAATTTATGATTTCAAGGTTATTGAGAAAGGACTTGAAAACTACGATTTCAAGCCGAAAATACCTTGAAGATTACGAGTCCATAAGAAATTTTGAAAATATGACTTGAAAGCTATGGCTCCAAGATGAATGTTTGAAAATCCTTAGAGCTTACGAGTCCAAAAGAAATTTTGAAAGCTGTGATTTGAAAATTACGGTTCCAAGCTAAAAGTAAAAGGTTTCTTCGGAGCATACGAGTCCTTTGAGGAAAAGAAATGTAAAGATTTCTTGAAACATTCGAGTTCACTAGAAATGCTGTAGATGTAAGAGTTTCCCTGGAATATTCAAGTCCATTGGATATACTGAAGATATAATGGTTCCCTAGAACATCCGAGTCTATAGAGATGTTTGAAATCCTTGAAAATTTGATCTCAAGATTTGCATGATAAAGACTCTTGAAAATTCAATTTCAAGGTTTGCATGAGAAAAACTCCTGAAAATTCAATTTCATTGGAGATAGATTGTTTTGATAGGTGAGCCTGGTTGATCACAAAGTTACTTCCATTGGTAGCACGATGTCATGTTCGTATGTTAGAGAGAGTGTAGGGTGTTAACCTCGTAGCTGTATGTCTGGAAGTCCTGTAAGTCCATAAAACTTTTGAGAGCATTTTGTGTCACGTTTTGGATTTGTCATCCACCATGTGCTCAATAATCCCCTTTAGGACCTTATTTGTTGCCTCAGCTTGGGTGTTTCCCTGGGCATAATAAGGAGTTGAGTGTGACATTTCAATTCCAAATTAGGACATCACGAGCTTGATCTTGTCACCAAAGAAAACTGTTCCTCTATCGGCCACCAAATGGTGTGGAATGCCGAAAAGATGAATGTTCCTCTCTTTCACCACAGTGATAATATCTTCTTGGCTCACTGACTTCATAGGGACTGCCTCAGACCATTTGGTAAAATAGTCAGTGGCCACAATGATGCAAGAGTGCCCCTTAGATGAAGGAGGAAGCATCTTACCAATGAGGTCTATTGCCCATCCCAAATGGCCAAGGCTTGATTATGACCAGCAAGTCCATAGCAGGTGCTCTTTGAATCAGGCTGTGTGCTTGACAAGGTTGGCACCCTTGGGCATACATGGTACAATCCCTTTGGATGGATGGACAATCTTTTGTATGTGGTGATTCCAAGGTGAAGGCTTCCACTAAAAATCCTCTTCTTTGTACTGATGGGAGATATTTCCTTTGAATTGTCACCGTTCTTTCATACCACCCTTGAGTAATTTTGATAACAGTTGCCACTTGGGCCAATTCATTTGCCTCAGTATTGAATTTTCTGAGAATATGATACATGACTACATCATCAAATTCCTCCACCAACTGTTTTGCGGCCATACAATAAGGATCCAATTCCTCATTCTGGCAACGGTAAACTCCTGCCAAATGGTTGACCTGTTAGGGATCAATTCCCGATACCCAACGATGAACGCGTAGAATTTATGCAACAAAAAATTATGAAACCCTACTCAGCGGAATTAGGGTTCATACCTTCGAGATCTGTCTGGTTTGATCTCGATTATCTTTACAGTTTGATCCTGATCGAACCTTGAGCAGTGCCAGAATGATCTCGCTCGACTGACCTCAAGATTTTCTACTGTAATCCTATTGCACCTCGATCACGTACTGAGGGTGGGCTCAAAATCGTGATTTTCTTGCCTTCACAGAACTTCTCTCAATCTTTCGAATATCAAGTTGTGTCTGACCTAGAAGGCATAACGGTGTTTATATAGGCTACGATAGGGACCCCTAGGAGAAGTATGGGCTGAGCTTCTTATACAATTCGGGATTTCTAATCCAACCCGGATTAATTTCGAATTATATAAATTATAATTCATACCACTACAGAATTATAATTGCATTCCCCTCCCATATCTCAAAATTATATTTCGAGCTCCATGTTATTAAATATTTATTTATCTCCCAGCGTTAAGATTACAAATACCCGTTGATTTAAAATAAATTATTGACAATTTATTCAATCAACATCTATAAAATTTCTTTAGACCTTCCACTTAACTTATTCTTATGTCCGATACTAATATTCATCTGTAGGGTTTGACATAATCGAAACTTATAAGTTTCCTCAAAAGGATATCATCAATCTCTATAAAGGGACGTGGATTCTATTAATAATTAATAGTTGTCATACACTTAATATTGTGACCCAACTCATCGAGACTATTGGCCCATAAGACCTAACTCTATAATGAATCAAAGTCAATAATATTAAATATATACATCGATTAATTATCTTTGAATTAAGAGTAGAAGCACACATAATAACCATGAGGTGTAAATTGTATTATATTATCGGTATAAATACAATTATCTCAATGTGGTCCTGTTTAATACACACAAAGTGTACTAACATAGTGAGTTAAAACTATACCATTTTCTGTAGTCAAGACAGACCTACTGAAATACTGTGTTACAGTCCTACTGATGGTGTGTCCAATTCCACCTAAGACTGTGAACAAAAACTTATATTCTACAAGAACTGATAATCTGATCCTCTGTGTATAAGCGAAACTCTATACACTAGATTATCTACTATCTAAAATAAGAGACACTCATGCACAATATGATAAGATATAATGTAAATATTGTCCATAAAGATTCTCATCAAGAAAATGAATAATTATTTAAATAATTCAAACAAATATTAATCCATTACATAAAGTTATGACTTTTAGTATAAATCCTAACAACCAATTGGGAATCTTCTATCACCTCTACTCCTGAGGCTCTTATTTCTCTTAAAACTTCTAACCCGATAATGTCCCCTTCATATTCGTCCTGATTATTTATACATTTGAAATCGAATTGGAAGGATAATTAAGTTTTCACTCCTACTGAGATATGATAATTATTCCACAACTTGAAGTTGTTTTCAGTCTTAGAGCCATCAAAAAGTAACATCCATGGTGTATGATAGGAATTACATATAGCTAGGCTATTTGTAGTTTCCTCTCCAATTTCCAAACAAGGATGGTCGGAAAGAAAATATGCTAAGTTCTGGCCTTTAGCGGCCTTCTGTGGTAGATACTAGAAATAAAATTCCACAAGCGCAAGTGACAATTTTTCAATATGACATCTTAAAAGTGGTCGAGAAATGAGATATTTAATCAAATTAGTTTTGCACACGACGTAAACCAATATTGGCAGCATGTAGAGTCTTAATTTTACTGCAGCGAAATACAAGGCTAAACATAATTTCTCCACAGGAGAATGCCTACTTTCTACAGGTGTTAACAACTGCTAAGATAGTAAATGGCTTGTTCTTTGCCTTGTTCATTTATTTGTGCTAACAAACTACCAATGGACCCCTCTGCAGTTGAAATATAAAGCCTCAAAGGTTTCTTCTTTATTGGAGGGGTGAGCACAGGAGGTTGGAACAAATGCCTCTTGATTTTCTCAAAGGCTTGCTGATGTTGAAGATCCCATCTAAATTCCTCTTCTTTGTTCAGCAACTCTGAAAAAACTTAGACTTTCCCTGTTAGGGTGGAGATAAATCTCCTAAGAAAGTTCAATAAGCCTAGGAGACTTTGTAGTTGCTTCTTACACATAGGGAATTTTGCCTCCAGAATTGCCTTGACTTTGTCTTTGTCCACCTCTATTTCCCTTCTATGGACTAGAAAGCCCAAAAAATTGCCTGCAGAGACTCCGAAGGCACCCTTAAAGGAGTTCATCCTTAGTTCATATTTTTTTATTCTTTCCAAATTCTTTCTCAAATCTAAAAGATGATCCCGGTAAGACTCTAATTTTATTACTACATCATCAATATTAGATCTCCATTAATTGTCTTATGAATAATCAAGAGGTTGATGTAGATGAGACGAAAGTTCAAGAGCCATGGTTGTACCAGTGATAATCTATTGGCTTGAACTTTGAGTGTCCCTTCGTATTATCGACTTATATAAATTATAAATTTTAAGTATTGGGTTTTGAAATTATTCAATGAACTTGGTTTAGGTTTTGTTATTTTGTCAACAGTTAATAATATATTAAGATTTGGGCCATTGTTTAATTAAAAAAATTATTCCATTGGATAATTATTAATTCTTTTATTGTATAACGTACCATAAATTATGGGGCGTTACATGAAATTTCCGAAATATCCGAACATACCGAACCACCCCAAGCCGACTTTGTTCAATCATTTTTTTTCATATTGAGGTCAGTCCTAACAAAATGCACCCTGAACCGATCTGTCTAGTCCAACACACACAAAAACTAACCGAACCAAACCGAGCCAGACCGATTTCACCCTCTTGCTTATAATGCCATTTGAACGGTTTCAACTAAATGCGAACAAATAAAGGGAGATAAATCGTTAGCTATTTCAAGTTTATCTCATCAAAATTTTTGCCTCCACATTAACCGTCTATTTTTGTGTATGTGTGTATTTGAATCTTTGATTTGTGAAAGAAAAAAAGCGGAGAAGACAAACATAAGAATAGAAAAATAGAGTAAATAAATAAACTTTTCCTTCTTGTTTGATTTTAAAAAATGAGAAAAATAAGTCAATATTGTTTTTTGTATATATTTTGATGATAGAAACTTGAGTTTGAATTTAAAAAAGAAGAATAGATAATGTAGATAATATCAAAAAGATTGACCGGGGAAAAAAATAGATAAGAAGCATTTGCTCAATGGATCATGAATTTATACCTCAAATTTATAAGGTGATAAATATTTTTTTGCTCATTTTTTTCAATTTATTTCTTAAATATGTGAAGTAATTGTGCAAAAAAGCATGAGCTACTGAATGGCCAATTATTTGGGAGATAATATTGGTATTTATGAATTAGAAGGTAATGACATGAAGAAGAAAAAACCGTTGAGTTATCTAATAACCAGGGCCTTACTCAATTGACCAACATCTCAAGTTGAGTAATCGTCGGGTGGGCTTCAGGGTCCGAACATATTTCCAACACAAATGGGTCAAATATGAGCAGACCGTTTGATTTCCTTCCATAAAACCCCCGCCTCTTTCTCATCCCTCACTCTTTCCATGGACTCTTGGTGACTCGAGCCCTCTCTCTCTATCTCATCTCTCTTCGTGGACTCTTGGAGACTCCTCTCTGGTAAACTCACACTCTGTCTCTATCTCTTTCTCTCTCACAAACACAGTCTATGTCAAGGTTATTAATACCGTACCGTTCCGGCCTGGTACGCTCCGTTTTGGCATAAAAAAATATCAAATGCCTCTAAATACCGACCTATACTCACCAATACCGGTATGTATATATTGATAGTTGCGTGAAAAAAATTAATTGTTTTTGGCCGCATACGACGTGGTAAATACCAGCCAAGGGCGTAGCCATCACAGGGCTGTGGTGGGCTCCAGCCCAGGTGGCCCAAAATTTTGCTCAATTTTTTTTATTTTTTTATACGTAAATTGAAGCCCAAATAAATTTAGCCTACCCAATTTTACAGTCCAATTCAATCTTAGCCAGTCATCCTCAATCGATCGTAGAGGCTTTACCCAACCTCAGTTGTTTGCTGTTTGCTCCAGTCCTCAATCGGCGCTTCAAGCTCCAGTCGTCCGAACTTCATTCTCGTTGGGGCAATCGGTATCTCCCTCTCTCTCTCGTTGCTTGTTAGTAATTTTTGGTGCTAGTCTCCCAATTCAATCTAGTAATTTTTTATGTGAGTCTCCTGTAATTTTTGGTGCGTTTTAGTCTCCCGTAATTTTTGGTTCTAGTCTACTGTAATTTTTGCTAGTCTCCCAATTCAATCTTAGTAATTTTTGGTAAAGTAATTCTTCATTAGTCAGTAATTTTTGGTTAAGTCCCCTGTAAATGGTTGTGGCTTGATCGGTAAATCTTTGGTGCTAGTGGTTGCTGCGGCGGTGGAAAGGGAAAGGGAAATGGAAATGGAAATGGTTAAGACTTTTTTCATATAAAAACTGAGAGAGAAGAGGTAGAATCTCCCTAAGGTTTGATGAAGCTTGATGATCCAAAGCTCATCAGTCAGTAAAATCTCCCTAAGGCTTGATGATCCAAAGCTAGTAACTTTCTTTTTGGATTATAGCGAATCATATCATGATTTTTTCATTTTCTTTTTGGATTATAGTGAGTTAGTGACTACATTTGTCAATAATTTTTGAATATCATCACGCCGTTTTATACACAATAGAACATCGTTTGATAGATAGACTTACACAATAGGGCATTTTTAGGCAATACATAAAGACGAATCAAATGAAATTGGGGGAGAAGAAGATGAGTTCTTGATCACCGGACACAGGAAGCGTTAAAACAAGACGAATCAATCAGTCCACATTTTTGTAAGTATTCACTTATTATGCAGAGCACTAGCGGGTGTGCTTAGATTTTAAGTTTTGTTAATGCACTTTATTTGCCATATATTTGCTTTTGTTGTATTCTCATTTTTACGTTGCTTCCTTTGTAACATAGATGTTCCCGTGCGTTATGTTTTATACGCCTCACCATTGAAGTTATTATTTGTCTTACTCCTCCTATAAAGTTTAGCTGCATATTTTGATTCTCAAAAAACCTATGTCTACTAGTTCATGAGACAAGTTCAGTCTGCTTCGTCTACTAGTCCCATCATCCTGGTCATGTGAGCTATAGTACTAAACATGGAGAAATTCCTGAGAGGTAAAAACCTTAACATTTACCTATAGATGTCAAATGCTGGTGTTTTTTTTCCCTTCGTAGATGATAAAAAATGGGTTACAAGCTCATGGAGTCATAGTCACTAATGTGAGCAATGGCTTATACTAACGCTTACGGTGGAAGAGTTATTTGGTATGCATAACCTATGTATGTTTAAGATTCTTCTAAAAAGGCTATTCGCCTATGTATCATTTTCACACACATACACACACATACATTTTATCGGCGAATATATATTATATTTTACTAAATTTTGGCTTAGCCCAGGGTAGATTAGATTCTTGGTTCTGCCTCGGACCAAACTAAATCATATATGATTTTGGTTTTTAACCCCACTCAGCAAGAATGCTCCACCCGTGTTAATACATGTTAAGGGTCACAACCCCAAGGTCCCCGACACCTAACTTATTTGCTGACCCTCAAATCCTAGAGCTATTATTTTCTTCATCTTTTTTACAAATACGAATTTTCTTCTTCGTCGTTATGAGTAATACGACTAAGTCAAATCGAGAAAGCCTTTAAATTAGGTTTAATGATTGCAAATGAGATTGTATATTCCTATCAAAGAATAAGAATATACATAAATTGTTACGCAACTAGGGCACGACTACATGTAGACACAACCGTAAATGAAAATACTTTGCGCCTCGTTTGGTTGCATGAATAAAATCATCTCAATTGAAGTGTAATTTCAAGTTTGCACTATGTACATTATCCAAATTAGGGTTCATTACCAGCCTGAAAAATAGACGATATTTAGATATTTTTGCTGATTTATTCATCCTTATAACGGAAAGCATTGGATTTTGTAGCCTCATTACGTAATACATGTATAGACATCTGTATATATTTACCTTTATGGTTTTTTATGGAGACTGGAATGTAGTAGAGAGATTGCTCCTTAAATCTTAACAAGCTACAAAATCCAATGCTTTCCTTTATAAGGATGAATAAATCAGCAAAAATATCTAAATATTGTCTATATTTTCGGGCTGGTAATGAACCCTAATTTGGATAACGTACATAGTGCACACTTGAAATTACACTTCAATTGAGATGATTTTATTCATGCAACCAAATGAGGCACAAAGTATTTTCATTTATGGTTGTGTCCATATGTAGTCGTGCCCTAGTTGCGTAACAATTTATGTATATTCTTATTCTTTGACAGGGATATACAATTCATTTGAAATCATTAAACCTAATTTAATGGCTTTCTCAATTTGACTTAGTCGCGTTATTCATAACGACGAAGAAGAAAATTCATATTCGTAATAAAGATGAAGAAAATAATAGTTCTAGGATTTGAAGAGTCAGCAAATAAGTTTGGTGTCGGGGACCTTGGGGTTGTGACCCCTGACATGTATTAACACGGGTGGAGCATTCTTGCTGAGTGGGGTTAAAAACCAAAATCATATATGATTTAGTTAGGTGAAGTGATGAAATTAAGAGGTTAATAAATCAGTAAATCCATTTATTATTAGTTATAATTTGTTAAGACGACTTGGCATGGATTGGAAATAATGGATGATGGCCTAATTGGTAGTTTAATCAACTTTGGAAGAGAAGAAAATGCTTGGACACTAGCATTGTGTATAATGTTTGACGCAAGTTGAGACAAATTAGGAATTTTTTGTCTGGTCAAAGTCACAAATATTTACGTGGAAATTTAATGTGCTAGTGCAAAATTAAGCCGAGTCAGATGAACCCAACTTGTATCAAGGTAGCTTCAACTCTGCATGTACATGTATTTGCATATATGTGTATGATGAAGAAGAGGGAGCATAGACCCAGTGTGGGCGTAATTCTCATTTTTTTTTTTTTATAAACTTGGACTAAATTGCACCTCCAATTTATCGGTCTCACATATACATAAATGTACGTTTCACACATTTAAGCTATGATTATTTTTGGGTGTGAAGCTGTGTTTAATAGATGCCACTGATGTATTATTCATCAACATCTTTATTGGCTTGTATATGTGAGAAGATGTGTATCTATGTTTGTGTTTAAGCATTACTTGTCAACACACATATATCGATGCGTATCATTTGTGCTATTAATGGACATATTCTGGCAGCTTATGATAGAGGTTGTTCGACATCTACGTTAACAGAAAGAGGGAGAGAGAGAGCACATAGGCCCTTTTTGCATCTTCTAAAGTTCTAAAAAATTAGATAATTCAGGCTTTTCTTGTTAAAGAATTGGACAATGCAACGAGTTTGGCTGGAAAGTAAATAAAAGAACTAAAGTCTCTAGAAGTTTCAGTTTATGTTCAAATATATTTTATAGGCTGGACAAAACCTTAAAAAAGATGCCACACTTAAATGAGAAAGATAGAATTATTATTAATCTAAGAAATATTATGTGGAAGATTAGTGTTTAAAAAAAATGGTAGGGAAGATAATTATTTAGTGGAAATGGAAATGTATGGCGGAGGGGAGGGGGAGGCCTAAATTACATGGAAGTTAGTAAACTTAGTAGATTAGATAGCCCCTTGAGAGACCAGACTAGAATGGCGAAAAATGATTTATGAATGATTGCAATTGACTAGGGCACTAGGTTTAGTATGGTTTGGTTTAGGCTTGTCAAAAGCTAAATCGCCTCATTTGTAAATTGCACATTTGGCATTAGTCTTGAAATATCTGATTTTTTATTCATGCATAATGTATCGTGACAGATTTATGTCGATATATATCGTTGTTCCTGTATCCGCTAATTATGTATATTTTCTAACCAGAGAACAGGAATACACAATTTCAGTTGAAGTCCCCTAATTTGAAGTCATTGTCGGATTTTTGGTCTTAAAAATGAAGAAGATGATAGCTCTAGGGTTTGAAGGGTCAGCCAATAAGATTGGTGTTGGGGTTGTGACCCTCGACGGCTCAATTTTATCAAACCCTAGAAACACCTACATCACCCCACCAGGCCATGGGTTCCTTCCCAGAGAAACTGCCCAACACCATCTCCAACACATCCTTCCACTAATCAAATCTGCCCTGAAGACAGCCCACATAACTCCAAACGATATTGACTGTCTTTGTTACACTAAAGGGCCAGGCATGGGTGCACCGTTACAGGTTGCGGCTGTTGTTGTTCGGGTTCTTTCACAGATTTGGAACAAACCCATTGTGGCTGTGAATCATTGTGTTGCGCATATTGAGATGGGGAGGATTGTCACTGGAGCAGATGACCCTGTTGTTTTGTATGTGAGTGGTGGGAACACACAGGTGATTGCATACAATGAGGGGCGGTATCGAATTTTTGGGGAGACTATTGATATTGCTGTCGGGAATTGCCTTGACCGATTTGCAAGGGTTCTGACTTTGTCTAATGATCCAAGCCCCGGGTACAACATTGAGCAGGTATGCAATAGGAAATGAATTTGCCTAATGTATATCAGGAAAATCACGGAAACACACACACCATTCTTTGTGTCGAAATATCTTTAAACATGTTGAAGACAGAAAGATAGATTTGTCTTTATACTTGTTTACAGCAGGAGTTTGCAGATTTTGTTTCTTGATATGTGACCTGTCAATTGTTTGAGGAAATTTTGCTTCTTACTATGGTTAGGTTTTGCCTCTTATTTGAGATCAAGTAGGGTATTAGGGCCTCTAACGTTGTTTAGTATGAACTGCTCCCAGAAAGGCTTGGTTATGTATTTATCAATTATTAGTTATGAAAACTGTAGGCCTAACGTCAAAATTCTAGGCTATTACATCAAAATTTTCAATTCGTCAAATGTATGAGAATAATTGAACCATGTAATCTTTGCAGACAAGTTCTTAACGGGCTCTTTTGCAAAATTCCAGCTATTTGATTAGTTGGCAACCAAATTATCCCCCTTTCCCAAATTCTTGTAAGAGTATTTATTGGGTGCTCTGCATTGTCATACTGTATTTTTTTAGATGGTTGACCATTGATGGTGGGTTTCCTGCCCTTTTTGGCCAGTCAAGACCCAAGAGTGGGCATTTAGTTATTGTCTAATATCAAGAGCAATAGTTATGTTCAATAGAGTAAGTATTTCAGCACCTTATTTATGTTTGTTTTTTATCCACATTGAACCACTGATAGATTTGGATGCGGGTATGACAAAAACAAGAAAGGGCATTCTAGTTAAGTGGTTCCTAGTTAATATTGTTTTATTAGTTTTGCTTTAATGGTGTAGAAATAGTATTTTTCCTACTATGTTTCTTGGTTTGTTTTGAGCTGTTTAGTCTTAAGTGTTGCACATCAATGACATTGTGTACATCTTAAAATCATGCATTTTGTGCCGACCAAAAGGCTGTTAATCTGCACCCACATGCCCCCATCAAGCTTTGTTTTGAAGTAATAAATTGCATTTTGGGTAGTTCATAATGTATAATAGATGTTGACCGAATCCTTACTATTTGTTAATCTAGTTGGGAGGATGTCTATTTGTCAGCCTTTGTTTGTAAAGGAGGTGGTAGGATGGCTGTCCTCATACTTTTTATGTGCGAATGTGCTGATGCTATTGCTGTAGTCTGTAGTTTCGTCTTGTTTCTCCTTCTGGCCACTGTTATTGAATATGGACACAATTATAGAGAGATTTGAATTGCGTGTATGTTCTTTAGAGCCCTTGTATATGTGATGACCACTGGAATGCGTTCAGCAAGACTGTCAAGTGATAAGGGATAGAGTTGATCATGATTATATGTTCATGTCACTTGTTAATCGTATAGACATGTACCTGCTGCTAGTGGTAGTCTTATAGTAGTGGCTTTCTGATCTGAGAAATGGTCATTAACACTAGTAAACTCTTTCGGCTTGTCAGCTTAGCCCCAGTTAAAGCTCCGTAAAAGTGATCCAAAGCGTGCATGTAACCGTAGTCGTGTTAATTCGTAAAATCGATGAGAACTACCATTTTGTTATTTTGCTTTTGTAGTTTTTTGTTTTTTTTGGCATTTTAGTTCTATTTTTTGAAATAATTGAGTAGTTGATGAATTCTATGTGGCTGTTGTTTTCATTTTTATTGTAACTGCTAAGCTTCTAGAGATACTCGAGCATCTCTAAATTCTGTCTTGTTGGGCCAAGTGGCTCATCTTTCAGACAAATGTTCCTCAGAAAAGAGTGATAGTTGCCATGGGTTTGAAAACTACTGTGAAAACATGTAGACTTCCTCTATAATCGAAAATTAGGGTGTTGACATAAGGAGGTATGGATGATGAAGAATGGTAAGTGCATTTGAAGCAAAATACGGGGGGAGAGAGATTGCTCTTGTGAGATGTAAGGGATTGTGTTAGCCATAAATAAAGGTGATATGAGTAACATTAAATAAAGATGGTTTTCGAGTACCATATATTTCTCTCTGGTTGGTATGGGTTGCCCGATAACGGGGAAATGGGGTGAAAAAGGATACTGGCTCAGGCGGGATCATGGGTAAAGGCAGAAAACTGAGACATTTTCTATCTTTGATCAGTGATATTTACTTTGTTCAAGATACGAGTCATGTTACCTTCATAGCATTTTGACTATTTCTTCTTCTTTTTTCAATAAAGAATTTCTTTGTTTTTCTGCTTCTTTATTTTAACAAAGAACCACATTGTATTCGTAATGTTCATGGTATATGTGTACTTTTCTATTATGTGAGATCCGTTATGGATTCAGAAAGGGTTTCTCAAGGACTTCAGTTTGCTTCTTTATATGTGCATCTACGTTAGCCTTCAGGTGCTGATATGCTCTGTGCCATCTTGAAGCTAAGAGATCTAATTAAGTAAACAAGCTGATGAATAACTGCTTTCGTCCGTGAATTGGCTAATTTTTCTTTCTTCATCAGCTTGCAAAGAAAGGCGAAAATTTCATAGACCTTCCCTATGTTGTCAAAGGAATGGACGTTTCGTTTAGTGGAATACTGAGTTACATTGAAACCACTGCTGAGGAAAAGCTAAAAAATGACGAGTGCACCCCTGCAGATTTGTGCTACTCCCTACAGGTAGTGTCCACAATTCAGCGAACTACAATTATGCTTATTTTGTTATTGTAAAACGTCATGTGGGTGGTATACCTCTTAATTATGAAACATGCTATGGTTGGTTGAATAGTTGTGACTCAGTATTTCTAAATTTAATTTGTTTTAGGAAACGGTTTTTGCCATGCTTGTGGAGATTACAGAACGGGCAATGGCACATTGTGACAAGAAAGATGTTCTCATTGTTGGTGGTGTGGGATGCAACGAGCGGTTGCAAGAGATGATGAGAATCATGTGCTCTGAGAGGGGTGGAAAGTTGTTTGCAACAGATGACAGGTATTGTGTCGACAATGGAGCAATGATCGCATATACCGGTCTCCTTGCTTATGCCAATGGGATGTCAACTCCGCTGGAGGAATCTACTTTCACCCAGCGGTTCAGAACTGATGAAGTGCTGGCAACCTGGAGAGAGAAGCAGGAATCGACAAATGGTCTTGTGGACACAAGGATCTAATATGTTTTCAGGTATGTGTTTATTTTGCTACTTCTTTTGGTTTTTTGTTTATCCCCCTTATTTTTTCTTCCTTTTAGATCATCCGCTAGTTGCTTCCTGATTTTATTAAAGGAATGGGATTATTCGGGGTTGTGGCAAACCTGACAATCGCTTGCAATTTAGATTTCTGATAATCAGTTCCCCTGTCCATCCATGTTTCTAAGTACCAAGTGCAAATTGGGAATGAGTTGTAACTGTTTCTTTTTCTTTGTAGCTAGCTTAATGCTCATTCGCTTTAACAAAGATGGAGTCTTTAATTAACAAATAGAGTTTCTATCCTCAAAAATAGAAATCAGCTTCTTCCCTTGTTTATCAGGTTGAGACTCGACTTGGCATTGTAAGTGTTAAAGGTTTTTGTGATGGGGGAGTATGTGGCCTATACATGGGCGTGAGAGCATAAACACAGTAAAATACGCCTATGGATTGCATAGAAGTGGGGGGCATTTGGGAGCCAATTTTTTTGTTGAATTTTGGATTGTGATTATGGATTTTTAGATTCTAATGAGATCTGTAAAAGTGTTTGGATGATATGTGCGTAATAGATTTTGAAAAGGTATATTTTTGGTAGAACAAGGGATTATTGGGCGAACTTTCACAATTTTGCCCTGGTAGTAACATACAATACAGCTCGTTTTAATTTTTTGTGTTCTCTTGTTTTTTTACCACATTTGTTAAGTTATTATTTTCTCTTATTTTGTTTTATAAGTCTTTAATAGTGATGGAAATAATTTGTGTTGGTATAATCATTCCATGTATATTTGTTGGGAACACAATTATTTTTTCTGTCCTAGCGAAGCTATTTTTGCGAAATTGTATGAATGTAACCAAAAATTTTGTTTTCTGATGTATAGAATGTTGTCTTATAGTAGGTCTAGTTTTAGTTTTCGTTCGTCGTTCTTTCTTTTCCCATCTGTCATGAACTATGAAATTCCCCAATGATGTGTAAAAATGTGACCAACCCACGTAATCATAAGATGCCATAGAGAACAATGGAGTCGGTATTCAGGATGTCATTTGTGTTTTTGCTTCCAAACCACACAGAAGTGTATTTGTCAATATACTTCAGATCTCAGTCGTAACACAAGTAGGTAAAACTTCACCTTGTGAAATCTTCCCATTACAAGATAGTAGTCACTTCAACACCTTTAAGATCTTCACTAGGAATAAGACTTGAGAGGCAATAAAGGTTTACGGGGACCTGGTAACTTAACAACTCCTGTGTTTTTGCTTACCACGACGTTTATATCACTGTTATCTGTGTTCTGTTTATGTACATGTTGTCACTTGGGCTCTTCTAAATGTATGAACCATGTCCTTGGGTCCTTAAACATGAAATAGATGAGTCTGAAATTTCAGACATGTAACTACGCACAACACTCGCACCCAAGTCCTGCATAGTTTTCCTAGCTAGATCAAAGCTAATTGCACTAAAATCATTCATTCCTCCGGTGTTAAATGGCTATCCATTTTTTTTTTCTCCATGGGCTCTGGACCATTGGTTGCAGCACGTCACATTGCATTATTATCCGGACACATCTCAGGTAAATGACTTGTGTCATTTTCACTCTGTCGAAGTTATCTATTGGCTATTTGGTAGTCTAATGTTTTGTGGCTTCTTCGGTTTCAGTTTGTGTCGTGGCTGGTGCACCCAGAGGTACCCCAGAAGGGGCCACTATTGGTTCTCAAATGCGAATGGGGATGACAAGTCTGGGAGCTGAGTTACGAGCTCGCAATAGATGGTCTCCAAGTAATTTATACTTTAAACTTGCATTTTTATTTGCTGAAACAGATTCCTAGCTAGAAAAGATTCATTAGCTTTATTATGTGATCAGCGACTGTAGATTCGATCTCGCAACTCTTTAAGCGTGTGTTTCATGAAGCCAACAGACGACTTTAGTAGCGTAGACATTTGTACTTTTTTCCCATAACTATGTACTTATTACATTATGGTGTTGAATTAATTAGAAAATGGACCTATGATAAATTCTGTTGTCTAAGTTTCAATTCCATCGTAATAGCATAGCAACCAACAGTCATGCTCTCATGGGGATGCTATTGAGGAATTTATAAATTTATATCCATACAATCATATTGATAATCAAATCTTTTAATGTAATAAGGACGAGTAATAATAGGAATGAAGCCTTTTAAAAATGATAGTAATAAAATCATTAATAAGGAATGGATACATGTATAGCCATGCCATCATATCAATAACGAAAGCTTTTGTTGGAATTAAGGAAGAATAAACAGAATTTGGATGTTTCAAAATAATAATTAAATCAAAATTAAGTTAATATATTATAGGGAACACTCAAGTCAGTGTGAACTCTTTTTTGAAGTAGGTTTATATTTTGGCATTTCTAAAGAAACCCCAGCCCATTAACAATAAGGATATTTTTAACCATTTAATTAACCTTTTAACTTATTAATTTAAACAATTATTGGGCAATTAAAGTTTGAGGGAGGGAAAGTCGTGAAGCAGGAAGTGGAACTGGCATTTTTTTAGATAGGATTTGGAGAAAGAAATGCTGAAAACTCTCACACACACATTCAATGCATCACCAAACTCATTTATTTTTTCTCCCATTCAACCCTTTTACCATCTATATTCTCTCTCTTCCAACCACTTCCACCATCTCCCATTCAGGTAATCTCCTTCACAATTTTAGATATTTACGTCATTTCCGTCACACTTTTAAATGTAAATAGTAATCTATGTGTGCATACATGTTATAACAGTTGTGGATTTTGTGGGTATATGGAATGGACTGCGTTGAAAGCAGTTAAGATAACGCTAAGGCCTTGTTTGGTAACACTTCCTGTTTTCTGTTTTTTATTTTATGTTTTCTATTCTCCAGTTTCCGTTTTCTGTTTTTAAAAACGAAAATAAAAAACATGTTTGTTTGTACCTTTTTTTTTTTTTTTGTATTACAGAAAACAGAAACATGTTTGGTATGCCCCCAAATATCTTCTTTTTTTTTTCGATTTGTACTAACAAAATATTACTACAAATAAACATTTTTCAATAACAAAATATATTACATAAGCAAACTAATTTCATTCTAAAGTCAATCCAGAATAGTTGTACAAAAATGAATTAAAATACTGCATAGCTAAAATGTTACACAACCATCTTCAGAATGATAACGAAGAACACGAAGAACAAAATAAAACATAAACATATATTGCATGCAAACGAAGCACAAACAGAATACTTGATCCAGTCTGTTGAGCGTGCTCTGTTGTTCACTTCGGATGATCTACATTATAATTTTGTTGGGGAAGGTGATCCAGTGGCAAATCATCATGGAGGTGTAGTTCATCTTGCCATTTAAACCCACTACGATGGTTCAGATTACGGGGGCATCGATAAAATGGTCTTCCATAGTTTTTATCTGTCTTTGCTATTCGTAACACCATTCTACCAAAGCGACATTTACATGGAGGGCCAAACTCTTCATATTTCGCCATACCTAAAAATAAGATTAATTAATTATAACTACCAATGTATGTCATTAGATTCACAACTACAATAATATTACAAATGCACAGAAAAACCAAGCAAAACTTTCGACAAAATATGAAATAGAGATAAGTTAGAGTCATATTCCTTACATATTACAAACCAAGTGCTGGAAAAATATGCAAATATACATAATAACATAAATGGTACAACCTTAAGTAAGTACATACAACCTAACACACATATCAACGCCTTTGGCTTTGATATATTTGACGGGCAAGGTGTCACGAAGTCTACCCATTTGTCGCAATTGACTTGGTGTTACATTTAATTGTTGTGAGGCTGACGTAGAACTTTCACCACCATGATTACACTGTTCACTATCAACAATCATGTCCTCATCGCTGTATGTAAGAAACACCTTGTCATTTGGGTCATGCATTCTTATGAAGTTGTGGATTGTGCAACATGCAGTTGGAATATATTTTTGGGTCTTCACACTAAACCCCCTAGGCATTGTTACCAAGATGGGAAATCGTGCCTTCAATGCACCAAAACAACGCTCTATCACGTTGCGAAGTGATGAGTGGTGGTAGTTAAACCATTCCTCTTCTTTTTGGGGCAATCTAGTACGACTACGGTATGTAGATAAGTGGTACCGCTCACCCTTGTACGGTGTCAAAAAACCCGGCATATTCGAATAGCCGGAATCAACCACATAATACTTACCTATAAGCAAAACAAGCAATGAGAAAACAATCATCATGATTACACAAAGTAGTTTATCTACAAAGTAATAACGTAGCTTAAGTCATAAACCTTTTACCTTGAGGAGGCATGGAAAATTGCATGGCTGGGTTTTGGGCACACTCAAGAAGCACTCGTGAGTCATTTGCCGTTCCTTCCCATCCCGACAATACAAAAGTAAACCGAAATGTAGAAATTTTTTTTCTACATTTGGTTTTGCAACATCAAAATGTAGAAATTAAACCGAAACAACATATCTTAGACTATCACAGATGAGTCCCAAAGGTTAACAAAAGAAAAGTCACAAGCTAGAGATTGAAGGGAATGTTATGAATTGTCCGATATCACCAACATCTTGAACTTTCTTTCTAGCAGCTGACTGATTAGCATCTGTTTTCTGAGGTGGATTGGAAAATTCAATTATTATTTTTAAGTGTAAGATTCCATGCAATTTCTTTTGCTGTTCTCTGAGTATTTTCTATGTTTGTCTGTGTATATCTAATGGCTAGGATCCTTAATGATTTCTTGAGATGAGGCCTGAGGGATACGTTTTTGAAGAGAGTGACATTTGGTTTGTCGATGGTAACTTATCAATTTAAGCTGTGTAGAGGTGATTTTGAAAAGAAGAACTCCAGGGAGATGGATCGATTGTATGGAAACGTAATGGTTTTAGTGAATGAATATAGTATCCTGTTACCTACATTTTTTGTTATGCGATAAAGCCAGAGTACAAGTTAAATAGATGTGTTTACTTGCTGGTATGTGACCTGTTTGGGAATTGAGATGCAGACGCACAAACCTTGAAAGCAATTCCCAGTTCTGACTAACAAAGCGAAAATTGATAGAACTAACAAAGCAAACGCGTAATAGGGCTGAAATTGATATAAGTTCTGACTGGGGCACACTGATTAACAAAGATCTTAACCAAAATAAGTAGAATCAGCCATGGCAAAAAGCAAACGCGTAAAAAATGGAGAACGACCGACAACGAAAAACGACAGAGTGAAGAATGAGAGAGGGAAGAATGACAGAGGAAGATGGAGGAAGAGTAGATCGTACCTTTTCTGCCGAAGAAATGGAGATGGAGATGGAGGCGAAGGCGGAGGCGGAGGCTGCAAAACGGAGAAAACCCTAAAATCAAACTGACTAGCGCCTCCACTGATGTATCCCCAAATCAAGTAGCGCCTGGGGAAAAAAATACCTTCCTGAGATTTGAACCCGGACCTCGCCTGTGTTAAGTCCCTCCACTATTCACCCGCGTGTTTCCCCATTTTCGTTTTCTGTTTCCAAAAATAATGACTTCCCACTTACTTCCGTTTTCTCTTATTTTGCAAATAATGGAAACAACTTTCGGTTTTTTGTAAACAAAACTCAACCCAAACATATTTTTTTTCCCAAAATTGCAAAATTCTGAAAATATAAACAGAAAACAGAAAAAATAATGGTTTCCAAACATTACCCTAAAAAAGTGTAAAAGGGATCCACAAATGAAAAGGTATCTTATAGATTCCTAAATGGAAAAACGTGTGTTGCTTTTCTTCTATTATTCAAGATTCTCGCATCGTAAGTTAGATCTTATGAGTCACTATTATGCTGTCTAAGTTTACGAGCACTCGAATTGCATGAGTACCAATTGCTAGTGTAAAATAATGAACAGTAACATGGTGTTTCTATGGCCTCCTCCTTCCCCTCCTTTCATGTGTTACTCCATCCAGAAACCAAGCTCATCCTCGTCCTCGTCCTCATCCTCGGGGGCTCAATTTTCATCAGCGGTGTGTGGTGTTGATCGGCGTGGTTGCTAAACCCAACCCAACTCAATGCAACTGAGATTATCACAGTTATGATAATTTTATCATTCTTTTTTCTTTTTTTTTGAAAATTTCTCTTATTATGGTACATTTATTAGTAAAGTATCATTCCTTTTTTGCTTTCTAGTTTGCTTATGCTATCATTTTGACAAATTTATCATATTTTATTTTTCTTCGTTTATTATTCCAGTAATTTTATCAGTTTTTATGTACCTGGTTTATTTATAGGTTAATTACATTATGGTCTTTATGACACTGTCATAGATATAATAACTTTTCAATATGATATATTTATCGTACTTTTTGCTTATTTTATCATTCTAACAAATTTATCATAATTTCTTTTTCTACTTGTACGATTGTCATTAAGGAATATTTAGGCTTAGAGGGTGGTCACCAGAGTATAAAAGCGGTTAGAATTTGAACACGTGTTTTAATGAGAGGGATCGAACCTCGGGAACTAATCTACGAGGCTATCACATTCTTTGACCAGATCTCAACTTTTTCATAATTACAGTTCACTGCATATTTTACTAAAGAAAGTAAAGAGGCTTGAAAGCTTTTCTTATTTTTCGCATTTTGTTTTAGTCAAGGGAGATTAAATTGGACAAAAAACAATGTTGCAAAAATCAACAATTAACACTTTCATATCGAGAATTACAGATTTTGAAAAATAAGAGAACTAACAATATGAAAACAAGAATAGTATACTTGACTCAAAATAAATGCATCTTGAATCTGCTTGCTTGTACTCATGTAAAACACCAAGCATGTCACACACCCCTTGCGTCTGGCTCAAAGCTCTCTACAAACGATGGCACTCCTTTCTCTAAAACAGATTGTAAAAATGGATAACAATTAGATTATGTCAATTGAGACTTGTGTGATGATCTAGTGTCCTTAAGACAAAATTGTCCCTTCACCGGCATCTCCAAGGATACAACAGCCAGAACAATAGCGGTAGCAGCACTCGAAACTGTCTGATGAATTAAACTATGGTATACTCTCTATCGCTGAAATAGAACAAGTATAAGGAATGCACTAGTTTTTTTTTTTTGGAGATTACAGGAAGCTCGAATTTTTGTGTAGAAATCAGAATTCAGTAGCACAATTTACACACATACAAGGGAGACCTTTCAGCAGGATCAAATTGAATTTCTCCATCAGTTTTTGGATTGAATACTAGATTCAATTGCCTCCATTACACAAAACTGTTGCAGACTTGAAAGTTGTTACAGACACGTAGAAAATTCCAAGAGTCAATTGGTTGCTCCAAAGCTTCTGGCTAGACTGAAGCAATGGTTTGGATTGCATCAAGCTCACTTCAGATTGGACTCAAGCCCAAAAAATCTAATGTCCTTGGAGTAAAAGGATAAGGCTTTAGAACCCAAAACCCAAGCACAAGTAGAAACAAACCCAAACCCAAATCTAAACCCAGGCCCATGACCCACGAACCACGAACCTCAAACCTCGGACCTCAGACCACGAATCCACGGCCTTGATCAATGTCCGGGCTAGTCTGGGCAAGCGGCAGCTACACGCTAACGTGCTCATGTGTGGTAATTTGGGTCAAAATTCACATTACCTAGATTCTTTATCTTTCAGAAAACTTTGGTACCCCCAAGGAGCCCTACCCTTTATGCAAACTTGAGATTTATATTCCTATCGTATGTAACTTGATTCCACGATGTAGAACTATGTGACTTTTTACCTTCACACATACCACATATGCAACTTAATTTTTCGATGTGGAACTAGTTGTCTTTTCACCTTCCCAAATATCACACATGGAACACACTTTGAGAGTAACTTTCTCATTTAACTTGTAATATATTTTTTATCATTTTTTTTCATGAATTTAACTTCTTACCTAGGAGTACACAAACTCACTTGGATCCACCTTAATTGGTGTTAGGGTCCCACTTAATTTTTAGGACAAGATGACCAAAAAATTTAGATCAAAATCTTATGTTTTCAACAATCCCCCATATGAATAAAATTGATAGAATAAAATATATGAAAGACAACGTAGATAGATAGATAGATAGATAGATAGATAGATAGAGAGAGATAGAGAGAGAGAGAGAGAGAGAGAGAGAGAGAGAGAGAGAGAGAGAGAGAGAGAGATGAATTGTCGCCTAGTTCAGTAAGTGTTCTAGAAAAATAGGCCTTCTCAATTCTTAGAAGCGACCCTATTTCACACTCACATAAGTGACCTCTAACCTAAAGGTATCATGCTATATATCGCTTGGTTATATTGTCATGCCCTCAATTTTTAACATATTATTATAACAGTTTTTCATAAATAAAACCTCACAATGCTCAATAATCAATCCAATATCCTAAATCATTTCATTATACATGATACCACCAAAAGTCACGTTTAAATATGTTACATCAAAGTGGTTACATATATAAAAATAGATTGTCAAAATTAACATTTACATTTTCTTTCAAACGCAAGGAATAGCTCGAAAATAAGTTATATTACCTCCTTCAAAATTAGTTCAAAGATGCTAGGTATCTCCTATGAAAATCTTCGAAATATACATCATGCAGTGCATCTTGCGCGCTTCATGCTAATTGTCTGGAACAACACCTGTAAAATAATAGGACGAGCTACATAGCCCAGTAGAAATGTCTACACCAAAATTATGTAATTTTGGAAAGATATGACAAGTGATGTAAATAATTCATAACGGCATACGTAAATTTCGATACTAAGCCAATGTAATAAGGTATGTCAATGTTTCACAAGTTCATCTCAACCGTTTCTCATTTCTAATTCGTTTATCTGTTAACCTTTCCACAATATAGATACATCATCCATAAACTGTTCCATAATATCGGTTCATCATCCATTAATTGTGACTCTTTACCGATTCACTTTTCATTTCATAACTCATACTTTCCCATCGCTGTATCACTAATCTACTGTCAAGTCAAAAACTCTATCTGTGCGTTCCCTCACTAGGTCATCCTTCACGTCCCATGTCTCATCAGTATGGTCAATGTGCTTCATTTTGTATCAAATCGTGATATCTTAACGTGACAAGATTTAGCTAGACAAACTCGAAATCCATGCTAACAATTTCATGACGACGACTTATTATCCCACGAAGCATTCAATCAAATACCATTCACATGTGTCATCAAGTTCTCCTTATAGTGGGTTGCTTGTCATTCCTAGCACAACACCCTACAGGGACTAGCTAGAGCATTTCATCGTTTCTAGCACTCTCGTATGAGAAAAACAACATAAGCTTATAGTATAATACACTCTGGACGGAGGTTAGGTAAGTTCTTCTTTTATTTCATGAATTCATAAGCGGATATCCACATTTCACATTTTGAACACCAATATGTTGTTCAAGTATGATTACAAGAGGAAAGTAAAGATAAACCAATGACAATATCAAATAGCTTCACCAAGATTATTCATAAACTCTCAATTCATTTAATGCATACTGATGAGTCTACGTAATTACATGTGTATATAGCTTAATATGTCCAAAATAGTATACGTGAATGCATAAATTCATGTTTACACTTGATATTGCACGAAAGGTTGTATTTGTCCCATTGCAGGTTTTCGAGTATTAAAAGTGTCTCCAAATGCCATTTCAATCCCAAGGTCCTAAAGCAAGTTCAAGAATTGATAAAGGTCAAAAATGAAGTGAATAGAAGCTCGGGAAGGAAAAACAGAAGCCCGAAAAAGAAATTAAAATTCTAGATGCAAAACAAGGAGCTTGACAGATTTTTCAGAATTTACCTCGACAGAAATAAATACGGAAGAAATACCAACTCAAGTCCAAAATTCACCAAAATCAACAGAGTGGTACCTTGGGACATTGGGATCATTTCTTATGAAGAGTACAAAGTTTGAAATGACATTTAAGTGGGTTAACAATGCAATGGAACAAAACTGGTCCGAATCTGACACTGTTCACAAAAATTAGTGTTTCTCCCAATTTAATTATAGAAATTAAGTTCTTCAAATTGGAGATGTTAGACAATGCATTGATGAAGGTGGGTGCAAAATATCAGGATCAAATGCTACTCCTAGAGATTTATGGAAGCTATCCAAGTTGGTCATAAATATAGCCAACACCTTCTATCAATGGCAACCTACTTTGTGGACTTTTGTAACACCTTTTCATTTATTTTGGACAATGTAATTTAATGTGCCAGATTTTTTAGGCTTTTTAGAGTGCTTTCTCTTGCCTATATAAGAGAGTGTTTGTAGGAGAGAAAAGGGGAGAGATAGAAAGTACCAAAAAAAAGTTCTTTAAGTTTTAATGCAAGTTTTGTTTTTATTTCTCCACTTGTTCTTCATTTGTTCTTGGTGGTCTTCAATATTTCTAAGTCTTGATCCAAATTTCCAGAAAGTTTTTATTACTTTTAGTTTCTTCTAATAGTATAGCTAGTTAATCATATTTGAGGTTGCGTTTTTGGGTTTCGACAACCAAAAAACTGTTTACCGGCTTGTTTTTAAGGTAAGTTCCTAATTAAAAATTGTTGTCCTAATTTTATTTTATGTATTTTTTATTAGTTTTTAAGTCTTTTTCAAGATATAGAAGGGGTAGAAGTAGCCAAAATATATATAAGTCGTTTATTTCGTAAATATGATTAGCTAAGTCATTTAGGCTAGGTCCGAGGATGAAACTTATCCAATGACCTAAGTTAGAAAATATCTTCTCTAAACTGATTTTTAAGCTTGTTAATGGATTGATTTAAAGTTCTTATTTTAGAAACAAAACAGGAGTGTTAAGTTTTTTATTAGGTATCACCATCTTAGAAGTTGGTATATCTAATACTTAAATCGATGTCCTCCTGATTTTGGGCTTTTTGCCATTGAACTTAAATCAATCCGGAAACACATTTTTCGATCTATAATCTCTTACGAGAAAATAGATGGAGTTATAAAAAAATGAAGATATTAGCTAATGAAAATTTAGGATAAGCCGATTATAAAGACCAAGCCTATTTTTTTCGTCCAAGTTTAAAATCCGTCGTTAGTCATTTTTATTTTTAGTCCTTAGCATAAAAAAAAATCATCTCCCAAACTAAGAGGTTGGCGTCCGAAACGCTATCTTAAGTTTTGCAAGTTTATATTTTAGTTCCTGTGTTCCCCGTGGATCGATGCTCCGGACTCTCCGCTATACTCTTTTTCACACTTAAGAGAAAGTCCAGTTTTTATAAATTAGTAAAGTTGACTTAGACCGGCGCCTCAACGACGCTCTTTTGCCGATCGGTCAAGTTTTTGGCGCCGTTGCCGGGGAATTTACAAGGTAAACTAAAAAAAAGTGCAGAATTTTCTTTTCTTTTCTTTTCATCTATATTCTCGTATGAAAACATAGTCAAAAGTAATTGTGGGTATTCGCAAACTATTCGGCTGTTTCCCATATCATCTTTTGAACTATGTCTTCACACCTTAATATAGATATGCGTTGATTTTTTCTTTGAAACTTAAAACAAGGTTCGCACAAGGGGGATTACCACATGTGAATACCTTATTTTGAGAAATAAAAGAAATAATCAATAAGAGAAAACCAATTGCAGCTCTTCTAAGCGGAAACAATTAACCTACCCATCTTGGTAAACTTATGGTGTAACGAAAGCAAAGAAGTGTCCAATAGGTATTTCTAAACAGGTGGTTCAACCCCCTATTTTTTTATTTTTATTTTTATTTATTTTGTTTATTATTATTATTGTTATTGGACAACTAACACGTTGCTATTATTGTGACTAATAATTATAAAAAAAAGAAAAAAATAATCTAACTACTAATTGTGGAGGTTAAGCCTTCCTTTTTCTTTTCTTGTTCATCTAACTTCTAACTTCTAACTTCTAAATTCTAATTCTAACTTCTAACTTTGGAGGTTAATTCCTCCTTTTTCTTTTTTGTCTTTTTAATTCTGTTTGTGGAGGTTAATTCCTCCTGATCTATATATATATATATATATATATATATATATATATATATATATATATAAGTATATATTTTATTAAATGGACGTCATATACGCCATTCTTATTGTGCCTAACGTTTGTTGATTGCAGCGCTTGTTGCCAAAAAAAAAAGAAGAAGAAGAAGATTTCATCACCAGTGTACCAATTTTCTATATTGGTAACTCCAGTGAGTAACTGTCAAACCAACAAATTCTAGAAAAATTCTGGCACAAAGGCACTCATGTTGTCTAAGGAGAATGGTTTTTAAGAGGGACCTCTTATTCTGCAAGTGTGACCCCTCCATATTTCCTGGGAATTTTCTTAATTGTTGATTGACAGCCCTTAACTGGTAAACCTTCTAAATTACTTCAGCAAAAAGGTACGAAATTTGATTTTGTGAGCCTTACCTATAGCTTTCTAAGGGGAGTTGCATTTGGTGTATGAGTGTTTACACTCGTGATCACACCCATCGTCTTGTTCGCATCGATAACCTCCTTAGCATCACGATGGCTACCCAACCAGGGGCCAATCCTGTTGTTAGACCTGCTGTTAGGACCATGAGGGAATATTTGCATCCAACTAGAACTGCTACTCCTTCGTGTATTGCCATACCCGTCAATCTTACCGGTGAACACCAATTCCATGTCAAACCCAACATGCTTCATATGCTGCCTAATTTTCATGGCATGGAATCGGAAAACTGTTATTTGCATGTGCGTGAGTTCGAGGAAGTTGTTAGCACTTTCACTAACAACGAGGATGAAATCGAAGTGGCCCGAATGAAACTTTTTCCATTCTCATTAAAAGATAAAGCCAAAAGTTGGTTGATTTCTCTTAAATCTCATTCGGTAACAAATTGGGGTATCATGCAAACTGAATTTTTCAAGAAATTTTTTCCGATGCATCGCACCACAACATTGAAAAAAAGGATTCAAAATTTTGAAGAGAAACCTAACGAAACCTTTTGCGACTGCTGGGAAAGATACAAAGAATATTTGTTAGCTGTCCCACACCATGGTTACGATGATTGGCAGATAGTCAGTTTTTTCTACCACGGCATCTCAGCCCAAAATCGCCAATTCATCAACATGATGTGCAATTGCGAGTTTTTGAATAAGGAACCTGCAGATGCGATGACTTACCTAGACTCTCTGGCAGAGAATAATCAGTCGTGGGATTACTCTAATCCCAACGATCGCTCCTATAAAATTCCTCCACCTGGTCAGGGTATTTCGGGTAAATATATGCTTCGAGGGGAAGATGACTTGAACAAAAAGTTAGATGAGTTATCCAAAAAGTTAGAAAAACTTAATATTAATCGAGTCAGCGAAGTTGCATCTGTCTCAAAATTAGAAGAGACGTGTGTGATTTGTGATACGTCAGAGCACTCTACTCATGATTGTCCTACCGGTGCTTCAGTTTCCAATACACCGATGTCTCTACCTACTTCAGTGCAACATCAAGATGCTGCAACCAATGACACCGGTGCCTCAATTTCCAATACACCGGTGCATCAAGTGCGACAGAAGAACATCTGGTCTGGGATGGCTGACACATGGGGACCAATTCACCTTGATTTTTGTACAACATCAGGGGACAAAAAAGGGGCTCTAGCATGGAAAAGGGCAAAAACACTATTTGTCAACTTTTAGGGTGTGCTTGTAATAGTACCTAGAGAGGAAAGGGATATTTTGAAGGGTTTTTGCTATACACTAAGACTAGAGCCCTCTACACACACACTTCAAACTCTTGTGGTTGGAGAAGACTTTGAATTTCTCACCATAAAGGTAGTGTCGCCAAATTTTCAAGACAAAAACAACGATTGCAAGTTTCAAGTCATGTGTAGGGTAAATCCGTTCGTGAATCTTCACTTGTTGCGACCCATATGCTACCACTCTTCCCTTTTGCATCAGCACGCACCCAAGTCCCTCTTTGGAAGTATCGCAATACACAAAGTAGCCAACTCCCCGCTCAAGTACAATCAGGACAGGTGCACTAGTTAATTGCCACTTCAACTTCTCAAATGCCGCCTCACAAGTATCATCCCACACAAAATGTGTCCTCTTACGCGTCAGTCGTGTCATTGGAGCTGCTACTCGAAAAAAGTCAAGCACAAACCGATGGTAACACCCGACTAAACCCAAGAAACTACGAATCTCGAAGACGTTCTTCGGTCGTTGCCAACTCATGACGGACTCTATCTTTCCTGGATCAACGGACACACCGTTCTTCGAAACCACATGTCCCAAAAACTTCACCTTAGATAACCAAAACTCGCACTTACTAAGCTTGGCATACAAGCGATGTGATGAGTGCATGTTATTGTGTATCCTACGGCTCAACACGCCCATTTTAACCCACGTGCAAGCACTATTCTACGTTTACACTCGATAATGCACGAAAAGGTATTTTATGTCCATCGCAGGTCAAATATGGCAAAGGTGACCTTGAAGTGCGAGAGTCAAGTCTCGACAATCAAAGAAGGCCCGGAGAGATCACACGAGGTCCAAGTAGTCAAAGTCCGGGTTTGGTTGAAGGAGCTTAAGGAAGACGAAGTGTGACACCGGTGCCTCCATTTCCAATACACCGGTGTCCCTTCCTATTTCAGTAAAGAATCAAGATACTGCAACTAATGACACCGGTGCTTCAGTTTCCAATACACCGGTTTCTCTACCTACTTCAGTGCAACATCAAGATGCTACAACCAATGACACCGGTGCCTCAATTTTCAATACACCGGTGCATCAAGTGCGACAGAAGAACATCTGGTCTGGGATGGCCGGCACATGGGGACCACTTCACCTTGATTTTTGTACAACATCAGGGGACAAAAAATGGGCTCTAGCATGGAAAAGGACAAAAACACCATTTGTCAACTTTTAGGGTGTGCTTGTAATAGTACCTAGAGAGGAAAGGGATATTTTGAAGGGTTTTTGCTATACACTAAGGCTAGAGCCCTCTACACACACACACATATATAGATAGGACATCAGATTTTTGGGAATGAAGAGAGTGTTTTTCTTCCTTAGGCTATTATTGTTCTTCAACATTGCTCTTCATATTTTGAATGCTTGTCAATCCTAAGTAATTTGTTCTTGTGAATTCATTATCTTTAAGAATCAATCAAGCATTGGTAAGATCTACACTTATTCTTATCTTAATGTGCATTGCTCATTTTAAGCATTCCGATTGTGACACCCCAGCTAGACGGTAGTGCTAGCTGTGAGGCCGGCGTCCGGGAGATGGAGTCTTAGTGGGACGTCCGGATGGATGGTCAAGGGTCCCACATCGCTTGGTGGATGTAAGTTCGATGGTATTTATAAAGATTATGAACCTTCCTTGTACAAGACCTTTTAAAGCCGTGATGGCGCCAACACCAAATGGAACTTCACAGTTAAGCATGCTCACCCTGGAGCAATCCAGGGATGGGTGACCTACTGGGAAATCCATAGGGTTTGGGCGACAAAAGCGGACAGTATTGCACAAGGCGGGAGCGGGTCGTTACAAATGGTATCAGAGCCTGCACCAACCGGAAATGTGGGAAATCTCGGCTCCACACGAGGACGTGTGTTCCCAAGTGGGGGAGATTGTGACACCCCAGCTAGACGGTAGTGCTAGCTGTGAGGCCGGCGTCCGGGAGATGGAGTCTTAGTGGGACGTCCGGATGGGTGGTCAAGGGTCCCACATCGCTTGGTGGATGTAAGTTCGATGGTATTTATAAAGATTATGAACCTTCCTTGTACAAGGCATTTTAAAGCCGTGATGGCGCCAACACCAAATGGAACTTCACAATTAACCGTGCTCACCCTGGAGCAATCCAGGGATGGGTGACCTACTGGGAAATCCATAGGGTTTGGGCGACAAAAGCGGACAGTATTGTACAAGGCGGGAGCGGGTCGTTACACCGGTATTTGCCGGAATCTTAGTTCTTAATCTTGTTCATGATTTTCTAAAAGATTTCAAGTATAGTGTTGGTTAGAACATCTCTATTCTCCTTAGATAAGGATGTTCATCACGTTTTCTCCTCTCTCTCCCATGTTTATGGCAAGTATGAGTAGCTAAACACGTGTGGGTTGAGTCTAAGGGTGAGGTTTGTTCTTAACCATGTTGGTCATATCTTCTCAACTATGTTTAATGCTTGTTGACGGATCTCTTTAAGTTTTTCTTTTCGAAACAAAAGAAATGAAGAGTTAAGTTCTTGCTTAGTTATAGCCATCCTTAGAGTTGGTATATCTAATACTTAAATCGATGTCCTTCCTCTTTTGATCCCATTGTCTTGAACTTGAAAGGATCCGCCAACCCATTTTTGAGTTAAAATCCTGATTTTCATCGAATTACTCTCCGATCTAAAACCCGAGATCAAGAGCTAGGTTGAGTCATAAGGAGAAGTAATCGACCAACGGAAGTTTTGAATGAACCAAACTTGAAGACTTAACCTCACTCTTTAATCTAGTTCATTCCCTCACTTAGTAGTATAATTGTTAATCATCACTAAACAAACTTTGAGGTTGACGTCTGAAACGTCGAATAACTAAATTTGCGGAGTCTCTTAATCTAACTACTTTTTTCCTGTGGATCGATACTCCGGACTCTCCACTATACTCTTTTTAAATATTTGAGGGAAGTCCTGTTTTATAAATATTAAACCTTGATTTAGGCCGGCGCCCTAACGACGCCCTTTTGCCGGCCGGTCATGTTTCGGTGTGGCAAAATAAAAGGATGGCACTTTGCTCATTGTTAGACACACACCGCCGGATAATTTGGTCCAGACAAAATTTGAATAGGTAAGGATCATCGAAGACAAATCTTCTCACCTCCACTTAGAATTTCCTCTGATATTGTGGAGTCCAATGTTGAGGGAGTTGCCCCGTAGCCAAGTAATTGACAATATCAGCATACCACGGGCAACTAGAGATGGCCAAGAGTTGCTCATCAGGAATGGGTATATTGGTTGTATGATCCTCAAATTCGAGGCGTTACAAGTGGTCCGCAACCACATTCTCTACTCCCTTCTTGTCCTTGATTGTGAGATCAAACTCTTGGAGAAGGAGCACCCACCTAATTAGCCGAGCCTTGGCATCGGGCTTGGTCATGATGTACTTTAGGGCGGCATGGTCGGTGTAAATTACAATGGGTGATCCTATGAGGTAGGACGAGAACTTGTCAAGAGCGAACACCACCGCCAACAACTCCTTTTCGATGGTAGTGTAGTTCAATTGGGCGTCATTCAAGGTCTTACTTGCATAAGCAATGACATGAGGTACTTTCCCATCTCTTTGGCCTAGAACTGCCCCAATGGCATAGTCACTAGCGTTACACATGAGCTCAAATGTTAAGCTCCATTTAGGGGATTGCATGATGGGAGGATCGTGAGAGTGACTTTGCGTTTTGACAAGGCCTCCTCACATTCATGTGTCCATACAAAGGCTGTGTCTTTCAAGAGCAATTGACACAAAGGACAGGAAATGACGCTGAAATTTTGAATGAAGCGCCTATAGAAACCGGCATGCTCAAGGAATGAACGGATGACCGGACCGGCAAAGTGCATGTCGTTAGGGTGCCGGCCACGTGGTCAGTGGTTTAATTTCATAAAACTAGACTTTCCTCAAAATATTTAAAATGAGTATAGGGATAGTCCGGAGTATCGATCCACAGGGAAAAGAACGTTGATATCAGAGAATACGCAAATTGGTGATTTCGACGTTTCGGACGTCAACCTCAAGGTTTTGTTTGGTGCGGTTAAGCAATTATATCAACTAAAAGGAGGATTAAAACTAGATTAAGGAGTGGGGTTAAGTCCTAAAGTTTGGTTCATTCAAATCTTTCGTTGGTCTATCTCTTCTCCTTATAACTCAATCTAACCCCCGGTCCCGGGTTTTAGATCGGAAAATTCTTCGATGAAAATCAGGATTTAAATTCTTAAAATGGTTTTGACGGATCTTTCAAGTTTTAAGGAAATAGGATTAAAAGATGAAGGACATCGATCCAAGTATTAGATATACCAACTCTAAGGATGGCTATATCTAAGCAAGGACTTAACTCTTCATTTTTATTTCAAAAGAAAAAGCTTAGAAAGATCCATCAATGGCATTAAAGTTTGGAGAAGATAGAGACCAACATGGTTTTGAATTGAACTTCACATTTAGACTTAACCCACACTAAATTAAATACTCATACTTCGACAAGAACATTATGGAAATGAAAGAAAACATAATGAAACAAGCTTATCTAAAGACAATAAGAAAGAACTAAGCAAAACTAAAATGGAATCAGATTCTAAAGTAAGAAGAACAATACTTAAGGAAGAAATGTAAAGAAAACTTGCTAACACTTAAGTGCTTCCAAGAGAATTCAAGGATTCAAAGGGGAAGAACACTTAAGAGATTAAGAACTTAACAAAACTTAAAGAAATATTGAAGAACAAAATGAAGAACAGTAGATTAAAGCAATAAAATATGAAGAAGAGCTCTCAACAGTAAGAAAACTAATATACGTTATATTCTGATGTATGGTATCTGAGAGGGAGGCTACTCCTTATACAAGTAAGGAAACAACCTAATTAGAATATCCTACCAATCCTTAGTGAAAGTACCAATCTACCCTCTACATTGGCATTAAAAGAAGCTTCTTATTCCCTGATTTGGCCAGAATTCGAGGTAGAGTCGGCCCCACAAAATCTGGCGATTTTGGGTCTCTACCGATAGGAGTTGTTTCTCTATCGGTAGAGAACCCTACTGCCTCTTTCTGGTTCCTTCTCTCTACCGATACTCTCTACCGATAGGACTGACCCTCTACCGGTAGAGAAGTCTTCTGACTTTTCTAGATTCTTCTCTCTACCGATAGGACTGACCCTCTACCGGTAGAGAAGTCTTCTGACTTTTCTAGATTCTTCTCTCTACCGATAGGACTGACCCTCTACCGGTAGAGAAGTCTTCTGACTTTTTCTGGTTCCTTCTCTCTACCGATACTCTCTACCGATAGGACTGATCCTCTACCGGTAGAGCCTCTTTGAGTGGCCTTGATTTCTCCTTCTCTACCGATAGGACTTGATTCTCTATTGGTAGAGAAACCTTCTGGGTTAATTTTCTTGGGCTCTTCACTTTCCACTCCAACTTCACTTCCGTCATTCCCAGGCCTTTTCTTGACTCTCAAACAAAGCCGTAATTGGTCCGAGCCTTTGGTTCGTACTTGGGCTTTACACCACTCTTTTAGCGCTCGGAAACCTGCAAAGAGTACAAAGACAACTACACGTGCAACATTAACTAAATAAATACATTTGCCTACGCATAATTGCCAAATTGAGTATAATGAGCCACATGAATACGCAATATAGTGCGCTCATCAACGGATATCCTTGACACACCTTGGGGTGGGTAGTTTAGAGATAAGTTTCACTTTGGACTTGTCTACCTCAATTCCCCTGGAAGAGACTATGTGACCGAGAACGACACCTTGGGTGACCATGAAATGACATTTTTCCCAATTGAACACAAGTTTCGTCTCTTCACATCTCATGAGTACGGATTCAAGATTCACAAGGCATGACTCAAAGGAGTCACCAAAGACAGAAAAATCGTCCATAAACACTTCCACCACATTCTCAATCATGTC
Organism: Arctostaphylos glauca; assembly: GCA_019985065.2. NCBI lineage: Eukaryota > Viridiplantae > Streptophyta > Magnoliopsida > Ericales > Ericaceae > Arctostaphylos > Arctostaphylos glauca. The sequence continues at coordinate 5,969,225 of JAHSPW020000015.1, forward strand.
GCTAAAAATACCCGTCATACACCTAGAGCAGGTGCCGGGAGCATTGCAAAGCCCGAAAAGCATGCGACGGTAGGCAAAAGTGCCAAATGGGCAAGTGAAGGTGGTCTTCTCTTGGTCTTCAAGGGCTACCTCTATTTGGTTATATCCGGAGTAACCATCTAGGAAGCAATAAAAAGGGTGACCGGCTACCCTCTCCAACATTTGGTCGATGAAGGGGAGAGGGAAGTGGTCTTTCCTCGTAGAGGAATTTAGCTTTCGATAATCTATGCACACTCTCCATTCGGTGACAACACGTGTGGGGATTAAGTCTCCCTCTTCATTGGCCACCACAATCACTCCGGACTTCTTAGGAACCACTTGAATGGGGCTTACCCACTTGCTATCGGCAATGGGGTAAATGATTCCCACATCCAATAATTTCAACACCTCATCTCGAACAACATCTCCCATGATGGGATTTAAACGGCGTTGAGGTTGGCGAGATGGTTTGATGTCATCCTCAAGGTATATGTGATGTTTGCAAAGTAAAGGACTAATACCTTGGATGTCGGCTATGGTCCACCCAATAGCTTTCTTGTGATCCCTCAAAATTGTCAAGAGGGCTTGTTCTTGGTGATCCTCAAGGCTAGATGAAATTACTACTGGAAAGGTTTCGGAATCACCAAGAAATGCATACTTGAGATTAGAGGGAAGAGCTCTGAGCTCAAGCTTGGGTGGTTGGATGGTAGATGGTAGAGTCTTGGATTTTGCGGGTAGTAACGCTTCAAAAGTGGGCACCCACCTTTCGGTACCCATCACTTCTTCATCATTGAGGAGGGAGTAAATGTACTCCACCTCGGGCAAATCTAGGAAAGCGGTCTCTTCTACTATAACTTATAAGCATAGCCTCTAGGGGGTCGGAAAAGAGATGACAATCAACGTGTTCTTGGACAAGTGTGTCTATGAGGCTCACGTCGCGTATGTCATCATCATCCCCCATTTGGCTCCCAATGTTGAATATATTAAGCTCAAGGGTCATGTTCCCAAATGTCATCTTAAGTAGCTCATTCCGACAATGGATCACCGCATTGGATGTGGCCAAGAAGGGCCATCCAAGGATGATGGGCGTTTGGGTTTGAAGATTAGACATGGGACAAGTGTCAAGGACTATAAAGTCCATCGGGTATACAAAATTGTCCACTTGGACAAGCACATCCTCCACTAAACCCCTCGGTACCCGGACACTACGGTTGGCCAATTGAAGGGTTACCGACGTTGGTTTCATGTCACCCAACCCAAATTGCTCATACACCGAGTATGGCAACAAATTCACACTAGCCCCCAAATCGAGTAGAGCTTTCTCAACCACCTTTCCCTCAACTCTCACAGAAATGGTAGGACAACCGGGGTCCTTATACTTGGGTGCAATGGGAGTTTGGATGATCGAACTCACTTGTTGTGTCAAGAATACCTTCTTTTGAACATTGTGCTTGCGCTTGATTGTGCACAAGTCTTTCAAAAATTTCGCATAAGAAGGCATTTGCTTGATCGCGTCAAGTAGCGGGATATTTATTTTGACTTGCTTGAAAAGCTCAAATATCTCCGTGGAGTTCGTCAACTTAGGTGGTGGCCTCAATCTTTGTGGGTACGGGGCCGGCATCGGGCAAGTGGAGACGATGTGGTCTCCCATAGGAAGAGATGTAGAAGTAGGAGGAGATGGAGGCAAACCACTCACCGGTTCATCAATTTGGGGTTGTGGAGTAGGAACCAGAGGAGGGGTAGTCTTCAAAGGGATGGTCTTGTCGACCTCTTTTCCACTCCTCAATGTGGTAATGGCCTTAGTTTGCTCCACATTAGACTCGGAAGGAGAAACTCCTTGCACATAATGTTGGCCTTAGGGGTTTGCTTGTGGTTGGGCTAGAAATTTTCCTTTCTCATGTTGCATGGTCCCCAAGGTTGTGGTCAACTTGGTAAGTTGGGAATGGATGTCCCCAATGGCTTGCGTGGTTTGCTCATTGACATTAGCTTGTCCTTGCATGAACATTTGCAAGGTATCCTCTAAACTTCGCTTGTTAGGCGGTTGGTAAGAGTTGGGACCCGAGGGGGGACCCAGAGGATTGTAAGCATTCGGTGGATACCGAGGCAGTGCCGGCCCTTGTGAATTTGGATGCGCCGAGTAATGTCCTTGAAATCCTGGAGAACCTTGAGAAGGTCCACCCGACTCATTGTTCCTCTAACTAAAATTGGAATGATTTCTCAATCCCGGATTGTATGTATTATTGTAAGGCAGATTGGTGGGCTTTTGCCCTTGGTGAAGAGCATGGACCTCGGCTTGGTCTGACCATGGAGCACCTCTTTGAAAGCAGGTATGGTTGGACAAATGTTGGTAGTGTGATCCAACGTATCACAAATAGCACAAGCCTCCATGGGTTTTGAAGTAGAGGAGACCTCGTTCACCCGATTGATTTCAGGCTTCTCTAGTTTCTTAGAGATGTGGTCAAGATGTTTACCAATGTCCTCCTCCTCTCTTGGCATGTACTTACTCAGATTTCCTTGTTGAGCAGATGGTCTATACGAACGGTCATTGGGATCCAAATAATCCCAAGATTGGTTATTCTCCGCCAACTCATCTAAGTAAGCAAGAGCCTTAGAGGCTCCTTGATTTAAGAACTCGCCACTAGTCATGAGGTTAATAAATTGGCGACTGCGGACTGATATAGCCTCATAGAAAAATGCCACAATTTGCCAATCCTCATACCCGTGATGATGAACGGCGAGAAGGCGCTCTTTGTACCTCTCCCAACAAGAACAAAAGGATTCGTTGAGTATCTCTTCAAAGTTTTGGATCTTTTTCTTCAATGTGGTAGTGCGGTGTAATGGGAACCATTTCTCGTTCTACTTGCATTTCAACCCAACTAGTCACCGAGTGTGATCTCAAAGAGAGAAACCAACGCTTAGCCTTCTCCTTGAGGGAAAAGGAAAAGAGCTTCAATCGAGCCATCTCAAGTTGAGTGGCCACGTTAGTGAAAGTGTTCACCACCTCCTCGAATTCCTTTATGTGAACATACCATTTTTTGATTCCATCCCATAGAAGGTAGGCAGCATGCCAAGCATGTTAGGCTTAACATGGAATTGATGCCCTTCGAGAATATTGGTAGGAAAAAGGATGCACGAGGTGGTGGTGGTGTAGGTAGGGTGCAAATAATCCCGCATAGTGCGAGCCATGGGTGCATCATTTGCCTCATGTTGTTCCGCCATTGGGTTGAAAGGAGGGTCGTGTGTGCGAATAAGCCGGTGTGTGGCGTCACGAGTGTAAACACTCATACACTAAAGACACTCTCCTAACAATCAAGTATGAGATCAAAAAGAAAATAAAATCTGCGAATTGCACGTCCCTTTAGTTAGCTTGCGTTACACCTTAGGTTTACCAATGTGGGTAGGTTAAAGGTTTCCACCAAAGAGACTTGTAACTTGCAAAAATCTGCGATTTCTCCAAATTAACTATTCAATTCCCCGGCAACGGCGCCAAAAACATGACCGGCCAGCAAAAGTGCGTCGTTAGGGCGCCGGCCTAAGTCAAGGTTTAATATTCATAAAACAGGACTTCCCTCAAATATTTAAAAGGAGTATAGTGGAGAGTCCGGAGTATCGATCCACGAGGAAAATGTAGTTAGATTAAGAGACTCCGCAAATTTAGTTATTCGACGTTTCGGACGTCAACCTCAAAGTTTGTTTGGTGATGATTAACAATTATACTACTAAGTGAGGGAATGGACTAGATTAAAGAGTGAGGTTAAGTCTTCCAGTTTGCTTCATTCAAAACTTCCGTTGGTCGATTACTTTTCCTTATGACTCAACCTAGCTCCCGGTCTCAGGTTTTAGATCGGAGAGTAATTCGATGAAAATCAGGATTTTAACTCAAAAATGGGTTGGCGGATCCTTTCAAGTTCAAGACAATGGGATCAAAAGAGGAAGGACATCGATTCAAGTGTTAGATATACCAACTCTAAGGATGGCTATAACTAAGCAAGAACTTAACTCTTCATTTCTTTTATTTCAAAAAGAAGAACTTAAAGAGATCCGTCAACAAGCATTAAACATAGTTGAGAAGATATAGACCAACATGGTTAAGAACAAACCTCACCCTTAGACTCAACCCACACGTGTTTAGCTACTCATACTTGCCATAAACATGGGAGAAATAGGAGAAAACGTGATGAACATTCTTATTTAAGGAGAATAGAGATGTTCTAACCAACATTATACTTGAAATCTTTTAGAAAATCATGAACAAGATTAAGAACTAAGATTCCGGCAAATACCGGAATGCTTAAAATGAGCAATGCACATTAAGAGAAGAATAAGTGGAGCTCTTACCAATGCTTGATTGATTCTTAAAGATAATGGATTCACAAGAACAAAGTACTTAGGATTGACAAGCATTCAAAATATGAAGAGCAATGTTGAAGAACAATAATATCCTAAGGAAGAAAAACACTCTCTACATTCCCAAAAATATGATGTTCTATCTATATGTGTGTGTGTGTGTAGAGGGCTCTAGCCTTAGTGTATAGCAAAAACCCTTCAAAATATCCTTTCCTCTCTAGGTACTATTACAAGCACACCCTAAAAGTTGACAAATGGTGTTTTTGTCCTTTTCCATGCTAGAGCCCCTTTTTTGTCCCCTGATGTTGTACAAAAATCAAGGTGAAGTGGTCCCCATGTGCCGGCCATCCCAGACCAGATGTTCTTCTGTCGCACTTGATGCACCGGTGTATTGGAAATGGAGGCACCGATGTCATTGGTTGCAGCATCTTGATATTGCACTGAAGTAGGTAGAGACACTGATGTATTAGAAACTGAAGCACCGGTGTCATTGGTTGCAGTATCTTGATTCTTTACTGAAATAGGAAGGGACACCGGTGTATTGGAAATGGAGGCACCGGTGTCACACTTCCTCTTCCTTAAGCTCCTTCAACCAAACCCGGGCTTTGACTACTTGGACCTCGTGTGATCTCTCTGGGCCTTCTTTGATTGTCCAGACTTGACTCTCGCACTTCAAGGTCACCTTTGCCATATTTGACCTGCGATGGACATAAAATACCTTTTCGTGCATTATCGAGTGTAAACGTAGAATAGTGCTTGGACGTGGGTTAAAATGGGCGTGTTGAGCCGTAGGATACACAATAACATGCACTCATCACATCGCTTGTATGCCAAGTTTGGTAAGTGCGAGTTTTGGTTATCTAAGGTGAAGTTTTTGGGACATGTGGTTTCGAAGAACGGTGTGTCCGTTGATCCAGGAAAGATAGAGTCCGTCATGAGTAGGCAACGACCGAAGAACGTCTTCGAGATTCGTAGTTTCTTGGGTTTAGCCGGGTATTACCATCGGTTTGTGCTTGACTTTTTTCGACTAGCAGCTCAATGACACGACTGACGCGTAAGAGGACACGTTTTGTGTGGGATGATACTTGTGAGGCGGCATTTGAGAAGTTGAAGTGGCAATTAACTAGTGCACCTGTCCTGATTGTACTTGAGCGGGGAGTTGGCTACTCCGTGTATTGCGATACTTCCAAAGAGGGACTTGGGTGCGTGCTGATGCAAAAGGGAAGAGTGGTAGCATATGGGTCGCAACAAGTGAAGATTCACGAACGGATTTACCCTACACATGACTTGAAACTTGCAATCATTGTTTTTGCCTTAAAAATTTGGCGACACTACCTTTATGGTGAGAAATTCAAAGTCTTCTCCAACCACAAGAGTTTGAAGTACTTGTTCTCCCATAAAGAGTTAGATTTGCGACAACGTCGTTGGATGGAGTACATTGAGAATTATGACTTTGACTTGCAATATCACCCGGAAAAGGCCAATATTGTAGCGGATGCCTTGAGTCGAAAATTTACACACCTAGTGAGTTTGGCGATCCATGAGTGGGAGATGATGCAAGATTTGGGACTTTACGCGACACACCTTGAAAAAGTTCAGGAGGGTGTCGCTTTGTGCAATTTACCCCTACTTTAGATAACTCCTTGTAACCCCGGAATAAGTTTGGCTTGATCTGTCTTAATAACCAGTCTGGTACTCCTCTTACAAGATAAACTCATATGGGCTCCAATCCTTTCCTTTGCCTGAAGCAACCCGCTTCGAAGAGAATTGTTTCTCTTATGTGATACCCAAGATTTAGAGGTTTCCTCTTGTGAAGACATGCTCTTCATTTTAGGGTGTTGTTTACCAAAAGATCTATCCTTGCTTGACTTGTTTGGAAAGATCCTTTCTCTGGCCGATCGAGGTCTTTAAACAACAGATAATTAGCTCTGCAGCCTGAGCATAAGCAATCCAAAAATGAGGCTTCTAACATCAGAAAAGGCGTGCTTCTGGAGCTTGGTTCCTTTGTCCGAATACCATTAGCAACACGAGCATACAAGCTTGTCTTCATAATCAAACTCTTCGACCTACTGTGATTAGGCCTTTTTCCAAGGTTGGGTGTATTGATACTGATTTGAAACTCCTTTTCTTGGAAGCTCTTCCACACTCATTCAGCCAATGATACTGGCGTACTAGTATTGGCAGAGACTTCTTCAATATTAGGGAATATATTCATGTCTATTCCCATACGATGCTCTAAGAATTTCAGCCTTCCCTTTATGATATATTCATGTATCCTGTCACGAAACACATTGTAAATTTTAGTTGAATGAGATAAAAAATCATGTCATTTACAATATGTTTTTCCCTTTCTTTCTTCCAAAATGGGGAGTTCAAGACCAAGGGGAAGTCTAGTGACTCTTTTCCACAATAGGAAATCAAAAAAGAAAAAAATCTTTTGCCTTAGATACATCGAAGGAATATAATTTCTCGATTTCCTTCTTCTTATACAATTGATCGATCCCAATGTCTTTGTAAACTAAGGCCTCACAAATACAAGGATCTTGGCCTATTATTTCAGCAGCTTCAATTTCATAATTTGGATCTTTATAATGTGTTGTAAGAGAAATTATTTCGATCCAACTCTTCCTCGAGCAAGGACTCATAACGAGCAACGTTGTAAGTTAGGCCTACTAAGTCTCTAAACTCTGTGGAATCAAACTTCTTTCGAAGTTTTCTATCCAAACCATCCCGGGCTAATTGAACAAATTAGGCCTCAAAGAGTGTTACTCTACATCTATTCTTGGCTCATTTGAACCTGGGAATAGACTGAGCAACTTTCTCATCAGGTCTTTACCTAAGCTTGCCTAAATCAGCCATAGGCACTTATGGCTTTATTTGGAAGAATTGTGTGTGAAACACTTCTTCCATTTGTTGCTAGTTTTTAATGGTACCAAACCTTAAACTAGTGTACCACACAAAAATGGTTTCCGATAATGAATTAGAGAACAACCTGAGTTTCATAAAATCGTTGTTGGCCAATTCTCCATATTGGGCTATGAATCTGATCACGTGTTCTAAGGTTGAGAATCTTTTGTCCCTATAAAATAGGATAAAATAAGGGATTTTAACGCTTCTAGGGAACTCATACTAACGGTCGATCTACTCTGGATATGATTTTCTATAAATTAGAGTTTGGACCCCCAGGCTAATGCACCACATACTTCATGTATGAGATCCAATACTTGATATTGAAGTTGAAGGTCTCGTCCCAAAGGGGGATTTCTAAGGTTTATCGGGTGAGCTGCAGCCTTGGGTGCTCCCCCATGTGCTGTTGCAGGGGCAGCCATAGGTGCAGGTGCAGGCGCAGGGAGAGGTATAGGGATTGCCATAGATGTTGGCTCCCAAACATTTGGGGCTCCAGGCACACCTGCAAAAGGATGATATAGTGGCAGTGGAGGTGGTACCCCAAAATATGTTTGTAGAGGTGGCATGGGTGGTATTACAGATGGAGCATTAGGTTGTGCCTTAGTGAAAATCCCATACCCCGTCTCAACCTTTCGTGATTGGGTATTTGCCTTGAGATCTTCGTCCAACCCTCCGTGTTGGTTTGAAGAGGGAATTTTGAGAAACTCTACTCCATCTCACTCCTTGGGTTCTAGGTGGGTCATTCATGTTTGGGGAAGGTATTTGGACATAACAAATTCTAGGATCCTAACTCATAGGCACCCCCATGATGGTTCGAGATGTGACTAGTTCATAAAATGACTATGGGTAAACTGAGGAACTCCTCTAGGTCGAGACAATCCATGTCTTATGTTTAACCCGTCTCTTTGTGAATCAACCTCATGCCTAGAATTTCATTTGAAGAATCCAGATTGATAAGCTATTGTCCCTCGTAGCCCTTGGTTTTCACTAGTTTAAGTTCTAGAAAAAGATCCACCAAAGTCAATTAACCTCATGGTCGGTGTCCACTCCTTCATATGTCGTAATAAGTTTCGTTAAGATGAAGAGATCTCTTTCAACGAGTTCAGAAGTTGGTGATTTAATTGTTGAGATCCAACCTCTATTAGATCACTTAATATATCACTCATAGGAGTGGTTCGGCCAATTGCACTGGTCTGCCCATCTTGAATATTATGACCTCCAGGGTCATATTCGATTCTCGCAAGATGGCCATGACTTACAATTTGAGTTTAGCGAACATGTTCAGTCTGACCATCATATTTGTCTCATTCTAAGTGATCGTTTGAGGCATCATCCGGTGGACTTGCCTCGCAAATACCTTCAACCTCAAGTCCAAAGGGAAGTGTGGTATTTTAGTTTCAACCTCAAGTCTGTTTTCTTACCTCAACAAAGAGCATTTTCTCAAGTGTTGGCACGTGGTGGCTCAAAACCAGAAAACGAAGATAAATAGTCGCAAAGAATGTGAAACAAATTAATTTCCAATGACAAATTTGAAGACAAACTTATATTCGAGAAGTACAAAAGATCTAGATTGTTTCAAACTAATGATTACAAACTACTCTTATTGGTACAGACTACGACTAAACTAAGTACAACTATTGATAGAACTACTATTACTGGCATTGTTACGACTATGCTAAGCTAAGTACAAGAAACGAAAAACGTATATGAAAAAAGATAAGTTTTGTGTGGGGGTTTGTCCTCTTTTTCTTTCTCACATTTGGTCCTATTTATAGAGCAATCACTGTTTAGTGCCTCTCTTCCTTGAATTTTTCCGCTTGAATCTTGAGATGTTATACTTTCTTCGATGTAGGATCAAATCATGATCGATGTACTCAACCATGTTTCCCCTCTCTTCACGTCCATCACTTCACGTCTTCTCGTTTTCCTTTGTTCTAAACTTGGACGTGCATGGCAGTTGGAATAACTGATCATGCATACGAAACACCGTCGTTCTACCTTCCTCATGCATCAGCTCGTAGCAGTTAATAAACTACCCCCAGAAGATCAAACATCACCGTTCGCACTTCCTGCGCTCTTTTTATCGAATGCGGGCACCTCCACACTGTAGTGCCATGTGTTTAGTTTTTGTTGATGGACTTATTAGGGTGTCAACACCACCACAAATGGGTCGAGCGTGTAAATGAGTCAAAGGCCCATCGCCTTGTATCTCTGGCCTATCACAAAGAGCACTCACATATAGTATCTTAAGCAAAGCCAAACTTATTGAGACACACTTCACTTAAAAGAGCGTCAAAACGATATGTTGTAAGGTACAATATATACTGTTGTGCATACTGCACATTAAATTCTCTCAATCCACATGTAGGATGGGAAGAAACTATATAAAGACGAGCAATGCTACTAATACATCACGTTGTACATCAAGTTATATATCATACCTATGTGACATTCACTAATTTGAATACATATCAAATTTCATGAAATTTGCTTTTACACTTTATACTTAAAACGACATGCCATATAGACATGATATATCATTTGATGTACAACTTGATATGTTAAAGCATCTTCAACAAAGATGTCAAATTCAATGTGGTAATTCAAATCGTAATAAATGACATCAAAACTAACTCCAACAAAAATGTCAAAAGTATTGTTAAATCTTACGTGACAATTAAAAAATACTAAATGATGCCAAATTTGACATCAATTGTCAATTGTCTTTTTGCCTCAAATCCTCAATTTTGACATCTTTTGCAGATAAAAAATTTGAACATCAAATTTAAAGATGCCCAATTGCCACATAAATCATTTAAAAAATGTTTGACACCCCCCTAAAATTTGACATTTTTCTTGAGACTTAGGCAATGTTTGGTTAAATATTTTTGTATTTTTTAGAGTAATGTTTGTGAATTATGTTTGGAAAAAAGTTCACAAAAATTATTTGGTTTGTTTTGCCAATCATTGACTAACATTAAATCATCATGTTTGTTAATGATTAATGCATCAAATAGTCATATTTGATTCTCTTTTGTTCGTATCTGACACCGTTTATTTGATCTTTTTTAATGTGTTCTTTAAATTTTATTTCAAAAAAATTTTAAAAATTCACTGTTGATTAAAAAAATATTTCAAGATTAACTGTGAACTCAAAATTTCAAAATAAATTTTTTTGTTAACAGAATATGTACACACAACACAAAAAAAGAAATTTTATTTTGGACACAATAGTCCTTTCCTGAGAAAAGAAGAGAGAGAGAACTTTAAAAATACTAAAGAAATTTAACTTTGAGTTTTTTTATGAAACACTTACACTAAACATTTAAGAGTTTTTTTTTATTCAAAAATCAAACTATCAATCGAACATCAAGACAGATGTTGAAGCGTCACTCCAATAGTTCACATTCTGCAATGTACAGCCCGTTTGGTATAGTTGAAGGTCTAAAATGCCGTTCATCTATCTTGAAATGGCAAATCGATCCAACTTTAGGCTATGTTCAGTTAAGTGTTTCTGAATCAATTTTTTTTTTTTTAAATACTCTCATATATTGTTTGATATAAATGTTTTAGAAAAAATTTCAGAGTTGAATTTTTTTTGGTATTTTTAAGGTACGCACTATCTCTCTTCTTTTCGAGCTTTATGCACATACTCTGTTAATAATTTTTTTTATTTTAAAATTTTGAGCTCATAATTAATCTTGAAATATTTTTTAAGTCAACAATGAATTTTTAAATTTTTTTAAAAATAAAATTAAAAAAACACAATAAAAATAAATTAAATAAATAATACCGAACACGATTAAAAGAGATTAAATGGTATTATTTAATACATTAATTATTTAAAAACATAATAATTTAATACTAAGAATAATTGACAAATACACCCATACAAACACAAAAACTCTGTAATTCACCGGCACGTCTGCACTCAACCCTAACCCCTGACCATTACGGGTCGCCCTTTATCGCTTTAACCTCTAACAGCCCCCCACCGCCTAACCCAGCCCCACCGCCGGCCATACTCCCTCCCTCAACCCTCTAACGGTGAGGATTCAGCGCACGGTGTGGACGTCCACATACGGAGGTTGCACCTCTGGAATTTTTGAGCGCACGATCGTCGGTGGAAGAGCACAAACGCAACAGATCCATCGCTCCACGCTCTCCTTCCTTTCACTCAGCTGCAAAGTAAGTCACTTGTCAACCCGATCTCACACGTTTTCCATATATATTAATTTCCGAGGGAGTTGTGCCTTCGTGATTAGAAGTCTAAGATTCCGGAATATGCTTTCTGCCTTTATTTTGCCACATTTTCGTAGAACAAAACCGGGCTTACATTTCTGATCAGTAAATAGTAAATAGTAAATACTAACAAACACAGCAATTTTCCTCAGCGTGAAACCACACAAATGTTAGCAGCTTCTGCAACTTAGAAATGCATTGAAATGAAACATATATAATTTAATGCATGTGATTCTTTGGTTTCAGTGCTAACATCCGTGTGGTTTCATGCCAAAAATTCTGTTTACCTCAAGTCAGTAATGGAATCACTTTCAAATCAAGGAATGTAGGGACCGCCACTCCCTTAGAATTCTTAAGGCAACTACCTATTCTTCACTCCTTCCCCTTATGGAGCCCCGAGCTTTGCTGTCCTACTGAATAGAGTGACATACCAAAAGACTGCTTTTTCATGTGGGAGAAAGTTATCATTTTTCTCCCAATTTCTTAGCTAAAAGGGTCTTGCATCTGAAGTCTTGTAAATTCGCTTTCCTACCCAGTCTCTATCCATCCTTTCCTTTATCAAGAAAGGAGGACCCCTACTAAGTCAAAGGCATTGACTTGCCAACCATGCCAACCAAGTTTCAATTCTCCTTTACTCTTTCTTGACTTCAATTCCTTTCTAATCAGTCAAGCTTAATCATCCCTGCCATTAGTTAGCTCGCTTAGCTGAAACCTTCCCTAAGGTTTTCATGACGTAAGCCAATTATGCCTCTTCTCATTCTGGACATCTTTTGTTATCTTCTCCTGAAGGGCTCCTGCTCTCACTCCTTATTACGAGATTAATTCTTTGAATAGTGACCTCTCACACGAGAAGCAAGTGATTTTTTTCCCCTCTTCTTTTGATCCCTTCTGATCAACATACTTCTTTTCTTCTGCTCTTACTCATAATCCTTTCTTCTGCTATTACTCTTGAAGCAGACATTTCTCCCATCAGATTCAAAGATTTCCGAACCTACTGGAGATAGATACACAGGAAAGAACAAAAGAAGAAAGCTCAACCAGTATAATTTGCCCTTCTTCACTTTCCCTTTTTAGTTTAAAGTACAGGATTTTCTTCTTTTATTTCATAATGTAGATATGCCTTCTCTTCAGTAGTTGGTATAGTACTAGTTGGTCTTTCTTAGTCCGATCCACCAACCAAGAATGAAGCACTCTTTACTCCAAGAAAGAGGCACTAGTCTTAGAGTCTACATTACCTTATTTATGTCAGATCTGAATCTCTCTTCGAATTCATGAGAGAGGGATTGTATGGGGGCACCTGGTGCGAGAGGGATGAGAGGAAAGCAATGAGTTCACTCATTTTAAAAAAGGAAAGCTAACTTTGGACACATAATGAATGCACAACTTTATTAAGGCTTCCTAAGGGCATGACTGGAGAAGCCCTATATAGCAATGGGAAAGGGTACTGCTTACACGGCCTAACATTTTCTTTCGCTTGAAGTTCACGAGAGAAAGCTCAATAGCAAAAGGGAAGATTTAGAAGTATCCTAAGAAAAACGATCTTGAAGGAGCTTTCTGTTTCTAGGTTTTGAAGTGAAGGGGTGTTTAGACTTGACCAAAATAAAAGAGTCAATGGGAAATTCCACTCTTGGAATGTCGGACACTTTACTACCTTTTTGGTCTCCCCCTTGACTTAGTAAGGGGACTTACTAATCTTGGGTTGGGAATGTAGACCTAGACCTGGCTTAGCTTGATTGATCTAATCTACTTGCTTATTCTTTCTTCTATATCTTTCTCCATATTTATACTCTAGGATTTAGTCCAAAGAAAGACAAACTATGAACTGAATGATAACGGAAATCTCTCATTTGAACCTTCCATCAAGATTTCCTCCTCCAAGGAAGGGGGCATGAGCAAAGGTCATTTTTCCTTAACTTCTTTTGCAAATTGATGAGTCCTATAGTGATTGCGCGGGCAATAGAGAAATGAAAGAATCATTCGATGCGCATGCAAATGAGTCTTTCTCATCAGTGATGCCCTATTCCTTGGAAGAGATGGAAAAAGATTGCAAGTTATGTGTAGTTCCTTTTCAAGCAAAGTGAGAATAGTTTCTTGCGGTCCTTCTCTTTTGATGGCCTGCATTCAAATGGGATTAACTTGTGGTTGTTCGGATGCTGCTATCAACTACATCTCAAGGAGCAGAAGACAAGGATTGAGAAGTTGGAGCTTGGCTCACCCAGGGTTCAGAATCAACGGATTGAGAAATCACTTGCTAGATAGTTGTGCTTTGAAGACAACCTTCCCTATACACTCTTGGTTTGAATTAGTTGGGTGGCTAGGCTTGGAGTAAAAGAATGGAACTTTGGAATTGGTTCTTGGTAGGATCTAACGGATTCCATGGAGACAAACAAAGATGCAGGTTAGTTCAAGTGAGGTTGGTGGCAACGAAGACTCAAAACATTGCTAGTTCGGGCAGTTCCTTTGTTTGGTTGCTCATTTGCTTGCTTGGGGCTCAAGATGAAAACCAAGATAAGTACTTGAATGAGATGCATAGGCAGTGGATGAAATCGATTGATTGAGAAGAAGTTGGATTATCTTCCTCAGATGTAGGGGATTGGGGTGATCTTCCACCCTTTGAGCCTTTCTTCTGGAGTAGTTGGACGAATAGCACTATAAATCTGAGGGATTGAACTATTTTAAATGGTTGCAACTTGTATGCTCTAATAAATGTCCAACTTCTTTTGGGATATCATAGTTTCAAAGACTTGCTTTCCTTTAGTTCTTGCGACTTCTTTGCCAGGACTCGTAGTTCTTCAATCTTCTCTGAGTATTGTTCTTCCCAAAGTTGTCAATCCCGTCCCGTACCCGCCTGTATCAGTCGGTACATTCCGTACCATCCTCTTAACGGTACCGGACCACTAGAGTTCTGGCCAACATTGGTCGGTATCGTACCTTACTGGTCCGTATTTAAAAGAAAAATTAATTTTTTTGAGTAATTAGACATAAATTGAGACTAAAATCATCTTTTTTTATGTTTAGTGATTAGTTTTTAAATTGTGATGCTTTATTTTTTATGTTTAATATAATTTTTTGTTAAAAAATATTATTTGAAATATGTATATTAATTTTAGCGATAAACCCGAATTGGTACGCTGATACATACCGTACCACTAACAAAATCGGTACGCTCGCCGGTACGAGATTGATAACTTTGGTTCTTCCTCTTCATCAAAGAAGAATGATTGCGGCTGGTAGACATAGGCAGGCTTGGGAAACGTTGCTAAAATGTGGGGACCTCTCACAAACCTGGTGATATTGGATCTCTTCCTTCTAACCTAGCTAGTTTCTTCTCGGTTGCTTTTCTTTTCTTGTTTTGCTTTGTGGGCTTGTACTCTCGGCCACATTTGTCAATTGTTTTCTTTTGTTTAATTGGCTTGATCTCCCCTTGGCGGGTTAGGTTGATGGCCGCTTTCTGTCATTACTTGTCTACCTTCAAGCTGTTAACAAAGATCCTTGGCTTCGGTATGGTTGTCCCTTCCACAACATAAGTCGTTTATAGGAATGAATTGGATTTAGTGGAAAGAATCTAGCGCCAGATCATTTTGTAAGTCGATAAAGGGAATGCTCGAAGAAGGGGATATAAGAGCTCATCAGTGGATCGACCCCCAGGTTAAGCAGCAACTGGGGAAGCGCATCGAGTTATATTCCAATGAAAGAAAGATTACTACAAGCAACTACGAAAAAGAGAACAACCTCTGTGAGCAAAAGCTTTGTTAGTTCATTCACACGTTCTTGCTATATAAAGATATATAATAGTAGCCGTGACTTATAAGCTCCCTGTGCCCTGTGAGCTCTGACTGGTTTATGTTCGCTATAGGATAACAAAACGATTAGAAATCCATTTATGTTCGTTATAAGATAACAAAATGGTCAAAAGTCCTTTATGTTTTCTATCCAATCACTCTTTTGATTTTGGAAAAAAGAACTCTTTATCGATATGCTGCTGGTTGTACACATTCACCTCCATTCCGTAACGGAGAGTCCCAATAGTTTGGATTCATTAAAAATCGATAATCCACGCATGGGAAAAACCTTTCCGTCAACAGGCTCCAATATATTTTAACCTATAAATTGATGGGGCAATCATTCAAATTAAGAACGGAAACTCATTTCTTTTTCTTTCCCTACAATTAAATTGAAGCCCCATAGGGCTCTATCCATTGATTCAATTGACCAAGTTAAAATTAAATTTATTTTGTTCCGTTTCAAGAATTCAAACAAGGTTATTTTGTACCGATTGGGTAAGAATTAAAGATTCTCAAACTTCTTCATTAATATGACATGTTTTTTTCATTCCTTCATCTTCAGGATTAGTCTCGCTCTTCCAAACTTTACCGATAGTATGGATGAATTCCTTACTTCATCCAAATGTGTAAAAGATCCTAGCCGCACTTAAAAGCCGAGTACTTTGTAGTTGGGTTAGCAATCCGAATAGAATAAAAAGGTGTTTGGATACATACTAATTATACGAGAAAATCGAAACATTGAACTACCAAAACAAGAATTGTTTTTGAATTAATTAAAATGAATAGATCAAATGAAAACACACGAAATTCTCAAATAAATGAAATATAAAATTAAAAATAAATATCAAATTCATAGATCACACCTAAGAAGGCTTTTTTTCCCTAAAATGAATCAAACGAACCATATACTTGAAGTAAAGTCAAAAACTAAAGTAAAGTAAAAACCCAAAACTATGGGACATGGATAAATAGATAGAGTTAATTATGAAAAAAGGAGAAAATTACTAACACTGTTCAAATATATGGTTTAAATAATATAATTTATTTACCCGCATGTGATCATCATAAAAGAGAGAAAATTTCTATTTCCTTTGGAGTGGAATCATCAATGATTTAAGGCACATAGATAGAAAGAAATTTAATTTCTTTTTGTTTATGAGATGAATAAAAAAGAATGATGTAAGGGAAGATTTAAGTCCTTATTTTTTTCGATTTTGATTATATCAAATCGATGAAATATAGGGCCTTTCCTATCTATCAGAGGTCACTCTTATAGATAGAAATTGTATGTTAAATACTTAGTTTTTCAAATTTAAGAGGTCATAACTTTTTTCCGAATAAAAGCTATTGGTACTCAGAGCGATAACAATATATACATAGACTATGCATTTCCTCATTTTATATACATATTTTGTTTGACTTGAGATTTGATAATCTTTTTTTAGAATCTTGTTGAAAAAAGTAAGTTAATCAAATGTACGAATCAGTCATGTCTCAATCCTTACATATATTTAGTATTTTTCATCAGAGCCAAAGATGAAATACCTAAAAATGGAATTCAAATGAAATACATTAATTACATATGTAAATTGATTGTTTATTAATCAGATCCGGACAAACGCAGTTGATTTAGTATTTTTCATCAGAGCCAAAGATGAAATACCTAAAAATGGAATTCAAATGAAATACATTAATTACATATGTAAATTGATTGTTTATTAATCAGATCCGGACAAACGCAGTTGATTTAGTATTTCTGATGTTAATCAAATCCGGACAAACGCAAATATTGAACTTCAATACGTTTCATTGCTAATTAAGTTCTCTCTACTCCCCAAATACTAACGCAATGATAAATCAAACAAAAAGGAGTCCTATTTTTTTGGGAATGCTGACTATCTTGTCTAACTACAAAGGCAAATAAACATAGATTAAGTCCTTACTCCTTTCTTTATTTTACCCTACCTCAGTCTTAAGAAGAGACTTACTGCCCTTAATTGAACTCAATTAGAGTACCAAGAGATCCCTTATGTTTTAAAATTTGGAGATCACATGGAACTAATAATTGGACTCCTTCATTTAAAGAATAGGGAATAAGAGACTGGAAATATAGGTTCTTCCACATGTCGATTCAAAATACATAGTTGAAAATTCAATAGGGGGTGTAAGGTTTTTCTTAGTACCTAACTTCCCTCAATATTACTATGTAGCGAATCAACATATGCATAAAACCCTTCCTAGTTTTTTTGGTTGCAAATCCTTGTGATCTCTATTCTACCTTGGATTACAAATAGATTCAATTACATTTGCATGTCATTTGAACTCGATTCAGTTTGAGTTTGTAAAAAAAGATATGATTCAAAGAAGAATCATTAAAAAGTAAAAAGAAGAATGTGTTAGACCTTTGAATAGAAAGTTGTTCAAAAAACAATCTTAGTGTTGGTATTGGTTGGTTGTCAATTCAAGTCCAAATATCTAAATTATAGAATCGATTCGAGAGTTGTTAGAATTTTGACATGTGTAGATATACTCAAATTCAATTGAATTTATTGATCATTACATATAATCTATGAAGCACGGATACTTTGAAACTAGTCACGTACGCGTATCGGATACTTCTCGGACACCGATACTCACCCGATACACCCCGATACGTATCGGATACGCCAAATAAGTATCCAACACTAAAATTAAATCAATTTAATTTCGGATACTTTTCGGATACTTCTAGGATACGGCCGGATACTTTAGGATATGGCGGGAGATGCATTTGATTCACTTGAGAGTGCCAGTATACTTGAAGTTGCTAGTCTTTTCCTTGATGAGCCGGATATAGAAGTCGTGACATTCTCCGATGAAGGCTAAGGGGATGCAATTGAATGTTGAAATTGATATTGGTAAAAATTAATAGGAATTATCATTTTTTGTTTAGACTTTGATCGCTTTCTTTCTATTTTGAATGACTTTAGAAAATTAACTTGTGTTAAATGAATGGTATAATGTTATTAGCAATTCAACTACTCTTCTAGTTATTTTGGCTCCTTTTTATGCATAGTACATAACAAATAATTATAAAAAATATTAATTTTTATAGCCGTATCCCTATCCTATTTTTTTAGGTTTTGCCGTATTGCCGTATCCGTATCGTATCGTATCCGTATCCCGTATCGGTATCCGTGCTTCCTAGCATATAATGTAATTTAGATACTTTATGAAAGTATAATTTCTTCAATTCTCTTGTGAGAATGGGAAGACTTTTGATTGAGTGAATTCAAAGAAAATGAAGGATTTTTGTCTACCTTGCTTTTTTGGTTTTTTTACTTGTATCAATAACTCAATCAAAATGCAATTATCTCCAAGAAAAAAAAATCTGTTATGCTTAATATATTTAGTTTGATCTGTATCTGTTTTAATTCTTCTCTTTATTTGACTAGTTTTTTCTTTTCCAAATTGCTTCAGGTTTATGCTTTTTTCTTCCAATTGGAGATGTTATGCCAATCATACTTGTGCTTTTTTTCTTTTCTCGTAGCCTTTGTTTGGCAAGCTATTGTGAGTTTTCAATGAGATCTTTACTATTCTATAAGATTTATGATTGATTACATAAATTCTAACATTCAATTAGGTCAGATAAGTTTACAAGATGAGCCCTAAGTTCAAACATTGAAACTTTTGGCTTGAATAGACACAATAAATTTGAATCAACCCATTTTCTTATTTTGGTCCGTTTTCTCTTCTAGTAAAAGATGCTAACCCTATTAGGGTCCTCAAGAGTATCTAATTCTAGTTATGATAGGAGTTTTGAGTAATGAACGATTCTTAAAATGAATTTCTGAAAATTGTTTGCTTACTCTCAAGCTTTTTGTTTACATAGTAGTGGTATTATTTGTTTCTCTATTCAGAATTGGCCTATAGTCCAACTTGACCAGAGGAGACTTTGCAAAAAGTTGGTATTTTCGAGGCTTTTAGGCTTGCTAGATATCCAGTCACAAAAGACCCTTACTTTGTGTTTTCGGAATCTTCAGTGACTTCGAATTCAAAATTGGCATGGTTGACCCTACTATTCTAATGTTTTTTTCTCAAAGGGTGATATCTTTCCACTAGAACAAGTCCGCTACGAGTTGAGGGATATTAATTACTCAACCGAGCCGAGGCACTATTCACCAAGTGGAACTTCTTGCTATCTTTACTAAGCCAGCCCCTTCTCCTTTACTTGGCTGCTTGTCATTCACCAAAACATACTTTGAAAATTTTCCTCAGCATGAAACTACTCAAGTGTTAGTGGCTTCTGAAACTTAGAATCAAATGCATTGAAATGAAAAAACATAAAATTTATTGCATTTGATTCTTTGGTTTCAAAAGGTGATAACATCCGTGTGATTTCATGCAAAAAATGCTGCGTTTGTTAGTGTAGGCCCCAATTTTTCACTTTTATCATTTACTTTTTATTAATCAGAAATCTAGCCCTGCTCTGTCCTACGAAAATGTGACAAAATAAAATTGAAATCTTCTTTTGGAATCTCAGACTTTCAATCATGAAGGCACAACCTGTCCATATAAGGAAAAAAGTTTAACTATGGCGGCACCATGATAATTGATATTATTTTTGAACAAAATGCTACTGAGAGAAAGGAGTTAGGAAACAATTCTACCTAACTGATCCCAACAGAAGTTTAAAAAAACCAGCACAACTCTTGGCTTAGGTTGTGTTTGGGATGTGTAGAAAAAAAGTTTTTTTTTTTTCTTGCTCGAAAGGCCAAGCAGCTTGGGCTATTTTTTAGTCTAAGCTTAACATGTATTTTCACTCACAGAGGGAGGAGTGTGACTAAATTTGACTTTGGCAAAGGTGTTTGGGCTGGTTGGGGTGATTTTTTCTTTTATCCAAAATACAGAAGACAAACATGGGAGTTTTGTGGTGCTAATTTAGTTAAAATAAAATTGGCTTTTTTAGTCATACCAAACACAGTTTTAGTTTGATGGAGTGTTCCATTTTCTGGGAGAAAATCAATAACTAGTTAACTTACCCGGTTTTGGTCTTTTTACTTTTGTGCTATTGCTTTCTCATAGGCTAAGAAGCACAGATGTGTGAATTTAACCTCACGTTTCCGTGTCGGATACGTGTTGGAAACAAACACTTTCGGACATGCTCATATACGTTTCTGAATATAACTAAATGCATCCCCAACGTGTCTATGTCCTATATTTTAGAGAAATTTTGTTTCCGTGTGTTCGTGTCGTATCTATGTCCCGTGTCCATATCCATATCCATGCTTCTTATGTACTGGTTACGTTATACTTAAATGCGTCCTTTGTTTTGTATTGATACTCACCCGTTCCCATGTACTACCAATTTTGTTTAGAAAAATTTGAAAAGATGCATTCAAGTGACTTTTTATCGTGATTAAATCCACAACTAATAATTTTGATCATTTAGTTGTTGTTAGATTGTTGACCATCTACTCATCTAAAAGTTTAAGCTGATAGAGAGAGGTGTGACTTTATTATCTATATTCTCAACATGCCCTTCACGTTTAGCCATGTTCTCTTCCATAATTGGGCTAAGTGCGTGTAAATGTCTTAGGCACTAGGTAGGCGGTGAGTTTGGAACACAAGACCTGTTGCCTGCTCTAAAACCATATTAGGTTGACACCAACTCAAAGGAAGTTGTTTAGAGAGAGCAATTAATATTCTCAACATGCCTACAACCAAGCTTCTCCTCTACAAGTGGGCTAAACAAGTGAAGATTTTGTAATTCTTAGGTAGGCGGCGAGGTTCAAATACATAATCTATTGCTTGCTCTGGTACACCTTGTTAACCACCAACTCATGTAAAAGCTTAATATTTGAATAGGGGGTAAGTTTTTTATTTATGGCCTCAACAGTTACAATGATACAGATTTTTTTTTTCTCTTTTGTTGGCTTTCGCAAGGGAGAATGTTCCTTTTTGGTTTGATTCTGTATCTTTTTGCTGCTTGGTTTACATCTATGAAGCACGGATACGGATACGCGATACGGATACGATACGATACGGATACGGCGATACGGCAAAACCTAAAAAAGTAGGATACGGATACGCCGAGGATACGGCTATTAAAATTTATTTTTTTAATAATTATTAATCATGTACTACACATAAAAAATGAGCCAAAAAATAAAAATGTAATTGAATTACTAATACTCACACTTGTAGAACTTTCAGTTGCCATTCTCAATATCCTAGAAAAACAAACATAAATTAACTATTGAACTTACAAGTATATACTTAATAATTTACTATCATCAGAATCATTGATGTACAACTCTACAGTCTACATAAATCAATTGGAAGAGTATTCTAAATTAGAATCAAAGGTGGTCATTTTCATCAATTACTTTTTCCCATGTTCCCCCTGGTTTTCGTTTCCATCCCACTGATGAAGAACTTGCACAAGGATAAGAAATATCCAACTGGAACTCGCACAAATAGGGCTACAACAGCAGGATTTTGGAAAGCAACAGGAAGAGACAAGTCTAAGGATCAGAGGTCGAACCTGGCCTGGAGCCTGGAGGTCGTCGCCTGGAGGCTGGAGTTCTGGATTTTGAACGGGATCTGCTTCGGTCGGAGGTCAGAGGTGGAAGGACGCCTGGAACGGCGCCTGGAGGTCGGAGAACAGTGCCTGGAGGTCGGACAACGGCGCCTGGAGTCGGCCGGCGCTGGAGGTCAGAGGGAGGTTTTAACTTTTACGTTTTAGCCTTTAGGTTTTTTTCCCGCACCTTATATCTACCCTAATAGCTAAATTACACATTTCCCCCTCATTTTTATTCTATTTTTTAAAAAAATTTTATTTTTAACCCCCGCCGTATCCTAAACGTATCCGTCCGTATCCGTCCCGTATCCTCCGTGTATCGGAAACGTATCCGAAATTAAAATGATTTAATTTTAATACCCGATACTTCTCAGCCGTATCCGATACGTATCGGGGCGTATCGGGCGCGTATCCGTATCCGGCAAGTATCCGATACGCGTACGCGAGTAGTTTTGGAGTATCCGTGCTTCATAGGTTTACATGCTTTGGAAATACTGCTTGGTGCTTTGCATAAGTTTGCTTGGGCAATGCTGATTCCTATGATGGTTATGTTTTAGCGGATATCATACTATTCCAGTTGCATTTGTTTGAAAGCAGGAGCCAGAGATTAATAGCTCCAAATAAACTTATCACTTAGGGGAATACACTAACTGATAGTCGATTTATCATTTTCCGGTTCGGTAAAGGTGTAACTTTTAGTGTTGTGTTTCAGTGGATAGGCAGGCTGAAGTGGAAGATGGAGTCGGAAGAATAGAAACCTCTGTATGTGGGGAATTAAGTTTATCTGAATATGAGAGAAATCAAGAACCATTTGAGGGAATGCTATTTGACTCAGAAGAAGCTGCACGAACATTCTATGATGAATATGCTACCCATGTAGGGTTTGTTACTCGTGTTCTATCTTCGCGAAGGTCAGAGCGTGATGGGTCAATTATTTCCCGTGGACTTGGTTGTAGAGATGGTTCTTATAATAAAAAGAGAGACAGACGACGAGAAGGTTGTACGGCAAAGTTTCTAGTGAAGAAAGAGAAGTCGGGAGCATGGGCAGTCAAAAATTTTGTGAGGGACCACAATCATCCGCTGGTTGTTACATTACCAAACAGACGTCCAAATCTTGTGAGTTTCCAATTCCTATAACTCCATAGAGATGTTTGCCCAAAATTCATGAAGAATTTGAGGTTGATCTTGCGCTTTTTTTGTTTCTCTGAAGATAAGAATGTCATAATTGTTGTATTGTCATTTGAGTGCAGAATTTAGCCTTGTGCTTTATCCTTTTTGTCTTGTTCCCATTTAAGACAAGTTGATATACTCCTCTTTATTTGCAGTACTTAAAGTTCAATACTTGTTCTTGTCATGATGTAAAGGCTTTATCTAACTATATTTGTTTCTCAGACCGTTCGGAACTTCTCCTTTCCGCTAAAATAAACATGAAACATGTTAACTGAAGATGTAACGCCATGATCCAAACCTCCACCTTGAAAGGATTTTGACATCAAGAACAGCCAAACGTGATTGCTACCAGAAGTCTGTTTGTACTGAGAAATGAGAATGTGCATTAGTTTGTCACTGATTTATTTCCGTTAACAGTGGCAATGTGTTAGTTATTTTGAGGAATAAACAGTGCGGTCATCTTATCAGTTGGTGCCAACTTACTGGTGAAATAGGTACAATCTTTACATTAGCTTGGCCTCCAATCGCAAAAGGCCATCTTGCTTATTAGATTGTTAACCACACTCATCTAAAGCTTAAGCTGTTAGAAAGAGGGGTAACTTTATTATTTATATTCTCAACATGCCCCTTCACGTGTAGTCTAGTTCTCCTCCATAAGTGAGCTAAACACGTGCAAATATTTAATAATTAGGTAAGCGGTGAGATTTGAATACACTTCCTATTGTCTGCTCTGGTACCATATTAGATCGTTGACCACCAAGTCATCTAGAAGCTTAAGTTGTTAGATAGAGGAGTAACTTTATTGTTTATATTCTGAACATCGATATGTGATAATTGAATACTTACATCAACAATGTAAATCAAGCTTTAAAAACCACACCATTCGTGTTTATGCACACTAGACTTTTAATCCAAGCATGGTCTTGTTTTCGTCTTCATTTCTTGAAAGCATTTGAAGTTACAAGCAAGAGACATAGCCTTGCGACTAATGTAACCAACCCCAAAGTCGGAATTTGTGATATCAGATCATGTGTTTCAAAGCTGGATTGGATCAAGAAAAACTTGGAACAGATAATAGGTCAAAGAATGTAAATCCTTTTGCCTACAACTACAACTATTGGAAAGAAAAACACGATATCATGACGTTGTCAACTTTGCTAGTGCATATCCAGTCAACACAAATGGATGTGGCCCTGTCTTAGTAGGATATAGTGTGCGACCGAGACATGACTTCTCACTGGTGATGTTTGGTCATTTCTCCTCTCTTTCTCTTGAATATAGTCGTATTATCACTTTCCCTCAGCATGGTAGGTCAGGTCAGGTGATCTTGTCGATCCTGACTTCTTATGAGAGGTGGAGTTGCCATTTAGATGGCAGAAAAGTCACTCAAGGTGATCCTCATGCGAGAAGTCAGACTCCTAAGAGTGGCATGTACTAGATTTAAAAATCGATTTTCAAGAAGTTATATAACAGGTGAAAATGTCAAGAGCTTAGGATATATCATTTGCTTTTCCAACTAAATTAGTAAGACTTTGGGAAAACGAGATGAGATGCTACTCGAAGTTTCAAGCTACTCGTCTTGCTCCTCTAAATCCTTACATTAGGTGATCCTCAAAGTGCCAACTGTTGTGGTTACCACTCCTATTTCTTTCTCTTCAAGCTTTTATTTCTAAATAATTTTACATGGAGACCAAATGGTAGACGTATCCTAGAATTAATCCTTTCATTTGTGATTACATAGACAAGCAATAAGGAAGTGATTTACCTCAAGCATAACTTGTACATTAGTTGTATGAGTCAGAGCATGAATTTAGAAAATTAGGAGTTGAATTTGTGAGGGCTATCCTTGTGCGAGAGTAGTCCTTTAGGGAGATCATATGGTTTGGAGAGGAAGCATGCGAGAAGGGTTGTTCATTGTTTGCCTAATATATGTAACTTTGCTAAATTTTGGGATGCACAGTGGTATCCTTACCTTTTACATATTTGAGCTTAAATGATCTTCTCAAGGAGATTCTACAAGACCCTAGCATTGAGAGATGCCGAAGGTGGTTGGCAAGTTAGAGGCATTATTAGGACAAAGGAGTTAGGTTGACTTTATGCACCCTGCAAGTTCACCTACCTTGCAGGGCATAGGAGACGAGCTTAACTTGGTTGATTGAGATAATGTGTCTGTTATTGATATGGAAAATAGAGAGAAAGAGAAAAGTGTAGGATGATAATCCACCCTAACACAAGAGCTTTTATTTATATAGAGAGTGTAGAACATACTTCTCACATAACCAATGTGGGACTAAACTACTAACTTAATTATCCTAATATTCTAACACTCAATAAGTCCCAACTTGTCATAAAGCAACTCCAACTGTGGTTTGAACAACGGCTTAGTAAACATATCAGCTAACTGGGTACTAGTAGACACAAAAGGAGTACTAATTAATTTCTCTCGTACAAGGTGATAGTCTACTTCGACGTGTTCAGTTCTCTCGTGGAAAACTGGATTGGACGCCATGTGAATAGCAGATCGATTATCACAATACAGATTTACAGGCAATTGTACTGGAAAACCTATCTCCTCAAGAAATGAACGAATCCATACGATCTCACAAGTTGTGTGAGCCATGGCTCTATACTCTGCCTTGGCACTAGATCGTGCAACGACTGCTTGCTTTTTACTTTTCCAATTAATAAAATTTCCACCGAGAAAGATGCAGTAGCCTGTAGTAGATCTCATGTCAGTCGGATTTCCTGTCCAATCAGAGTCAATGAAGGCTTCAACCCGCAAGTGCCCACTAGTACGATAAAGCAGACTACGGCCTGGATGAGCCTTGAGATATCTCACAATTCTTACAACAGTCTCCCAGTGCGGAAGACGAGGAGCAGACATACATTGACTAACCAGACTGACTGCAAAAGAAATATCCGGACGAGTAATAGTAAGATAATTCAACTTTCCAACTAAGCAGCGGAACTGATAGGGACTAGAGAGCAACTTCCCTGATCAACGCACAATTTAACATTGGGATCCATAGGAGTCTCGACAGGTTTTGACCCCAGTAAGTCAGTCTCTTCTAGAATATCTAGCACATATTTTCTCTGTGATAAGTTAATACCATCTTTAGACTGTGCCACCTCAATACTCAAGAAATATCGTAATTTTTCCAAGTCTTTGGTATGAAACTGGCGCTATAAGAATAGTTTCAGATCATCAATAACTTTCTTATTATCACCTGTAATAATAATATCGTCTACGTAAACAATCAATAATATTCTGCCTCGGTCAGAGGCGAGAGAAAAGACAGAATGATCAGAATAGCAGTGTTCCATACCAAACCGAAGGACAACATCACTAAACTTGTCAAACCAAGCCCTCAAAGATTGTTTTAGCCCATAAAGAGCTTTCCGAAGGCGACATACTAAGATGACTCCCCCTGAGCAACAAACTCGGGTGATTGCTCCATATAAATTTCCTCGGCGAGGTCGCCATGTGACACAAGAAGATAACAAGATAAGCAGCAATAGGGGCGGTCCCAAACCAACAATAGGGGTAGTAGAGCCATCAGCCAAGGTGACACGAGATGTCCCAGTGGAACGACAATCAGACAAGACAGTAGGAGCACCCGTCATATGATCAGAAGTCCCAGAGTCAATAACCCATGGAGATTTGGAAGCAAGATAAGCAGAAGGCATACCTTTCTGAGCCAGCGTAGCAGTGGACAGATGAGAAGTCTGAGCAGACTGATATTGCTGAAATTGCTGATAATCATCCTCTAGAATATTAACTACATGAGGGGCGGTACTGAAAGGAAACTGTAAACCATCATTCTCAGAAACCGTGACATGGTGAGCAGAAGGGTGGACATGGAGATCCCAACAGTAATCAATAGTATGATTATTAGCATTGCACCAAGTGCAGTGAAGAGGCACCCGCCCACGGCCTCGGCCACCACCTCCGGTTGATTGATCTCCACGACCAGAGTCACGATCAGAACCTTGGTCGGAATCATGGCTGAAACTACCACGATTGAATACTCCTTTGCCTAAATCACGACTAAAACTACCACGGCTAACTTCCCCAGACGTTGAGCCACCACGAGTATAACCACCACGGGAAACTGTAGTGACTAAAGTGGAATCGTCAAAAGGTAACTGAGAACCAGAAAAGGAACCATTGTCGGAGATGGTGGCCTGACAGAGGCGACTGAAAACCTCACCAAGGGATGGTAAGGTCCGTTCGCCCAAAAGTTACGAACGGACGGAATCATAGGTAGGAGAAAGCAAACTGGACAAAAAGCGAGCCACAAACAGAGATTGTTGCTGACGCTCCATAACCTGAATATCAGCAGAGATAGGCTCAACAATCTTGATCTCCTAACAAAGAGTACAAAATCGAGCATAGTGAGATTCCAAAGTCTGATTGCCCATAGTTAAAGAGAAAAACGATTGATGAAGATCATATAGTCGTCGAAGATTATTAACCTCAGAATACATCTCTTCAGTATGTTTCCATACGTGCTTGGCGATAGGTAAAAACATCAAAGAGCCACTGATATGAGATTCCAGACTATTCCATAAGTCGGTACGAATGCGAGCATCTTCAGATTTCCAGGCCGAAAATAGGGGATTGGTTTTTTGCAAGAGGATCATTAGTGAGTCACCGTGAGGTTGAATCACCCTCAAAATAAACCTCAACAGCTTTAGCCCAAAAGGCATAATTCTTATCATTCAAAAGAATAGATGTAATAGGACGCCTGTCACGAAATCGAGAAGAACTAGTAATAGTAGGGGTAACCATAGTTGTAAAAGGCGCGCGCCTAGGCGCGAGGCGCACCGAGGCGCCCCCCTTGTGCCTAGCATGGTCCGAGGCGAGGCGATTGAAGAAGGCGCGGGCTTTAGGAGCCTAGGCGCAAAAGGCGCCAGGCGAGAGAGGCCCGCGCCTCTTCGAATTTAAAATTTTTTGTGCCCTATTTGTGCGCGACTCTCTCTCTGCCCGACTCTTTTTCTCTGCGCGGCTCTCTCTCTCTCTGGTCTGGTCTGGTCTGGTCTTGCGCGACTCTCTCTCTCGGACAGCGCGGCTCTCTCTCTCTAGTCTGGTATGGTGATCTGGTGGCGGCTCTCTCTCTCTCTCCGATCCTCTCTGCTCTCCGATCCTCTCTGTACGTATATATCAATATATATATCAGTATATATATAAGTATATAATCAGTATATATATATATATATATTAGTATGTACTGATATTTAATGTATATATATTAGTATATATATCAGTATATTAGAGTATATATACCATCTAATGTATATATACTCTAATATATTGATATATATACTCTAATGTACTGTTAGATGTTTTTTATAGTTATTTTAAGTGATACTATCTCTCAAATTCATTGTTTTGGTGTTTACTATTTTAAGTATTTGTATGTGCTATATTTGTTTTTTTTTCTTCACTAGATGCGCCTCGCTTCAATAAAGCCCGCGCCTCGCCTTGCGCCTCGCGCCTAGGCTCCAGAAGCCCTTTGCGCCTCGGTGCGCCGTTCGCCTTTAATAACTATGGGGGTAACATGTGAGATAACAGAATTAGACGCCCATTCAAACATGATGCCAGAAAACAAGGAATTGGTCACAAAGCAAAAATCAACCAATAGATCGAAAAATAACCGATGACGGCATCAATCAAGCAACCAAATAACCGGGGTTAACAACATACCAACGGAGCAGAACAAGTAGATCCAAAGTACCACAAATAGTCGAAATAAACAGATCTAGGTCAAGAGATCATGCATATCAGCAGCAGTGAAGGAGGTTGTGGCAACAGTAAACAGTGAACACCGACAGCAAAGGAGCAGTAGCAACAGGCAGCAGTAGCAGGAGTGATCGGTCAACAATAGCAGCAGGGATCGGCAGCAAAGGGGCAGCAGTAGCAGCGGCGAGGAGCAATAGCAGTGGGCTGCGGCATAGAGTCGTCAGTAGCAGTCATCAGGGGAGGTGGAGGGTGGCTGCGACAGAGAGTGGCTGGCCGTGGGTGGCTGCGGCGGAGGGTGGCTGGCTTCGGTGGCTGAAGATTAGGGTTAGGGTTAGGGTTAGGGTTAGGGTTAGGTTTTAAAAGAGTAGGGTTAAGGTTGGAGATTAGGGTTAGGGTTAGGGTTTGATCTAGAGTGGAACCAGGTCGTGCTCTGATACCATGTTATTGATATGGAAAAGAGAGAGAGATGAAATTGTAGGATGGTAATCCACCCTAACACAAGAGTTTTTATTTATATAGAGTGTAGACACAAACTTCCCACATAACCAATGTGAGACTAAACTACTAACTTAATTATCCTAATATTCTAGCAGTGTCTACCTAGTTCAGAGAGGTTGGTGTAGGGATCCAGAAACTTGCCCTATAGTTTAGATTTATTTTGGGAGTTTGGAGAAGGGTGTTCAAGTCGAAATATAAATGCATGTGAGGAAAGATTTTGTATGGAGTCTTTGATGATATCCTGGTGGGTCAAGGAGACCCTCCTTTTATGGGGATAGAGAGGGGGATCTAAGCTCCTTTGAAAGTCGTCCTCCTTGTGTCCGCCAGCACATGACAAGCACCTTACCATTGAAATTTGATTACAAAATTAAATTCATGACTGTAGGTATTCTAGGTGTTAGCAGGACAAACAAATTGTCAATCGCCTACTTTTCGTACATCAACCCAATGGTGCCTCGTTAGTAGTAAGCCCATATGTGAGCCTAGGGCCATCAATTTGAGAGAGAATTGGCAACTGACATTGTCAAGTGGCAGCAGCCAGCTTGAATTTGCTCATTTTACCTTTTATGCAGGAACCTTATATGGGGATGCTATCATTTGTGGTTGCGAACTGCTTACTCTCAGCAGCTCGCATAGGAAAGCATGAACATTGAGAAACAAATAAAGATCTGATTTTGTTATGTTAAAAATTGGAAGGAAATTTTGAAACTTCTACTCACTTTTTAGGCTAACTCTTGAAGAAAATGAGGTAGCAGTAAGTATACTTAAATGGCTTGCTAGGAAGATGTCCTTTTTTAGTTGTTTTTTCCATGTCCTTTCCTCTCGAGTATTATGGTCTTTTGCTCCGTAATCAATCTTATCAAAAGAAGTCCTTGTAGGTCTTCATATGATTCTTATGCACCGTTTCTTTGGTGTCCTCGTGCAATAATTTTTGTAGGATGAGAAAGATAGGAAAATTCAGGAACTGACAGCGGAACTGCGTGTTAAGAAGCGACTAAGTGCAGCATACCGTGACCAGTTGCGTTCTCTTATGAAAGACGTCGAAGACCACAGTGAACATCTATCAACCAAAGCCCAAGTCGTTCTTAATAACCTCAAAGAACTTGAAGCTAAAAGGAAGGAGCTTCCACACAGTGGATAGCCCCATCTCAGATGTGAGTGCCTTTTTGATGTTCTATCTTCAAATTGGTTAGTCATGCATTTTCGGTTCATCCTTAATTTCGCAGTCTTGATATTATTGTCTCTTTCTTTTTTAAGCCAGGAATACAATTCTTGGTAACTGATCGAAATGAATGCTTGGATGGATAACACAAGGGACATGAGGCCGTGTCATGAAAATGTAGGCACCATAATCTCTTCGTATCAGTTCTAGGATTTCAACCACTGTTGGCCTTTTAAGCTTTAGGTGTTGGTAGTTGGTACCTGCTCTTTCCTTCCATGCCACCACTTTTAGGGTATTTTTGTACACAGATCCCATATTTGAAGAGTTATTTCTCTTTCCCTAAAAATTAATGGACACCTCGAAATACAATTAAAGAACTAGAAGAATTAGGTCCCTACTAGAATGATGAAAAACCATTTGAACAAACACGGTCATTTGCTAGAATCAATACGAAGGCGAGTATCACCTATAGAATTAGCAATCATTTGTGATTTTCCATGTAAATGAGAAAAAACATAAACAACAAAAGCTGCCAACATCCATCTTGGACAATATCCTTGATACTCCATTGATAAGCACATCTGATGACTATAAGTAATCCTCAATTTTTTATTCCCATCTCGAAGTGCCTAAATTATCTCTTAAGCCCTGTACAGTTCTTGAAGGAAAGTATGGGAATATGCAACTTTTTTGCATCTTTTGTTTGTTTAGTTTTAGAAAGCTGGAAACTTGTGGTACTCGCATCCTCAACTTCCAATTGTATTAGTTATTCTCAAAGCTTATCCTCCAGATGATATACAAGATTTTGTAGAAATCTTACTATTAAACTAGTTCCCCACATAATCAAACTAATGTATCCCAACTTTCTGAAAGAATTCTATTATCCAACAATCATGTGCACAGAAATATATTTTATTTTCCCGTCATTTCACTAATAGCACCAAATTTGTGAAAAAAGAACGGAGCCTCAAAGCTAGACATGGTGGCAGCAATGAGCACCCATGAAGGATTTGAATTTTCCCACGAACAGAGCTGATTAATTTGCCAGGATATTGGCGTCCATGTAAAATGAATCACCAAACAGACTATCCGAGTCGATCTTCATTTTGTTCCGACTTCTGGTATTGCCAGAATCTCAGTATATCATGTTACATGCGTGGCATAGACGGTATTGGTCAGTACAATGCGTTCTTTCTAGGATGTTGTGCCACATACGATATCTTGCTGAGACATCACACTTACATAGAAGCATGAATTTGCGTATATTTTTTGGTGCATAATATTGGTATATGTTGCATCAAGTCATACAAACATACAAGATGAGAGTAAAATTGCTTTTGAAATATTTTAAACGTAGTTATTGGCTGAAAAACAAGAGTTACATCTCCTTAAAACAAAAAAAGAAGAAGCCGCCATCTACTGCATCATGATGTGAGTACACGATGCTATGCAATGGAAGCCAGTGGATCGTTTTCCTCATTCAAGAATCATCTCCTTTACCCTCCGTCTCTGAGGAGCAACTAGGGCCAATTTAGCTGCACTTACTATTTTCCAATTGAAAACTTATCATTTTCTTTGATTATTTTCAAAGTAGAAGATTATTCTTTTGTCTAGAGGACCTCAATTTCCATACTTGTCTTATGTTGTGCAGTGGTACTGAACATCTATAGTTCCATGCAAATGCAAACCAAACAATGGCAGAGCCAGTTCAGTATAACTACTATTCTAACGCAGACATATGTGAGAAGCATTGCCTTGCGGCAGAGGGGAAGAACTTGAATTTGCTGAGGTTTTGTGACACCAAATTCCCTTGTGAGGCCAACTGGGATGGTTAGGGTCTCTGTGCATCTAAATTGAGGGGAATTGTGATGTGGCTACATAATAATATGGTGTACAAAACCTATTCATATGGAATATATTTAGTTCATTTTTAGTTTAGATTCCTTATTTATCGATGTAGGTTGTCTGAGCTTTTGAGGTATTTGCAAACAAAATTAAAATGCTTTTGAGTATCTATTGCCATTGCATTTCTTACCCTCACTATAAATTCAATACCAAACATACCCTAACTGTTGTTGGTCTCGTCTTAAAGCAAAAATTGACTATCAGAGTACATGTTTAGATGGCATCCCTATGCTTCATGTTTGTAGATAGGCTGCTTCTATAGTCAACTGCCAATGTGGTTGGAATTTGGAATGTATTTCATGGATTTCTTGGTCATTTTACCTTAAATGTAAATTATGCTTTTTCACCTCCGCGGACTTGTTCGAATGCTATGTTTGGTTGTTCTGTTTGCAGATGAAGAAAATTATCTTTGGAAAGGGAATTGATGTGGACCAATATTTTTTGTTGACAAAAGCAACATATGAAGAAAATTAATTTTACTTGTATTTTTAAGTAATTTCAATTTCCATGGTTAAAGTAATGTAAAATTATGGGTGCTTTAACTGAAATCACTTCAAACTTTTGCAAGATTATTTTGAGAAATATAATGATTCTCTAAAGCTATTTTTTCAGTCGTTTAAAATTTTGCCTTTTTTTAAAGGAAAACACATCATCAATATATAAAGGGAAAATTTCTTAAACATGAAAAGGATAAGAAAGTTTTTCAATTCAGTGAAACACATGAACAGAAATATCTAAAAACTTGAGTTTATGTTTAGAGATGTCACAATTATAGAATCTATTTGTTAAATGACAAATTTGATCCTAAGCTAAACTCACTTGCTTCCAAAGACACTCAAGTGTTTTCTCTCTATGCGTAAACTAAACTCACTTGCTTACAAAGACACTTAAGTGTTTGTTCTCTATGCGTAAACTAACTTGATACAAGTGTTTAAACAAGTTACTTTCTATAGATAAATTGACTTGCTCTAAGAGTAAAAAGACTTGTTTCCAAGGTATGAATGAGTTGCTTGTCAAGAAAAAATTGGATTGCTTTAATGGGTAATATGACTTGCTCCCAATGGGGTAAGAGATTTAAATTTGTTTACCATTACTAAAATGCTAGATGTTTAAATGACTTGATTCTAAGGCTAAATCGACTTGCTCCTTATAGCTAAATTGACTTGCCACAAAGGGTAAATTGGGTAAAATGACTTGTTAAAATGCATTTTTTCTAAGGCTAAAATGACTTGCTCCAATTGGGCAAACTTACTACAAAGGGTAGATTAATTTGCTTCATGGCTTTAAGGATAAAACGGTTTCAATAAGCTTATTTTTTTATGTTTTTGATATTTTTTATGTGATTTCACGTATCTACAATTTTAATATTTGTTCTTACTGATTTGGAATTTTTTTTTGGTCCTTTTTTGTTGTTGATATTTTCCCATATATAAATGATTAAATGATTACGACTCTCCCAAGGCTGAAGTTGCTGGACAAGTAGATCAACTTTACACTTAAAATAAGAAATTGATTTTCACTCTTGTTTTTTTTGGTTTATTTGCACATATTTTTGTCTTTATTATACAAAAGTTACTGAAATACACTTCGATTTATTGGCAAAGTTTATTTAATAGAAGAGTATTTCAGTAATTTTGTATGATAAGGACAAAAAAAGGGTGCAAATGAACAAAAAGAGGGTGTGAAAATCAAATCCCTTAAAATATATTTAGAAATAACATGAGACTTCTTAATATTCCTAATAACTGACTGTGAGGAAGGGATCCGGGTTGTGAGAACCTGAAAAATTTTTATTTATAAATTGTCCGGAATTAGATTTAACAAGTGGTTTATTGCATTTTATGCATATATAATTATTTGGGGTTTATATGTGGTGTATGTTGAATAAGTGCTTAGTGGGTAACATGTAATATTGTTAAATGGTGAAAGTGTATTTGAGCCTTTATAAAGCTCACATCAAATTTTTAAAAGTCAACAAACCCATTTTTTTCCCTCACTCCCCCTCTCTCTTTCCCGTTGTACTTCCATGGAGGTGTGGATGTGTTAGTTCTTCTAAACCCATCTCTCAAATCTTTCTAAAACTTCAAGAATCTCTCAAGATTTTTCATATTTTTCTTGTTTTTGGTGAGTATTTAGTGGTTGATCGTGCTCATTTCGCTTGGAGAGAATTCATTCCAAATTCATCCACCATTGGAGGTTAGGACTTGCTTTGGAAGTTTAAATCTTTCGATTGACTCTCAAGGTAGGGATATCTTACCTCTCTTATGTGTGTGTATGACTTATTTTTAGTGATCCATGAGGTTGTGTGTTGGTTTAGAGTTTGATTTTTGAAACTTAGAAAATCTGCAGAAATCGTGTTTTTTTGGACAGTGCGTGCTATTACCGGTAATAGAAATTGTATTACCGGTAATTCTGTACTTGTTTCTTGTTGAAAATTTTATTAAATAATTGAGTTGTTGGCTTCTAAGGGTAATGTTTGCACTTATATTCGGTCGTACGTAGATGATGAATACGTAGTTTCAGATTTTCATTTGATGGTTATGAGTACATATATTACCGCTTTAGCTTAATGAATATGACATAAGAATTATTGTATTGCATTAGTTGCCTTGCATTGACACGATGTATTGTCTAATCTCCCATCGTAGTTTCAGATTTTCATTTGATGGTTATGAGTACATATATTACCGCTTTAGCTTAATGAATATGACATAAGAATTATTGTATTGCATTAGTTGTCTTGCATTGACACGATGTATTGTCTAGCCTCTGATGGGAGATGTGCTAGTTATATGATGTCTAGCATCCGACGGGAGATGTGCTAGTTGTATGACACTTAGCCTCCGACGGGAGATGCGCTAGTATATTTTGGTATTGGCTAGCCACCATTGGGCGATTTGCAAGTTGGAATATGACAATTGAATTGATATGAGAATCATGAGTTGATTAGACAGGTTGACTTACAGTTTTATAATCTAGATGTTGTAATCATACTTTGAAAACTTATAGATTATTTGTCATACACGTATTATTGTAGATTGTTCATGAACCATACCAAATCATTGCATATTCGTATAATATTGGTGTAGACATCTCTACTACGCTTTGTAGCTCACCCTTTCATTCTTTCAGATATTGCTTCAAATACATGATTTGGACTTGCATGGATGCATAACGATGCATATTTTGAAGAAATGTCATGAATAGAATTATGCACCATCTTTAGACTTATCTTAGGAAAGATGTACAATAACTTCTCTTTTGTGAAATTATGTATTCAAACTCAAATTATTTGTAACACTTTTAACATGTTATTCTGGTTATCGGGCCGGGGGTGCCCCTTTTTGGGTTGTAACACTTGAAACTTATGGGCTTAATTAGATTTTGAAAGATGATAATTTGGAAGTTTTTCTTTTTTTGTAGAATTGGCAGTTTTTATTTAAGATGTGAATGTTTATCTTGCCTAAATTCGAGGGCGTGACAACTTGGTATCAGAGCGTGAGTTAGAATACTTTGAAACCGTGAGGAGACTTAGAGTCTCATGGGTTCAAAATTCTGCATCTTAGAAGAATATGTGTGTACTTGTGTGCATGCCATTCATTTGAATTGCACCTCTCATTGTTTATGCGTAATATAGAATTGATGACCCGTGTTGGGAACTTGTATGAGGCATTGGCCTTGTAGTATATGGTTGTTTGACATTATTAGTGCTTTGTACTTTGCAACGTGATGCCTCCTAGACGTGGTGTGAGATTAGGCGGACTCCGAAGCCGAAGCCAAGGTCGAGGCCAAGGTCGCTACCGTGAGATACCATTAGAGGATGTTGTGAGTCAGTAGAGGGAAGTTCCTTACGCAGAGGAGGTGAATGAGGAAGTGGAACAAAACGATGAACCACCAGTTGTTCCGGGTGTGTTTGCGAGAGAGTTTGTCGCGGCGCTTGCCGAAGCCAATTTGTTGAACTTGGCCGCAAGGGCCAATGTTGGGAATCGAGCTATTGACGCTATAAGGGACTTCCGTCATCTAAATCCACCACAATTCAGCGGGAAATGTGGTGATTTTCTCGTAGCCAACCATTGGCTTTCTGAAATACATAAACGATTCAATGCTTTGAGGATAGTAGAGGATGACCTGAGGGTCAATATTGTGGCATATCAGTTAACTGGAGAGGTTAACAAATGGTGGAGTCAATCCTTGAGTCAAGGAAGGACGCACAGAGGGCTGCTAGGCTTGCAGCTAGAGTCGATGAACTGGACGTAGAGACGTTGATATGGGCAGACTTTGAGGTTCTCTTCGAGAACCAATATTTCCCGGAGTCTTATCGTGAACAACTACGTGAGCAGTTTGAAAGGTTGGAACAAGGTACCATGACCGTGTCAGAATATGCTGCAAGGTTTCAGACCTTATCCCGTTTTGCACCGGAGCTCGTGGCTTCGGAAGACCATAAGTGTCGACATTTCGAGAGAGGTCTTCACTCTTCAGTTAAGAGGCTCGTGGTGAGCCAGCACAAGATGACTTTTGCTGACATTGTTGAATGTGCGAGGAGCGTTGAATTACCGAAGGAGGCTTAGCGAGGTTCTAGAGTTTGGGAGACAAGACAATCGAGTGTGATGCCTAATTATTCTTCTTCTTCGGGAAGTTCTGGAAGTCAAGGGCGTAAGTGCCAGATAGAGCAATTTCAGTCTCAGAGGAGCCTTTTCAATCTTAGGCCGTCTATTTTGTCAGACTCGCGAATCAATGTTTCTAGGTCTCAAAGTGTATGCTTTCGATGCAACCAACCGGGGCATGTCCGTTCTCAGTGTCCAATGCCTCCCAAGGCTTGTTATACATGTGGTAAAGAAAAACATATTTCGAGGAATTATCCTCAAGGGGGAGGAGCACATAGTGAGGTTGGCTCGGTGCAGCAACCGAGATAAGGACAATGACGGGGGCAACAATCCTTTTGGGCTCCACAGCAACAATAACCATCCCATTTTCGCCAGGCCACTTCTGTTCAAGATTCTCAATCCGAAAAAGGGGCTAATTCTTCGGCGCCAATGAACTCTGCCCGACGTGGGGTATATGCAAGGATATAGAGTTCCCACTAGAGCTTACAACATTACCTCTACAGTGACACCTTCTACTTCTCATAATCCAGACACGTCGGTTGTGAGGGGTACATTTCTCGTGTTCAAATCTTTTGCAAGAATTCGTTTTTATTCTGGAGCATCACATTCATTTATTGTTGCATTATTTGCTTGTGCTTTGGAGTTGGAGACTATTTTGTTAGACCCACCGCTGCATGTTGAGACACCTATAGAAGGAAAGTCACTATTTGATCGTGTATGTAGAGATTGTGAGCTTGTTATACATGACCGTCGTTTTACTTGTGATTTTTTTTGTGCTAAGCATAACTGGATTTGATGTTATCTTGGGTAAGGACTGGTTGTCTACCCATCAGGCTATAATTGATTGTTTCAGACGCCGGGTTCGTATTTATTCACCTAATGACGGTTGTTTTGAATTCTTTGGAGAACGCCGGGAGCCATTAGAGCCTTATCTTTATAAACCTAGCAAGCGAGATTCTATTTATGCATTGTTGGCTAGTTTGACTCTTGATGAGAATGTGTATGCATGTGGTGAGTTGCCGTTAGTTGTTTGAGATTTTTCGGATGTGTTTCCGAAAGAGTTACCCGGTTTACCTCCCGAGAGAGAGATTGAGTTTGCGATAGATTTCATTTCGGGAGTCACACCGATTTCTATGCCTCCGTTTCGTTTTGCGATGGCCAAATTGAAGGAGTTGAAAGTCCAATGCAGGAGTTGCAAGATTTGGATTTTATACGCCCTAGTACGTCACCATGGGGAGCTTCAGCCTTATTTGCACAGAAGAAGGATGGGTCTTTACGTTTGTGTATCGATTTTCGAAAGTTGAACCGTGTGACCGTGAAGAACAAGTATCGACTACCAAGAATTGATGATTTGTTTGACCAACTCCGAGGATCGAAGTGTTTTTCGAAGATTGATTTGAGATTGGAGTATCACCGGGTTCAGAGTGAGGACATTTCGAAGACTGTTTTTCGTACACGCTATGGGTATTATGAGTTTGTAGTGATGCCGCTTGGGTTGACTAATGCACCGGCAACGTTTATGGATCTTATGAATCGTATCTTTTGCATGTATCTCGACCAGTTCGTGATGGTGTTTGTTGACGATATTTTGGTCTATTAAAGCACAAAGGAAGAACACAAATCGCATATTGCCATCGTTTTTGGACTTTTG
The DNA here is from genome assembly GCA_019985065.2 of Arctostaphylos glauca. Lineage (NCBI taxonomy): Eukaryota > Viridiplantae > Streptophyta > Magnoliopsida > Ericales > Ericaceae > Arctostaphylos > Arctostaphylos glauca. The sequence goes on from JAHSPW020000015.1 coordinate 6,007,819, forward strand.
AGAGAGCACCGTCTTTATGCTAAAGTTTAGCAAGTGTGAGTTTTGACTTTCCGAAGTCAAATTTTTGGGACATATCGTTTCGCAAGGTGGGGTGTCCGTTGATCCAGGAACGATAGAATCTGTTATGGATTGACAACGACCAAAGAATGTTTTTGAGATTCGGAGTTTTTTGGGTTTGGCAAGATACTATCGTCGTTTTGTGCTTGACTTCTCTCGTTTGGCAATGCCTATGACTCGTAATGGGACACGATGTTGGGACGATGCATGTGAGGCAGCGTTTGAGGAATTGAAGCAGCGTTTGACTAGCGTACCAATGTTGATTGTGCCCGAGCAGGGAGTTGGTTACTCGGTGTACTGTGATGCATCGAAGGAAGGATTTGGGTGTGTCTTGATGCAGGTAGGACGGGTTGTGACCTACAGGTCAAGACAATTGAAGATTCACGAATGGAACTATCCTACTTATGACTTAGAACTTGTCGCAATTGTATTTGCATTGAAGATTTGGCGGTATTATATTTACGGTGAGAAGTTTGAAGTCTACTCCGATCACAAGAGTTTGAAGTACTTATTCTCTCAGAAGGATTTGAATTTGAGACAACGTCGTTGGATGGAGCACATTGAGGATTATGATTTTGAGTTGCAGTATCACCTGGGGAAGGCGAATGTTATAGCGGATGCTTTGAGTAGAAAACCAACTCGATTGGCGAGCTTCGCCATTCGTGAATGAAAAAGTGATGAATGAGTTGGGGAGTTATGCGACACATTTTAAGAAGACTAGCGATGGGTGACATTATACAATTTGACCATCTAATTTACCTTATCTACCCGAGCAGTGGACACTCAACAACATGATGAAGAGATGGAGCAGTTGCGCCAAAATTTCTTAAGTGGCAATACCCGAGAGGGATGGATGATTCACGCCGACCGAAACCTTCGCTTTCAAGGGAAGTTATTTTTACCCATCGCTTGTCGGGAAGAGATTTTACGAGAGTTTCACCATTCTCCCTTAGTCGTTCATCCAGGTGGAACGAAAATGTATCATGATTTGCGTTGGCAATTTTGGTGGTTCGGAATGAAGCGAGATGTAGTGAGATTTGTGTCGAGATGTTTGACATGCCAACAAGTGAAGGCCGAACACCAACAACCTACGGGGGAGTTACAACCATTGCCAGTGGCGGAATGAAAGTGGGAGAACGTGACGATGGACTTTGTTATGGGTTTGCCAAGATCGCCAAGAGGATATGATGCGATATGGGTAGTAGTGGATCGTCTGACCAAGACTCCTCACTTTCTACCGATCCAAGTTACCGCTTCTTTTTGAGAAGCTCAGCCGACTATATATCTGTGAGATTATCCGGTTGCATGGGATTTCGATTTCTATTATGTTCAACTGAGATCCAAGATTCACAGCTCGATTTTGGCAGAGTTTGCAAGTAGCGCTTAACATGAACTTCTTATTTAGTATTGCGTATCATCCCCAGACTAATGGGCAATCCAAGCGTACAATTCAGATTCTTGAGGATATGCTTCGGGCATGTGTCTTAGATTTTCGTGGAAGTTGGGATGATCACTTATCGCTTGCTGAGTTTGTATATAATAATAGTTATTAGTCAAGTATTGAGATGACACCTTTTGAGGCTTTGTACGGTAGACCGTGTAGATCGCCAATATGTTGGACCGAATTGGGTGAGACAACGTTTGTCAGGCCGAATTTGATTGGGGAGACTACCCAAAGCATGAGGTTAATTCGTAAGCAACTTTTGATTGCGCAAAAGAAGACTACCGAGCTAGTCAAGGTGATTCTCCAACTATTACTTACCGTTCAAAGTCGACAGAAGAGTTATGTCGATCGATGTCATTGTCCGTTATCATTTGAGGTGGGAGACGATGTGTTTTTGAAAGTATCGCCACGCCGAGGCTTATCACGATTTGGGCGAAAGGAAAAAATTTTCCCACGATACATTGGGCCATTTGATATCATCGAGAGGATAGGGGAGGTCGCATACCGTTTAGCTTTACCACCAAGATTGTTGGGTGTGCACGATATGTTTCATGTGTCGATGTTGAAAAAATACGAACTAAATCCTTTGCATGTTTTGGAATGGTCCAAACTTGAATCAGAAGCCGACATGTCCTATGGAGAGGAGCTGGTATGTATCTTAGATTCTTGTGAGTAAGTGTTGAGATGTAAGACTATACCATCGGTTCGGGCATTGTGGAGCAATCAAGGTAAGGAGGAATCGATTTGGGAACGTGAGGATGAAGTTCGGGAGAAATACCCATTTGTTTACTTCTTGACTGTTATACATTTTGTTAACGGATTGATGGTTAGGGGCGTATTATACCACCATATTACCGGTAATACTGTGTTCATTTTTAGGCAGTGTCTTGTACTACCAGTAATAATATCTGTATTACCGGTATTACCGGTAATTCTGTACTTGTTTCTTATATTGAAAATTTTTATTAAATAATTGAGTTGTTGGCTTCTAAGGGTAATGTTTGCACTCATCTTTGGTCATACGTAGATGATGAATATATGGTTTCAGGTTTCCCGGTTATGAGTACGTACATTACCGCCTTGGCTTAATGAGTATGATATGGAAATTATTGTATTGGATTAGTTGCCTTGTATTGACACGATGTATTGTTTAGCCTCCAACAGGAGATGTGCTCGTTATATGATGTCTAGCCTCCGACGGGAGATGTGCTAGTTATATGACATCTAGCCTCCAACGGGAGATGTGCTAGTATATTAAGGTATTGTCTAGCCATCATTGGGTGATGAGCTAGTTGGAATATGACAATTGAATCGATATGAGAACCATGAGTTGATTAGTCAGGTTGACTTACAATTTTATAATCTAGATGTTGCAATTGTTAGAATATTAGATTGAAGTAATTAGTTTAGTCCCACATTATTTACGAGAGGGAAACATGTAGTCTATGCACTTAATATAAATAAAACTCTTGTGTTAGGATGTTATGTATCCTATAGACTTCTCTCTTTCTTTTATATCCCATTATCATGGTATCAGAGCGCGATCTTATTCCACTCTAGATAAAACCTTAACCCTAGAAATAAAACCCTAATCGTATTACACCCTAGATAAAACCCTAACCCTAACGCTAATCGCCCTGCCTCCCTTTGCTTTTGCCGCCACCTCTAGCTGCCGCCCCCTACCTCCCCATCTGATGTCGTTCCCAACCACTGCCTCGACTCCCTACTGCTGCCGCAACCCACCTCCTTGTTGTTGCCGCCCTGCTGCCCCATTTGCCTACCGCCCAGTCGCCAAACCCTACTACTGCCCTGCCTTGCCGCCAAACCCTACTGCCTGCCCTGCCTTGCCCAGCCGTCAAACCCTGCTGCCCTGAAACTTCATAGTTAAATGTGCTCACCCTGGAGCAATCCAATAATGAGTGACCTATTGGGAAGTCTATGAGATTTTGGCGGCAAAAATGGATAATATTGTACAAGGCATGAGCGGATCGTTATAGAGAGAGAGTTAGAGAGAGAGTTGGTTGAAGGATGAATCTGCAATGTAATTATTTTCCTCAAATGGAGTTCTACATTTGTTTTGTGGGACGATGTGTAGAAAATATAAACGCTAAATCGAAAAGGCAAGCTAGTCCCCGCATAACCCTAGTGTTTCAAAGAACAAAATGCCAATCTGTTGGATGGGTGTCTTTGCGCATCATAATAAGGTTTTCATTCAGCCTAAAGCCAAATGATCACCACATTCATTAGGTTCTTAAATATGCTCTAACTCGTGCTTTAACATGTTAGGTTTCAAATAAACCATTCCGGAAAAATATGGATTTCAAAAAAATATTTTAGATTTACTTCTTACAGATGCATAAAGTTTCATTAGTAAGGATAAGAGATTTACCTTTCTAGTTCAATAAACTGAAATCCCCAACAAAGATTTTGATTCCTTCTACACCTTGATTTTCAACTCTCTGACCCAAGAGAACAATAGCCAAAGTGTTCGTGGGAACTCTAGAATTTTTTCCTCCCCCTCTCTTCTCTCAACTCTCTCTATTTTTTCTATAGTAGAAAAGTTGTCTCACTTATAATTCTGAGAGAGATATATTTACAGGGAAGGAATCCTTGACCAGTAAGGCAATCTTAACATGGGTTAGGATTAAGACATATGGGCTTCTTGAGCTCTAGCTTAAATTAGGCTAACCTTCTCTCATCTCTATGAGTGGTGGCCCAATTAAACCACAATTATTTCCACTATATAATTATAGTTGAACTTTAGGTCTCAAGAAAATTAATATATTATTACCCATTAAATGCTAATACCATAATATCAAACCCCTTTACCATGCAATGTCCATAGGCAACAATTTATCATTAAAAAATTATTGTCAAACCAAAACATACTTATATTTTAAATCCATTGAATACTAGTTCACTCACTTTTAGTCTAGAAAAACATTCTAATGAACTTTTCATTAAAATGACTAGTACTAGGTTCCAAAGACTAATCCAGTGAACTAACTCAAGGGAACATTATACTCTATAATAAAATAGAGTGAATTTCATCTTGAAAATAAAGTTCTCACAGTCCTAACTAGGGGTGTAAATATAAATCGATAAACCGGACCGGACCGGTAAACCGAACCAAACTGACGGTTCGGTTCGATTTTTTGTTCCAATCGGTCTAATCCGGTCCAATTTAATTGTTTTTTAAATTTTCAATTTGGTTTTTGATTTTTAACATTTAAGAGCCGAACCAGACCAGTTCTGTAAATATTAACCTTAAAAATAAAATTATATAATTTATCGATTGTAATTTACATTAGAAGTTGTAATTGTTTCTTGGTTGACACTTTGCATGAGAATATTGTTGAGACCGCAATTTTATTGACTTAGTTTGCACATTACTTTAGATTAGATGCGATTATTTTTTATTATGATTGCGATGTCATTGTTCTTGATTATTTGATATTATTCTTGATTACTTAAAATTCTTACAAAAAATTTTGTTACAATTGAATTTTCTTTATTTTTTACATGTTTTTGAAAATATGGACATGAACCCACCCAAATCGAAAAATCGGACCAAACCGTTCATAAACCGACCAAGTCCGATTTTCGGTTTCTCACTTTTCCAAACTGGACAACCGGTTTGGTCTGAGTTGATTGGCCAAAGCGGACCGGTTACACCCCTAATCTTAACACAGATCACCCAATCCACCGAGATGTTGATCAAGTAAGACCTCACTCGTTGGTGAATCAAAGTGACACATGATAGAAAATTAAGTTCATTTATTATCTCGGGATTAAGAGTGAATTACAATTAGCATTATAAAATTCACACTTAGTGTGACAGTCATTAAAATAATCTCTTATAATGGTCCTTCAATGTATACCGTATATATCAACATATTGACTTGAAATCTTTCACTTCAATGATTGAGATGAATCATTCTATCTTATAAAAGTTAATCATATTACAATTGACCTAATAGATAGTCTCTTTCTTACAGCAATTGTGAATAATTTTAAATTAAAGACCTCTATATGTAAATGACATTCACATACAGACCATATTCAATGTAATTTAGAACTTCTGTTATTCATCTCATGAATCATTAATATTCATCTCATGAACTATGTCCAATGTATGAAATAAAACATTTCAGAATAATAAAATAAAACTCTAATTATATATGAGAAATAATAAAAAAATTGGTATCGAACAACACAACATTCAGCATTTCTTTGTCCAAAACGATTGTTAGGCCTTTATAGATTCCACACAATTCATTTGCTTGGCATATGGTGCATTGCAATCTGCCGAAAGAACCTAGCATCCAAACCCCATCGCCATTCATCACCTCTTGCCGTGGTGAGGGGTGTCGATGTATCTCATTACATGGGGTTTGGTTCAAACCATAACAACACAAACCACATAATCCTTTACGAGAACTGAACTAGACCAACAAAACCAATATAAATTATTACTATTACACACAAAACCATCATGCAAGGCATATGATAGTTCAGAAAAACCTCATAATGACAATAAAGGTCAAATACAAGATAACACTATTACCAAAAACAAAACAAAAACGTCATAACGTCGGTGAGAAAAACACACCAACAGATATTTCCCAAAAGCCACTAATCCAGATACACACGCCTCACATTGTTATTGTTCAGTTAGGCTATTTCAAGAAAACAACCCAAACACAAGATTTTTAGGATGAAGACATGTCATATTGCTTTCAAACAATTTCGTTGACTCTCACGCATATGCAAGAGATATTGACTATAGGCTGTGTCCCATCTCAGCAACCAGAAGGACGTTGTTTTCAATGCACCACGATGATCCAAAATAAAGGATGCCCTGATCCTTCGCATCCAAAGCACTGATCCAGTTGATGCTGAACAAGTTTTGGTCTTGTACCTTTGCTTCTTCACATCTCAACAACATCCTGCCGTCTCTACCGTGCCTTCTAGTTTATGAACTGTTTCTTCAACTAGGTAACTGTAAATTATCACTTGGATATCTGATGTCCTGTTCATATCTCTACGCCATGGTTATTATGGCTGTCTAAAACAGAATGTCCACAGGCTTCGGAAAACACAAGTATTCAAATCCAGTTCCATTTCAGATCTTAAAATATTTGTAACCGTCGTCGCGGCTTGTCATTCCCTCTTCCCAATCACCCATTCGGCGACCACCAAAAACTACTTGTTGAATGCCCAAATATCTGCCAAAAGATAGAAGAAAAGAAATTAAAAGAAGGTAAGAAATTTTAATTGATAGCTTTGCATCTACCGATGAGAATAAACAGGCGATGGCTGCTCTAGATTCATCAGAGATAGGAACTACTACTAGAATTTCAGATACCACTGGATATATGCTTCATTTATCTAGAATTCTGAAGTTTCTATCCAATAACTGTTATCATATGTCCAATATATGATTTCTCATTGCTTTACAAGATGGTAATTACGCTGGTAGACACTTTTGTTTAGCTGGGGTTGTTAAAGACTTTCACCAGCTTCATCTCTCTTTCCATGTTTGGTCAAGGGTGCTCTTCATCTAGGCTTAGTACTCTTACTTAAGAATCTTTTGATTAGAGAGAAAAAGACAATGGAAAGTGAAGGAAAGGAAAAAGGAAGTTCAAAGAAATTTAAAGATGAACTCACAAGAGAATAGTCAATGAAGAGTAATTTGTAATAAGAGACAGAAATTTTAAATTCATAGTTTCTGTTAGGAGGGAAAAGATGTCTTGGTTGATTAACTTAACCCTAATACACATAACATAAAATATAAAGAGTAACAAAACATGACAAAAAGACATAAAAACCTAACTGTTATATTCTAATACACTCCCTCAAGCTAGAACATATATATCATAAAGATCCAGCTTGTTATATAAAACCCTAGAAGTGATTTGAACAATGGATTGGTGAATGATATGTGCTAGCTGAACTCTTGTAGACACAAAAGAATGGCCAACACACCATTCTCCACATTTTCTCGAACAATATGACAATCCACCTCAATATGAATGGTTCTCTCATGAAATACAAGGTTTTAAGCAAGATGAAGTGAGTCTGACTATGACAATACGTAATCATAGGCAACTACACAAGAAATCCTAACTCCATCAGTAAAGACCGCATTCACACAATCTCACATGTAATGAGTCATAGCCCTATACTTAGCTTATGCACTAGACCTTACAACGACCGTTTGTTTCTTGCTCTTCTACCTAACAAGATTTCTACAACAGAAGTACAATAGCCGGTCATTGATCGGCTATAGTAGGGTGATCCTACCCAATCGGCATCAGTCTAGGCCTCGACACCCATAAAACCATTAGACCGGTAAAACAAATCGGATCTAGGATGGGCCAATGCAAAGAGTAGCTTCGCAAAGTGGAAGAAGAGGGGCTGACATAAACTGGCTCACCATACTAACAACAAATGAGATATCAGGACGAGTAATTATGAGATAATTCAACTTAGCAACCAAGCGACGATACTGGTCTGAATGAGGCAGAATCTTGATCAACACAAAGTTTGATATTCAGACCTATAGGTGTCTCCATAGGCCTCGACCTTAATAAACCCGTCTACTCCGGAATGTCTAATGCATACTTCCTTTGTGACATTTCATCCTTGGTCATGCCACCTCAATACCCAAAAAGTACCGCAACTAACCAAAGTCTTTCGTATGAAACTATCGTTGCAAAAACGGTTTCAACTTATCAATTCTTTTATGATCATCTCAAGTAATGATGATGTCATCCACATACACAATTAATAGTATTTTTCTGCGAGCCAGCGTATAGAGTGAAAACTGAGTGGTTAGAATGTACACATATCAAACTATAACACATCACCGAATTTGCCAAATCAAGCTCAAGGTGGCTACTAACACAAGGGCCAACCGAGAGTAGTATCAAGAGAGATAATACCACAGACAGAAAAGATCTTGGCCACAAGAGATGAAGTCTCGACATAGTCAACACTATATGCCTGGGTCAAACCATAAAGATCTCTGCGGAGCCAACAGATCAAAGAACCCTCCCCCTAAGCAACAAACCCTGGAGGTTCCTTTGTAGACACTTGACACTTGTCTAACAGATCACCATGTAAGAAATTATTTTTGAGATCCAACTAACACAAGGGCCAACCGAGAGTAGTATCAAGAGAGATAATACCACAGACAGAAAAGATCTTGGCCACAAGAGATGAAGTCTCGACATAGTCAACACTATATGCCTGGGTCTAACCTTTGGCTACAAGGCGAGCCTTGTATCGCTTAACGGTCACTGAAATGTTTTTTGACAGTAAAGACTCTATGACAACCAATAGACTTGCCTGATGGAAGAGACCAACTCCCAAGTGCCATTCTTATGCAGAACAGACATTTCAGCCTCCATAGTTGACCGTCATTCAGGCATAGACGGGCTTCCTGTATAGTAGTAGGAGCAGAGACAAAAGAAACTGAAGCAACAAAAGCACAAAGAGATGGAGACGAATGATCATAGGAGATATAATCAGAAAGCAGATAAGAGGTATAAGTGCAGATACCTTTAAGGAGAGCAATGAAAAGATGATGGAAACGAAACTGTAGGATCTCGAGACAGAGAGGTGTAAGGGCAGGCTGGTAAGGTAGATGATGTTTTTGACCAATGAACATACACCTGCAAGGGTTTCACAGGAGATATAGAAGGAGAGAGAATAACTACAAGAAATACACGGAGATGGATCAACAAGATTTGTGCTGCACGAAAAGAACAACAATGACTAGGTAACATCTGCACAAACAAAATGACAACAAAGAGACGGAGAATAACTTTTGTACCCTTTTTTAGTGCAAGAGTAACCAAGAAAGACACGTCGTATGGCTTGGGGATGAAGTTTGTGCCGACAAGAATCAAGAACATGAATATAACACGCGCACCCAAAAACCATAATAGTACAGAGTAGAAAGGATAGCCAGAGAATAAGACTGCGTGAAATATCCGACTCCTGAGGACAGTAGAAGGCATAAGATTGATCAAGTGACATGCCGTAAGAATGACATCATTCCAATAAGACTTAGGAACCTGCATTTGAAATAGCAGTTCATGCATAACCTCAGATAAATGACAAATTTTGCGTTCAACAACCCTATTTTGTTGTGGAGTTCGAGCACAAGAGGACTAATTAAGAATACCATGGGTTCGAGCACAAGAGGACTGATTAAGAATACGATGGGCATTAAAAATTATGATAGAGTAGTATGAAAATATTCACGTCATTATCAGGACAAAATACACCAATGCAAGTATCAAACTGAGTTTTCATTTCCGTGTAAAATGACTTGACAATTGAAGACAACTCAAATCTCTCTTTCATAAGATAAAGGTACATAACATGAGAGAAATTATCGACAAAATTACATAATCACATACTACTGAAAGCCAAAAACATTGAGAACCTGCATTTAGCCCCAAATATCCGAATGAACTAAGTAAAAAAGTACACGACTCTCAATCCTGGGATAAAATGACACTATAATGTTTACTAAATTGACATACTTAACGTGACAATTCATCAAGACGGCTACATGAAGGAACTAACCGTTTTATGGTTTGTAAGGATGCATGACCAAGTCGACAATAATGCTGATATGGTAACACTGGAGATTGGAGAGTAACAAAGCGAGAATAAACATTACTAGCAAAGTAGTACAGGCCACTACGTTCAGCACCGTCACTAATCTTCCTCTCTGGAGATTGGAGATTGGAGTAGTTCAAGGACTTGGTAAGTTTACTAACAGACACAACATTAAAAGAAAAGCGAATATGCAATGCATAATCCAAATTAAGAGAAGAAGTGACAGCAACAAAACCCAAATCAGTAAAGTTTGTGGTAGAACCATTTGTAAGGTAAATTGAGATGCTTTACCAGTAGACTAACAACCGGAGAGAAGAATAGATGTACACATCATATGATCAGATACACAAGAATCAATAACCCAAGGAGTAGAAAAAAGAGCAGACACAATGCAAGCAGTAGAGGACCTATCTGATCAAGTGCAGCCATGGAGGAAGAACCCACGTATAGCGTCTGACTCGACACAAAGCACTAATACTCATTTGTAGATATAGTCACCAAAGCATCAGAGGAATGGGTAACCAACTCAGTATCCTCAATAGTAACATGGCAAGCCTACAGAAAACTATGAAGATCACAACAATACTCCACTGTATGACTTGTTCCTCCACGATTTGTGCATAGTCGAGAACCACGACCACAGTCACCTCCGCCTAACTGACGACAAGCACGACCAAAGTCACAACCTCCATGACTAGGATCGTGACCCTATAATCACGACCACCAAACCCAAACTCATGACCACGACCATAGCTGGAAGAACCAAATCCCTCATATACAGCAGAAGCGAACCATAACGATCAGAGGGAGCCAAGATAGCAGAGATAGCATCAAAAACCGATGCTTGATGGAAATAACTGAAAAGCTCACTGAGATAAGGTAAATCCCGAGCCCCCAACAATTGACAACCGAGCCACATGCATAGACATATACTACGTTGCATAACCTAAATATCAACAGAAATGTGTTGACAGTGTTGAGCTCCACACAAATACCACAAAACTTGGCATAGTATTCCTTCAAAACAGCTCACCAAGTGCAAGAGAAAAATAATTCTGATGAAGACTATACGTCTGCCGCAGATTATTCACACCGGAATACAACTCCTAAGCTGCCACATAAGCACTAGGCAAGAAAACTAAGGTACCACTGAGCTGAGGGTCCACATTGTTTCATAATTGAATACGAATTCGAGCATCCTATGTAGTCCATGTAGCATACTTAAAATCAGTAGCTAGGGAAGGATTATCGATTAAAAACTAAATAGCATTTTTCCAATATAATACACCTCAACAGTCTTAGCCATGGAGCATAAATTTTTACCATTCAACCTTGTGTAGGTGATACACAACATATCAGGAGACCAGGGAAAAATGAAAACAGAACTTCAAGCCACAATAAATAAAATAAATAATGAGCAGTAACCCAATTAGCCTATAAACGACAACCCACGAATGACCAACTCACAAGTAGTCATCACAAAACACACCCTCAGTGACATATGCTGATCAGAATGCAAGTTAAAACCCATGCGAAAGATCAGCATAATCACCGACAACATCATACTTATTAGAACAGAACTTATATCATTCGCAACAACGAGGACCCGAATGAGAAACCCAACTAAATAGAAGCGAATCTGAACCAACAGACAATCTAATAAAAAAACAATCATCAAATCGAGAACTATTGCATATCAATCATGCGAATCACACTGATCAAAGACTACCAAACGGGTCAAAGATCGAATAGGTCAAATCAAAAACTTGATGACCACAAGATCGACGACTGCACAGATTGAAACTCGACAACGCATGTGATTGACGACGAGAATTCAGATCTGGAGCGGATTGACGACAAAGGCATGAGATGATGGTGATGGTGATGGTGCAATGTCAAGGGGGGCCAACCACAACAACAATGGAAGACTATGGAGTGGCATTGAAGGTTGACGGCTTTGAGTTAGGGTTTGGTTTAGGTGTGCTATGATACCATGTTAGGAGGGGAAAAGGTCTTTTGGGTTATTAACTTAACCATAATACACACATGAAAAATATAGAGAGTAAGAAAACATGACATAAAGACCTAACTACCCCTCATTATACACTAAGAGATCCAATAACCATTTTTTCGTGATTTTTGTAGGAAACAAAATGAGCCCTTCACATGCACAAGTGAATTGTACTATATTCCATTGCACTTTTCATCATTCTTGCTAATCAAACCCTTAAATTAAATACTTTTCCTCTTTCCATTACTTTCTCCCATTCTCTTGATAATTCAGCGGACCCTAAGGGTTTGTTGATGTTTTGTATTTCCATTCCATAGCATTTATGTTTTTTGACAATTTATCTTACTTCTCTAGCCTTTTTACTAGGAAAGACGTTAAGGCCTTTACATTTCCTTCTTTTTTCGACACCCTTTTATCACCCTTTTATCTTCTAATTGTTAATATTCCCCTGTGCCGCCGTGGTTCACCTAAAATATATGGTCAAGAAATCTTAATGAAAAGGCGTACTTACTCTGAGCTCAGCACAGTCAGGCAGTTGAGAAGCACATCAATGCAAAAGAAATCCGATGTACCAAGGTCTACCCTGTTGTATATGATACACGTAATTAAGATTGTATGAGAAAGAAAATGCAGGAGACCAATATTATCCAATAGTTATGACCAAAGAATAAAAAGAATAGTGTACCAAACCCGAGCCCAGTTGTCCTGGAATTCAACATCACTAATGTCATGAAATGATGATGGCATCACTTTAGAACCCTTATCTGAATCATAGAGAGGATTATACTCCATTGATGAATTTGCCAACTGTCATGAAACAACACCACAATTGACTTCTTAATATTGTTTGTACTGGCATAAAACCAAACTATTAGATCTAAAATGAAAACAGAACGCCATTCATTCCCCCTCCCCTTTTATCGTTTGTAAGTAGCTAGAAACAAAAATTCGTAAGATAGAATGACAAAGCAAGCAAGAAACTTCCTTTTCCAAATGAGTCATTCAAGACGAATCCATCAACAAAAGACAATTCTAAGCACTTAGTCTGACTTAACTCAGTATTTAGGTGTATAATATGCATGCCATCAAAGTCCGACAAAATAATGAACTTGTGCTCATACAGTAGAGGCTACAGGTAGTGCCACATTTGAAGATGTTACGACAGGAAAGGGTAGGTCGACAAACCAAAACATCTTTCTTTCATTATCAAAAGCTATCCACAAACTACCCCTGACCATAGGCTCATCTTTCCCCTGATTTCACCAGCATAGGGATGGCAAATTGTTAAAACTTGAAGGTTGGATTCATTACTCTTTTACTCACCAAACAGCAAACAATTAAGTGCTTTACATAAGTAGATTCGAATTGGATGTACAGTTAACAAAGAAAGCAACATAAAATGCAGAACTAGTATATATTGGTAGTGGACACAAGATTTTTTCTGTGCGTCGCGAATTATAGACGTACAGAGCCAATAGTGAACTGACTTCTGATTATCAAAACTTCCTACATCATTCTGGACATACATAAAAGCAATACTAAGTTATCAAGCATGTTCTCTACGATCATTGTTAAGGCCGCCAGGGCATAGGAAGTGTCTAACCACAATAGTCAAATTAATATTTGGACAGCCTAATTTTGAAGAAGAAGCCACATTTAATTGTAAAGGAAATTCTCTAGTAAGGCACATGGATGAGGGACAGAAACACCTACTTTTCCCTATGATAAACAGTTTAGTGAGCTCTAACACTTAGATCCACACCCACAGGAATCAGGATACTACGTCATGGTATGTGTCCTATGGTTATTTGCGACCCTTAAGTCATTCTCTTCATATTTTATGGACAAGCTTCCAATGGCCAATAAAAGCTAGTTTTGGAGATATACCAAGCCGGGCGCTCACTATGTGACCGGAAGATCATGGCTAATACTTTGTTCTTTTGAAAAAACTAACATATCATAAGAGCTACAAAAGTCTGGTGTCAAACAACCAAGAAAGCATCTCTTATTCCCAGTGCTACTCATTATTTACCTGTTAAAATCTCCAATCTCCCAAAGCACATATGAAAAAGAACACAAAACAGGAACAGTCGAAGAAAAGGAGCACAAAACAAGAAGTAGAGAACAAACAGCATACATACGCAATACAGCTAACATGATTAATCATTAAGAGTCCCTTGATAATCCCCTAATGAAGTTCCAACATCAAGGTCTTGATAGAGAAGCATTTGGCCACACTAAGAACCAACATGGGCGTGAGCTTTCCCTTAAAAGCTAAACCCCCCTCTGGTTTTCCAAACTAAACACAGTTAAACCACAAACCAATATTTGCAAAATGTTGTTAGTACCAGTGGCCTCCAAATTCTTTGTTCTAATTTAGTAAACAACCTACAAAATTAAAGTTTAAATACAACAACAGCGCAATTCAAATTGTCAAAATGCAGTCAATTATTTGATTTGTTGGGAAAAGATTTTCTCATCAGACGAAAGAAAGTAAAATGAACATTTGACATATTGAGATAAGATCGTACCTGATGACCACTAGACATGAGATAAACTTATCAAAGATATAGGTAAAGCACACACAAAAGTAAACATATAGCCAAACAGTTCAAAGGGAATAAAGATGATACAAAATCATGATCAAACCTGCAGATTAGAAGAATTGTAGGCACCCAATCGCCCCAAAACATACCATGACTGAATAACCTGGCACATCACCCAAATTGGTTACTTTAAGTATATCAATACACATCAAGGGAAATAAAGGGGGAAAAAACATTTTTTGCCACTAAATTCAAGATCCAGAACTGGTAGCCAGAAGAAGCACAAGAGAAAGGAGAACAAATCAACATACACTGCCAAGAATGTCAACATCGCGATCAGATGGTGATCCATATAATTCAAACCATATGTAGGAGTCAACAGGATTGAAGCTGCAGACAATAAACAAACATAATCAAAATCTTTGTTAAAAAACAAGCCAAACTTGTATGATAATTCAGGCCCGCTGATGTACAATGTATCGGTTATACAACATATCAATCTTTGTGTGCATCTTGCACAACCTTTTTGAAATTCATTTATAGTTTGAAGTTTTTGTCAATAGAGGTAAGCGATAATAGTATTTAGGGTTTCCTAATTGACACTAACATGCATATGGAAAAAGATACGCTTTTTGATGTTAACATGATGTCCTCGGAAATACCAACCATCTTTGGAAGGATCTTATTTCTTACAATGAGACTACCTCTGTTGGTCTCATGTGGGGAAATGGAGATACCTTCAACAACGACAACAGCTTCTGGGAATACCAGGATTTTGTGTCTAGTGAAAGAGGGAAATATATAGAACCTAGTGTGAATCAACCTGAAATTATCCACCCAGAATTCGAAGAGGGTAACTTCCCTTTGAAATATGTTTATAAGAGTATAATCTACAAAGACTATTACACCCTCACTCACTAACTGACTAACTACATACTAAGACATAACTGCTAACACTCCCCCTCAAGCTGGGAAGTAGATATCATAGCGTCCCAACTTGTTACATAGTAAATCTAAGCATGGCTAACACAATGGTTTGGTGACAATATCAGCTAACTAAGAGCACCCATAATAACTACCACACCACTATCCACCTTCTCTATAACAAGATGACATCTACCTCAGTGAGCTTAGTCCTATCTCTTCAAAAAATGATCGCACCCAAACAATCTCACATGTTGTGTAAACCATATCTTTGTACTCGGCTTCTCCACTAGACCTTGCAACCACAGTTTGCGTCTTACTTTTCCAAGTTACAAGGTTCCCACCAAGAAAAGTACAGTATCCAATAGTAGATCTCCTAGTAGATGGTGCTCCTGTCCAATTTGAATCAGTAAAAGCTTCAACATGCAGAGCCGCCCCTGACTATTAACTCAGTAGAATAGACCACATCCTCAATGAACCTTTAGATACTTGACAAGTCAATAGCTTCCTTATGAAAAGTACAATGTGATGACATAAATTTGACTAACCACGTTCACAACAAATAATCAAGATGTGTAACGGTAAGTTCAACTACCAACCAAACGACGTCACTGATTAGGATTAGGGAGCAACTCTTCCTAATAAACACAGTATAGTCCTCAATAAATCAGTCTCCTCCAAAATGTACAAGGCATACTTCCTCTGAGATAAACTAATTCCCATCTTTGGATCGTGTCACCTCAAAACCCATGAAATATCGGAATTTTCCCAATTCCTTGGTATGAAACTGATGCTAGAAGAAGTTCTTCAACGCATCAATGTCTTTCTAATCGTCGATAATATCATCCACAGTGACAATCAACACTATTTTCCCTCTGTCAAATGTGAGAAAGAAAAAAGAATGATAAGAATGACATTGGCACACACCAGATCTTAAAGAAGTATCATTGAACTTGCCAAACCAACCTATAGGAGACTGCTTAAGCCCATAAAGGCGTTAAGGCAACATACCCGTGAATTCTTTCCTTGAGCAACAAACTCAGAAGGTTGCCCCATATAAACTTTTCTTAGACGTCGCCACACAAGGGCCAACCAAGATCGGCAGCAAGAGAGATACGAAGTAGAACAAAGCCAATCTTGGCAACAAGAAAGAAGGTCTCGACATAATCAACACCGTAAGTTTGGGTGTAACCTTTGGCAAGAAGACGGGTATTGTACAACTCGATAAACCCATCTGGTGATACTTCATAGTAAATTCCCAACGGCAACCAACTGTAGTCTTTCTAGAAGGAAGATAAACCAATTTCCAAGTACCATCCAGACGGAGCACAAAAATGTCATCCTCCATAGTATCCGGCACTCAAAAATAGATAGGGCCCCCTAAACATTATGGGGAACAAATGCAGATGAAACAAAAGTAGCAAATGCACAAAGGGGGGGGAGACAAATAATCGCAAAAACACACTAAATATAACTCCTGCGACTGACGCCACACAAGTTTGGCAGTTGGTAAATGTACCACAATGCCACTACTCTGAGACTCCATACTGTTCCACAACCCAATATGAATCTGAACATCCTCAATATTCCAATCAACATATTTTCAATTAGATTCCTAACAAGGATTGTTGAAATTAGGATTCAATTTCCTAAGTTATTATTTGGTTATGTGGACCTATTCTTGATTTACTTTCCTAAGTTAGTATTTGGTCATGTGGACCTATTCTTTAGGCATAATTATATTTCTTCTTTATTAGGAGATTTTAACTATTTTTTTGTTTCTATGTTGAGCTCTAATCCTAGACTATATATTCTGGGTATGGAGCTCATTCAATATATATAATTTTAACCTAAAATCATTGTCTTCTTGGTATCAG
This sequence comes from Arctostaphylos glauca, assembly GCA_019985065.2. Taxonomy (NCBI): domain Eukaryota; kingdom Viridiplantae; phylum Streptophyta; class Magnoliopsida; order Ericales; family Ericaceae; genus Arctostaphylos; species Arctostaphylos glauca. The sequence continues at coordinate 6,025,315 of JAHSPW020000015.1, forward strand.
AGCCACCAGCCTTCCCTAGCCGCCTACCACCCTCGAGCCCGACCACCCTCCAACCTTCCTCAGCTCTCGGTAACCCCTCCCTGGCCTAGCCCAGCCCTCTGCTTCACCTCCTAGCTTGGTCGCTAGCCTCCGTAGGCCCCCAAGCCCCATAGCGCACACCACAGAGCCTTCAACTCTGCCCTAGCAGCCAAAGACTGCCCCTGTTTGCCCCTGTTGGGCTGTCTATGATGACCTAGTGCACTTTTGTGCTCTTTGTTTACTGTTTGGGTAACCGAGTGTTTGGTTACCCCCGTTTGTTCAGCCGTGTTCTCTGTCTTGCTGCAGCTATTTTTTCTGACAATACTTTATAGCTTCTTTGGGTGATTTTCCTCACTGTCCAGCCGTGATTCCAGTTTTTTTTCTATAGCTCCATTCGATGGATACAAGAAAGGACGTTGCTCCGTCTACAGGTTTAGTTTCGACTGCCCCTATGGTTCCCTTTCTTTCCCATTCCCAACCCACTCAACGTGTCACAAGCGTGTTGTTGAATGGAAAGAATTACCATGTTTGGGGGTTCGTTCCTTTCGTCTTTGCCTCGGTGGAAAACGCAAGACTAGGTGGATTCTTGAAAAGCAGCCTAAGCCAACTACATATTATCCTAAACTTGAAGAGTCTAATATCAACCTTAAGGAGTGGGCTGTAGATAATTGCATTATTTTGGGATGGATGTTCAACTCCATGGAGCCTCACATTCATCACATGTTTATGTATCATGAGACCGTCTTTGGCTTATAGAGAGCCTTGCAACAGATGTATGCCCATGCTCACTGTGATTCTCGAATCTTTGAGTTCTATCAGGATCTCTCTTGGGCCTCTCAGGCTGCTCTAGGACTTTCTGTTGCCGACTATTTTGGATATCTCCAGACCAGATGGGAGGAACTTGCTTTGTATGAGCCTCTTAGTGACTTTCCCAATGATGGCACTGCAAGCCCAAGCGCCTAGATCATCGTCACACTCACCAGTTTTTGATGGGTTTGAAACCTGAGTTTGAGTCTCTTCGAACTCAGATTTTGAACATCTCTCCTCTGCCTCTTTTCTATGAGGCGTTTGCTATTGTGGATGGTGATGAACGGCGATGCCAAATTCGATCTACACCGCAACCTTCTGAGACACCATCACCGCCTCCTGATCAAATGGCCTTTATCGCACCTTCGGGCACCCGCCTTTATTATCGGCATTGCCACCAAACCGGTCACCTCATAGATCGTTATTTTACTCTTCATCCTGAGTTAAGGCAAATAGTTTTCTCAGAACCGGGGCGGTTGCCTTGGTAGCACCCATGGTGGTGGTCGTGGCCAAGTTGCTCCCCGTACAGGAGCCATTGCCTAGATGACTCCCATACTTGCTTCACCAGATTTGAGTCAGCTTTAGTCACAGATTGCCCAACTACAATCGCACTTAGGCCGTGCTCCATCTCCCTCATCTACCGACCCCACAGCTACTACCGCTGCAAGTATTCCTACTGCTCTTCATGGTAAGTCCGGCCCTCCCACTTGGATCTGGATTCTGGAGCCAATAATCATGTGACCGGTGAGCTTTCTGCCTTCACTTCTCCCGTTACACCTATTACTCGGTCTATTTGAATTGGGAATGGGTCCTCTATTCCCATCCGGAGTTAGGGCCATGCTTGCTTGTCCCCAGATATTTTGCTCCCCTCTGTGTATTACATTCCCAATTTTGCTTATAATCTTCTCTCTGTTAGTCGCTTGCAAAGCATCTTCATTGTGCTATTGTGTTCTTACCAGACCGTTGTTTCTTGCAAGACCTAACTTCGAAGAAGATTTTGGGTAGGGGGTATGAGCGTGATGGACTCTATTACTTTGGGGACTCCCCATAGCCCACCATGTCATCATCCAGCTTTCAAGCATCCGTGTCACCAGTTTTGAACTTACACGGCTTAGATTCTTCTGTTTTTTCCCTTCAAACCTTGGATTTGTGGCATGCCCTTTTAGGGCATGTAAAATTTTAATATTTATGTGTCTCTTTCCATCTCTGAATAAAGCATGCAAGAATTTAAAATTTCGCTGTGTGGTATGTGAATTGTCTAAACATACTCGAACCTCTTATATTCCTCACATGCACTGTGCCCCTAGTGCCTTTGACCTTATTCACTCTGATATTTGGGGTTCGTCACATGTCACTGCTCTCTCTCAACACCAATATTATGTAACATTTATTGATGACTAAACCCGTTGTACTTGGGTCTATCTCATGAAGAAAAAATATGAGGTTTTCACCAACTTCACGAATTTCCTCCAAATGAGCAAAACCCAGTACAAAACTCTTGTCCGTAATATCAGGTCTAATAATGGTCGAGATTATATCACCAATGAGTTCCGATCTACCCTTAACCAACGAGGTATCCTTCAACAACTTACCTACGTTACACCCCTGAGTAGAATGGAGTGGCAAAACATAAAAATTGTCACCTCATATCTGTTGTTCGCTGTCTCTTACGTGGTATGGGAATGCCGAAATATTTCGAGCACATGGTTGTCCTTACAGCCACTTATCTCATCAATCGTACTCCCAGTCGAGTCCTTCATGGCAAGGCTCCTCTTCATGTCCTTTAGCCTAATAGTACTCTCTTTCCTCTCATGCCTAGTGTCATTGGATGTACTTGCTTCGTTCAAAACCATAGTCCTACCTATACAAAACTTGATGACAAGGTTGTCAGGTGTGTCTTCCTAGGGTATTCCTCAATGTCTAAGGAATATCAGTGCTATGATCCCGTCATCCGTCACTTTTATCATTCGTTGGATGTTACTTTTTTGGAAACAGTTCCGTTCTTTTCAGGTGCCTCGTTCTTGTCATAAACCATTATGGAGACTCCTGTGCAAGATGGTTCTCTACCTTCATGCCCAATCCCTATCCTTGAGTCCCCTCGTGAGCCCTTGTCGCCTATCACTAACCCCTTGCAGGGATATCCCCGTCTTCTGCGCGCTTCTGATCCTCTACCAGCATCTTCTCCAGATTCAAGTACCTCACCTCCTTCACTCACTGAAATTCCTCCTCCCTGTTATCCCACCCGTGTGCATCACCCCTCCTTCTCGGTTTCTTCTTTCAAATAGTACTGCTCACCTTATTGCCCAATATGTTTCTTACTATGGTCTTTTAGAATCTTATCAATCCTTTCTTGGTCAGGTGGACATGGTCTCAATTCCTCACTCCATTCATGAAGCTCTTCAAAATCCAACGTGGTTGGTTGCCATGCAGGCTGAAATGGAAGCCCTTCAATAAAATAACACTTAGGATCTTGTTGCATCACCTGCTGGTGAGCGAACTGTTGGATGTAAGTGGGTTTTTCGCGTTCAAATATCTGGCAGATGGCACTATCAAAAGGTATAAAGCTCGCTTTGTTGCTAAAAACTTCACTCAAGTTCCAATAAACGATTTTGGTGCCACCTTTGCTCCCATTGCTAAGTTAAACACAGTTCTTCTTCTGGTCTCTCTGTCTGCCTCCTATTCTTGACCTCTTCATCAACTGGATGTCAATAATACTTTCCCCAATGGTGATCTCTCCGAGACTATCTACATGGATCTGCCACCGGGTTTTCAAGCTGAGGGGGAGTATTCTGGGAAAGTATGTCGCCTCTGCAAATCCCTCTATGGCCTTAAGCAGTCCCCCCCCCCCCCCCCCCTCCCAACTTGGTTTCACCGATTTAGTGATGTGATTATGACTATGGGCTTCTTTCAATGTCATTCAAAATCATACCTGCTTTATTCGCCGCCACAACCAGGGTCCGTGCATTATCATCTCTGTTTATGTTGATGACGTTGTCATTACTGGAGATGATGCTCCTGGTATTATACAAGTGATGCATAATCTCGGTTCGCATCTTCCAACATTAAGGATTTAGGTCCTGTTCGGTATTTCCTTGGTATTGAAATTGCTAGTTCTCATCAGGACATATCTTTATCTTAGCAAAAGTATTCTCTTGACCTTCTTCAAGATACGGGTATGCTTGGGTGTAGCCCTACCTCTACTCCTAATAGACCCGAACCTTAAATTATCAGCAGAGTCAAGAAACTTATTACCGGATCCAACAGTTTATCAGCGTCTTGTAGGTCGTCTCATCTATTTAACAAATACAAGACCGGACCTTGCATTTGCCGTAAGCGTTGTGAGTCAGATTATGCACTCTCTGTGCACTGATCATCTAGATGCCGTCTATCACATTATCCGGTATCTTAAGATCTGTCCTAGTCTTGGGCTTTTCTATGTGTCAGGAGTAAAGTCAGGTCTCTCCTGCTTTACGTATGCCGATTATGTAGGATCAAAGAGTGACAAGCACTCAACTTCTGGTCTTTGTACTTTTCAGGATAGTCATCTCATATCCTGGAAAAGTAAGAAGCAAGTTGCCGTCTCATGGTCCTCTACCGAGGCTGAGTATCGTGCCATGGAACAGGGCACTTGTGAGGTCCTGTGGCTTCGTTCCCTTCTGACAGAGTTAGGCTTCCTAGTGACAGACGCATCTATATTGTTCCGTGATAACAAGTCTGCTACTATGTTGGCTTCTGACTTGGTCCTTCATGAGAGAACAAAGCACGTAGAGGTTGATATCCATTTCATCTAGGAGAAAGTTTGTTCAAGGATTATCACTCCTAACTTTGTTTCCTTTTCTGATCAAATGACTCATATGTTCAACAAGTCTATTGTTCCATCATAACTACAGTCATCTCTTATCAAGCTGGTGCTCGTTGACATCTTCGCCTTAGCTTGAGAGGGAGTGTTGAAATTAGGATTCACTTTCCTAAGTTAGTATTTGGTCATGTGGACCTATTCTTGATTACTTTCCTAAGTATTTGGTAATGTGGACCTATTCTTTAGGCATAATTATATTTCTTTCTTTATTAGTAGATTTTGGCTATTATTTTGTTTCTATGCTTAGCTTTAATCCTAGGCTATATATTTTGGGCATGGAGCTCATTCAGTATATACAATTTTAACCTAAAATCATTGTCTTCTAGGATCATAGATTAACAAAGTATACTGCCTTTTACACCTCAACAGCTTTAGCCCAGGGGATATAATTTTTTCCATTTAACTGAGTTATCGTAGAGGAAGAAAAAGAAAATTTTCCAAACAAATCATTGTACTATAGGTAGGAGGACAAACAACCAACAATTAACTAATAAACAATTAGCAACCAATCACCATACAATACAGGCAACGAATAACCCCACTGAGCAACAATAAGAGCTCACTAGCCCACTATAGCATGAGAAAACCCAACCTTGAATATGAAAGCAGACCAAAGGTCCAACAGTGAAAAGGGACATCCATTACCGGTAGTTGACTATGTTGCATTTGAATAGAGGGATTGAACCAAAAATCAAACACAATGGATCGAAGGTACCGATCAAATCACGAACTAGTATATTGAAGGAAGGCTTGCAACGTCAACAGGGCGCGATCTAAGTAGTTGAAGAGTCATCAAAGTAGTGGCAAATCGAATACTAATCGCGCAGGTCGAAGATTGATTGAACATATCGAAGACTGATCAAGCAGGGACTCGATTGAGTATTTGAGTAGATTGAAGGCTGGTCGAAGATATCAAAATAGGGACTGATCTCGCAGGACTTGATCAAATAGGTGCTAATCTCGTAGGGGCAATGGGCGGGGCGCGACAAGGATCGATGGATGGCGGCGGTGGCAACAAGATCGATTGTGGATAACCGCTCTGAAAGCATGTCAATAGAGGTAAGAGATAAAAGTGTTTAGGGTTTCTTAATTAACTCTTTAACACACATATGATTTATATATAATAAGAGTGTACAATTTACAAATACTATTATACCCCCACCCACTAATTTTAACTCACTAAATACTAAAACATTACTAAAAATTTTAATTATACAAAGTCGATCTGCAAGAGGTTTAATGGAACTAGAACAGCAGCCGCAGCTACTAAACAACAACCCTAACAAGCACTATTGTGATTCCTGAAACCATATCGCGTCCTAGTAGTCAATCTGCTCTCTTGAGTGCCTCTATTATCCACAAAAGACCAACTATGAATCCCCATCAAGTTCTGGTACAATACAAATGGAAATGTGAGGAGAACACCAAGTTACAAAAGATCTCGCATGTTCTTTTCTGCAATCGAGAAGTTTAAAAGGCGTTCTATGATATTGCTATGCATTAGCACGTCGGATTGACTTCTGTACATAAATTTTTTGATCAATTTTTTCCATATGTATGCAGTTATCTATCTTTGCATGTTCCTGAATTTGACAATTTCATTCTCTTTATTTAGCCACATAAGACCATTATGGTCCTGGACATTGTGATCATTTTACCACTCACATCATACTGAGTACTTTCTCCAAAGTCCAAAGATATAGCTTTTGTGTCTAGAAAACTTCAATAACCTAACTCTTAGGCTCCAACTAAGGCCTCTGTTAGAATATGTTTGTATTAGTAGTTTAAGTTTGTCCCACATCGCCTATCTTAGTCGTGTAATATGGAACTCATTAATATAAATAATATTGTCTTGTGTTAGGGTTAGTTAACACCCTATACACTTTCTCTCATTCCTGATAACATGGTATCAGAGCCATGGATTGTATTCCACCCTAACCCTAGAAACCAAATAAACCCTAAACCCTAAACCCTAGATAAACCCTAAACCCTAAACCCTTCCGGCCGCAGCCTAAACCCTATACCTAAACCTACCAGCCGCAGCCCTGGCGCCTGCAGCTCCGTCTTCCGCCAGGGTCAGCCTCGCCTAGTTTGGTCTCTGGTCTCTGGTCTCTGGTCTCAGTTTGGCCGCTGGACCCTCAGCCGCCTGGTCTCTGTTCTAGCCCCCTGGTTTTGTTCCAGCCGCGCCATCACCCCTCAACCAAGCTGCCGCCAACCAAGCAGCCGCAGCCCAACCCTACCAGCCCTTTGCTTCCGCCATCAACCCTCTGATCCAGTCACGCCACCTCTGATCAGCCACCATCAATCGCCTGGTAAGTCGCCACCATCAGCCGCCTGGTAAGTCGCCACCATCAGCCGCACGAGGCTCTGGTTTCTGGTTTCTGGTTTCTGGTTTCTGTCTGGTCGCCTTCGATCTCTGTTTGTTCGCCTGCTAATGTTGATGTTTGCCTCTGTTTTTGACCTCGTGTTGATGCTTCCGCTATTGATTGATACTCCCCCAGTGCTCGTTGTTGTGTCTGGTATGGTTGGTATGTTCTATTAGTAGCGTTTTTGGGTTGTTTGATGTGACCAGATACATACTTCCAGTGGTTCCATTTAGTAGTGGTTGTTGCTTAGTTGGATATTGTAATTATTGGGTTGATTTGTCGAGACAGTTGGTTATCTTTGCATTATTGGTGGTTATTTTGTGGTGATCGGAGATTATGTCTGAAGCACAGTCTGCGTCTGGTTCTACTTCTGGTTATATGTCTATTGGTAGTACTACTAGCTCTTCTCGACGTCGTGAGAAGGATTCCATTACTTCCATTCTTTTGAATGGCAACAATTATGCTCTTTGGTCTCGTGCTGTTAAAGTTTATTATATGGGTGAGCGAAAATTTCGATATTTGACAGACAGTCCTCCAAACAAAACTGATAAGGCTTATAGTGACTGGGAAGCTGAGGATTGTCGTATTCGAGTTGAGTTGTGGAATAGTATGGAACCTCAGATTAGTGGCCCTCTGTTTTATCTTGATAGTGCCAAGGACGTGTGGGATCGCATTGCCAGGATGTATTCAGGGGTTAATAATCTTCGTCGTACATATGATCTCCATCATCAGTTCTTTTCTCTGTCATTGGGTACTGGATCATTGGAGGACTACTATGCCAGATTTCGTGGTATTTGTGAGGAACTCAAGATTTATGAGCCTATCTCTAGTGATCCTCAGGTTATGGCGCGTCAGCGTGAGCGCTTGGAGGTTGCTCGATTTCTATTATGGGTTACCATCATTTTATGATCCAGTTCGGTCTCAGATATTGGGCGAACGGGAGTTGTCATCTCTCGATGAGGTGTTTAGTCGTCTTCGCCAGGCTTCTATCTCAGATACTACCTCTGTTTCTCAGCCATCATCTGATCGTTCTGCTCTAGTTGTTTCTAGTGGTTTTGGCCGTGGTCGCGGCCGTGATTCTGGGTTTAGCAGTCGTGGTCGTGGTTCGAGTGGTTTTGGCGGACGCGGTTCGGATTTGGGTAATGGTTATGGCGGTCGTGGTGATTCTGGTCGTAATTCTAGTCATGGCCGCCGTCAGGGGGAGGTAGTTCTGGTGGTCATGGTGGTTCTGGTCGTGGCCGTGGTACCCGATTTTGTACTCACTGCAAGGGTACGAGTCATACGGTGGATTATTGTTATGAGCTTCATGGTTTTCCTCAGGCTCATCAGGTTGCTCATTCTAAGGATACTGGACAGTTTACTCATTCTTCTACCGACAATAGTGTGACTATCTCAGCAGAGGAGTACCAGCATCTTATGTCGACTCCATCTTCTGCTGCGACAGCTTCTCCTTCCATAGCTACGTTCACTCAGACAGGTCCCTCTGTTGCTTGTGTTGCATCCTCTTTTTCTTCTCCTTGGGTTATCGATTCTGGTGGTACTAATCATATGACTGGTACTTCTAAATTCTTTTCTACTTGTCAATCTCTGGATAAAACCTTTCATGTCACCTTAGCAGATGGCTCCACTACTAAAGTTACTGGTTTCGGTTCAGTTCCTGTCTCTCCATCATTTATTTTAAATTCTGTATTGCATGTTCCTCGTTTACCCTTTAATCTTGTGTCCATTAGCCAACTTACAAAATCCTTAAATTGTTCCGTCACATTCCTTCCTCATGATTGTGTATTTCAGGATCTCAAGACGGGGAGGAAGATTGGTGGCAGTGTTGAGCGTGGTGGTTTGTATTATCTCACCGACCCCATTTCTACCCAGCCCATTGCTCTTCAGTCATCAGACTCCGCATATCAACAACATTGTCGACTTGGTCATCCATCCCTTCCGAATTTGAAGTGTCTAGTGCCTTCATGTGGTTTTCTTAAGGAGTTAGCTTGTGAAATCTGTGAGTTTAGTAAACATCATAGAGTGTCTTTTTATCCTAGGGTTGAAAGTCGTGTGTCGAGTCCTTTTCAGTTAGTGCATTCAGATATTTGGGGGCCCATGTCGGTGCCCAATGTTTTTGGTTTTCAGTACTACGTTATTTTTGTAGATGATTTCTCTCGTATTATATACCTTTATCTTATGAAAGAGAGATCTGAGTTGCAGACTGTTTTTAAGTCATTTTACATGGAAATAAAGACTCAGTTTAATACTTGCATTCGTATGTTTTGTTCTGATAATGCGCGCGAATTTTTTCATAGTACTCTATCTCAATTTTTTGATGATCATGGGATTCTTCACCAGTCATCTTGTGCTCGCACTCCACAGCAAAATGGAGTCGCCGAACGCAAGATTCAACATTTATCAGAAGTAATGCGTGCTTTGTTATTTCAAAAGACGGTTCCTAAGTCGTATTGGAGTGACGCAGTTCTTACAGCATGCTATTTGATCAATCGTATGCCCTCCACCGTCCTTGGAGGTCAAATACCCCATACGGTCCTGTTTCCCGACCGTCCTCTCCACTCATTACCTCCTCGGGTTTTTGGGTGCACTTGCTATGTTCATGCTCTTGATCCCGGCCGGAGCAAACTGGACCCACGGTCCATTAAGTGCATTTTTCTTGGGTACTCTCAGACTCAAAAAGGGTATAAATGTTTTTCTCCGTCTTTGCGTCGTCATTTTGTATGTGCTGATGTCACATTTAATGAGTCACTTCCTTTTTATTCTGAGCATAACACTCCCACTGTGTCTCCTGCATTTGAGTCTGTGCTACCTATAGCTGTCCCATTTGCTTCTGTCTCTCCACCAACCCCTTTGCAGGTATATGTGCGTCGCCCTAAACCTCCCTCAGTGCCATCCCAGCCAGCATCATCTCAGCCAGAGTTACCTCCATCAGCGCTACCTCAGCCAGCAGACCCACCTTCGCCCGCCACTCTGCCTTCTCCTCCGTTACGAGATCCGGATCTTCTTGATGACCGTCCTCTTGCCCACCGTAAAGGTATTCGGTCTTGTACTCTTCATCCTATTGCTCAGTTTGTTTCTTATAATCATTTATCACCGTCTCTTCGTGCTTTTACCACTTCGGTCTCTTCTGTTTTCGTTCCTACCACTATTCAGGAGACCTTGTCTGTGTCTGAGTGGCGGCAAGCCATGGAGGATGAGATGTCTGCTCTTCATCATAATGGCACTTGGGAGTTGGTTCCTCCTCCTGCTAGTAAGACTACTGTTGGCTGTCGTTGGGTATTCACTGTCAAGTATCTTCCTCATGGCACTGTTGAGCGCTACAAAGCTCGTCTTGTTGCCAAAGGGTACACCCAAACTTATGGTGTTGATTATTCCGAGACGTTCTCTCCTGTTGCCAAACTTGGTTCTGTTCGGATTCTTATCTCTCTTGCTGCGAATCTGGGTTGGCCATTGTTCCAGTTGGATGTCAAAAATGCATTTCTTCATGGGGATCTTCAGGAGGAGGTTTATATGGAGCAACCACCTGGGTTCGTTGCTCAGGGGGAGCGTACTCAAGTATGTCGACTCCGCAAAGCTCTGTATGGCCTCAAGCAGTCCCCTAGGGCCTGGTTTGGCAAGTTCAGTGATGTTGTTTTGACATTTGGCATGCATCGTAGTCAAACTGACCATTCTGTGTTTTCTCTAACTTCTGCTCGAGGGAAAGTATTATTGATTGTATATGTGGATGATATTATCATTACTGGTGATGACCAGCAAGGTATTGGTCAGCTAAAAACCTTCTTACATCAGCAATTTCATACTAAGGATTTGGGAAAACTTCGGTATTTCTTAGGTATCGAAGTGGCCCGATCCAAAGAAGGTATTAGCTTATCACAGAGGAAATATGTGCTGGATATTCTTGAAGATACAGGTTTGTTGGGAGCAAAGCCTGTTGAGATCCCTATGGATCCCAATGTCAAACTTTGTGTGGATTAGGGGGAGCTACTTCATAATCCTGATCAGTATCGTCGGTTAGTTGGTAAGTTAAATTATCTCACCATTACACATCCGGATATCTCATTTGCAGTCAGTTTGGTGAGTCAGTTTATGTCCACCCCTCGTCATCCACATTGGGAGGCTGTCCTCAGAATTGTGAAGTATCTTAAGTTACATCCAGGACGTGGTCTGTTATATCGAGCCAGTGGACACTTACGTGTTGAGGCGTTCACTGATTCTGATTGGGCAGGAGGACCATCTAATAGGAGATCTACTACTAGATATTGTGTCTTTCTTGGTGGAAATCTTGTGAATTGGAAGAGTAAAAAGCAGACAGTGGTTGCCCGGTCTAGTGCAGAAGCAGAGTATAGAGCAATGGCGCACACCACATGTGAGGTTGTATGGGTGCGGTCGTTTCTTGAAGAGATTGGGTTCAGTGTTCAGTTGCCCATGCAATTGTATTGTGATAATCAAACAGCTATTCACATTGCTTCCAATCCGGTTTTTCATGAGAGAACTAAACATATTGAGGTTGATTGTCATCTAGTGCGTGAGAAGTTGACTGGTGGTGTGATAGCTACTCCATATGTGTCTACTGGTGCCCAGTTAGCTGACATGTTCACCAAATCATTGTTCAAGCCGCGGTTAGAGTTGTTGTGTAACAAGCTGGGACTCTTTGATATTTATTCTCCAGCTTGAGGGGGAATGTTAGAATATGTTTGTATTAGTAGTTTAAGTTTGTCCCACATCGCCTATCTTAGTCGTGTAATATGGAACTCATTAATATAAATAATATTGTCTTGTGTTAGGGTTAGTTAACACCCTATACACTTTCTCTCATTCCTGATAACAGCCTCAATACAATACAAGGGCAGAACAATGAAGAATGCATTGAGCAAAATAACTATACCAAAAGAATGTCACCTTTCAGTAGCTTCGTGCAATTATAGCAAAGTGTGAGAAGCAAAATTACATAAGGAAAAGCTCAAAAAAGCCATTTACAGATCTAGCACGTAGAACATTCTGCACATTAATAGCCTAACATTGCCAAACGGCATATAAGGCATGAACATTCCAAATCCTTTTTATAGTTCCAAGCACCAAGCTGCGTGCAAGGATATCATACTGAATGCAGACCTAGCATATCAATACGACAGGCATATGATTGAGAGTCACTACCAAAGAGGAAATCTTGATGTTGGATTGTTTGATCTTTGATAATTTACTAACAACAATTATTTGACAGGCAGTTTCGAGTATCTCTGTTTATTTTAAGCAAACTAAACCATTATATAACTATGAAAAAGATTTGATTTTTGGTCAAGCTGGTAAATTTGTAAGTTCAACCAACCCTCAAAAGTTGTAGTGAAAGATCTCTATACGAGTCTAACAGCAAACTATCAAACAACTATACGTTCTATGCAATTCAATTCTTCAACCTATTGATACATTAAGTATTTGAAGTGTATATCTAACAATAAAATAAAGCAAGGCATAGATATTTCGAAAACAAAAAAACATCTTAACAGAAATATTACTTCATCAGTCAGAGTTTGGTCATCTATATTAAATTTTGAACAAAACCACCACTTGCACAGAGAGAGAGAGAGATACTTACTCTCTAAAGCTGACTTTGAAAGCAAGGACAGAACCCGTTATGGACTTGTGAAAATCTCGACCCTTCTTCCGAACCCTTTCCTCAACCTATCACACGTTAAACAAGCATGTCGTAGACTTTCCACACAACACAATACATAGATGAGTGTGCTAAGCTTCAAGTGGAAGAAGGCAACTAGCTTCACAGAGCTTCAACTTGTCAATAAAGTTGCTTCACAATTTATGGCTAGCTCTTGTAATGCTCAAATAACATAGAGTTCAATCCCACCACAATTTAAGCATGCGGCATTCAACCATATTAGCATAAGGCGAGGCAATCTGACCCACAACCTATTGATCGCATTGCATAAACAAAGAGGAACAGATCCAAAAGTTATTGTAAATTCTAAGCATCCAGCGTAAACATACTTGCATTAGTTATTCATGAAGCTTTGGCTTTCCAATCCAAAATTCATGTTCCAGTAAAAAATAATAGAAGAATGGGAAATTATATATAGAAAGAGCAAAGGCTTCAGCGATAGCTGTTATAGAATTTCTCTGGCTAGTACTCTCTACACAGTTTGGGGTGAAAGGAACTCAAGGATTTTTTAGAAGAAAAGGATGGATGCAGACCTCTTAGTTCAGCAGCTGGTGGAGCAGATCAGAGCCAAGTTGGTCTCTTGGAGGAAAGTCAAAGGGATCATGCAAAATAAGAAGCTATGTGATGCTTGGAGACTCCCCCCAAAGTGTTTCAAAACTAAACATTTCCTTGTGAGATGTTTTTCCTTGTTTCGTCCTGGCTGGTTTTTTGGGTACCTAGTTATTGCCTTAGCCCTTTGTTTGTTTTGCTCTGATGTTCTTTGATGTGCAAAAGGGATAGTTAGGTAGTTGTGCTCCGTGTGAGCTGTGTGTTGAGGCCAATATATGATCTTGTTTGTACTTTGTTATGTTGGGCCTTTAAATCAATGACTCATCTACACAGAGGAAGAAAAACCTTGAAATCTCCATTTTGTTGGGTTCATTTTAGGGCTTTTCCATCTCTTCACCAAATTAAAAAATGAGGGCAAAGTGCACAAGATGAGGTACAATTCACCAAAATCATATCAAATTGTCGAAAAACTTTTTTTTTTTTTTTTGTCAAATAACAAAAGAGAAGTTTTTTACCAAATTTGCTGAGAGAAGCTTTTGGGGATAAGCATCGAACCTTTTACAAAATTTGATAGAAGGCACAACTCAGAAGGAAAGAGCCTTCAATTTTTCAATAAAAAATGGTTAAAATGGGACAAGTTGGAAAGTTTTTGGAAGACCTGATGAACAGCCACTGGAGTTGTTCACATCAAATATAGCTTTTGACCAAATTTGTACTCAAATTCAATGAAAAATAGATATTAGAGATGTCCTTAGAACAAAAGCATGCTCTAGGATATTTAAAGAAAGAAATAGGCTCAAAGTAGGGACGATAAGAAACGAGGCAAGGTAGTGAACAAACTCTTACCCTTTTCCTCATGAGCTCAGGGTTCCCAATGCTATCACCAAGAACAAGACGGAGCTCCTCATCATTTTTGCAGGCATCTTCTAGCACTCTGCAGAAACAAGAAATGAAAAATACAAAAATCCTTGTAGTATAGAAAGAAATAGTAAGTTCATAAATCAAATATAAGTGAGAAAAATAGAGCAGGGAATTTACTTGGCCCAAGAAGGATAGTTGTGCAGACGATCATATTCACGTTTCCTCTTCTCCTCCTGGATCTTAAGCAGTCTCCGGCGTCTTGCAGTTGTCCCTGATGCTTTGGCAGACTTTCCAAAATTATTGGTGTCTTCCCAAAAGTTATCATCGGTAACACCAGAGCTTGCAGATGTTGCTGCTGCAGAAACAGGAATCTTTTGTACACACATCATATTGATAACCGTGCTCTTGCTGGACAAACTCATTTTGGTACTGGAGGGAGACGCTAGAAGCTGTGTTGCTGATAGAAAAGGAGGAGAAGAGGCAAATGGCTTCCATGGCATTGAGAAGGTATGAAAACGACAAAAACAGGGTAGAGTGTTTACATGGTGGTACATCACCTTCTTCTATTAAAACCGCTCTGCAATATCTGTATCCATGTACAACACATATAAGGCTACTCAAAATCCAAATCATCTAATTAATTCTTCTTTTATGATTCTTGAATCATGGCTGATAAGTGAAAATTAGAACTTTGCATACCTCTAAAAATTACATGAACAGAATGAGTGTTCTAAAAAGATATCGTTCTAGTGGAGTCATTAGAGAATGATTCCCTTCTCAATAAAAATCATCCCACCTATTTGGTGAGAAAGATAATGAAAAACTAAAAATCCACCATCTCTATCATTTCTCACAACTTCGCCCCCGTTTTAATTCATCCAAACAAGTGAAAAGATTCTCATTTCTTTTCTTTTCCGTTAATTTCTTACCATAAAAAATGGGCTGTAAATGAGTATGATACTCGAACTACCTCAATACTTTTTTCAACGGACATTCTAAGTGCCCGAAATTGCCTGAATAAACCAAACCGCTGAGGCTCCAGTTCGAATCTCAACGGCCCATTTAGTGTTTAATTCCGTTCCTCACGCCACCTTGAGATTGCTACCTAGTACTTGAGCCCCGGTAATGTACATCGGCAAGACCGGCTCTGAGCAGAAGCCTTAGAAGCCACTGCAGAACCAGCGCAAGAGAGAGAGAGAGAGAGAGAGAGTACCTGTTCTTATCGTCGCCGGAGCCGCTGAGCTTTGTTCTGTTTTGGATTAAGATTTTGGAGTGGCTATGATTCTAATAGATTGCTATTTAAGGACATGAACTTTAGGCCAAAGCCGCCAAACGGACGCTAATCAGAGGTTTCATTTATTTTTTAATGTTTATTACTTTTACCTCAAATTTTTATTGATTATTGCTTATTCTAGAAAAGTATTTAAAAGGGGAAACAAAAATATTATCAAAAACTCAGATGCACTTTTTAAGATTATTTTTATTTTCTCTAAATATTGTGAAAGTTTAAATTTAATTTTTTGACTTTTTTAATTTCTTTCTATGATGATTTAATAATACACAAAACAAATAACATTAAAAAATTAAATAAGAACAAAAACTTATTCAAAAGAAAAATTAAGTTAATCCTAATTTTAATATCACAATTCTATTCTATAACTAACGTCAAAAAATATCACTGACCAAAGATCGTATCACATGTAGTAGAACAAGATATTTTGAACGTGTAACACTCAATTTTCAAAAACATTAATAAAAAAATAAAGTAACCAATTTTCAAAACATTCCATTCATAATAAAATAATAGTACGTGTAACGCTCTAAATTTCAGACACGTTAATAAAAAGATAAAGTAGATACAATCTTGAATTTTTTGTTTCAAAATATAGAGTTTAATATAATTAATTATTTCTTAACAAAATACATAAGTTTAGAAGTAAGGTTGTAGTAAAAAAGTACATCAAAAAGATTTGTAAAGAAAGTCAGTGCACGTCTAAAACTACTAAGTGATCCAAGGCTCGACAACATCTTCTTCTAGGAGAGTGTCCTCCTGGATCTAGTAATCGGGTTTCGCTCCGTCTTTGTCCATACATGGCATGAAACGTCAAGAGCAAAAAAAATATGCATCATGAATTTTGACACTAATAAGAAATCCTACCCTTTAAATTTCATTTTTAATATTTGGAACATTATGATGTATAATTATCAATGAACAGTATATCTAAAAGCGGTAATACATAAATGCAGAATAAAGTATCAAAACGTCAAGTTTATGTTCTATCGATGATATCTCAATATCCCAAGTATTGTCAGAGTACTCAAAGCAACCCATACTCTCAACTACATGACTACGTCATATATTTTCCATTACTATCCCCAATTATGATCACGTCATATCTCAAAATCTCGATACAATATTTCTCATTTGATAACAATCATGACTTCTTTGCTAAACGTGTTTCCCGACCACGATGCTCCCTAACCACCGTGTTCCCGTTTGTCATGTTCCCAATCATTATGTTCAGTCTAAACCTTATATGCTCCATTTTCATGCCATAACCAAAGATACACCTAAACCACTTAACGACCCCTAAACTGAATCGAAAAGGCATGGTAAGTCTAGATATAACAAGGCGTGAGCATAACTTGAATGAATGCATGACACATCTAAATGCACAACTTGGGTAATACATCACTTGAGTACATCACACATTTGGTTCAATCAAAGTTTTGGCTCAAGTCATATCACATCTCAAATAACCAGAGATATTCTCACTAAGAATATAATCACACGAATATCCAACATTTCAAGTTTTCTACAGTTTTCCTAAGTCAGGCCTCCAAGAGACCCCTAGATCTCAATTATCATTCACGTTCTAGGCTCACAATCTATTTACATACATCCAACTAGTCATGCTTTCACGGTGATCATGCAATTGTTTTTCACTGCATAAGCATACATCATTGTAACAAAACAAGATGGCAAGATATGTTCTTAGATGGCATACTAGCATGGTAAGATGGCATGATGTCATGTAATGT
Source organism: Arctostaphylos glauca (assembly GCA_019985065.2). Taxonomy (NCBI): domain Eukaryota; kingdom Viridiplantae; phylum Streptophyta; class Magnoliopsida; order Ericales; family Ericaceae; genus Arctostaphylos; species Arctostaphylos glauca. Next base: position 6,042,488 of record JAHSPW020000015.1, read on the forward strand.
AATTAGTTCAAATGTGAGAAATCTGTATTGAACTTAATTACTAATTTTATTTACTTAGTCTCTAATTATTAATTCGGACTTTATTTAGTCCAATTACTAACATCTGTCTAAGATTCGGTACGAACCATCAAGAGGGGGGCTTAACTATAATTTTAATTCATTAAGAGTGGACTTAAGTACAATTTCAGTCACTAAAAACAAAAACAAAAAAGACTACACTTAACTGAGGAGTAAAATAGTTACTTAAGTGCCATTTTGAAAAGTACTACGCTCCAAGGCACAATAAGCACCCTCGTTCATGTAAATATGATGGTGATTTCACACTATTTATATATATTTCGCACCATTTATATATAATGAGCTCAAAAATTTGAGGTGCCTAATATTTTGAAAGCAACATTTTTCTATTTTGAAAAAAACACTCTTTATTTTTTATGATGTCGAAAAATGGTAGACCTGTTGGTTGGCTCCTGCACACAAGTCTGGTGACCGGGGGTGATTGGCCGATCATGGACCTACCGACGATTAACTTAGAACGGTCTCTTGGAGTTGAAAGTGGTAAGGAAATCTTGGAATAATGAGTGTGTACCTTTTTCCATCCCCGTCTCTAGATTTTAATACCTTCACGGGAGAGGAGGAAGTGGGAGTGAATCCTCGCCATAATTCCTGCCATGATTCTTGGGCTTGCGTGATCTCAGTTGATTCCCCTAGCATCATCCTGGGGATACCAGGAGATCTGGTGAGCCATTGGATTATGTGAACTCACGGGGGAATGCTTGTGGTGCATCTGAAATGCCAAATTGGGAGAAGCCTTCGTTGGCCGAGCAAGTAGTGTGCTGGCTGATCGGCCTTGGCCTGGTCGGTTAGTCTGGTCGATCATTCTGGTCAGTTCCTGTGGGGTCCATAATTGGACTCTTCAGTTGTCTCACATTCCCAAGTTGTAGACCATATTGTAACGCATGGGATGATTCCTTGTACTCAACAGCCAATCCTTTCATTAAATGGTAGCCCATTTTATCCCTCTTGGAATGTTCCCGAGATTCGCGCCCTATAAATAGCAGTTATTCGCACGTTGTTTCTCTATATATTCCAAGAGGTTTCCAACGTTTAACTCTTCTCCTACTGCCTTTAGCATTTCTTCTGTTCTTGCATACCGGAGCCCTAGACTTCCCTCTACTCTTTCATACTAGAGCCCGATATTTCTCCCATTTTTGAGGGGACTTTTCCTCCGACCTTCTCTACCTCACGCCTATATTCGTATTTTTGTCGCTCTCTCGAGACGTTTAGTGACCCCCCTCCCCTTAGTTGTTGGACAGCAGTCAGTTGCTAGGCGCCTCTCGTTCCTTGTTTGTCCTTGCCTTATTTGTGTGACTTGACAGGATCGCTCTATGGCCATCGAGTTATCGTCTACTGATTCCCATGATTCCCACTCAGATTCTTCTGTTGGATCAGATTTCAGCCCTTTTAACCCTTGGGGAGGAGAAGTTCTAAACGTTACTCCTCTAGCCATGGTTTGGCCCACTAACACCCCTATGGCCCTGTCCTATTCAACCATGACCCTTGAATCAGTCCTAATTGAATAGGATTTGGACAACATCTGAGCCTGCCATGCTATGTCTAAGTCTCTGCATCTCCACCTTCCTCATGTTGTCCAGAGGGCCTGCTCACTCTTAGAGGGCAAGATCTATCTGCATGAGAGCAACCTCCTGTGCAGATTGAGGTTCCCTATGCATCGGTTCGTACATGAGTTGTTCCATCATCTCAACTTGGCTCCAAGTCAACTGATGCCTAACGAGTGAAGGCAATTGACCTTCATGATCATCTTGTGTCACCGAGAGAGCGAGGGGAGGTGTGCTCTGTTCTTAACCGAGTTCCTCTCGTGCAACTTCCCCAAGGAGGCTAAGTCTGAGCCAGGTTGGTGGTTCTTCCAATCACGTGTTGGCTTCAACCTGATTGGTAACATTCCTTCGTCTAACAAAGGGTGGAAGGACAAGCTTTTCTTCTTAGGCGACAATAACTGGGAGTTCGGCCTTACCAAGATTTTACCCAAGCATCTGCCTAGGGTACCACATTAGTGGGGGAACCCACCTTAGTTTGCTTCTTCCACTGTCCACTACATTTCTGAGAGTGTCACAGCTTTCATTGAATTGTTGAGGAAGAATGCCCCTTTCCTTTGCAACACCCTCATGACTCCGATGATCCTTCAGGCATCCCGCCTTAGCCCTAACACTAAAGGCATATGACTGCTTTGTTTCCAGCTCTAAATGTTATTTACATTGTCTTTTTCCCTTACTCCATTTCTGTCTTGCAATTGACTCATCAAGAGAAGAAGGCCCCGAAAAGGCCTAGGGTGAACCCCCAAATCATCAAAAAGCACAAGTTCGAGAAACCCTTGGCTAAGAAATCGAAGGTAATCATTCATGAAGTAGGGGATGACACTAACATGGATGACCAGGAGCTCCTCGGGGCAACCAACCTGCTTTCTTCAATAGGTGATGGATTCGCTCTTTTGCTTGACCCACCAGCCAGGGATCTCACTGACCCCCATGCTGCTCTTCCTACTGAGCCGCTTTGCCCCTCTACTGGTGAAAGGGGATAATCTCTATCAAGTGTTGAGGGGGTGAGTTCTCAAGTTGAAAGCCTTCCTATTGCTACCTCGTCTCCTACAAGGGCCACCAAGAAGGCAAGTTCCATACTCCTGTTGAGGGATCTTTTCCTCTTGCCGACACTCAGTGAATTGCCACATGGCTGACCATTCTATCATATCCCTTTCAATTAGCTAACCCCATCGCTGAACGTAGCATACTCCTTAACCCTAAGTCATGCCGGGAATGTGTTAACGCACGCATAGGTGATGAGATGCCCTTGCTAAATAAAGTGCTAACCACCATGTTGACTCAAAATTTCATCATGTCGCTGAGTCGAGTATGTTCTACACTCTGATTTTCTTATTGTTTCTCAAACTGCTTTTCGCTGATCCTCGTTTTCCTTGGCTGATTATTGCAGACTTATGCTGAAGGTGTAACCTATCGCTGCATGTCGTGGATTCCAAGGATGTCAGTCTGACTAGATCTGCTTGAGATGAGGCTCTAGCAAAGCTGGCAGAAGTTGAGGAAGAAAGGGAGAGGCTCAAAGTCTCCTTGTCTAGTGTCACCGACTAGCCATGCCAGTTCTCAAAGGAGAGGGAGGCTGCTCAGCTGGCAGCAAGGGATGCCAAATTGGAGTTGAACGTTGCTTGAGAGACTAGGGCTGCCCACATCGGAAACCCTATCATAGAGTTTACGGGCTGTTCTAACCGTCGGGCCACCTCTTTACCCAATTATTTCATGATCTTTCACCAGAGGAATCACAAAAACTCCAAGTAGAATACTTGGTATCCATGCATGCTTATATGTATCCTTAATAATCAATTCCAGACTTAAACAGTAACTCCAAGTGGACCGAAAAGTAAGAAACATGTCCAATATTAAAAAGTGAACAATCTATTTTTCAATAGGTTGTGCGAGCAGCCAAGAGCTCTCTCAAGAAGCCAAACCCAGTCTATTGTCAAAAACTCCAAAACAAAACACCAGAAATTTAAAGAAGTCGCTTGAGCGGCCTAGGTAATTTTTCAGGTTATGTTTTGTCGAATAGACCTCATTTTTTATCTTCGTTTCTGCAATCTAGCTATCCAATACAGTCGAAAATACCACAAATTATACATGACTCGATCACACAAAAAAAACAACAACATATGTATCATTGGAATAAATACGATCTATGCAACATCTCAATGTAAATTAACATGAAAACCTACCTCAAATGATAAAAACGCAAAAAATGATAAAGTGCTTGAAAGACGCACGCACTCTCTATGTATACAACTATTCACAGACTCTATGCGAAGCTTTTGATGCTCTCTACGACTTCCTAATTGATTTCGTCACCCTTATCTTCTGTCTACTAACTCATTCTTCCTCGTTAATCGAAACTAGAGTTTAGGGAGTTTTAGAAAAAACTGTCAATATTTTATAAAAACTGAGATTAGGGTTTCCTAGTCCTTTTATAATAAAAATTAATTACTTACATTAACCTCTCTTAAGTTACTAGCACCCCTGCATCGAGCCCAACATTCTAAACCATTACAACCAAGCCACGATTAAACTTTTAAACTTGAAATCACGAAGTTCTAAAATAGACCAAAAGTAACAAAAAAAAGATATCAAACCTCGAGTCCTTATACAAGAGAACATGTCATATCTCGTCCTACATCGAAAGTTTACATGGGTGATCCTGGGTATATAAGGAACCATGTAAACTACTACTAACAACTTGAGGTTAAGCATTTTGGGCCACGTGGTTGGGCTTCGACAAGTTGCTGGGTTAGTGATTTACATGGGGCGTTACAAATAGTATCAGAGCAACCCGTGTACACAATCGAGTGTGGAGCTGAGATTTTGTTTGGTCACTAGGGAACAGATCGGGGTTAGGCCGTGGTGACTCTAGTGTGAATCCCTTGCGAGGGCGCAAAGTCTTAAAGGCGAGGAGATTGTGATGTGCCGTCCCACATCGAAAGTCTACATGGGTGATTCTGAGTATATAAGGAACCATGTAAATTACTACTAACAACTTGGGCTTAAACATTTTGGGCCACGTAGTTGGGCTTCAACAAGTTGTTGGGTTAGTGGTTTACATGGGGCGTTACAGAACAACACTAAAATTATATATCTCTCCCAGTCAATGAGGCAAAGCCTACGACAGTTAGAGACAAGGGGTTAAGGAGCGGCCCTATAGGCCTAGGGGGTCAAAGATGTCCTAAGCATACAGACAAGACCCATGCTCGAAAAAGATAGGGGTATAAGAAAAAATGCAACATCATCAAGCAAGCAAATGTCCAAAATAGATGACTACAACGTCTACAAATTCATTGAAGAACTCAAGTTCACTAAGACAGAAACATCATGGAACAGATGACCACAAATTCATTTAAAAACACCTAGGAGTTACAAGGTCGACCAACCAATAAAAAAAGGGAGAAGAAAAACGAAAACAAAGACTAGACAGAAAGACAAATCCTAAACTGCTCCTCATCAAAACCTGAGTCGTCCTTCGGCCTATAGCCAGAGAGCTCGAGCTCAGAAAAGTCTCTAGTTAGCTTCCTCTTCAGGCACTTAAAGCCAGAGTCGAAAAGTGCGGCAAGAGTGGCCTGGTACTCCTTAAAAGATTCAATAGTAGCACTCGGAGCCACCTCCAACTGGGCGGTGGCCTAATCCAAATGGTCACCCAGGTCTTGCGCCTTCACTTCAATAACAGCTCGACCCTCTCGCTCAAGCTCCAAGTTTGACCGAAGAGACTCCATTTTCACATTTACTTGCCGGGCTCGCAAATTGGCAAGCGCTCTCTCTCTCTCTCTCTCTCTCTCTCTCTCTCTCTCTCTCTCTCTCTCTCTCTCTCTCTCTCTCTCTCTCTCTCTCTCTCTCTGTGCAAAACCATTAAAATGTTGCATGAGTCACATGATTGAGTATGATAGCATTGGAGTTACATAGCAGTTGTTTACTTGTCGTTCATACATATTATATTGTTGAATATGAACATGCTTTATTCAATATGTTGATATTTTCAATGACTTTCTTACTCAAGCTCCGACTTATGTTTTTCTTTAAAGATTTCACTTTTGAAGATGATTCGGCATGTTAGATAGGATTTACATCTTTGACAAATATTATCATATTTAGACTTTGAGGTTTCTAAACTTTATTTGTTTATTCGGACATTGTGGGCATGTTTGATTTATTCACGTTCAGTTTAGGTGAGATTTTTAAATTGTTTATTTGATAATTGATTAGTTGACTTGGGAGTTATTTCAATTTATTAGAGATATGGTTATGTTAAGGTTTTGTTTGTATTGTTCCATTGCTTAATTCACACTCTAGAAGTTTGGGGTGTGACATCTTGGGTGTGGACAATTGCATCCAGACTTCTTGAGTCTGTTCTAAGTAGTAGAAGACCTTGCTTAGTTTGTGGGCTCTGCGGGCGTTAGCCCACCTTGTTGCTAATTTTGCTTGGTCTAGGGCCTTTTGGGTTTATTCTAAAGATGGCAACTGCGCACCTTGCACAACGCGAGGACCTCTTGGGTCTGATTCAACCAGCAGCTGTTCTTTGCACGGCAAGGGGACCTCTGGGATTTGACCCATTCGGTGTCATTTCTTGCTCGGTTGGGGACCTCTTGGGTCTACCCCGACCAACAATTGTTCTTTGCGCTGCACAGGGGCCTCTTGGGTCTGACCCATCCAGTGTCATTTTTTTCTTGGTTAGGGACCTTTAAGGTTTGATCTGACCAACAACTATTCTTTTCATAACACAATGACCTCTGGGGTCTGACCTGTCCGGTGTCATTTTCTACTCAGTCGGGGACCTCTTGAGTTTGATTTGACCGGTAGTTGTTCTTTGCACAGTATAGGGCCTTTGGGTCTAACCCGTTTGGTGTTGTTTTTTGCTTGGACAAGGACCTCTTGGGTCTGATCCGACTAATAGCTGATCTTTGTGCAACATGGAGACCTCTTGGGTTTGACCCATTCGATGTCGTTTCCTGCTTGATTGGGACATCTTGGGTTTGATCTGACCATGATCAGCTGCTCTTTGCACGGCATAGGGACCTCTTGGATCTGACCCGTCAATGTCGTTTCCTACTCGATCGGGGTCCTCTAGGGTTTGATTTGATCGACAACTATTCTTTACACGGCAAGAGGACCTCTAAAGTCTAACCCATTTGATGTCGTAATGATCATTCATGCCTTGTAACTTTTTTGGAATGCGACAAGGTCTTGGTTTGCACAATATTTTGCCAATTAAAGTAGTAGTCTTATTTGTTGTCTTATTGAACAGTAAAAGTACAATTAATAACAAGAAAATAAATGACTCATGGATACATTCTTCAATTTTACCCCTTGAGTGTGGCCACATGGCAGCCACTAGCATCAATTTTGTCTCCCTTCTGTTCTCCATTCCCATTCCTGATCGAGAATTTTATCATGAGGTGGTAGGTTGAGGTGATGGCTTTCATGCTGTTGAGCGCAATTCACCTCAAGATTCATTGTAAGCCGATGGGCAGTCAACTACCAGAAATGTCACTACCCCATCGGCTGAAACCGTTCTCTTGAGAAATCAACCAGTGGAGAACGAACTAGCTGAAGCTTACAGTCCCCAATCTCCAATTTTCGAAAGGCCGCTCCAAAGAGGATATTGGCTAAGGTTTCGTTGTTGACCAGTACGCTGCTAGTGAGGTAGTTTCGCACTACTGCAGTGATGACCAGCGGGTCATCATGGGGTTGGTGGATTCCTCTGGCATCTTCTTCGAAGAAGGTGATCGGTTTCTCTATTCTTCTTTCCTTTGGGTGTCATCCTACCCGTCAGCAATTCTGTTCCTTCCTCTGTCCGCAACCTCCTAGCGTGGCCTTCCAGTAGGAATTTGACTCACCTCTTCTAGCGAATCCCCTAGAGTCATTCTTATTTCGTCAATGGGCTGGACTAGTTCCAGTTCTCGACGCTTTTCCTTGCGCTCATCTGGTATTCCCTATCCCCTTGGCGTTGCTCGCCCCTGTTTTGCTGTTCTGCAATGAATTAGTTCATCTTCCCCCTCTGAACCAGTTCTTTGATTTGGCATTTCAGGTCAAAGCACTCAGACATGTCGTGCTCATGATCTCGGTGGAACTTACAATATTTCTTGGGGTCCCGGGAAGCGAGGTTGATTTTGAGCCTCTTGGGCCATTTTACCTCTAGCTCACGCTATATGGTGCAGGACCTGTTCCAGTGGGACCGTTAGAGGGGTGAACTTTTCAAACCTCTCGCGACCCCGCTTCTTTTCTTCTTGTATTCCCGGGATGCCTTGGGGTTGCTCTTTTCGGATAGACTTCCTCATTTTCTCTTGTTCAGGTCGTCTTTTGAAAAATTCCTCTACTTTTCCCTAGCGTGCAACTATCGCATCCTCGGCATTCATACGCTATTGTGCCTAGGTCATTAGCTTGGTCATACTTGCTGGCAGCCTTTCGGATAGGTGATAGAAAAATTTTGTAGACTAGAGGCTGCCCATAAAAGCTGTTAATGTGATCTTGTCATCGACCCCATCGATTTGGAGGGCTTCATCATTGAAGCGTTCAAATAGTTCTACAGCGACTCCTCTCGGTGTTGTGTGATGTTCAACGTGGCCAATCGGCAAGGTTGTTGTCCATTATAGAGATTGTTAAGGAACTGATTGCTCAGCTACTTGAAAGATTCAATCGAGCTAGACTTGAGTTTGCCAAACCAAGCCCAAGATAGGCCTCTTAGTATGGTGGGGAAGGCCTGAATATATGATCTCATCAGGCACCGTGTGCAAGACTATATAGGCCTTGTATGTCTCTAAGTGGTCCAGGGTTCCCTAAGCCATCGAACTGCTCCATTTGTGGCATTATGAATTTGGGTGGAAGTGCCTGGGCCATCACTGCCTCAGTGAATGACTGTGTTGGCCGCGGTGCATGTCCCCCGATTTTGGTCGTGCCTCTGTCCTCTATTTGCTCGAGAACATCCTCCAGCTTCTACCGAAGTTCCCTGATCTCTGCCCCCTACGCGGTGGGCTCTTCCATCGGGGCCCCTTTGCTTGGGGCTAGGAGGTTTATCCCTCCTCCGTCCACGGGGTGACTGACCTCTTCTTCCAATGGCCCTTCTTTTGCCCCTGCTATTCGGGGCCTTCGCTGTGCACATCTGCTAGGGGGCCCTCCAGCTTGGGTTTTCTGTACTAGGGCTTGATTTCGCTCCACTAAGGCAGCCACCATCTGGGTGAGCTTCTTCACTTGTGCTTCTAGAGGGTTCACATTTTGTGGGGCGCAGGCCCCTTGCTTGCCATTGCGAGAGGCATTACCTCCTCGGCTATTACTGACAAATGACCTTGTGTTCACCATCGTGTCCAATTAATCAATTGAATTTGTAAAGTAAGAATTGTCATCCTCACAAACAGTACCAAACTAATGTTGTCGGAAAATGGTAGACTTACTTCTGACCTGTTGGTTGGCTCCCTCACACAAGTCTGGTGATTGGGGGGTGGATGGTTGGTCGTGAACTCTCTGACGATTAAGTTAAAACGGTCTTTTAGAATTGAAGCTGGTAAGGATATCTTGGAATAATGAGTGCGTACCTTTTTTCATCCCCATCTCTGACTTTTAATACTTTCGTGGGAGAGGAGGAAGTGGGAGTGGGTCCTCACCATAATTCCTGTTGTTGTTTTCGGGCTTGCATCATCTGAGCTGATTTGTTTTTGCGCTATCCTGGCAGTACCGAGGGATTTGGTGCATCATTAAAGGGATTATGTGGACACCCCGAGAGATGCCTACGGTGCGTCTAAAATGCCAAATTGGGGGAAGCCCCCATTGTCTGAGCAAGCAGTGCATTGGTTGATCAGCCTTGGCCTAATCAGTTGGTTTGGTCGACCGTTTTGATCGGTCGTTCCGATAAGTTCCCGTGGGATCCATATCCAGAGTCTTCAGTTTTATTTGGGAAAAATATTTGTTAGTGCTTGCTAACCAAGTCATTTTAGGAGAATTTATTCTTGTGCACCCGCTGATGAGTAAAGTTTGTTCACCCTTGACTGTATAAGATAAATTCAAAATCTTACTTTAGCAATTGAAAATATCTATTTTGTTCAAATTAATTTTTTTAGAATTATACGAAAAAAATCTAACTTAATTGCATAGCAATATGTGTTTGACCAGAAATTTTATTTTGTTTACCTCAAAACTATTGATTTTGTCATGTTAAAAAATTAAATTTTTTCTTGCTAGGCTCTCACTTGTTTTTGGATTTCAATGACCAAGAATAAATACACTTAGGTGAATAAAACTGAACTCATTTTAAAAAATTTACTATTAAAAATAATTTAATTATTTGTACGAAAACTAAATACATTAAAATTTGATCATCTTGGAACATCCAATAATGTTGCCGTTTCCTCTCCAAATGAGTTTAATTCTCCATCTTGCTATGCCATGCTTAAGTGCAATTTCTGTCACATAACTTGTTTTTTTAGGGATTGAAATTACAGGTAAGCAACTTTTCTAATAATTCTTAAAGGATTTTAGGCGATCATGAATTAATGATGAATCAATAATTTAAGAACTAAGTAAATAAAATTGATAGTTTATAGACATTTTAAAAATTTTAAACATAATTTAGAAACTAAATAATACAAATTGAGAGGAGTAATATTAAGAATCTCACGTGCATACGTTCATACACTTTTTGAATTGAGAAATCAAAGATGCTCTATTTGGACTGACTAGATTATTAAATTATTTTTTCGTATTTATGTGAATTTTTTTTGTAATTTTGTTTTTATTAATTTTTTGTGGATTATTAATTCATCTCTACGAAAGTTTTCAAAAAAGTTATAAATAATGGAATAAATTTGAAAAAAGTTCATAAAAGATAAAAATAATATAAAAATAAAATTTTTTGAACTTATTCGTCGTTTTTAGTGATATTTTTTTAACTTTTAAATATAATTTTATACTTTTTAAATTTTTTTGGGCTAACAATTTATAAAATATTGAGATTAAAACAACAAATAAAAAAATTAAATAGAGAAAAAAACAAAAAAAAATTTGTTAGACCGAAGGTACCCTCATGACCACTCTGCTCATTATACATCTTCTGCAATTCCTCTCTCCCTCCCTCCCCTCTCACACGCGCGCTCATATATATTTCGGGTATCCTTGGGTTGAAAACCATTCGGCTCAAGTGGTAGACTTGTAACTCCCCCTTTCCGTCTCCTTCCTCTCTAGACATGTTTATGTAAGTCTATACGAGGTCTCACATGATTCCTTTTTTTGGTTTTTCATTATGCATTTTCTGAATACTGTTCTTGTTTTGCGCCAACAGTAGAAGCTTAATCTGAGAAGCAAAAGAAGCTTCTTCACATTTTTCCACGAAACCGAACTCCCTGGTACACACAGCTTATTCTTCTCTTATATACTCTTATTGGATTGACTATCTAGTTGTTGCGGAGCAGTTGATGCAAGCTCTATGAAACGTAATGACTGGGTAAAGCCTTATGTTGTGGTTCTTCCTTATGCCATAAGATTGAACTCCATGAAGAAGAAAATTATTATTATTTTCTTGGGTAGTTGGTTTATGCGTGTTATACTGGCCCATTTAAGATTTGTTTCCCCAAACTGCACTTCCATTGTTTTGTAGTAGGTTTGTAGTCTTGGAAAAGTGCGAATTGAAGGAAAATAAGTCATTTGGGCAAATGAATAGACTTCGCCCTTTTCTCCCCCTTGTGACTAGAATCATTAACCATTATATGGATTAAGACAAACTAGGATCGGAGTATAAGAGCTCCCAATTGTGGTCCTTACTCCATGAACAACTCCATTTTTGTTACACACTCCAATTATAGTTGTTTTATAGATGTATTTTTTGCACGTTTTGTAGTGGTGATACTTAAATACTTGTTTTTGTTCTACATAACTGGAAGACATAGCTATAAACGGAATATTCTGGTGCATATAATGTTTTTGGTAATTGGATTTTTGAGCTCATCGAACACATGAAAGATGTGATCATTTGCCTAAGCGTTTTTTGTCTTGAATTTAACAAGATGAATCCCTTTACCCTCCCTTTGTTGTACAAATTTATACTCGTCATTTTTGTGCCTGCATTTTGTGATTTTTACAATTTGACAAAATATCTAAAGAACATTATCTTAGAAACTTCAAGCTCATTGGCAGTTTGGATTTCTTTGTCTAAGAATATGGAGCATCTTCCGTATTCTATCTGTCCTCCCATATTATGACTAAATCTAAAGAAAGGCAACATAAATTTTATTGTGGGTTTATAGTTGAAAAGGCGAGTCTTTCTTCAATTTCAAAACTGTAGAGTCAAAGTGACATTCAAGTAGTTTTTCTGGGTGCTATCGAACTCTCGCTATCAGTTAAATTTGTGAGTGTTAGCATGACTCTAGTAATTAGCTTTGGCAATGTTGTGAGTTGGAATGCACTATTGGAAAGCTTACTGTATCTACTCTTTACTTTGCGGATGCAGCATCCAAAAAGGTTCACATAAGCACGCGTTGTTTCTGTTCGATTGTGTTCTTAGGTTGTTGATTGATGGTACGAAATTTCTTATTTTCTGCTAGGTTCATTGATGGCAAGCACTTCTGGTCAAGAGTTCAATTCAAACAGAATCTATAGGCGTTGGTTAGCTGAAACATTTGATGGTCATGAAACAGCAGAAGATGACCTATTAGATTGTCCGAATGGGAAAAATGATAACAAAGAACCATGTATTGAAAATTTACCTGCAAGTTTGGAACATTTAGAACCATATGTTGGCATGGAGTTTGAATCAGCAGAGGATGCCAGGGAATTCTATGAGTTGTATGGACGACATCTGGGCTTTACTATACGGAATAATCGCACACGTCGATCACTTAAAGACAGCTCCATAATTGGCCGGGAATTTGTCTGTTCAAAAGAAGGTTTCCGAAAAACAGACAGAAGAACTCTCCCATCACAGGAGGCTACTAGAAAGGGATGCAATGCATTGTTAAGGATAGCAGCAAAAGATGGAGGAAAGTGGGTCATATATGGTTTTGTCAAAGAGCATAATCATGAACTCAATCCTAGCAAAGTACCAGCCCGACGATCCCATAGGGTTGCATTCCATGAGGTATGTCTTAAGATCAGATTATGAAACCATCATTACTGTCTTAATAGCACTAGATCACTTCTAAGGTACAAGTCTAGGAAATATTCTAGACATGAAATTGCATGTTGTGTTTTTTCTTGCTTGTAGCAAAACACCACCATTGAGATCCGTAATTATGACATGATATACAATAATCATGACAGAGTTATATTTTGTTCAGCTTCCAATACCCCTACCTAAGCTGTGAGCTTTGAGTGAAAGAAAATGACCGCCTTTTCTTTTTCTTACTCTGTAGAGTTATGTTCTGATATTTTGGAAAGACGTACGAGTTATGAATAACATTAATTTAGTTATTGAAATTGATTAAATCTTTCGAAAAAATAGCCATATTTTTGAAGAGGACAGCTTCAACACAAACTTTCAAAATAAGGAGTTTGTATGCATAGGAATGAAGGAGGAAGTGGTTTATTGACACAAAAGATTGTATCAAAGTATGTGTTGATGGCTAACTTGAGTTACCAAGGAAAACAATTGCCCTAGAAATTTGTATATTGGAACCACCGAAAACAAGTGCCAAAGTTTGTCCCAAAGACCATTTGTTAGAAACTAAACATCTAGAAAAATTCGAGTTTTGGCAATACAAAATATGAAAAAATAGTTACAATTCTTGTATATATGTATTAACCTACACTATTAAAAAACGAATGCTCTATTTATTGATCGTTTACCGCTTGTAATCTTAGGAGCCTATCCCTATTATCCTACAACTACAGTTTGGTTGTACTCATATAGTAGACCATGCGTGTGGCCCATTGGAGGTAACATAGCTCTGACTTTTGGGTAGTGTTGAGTGGCTATTTATTTCCACTTGGCTAGAAGTATTGTCATTTCTTGTTCAAAAGAAATATTACTCTTACGCGCAGGATAATTTGATGTTATATAGTTCATTGGAGTGGTATAGATGTGGCTATATAGAAGTGATACACAAATTCTTCCTTTCCTACTCTAGCCTTCTCCACATTTTAGTATACTGTGTCATTACTGTCATGCTATCCCTGTGAATGAAAGTTCATCGTTGATCTTCCGTTCCTACCATCCCAAAGGGGCTTATAACAATTTTTTGGGGAGACTATCTTCATTGGTGGTTGCTATAGCAATAAATAATAGCCTATTGTGCTGATTGCTTTAGAGAATGTGGCTTCACTAGAACTGCACGTATCTGCTGTGGTACGCGATTCTGATTATCCATTTTCTTAAACCAACTTCTTTACTTGCTTAACCTATTCTTGAGAGACAGATGCGTAGGCTGATTGTTCACTCGAAACCTTCTACTACCATACTTGGATGGTGCTACAGAATATCAGTTAGCTTTTATAACTTTTTAGTCAAACCAATTTCCTCTATAATTTCAAAAACTGCTCTTGAAACATGGTATTGAGTATAATTTCAAACATGGTATTTCCTGTTCCTGCTGCAAATATGGAATCGGAAGCTGCGGACTCAAAATTAGACGTGGATTCTTGCTTGGCAGGAGTCTCTCGTATCAGCAGACCTGTCCATCTGCAGTTCCATCCCTGGCGGGCCACTATTAATCGAGAGGAGCAGACTTAACAGATATTAAGTTTTCAACTGGTGGAAATAGATTTGGGGCTATGTGTTTACATGGTCAAAAAATTAGGAGACAAATGGGGGAATATTGGCAAATCTCAAAGCAGAATTGGTTGGGCAACATTGTCAACCAGGTTTCTAGCCCTACTAAATCTTTTCTAGGTTCGAGGGTTCCTTCTTTTGTTTTTCTATAATAAATAGGAGAAACATGCGTCCCGTTTGGATTTGCACAAGTCGTTTATTGCTTTTGAGTTGTGATGCATTATTATTGGGCAGGCATCAAAGAATCGGTGCTTTGTGCGACTCTCTGTAGTTTGTGTTTTACTTCTTCAAAACCTCCTAGTTGAGAACAGGTTGGGCCTGGGGGCTTAACATGCCTTATATAATTTTCTGACTGGGTCATCTCCAATTCTATTTGAGGAATTGAGTCAACTTTTATGATCTTGGAAATTGATGTGGATACGTCGCTCTGACTTACTCAATGACACTTGTAGAAAATCATCATCCAGTAGAATGGTGCTATGCGATAATCACTCAGCTCAGTGTGCTAAATATTTGAATGGAATAACTAGTTAAATAACAAATGTTAAGGATACAATATCATTAGATAAATGCTTGAATCTTTTTAACCATCATTTGTGATGAAATAGAAACTGACTGGTGGCTGATTTCTTGGGAGTTTTGGATGTTTCATAGTTGTGGCCTGGGGCTTTATTAACTGTTTGGCCGTGATGGATAGGCGAACTATTATTGAGCAATGGTGACTGCCATTGGTTTACCGTGGACCCTATGGGATCAGATCATGGAATTGGTAGGCACTATCGTTGCCCTCCGCCACTTGAGGTGGAGAGGGAGAGCTTAGCAGCAGTAGGGCAAGAAGTGAGAGTTGCCAAGAGGGAAATGAGCCTCTGATGTCTGGAGGTGCCCCCATGTTTCCTGCCTGTTGCATATGGAAGGAAAACTCCTATTTGTAGAATGGTGGGGCCATGGACCTGACTCACTCTTGGAAGTTGGTGGATTATTGTTACATGTCAGAGGGTAGATGTGATACACCTTTTATGGCAGGGGGCACACTGTAAAAAAAAACAACGCGCCATCAATTTTGAGTTCGCAAGGCATGTTGTCTTAAGTGTGTGCTCGCTGTCAAGCAGGCAAGGTGATTTATTCTTGCAGATCCAACCAAGCCAACCTATAGCTGTTTTTCCAGTTTCTGGGTCCCTATTACAAGTTCTCAAATTGACTTGGTATTCAGGTCATGGCCGATCTGCTTTTGGGATGACATGTCCTATCACAAAAGGGGCCAGATCGATGTAGCTACAAGCAAGAAAAACATACATCCTCAAGCAAAACATTTTAAACACTTATTTGTGGAAGTATGTTATTTGTTGAAGGCATGACGAATTTAGAGTGAAACCAAGCATTGGGAAAATTTTTGGAGTAACGGATCTATGTAGCCACAATGGACCAAAAAATGGGACGCAGGAGGAGTAACCGAAACATTTAGGAAAGCAGGTAGTTGTTACCTTTGTGCCTCGTGTTGCAAAAGCTTAGTTCCATGAGAGTTGTGTTTGGTTCCATGAGAGATGTGTTTTGGAGTGAAACCAAGCATCTGGAATCTTGCTTTTTTATTTGGCCAAATGTTGGGTTGCTACTCGGTAATTCATAGGGATGGCAACGAGGTGGATCGGGAGTGGATATCACTGCCTTCGTCCTCGATCCCTGAACCCTTATCCAATCCCCATCCCCATCCCCGTCCCGATCGCTAATAGGAATTCTTTTCTACCCTCCACCACCGCCGTGAACGGAATGGAGATCCAAAAAATAAAATAAAAATCTTATTTTTCCAATGTATATAATAAAGTTATAGGAGGCGATTGAAAAAATCACCGAGCTTCCATCAAAGCGGCTGACATTTCTGTTGTTTAAGAGGCTGAAAGACAAAACACTATTGGTGTGTATCCCTTTCGCTAGAACGTAGCAAAAATCTTCCAAAATATTGCACTGTAACAAAAACAGTGAGTTATCAAGAACCAATAAAGAATACATAAACAGTTTATTGTTATCATTTGGGATTTGATGCACTTTGATAGGTTTCAATTCAGATTTCATAAGGAGTGCTAAGTTTTTCAAATTCATTTTGTTGCTTTCGATACATTTCTGTGCTAATCAAAACAACTGATGAAAGCGAGATGATGGTTCTTGGTTACATGTGGTGATATGTCAAATGCTTCTTTCCCATATATAGTTTTTTGAATGTTTTATTTGCGTTTTGCCAAACGTAATATGGACGAAGCAATAGGGTGCTCTACTCAATTAATCTTTCTGCAGGACAAGAAAGATCTTAAGATCCGGGAACTATCCACAGAGCTACATCGTGCGAGAAGAAGATCTGCTGCTTATCAAGAGCAGCTACAGATGGTTTTGAAATATGTTGAGGAACACACTCGGCGGCTATCATTGAATGTACAAGTAGTTTTTGACCAAGTGAGAGAAATTGAATCCGAAGAGCAAGATGATTCAGACTCCCACTAAAATAAGTGTCCTCTGGAACCAGTTTGCCTGTCCTTTGCAACACCTTACTGATTTGCTTATTATAATCACTTTGTGCAGTGTCTCACGCAAGAACAGTTTTGAGGGTTTTCTTTATTGGGGTTTCCTTCAATTGCCCTTAGATTGTTGAGTTCTCTCAATTCCTCGAGCAATTAATCTCCAGAAAAAGTAGTACCTTTGCTACCGTCAGCGAACATACACACTCTGAGTCTTGGCCACGTACAACCCACATTCAGAAAAATCCCCACCCTAGCCTTCCATCCTCTCTCTTTATTTCTTCTGGAATCCTAACTCTAGATTTGAAACCATGCCCAAGTCTTCCGGAAACTTAAGGGAAGGGAAGGTGGTTATTGGATGTCTGTGGCGGCCGCGGCGAGGGATTAGGGTCGTGGTTGAAGCTGGTGTGCAGTAATGAAGATGGGTTAATGTGGGTATAATGGTGTGGTGTAATAGAAACGAAATATTGAATTGATAATTTTGGATGGGTGGTGTAGAGAAAAATGGGGCTACAAATATATAGACTATAAGTCTGAATAGAAACACTCCCTACTTAAATTGCACGAATAAACGACGTAAGTGAATGCTTGGGACATGAAATTTCTACATGAATGGGCATTGGATATATTCCAAAACTGAGTCCATTTTGTTAATTCACATTTGTCAGCTTAAAAATCATCGCTTTAGTTGGGCACTCCTTTCGTCTCATATTTTAGGTATTTGTTCAAAGTTACGTTATTTTTTGAATCACAAAATAAAATATGTTCATACATAATATTGGATTTTTTTTTTTTGGTTATAAATCGCTTTATGTTTTTGCATAAAGTGCTTTCGTGTTATGTAATGGTGTAAAAAGTGAAATACATACGACAATTTTTTATTTCTTTATCTAAAAATAAGTTGATTCCTGACAATAAGAATGCAATGAGACAAAGTGCGTAGTAAAATGTGGAGGCAGCGGTTTTGTTATGCAGCTGGGTTGACATTATCGGGCTGATTTAATTTTCGTAGACGTTAATTTGAAAAGAATTTAAACAAATAAATTGATCTTCATTTCATAAAATAAAATAGAAGTTTGACAACAAATTGGGAAATTAAAAGGAAATTACATCTGAAAATTTGAAAGTACAAAGCTAAAAATAATTTTAAGTAAACCAGGTATGATAGTATAGTGAGTATATGAAGGGTTGAAGCTTCCAAGGAATCACCCAAACTCTCCAATGGTGATGAAGCTTCAAAAAACTGTCCAAGTGATTCTGCATGCATAACTTCGGACATCAACCGAGGATAAAAGGATGATAAAGATTCGTGAAAGAATTTGAAAAATTTAGAGGTTTAAGCAACTAGTATTCAAGAATAGGGCTTGAGAGGGAGGAGTTGAGCTTTGAAAGAGAGAGAGAAAATAAAATGGGCTTTGCTCTTTTTCTTTCTCAACAAAATCTGATTGGAAGCAAAAGAATACTCTATCCCTCATCTGACCAATGCATCATAATTAAGTTCTATGGGTCAAAGTCCGAACTCACCCGAGTTCAAATCGAATATTTTACGTCAATAATACTCTCTAAATAACGTCCCAAACATCAATTAAAAATGAATTTTTTTTTTTCAGATCCTTACATCTTCCTCTCCTTAAAAAAATTTCTTACACGGAATTAAGTAAGCGTGCCAATACAAACATAATCCAACAATGCCAACTTGCACACAACGAATGTGACTAAACAGGTCCACAAAATATATAACGTCAAACTATTCGAATGCATGACACAATAACAATGCCACAATGTCCAAATAAAATAACTCACATGCTCAAAGTTATCAAGTTCAAGAATGAAACTCACTGTGATCACGATACAAATAAATTCGGATATTTCTCTCGAACTTCGTCCTTTCGTTTGCATGTTGATCCTTCTTTGCCTTGGTTGCTTGATAGCACTCGAACCAATGGAATTGTCTTACCCCTTAGCACTTGCTTAGGAGAATCAAGAATGCATTTCGGTTCCTCTCTATAGGATGCATCAGCTTCTAACTCAAGTTCAGGCTATTCAAGCACGTGCGATGTATCTAGCTTATACTTTCTCAACATCAATAATGAAATATGTCATGAATACTCGATAATCTTGGCAGTAAAGCCAAACGATATGCGACTTTCCCAATCCTATCAATAATTTCAAACGACCCGATATATAACACGAAAACTTCCTGTTTCGCAAATAATGTGATACACCTCATCGCGGTAACACCTTCAAGAACACATGATCTCCCACCTCGAATGATAATGGGAGAAGATGACAATCGACATAATTCTTCTATTGTTTTTGTGCAGTTAGCAATCTCTGACGAATCACTTTGATTTGCTTAGGTGCCTTTTCTTGGGCAGCCAAAAGTCGTTGTCATACTCTCGGTAGTCTCTCCAATCAAGTCCCATCCCATGATAGTCGTTTCTCTCAATTTGGTCCAACACATAGGTGATCTACAAGGTAGACCATATAAGGTGTCATCTCGATACTAGATTGGTAGCTATTGCTGCACGCGAACTTGACAAGTCGTAAGTGATCCTCCCAATTACCCCGAAAGTCCATAACACAAGTTTGAAGCGTATCTTTCAAAATACGGATCGTCCGTTCAGATTATCCATCTGTCTGTGGGTGATAAGCAGTACTAAATAAAAGATTCACACCAATTGCTGTTTGCAAGCTCTGTCAAAAATGTGCAGTAAATCGCCAAACTCGACCGGACACAATTGACACGGGAATCCCATGAAGATGAATGATCTCTCGAATGTATAAACGGCTAAACTTTTCGATGGAATTGGTCACTTGAATTGGTAGAAAGTGAGCGGTCTTGGTCAAACGGTCCACAATCACCCAAATAACATCATGCCCCATCGGCGATATCGGTAATCTTGAAATGAAATCCATCATAACATTCTCCCACTTTTATTCGGCCACGGGCAATGGTTGCAACTCTCTGGTAGGTCATTGATGTTCGGCTTTTACTTGTTGGCATATAAGGCACTTCGACACAAAAGTTAGCAATTCCGCTTAATACTGGACCACCAAAATTATCGACGCAAATCGTGATATATCTTCGTTCCTTTTGGATGAACGACTAATGCTGAGTGATGAAACTCTATCAAAATCTCGTCCCAAAACGAAACGAGCACAAACAATTTTTCTTGGAAACGTAGACTTCGATAAGCATGAATTATCCATCCATCTCGTGCATTGCCACTAAGGAACCTCTTGTGTAACTCATCTGCTTCCTCATAATGTTGTTGGGCTTCAGCCACTCGAGTTGATAACGTCGGTTGAACTGTCAAATTGTACAAAGTCACCCTTCCTAAATTTGCTCGAAGCATGTCGCATAAAGCCTTTGATCTTGAATCATTTTCCACTCATGAATCTTTAGGCTCGCCAAATGTGTTGGTTTCCTACTCAAAGCTTCCGCTACCACGTTGGCTTTCCCCGTGATATTGCAAGTCAAATTGTAATCTTCTATATGCTTCATCCAACGGTGTTGTCACAAATTCAACTATTTCTAGGAGAACAAGTACTTCAAATTCTTGTGATCAGAAAAGACTTCAAATTTCTTACCGTACAAATAATACCGCCAAATTTTCAAAGCAAAAACTATGTCTTCAAGCTCAAAATTATGCGTGTGATAATTTTACTCGTGTATCTTCAATTGTCGCAACCCATATGCCACCACTCTACCCCCTTGCATCAATACGCACCCAAGTCCTTCCCTCTAAGCGTCACAATGCATGGCATTATTGACTTCCCGTTAGGACATAATCAAAATCAGTACACTAGTCAAGCATTACTTTAACTCCTCAAAAGATGCCTCATATGCATTGTCCCATACAAAGAATGTCCCCTTACGAGCCAAATGAGTCGTCGGATCCGCTAAACGAGAAAAGTCAAAATAAATCAACGGTAATATTGGGCCAAGTCCAAAAAACTATGGATCTCAAACAAATTTTTCGGTCGCTGCCAGCTCGTAATGAACTCCACCTTTCCCAGATCAATGGACACACCGCTCTTTGAAATCACATGCTCTAAGAATTTCACCCTGGACAATCAAAACTCACACTTACTATGTTTGACATATAAGTGCTGCTCCCTCGAAAGCTCAAAAATGACGGGAAGATGGGATTGGTGCTCCTCCTTCATAGGCAAATAGATTAAGATGTCATCAACAAAAACTACAATGAATCGGTCAAGGTACATGTGGAAGATACAGTTCATGAGATCCATAAACATTGCCAGCGCATTGGTGGCATGACCAAGACTCGTAATGTCCATAACGAGTACGAAAAGCAGTATTCAGGATGTCCTCATTCTGAACTCTTAAATATTGGTGATAACCCGACCTCAAATCAATTTTCAAAAAGCAGTCCGCACCTTAGAGTTGATCGAATAGATCTTCGATCCATGGCATCGGATACTTGTTCTTCAAGGTGATGCGATTAAGCTTCGGTAGTTGATACATAAATGCAATGAACCATCTTTCTTTTGCGCAAATAAGGCTGGCGCTCCATATGGTGAAGTACTAAGGTGAATAAATCTCAAATCCTACAACTCTTGCAACTGCATCTTCAATTCTTTCAACTCGGCTAGTGCAAAACGGTAAGGAGGCATAAAAATAGGAGCAGTACCAGGATGTAACTCTATCGAGAAAGTGACTTCTCTTTTGGGAGGCAAATCAAGTAACTTTTCTCAGAATATATTCAAAAAATCGCAAACCACCAAAGGCAACTCTCCACGTGCTGACACATCTTCATCAAGTGTCAAACTAGCCAACAATGCATACATAGAATCTCGCTCCCGAGGCCCATATAGATAAGGCTCTAATGGTTCTCGACGCTCTCTGAAGAACTCAAAGCAACTATCATCGGGTGAACACAAGCGACCTTGACACTTGAAACAGTCAATAGTGGCGTGAAAAGTGGACAACCAATCAATACCTAGAATAATATCAAACCCCGACATGTCTAGAATGATAAAATCAAAGGTGAAACGATGATCAAGGATGACGAACTCGCAATCTCTACAACTACGGCTAAGTGGTGACTTCCTTCCAAGAGGTGTCTCACCAAACAATAACGGTTCAAGTAGATTGGTTTCTAACTCCAAAGCATGTACAAATGTTGCAACAAGAAAGGAATGTGATGCTCCAGAATCAAATAAAACTTTTGCAAAAGAGTTACACACGAGAAATATACCCCTCACAACCAATGTCTCTGGAGACTGCGAAGAAAAAGGTGCAGTAGTAGATGTGATATTGAAATCCCTCCCCTGACTATGCTGAGCCTGCATATAACCACCCCTTTCTCCTGAACCCTGCTTAAGTGCCGAAGAACTCATGTCCCTATCAATATGGAACCCTGAACCGAAGTGGTTTGACAAAAATGGGGTTGCTGCTACCTCTAGGCACCCCTAAATTGATGCTGCTGCCCTTGACCTTGTCCTAGCTGTTGAACAGAGCCTGCCTCATTATGCACACTCGCACCCTAGGGATAACTCCTAGCCAAATGATCAGATTGGCCACAAGGATAACAAACCTTTGGCTGAACGGAACACGACTACAGACATGACCAGGTTGGTTGCATCGGTGGCACAGATAGGTGGTCTAACGGTGTTGCTCCTAGAATAAGAAAGAGTAGATGGCCTAAGATTCAATCAGCTCTATGATGACTGAAATGGTTCCCCTTGCCTCTTCCACCTTGGGCCCCAGAACTACCTGAAGTAGAACTCAAACTGACATTCAATTCCCTCGATTCCCAAATTCTCACATCCCGTTGCGCATCTCTTGGTAGCTTCACAGTCCTAGCGCACTCAATGATTTTTAAAAACTTGATCTTGTGCTGGCTTACTATAAGCCTCTTCACTAACGAATTGAGACCCTTCTCGAAGCGCCGACACTTCCTATCTTCCAAAGTCACTAACTCCGACGCAAATTAGGATAAGAATTGGAATCTCGATGCATACTCAAATGGTCAAGGTGCCTTGCTCAAGCTTCTCAAATTGCTCTCTCAATTGTCCCGATAAGACTCCGAAAAGTATTGATCCTCAAAAAGAACATCAAACTTAGCCCAAGTAAGATTCTTGACATTCGGTTCGTTCACTTGATTAGCCTTTCTAGTAGCCCTTCTTGCATCCTTTGGTCCCTTAGGGATAGATTTCCACCACTCGTTGGCATCACCAGTAAGCTAACACGTCATAATACGGACCCTAAGGTCATTTTCCATGATCATTAAGGCATTGAATAATTTTCGGATCTCCGCAAGCGAATAGTTGGCCACAAGGAAGTCACCACCCTTCCCATTGAATTGAGGTAGATTTCAATGATGGAACTCTCTCATGGCGTCAATCGCTCGATTGTTAGCATTGGCTTAGTTAGTCGGATTCAACAAATTTGACTTGGCAAGAGCCGCAATAAACTCGCGAAGTTGTCTGGAATAACTGGGGGCTCTACGTTCTGTTCTAGTCCCTCCTTAACCTCCTCATCAATAGATACTTCTCCCTGTTGACTCATGATGCCCTCAAGAGTTATCTCATGATAAAAACTTCGACCTCGGTTTTTGGGCCCACCCAATTTCACTCCGCGTCTAAGAGTCATAATGCTACAATAATAAAAAGACTAACAAGATCAAATAATCATCGTCACGACAAGGCCAACGCCTATAATAAATCCCCAACACGGGTCAACAACAACATATCACTCTACTTATATGGAATGCAATGCCAATGCATATCATGCACACAAGCACACACAAGTCATTATGCCTAAATGCAACGAGTTTGAACCCATGAGACTAAATATTTGCCCACGATCTCAAGGTATTCTAACCCATAGCTTTGATACCAAGTTGTCATGCCTCAATTTCAAGAAGTTAAAATCGTACATATAAAATAAATAAATCCTCTGAAGATATGTAAACCATCCCAAAGTATTCATTCATAAAGTGTCAACGAGTTTCATCAACAATAAAGTTCCAAAATAGGTCATTTTCAACCCAAATGGACATTTACATAAGGCAAGAGTTTAAAAAGATTTCATTAAGAGTTATGAAACTAAAATAGAGTTATGTTACGTCTTCTAAAAAATGGCTGATGAAAAAATGGTGGACAACTCCACATATAAGCTCTCAAAAGATACATACACCAAAGCATGTCATGCTCTCCAAGTTATTGCTCCAGATAATACTCGAATGAAAGACGGGTTGAGCTACAAACCCAGTAGGAACATCTATACCAATATATCATGAGTATAAAATGTAATGATACGTCAAGATAACTCAACAATATAATCTACGCATGGTTCAATTGCACAATATCAAGAAGAATATAAAGAGCACTAGAGCAAACATATAATCATCAAGTCGTTCCTTCATCAAAGGCTTTATCATGTCGAATAGCTTATAATTCTCATGGATGTGTCACTTACACGCATTATGTCGTCAATTCCTAACACTCTTCCAAAGGAGGCCATGTGTTTCTAGTATTTTCAAAGGAGCCTAGTACATTCCTAGTATTTTTGAAGGAGTCTACTATATTCTTAGCATTTCTGGAGGAGTCTAGTACATTGGTCATTATCTCATCATAGTTTCATGTGTCAACATTCATTGATGTGTTTTATAATCAAATCTTGTCAAGACTAAGGCATCAATTTATTATTCATATGCCCACTATCAATATCTATAAACAATGCATAAAATGAGGGAAAACATAAGCTTAATGGAGGTCTCAAACGCTACATTCGGAAAGGGAACTAATAATAATTTTGTAAAGGTCTCGGTAAAAATCGAGGCACGGGGAATTTACGTAAAAATTTGTATTTCAATTCCATAAATAAGCTAAAATAAATCTTTTTGAAAAGTAAATTTAGGTCATAGGAGAAGGGGAACTAAACAAGGAAAATAAATTAGAAAAAAAGAAATACACACTCACACATGCGCGCGCGCGTGTGCTCGCACGAGCAAACACACATATATATATTTTAATCTGTAAAATCTGTTCGAATGCTCATGATCGGCGTTAGGATGCGCTTGGTAGTGAGCTCAGCCTGAAAAATTCGTCCGAACAGACATCACTAGTGTATGGACGCCCAACGCGATTTTTGACAAAAATTTACTACTTCGTATATGAGCTTCCAAAAATGAAATCTAGGTCTGATAACCACAAAATCAAGTAATAAACATGGTTTATTGGGTAGAACTCCCCACCTCAAAGTCTAGATGAAGGGTTAAAGCTTCCAAGGAATCACCCAAACTGTCCATTAATGTTGATGAAGCTCCAAAAGACTATGTCCAAGTGATTTCGCATGCTACAACTCTGGATATCAATCGAGGATGAAGGGATGATGAAGATCCTTGAAGAAATTTGAGAAATTTGGATGTTTGAGCTTTGAGAGAGATAAAGAGAGAGAGAATATGAAATGGGTCTTTGCTATTTTTCTTTCTCAACAAAATTTAATGGGAAGCTAAATATGGGAACCAAAAGACTACTGTAGCCCTCATCTCACTAATGCATCATAATTAAGTCCCAATGGTCAAAGCCCTAACTCACTTGAGCCCAAATCGAATGTTCTACATCAATAAGAAGCTACAAATAGCATCTCGAACATCAATTAAAAACAAAAAAGTTTTTGGGTCCTCACAAAGAGGGCTGCCTTCTGGTCCCTCAGTCTCACTGTGTTGGAGACCAAACTGTTAAATCTGGCCCAACATCATAGTCACACCCTGCATTTCAAGTACATGAAATAATCAATAAATCGAATACATAAAAGCCAAACCACAATAGTAATACAAAACTCCAACAATTAACAATCTGTTATAGTATCAAAATTCTAAACAATGTACAATACGAGCCCACAATTGTCCAAAATATAAAGTCAAGTCAAAACTGTAACAACTGAAACGTAAACCTACCTACAAAACTTCAAAAAAACTCTTCTAAGAATCTAATTCCTTGCATCAACTTCATCACCTATAATTTTTTTATTCATAACACATAAGCTGAAAATTAAGTAGAAAAATACATAGCAACCATAATAATATGGAATAAAACAGGATTACATCAATAACATATTGTGACACCCCAGCTAGACTGTGGTGCTAGCTGTGAGGCTAGCGTCTGGGAGATGGAGTCTCAGTAGGATATCCGGATGGGTGGTCAAGAGTCCCACATCGCTTGGTGGATGTAAATACGGTGGTATTTATAAGATTATGAACATTCCTTGTAAAAGGCCTTTTAAAGCCGTGATGGCACTACCTCTTTCTCTAGAGCAAGCGCCGAGCAGTTGGACTAAAGTTTGTAAGCTCGTAGGTGCACTACTCCGCGGTAGGGATTGTACAAAGCAGACAATATGGTACAAAGTGAGGGCGGGTCGTTACAAATGGTATCAGAGCCTGCACCAACAAAAAATGTGAGAAATCTCGGCCCCACACGAGGACATGTGTTCCTAAGTGGGGGAGATTGTGACATCTCAGCCAGACTATGGTGCTAGCTATGAGGCTAGTGTCCAGGAGATGAAGTCTCAGTAGGATGTTCGGATGGGTGGTCAAGGGTCCCACATCGATTGGTGGATGTAAGTTTGGTGATACTTATAAGATTATGAACCTTCCTTGTACAAGGCCTTTTAAAGCTGTGATGACGCCAACACCAAATGAAATTTCACAGTTAAGCGTGCTCACCCTGGAGCAATCCAAAGATGGGTGACCTACTGGGAAGTCCAAGGAGTTTGGGCGGCAAAAGTGGACAATATTGTACAAGGTGGGAGCGGGTCGTTACATATATCCATGACAAGCATACCAACTGAAACATGAGAAATCATGCTCAACGCAACACATGCACGATATGAGACTCTGCAACCAATGGCAACTCGTGCAACTACACTAAGACCTACGATCTATCCCAAACTCCTAGCAACTTTGAGACCTATGTCTCATCCAAGACTCCAAGTGAGTTCACGAGCACCTTCTATCCATCGGGACATCTCCAACTCGGTAAGATTTTAATAGTCTCACTGCCAGAGTTACAGTGACACGGTATCAAAAGTAACCATCACCAATGCATGACCATGTGAACATCTGATCCACTATTTCATACTTGAACAGTATGCACGAACGGACCAAAAAATAACAAATGTGCTGATTTTACAAAAAAATAGTTTTTTGGATTTCAAAAGGTCGCATGAGTGGCCAGGAGTTCGCTCAAGCACCAAAATCATGCTCACTGTTCGAAATAAAAACCCGAAAATTAAAGAGCTCACTCGACTAGCCTAGAGCTCGCTATAGCGACCTTCTTATTTTGATACTTTTTGTTCTACATGAACAAAACACAATCAAGCCCTTGTTTCTTTGTCTAATTAGTCCAAAACTCATCTAAAACATGGCTAATCATGCATAAACTGAATCCACATATAAATGCGCATGTACATATGATCGAAACATGCTTTAAACAATATTAAAATAGAAAACTATGTGCAATCCTATCTCGAATACAAAGAACGTTAGAAAAACCCTAATACTGGTGTAATTCCTCGAATCTCCTGTATGCCTAGCTAATCCAAGACTCATGTAATAACCTTGATATTTTAAATTAAATTTAAATCAATTTAATTATTCAAATTGTATTTTATTTATTGTTTTTAAATTCAAAAAGTTGGGGCTCTCAATTTTTGGAGGTAGCTCGAGAAAGCTTAAGCCGCTCGAGCAACCTCTTTGAATTCCAGCATAGTCGGTTTGGGTTTGAAATTCATTGATGGAGGCGTAGACTTATTTTTTTGGGGGGGATTAATCAGAGTCTTATGGTTGTTGATTATGTACTTGATGATGGGTCACTATATTAAGACATAGATGGTTGTATCATTTAGGAAATTCTAAAATCAAACAAAATCAAGGTGAGTTAGAGTGTGTCAAAGTGTTCTTGGGAGTTCTTGGAGTTGGAGCTCTGCTCGTTCACAAGATCATACGATTCATCCTATTGTTCGTGTTTTGTGATCAAATAAGGTGGGAATGCTTACCTTCTAACCCTTAGGATGCAAGTCTTTATCTTAATTTATGTTTTCCAATAGACATGCATATTTAGGGTTGTTGTTAGAACTAGAACCCCAGATCTGGACATTCCAGATTCTGGAAAAATGAAGGGCCATTTGAGCGAGCCCCTCAGATGTCGATAGATCCTAACCCGAAACCCATAATTTGGATTTTAGTAGACTGCTCGAGTGAGCTCTAGGCAGCTTGAGTGGCCTGTGTAAATTTGTATTTCCATCCTATTTTCCGGCAGTGATTTTCAAACTACTGAGTCATCTGTATTGACTTGACTACACTCTGAACACACATACACTTGTGGTTTTATATATCCACGGGTCCCCAAGGGATTTTGTGTGAATTGGTTGACCCATTGAGACCATGAGATTATGTGTTAAGGTGCTATCATGCATGTCGAATAATGTTGATTTCCGTGAACCTGACGCAGATGAAAAATATAGAATTTGTGAATATTATAGAACATTAAGAACAAATGTTAAAAATGGAACCAAGTAATTTCAGTCGTCATGCTGTTTGTGTAGGGTTAGATTTTCGAGGAGATTTGGTGGTTAAATTCCCCTCTTATGATGGTTACCAGGTTAGATTCCCTAGGTGAGTTGGTGGTTCAATTTCCCATCTTGTTTAAGTGCTGGGTTAAATTCCCGAGGTGGATAATGGTTAGATTTTCCATCTCACTGTTGTATTTCAGGTTTGATTCTCAAGGTGGATTATATTTCCACCGGCTATCAAGCCAAGTTGTAGGTTCGATTCCCTAGGCGTCGTCTTAATTTAAAAGAATTGACAAAAACTGAGCATAACACAGTTATGCATTGTGTACTATATGTTATGGATATATCAGCATGTGTTGTAGTTTAATTCACTGTGTATGTTGTTAAAACTGCCAATCATGTTATCTTTGTTATAATGTTGTATCTATTACAGCATTTAGGTTCAGCTTTTCGGGCAAACATTTCTATTGATTGTCAAAACTCATTGGTGCAACTTCTCTACCCCTAACATTTTATGCCAGCTGTAGATGTGCAGATTGAGGACTCGATGGAGTAGGCTAAGATGGAGGAGACGGACAGGGAGAATTTGACATGGTTGTCGTACCCATAGATAGCTCTGTCGGTTACTTTGAAATTTAATGTAAACCCAGTACGAGTGTTTCTGTCCTTCTACTTTGCAACTCTGCAACACTGTTTCCTATCTCAACTTTTATTAAATAAATTGTGGATTTCTTTTTAGTTATTATTTGACAAAAAAGAGGATATTAAGAAGGTTTAACATAACATTCTTATGTTGGGGCATTATAATTTGGTAGCAAAGCCTAGATTTGACCACCCTACGACCTTGGGTAGATAGAGAGTTCACATTGACTGAGTGTGCCATTTACGCTAGTTAGACTTGCTTTTATCAAATTGTTGGTCATTTGTTAGCTATTATGCACTATTATGTAAGTATAACTTATAATAATTTTTACTATGGCCAGATGTCTGATTTAGATCATGAGATAGATGAGCCTATGTTGCTAGGAGCTGGTAAGGATGCTGCTAATTGGCTCATAGATCTTGAGGTTGAGGATCATGATATCGATCCCATGGTGATTGAGGGGTTTGAAGCACCACAAGGACCCATATTTGTAGGATTAGAAGCCCCTAGTGGCTTAGGGATTGGTTCAAGCGGAGCCAGACATGGAGGAGGACGAGGACATGTAGAAGGTTCTCATACACATACTATCGCCACCCATGCCACATCCTGTGAGTGATAATTAGGCGTGGGGATGGAGTCGCATGACAATCTACCCATCTGGGACGATGGTTTACGCAAGGATCCCACCTATGGTGCAATGCAGTTTCAAGACATTGAATTTGACAAAATAAATATAGAAAGGACGCAGATACGCCATATTTTCTTGGGCCAATATACATTTTTCGCTGTCAGGGCCGACAATACTAGGTGGATGTGCCGGAAGGCATTGATCAGATTCGGGGAATGACGGTACTGGTAGATTGGTGTCAGACCGAAAAATCAGTTGATGAGTGGCAGATAGTGTCACCACATAGATATGTGGACTTCACAGACTTTTGGGGTCTATATTGAGGTCCTTGTCGAGATTTTGGAGATAGCTGCTTGCAACCTGTGGGAGCAGAATGAGAGGTACAGTAGTGTCAAGTGGCATTGCTATGGGGTAGAGGAGAAAACTTGGGAGAAGGAGTGGCATATGTGGGATACGTACTTAGGTCTATTCAATTGAGAGGAGTAGTTAGGTTAGGCTTAGAATAAGTGTTCAACAGTGAGATAACAAGAGATAGGTAGAATACAATACATGCATTTGTTATTTCATATTCTGGTATCACATCGTTGTAAACACATGTTATTATTAATATAAGTGGTTTTTATGATTTCACTCTATGTTCTTATGTTTTTGTTTTTCATATAAACTATTTAATTAAGTTTTTCTCTCTTAAAATTGAACTCAAAATTATACAGAATGACATTCCAGGGAAACATGAATGATGCTAACGGAGACAATGGGAATGATGGTCGGGTGGTCAATGAGACACACGACTAGGGTAACAATACTCAACCTACACTCGCTAACACCACCTACCCTAACATTATGCCAGAAGCAAAATAGCTGGCACACTTGTTCCACGCTGTCATGGCTGCCATATGGCAATCTCGACTCAGCCACAAGGTGTAAGAACCCGGAAATTTTTTTGAATTTTTTTAAAAATAAAATAAATTATTTAAAATTTATATTTTGGAACATTTGATTGTATTATTTGTATGTGTTTCAGAATTTTAGTTATAAGACCCAAGCCCGGGGTCTTGGTTTTTATTTCGCGCGCGTTACACTACATGGTATTTTACGTGGGAGCCCTTAGGGGCCTTAAAAGTCAGATTTGGCTTTGGAGAGGGGAGAGCTTTACACATTTCCCTCATATCTCTCCCTCTCTTCACCATATCTCCGCCTTCCCTCTACCACCACCACCAATTCACACCACTATTTTTGAATTCCTTCGAGATATAAGAAGCTTGGGTCTTGCTTGACGTGGAATCGAAGACAGATCGTGATTTGGAGCTCGGGAAGGAAAGTTTTGAAGCTTGAAACTTAGGGCTTTTACATCTTCGCCAAATCTTTGGATTCGAAGCTTGAGGTAGGGATGTTTCACCCTTATTACGTGTATATTCATGGTATTGGTAGTTGAATTCATGTTTAGATTGGGTATTGTTGCATTTTTGGCCGATTTAAACGAACTTGCGAACTGTTTGTGCGAAACCAGAGATCGACCAAGTCGCTCGTCGCTCCAGCGACCTTGCTTTTATGGAAGTCGCTCCAGCGACCATCCAACACCTTCACTGATTTTTGGCGCGTCCAGCGACTTTATGATTGCTCCAGCGACTTGTTGGGCGACTTTAACTAATGGTTTTCACCTTAATTTGAGATTATGGATGTTTAAGAACATTTTCACTCATCTATGTGGGATCTGGGACGTATAACACAAGCGGGCTTAGGATGTTTCCATGAATCTCATAGGGCTTGGTGACGTTGAAATTATATCCTTAAGCCTTTCTTTTCTTTCACTATAAGATTAAAATGTGATTGACATGATATGTGATTGGCCGGTAAAGTGTTAAATGGTGAATTTTTATATTGCGTTGACATGATGTGATGTCTAACATCCGACGGGAGATGTGCTAGTTATGTGATGTCTAGTCTCCGATATATATATATATATTAGCCTCCAACGGGAGATGTACTAGTATGTTTTGGTATTGTCTAGCCACCAAAAGGTGATGTGCTAGTTGGAATATGATAGCTGAATCGATATGAGAACCACGAATTGATTGAAAAGGTTGACATACAATATTGCATTCTAGACTAATGGATTATTTATCATCCGAGTGTTATTACGAATTGTTCAAGAATCATGACATATCATTCCATATTCATATAATATTGGCGTAGACGTCTCTACTGGGCATTGTGGCTCACCCCTTCATTCTTTCAACTATAATTCTAGAGCCATGACATGGATTGTGTGGATGCATGGTGGTGCATATTTTTGGAAGGCTTTCATCCTAGGAGTTACATAACATCTTTAGAATTTATTTTTGAAAGATATAAATTAACTTCTCTTTTGTTCTTTCTTTTGTAAATGAAAGCAAATGGTACTGTACTTGTTCAAACTTGTTGTTTTGACTTGATGGGCCGGGAGTGCCACTCATGAATTGTAATATTTTGAAACATGTTATCAATGTTGGATTATGGGAATTATGATTTGGGCATTATTGAGTTATTGTGAGGTTTTAAAATGATAAATAGGGTTATGCCTTATGTTTGAAAACGAGGGCATGACACAAGGAATATCACCACCACCTCCGCCATATATGCCACCCCCGCCATTGCAGCAGGTACTACCACCCTACCTCAGGCACCTGGTCAATAGCATACACCTAAACCACCCCCGATGGCATACTATCTGCAAATGCCATACTACCTGGACCCATTGCCACCCATGCCAATCACCCTACCCAGACCCCTAATGATTCTAGGTATGCTGTTGGCAGAGTTCGGTAGGCAGAGTGACCTCCAATGCTCAATAGTGAACCTAACTCAATAGCTATAGAGGTATGGCTAAAACAGATGGAAAAGCAGTACAACACCATGAAGATCACACATAATGGTGATAGAGTTGCTCCGGTTGCTCGCCAAATGAGAGGGGAATTCGATTTTTTGGTGAGATATTGTTAAGACTACTCGAGACGTCACAACAATGACTTGGGTACAAATTAGGGAGTTGTTTCAAGGGAAATATTTTCCAGCACTAGCGAAACAAGCTGTACTTTAGGAGTTTCTAAACCAGAGATAGGGTAGCTTGAACTCACCCAATACGTAGCAAGATTTGAGGAGTTATCTCAGCACATTACTGCTCTTATGGCAACTGACAAAGCCAGGGCTAAACTGTTTGAGTGGGGTCTGCGTCCCACTATGAGAAGAAAGGCGATATCATAGCAGGGGCATCATATTCGTCGGTGGTAAGTAGTGCATTGGTCTGGAACACGAGGCGCTAGGTGCTCGTCAGCATTGGGACCAACACAGAAAAGATGGACAGGGATTTGGGGGACCCATAACAGCAGGAGGAGGGAGTAGCAATCGGGGTTTTAGTTTAAGCAAGTCTTATTAGTAGATGTAGCAGGAGAATGGTCAGACTAGTCAGAATAGGAGCTAGCTGCCAATTGGGGGATATATTCGGAGGCAGAATCTGGGGTTTGCTCGGAACATGGCAGACATGACTTGCTTCAATTGCAATTAAATGGGCCACATGATGAGAGAGTGTCCTCACCCTTTGAAATAGCAAAACCATCAGGGCCAACAGGGAAGGCCAAGAAATGGAGGGGGACAAGCAGTCGGACAACTTGTAGTCTTGCCAAGGCCAGAATGCAAGGAATAACATGGGAGGCAATTAGGCCTCAGGTGGTCAAATTTGTTTCTCTACAAGGGCAAGATGAGGAGTATGACCCTACCGGCATACAAGGTACACTCATCTTGTTCAGCACATGTGTACATGTTTTATTTGATTCGGGTGCCACACACTCCTTTATATTTGCTGCATGTGCACAATCCTTGGGTTTAGAAACTGAGGGACTAAACACTATCATGCACATCATGTCACCTTTAGGAGGATAAATTTTGATGGGTAAGGTTTCTTAGGAGTGTGACATAGAAATCTAAGGATTACGGCTGACGTGTGACTTGCGTGTCATTATGATGGATAACTATGATGTCATATTGGGCATGGATTGGTTCTTGGCCCATAGAGTGGTGATCAACTTTCATCGAAAGACAATGACTGCCTATTCTACTAACTGAATAACCTATTGAATTTAAGGGGGATAAGTAGGATCTGGCTTTGGTGTCACGATCCAGGTGGCATGATCATTTGATTGGTTAGTTAGCCAGTCTGAGTTTGGAGGAATCAGATTGGTAGGAATTGGGTTTATTGAGGGTTGTTTGTGAATTTGTCGATGTATTTTTGGACGAGATACCAGGATTACATTCGAAGCGGGAGCTTGACTTCATAATTGAGCTGCAGTTGGGAACGACACCGATATCAATAACACTCTATCGGATAGCGCTAGTAGAGTGGCATGAGTAAAAAATGTAGCTTCAGAAGCTACTCGATAAGGGTTATATCAGGCCAAGTACATTGCCGTGGGGAGCACTAGCATTGCTTGTAACGAAAAAGAAGGGATGTTGAGGATGCGCATCGATTATCGTCGACTCAATCAAGTCACAATAAAGAACAAGTACCCCTTATCCAAGATTGATGATTTGTTTGATTAGTTGAGAGGAGTAGCTTTTTCTTGGAGATTGATCTAAGATCAGGATACCATTAGTTGCGGGTTAAAGATGAAGACATACCGAAGATTGTGTTTCGAACTCGTTATGTCTACTATGAGTTTGTGGTGATACCGTTCGGGTTGACTAATGAGCCAGCGATGTTTATGTGCCCAATGAATTAGGTTTTTGCGCCATATTTGGATTGTCTTTATCGATGATATGCTGATCTATCCTCTGTCGGAGTAAGAACACAAGGAGCATTTGAGGATAACATTGCAAATATTAAGAAAGAATCAACTTTACGGGAAGGCCAGCAAATACGAGTTCTGGCTGAAGGAAGTAAAGTTTTTGGGTCATGTCGTCTCCGAGGAGGGAATATCAGTTGATGACAGTAAGGTTTAGGTCGTCATGGACCAAAAGCACACGACGTTTGTCTTCGAATTCAAGAGTTTTCTCAAAATAGCCGATTATTATAGGAGGTTCATTCAAGATTTCTCTGCAATTGCCAAGCCAATTACTTGCCTTATACAAAAGAGGGTGAAATTTAAGTGGAGTGAGGCATGCGAGGAAGCATTTAGGAGCTCAAGAAGAAATTGACTAGTGCGCCAATACCGGTTATATCAAAGAGAGGAGTGGGCTACACGATATATTGCGACGCTTCCAAATACGGGCTAGGACGTGTGTTCATGCAGAATGGAAGGGTTATAGAATATGGTTCAAGGCAAGTGAAGATTCATGTGAAGAACTATCCGACTCATGACTTGGAGTTGGCAGTTGTAGTCTTTGCATTGAAATCATGGTGCCATTATTTGTATAGAGAAGAGTTTGAGATTTTCATCGACCATAAGAGTTTAAAGTAGCTGTTCACTCAGAAAGAGTTGAACATGAGACAGAGCAGTGGTTGGAGTACCTCGAGGATTACATGTAAGGACCCAAAAATTTCATAACAGATTTGAACCGTTGAACCTTGCGTTTAGAATATGATATTGTTAAAGATTACCAAGATATATCCTAAGTATAACTTGAACCCCATCTGGATACTTTGTATCCATCCGGATGCTCTGCATTCCAACCAGATGAACTAGGCCTCTCATTTGGATAACCTTCTTTGCAATTCCTTAACTCTCTATACACATTTCATCGATGAACCCATAGCCCATCCGGATGACTCTCAAGCATTTGGCCTTACCCTACGTCACTCTACTTTTCCCCAAGCCCACTCCTTAGCCCACCAACCAATTTCACATCATCCTACCATGGGATTCACTTCTATGGCTAACAATCTTCATCACCACTCCATCTCAATTCCTCCCTCCATCTCCCTTGATTTCCTCCTAGCCATTGGATAAGTTTTCCCTTCCATGGCCTATAAATTTCACTCCATCTATTGTGTTGATTCAACATTCATCCATCTATATCTTGTGTGGAGAGAAAACTAGAGTGTGAGAGGAAGGAGGAGTAAAAAGAAGGAGCAATAAGAAAAAGGAAAAAGAGGAGACCTACTTGAGGTTCCGAAGTTCAGAGTGCATTCTAATCCCCCAATCAAACCTTTTCATCCTCATTTGTCACTTAAAAGTAAGTTTTCCTACTCTTGGTTCTCTATTTCAATGTTTAGAACATATTTGAAAATTTTGATATGCATTAATGAAGTAAGCTCCTCTAGCTTGAAGACGACTACCCATCCGGATGAAACCCCTCTTTGCCTTAAGCAAGGTTGGAAATCATCATTGCTATCCAGATGAACATTCATTCCATCTGGATAAAATCTCCTTTTGTTTTAGGTTTTGCCTTAGAGAAATTGCATGCCATCCGGATGAACTTTCACCTCGTTCGGATGAACTAGCCCTTTGGAAATCCCTGTGAATGGAGAAACCCTTATTCCATCTGGATCCCCTTGGACCCCATCGGGATGAAGCTTCTTTACAACTGGATGATAGAAATCATTAGAAGTCATACTTGTAAAATTCCAAATCGCATGATTTCACTAATGTAGAAAGCATGTGCTAGCCTTATATCGACTTGACGTATTCCATAGCCCACAATGATGGAATCCCTTGAACATTTGACATCATTTTACATTGTGGATGCCTTCAATTCATTATTAGCCTTATTTCATACTTTGAATTAATTACTTGACTTGATATCAAGCCTTTTACCATGCTAGTATGCGATGAACAGATTTGCTATCTTGTTTTGATACAAAATGTAGGTCCATGCTATGAAAACAAAACGCATGATCACCCCAAAAGTATGAATTACTTACATAAATTCGAGAGAGTAGGATACGAATTGAAAGATAATCTGGGCATCTATTGGATGCCTAACATGAGAACATGTGGAAAACTTAAAATGTGGATATCATTGGAATTGGATTTATGATGCGACTTGAGCCGAAACTTTGACTGAGCCGAAACTTTGACTAAGCCAGAGGTGTGATGGCCCAAGTTGTAGATTTAGCTGTGTCATGCATTTAGCCAAGTTATGCTCATGCCTGGTTATATCTAAACTTAGCATGTCTTTTATACTATATGGTGGGTTGTCAAGTGTTTTAGGTGTACTTTTGTGTTGTCATGACAAGGAGTACATAATGTTTAGGCTGAACATATTGATTGAGAACAATATGAAAAACTTAAAATGTGGAAAACTTAAAATGTGGATATCATTGGAATTGGATTTATGATGCGACTTGAGCCGAAACTTTGACTGAGCCGAAACTTTGACTAAGCCAGAGGTGTGATGGCCCAAGTTGTAGATTTAGCTGTGTCATGCATTTAGCCAAGTTATGCTCATGCCTGGTTATATCTAAACTTAGCATGTCTTTTATACTATATGGTGGGTTGTCAAGTGTTTTAGGTGTACTTTTGTGTTGTCATGACAAGGAGTACATAATGTTTAGGCTGAACATATTGATTGAGAACAATATGAACAGGAACATGGTGTCGTTATCAGTGAGAATACTGAATTGAGATTGGAGAATGAAAGATATGAGTAGTCATAATTAGAATCCTTGATGAGATATACACGACGTGGTCATGGTTAAGGAGATAAATTGAATCCAATAATTTGATAATATGATAGGATTTATAGAATTGAACTCGACATCACTACTTTATTTCCGCACTAACTTGTTAACTCCTTCATGTATACTATTCATGCATAATTATACATCACTACATTCCAATCATTAAAATGAGAATTTAAAGGGTATGACTTTCTTATTGAGTGTCACAACTCATGGTGCATATTCTTTTTGCCACTGGCGTTTCATGCCAGGTACGGACGAAGACAGAGCGGAACCAGAGTACTAGCTTCAATAGGACACTTTTCCAGAAGACGACGCCATCGAGCCTTGGTTTACTTAGTAGCCTTGGAGTTCCTCTGACTTTCTTTTAAAAGATCTTTCAAATGTATTTTGTTAGTAAACTCCATCTCTAACTTATGTATTTGTTAAAGAATGTTAGTTTTATTAAACTCTATGTTTTGTAAGGAAAGATTTAGAATTTTATTTACTTTATCTTTTAAACAACGTGTTAAAAAATTGGGGCATTACATTACAAATTCACGTTGTCTTACCATCTGGGCAAAGCTAATGTAGTACCTGATGCATTTAGTGTAAAGGCCTGGAATTTTTTTTATTTTTATTTTAATATCCAGAATATTGTTAATTACTTTGTGTTGAAATATCTTGCATAAAATGGACGAGTGGATATAGATGAGGTGAAGTGAGAAGTGAGAAGTGAAGGAGGGTGGGGGAGTTATCAGGCCAGGCTCAGAAACCTTCGGGTTAGGCCCTAGGACGACCGGGTCAGGTTTCTTGACCATCCAGTTAGGTTTTGAAAATTTTGGACAGTGGCCAAACCTGACCGATCGGGTTTTGGACCTTCTGGTCAGGTGTTCCAGTCAGGATTGAAATTTATACCTGAAAATTTTGAAATTTTTAAGTTTGAAGAAAAACCTGACCAATTAGATTTTAGACCTTCTGGTCAAGATTTTTTTTTTTGGCAGACTTACCCTTTTCCCCAGAAGGCTTCTTTTCTCTCTCTCTCTAGGGGTCTTCTTCCCCATCAAACCTGCACTCCAGACCTTTAATTACTTTGCAAATCCATCAAATTCCTTCAAGATCTACCACTCATATAACTAGATTTGTTGATATTTCAAGTTTGGAGGCATCATCTTCACTTGTGAGGATTGTATTCGGAATTCTTCACCACCGTTGTTGATCAAGTTTTGGAAGCTCAAACCTATGAACCAAATCTTGAGGTAGTTGTGTTTTTCTCTTCAATCTATGGATAATTTCCATGTTTTCACCCATATATTTTTTTTTTTGATTTTGAATGTTGGTAGGGTTTTGGTCACTATTCATCATGTTATGGATTTTTTTTTTTTTTTGGATTTGTTGTTCTAGTGTTGGGTTAGGTATTTGTTTACCGTTATCCTGTCTTAATGAGGATTCTTTTCTATTTTCTTAAGGATGAGCCTACCCTTGTGTTTTTGGTGAAAATCTCATTTGGAGATGATGAGAAAATGGACATTAGTTAAATGAGTAAAATTGTTGTTTGTGACGTATGAAACTATTGGACGGGTATGAATTTATAGTTACAAGTTTGAATTAGAGATTTTATGCGTAGACAAGATGCGTTGTGGTCTAGCCTTCATGTGGAGATGTGCTAGTGATATTGATAAATGAATTGTGGTCTAGCCTTCATGTGGAGATGCGCTAGTGACATTGATAAACGAATTGCGATCTAGCCTCCGCAAGGAGATGTGTTCATGTTATGAACCAATGCTAGCCTCCTTGAGGGAGTGGTGTTGGTCATGAAAATTGCCTAGCTTCCTGAGGGGATGGTGCTAGTAAAATGATATACTTTGTTTGGCCACCTTCGGGTGAGGTGCCGTTGTAAAGGAATTGAGTTTGAACGAGACATACGAAATGGTGAAAATAGTTAATGAGGTGACGGAATAAATTCTTGACCTGTGAAATGGAAAGAAAGTATTGATATTAAGAGTTGACGATGTAGTTTTATAACGTGTTTATGTTGTTATAAACTGTTCATGTCATATGCCATAGCATCCCATATTCATATGTCGTGAGCATGTACATTCCTACTGGATTTTGTAGCTCACCCTATCCTTTTCGGGTATCGTCCCAGATACATAGCATGGAGTGCACGACATGCACATGGCGATGCATGACCTCTTTTTAAAGACTTTTGACTAGAGTTACCTAGCATCTTTGTATTAAATTTTGAAAGATGTATTATAACTCATTTTTAACTTTGTTCTTTATGTTCATAAGGGAGTGTAAAACGTTTAACTCTGATATTATTTTTGGTAATGACACAGAGCCGGGAGTTTGCTCTTTTGATGTAACATTTTTAAATCTACTTATGAATGAAATGATTTGGGACTATGGGTCTTCTATTGAGTATTTGTGAGGTTTTATTTATGAGAAATTGTAATAATAATATGTTGAAAAATGAGGGCGTGACATTTAGCCAAAATCAAGGGCAACAGTGGCAAGTTTGGCTGTTCGAGAGTGGAAAATTATGGGCTTAGTAAGTGAGTTCGTCTTACAACCAACAGAGAGCTCAGAGAGGGCTAGCTTGAGTGCTTTGGTAGTTATGCCAGAGTTACACCAAAAAATTCTGTTGGTATGGGGATTTGACCAGGAGATGGCTTTTATGAAGCACGAGATAGTTGCATGCGAGGTTACCATTGGTTGGAAAATTGGAGCTGATGGGGGTTTGAGGTATCGATCACAGCTGTTTGTATTGGACATTGGGACATTAAGGGAGTCTATGCTAAAGGTTTTTCACCAATTCGGCTTTGTTGTTTATTTGGGAGGCAACAAGATGTACAAGGATCTTCAGAGGCAATACTGGTGGAATAGGATCAAGAAGGAAGTCGCTAGATTTGTTTCAACATATCTGACATGTCAACAAGTCAAGGTCGATCATCAGAAACCCGGAGGGCGCTCCAACCATTGCCAGTATCGTGATAGAAGTGGGAGCATATAACAATGAATTTCGTGATAGGATTACCAAGATCAGTGCAGGGTCACAACACTGTATGGGTCATTGTGGACAAGTTGACTAAGTCGACATACTTCTTGCCAATCAGAATGTCAGACACAATAGAGTCTTATAGTCGACTCTATATCAAAGAGATTGTTCGGTTGCATGGAGTGACAATCACAATAATAACAGATCGAGATCCTCGATTCACGTCAATATTTTGGCAATGTTTGTAGAAGGTCTTGGGGACAAATGTTCACCTCAGCACAACTTTTCATCCTCAAATTGACGGTCAATTAGAATAGACTATTCAGACGTTGGAAGACATGCTAAGGGATTGTATGTTAGACTTTCAAGGTCATTGTGAGCGACACTTGCCACTGCTTGAGTTCGCTTCCAATGACAGCTATCGAGCTAGCATTAAAATGACACCGTACAAGGCATTGTATGGACGACCTTGTCGATCTCCAATATGTTGGACCAAGGTTGGAAAGACGAGCCTTCTAGGACCCGACTTGGTTCAGGAGACTACCGAAAAAGTCAAGGTTATCAAGTAGAGATTGTTGACAGCTCAGAGTCAACAGAAGAGTTATGTGGATAAACAGAAAAGGCTATTGACCTTCAAGGTCGGCGATCATGTATTTCTCAAAATCAAGCCTAGAAGAGGCATATCTCAATCTGGTAAGAAAGAAAAATTGATGCCAAGGTATATTGGGCCTTTTGAGATTGTGGAGAAGATCGGTGGGGTAGCTTATCGGCTTGCATTACAGTCGCAGATTGACCAAATTCATAAAGCTTACCATGTTTTAAAGTACATGGTACTACCAACTCATGTTTTGAATTGGGAAGATGTCACATTGGATGAGGACACGACATACGAGGAAAGACCCGTTCAAATTCTAGAATATGGGGAGAAGAATTTGAGAGGCAAAACCATCATATTGATCAAGTTGCTTTGGGGACACCGAAAGTTGGAAGAATCAACCTGGGAGCGGAAAAACGTGATGAGAGCCAATCACCCTGAATTTTTTGCTTAAGCTTTACTGTATAAATTTTGAGGACAAAATTGTTTAAGGGGAATAGGTTATAATAACCTTGTTATTTTTAATTAAATTTAAATTGATTTAATTATTAAAATTGTATTTATTTTTTATTTTTATATTAAAAAATTGGGTTCTCAATTTTTGGAGCACACTCGAGCGAGCTTAAGCTGCTCGAGCGACCTCTTCAAATTCCAGCACAGTCTGTTAGGGTTTTAAAATTCATTGATAGACGGTGTAGATGTTTTTTTTTGGGATTAATCAGAGTTTTATGGCTACTGATTACGCAATTGATGAAGGGTGTATAGGGGTTATATCATTCACAAAAATTCTAAAATGAAATGAAATCAGAGTGAATTAGAGAGTGTCAAAGTGTTCATGGGAGTTCTTGGAGTTGGAGCTCTACCCGTTCGTAAGATCATTAGATTCATCCTATTGTTCTTGTTTTGTGATCAAATATGGTAGGAATGCTTACCTTCCAACCCTTAGGACGTAAATCTCTGTCTTAATTTATGTTTTCCAGTGGACTTATGCACATTTAGGGTTGCTATTAGAACCATAACCCCATATCTAGACATTCCAGATTCTAGGAAAAAGAAAGGGCCGCTCGAGCGAGCCCATCAGGTGTCGACAGATCTTGTCTAGAAACCCAGAATTCATAATCTGGATTTTAGTAGATTGCTCGAGCGACCTCTTGGTCGAGCGAGCTGTGTAAATTTGCAAAAATTTTAGCCTATTATTCGGGCTTTCCGGCAGTGATTTTTAGATTCCTAAATCCTCTATATTGACATGACTACACTCTGCAAATGTATACACTCGTGATTTTATATGTCCGTGGTTCTCTGAGGGATTTCGTGTGAATTGGTTGACCCATCGAGACTATGAGATTATGTGTTAAGGTGATATCATGCATGTTGAATAATGTTGATTTGCCTGAACCTAACTCCAATGAAAAATGTAGAATCTATAAATATTGTGGAAAATTAAGAACAAAAGTTAAAACTAGAACCAAGTAATTTCTACCTTCGTGTTGTTTGTTGTTGGGTTAGATTCCCAAGATGATTCTAGATTAGATTCCCATGATGAATTGGCAGTTAGATTCCCTATTCACTCTTGTGCCGGGTTAGATTTCCAAAGAGATTTGGTGGTTAAATTCTTCACTTATGATGATTACCAGGTTAGATTTTCGAGATGAGTTGGTAGTTCGATTCCCCATCTTGCTTAAGTGCCGAGTTAAATTCCCGAGGTGGGTTAGGTTGCCACTGGCCGTCAAGCCGAGTTGTGAGTTTGATTCCCCGAGCGTCATCCCGATTTAAAAGAATTGACTAAAACTAACACACTTATGGGTTGTTTACTATATGTTATGGATTTATCAGCATGTGTTGTATTTTAATTCACTATGTATGCCGTTAAAACTGTCAATCATGTTATTGTTATTATAATGCTATATCTATTACAACCTTTGGGTTTGGTTTTTGGGCAAATATTTTTATTGAGTGTCAAAACTTATCAGTGCAACTTCTCTACTCCTGACGTTTCATGCCTAATGTAGATGTGCATATTGAGGAGCCGATGGAGCAGGCCCAGACAGAGGAGACGAATGGGGAGAATTTGACATGGCTGCCACACCCATAGATAGCTCTATTGGTTACTTTGAAATTTAATGTAAATCCATTAGGGATGTTTTTGTCATTTTACTTTACAACTCTGCAACTCTATTTTATGTCTCAACTTTTATTGAATAAATTATGGATTTCTTTTTAGTTATTATTTGACAAATAAAATGATATTAAAAAGGTTTAAAATAACGTTCCGTCGTTGGGCTGTTACAACTGCACTCAAAGCTCTCGATACTAGGATCAATCTTCCAGTTATGTGTTTCGTGGGATTCTCGTGTCTACTCATCCGTTTACCTTCTTAATGGACTCAATAAAGCTAGGGTTTTGAGAGAATATATCG
This sequence comes from Arctostaphylos glauca, assembly GCA_019985065.2. Lineage (NCBI taxonomy): Eukaryota > Viridiplantae > Streptophyta > Magnoliopsida > Ericales > Ericaceae > Arctostaphylos > Arctostaphylos glauca. Next base: position 6,085,700 of record JAHSPW020000015.1, read on the forward strand.
ATCGTCTAATATTTTTGATAAAACCTAATTTTTAGAGTTTCCCAAGCCTTATATACTCATTAACTCGGTAATCGCACAAAAGCCCCCAAGTTCTAACATGTTCACATTAGGCTCAAAATTATAAATTATCTCAAACGAGCCACAATTACACAATTGAACCATAAAATTAACTACTGAAATTAAAAGAAATAAAATAAAATAATAAAATCTTGGACTGCAGGTCCTCACAGTCTTTCATTCTCGAACTGCTAAGTTGGCGACATGTCCTAGAGATTTGCGGCTAAGGGCGTCAACCACAGTGTTAGCTCTTTTCAGGTGGTAGGAGAGTGTAAAGTTGTAGTCCTCAAGATACTTCACCAAACGTCTTTGTCTCGTATTCAATTTTGTGTGTGTGTGTGTGTGTGTGAGTATGTACTTGAGGCTCCATCCAAAGTCATCCTTGGATTATATAGTGGATAAGATCCGCGTATCGATCCGTAGGAACAATGTTTATGAGCTCTGAATAAGTAGTTTTGCATGATTGTGGTGTTTAGGACGCTGATCCTTTTATTGTTCAAATTGGTAACCTTTTCTAACACAAGAAAGTGGTTAAATAAAGGGTAGACACGGTCTTGTGAATTCCTTCATCCACAACCTAGGCATTAGACATCTTCTCTCTATTACTCAATCAAGAACAAAGTCAAATGTTCTTGGCCAAAAATCTTGCTACGAAAATCATTTGAATCTAGTGATGTGTAGTAGAATGAGGTTGTTCCAAGACAAGTAGTCTAAATATGAAAGACATTGGTCCCAATTATTAAATGTACCAAAAACACTTTGTACACACCCAATCAAGAATTTAGTACTTCATTTTAGTTTCAAAAATAGAGGAACAATACTCATTATTCAGCAAGCTTTGAAAATCCTAATAGAAGGTATCATACGTGCCTAGGCCATATGATGAAGATCATCCCAAGACAAACCTGTAAACTTAGCCTACCATGGAGGAAAAGACGATTACACTAGGAATAGAAAGCATGGACAACATGAACATAAACAACACTTGATATTAAAGAGAAATGGAAGTAGATTTTACAATCTCAAATCTTCAAACCATCAAAGGAGCTAGAACTAAGAACACTAAAAAATTAGGGAGAAAGTTGTGAGAAAAATTGATGTCTAAGAAAGTACAATGTTGCTCTCTAAGTCTAGGACTTGGACTATGAAAAACTCTCCTTATATCCCCTAACTTTCTCTACAAGATGCGCTTCTAAAACTCATGAGAAGTGGCACAAAGCCTTTCCATTCTCTTGGAAATTTCGTGCCCCAATAGGTATGACACAAACCCCAAGATAACTTTTCAAAAGCGCCCAAAAAATTGTCCCAAAGGTCAAAGAAAGGAGATGTCAGCAGACATTGAGTAATTGGTTGATATAGTGTGATTCAACCGGTGGAGCTAACACTCTGCATCTCTCAAGCTTCACTTCTTCTTCACTAAACAGGATGACTTGATTTGTACCAACTGGTTGAATCAGTACTTTGTATCTCAACTTACTTCTGTTGATATCACATGACTGGATGAACTGAAGCTTACCAACTGGTTCCTCAACCTCTGTGTATGTGCTTGATCCGACTAATCTGGACATCAACCAGGTGACTTGCTATGAATGAACCGGTTGACATAGGCATTTGGTCGAATGAAATGGACCAAATTAATCGGCTGCCATAGGCTTGCAATTCTACAATTTGATATTTTGGACCTTCGGGCCGTTGACATTCCTTCAATCCAATACAACTTCCCCGAGCCTCAATGAATTGAGAGCTTACATTCAGGCTCCAAGACTTTATAGGAACTCTCGGGCGTCATGTTGACTCCCATGGTGCTCTATTAACGCAATTAACCTGCAACTGGAATAAGAATACCTTACGTGTAATATCAACTATAAACTCGGAATATCTCACACACGCATGCCAAAATAGATACATTGAGCTGTTAGATATACAATATTATGCGCTCAACATGGACATACCCACATTGCACCAAGACATGTCCAAACCTTGGGAGCGACACCCCAAAGTAGGGAGAAAACCCCCTCCCCCTACCTAATATAGCATTTGGAACCATTTTCTTAGTGATAAGAGGAAACATGCCCCATGTTTGAAGAGTCATAATGGTTTTTTCTGAAGAAACACAATTTATTTATATCAAACTCAATATAAACCTCAACATAACAAAAAAAACTACCTATAAAAAATATTTTTGGGATTTTTTTTTCATTTGAGCAATTTTGATGAATTAATTACTTAAAATAGCATAAAAAAATCAAACAATTAGGAAAAGAAAGGAAAAGATATAAAACATTTATGGTTGATTTGGGAATACTCTTAATATATTATAAAAAAATATTGAGGTAAGTAAAATTAAAAAATTAAGAATATACAATGTCACACTTAAAAAGCGTGTAAAAAATAAAATGTGAAAAGGATAAGTAGTGCATGAACTCTACCATGTGGAAAACATTGAAAGGTAACTAGAAAATACTTTTGGAGAGTTTACTCACTAACAATTTGTTGGAGAATCATGCCTTGACTTCAACATTACTTATTCTCAAAGCAATCGGTAGAACTCCAGAAGAATTCATAGGGGAGTTTCATAAATCAATACCTCACAAACTTAAAGTATACTAGTTGAAGAAAGAAAATTAGAAAGAGAGTAATTGATGCAGTAGCGCGTATGATTGGATAAGTGTAACACGAGGACAATTCCAAACTTTATTTGAACTAGAGGTACTTCCTCTTTGAACAAACAAATTGAGTAAAACATTCAGTTTTTATTAATCAATAATCAACTACTTAACCCTTAGGCTTGCAAAATAATTTGTAGGGACATAGAACTCTATACCAACTAGGAAACGAAATAACAAAGATTTATGCTTACTAATTTAGCTTAAATAAAAAAAATAGAAAAATTACCAAAAACGAAACATTCTAATTTTGTTAGGAAATCAAATACTAGAAAGAAATATAAGATTGTCAAAAAAAAACAGAGACTAAAACGAAAATTCCTACGAAAAGATATAAGGAAAACGAATCTTTCCTAAAAGAGCAAATTTGTTGATTGGGAGGCCTAAACGAAGGAATTAGGCTGAACATCACTAAGATAATGGGCCTTGATCAAATGACGTTTTGCTTCAACCTTAAGACCAATGGGTCAATCTGCCACCAGTTCGTTTGGTCCATGACCAATTCAAGCCTTCCAAAAATAGGGACGCGGCTCGCTTGGTATCAGTAATTCATTTCTTTGTCAAAAAATTGGTCCACTCCATAAATTGAATGTGGCAATTAATAGGGATTCCTTTAATTCTCAATCATCTTATTGATAGAACCAATTAAATTTTAAAATAATTAGAGAACAAATTTGTTCAAATATTTTTAAGCCATGAGACATGTCTATTTTAGAGTCTTGAATAGTAAAGTCCTCCCTGTGCTTTAAGATTATGGGTCCTTTATTTATTTCAAGCTCCACGGATCTTAGATTTTCCCATAGAAATACACGCAAGGAAAAATGTGGTTCTCTGAATGGCTATTGGTAGATGAAGCTTGCACTAAAAGACTCGAAAACATTTTGGTGCTACTTGGCAATGGTGCTAACAGCACTTAACGGAGGCTAAATATGAGGGGTCTTTTTTTTTTTTTTTTTTTTTCTAGCTAAATTCGACATTATAAATAGAAAAGTGGTAAATTGAATTCAGCGCAAAAGAAAAAGTCTACAATTCCCGAAATTAAACTAAGGAAGTTTTTCGAATTCAATTTGGGTCCATTTGGATTGTGATATTTATTGAAATTTTTTTTTGTCCTTATGTAAATTTTTTTTGTAATTTTTTGTTTTTCATCAACTTTTTGTGATTTATTGGTTCATCTCGACAAGAGCTTTCAGAAAAATTATCAATCATCGGCCAAATTTGAAAAAAGTTCAGAAAAGACAAAAATAAATAAAAAACAGAGTTTTTTTTACTTATTCGTCGTCTTTAGTGGTTTTTTTAAACTTTTGGCATAATTTTATACTTTTTAGATTCCTTTCATCAAGACGGATCAATAAACTACAAAACATTAAGATTTAAACAATAAATACAAAAAAAAGAATAAAGACAAAAAAAAAAAAAATATTATAGGCCAAAGGGAGCCAAAATTTATGGTTATAATTTTCTTGTATTTAGGGTTCTATTAATATAAGTAAACCATGATCATTAATTTTAAATACGTTTTTTTTAATCTAATTTTTAAAATTGTACTATTGCTCGAAAGAAAATATTTTTTTTTTTTTTGAAGTTAGAGAGATTGGAATATCTAGCCTCACCCACATCTGCCCAATCAAAATCCTCCTTTGAACAGTTCATGATTCCCATCCAATCCTCCTATCGCTCGTACCTTATCTCCCTCGACCATTCCATTACCCCCTTCCCTCCCCACATCTGTATTACTCATATTAATTTCCTCCCACCTCCTCTATCCCTTTCCTGATGGCCTCCTGAACCATTCACTCCACAACTCTCTCTCTCTGTCTCTCTCTCTCTCTTCACATGGCCACCAACTCAGTCCAATCCATCGGCCACCAGCACTGTCTTCTGATGCGCAACTGCATAGACTCTCCTCCCGCTGCCCTCTCCTCTTGTTCTCTTTTCCTGAAGCCCACCACCACCATTTCTTCTCTCTCGCATTCTCTCACCTCTACCACTTTTTCTCTTTCCTCGTCTGTCTTCTCCACAACCACCACAACACCCTCCACTACCCAAACTGATCCCCTGTCCTTTGACCTCCTCCGTCACCACCTCTCCACCCAAAACTTCCGGCAAGCAGACGAGGAAACCCGCCGCCTCCTCATCGCCCTTGCAGGAGAACAGGCCCAGAAGAGAGGCTACGTCTTCTTCTCCGAAGTCCAATTTATTCCTCAAACTGAGCTCAAAACCATAGACAGCCTCTGGAAAAGTAACAGCAACAACAGATTTGGGTACAGCGTCCAAAGAAAGATCTGGAAGAAAGTGAACAGAGATTTCACAAGCTTTTTCATAAAAGTTGGGTGGATGAAGAAGCTTGAAACAGAGGTTGTGCAGTACAATTACAGGGCATTTCCCAATGAGTTCGTTTGGGAATTGAGTGAAGAAACACCAGTGGGTCACTTGCCATTGACTAATGCTTTGAGGGGGACCCAGCTCCTCAATAGCATTCTGAGCCACCCAGCTTTCGATGATGCAAATGAAGATGGGGAGGAAGAAGCTGAGAATAATGTTGAGGAAAAAAGTGGAAATAGTGGGGGATTGAGGGGTGTATTGAGCAAGGGAGTGTTCAAACCAGACTATAGTTTTTGAGCTGATTTGTGCATTTTGGAAACTAGTCCACAATATACAAACACTGCCCACTTGTAATTTTATATTCTAAGCTTCGGAAAACATTTGAGTGACTTCTCTAGAGAAGATATGGGTTGTTGATTGAAGCATTATGCTTTTCTTTGTTTTTTTTTTTGGATAAATTACAATTACGTGTCCTAAGATTTATGATAAGTACACGAAGAGCATTCACATCAATTTCTCTATTTTTTGAATCAAATTATGGAGGAATTCCTACATTTTATATCTCATGCGTCAGACTCTCTAAATATATTGAATAGTGACCAGTTTCAATTTTGCATTCAGTAAATAAGAAAGCTACAGTGACTCTTTAAATATAAAGAGTCACTATAACATTAACGAAATAAGAAAGACATTAAAGAGAGGCTAATGTGGAACGTATATAAAATAATTGCTCCTCAAAATAGAGAAGGAGGAGCTTAAGAGAGGCTAGTGTGGATGTTCTAAACTCTCCTGTGTTTTGAAATACTCACTAATTTCCTTCAATATTGAAATTATTATTTAGTTATTTTTTTTACCGTGAAAATAAGTGAAGTAGCGTTAATTAAGTATTGAATTTTTTATTTTGGTAAAACAAATTGTAATATAATTCTTAATACTCTTAAAATAGACGATGTTAAATTTTTTAATTTTGTTGAAACCCGAGAAACTCCATCCGAGTTTCTATTTCAGAAAATTTTCTAACATTTTACAAAAGCTATGTTGAGACGTCATGTTGCAGTTAATTTCAGACAAAAAATGATATACCAAAAATAGAAACAAAAAACGAGTCTTATTTATAATTTGAGCCAAAAAAGTCAAATAATATTGTCTAGTAATTAATGGCATTGCTACCACATCATGAGTTTTGTTAGAATGGAAATTTCCACTAATGTATTATAATGTATTCCATCTATTATAGATAGAGCGTAATGGCATATTATTACCACATTTTGGAGTGATATGAGGGTTAAAAACTTTTGCTGATTGCCCAATCAACAAGTATGTGGAGGCTCATAATTTCCTTGAGGTTATCATAAATTAATACTTTTGCCCACAATAGGAAGCCAACCCTTTCGTGTAGTTTGCTTCTCTAATGTGCTAACCTATGCTTTTGGACTACTGGGAATTGACTGTGTATCCGACTTCCATTATTTTCTTTTTGGACCCGAGAGAGGTCCTTCTAAAACTGGATCCTCTCCAACTCTTTTTTATAGCTCTGGTTCATTTTGCAATAACCCCTATAACATTATGCCGATTAATTTTTGGAGGATGAATTTTATCGTTTATTTGCGGAGACTCCACTTAAAGCCAACTTAATGCCAAATAAAAGTTAATAGTATTCAAAACCGAACCCGAGATTTTTCAGACTCCAATCAAAATCTCAAAATGGGGCCCAATTTTTTTTTTTTTAAAATAATTCAAATTATTTTGAAAATAAAACAATAATAAGCATTATACAACCTAAGGAGGTTAATGCCATTTACTATATATTTGATTTAGAACAAAAGTTAAAATTCTGTTTAAATAAAATAAAAAATTTGAGTGTTGGGAAATATGTATTTGCGAAATACAGTTAAAGGTTATTTAGTATACTACTTAGGCCTATTTTGACATAAAATTAATAATTAATTTTTGAAGAAAATTTTATTTTTTGGTTTGTATTCAATGGTGGAATAAAAAAAAAATTGTTTTTCTTAAGTGTGTAGTATTTGTTTCTAAGTGAAGTAAAGAGAAACAAGAAAAAAAAAAAGAAGAAAACTATAAGATCTTTTTTTAAATAGAAAAGATGAGAAAATTTCTTAAAACAAAAATTAGTAACATATAACATGCCTATAAAATTTTGTTAGTGACTTCACAAAAAATAACTTGTATATAAATAGTCCATATTTAATATGTATTAAACATCTACATCTCAATCTAAATGGGATCCCTAACTTATATTTTATTAAATTAATTTAGTGAAAAAATAGAATAAAATAGTAGGGTGGTTGGAAAATTTTATTTTGTTATTTATATATAATGGTTAGAAAAGCATGTCAATAGTTTTATTGGTGCAGTTATAATGTAGGTATAGTTGAAGTCCATGGTGTTGAGTTCAAAACCTATAAAAGTCAGTTTTTATTCTTTAGATGAAAAAAACTTCTCTTTAGAAGAGGGCACAGATATTCAAAGTCTTAACCTAAACAAAAGTAGACAAAGACTGTGGAGGGCCGAAATAATAGGGCTAGACCACCTTCAAATGAGAATTGGACTGGACAGAGGAACATGGGTCGTGTCAGCAGCGTGGGGCTACGACCGACGTATTGACTGAACGGACCTTCTCTGGACAAGTCGGCGTAATGACATTGATCCGATTGCGGCAGCATAGGCTTTGGTCAGGGGAGCCAAACAGGTTCAATATGAGGAAGACATGGGCTTTGCCAAGTGCTGACCCCTTGGCCTATCGTTCGGCTAAGGAGATTGGAACCCTCTGGAATAGGAGCATATCCCCAAATAGGAAAGTGCGAAAATGGCAAAGGCCGAGTTTGGGAATGTATTAGATTTGGAAAGTTCCCTTGCATAGAAATATAGAGATTTGATACCGTTAAATAAGAGATGACTCCCTAAGGTTGTATTACCAAATATGGGCACTTGATGGCTTATAAATAAGAGATCATACGCTATTAATTAGGTACGCTATCACTCATTGTGCAATCACTATTGTGCTTTGATCTCTCAAGTGTTATGATTTTAGCATCGGAGTACCATCAGGTTGAAAACAACCCGATTGTCGCTAATTGGCTGTTTACTGTGCAAGATCTTGGAGCGGTTCAAATTGGAGAATATTCACACCCCCACAATTGGCGACTCTGCTGGGGATGAGTAGTCTCGTGAATTAAAATGCTTGAGATGGCTGAAATCAGAACTAGGATCAACGAAGAAGGAGGTGTGGGTGCTTCTGCCTCCAAAGACAAGGGCCCTCTTCCTGATGATGATGTCCAACCGGAGGAGTCATTGGCAACTCCTTAGAAACCAACCGCCTAAGAATACATTAGGCAGTTGGAATGAAATCTGGAGAAGTGGGATGAAACCCTGATCAGCCTACAATTGGAACTCATCCAGCTAAGAATAGACGTGCGTAAAAATCAAGCTCCAGTAATGAGCCGAAAGTAGGGGAAGGATTACACTAGAACCCTCACTCCACCATGTGGAGAGCATTTCGAACGTGAAAACGTGTCAGGAAGGATACGCTCAAAAGTTTTGACCGGTTGTTGCGATGGTGGAAAAACGGTGCGTCGAGCGCGAACCCTATCGCCTGAATAACAACATCATAAGTGAAAGGATGGCACCAGGCTCTCGGTGTTCGATAGGCTGGGAGAATAGGAGGCGGACAGTTGTCTGGATGGAGACCCACAGGCTGAAGGCCGAATAGAAAAGCAGTGTTGAGAGGACCTGCGGGGTAAGCTAGATAGAAATAGAAGCGGCGCAAGAGACGTTCGGGCAGCAGCACGACCTTAGGCTTCAGCTCAATCTCGGTCAGAGGCTGCAAATGATCGTTTGGTTGCGACCCCGTTCACACGACATATTGAGTCGATCCAACCACCTGCTAGGTTCTACCACCCCAAATTCAACAAGTATGAGCCAAAGACCAACTATACACCCACCTGGTGCACTATAGACAAATGATGTCACTGTACTCCACTAACGCACTTATGTGCAAACTCTTCTCATCTAGCTTAGGGGAGCTCGACCTCTTATGGTTTGATTTGCTCCCAAAGGGGTCAATCAATAGTTGGAAAGATCTTTGCTTGGCTTTCTTGGTGAGGTTCATTACAAGTACCAAGGTAAAGAAGGAGATAGATGCTCTGCTTGGGCTACGCAAGTCTAAATTTGAATCACTTCGTGAATACACAGCTTAGTACTAGGAGCTATACAATGAAATCAGCGATTGCAATCCCAAGCTTGTCGTCACTTCTTTTAAGCTCGATTTTGGCCCCAAAATTAGGATCTTTGAGGACTTGCTTTTGGTCCCTCCCACGCACATGGATGAGCTGATGGATTGAATCAACCAACATGCCCGACTAGAGCAACCAAGGCAAGAGTGAGTGAACGCCAAACAGGGCAGAATGGGTCGGACTGATCCCATTAGGGAACGACAGAGGGAAACCAATGTCGTACTGATGGGAAAGAAGAAAGAGATCAACCCGTTTGAATATGTGGTCGAACACACAGTGTTCAAAATCCCTTTATACCAGCTTGTTCGTAAAATTGAGCACGAGTCATTCTTCAAATGGCCGAACAAGCAAAAGGGGGAGCCAAAGTTGAGAAACCAGAGGTAGCAGTGTTCATATCACAGGCATAAGGGCACATGATGGAGAACTGCCAGCACTTAAAAATATTCCTAGAGGAGATGGTAGCTGAGGGCCGACTGAAAGAGTGGATTGACGAAGAAAAGACCCAGGTCGGCACGCCGAGAACTGAGGGGGTTCAGACAGTCGATGTTGAAGAAGCGCGAACCATTAATGTCATCCACGACATGATGTACCTAGAGAGGGAAGAGAGGCTTAAGTCCGAACTGCAACTCATTGTAGAACAAGAAGTCGTGAACGTAGCACCAGCCTTTGGAAAGCGTCGAAGGGAGCCGGAGGGGATCGTCACCTTCACGGGTAGAGATTTGGAGCGAGTGCGGCATCCACATAATGATGCCATGGTGATAAAACTAAAAATTGACTCATGGTTCATAAAAAGAATCCTGGTGGATCTCGGCAGCTCAACTGAAATTATGTATTATGGCTTGCTCAGAAAGATGGGGTACAAAGAAATCGATCTCCAACCAAAGAAAGTGCCGCTAGTCAGTTTTAATGGAGCGCAGGTCTGGCCGCTCGGCATGTTTACCCTCCCTGTGGTGGCAGGGTCGGTAACATTGCCAACGGAATTTATTGTACTCGATGTCCCATTTCCATACAACGGTATTGTCGATAGCAAATAGGTACATAAGTTGGGGCCGGTGGCCTCCACTTATCATCAAGTACTCTGGTTCATTGGGCCGAACGAAGTGGAGAGCGTATATGGCAACCAGGTGTCAGCCAAATAATGTTACATAGCTACAATAAAGAGCAAGTCCACCTTGGAGTAGGTTAATTGGGTTGAAACTACTAACCTGCTAGTGTTAGAAGACGTCGACATACCGGTAGTTGACAAGGCTGTTGAGGAGCTAATCACCGTCCCGATCAATCAATGACAATCCAGAGCAGTTCTTCCTTGTCGTCTTGTCTCTAAACGAACATGAGAGAGTGGCAACGGTGAAGTTTCTGATCAGCAATATATCCGTCTTTGCTTGGACACCATACGAGATGCCGGGAGTTGACCCAAAGTTTATCTGTCTCGAACTAAAGGTTGACCCAACTCGTCGGCCAGTTGTACAGAAGGTCCACTGATCGGTCATCATCAATACGGACGCCGTAGTTGAAGAAGTTGATAAGCTACTGGAGGCGGCCGCTATCAGGGAGGTGCAATAGCCCAGCTGACTAGAAAACATGGTGGTGGTTAAAAAAAAGGACACATGGCGAGTTTGCGTTGACTACACCAACTTGAATAAAGCCTGCTCAAAGGACAGCTTCCCCATGCTGAGGATCGACTAGTTGGTGGATGCCACGACCGGCCATGAGCGCATGAGCTTTATGGATGCCTATAGGGGCTACCATCAGATCGCTATGCATGGCCAGAATCAAGATAAAACGACATTTATTACCCCACGGGGACTTCACTGTTATAGGGTCATGCCCTTCGGTCTGAAGAACAAAGGGGTGACATATCAGCGAATGGTGACAAGGATGTTCCAAAAATAGATTGGCAAGACATTTAAGGCCTATATTGATGATATGATGGTTAAGAGCACTGAGGCTGAACACAACCTAAGGGACTTGAAAGAGGTATTTGATATCCTCAAAGAACAAAAGTTGAGGCTCAATGCATCTAAGTGTGCCTTCGGTGTCAGGTCTAAGAAGTTTCTCGGCCACTGGTGACACAAAGAGGAATCGAGGCCGACCTTAACCAGATCCAAGTGATCCAACAACTCACCCCGTCGACCACCGTCAAAGAAGTACAGAGACTCACTGGTATAACCGCAGCACTCAACCACTTCATTAGCTGGTCATCTGATAAATGCCGACCATTCTTTGAATGCTTGAAGAAGAAAGGCCATTGTCACTTCTTTTTGGAATGAGGAGTTCAACGAAGCCCTCATTCGGCTCAAAGAATACCTCACATCAGCACCCCTCTTGACCAAGTTGACGATTGGCGAATGCCTCTATCTCTATCTGGTTGTATCCCCGCATGCAGTCAGCTCAGTGCTGTTGTGCACCACACCAACTCTGGGGACAGCCCTGTGTACTACGCAAGCAAGACTTTGTTGGGCACCAAAACAAGATATCAACCACTTGAAAAACTTGCCTTGGCCCTAATAGTAAGAAGTTTGCCCATACTTCCAAGGGCATCCGATCATTGTGCTCATCGAGTACCCTCTGAAGGCCATCCTTAGAAGGCCGACCTGTTAGGGAGGATATCCCGATGGGCTATCGAAGTCGGTAACTTTGAAATTAGATATCAGTCCCAAACGGCCATCAAAGCGTAGATACTGGCTACCTTTATGTCCGAATTCACATCGCGACTAGATATGGCCGCGACGGCAGCCGAACAAATGACGGGACCTGAGGCAAGGGTCTATGGAAATGAATGGGCGGAGCGTCCAACGACAACGGCACTGGAGCAGGAGTGCTTCTGGTGTCCCCAGAAGGCGTCCTTCATGAGCATGCCATTTGGCTAGACTTTTAGGCCACCAACAACGAAGCCGAATACGAGGCTCTCTTGGCCGGACTCAAAATAGCCGAAGCCGTCTGCGTTGAGGAGCTTATCATTCATAGCAATTCACAATTGGTCATGAATCAAATTTCTAGGGAATACGAAGTTAGGGACGAATAGAAGGGCCGGTACATGAGCAAGGCGATTGAACTGATTTAAAAATTTCGCAAGGTCAAGGTCGAGTAGATTGCTTGGGAGCAAAATTCACACGCCGACACGTTGGTAGGCATGGCTTCGGCTGCAAAAGTCAACGGTCAGCGAATAGTTTCCATTGACACACTCGTTTGGCCAAGCACTAAACTCATGCAGTTCATTGAAGTCATGATGAGCGAATATGGGCCGAGCTAGATGGACCCTATTATTGCATACCTTAAGGACGACAAACTACCTGTCGACAAGAAAGAGGCACATCGCATAGTGCACAAGTCCACCCAATTCTGGCTCTCTCCCGACACGAAGCTCTATTGCTGGTCATTTATCGGGCCATACCTCTATTGTGTTCATCCTGCCATGACTGAGAAGGTATTGTATGAAATTCACGTCGGCAGTTGTGGTTACCATTCGGGAGGATGGTCACTAGCCCATTGTGCGATTACCAAGGTCTGCTGGTGGCCGAAGATGATGGCAAAAGTGCAGACGTATGTGCAATAGTGTGACAAGTGCCAATGCTTCGCTTCGCTCATTTGGCAGCCTACCGAAGCGCTGACCCCTCTAACCAACCAGTGGCTGTTTGTGCAATGGGGACTAGATATTGTGGGGAAACTATTGACAGCACCAGGCGGGTTCAAATTTCTCATCATTGCCACCGACTACTTCACCAAATGGGTGGAAGCTGAGCCTCTGGTCACCATTGAAGAGAAGGATGTCAAACGCTTCACTTGGGAAAACATAGTCTCTAGGTTTGGCGTCCCCTATGCCTTCGTCTCAGATAATGGGGCTCAATTTTGTGGGAGGCATCTTCATTGATTTCTGCACCGAACACCAGATCAAGTTCTACAACTCCACACCTTGCTACCCGCAAAGCAATGGACAAGCTGAAACATCCAACAAGATGGTGGTCTCTGGTATCAAGAAGAGGCTGATGGCAGCCAAAGGAAGATGGGCCTAGGAGCTCCCAAGTGTGCTATGGGCCTACCGAACCACCCTTGGCGTTTGACAAGCCAAACGCCGCTCGCCCTCGCATTCAGCATGGAGGCGACCATTCCACTAGAAGTAGGGCTGCTGACCATTCAGATCGCAAACTTCAATGAGGAACAAAATAACCAAGACATTGCCAAGGACCTGGACATGGTCGAAGAGAGGTGCGACTGAGCCCGCATCCGTCTGGCCGCCTATTAACAAGAAGTGGCCAAGGGATGTAATCAAGGGGTCCGGTAGGGAATGTTCCGGCAGCAGGACTTGGTGTTACTAAAGGTCGTGGCCAATACAAAGAAGCAGTCCGATGAAAGCCCAGCCCCACTTGGGAAGGGCCGTATAAAGTTACTTAGCAGATTGGCATAGGGGCTTACCGATTGGAAGACATGACCGGCAAACCCTTGCCAAATCCCTAGCATGTAGTCAACCTTAAAAAAAATTATCATTAGCCCATTTTGACCTTTTTATTTTTGCATGTCTTATGATACCCAAGATTCATTAATAAAATTTTGAATTTTCTCCATGTGATACCTACCAACGCTCGTTATTATTGTGAAAGGCTAGGGTCCATTTGTGGAGGCCTAAGACCGATAGGTGGGCAATCGAGATACTTGAGCCACTAAAAGTTTGCAGCAATTTGCCAGCTTTCCAAACCCTTAGTGGGGGAGGAAATTGGTAAAGTGGCACCTCAGCCACTGCGGACTAAACGAAAGGTACATTGGCTGAAATAATTAAAGAAAGGCTTAAACAATTATCGAAAACATGCAAGCCATATTGGCCGAAACAAGCAAAGATGAAGCAGATGCTTCGGCCAAATGGAAAAGCACAAAATCCAGTAATGCGAAAAGGACAACGTTATCATAAAAAGTATGGAAACAAAAGATACAAAACAAAGCCGATCCACCGCCACAGTTTGGCGTTGGCCAAAGAAAGTTCTAGTTACAAGCCTAGAAAAGAAAGAAAAACTAAAGGGCGCCCTCGGCACGAGCTTCCTCCCCCTCGACGGCTACAGGAGCCACCTCACCGGCTTGAGCCAACGGGAAGGAGCCCTCAGCAGTAGGGATGGAAGTTGGGGCAGCAACCGTTAAGGGAGGAGGGTCCTTGAACAGTAGGGAGTCAGCTGGAAGCTCCACTGTCCTCAACGCGTCAACCCAGCAGCGCCGATAGATGATGTCTTGCGACTTCACCAACTTGGGTTCACACTAGGCCTCGCTTCATCAAAGCCAAGGTTGAAAGCTATGGCCACCTCTTTATGCTTTTCCCTTAGCTCTTCAGCCTCCTTGAGTAGGTCGGCATTTGCATTCTGGACGATGCCCATGTTCGTGTTGAGAGTGGCGATCTCGTCCTTGAGCTGGGCCATCTCTAACCCCACCTTCTTATGGAGCCTTTTCGGTAGCCAGCTTCTCAATCGATCAGCTGGCGACCTTCACGGACTCCAACAGATGCTCGTCAAAAGCCGAGAGCGCTTGTACTATCTGCAACAAGGAAACAATCAGCAAGCAAAACAGACTTGGGCCTTTAAAACAAATATTCAATAGAATAAAATACTTACCAAGAGGGCATCCGAGAGGGCCCTTCGGTAGAGAGGTTTCATAGTGGTCGGCATTGTGTTGGCATCCTTTGGCAGAAGAATTGACCAAGCTAGGATGCGCGGCCCTTGGATTGGTGATCGAGCTGTCGTTCTTGACCTCAACTTAGGCAACTTTCATTTGGGGCTTCTATCGCTCGGCTGTGACGACCACCAATTCCTCGACGGGAGTAGAAGACCGAACTACAAACGAATGTTCAGCTTCCACCTCAACTAATGCCTCGTGAACCCTCTTGCTGGCTGGGGAGAAGCAGTCGATGTTTTGGACCGAGAAGGAATTGCGGCCACTAGGGGAGGAGGAGCAGCTGATGCTGAGGGATCGACAAAGCATGATGACATGGATTTGGTAGTGCGGAGGGGCAAATTCTCCATGTCTTCGGGCTGGGATGTGCCGGTTTTGAGGTCCGACAGGTCGATGTACTATAAGAACTTACTTTGGGAGGCATGTTCGGCACGAAAGTCCTTGATCTTGTGCTTGTAATAGAGTTCAAACTCCAAGGTTGCCGATACATCTTAGTTGTCAATGAGAATCGAAAATGCTTGAACGATGTGCAAGAGCCGAGATTCATAATTAAGACGGTCAACGACATCCTTGTCTGTAAAAGAATTGGTGCAGAAATTAGCTGCCAAATAGGGAAATAAATTAACTGGCCGAAGATGAGCGAAAGTATATCTAAAACCCTTGGGACAAGGGGGATTGGGTATTCGTCCTTGTCAGGGTTGAACTCAAAGTTGCCGGTGAATTCGAGCACGTCCCTAACATACTTGTCCGAGTCGGGAAGGTCGATGACCAAGGATTTGTAGCTCGGCTGACTCTGAAGGTGATGCCTCTTAGACTTGGCATTTTGGGCAGCCGTGTAGACGCCGAAGATGTCACAGAACTCAAAGTCCAAATTGTATAGCTCCTTCTTCGAACGATCGACATAAGGATTCTAAAAAAGTTGATGGACACTTGGAAGGGGGTAAGATTGAGTTCATGAAAGGCTCGACAAAGCGAGGGGTGAAGAGGAAAGCGGACTCTCCCTTCAATAATGGCCATCATTGGGATGTGGATGCAATCAGGCCAATAACTAGGAGCTGCATCGAACTTTAGAAGCGAAAGTTGCATGTCGTCGGGAATGCCGTACCTATTTTGGAACACTTGCCTGTCAGCATGTGAACTGAACGGATCTCGAAACTTTTTTTTTTCTCGGCACCATTTAGAAGACCTAACAAAGGTACAAGGATTCATAAGGTCAACAACAGGGATAAGAAGGTCGATGGCGAAGATGTTTGGCAAAAGTGCCAAACAGATAAAACAAAGAGCGGGAGCTACTCGACATGACAGGAAGTTCACCAGAAAGCTTTATTGATAGGACATACCCATCAGAGAAGATGATGGGATGGCTATAATGGCACTGTTCATGTGCAAACAGTGTCAGAAAAACTAATATTAAGATGTTCTAAGGTGTCCTATGGGCATATATGCAAATCTATATACGAATGGGTGTTAAATATGCAAAATAGTTCAAGATTATTACCTGAAAATCAGAGGGCTCAACGGATTGAAAGCTTGGTAAGAAAAACTTCGGAAAGGATTTTGACGAATAGCTCTCAAAGCAATAGAGGAGAAAGTGATCGTTCTCCCTCTCTCTTACCTTATATATGCCCAAAATAAAACGTTAGACAGCGTGTGGGAAACTAAGTGATGCAAATTTGGGGTCGTTGGATGGGCGACACATGGATGCATCTGGCGCACCTAGCAATTAATGACTTTGGTATAATGCGTGTGAAGGCGAAACGAAAGCTTGAAACATGATGAATCTTTGAACGATGCATGTCTAGATCATTAGAGCTTCTCTCGCTTTTGGCCAAATAAGTCAACCAACCATCAGTCGAGCCGACACTTGGCTGAGGGGCTATTGTGGAGGGCTAGACCACCTTCAAATGAGAACTAGACTGGGCAGAGGAACATGGGCTGTGTCGGTAGCATGGGGTTATGGCCGACGTATTGACCGAACGAGCCTTCTTTGGACAAGTCAGTGTAATGACATCGACTCTGGAATCATGGGTTTCGGCCATGGGAGCCGAACGGGTCTGATACAAGGAAGACTTGGGCTTTGACAAGTGCCAACCCCTTGGCCATTCGTTCAGCTAAGGCGGTGGGAAGCTTCTAGAATATGGGCAAATCCCCAAATAGGAAAGTGAGAATATGGCAAAGGTCGAGTTTGGGAATGTATCAGATTTGGAAAGTTCCCTTACATGGGAATACAGAGATTTGATACCGTTAAACAAGGGAAGACTCCCTAAGGTTGTATTACCAACTATGGGCACTCGATGGCTTATGAATAAGAGATCATAGGCCATTAATCAAGTATGCTATGACTCATTGTGCAATCACTATTGTGTTTTGATCTCTTAAGTATTTTGACTTTAGCATTAGAGCGCTATCAGGTTGGAAACAAACTATTGGCACTAATCAGCTGTTCACTGTGCAGGATCTTCGAGCGGTTCAAATTGAAAAATATTCACACTCCCACAAAGACCATAGCAACTGAGAGCCGAGACAGTGGCGTGGTGGGTATACGCCTTAGGCCAGTCCTGATAGTACCTAAGAGGTTTCAAACTTGAGATTTATGAGTGAGCATACCTCTCTGTCTCAAGAAATTCACTTTGATGATCTAAACAATTTGTTTATGAAACTTGTTGATACCAGATTTTGACCCACCCCTCAAGCTATCATAAAACATGCCATCAGAATGAGCTTAGGATAAGCTTATGTGTAGAATGACTGTTTTGCCCCTGGACGGCTAAAGACGCATGTGATGACCTAAAGACCAAAAAACTTCACCTGAGACACTTTCAATGACTGAGCAGGCCTATTGAACATAATTTGGATGATACTTGGGTAACCTCAGAGAATTCGACAAAGTTTGGGTATTAATAACCATTTTGCCCCTGAAAGGCCAATTCAGCAAGTACAAGGCTCACATCATCACATAATCAGCCTAGAATGTTTCCACAATGAATGTCGGGGTTTCAGGATGTCTGAGTAAGCAGTCAAGACATTCAAAGGAGGTTCGAGGGGGATCCAAGCATAGACGGACAGTTTTGCCCTTCTAATTAAGCTTGAACAAGGAGACGTCTAATTAAGTCAGGACGACTTCACCATTCAAATTTTCATAAAGAATCTCAAAATAATGCCTTTGAAATGCCTCAAATGTCAATTGAATGTTCCAAGAAGAAACCTAAAGAAATTCAGTAAATCGACAAACAAAGGGTCGCATCGTCTTTGCACAGGCTTGAGATCGGGAGCACTATTTACAAAACAACTTCACCGAATCATGAAGACCTCATATTATTGATCAGTACAATGATAAAAGTTCATTGACAATGACTAGGACAAAAACAAACAATGCTGACAGCTGTCGGTTCTTCGGAACGAGACTTCGGGAGTACGACTTTTGAGCCGATGTCTTCAAACTTTAGGAAGTATATATTATTGATCAGTGCATCAATACGAGTTCAACGGCTGTATCCGAAGTTCAATCTGAGCTCGGTAAGTCAAAAAGTCATATTTTAAAAGCAATTAGTGACCAACCAACACGATCTAAACGCACGGTTTACGATACGACTACTTTCAAATTTTGAGAGATACATATTATTGACCAGCGCATCAATATGAGTTCAATGGCTGTATCCGTGATCCAATCTGAGTTCGTTTGAAGTTTTCTCGTGAGAAATTAGTGTTTTAGTGTGCGCACAAGTGACCAGGGACATTTTAGTTATTTTCAGCACCTGATGACATGAGCATGACATCACCGGCGTATGATGGGTGCAGGTCAGGCGCATGTTTGGCGCAAGTGGGTGGTCCAAGATTAATTAGGCCTTGGTTAGGTCAAATGAAAATAATATCAAATTTGTGGTGACTTAGCCTTAAGGTTTAAATCCTATTGATCAGCTATGTCTATAAATACAAGGTTAAACAATTTGTTTTAGAAATCAGATTTTTCACCCTTAATTCGGTAGAATTCTCTTTTCTCTCTCACACGAAAATATTTCTTAGCATGCAGTCAAAAGCCATACAAAAATCCGAGAGCAGGAACACGAAGCTTTTCTGGTTTTTGTTCTCTCGTCTCCTTCTTTCACTTTTTCATTTCTCATAATAAAAACAGAGACCCTTTTTCACCCCCCAGAAATTAATCGAGTGTTCTTCAATCAAATAGTTCTAGTTCTTTAACTTCGAAATCCCGATATCAGAACAATATTAGGGTTAGGGTCTCTTGGTTAGGATTTTGGTTCAAATACAAGCAGAAGTTTTGCCAATTTTATTTCAATTATCAGAAAGATCCAAAGGTACTTTAGCTTTAGCATAGCGTGGGGTATCATCAGGATTTAATGTCCGTTGTTATGCTAGTGTATGGTTTGGCTTAGTCTTTCGTATTTCTTTCATTTGTGATCGGTGGATTCTGATATCAATACAAGGTAGTGTTGCAACAACTGCTTTATTTTAATTTCTGCTTTACTTATTTAATTTATGTTCTCTTTATTTAACTTATGCTCTTTTTGTCTTTTTATTTATCAATGTAAATATTATGCCCAGAAAGATTGATATTCATATTTCTGGTCCGCAATTCTAGAAATTTATATTCTATTTCTAGAGATTTCTAGTTCGCATTTCTAGAATGCCAATGTACTTTTTGTGATTTTAACTTACGCGAGATTTTTATAGCGAGAATTCTAGGATCCTCGCTATACAAATTTCCTTGGAGCTAATATTTACATTCTTGGCATATCGCTCGATTGCGTCGGCGTCTACCGGAGTTAACTCCTAACCTTTTTCCTTTCCCGATTCTCGTAATATTTTTCTATTTTCTATCTATTTTCTTTTTCTCCGTAACAGTTACTGCTACCTTCTTTTTATTTCACGTAAACTAAATAGAGGCAAAAATTCGTTACTTTATAGATAAGTAATATGAATAGTGTTGTTAGTTTATGCTGACACGCTGTCTATATCACTTGGTTAAAACTTTCGATAATCTCAAAATTTTCTAAACACACGGGTGACATAGGTACCCCATAACAGTGTTTTTGGGATGAAAATTTAACGAGCGGTG
Organism: Arctostaphylos glauca; assembly: GCA_019985065.2. NCBI lineage: Eukaryota > Viridiplantae > Streptophyta > Magnoliopsida > Ericales > Ericaceae > Arctostaphylos > Arctostaphylos glauca. The sequence continues at coordinate 6,105,724 of JAHSPW020000015.1, forward strand.
TATATTATCTTTTCACGATAGATTATCGTGATTGAAGTAATATTTATTATTTTTGTAATTTGGATCATCAGTGATTAGGTAGCTGTCAGGATGAAGGATTGCAGATAAAAAAATAAATTTAAGCAAATACGTGTCTTACCTAAAAATTGAGAAATATGAATAGCCGTTGTGCTGTTCATGTCTCCCGGTCTTCGGTCCCGATAGCTCTAATTAAAGTCTGTCGTGCAAATTGCAGTTTATGTTAGTTTTGCGTGTCGTATTTTTTCGAAAGACTATTGGAACGATATTGTCACTTTGCATTAAATTAATCTTGAAATTCTCGAAACGTTGGTGATATAAGTAGTCAGCGGGAAAAGAATGAAAATGCATTAACAGTTGACTTGGTTTAGACCGAGATGGCATATTGCAATTTCAAAAAAGGTTAATATGGTAATTCATTAATAAAACAGAATCGGGCTATTCTTGAACTTGAAAAATCCTATAAGGGATTTAAGGTACTTGACACTTTGCGAGTAGAATCATGATATGCAGATACCAATTTGCATATCATGTTTCGGTCACAGTTTAACATATGCTCATTTCAACATTTTTGCTACTGAGAGCCGAATTGCGTAAGCCGAGACCCTGCCCTCACACCCTGTTTCACTTTTTGTCTAGTCCTATATTCAATCACTCAATGTTTATTCACTTCGGCCAATGATAATAAAATAAAATTAATTGAAAAAATTAAGTACCGAAAGGGCGATGTTGGGTGTCTAACTCCTTCCCAAATTGAAACAGTAAATCTCCGAATCCATATCTATTTTCAAGACTAAATTTCTTTTAAAAGAGTCATTTTATAAACAGAATCGTATTTCTGAGTCAAAATTAAATTATTTTTCTAAAGGCATCTTCTTCAGAAATGATTTTAGCGGGTGACTTGACACACTCAAATTTCATGGCAAGTGGTGACTCTGAGTTTTTAAATAAGTCTCAGCTCTTAAACAATTTTTGTTTTTCGTCACATTTCAAGTCAAGAAATTATTCAGTCTCGTTCGACAATTCGTTATTCGCGAGGGGGCCGGGAAATTTCCGAGCACGACAAAACTCATTAAAAATATATTGATAATGCAAAAAATTATATTGATCGGATATCAGTTGAAATAATTTTAAAGATATTGTATCCATAAGTGGTCCACAACATTACAATATCTTTTATAAAAATGAGTTCCGAATTACAATCAATTGATATACTATTAATTAGATCTAAAACGTAGGCGGTTGAAATAGCCAAAATAAATTAACAATTAAAACAGGAGCATCTAGTACATTTCATCATGAGAAGACCGGCTTATTTTTTTATGGGTTAAAAAGGACACATAATGTTATTAAATTGCCAGGTCACTTTCCTTGTTGGCGACAAGTTTCCGAAGATGTGCTGACTTAACATGTGGAACACTGACGCTAACTAAAGCTTGGATACTTCCTCGTGATTTTTACACTACTGGGTATTTATATTAGGAAAAATTATCAAAAAGTATTGTTGTTCCAAAGAAATCACCTAAAAAATACCACAGTCCAAATGAACCCCAAATGGACCCCATTTCTATAAGCGTGAAACGAGGTATTTTCACTAAACATGGGACTGAATGATGTCAAATATGATCTGACCACTCATTGGTACCACTTGACTAGTTCTGGTGCAAGTCAGACATTGTAATTAAGATTAAATTAAGTCATTGCAACTCGATGAGAAATTCGCTCTCAGTAATGGTATTGAGGTATCACTGGATTTAACTATGGTACAAGTCAAGACATGCAATGGATCAAATTATTTAGAGACAAGGTTTACGTTTTAGCAACTTGAGTGCAAGTCAGTGTAATGGGCAAATAAATAATCTTAGGTATTTTATGTTTCTTTTTTAATTCTTACCATGTTTTTTAAATAATTATAAAACTTTACACAATGTTTTCATGTTTTCTGTGAGTCAACATCTTTGGTAATTTTCTCTTGATATTATAATGAGGAACCCAATATTTTACCATTTTCAATTCTTGGACATAGTGCATGCATGAACCAAGTGTAACCGTCTCCCAGAAGTTATTTGGATCATCTGGCCCGACAACTACATCCCATAAGAATAACCATTCAATATGAAACATGAGTAGCATTTTCTTACCAAAACATTGTGTACCGCATTTTTGGATTCCGCATGACATGTAGTTGTGCTTTGGCTTAAAAAAGAAAGAAAGTAGAGTCGAGCTAGTCACTCGCAAGTAATCGATATCGAAATCTCTACTTGCACATTATTTGTGCGTGTGGATTTGTGCCGAGACTGACTTTTAAGGATGGAAAGAGAACTGAGACTGATTGGCTATTTGGCTCTCGCTTGCTATCTTATTCTATCGCCTGGCCAACCGTTTACTCTCTCATTTAATTCTATTGATTGAATTTTTCTTTTAAACAAGGGACATTAAATTCTACATTTTACATAAAAACACAAAATTTTATCCGGTCAAAATAAAAACTAAGCCGAGTATCCCTCAAAACCTAAGAAAGCCCATAACTACCGGTACTATTAATACTAATTGAAAGATTTTAAAAATGAAACATTGCCTAAAATTTTAAATAAATAATTTCATAATAAAATAAACTTAAATAAATATATCTATTAGGAATCTATACCTCCAATAGGTTCATATAAATATATGAGAATATTACCTTTTCTGAAAATCCCAGAATGAAAAAACAAACCAAAAACCAAAAACATGAAAAAAATGATATATTTTTCTAATAAATGTACTATTTTTAATAAAATATTCTAATATGGGTGAAAGGGTGAATCGGAAATGATAAATTTAGTAAACTTTTAGGTACACAAGAATGGAAGATTTTTTGGGTAAATTACACTAACCTCCCCTGAGGTTTCTACCAAATACAGTGCCCCTTGACGTTTCTGAAATTACTATAACCTCTTAAACTATTATGATATCTCCCTATAAGTAAAATCAGTCAAACATCGTAAGTTAAGCTATTAAAATTTTAAGTTTGAAATTTTTTTTGACAAAATAAACTTTAACACAATTCACATTACGTTTGAAATAACCTATTTTAAATTTTTTAGATTTTCTTGAAGCCGAAATTCAAACAAATTTTAAGATTCTATCATAATTTTGACTTCAGAATAATCTCAAAAATTCAAGATAGATTATTTCTGACTTGATAAAAATTATGCTACATTTTATTTTATCAAAAAAATCTCAAATTTGAAATTTTAATACCTTAATGAATTATATTAGACTGATTTTAACGATAGGGGAGATAATTGCATAATAATATGAAAAGTAAAGGAGGTTATTATAATTTTAGAAACCTGAGGGGGGCATTGTATTTTTCACAAACCTCAAAGAGGTCAGTGTAAATCACCTTTTCTTTTTAAGAAAATTAAAGTAAGAACACGAGTCTTGGTGTAGAGGTGGTTGACTTTGAACTTGTAATAACCCAAAATTTGTAATTAATAAAGATAATTGTTTATTAGTTAAGTGATATTTATTTATATTTAGTTTGTTTATTTTATGTATACTTATTTACTAACCCGAACGAGTGGTACAGATCGTGAGTGTACGTGTGAGAGTGAGGGGCGAGTGACACCTAATTATCTCCCTAGTTCTTCCCCCTACCTTGGGACTCTCGGATGCTATTCTTCACCTCTGATTGCACCAAAACCTTGAACCTCATAGGGTTCTTCCTCTTTCACCAACCCGCCCCTTGGATTCCTCACCAAGCCCTTTGATTTTCTAACCCCATATAAGGCTTGCTCATTTTCATTTCCATTCCATCACACCACTTTGAACTAGAGGAAATTGAGGGAGGGGGAGGGTAGTTTTGGAGAGAGAGAGAGTTCTGTGGCAAGGAGAAGAAGGTTGCAAATCACCCTAGCACCATCGATTCTCCACAGGAACACGCTTAGAGATAGGGAATTGTTTTGGAAAATTGAAAGAATAATGTTCAGTCCCACAATGCTCCTTATGGATCTTAGGAACAATGAATCACCAAACAAAAACCAAAATAATTACAAGTGCATAATAAAAACAGAAAGAAAAAAAGAAATGAGACAAGATATACGTGGAAAACCTCAACGAGAGGAAAAACTACGGGAGACACACTAGTCCACTATGAATCGAATCAGAGAGTACAAATCTTCTCACAATCTCTTTGATATGTGTTTTCTTTTGCCTCTCTCTCTCTCTTTCTCTCTCTCTCTAAAAGCTTCTCTCTCGAAGCGTATCTCTCAAAGCATATTTATCTTAGGAAATCTCCAAAAAGATATATATAATAGAACCCTAAAGAATAGGAAAAGATAGCATCCAGATTGGGAAAACAAATCTTGCAAATCCGCAACTAAGATTCTCGTGAATATCCTTACTATCGGTAGTTCCAGTCACTATCCAAAAAGTCAGAACACTTACTATCGATAGTATCAGGCTATTATCAGTAGTTCTAACCACTACCCAAAAAGTGAGAAACACTTACTGTCGATAGTACCAGGCACTTTAACACTTACTATCGGTAGTTCGAGGCATTGTCCAAAAATTTACTTTTGAATTCAAGGTACTAACTCAACATGGAAGGGCATTCCAGTGGGGGGTCTTCACCTCCTAACAAGCTCCCACTTGAAGATCTCCACAGGCTCAAGAAACAACCCAATTGCAAATCTGAACCTCAATCGATAGTGGATGTAAACACCTGACCCCTCTTGATGCGACTCCAGACCTATTATCTTTTCAAGCATGAAGGCCAATTAAAGTTAAACACAACTTCAGTTTCTCAACTGTAACCACCTAGGTTAACATATCTGCCGAATTTTTGCTCTCCAAAATCTTCTCTAGCAACAGATCACCATCCTCCAAAAGCGAACGGATAAAGTAGTACCTTAAATTAATGTGCTTCGTCCAGACATGGAACACTAGATTCTTGGCAAGGTGAATGACATTCTGGCTATCACTGAAAAGAACACTATTCTTCTGCTTCAAACCCAACTCCTCCAAGAAGCCCATCAACCAAATCATCTCATTTGCAACCTCAGTCACGATCACGTATTCAGCTTTTGTCGTGTATAATGTCACTAATTTCTACAAACGTGAAACCCAACTCATCGTTGTTAAACTAGCCGTATAGACATAGCATGTGGTGCTTCGCCGCATATCTTGATCACCGGCAAAGTTTGCATTCACATATCCTTGCACTATCAATTTTTCTCTCCCAAAACAAAGTGGCAAATCAGTGGAACCTTTCAAGTATCGCATGATCCACTTTATTGCTTCCCAATGCTATTTTCTCAGATTGCTAGCAAACCTACTCACAACTGTCACTGCGTGGCCAATATCTGGTCTCGTGCTCACCATCACATACATTCTATTCCACTGTTTGGGAGTCTGTTTTAGACCATACAAACTCTTCTTGAGTTTGTACACCATTTCTTCCTCGCTTTCACATTGAAGCCAGCAGGTTGCTTCATGTAGATTTCTTCATCAAAATCCCCATGAAGAAAAGCAATGTTGACATTTGACTGCTCAAGGTGGAGATTTTCAGCAGTAACCATACTAAACACCACTCGGATAGTGGCAATATTCACAACCGGCAAAAATATCTCTCTATAATCGATCCCCTCCTTCTATTGGAAACCCTTTGCAATCAATCTTGTCTTGTACTTTTTCTTGCCATCACTTTCTTGTTTGAGTTGATAGACCCATTTGTTGTACAAGACTTTCTTTCTTGTGGGAAGCTGAGCTAACTGCCAAGAACTGTTAGAATGAAGAGAATTCATCTTTTCCTGCATCGTATCCTTCCACTTAGCTAACTCAGGAACTTACAAAGCCTCATCATTGCACTCTAGTTCTCCTCCATCTGTCAAAATCAAGTAATTAAATGAAAAAATATATTTTTGATCTGGCTTGAGTACTCTAGTTGACCTCCTTGATTGTTTGACCATTGAACTAAATTATGTCTCTAGAGCTATCCCATTTGAAATAGTCCCATCTGAAACTGGAAGATCATCCAACCCAAAGTACTCAGACGTGTTTTCATCAAGAGTGGTACTTCCACTGCTCAGTTTGTTGTCCTTATCTTTGTACATGATCTTTTCACTAAATACAACATCTCTGTTTCTAATTATCTTCCTATTATTGTCATTCCAAAAATGATAACCAAACTCATCTCCTCCATAGCCAATAAAGATGCACTGTTGTGACATAGCCTCAAGCTTATCCCTGCCATAATCACTAATATGCACATAGAAAACACAATTGAAAATACGTAAATACGATAAATTTACCTATTTACCGCTCCAAGCCTCCTCTGTTATGCCAAAGTTCAAAGGAACTGATGGCCTAAGATTGATCAAGTATGTTGCTGTACTGACTGCTTCTACCCAAAATTGGTTAAGGAACCCTACGTGTAACGATATGCTCATAGCACGCTCCGTCAAAGTCCAGTCCATTATTTCTACAATCTCATTGAGTTGCAGAGTCCCTGGAGGTGTCTTCTCTAAATGAATCACATTCAGAGCACAGACTTTCTTGCACTCTTCCAACTCATACTCTCTGTCATTGTCGAACCTTAACCTTTTTACCTTCAGATTTGTTTCATTCTCAACCATGACCTTCCAACTCTTGAAGACTTTGAACATCTTTGACTTGTGCTTCATGAATTATACACATACCTTCCTCGATTGATCGCTGACAAAGGTAACATAGTAATATGAACCACCGTGAGAAGGCACTGTAGCTGGACCCCAACATCTATATAGACAAGTTCTAACTTTTCAGCCATAGGAGGCTTGTCGCTTTTTTGAAAACTAACCTATTTTTGTTTGCCGAAGATACAATTCTCATATATGTCAATATCCATTGACTCTAGACCTTGTAGCTTCTCTTTTGACTGCAAAATCTTCATTCCCTTCTCGCTCATATACCTTAGTCTATTGTGCCACAAATTTAAACTCTTCTCGCTATCTACAACTGCGAGTGTATCTTACCATGTGAAGTCAAGTAAAGTGTACCTACTTTCTTGCATTTTGCTATCAGCATGGTACTATTGGTGACTTTCCACGCGTCCCCTGTGAATGTAGAAGTGTAACCTGCTACTACAAGCTGTCCAACCGAAATAAGATTTCTCTTCAAATTCAGAACGTGCCTGACATCTTCAGATACCATCTGGATCCTTGCATTACAATCTAAACATCACCCTTCCCCACAACACTACATGGCTCGTTGTTACCCAAGTATACTTTCTGAATGTCCCCAGCTACATAATTCTGAAGAACCTCCCTGTATGCAATGGCGTGGAATGAGGCACCCAAGTCAATCACTTATAACTCAGCATTGCTGTTCATAGCAAGAACACATGCTTCGTGCAAAATGTGAGCCTCGTGCTCGCCCTTATCCTCGTGCTCGAACATAGCAAGAACACATGCTTTGCAAGCTTGTGACGTATGACATGTCTGGCCACAATTCCAACATTCACCTTTAATGGACCAAACTTGAGATTTATCTTGATTTATCTTGCCCTTCGATTTCTACCAATTTTTGTTCTGATTCTGAACACCCTTATTATGATTTCTGCCCCTCTGTTGCTCAAAACTTAGGGCTGAACCTGTTGTGCGTAAACCTGAACCTGAACTTGAACTTTCAATCGAATGCCTTCTGACCTCCTCGGTCAAAATCAAACTCACAACCTCACTCAGTTTCAACGTTTCTTTCCCAGCTGAATTATTGACTACAATAACCGTACCATGCCAGCTCTCTACCAACTGAGATAGAATTAACAAACCTTGAACCTCATTATCAAACATGATATCAACATAGGTAAGTTGATCAATAATCGTATTGAATGCACTGAGATGTGACATAAAGGAAACTCCCTTTACCATAGACAGGTTGAAATTTTTTCCATAAGATATACCTTATTTGCAGCAGATGGTTACTCGTACATCTTCTTTAATGCTTCCATTAAATCCTCTGTCATTTTCTCCTTTAATACGTTGTGGTTATCTGCCTTTGATAGGGACAGACGAATAACCCCTAACACCTTTCTGTTTAGAACATCCTAATCTTCATTGGACTCTTTTGTCTTTTTCTTTACCTACCAATGACTGATGAAGATCCTTCTAATGCAGATAGTCCTCTATTTGCATCTTTCAGTACACAAAGTCTGACCCATCAAACTTTTTGATCCTCTATTTGTCTTCTTTAGAACTCATAGCTCTCACTGAAACCCTAGGTTGGCCAGACAAGATTAAATTCTAATTTGTTAAACAATACCTACCGCAATCACGGCTTTGATACTAGTTATTGGGAAATTGAGTGAACAACGTTCAATCCCACAACGCTTCTTACAGATCTTGGGAATAATGAATTACCAAACAAAAAATAAAATAATCACATGTGTGTAATAGAAACGAAAATGAAAAAATAAATGAGACACAAGCTATACGTAGAAAACCTTAACACGAGAAAAAATCACGGAAGCCACACAATCCATTATGAATCGAATCAGAGAGTATAAATCTTCTCATAATCTCTCTAAGATGTGTTTTCTTTTACCTCTCTCTCTCTCTCTAAAATCTTCTCTCTCAATGCATATTTATCATAGGAAACCTTCTTATATATATATATATATATATATATATATACACACATATATATAGAGAGAGAGAGAGAGAGACAGAGAGAGAGTAAGCTTCTAATGAGGTATCCCTGAGGACCTCCTATTTTCTTATTATATTTTGATGATTCGAACCATTCGATATTTTAAAAATATATTTTTAAGGGTACCCGGAAGAAATCAGCTCAAAAAAATATCGGGAAGAGCTTAATTCAAGAAGTTGTTCATAAATGCTGACAGAAATAGTTTTATGAAAAACTGCTTAGATTAACCCCTTTTTCGTAATATTTTTAGCTGATTTCTCGCAACTATCCTTAAAAATATGTTTTAAACAAATTGAATGATTCAGATCATCAAAATTTGATCAGAAAATTAGAAGTCCTCATTTTAGCAAAATGAGAGATCCCTCATTAGAAGGGGACTCTCTCTCTCCCTCCGCCCCTCCCCCCCCCCCCCCTCTCTCTCTCTCTCTCTCTCTCTCTCTCTCTCTATATATATATATATATATAACAAAATCCTAAAGAATAGGAAAAGATAGTATCTTAAGTAAATTAGAAAAAAAAAAGCTAACAAATCTGCAATTAAGATTCTCGCGCATATCCTTACTATCAATAGTATTAGCCTACTATTGGTAGTTCCAGTCACTCCTCAAAAAGTCAGAACATTTCCTATCGATATTACCAGCCTACTATCAATAGTTCCAATCACTGCCCAAAAAGACAGAAACACTTACTATCGATAGTACTAGGCACTTTGAAACTTATTATTGGTAGTTCGAGGCCTTGCTGAAAAATAGTCCACTTTTGAATTCAAATCACTAACTCTACATAGACGAGCATTCTAGTGGAGCGGTCTTCGCCTCCTAACAAATCGTACCTTCAACCCTTAGATTAGGAAATTTTTAGAATAGCATAAGTTATAGCTCTGTATTCTGCTATTCATGAAACCTAGAATCCGAGCGTCAAGGCGGATGTGACATCAGTCAATAGGGTAACAATTGGTTTGTCAATCAGGCTGACTATCTATTAGGGTTTTGACCTCAGGCTAGGTTCCCAACTGAGAAATTGGACCACCCCTCACATACACTCATACATACATACACTTTCATACAATTGTGATGTCCACGAGTCCCCGTGAGATTTCGTAATAGCAGAAATCCGTATGTTGATAATATTCTCTCGATTCTATTATGTTGGGAATTGTGTTATGCTGTAATTGGACTATTGCCATTTGTTGTTATTAAGTACCTGGGATTATGGTAGTTGTTCTAGTTACAGTCATTATGCTTCCCATTTATGTTTAAAACTGATCGTTATTCTAATTTGAGAAAAACCAAGTCACACGTTTCGAACACCAGCTCGAATGACACTTGGACAAGGAAGCTTGGGGTGTCGCATTGTCATTGTATGTAGCTAATGAATAGTGACATCTAAGTAAAGTACATGAATGATAATTCGGGGCCCTGCCATGGTGATTTTGTTGATTAGGGTTTGACCCATTTATTTTACGTATTGAAAGGGACCAAACTAGGTGGAGTTGGAGAGATTGATGGTGACTTCACAGGTCGTTGTACTCCAAAGAATAATGGTTAGAGTGTTGGGCATCCTTGAGTTGGAAGGGAAAGCCGAAAAATAAGCTAAAATAGGGTATGTTGATTTATTTTCCGTCTCATAATTTTATACTTTTTAGATTCTCTTCACTGAGACGAACCAACAAACCCTAAAAAATTGATGAAAATATAACGAATACAAAAACAAAATGTGAATAAAAACAAAAACAATTTAGATAATTTAGGCCTAATTTAGATATTTTATGTCTTTACAATAAAATTGGTGTGTTTGGTGCAAGGACATTTTCGAAACTGGTGTGTCAAAATGACTTCTACCTCAACTTTACTATTAGATTGATTAATTGCATTACAAGTTCCTTACTAAGGACTTTTAATTGAGACTCCCTTGATTGTAAAGGGGTAATATTTTTGGTAGTAAAAAAATTGACACAATGACAAACGCCGAAGTGGTGCTCTCCTTTTATATATAGAATAGATTGGGTGACGAAATAAGTTTTCTCTCCAGTGTCAAGTTCTTATTATTATTTCTTTGTTCGTCTCCTTTCTTTTCTAGAAACAGCCGAAGGCTGGCATGATGAATAGGAAAAAATGGAGCATAGTCATTGTTCGGGATCTCGATCATTTGTTGCGGCGATGACTGTACCGGTGACTTTATCTCTTATTTGTTATATATATAAATGAACACATAGTTAATGGTAATTAAACTTCACAGGTGCAGAATGATGGGTGTCAAGAGCTTGATTTTTTAGAATTCTATGAGCAAACTCATACCAAGAAGAACAAGGAGTGGATCTCCCCAATTTGCGTTAAAAATCATCTTTGTATCTCTATATTTTTAGACTTATTTTCATCTTTAATGAATATTTTTTAGCTTTTGAACATAATTTTATAATTTTTAGATTACTTTCGTCGAGATCAACAAACACACCATAAAAAATAACACAAAAATAAAAAACACAATTTTTTTTGGATTAAAGACAGAAAGTAATAAATTTGTATAGGACACCTTACTTTCCAACGTAAACCTTGTATGGACCGGTTCTTAAACAAGAACCTCTGCAACATATGAAACATGAGTGTTGCCATGATCTTAAACAGTTTTTTCACAAGTGTATAAATGCGCCCGAGCCTATACAGAAAAAATGTGCTGAGTTGGGTGCATAGTACTGAGTTGGTGTTCAGACACATGAAAAACAATACAGAAGAGAAGGGTCCCGTAGATTTCATATTTTCGCAAGCTGAATTCTGAATGAAAAAAGGAATGCACTCACTAATTTACTACTATTTGATCATCCAAATTAATTGATGAATTAATATAATATAATATAATATATATATATTGTATCTATTTGATTACTTAAGATTAGTAAATAAATAATGTAAGACAGCATAACGAACAAATATATTTGAAAGATGTCAAGATAGGGTTAAAAACCAAGGGACGAAAAAAAAAGCAATGTACAGAGATCCAAAGAGTTTCTCATAAGTAAATTTGGAGTACTTTAATCTGATTCAGATCCTCTTTGTCAAATTCTCATGAACTAGTCCACTAGGTGCTCCTTCAAGATTCGACTTTTTGAATCCTAGGTTTATGTGTCGGACTCCTACCTGGATCGACATCCAAATACCTTTGAACTCTTTCAAAAGACTTCTGAAGTTATAGAAGAAAAATATTAATCTTCAGAGAGTCTAATAAAAAACAGATGAGACTTCTTCGTTAGTTCAGTGACTTGATGCAGTCACAGTAGAGATCGTCTCCTTGCAAACCTCTTTAAAAACAGCAAGTCGCAACCCATAATTATAGTGTTATGGATAACATGATTTACTTTTCCAATGCCTTGAATGAAAGAGTTCGGACGTTGGAAATTAAACTGACACTGGTGAAGAGGGCACTCAGTGGTTCTTCAAGCACTTTAGAAATTCGTGTCAACGTCAAGGTCCCAGAACCCAAGGATTCCGTTGGCGCTCAAAGTGCCAAGGAACTCAAAAATTTTGTGGGATATGGAGAAGTACTTCAGTGTTACTTATATTCCAAAGCGGCGAAAGGTGACTATTACAACTATGTTTCTTACTAGAGATGCTAAACTTTGGTGGAGGACGTGCACATAGAATGCATCCAGACAAAAGATTAACATGTGGGAGTTGCTAAAGAAGGAATTAAAGCATGGGTTACAAGGGAGTCATTGAAAAGGCTCAAGAACACTAACAGTATGAGACTACGTATACGAATTGACTTCATTGATGTTGGAATTAAAAGTGAGTCAGGGGAGGACAAGCTGTTTAATTTTATGTTAGGGATGGAAAATTGAGCACAATTTGAACTCTACAGGCTCAAAATCAAAGATCTACTTTCTGTCATGGCTGCTGTAGAGTCTGGCCAAATACAAATTTTGTTACGGACTGATTCCCGTGACCCAGTGATGAACGCGTACAGTTTATACAACAAAAAAATTATGAAACCCTACTGGGAGGAACAAGGGTTTATACCTTCGAGATTTATCTGGTTTGATATCAGCTATCTTCACAGTTTAATTCTGATCGAACTTTGAACACGTCAGGAATGATCTCGCTCGACTGACCTTGAGATCTTCTGCTGTAATCCTATTGCACCTTGATCACATACCGAGTGTAATCCTTTGCCTTCATAGAACTTCTCTCAATAATTCGAGTATTAGGTTATTTTGACCTAAAAGGCATAGCGGTGTATATATAGACAACGATAGGGACCCCTAGGAGAAGTATGGGTTGGGCTCCCTATAGAATTCGGATTTTCTAGTTCAGCCCAGATTAATTCTGAATTATATAAATTATAATTCATACCACTACAGAATTATAATTGCATTCCCCTCCCATATCTCAAAATTATATTTCAAACTCCATGTCATTAAATGCTCATTTATCTCTCCACGTTAAGATTATAGATATCCATTACTTAAAATAAATTACTAACAATTTATTGAATCAACATCTATAAAATTCCTTGAGACCTTCCACTTAACTTATTCGTTATGTCAGATACTAATATCCACCTGCAGGGTTTGACATAATCAAAACTTATAGGCTTCTTCAAAAGGATATCATCAATCCACATAAAGGGACGTGGATTCCATCAATAATTAATAGTTGTCATACACTTAATATTATGACCCAACTCATCAAGACTATGGGCCAATAACGCCTCACTCCATAATGAATCAAAGTCAACAATATTAAATGTATACATCAATTAATTATCTTTGGATTAAGAGTACATGCATACATAATAATCATGAGGTGTAAATTGTATTATATTGTCAGTATAAATGCAATTACCTCAAATTGGCCATGTTCAATACACACAAAGTGTACTAACACAGTGAGTTAAAACTATACAATTTTTTGTAGTCAAGACAGACCTACTAAAATACTGTGTTACAATCCTACTGGTGGTGTGTCTAATTCCACCTAAGACGGTGAACTAAAAATTTATATTCTACAAGAACCGATAACCTGATCCTCTGAGTGTAAGCCAAACTCTACACACCAGATTACCTACTATGTGGAATAAGAGACACTCATGCACAATATGATAAGATAAAATGTAAACATTTGCCCATAAAAATTCTCATCAAGAAAGGGAATAACTGTTTAAATAATTCAAACAAATATTAATCCATTACATAAAGTCATGGCTTTTAGCATAAAATCCTAACAAAATTTATGGGTTGTCAACTTTAGACTCCGATCCCTCTAAACAGTAAGGAAAGGGAAAGAAGTACAAAGAGAAAAGAGCCGGGTTGAAGAAGTAGGGCAAAGGTAAGAAGTCAAAATCGAAGGTGATGAAAACCAATAGCAAGGCTTGGCCAAACCAATTCGGATGGTACTGGTTGTTCTATTTGCAATAGGGCTAATTGTTCCCGCGAGTGTCCAAAAAGGGAGAAGCTAAATGCCTTTTGTGTTGTTGAGGGTGAGGATGGAGACAATGGATTAGATAGTCCAGCTCGAGTGAATCCGCTGTAGTTGTTGAATGCTATTCACATGGAGAAGTCCCCACCCTTCTTAGGTCTGATGTACATTAAATTAATGCTTAATAAATTTGATGTGCTAGCTATGGTTGACACAGAGGAAACACATTACTTTGTTGGTGCGAAAATGGTGGAGCTGATCGATTTGACGGTCGTAAAATGTTCCATCCGAATCAAGGCAGTCAACTCCTCATCAAAGTCTGTGATCAGAATGGCAACTGATGTTCCATTAAAAGTGGGCGAATGGAGTAGAAGGGTGAATTCGATGGTTGTTACCCTTGACGACTTTGATCTCATTCTTGCGAATGATTTCATTGTGGCCACGAAGGTTGCTTTGATGCATCTCGGTGGGATACTGATTGCCGATGAAAAACAATTGTGACTTCAATATCTCTCAAATTCCTCCAAGGATCCTTCATTTTCCTTTGATTCCAAGTACTTGGAGGTGAGCTATTGCTTGGAGAGGGCTTAGTTGGGCCTCCTTCCACCATTAAAGCTAGGGTTTCACCATTTGAGCTTAACTTTGAATTTTTCTTCTTGAGGTTGGGATTTTATTACTCCTCTTACATGATTATGGATTATTATTGGTATATTGTGCATTTACTCTTTATGTTAATGGCTTGACTATGTTTAGATTTGTTTGGGGGTTTTTGGCTTGAAAGTGTTCATCTTAATGGACTAGATACTATGTTTGTTGCTCAAAAGAGTTGTAATATGACATCCTTGGTAGAAGTGATGCATTGTACCATTTGGTACTAATTTATGATCGATACATTGAAATAATGGGAGTCATTTACGACTCATGTGGTTTGTGAACACATTGGCCGACGTGGTATGCGGACTAGGCTTCCTTATGGGAATTGCTAGGAAAGTTGTGAACTAGACTCCCCGAATGGATTGCTAGGACGAAAATGGACTAGGCTTTCTTATGAGAGTGCTAAGAATGCTTCGTGAACGAGATTTTCTAAGAGAATTGCTATAGGAGAAAGGACGAGGATTCCATAGGAATACTTGGAATGAAACATTGTCAACATGAATTAAACAAGTGAATTGATACAGAAGGGGGTAAATATGTAAAGTGAGTGATTGAAAAATTGATTCAGATCCATAAACGATTGAGTGAAGACTGATTATGAACCAATATGCTTGGTCATGTATGAATTGAAGTTAAATGTTGTTATTGACATTCTATATCATGATATCCATATTCACATAAGATTTGCATAGAATTTCTCTACTGGGTTCGTTAGCTCAACCCTCCTTTGTTTTTCAGGTACAGTCTCTGACATTTACCTCGGATTTGACATGGAGTGTTTGAATTTTTGCATGACATTCTATGACCTGCATCCGTGGAGTTATGTGATATCTTTTTGTCCATTTTAAAAAAAAGATGTATCATAATTCTAGTTGACTTGATGTCCTAACTCTAATGTAATGTGTGGATCAGACTTTTATAAAATTGTAAGTACTTGAAACATCTTGGTGTTTGATTAATGGGCTTTTGGGAATCAGGTGAGGCTTACGTGGCCTTTTGCTATAATTAAATATATTAATATTATGTTGAAAATTGAGGGCGTGACAACAAATACCATCTCCCTTTGGTAGTTGATCTGTTTGACCGCTTGTACAACGCTGCCTACTCAACCAAGATCGACATTCGCTTTGGATATTGGTGGGTACGGGCTGCCGATAGAGACGAAGCCAAGAACACATGGGTAACTAGATATTGCTCATTTTAATTTCTTGTTATGCCTTTCGATCTCACTAATGCACCGACGACATTTTGTATTTTAATGAATCATGTTTTTCATGACTATATCGATTGCTTTGTGATTGCATAATTGGATGACATTGTCATCTATAGTGAGTCTTTGGAGGACCAATTATCCTATTTGAGTCAAGTGGTGTCCTGCTTAAAGGAGCACCAATTGTTTGTAAAGACAAAAAGTGTGAGTTCTCCCATAAGGAAATTCAGTTCTCTAAGCATGTCATTAGTAAAGGCCAGGGGAAATTGGATAGGCAAAAAGTCCAGGCAATCCTCAAGCGAGTTCCCCTACCGAGGTGTCAGAGTTACTATCATTTCTTAGCTTTGCTAACTATGGCATTAAGTTTATTTAAGGATACTCGAAGATGGCTACTTCCATAAAATAATTGCTCAAGAAGGATAACTATGGTAGTGGAGGTCAGACTGCTAAGAGGCCTTTGACAGACTTAACGTTTTTGTGGCAATCGAATTGGTGTTGTGGTTGCCAAACTTTGAGTTAACATTTAAATATATACGGATGTCTCTGATCATGCCATTGGAAGTGTGCTACTTTAGGAAGGACATCAAGTGGCTTTTGAGAGTCAAAAGATTAATGACACAGAGAGAAAATACTCTGCTAATGAGAAGGATGAACACATAGTTAATGATAATTAAACTTCACAGGTGGAGAATGATGGATGCCAAGAGCTTGATTTCCCAGAATTCTATGAGAAAACTCATACCAAGAAGAACAAGGAGTAGATCTCCCCAATTTGCACTAAAAACCATGTTTGTATCTCTTTATTTTATCGTATGCATGTAATTCCATGAATAATTTCGCTACTACTCAATGTTTTGTTCTTTATAAAATGACATGCAAATATGTTGAGTGTGCGAAAGGCATCATCTCAGTCTGGTGTCGTGTTGACGCCGGAGGCAATTCCTAGGGAGGTTCTCGAAAAGAGGAAGAGGTGCATACTTGAGCACGGAATAGGCCCCAAGCCCTCGTCATCTTCTTCTACATCTAATGTTTCATCAAGATCACGTGATGAGGAACTATTAGCAATTAGAACTGAAATGAAAAAGATGCAAATGGAGTGCGAAGAGGAGAAGATGTCATGCCCTCAATTTTTAACATACATAAACATATAAAATTTGTTAGAAACCTCACAAATATTTCCAATAAATCCAATATGTCCAAAATACTATGTCAAATAATTATAAGTTTACATCTTTTCAAATCACAAAAGATTAGAAATATGAGTTTCATTACATCTTTCAAAATAGATTCATGATGATGATAAATAACTCCTTATACATTGGCTTCCAAAACATGGCACCATCTCATGCACTTCAAACACTTCATGCTAAATATTTGGTACGGTACCTGTCACAATGAAGGGGTGAACTACACAGCCTAGTAGGAACATCTACACTGTTAGCATGCAAATATGAGATAGTTTGACATGTAACACAAACATCGAAAGATAACATGAGCAAGAGCTTAAATGAAATACAACATAAGCATGGACTATATACTCAACCGTTTCACAATACTATTCCTTATCCATTTAACCATCTAACCATATAGGATTTGAGCATCTCATTAGCATTAATCAACATGTGTTTCATTTTCATCTCATTAGTCACTCCCAATGAAGGATAACGACATAAGTTTATGGCATAACTCACTCTCAATGGAGGCTAAGAAAGTCACCCTCATATTTTATCAATTCATTAACGTATCTCCACATCTCACGTTTCAAACATAAAAATATTACACAAGTGAAATTACAAGTGGAAAGCAATAATAAGTTAATGACAAGCATTAAATAACTTCACTGTGCTTATTCATAATCCCTCGATTCATTTAATGCATATCACGACTCACTTGCATCATCAACATGTTCTCCTTGTGGACCAAAGTCTCATACCTGGAATTTTCCCGATTGGTACTAGTTCATATCATTCCTAACATTCCCATGAAAGAGTCTAGTACGCTCCTGGCATACTCAGTGGAATCCAGTACATTCCCACTTCACATTCCTAGCATTCCCGAGAGGGAGTCTAGTACTTCTCCTAGCATTCCCAAAGGAGTTACAATCCTCCTAACATTTCTAAAGGAGTCAAGTACAATTCTCTTAGCATTCCCGAAGGAATCTAGTACAATTCTACATGTATCATGCGTCCCATAACAATCATCCCATATCGTATCAAAGTTCACATAAGTCAAATGTCATATAACTAAGGATTAGCATCATTTGAACATCAACACAAAACATATATTCCATGACTTTCCTTAAGCATGAACTATCCTTTTTGAAACTCTCATTATTCACATACTTCATTTCACAACTTGTCACACTGACGATCTCCGATCTATCATGACACACCGTACATTCGTCATTCATAACAGCCATATATAAGGTTCTACGCAATGTCAACAACCAATGGAAAGGTAATAGTCAAGATATGCTAATGACAAATACTATAGTGTATACGAAAAACAAGCAATACTGCATATGAATAACCCTCTGGCAAAAGGTCTCTTATTAATCTCTCTACATCACTCCAATACCAACGTATCTCAATCAATCATATGATCATTTCGATTCTATCATCCACGTCCTTCAATCACATACAAGGACAACAACTCACAGTAGACTAGACAACCTAAACAAAGGGAATAATCTCCCTATCCTCCACCTCAAGCCAATTATTAACACGACGTCCCATTGTACGACAAGGCTCGACATCAACATAAGAAAATCCAAGGACTCCTCTATCCACTAGAACAAAATAAAATAGAGTAGGCATAAGAAAGGAAGGATCTTTCACTCCGCCGTCTCACCGCATAGCTCAACACCAAGGTTGAATGTAGTACTCCTCTGTTACTTAGTCCCGACCTGAACTACACATTGCACAACTCACTATGCTATCTTCTCAATCCAGTGATCTACTTAACAACTTCTCGGTTCACGTAACACATCCCGTGTCAATCATCTCTCCCATCACCATATTCGACTCGTGATTGGACAAAACATGTCATGAGTATGAAATGGAATAGTATGTCAAGCAAACTCAACAATATAATCTAGGCATGTATCAATTGCACAACATCAAGAAGAATATAAAGGAGCACTAGAGCAAACATGTAATCATCAAGTCATTCCTTAGTCAAAGGCTTTGTGGTAACGAATAACTGGTAATTCTCATCAAAATATTGCTTACATGTGTTCTGTCGTCGATTTCTGACACCCTCCCGAAGGAGGCCAGTGCATTCCTAGCATTCTCGAAGGAATCTAGCACGTTCGAGATTATCTTGTCATAATTTCATGTGTCAACGTTCATCGATACGTTTAATGTTCAATCCCGTCAAGATTAAGACTTCAAATTATTATTCACATGACAACCATCAATGCCCAATGACAATATATAACATGAGGGAAATCATAGACTTCATGGAGGTATTAAACGCACATTCAGGAACGAAACCAACAACAGTATCATAAGGGTTCTTGGTAAACATTAAGATACAAGAAATTCACGTCAAATTTCATATTTAAATTCTATACATACATTTAAACCAAATCCTTTTGAAAAGTAAGTTTATATCATATGACAAGGGAAACTAAGCGTTTTTTTTTTTTTAAAAAAAACTTACTTTTGGTAAATCCGTTCGGACGGCCGAGACCCTCGTCGGGATGTCCTGGGACTGAAAATTCCGTCCGGATGCCCAAAATCTGCATCCGCGCACTCTGAGCGATTTTCTGCAGAATTTTTCAATCTCGAACCAAACTTTCTAACAACAAATTTTGAGTTTCTAGACTAGCAAATCAAAGCATAAACGTGTACATTGAGTATATATTCCTACCTCAAGCTTCGGATCGTGCAATTTGACAACGAAAGGAAAGCCCTAGCTCCACGAGTCTACCGAGCTCCAAATCTTTTCCTTCGAGCTTCGGAAACACGATCCTTCTTCGAATATCACCCGAGTATGACGCGAGCATACCACACCTCAAAGGAATTTAAAAATGGTTGGTCGAATCATTGAGAATCATAGAAATAAGAGAGAGCAAGTCTACAGAGAGAGAGAGTGAAAAAGAGCAAATTTTATAATTTTTAGCTTACTTTTGTTGAGACGAACCATAAATCATAAAAAAGTAATGCAAAAATAACATATACAATTTTTTTGAATGAAAATAAAAAGAATTAATTTTGATAAAGTTAGGCCAAATAGACTTGGCAATAAATTACTGTAAGTGAAACCACATGAGTTAATTACTTGGGAAACTTAAAGAGGGGATCGGTTTAAGTGCGACCGTTTCAGTGTGTTTATGTCTCCGACGTTGCTAATACTGGATTCTGTTGCAAGACCAATACCAAACTATTGCAAAAAAATATAACTTAATGTTTCAAACAGATCATTCTACTAAAACAAATGATGCATAAAATAGAGCGGATGTGTTCTCTACTTATTATACTCTCATTTGTCTCACCAACTCAGGCATTCCTAAACCCCAAGGGGTTATCCGAGTGGAGATTGGGGCAAGCTGTAAATCCAGACGTCCCAAGGTCAAATCTCGGCAACTGCAACTTTGGAGCCACTGACGGTTTAAGCCCGGTCGCCACCGTCAAGGCCTCGAGGACTAGTCGGCATTAGGTGGGGGACTCCTCCAAGCAACCCCAGATTGGTCCCCAAGCCGTCCGGATACCTCGGTTATCAAAAAAAAAAAAAAACTCAGGCATTCCTAAGGGAATATTTTAACAATATAGTCCACCCAATCATCGTTGCCCCCTACTGTATAGCACGCTTAACTTTCCTAGATAAACCTTGTATGGATCGGTTCGTAAACGAGAACGCTTTGCAGTATATGAACCGTGAGTGTTGCCATGATCTTAAACAGTTTTTTAAGACATGTATAAATGCGCCCAAGCCTATACAGAAAAAGTGTGCTGAGTTGGGTGTGTAGTACTGAGTTGGTGTTCAGAGACAGGAAAAACAACACAGAAGGGAAGGGTCCCGTGGATTCCATATTTTCGCTAGCTGAATTCTGAATGAAAAAAGGAGTGCAATTATGCGCTCACTAATTTATTACTATTTTGTCTAGTTTATTAAGGTAGCTTAAATCAGGGTCCTATTAGTCCAGACAGCATAAGTTTTCATTCAATCCACTTCTTGAAGTTATGTTTTCATCATTTTTTACATGATTTTATATTTTTGCCATCACATTTGAGTATTAGTTTACCATTTTATCCTCTCTTAAGTGAAAACATATAATTCTTGATTTTGGAGGTTTAAAATCATAGCAGTAATTAGGCTTGAAATGTGAAATCAAATGTGGTAAATACTTTTCAGTGAATCTTGAGAATATCACCGGAATCTTAAAAAAAATTCACCGAAATCTGTTAATATGCATGCCCGAAATCTATTTTAGTGACTTTGGTTACGAATATCAGGATCCAAAAATTCATATTTTTTTTATTTCTTTTCACCGAAATCTGTTAATATACCACTTCCACAAATTTATTTTAGTGATTCACGAGAATCTTGAGAATATCACCGGATTTTTTTTTATCCTTGCACAAAATCATATATTTTTCATTTCTTTATATTCCTAAATCCAGATTTCTTATATTTGTTATTTTGGATGACATAGACTTGTCAATTTTCTATTCTTCTTCACCGGAATCTGAGTGTTGCGAGTTAGGAGGAGAGATTTTATCGTCAAATCTAAATAATATTTAATGAAGACAGTTCGGTTCCACGGTGAGTGAAGTTTGTCTTATTGTTGTTCCTATTTGTAGTATCTGTATATGATGATATTGGTCGAACATTATACGACGAATTTTGCAGAAATTTATCAAATTTACCATGATCTATAAATTTACCATCGCAAAAGAACAAAAAAAATTTCTAGTTGTCGGAATTTACCATGATATGCAAATTTGCCATCTCAAAAGAACAAAATATTTTGCAACAAGTTGGGAGGAAAGATTTATGAGCTAATAGGAAATATTTTACAAAATATTTTGCAACAAGTTAGGAGGAAAGATTTATGAGCTAATAGGAAATATTTTAAAAATATTTTGCAACAAGTTAGGAGGAAAGATTTATGAGCTAATAGGAAATATTTTCTCCAAACCTTGATTCGGTGATCTCACGTTTTGCTTGGTGTCCAAAATGATATGGTAATGAAATTTTAGTATCTTTTTTTAGGAGTTAAGTGATTGAATTGTGCAATTTCTGAAATTGAGGGTAGTTTGGGCACTTTTAAAAACAAAATGACCAAAACTTAATCTTTAAAAGTGGATGAAATAAAAACTAGTAAACACTTATAGATAAGACCAAAAAATAAGTTCCCCGTCTATTAATTATCCAAATTAATTGACGAATTAATACATACATATATATATATATATATATATAGTAAGAAATAATGTACTTTAGTATGTACTTTAAATAATGTACTTTGATTACTTAACATTAGTAAATAAATAATGTAAGAAAGAATAACGAACAAATATATTTGAAAATTTTCAAGATAGGGTTAAAAACCAAGGGAAGGAAAAGACAGCAATGTACGGAGATCCAAAGAATTTCTCATAACTAAATTTAGAGTACTTTAATATGATTTAGGTGCTCTTTTTCGAATTCTCGTGAACTGGTCCACTAGGTGCTCTTTCAAGATTCGACTCTTCGAATCCTAGGTCTATGTGTCGAACTCCTGCCTAGATCGACATCCAACTACCTTTGAACTCCTTCAAAAGACTTCTGAAGTTATAGAAGAAAAATATTAATCTTCAAAGAGTCTAATAAAAAGACAAATGAGACTCGTCGTTCATTGGTTCAGTGACTTGATGTGGTCACAGTAGAGAGCGTCTCCTTGCAAACCTCTTTAAAAATAGCAAATCGCAACCCATAATTACAGCGTTATGGATAACATGATTTACTTTTCTAATGCCTTGAATGAAAGAGTTTGGATGTTCGAAATTGAACTGACACTGGTGAAGAGGGCACTCAGTGGTTCTTCAAGCACTTTAGAAATTCGTGTCAACGTCAAGGTCCCAAAACCCAAGGGTTCTGTTGGCGCTCAGAGTGCCTAGGAACTCAAAAAGTTTATGTGGGATATGGAGCAGTACTTCAATGCTGCTCATATTCCAGAGCAGCAAAAGGTGACTATTACAACTGTGTTTCTGACCAGAGATGCTAAACTCTGGTTGAGGACGTGCACGTAGAATGCATCGGGACAAAAGGTTGACACGTGGGAGATGCTAAAGAAGGAATTAAAGCATGGGTTACAAGGGAGTCATTGAAACCGCTCAAGAACATTAGCTCTATGAGTGACTACGTATATGAATTGACTTCATTGATGTTGGAAAATTTGAACTATGCAGACTCAAAGTCAAAGATCTACTTTCTGTCATGGTTGCTGGAAAGTCTAGCCGAATACAAATTTGTGGGTCGTCAACTTTAGACCCTGATCCCTCTAAATAGTAAAGAAAGGGAAAGAAGAGCAAAGAGAAGAGAGTTGGATTGAAGAAGTGGGGCAAAGTTAAGAAGTCAAAATCGAAGGGCGATGAAAACCAAGAGCAATGCATGGCCAAACCCAATTCGGATGGTACCGGTTGTTCTATTTGCAATGGGGCTCATTGTTCCCACGAGTGTCCAAAAATGGAGAAGCTGAATGCCTTTTGCGTTGTTGAGGGTGAGGATGGAGACAATGGATTAGATAGTTCTGCTTGAGTCAATTCGATGTAGTTGTTGAATGCTATTCACATGGAGAAGTCCTCACCCTTCTTAGGTCTGATGTACATTAAAGTAATGCTTAATAAATTTGATGTTTTGGCTATGGTTGACACCGAGGAAACTCATTACTCTGTTGGTGCAAAATGGTGGAGCCGATCGATTTGACGGTCGTAAAATGTTCCAGCTGAATCAAGGCAGTCAACTCCTCATCAGAGTCTGTGATCAGAATGGCAACTGATGTTCGTTAAAAGTTGGCGAATGGAGTAAAGGGTGAATTCAATGGTGGTTCCTCTCGATGACTTTGATCTCATTCTTGCGAATGATTTCCTTGTCGCCGCAGAGGTTGATTTGATGCATCTCGATGGGATACTGATTGATGATGAAAAACAATCATGCTTTGTGGCAAGTAGTGTAATGGCCAAGGAACGTTTCAGCATGGTTATTAGTGACGTAAGTACAGAATGGGCTGAGGAAGGGGAGATGACTTACCTTGCTACATTGATAGAGATCAAGCCAGATGTCATGGTTGAAGCCCCGAATCAAATTGTCAATTTTCTAAAGAAGTTCCCTAACGTGATGCCTCAATAATTGGCAAAATCCCTCCCTCTTTGGCGTGCCACAAATCATACTATTGAGTTAATACTCGGTGCCAAACCTCTGACGAGGGCGTTGTGTTGAATGTCCTCACTGGAACTTGCTGAATTGAGGATAATTAACAAAATTGTTGGATGTTTTGTTGGTCCAACCTTCAAAGGCGCATTATGGTGCCCCGGTGCTATTCCAAAAGAAGCAAGACATGTCTTTGAGAGTGTGTGCTGAATATCAAGCACTCAACAAACTGACAGTTGAGAACAAATACCATGTCCCTTTGGTAGTTGATTCGTTTGACCGTTTGTACAAGGCTACCTACTCTACCAAAATGGACATTCTCTCCAGATATTGGTAGGTATGAGTGATAAATACATAATTATGGACTATCACCATCGCCCAATTTACCCTTGTTACAGTCTTACGAGCCTTGTTATTACTAATTTGGTTTGTTTTCCATGATTTCAGGAGCCCGAGCTGATAACCAAGGAATAAGGAGAAAAAGTGGCAAAAACAAGGGTAGGCGTCCGGACGGCACTGATCCCCGTCCGGACATGGCTTTACACACTGCTCTGCCGAAAAGCCCCATTCAGGCATCCGGACGGGCCTCCCCGGCGTCCGGACGGATGTCCCCTCCAACCACCGGGCGCCACCTCACCAATCTCACAACCGCCCTAACTCGCGTCCGGACGGGGCCCATAAGGCGTCCGTACGGAACCACCGCCTCAACATCGCTACGGTGACGTCAGCCCTAAACTTCAGGCGGCGCCGGTGTCCGGATGGGTCCTCTCCGGCATCCAGACGGCCAAA
The DNA here is from genome assembly GCA_019985065.2 of Arctostaphylos glauca. Taxonomy (NCBI): domain Eukaryota; kingdom Viridiplantae; phylum Streptophyta; class Magnoliopsida; order Ericales; family Ericaceae; genus Arctostaphylos; species Arctostaphylos glauca. The sequence goes on from JAHSPW020000015.1 coordinate 6,130,834, forward strand.
ATTTGCACTCTCTGGATCTTTCTGTCACACAGGCGTCCGGACGGACCGCCTCGGCGTCCGGACGGCTTAGGGTGGTGGAAATGTCTATAAATAGTCCAGTCCGATTTGTTTAAAGATATCTCAGATTTTCTTGGATTTTCTCTCTGTGAGACCACTTGTAATAGAATATCCTTCGCCTAGGGAAGGAATTCAGGGATAGATAGGAGAGAGAGAAAGGGAAGGACAGGAGGTGAGCGCTATATTCAGGTCGTTGTAATGACGGTTTACGCTTCTAAATCAATGGAATCTACTTTTATGGCCGGCTAATCTTCTGCCTAAGGTGATGATGAAACTCTAACCTAGTGTAATGAATTTGTTTCATTAGAACTTCCTGTTTTCATTATTCGAATCCATGTTGTATGATATAGAACTAAAAGATCTTCCTCTTTCATTATATGTTATCATATGTCTACGACATACAAGCAAGGGCTCATTGATTCGTGCAACTCAACTAAGATAGATTATGTCTTGTAAGACGCGTTGTGCTATCAGATAATCCGTGCCTTAGAGACGGGTTATATTGGTAAGACAATTCGTGCTAAGCAAAGATAATCTATGCTAGTTGATATAACACGAATATCTTAAGCGAGTATAGTGCAGATTAACTATCTACACAGTGCTCAATGGATTCGAATAATGAACATTCATAAATTGAAACATTCATGTCATTACAAAAGATTAGAGTGAATTCAAGCCTTAGATACTCCTTCCCGAAACTTTTTAAATAAACTTATTACTCGTATTTTCATTTCTAGTTTCAAAATCACACAACAAAACAACCTACGTTTCTTCACAGATTAAGAGTAGGATTCAATTAAAGGTAATAACCAATTCACCCTGTCTCTGTGGATCGATACTCAACTTGTTGCTATACACTTTTTACTCAATCAAATTACAGCTCAAGTAGTTTAAAATACTCTAATACAGCCTAAAAATGATATATTTTGAGACCGATCAAGGGCCGATGGGGACGAAGCCAAGACCACGTGGGTAGCTAGATATGGCTCATTTTAATTTCTTGTTATGTCTTTTGGTCTCACTAATGCACCGACGACATTTTGTAACTTAATGAACCATGTTTTTCATGACTATATCTATCGCTTTGTGATTGCATAATTGGATGACATTGTCATCTGTAGTGAGTCCTTGGAGAACCAATTATCCTATTTGAGTCAGGTGTTGTCCTGCTTAAAAGGAGCACCAATTATTTGTAAAGACAAAAAGTGCGAGTTCTCCCATAAGGAAATTTTGTTCCCTGAGCACGTCATTAGTAAAGGTCGGGGAAAATGGGTAGGCAGAAAGTCTAGGCAATCGTCAAGCTAACTCCCCCTACCAAGGTGTCAGAGTTTCTATCATTTCTTGGCTTGGCTAAATATTGCAAGAAGTTTATTTAAGGATACTCGAAGATGGCTACTTCCATAAATTAATTTCTCAAGAAGGATCAGGATGGTAGTGGACGGCAGACTGCTAAGAGGCCTTTGACAGACTTAAAGTTTTTGTAGCAATTGAATTTGTGTTGTGGTAGCCAGACTTTGAGCTAACATTCAAAATAATATGGATGCCTCTAATCATGCCATTGAAAGTGTGCTACTTCAGGAAGGAATATGGTGGCTTTTGAAAGTCGAAAGATTAATGACGTAGAGAGAAAATACTCTGCTCATGAGAAGGAGATGACGGTGGTCGTTCATTGCCTTCAGACCTAGTGGATTTACTTGTTGGGACTAAGTTCCTAATCTTGACAGATAATGTGCCAAACACTTTCTTCAAGGTACAGAAGAAGTAGTCTCCAAGACAAGGCTGTTGGTAGGGGTACCTTGAATAATACAAGTTTAAGCGGAGGCACAAACCTGGACAACACAATTAGGCAACCAATGCTTTAAGTTGTAAGGAGTTACAATGGTATGTTGCCACTATCTCTCAAGTTACATGGGGTTTGGTGCATAGGATCTGCAACAATGTTAGGAAAGATGTTGATTACCAACGGTTGGTTCAGCAAGTCATAGGCGAATCTGTTCAAAGATTTTGGTTAAAAGATGACCTACTCCATGCCGAGGGAAAAAAATTACATGTCCCTATAGTTGGGGGCTTGAGGGAGAGCTACTTAGAGAAACCCACGACCCACAGTGGGTTGGTCATCAAAGAAAGTAGCGTATGATGCCATTGTTGTCTCAGTCCTACTTCTGGTCGAAGATGAAAGATGACATGGAAGCATATGTCAAGACCTTTTTGGTGTGCCAAAAGGACAAGGTAGAATGCAAGAAAGAAGTCGAGTTCTTGCAGCCTCGTCTTATTCATGGATGGTATGTGTTCAGTAATGGTCATTATTGATCATTTTTCTAAGTATTTTATTTTTATCCTTGCACCACATGCTTGTCTTGTTGATGTTGCTGCTTACTTGCTTTATAAGAATGCGGTGAAGCACTTCAGGTTGGATGAAGACACAATTAGTGATAGGGATATACGGTTTACTCGACGATTCCAAACTGTACTATTCAACTTGATGGTTTCAAAGTTTAGGTTCTTGACCGCAAATCATCCACAAACAGATGGTTAGATGGTGAGGATTAATGGTTTGTTGAAGGACTACCTGATGCACTATGTCATAGCAAGTTAAAAGAATTGGGTTCAGTTGCTGGATAGTGCTCAGTATCATCTGCAGATATTGTCATCAACTGGTTCCAACCCATTTGAGTTGGCTATGGCCCAACAACCCCTTACTCCTCATGCGGTGGCTAAAACAACTATATGAGGGAGATGTTCTGCAGCCTACAGATTCGCTTGAGGAAGACTATGATAGTTTGTCAAAGGCAACAAGGCAGATGAAGAAGTATGCTAACCAAGGAAGGAGACTACTAGAATTTTAGGTTGGGGATCAAGTTATGTTGAAACTTACTCTCCATATTTGGAAGAAAATCAATAGCAAGACAGTGCATCGTGGTTTGATTCCAAAGTATTACTATCCATTCAAAGTGATGATAAGAGTGGGGAATGTTGCTTATTGATTGAAGTTGCCGGATAGGTTGACGATCCATCCTAGGTTCCATGTAAGTTTTCTAAAGCCATTCCATGCAAACTTTGTTAATATGGATAGGAAGCAAGCTCAGAGGCCACCTTTGATGATTCAAAAATAGTTTGACAGGGACGTCGAAGGGATTCTGAACCACAAGATAGAGGGGCAGAGCAAGAAGAATAGGCAAACCTCGTATTTGTTATGTGGAGAAATAGCCAAATTTATGAGATATCATGGGAAAGGGATATGGCATTGTGGCAATTCAAGAACTAGGATCAATAGTACCTATAGACCATAACGATGAAGTCATCAACATCTTCTAGTGGGGGTGATTTTGTTAGCACCTTGATCTTCTAGCATGCTACAGGTGGCATGTGTTGGCTCCTTGCACGGTTGACATCCTTATATGCAGAACATGACAGAGGCATGCATTGACAAGGTGACTCGATGGTGTCAACTTGGTATTGGCACTACTCCCTTAGGCAATAGGCAACTGTGGCATATGTGAAGGCTCGAAAGATTGGGCAGCGATGTTAAAGTGGTTGCAGGCTTGTGGAATAATCCAATCAGTGATTGTGGGCTAAGACACTTGGGCTATGTTGGATTTTGTATTGGGCTAGGATGGGCTGGCTTCCTATGGATCAGTCAGACAATTATCTCTGGGCTTGGTCAGGTTTGCTAGGCAATTGCTTGCAGTAGTTTCCAGCAGTTGAAATGGGTTACCTGCAAGTACCAAGATTGACGTGCTGACAGACTCTAACTATGTCCAACACAACCCCGAGGTGGTTGTGGTTGTTAATTATAGGTCATCGTGATCATGGGGCACGTCCATGAACCATAGTGTGTATAGCCAAATTTTGTTTTTGGCCTACATATTGGGGCATAGCTAACGCGTTCTAAGGCAGAGGGATTTTCTATCTAGACTTGCTTAGGCATTCCGTCTTTTATGAGTAATAAAGGTCGGTATGTGTTCCTATAAATGGCTAAGTGTCCAAGACGTGCCAAGACATGGTTCCTCTATATTGTGAGTGTTTGGCTGACCAAGTATTGGTGGTGCTTAGTGCCATGCCAAACAGAAATTCGAGTGTGAAATTTGACCCTATGACACCTGGTATCGTTTAAAGGTCGGTTTTAAACGGCAAGTGTCCAAGATGTGGTTCCTCTATATTGTGAGTGTTTGGCTGACCACGTCTTGGTGGCACTTAGTTCCATAGCAAGCAGAAATTTGACTATGAAATATGACCCTATGACACCTGGTATCGTTTAAATAAATCATTTAACATAGTAGTATTGTAAGCACTGATAGGAGAGAAGGAATTTTAGTTGCGTTGATTAACCCTTTTTTCTTTTTCTTTTTTTAAACGAGGACTTTTAATGGGTGGATAGAAAAGATTTTAGAATGGTATTGATTTATCTAGTCTTTTCTACTTTGCCTTTCCTTGGCAGCTTTCTCATTTTAACAAGTCCCCAAAGAATATTGTAAGATTAAAGAAGGGAGCAAATGCACAAGAAAGAAAATAAAAACCATATTTAAGTGAAAAGAAAAACAGTCGAACAAGTCAAATGAGCCTTAATGGTTAAGGTTTATTATCAAAACACCAGAGGTGGCGAAGAAGAAGTTAGCTCCTACAGATGAAGCAGTTAATTTTTAATTACTACTGATGCTTTAGGTAGCCAGTCATGCAATTTAGGAAGTCTATAAAAGGTTACAACCTCAACATACAGGACATAAGATTATTTTTTTTTCAAATCTTAAAAAGTTTTTCTCCTTCCTACTCTCAGTAAAGTAGCACCTATAGTTAATAATGGCTTTCAAGTTCGTAAGAAGTTTTTTGTTAAACTCTATATCTTTGTGTTTGTTTTTCAATTTGATAAACGAGGTATCCAATCAGCTTAGGGTATATATCACATGCTGTCGACTAGTTCTCATAACCCTAAAGTTAATGACCGAAAAAATCTTCAATGATCCAAAGTATGTGGTTGCCAAGATTCGTTCTCTGAATATATATCTAAATTTATAGTTCATCCCAATCTCCAACCGAATAACCTGGGAAACTGGAAATCCAAAACCCAAACTCCGTAGTGGTGAGTATCTAGTAGTAAGTACTACCCATCATATTATTGTTTTGAAAAATTCTAGTAAATACACGTGATTAACAACTGCACTTCTGAAACTCTTCTTAATTCTAGCATAGAATTATTTCATAATTTTTATAATCAACTGCAAATTAGAACAAGCACTTTCACTGTTACCCATTAATATTTTCCCAACCTTCAATTTATAACTAACAGTTCAAAAAACTAAAATAGATATTGTTAAGGGGTACTTATTGTTCAGTCCTATTTGTAAGAGCAAACTAGTGTTTTATCTTATACACTTTGCAAAGTTATTTTTACATCCTATTTTTCAAAAAATACCCAAATTACCCATAAATACATTTAGCACAAAATCAGCATTTTGGTCGTAAAAAAAAGAATTTGTTTAATAACATACCTTATTTATTAAAATACCTCCTCTAACAATTTCTATTTATGGTTTTGGAATTTTCCATCCTAGGGTTCCAAAATCAGACCATCGTGGTGAAGAATGGCGATCTAGGGTTCCGAAGGCTGTCGACGTCCGACCATCGTGGTGAAAAACAGCAATCTAGGTGGGTATTCACGGGGCTGGGCTTATTTCAATCCTACGGGAGAGTATATCATCCTCCGATCGATCATCGTCCCACATTATCTCTGCATGTTCACGACTCATTCTCGAACATCATTGTTGTTAGGATTTTATACTAAAAGTCATGACTTTATGTAATGGATTAATATTTGTTTGAATTATTTAAACAATTATTTTCTTTCTTGATGAGAATATTTATAGGCAAATATTTGTATTATATCTTATCATATTATGCATGAGTGTCTTTTATTCCACATAGTAGATAATCTGGTATGTAGAGTTTGGATTACACACAGAAGATCAGATTATTAATTCTTGTAGAATATAAATTTTTTGTTCACGGTCTTAGGTAGAATTGGATACACCACCAGTAAGACTGTAACAAAGTATTCAATAGATCTGTCTTGACTACGAAAAATGGTATAGTTTTAACTCACTGTGTTAGTACACTTTGTGTGTATTGGACAGGATCACTTTGAGGTAATTGTATTTATACTGACAATATAATATAATTTACACCTCATGGTTATAATGTGTGCTTGTATTCTTAATCCAAAGATAATTAATTTATGTATACATTTACTGATGTTGACTTTGATTCATCATACAATGAGACCTTGTTGGCCAATAGTCTCGATGAGTTGGGTCACAATATTAAGTATATGACAACTATTAATTATTAATAGAATTCACGTCCCTTTATAAGGATTAATGATATCCCCTTGAGGAAACTTATAAGTTTCGATTATGTCAAAACCTGCATGCGGATAACGAATAAGTTAAGTGGAAGGTCTCAAAAAATTTTATAGATGTTGATTAAATAAATTGTCAGTAATTTATTTTAATTAACGGGTATCTGTAATCTTAACGTGAAGAAATAAATAAGCATTTAATAACATGGAGCTCGAAATATAATTTTGAGATATGGGAGGGGAGTGCAATTATAATTCTGTAGTGGTGTGAATTATAATTTATATGATTTGGAATTAATCCGCGTTGGACTGAGAATCCCGAATTATATAGGAAGCCCAGCCCATACTTCTTCTGAGGGTCCCTATCGTAGCCTATATATACACCGTTATGCCTTCTAGGTTACACACAACTTGATAATCGGATTATTGAGAGATTTTCTGTGAAGGTAAAGAGATCACGATTTTTGAGCCCATCCTCAGTACATGATTGAGGTGCAATAGGATTACGGTAGAAAATCTCAAGGTCAGTCGAGTGAGATCAATCCAACTGTGTTCAAAAGTTTGATCAAGATCAAATTGTTAAAGACAACCGAGATCAAATCAGACAGATCTTAAAGGTATGAACCCTAGTTTCGCCTAGTAGGATTTCATAATTTTTTATTGTATAAATTGTACGCGTTCATCGCAGGGTCTCGAGAATCGGTCCCTAACAGTGGTATCAGAGCCGACTGTGATAACGCGTGTGGTTTATACAGACCATGTTGTCCACATAGAATAAACAGAACGTAGTATTATTGTGCTAATGTCTGTTTTGCAGTTTTTCCTTTCCCACTATTATGGTCACGCATGTATGATTGTGTGATAGAAAGTTTTGGTTTGACTGGATCCCACACTATTTTTATGTGTGGTTACGTATTTTTTTTTTATTACCAATTTTGGAGTTTGTAATATTAATACGTAGCATGTGAACTCCTATAATATGGAGGCTTAGGATTAAATGTAAAGATTTCAGTTTATTTACCGTGGATGTTTTTTTATTGATTTAGCGTTGTGAACTCCTATATGTAGGCATAGAATCAATATGTAGTAACAGCTCACGGTGATGGCATCATATTTGCTTTTGGGGACAAATCGATGGCAGAAATCAAGGCTGTTTTGAAAACTGAGGATTTGACCATAATAGTTGGAATTCTTATTATGATTATATTTATGTTTCCTTATTCATATGTGATTGGTATTGTTTACTTGTTTAATTATAGTTTCCTATAATTTTGGACAACATGGAATATTGACCTATACCTAGATCACTCATATGTAAATATTTTTATAACTCTCATGGAAAAATATTTTTAAATAACTAAATAGGAGAGAGTTTGTTACGTACAAATCTCATGGTCTCCATTACTAATTTTATGGAATCAACGGTACAAGTTTCAATGGGATATCGCTAACTTAATTATTGGAATCATGTTTTTATCTGAAATGATTCATTATGGAATAATTAATTTAGTGTGAGGTAATGGTTTACACTTAATTATGAATTATAGTATCCTCTCCATCTGAATCACTGCTGTTATTTGTGGGACCAAAGCTAAATTGGCTATTTAATTTTTGGCTATTTAATTTTACTTGACAATAGTTTTTTATCTAGATATTCAAAATTAAAAGGAACAGACCTATCTGCACAAATGATGAAAAATGGTAAACATTCCCATCGAAGACATACTTTTCACAGTGTCGCAGATTGTCAATATTTTTCTTTAAATAGTTTGGTAGAGGGAATCAATTTTTACATGAAATTCAAAAATTTTATTTGCCCTTCATAATTATTATTATGCGATTCTCAGATTTAAGAATTGGCTCTTTCAATTCACTTTCTATCATTCTCAAAGAAAACAAACTTACTGTACCTAATTATATTGACTGAAAAAGAAATTTGGATATAGTGTTGACTGCTGAGGAGTACAAATATGTACTCAGTGAGGAATGTCGACAAAAATCTAGTGAGGGGGCAACTGATGAGGAAACTCGACCTTACAAGAAGTGAGTTACGACTGATGAGATGACGCGTTGTTATATTTTGGCATCTATGTCAAATGTTTTACAACATCAGCGTCAGTCTATGTCCACTGCCTATGACATGATGATGAACCTCAAAAAAATATTTGGGGACCAGAATCGTGCAGTAAGCCAGGTTGCTATGAGGGACTTGCTTAACACAAAAATGGCTGAAGAAAGCTCATTCAGGGATCATGTTATAAAGATGATGGGTCATCTAAATGAACTACAGATCATTGGGGCTGAAATGGATGGAGAAACTCAAATCTATATTATACTCTATTCACTGCCGAAGAGTTTTAAGAATTTTCACATGAATTACAATATGAATAAATATTGTTATATTTTGTTAGAACTTCTTAAAGAACTCCAAGCAGCAGATGGCGTAATGAAAAAGTCAGAAAATGTGTTTATGCTTGAGAAAGGTTCTGCTTTTGAACCAAAAGGTAAGAAGAACCAGAAAAAGGCTAAAAAACATATTACAATTCCTCAAGTGAATAATGGTACTCAAGGTAGAGTGAAAAAGCCTAAAGGCAAATGTTTTCACTGCAAACAGTCAGACCACTGGAAGAAGCAATGTCCGATCTATCTCAATAAATTGAACAATCAAGGTAAAATCTATTTACTAGTGGTTGAAATATGTTTAGCGGTGTTATCTACAAACTCTTGGTGTGTGGATACTTGAGCCGCTAATCATATTTGCAATTCATTGCAAGTGTTTCAAGAAACCAGGCAGCTTAGTGATGGGAGATTTATCAACACATAGGCAATGCTACTAAAGTAGCAACAGTTGCAGTGGAAAATTTATGTCTTAATTTTGGTAGTGATAGGATTTTAATACTAAAAGATTGTCTTTATGTTCTCAGTATTAGAAGAAATTTAATTTCAGTTTCTAAATTTGTTAAAAATGATTATTTGGTCAATTTCAATAACTCTATGGTTATTAAATTTAATAAACGTTTTATATGTTTTGGTTCATTGGTGGATGATCTTTATGTTATTAATCCTATCTCTCCCACACTACAACTGAACGAATGGAATAATACAAATAGTATATCATGTAAGAGAAAGACATTTTCTGAATTGAACCAAACGTATCTTTAGCACTTACGCCTGGGTCATATTAATCTAAAAAGGATTTCTAAACTGATTCAAAGTGGACCATTGAGTTCATTGAAAGTAAAGGAACTTCCAATCTGTGAATCATGTTTAGAAGGTAAATGACAAAAACACCCTTCTCAGCCAAAAGATATAGAGGCAAAGAGCCGTTGGAATTAGTTCACTCTGATTTATGTAGACCTATGAACGTCCAAGCAAGAGGTGGCTTTGAATATTTCATCAGCTTTATTGATGATTATTCAAGGTATGGAAACATTTATTTGATGCGCCGTAAGTCCAAAACTTTTAATAAATTTAAAGAGTATAGGACGAAAACAAAAAAGCGTCTTAGAAAATGTATCAAGACACTACGATCTGATCATGGTCGCGAATACCTCTTGGGAGAGTTTAGGGACTACTTATCTCATGAGGGGATTACATCCCAATTGCCTGCACCTGGTATGCCACAGCGAAATGGTGTAGCGAAAAAAAAAGAATAGGACTCTTATGGACATGGTAAAATCTATGATGAGTTATTTAGATTTATCAATTTCGTTTCGGGACATGCATTAGAAATAGCGGCATATATTCATAACTTGGTACCATCTAAATTAGTACCTTCTACTCCCACAGAACTGTGGACTAGGCACAAACCTAGTCTGTGGCACGTTCAGATTTGGGGTAGTCCAGCACATGTGCTGAAAGAGAACGCAGATAAGTTGAAATCGCGGACAGAAGTTTGTTTCTTTGTAGGGTACTCTAGAGGAACGAAGAGTGATTTATTTTATAGTCCTAAGGATCAGAAGGTCATTGTTAGCACCAATACCCGATACTTAAAGGAAGACTATGTTATGGATCACAAGTCCAGAAATAAGATTGTTTTAAAGGAATTGAGAGGAGAGAGACCAACGTAAACTTCTTCAGCACCATTAGTACAAGAGGAAACGCCACAAGAAACAACAATGGACACAACGGTACCTCGTCGTAGTGGGAGGGTTATTATTCAACCCGATCGGTACATGTTCTTGGGAGAATCATTTGATAGAGCCCCTGAGGAACTAGATGCCGAACCCTATAACTACAATGAAGCAATGGAAGACACAAATGTGGAACTTTGGCGAAAGCTATGAATTCAGAAATGGAGTCTATGTACTCTAATCAAGTCTGAGATCTTGTAGAACCACCCGAAGGGATAAAACCCGTTGGATGCAAGTGGATCTACAAGAAAAAGAGAGAAGTGGATGGGAAGGTAAAAACCTTTAAAGCTAGGCTTGTAGCGAAAAGGTTTTACTCAAAAAGAAGGGACCGACTATGAGGAAACTTTTTCGCCGATAGCGATGCTAAAGTCCATTCGGATTTTCTTATCCATTGCGGCTCATCTCGATTACGAGATTTGACAAATGGATGTCAAGACTGCATTCCTTAATAGCAATTTGGATGAATGCATTTACATGGTGCAACCAATGAGATTCATAGCAAAGGGTCAAGAGCATATGGTTTGCAAGCTTAAGAAGTCCATCTATGGACTTAAGCAAGTATCAAGGTCTTGTAACATTTGTTTTGATCAGACAATCAAGTCTTTTGATTTTGATCAAAGTCTGAATGAGTCATGTATTTACAACAGATGCAACGAAAAAGTGATGGTGTTCTTGGTACTATATGTAGATGATATCTTACTCATCTAAAATGATGTGGGAATGTTATCTTCAGTGAAGGTGTGGTTGTCCAAACCAATTTGATATGAAGGACTTGGGAGAAGCCGGTCACATCCTTTGGATCAAGATTATTCGAGATCGCAAGTAAATGATGTTAGGATTATCACAAGCTACTTATATCAATACGATTCTAGCTTGTTTTGGCATGCAAGATTTCAAAAAAGGGTTTCTTCCTTTCAGACATGGAATCTATCTATCTAAGGATCAGTGTCCTAAAACACTTGAAAAGGAAGATAAGATGAGAGCAGTTCCTTATGCTTCTACGGTAGGAAGCCTCATGTATGTTATACTTTGTACTAGATCTGATATCTGTTTTGTTGTAGGCATGGTTAGCAGATCTCAGTCTAATATTGGACAAGAACATTGGACCGCAGTAAAACATATTTTGAAGTATCTAAAAATGACTAGAAATTATATATTGGTTTACCAGTCAGACAGTCTAATGCTTTATGGGTATTACAGACTCAGACTTTATGTCAGATAAGGATTTTAGAAAGTCTACCTCAGGATATGTGTTTACCCTCGGAGGTGGAGTTATAAGTTGGATGAGTATCAAGCAATTATGTATTGCTAATTCCACCATGGAGGTTGAATATGTGGCAGCCTCTGAGGCAGCCAAGGAGGCCGTTTGGCTCATAAACTTCTTAATGGATCTAGATGTAGTCCCTTAAGTACAATCACCTATTACACTTTATTATGACAATAGTGGCGCAGTTGCTAACTCAAAGAAACCAAGGACTTATGAGAAGGGAAAGCACATTGAGCGTAAATATCATCTTATATGAGAATTTGTTTAGAGAGGTGATGTAATGGTGACCAAAATTGCATTAGCAAACAACCTGCAAACCCTTTCACAAAAAGTCTACCAACAAAAATTTTTGATAGTCATGTGAAGGTAATGGGAGTAAGATGTATGGCATCATGGCTTTGAGTCTAAGTGGGAGATTGTTAGGATTTTATACTAAAAGTCATGATTTTATGTAATGGATTAATATTTATTTGAATTATTTAAATAATTATTTCCTTTCTTGATGAGAATATTTATGGACAAATATTTGCATTATATCTTATCATATTATGCATGAGTGTCTTTTATTCTACATAGTAGATAATCTGGTATGTAGAGTTTGGTTTACACACAAAAGATCAGATTATCAGTTCTTGTAAAATATAAGTTTTTGATTCACGGTCTTAGCTGAAATTGGACACACCACCAGTAGGACTGCAACACAGTGTTTCAGTAGGTCTGTTTTGACTACGAAACATGGTATAATTTTAACTCACTGTGTTAGTACACTTTGTGTGTATTAGACATGACCACTTTAAGGTAATTGTATTTATACTGACAATATAATATAATTTACACCTCATGGTTATTATGTGTGCTTGTACTCCTAATCCAAAGATAATTAATATATTTACTGTTGTTGACTTTGATTCATTATATAGTGAGCCATTGTCAACCAATAGTCTCGATGAGTTGGGTCACAATATTAAGTGTATAACAACTATTAATTATTAATGGAATCTACGTCCGTTTATAGGGATTGATGATATCCCCTTGAAGAAACTTATAAGTTTCGATTATATCAAACCCTGCAAGTGGATATTAGTATCCAACATAACGAATAAGTTAAGTGGAAGGTCTCAAGGAATTTTATAGATGTCGATTAAATAAATTATCAGTAATTTATTTTAATTAACGGGTATTTGTAATATTAACGTGAGGAGATAAACAAACATTTAATAAAATGGAGCTTAAATTATAATTTTGAGGTATGGGAGGGGAGTGCAATTATAATTCTGTAGTGGTATGAATTATAATTTATATAATTCAAAATTAATCCGGGTTGGACTAGGAAGCCCAGCCCATACTTCTCCTGGGGGTTTCTATCGTAGCCCATATAAATACCGTTATTCCTTCTAGGTCAGACAAAACTTGATAATCGGATTATTAAGAGAGTTTTTGTGAAGGCAAAGAGATCACAATTTTTGAGCCCATCCCCGGTATGTGATTGAAGTGCAATAGGATTACGGTAGAAGATCTCAAAGTCAGTCGAGTGAGATCAATCCAGCCATGTTCAAAGTTTGATCAAGATCAAACTATTAAATACAGCTGAGATCAAACCAGACAAATCTCGAAGGTATAAACTCTAGTTCCGCCTAATAGGGTTTTATAACTTTTTGTTGTATAAACTATATGCGTTCATCGCTGGGTCTCAGGAATCGGTCCCTAACAATTGTCTCGCCGGATTGTAATGTTGGTATCCCTAAAGTTATAATCGATTTCTGATTTGCGATTCGGAATGTTAGTATCTGAGTAACGATTTAATGCATCTTCAATATGTTTGTATTCTAGTTATGTACTGAGTTACATAAAATGGTTTAAGAACTATATTTTGATGTTATACTGGGTCATCCCGACACAGTGTTGATTGTATCGTTAATCTTTTTCTGATAGTTAACTTTGATTCAATAGAAAAATTTGATGATATAATTGTTATTATGTTCTTCCATTATGCTCAGTTTAATATGACGGTGAATTTGGTTCTTAGATAGTAAATTTGATAGTTATGGTATATTTGATTACGATAGTAAATTTGCTAGTGACGGTAAATTTGATGTAATTATACTGACATGTATAGTTAGGTCTGATAGTAAATTTGATGGCCATTCAGGTGTTAGACGCATATTCTGAAATCCTAAAATGGTATCAGAACCAAAATATATCCAACTGTGAAGTGGATAATACACAAACATCATATAACACGTCATATGCATTCACAAGTAATTGTCTGGTGAGTTAAATGTATATAATTGACATCTTCTTGGTTTACTATGCCTTCATTTATTTTCACTGTATTTCTGTTAAATTTTGTTCCACTACAATTGCAGGGGTTAATAACATCCAAGTTGCCTGAGGAAGGTTATGGTTAATCAGACAATGAATGCCCAAGGGTCGTTATTCTAGATACCTTCTTTTTCTAAACCACAAAGGTCATCACTGGACATTACTTGTGCTCAATATGGAGGAAGGGTATTGGAAGTTTTATAACTCTTTACACCCGAGGTCTGGTGTTGATTATTATTCCGAGGCTACCGCACAATTAGTAAATTTTTTGTTTATTTTTAGAAAACTAAATTGTGACTGCACATCCACTAAGGTCAGTTTCATATCTTAATGATAATAGAAAACACAAGTTGAGCATTGTATGAAGATGACCTCGAAAGATTGCTCACTATATAAGACTGCAAGCTTATTGAAGAAGTGTTATATTGTCTACAGTAAGGATTAAATACGTAAGTTATTTTCGGACCTTAATTATTGACATCAACGACATGGAATATAATGCGTGCATACCATAACTTTTTGTAAAATTAATTGGTTGCAGTCTCGATTGTGGGATTATTGTCTGCTACATCATTCGACAGTACTTTCATAATGAAGCAATCGATTCCAATCTAACAATAGAAGAATGTCAAGAACTACGAGTCGAGATACTACATGAGCTAATAAAAAATGATGTAATATATTATCAGACATGTCGTTTATTGTTCTGATAATTTTTTCGCATCACGTTTTGAGTGTTCCGGGTGCGACTACAAGCCATATATATTTCAATTCTAAATGATATAGTATAAACCAGATGCTTCCTATGGTATATTTATTGACATTATCAGAACAATATGGAGGAAGGAGATTGGAAGTTTTTACAACTCTTTACACCCGAGGTCTGGTGTTGATTATTATTCCGAGGTTGCCGCACAATTGGTAAATTTTTTGTTTATTTTTAGAAAACTAAATTGTGACTGCACATCCACTAAGGTCAGTTTCATATCCTAATGATAATAGAAAACACAAGTTGAGCATTGTATGAAGATGACCTCGAAAGATTGCTCACTACATAAGACTGCAAGCTTATTGAAGAAGTGTTATATTGTCTACAGTAAGGATTAAATACGTAAATTATTTTCGGACCTTAATTATTGACATCGACGACATGGAATATAATGCGTGCATACCATAACTTTTTGTAAAATTAATTGGTTGCAGCCTCGATTGTGGGATTATTGTTTGCTACATCATTCGACAGTACTTTCATAATGAAGCAATCGATTCCAATCTAACAATAGAAGAATGTCAAGAACCACGAGTCGAGATACTACATGAGCTAATCAAAAATGGAGAAAAAATGATGTAATATATTATCAGACATGTCGTTTATTGTTCTGATAATTTTTTCGCATCACGTTTTGAGTGTTCCGGATGCGACTACAAGCCATATATATTTTAATTCTAAATGATATAGTATAAACCAGATGCTTCCTATGGTATATTTATTGAATTTTTCCTAGGTTCTAATCTGATGATATTCAAGTTGTATGACTATGATGCTAAATCTAGAAAATTGATCAGTCAAAGAGGATAGTAAATTTCAGTACATGATGTTGATGTTAGATTTCATTGTGTTAAATTTTGTAGAAGGGGTGGTAAATGTAGTGCTGTTGATGGTAATTTTCATTACATGATATTTATGGTAAATTTCAGTACCACGAGCTCTGTATGAATGGTAAATTTTTTAGGACTGAAATACTACTATTCAACTTGGTTCATTGATGATGATACAAGTCAGGTGGTAAAATTACATGATCTTCTTTGATGGTAAAATTCAGTGGGTGTGGTAGTAAATTTCAGTGTAGGTTGGTAAAATGTAATTGTATGAATTGTAAATTTCAGTATATGATGGGTAATTTTTCTGTCAGCAGCTTCAGAGTTTTTATAATAATACCACTAAGTGAATCCTTTTCTATTTGTATGGTGAATTTGAATAACAGATAAGTAAACTTACGTGGTTATATATACAAGACACATGAGGAATGTCATTACTACCAGGTGTCATGAATTATGCATTGTAATTACCGATCGAACAGCCACCATAAGGAATGTTCCAAACCATGAATTATGTATTCCGACGTATTTTACTTAGTAGTTAGTCTCCACTGAAGAAATCTGTGATTGAACGAGAAAAGCAGGGCTAATTCTGCAGGTCAATCTATTTTAAATAACAAGCAACTTTGTTGTCATCCAAAATTTAATTTGTTTGACTTACCATGTTCAATACAGATTGATAGTAAAATTGATCATTCCATTGCATTAATCGAAATCGACATAAATTATGATGACAAATTTATTCAACCTGTTATTATTATGATGGTAAATTTCAGTCTCCCATCGAATTACCATACAATACAATCGCCGTCAAACTTACCATGTTCATAACAAATTTACCATTGTGCATTGAAAATTACTATAACGAGTATAGTCCATCTTCAAACTGGTAACAATCATCATTCCAACCAACTACCTAACATACATGTCGTAAAAAACAAATCCAAAACCAAATTAAATTCACGAAACACGTTACACATCCAATCATTGTATAGAGTCATATTGTAATCTAAATATCGAAAAAAAAAATCAATTAGGCATATAGTTTCGGAGTTAAATAGACCCACATAAAGAAAAAAACAAATGCGTTACACAACTTCCTTGCATGATTTTCGATTATGATTCCATAATAAAATCTAATAAATTCCGTCAAGAATTTATCATATTCTGTCGCATATCCATGAAAAAATCTAGCAAATTAATTCCATAATCAGTTAACCTTTTTACCTTATTTAATCCCGTAATTTTAGCCATGTTTATTATTATGATTATAAACATACTAAATCAGAATATAAGTTTTGAATTAAAAAAGGATAAGAGGATAATTTAACACTCGAAAATAAAGACAAACTTGTCAAACCATATAAAATGAGAATGAAAACATAAGTTAAAAAAGTGTATGGAATGAAACACTACACTGTAAGAATAAATATAACCCTGATTTAATTTACCCTATTATTAATCACTAATAAACAACATATTGATAATAATAAAATATCATCTATTTTCTGCACTTACATTAATTCGTTTCAAACCTATTATTAGCTGTAACATAAGGGAGCTCCAACTAATTTTCTGACTCTTATTTTTTCTCTTAACTCTGACTTCAACCTTAAAGAACTTCTAATGAGCGGTGTATAAACAACCCTTAATAAATAAATAATAGAACGCAAATATCATTTTCCTATAAAATGAAATCAGATTTCATGGTCACCGTCACGTGTGATGAAATACACTAGCCCCCTTATTGAAATATGCCTCCGGCCGAGTAATAGGTCCTCCTCAACTTGGTAAGCAAACTATGCAAAGAAACAACAATAAATAGACCATACGCCTTCAACTATATTTAACTAGTAATAGCTCTACTTCTGTAGCATTTTAAACATGAATTTACCAACATAGCAAGAGCTAGAAGAAACCAAATCGAGCAATATCTAAGATGTACCGAAAATTCTCTGTAAAAATCAATCCAAACAGCTCCTAAAGCACACATCCCTCAAACCAAGAGGGTTAATCTACTACTGTTAAATTGTACTCAGAGCCTTTTTTCCATTCAACATGATAGTTCAACGAACTGTCAATATTTATTTCTATGCTCTCTTTAAAGACTTAAACTAAAATGTATACATACAAGCACGATTAAATATTTGCCTCAAATTCAAACCAGACAAATAAGAGCCCAATGTAATAGAGAAAAATTTACACGCTCCTCCATCCCGCAACCTTGGTGTGCTTCCTGCCCAAAGGAAAGGCATAAAAAGAAACCATGCAGCTCATTAAGAAAAGGAATTTAAGAGCTAGATGTGAAAGTCCGTTAATCAAGGGTGTGCTAATAACGAAAAATGTATTTCTCATGCTTCAACCATATACTCATCCTTAGGAAGCCCTACTTCCAGATTGTACAGCAATACATTAGCAGTGGTTCTCACACTGTGTTCACATTCGAAAAAGAACTCCTTACTTAAATCACAAACCTATGAACTGAATGATGTTACCGAGAGACAAAAAGAGGGGGTACTCTATTCCTAAGAGTTTGCAGGTATGATATAGTTTAAATATCTTTCCCCTCTAACAGTGACCAAACAAAAAAGTTGTCCAAAGGAGCTCCCTAAAGATAAAACATACTATTTTCCCTGTCTTCTAGACTTGGTGGTGGAGACATGGCCATATAAGAGTACAAGACTTCATTTATCGTTTTTGCAAGTCCAAAACCTCATGAACAGCAAGAAGAGTGTCTGATAAGTCTTCCAACACCCTGAAATCAGAAATCAAAATTGGATGGAACTAATAAGTCAACTATGTGAAGGAAGGCCGAATACAAAGAAAAAAATGATGAGAGGAGGAAGACAACCACAAGCTTTCAACAATGGAGGAACACAACCACAGGATTTCAACATTGGAGATAGTAAAAGTGGGAGTATTTTGACAATATATTGGATAGAGGGAGTATTTTTTCAATAATTGGATAGAGGGAGTATTTTTTCCCATATACTCCGACAACATATTATTTGTCTACCAATTCCCTATCTTCTACCACCTTCATTGGGAAAAAAAGACCATCGGTTTTGTGAAATAGTAAAGGAGATAGTGAAAGAGGAATCAATCCAATGAAAACATATTATATCTCATAATGAAACAAAAAATTGTTTTTCCAATTTTGATAAGAGGCTCGGGCCATTGTCATAAGTTTAGAGGAATAAATTTGTAGAGAAATATCAAAAACTATATTACCTATGAAAATTCTTCAAATGTTAGTCGGACCCATTTTCCAACATATAGCTCTGCCCATATCTTTACCACCACACCCCTGACAGCTAAACCCTACCCCTAAAATTCAGCCATCGATTTGTTGTCGAGCCCAATTGCATTTCTTTGATATTGAATCAAAACTAACCTCAAAGAACCCATGTATGTTAATCATTGATGGCTTGCACCATCTTTGAATGAGATAGTGAGTTTTTCACGTTCCAAAAATATATCAACAATTTAGGACGAACTCCATGGGACCCATTTTGTTCATCACAAACCATCCCATTATGTCATAAGCCTAGTTCCCTAACCCTTGTTTTTTTCATCCAATTGAACGAAAAATCATGGTTCTTGAAATTGGAGTAGCAATTGAAGATTTTTTTTCCCATCGAAAGTAAAAATTGAAGAAATGAAGAATTTTGTTAATCTGACAGCTGAGGAAAAACTCAAATGCTACTGACCCATTCTTGAATCTCAACGAAGAACCAAAAATTTTGGATTCAGTATTCTTATAGCCAGTCCACAATGACAAAAAAAGAAAGAAAGAAAGAAAGAAAGAAATAAAAAGCAAAGCCGCAACCACTCAAAGCCCCACAACCTCGTCATAGCCAACACCAACCCCTAGAACCCATCACCATCTCTTTCATAGCAACTCATCACTGCACAAATCCATCCTTCATTATGCTGCCACAATATCACCTCCATCCACCACCCGAAGCCCACGTCACAACATTCACCACAAATGACAAACATGAACCTACAATAGCACAATTGCGACAAATTTGGGGAAGGAGTAAGAGATCTGGAGCACATAGATTGACTGCAGTCCCTGGCTGCTCGTGGTGGCGGCTGTTCAAAATTGCTCATGCTGGTCCGTGATGGCATGGTTGGGGCAGTTTGTTTAGCAGTTATTGGAGGTGCTGCAGTGGTGGTTGTTGGAGGTGGTTCACTGCAGGGGCTCATGGTGGTGTTGATTCAAGCTGTTGTGATGGCATTTTGGTAATGGAAGATGAGGCGATGGTCAAAGTGAAGAACAGAGTGGCTGCTATAGAAACCAGGGTTAAATTTCATTTCAGAAAATTTTCATGCTCACATCAGCCCATTGTGTTAGATACCTAATGGAGGGGGGGTTTATTGAAATTAGAAACCTCGAGGCAGGTCAATGTAATTTCCAAAATGTCAAGGGGGGATCTGTATTACATGCACCCATCAGCAACCTCATCATAATTTATTCATCTTTTTCTATCTAGGGATGGATCAGTCTGTTTGTATTCTGTGTATATAATTTGAAGAATCAATATTTGATATAAATGCCATACCTTTCGAAAAAGAATGGCTAAATGTATACCTGAAAGCATTCTTATGTCCATTCACAGACATGTACTGACACACACATAGCTGAGGATTTCAGAAGGCGGCATTGACTTTAACAGCTTAAGAGAGAACACTTACCAAATTATGCAACTATGCACAGGGGCAAAGCCTCTTTGTATGCCGATGCAAACCATCACAAGAAAGCGTTGAGTGTGTTCGAGTGTACAAGCATGCTCCTGGATTCTGATCAACGAAAGTCAAAAAGCTCACGATCAGGGTTTTAATCTTGCGAACATACTTCTTTTTGTGATGAGCATCATGAGCTGATTAACATCATTTAAATGACTGGGCTTCTAACTAGCTTCACAAAGCTTTTCATACTAAGATCCATAAACTCAATATAGCTCTAAAACACACACACATATTTCCTAAATTACAATGGATCATATGCTACTCCATTCACAAAACAATAGTCACCATAAAATAGTAACACCTATCTTCTTGTTAAAGTTTCAACTTCATTTCCTAGTGCCTTTGTTTCCTTGGATCACTGATAGCCCCACAGATACTTCTAAATAGTAAAAAGGGAAAATTATGCAAGCGAACATTTGCAACAAAGTTTAATGATTATGCAGTATGCCCATGCTTTTTGTTTTATTGGCCACAAAGAAATGTTATTGGTTAATCAACAAAAATGCAAAAATATTCAGAGGGAACAAGAGGCCTGCCTGAACAAAGAGAGAAGAAAGAGGGGAAAATCATCAACACCATATAGTGCATATAGCCTTTCTATCTCTACTGCTTATTAAGGTACGCCCATGCTATATCTACAAACTAAATCTTGGAGAATTAATGACAGTTGGAAATCTACTTTTCTATCTTCATCCGTGGATGCTTCACCAATGACTAATCTCTTGAAACTTTGGAAGTATTAGTCCGTTCAAAAGTTATGGTTCACAATTTCCTAATCCAACTTATCAAATTCTAAGCTTTTGATATAAATCATGAGACCAAGAACTAGCGTAGTAATACCAAAACAAAAATCGTGTTTGATAGAATACTCTCTGTTAGGAGCTATATAGGTAGTAATTAGTATTGAGTGATGTCACAAGAGTTATTATACTTTCTCTGTCTCGTTCACTATAAGTACAATTGTGTGTTATGGTTTTGATTTTCATAAAGACTTCTCTCTCTATCTCTAGTAACTTGGTATCAAAGGAGGTGATCCACCGCTGCCTCTAGCGCTACTTTCACCCGCCGATCCATACCCACTCCCATCGAAACCCCAACCCAATCACCCAACACCATGTTCATCATTGCAGGCGTCTAACCCCTGCATAACAAGTAAACTCGACCAATCCATACTTGACTCGCCTACCCAGTCATCTTCCCCCTTTGCTCGTCAAAGCCCAACTTGGTCGCCTAACACTTGGAGCAGCATGTAGATGACCTAATATGATGATGGGTCATGCTCCGCAGGGAGGTGGACGTGGTCGAGGTCGTGTTCCTCGACATTACACAATCAATCAAGACAACCATACTGGTAATTATTGTTCGGATCTTCATGGTTGTCCTTCTACACATCAAGTTATTGTTTCTAAGGATGATGCCTAGCAACTTCCGATATTCTAGCTCTGGTTTCCGTGTGGTTACCATTTCAGAGTATGAGTACCATCATCTAGTTTCTACAAAGACTTCTCTGATCCCATCTTCCTCCGCTATTATGTTCATCGAGACAAGTCAAACTTGTACTTGGCTTGCCTTGGATTATTATTTAGGTGGTTCTGATTACACGGTGTCTCTACTATCTTGTCTTGTCGTAATTCTTTTGAGAAACCTTCCCGCGTCACCTTATCCAATGATTTCACTACTGATATTTTTGGTTTGAGTTTTGTTATCTTAAATTCCTCTTTTCCTTCAAACTGCGCTTTCGATGTCCCTCATTATTTCTTTGGTTTCATGTCTGTGAGTACGCTTACTAAATCCTTGAATTGTTCGTTTCACATTTTTTCGTGATTGTTGTGCTTCTCATCATCTCAAGAAAGGGTGAAAATTGGTGACAGAGCTGAGTGTGATAACTTGTATTACTTTACTAATGACAAGCTCCCTAGCTTTGTGGCACTCCAGTCACCGGTTTCACACTACCACTATCATTGTCACTTGGTCATCCCTCTCTCTAGAACCTCAAACGAATGGTCAGGTTATGTTTTCGTCTAAGGTTCTTTCGTGTAAAGTCTATAAGCTTAATAAACATCATCGTGTTTTCTTTTCCCCAAGGCTAGAGAGTCGTGCATCGAGTCCTTTTGCTGCAATCCAAATACACAATGGGTTTTCTAAAGAGAGAAACTCCCAAAATGGGAAACAAGAGCAATGCTCTAGGTAATTCTTTCTTAATAATTGATAAAATTCACACAATACACTAACACACACCTACTTATAGTTCCACTACTAAAAGACATAAATACTCCTAAATACATACTACATCATACTCCCCTACTAACAAAAGAATTTGTGCTCAAGTGATAGTAGAATCCTCCGGCAACTAAGGCACCAAGTGTTGCACGTTGAATGGGTTGGAGATAGTCAAATGAGGGGGCAATTAGACTTGGTACGCATTATCGTTGACCTTGTGCAAGACTTCACAAGGACCCACTTTCCGATAATTCAACTTCACGTAAACCCCATGAGGATGCCTTTCCTTACTCAGGATTACCCATACACGATCCCCTTCTTTAAATAAAACTTCCCTCTTGTGTGCATCATCGGCCGCTTTATACTTCCATTAGACTTCTCAAATTCGAGCTTAACTTGAGCGTGGATATTCTTCATAAATGTAGCCATTTCTTCTGCCTAGAGTGTCTTTTCTTAGGAGTTGGTAAAGGAACTAGAGCAACCACACTCGAAGGCTTCGACCCGTAAAATATTTCAAATGGGGAAGTGCAAATTGTGCGATTTAGCGAGGAGTTGTAAGCAAAATCCGCCAAGAGAAGAACGCCATCCCAACCTTTTGGATGTTCACCAACTAGACATCGCAATAAATTCCCAAGACTACACAGTTAACCACTTCCGTTTGTTCATCGATTTGAGAATGAAAATAAGTACTAAAGTGTAAGTGAATACCAATTTTCTTCCACAAAGTCCTCCAAAAATGGGCAAAGAACTTAGCATCTTGGTTGGAAACAATCGAAAGAGGAACTCCATGCAACTTATACACTTCCTTAAAATAGAGATTGGCAATATTAGTCGCATCCAAAGTCTTCTTGCAAGGTGTTAAATGAGCTATTTTTTAGAAACAATCCACTACCACCATGATAGAGTTACTATGCCTTTGTGTAGGAGGAAGCCCCAAGACAAAATCCATCCTAACACATCTCCAAGGACCGTTCAGAACCGGTAAAGGCATATAAAGCTCTGCATTAGTTGTTGTCCCCTTTGGCACCTTTGCACATAGCCTCCCACATCTCGACTCATTCCCTGCCAATAGTAATCATCTTGAAGTAACCCACCAAAATGACCCATCTTATGACTTTCAGTCAATAAGTGGTCCCTCAAAGAGCATTAGGAACACATAACTTGAGCCCGCAAAAGAGAAACACATGCTTGAACATGTAACATAGATAGGTAAGCGTGTCACCTCGTTGCAAAGCCTCAAAAATCTTGATAAAGTAAGGGTTGGTGGCATAGAAAGTACGAAATTCATCAAATCCAACAACCTTAGTCTTCAATTCCATCAAAAGGGTCACCCTTCTACTCAATCCATCTGCCACTTTGTTGAGAATTCCCGATTTGTGCCTCAAAAAGAATGTAAATTGTTGTAAGTCACGTGACTTACTTACAATAAATCGGGAATTCTCAACAAAGTGGCCGATGAATTGAGTAGAAGGGTGACCCTTTTGATAGTGAAGACTAGGTGTTGAGTTATGTTTGTTTTACGTACTTAGTATTAGATTTGTTCTAGTATGTTAATAGGGTCATAAATAAGGGTCATAATGTAATTCTTTTATTTCTTTTTCCTCTTGTATAACTATAGTGTAATGAGGAGAATATTATTAATTGGGTATTATTAAATCTAACACAGTATCAAAGCGGAACGAAAAACCCTAGCCGTCACCCACCATTGCCACCTCCAAATAAACCCTACCCCATCGCCGCTGCACCAAACACAGTCCTCACCACTAACAGTGCGCGTGAACAGTGATGTGTTCTTCAGATTTGTGATTTTGGGTTGCTAGAAATCTTTTTTTTTTTAGTCATGTCTGGCACTGTTTTGCTAGCTCCATGTTGATTGATCGTTGTTTAGTCATTGTTGATTGCTGGGTTTCAATTGGGTGTTTCTCTCTTCTGCATTGCGTTATGGTTGCGGATCCCAAAATTGTTCCCACTGGTTTGTCTGGTACTAAAGATGTCTCGACCCAATTTGACCAGCTCTTTGAAACCGCTACATTGAATATTTGACCGATCAAGTTGGATGGTACCAATTATTTGATCTTTTCTTGCACCTTCAATTTAGCCATTGAAGTCAGAGCGATGTCAGAGTTCATTGAGGGCCCTGTTCTTCTGCCTGATGAGAGTGAGCGTGCTACCCTTGAGCGATTTAAATCTCAAAAATCTTTAGTCGTGATATTTACCTCTATGCGGGTGAATATGCGAGCTGATATTCGCCATACTTTTCTGCTCCTTGATAAACTGTACTCCCTCCGTCCCGGTTTGTTTGTCCACTTTCACTATTTGGGACCTCTCAAAAAATCATTTATATCTTTTAATTTATAACTCTTTTTATAGTCAATATAGATCTTGTTTGATAGATCTCGATTAGTTCTATTAGATAATATTTTCATCATCATTTAAAACATTATTGATCACTCAATATAGATAATTCTTTCAGTGGCACACATGTCGAAATTGGACAAACAAATCGGGACGGAGGTAGTATAAGATTTGAAGTATTGCAGCACAAACCTACTCACAACAAAGTAATGATGCATAATGTTTTGAGTTGAAAAAGTGTCTTCGTATGTTGGATCAACACCATCGATTTGTAACTGTGTATTATGCTCAGTTGAGTGGAGTATGGCAAGAATTTGATTATTATCAAGGTTTTTAGGTTATTTGTTCCGTTGATGCTACAATGCGCATTTATAACTTTCTTGCTTGCCTTGATATGGAATATTATTAGATTCGCGTGCAGTTGTTGGGTCGTGTTCCATTTTCGTCTTTAGCGAGGCCTATGCTATTGTTCAGCAAGAAGATTGCTATGGTGCACAATTCTCCTACGGATCGTTCTGCCTTGATTATCATTCCTTCCCAAGGTAGTACGTCCAAGTCTAGTGCTAGCAACGGGCCTATTGATCGTAAGATCATCTAGTGTGATTAATGCAATAACACCAGCCATAGAAGGAATTTTTGTTGGAAGTTACATGGCCGCCCCCCATGGGAGTGGATGCAGTGGTCATGGTTTTTCTTTGGCCCCCATGTTTCGGAGTTCTCGGTTGCCACTTTGCCTGATTCTAGGTTCAATACTGGGGCTCAAGCATTTTCTGATTATGTTGTGTGTCTCAGCTTATGCATTTACTACCTCTTCTGTTGTTCCTTAGATTATCGATTCCGGTGTTTCCAATCATATGACATGTTGTTCCTCTATGTTTGATTCATACTCTACCTGCTCTAGTAAGGACAATGTCAGAGTAGTAGACGGGTCATTCTCTGCTAACCAAACCAAGTGCTGCTTGCTCACTTAGCCCTAGGAGACTTAAATCCTTGCGCACTACCGCATCTAATGTCAATTTGGGTCTTCCCCACCCCGAAGCCTTGCTATGCAAAGCTATCCTATCCGCTCTCTTAACTATTGCATCCGTAGGTCTACGATAGACATACCCAAACCACCTAAGCCTATTTTCCCTCAACTTCTCGTCTATAGGTGCTACGCCTACCATCTCGCGGACTGTTTCATTTCTAATTCTATCTCGTCTAGTCTTACCACACATCCACCTCAACATTCTCATTTCCGCTACACTCAGCTTGGTCACCTGTTGTTTCTTCATAGGCCAGCATTCTGTCCCGTAAAGCATCGCTGGTCTTATAAAAAGTTCCATTCGTTATTCTCCCACTTTGTTTCTCTCTTCAGTTCTATATATTCTAAATTTTGCTACTAATCTTCTATTATTAGTAGTTTTACTAATTTTGCAAATTATTTCGTGACTTTTTTCCCTACTCATTGTGTTTTTCAGAAATTGGATACGGAGAAGGTGATTGGCGGTGGTAAAGCACATGATGGCCTCTACTTCGTTTATTATGCACCTCGTCCATCTCATTCACCCGTGTCCTATGATCTAACTCTGCAATCAGATACGAGTTCAGTTATTTCTATATTACATCAGTGGCATCGTAAATTGGGTCATCCCTATTTTGGGATCTTAGAAAAAAATTCCTAATTTAGTTAAACATTGTTCTCGGAATCAATTTTTTTATGAAGCATGTGTGCTTGGAACACAAACGTTTTTTTTATGCACCTATTGATAAAAGGAGTGATTCACCGTTTATAATTATCCATTCTAATGTCTGGGGTCCGTCCCCTATTCCATCTCTAAAAGGTTATTGGTGATTTGTCACCTTTGTTGACTGTTATTCTCGTGTCATTTGGGTGTATTTACTTAAATCCAAAGGTGAAATCTTTTCTTATTTTAAATCTTTTCATGTGATGGTACTCACTCAGTTTGATAAACATATCAAAATTCTCTACAGTGACAACAGCAATGAGTATATAGATAGGAGTTTTCGGGCCTTCCTCAATGCCAATAGTATTCTTCTCTAGACAACTTGTGTTGACACTTCCCAACAAAATGGCATTGTTAAACGCAAAAATGCTCATCTTCCTGAGGTAGTCCCCCCTCTTTTATTCACTATGAATGTTCCTAAATTTTTATGGGGTGAAGCCCTATTAACTGCCACTTATCTTATCAACCGTATGCCCTCCAGTGTTCTTCAATTCAAAACTCCTCTAGAGTGTCTTCGTAGCACTTTTCGTATCACGACTCTTCCTACACGAGTTTTTGGCTATATTTTGTTCATGCCCCTCACCCCTCGAGTGGCAAGTTAGATCCTAAAGCCCACAAATATTTTTTTATTGGGTACTGTTAGATTGTATTTATAATTACTTTGTTGACTATGTAAATAGTAGGCATATAATTAGGAGCCTATTTAGGGATTCAGTTAGAGATAAATTAGGGATTCACTTTGTACATTGTTCTATATATATTGTGCCTCCTCTTAGGAGAAGAATACACAGAAAATATATTTCTTAACATGGTATCAGAGCGGTAACGTACCTGCCGCCATATACTTCCGCTGCTGCCGCCGTACATCGTCGGCTTCTTTTTCCGTCGCCGTCGTTGAGGCTTCTCCGACGCCGACGTCATTATCATCATCTCCATCCGGTTTCCATCGAACAACACGCCTTTGACGCTGACTCCAGTCGGCTCGCCGTCGTTGAGGCTTCTTCGAGTAACCTAGTCGGCTCGCCGTTCCTCCTTCTGGCGCGCCGCCGTCTCCCGCACAAGCATCGACGGCCCCCGACGCCCGGACGCCCGACCCAACAGCATCGCTAGAGTCGTCGGCCTCGCTTCCTGCCGCGGCCGCAGAAGCGGCGCCGTGACCTCTGTTTCCGTCTCCGCCGTCCCATACGCCGCCCCTATACAGGAGAAGACTAAGGCCGCTGCAGCGCCGAGAAGACCGAAGAACTTGGCTGGTTCATCGCCGCTGAAGGTCCTGGCCGTGGCCTCCGCCGTTCCTCTTTTGGTTTCTAGGGTTTGAACTTGGCGATCAGATTTGAGGAATAGTCTCCTGGTATTTATTCCTCTTTGCAAGGAATAGTCTCCTGGTATTTATTTCATCTACTGGGTTTGTTATTTAGTTACTATTTCTTTGTGTTGCACTATGTCGGATTCAGAGGGTTCAGAAAAGAAAGAGGAAAAGAATATTCAGGTTGAGGACAAGAATGGGACCAGTCGTATTACAACTCTTGGGGGTGCCCCACTTGATATTTGTCATGTTAAGTTGGATGGTACCAATTATATGGTTTGGACTCGCACTTTTACTTTGGCTATTGAAGCACAAGGATTGTCTGAGTTTATTGAGGGCGCTGTTATTCAGCCCACTGAACCTGCTGAGTTGTGGAGATTTAAATCTAGAAAATATTTGGTTATGACTTGGTTGTTTAATTCTATGAATTCTGATATTCATCATACCTTCTTGCTTTTTGATACTCCACATAAGGTTTGGACAACTGCAGCCCAAACTTATTCTCAGCAGGGTAATGATGCTCAGTGTTTTGATTTGAGGAAGAGGCTCCGGTCATTGGACCAACAAAATCAGTCTGTTGCTGCTTATTTTGCTGGTTTGAATGCAGCCTGGCGGGAATTTGATCTTTATCAAGGGTTCCAGCCTATGTGTGATGTTGATGCTGCTAACTGGCTGAAGAGAATTGAAAAGGAGCGTGTTTATGATTTTCTTGCTGGTCTTAATGGCGATGCTTATGATCCAATTCGTATGCTGGTGTTGGGTCGTGTTCCATTTCCTTCTCTGGGTGAAGCATATGCCATGGTACAGCAGGAGGAGAGTAGGAAGGCTGCTATGTTGCATACTCCTGCCCCTGATCGTTCAGCTTTGATTGCCACTCCTAAGGGTCAGTTTGGTACTAGCAGCGGCCCTATCTCTTCGGCACCGAGTGGTAAGACACAGTCTGGTACTAGCAATGGGTCAGTTCGGTGTGATTATTGCAACAACACCAATCATACTCGGGAGTTCTGTTGGAAGTTACATGGAAAACCTCCTTCTCGCGGGAAAGGGGGAGGCCGTAAGCGTTCTCCGTTTCAACCTCAGGCCCATGTTTCTGAGTCTGCAGTTGCTACTTTGCCTCATACTGAGTCTCAGGTGTTTTCTGATCAGCCTGGTGGATTTTCTCAGGGGGAAATGCAAGCTCTCAGGCACCTTCTGACTCGGGCTGATTCTCCATCTACTATAGCTCCTACTTCTACCGCCACTCCATCCTCTTCCAATTTTGCTGACACAGGTATTCCAGCTAAGGCATTTACTGCTTCTTCTGCCATTCCTTAGATTATAGATTCTGGTGCTTCAGACCACATGACATGTTGTTCCTCTGTATTTGATTCTTATACTACTTGTTCAGGTAAGGATAAGGTCCGAATAGCGGATGGATCGTTCTCTGCTATTTCAGGGAAAGGTTCTGTCAACTATTCTTTCTCAATATCTCTTTCTTCAGTCCTACATATTCCCAACTTTGCTACTAACCTTTTGTCTGTTAGTAGTCTTACTCGTTCTGCCAATTGCTCAGTGACATTTTCTCCCACTCATTGTGTCTTTCAGGAACTGGATACGGGGAATGTGATTGGCAGTGGTAGAGCACATGATGGCCTCTATTACCTGGAATCTGCACCTTGTCCCCCTCAGCAGCCCATGTCATGTGGTTCAGCTCTGCAGGCAGATAAGAGTCCAGCTCTTTCTATGTTACATCATTGGCATCGAAGATTGGGTCATCCCTCATTTGGGATTTTAGCGAAGTTGTTTCCTAGTTCAATAAAGTATTGTTCTCAGAGTCAGTTTTTTTGTGAAGCCTGTGAGCTTGGTAAACATAAACGTTCTTTTTATGCACCCATTAATAAGAGGAGTGATTCTCTGTTTATGGTTATTCATACTGATGTCTGGGGACCTTCACCTATTACTTCTCTTAAAGGTCATAGATGGTTTGTCACTTTTATTTACTGTTATTCTCGTGTTACTTGGGTGTATTTACTTAAGTCAAAAAATGAGGTTTTTTCTTGTTTTCGCTCATTTCATGCCATGGTGCGTACTCAGTTTGATGCAAATGTTAAAATTCTCCGTAGTGATAATGGTACTGAGTATATAGACGGGCGTTGTAGGGCATTTCTAGATGAGCATGGTATTCTTTTTCAGACGACTTGTGTTGACACTCCACAACAAAATGGAGTTGCTGAACGCAAAAATCGTCATCTTGCTAAAGTTGCTCGCTCTCTTTTGTTCACCATGAATGTTCCAAAATATTTGTGGGGAGAAGCGATTTTGACAGCAACTTATCTTATCAACCGTATGCCTTCTAGTGTCCTTACCTTCAAAACTCCTATAGAGTGTCTTCCTCGCAGTTATCGGGTCACAACACTTCCCCTTCGAGTGTTTGGATGTGTGTGCTTTGTCCATGCCCCACATCCCTCTGGGGGTAAGTTAGGTCATAAGGCCCATAAGTGCATTTTCATTGGGTACTCCCCTACCCAAAAGGGCTATAAGTGTTATGATCCTCATTCTCGGAAGTTCTTCATTTCTATGGATGTCACTTTTTGGGAGACAGAGTCTTTTTACTCCCCATCTCTTCAGGGGGAGACTGGTCAGGAGGAAGAGATGGCTTCCTTTTATACTGGTGAGGGGGAGCAACCCTTATTTTACACTCATGGTGAGGGGGAACTGGGAGATCAATCGGGAAAGGAACAAATATCTGCTGACTCAGAAACGCATGACATTGGGGGTGATATTGAGGAACGGAGACAACGGCTGCAAAGAACTGACCTAAAGACCTTTGCTAGACGGGGTAAAGAAAGGCCCACATGTGTTGTACCACCTTGTCATTCACAGCCTCCAACTCCAGTTCCAAACTTCCCAGCTGACTCATCCGGTAATGAATCTTTTCTCTCTGCTGACTCTTCTAGTAGTGACTCTTCTCTTATTGAACCTCCTATTATTGACAATCGCCCAATTGCTCTTAGGAAAGAAAATAGGTCATGTACTCTACATCCAATATCCCAGTTTGTTTCCTATGATCGTTTATCTTCTTCATATCGTGCTTTTGTTTCGTCTCTTTCTTCTATATCTATTCCACAGAATTAGTAGGATGCTTTTGTTATACCTGAGTGGAAAGGAGCTATGGTAGAGGAGATGACAGCTTTGAAGAAGAATGGTACTTGGGATCTAGTATCACTTCCTGGAGGAAAGAAACCGGTGGGATGTAAATGGATGTTTACTATAAAGCACAATGCTGATGGTACAGTTGAGAGATACAAAGCCAGACTGGTTGCCAGTGGATTTACTCAAACCTATGGTATTGACTATGAGGAGACTTTTGCTCCGGTAGCAAAAATGAATTCTGTGCGGGCTCTCTTGTCTTGTGCTACCAACATGAATTGGCCTCTTCTACAGTTTGATGTAAAGAATGCATTCCTCCATGGTGATCTGGAGGAGGAAGTGTATATGGCCATACCACCGGGTTTTTCTTCCCCTGCCAGTGAGGGAAAGGTGTGTAGGTTGAAGAAGGCACTTTACGGGCTGAAGCAGTCACCTAGAGCGTGGTTTGGCAGGTTTTCAAAGGCTATGCTGGGTTTTGGGTACAAGCAGAGCCATGCCGACCATACTCTATTCACCAAGAGGAGTGCTGGTAAGATTGTTGTCCTTATTGTTTATGTTGATGATATAATAATGACAGGCAATGATGAAGAAGAGATCCATAACCTTAAGTCTCGGTTAGCACAAGAATTCGAGATTAAGGATTTAGGATCAATGAAATACTTCTTTGGAATGGAGGTAGCAAGATCAGATAGAGGCATCTTTATCTCTCAACGAAAGTACATACTTGATCTGTTGGAAGAAACAGGTATGTTGGGCTGTAAACCTGCAGACTCGTCTATTGAGGCAAACCATCACCTGAGTTGAGATATGGGGGAGCGTACTGATAAGGAGAGGTATCAGCGACTTGTGGGTCGACTGATATATTTAGCTCATACCCGACCAGATGTTTCTTATGCAGTTGGTGTTGTTAGTCAGTTTATGCATGATCCTCGTACTCCACACCTGAATGCAGTTTATCGTATTTTGAGGTATCTTAAATCAGCTCCAGGAAAAGGGATTTTGTTCTCTAATCATGGTCACTTTCGGTTGGAGGCATTTACTGATGCTGACTGGGCTGGATCTGTGGATGACAGGCGGTCCACCTCTGGCTACTGTACCTTCCTTGGAGGAAATTTGATTACTTGGCGAAGTAAGAAGCAATCAGTGGTTGCCAGATCTAGCGCAGAAGCTGAGTATAGGGCTGTGGCTCATGGGGTTTGCGAGCTCTTGTGGATTCAAACCTTGTTACGTGATTTGGGTCTTTCTGATAGTGGCCCGATGAAACTCTATTGCGATAATAAAGCTGCCATTAATATTGCTCACAATCCCGTTCAGCATGACAGAACAAAGCACATAGAGATAGACAGACACTTCATCAAGGAGAAGCTGAGCGCGGGTGTGATATGTATGTCGTTTGTGAAGTCTGGAGACCAGTTGGCCGACATCTTCACAAAAGGGCTGGGTAGCAAGAGTTTATTCCCTATCGTGTTCAAGTTGGGCATGATCGATATCTTCGCACCAACTTGAGGGGGAGTGTTAGATTGTATTTATAATTACTTTGTTGACTATGTAAATAGTAGGCATATAATTAGGAGCCTATTTAGGGATTCAGTTAGAGATAAATTAGGGATTCAGTCTGTACATTGTTCTATATATATTGTGCCTCCTCTTAGGAGAAGAATACACAGAAAAGGTACTCTCCTACCCATAAAGGCTACAAATGTCATAATCCTTCATCTAGGGGAGACAGAGTTATTTTACTCTCCCTCCATTCCATCTCTTCAAGGGGAGCCTAGACAGGACGAAGAGGTGTCCACCAGAAATAATCATAATGAGGGGAGAAACTGTTTTATAACCATGGTGAGGGGGGAGAATGAAAACTCACTAATGTCTGCTGAAGGAGCCACACATGACATTGGTGGTGATATGGGGTAACATATACACTGGCTACAAGAGGCTGACTTAAGAACCTACGCTAGCCGAAAGAACAATAGAAAATCCTTGTGTGTGATACCTTGTCAATCACAATCGCCTCCTCCAGTTCCAAACTCCTTGGCTGAATTATCTGGTAATGACTCTTCTCTCATTGAACCTCCCTTTATGGATTCTGCTAATCTTCTTATTGCTCTTCGGAAAGGTGTTAGGCCATGTACCCAACATTCCATCTCCCAGTTTGTATCGTATGATCATTTATCTCCTTCTTTTCATGCTTTTGTTTCGTCTCTTTCTTCTATATCTACTCCACATAATTGGCAAGATGCAGCCATGATACCTAAGTGGAAAGAAGCTACGGTAGAGGAAACAACAGCTTTAAAAAAGAATGGCACTTGGGAATTAGCATTACTTCCAGGAGAAAAGAAATCAGTGGGATGCAAGTTAGTTTTCACTGTTAAGCACAATGCTGATGATACAATTGAGAGATACAAGGCGAGACTTTTTGCCAAGTGTTTTAATCAAACCTACGGTATTGACTACCAAAAGACTTTCGCTCCAGTAGCAAAGATAAACTCTGTGCGAGCGCTACTCTCTTGTGCTGCAAATTTAAATTTGTCTCTTTATCAGTTTGATGTGAAGAATGCATTTCTTCATGGTGAGTTAGATGAGGAGGTATATATGGATATACCACCAAGTTTTTCTTCCAATGAGATAGAGGGAAAGGTGTGTAGATTGAAAAAGGCCCTTTATGGGTTAAAGCAGTCACCTAGAGCTTGGTTTGGCAAATTTTCACAGGCCATTTCAAGTTCGGATGCCAACAAAGTCATACCGATCATAGTATGTTTATCAAGGGAAGTGCTGGTAAGATCATTATTCTTATTGTTTATGTTGATATAATAATGACAGGCAATGATGTGGATGAGATTCTTAACCTCAAGTCTAGTCTAGCTCAAGAATTCGAGATTAATAATTTGGGATTACTGAGATACTTTCTTATAATGGAAGTGTCAACATCAGATATGGTATTTTTATCTCCGAACGGAAGTATATACTTGACCACTTGGAAGAAACAAATATGTTGGGTTGTAGACTTACAAATTCCCCTATTTAGGTAAATCATCTTAGTGGAGACTTGGGGGAGCGCACTGATAAGGAGAAATATCAATACCTAGTGGGTCAATTGATATACATAGCCCACACTCGATCGGGTTTCACTTATGCAGTGGGCATTGTTAGTCAATTTATGCATGACTGAATGATCCTCGTACTTCACGTCTGGATGCAGTTTATCATATTTTGAGGTATCTCAAATCAGCTCCAGAAAAAGGAATTCTATTTTCCAATCATGGTCACCTGTTGTTGGCGGCATTCACTGATATCGACTGGGCTAGTTCTGTGGATGATAGACGCTCCACTTCTGACTATTGTACTCTCCTTAAGGAAAATTTGGTTACTTGGCAAAGTAAGAAACAATCAGTAGTCACCCGGTTTAACACAGAAGCTGAGTATAGAGCTATCGTTCATAGTGTTTGTAAGCTCCTGTAGCTCCAAACCTTGTTACGTGATTTGGGAGTGTCTGACAATGGTCCTATGAAACTCTACTGCGACAAAATTGCCATAAACATTGCTCATAATCTTGCTCAACATGATAGAACAATCAATGAATGAATGAATGAAAAGAAACCGCTTACCGAGGAATAGAAAGTGAAGACAAGTTGGTTTGAGGACCCGTTGGTCAAAGGAAAGGGGGATCTATATTCCAAGACGGAGGCGTATGACGTGAGTCTCACGTACGGTTCCTTTGAGAAGGGTGTGATACCACCACCTATTAGGCCCGAAGAGCGGTCCACGGAGCTGCATCCTTACTCACCTGGTCTATGCACATTGCTCTTTCTAGGAGGTTGGTTGCCCATCCTAGATCTTCCCATTTTCAAGATCCCAGGCTCGATCTGGTTTAGCATCAAGGTGATTCTTTTTCTCTTTATATATATATATATATATGGGTCCATGCAGCATTTCCACGATATCGTTATGATCAATTAATGGGACTTGGCCGAAAAGTGTTCTTGCCTCTATCATTAGCTCGGGCAATCGCCAAAACGAAGTACATAGAAATTGATAGGCAATTTATCAAGGAAAAAAACTCAGAGGGTTCGATATGTGTGCCTTTGGTGAGATCTGAAATCAATTAGCTGACATCTTCACAAAGGGCAAGGCAGCAAGACTTTCCACCCCATTGTGTTCAATTTGGACCTGATTAATATCATCACACCAACTTGAGGGAGAGTGTTGAATTATGTGTGTTATGTACTTAGTATTAAATTTGTTCTATTTTGTAAATAAGGTCATAATATAATTCTTTTATTTCTTTTTCCTCTTGCATAATCATAGTGTAATGAAGAGAATATTATTAATTGGGTATTATTAAATCTAACACCGAGGTTGGTGGATTTGAGAAAATTCGTACTTTCTATGCCGACCCCTCTTTACCAAGATTTTTGAAGTTTTGCAAAGAGGTGACATGCTTACCTATCCATGTTACATGTTGAAGGATGAATTTCTCTTTCGCGGGCTCAAGTTGTGTATTCCTAAATGCTCTTTGAGGGACCACTTATTGACCGAAAGTCACAAGTTGTGTCATTTTGGCAAGGATAAGACCCTTGGGCTAGGGGTGAAATCGGTTCGAGGTGGATCAGTTCGATCCAATATTTTCACGGACCAATTCGGTTCGGTCTATTTTTTTTCCAAACTGACCCCGCCAATTTATTTTCGGTTCGGTTCAGTTCAATTCGGGGTGGAGTCAAATCTTTCAGAAATTTTGGTCTAACCCAAACAGGCCGTATTGGGCCGTGTTAAAAATTGATTTTGGGCTTGTTCGACCCAAATTCACCATTAATATAGAAAATGTATTACTAAATGAGCTTCTATTTGAATTTTTTTCCATCAAACATCAAATGAGCCCACTTTAAGAAAAAATTTCACTTATTTTTTCACCCAAAAAGTAAAAACCACATAATCACAAATCACAAAATCCGAACGCGTCACTAACTTTCAGTTCGATCCAAGTCAGTTTGGTCTAAGTCCGTCCGGTCCAATACTATTCGGTCCACCATCGGTTCGGTTCGGTTCGGTCCGGACTAAATTCTAGAAAACTGAGACCGAACCGAATATATTTTGAAAAACCTTTGGAGTCCAAGACCAACTGAACTCCATTGTAGACCTACCGAAGACCGAACTGAACGGTTGGTTTTTTCGATATTTCTTTCACCTCTACCTTGGACTATGAAGCACGGGTATTCTAAAAATGGCGTCGTACGAGTACCGGGTATCGGTACGGGTACAGCAAAAATCGTACCGGGTACTTCGCAAGCATATCAGTACATTTACCTATTTGGATACGCGAGTGGTACGAAATGAGTACGTGGGTCTTTTTGTAAATTATTTATAATTATAGAGGTGCAAAATATAAAACCTCAAAATTGTATTCCAAACTACATCACAATTCACAACAATCTTCTCTAATTCTTACCTTCCTGTAACTTCATCATATCCCCAATTGAAAGAAAATAAAAGAAAGACAAATGCCTCTTAAATTCTCAACAAAGAGACGGAGGAATCGAACCTCAATTCCCATTTCCATGGCTTGCAATATCCAAAGAAACCTTAATCACAAAACCACCTGCTTATTGCCTATGAATTTCACTACATATACGTGAGCCTCAATTCCCATTTCTATACATCTGCTGCCTTTTTGCAATCTTCTTATTTCGGTAGTTGATTGATTTATCAAGTCTTCTTTTATCAAGTTAGTTTAGTTTAATTGATTTATCAAATCTTCTCAAATTAATGTTTTAACTAGTAAATCATTATAGGAAAATGAGTTCATCAACATCGAGCAACATGGGTTCAAATTCCAATTCAAGTGTGCCTTCTAGTACTCTCAGTGGGTAAAATGAGTTTATATTTTATTTTATACAATGAAACATAGTACAATAATAAAAATAAAATAAAATAACATTGACGTATCCAGCCGTACCCGTACCCGTACCCGTACCCTTCTTTTTTGGAGTTTTGCCATTTTCCGTACCCGTATTTGTACCCCATACCAGTACCAGTGCTTCATAGCCCTTGGGTTACTTCAAGATGATTAATGTTAGTCGAGAACAAGTAGAGATTGTGGGAGCCTATGTGCGAAGGTGCCAAACATGCTAACGAAGTAAGGGGACAACAACTAATGCAGGGTTTTATATGCCCTTACTTGTGTCGGACAGCCCTTGGAGATGTGTGAGCATGGATTTTGTCTTGGGGCTTCCTCCTACACAAAGACATAGTGACTCTATCATGGTGGTGGTGGATCGCTTCTCAAAAATGGCTCATTTGATACCTTGCAAGCAGACTATGAATGCGATTAACATTATCAATCTCTATTTTAAGGAAGTGTACAAGTTGCATGGAGTTCCTAGTTCAATTGTTTCCGACCGAGATGCTAAGTTTCTTGCCCACTTTTGGAGGACCTTGTGAAAGAAAATTGGTACTCACTTACCCTTTAGTACTTCTTTTCATCCTCAAACTAATGGACAAACAGAAGTGGTTAACCGGAGTCTTGTAAATTTATTGTGATATCTAGTTGGTGAACATCCGAAAGGTTGGGATGGCGTTCTTCCCTTGGCGGATTTTGCTTATAACTCCTCTCTAAACCGCACCATTTGAACTTTCCCATTTGAAATAGTTTACAGGTCGAAGCCTTCTAGTGTTGTTGATCTAATTCCTTTACCAACTCTTAAGAAAGGCCACTCCAAGGCGGAAGAAATGGCTACATTTATGAAGCATGTCCACGCTCAAGTCAAGCTCCAAATTTAGAAGTCTAACGCGAAGTATAAAGCGGCCGTTGACGCACAGAAGAGGGAGTTTTTATTTAAAGAAGATCTTGTATGGGTAATCTTGAGCAAGAAAAGGCATCCTCTTGGGGCTTACATGAAGTTGAATGATCGGAAAGTGAGTCCTTGTGAAGTCTTGCGCAAGGTCAATGATAATGCGTACCAAGTACAATTGCCCCCTCACTTGACTATCTCCAACACATTCAACGTGCAACACTTGGTGTCCTATTTTCCGGAGGATTCTACTATCACTTAAGGACAAATTCTTTTCTTAGTAGGGGAGTATGATGTATTATATATAGGGGTAATTATGTCTTTTTAGTAGTGGACTATAAGTAGGTGTGTGTTAGTGTTTTGTGGAACTTTATCAATTATTAAGAAAGAATTACCTAGAGTATTGCTCTTATTTCCCATTTTGGGAGTTTCTCTCTCTACAGAACCCATTGTGTATTTGAATTGCACCATAAACTAATCCAAAAACGTAATTAGGCCAAATTGGGGCGCAATTTCCTAGAGCTTGGTTTTGTAAGTTCAGTGATGCAGCTTTAATATTTGACATGCATCGTTCACATTCTAATTATTCCATCTTCTCACTATCTTTTGACAAGGGAAAGTGATTTTGATTGTTTATGCTAGTGATATTATTATTATGAGTGAACTGATGACCAGAGAAGTATTGATAAGTTGAATGATTTCTTGAAACATCAACTTTACACCACGAACATGGAAAAGTTGAGATATTTCTTGGGTATTGAGGTTGCAACATCCAAAGATGTTATTAGCTTCTCTCAAAGGAAATATGAGTTGGATATTTTGGCGAAGACTGGTTTACTTGGGTCCAACCTGTGGACAAAGTGATGGATCCACATGTCAAGTTGTCTGTTGATTAGGAAAGTCACTTCCTTGTCCAAATTAGTCTTGGTAAGTTGAACAATTTTAGCTTTACACGTCCTGTATTGTGTTGTTAGTATGCTGAGTCAGTTAATGTCAGCACCTTGTTGCCCACATTCAGAGGTTGTACTTGGATTATCAAGTATCTCAAGGTTCATCCAAGGAATGGTTTATTCTACTGAGCTAATGGTCATTTGAGTATTGAGGCGTTTACAAACTCAGATTGCGCAGAAGAACCATCTGACAAAAGATCTACTACGGAGTATTGTACCTTCTTATAATCTTGTTACTTGGAATAGTAAGAAGCAGACAGTTGTTGTGCAGAAGCAAAATACAGAGTCATGGCCCCACTATGTGCGAGATTGCATAGTTGCACTCCTTTCTTGAGGAAATAGGATTCATTGTGCAATTGCCTATGGATCTATTGTGACAATTTGGAAGCGATCCATATTGCATCCAATCCAACCATGATAGGACCAAGTACACTAAGGTTGATTACCATCTCATTAGAGAAAAGGTGGATAGATGTGCAATAGCTGCTCCTTTTGTGTCTCATGTCCTCAATCTTTACCAAACCGTTATTTAAGTCACAATTAGAGTTGTTATGCAACAAATTGGGCCTTATGATATTTATGCTCGAGATTGAAGAGTGTTGTTAGGAGTTACATTGATAATAGTAACTAGTACTGAGTGGAGGTACAAGAATCATTGTATTGTCATATCTGTTCCACTACAAATACAATGTGTGCCATAGGATTTTGGTTCTGATCCCCGATACCATCAGATTTTGCCATCATAAACAGGCTACTCAATTGTAAAGGATCTATTCTTCTATCCTAGAGATTCCAAATTCTAACAAGGTGAAAAGGAGGCCTCTGTCTTCTTAAGAAGATAGCCATATAGATGGATGACTGGCAAACAAAGGGCTCCCTTCTATTTTTTGAAATCATATACAATTACAGTCCAACTCCCGTGTGTCAAAGTCTCATTCTTGCTAACCCAAACCGAACTTCTAAGCACAAGTTGTTATTTTCTTTCCCAAGAGCTTACAGGGCCAAGTAGCTCTTTTCTTTTTGTTTTAACTGAACTTATTTACTACACCTGTTGTAGTTCTGCAAACAAAATTTCCAGACACTAGTCTTTTAGATGCATCTATTAGCACAGTGTTTTCCCATTTGATGGACAACCACTTCAAACATCAAAATTTCCAGACACTAGTCTTTTAGATGCATCTATTAGCACAGTGTTTCCCCATTTGATGGACAACCACTTCAAACATCAACATGAATAAGAAACCAATAACTTGCATTGATTAGGCATGGTAAAGTCAAACATTGTTAATATGGTTTCTTCACAATGAGATCCACAGAGCCTACATGGTAGTGAGAAAATATAGGATTTTGTATTCATTTGTGATATATAACAAATTTTAATATTAGATTTACCATAGGCTAGAAAAACCAAAATTATCATCTACAACCCACTTCTGAAGTTGTGGAAAATACATTACATCTTTTTTTTATTGCAACATTCTAGGATATCTGGGGCCATCCTAAAAGAAACTATGAAAAAAAACAGATCTCACTTTTGTAGTTTATAGAGCAGGTATTTTAATATGCAACTCTTTCTGTGAGATTTATATTACACTACACCATTTTACAAATTGTGTTACAATACTCCATCACCCCAAAAAAAAAAAAAAACACAAGCATGTACCAGATGTCTAGGGGCATCATCGACAACTTCAGCAGGCTGGTCTGCTCCAATGCTTGCCAAGCATGCTCCTTTGCAACGCATATATTTCTGCATACTACATGAGGCGACAACAAAATACATAGATAGCAGTAATAGAAGTATAATAAAGCTGCAGGAAAAAGCAGCACAAGTTGGAATCACCAACAAAATTGCTCAAAGCAAGTTGTATTTCAATAATTCATGACGGTTCAAAAATGATATTCTATTTTTTGCTGTGAAAATGGACATGAAGATAGGCTAGTTCACTTGTCCACCAGGGACTGTTGCCAGCACCACATAGGCATCTGCAATGGACCACACCATACCTGTAGCTGGCAAATCTTAGGTCCCACCGCATGGTATGAGGGCTAAAGAATATGTTTAGTCCACCAAATAGCTATAGAGACTCTAACTCAAAGTATTGAGCCAGGAAGTCCACATAGTACCCACAAACTAAATGGGTGGTGAATCTTCTATTCTCTACACCTCAAGGATCAACTGGTTCTACGGGATCTCAAACATTAGGGTACTATTGCAATTTTAGACTACAATGTGAGATGGAATCATTTCAATGTAGACATCCATATGGCCGTTAAATTTTGTATTTGCACAAAAGATAAACTTGAAATTGCGTGCATAAGCCAATCATACAGAAACTTGAAGTATCTTTCCTAGTTCAATGGCAAAGAAGACAGGGAAAACAGGCAAAAAATACAATTCAGATAATAAAATCCAACATAACTCTGCTTTCACTCAAGTTGGTCAACATTATGTAACATAGAACAGCATCGAGAAGCTAGGCTAATATCGTAGCCGTGTAGAACACTTTCCCATTCCAGTCATACCAAAGTGTGCGTATTCACAACAAAATAAACAAAGTAAGGGGTAATGAAAATGCATCAAGATAAAGCTTACATTTCGCATTGATTTAGTGCTAAAAGTTTGTTTGGAACGCATGACTGCCCGTTCAACTTGCAAACAGAATCGCATGACTCCCCTTGCCTTTCCCCATGAAATTCAAAGCACAAACAAAAAAAAATACTAATAACAATACATAACCATTGAGATTGGTAAGTAGTAACCAGAAAATCAGAATAACTGCTAGAATAGATCACCTTCCAACTATAACATTAATACCAGCCAGTCTAGCTTCCACATGATCACCAGTTGTCCCTGTTTTGCTATAAGCATTTAGAAGATATGAAAAATCAACCCCTTCACAGCAGGATTGTAAGCAGCTATACAGGGTAAGCCTCAACACATGAGCTAACAAAGAGCACCAGGCAAGGAGAAAACATCCTACAGATGACTCTTATCGCATCACATGCACGATGAAAATGATATAGGCGAACCTAATAGATTGGGGCTTAAGGCTCGGTTAACTTTGGTTTGGTTCTAATTTGATAAGGTGAGTAACCTTTGATAAGTTGAGTAAACATAAAATAACTAGGACAACTCAATTCAAGATTAAGCGCAACAATCAAATTGCAATAGGACATGGTACTTTCCAACTCCCACTTTGGTCCTTCGAAATTGGCCCTTCCAGCACGAGGAAAGCATAAAGCAAGGGATTCAACCCCTGCATTACAAGGCTTATGAAGAAAGTGCAAGGAAAACCGCTTCTGTTCCATAAAGATTCTTTACATTTCATTCTACTTTGCCTTTTCCTCGTTCCTTTTTCATATAATTTTAATGGGTGAATTACACTGGCCTCCCTTGAGATTTTTAACAAATATAATGCCCCCCTGAGGTTTCTGAAATTACTCACCTCCCTTTCAAACTATCATGCAGTTACCTCCCCTATCATTAAAATCAGTCAAATCATCGTTACTAAACTATTAAAACTTCAAGTTTGAGATTTTTTTTTGAAATGTGTCAGAATTTCGACTTTAGAAAAATCTCAAAAATTCAATATAGGCTATTTCAGACGAGATGTAAATTATGTTGCAGTTCATTTTGTCAAAAAAAATTCAAACTTGGAATTTTAATAGCTTAACTAACAAGATTTGACTGATTTTATGTATAGGGGAGGTAACTATTATTACATAATAGTTTGAGAAGTAAGGGAGGTCAGAGTAATTTCAAAAATCTTAAGGGAGGCATTGTATTTGTTAGAAACCTCAGGGGAGGTCAATGTAATTTACCCATTTCCAATTTATTAAAGTTTGTAGTAAGAATAATAGAAAGCCAAGTGAAAAGAAAAAAGTGTGAGGAAAAAAGAATTCTCCACCACCACCACCACGACCGCAAGGTGCAACAAAATCCCAAGGAAGGCAACATAAAACTTTTAACTATTATAATAAGGCCAAACTGGTCGCAAAAACTAACAACCAATAAATTGAAAAGCATAAATTA
This sequence comes from Arctostaphylos glauca, assembly GCA_019985065.2. Classification (NCBI taxonomy): domain Eukaryota; kingdom Viridiplantae; phylum Streptophyta; class Magnoliopsida; order Ericales; family Ericaceae; genus Arctostaphylos; species Arctostaphylos glauca. Next base: position 6,173,824 of record JAHSPW020000015.1, read on the forward strand.
CATGTTGGAGCCTATCCCACGTTTGTTAACTAATATTCCAAAATCTAGTATGGGAGTCTAAGCGACCTCTCCACTCATTGACAATTGATTTTGCGTTGGATATTTTTATATGGCATTAGCCCCATTTGTAAGCACTTATAAGCTAACTAATCTAGCTTATTAGCTTAAAAGAGTCGATGAATGGGGCTTGGTACCATTTTGTGAATAATCATTTTTATAGCTTTTCCAGCTTAAATTACCTACAACAGTGAGATTATTTTAAACTGCAATTGCGATTTTTTTTTTTTTTGGCTGATTTGAAGATAATAAAAAAATCACTTAATTCAAGACAGCTTCAGTAGATTTATTAAGGTCAGTCTAGAGATTCATTTGGTGGCAAGCCATTCCACGTCTTATTTAACCAAATGATTTGAATTTTTATTCTAGCTTATAAAAAGTTGCACCAAACATATTTATAACTTATATTAAGTCTTCTAAGAAAACAATCAAAAAAGTCATAATCTAAAATTCTAGCTTTGTAGCTTATAAGTGATGACAAATGAGGCCATTGTAGCTAGAATTTTGAAGGTTTTCAGGCAAAAATCTCTAGATTAATTATCCCTCTAATTGTTTTATAACTACACTATTTTGTTCTACTTCTGTTGATACCTCTTTGTGTGTGACTCAGGGGTCGCATGTATGGAAGTGTTCGGGATTGTCTAATATCAGTTAAATACTATGTTAATTATTACATGAGTCTGACTGGCCTATCCACTCATTACAAAATTTATTTTTGAGTTGGACACTTCCGCACTACAAATACAGAATACTCCCTCGGTCCCCCTCTGGTGGTCTTTCAAGGGGATTCTAACCTTTTTAAGTGAATATACAAATTAATGCTCTCAAATTCAAATTAAAAAACATTTAATCCTGCCACTACCCTTGGTTTCCACTTTTGTCGATATCTGTGAGTACCTTTAATGGGTAATTCTTTCTTGTAATTTTCAAAGACGACCTACTTTTTTGACATCCCAAAATGGAAAGGGGAAACAATAAGGGACAGAGGGAGTAAGTTATATAAGAAATCTTTAGAACACCGAAATTCAGTTGGCAAGCTTCCTCATAATATAAGCAAGGTGGTAAGTAAACATCTCAAAGTTCTAGAAAGGCTACTATTATAAAAGCAAACTGATGTTCCGAACGAGAAAATGTTGTCACGCATTCCAAACCTCAAAGCTTGCCTATGAGTAAAGAGGCATCATCAAATCAACGAAAAAGAGTGGCTGCTCACGTAAAATTGGTAAAATCCAGGAAATCTGATTACATACTAATCAGGCTTGAAAAGTTGTAGAAGGTGCACCATTGACCATGCCTAAACAAGTCCTAATGTACTTTGTAAAAACTCGAACAATTTAGGGATGCGTTGAATTGAGACAAACCATAAAGAAGCCACAAAAAATGTTGTTAATAAACTTTGGTCCTAAAAGGTGGTCGATCTTGCAAAGATAAACAAAGAGGCTCCTCATTCAAGTTTCTGACTACCCAATGGTTAAGGGGTTTAATTCAAGTAATGAGTAAACGCAAATGACTTGCACAAAGAAATAATGGCAAAGCTAGATGTTGGAAAAGAAATCCTTGTGCATGATTCAAGTAGGAATGTCCAGAGCTTTTTTGAGTTAACTTTGAGAGTACTTCTTCCATTACAGTTGTGGGCTTTAGAAGTGGAAGTGTGACTTCTGGGAATTATAGCAGGCACTACAATGGACTCAAGACAACCAGATGTGAAGGAGAAGAGAGCTCGAGGCAACCTGAGAGGGGGGGGGGGGGGGGGGGGGGATGGTAGTGGAGATGGGTCAACTAGAGAGTAAATGTGTTTGGCTTGTATTCAATATGGAGAATGCTTGTCGTATCTTTAATGATATGTAAACTCATCCTTATATAGGAGCCTTGAAAGAGGAGGAAGCCAATTTGTTGACTTTATTCCTATTGGAGGAGCAGAGTGGAAGTTGACATGGCTTACTCTAATTAGTTATCTTATGGTTGCGAGTTGGATTACCCCGGAGCTTTGCCATGGTATGTGGATTGGGTCTTTGGTTCGATGTCATACACTCCATTAAGGGTGGCCCATCAATTTGGCCTAGACCAGGGAGCACCTATGGGCATCGAGAACTAATCGGCATCGGCATCGTGGAACTAATCGGCACCAGATATACCTCAATAGATTCGATCCCATGCACTTTCCCGATAAACGGTCTCGCAGTAAATTCTCTGGCATATCTATAATATCAGCCAATTTGCCACGACCCTTTAAGCTGGAACAACACTCCTCACCTGCCCAACTGGAGGTCCATCTCGCTGCCCGACACTCGATCGTAGAAGTGAACTTATTGGGACGTGGAGCAAACAAAGCAAATCGCTCATATAAAAACATGCCAAGAAATGTCGTATCGATGTATGTGCATTAGACAAATCATCCCTTAGACCTCTGAGCAGCAGGCAACAACGCATCCAAGCTTCTATACAAGGTCCCCAAAAATAGCGGTGCCAAAGCCACCGACTTCTTGCTGACAAGAATAGACACAATGCATAACAAGTTGAAGTCTATTCCCCTCAAGAGTGCCAAGAAGAGCCAGTGTTCTAAAAATCGGATTAATCGGCCGATTAATCGGTAATCAATTGGTCAATTAATTGGTAATTGGTTGGTCACCTAGGTGACCATACACAAATCGCCGAGGGAAATCGGCTGGTCACCTAGTCGGAGTCTAATCGGCGACTAATCGGCTAATCGCCCATTAATTGGACCATTGATTAATCGGCCGATGGAAAAATAAAAATCGGGCAATTAAAACGACGTAGTATAGATTAAGTATTACTAGGGTTACAAGGACTGTTACAGAATTATAGAGCTACAATTATCTCGATTTCGTCTCTCTCTCTCTCTCTCTCTCTCTCTCTCTCTCATAGTCTCATACTCATTACACTTTACAGTTTATAGATATATACGTACAATTCAGTATTATATTTTAGCTTATATCAGTATAATGGTGCATAATATCTATAATATATAATATTTATATAATGGTGTATTATATCAAAATAACCTTGAACTTTGTAGAAATATTTATTAAAAAAAAAACCCGACTAATCCTCTTAGGCCAATTAATCCTCAATTATTAGGCCTAGGCGCTAGAAGGTCCCCCACCGCCCGACTAGCGCCTAGCAATTTTTAGAACATTGGGAAGAGCAGAAACAGCGCAAGCTAAAGTGCAATGTAGGCTGCAAGATGATCAAGATGCCCAAACCCCTCCGCTCCATGGCGACTATGAAACTCGGAGGAACCAATCAAGTCTCGGTACCAATACACAATCCACCCTCCAAAAAAATTCTTCGGATCCTTCTGAAAATATGAAACTGAATATATGCCACTTGTGGAAGCCCCCCCTTTAGCAGAATATCCGTTCTTTTCCCCACTAGTCGACCTCAACGAGGGCCTCAGAGGCATCAACATTCTCTATCTGCCTATCTATTACCTCCAATATAGGATCAACGTCCCTGAACATATTGATTCCTAACAAGCAACTCACATCCTCCGATCAGCCCTATCTCACTAGGGGCCGTAATGAAGGTATGTGTATCGTGACTTCAACAAGACAACATTACCTCTAGCCAACCCTGTTTGCGAGGAACATCAAGCTGTAATGTGATGCGAATACCATCATAGATTCCTGCCCTCTCAAGAATGGCCCTACACGTAGGCTCCTCAAGAATCTCCGCTGTCCAAATGTCAAACTCCCGGTAAGGCAAGATCGAAAATTTGAAAGTCGAGCATGTGAACGGAAAATCACCTCGCTCTACCCAAACAGGTAAATAGACTCTAGCCTTATGAACCATTCCTCCCCTTCGGAAGCCTCGGCACCTCCGCACACAAGCTTCCTCGGCCCTTTTCCTGATCCCATAAACTCCTTGGCGTGTAGCTAGAAATAGGGAGCTCAGAACCAAAATTGTCGAAGTAGTGGAACCGAACCAACCACCTAACCACCCTTTGATACACTCTCTTGCTTTGGATGATCTCCCAGCTCCTTTACAAGAATTTGCTCACTTCCAGAAACCCCCTACGGCGATAACCAATCCTCCTCCCAACACCTTGGAGCTCATATCAGACCAACCACTTTCCTATGATACAGGCATCCATATATCACCTAAACCATCTCTGTGTCCCATGATACATAATCCCAACTTCTCAACATAAGACTCAAAGAAAAGCCATGTCAACTTCCACTCTACCCCTCCAAGGGGAAGAAAGCCAACCAGGTGGCTTCCTCCTCCTCCAAGGCTCCTATATAAGGATGAGTTGACATATTATTAAAGACACGACAAGCATTCCCACATTGAATGCAAGCCTAACACATACTCTCTGGTTGACCCATCTCCACTGCCATCCCTCTCTCTCTCTAAGGTCGCCCCGAGCTCTCTCTTCCTTCACCTCCAGTGATCTCAAGTCCATTGTAGTGTCCGCCATAATTCTCAGAACGCACACTTCCACTCCTAATATCCACAACTGTATTCATCCAAGATCAGGTCATGTTGCTTCAACTGCTTCCCTACTATCATTTTTATATTAAATTGTTCAAGAAGAGCAAAATAGGAATTTTGTCCTTCACAATAGGCAGCATGCCAAATACTTCTCTCATACTAATGAAGTTCTGTAAACTTCATTTGATGAGTAAAACTAAAATATGTACAATTCGTTATATGTTAACGATCTAGTCAATACACAAGGGACACCCGTTCATCAAAGTAAATTATCACGTATAAAAAGTATTGCATCCTAGAGATCTCCACAAATGGTTTGATTAGCCAATAGGCCAAGTAGGAGTCATCTAATATAATCATGATCATTTACATTATCCCAAATAGGGAACTTAATCTATAAAAGATTACCATTAGGTAAACACGATGTAATTAGAATCTATCAATGAAATATGTTTTAATATTGTAGAGGGGACAATTTTTCCTGGTTTTAAGGGGGAAAAACAATATTCATGGTGTGTTTGGTTGAGTGTTTCTGAAACGATTTTTTAGGGAAAAAAAACTTTGAAATGTTGTTTGGTGCAAGTGTTTCAAAAAAAATTTGGGAGTTGAATTTTTTCAGCATTTTCGAGGTGCTCTCTCTCTCTCTCTCTCTCTCTTTTATAGAGAGATAAAGTTGTTTGGGAAAAAAGTAAAAGTGTTCGGGAAAAAATTTCCCAAACAAGTTAACAAAAAATTTTCAGAAAATTTTTGGGAAACTTCTAATCGAACACAGCCTCAATCAGGATTGGTAAAAGAGATGCATATAGAAAAAGTGAACTTCACACATTGAAATTATGCTAGCCAACTGTATATTGTACGTACCAAAGGAATAGCTGGTCAGCAACGTTAAGTAGTTATAATAGTCATCTCCTATAAAAATAAAAATAAAAGCTTTAAACATATTTCCACGTTTCACAACTTCTGCGCACTCACCTGAAGAATTTGAGGGAATAGAAAAGCAGTGATGGAAATCACTAAGGTAAGCATTTTCATGAACCTGAAATATTCAAAGAGAGCAACAGTAAATGACAATATACTTAAAAAAATATGGGCAGGATTTTCCATATAGTTGTCGTATTTAATGAGGGTTGACGAAAAAATAAATGGTGTTAAATCTAGAAAAATGTAGACAACAAAACTGAAGCTAGAGAGGAGGCTTAACCCAATACCAAGACAAGAATCTTCTGAAGAGCAGTAACCGAAGGTTCAAGTTTGATTACATGACTTATATCAGATTAATTTATTTCACATGAGAAACTCCATGGAGGAAACAACAGGAAAATAAGAAAGGAAACGCCAACATAATAGTTCTACTACAGTAAACTAAGGAGCTTTACCTCAAAATTCCAATTAGAAGTTACCTAAATTTTCCCATATAAGTTATGTCTGAATCAGGGATAGAAGGCAAAATTCCAAATTATCCTATTAACTATAACAGTAGTCATGCAAACGTCATATAATATAATGGATATCTCTGGATTTTAGCTTCCTCTTTATTAATAATATAAAATTCCAAACCCTTTACTTTAATACCACTTCTATCACAACCCAAACTCGTAGATTACCATGACCAGATATTGTCTCTAAATCACTGTAGGCCTTAATAGAAATAAAGGTAAGGAATTTTATTAAATATAAGACTATTTGTAATCATGTGAGTTAAAAACCCCTTTTAAAACATATCTCAAAAGTCATGTTGTTGATACTTATCTTTTTAAGAAAAAAGTTTATCATTTTGATTGATTAGAATTTATCTTACGTTTATGAAAATATCTAGAGTAATCTAAGCAAAGAAGTACATAGACGCATTGTTATTACAAACATACTAGCCAAACCAGCCCAAGACAAACCGGGTACCCACAAGTGTATGTCTTAACAAAACCTCACAGAAAAAAGTGCTACCACGTCACAAACAAAGTATTCCACAGAGGAGAATACAAGTCTTCTACGAACCTACTGAAGCTCTGGCTATCCTAAAAGATGCAAATTATTCAAGCACAAAGCTAGTGTGAAACACGTATACTTTCATCAACATAACCATAATAGTAAAAAGAGTTCAGATCAATCATGAACCATGTTATGAAACACATATTTCAGCAAAACATTTGCTAAACATTTTCAAAGAACAAGGTCATGCTTTCCATTAGCTTAAACCAAGAACTTAATTGCAACGGTAAATCTTCCTACAAAAATTCTTATACTATCATTCACATGGCTTGAATTGAGAAGTATCTTAAGCCTCATCGAGGACGCAGTTTGTTTTAACGAGTCAGTGATCATTTACATATTGAGGCCTTTACTAATCCAGATTAAGTGGGAGAACCGTCTAACAGGAGATCCACTACCGATTATTGTGTTTTCCTTGGTGTAAATACTTGAAAGAGTAAGAAGGAAACAGTTGTTGCAAAGTCTAGTGCAAAAGCAAAATATCGAGCCATGGCACATACTACATGGAAGATTATTGAAGTGCGATCCTTGCTTGAGAAGATAGGTTTTGGTATACAATTTCCTATGAGTATGTGTTGTGATAATCAAGCGGTGATTCACATTGCACCTAATCTTTTTTTCAAAATACACCAAGCACATTGAGGTAGATTGCTATCTTATTCCAGAAAATGTAGACAAAGGCGTGATAGCTACTCCTTTGTGTCTACGGGTGCTCAATTTGTTTAGAGTTGTACTATGCAACAAGCTGTGTATTTTCAATATCTCTGTACCAGCTTGAGGGGGAGTGTCAAGTGGTGTTTTATGTTTTCAGTATTAGTTAAGTGAGGGAGTCTAGTCTTTGTCTTTAATGCTCACTTCATATAAAAATCAATAATATTTATGTGTTGGGGTTAATTAACACCCCAATAGTCTTCCTTTTTCTCTCTCAACACATGTAAATCCGCTGAAACACAAATTTTAAAAAATTATGGTGTCTACATATCATCCATTTCACTTTGTACAACCCATCCCATCTGTGTCGGTGAAACAAAGAACATCATACCACAAGGTGCTTCAAATTAAGATGAAAAAAGATAGAAAACAGAGAAGTTAAGACAGTATCCAAGTTTCAACTACATTAGCCTCCTGAGACACAATCTTCGCTCTCAAAGTCACTAATTAAATAGTGATGAAAGGCCTTTAGCTTAGCACGTGACGTGCTCTTGTTTTGACGGACATCATTAGGAATTCACCCTGAAACAAGGAAGAATTAGAAACAAGAAGGAAAAGGGAAACCCTCTTGCAACAGGAAAATCTTTGTATTCTTCTTCTTCAGCATAGTCTCTCAATTTTTAAAAGAAGAGGCACATAAGAAACCCCAATACACCTCACACTATAAGCCGGTGACCTGTCATTCTGTTTACCAAAAAACAGAAGTGATACCTTTAAGAAAAAGCAGATAAATTGGTTTCAATAATCTACATCAGATGACTCATAGGAAGATTGACTACCCTCTTCTTTATATCTAAAATGTAGGATTCTTGGACATGAAAACCAAATGTGTGTTTATGGGACCTCTTCACAGGAAAGAAAGTACTCACAATCACGATGTTCTTTAATCATGTTTAGCCTGCAATAGTATAGTGTGCATCCGAAAATTCACATTAAGTAACAAAGACCGTTCATAACTTCAACACCATTGTTCAATGACATCGAAAAAAAACTAAAAAATTGAATTACTGCTTCCATTACATAAGCAACAACTCGAACAAAGTCAATAAGCAACTTGAAGAAGAAAGAGCATGAACAAGAACCTAAAGATGATCACATACCACACTCTCAGAATTATGGCGACACCTCCCAGCACAGAAATCAAAAACACTTGAATAGGTCCCTGCCAAATGCGAATGACAAATATTCATCACTTTGTGAACTGTACATTTTGAGGATATATACACATGTTTCCAAGCTCATGTGTGTAAAAGTCAATCAGTGCTTAATCAAAATAAAACTAAACAATATATTTAAGTCCACCTATCCATTTACATGCAAAACTGCTATACATTAACTTGCTAGGCCACAATATAATCTTGTTAATATGCCTTGGAAAAATATAATGAAAAATGAAAAACTTTGTGGATCCAATTTTATATATATACATATATATACACACACACATATACATATGGGTGTGTGTGTGTTTATACAGTCTTCTATGCATTATGTGTGCACGTGCGCATGCATCTCTTTATGTAGGATCTATATGTGAATCAAGTTCATATGTTGCTCAAAAACGGCTAGTGGACTTCACCTGCAGTTGCTGGCTTAGCTATCTTCACACCAAGCGCTAGTTCCTTGTGTGTCTGAGAAAGTATTCCAATAATTGACTTTTGACAATGCCACGCAAGAAAATAGTGATGCTACAAATTACAAGAGCAAACTAACTAAATTGACTTTTGATACCATACATGTGCAGGGTCTTGGCAGCATGAGACACACAATTCATACGAGTTGCAGCACTGCGAATGAAGGTTACATCCACTGCAAGCATGAAAAAAAGGACATTACCTCTCTGTATGACATTTCTGCACCAAATGACCGTGAAAGGAAAATCAAACATAACTCACTGACAATCAAATTGCTCTCCTTTTCCAGAGCAGCAGCGAGACACAGGATCCACAGATAGTGCATCACATACATGACCTGCAATTTTGAAGTGTTAAAGGAGTGTAACCTGTGAAATCGGGATCATATTTATCGTCAGTATTCATCTTGTATAGGATAGTATTTATCTTTTAGGTGTATTTATCAATTGATTAGGATAGTAGTTATCTTTTATTTCTGTATTCTATATAATCATGTGTTGTATCACTTATTGATGACAATAAAAATGGAATAGAAAAGCCTTTCTTTTGTGGTTTCAACCATCCATTGGATAGTCACTTCACTGTTACAATAAAGTTGTTCATAATTTTTCCACTAATAAAGCTAATGATCACGAGGTGTCAACGTATAGAAATGAGGAAGAAGGCCAGGAAACCAAAGTTATTAATGATAATAAGAATGAATAGAAAAGCCTTTCGTTTGTGGTTTTATGGTATCAGAGCCCTAAAGTATCTCTTTAGCCTCTACCATATATCTCTATCTCTACTGTATCTCTCTATTCGATCGTCTCTCTCTCTCTCTCTCTCTCTCTCTCTCTCTCTGTTCGATCGTCACTCTCTGATTCGACGTACTGTTCGATCGTCTTTTTCTCTCTATTCGACCAAACCCTCTCTCTAATCACTCTCTCTGGATCGCATGGCATCTCTCCCTCTCGTTGGCCACCATCAGCCTTGTCGGCCTTCCGCAACTCCAGACGACCCTCACCGGATACTCCTGGTACCCTGGTGACCCTCGCCGGACTTCCGAGAAGCTTCCATACCCTCTGTTTGATCAGATCCCACTAGGTCTTGTTAGGAGAGAAAACCCACACTCTTTAGAGAGGGGCGAGATGTTTATTTATAATAAAATGAACATTGATTAGGGTTTAACCTAATGGGCTCTAGTCATTGAGCCCCATTAGGGTTAACCTATACATTTAGTCTAATAACAACTAACACCCTCCCTCAAACTGGCGCATATACATCAATTATGCCCAGTTTGTTACATATATATGAAACCCGATTACCAACTAATGGTTTAATGAAGATATCCACCAATTGTTCACCGGTGCGCCCATGACTAGGAGTGATCGTGTCTTTCTTGTACTCATCTCGGATGAAGTGGCAGTCGATCTCAATACGCTTTGTCCGTTCGTGAAACACAGGATTAGTGGTAATATGGATGGCAGACTGATTATCACATCATAGTTAGGTCGGTTCATTCACTACTGCTTGTAATTCGGAAAGGATCTGCCGAATCCACATAATCTCAGAAGTGGATAGGGCCAAGGCCCTATACTCTGCTTCTGCACTTGAACGGGTCACTACTGCTTGCTTCTTGCTTTTCCAACTAATCAGGTTACCCCCAATAGTAACTGAAAATCCAGAGGTGGATCGCCTATCCACTGGGCATCCTGCCCAATCCACATCGGTGTATCCCTCTATCCGGGTGCGTCCCTGATTATGGTACCGAATGCCTTTCCTTTGATTACTTTGTAAATACCGAAGGATACGTAGGACTGCATGCCAGTGAGGAATCCGCGGGGTCTGAGCAAATTGACTAACAACACTGACAGGATAAGCAATGTCTGGCCTAGTCATTGCAGTTAGATAATTCAACTTTCTAACCAACCGCCTATACTGATCGGGGTCAGGGAATAAATCACCAGTATCTAGCAATAACTTGGCCCCTGTGTCCATAGGTGAATCTGCCTCTTTTACCGGGAACAGCCCTGCATCAGACAAAATATCCAATATATATTGGCGTTGAGAGATCACGATACCCTTCTTTTCTCGCAACACCTCAATGCCAAGGAAATACTTCAATTGCCCAAGGTCTTTGGTTTGAAAATGCTGATTGAGAAACTACTTGAAATCAGTAATACCCAGTGCATCATCACCTGTGATGACAATATCATCCACATATACAATCAACATGATACATCCAGAAGATAGGTGACAATAGAAGACCGAGTGATCCTTCGCAGACTGTAGCAGCCCAAAACTAGTCACCACCTGACTGAGCCGACCAAAATAGATCCTTGGAGACTGCTTTAACCCATAAAGAGAGCGGCGAAGTCGACAGACACGGCTTTCCCCTCCCTGAGCAACAAACCCGGGTGGTTGCCTGAGCAACAAACCTGGGTGATTACTCAAGATTGACCTCCTCAGTGACATCACCGTGAAGAAAAGTATTCTTCACATCCAGCTGGTATAATGGCTAAGAATGAGTAACCGCCAACGACAGAAGAAGACGGAAGGAGGCCATTTTGGCCACGGGAGAGAAGGTCTCAAAGTAGTCGACACAATATGTTTGAGCATAACCCTTGGCCACAAGGCGGGTCTTAAGCCGAGCAATAGAACCATCAGGATGCACTTTGACAGCATAAACCCATTTGCAGCCGATAGCTTTCTTAGCGGGGGGGAGAGCAACAAGATCCCAAATATGACTAGCCTCCAAGGCCTGTATTTCCTCCGCCACAGCAGCACGCCAGCTGGCATGGGCCAAAGCCTCACCAAGAGTACGAGGCTTGCATGCAGACTCCAAGCCAACAATCAAGGAGCGAATAGGAGCCACCAAACCATGATAGGAGGTAACATATAAGGAGTGATCACGGCAAGAGCAATAGGGGCGACTGGGTGGCGCAGGGGGAACTGGGAGAAGGGGAAGAGAGACAAAGAAGTCATCTGGTGGAGAAGGAGACTCAAAGACACTAGCGAGAGGATAGAATGACTCAGTCTCAACAAACGCCACATCCCGAGAGGTAATATACCGACGGAGTTAGGGGGAGAAACACCGGTACCCTTTCTGTGTTTTGGACTACCCAAGAAAGACACATTTCAGGGAGTGGGGATCTAATTTGGACAAACTAGGGCGAGTATTGCGAACATAACAAACACACTCAAATAGGCGAAGCGAGAGACTATAGGGAGTGAGGGTAGGGAAAATGACTGACTGGGGGGTGACACCACGAAGGACAGAGAAAGTTAAGTGACTGGTGAGATAACAGGCAGTGAGAACGGCATCACCCCAGAATCGTTTGGGAACACCCGTGCAAAATAGAAGAGCACGAGCAGTGTCTAGGAGATGACGGTTCTTGCGTTCGGCAACCCTGTTTTGTCAGGCGGTGTCCGGAAACGATGTCTGGTGAACAACGTCGTGGTGCGACAAATGTTGGTACATATTCCCTACCATTATCACTACGGAGGACACGGATAGTGTGACCAAACTGGGTGCGAATCTCAGAGAAGAAAGAACGCCAAACAGAAAAGACGTCGGAGCGAGCTCGTAATAGATAAGTGTACGTAAAGCGAGAGTAGTCATCCACAAATATCACGAAATATCGGTAGCCTACGGGTGTAGGAATTGGACATGATTCCCACACATCACAGTATGAACAATAGCAAAAGGAATGGAACTTCTTTTATTATTACGAATGGGATAAGACAAACGGTGGTGTTTGGCTAAATGACAGGACTCACAAGATAAATGAGAAAGAGAATTAAATTCATGACATAAAGACTGTAAACTATCTAAAGAGGGATGACTCAAACGACAGTAAGCATCATAGGCAGAGGAAGTGAGCCCGACGCAGGCAACCGGCTGATCAAGCACATAAAGACCCCCTGTAAGACTCTCATTACTGATAGTCTGCTTCGTCACCAGATCCTAAAAAACACAATGATCAGGAAAAAATGTTACTGAGCATTTTAAATCTTTAGTAACGCGATTAATGGAAAGTAGATTAAAAGGAGAGCCAGAGGTATGTAACACATATTGCAAGGTCAACAAGGCAGTGGGTGTAGCAATTCCACAACCTCGAATGTCAAGAAAAGAGTTATTGGCCACCTTAACCTATCCATTCTCCGTAAGAGGAGAATACTCAGAAAAAGTACATGTAGTTCCGGTCATATGATCTGAAGCACCCAAGTCAATAACCCACGTGCGCGGAATAACCATGCAAGTTGTGGAGTTACCTGTAATAAATGTGCCAACAGGAGAAGAGAGCACAGGGGACTGAGTGTTCCAGTCATATTCAGCATCAGACATATGGACCATGTGGCCCTCAGAAGAAGAAGCAAGCGCAGTGGCAACATGAACCATAGAAGACTTAGAGCCCAACTAAGGACACTGTGGACGAATGTGGCCAAGAACGCCACAATGATGACAGCTACGAGTCTCCAGAGATCCAGTACAACCACCAGTACGCCCACCATGGCCCCGACGACCTCTACAGGCCCCATCCGAGGAAGAAAAACAGGCAACCCTATCAGCAGAATCAGGGGGCAGAGCTCGAGCATCAGACTGACTCACCGATCGACTCACACGACGAAAGGCCTCCGGAGAGATGGAATATCGACCCCGGCAAGGATCTGTGACCGGGCAGCCTCACAGTCACCGCCACCAAGACTAGCTAAATAGAGAACCACCATAATCTGATCTTGCTGACGACGAAACACTGTGGGATCTGAAATAAATGGGAGCAAGCACTCAAACTCATTAGTAAGAGTTTTGAACCCAGCATAGTACTCCTGAAGAGTTTTTCCTTCACGCGTGAGTTGGAAAAAACCCTTCATCACATCAAATAGGCGGGACAAATCATTAGTAGTGGAATATGTATCGGCCAAAGACTGCTAAATCTCCCACACAGTATCGACCTTGGAGACTAGTATCTCAACAGACTCGTCCATGGAGTTTAAAATCTGAGTAAACAGTCGGCATCAACTCTAAGCCAAGAACGGTACGTAGGAGCAGTTTTGGAGGAGGACTGTACGTCAGATGTGAATCTAGATCCATGCCCTGAAGAGCCTTCAAGACATTCTTTCGCCATAAAACGTAGGTGGATAGACCAGTAAGCTTGGTTTCCATCAGGCGGGTGGACGAGGAGAATACCTGAAGTCGGGGTGTCTCACAAGGCACCACAGGTGAAGCTGATAGATCTGAGGACGGAGAATCATCGGTAGTCGACATAATAAGAGTTTTCCTGTTTGCAACAATCAGGACAGCTTCACCAAAGGTCAGTGAATACAATCACCAAACGATGATCTCATATGAACATACGCTAAAACGGATTAAAACAGTAACTGAGTAGTAACCATAACCAGATCAGACGGACTTACTAGAATAGTAGGAGGCAAGGGAGATGTCGAAGGAGAAGCAACAGGAGGCAGCAGTATAGGGGCTGCCGAAGAGAAGAGCAGCAGCATCAGAAGGGCTGCCAGAAAGTGCAGCAGTAGCAACAGAGGGGCTGCCGAAAAAAGTAGTAGCAACGGCGGCGGTAGGCTGGCTGCCGGAGAGAGAAGCAGTAGCAGCAGAGGAGCTGCCGGAAAGAAGAGCGGCGGCGACGACGGCGACGGCGTAGACGACGACGACGAAGAAGAAGATGGCGACAGCGGAAACGGCGGCAACGGCGACGGCGACAGCAGCAGCAGCAGCAGCACAGAGAGGTGCGGAGGCCGACTGGGCTATGGCGGCACCGGAGATGGGCGGCGGCGGCGCCGGAGCAGCGGTGGCAGTAGAGTAAGCTCGGGTTAGGATTTTATTTATGCTTTAACACAACTCTAATACCATGTTAGGAGAAAAAACCCACACTCTTTAGAGAGGGGCGAGACGTTTATTTATAATAAAATGAACATCATTAGGGTTTAAACTGATGGGCTCTAGTCACTGAGGCCCATTAGGTTAACCTATATATTTAGCCTACTAACAACTAACAGATCTTAATGATTTTCGGACTGTTTTCTATCTGTATCTTTGGCAAGCCTTGCCGGACCATTCTTGCACTCCGGTGACCCTTACTACACTTCTGTACGCCTCCAGTGACCTTGGTAACACAAATCTGATTATTTTTTAAGTTTATCGTACTTTTCACATTATGGTACAAACCCAGTTTTCTACTTCGGTCAAAATCCTTCGGTCTAATTTGGATGGAGAATACTTTCTTTCCGAGTTTACAAATTTTTTAGCAGCTCATGGGACTATTCACCAATCCACTTGTTCTGATACTCCCTCCCAGAATGGTTGAGTGAAGAGAAAGCACCATCATCTCTTGGATAATGCTAGATCTCTTCTTCTTGCATCCTCTATTCCCTCTATGTTTTGGATAGAAGTTGTACTCGCTGCAGCGTATCTTCTGAATCGAATGCCAACTTCTCTCATTTCAAGTACTTGTCCGTACAAGCATCTCTATAGTCAGCTTCCTAATTATTCCCTTTTTCGTGTGTTTGGTTCTGCTTGCTTCGTCCTACTTCCCAAGAGAGACCGCAGTAAGCTTAGTGCTCATTGTGATCTCTGTGTTTTCGTAGGGTATGCATCAACCAAAAAGGTTATCGTTGCTATGACCCTGTGACCAAGAGTTGTATGCGTCTAAACATGTTACTTTTCTCGAACGATTGTCATATTTCTCCCTTCCACCCAAATTAGCACATGTTACTAAGGAAGACTTAGTTTTTATTGACCCACTCTCTGCTGGTTTGCCTTTTGATGAGTACATATCCACTCTCGAAGTATCTGATCTTCCTGCTGCCTCTTCTGCATCTTCTACTTCTACCTTAGTTCCACTCTTTCTTTTACTCTCGTCGTCGTGCAACTTCTCCAGCTCCTGTCTTGGCCCCCTGATCTACTGCCCCTCACTCTGCCTCTTTGGACCCTACTTTGTCTAACCACCGTTATTCCACTCGTGATCGCCAACCCCCGGTAAGACTTGGCTTTACTAATACTTGTTTCTCTTCTTCCTATCGTTCCTTTCTCGCTCCTATACGTATTTAACCCAGGTCATATAAAGAACCTTGTAATGATCCTAATTGGTGCATGCCATGAAAAATGAACTTATTGCCTGATCTAAAACTCAAACCTGGGAGTTGGTACCTCTAACGGCTGGTAAAAATCTCATTGGCTGCAAATGCGTTTACAAAGTCAAAACTCACTCTGATGGTTTTCTGGAGCAGTATAAAGCTCGCTTAGTTGCGAAGGGATTTGCTCGGGAATATAGGATTGATTACGAGGAGACTTTTGCTCCTGTTGCTAAGATGACCACCGTCCGCACTTTGATACATGTGGCTGCCGTGCACCTATGCCTTCTCTTTCAGTTAGATGTTAAGAACGAATTTCTGAATGGGTACTTGTTTGAAAAAGTCTATATACGCCCCCCTCCGGGGCTTTCTCATACTTCTGGTCTTGTTTGCCGTCTTCGCCATGCTATCTGTGGTCTCAAACAGTCTCCTCGTGCTTGGTATGAGCGATTTCAATCAGTTGCTCTACATATTGATTTCCACCCTAGTACAAATGACTGCTCTTTTTATTCGCCGTTCTTCTACGGGGTTCGTTCTTGTCCTGTTATATGTGGATGACAAGATTATCACAGGTTCTGATTCTGCTAAAATGAGTGAGGTGAAGACCCATCTATTTCATGAATTTAGGATGAAAGATTTAGGTCATCTTTGTTACTTTCTGAGCATTGAGGGGGCTTCGTCTCCAAAGGGCTATCTTTCATCTCATACTAAGTATGCAACTAATGTTCTCCATTTTGCTAATCTCACGAATGCCAAGGTTGTTGATACTCCCATAGAATTGCGTGTCAAGTTCTCCTTCCAATGGGGTTCCCCTGGATGATCCTACTGAGTACTGCGAATTGGCTGGTTGCTTGGTATCTTACAGTGAATGGCTCTGATATATGCCCTCCATATTGTCAGTCAGTTTGTGTCTGCCCCTTGTTCTACCCACTGGGCTGCATTGCTACATATGTTGAGGAATATAAATATTAGTTCTACTATCTATCAGTGTCTATTGCTCTCTTCTATTTTGAGTTTGACTCTTCGGACATATGCTGACGCTGATTGGGCTAGTGACCTCAATAACTAGAAATCCATTGTTGGTTTTTGTGTCATTCTTGGTGATTCTCTCATCTCCTAGAAAAGGAAGAAGCAATCTGTCATTGCTCGCTCTACTGTTGAAGCTGAATATCGCGCTATATCTTAAGCCAATGCTAAATTTGTTTAGCTCCGTTGGCTTTTGTCTGATATGGGTGTTTGCCCTGATTCTCCCACACCTCTTTATTGTGATAACACAAGTGCCATTCAAATTGCCCATAATTCGGTTTTTCATGAGCGTACGAAGGATATCGAGATTGATTGTCACTTCGTTTATCAACATCTCCAATCCGGCACCATTGATCCACCTTTCATTCCGTTCTTGCTTTAGTTGGCTAATTTGTTTACTAAGACTCACCACGGCTATTTAGTTTCGTTTTTGTTTTCCCCTTGACAACCTCACGATGCTCTCTATGCTCACATCCTAAGTTTGAGGGGGGGTTGTGAAATCAAAATCATATTTATCTTTAGTATCTATCTTGTATAGGATAGTATTTATCTTATTTACCTTTTAGGTATATTTACTTCGTATTTATCACTTGGTTAGGACTTAGAAGAGTAGTTATCTTTTATTTCTATATTCTATATAATCCATGTGTAGTATCAATTATTGATGACAATAAGAATGGAATAGAAAAGCCTTTCTTTTGTGGTTTCAACCATCCAATGGATAGTCACTTCACTGTTACAATAAAGTTGGTCGTAATTTTTCCACTGATGAAAGCTAATGATCAAGAGGTGTCAATGTATAGAAATGAGGAAGAAAGCCAGGAAACCAAACAATCAAAATTATAGGAACATAATTAAAAGGTCTAGGCCTCTCTTGTATTTGTCTTATTCCTTTAACTTTGGACATCATAAAAGTTTACAAGCGAATGGAAAGGTTGAAAATTCCAGACATATAGGTATTTTGCAAGCCTCTTGCATATATGTCTCTTTAGTCTTTCCAACCATTCCTTATAATTTTTACATATGAAAGAAATGCAAAAACCTTAATGTTAACGGATCAAGCTACATTTCATGGACAATTTTATATTTCCTTGTAAGTTGCACCATAGCCTCATTTTCCGTAACAATTTCTACACTTTGCTAATCGTGTTCTTTTTTCTTTCCAAAAGACCATGAAACACCACTTGATGTATGTGATACTTTACCGGCCAACATACTCGACAACGCTGCTATTTACATACAATCATTGACAAACTAGGTTGAGGTCCACCATGTTAAATATTACCCACAAAGAGGAAAATACATTTGTGCGTGATGAATAATTTCAAAATTTTGTATCAGCATAAAAATGCATATTCTGTGTTCTCGTAAGTAAAAATTCCAGTAAGCATGACAAGAAGCAAGACAGACCATTACTTAGTAAGGAAAAAAGCATACCTTTATCATCAGATAGCAAGTATCTCCCTTGAACAGTTGTTCTACAAATGTGTATGTCTTGAAGACTCACATCCTTCCTGCCAGAAGACCAACAATTTAAAAATAGAAAACTAAGAAAAGAAATACAAGAAATGGATCAAGAAAAAGATTTTTACTGTCTCAATAAAAAAAGTATAATAATGTGCAAATGACACAAACACAACCCCCAATCGATTACGATAAAGCATTCTTTATCCAAAGAAAGTGTTATATGTCAAAGTCAAAGGACAATTCATCTAGCAAAATCGGTAAAGGCATAATCACATAAACAGTTCGATATTTATCCACCAGAATATCTTTACAGGATAGGTCTGCAACCAACAATCAGTAGAATATCTGCCCAGCTACACCAACTCACCCCAGGAATCATTTCCTCCTTTGTTTCACTTGATAGTGTCAAGCAAAGGTTGTATAAATAATACCGATAAGTCACCTATCCCATACAGTGAGATTCCCTTTGATAGTAAGCTTCCTCCATTTACCAGTTCTTAAGATGTGGCGGCTCCATTGGACTTTTTGAAGTGCTTATTTACTTCTTGCCCCTTGTAGTAAAAGTAAAACTAAGTGGCCACATTACATAGCATGTCCAAACTGAGACATTTGTTCCTTCCAAACTGTGGCGGCTCCTTCATTTATTCTTTTTGAAAAGGAACAGTTGGTGATACTGAATAGGTTATTGTGAAAGGTCCCAGTAAAGCAGTCATGTGACACTTGCCTTCATGAAAAATACGCAAGGTACTCATTTAATATTATTGGTATGGACGAGGTTTGCATACCGGTACTCATCTCCCTATTCAGCTTGACAATTTTGTTGTACACAAAGTAATTACGAACTCATCGTACTTAACATGTTTCTCTCATCGTAATAACTGGTCGTACTTAAACATACTCCTCGCAGATTGAGAGAACATTTGTATAACACAATCACGTCCAATTAGATTATACAAAAACAAGCACAAAAACTTCAAGAAAACTAGGAGAACATAGTCTTCAACTTGTCTAGATCCAATACTGACTTAAGACACTAGGGACACAATTCACCTAACTTGTGTGTGTGTGTGAACCACATATATTCACAAATACTAGGTTAGACATCTATTTTAGAAGGTAAGACAAAATGGATTCTATGAACATTGACAAATAAAAAATATTGACTGTAATTAGGTGTATATATTGAAAGTTGAGCGACTTGCCATTTACAAAAAGGAATAGATGGAGATTGGGCATACACCTTCCCATCGTTTGATTTTGTAGCCACCAACAAGGAGTGGTAGATAACTTGGAACTTTAGGGGGGTTCTTTCCATATGATGAGTAAGCAAGCCTGCCCGCTGCTCGCAAAGCGGGCGAAGCGTTCGTTGTCTTTAGTTTTCTGTCTGGTGGGGCTTTAATCTGAAACTTATGGTCTGACTTAAGCTAAGAATCTCCAAACACATCCAACTCTTCACCATGTCAAACCGCTCAAAATCAGAAAATACGTGGCTCGTATTTTGCAACATTATTCATGAGACACACACATTCGCGTAGAGAAAGAGAAGAAGAGAAAGAAGAAAAGTAATATTTATGTGTTTGCTATGGAATTTTGGTGGCCACACTTTAGGGAGAGAGGGGGGCTTGAAGAAAGAGATGGAGAGGCTTAAGTCAGTGGGGAAAAGTTTCCCGTGGGGGCCAATCCAAAGAAGTTCTACAAACTATTCCAATAATTCTTAGCATGACTAAGGGATATTTTGAAGTTGTGTAGGGGCTTGGGCAGCCCCCCTCTTCTGCCCTTGACTAGGCCAATTCACTAAATCGAAATAAGATCACAGATTGACATGGAAATTTAAGCTAGGTTGAAGGAATGTACGGATAAAGCATAACCAAAACACAGAAACTATCGGATAGAGTTTGTGAGTGTAAAGGGTAAGAATTGACCTTGCTAAGCCTTCTAGAATTATAACAATTACTACAATGA
Organism: Arctostaphylos glauca; assembly: GCA_019985065.2. Taxonomy (NCBI): domain Eukaryota; kingdom Viridiplantae; phylum Streptophyta; class Magnoliopsida; order Ericales; family Ericaceae; genus Arctostaphylos; species Arctostaphylos glauca. Next base: position 6,194,190 of record JAHSPW020000015.1, read on the forward strand.
CAAGAGAACCCTGTTAGTCGAGGAGGATAGAGCTTTGAACAGTCTTACAAAGAGAAGGAGAGTGGGAGAGAAAGAAGCGTTGTAATGCAGAATGGTTATTAAGAGATTAAGTATGCTAATTGTGTACTCAACCCCTGCTTATATATGAGCTTTGGATGAGGGAAAAGCTAGTATGTGAACTTCCTGATTCGTTGAGAAAATAGAGATTGATAAAGGCTTAGTCTATATGAGTCATTACATCAGATGTTGGAGGTCATCTTTTATATGACTCACAAAGAACATTTAGGTGAGTAGGTAGGATACGGGCTTCAAGGTACCGGCAATCAGTAAAATACATCTCTTAAACCCCACACCCCCCCCCCCCCCCCCACACCCCAAAACACCCACCCCGCCCGTCTCTCAATGACCAGTAAAGCTAGCGCCGACCTTGGCAGTTCAACCTCCTTGACAAATCCTTTTCTTTACCCTTCAACCACATGCCTCCTTCGATCCAAGGTACGGAAGCCTTTCTCTTGACCTAGATTATTGTAGCACTCGCCTATGGTAATTTGTTGTGATTCTTCTGACCTTGTGAAGGTCTAAAGAGAACTGTATGTGGTAGCTCCCTAGGAGGTCACCTTACTGCATTTAAAAATAAATGAATTAGTCGGACGGCTGAAACCCCAAAGTAGTAGTAGAGACGTGGTGGCGAGCTCAGTTGGAGATAGAAGTCCACATAGCAAGCCTACTGGATACCCAAAGAAATAAGTAAACAGACATATGAAATCTTCTCAAATCCTAAATCTGCTCAGATACGATGAATTTATGTTTGCCCAACAAGCGAGGAATCGCTCCCCGAAAGGTATGAGTTCTAATCAAATAGGTAGACGCCTATCTCCTTCCTTCTCTACTTCTATTTAAAAGAAATCTAAGGGAAAGGACTTCACTGAATTTCACATTGGGAAAATGAAAATTATGGCGCAATTCAAAGTTTTTGATCCAAATTGCTCTCGGAACCAAAATTCAAAAAAGAAAATAAATAATTGTAAAGACATCACAATGCAATTAGTCGTTATGGGTTCAACAGCATTTCCATGAATGGAAAAAGATTATTACACAAGTAATTCACGAGGTTCTTGAGTTTAATTCACGAGGTTCTTGAGTTTAGTCCTCCAAGAACTCACGGAACAGAAGTTATTTCTTTTGTATTGCCGAAATCTTCTCGGAACCAAACAGATTTGGGGCGGAAATGTTACCTGATTCCTGATGTAAATGCGAGCTGGAGGATAAACAGATGCAATAGTATAAGGATTATACGACATTTAGCCATTTCCAGGTTTGGATTTGAACCAACCTCTCACCAAATTTTGGTCGTCTGATACTCGTTTTCAAACCTCCCCCGGCTCCCCGTCTCTCTGCCCTGTTACAACCACGGGGACTTCGGTTCGGTTAGGTTCGATTCGGTTCGGTTCGGATCGGATCTAAATAAAATTATAGAAAATTGTTCAGAAATACAAATTTGGACTAATTTAGCTCATTAAAAATATGTTAATTTAATTTATGAATTAAGATCCATAATTTGAAGATTTTCTTTTACAAATGGATTTGTCTCTAAGCGTGAAAGGATAATTTTTATCTGATAATATTATTACTTCGAAAACGATCAAATAACGTTATTTGTTAATATATCTAGTAAAAGTTAACTGACAAATACTAACAAGTAACTTTATCTAAGAAAATTATCGTTTCAAAATTAAAAGATAAACTTGTTTTTTTAACAGGCGAGTCAGATAACAATATGTGTTGATTTGATATATGTATCGGTCAAATTAGAAAACATAAAATATATAACTTTGTCTGATAACATTATATACTAACAGACAACATTGTTTGTCAAGGTATCTGTTTAAATCGACAAAAATATTGACTAATAAATATTAATAGATATAGTGATCTAGTAAAACAAATAAAGTTATTTAATAAAGTATCTGTTAAAAACGACAAATAATGTTAACTGACAAGTAACTTTATCTAATGAAATCTGTAGATGAGTAGATTTTCTCAATCAAGACAGAAAGCTAATACATCACTATCCAGCAGAAACAATGTTCTCAATCTATGTGGACTTGTGATCTGTAAAATAATAAATCGTTAAAGAATTCTCTATCTCTATGGCAGAAAGACACTCCGATGATTAAGTCAGACAAAAGCTCACGGGATAATCAATAAATAAAGCTAATATTCTCTATTAGCAAGCGAAATTATGCACTAGTTAGTAACTGCGTAGTAATTGATAGCGTACACGATTTCTATCTTTGATCTTGTATTCATAAGCCATCGATTGCCTTGTTTGTTAATACAATATTGAGGGGATATTTACCTAATCACGCATTACTTAATATGATTGTTTTCTTAATTGAGAATCTTCCATTTGCTATATGCTTTCAAATACAACAATTGTCAAAACAATGTTTTCCTATTTGGAATACGTCTTGATTCTAGAAGGTTCTCACCGCCTCAATCAAGCGCTAGAGAAACCATTCAAAAAGACAGTGTCGATAAGCCGAGCTCCCAACATCCGGTGAGTAAAACCGTTTGTCGAACTTTATGGCATGCGGTCGGCTAGGTTTTGTAACTGCACTCTTTTAACTTCGTTTCTATTTTTGTTTTTCTTTCTAAATAGAATGTGTTGGCCGATGTGCATGCCACTTTTGACTATCTGATTTTTCTACGGTGGCCAATGTGCTACTTTGACTTTTATTTGTTTGCATTAGTATGGCTGATATGCCGCTCATTTCACTTCCCCCCCCCCCCCCCCCCCCCAAAAAAAAAAAAAAATTTAGGGTTTGGGACGTAATTTGCCTATCAAAGCCTTAGTGCTCCACCGAACAACACTCAACAGGTACCACCGAGTCAAATCTCAATAAATCGTTTCTTCATTTTTTCACCAACTCTAAGTCGGCAATTTCCACCGAGAAACACTCAGCATGTACCATCCAGTCGAATCTTGGCAAACAATTTGTTTTTTATCGAAAACTAATTTGGGCGCGAGGCCTGGTATTTTCAAACGGCGAAATCTCAGCCTCTATCGAGCATACCCTCAGTCATGGTTTTGTTTGTTCGGCCATTCCACTGACTTAACAGATTGATTAGAAAGAAGGATTCCGATTTGCGTCTCATTTGAAACAATGCGAGCCAAATGCTCTTTATTGAAAAATACACATAAATAAAGACTAAACTTAAACTAAGCAAAGATCTCATCTAATAGTAGTATTTTCTCAAATTAGTCGTGTTCCAGGGTCTCATCATCACCTTTCCGTCCATATCCTCTAGTCTTTAAGCCCTAGCAGTGACCTGCTCTGTCACTTTATATGGTCCTTCCTAGTTCAGACCATGTTTGCCATCAAACTTTTTCTTTGTGTTGCCCACTACTTCGCGAAGTACTAGATCGGTCGGCCGAAACATTCTCTACCATACTCCCAAATAGTATCCCTTCGCCACTTCCTGCTGATAGGCTGTGAGACGGATCCTTGCTGTGTCATATCTCTCCTCGGCCAAGTCTAGGTCGTTGACAATTACTCTATCATTTTTCTCCTTATTGAACTTTTAGTCTGGATGGTGGGCATACTTACTTCCAATGGGATCATTGCTTCCATACCGAATGCAAGAGAAAAAATGGAGTTCTCCCTATGGATCATCGTGGTGTGGTTCGGTATGTCCAAAGCACACTTGATAGTAGGGGTGAAAGAAAACCCGAAAAAAATGAACCGACCGTTCGGTTCGGTCTTCGGTCGGTCCACTTTGGGTTTCGGTCAGTCTCGGTCTACGAAATTTTTTTCGAAATATATTCGGTTCGGTCTCGATTTTTTGTAATTTAGACCGGACCGAAACGAACCGAACCGAAAAGTGCCAGACCGAACCGACGTGTACCGAACCGAAATGTACCGGACCGAACCGATGGGGACCGAACCAAGCAGTGTTGTGCCGAACCGAATTTTGTTGGGCTTAACCAAACCGAATTTTGTTGGGCTTAACCAAACCAAAATGTGTTGGGCTGAACCAAAATTTAAAACAAATCTAATAACCCTAATAAGTAATAACCCTAGCTAGTGCTTTGCTGACTCATTTCATCTCCCTGTGCGCCGACCCCCCACCCCCTCCCTCTCTCTCTCTCTTTCATACAATGTGAAACCCCTTCTTCCACTGACCCATCTCTTTCACTGCCCATCAGGTATCAATGTGTTTTGGTTAATCATTTTATATACAAATGTCAAAGATTTGATTATATATATTTATATATATATATATATATATATAACCAAAGAATATTCAGTTTCCTGGGATTTGCAAGTGAAAGTCTTTGTTTATTAAGTGAGGGAGATGGTGGGATCCAATAGGACATAAACATTAAAGAATGAACAGTGTCAAGCACATGCACCAAAAATACTTTAGGCCACATGTATCAACTATTAAGCACTGTATACCCTGTGCTTGTAAGGCACTTACGTCCGCCCTTCTTACCACTTGAGATAGCCCTCTAGGTTAGAAAGCTCAGAATTTAACTACTATAAAACATAGATACAGGTTAATAAAAGACAAAGTTCACTAAACAAAGAAAAACCAGCAAAACAGAAAGCAAATTGTCTTTGCAATAACTACGACATTTTTCAGCATGTTCTTTGTTTGTTTGTAATTTAAGGCTTTGTTTGCGTTCAAAAAAAAAAATAGGGATGTACATATATTAATATATTGAAACATGTTGATCGTACCTTGATTTTATTTGTTTTGATTCATTGTATATTCTTTGTTTTTTTATGTGTTTTATTTGTTTTGATTCACTATATATTCTTTGTATTTTTATGTGTTCATACTTCTTGTCAAAGTGTTCAATTTTATCTGGATTGTGATTTAATAGAACGTTGGATATAGATTTAGGTGACTTTCCATTCTCCAGCAAACACACCAAAAAATAGAAAATTTTAGGGAATCATAAATGGATGATTATTTGTAGCAGTACAACTCATCCCCCAAAAAATTTGTAGCATCAGTAAATATTTTAGAAACTTTGCTGCTATGTTTTTGTCTCTCTTATGATTATTTCTTTAACAACAAGGTTTGACTCTCTCTCTCTCTCTTTCTCACAGTGCGATCTTCATTTATTTTGCGCGTGTCATCAGGTATATCACTCATTTTGGTTTTAGATGGATGATGAAATTGATATTGATATGGATGATAATATGGATGATGCGGCTGAGTTGTTTCCTGAATATACTGAATTTAGTGGTGATGGTAAAGTGCCTGAAAAACATAGAACTGCTCTTGGTGTAGTCGCTAATAAAAGGTCTTTTTGTTGGAAGCATTTTACTGTTATTACGTCAGATAATGATCCAAAACCTAGGGCTAGATGCAATTGGTGTAAGGTGGCAGAGTATGCATGTCATTCAAAGAACAATGGTACAAAGTCCATGATTCATCATTTAAAAAATCAATGTACCAAATATCCCGAAAGCAAGAAATACACAGGTTCTAGAAAAAAGATTCTTGGTTTTCAAAAAGTAAAAGAAGAAAATGGTGGAACAAGGAGAAAACCTTGTGAATGTGACCTTTAATGTAGAATTATGTAAGAAGGCCCTAGCAAAGACGGTGATAATTGATACATTGCCATTTTCATTTGTTGACGGGGAAGGATTCAAACAATTTATGCGTGTCGTTCAACCAAAGTGGATCAAGCTACCAAGTAGGATTACGGTTGCGAAGTAGTGTATGGCAATATATAAGGAGGAGAAAAAGGCTTTGAAGATAATACTTAAGAATCAAAGATTGTGTCTTACTACAGACACTTGGACTTCAGTCCAAAACTTGAATTACATGTGTCTTACCGGGCATTTCATTGATGAGAATTGGAAATATCACAAGAGAATTCTTAATTTTTGTGTTGTACCTAATCATAAGGGGGAGACTCTTGGAAAAATAATTGAACAATGCTTGTTGGATTGTGGGATTGACAAGTTTCTAACGGTAACAGTTGATAATGCGTCATCCAATAATCTTTTGGTTGCTTATTTGAAGAGAAAGACCAAAGATAAGAAGACAACTATTTTAAATCACGAGTTCATGCATGTGAGATGTTCTGCACATATCTTGAATCTAATTGTGCATGATGGATTGCAAGAGATTGATGACTCAATTGTAAGGGTCTGAAATGTTGTGAGATATGTGAGATCTTCCCCGAATAGGATGGATGAGTTTTGGTCATGTGTTAAACTAGAGGACATTGAATGTAGACTTAAACCGTGTTTGGATGTGCCTACTCGTTGGAACTATACATATTTCATGTTGGATAGAGCTCTAATTTATCAAAAGGCTTTTGATCGATTATGTGATGACACGGCCTTTAGATTAAGTGTGAGGGAGGAGGAATTTGATGAGGAATTTGATGTTGAGATTTGTGACTTTGAGGTTGATGGTGGGATGATTGAAGAGAGAGAGAGACAGAGGGGGAGACGAAAGAGAAAAGGATTTGTTGGGCCTCCAACTTCAACAGATTGGGAAAAGATAAAGTTGTACGTACACTTTCTTAAAATATTTTACATTGCAACTTTGAAATTCTCGGGTTTTTTGTATATTACTTGCAATGCTTTTTTTGATGAAATGGTGTTGATTCAACAAGCTATTATCAAATTGTGTGCAACTGATGATGGTGTTTTGTATCCTTTGGCTCATAGTATGAGTAGAAAGTTTGATAAGTATTGGGGAAATTTGGAAAAGATAAATCAAATGATGTTTTATGCGGTAGTTCTTCACCCTTGATGCAAACTTGGATTTTTTGAATATTGCTTTCAAAATACTTTGGGCTTTGATAAGAAGATAGTTGGTGAAATGACGGATAAAATAGCAATTGGAATTTCCGATTTATTTGAATGGTATGTCAAGAATATTGCAAGTGTAAATGTGCGTAGTCAAGAGGTTGGGGGAGTATCGAAGAAAGTAGTTTTAGATGGAGATAATGATTTGGGTAATCAACAATCTTTGAAATCTCTTTATAAGATGCACAAAGAAAAGGCAACAAATATGACAAGCAAATCGGAGTTAGAAAAGTATCTTACAGAGGCTAGTGAAGATGATAATGATGCATTTGATGTATTGCGTTGGTGGAAAGGCACTTCCCATAAGTTTCCAATTCTCTCACAAGTAGCACGAGATGTGCTAGCTATCCCCGTATCCACGGTTGCCTCCGAATCCGCTTTTAGCACGAGCGGACGCGTGATTGATCCATATCGAAGTTCTCTCGCTCCAAAGACCGTGGAGGCTCTTATTTGTACTCAACAATGGATAAAGGAGCCAACTAAAATCAATCTTAGAGAACAACTTGATGAGTTGGAGTATTTTGATTCAGGTACAACTCTTAGTATAATTTTTTATTTTACTTATTTTATGGCACATAATTACTTCTATGTTAATTAAGTTACTTGTATGTTTTTCTTTGTGGTTTTATTATTGTTAGTACTCATGGAATCAAGTGCTAAGGACTAAGGGATTACTATTGACTGCTTTTCAATATGGAGTTCTTGGAGTTTAGAGGTTAAATCGACTTTGTTCTTAACATTTGGATTCTTAACATTTGTGTTGAAATTTTTGTTGCTAACATTTTATTTTTTTGTTGACACTTAGCAGGATCAGATTGGTTTTGCAACCCTTGAAGCCTTCACAACTTGTGCTTGTCTACTTGATGTCTTGCAATTAGTATCATTAGTCTTTCATTTGTGAATTTGTAGTTTTCTAATATTCTACTTTTATGTTTGATGAAATACATTGTGTAAACTTGATGCTTTAGGCTTATGGATTTGTGAACTTGTAGTTTTCTAATATTCTACTTTTATGTTTGATGAAATACATTGTGTAAACTTGATGCTTTTGGCTTATGGATTTGTGGCAACTTATTTTGACTTATGGGTTTTGTGGCTAAGTTTGATGAAATATATTGTATTGTGTAAGCTTGTAATGCGTTCAACTTTTATGATTTGTTATTTGTGAACAAAGAGATTTGTAATTTGTGATTATATGATTTTTACTATTTTGGTGAAAAAATAGATGAAAATGTTTCTTAAAGTGACTCATTTGATGTTTAATTGAAAAAAATTTAAATAAAGACCTATTTTGTAATGGATTCTCTATATTAGTAGTAGAATTTTTTCATTAGTGATGGATTTGGGCCAAATAGGCCCAAAATTGAGTTTTTTAACTTGGGCCAATATGGCCCATTTGGGTTGGACCGAAATCCCCGATCAAATCTAAAGGCACCCCGAACTGAACCGAACCGAATCGAAAAAAAATCGGTCGGGATCGGTCCTCCAAATGCATGGACCGAACCGAATTGGTCCGGAGAAAAATCACCCCGAACCGACCGACCCCGAACCGATTTCACCCCTACTTGATAGTTCTTTTGCCCACTTTCCCTTCGCAACCTGCAATCTCTTCTTTATCCCGAATACCACTGTCTTATTCAATGTCTCGGCCTGTCCGTTACCTTGTGGGTAACACGGAGTTGAGTTGTAGAACTTAATCTTGTGCTTGGCATAAAATTATGGGAATAGGCTACCGACGAATTGCGTGCCAATATCAGACAAGAACGCTTATGGTATACCGAACCTGGACACTATAGTTTTTCATGCAAACTCTTCACATCTCTATCCTCTATGGTAACCAACGGCTCGACCTCATCCCACTTCATGAAATAGTCAGTGCCCATAATGAGAAATTTAAAGTCGCCAGGTGTCGTCGGCATCTTTTCCAACAATATCTAGTTCCCACTACGCAAAAGGCCAAGGGCTGGTCAAGGTTGATAATTCTTCTGCCGGTTGTCGAATAATGGGAGAAAACCTTTGCCAGCTATTGTGACACCCCAGCCAAACTGGAGTGCCAGCTGTGAGGCCGGCGTCCGGAAGAGAGAGTCTCAGTGAGACGTCCGGATGGGTGGTCAAGGTCCCACATCGCTTGGTGGATGTAAGTTCGGTTGTATTTATAAGATTATGAACTTTCCTTGTACAAGGTCTTTTAAAAGCCATGAGGGTGCCAAAACCCATTAGAATTTCACAGTTAAGCGTACTCGTCCTGGAGCAATCCAAGAATGGGTGACCTACTGAGAAGTCTATAGGGTTTGGGCAACTAAAGCAGACAGTATTTGTACAGGACGGGAGTGGGTCGTTACAGCTACCACACTACTGCACAAACTTCTGAGCATTTCCATCATCTTTGGCCACCAGTGACCTTGAATAATTGCTGGGTCGGTATGAATTTCGTACAAGACCTTCTCTGTCATAACAAGATGTACACAGTACAAGTATGGCCCGGTAAAGGATCGTCAAGTGATACCCAAAGCCACGCCGACTTGCGAACAATTTTGTGCGCTTCTCTCTTGTCGGCTAGTAATTTGCCTTCTTTTAGATAAATGATGATGGGGACCATCTAGCTTGGACCGTACTCATTCATAAGCTCTTTGGTGGAATCAATTGGCTCAATGCTTAGATGGACCAACTGAAATGGTCCAGTGCCCATTGACTTTTGCAATCGAAGCCACCCTGGATAACGCATAGACATATGAATTTTGATCACTTGCGATCTGCTCGACCTCCACCCTTCGAAACCTCTTAATCAACTCAAATTCTTTACTCATGTATTGGCCCATTCTTTCATCCCTAGCCCCATACTCGCCTGACAGCTAGTTTACAACCAACTGCGAGTCACTGTGAAGAGCCAATTCTTCTGGTCCAACTATTTTTATTGCCCTGAACCCAGTTAGAAGGGCTTCATATTTTGCTTCATTATTAGAGGTATGAAAATCAAGGCGAATAGAATGCTTGTGGAATACCCCCTCTAGTAAAACCAACACAACTCCACCTCCAACCACCTTGATGTTCAACGCTCCGTCAACGTAAAGTTACTAGATATCATTGCCGAAACTATCTATTTTGTCGAAACCATACCTCTCTATCTACTTGACACTTTCATGTTTGATCTCGGTTGGAGATTCCAGTTGAGATGTAAATTTTTGTCAGCAAAGTTAGCCAAGATTTGGGCTTTGATAGCCATTCAGGGCTGATATCGGACATCAAACTTTGCCAACTTGATGGCCCATCGTGATATTCTTCATGACATGTAGCCCTCCGAAGCAATGGTTTAGGTGGATATTCGATACGGACAATGATGGTATGGTCCTGAAAGTATGGTGCAAGTTTCCGAGATAAAGTGAACAATCCCAAGGTTAATTTTTCTAAGGGAAGATACCTAGTTTCGGCTCTAAGGAGAGTTTTATTTCCATAATACATTGGGCTACTCCCTGTCTCGGCCTTCCTGATCAATATTGAACTAACCGTGTATGTCGAGACTGCCAAATATAGGTATAGCATCTCCCTTTGTTCTGGTTTAATGAGTAAAGGAACCAAAGAGAGATAGCACTTTAGCCGATCCAGAGTTCGTCGCATTCTCTATTCCATTCAAAGTGTCTTGAATCATGCCTTTTAGTCTAAAGAATGTTGGAGCGACCTACCAAAGGATAATAAGAAAAGAGGTTCGCAAAATAGCTCGGCAATACAGTAGAGGCTTGTACTGATGACATGGTGGTAAAAAGCATAAAAACGGGAATCATCTCAGAAACTTACAGGAAGTGTTCGACACTTTGAAGGTTCACAAATTGAAGTTGAATGCATCGAAATTCGCTTTCAGCATCGGATCCAAAAAATTCCTCGGTTACTTAATAACCCTGCGAAGAATTGAGGCAAATCCGAGCTAAATCATGGCGATTCAACAACTCAGTCAGTCGTCGACACCCAAAGGGGCCGAACATGGCTATCTGATGGTAGCCCTTGCATGCATCCATGAAACTCATACGAGCATGTCCGGCCGTTGCATCGACTAGTTGATCAATTTGGGGAACGGAATAACTTTCCTTCGGACACACATCATTCAAATTAGTATAATCGACGTAGATACGCCACTTTCCATTTTTCTCCTCAACTACCACTGTGTTGGCCAACCAAGTCGGATAATGCACCTCTCTGATTGCTTTGGCTTCTAACAACTTGTCGACCTCCTCGACAACTACCTCAGTGTGTCGCGATCAACCGACGCGCCTTCTGCATGACCGGCCAGCGCGCTGGATCGACCTTGAGGTGGTGGCAAATGAATTCCTGATCGATCCCTGGCATCTTGTAGGGGCTCAAAGCAAACACCGATAGATTGCTCTTCAAAAACTCGATCATCTCTTCTCTTTCCTCTTCAACCAAGGATGAGCCGATGAGGAAGAATTTTTCTTTGTCCTCTTTGTCAATTGGGACAGTAACCAAATCCTGAACAACGTTTTCAGCGGCAGGAGTGCCAACCTCCTCAATTGGGACAGTAACCAACTCTCGGCTCATTATATAAATATTTTTAATATTATTTTATCTATCAAAATAATTATTAAAAAGATAATTTCCTTTATTTAAACAAAAGATTAAATAAGTACATTATCTAAAATAAAATGACATAAATACCCTTATGGGTTTAAATTCATTTAAATTAAGGACAAAGCAAGACTAAATTAAAGGTAAGGCAACCATGTGGTGAACTCTTTCCTTTGTGACTGCCGACCCTCTTCTGGTGGAAACTCAATCTGGCATGAATGCCAGGAACAGAGAAGTTGCTCCATGAGTAATGAAACTTAGTAGGGAACATTACCTGAAAAACCGAACCCAAAAGGAAATCAAGCATGCAACATGATATCAACAAGAACTAAATAAAGCTGAACAGCAAAGCAAAGACATAGAGTGTCTAGGAGTTCCACTGAGAATCTCCGTTTCCTACTCGACAATCTAACATAGGGCACTTAGTTGATATTAACAAGGCCTTACCTACCAAGAGTCCGTAGCTTAAGATTAGGCACCCGACTAGAATGATGATCCGGCAAGGACGAGACCTTCTACCATCCATTCAAGTCAATAACTACCGCGCCTTAGCTAGATCCAAATGACAACGTGGCTTTACCATGTCAGGTACCAACAAACCTTAGCTGCTTCTCCTTAATCGGCTCAAGGACGCCCAAGACACTGGCGGTCACTCCCTCGGGGTCCAAAACTGCAGTTACAAATGGCTCCATGGTCACCTCCAACCGACTATACCCACCTCCTAGTTGAAGTCCAAAATCATAACACAAAAATGGGTCGATGCCCGACAACATCACTTGCCACGCCAGACAATACTATCCAATTATTATCTTTTCAATTAACGTCACTAGTTGTCACTACGCATTTTCACTACGTTACAATGCTCACCCAACACCCTCTGTTTCCGTGTTACAGGTGACATTCAAACCGGTGTCACTATCGTATATTTTAAGTTTTTCCCTTACAAAACCCCAAGTACAACATGTTATCACATAATTTTCTAAACATCAACCGTTCAACATTCCTACATTAATTTCGACAACATAACGGCTAAACATCAACAATCGCCCTCGCCTTAGGTAGCACAATGACCATACCCGACATAACCATCAACTTTCAATACATACCAGATTACACAAGTCTAGTTTACATTTCTATTCCATTAACATCATCGTATAATACCAATCATATTCAAGTAAGGTCAAACATCGTAAATCGTGGTTTAATGGTTCACACGAGATCCCATGGTGATCCGTGATCTTAAACAAGTGACTTGTATGCATGAGCAGTGTGTTCATGCCCTATGGACAAGTTATTGGTGTAGGAACGAAGTCCCGACAACTAGATCAGTATTCTATAAATTATAGATTTTTAGACAGGTTGCTCGAGCGGCCAAGAGCTCATTCAAGCGAGCTACTAAAATCCATATTCTGACTTTTCTTGAAAACAGACTGTTATTCAGAAATTTAACAAGCTCACTCAAGTGGCCTAGAGCTAGCTCGAGCGAGCCCTCTTTTTCCAGACGCTTGCAACATTCTATTTTCTACAAAACTATTCAAACAAAACCCTAGCTCATGCATATATACTAGAACAAAAACTAAAATTAAACTGCACGAATAGAATTTGGAAGAATACAACAAGTAATCGAAGATGATTTTGGGGGTTAGTATTCTCCTCCAAACCCTAGCCCCCTCTCTATGGACTTTGAACTTCAAAAATAGTACTTGATACTCCCTCTCTCTCAAACTCAATGGTACTCTCTGATACGTAGATTACGAATTTGTAAAGAAAAACTATTGGATTCAAGGTTCTATTTAAAGAGTTTAGGTTTTGATTAGCCATGAATCCTAATTCAATTCCAATATTTATTTCCATTAACCAAATAAAAAAATCCAAATTGAATATCAGCAAATCCTCACTTTAATTCGTCCAAATCCTTCATAAATTGAATTATTTTGTGCTTGAATTCAAAGGAATCTGATGAAATATCATTATTTGTCCATAAATCCTAGATTGAATACCATGAATGCAAGAAAACCACCAAAGATTCCCTTCCCAACGTTTTGGACTGCTTGAGCAGCCATCTTATTTTTTGGAATTTTGAATTTTCTGAATTAAAATAATTAAATATATGAATTAAAATCATAAACATTAATTATTAATTGATTTTTAATTTATTAAAAATCCTGGGTTATTACAACACAGTTCATGCCGCTCCAACTACCGGGCCACCTCTTTACCTGGTTGTTTTGCAATCTTTCATTGGATGAATTACAAAGACTCCAAATAGAGTTTACAAGCTACCAGACCGATAGGCCATCTCCTACCCGATATTTGACATCCATGCATGCTCATATGTACCAATATTAACCAATTTTAAACTTAAAACAGTAGCCATAAATGTACCAGAAGGCAAGAAACAGGCTGAAAACCAAAAAGAAAATATTTTATTTTTCAATAGGTCGCTTAAGTGGATGAAGCTATATAGTTAGGTTCAACCTCGAAAATTCTAAAACGTTGTAATTTATAAGTAGAGTTGTTGGGTCCAAGGTCAATAGAAATTACACTCTATTTCAGATGATATGTAATAAGTTAAAAATGGAGTTCAGACGATACCGTGTCAGTTCAAAGTTGGATACCTTATGTTGAAGCACCAAAACTGTTTCATCAAAATCAATTGAACAACTGATTTTTCTTAGTAAAAATAAGATGCAAAAATATATATATTTTTTGAAACTCTATGTGCCTAGTTTCAAACAAAATAAATGATCTGCAATTTCGATACTCGTACTAAATGTTATGCTCATTTTTTCAAAGTGTGTCAATTCAACATAACAGGTGTGAATCGGCTACAGCTTAGTCACTGATTTTTGTAAAATTTTGTACTTTGAATTAAGCTTCGAAATGTTAACCCAAAATAGTAGAACATAAACTAATGCTCAGTAAACATTTTTGAAATTTTAGAGGTTTAGAATAACCCTAACGAAATTTTTAAAAATCAGATTATCGCTGTGTTCTTTTTTTTCAGATTCTGTTTTTTGCAAATAAAATTCGAACATCCCTCTTTTGGCCTTCGTTTCTGAAACCTAGTCCAAAATATTCTAAAAATCCACACATAACATGCATGACTCAATCATATGCCAAAAACAACAAATTTATACCACCGAATTGAATATGATTTACGCAATATCTCAGTGTAAATTAACATGAAATCCTATCTCAATCGATAAAAACACAGAAAACGGTAAAGTGCTTAGAAGACCTACAAACTCTCCTCATACAAAGCTCTTCTTGGACTCTAAGCAAAGCTCTCGATGCCCTCCACGAATCTTCTATGTAGGCACCCGTTCTTCTTTCTCAAACAAAACTAGGGTTTAGAGAGCTCTAAAAAAATTATCTACTTTTTATAAAAAAATTAATTCAGAATTCTCTAATCCTTTTGTATTAAAATTTAGGTTAATTACATTAATCCAACCCGAACTATCGCAACCCTCGCATCGAGTCCCAATGTTCCTATCTATTACGATTAAGCCACAATTAAATATTAAATTCAAAACCAGAAGTTCTCTAATAAACTAAAAATAATAAAAACAAAATGTTGAACATTGAGTACTCACATTTTTCCTTTTTGTTTGCACATAGCATATTGTTAATTATAGACAGCCTAACACATTTTTGTCTGATAATTTTTTTTATGTAGAAATATAATATATTAGTAATATACATGTGTTGTTTATAGATTGATACGTATAGAATAAGAAAACACAACGAGATATAGTAAGTAAAGAATATTTTTTTAATTCCTTAATAAGTATATAAGATCGATCAAATTCAAAACTTAGAATTCAATAAGAAAATATGCGTTAAAGAAGAAAGGTAGGCTAAGTGAATTTTTCTTACAATGAGCTCAGGATAGTTGTTTTTCTCAATATTATAGGTTAGGTTAAGAAAAAAAATACATGAAGATAGTAAAATAACATATTATATTAAGTAATTTTTTGATATAAAAAGTTGGCAATAATTAAAAAACATAAGATGGATAAGGAGTCTTCTATATCCAATCAAAGTATGGGGTTGTGATGATCCATCAATCCTCATTTGATCCGTCTCTAAGATCTGTGTTGTTCTGAAGTATGATCAAGGAACAAATAATTAATGTCAATGGGCTATTTTCAAACAGAAGGTGCTCCGATTCTCAAGTTAGAAGACATGGGATAAATGCACAAAAATATTTGTGTTTAATTGATTGCGTAGCTAATTTTGCTTTGTAATTTCATATTTATAAGCCATCAAGTTCCTTAATTTGGTACTTGTAACGCCCCAAATTTTCGGAGACATTAATTTAAAACAATTTATCAAAAGTCAACTACATCTTCATTACTTAGCCAAAATATGGTTTGGTTACATCATCCAATTTACGAAAAATTACGTAAAAGTTCAAAAATACGAGCTTGAAATGAATCTAAATAAACCATGGGGCTATGGCATCCTCCTCAAAAATACCGCCGTGGGAATCTGAATAAACGGGCTCAGCAATGTCATCTTCGACACCTGGCATGAAAGGCCAGGGACAGAGAAATTACACCAGATGAGCGATTAACGCTCAACAAATAAAACTACTCTAGATCTCAAATCTATGCAATGGATCAAATGATGCATGAACATGAAGATAGTATGAACAGTTAATCAAGTATTATGAATAGAG
The DNA here is from genome assembly GCA_019985065.2 of Arctostaphylos glauca. Lineage (NCBI taxonomy): Eukaryota > Viridiplantae > Streptophyta > Magnoliopsida > Ericales > Ericaceae > Arctostaphylos > Arctostaphylos glauca. The sequence continues at coordinate 6,210,294 of JAHSPW020000015.1, forward strand.
CAAAATTGTCAGAGTTGACGAAATCGTATTAAACAGTAAGCGGAAGCATTAAGCAAGTAAGTGCAGTAAATAAATGAAATATCGACAATATATCCTTAAGTCCAACCCTATGACTTGTTTCTAAATTCTCTGACACACATATCCGGCCCATATCCATGAGTGTCTACCATTATTCACAAGTGTTAGAATTTCTTTCAAAATACAAAGTTTGGGTCGACACAAGCGTTGCCCGTCATCAAAATTTTATTTTTTCAAAGTGGTGTCGTGATGTTCCCGACCAATATGGTCCCGACCCCTACGCTGACCTCGTATCCAACGCTAGTGTACCCAAACATCGTCTCTTGTATCCTATGCTCCCAACCATTATGCTCTCAGCATTATGTCTCCCACATGTCGTGTCTTGACTTAGAAAATATCTAATTCCTCCCCCTCAATTAGGTTTTATTTTTCAAAAGACACGACATGGCTTACGAACATAATCGGCTCACGATATAACTTGGTTAAATACATGAGACGTGACCGACTCAGCTCCAAGACACAGCCCGATGGTAACAGACGTAGTTCGGCTAAAATTTATATCTCAGCTAAAGACATCCCAACACGTCTTCCCAAGGAGTAAGTCAAAACTCGAGTCACAACGTATAAGAGTTTTCTCAAAATCTCGATTTTCGTTACAAAGTTCATGACTTTCCAAGATTAGTGTCAAAACCTCGGGTGACATATCTACTAGTCTCAACACCTTCCTTATTGACTCCATCTAAGTTTTGTTCAAACGACTAGAATCATGATAGTATGATGATGTGTTCGAGATGCAAGTTTTAACAAATAAATAAGATAATACAGTAAAGTTAGTTACGGCACATAAGCAATAATCGCATAATTTCATCTTGTAAGAAAACTCCTAGCACGATAACTCTTGAATAAGATATCATCTAATAATGATATATGATACCTAACATTCTATACGATAATCCGAGCTTGATTATAAGTGTAGTAGTCATTACATAAGAATTGGGGCGATGTTCTAAGTTTTTGAAAAATTTTGCTGTTTGAAATTTCTAAGTATAGAAAAAGTTAAATTTTTAAAATTTCGATTTAGGGGATAAAAAGTCCCGGAAATGATTCCTTGATTTTTTCTAAGTACAATGGTATATTCATATGTCTCAAACGCCTAAGTATAAGGTGAGTTTGGGACCAAACTATAGGAAGAAAACGAGTAGTTTTTTGATTTTGTATTAAGATAGGGATGGCGACATTTTGATTTGGACGGAATTTTGATTTTCTGTGAATGCCATTGTTTCTAAATGGGGGTTACTTTCCTTATTTTTATTAAATAAAATTAAAGTAAAAATCTATTTACTTAAATTTATTTATAGAAAATAAGTGCGCTGTCATAAAACAAACCCTGGTTTAACAAGCCTAAGTCAGAAACTGAGTGTCAAGGTTTCACAACAGAGACACCGGTGTAAGATTTTTAGAGGTACTGGTGTAAAGTCAGTTTCATAACATACTAATAAGATACAGAGAGGTAAGGCAACAGTGTAACAAAAACTGAGGCACGAGTGTAAGGTCAAATTATAGGCATATTATGTAATACTGCAAGTAAAGGTATCGGTGTAACAAAAAATGAGGCACCGGTGTAACTATGTAAATACAGAACAATGCAAAATATTGCAAGAAAAGGCAGCGGTGTAACATAAACTAAGGCACCGGTGTAAGTATCGTCTTCTCCAATTTACAGGTTCTGGGTTTCGTTTTCTCAGAACTCCGTGGAGCTCAATATAGATCAATAACATAAATTAAAGGTTAGGGAGAGTTCTATTTACCTTTAAGTTGAAGACACAAGGCTTGAACCGAAGGATTAAATCTTGATTTTGGATGATTGAACCTCAAAGGAAGTTCTTCCTCCTCCCTCTCTTTCTACTGTTTTTTTTCCTAACTTCTCACCTCTAACCCATAACATGGCACTTTTTCCACTATCTGAAGCACTAGAATTTTGTATCTGGGATGTTGATAATGGTAGAGTACAAATAGAGGAAAATTGTGTGTGAGGGATAGCTTTGCATGGGGTGCCATTGGCGAAATAAAACTTTCTACAGAAAATCATTTGATTGAAGTGATTTTAGATTAAAACTAGGGATTTATGAATGATTTGTTGGGAAAAATGAAGAGTGGAGGTCAAGGTTATGAATTTGATTGGAAGGGGTGATCAATGTCATCAAGTACAGTTCTCAGCAAGCTATGTAGGTGTATCCTCCATTTCTACTGAAGGTTTAAACCAACGTGAGGTCTTTAGCACATGGGGCAGTGATCAAGGATAAGAAAATTATCCAAGTGTAGATAATTCCTACAAATCAGAGAAAGGGATGGACTTGGGTCAAGTCCAAATAGTTTAGGTTGTGGACCGGGTAAAACCAAGTTGGGCTTAGATCAAGGGTTGGGTCAAGCTTCATGAATTGCTAATGGGTTAAGGGTTGGGCTCAAAAATAAATCGCCTGATGGGTTAGATCCAAACACACTCATGCACAAATCCATGAGTATAAGGTATGATTAAAAATAAAAAAGCACAAAAATAATAAAATTAATTAATATTTTTACATTAAAATTTATTTATTTATTATTATGATTTGTATTTAAAAATTTAGAGTTTTTACAGTAATAGAATATCTTGGTATCTTTTCCTTATTGGTTATTGCCAAATCTGGCTATTTTTCTAGAGCAAAAGGAATTCCTAAGCAAGAACATAACAAAACAAGATAGTTTCCTATTAGAGTAAATGCTCCAGAAGTATCGAACCACACTAACCGAACGAGGTCTCGATCGTTCGGTCTTAAGAATACCCATTCAGTATTACATAGGTCAAAACTCCATAACTCGCCCAATTTGGCCTTCACTTTAATTTGTTTGGCTTCGAGTCGGCCGAAGCCCGACACTACAGACATGATTCACGAGCTTGGACTCAACCTGTATGTTCGACCTATTTACTCAGGTTTGGATCACTCCGATAATTCGGCCCACTACACAAAGTATAATTCTAGTCTAATTTGCTTTCAAAAGCTTGAATAAAAAAAAGATTAAAACATTAAAGAAGAACGGCAAGTTACCTTAAAGTCACTATCATTGTTTTTTGATATTATGGTTTAGGAATGTATATGTGGTTTATTTAGATCAAATACATATATTAGACACAAAAAAGAATGACACATTGAAAGGTAAATATATAATTTTATAATAAAAATAGATATTAAAATATAAGATGCACAAATAACTGTATAAAACTAATTAGCATAATTTAAGCATAATGATATTTCAACATAGGTTCATATATATATGTAACCTACAATGTATATGTTGTTTATTTAGATCAAATACATATATTAGACACAAAAGGAATGGTAAATATATAATTTTATAATAAAAATAGATATTAAAATATATGATGCATAGATAATTGTATAAAATTAATTAGCATAATTTAAGCATAATGATATTTCAACATACAAGTTCATATATATATATATAGTAAAGGGCTCCTTTTGGTGTAAACCAAAATTTGAAGCTCGCTCACATTTACTTTTCAAAAAACCCAGTATAAACCTCCTTAAACCCCAATAACTGCAGAAATATGTAAGTGAAATTATACTACACGAAAACAACCTAAAAAACTACTAAAAACTTTCAAAAAAAACCTATGATGACTGTGGTATTTATTAAATTTTTTTTTGTCTTTATGTGAATTTTTTGGTTATTTTTTATTTTTCTCAATTTTTTGTGATTTATTAGTTTATCTCGACAAAAGCTTTCAGAAAAATTATAAATAATGGGCCAAATTTTAAAAAAGTTCAGAAAAAACAAAAATAAGTAAAAAACAAAATTTTTTTTTTACTTATTCGTCGTCTTTAGTTACATTTTCTTAACTTTTGGACATAATTTTATACTTTTTAAATTTCTTTCATCAAGACATACTAATAAATCATAAAACATTGAGGTTAAAACAACAAATGTAAAAATAAATAAATAGAAACAAAAAAAAATTATAATAAATTAGTGAGACTAATGGGAGTGCGCACGCATGCACGCACGCACACACACATATATATAGAACCCATAATGTATATGTTGTTTATTTAGATCAAATACATATATTAGACACAAAAGAAATGGTAATTATATGATTTTATAATAAAATAGATATTAAAATATAAGATGCATAGATAACTGTATAAAATTAATTAGCATAATTTAAGCATAATGATATTTAAACATACAAGTTTATATATATATATATATATATATATATATATATAGTCCTCTCCTAACGAGGGATCTCTCATTTTGCTAAAATAAGGACCTTCTATTTCTCGATTATATTTTGATGATCTGAACCGTTCAATGTTTTTAAAGATACTTGCAAGAAATCGGCTAAAAAAAATACCGGAAAGAGTTTGATCCAAGCAGTTGTTCATAAATACTAACAGGAACAGTTTTATCAAAAAGTCCTTAGATCAAGCTCTTTTAGGTATTTGTGTGAGCCGATTTCTCGCGGCTACCCTTAAAAATATATTTTAAATACATTGAACGATTCAGATCATCAAAATTTGATGAGAAAATAGGAGATCCTCATTTATAGGGATCCCTCATTAGAAGCGTACTCTCTCTCTCTCTCTCTCTCTCTCTCTCTATATATATATATATATATATATATATATATATATATATATATATATAAATAATAAAGGGAACACTCTTTTTGGTGTGAACCAAATTTTGAAGTTCGCTCACATTTTACTTTCCAAAATACCCAGTATAAAACCTCCTTAAACCCCAATAACTACAGAAATATGTAAGTGAAATTATACTACACGAAAACAACCTAAAAAACTACTAAAAACTTTTAAAACACCTACTATAAAACAGCCCTACGTGTAAAAAGAATGGCTTAAAGACAAAGAGATTAGATGGGAAAGAAGAGATAGATGGGAAAGAATAACAAGAGAGCGGCAATGGAAGGAGGTATGACTCAACACCAGAATGTCATGCACTTCAATCCATTTATGTCCTCAAGGTTCATCTATTGTTATTCTTACAAAGGGATTATGAACATCAGTCTGGCACGCATTTGTTTGTTTTCAATTTGATTAATCTTTACCTCCTAACTTTAGGAATAATTAGAAAAACCCAAAATTCGAAAACATATCTAAAATTTTCACTAGTTAAAGAACAATGACAAGTCTCAAATTATAGCATTTCCACGCCAAATAATTTTACAGGTTCTTTAACCTCTCTCCCTCAATTATCTCTTCTTTCGCGCTGCTTGTTTGCTATTTTTCGTAATCCTTATAACGAATTGTATTGCTTTTTTTGTAACATATTGCGAGAAGATTTAATTTTTTCAAGTTCTTGTGAATCACTAACTGATGTTGCTAAAAAATGGTGGACCAGCATATGACCTGCTAAGTAGCTCCTGCACACAAGTCCAATGACTGTGAGGTGGTTGGTGGTCGTGGACCCTCCAATGATTAAAGTAGAACCATTGTATGAAAGTGAAAGCTCTCAAAAGGTTTACTGAGTGATGAGTGTGTACCTTGTTCTTCTATTGACCCACATATTTGTGTCCTTGGTTGAGGCATGTTCGAAGGCTAACTGAGGGCTGTATAGGCGTGTGCTTTCTTCACCATTAGGAAGGTCATATTCTTCCTAATGTGCTTCCAAATGAAGAGCTTACATACTACCCGCCCCTTGGTGTTATATAAGCTGACCGGCATAGAAGCGCCCCTGCTCTAACTGAGCAGGGGTTATGTGTCAGCCAGATGTAATGTTACCGGTCAATATGCAGGAGCTCGAGGTCGGCGACTGTCAAAATTGGGCTCATCAGTTGTCCCCTTTTCACTGGTTAAGCGTGGACTGAAACCTAGGGTGGAGGGAGCGAGTGATGCATGCCAACTTGGCCTTGAAATAAATTTCGGGTTGCCGTCGAGTTGAAGGTCCAAGAGCTGAAGGATAAGCTCGTGCTGGCTAATGTTCAGCTAGAGGTAGTGGTGAGGTCCTTCAAAGACTCAGAGGAGTATCAAGCTACCTTGGCCTCCCTCTTTTTATGACAATTTCATATGCATGCAGCGAAAGCTAAAATGGGACTTCCCAGAGCTCAACCTTTTGGCCGAAGGATGACTTTATCAGACAAGGAATAGCCAGAGCATTTCTATCTTCACTCTCTTGTATTTTTTGTAACTTTGTCATGCACGACTTTGTCCCCCCTCTAATTACTCTATTTTGTAATCAGAATAACAACTTGTAATGACTGTTGTTGATCTTTTTATATGTTTTTTCTTCATTTTGCCTTTGTTGGGTGTTACCTTATCCTTCTGTCTCTTTCAAGCATAGGCATTGTCTATGTGCTTAGGAGAGATATCCTTGTCGCTATGGGCATAGCTGTTTATGGGTCTTTGGTCGGTGTCATTTTTACTCGGTTGGGGTCCTAGACTACAAGAAAATGCACCTTTAGTGACTACTTTCGGTGACTACATTAAATTGTGGTCACGGAAAGTGATATTATCAGTGACTACATTTATTTTACTCACTAAAGATAAATTATTCGTGACTATATTAGTTTTTGGTCGCCGAAAAAAAAGGCGCGAGCGCCAAAATTTGGAGGGAACAAAAGGTAAATTATTGGTGACTAGTGTTTGGTCTCAGATGCATACTTTTGGAGACCACTTAATTGTTAGTCACGAAAAGTAGTCTAATTGCCCCCAAATTTTCAAAAAAATTGGGCGCGCGGAGGAGCCACTACAACAAATTTTTGGTGACTAATTTTTTGGTCTCGGATGCGATACTTTTAGAGACTACTTCATTGTTAGTCACGGAAAGTAGTCTAATTGGCCCCAAATAAATTTGGACGCGCAGGAGCCACTACAACAAATATGAACTTTAATAACATTAGTTAATAGCATTTTGCAATGAACATATGAACAATGAAAGTGGGACTAATTTCAAATACATAATGTGTGTGTATTTATACACAAAAAATTGATGCAAAATTAATAAATATAAAAACATTAAATAAAAATAAAAAATAAGTTAAAAAAGGCCAAAACACAAAATTTAGCGCCAATACACAATTAACAATTTCACGTCAATAATTTAGTACAATTCCCTCCAACTAAAACCTATTTCCCTCCCTACCCTTCCCAGCTAAATCTTCCCCTCCCAAGTCTTTTATTCTTTCAAGGGTTTATCTTTGTTAGGACACCCGTGCACTCAGTCTCAATCACTCGTCCTTGGTAGCGTCTTTGAGTCTCTCTCTTTGCCGACAACCAGTCGCCGGCAACGCGGCACAACCCCAGGTTTGGGGTTCCCGTTCTCTTCTCTATGACTCTGTTCTCTCTCGCTGTCGCTCTTAACCTCTCTAGTCTACTCTTTCTCTCTCGCGCTCGCAGCTCATTCTGTTCTTTCTCTCTAGCGCAGCAAGCACAAGTTCAGAATCGATCAACAATTGCAACTATTTGCAAGTTCGATTGACCAGGCATACCAGCTCCCTATCTGTTTGACTGAACTGCAGAATAGAAGAGCGAAGAACTGTGCAAAGAACTGAAGAACTGTGCCCTAAGTTTCCCTTCCCTGTACGTATCTCTCCTCCTAGTAGTTACAGTCCCCTTTTGTTGTTCTTTCTACCTTGTTCTATTATTGATTTTGGTAATAATCTGATCGAGGATGACATATATATGGTCTGAAACATTCAAAATAGGGAGTTACCAGTTGGGTGGACCTAATTTTGTGCGAGAGGTAAGTTTCGGAGTTAGTTGATTTAGGTATTCGAACAAAATGGGTTTAATGAAGCTAGAGGAGATGCAGTAGTGGTTTTGTTTGATCCTTGTACTAGCTAGTGCACGCCACCTGTTTGATCCTTGTACTCCTTTACTCCTTTGCTCTGTTGTTTTTGTATGCATATGTACATATGCATTTCATGCATTTAGAACATAATTCATATCTTCTACGGCATCATTCACAAATTTTTCCAACTGTTTTGAGCCTATTAATTTAGTCTATTTTTTTCCATAATAAAAGAACCCTCCAAAACAAGACTACTTTTGAGTTTATTACGATTTTTTTTTTCATAATAAAGAAACCCTCCAAGACGAGATTGCTTTAAACTCATTATTGCAGAGTAAATTCCAGATAGCTGCAAGTACTCATAACCTAGCTACAATGTCATATAATTGCAACGATTTTTGTCCACTTAAATTAGTTTGGACTGTGGTACTCGTTTCGTAGCCCATGTCAATGATTTCAAATGTTGATTTTATAGGTCTCAATGTATAAGTTATTCACTTACAATAATAAACTTGGCCAGGTGACTAAAATGAACTTGCCTTCGAAAAAGGCCACTCAGAATTCTAAGTTCTGCTTGTCCAAAACTCAATGTAATTCAACCAAGAGCATGTTGATATCTTCTCAATTTGATTTCTGAAATGATCATAGAGGGAGTGTTAGGTCCTTGGTCGGACGGGCGTTAGACCCATCCGTTTAATGAATTGTGGAAAGTACACAAAAAGATGAGTAACTTTTAAAGTACCGTCACGTGGTGTCTTGACACTTACTTATTTGAAAAACCTCAACACCCGTCTTCATTTAGATTTCTCTCCTTTTGTTTTACTATAATTTTTTGTGCATAAATTCAAATACATGTGTCAAAATCTGTCGGATTTAGGTATTTTTTGCCACAACTGTTGCGGCTGCTGGCAGCAGCAAGCTGCTGTTGTTGTTGTAGCTGCTGTTGCTGGTGGCAGCAAGTAGCTACTGCTGCAACTATTGTGGTTGCTGCTGCCGCAATTGTTGCTGTTGTTTTAGTTTAAGAGAAGGCACATGGAAGCTTGATAAGTCATGTAGTTTCAAAGAAACTATGGAAATAAGCATCTTTTAGGCCTGCTGTTTATTGAAAGAGTCACAAAGACATTTTCTTCTCGATTTGACCTAGTGTACACTTTTTGAATACTTGAGGATTCAGTAGTCTCAATTCTTTTTATTAGAAACGAAAGTGTTAATGTGCTATTACACGGGAAACGAATTGGTCAGCCTTTCGTTTCCTTTGCTTGTTTCTTTTCTTCATTTTCCTCCTACATTTGCAAAACATGTGACGTAATTGTGTCTCGGCCCAAGGTAAATTAGTTTCTTTATTGTTTCGTCATCTCTACATCATGTGACCTTTGCACTGGGAGGCATGTTTGGGATATCAATGTATGTTTTGCATTCAACAGTCTAAGGTTTTGCCCACTTATTTCTGAAATTTTTTTAGCTTAGGTTGGAGTTTTTGAATTACAACTTCAGATTATTTGGGCTCTGTATCATGAAGAAAAAAAGACGATATAAATTTCATGGTAGAACTAAGAGAAAAAAAAAACAAAAGAATCTTTGAGTTGTGAACCACTATATAAAAGCTTTAAGTGTGTTGACTTACAAAAGTTCTAGGTCACCATGTTTTCTTCTCTTTATCTGTTTTTGCACCCAATTGTATATGTGGATGTTACATCCAAAACATTAGCAGGAATAGATTGCATTGTGCTGTAGACCTGAGAGGTGCTACTAAATTGAGTCTTAATGTTTTGGAGAGAACTTCTTTCTCCTTATCCACTTTGTACATCTCTAGCTTTTCATACTTATTTGTCTTGTTACTTATGTTAGCAATCTCTAATTATTACTTCTTAATTGCTCAGCCATATGACATTGTCTTAAATCTTGATCTTTCCAAAATCGGAACTTCTTCACATAGTCTAATGTAGAGCTATATTAAGTATAGATAGTAGGGGCTTGTGCTAGAATGAACTACTTAAGTGCTTTTTGCACATGTAAGCCATTGTGCTGTCACTTCAGCTCATCTTGACCCTGATACATTGTTTACTCTGATCTCATAGACAATTGTCTTAGTTGCAGTTTAATTTCATGTTGACAGTAAACTGTATGTATTTTCGTCCTCCTTTTTGATAATATGCTAGTTGAGTGAATGAGTTTCTGTTTATTTGTCATATATGAGCAATTTGCCTTGTGCTGGGAAACAGCACAAGTCACTTCCGTACATATGTTTTCCAAGTGGAGTAGTCATATCTAACTGTTATTAACGTCAAGCCCTGAAGTTACTTTTCTTAGCATTACCTATATCGATTTATTAGTGAGACTATTGATGTAGTTGTGTTCTAGGGAGGCATCAAGTATTAGGTATCCTTAAAGTTAATTGGCTCGATAATTAGAAGTTCAACTCATATGTGATGCATAGATACTGAAGCAACTTTGGTGGAGCTAGTCATACATCTATTTGTTTTTTTCTTAAAACAGGTCTTAGCTCTTCAAGGATCTTATCACAGTGATACATTGGTGCTATGGAAGCACAAGCACCGTCATGTTATACAAGTTTCCTTCGACAAACATGGTATGGGCATTTCTTACTATGTGTTTCCATAGATCGTTTTGTCTACGTTTAAATACTTTACTCTAGATCTATTAGAGTTGTCAACATATATTTGGAAGGAATGCGATGATTCTAGATATCCTTTTAGTTGGATGAAAGTTTAGAAACCAAAATTGAGAGATTCTATCATGTCTGTAGCCCGCTCCCTCATGTGTTTCAACAAATGTCTATGTACGATGTTCTGTTTCTATGTTGGCGTTCTAATTCTTCTAAAATTTTATTAAAATTGCTTCGACCTCTAGTGTATAATTATTGTATCTTTTTGTGTGCCTTTTCAGATCATGGAGAACTTGTAGAAGTTTGAAGATTATTTTTTGGCGCAACTCAAGACTTTTGCTCATATTTTTGGTAGCAAATGTTTCGCGTAGTTTGCAGATTATTTTGCAATTTGTTGTACTTATTTGAGCATGATATATAAGATATGACATTAGATTTTTTGAATGACTATGAAAGCTTGGATTTTGTAATTTGGTTGAAGTTCAATGTTTGATTATGGATGCAATTTCGTTGAACTTATAAGTGTTGTCGGTTTAGAATCCAAATGAAAAAATGTAAATTAATTTAGTTACGGAAAAGTACCAAAATTGGTCATGGATAAGTGTTAAATTGGTCACTGAAAGTTGGATTTTTCGTGACCAATTCATATTTGGTCACGAAAATACATGTCTTTGGCGGCTAATCTGTTCAATCAACAAATCGCATGTCTTTCGTGACCAGTCATGAATTAGTCACCAAAAGGTGGACTTTCGGTGACCAATTGTTTAGTATCTGAAAAGTGATTATTGGCGACAACTTAGTGGTCACCAAAACACACCTTTCGTGACCAAATAGTATTCGGTGACTGTTGTGCTTCGTCACGAAAGGTCTTCAATAGTGACCAACAGATAGTCACCACAAACATATTTCGGTGACCAATCACTATTGGTCACCAATACCTTTCTACGACCAGGGTTCCATGACTAAGTTTGAATTGGTCACCGTAGACTTTTGGTGACCAAATACAGTGTTTTGGTGACTAAATTTTTAGTCACCAAAAATGTAATTTCTTGTAGTGATATAATCGCGCGCCTCTTGGGTTTGATTCGACCATCTATTTCACTTTGCACAGTCGGTTGCTACACTTTGCATGGTGTGGGGACCTCTTGGGTCATTCTTGACCGGCAGTTGCACTTTGTGCGGCTTAGAGACTTCATGGGTCTTTTCCACTGGTGTCGATCGTCTTGCTTGGTTAGGGGACCTCTTGGGTTATTCCCAATCGGCAGTTGCACTTTACACAGCTCAGAGACCTCGTGCGTCTATTCCAGCTGGTGTCAATCGTCTTGCCTGGTCGGGGGACCTCCTTAGTCGTTCCTGACTGACAGTTGCACTTTGCATGACTCAGGGACCTCATCGGTCTGTTCTGACCAGTGTCTAATGTTCTAACATGTCTACGCATAATTTTTCAGTCATAGCAACACAAACAACTAAGTTTAATAGGCAATGCCTTTAAAGAGTCATAATGGAAAATGAATATACTATTTTTTACTGCTAAAACCGAATACATGGGATTTTATTGATAGTATTTTCGTACATGCTCGACGTTCCAGTGGTGTTGTAAGGGTTGGCTTGTTATGGTGAACAGACCTATTTCTGACCCGCATCGTAGTGTCTCTTCATCTTTTGCTTATAAGAGGCTACCCAGATTGCCACTTTATCTATTTCTTCCCCTAGTAAATCTAGGTTCTCTTGTAAAGCGTCTTCATTCCACTCTGGGTGGTACTTGTGAATGTGATGGGTGGGGAGGCCCACTTCTACAAGGATTACCGCTTCTCTGCTGAAGATCAGCTGAAAAGGGGTCTTTTCTGCTGGCATTCGAACTATTGTGTGGTAGCTAACACTGGGAAATTGCTCGACCCATAACCCTTTTGATGCTTCTAACCTAGTTTTGATTATCCCCAGTAGGGTTCTGTTGTTGACCTCAATCTGCCCATTGGCTTGTGGGTGTCCCATTGATGCGTACCTTACTTGAGTGCCAAACTGACCTAGGAGGTCCCTAAACATGTCGTTATCAAACTGCTTCCTCTTATCTGTGATATTAATGTGTGGAATCCCAAATCGGCAGATAATTGACTTCTATACAAAGTCTCGTATGGCTTCCACCAACTTGGCGAAGTAGTTGGTCGACCTAGAATAGTGTATGTCGTTGCAGCTCCGAGCTCAATCACAATTAAAATCTGAACTTCTTCTACTCTTCAATGAAAATACATAGTGGAGAAGTATCGGACATCAATCCCACGAAGAAAAACAATTGATATTTTGGTGGGTATGTTTGCACGATTTTGGCCTTTAGGATGCCAATCTTTATTAGTTCGGATTTGGGTTAACACTAAAGAACAAGAAACTACATGAGAAAGTGATTAGATAACGAGAAGGCGTGGTTTCACGAATCATTTCATCTATGACCTAAACAACCGATATCTACTTTTCTACTCAACCAAGAACAAAGTATCATGTTCTTGATCAACAAATCTATCAATGAAACCATACTCAATGGATGTGTTGTATAATAAGTTGTTTAAGGAAAATAAGTCAACGAATGAAGGACATTGACCTAAACATTGGATATCTCAAAAGCACTTTGAGTACACCCAATCAAGGGCTTAACACTTCACCTAAGTTTCAAAAGAGAAAGATCAATCTTCATTTCCAACAAACTTTGAAAATCCTAAGGAGAAGATATCATGATTGCCTAGGTCATGAGATGAAGATCATCTCAAAATCAAGCCTAAATAACTAGCCTGACATTATGTAATGGAAAAACAAGCTAAGAAATAAAGATATGAACTAAATCAATAAAAACTTAACTTGTATTGAAATGATGCAAAAGATAGAGAACACAAAGATCAATCTTCTATTTCTTCAATGGAACTTGATTACAAGGTAGAAAAGTGCAAGAAATTAGAAGCAAAGTGAAGCCAAAACCTAACTTTGCAAGCATGAGAGCTCTCACCACTCTAGAAAACTAAATCTAAAACCTTGTAAAGTAACATGATAGAAGACTCCTTAAAATCTGATGTTTTTACCCTCTAAAAATCCTCCAAAAAGTTCAAGGGAAGGGACATAAAACATCCATAAACTAGGTCATCATTTGGTCTTCAAGTGGCTTTTGCACGGGGCTTGAGGCAATCTCAAAATATCCTCAAGATGTAAGCAAAAATATCCTGTCAAGTTTACATGTCAAAAGGTTGGTCAGTGATGAGCGCACTATATTGTATAATAACGTGGCTCAATACGCTCATTTTGGCAATTATGCGTAGGCAAATGTTTCTATTTAAATGATATTGCACGCGTAGTTGTTTTTCTACCCTTTCAGGTTTGCGAGCGCTGAATGAATGCCAAAAGATTCTACCATGAATTAAGGCCTCGGAACCATTGGCAATACTGATGGAGTACCAATTGAAGGCTCGGGAGGAGCAAAAGTGGGTCCGGATCAAAGAACCAAGGAAGGAAGAACTGATGTTTGGAAGTCAAAAACCTCTCTATCGATAGAGGTTTATCCCTATCGATAGAGCCTTAGCAAAGAACCAGGAAGAAGAAGCCCTCTATCGATAGAGGATCTCTTCCTATCGATAGAAGGCTTAAATCAAAGATGATCAGAAGACTCCCCTATCGATAGAGGATCATTCCTATCGATAGGAGGCTCAACCACAGAAGACCAGGAGACTTCTCTATCGATAGGGATATCCTCCTATCGATAGAGACCCAGTTTTATCAGATTCTGTGCGGACGATTTTGCCTCGAACTCTGGGTCATTTTAGGAAATTAGAAGCTTCTTTTATTGCCATTTTAAGGGTAGTTTGGTACTTTAACAATAGAAATCTGTTAGGATATTTTATTAGGTTAGATTTCTTGACTTGTATAAGGGGTAGTCTCCCTATTTCAGAACAGAAGTTTTCATTCTACAGTAGAATATAGAGATAACGTATTATATCAAATTTTCACTGTTGAGAGCCATTTCTATACCGTTCTTCATATTTCTTGTCTTGTTCTTCAATATTTCTTCAATTCTTGTCAAGTTCTTCCTCTCTTAAGTGTTCTTCCCCTTTGAATCTTTGGATTCTCTTGGAAGTACTTAAGTTTATCAAGTTTTATTTACATTTCTGCCTTAAATATTGTTCTTATTGCTTTAATATCTGATTCCTTTCTAGTTTTGCTTAGTTCTTCCTTATTGTCTTTAGATAAACTTGTTTCATTATGTTTTCTTTCAATCCTATTATGTTTATGTCAAAGCATGAGTAGTTAATTTAGTGTGGGTTAAGTTAAAATGTGAAGTTCAATCAAAAACCATGTTGGTCTCCATCTTCTCCAAACTTTAATGCCATTGATGGATCTTTCTAAGCTTTTTCTTTTGAAATAAAAAATGAAGAGTTAAGTCCTTGCTTAGATATAGCCATCCTTAGAGTTGATATATCTAATACTTGGATCGATGTCCTTCATCTTTTAATCCTATTTCCTTAAAACTTGAAAGATCCGTCAAAACCATTTTAAGAATTCAAAACCTGATTTTCATCGAAGAATTTTCCGATCTAAAACCCGGGACCGGGAGTTGGATTGAGTTATAAGGAGAAGAAATAGACCAACAAAAGATTTGAATGAACCAAACTTTAAGACTTAACCCCACTCCTTAATCTAGTTTTAATCCTCCTTTTAGTTGATATAATTTCTTAACCGCACCAAACAAAACTTTGAGGTTGACGTCCGAAACGTCGAAAACACTAATTTGCGTATTCTCTGATTACAACGTTCTTTTCCCTGTGGATCGATACTCCGGACTATCCCTATACTCGTTTTTAAACATTTTGAGGATAAGTTCAGTTTTATGAAATTAAACCACTGACCACGTGGCCGGCACTCCTAACGACAAGCACTTTGCCGGTCCGGTCAGTCAGTTTTTTGGCCATCTGGATGAACTAGGCTGCAACATCTCATTTTGCTTGATGAAATCAAATATCAACCAGTTGGCTTGTTTTTGGACCATCTGGTTGAGAAAGCTTGCAGTACTTTTCTTTGGTTTGTGTATTGAAGGGGCATTCGGTTGGCCTGGTTTTGGACCATTTGGTTGAGATAAGTCTCTGGATCTTTTGATTTCTTTCATCGACTTAAAGTAAAGTAGGCATCAATAAGCTAAGATGGGGGCCAACCAACCCCTTTGAAGCAAATGCCTGTGAGAAGCTACAGGCACATCAAGGCCATCCGGTTGAGTTGTTTTTAGGCCGTCCAGTTGACTTTTCTGCAATTGTTCTTTCTAGCTCTAGCTTTTGGAGGATTCCTTCGATCCATAACACTTATCCGAGACTTGATAGATTTGACGGCATGCTTTCAGACTCCAGGACTTGATAAGAACACTTGGGTATCATATTGACTACACGAGATACTCTTCTAATGCAATTAATCTACAAAGGAACAAGAAATATCTTATGTGCAATATCAATTATAATATGCAACAAAACTCAAGCATGTGGGCCAAAATAGAGATGATGAGCCAATAGATATGTAATATTACACGCTCATGACACCCCCCAACTTAACGGTTGTTAGTCTGTAGCAACTTCCGACATGAAATTTCAAAAAGAAAACTAAAACGAAAACGAAATAAAACAAACGAAATTTCCCCATATCCATACACTAGCAACAACACATATGCTCACGGACGGAGACAAGAGTACATGCATGCGAAACAAATACTAACCACAAATCCCATAGTGATCATGCCATCAACCACATTGAACTCAATCTATCCAATACGCGCAAGCTAAGAAAGTTCAAAAAAAGATTTGATTCCAAAAACTCACAAGATACTCTCGCAATCGAAATCGTTCAATTTGGATTCAAGAGCATATCCCACATCAATGCGCAATAATATGCAATAGCAGGACAAAAAGAGGCTGTCATTCAATGAATTCAGTGTATGTATCAAAATGAAACCATGTATGCACATTTATGTAATATGGAAAGGAAACACACATATACCAAAACTCAATCCATGAAACAAGCTTAATGCATTAAAACGGAATTCATAACACAAATTAGGATCAATTGAGGGCTTTCATTAGATTATAATGACCTTGGGTTTGCAAAAAGTAAGATATACAAAATGGGTGCCGGCTTACATATGTGGTTAAGGGTCAAACTATCCAAAATCGGCACTGTCTAACTATCCAAAGTCCATCATATCAAAGATGTGTCACATACATATAGCCCAACAACTATAACAACTACATAAATATTACTAAACCTCCTACTACTACAATACTTAAAACACGGCATATGGTTGCAGCCATACAAAAATATGGATGTTGTGTGTGGTGCCCAAAATACCATCGTTAACTGTCCAACGTCCTCGGGCTCCTCAACAATTAGCACTGTGGCCTTTGCTACACCCCAAGGTTCATTTTCATTTTCTTTTTCTTTTTAAAGTTAAGCCCAATCAACTAGTTGGTCTCAAAGTGATGCACCAAATGAACTTGCTCTTTGTATCTAAATTCTGTCGTATGTACCAAAAGTCAGCTCGATGAACCGTTAGTGCTCTATCGGATGAACTATAACTCTGTATCTCTGAATTTGCTCTATTTTGGCAATCAACTGGATGGATCAAAATGTAACAATTGGATGAAGTGGAACTCTGAATCTCTGCTTTGGTCCTATGAACTGATTCAACCAGATGACTTGAACTCAATTTCTTGAACATTACACTCACACACCACACCATTCTTCCAACCTTATACTATCCAGTTACCTAATGGTTTTACCAAGAAATTGACCGGACATGGTTTAAAATAAAGGTCTATGGGACTCATATGTGGTTTATATCATGCAAAAAGGCCTCGTATCATTTCCCACACGTGTCATGAATTCCAAACTAATGCACTTAACACGTAAACATGGACTAAACATGGCATTTATTAGAGTCAAGGAATAAAAATATCTAATCAAAAGGTATGGGGATATGAACAAAAATGAATCTCCACTATCATGATCAACTCTTGCTCGTGCACACATTCGATCCTCAAGTTGTTTATCATGCATGCTTAATCACAAAACAGTGGCTAGCAACAATAAAGCTTAGTACATGCACGACTCTTCCTACTCCAAACAACATACGAGCATATAAGAAGTGACTCAAAGGCTAAATACGGGAGAAATCACACAAAAACAAATCCAATTTGTAAATTTTTGTACAAAAAGGGACTAACACCAAGACTAACCTCTCCCCCCAACTTGAAGTTGACATTGCCCTCAATGCAAGAAGACAAACACACTATAAATTATAACAAGAGGGACGTTCATACCTGTTCGGTGGAATGTTAACTACCATATACCTTAACTAAGTTTGAGGATTTCTAGGCACTTGTTCCTTTTGTCGTTAGGAGGGCTACCAAGATGCACTCCTTCGGCTCCAACTAGTGGAACCACAGCTAGTCACATAGGTTCATCACTAGTGTTTTGTAGGACTGAAAATCGTCGCACATAACTACAATAATGACTTTGGGCTCCTAAATGTCTCAATCACCCCAACCTAGATCCAATCTACCAAGAATGATGTGGTAGCATGTAGACCCTGCAAAGACTTAACCACCAACTGCCTACTAAGAACAAAATGACAATCAACAACAACAACAATAATTGGTTAGCTGATAAGTCCTCAACAGAAATATAAAAAGATCAAGAAATAAAAATAAGCAATAAATCCACCACTTCTTCACACGAAGGACATGAGTACTACTTTTCATACTACTTTTCTCCCTTGCCAAAGGCTGTGTTTCCGTTTTCGTTGGAAGGACAGTATGGGTAGAGTTCAATAATATCTTGAGAATTGACGCCATCATCTAATAAGCTACCACTCTCTTTGGGGGCTACCCAAATTTCTTACCCATCATTTCTCTTTAAAGCAATCTTCACAGAATTTAGCACTAAAGACGGATGGTTCAAAAATATTTCTCATTGTTCCACTCTCCTATCGTTAAACCCAACCTCCAAGGTACTACATACGTATCTTCGACAAGGCGGCTATACCAGACCGCCAAAGGTCGTTCGAGCACGGCGAACACTAGATATATTTAAAACTCCACGGATTTATAGTCTCCTAGACTTCATTAAAGCTCAATGAATAACAACTTGATCACCCATATAGATTAGGCCCAGAATTTTCAATGGAAACGTTCCAAAAGAAAACGGAAATTTCGGTTCTGTTTGATCTTCTAGAGAGACTACAACGTGATAACAAACGAATTGGCCATATTCCCTTATCATGATTTTCTTGATAAAAGTGGAGAGGAGTGGCGCTTTCTCAAATGCCAATGACGAGCCTAATGTTGCTTGCTCGAATGTCTCAAAGGTTTACTTCCTCGGTGATCCTCATGAGTGGAGAGAATGGCAAGAGGAGAGTACTCAATTTTACTACGTGAAATGACTTCCAATTGCTCAGAAAAGATTTGGAGCTCTAACGGATGAGATTGGTCGTCTAGGGGTAGTGGTTCAACAATGGGCTCCCATTTTCCCGTGCTCATGACTTCTTCCTCCTCGAGGAGGACATAAAGATAGTCTACCTCTTCATCGATAGTGAGGTAGCCTTCAAAAAGATCAGGGACTAGATGTGAGTTCAAATGCTGTTGGTCTAGTGTGTCAATGAAGTTCACATTATGGATCTCATCATAATCTCCAACTGGATTACCAACATTGAATATGTTCAATTCTAACTTTATACTACCAAATGTCATGTTCAACAACCCGTTGCAACAATGAATCACTATGTTAGATGTGGTCAAGAAAGGCCTTACGAGAATAATAGGGCTTTGGGCTAGTGAATTTGAATTTGGCATGTATTGAGTACGCCAAAATCAACAGGATAGACAAAGTTGTCTACCTGCACCAACACATCTTCCACCACTCCTTTTGGTATCCTAACACTTTGGTCTGCTAGTTGAAGGGTTACCGAGGTTAGTTTCATCTCTCCAACCCGAGTTGCTTATACACACAATATAACAACAAAATAACACTCGTCCCTTAGTCAAGCGGAGCTTTCTCAATTCTCTTGCCTCCAATTTGAATGGAAGTGGTAGGATAACCTAGTCCTTGTAATTGGGGGCTATAGGAGTCCAGATAATAGAGCTAACCTGTTGTGTCAAGAATACCTTCTTCGGAACATGGTTCTTGCACTTGATGGTGCACAAGTCTTTCAGAAATTTGGTGTATCAAGGTATCTGCTTAATAGCATCTAGTAGTGGAATATTGACCTTACTTGTTTAAACACCTCATAGATCTCAGTACCTTGTGTGGTTTTGGGTTGAACCCGTAATCTCTGTGGAAAAGGTGTTGAAAAATGACCAAGTATAGACAACTGAGTCGCCTTCAAGGATATCAGTTGAACTAGAAGTAGATCATAGCAATGGATCACAAGTTGGCTCATTGGATGTAAAATTCAGAATAGGAGCCTGAGGAGGGGTAGATTTTGGTGGGATAGTCTTATTAACTTCCTTCCCACTCCTCAAAGTCATGATCAACTTGACTTGTTCGACATTAGAATTGGATGGAGACGAGGCACTCACATAATGTTATCCTTGGGGATTGGCTTGTGGTTGGGCAGGAAACCTACCATTTTCATGTTGCATTGCCCCAAGAGATGTAGTTAGTTTGGTCAATTGGGATCGAATGTCCCCATGGACTTGTGAATATTGCTCGTTAATGGTGGTTTGTTCTTGCACAGATGTTTGCAATAAATCCTCTAGATTTTGCTTAATGGGTAGTTGGGTATGTGTTGAGACCTAAGAATGTCCCGGAGGATTGAAATGTTGATTGTTGGGCTGGTACCTGGGTGGTCCTTGCCATTGCGATTAGAAACTTGGGTGGTAGGTGGAAGGTTGGTTTTGAAAACTAGCTTGGTCCTGGTATTGAGAATGGGATGGGCCTTGATTTTTAAACCCAGGGGTACCTTGGGAAGGTCTAGCTTGCTCTTGGTTCGGCCAGCTGAAGTTATGATGGTTCCTCCACCCAGGGTAGTAGGTGTTGGAATACAATGAATTGTCAGATTTTTGTCCTTGGTTAAGGACATTCACTTCAACGTGGTCAGTGCTATGTAATACCTCATTGAAGGCAGGTATTGTAGGGCATTCTTGGGCCGAATGCCTTTGGTCACAAATGACGCAGATTGCAACAGTTGAACCTTCTTTACTTTTATTGACTTTTAGCTTATCCAATTTTTTTGTGATATGGTCTAGCTTTCTATGGAAGCCACTATCATCTCTCAGCATGTATCTATCTTGTGCCCCTTGGCTAGGCGTGGGGTTTGGGTTTTTGCTAGGATCGGAGTAATCCCAAGAGTTATTTTTTTGGCCAACATGTTAAAGTGAGCAATGGCCTCGGAAGGCTACATCTTCATAAATTTCCCGTTAAACATCATACCAATGAACTGACGATTATGGGCTGAGATTCTTTCATACAAAATCCTACTATTGCCAGCAATCGAATCCGTGATGGGGGGGCAACATTCCAGCAATCGTTATACCTCTCCCAGTTGTGGTAGAACGATTCATTAGGTTGTCCAGTGAAAACTTGAATTTCCTTTTTCAATGTTCTAGTTCTATGCATGGGGAAGTATTTCTTCGAAAATTATTTTTGCACGTCTATCCAAGAGGGGATAATAGAACATGGTTTCAGGGACAAAAGCCAAGTCTTGGTTTTGTCTTTCAAAGCGAAAGGAAAGAGTTTAAGTTTGGTAGATTCAAGTTGATTTTGGAAAGACACATCATATTGACAACCTCGTTGAATTCCCGTATGAATTGGTAGGGAATCTTGGAGTCCATCCCATGAAAAGTAGGTACCAAGTGTAGCATTCTAGATTTAACAACATATTGATTCCCTTGGGGAATCTACTCGATTG
This sequence comes from Arctostaphylos glauca, assembly GCA_019985065.2. Lineage (NCBI taxonomy): Eukaryota > Viridiplantae > Streptophyta > Magnoliopsida > Ericales > Ericaceae > Arctostaphylos > Arctostaphylos glauca. The sequence goes on from JAHSPW020000015.1 coordinate 6,231,668, forward strand.
GTTCAATGCCTAAAGGAAATACTACGCGTGCGGGATTCAAATATTCTTTCATGGTTTTGACATTTGCTCCCTCATTAGCAGCCATCGTGTTAGTAGGGTGATTTTGTACTTTTACAAGTCTATTGGTGTGATTGCGTGTGTAAACACTCATGCACCTTATATGCACTCTGTAACAATCTAACACATACTAAACTCAAAACAAATAAAAGAAAAAACAAATATTTACAAGTGCAAAAATACTTACCAAGCGTGAAAACGCTTTATCCCCGGCAAGGGCTCCAAAAATATGGTCGACCCAGAATAGTGTATGTCATTGCGGCTCTAGGCTTAATCACATTTAAAATCCGAACTCCTTCTACTCTTCAATGAAAATGCATAATGGAGAAGTATCGGGTATCGATCCCTCGAAGAAAAAATGGTTGATGCTTTGGCGGGTATGTTTGCACACTTTTGGCATTTAGGACGCCAATTCTTTTTAGTTCGGATTTGGATTAACACTAAAGAACAAGAAACTACACGAGAAAGTGATTAGATAACAAGGATGCGTGACCTTACGAATAACTTCATCTATGAACTAAACAACTGATATCTACATTTCTACTCAACGAAGAACAAAGTATCATGTTCTTGACTGAAAAATCTATCAATGAAACCATACTCAATGGATGTGTTGGATAGTGAAATTGTTCAAGGAAAATAAGTCAAAGAATAAAGGACATCGACCAAAGCATTGGATGTCTCAAAAGCACTTTGAGTACACTCAATAAAAAACATAACACTTCATCTAAGTTTCAAAACAAAAAGATCAATCTTCATTTCCAATAAACTTTGAAAACTCTAAGGAGAAAATACATGGTTGCCTAGGTTATGAGATGAAGATCATCTCAAGACCAAGCCTAGATAACTAGCTTAACATTATGTAATGGAAAACAAGCTAAGAAATAAAGATATGAACATTAATAAAAACTTACCTTCTATTGAAATGATGCAAAAGATGGAGAACACAAAGATCAATCTTTTATTTTTTCAATGAAACTTGATTACAAGGTAGAAAAGTGCGAAAAATTAGATGGAAAGTGAAACCAAAACCTAACTATGGAAGCGTGAGAGCTTTCACCACTCTCTAGAAAACTAAATCTAAAAGCTTGCAAAGTAACATAATAGAAGACTCCTTAAAATTTGATATTTTTGCCTCTATAAACCCTCCAAAAAGTCCAAGGGAAGGGACATAAAGCATCCCTAAACTAGGCCATCATTTGGTCTCCAAGTGGCTTTTGCACGGGGCTCGAGACAATCTCAAAATATCCTCAAGATGTAAGCAAAAATATCATGTCAAGTTTACATGTCAACAGGTTGTTTAATTTTTTGGCCATCTGGATGAACTAGGCTGTAGCATCTCATTTTGCCTTCTGAAATCACATGTCTACCAGTTGGCTTGTTTTTGGACCATCCAGATGAGATAACTTGTTGTACTTTTCTTCGGTCTGTGTATTGAAAGTTCATTCAGTTGGCCTGATTTTGGACCATTTGGTTGAGATAGGTCTCTGGATCTTCTGATTTCTTCCTCACATCAAGGCTATCCGGTTGATATGTTTTTAGGCCACCCGATTGACTTTTCTGCAGTTTGTTCTTTCAAACCCCAACTCTCGGCCTCTCAGGATTCCTTCAATCCGTAACAGTTCCCCAAGCCTTGATAGATTTGACGACATGCTTTCAGATTTCAAGACTTGATAGGAATACTTGGGTATCATATTGACTACATGAGATACTCTTTTAACATGATTAACTTTGCAAGGCAACAAGGAATGCCTTACATGCAATATCAATTATAATATGTAATAAAACTCATGCACGTGTGCCCAAACAGAGATGATGAGCCGATATATATGCAATATTACGCGCTTATCAACTTGTTATGGCGAATCCCCAGGAGGACTGGTCCAATAATATCTAGTCTCCACTAGGCAAATGGCCAAGGGCTCTGGATGGGTTTTAGCTCCTCTGGGGGTAGATGATGGAAGTTAGAAAACCTCTAGCATTTGTTGCACTTCCATACAACTTCTCGGCATCCCTTTTTATTGTTGGCCAAAAGTACCCGGCCCTTATGGCTTTGCTACTAAGGGCTCTTCCACCCAAGTGATTCCCACTCTCTTGCAGGATGGATTGCCCCTCATGTTTGGACAAGCACCTAAGTAAGGGCATCAAATAGGCCTTCTTGGACAAAACACCTGCAAGTAATATGTGTCGACTGGATCAGTACTTCACATTCCTTGACTTTGCTTTGTCTCCTGGGAGTTCTTAATCTCTTAGGTAACGTAGGATGGGGTCATCCCAGATCATTCATACCTGTATCATTTCTACTTTCCATTGGGGTCGGTCAATGCTTGGCTCTAAAAGGTACTAGAGAGGTGGCTTTGGGCCGAGAGTGGCCTCTGGGGAACTGACCAGCCAGGCTAGGGCATTGGCTCAATCGTTCTGTCCTCTTGGGATCTATATTATCTGGACCAGTTCGAAAGGCTCCTGAGCTCGATCAACGGCTTTCTTATATATTTGCTTGCGACCTTCTTAGGCCTCTACTTCCCCTGATGACTGGCTGACCACCAATTAAAAGTCACTACATACTCGGACTTGTTTTGACCCCAGACTCTAGCATAGGCATAACCCAACGAGGGTCGCCTCATACTCCACCTCTTTGTTAATGGCCTTGAATTGGAATCAAATGATGTATTCTAGCGTGTCCCCTTGCGGTGAAGTGATCAGTACTCCGGCTCCACTAGTTGTCCCCATGGCTAACCCTCCATATGCGCTACCCACATTTGATCTATCCTCGATATGATTGCTTGGCTTTTCTCTTTTTCTAGCTTGATCGGCAACTCTGCCCACCCTGCAATCTCTACCAAGAAGTCAGCCATCGTCTGTCCCTTGACCGCCTTCTTTGGCTCGTATGTGACATCGAATTCACTGAACTCAATAGGCAATTTTGTCAACTGCCTGGAGGTTTTGTGCTTTTGCAGAACCTACTTCAAAGGTTGGTTAGTGAGAACTACTATGCTATGGGCACAAAAGTATGGTCTTAGCCATCGAGTGGCAACCATTAGGGCAAAGGCTAACTGCTCAATTCACGGATACCTGTTTTCTGGCCTTCTGCATGCTCGGCTGACATAGTAGACTAGACTCTATACTCCCTCTTCCTCCCTAACCAAAGCTGTGCTAACTGCTGAGTTGGAAGCGACCAAGTATAGGTACAGGTTCTCCTTGGTGACTGCCCGGGATAGCAGTGGGGCTGAAGCCAAGTATTCTTTTAGTCAGTGGAAGGCCTCTTCGCATTCTGAGGTCCATTCAAAGTCTTTCCTTAAGGCCTTAAAGTCTTAAAGAAAGCAAGCACTTGTCGATTGCTCGGTTGAAAAATCAGTTTAGTGCAGCTACCCGTTCAGTCAAGCACTGAACCTCCTTCACTGTTCTAGGAGATTGCATCTCGATCACCGCCTGTATTTTCTTGGGATTGGCCTCGATTCCTCTCTTACTGACCAGGAAAGCTAAGAATTTTCTACGGCCACTCCAAAAGCTCATTTGGTCGAATTCAGCTTCATCCCATATTGCCTTAATAATGTGAAGGTTTCATCTTGGTCGGCCAGGTTTTGGGCACTCTCCTTGCTTTTTATTAGCATGTCGTCTACGTACACATTTCTATTTCTCCCGATCTGGCACCTGAACATCCTATTGACGAGTCATTGGTAGGGTCACACTTGCGTTTTTCAGTCCGACAGGCATTTCCTGATAACAGAACAGCCTCTGCTTAGTGATGAAGGCTATCTTCTACTGGTTGGCGGGATTCATCTGGATTTGGTTGTACCCTGAGAAGGCATCCATGAAGCTAAGCAGCTCATGGCCGGACATCAAGTCAATTAGCTGGTTGATCCTTGGCAGCGGGTAACTATCTTTGGGCATGCTTTGTTCAAATATGTGAAGTTCACATAGATCCTCCACTTCCCATTCGATTTTTGGACAAAGTTGAGGTTAGCCAGCCAGTGTAGGTTAGAATTCTCGTATGAACCCGACTTTCCCCAACTTTTTCACCTCCTCTTCTATCACCATTCTTTTCTCTACTCCATACACCCTGGGTTTTTGTTTGACCGGCGATAGCGCGGTCCACGTTCAAATGATGCAACATGACTTGAGGATCGATTCCAGCCATGTCCTCGTGTGACCATGTGAACAAATTAGCGTTGTCTCTAAGCAACCAGATAATTGCCATTCTTGAGTCGGGGGAGAGCCCCCCATCTATATTGTCACGCCCTCGTTTTCAAACATATGACATAACTCTATTTATCATTTTAAAACCTCACAATTTCTCAAAACACAGTTCCCATAATCCACCATTGATAAAGTGTTTCAAATATTACAATTCATGGGTGGCACTCCCGGCCTATCACCCCAAAATATAAGTTTGAACCAGTACAATACCATTTACTTTCAATTACAAGGATGGAACAAAAGAGGAGTTAGTTTACATTTTTCAAAAAGTTGAATTTGTATTGGTAAGAACTTTCATTTCCACAAATAGCGCCAAACTGATATTGCCGGGAAATGGTAGAGTTGCGTCTGATCTACTGAGTAGCTCCTACACACAAGTCTGGTGACCAAGGAATGGTTAGCCAGTTGTGGACCTTCGACGATTAAGTTAAAACTGTTGTATGAAGGTGAAAGCTCTCAGAAGATTTTTTGAGTAATGAGTGCGTACCTCCTTCTTCTGTTGACCCACATATTTATGTCCCTAGTTGAGGCGTAATCGAAGGCTGGTTGAGGGCCATGATAGGCACATGCTTTCTTCTCTGTTAGGAAGGTCATATCCTTCCTGATGTGTTCCCAAATACATAGCTTACATACTGCTCGGCCCTCGATATTGTATAGGTCGACTAGCGTAGAAGTGCCCCTTGCTTTGATCGAGCAGGGGTTATGTGCCAACCAAACGTAACGTTACCGGTCAGTACGTAGGAGCTCGAGGTCGTCGGTCGGCAGGATTAGGCTCATCACTAACTATATAATTTTGTCTAATTTTACTTGCACACGCATCGGGTGGTCACCAACCATTAGTATACATTTATAAAGGGAATATTCCTTTTGGTGTGAACCCTTTTTTGAAGCCGACTCATAATTTTACTTCAAAAAACCCATAAAAAAGAGACTTTTTACAATTTAATTAACCTCAATCTCATTCATCAAAATAACTGTATGGACAATTTAATTAACCTCAATTTCACTTTCGTCAGCTTCAAAACTACTCGTCCTATACTCTCTGTTTTTAGCTCATCTGATACTATTTTTGCTTTTGTATTTCCAATCCTTATGGTTGGCTTAATGGAGAAGGAATTTTCATTGTTTTATTGGGTATTCTCGTTTGGCATACCTTCTCGAGAGGGAGACACAGTATTATGGACAGTAAGGTGTTGTAATTTCTTAACTTCTTGAGGGAAGCCATCCATCTCTCTCTCTAGTTCAATTGCAAAAGACTCAATATAATTATTTCAATCTTTCACAAGTTAAAATTAGAAGAAAAAACAATGAAACAATAATCCAAGAATTACCACCATAGTCTAAATAGACCCTAACTATATTTCATTTGTTAAGTTTGCTGTAATGTTTTTATGCGTATTTTTTACTCAAAATGACGTTATTTTGAGTGGGTGAATTTTTAAAATTTTAGCTAAACACACCCTTCACACCTTAAAACAAAACGACATCGTTTAGCACCAAACTATTTAGTATTCGCACCCAGCGGAGCTGCTGTGCATGCCTGCACAGCAGGCCCTCCGGATCCCTAAATGGATACTACAAATAGGAACAAAAATAAAATAAACTTTACTCACCGTGGAATCCGAAATGTCTTCGGTAAATATTATTTAGACTTGACGATGAAATCTTTCCTCCTAACTCGCAACACTTAGATTTCGGTGAAGAAGAATAGAAAATTGACAAGTCGATGCAATGTTGGCCCTAACATTTGGGTTGTCCAAACTTGGCCTTAAATTAGTTGTCCACTTAGTATTAAGTCATAACAAAATTAAAAGATATATAATCAAATAACAAAACAAAAACAAAAATAAAGTTGTATTACACTTTTAACTTGAATTACATAAAAAATTCAAAATTAAAATGTAACTCCGGTCATAGTACTTTATGATTAGCACAATTCAATTAAAAAAAAACTTACTTTTTCATTTTTTAAAGCAAATTCTTCAATTAAGTTATTATAGTTTAACTTAGTCAAGTATTCATTTTCAATTGAAATCAAAGCCAATACACTTAATCTCTCATGTTACATGGTAGTCCGAATGTATGTTTTATCAATTTTAACTTCGAAAAGCCTCTCTCTACCGAAGCATAGCCAATCTACAATTTTTATTTTGCATCTATTTTTTTGTGGGTTATTAGTTCGTCAAGACAAGAGATTTAAAAAAGTATAACATTATGTTCAAAAATAAAAACTTAAAAAAGATGAAAAAAAACAAAAATATGATCTGCTTTAGTTTATTTTTCATATTTAATAAAAAACAATTAGCTTTTAGACATAATTTCGCGAATTAGTAAAATCACTGCAAATACATTTTTTTATTTAAACTTACATGACGATATTTTTATTTTTACGAAGTAGTTTTATGATGGTTGAAATGACAAAATTTAAAAATATATGCTTTCAAAATTAAATTTGTTTACAACTAACCAGAAAAAATATATTCCCGTTATTTTTTCTAACAAATGAACAAATAAATTTTTATTTTCTTATGTCTTTAGCAAATGAACACACAAATTTTTTTTTTTATTTTACTTCACTTCGCTTCAAATTTTCTTAGAATAACTTTTTTCGTATTATTTTTTTGACAACTGAACAGAGCCTAAGTGATGGAAGATCTTGATATATGATGTGGAAGAAATAAGTAACTCTAAAATAAAATTTTTACAAAATAATAAATTTTTTATATTTACAAAAATAATTTTTTTTGTTGCCCTGCGCTGAGGTGTTGCCTGAGCCTGGGGGTTTGTGGGGCTTACTCCGGAGCCGGCACTGAGTTGATGTCATATAGGATGATGAATATAAGAAATTTAGATTTAGAAATATAAAAAATAAAAAAAGAATTCGTGGAAGGATAAAAAAAATTCGATGGTATTCCCAAGATTCCCGTGAATAGCTAAAATAAATTTCGTAGAAGTATTATATTAACAGATTTCGATAAAAACAAATGAAAAAGATATAATTTTTTGGGTTATGATTTTCGTAACTAAAGTCACTAAAATAAATTTTAGACATGAATTTTTTTAAGATTCTAGTAATATTCTCAAGGTTACTAGAAAGTATTTAACGTATTTGATTTCACTTTTCATGGCTAATTACTGATTTTAAATTTATTAAATCAGGAATGATATGTTTTCACTTAAGAGAAGATAAAAGAGTAAACTAATACTCAAAATTAATGACAAAAACGTCGAATTATATAAAAATAGAATGAAAACATAATTTTAAAAATTAAATAAAATAAAAAATTACTGTCTCAGGAGTTGATTTAAATTACCCAAATATAAAACATAAAATAACACAATCGGCCAAATTACACTTCTTTCCACCAACCAACTTTTTTTTTTTTTTCTTGTGGCCCTAGGGAAAATAGTAGAGGTACCGACTTACTGGTACAGATCTAGTACCAATGGCCATGTGTCGCTCTCCCTCCGACTACGTCAGAAGCTACAAACAATTCGGGGCAGTTCACACACTCCCGTGTCTCCCTCTCTCAAATGTCGACCGCAACCTGTCACCACCTCCTCCAACTGGTTCTTTCTTGCAGGAAAATCACAGCTCAGGTGACGAACACCAGGACGGAATCGATCGTGGCCATGGCGTCATCTACAGAGAAAGAGTTCGTGGCCCAGTACCGGTCGAAGGTGAACCGATTCCCTCGCTCACACTATTTTTGGGACGCCAAGGTCGCATCCAGAGTCGGTGAGAAGCTGGGGTTTCGGCTTAAGGAAATTGGAATATCTGACGTCAAGATTAACATCCACGAGGAGATGTCACGACCGCTTCACCACCGGAGAATGGTGGTTCCGTTAGTTGATTCCATCAAGCACGCTGGCGTTACGGTCTCCGGCACTGAGAAGCTGCAGTTCGAGGGTTACTGAATCAACAGTGGTCTGACTCGCCAATAAGTGGACGATGGTGATACTGATTGATTCTCGTATATGAATCCTCAGAAAAGAAATTGATAAAGTTTGGTTACACATTTGAACTCTTTACTGGTCTTCAAAAGGTTAGAGCATTTCCAATTCAGTTGTTTATTTTGTTGCCGAATGATATTGTTTATCTAAGTAGTTTATTCGAAATTTATCACCAGGAATAAAATACAATTCTTCATGTTCAATTTTTACTTTTCTTCAAATTTGCAATTTTTTTTCTGAAATTTTTTAGATGGTCAAAGCCGGTGCAATCTTTATTGCTTAAGGTACTTGCTAACAGACTAAGAAAGAAAATAATGTTAGAAAAATGGTCTTGGAAGTTATATTTTCTTATAAAGTTTGAGCTAAAACAAAAATGCCGGCCCGCTCTGAAGAGTTCATGGGCCGGCAGGCGGGGCGGACGGGGACCGTCAAAGAAGTGCCTCAACCTGCCGCAGCCACTACTTTGACTCCTTTTATGCAATTATTAACTCCACTGAACTTTATCGATTCCAAAGCAACTTATCCTTTTGGAGTTGACGTAACAAACTACACGAGCCTCCCAACGAAGCCAACATAAATTCTATCCAAACAAAAAAAACCCACAAATTTTTATGGGTGAGTTCAAATGACAATGTGTTCACTGTTTTGTGTAGATTAAGAATATGTATTTGGTTGGACAAAATTATTTACATGTGATTTGGAAATTGTATCCAAATTAGACCATAAAATTGATTGAAAGAGGTGTTAAAGAGGTGGTAGTCCCATGTAGGAAAAATGGAAAAATTTTGAGCGGTATGTAAGGCTTTAGTTTGATCAGAGGTTTGGGCCCCTTTGGTTTCACAATTTTGTAGATGGGGGAGAGGATCTAGGTAATATGGCTTTGGCCCAAATTACCACACCGGCACCGTTGCCCTCCAGCCATGCCAAGTTAGTGTCATTAGAGGAATGTAATTTTCTTTTAGAAGGAAATAAAATTAATTATTTAATCAATTAAACATTTATTTTCTCTCTAGAAGTTTTTTTACCTGTTGGACCGTAGTCAAACCGGTTTTGCGTTTTTAACCATTTATACCTAAACTAGTGCGAGCCTAGCCAAGTTGTTTCTAGCCGTTGGGTCCATTGCTGACCGAATGGGTGCTTCCTGGCCAAACTAGTGCGAACCCATTTGAACTATTGAGACCTTTGAGTTGTACTTTTTCAAAGCTCCACTTCATTGCCTATTGTAAAGTGTATTTCTAGAGTGTACTTCTAGAGGGTATTTGTATTTTGAAAATGGAGAAGTTATGTTGGATGGATTCACGGATGCTGACATGACCGATGATGTTGATTCTAGGAAGTCCACTTCGGGGTTACTTGATGACTTTTGCAGGGGAGATCTGTTGGGTGGGTCCCTCCTTCATTGGGGGATTCAACATGGTTTTTTTTGATGTTCCAATTAGTATTGGGGTTATTTTGTTATTTATCAAAATAGAAAAAGGGGAATCCTATAATTTTCCATCACTTTGCTTACAAAAAGCAGCAAATTGTTTTTTGGCTGGCGTTCATGGTTTTCTGGAAAGTAAGAAAATATAGAGAGGCAAGAGAAAAGAAAAAAAAAGAAAAGGGAGGGTTTTGTTACAACTTCAACCCAAGATTGGTGGTTCGTTACTACTCCGATCTAGATGGAATTTCAGTATGTTCTTCATCTCAGCGAGCTCTATTGTTTGATCGGAGCGGACTGTTAAGTCTCTCGTCGGATCTACTAGTTTGGGATACCCACATTTGGAGAGACTGAAACTTGTATGTTGGTGCTTTTGTTGTAACACACCTTCGGGTGATTTGTGAGATCCTTGTATCTCTTATAACCCATTTGTAAAACTTTGTTGCTAGTGGAAATGGACTTTGGTCCTGTCGACAAACCTCAAATTTGGGGAACCACGTAAAAAATGTTTGTCTCGTTTGATTTTGGTTTGTGTATTCCATAGCTTATTCGCTGTAGTATTTATATTTCCTCCATAATTATAATTCTGGGATTTTGGTGCTATTTTTTCCAGTAATTAGGACGTGTTATTTTTTATACTTAAAATTAATTAATAAGTTTAGATCGTTCGCCTAAATTCAACATTGATCTAAATCACAAGTGTGAAGTTTGTGTTGTAGCAAAATTGACTAGAACTTCTTCTCAATCTATTAATAGAAATATTGAATCTTTAGACTTAGTCCATACTGATATTTGTGATTTTAAATCAATCCAAATAAGAGCCGGTAAAAAGTATTTCATTACTTTTATTGATCACAGTTCTCGTTATTGTCACGTATATTGTGTCCAGGATCAATCACACGCGCACAAACAAATGCAAAGACACGAAATTTACGTGGTTCTCCAACTGGGTACATCTATAAATAGAATCGTAATATTTATACAAAATGTCGGAGGAATTTTACACAAGGAAAATCAACTCTCTCTATTAGCCTTTCTTCTGCCTCACGCCCTTTGGATTTTCCCTCACCTCACACCTCACTCCCTCTACGTCGACAAAGTCTCATCGGAGGAGGAGCTCTGCTCCCTCCCGAAGGAGGAGCTCCTCTTGTTCAAACTCACTCTCTGCTCTCTTTGCTCTGTTTTGGATATTCAACCTCTGATACAAACCCAACATTTATAGAAGAGAAATGAAGAAAGAAACAAAGGAGTATTCCAGATGAGGCTTTCGTAAGGTCAACAATGGCAGCTTTCCTTATCCATTCAGCAGCCCTTATTTATCATATGGCAATTCTTGAAGAAAAGAAGTCAACTCCTACAATGCCAAGGGTAGCAAAGGTTGGCGCTTTAGCTTAACTTCAGGCCTGAATGTGTAAACAACCTGCTAGCAAACACAATAGGCCTCAATTCCAAGTATTTCCCAAGCCTTAACCCTTGGAAGTCATTCACACCTAAGGGCAAGGAGGCCAAGGAACTGGGCACATGGGACAAATGTCTCAATTTAGGTCCTTCATCCTTGGAGACCGAAAAAGCAACACAACTTGAAAAATCGAAAAACAGCTACGATCAAAGGTTTAGTTGATGAACTCCTTCTAAGGTTTGATTTCTTAAATGATGTCGAAGGCCTCCCAAGCTTCAGAGGACACAACCACCTCATTCTTTAAAGCCTAAAGGCCTAAAGAACGTCCTGGCACGTCTTGATGAAAGCCGCATGTGAGCATACTGATTGATGTATATGCTTTCTATTTAAGTTATTCAAGCTTTCAATTCCTCTTGCAATCCTCCTCCCTACTTTTGAAGTTAATAAAAAGTAAACTCGAAATCCATTAAGTGATTATTAGAGGCTAACCTGAGGTTAAACAGGATTGGGTGCCTAAAACCTTTTTGTCCCCTAACTTAGATCTCGAGCCAAGTAATCTCTGGAGATGATGGTGGAGTATCAACACTCTAGACTAATAGAAGGGAACGAATAGTACTGCTATATTCTTCAATGAGTTTATTGTGATCAAATAGGCTAATCCTTGTAACCCTAATAAGATAAAAAGGACAGAAATACCCTTAAAGGTAAGATAAACAAAAAAGAATAAATAAAGCAACTAAAACTAAATAACGGTTACGCTCACACCCCGTTTCAAACTCAGGATGCTAGGGCGGAGAGCATTATGAGTTTGCCAAAGAGAAAATGGAGGCGAGCAACCGTGTGAGTTTTAGTAAAGAAATCAGTCAATGGAAGTGAGGACGGAATGAATGGGCGATCAATATTGCCGGACTGGAGATGCTGATGGATGAAATGACAATCAATCTCAATATGCTTCGGTCTCTCATGGAAGACATAATTATGGGCGATCTGAATGACACTCTTCTTATCACGGTAAAGAGGTGTGAGAGAGTCAAGAGAAATACCCATATCAAAAAAAAGCCAACAACGCTAGACAATTTCTACAGTCGCCTGAGACATAGACCAATATTCAGCTTCAGCAGTGGAGTAAGCAATAACAGAATGTTTCTAAGAGATGAGGGATTTGCCAAGAAATACAAAAAACTCAGAGGTGGATTTGCGATCAGTGATATACTCGACCCAATCAGCATCGGCATATGGCCAGAGAGTCAAACTCGAAGTGGAGGAGAGCAGTAAGCATTGATAGATAGTACCACGAAGGTACCGCAAGATGCGGAGCAGGGCAGCCCAATGGGTAGAGAGAGGGGTAGATATAAATTGACTGATAATATGGACTGCATAAGCAATATCAGGACGAGTCACAATTAGATATACCAAGCAACCAACCAATTCGTGAAACTTAGTAGTATCATCAAGAACAACACCATCGGTAGGAGAAAACTTTGCATGCAATTTGATAAGAGTATCAACAACCTTATCGTCAGTGAGATTGGCATGACGGAGGATATCAGATGCATATTTGGTTTGAGATAAAAGATAACACTTGGGGAATGAAGCAACCTTCATACCCAAAAAATAATGAAGAAGATTTACATCTCAAACTCTTGAAAGATATCGGACTTTACCTCACTAATAGTAGCAGAATCAGAACCCGTAATAATCATGTCGTCAACATATAATAAGAGAAGAACAAGCCCCGTAGACGTGCGACGAACAAATAGAGCAGAATCATGCAAAGTAGGATGGAAGCCAATCTGTAGAGCAACAGAGTGAAAATGTTCATACCAGGCATGTGGAGACTGCTTAAGACCATATAGTGCATGTCGAAGACGACAAACAAGCCCAGTGATATGAGGAAGTCCCGGGGGGGACACATGTAGATTTCTTCAGATAAGTATCCGTTAAGGAAGGCATTCTTAACATCCAATTGGAAGAGAGGCCATTGATGCACTACACAAAAATCAAAGTGCGAATTGCGGTCATCTTAGCAACAAGCGCGAAAGTCTCCTTATAATCAATGCTATATTCCTGCGAAAATCTCTTAGCAACCAAGCGAGCTTTATACCGCTCTAAGGAACCATCGGAATGAGTTTGGACCTTGTAAACTCATTTGCAGCCAATGAGATTCTTTTTGGCTGGCAGAGAGATCAAATCCCAAGTATGAGTTTTGGCAAGGGCAGTCAACTCATCATTCATGGCGTGCATCCAATTAGGATGATTACAAGCTTTTTTATATGACTTGGGTTCAGAATAAGTATGGATACAAGAAAGAAATGAACGATAGGAAGAAGAGAAACAAGCATTAATAAAGCCAAGTCTTACCAGGGGATAACGATGGCGAGCGGGATAACGGTGGTTTGAAGGATCAGGATCCGAAGAGGTAAGGTGATGGGCCATAGAGTCAGGAGGTGGAGCTGGGGAAAGGGAAGCTGTACGACGGTGGGAATAGATGAAATGATAGGATAGAACGAGGGCAGAGGGAGAGGGAGCAAAAGGGGTAGGAGGAAGCTCAGAAACGTCCACATCGGCGATGTATTCAGTTGAAGGAACATCGGTAGGGAAACGATCAAGAAGAACTAGATCGTCCTTCGTAACAGGGGTCAGTTTCGGGGGAAGGGAGAAGTATGGTAAACGCTGGAGAAAGGTGACATGACAGGATATATACAACTTTTTAGTCACAGAATTATAACAGCGATAGCCTTTCTGGTGTATACCGTACCCTAAGAAAATGCAGAGAGCACAATGAGCACTGAATTTACTACCGTCCTGCTTGGGAAGAAGAACAAAGCATGTAGACCCCAACACATGGTGAAGGGAATAGTTTGGAAGGTAATCATGGAGATGCTCATACGGACAAGTATCAGAGAGAAGTGGGCTAGGTATTCGATTCAAGAAATAGGCGGTAGTAAGCACAGCTTCATTCCAGAAAACAGAAGGGACAGATGAAGAGAGAAGAAGAGATCGAGCAGTATCCAAGAGATGACGATCTTTTCGCTCAGCGTGACCATTGTGTTCAGGAGTATCAGAACAGAAAGATTGGTGAATAGTACCATGAGTTGCTAAAAATTCAGTAAATTCAGAAAGAAAGTATTCCCCGCCCAAGTCAGACCGAAGGATTTTGACTGTAGTAGAAAACTGAGTTTGTACCATATTGTGAAAATTGCGATGAACTTTGAAAAAATCAGATTTGTGCATAAGTAAATAAGCTCATGTATACTGACTATAATCATCAACAAAGGAAACATAATATATAGAGCCGCCCTTGGTTGCAATAGGGGAAGGTCTCCACAAATCAGTGTGGACAAGCTAAAAAGGAGAAATAGAAACAGAATTGCTTTTATTAAATAGTAAGGCGGACATTTTGGCCAACTTACAACTACTGCAATCAGAAATGTCACTAATAGAGATGGTACCCAAAAGATCAGACTTAACTAAATGTTTCAAACGCTCACTAGACAAGTGATCTAATCAAGAATGCCAAAGGTAAAAAGGAGAAGATTTTTTATTTAAAGAAAAGGAAGAGAAGACCGTGGGAGTAGACGCTAGAGGAAGGTGCTGTGAGCGTAACAGTTACTCTAAATGTGTATGTATTTGCATTGGTATATGAAATATGCATTCAGATGAGCCTAAAACAAAAGATAGAAACTTCATAACTTCATACTTGTGCCAAAATGGGACCATATAAAAAAACCTAGAGACTTAGATAATACTTAGGAATTAAATGACAAGCAAGCAGCTTCAAAGAATCATCAAAACTTCAATTTTCATCTGCTCCATTCAAAAGATCATCATCTTCATCACCATCACCACCAATGTCAAGTTCCTCATCATCGTCATCCTCTTATTCGTCACATGAGGCACCTTCCATCATAACCACTTCATCTAATTATTCTTCATCCCATCATCTTCAATAATTTCAATTTCATCATCAACCAAGAAGTTATCTATTTTTTCTTTTCCCTTTGTTGTTTGCATTTAAGTTCCTTGGCCCTATATCAAAAATAGTTGAAGAGTAATTTGTTTGTAAGCAATAATGTAATCATGGAAATTAGAAAATCAAATTAGCTATTCAAAAATTGCACTCAAACCTCTCTTTCTCTTTTTGCCACTAACTTTTTCATCATCTTGGAAGCACTCTTGAATGTCCAACCATGAATGATCTTTGGGGAGACATGAATCTTCTTTCTCTGTAATCCATTCGTCATTGGATTCCAAATTATATACAAATAGGATCATATGTTTCCCCTCTTTCTTGCCACTTCTCGTCTCATTTCAAGTCTAATGTTGTACTTCACAAAAACTAATGCATTTAATCTTTGTTGCTCTAAACGGTTCCTTCTCTTCGTGTGCACTTGATCAAAGGTACTCCAATTCCTCTCACACCCCGTTGCACTACAAGTAAGGCTTAGCACTCTAACAGTTAACCATTTTTTCTCTTCTCCTCCAACAATCTATCGGCACCTACATAAGCAGATGCACTGTCTGTTACCACTTGTACAACATTTTCTTCCCCAATCTCCTTCACCAAATCATCAAGTAACTCATACAATTCTTCAGAATCCTTGATTATGCTTGAAGTATCAATTGACCTAATAAAGACTGAACCACGTGGGCTATTGACAAGAAAATTAGTAATTGACCTATGTTTCCCGTCAGTCCATGCATTGGACATTAAAGTGCAACCCGTATTTTTCCACTCCTTTTTATATATTGCTAATCCATTATTGACAAGGTCGACTTCTTTCTTTAGGTAGGATACTCTAACCTCATGATAAGTTGGAGGCTTTAAACCCTTGCCATAATCATCTATGGATGCCAACATTCTCTTCCATAAAGGATCTTTAACCAAATTAAGTGGCAATGCATTCCCATAGATATATCTACAAATATCATTAATTACCGACTCCCTTTATCATTTGATTCATTGTTTGTTGTTTGGCTTTTTCCTTTCCTTTTGTAACTTATGCGTCCATAGTTCCCTTTCTTTTGACATCAACATATTAATCTTCAAGTTCAACCTCCACAACATTCTTTCGTAATGTTTCCCCTAAAATTTGTAGGAAAAATTTCTTAACATCGTCGGCAACCTGCGGACATGGGACTACCTCAACGTGAGTTCCCGCCAAATGATGTTTCATGCGTATAACCCCTCCCAAAAAATTTGGTTACAATAATTGCAACATAAATACATCCTATTTGTTTCACTCACTCTAGTACAATGTCTCCAAGTAAGATCTTCAACTTTTTTTCCCTTTTTTATTCCCCATTTGCACAAGCCACCAACTGTAAGACCATATAATAGTGAAAAAAAATAAAAAAAAATACTCTTTAATAGTGTTAGTTGTTAAAGTGTTAACTATATAAAAAATTAAAAATACATTACAAGTTTACCTGTTTGAGATAGTGGGTAATAACCAGAGGCAGTAGCCAACAGATTAGGAGAACTAGAAAAGCACTACAAATGCTTCGGAAAAAACAAGAGAGAGTCCTGACTTTGAAAAACCAATGCTCGAACGCTAGGAATGGGTAACAGCCTAACAGGTTAGGGCTTTGAAGAGTGATTCTTGATGTTCGTCCAAGGCTGGGGCGTTGGGTAACTGGGTCGACGAGTGATTCTTGATGTTCAATTGGGATGTTTCGTGTTGCTTCGGAAAAATGAAGGTGAAACTGGGCTTCAAACTTCGAAGTATGGCTGCCGTTGGGTAGTCTCCAGCATGGTGTTCCTTTTCTGATTTTGGAAGGGTAAGTATTGAGCCTTCTGATGTTGTATTTCGAAATAAGCAATAATAATTTTTGGGGAAGACAATTTTTGGCAAGTTTTCAGTCTTGGGAAGTGCAATCGTCCCATCGTTTCCATCTTTGGTAGCCCTCGTTACCATTTCTGGTCATCTCCTTAGCTTCTGGTTACCGATTCTGGTTCGCACATGAATTGAATGATTCATGCGATTCGGCAATTCAGGGGCGATTCGGCTATTCAGGGTACCGATTAATAGTGGTTTGCGATTCATAGCTACGGTTCGAATCGTTTGTGTAACGAATCGTATCGAATCGGGCGATTCAAATAGCGAATCGTGCGATATCTACAACCTTGATCTGCATCACCTCTCTTATTGTAGCTTCATCACCTCTTTTCTCTTGAACAAACAGTAACATCTCCAATTTGACCTTTTCCGACCTCCACTGCTTGCTGCCAACCGTCTTCGCTACTCGCCGGTTGCCGCCGCCATTCCCCGATCGCCGTTGCTGCTCGCCCACCCTCGCAGGCCTCCTTCGCCCTACAGCCGGTCGTCACCCACCCTCAGTAGAGCTCCGCCCACCCTCGTTGGTCGTCGACTACCTTCACAAAGTCGCAGTAGTTTCTCGTCGGCTGCCACCTGAGACATGTCCCTGGTTGCCTGATCTGTGAGTTCCTCTTCAGTTTGATCTCCAATAGTCAGTAGTATCCATCGTTCGCTCTAAGTTAGTGGTATTCTTCTGTTTGCTCTAAATCAATGGGTTTTATTCATCATGTCGAATGATAAAACGCAAGCCATCAGCATACGGTTAACGGGTAACAACTATTCGTATTGGTCTCATGTTATGAAAAATTTTATTGTGGGCAAGGGTTTGTGGGGATATGTAGATGGTTCAATCTTGCAGCCTTCTGATCCAAAAGCTGACGATCACAAAATTGCTCTTGCAAAATGGGATATGGATAATGCCAGGATTCTTACTTAGTTTCACAACTTTGTCGAACCAAATATTGGTATGAATTTCTCCAAATACAGTACAACGCGGAAAGTGTGGGATTATTTAAAAACTATGTATTTGGAGTCAAATTCGCTAAGCAGTATGAGCTTGAGATGTCTATTCGGAGTGCTACTCAAAAAGATAAGTTGGTTCAGGAGTTTTACAATGAGATGACTAATTATTGGGATCAGTTGGTCGGTATGGAACCTACTCATGGTTGTTGGTTTCGAGAGCATTCTGCCAGTTTTTGGCTTTCGAGATCAGTTTGAGCCTCTTCGGAGGGCTATTTTGCACCGTTCTCCCTTACCCTCAGTTGATGGTGCTGTGCCTGAGATTATTGCTGAGGAAACCAGGTTCAAAGTGTCTTATGTTGCATCTCCTGCTCAGTCTGTGTTTGCCACTCCCGTGGCTACTTCAAGCCAGTCTTTGGCATCGATCCTACCCACTCCAACTTCACATTTGATTCAAGTAATTGGCAAGCCAAAATCTCGTGTAGCTATGAATGAATGTAGTTTTTGTCATTAGAAGGGCCATTGGAAGAATGCGTGCCCCAAACTTGTTCAAGCCAAGGGCCGCATCTCTTCTTACTTGACCACTCCATCATCATCCTGGCCTCCACAACACTCCTACTGTCCCCCAACAACCCTTGTGGTATCTACCCCTGGCAACACTCAATCTTCCTTCTCCTTTGAGCAGTTTTAACAGTTTCAGTCTTTTTTGGTTGCCACTAAAAAGAATCATCAACAAGCTTTTGTTATGACTACTACTCTCTCAGGTTAGCATAATCATCACATCACAGGTACCTTACACACCACGTGGATTTTTCACTCGGGTTCTTCCCATCATATGTCTCCTGACGTTTCCCTTCTGAGTAACTGCATTTCCCCCTTTTCCCACATTAGTATTGATACTGCAAATGGCTCCCCAATGCATGTTATTTTTGTTGGTTCTATTTAATCTCCCTCCTTATCTCTTCCTAGTGTCTTTTCCGTACCTCATTTATCTTTAAGTCTTATTTTGATTAGTAAATTGTCTGATTCAGGTTTTGACGTTTTGTTCTCTTCTTCTGGTTGTGTTGTGCAGGATCGAGCGTCCAAGAAGCAGATTGGGACCGGTCGTAGAGTTGGTGACGTGCAAACATGTCAAGATCTGATTGCGATCCAAATTGACTATAGGTGAAGATGTTGTCATCTAATTTCTAAGCTACAAATGTGTATGGCCTAGAAGTACAAGCCAAAAGTGATTCTTGCTTTGCCACAATGAAGAGGAGTTAAATTTCCTGGCCGTTGTGGGAAAATGGATTAAATTGAATGATTTGATGAACAACTATGAAATTGAACTCCAATTAGAACAAAGACATTTTTAATGCTGGAATTACGAACTATTGAAGTGGTAATTACATGAAAATAATAAAATCCTAGGTAGACTAGGCTTTGGATCGAAATAAAAGTCTTAAGTAGATTTAGCAAAAACATTGAAATTGAAAGACAATGGTGGTGGACTAAAATGAAGATAAGTTAATGTCAGATTCTTGGTGTGGGAGCCCAAAATTTAGCTTGCAAACTTGTATTTATAGGCCACGAGCAAGTCTGATTCGGACCTAACTACATGCTGCTTGTCTGTATCTGGACTCTTTCTGTCCCATGTTTCCCCTTAATTTTAGGCACATCTTCCAGTTCTGTGTTGTGGTCCCCTTTAGACTAGGTCAAATGGCCGTTGAAGTGAGTCATGAAAGGAGATGAAGGGCTCCTTAAGTTTGCCAAGGCCTGCCAAGTGCCCTCCTGTATATTCAGGGCCTGTTCCTATATTTAAGGAGCTGTTTCTATCTATTAGGACCTGAATCTTCCCTCAGTTTTGTAGGCTATGAATTTAGATACCCAGAGCAATTCTGAGCGTGCCACTTGTCCCCCCACTTTCCACTTTGTTTTATCCTTTCATTAGGGGACGGGTGAAGAGAGATAAAGGTTTTTATTGTTGGGGCGAAATGCCCCTTTGATAACCATACAACTTCTGAATCGGATAGGGACAATAAGAGTTTCTCCTTATCAAGGTTTCTCCTCCTATTTTCCCTGGGCCTTTATGAATACAATGATGTATTCTATCAACGTAGTGATCTAGGTTCAGGCTTTACATACCATCTTCCTATCATGGGCTGAGTTGTTATAATTGTTCAAATATTGGGACAAGTGTTCAGGCATTGTGGCCTGAGGTGTCCAAAGCAGTAGCTTCTCCTAGAATTAGGCAAAGTCTGGTTACTCATGTGCATACTCCACTATAACTGTATCACATCCTCTGACCCATATGTTGTAAAGGATATGCTGATAGATACTGATGCATGATTTTTCTTCATTCCTCCATGTCTACTCTGTCATTTCGAAATTAGCGTGCATAATCTGCAAATTGTGTGTTTAAAAAATACAGTTTCTTGTTGGATTTGGCGTTCCCTTCTGGCCTAGTTTAATTACTATGCTTATTTACAGAATTAAAAGAAAAATGGTGATTTGGGAAGTTTTTCTTGACTTCGTTACAGATATAGACTGCAACAGCTCAAAAGGTGAAAGAAAAGCAGCATAAACCACCAAGGTAAAATATAAAATGTACAGGTATATGCATGGATAACCAAAGCTAGAGTGGCTTTAAAGTAGAACATTTGAAACATGAGTACAATGGAATGCAGAAATACGTTTCCACTTTCAACTTACGCATTGACCTTTCGATTGTAGTTAGTTGACCAATTATGTTTTTTCCTTTGAGTGTCTGTGTGTCTGTATTTTGGTTTCTTAAACACGAAAAAGTTCCACATCGACACCAAGGGCTGTGAGTAGTTTATTTCCACACACCATAATGGTTTGGAGATATGAAAATCCTCCTTTAAATTTGTTTTGCTCATAATTCTTGACTTTGTTTAATTGAATCTTAGATCTCGTTGTGGGTATAGTTAGTATGATTTTGTGCTTAGTTGGCATCTAAGTTAATTCGCCCGATCCAAATTAGGTGGAGCAAGTAATCGGCGCAATTGATTGGGCAAAGAGGTTGAGGTTTGTATTATTCCAAGTGTAATTAGTAAACTGAGTGGATATTTTTCACATTACGTGATTACATGGATGAGCATGTGTGTAAGTTTGATTGGCCAAGAATTTACTTAGGATTTATCCATGACAAATAGCATGATGATGACGCCCTAGATAAATTCTGAGACATTTCTAAGTGATAATGATATATTTCTGACCATACTATCATCTTTTCCCATTTTACACTGCTTAGTCAAAACCTAGAGAGAAAACTTTAGAACTTGAAGAATTGTGCATACTCCATAGACAAGACTTGTAGTAGAGACAACCCTAGCTTATAATAGCTTCTATTTGTTAAGTATTTACTTCTCATGGTTAACGCTTTGGTTTTTGACTTTGAATTTTGATAATTTAGACCCTTAGAGACCTTAGAACCCAATGAAACTAGGTTATGAAAAACGTTTTTGAGATGGATATGATATGATACATTGTTTACAAGGTTATAGTATGAAACATGATAATGATTTACTTCTACATAATTTTGAAATGTGTTAGCAAGTATTCGAATCTAATTTAGTTAGCTCATTTGGAAAGGGATATAGCTATTGAGTGAGTTGTGGATTGGCATGTAATAAATTGGCTTTAGAGGCGGGAAAAAATGGACAAGAGTTGGATGACAATAAAAAACAGGATAACGATCAAGGAGTATAACGCAAGGGTGAAGTCTTTTATTGAATTCGCCAAGGGAATTATAGGTCTCGGAGATGACATTTGGCGGTTGTGTATCAATTGCATAATTGACATAAAACAAAACACTCAAATTGTCAAGATTCATTTGATCCGGCAAGGAATCTTGAGTTTTTACATGGAGAATTTGTTTGTGTACATGACTCGCATTCGTGAATGATAATCATTGCCCCATTGTGAATGTGTCTGGGATAGAACGACATAGCACAACCTTGAGGATGAATCGCCTACTATTCTAGAAGAGGTTTACATGGGTGTTTTCATGAATGATGACACCAACGAACCAATAATTATGTAGAGAGGGAGGATATGTCTTTGATAAGTTGTTCGATAATGCTTAACAACCTTTGTATATAGGACTAAGTTTACTGTATTCTCGTTCGTCATTAAGATGCTTCATATTAAGGTGCACGACAAGTGGAGCAAGATCTTGTTGAGCATGATCATGAAGGTATTCAGGGACATGCATTCGGAGTGTGAAAATATTGTTCCATGGACCATTTATGGCATGAAGAGGTTCCACCTTGATTTGGGTTTAGGACATATAAACTTTCATGCATGCATAAGTGACTACACTTTTTTGGAAAGAGAATGCGAACCCATAGAACTACCGGAATGTTGGTATGTAAGAAGATCCCTCGTAAGAAATTACGGTGCTTTTTGTTAACACCAAGATTGAAGAACTTGTACACGATAAATAAAACAACTATAGATTTGCGGTGTGCTAGAAATAATATCATTCTATATCTATAGAGGAATGTTATTCCATATCTATAGAGGGAAACATATATTATTCTACATCCATATAGGAAAACAAATAGTACTATATATATATATATATATATATATATATATATATATATAGGGGCTGGCTCTATAGATCAACACCTTGTTAGACTAATATTCGACCAACATCTAAACTCTTCATTCCTGATTAAATTTTAATGATTTGAACCGTTCAATGTGTTTAAAACATGTTTTTAAGGGTACCCGCAAAAAATCATCTCAAAATATTATCAGAAAGGGCTTGATTCAAGCAGTGGTTTAAAACGGTTCAATAGGAATGAAGAGTTTAGATGTTGGTCTAATATTGGTCTAACAAAGTGTTGGTCTATGGAGTTTTTCCCATATACATATACATATATATATACATATATACATATATATATATACACACATATATATAATACTGTTTTCCTTCTTGTTTTGTTTCTTTACATGTGTTGTTCCCTTTCTTGTATTATTTCCTTAGTTGTAATGTTTTATTTCGTTACTCCGTCTCTCTCTATATAAGGGATAGTTCTATCATTCATAAAGACATAATAAAATACAATTTCTTTCTTTCAACATGGCATCAAAGTCATAAGGTCTAGGCCATATATGTATTTTGAACCAGCGCCAGTAGCCTGTCCAACACGGAAATTTTTTTTTTCTTATTTTTCGCTAGCCTTCATTGCGGCGATCTCTTTTTTTAGTCCTATATCGGTAGATTGCCAACGGTTTCTTTTTAGCCTTATTTTTCCCTAACTTTCATTGCATCGATCTCTTTTTTCAATTATACGTTGCTAGCCTTCATAGCTAACGAATTTTTTTAGCCCTCATCGCCGATTGCTTGATTAATCCACAATGTCAAAGATTTCAAATCGTGACAACAAAGACATCGTATGGTGCACTCATTGCAAAAAGTCAAGACGCACTCGAGAGTGGTGTTAGAAACTCCATGGGAAACATCCACCGTCGAGTAAAGAGTGGGGATACAACGGAGGGTAGCAAAGACGTAATAGGGAGGCACATGTGTCTGCAATGCAAGCATAAGAAATAAAGTCTTTGTTGAAGTCATCTATTGACAAGTTTGGTCTTATATATATCTTCGCCCCAGCTTAAGGGGGAGTGTTGGAAATAATATAATTCTATTTCTACAATATATACGAAGATCCTTTTTTGGCTCTCTTTAGCCATATGTCTCTTATCCCTAGGAGGTCTTCCTCCACTAGCAGGTTTTCGATTTGACCTATGGACGAATATGCAAGCATACGTTTCATGCTTGTTTGAGTAATAGCAATGAGATTTTCCAATATCATGCTTGGGTACTGTCCAAAGTATTTGAAATACGGGAAAGAAATATGATTCAAGTAATATTTCCAAAGGGGTTGCAAATGGTCTGATGGTTCACCAATCGTTGATGGTTCTAAAACCTCATCTTTTTCCCGATTGAAATTAAGCAGGTTTTGAATGTAAAAGATTTGGCTCAGCATGTTCTATTCGATACGGGTAGGAGAAGAACCCCAGCCCCTAGACTGGGGGGAATGAAGTGGGAATAGAATGCTTTGTCGGCTTGGCTGCAGATGCCCTGGTACATAGATAGAAATCCTGATAGAAAGATGCGGTCAATGCTTACCCGAAGAGATAGGATTCTTAAACCTAACCCATCACCTAGAGAACTTAATTCCATATGGATCTGTTACCTTGTTAAAGAATAACTAGGTAAACGTGGTAAAATGACTATGGGAGGACTAATCCAACCAATCTTGCTTGCACAACGGAAAGTGTTATTGTTTTATCTCTCCATCGAATCAAATTCGCCAAAGGTGTACGTTCGTGAGTATTAGCAGCCTCAAGTCTAGAATGGATCCCCATGATAGAAAGCTTTCGAAAAGACATTCGTACTCAACGACGAATAAGGCCTTGTTGAGGAAGCCTTCAGACCTGTATCCGAGTAACATCTTTTTACGAGATTGCCTCCTGGTAGGATATAGTAATAAGACTGTAAGTGCATATGAGCGCCTTTTTCCCGTGACAATATATGGACACTAAGGTTCGTGCCAGAGGGCGAAGCACGGATCGGATTATCTTGAGTTTTGGTTCAAGAGAAAGTCTTTCTTCCCCCAATCCCCACCCGCCTTAAATAATGGGTATAGAGCCAACCTCGCTTCACAGCGTGGGGAAAGATCGGTTGAGATTCTCCCGAGGGTTATAGAGGGAAACATATAGTATTCAACATCCATATAGGGAAACAAATAGTATTCTATATGTATGTGTGGTATTTTCCTTTTGTAGTGTTAGTTGTCACGGTTTGCCGATACGGTATTGCTTGTGCGGAGACAACACGGGTATAACTTGATTACATTTGCTTGGGTATCTACATGGATCATGCTTGGATAAAATTTGTGTTTGTGTGCATTGGACGCATAGAATGAAGGGGGGCTGGAGTGTAGGAATGGTTCGCTTAATTTTACTTTGATAAATTTTTATTAGAGCGCGCATTTGCTAGATGTGACCTAGATATGTAACGGACGTACCCACGTGTGACCACCATGTTAGTCTCTTTGACGTGTCCTTTGCTTAAAATCTAATAAAAGGACATGTTAACTGGTGTGTCTCTTATGTATCCTGGCGTGTCATTTCAATGTGTCCTAGATGTAGCCTCTGCTTAAAATCTAATAAGACATGCTATGTGATGTGTCCGGTATGTATCCTCGCCTGTCATTGGCATGTCGGTCTTCTAAATGTGCCCTTTGCTTACAATCTAATAAGGTTGGTAGGACACATTGAGTAGTATGTCACATACGTATTGACTTGCCTGTCAGTCTTGTATACTTGTTATTTTGTAGGTAAAATTTTAAAAATACCACAAAACAGTTGAAGATACTGTCATGGGAATATCGTGTGGTGTTAAATTGATTACCAGGAATGAACATTTTACAATTTTGATGCTTGGGTTAGATTTAGATCAAGAAATTCCAAAAACTTTAACAAAAATAGCCATTTGGGACTTGAGAATAAAATAGCCACCAAACTGTCCAACGACCACCATTTGGGCTGGGCATTTCGTGTGTGTAAAAAACCACTTGTAGGAGTGAGGCGGTAGTTAATTTCAATGCTCCGGTAGAGATTAGAACCCAAAAAATACAAAGAAGTTGCCTAAAACGGATGAATCGGGGTTAAAAGAGTAAAATCAATATCAAATGACCGATCTCAGTATGCGTTGCATGCGTTGCTTGTTCACGCGAGAACAAATTTGTAGGATCCAAAGACGCGTAATCTTAACACTTGAATAGAGATTTAGACCCAAAGATGTATAAATTTTAAGTTAAACCCAGCCATCTTGTTTGCATTTTCTTAGACATGCACCAAATGCCCTGGTAGAAAATACGAAGGAAAAGCAAAAGGTTGGCACAGGGATGTTTTTTGTTCAGATGATGGCTATTTGGAAGAAAAAACTTCATGTGGTCTATGGGTTGCTTTGTATTTTAATGGTAATTCTATTGGTTTAGTGAAGATTTTTATGCTAGGACGATTATTGGGATGTTTATATGACTATTGAAGTTTGGATTTTTTGTTGGAAATTCCAAACGGTTTTGGATTTATTTGGGTGAATGAATTAGGATATATCAAGGGTTTCTCGAGGCAACCAGAAGGTCCCTCGTTCATGCATGCCAATGATGTCTAGCACACAAGGGTTTCTCCATTCATGCATGCAATTCAAATTCATCATATGACGCACACTTAATAGGCTGAATACGTCTTTGCGGCCAAAGATATTTACATATCCTAGTCTCCAAAAAGGGGTCATTGTTTGGGTCGTGTTCATTTTTTTTAGTGAGTTCTACACTAAGAATTGACAAGAGAATGATTTTGATAGTGCGAACAAACCTGTAGTTTGATTGTCTCTACCCTTTTGAATTAGTCCTGGTCCCTACACATTCTAGGGCCAACGAGATTCGGTGACAACCTAAGTTGGTTAGGAACATTTTCAAATCGCGACTAAATACTTTGTCATCGAAAAATAAAAATTGAGTGTCATTCTTCAAACTTAGCAAATGTTGTCAAATAGCTGTAGCTCTAGACTGTGTTGTGACTTCAATAACCTCCAAATTTTTTGAAAAAACTGAACTATATTAGAATGAACATTATGTGGTTTTTGACAAAGATTAATAGATATTTGACACTATTAGATGCTAGATTTATCTTCTTTCACAATGACCTTAGAAAGCTCTCTTCTAATCTACTGACATAATTTTTTTGATCCTTGAATTGTTTGACATGGATAAAGCTCTCATTAAAAATGTCCCAGACATTATTTGAAATATACTAGGTGTAATAACTCAGTAATTTTAATTAATTTTTAATTAATAATAATGAATTTCTTTTGTTAATAGTTTAACTTTTATTATTTTAATTAGGGGTTTAGAAGTATAGTTTGTTCAAGCAGCCTGTTCGAATTTCAAAATGCGGAGCGGGAATTTTTGGGGCTTTAATGGAGGGATCTATTTTCGATCGGTTATTAAACGAAAGATCATGGCTATTATGTCACGAATAATGTCGATTTTTTATTATATGAACGTGGTTAGGGATATTGTGAGGTTACACGAGATCAATTACAAGATTTTCAGAAGGTTTAGAGAGAGAGGAAGCTCTTGAGGTTTTTTTTTTTTTTTTTAAAGATTTTTGGAGAAGACACTACTCTATTAGCACGATCCGATCAAACCATGGGTGTTAGTCGCTTTAAGCTTCAGAATCAAGGTAGAGAGAAACACTATCAATCATAGGTTACACTATACAATAAGTATTTCTATTGATTTTTCATAGAAATCCATGATTAGGGTTCTACTGTTTTTCAATGTAAAAGCATGAAGATTCATTTTATTTGTAGATTATTTTGCCAAATTAATAAGGGAGAAATGTTCTCCAACTTGCATAGATTATGTTGTTGATGTTAATTTATATTTCGAGATTAGAATGATAGATTATGGTACGAGTAGGTTTAGTTTTTGACAAAAATAAGAGTTGTTGAAAAAAGATAGCTCGCTCGAGTGAGTTGTAGGCCGCTGGAGCGACCTACTAAAATACAGAGTCTTTATAGAATGTTAACTGGACCTTTCGACAGTAGGATCAGACCATAACTTCCACTATTTTGTATGAAAACTTCGAACAGGCATTCAGGAACACGTTTTGTTTGACCACGGATTTTGTAGAACTTCGTGTGAGCGATTGACCAAGTTTGATTATGATTTATATGTTTATGTTAATAGTGCTTCGAATATGATTATGGTCTCCAGTTAAAGTTGCGTTTTAGCCATCGAGATATCATAATGAAAAGTGATGATATGACCGTTGTGCCGATAGATTAATAAGGCCGTCATGTCAGCTAAATGAATAGTCGTCATATTATTAGAGTAGTAAATTGAATTCTACCACGTTTCGGTGCTTATGTGAAAACCTAAAATTCACATTAGGGACACTAGTTCGAATGTTACCGTACCATGGAAGTGGAGGGTATAAAGTGATCATTATAAGTAATGAAACATGTAGTGAACAAGCAAGTTCGTTAATGAAAAAATGGATAATCGATGGCCGTTGTGCCTAGTGGTAATGTTTTGGACGTCGTCCCAAGTTGTGATCCATGTGGGTTACAGTTCCACCGAGCGTCGTACATTTGTTTATAAGGACTCTGACTAGGAGATGGGTGTATTCGGTTGAAGGTAACTTCGGGGTATGTCCGCGTCGATAGCTCCGAACCCTGAGGGAGTCACAACCTTGTCTTGGATGACCTTGAACCGGTAAAGGGGAAGCGGCTAAGGATCGTTGGTACCTAACTTGGCGAAATCATGTATTCGGTTGGGTCTCATTAAAGTGAAATAGGTATTGACTCGAGTAGACGGTAGAAGGTCTATGCCTTTTTTTTTTTGATAAGTAGAAGGTCTATGCCTTACCTCGTTAAAAACTTGTCAATATCAACCGAGTACTCTATTCTAAATAGTCAAGCAAGAAAGAATACTGAGGAAAAAAGGTATTCTTAGAAACTTTAAAGAACGGAAGTATAACAAATCTACATGAATTTACTTATGCACTTTATTGTTTTCATGGTTATAAATGTCTTGTTGTATATTTGTATCTACAGGTTTGATTTTTCAGTGATTTTTTTCTATTGAGTTTCATTACTCATCGTTGTAACTTCTCTGTCCTTGTGTTTCATACCAGATGTTGCAGAATAGTTGGAGTATCTGCCCGAGCATGAAGAGTTGGGACCCGCAGAAGAAGACCATGGTGTCATTTGGCTACCCTACCCTTAATAACTCTGTTTAGTTATTTTAATAACAGAATGTAAAATTTCGAGAGGTATTTCTATCATTTTTACTTCTGCACTTGAAACTCGTATTTAAACTCTAAACTATCTCTCAATTTCTGTTAGTTTAATAAATGAGAAAGGGTATTTTCATAATTTATTCATCAATTGATTTAATAACAAAATTAACGGTCTAAATTAATGTTTCCTAGGAAGAGTGCTAAGGTTTTAGAATTTTGGAAGCCTACAAACTCAAATGAATCTAATCCATTATTTTTAATTCTAAGAAACTTTCTGAGAAAATTTTCAGTGTATATTGAAATGTTCATAGCATTTTTTATGGCTTCTATCCTTTTGTAGCACTCAATCGCTTAAAAATATGGTGGAGTGGCTATCTGATTAACTTATGTAATAACCAGTTGGTGATTACAAATTCAAATTGCCCACAAGAAATTACCCTAAACTTTTGTTCCTGAGGTTGCATAATGCAACATACCACCCACTACCCAGGCCGCCCCACACTGGAATAGCAACAACATATTGAGAGGCTTTTGCCACTATTGAAAATGTTTTTTTATTTTTTATTTATAATAAAAATGTCTTGATCAACTTACACATTTTAACTTGTTAGGAGAGAAAACTCACACTCTTTAGAGAGGCGAGACGTTTATTTATAATAAAGTGAACAAGATTAGGGTTTAACCTAATGGGTTATAGTCACTGAGGCCCATTAGGGTTAACATATACATTTAACCTAATAATAACTAATATCCTTCCTTAAACTGGCGCATACATATCAATCGTGTCCAATTTGTTACATATATATATATAAATGTATATATATAACCCGATTACCAACTAATGGTTTAGTGAATATATCCGCCAATTGTTCACCAGTGTGCACATGACTAGGAGGGATCGTGTCTTTCTTGTACTCATCTCGGATGAAGTGGCATTCAATCTCAATATGCTTCGTCCGTTTGTGGAACACAGGACTAGTGGTAATATGAATGGCAGACTGATTATCACACCATAGTTGGGTCAGTTCGTCTACTATTGCTTGTAATTCGGAGAGGGTTTGTCGAATTCAAATGATCTCAGAAGCAACTACGGCCATGGGCCTATATTATGCTTCTGCACTTGAACGGGCCACCACTGCTTTCTTCTTACTTTTTCAACTGATCAGATTATCCCCAATGGTGACTGAAAATCCAGAGGTGGATTGCCTATCCACTAGGCATCCTGCCCAATCCGCATTGGTGTAACCCTCTATCCGGGTGTGTCCCTGATTATGGTACCGAATATCTTTTTCTGAATTACTTTATAGATACCAGAGGATACATAGAACTGCATGCCAGTGAGGAACTCGTGGGGTCTAAGCAAACTGACTAACAACACTGACAAGGTAAGTAATGTCTGGCCTAGTTATTATAGTCAGATAATTCAACTTTCCAACCAACCACCTATACTGATCGGGGTTAGGGAATAAATCACCAATATTTGGCAGTAACTTGGCCCCTGCGTCCATAGGCGAATCTGTCCCATTTGCCTGGAATAGCCCTGCATCAGACAAAATATCCAATACATATTTGCGCTGAGAGATAACGATACCCCTCTTTCCTCGCAACACCTCGATGCCAAAGAAATATTTCAACTGCCCAAGGTCTTTGGTTTGAAAATACTGATTAAGAAACTGCTTGAGATCAGTAATACCCTGTGCATCATCACCTGTGATGACAATATCATCACATATACAATCAACATGACGCATCCTGAAGGTAGATGAGGATAGAAGACCAAGTAATCCTTTGCAGACTGTAGCAGCCCAAAATTAGTTACCACTTGACTGAACCGACCAAACCAGTCCCTTGGAGACTGCTTTAACCCATAAAAAGAGTAGCAAAGCCGACAGGCACGACATTTCCCTCCCTGAGCAATAAGCCTGGGTGGTTGCTCAAGATATACCTCCTCAGTGAGATCACCGTGAAGAAAAATATTCTTCACATCCAGCTGGTATAATGGCCAAGAATAAGTAACCGTCAAAGGCAGAAGAAGACGGAGGGAGGCCATTTTGGCTATGGGAGAGAAGGTCTCAAAGTAGTCGACACCATATGTTTGGACATAACCCTTGTGTTAGATGGAAGCTCTCAGCTCGGATCTGATGGATGTCCTAAGCATGCTACTGCACCTATTGCATA
The DNA here is from genome assembly GCA_019985065.2 of Arctostaphylos glauca. NCBI lineage: Eukaryota > Viridiplantae > Streptophyta > Magnoliopsida > Ericales > Ericaceae > Arctostaphylos > Arctostaphylos glauca. The sequence goes on from JAHSPW020000015.1 coordinate 6,262,485, forward strand.
CTCTAAGTCTGATGAATGTTCTAAATCTGCTGCTCCTGCATCAGCTCTTTGTGGTCAAGCACACAGCTGATCACCTCTGTTTTGTGTCAACAGAATTTGTTAGAGTTAGTTTTTGCTTTGGTTACGTGTCAGCTGATCATTGGATGTTTGTAACTAGTTGGTTTTGGTTGTTAAGAGTTGTTAAGGGAGTTAGCTAAATGTTAGTTTGTAAATACCATTGTAATGCCCAGTGTTTGGTAAGTAATAAAAATGGAACTACTGAATTCCTTCTATGATCTTTTCTTTACTTAATTCGTTCTTATCAGTAGTTTTGTTATGGTATCAGAGCGATTGACGCAAGTCCAAGAGAATCTCAGATTGTGCGATCCTCTCTCTGCAATCTCAAATCTCAGTTTCTCAGAAAAGGAAGAATGACAGATCATGGTCCAAATCAGTACCTACCTCCTTCTCTTACGTTTCTTATTGCAAACTTCCAATCATTTGTGACAATCAAACTCGATACATCAAACTATTTTGCATGGAAGACTCAAATAGAGAATGCATTACTTGCAAATAATCTGTTTTACTTTCTGGATAGCAATGTGGAGATTCCAATCTGTCATGTTGTTGACGAGTCAGGAAACAAAGTTCCTAATCCTGATTATATGAACTGGACAACTATAGATCGAATGTTAATGTCATGCATCATAGCAACATTAACACCTTCTATCCTGCCTCATGTGGTTGGATCTGATCATTCTCACCAAGTGTGGAGAAAATTAGAAGAGAAATTTAGTTATCTCTCAAGATCTCATATTCATGACCTAAAGAGGAGGTTGTTTAATTTGAAGAAAACTACTTCCATGGATGCTTACATTGATTCAATTAAAGATATTGTTCAAAAATTGGCAGCTTCTGGAACCAGAATTGCAGATGAAGACCTTGTGTTTCATGCTTTACATGGATTACCACAGGAGTACAGTTCTCTTAAACAAGGAATCAGGACGCGTTTTGAGGATATCACTTTCAGCCACTTAACCTCTGTTCTACTAGTTGAAGATCTTCATATAGATCAAGAACAAAGCTCACCTGCTAACACCAATTCAATCTTGATTGCTCAAAGTGGAAATAATTCTGGATTAGCTTCTGCATCATCAAATTCTTCAGCACCAGTTCATACTCAACCAAATGTACCTAACTCAGATTCAGTTGGCCATATTTCCTCTTCACCACAATTTCCTGGAGTTTCTCAGTTTGGAATCCAAAATTATCCTCAATATAGTCAGCCTAGCTATAACAACAGATGACAAAACAACAGATATAGAGGAAATTACTATCCAAGAAATGGTTTTGGTGGTCAAGGAAACTCAAACTTTGGTAACTCAGGTTACTTTATGTCTCCAGGGCAATTTCCAGGGCAATTTCAGTCGTCTAATGGCTTTGGTCCATCCAATTCTCAATTTCATTCCCCTGCAGGAGTTACTAATATTGGCTGCCAGATCTGTGGGAAGACAAATCACAATGCCTTTTATTGTCATCATAGGCAAAATTTCAATTACAAACCTCCACCTCAGTTTAATGGACATTCACAACAGTTCTCTCCATCTCCACAACAGCCTGGTTTTGCAGGAGGATATCCCTCACCAGCACCTCATGCTATGGTTGTTTCTGATTCTCCTCATGCATTATATTCTGGTGGTTATGGATTGTCTACCAGTGATGGTTCTTTAGTACCACAAGGTTCTCAGGGCTCTTGGTTCTTTGATTCTGGAGCTACAGCTCACGTGACTAATAATCCTTAGCATATTACTCTACCTCATACCTCACCTAACACAGAAGCTGTCACTGTTGGTAATGGTCAGAATGTTCCAGTGGTTCAGTCTGGTAAGGGGATATTGTCTACTCCTACTCACTCCTTTACTCTCCAAAATGTTTTGCATGCTCCTCTTATTTCTCATAACCTTTTGTCCGTTCATAAGTTTGCCATTGATAATAATTGTAATATCATATTCAATGCCCTGGTTATGCCATTCAAGACCAAACTTCACTCAAAGTTCTTCACAAAGGGCCTTGCCAACAGGGTTTGTACCCTCTGACTCCTTCTTTTAGTCCAGCCCACGCCTATACTCTTACCACATCTACTGCAGAATTGTGGCATAAACGGCTTGGTCATCCTCACCCCAAATTGTTTCAGGTATTGTGCTCCAAATATCATTTACCTGTTAGTAAACCTTTGGACTTTAATTGTTATTCTTGTAAAGTTGCAAAGAGCCACAAACTGTCTTTCTCTTCCTCTCAATCATTCACTTCTACTCCATTTGAACTTTTACATATGGATGTATGGGGTCCTTCTCCGGTTCCTTCCTTCAGTGGTTTTCGTTATTACCTTGTGCTAATTGATGATTTCACACGCTATACTTGGATTTTTCCTCTTCATCTCAAATCTGAAGTGTCATCTCATGTTCAGGCCTTTAAAACATTTGTTGTTAATCAGTTTGGTTGCTCTATCAAAACTATGCGATCTGATAATGGTGGTGAGTTCTTAAACTCTCTCATGGCTGCTTTCTTTAGGTCTTTTGGTATAGTTCATGAGACATCTTGTCCTTATACTCCAGAACAGAATGGTGTAGCAGAACGTAAACATTGTCATTTGATTGAAACCACTATTGCTTTGCTTCATCAATCACATCTTCCTATTGATTTTTGGTTAGAAGCTTTGACCACAGCTCTATATCTCATAAACAGACTTCCATTGTCCTCCATTAACTTCCAAGTTCCATTTGAACTTCTTTATAAATCTGCTCCAAGTTACTCTGATCTTAAGCCCTTTGGTTGTTGTTGTTTTCCCTGGTTAAGATCCTCTGCTCAAAACAAACTTGTTTCTCGCTCCAAGCCTTGTGTTTTCCTTGGGTATTGTACACATACCAAAGGCTATAGATGTCTTGATCCTGTCACTAATCGTGTATATATTTCTAGACATGTGAGATTCATAAAATCTGATTTTCCCTTCCTATCTCTCACTGTCAAGTCTTCTTCTCCCATTGCTGTTCCTTCTGTGGTTTCTTATCCCTCCTTTACTATACCTTTCTCTGCTGCACCTCCTGTAAGGCTTCAGCCTCCCCTCTCTGAAGCTCCTTCAGTTCCTTCTACTACTGAGGTCTCACATCCTCCTTCATCTGTCTCTAGTTTACCCGTTTCTTCCACTCATCCTATGATTACTAGGTCCAAACATGGCATCTTTACACCTAGAGTTCCTTTATCCTTAACCACTGTTACTACTGGTCCTACTTCTGAACCTACCACTTTTAAGGAGGCTATGAAATATGCTGAATGGAGGCATGCTATGAGTGAAGAGTTTTCTGCTCTTCAGTCCCAACAGACTTGGTCTCTGGTTCCTTTACCATCTGATTGTCAGTCCATTGGCTGCAAATGGATCTTTAAAATCAAGAAAAATGCAGATGGTTCAATAGCTCGTTATAAAGCCAGACTTGTTGCTCAGGGATTTCAACAAACAGAGGGGTTAGATTACAATGAGACCTTTAGTCCGGTTATTAAACAACCTACCATTCGGGTTATCATTACTTTGGCCTTACACCATGGTTGGTCTATCAAACAACTTGATGTCTCTAATGCTTTCTTACATGGAACTCTTTCTGAATGTGTTTACATCAATCAACCTCAAGGTTATGTTAACTCCTCTCATCCCAATTATGTGTGCAAGTTACACAAGGCTCTCTATGGTCTTAAGCAGGCTCCCAGAGCATGGTATGCCATGCTTTCTCATTGCCTTGTCAAACGGGGATTTATCAATAGTGCGGCTGATTCTTCTCTTTTCATTTTGAGACAAGCCTCTGATGTTGTTTATTTTTTGGTCTATGTGGATGATATCCTGGTTACTGGGAACAATCCTGCCCTTATTCAATCCATTGTTACTGATTTGGGTTCTGAGTTTGCTCTCAAGGACTTGGGAGCCTTACACTATTTTTTGGGCATTGAGGTTCAGTCCTCTCCTACTGGTTTGTTCCTATGTCAAACTAAATATGCCAAAGACATCCTCATTAAAGATGGTATGTTGGATTGTCGCCCCTGTGGTACCCCCTCTACTGTCAAGAATGGTCAACCAACTGATGATACAGCCTTCTCTCATCCAGAATTGTATAGAACTCTTGTTGGTTCTTTACAGTACCTGACCTTGACTAGGCCTGAATTGGCCTTTGCTGTCAACACAGTGTGTCAACACATGCATTGTCCCTCTAATTCTCATTTTCTTGCCGTTAAACGGATTCTGAGGTATCTTCAAGGGACATTGTCTGCTGGCCTCTCATTTACCAAAGGCTCTCTTTCTTTACAAGCCTTTTCTGATGCGGATTGGGCCGGTGATAGCTCTGACAGAAAATCCACTGGTGGTTATTGTGTTTTCATGGGTCCTAACTTGGTCTCTTGGTCCTCTAAGAAACAGCCTACTGTGGCCAGGTCTTCTACCGAAGCTGAATATAAATCCTTGGCTAATACTACTGCTGAGATATTATGGTTTCAGCGTTTGTTCACTGATCTTCATCTGTCCTATTTGCCTATTCCTACCTTATGGTGTGATAACCTGTCTGCAATTTCTCTAGCTTCTAATCCCGTTTTTCATGCTCGCACCAAACATGTTGAGGTTGATTATCATTTTATTCGGGAGAAGGTGTTACACAAAAAATTGGTTATTTCATATGTTCCTACTGCTGACCAGATTGCTGATATTTTTATTAAGTCCCTCACTGTCCAGAGGTTTCATTTCTTATCAACCAAACTAATGCTTTGTTCCTCTCCAGCATCAGTTTGTGGGGGGATGTTAGATGGAAGCTCTCAGCTCGGATTTGATGGATGTCCTAAGCATGCTACTGCACCTATTGAATACTCTAAGTCTGATGAATGTTATAAATCTGCTGCTCCTGCATCAGCTCTTTGTGGTCAAGCACACAGCTGATCACCTCTGTTTTGTGTCAACAAAATTTGTTAGAGTTAGTTTTTGCTTTGGTTACGTGTCAGCTGATCATTGGATGTTTGTAACTAGTTGGTTTTGGTTGTTAAGAGTTGTTAAGGGAGTTAGCTAAATGTTAGTCTATAAATACCATTGTAATGCCCAGTGTTTGGTAAGTAATAAAAATGGAACTACTGAATTCCTTCTATGATCTTTTCTTTACTTAATTCGTTCTTATCAGTAGTTTTGTTAGGCCACAAGGCAAGCCTTAAGCCGAGCAATAGAACCATCAGGATGCACTTTGATAGTATAAACTCATTTGCAGCCGATAGCTTTCTTGACAGGGGGAGAGTAACAAAATCCCAAGTATGATTAGCCTCCAAGGCTTGCATTTTTTCCTCCATAGCAGCACTCCAGCCGGCATGGACCAAAGCCTCACCAAGGGTACGAGGCTTGGGCGTAGACTCCAAGCCAACAATCAAGGAGCGAATAGGAGCCACCAAACCATGGTAGGAGGTAAAATATAAGGAGTGATCACGGCAAGAGCGGTAAGGGCGGTTGGGTGGCACAAAGGGAACCTTAGAGGGTGAGGCCGGATTAGGCGACAAGGAGACTGGCTCAGCAGGAGTCGGCAAGGGGTGTGCCTGGGCTGGGAGCGGCGCCAGGGGAGCGGGGAGAAGAGGAAGAGAGACAAGGAAGTCATTTGGTGGAGAAGGAGACTCAGAGACACTAGAGAGAAGATAGAATGACTCAGTTTCGACAAACGCCACATCTCGAGAGGTAATATACCAACAGAGTTGGGGGGAGAAACATCGGTACCCTTTTTGTGTCTTGGAGTACCCAAGAAAGACACATTTGAGGGAGCGGAGATCTAATTTGGACAAATTATAGTGAGTATCGCGAACATAACAAACACACCCAAATAGGCGAAGAGATAGACTATAGGGAGTGAGTGTAGGGAAGATGACAGACTAGGGGGTGATACCACGAAGGATAGATGAAGGTAAGCGTTTGGTGAGATAACAGACGGCGAGAACGACATCACCCTAGAATCGTTTGGGAACACCCATGCGAAATAGAAGAGCACGAGCAGTGTCTAGGAGATGACGGTTCTTACGTTCGGCAACCCTGTATTGTTGAGGGGTGTCCGGACACAATGTCCGATGAACAACGTCGTGGTGCGAAAAATGTTCCTGAAATCAATGGGGTACATATTCCCTACCATTATCACTACGAAGGACACGGATAGTTTAACCAAACTGGGTGCGAATATCAGAGAAGAAAGAACTCCAAATAGAGTAGACTTCGGAGCGAGCTCGTAATAGATACTAAGTAAAGCAAGAGTAGTCATACACAAATGTCACGAAATATCTATAGCCTAAGGGTGTAGGAATGGGACATGGTCCCCATGCACCAGTATGAACAAAAACAAAAGAAATTGAACTTCTTTTATTATTACGAATGGAATAAGACACATGGTGGTGTTTGACTAAATAATAGGACTCATAAGATAAATGAGAAATATAATTAAATTCAAGACATAAAGACTGTAAACTAGCTAAAGAGAGATGGCTCAAACAACAGTGAGCATCATAGGCAGAGGAAGTGAGCCCGACACAGGCAACCGGCTGATCAAGCACATAAAGACCCCCTGTAAGACTCCCTTTATTGATAGTATGCTTCGTCACTAGATTCTGAAAAACACAATGATCAAGAAAAAATATTACTGAGGAATTTAAATATTTAGTAACGCGACTAATAGAAAGTAGATTAAAAGGAAAGCCAGGGGTATGTAACACATATTGCAAGGTCAACGAGGCATGGGTGTAGCAATTCCACAACCTCGAATGTCAAGAAAATAGTCATTGGCCACCGTAACCTGTTCATTCCCCGTAAGAGGAGAATACTCAGAAAAAGTACCTGTAGTCCCGTCATATGATCTGAAGCACCCAAGTTAATAACCCATGTGTGCGGAGTAACCATGTAGGCTGTGGATAAATGTACCAACAGCAGGAGAAGAGAGCACAAGGGATTGAGTGCACCGGTCATACTCAACATCAAACATATGGACCATGTGGTCCTCGGAAGAAGAAGCAGACGCAGTGGCAACATGAGCCATAGAAGAGGGCTTAGAGCCCAATTGGGGACACTGCGGACGAATGTGGCCAACAACGCCACAATGATGATAGGTACGAGTCTTCAGAGATCCAGTACAACCACCAGTATGACCACCACGGCCTCCATGGCCCCCACCTGGGAAAGAAAAATAGGCAACCCTATCAGCAGAATCAGGGGATAGAGCTCGAGCATCAAAGTGACTCACCGATCAACTCACACGACGAAAGGCCTCCGGGAGAGATGGAACATCGTCCTCGGAAAGAATCTGTGACTGAGCAGTCTCACAGTCACCACCACTAAGACTGGCTAAATCGAGAACCACCATAATCTAATCTCGCTGATGATGAAACACTGTGGGATCTGAAGTAAATGGGAGCAAGTGGTCAAACTCATCAGCAAGAGTTTTGAACCCAACATAGTGCTTCTGAAGAGTTTTTTCTCACGCGTGAGTTGGAAGAAACCCTTCATCACATCAAATAGGCGGGACAGATCATTAGCAATGGAATATGTATCGGCCAAGGACTACCAAATCTCCCGCACATTATCGACATTGAAGACTAGTGTCTTAATAGACTCGTCTATGGAGTTTAGAATCTGAGTAAACAGTCGGGCATAATCTCTAAGCCAAGGTACATAGAAGCAGTTTTGGGAGAAGGACTATCCATCAGATGTGAATCTAGATCCATTCCTTGAAGAGCCTTCAGAACCTTCTTTCGCCATAAAACGTAGGTAGATAGACCAGTAAGGTTGGTTTCCACCATGGGGCGGACGAGGAGAATATCTGAGGTCGAGGTGTCTCGCAAGGCACCACAGGTGAGGCTAACGGATCTAAGGATAGAGAATCATCGATAGTCGACATAATAAGAGTTTCCTTGTTTGCAACAATCAGGACAACTTCACCAAAGATCAGTGAATACAATCACCAAACGATGACCTCATATGAACATACGCTAAGACGGATTAAAACAGTAACTGAGTAGTAAGCATAACCAGATCAGACAGACATACTAGAACAGTAAGAGGCAAGGGAGACTATTGAAGGAGAAGCAATAGGAGGCAGCAGTACATAGCCTACCGGAGAGTGTAGCAGCAGCAGTAGAAGGGCTGCCGAAAAGTGCAGCAACAGCGGCGGTAGGCTGGCTGCTGGAGAGAGAAGCAGCAACAACAGGAGAATGGCTGGAAAGAAGAACAGTAGCAGTAGAGGAGCTCCAGAAATAAGAGCGGCAGCTCTGATGCCATGTTAGGAGAGAAAACCCACACTATTTAGAGAGGGGCGGGACGTTTATTTATAATAAAGTGAACGAGAATAGGATTTAACCTAATGAGCTCTAGCCATTGAGGCCCATTAGAGTTAACATATACATTTAACCTAATAACAACTAACATAACTAATATTTAAAAGATTAATTCTATTTTTATTAAAGTGTTACTCCAGACCTAATCACATTGCTCTTCAAAGTTAATTAATGCATGGGCAAACCATTTGCACTAGTGTTCCCTTACAGTTATGATGGTTTACTTGATGAGGTCATCTATTGACAAAATCGAGTTTGAGGCCCTTTCACTCAAACAAATTAAGTATTTAAGTTGTGTCGTTTTTTCTGCACGGTATAAAATCAAAATTACTAGATGGCCTTGTTTTGGGCTTATGTTTGGGATCCTAAGCAATAATGATTCAAACTACATAAATATTTAATCAGGTTTATAATTTTTACAAAATAGATTATATAAATAGTATCAAACACATACACAAACGTAACAAAAATGTGTTTTTCCTGTAAAATATTTGTTTCAAAGAGTAAAATTAAAAGTATGCCCAACAATCTACACATATTTTCGAAATCGATCGAATAAGTAAATTAGCAAATTACCCTGTTAGAATCTCTAAAATTCATTTATTTATCTATATACAATACATGCCTAGAAGCAATGAGACATATGAATATAATGTTAGAAACGATGAGTTTGCATTTTCATTCAATTCGCATTTATATTTTGAATCATGCGACAATTCCTATTTGTGTAAATGCGTAGTTAAGAAAGTTGATAAAAAAAAGATCATGCGATTAGGAGCAACTCTTGTCCAAAATTACACTATCATGTGAACCTATTGGAATGCATTTTTTACCGTATTTTATAGGCTTTTCATTTTTTAGGAAGAACCGAGCAGAAATGATCCCACTAAGAATACCATTTTTATAGGCTTTTCATTTTTTACCGTATTGGTTCGCAAAAGTTATGTTTATTTTGTTTCGATTTTATCTTTTGTGATTTAGGTAATGCACATATAAATTTCTTGTTTAAATTTATAAATTAACCATAAAATGGTAGAATATATGACTCATAATTATCTGAGAACATAACAAGTAAATGAATTTCTTTTATTTGGGATAAAATTTATTTGAGAAAATCTTGCCTTGGATAGCATGGATATTTTTGGAGTTAATTGGGGCAAATCCTTTTTACTTGAAAGGAAATATAATTTAGAAGAAAGTTCAAATGTTAGATGAAATTAATCGCAACCATTATTGTGAAAACATTTTTTGATGACCTCACATCGTCATTCCTTGCAATATAGATAACTAGCATATTATCTGTACCTACGGCACAACGCACTAAAATTAAATTAAAAAAATTGAATTAAAAATATTGCATTGAGGATAACAAACCAAGTTCAAACATAAGATAAAAAATAACTAATGAAAAGAGTTAAAAATCATACAAAAAATGTAACAAAATAAAGATTTGTCTATCTTCAGTAAAGATTTGTCTAGAACACCATATATCATTTATATATGGTCTTCCCACAAGAGTAGTTTAGTTGGATTCATTTTTTTCTATTTAAATGAATAAATATATTCAAACTTGTACAGAGACAGAACATTTATATATTTTATTATAGCAAAGCCTTAGAATATACAATATTTTTCATGTAATTGTACTAGAAATGCTATTTGCACCGTACTCGGAGTGGGCCCCTCCATTTTTTTGGTTTCCTACTTTTTTGGTTTTTTTTGGTCAATTTGCATTCTCTCCCCCTCTCTCCTCAACAGTAAATTCTTTTTTATTTATATTTTGTTATTGTTTTTTTGGTTGATTTATTAAATAAAATTAAAAATTTCTTGAATCATCAAAAATTCTTTTTGGTCATGTTTTCTAAATTCTATTCTTGAAAAGATATTAAAAATTTATCGTTGACTTAAAAACTTATTTCGAGATTAATCGTGAGCTCAAAATATTTTGATAAAGGGTTGTTGAATTATGTTAAGGAATTTATTGATTTATATTTTATTATTATTTTTCATGCTTTCTTTGTTGATTTATAAAACAAGTTAAAATTTTTTAAATCATTCAAAAATATTCACATTCATCATTTGTCTTGATGCGCCCAATTTTTTAGGAAAAAAAAGTAACTGACACCATTCATTTGAATTTATTTCGGTCGTGCTTTCTGAATTTACTATTGAAAAAATACTAAAAATTTACTGTTTACTTAAAAAATTATTTTGGGATTAACTTTGAAATCAAAATATTTTAATAAAGAATTATTGAATTTTGAGATTATTGTAAGGCCAACAAATATTTTACCATAATTCAACAGTCTTTTTAAGTAAACGAAAAATTATTAGTAAAAAAAATGAAAGGGCCGTTGAAGGAGTGAGGGTAAAGTGCAATTTGGCAACCAAAAAAAAGGGAGGGGCCCACCTTGCCACTCGGATCGGTGGGGGTTCGGGCCTGAGTTCGGCACAAATAGCATTTTTGTAATTGTACCTCTATTTATGGTTGACACATATTTTTCGAAATTGAATATTAAATTAGTTAGTGGAATATGTTTTTGCTAATAATTAGTAAAGATGTGTTCTATTTTTACTTTACGAATCATAAACTATAAAATAATGACAAAACATTTAAAATAATATTGACATTTTATTTTAAAAATTCGTAATTTCTATGACTCTATTGACTTTTTTTAGTACTATAGAAATGATATATCTAACATATATGTGTTATTACTTTGACAAAATTATATCAAAACTAATTATATTTCTTTTAATTTTTAGTAATTAAGACAATGAAATGAATTTATATGCAATAGACGCAGATCTCATGATGCTACAGTCGTGGAACATTTAAAAAGTCAATAATAAAAATTTAGAATTGAGGGTTAAGACGTAACGGTACTAAAAATGAAATGGCATGGTAATTTTGAATTATACAGTACATAAAATTGAGAAAAGAATTTATGAAATACTTTGTTACGATATTATAAAATTTATTTGATGGAATTACATGCTTAATTATTTGAGAACATAAAAAATTAATGAATTTCTTATATTTGAGATGGAATTTATTTGAGAAAAACTTGTCTTAGATATTTTTAGAGATAACAAGGGTAAATTCCTTTTATATATATAAAAAAAAAACTTAATTTAAAAGAGAATTCAATCGTCATATGGGATTTTCAATTATTTATTGTGAAAATATTTTGAAGAACTCCACACTCTCTTTTCTTGTAATATTTATTTAGCGGTTTTTTCGATTTTTTGGTACACCCCTAGATGCGATCACCATCTAGTTACCCACATGGGACTTATTTCTTGTTGATGTATGTATAGCAATTTAGCCATCTAGATAATACATACACCCAATGAACATAATACAATTGATATTTCACGATATGAGTGATGATATAGATGTTATTTTTAATTTGTAACGAATAAAATATTTTAAATTTTAAATTTATCCTCATAATGAATACATTATGCTCGCTTAGCTCTCGTGCAAGTTTCCGCCTATATATTTTGGTAGTCTCAATTGATCATGAAAACCAAATCGCAAAAGTAGTCAATTGTGTAATAATAAATTAAACAATCTATTTTCTCATATAATTAGTAAAACATGATTTGTCCAAGTAATCTTTAACCCCAGTTATACAATTCGACTCCAAGCAATAAGTATTTAGTTAATTTTCTAAACTAAGCAAATTGTCAATTTTATTCTTATTTGTTAATATTTATTTATTTTATTTTTCTATACAATGTATAAAATCACTTGTTTAGCTTTTTTTTTTTTTTTTTTCAACTTATATGATAAAAAAGCAAAATTATTTTCAGTTATAATTTATAATTATTTTGTTTATTTAAAGTTGTAAATAATCGACACATTCTTTCGAGATTGTATACATCGAATCATTAAAGAGAACTGAGATATTTTTTCATATATTTTATGAAAAAACTATCCTAAACATGTACACAGTTTATGTTAAATTCTATAAACTAAGAATAAACAATTGTGATACATAAATTTAATTTATTTATAATATTATGCAATTTATAAGTAATATCAAATAGGTCATTATTTTTTTTTAATAAATTTTTACTAAATTTGTGTTAGTTGATTAAATTAACTATTTCTATTGACTAGAGAAATTTAAAATAAAAACAATCAATTACATAGATAATTTATTCATTGTCATCTTATCTTAAGGGAGAAAATTTAAAATATTAGTCCGCTGATATTTTTAATATGTAATATTATGTCCAGTAAACAAAACAAACAATTAATTTATAGGGTCATGAAATTTCATCCCCTATCGTAATTGTTTTATCCCCAAACGAATAGCAGGTTAGTGTAAATGGTAATAATCAAATTATTAATACCGTACTGTACTAACTGATACGTACTGTTTTAGCGTAAAAACGGTACAAAATACCTCTAAGACCGTATCGTTCTAAGTACTAGCCCAACCTGTCCGGATACCACCATATTGGCCAATATCAGTCGGTATCGGTATACACATATATATATTAATAGTTTCGACAAAAAAATTAAATTTTTTAACTCTTTCTAATTTATATATATAGTTGCGATAAATGCAATACCGTGCTAGGTCCGTAAACTTAGACTACCGAATGACCTCATGTCCCTACATTATTGCGCAAAACCGAAATGAAAAAAGGACGAATGGGAGGGAGCAGCTATCATTAGTTGAACAGGCATGGGAGAGTAGATATGTGAGTACTCATTTATTAGTCAAATCAATGGCCGGAAAATTTAGTTGCAAACCTCACCTAACTTCTCATCTTCACATGGGTATAAAGTACACAGAATAAGTCTACTAACACATCAAGTTGTAGATCAAAATGTACATTATGCTTATAGACATATTATTATAAGACAAAAAAAAAAGGTCCCATCAATTTTAATATATGTTCAAATTAATAGATGCCACATAGATATGATGTGTAACGTGATGTATTGGTAGCATTGATTAAGTACAAAACAATATGTTACTGTAGGCATAATTAGAATCTGATTAGAGTTGGAATAGAATATGACTATAAATATTCTCTATTGTAAAACCCTTGACATCATATATCAAATAATAAAGATCGCTCTGCTCCCGTGGATGTATCCGATTTTGGAGAACCACGTAAATCTTATGTTAATCTTTTTTCTATTTTTGTATTCTATATTGTGTGTGTGATTGATTGATTGCGCTTACAGTAACTACAATTGATGTGCTTAATGTAATAGTAAATGATGAATCCACTTCAGAACAAAAATTAGAAGACTTCTGCTTATTGAAATAGATGTAATCTTTTGAGTTTGTGTTCCAATCTACATTTGATGAGACCTATTTTCAGAGTTACAAATGAGTTGGCGTAGGCATTACAAATAAAATATCAAAACATTTTAAATGTCATGAAATTAGTTCAAGTATCCAAGCAACCATTCCAATCGATGAGGGATATATAGTGGGTAGAGAGTACTTTGACGGATAAAGTTTCTACCTTTTTGTAGCGGCAGTAAAATTGATGTTATTACCATGGAAGGAAAATATATTTCTCAAGGAAGATCAAGACATATAGCTCAAGAAGTGACAATATCTCATCACTATCATGCTGAGTTGTTGTACACGGGTATAGATATACAACTCCAATTAAGAGCTTAATAATTTGTTTAATGAGGTGAACACCAAATTGCTTCTTTGTGCTGTGTGTTTAAATCCATCCAACTTGTTTTCAAGTTTTGACACACAATTCGTTTTGTCGAATTTTATCCTTAGGACTTCTTAGGCATTGAGCTTTTGGAACTAAACTTGAGAATTGTTATCTAAACTATTAATAATCTGTTATGTATAAGAAAGACAGAAAAATTGAAATAAAATAATATGGTAGAAACTTACTTGTTTCCGAAATGAATTTCAGTGATCAAGCAATTTGTGGAACGAGTCGGTAGAACACGAATACTTACTGATCGAGGTTTGTGTTTGACACAATCTCCTTAAGACAAAATATGCCTCGCTACGGTGCTACAAGATGAATTAGCGTCTGTCTCACAGGATGCAACGATCAACACTAGTAGCAGCAGCAGCATTGCAAACTACTCGTCTGTCGAACCAGAATATGCACTGGACTCTCTCTCAAAGAATAGAAATATAATGCGGGCAAAATACTATAAATGCAAGATAAGAGGTCTCAAAAATTAAGTACGAAAATTGGACTGGATTGGCCTTTATTTATAGGCTGTAAAAATATAACAGAGTTGCACTGGTTCGGCCTGAAACAAGTAATAGGTGCACCTGTTCGGTTGGATAAACCGATTCGGTTAAGTTGCATTGGCTCGGCCCAAGAGACGCAGCCGTTGGGCATTTAAAGGTCAGGAACCGGCCCAAGACCAACGATCTAATTCTGTTGGGCCACGCGAGTTAGAAATAGAACAACGGGTTAAACGGATTTAAATAAATAAAATTCCGAACCCGAACCTGAACTGCCCCGCCCCGACACAGCCGGCGCCAAAGCCCATACTACCTAAGTCATTCCCAATCCACTGGTCGAACGGACGGCGGCAGAGCGCGCGCGCGCGTGGTTAGTTTGGGCCAAAACCCATGCTACCTAAGTCATTTTCCCTCCACAAAAGTGGGGTGCCACTTGGGATCCAAACCCTTAACCAATGTTAAGCTATATAAGCCACTTGAAAGTTTTCACATTTTTCCTATGTGGGACTAACATCATTTTCACCCAAAATTACCAATCTTTGGAGCCTATTTTATATTCAATTTTTAATTCACGTATGAATGGTTTTGCCCAACCAAATATACAATCTTAAGCTCCATGTGTATGTAAACACATTGTCACTTAGATTCACACATAAAAATATGTGGAATTCACTTTTATTTTAGCTCAAATTTAGCTAAAATTATGTTTTCCCAAATTATTTTTTCAACAAGAATTTCATCATTGATTTGTGTTCTAATGTTGAGTTTACAAATTTAAACAGAATTAGTGATTTGGCGCAAAAGATAGTTTAGATCCAAAGAGCATAATAGTTTGATTGTGTATACTGAGAGAAAAATTTTGGATGACATTACCAATGGAAATATCTCACATTCATTTCAAAATATGAAAAATCACTGGGATCAGTTGCAAATGAAAAGATAGATTATGACTGGATATTATTTTTTAATTATATATTATGAAAAGAATATGACTTTTTATTTAATATTTAACTATATTTATTTTCACCCATTTATAAAGTATGATGACAAAATTATATATAATTTAATACTTGACCCCAATAGTCATAAATCTTAAATCCACTGCTGAATCTACTTCAGGCGATTGAAAATGATAAACTATATAAATTCATTGCATCAGGCTCAAGTGGCCTTAAGCACCTAACGCCTTCATAATTCGTTGGGCCCCTCTTCCAAAACGCATAGCAACTAAGGTAGGGTCCATTTGGCCTGGCTGAATTATTGGATTATTCACTGTTTAGTTTTTTGTCCTTATTTGAAATTTTTTTTTAATTTTTTGTTTTTCATCAATTTTTTGATGATTGTTGATTCGTCTCGACAAGAAATTTCAGAAAAGTATAAAATTATATTAAAAAATAAAAAAAAGTTCAAAAAAGACAAAAATAAGCCAAAAACAGCATCCGTGTTGCCTTATTTTCGTCTTTAATGACTTTTTTTTAACTTTTGGACATAATTTTATACCTTTTAGATTCCTTTCGTCGATACGAACCAATAATCCACAAAAAAATGACATAAAAATAACAAATACAAAATTTTTTGAATAAAGACAAAAAATAAGCCAGATAATCTAGCCTGGGTTAATTTTGGCCAAATGGAGACGTAGTCACTTGCAGGACATCTGACACCCTGGGCAACGAGCACTAAGAGAGAGTTTTTATACACAGATTTTACGAATAACACGTAACATAAATATATTCAGAATTATTAAATGCACGTGAAGTCTTTAAATTATTGAGAATTTCACATGCATCCAACGGTTCCAGACACATTCGTGTCCACCCCCAACAAGAAGATTATCAGTCCGGCCACCATTTTCTAAATGGTCCTACATTTCACATGTTGTGTCATTTATGCTATTAGAAAGTCCCCTTAAATTGATATTTGTATTTTATTCACCAAATTAATACTATTCTTTTTGCTTTTCAAAAAATGATAACAGAGAATAGGAGCGAAAACCATACCAAAGGGTTCTTTCATTAGTTTAAAAACAAATAAAAATAAGAAATTTTCTAATTTTCTAATGTTAAGGGATACTAATGCAATTTTTTACACAAACAAATAGAAATATGTACTATCATAAAAGGAACACCCAATAAATCTCATGACCAAAAAGGGTATTTTTGATAATTTGATTAATATCAAACCATTGCTCTACGTAACTGTAGGGAAAACTGCAAGTCTACAATAAAATTGCAAATAAATAACTATTTCTTTTTGCAATAAAAACGTTCAGCTGTGTTTGGTTGTGTTTTGGGGATCAATAGTTGTAGTGATTCTTATTTTTCGTCTTTAATTAATTACTTAAAAAACTTATTATCTAACTTCTTATTTTTGAATACATCTGGTCTAGACACTTGATAAGTATAAAAATGACAGTTTAATATATAATTCACTTAACATAAAAATTAGCCAACTTTGATTTGACACACTTTGACATTTTAAAAACATGCATCTTATTCATTTTAATGGAATCATTTAGATGATTAATAATTTTGTTTTATTTCTTCCATAAAATTACACTCGATACATCTACAAATAAAATCAAATGAAAAACAATGAAAAATATAATACGGGCAAAAATAATCACCGAGTAGTTTGAAGTCTTAAAAAATATGTTTTAAGAGGAGATCTGCGTGCATCAAAGTGTGCAACGTGCTAAAATAACGTCGTTTAGCAACCCAAAAACTACTCAAACATTGGACATGTTTCGGGCAAGGGCGGAGGTAGGCATAAGCTCCCCTGGGCTGTAGCCCAGGTGGAAATTTTTTTTTTCATTTTTTTATGTGTAAAATTTTGTTCAAATTAATTTTAGCCCCCCCTTTTATTTGTGGTCTAATGTAATTTTTAGTCCAGTTCATTTTTAGCCCAGGATAAATTTTATTCCTGGTTCCGCCCTTGGTTTCGGGTATTTTTTAAGGTGTCAAAACGACATTTGTTTCAACACACATTACATTTTACTGTGCGCAATGTACAACTCTTCAGCATAAACCACTTTTAAAAAAATTCTGATCAAATGCCGTTAGATATAATCTTAAAATATATTTATTTTAAAATGAAACTATCACAAGTTTCACAACACTAGGGGTCTATTTGGCTAAACTATATTATTGGGATTGTATAGATTATTTTGAAAATAATCTAGCCCATTTGGGCTAAATTATTCACCCAAACAACCTGGATTAAATCAAAATAAATACAACTATATTTTGTGGTCAACATAATCCACAAATAATTTAGTCCAAACACTTTGAGCTAGATTATTCCCTACGGAACCCAACATAATCTAATAATCCAATAATCCAATAATCTAGTCAGGCCAAATGGACCCTAGATCAAAATTTATATTTTTAAAACTTATCTAATTAATATAGGTTTTACGTGACTGATATTATCAATAAGATATAAAATAGAAGTCATAAACATCATAGGTAGAAAAACTCCACATATGTACGGAATGGGTTTTATGTAAATCCATTTTTTTTATTTTTTTTTGGAGGATGAGAAACCAGGAAGGCTGAAGTAACTATTCGATTGAGGATAAAAGTCAAAAGACATAAGGACGTTAGGGAGGCTTTTCTCCTGTAATGAACAAAAAGAGAGCCCTTAATTCCCGGGGCCGTTTGGGCAATTAAAAACATGCCCCAAAACATCGTGAATATAAACTTGGCATATAACCGTATGCTTTTTTCTACATTATATGTAATGTTAGTGGTCCTATTCTATGAAATCTAACTTTTGTCAGCCAATTAAATGTGATGGGCTAGAGAAAGAGCGAGAGGTGGGGGGAGAGAGAGAGAGAGAGAGAGAGACCGCCGGTTGGAGATTTCAGGTGTCAAGCCTCTGTTCCCCAATTGGGTATTCAATCTTCAGGTAATTCAGGTACGGATTTAATCTCAACTTATTTTCTATTTTGTTAGTTTTTGGTTTATCAGCATTGTGCCCGTTTTGTCTCAATTATCTCTCATTGTTTGCTTCGCCAGATCGCGATCTCTAACTGCTGGATTGTTTAGAAATTTTATTTTCTACTGTTTAGATGGGTGGGTGTGTTGCAGGTTTTCATAATTTTGTCCGAATTTTGCAAAATTGATCTGTTCATCGACTTTTTCTTCGGCAATTTATTGGACCCAATTCCTAAAATCACCATGAGACAACAACTCGTGGGAGTTCTCGGAATTATTATTCATTTCATCAATTGGGTCACTGTGGTTTTGATTACATTCTGGACTTCTTGTCTGGAATCTGATTTTGTTTTTCTTGGGAAGGTTTGAGCTTGATTTCCTTAGAGAAGGGGGTTATGAATTGTTAATCTTTTGATCAATTGGATCCTCGTGATTCATAGTATTTCTGTTCTGACTTCTGATTTGGCATTCCAGAGAGGGGATTGAATTTCCATAAGCAATGGGGGTTATGTCTAGACGTGTTTTGCCCATCTGTGGTAACCTCTGCTGCTTCTGTCCTTCTATGCGCGCCAGTTCAAGACAGCCCGTGAAACGGTACAAAAAGCTTCTTGCTGAAATCTTCCCTAGGTCTCAGGTGAATATTACGCTTCCCTTGTAGGCCGTAGCACTTTATTTGCTAGCCAGGTCTATTAGGTGTGATAGTAGTTAATTTTCATTGCTTCAGAAGCCAATTGCAATGATTTTGCAATTATTGTGCTATTGTATATTGCGATTGATTACTTCACTACAAGGAAAAGAAGGAAAAAAAAAACCTCTCCATTGTGTACTAAACAGTTGCATCTATTGTATACAAAGTTCAGTTTGGGGTCATTGTAACATGGAATTGATTATGAGATGTTTGCTTCATGACACGCCAATTTCCTTTATTTTCCATTTTTTGGATACAAGGGAAGGGTAAAGAAAATGAAGTTTCTGTTATGGAGGTTATGGATGGTAAGAGATGCCCTCACAGAACCTGAACATATTGGAAAGTTGTACTTGCTCGTCCCTCAAGACTTATTTTATTATCCTCAGAGCTTGTCTTGTCTTTTGGTTTCTAAGCTAGTTGATTCACTTTTGTTTTCATGGTTGTAACTTTAGTTTGATGATCTGGCTGGAGTTTTGTTAGGAAATATTTTGTGTTATTTTTTCTGTGAAGACCTTATCAATGAAGTTCATTTTATGCCAAATGAAAGAGTTTATCATCTTTAAAACTCCCTATTGTCTTTAGAAAGCCTCTTTGAATCTATGCGTACGCATATCCGATAATTGTTTGCAGGATGCTGAGCCAAATGATCGTAAAATTGGGAAGCTCTGTGAGTATGCCACAAAAAATCCATTACGAATACCAAAGGTGAGTGGTTGTCTTCCTGTTCTTAAGATGTGTTCCTTTGCTGAATCCAATTTTATATTTTATAGTTTTTACTTACTGGATTCCTGGCTAAACTATTACTCAAAACACTCTGGTACTGTGAATTTGCTGTCTTCTATTTTTTGTGTGCGATTTTTTATACCGAGGGGAAATCGAAAGTTAGCACAAGAAAGTTCCTGTAACTGCGCTCGGTTTAGTTAAAACAATCAACTTGTCTTCTAATTTGCAGTTTCAAATTAGAATTTATCACCTAAGAGAATCTTTTTGGTACATTAAGAAACAAGCAAGTCAGGTTTCCAAATTTGCCTTGTCATCTTGTTTTATAAATGCTAATTTTGAATTTCTGTTCTTTATATCAGGTTTATTGCTAGTGGAAATTAACTGCAATTTAGTTTCTGCTACATGTTGCTCTGTTTTTTGGCATACAGATCACCACTTACCTCGAACAGAGATTTTACAAGGATTTGCGGAATGGGCACTTTGGCTCGGTAAAGGTTGTGCTTTCCATATATAGGAAATTGTTATCTTCATGTAAGGAGCAAATGTAAGTTGAAGTCTCTTTGTTTGAATTTGCTTATGTTTGAAGCCATCTTAAGCATTTTCACTCGTGACTTATTTTATTTTTTTCCAAATAATTTCTGTTCAGTTGCTCCACCCTAAGTACCCTGTACTCTTTTTATTGCATTGTTTTGCTATAACTTATAAGTTACAGTATTGGGTTCCTGGTATAGAATGATTCTTCATCTGGCTCCTCCATAATAATTGGCTAAATCAAGTGCATTGTACGTTGCTATACACTCTTTCCTTATCAGCAACAAAAAGTAGAATGGATGCATTTCTCGGCTCTAAAATTGTGTCTAGATTCTTCCTTTTCATAAAACTTTTGACTTTCATTACTTATCCTTGTAGTTTATGTATGCCTATTTATTGTGAGTTTGTAACTATTGATTTAACAAGATCTCAAAATTCTTAGGGTTGTTGTGGACCTTCTGTAATGTCTTATCTTCTGTGAATAAATTTTTGGATGGGTTTGATTACGTAAGAAGTGATTTGGCAACCTCCATGGAGTGTGCATAAAGTGCAGTTGTCTGAGGATACCAAACCACCTTTCTATTTCAGAAAAACTGATACTAAGTTTGATGGATAAACTGTATGAAGATATACTAGAAAAAAACGTTGGAAGTACCACTCTCTCATGGGTGTAAGCTCAATATGTCTCTTCTGGAAAAGAAGGTGACAAACAGGCGTAATTTTTTTACAGCATTTAACTAAGATGATGACATGAACCTGACCGAAAATTCTCTTTTTCATACCTTGGCACCTATTACTTCAAACTTCGAAATAAGAGCCCTGTAATGCCTAGATACATATAACAAAGAAATAAACCTCTTGTGTTCATTTATGATTTTGCCATTGGATTGCTACCTGTTCAGTTTCCAATTTGTTGCTTCATTTGCAGATGCATTCAACTCCTATTCATTCCATTGTTCATTTGATTTCATAACATTGTGCAGGCCGCTCTTTGCTAGTAGCTTGTTAGGGATTGTCCGCACTCTTTTTGAGCAGACGGGACAAGATGAGATGCGAATTCTGGGTTGCACTACTCTTGTTGACTTTATAAATTGCCAGGTAAAGCATCATAGAGGGTAGAACGACTCTCTGCATTGGGAGTTGGGAGAGTGATTCTTGTAAAACTATACCAAAAAATGACAAATTGAGAGAAAAAAAGAGAGCAGGCGCAAGTTTGATTGTTATGGCATGGGAGAAAGTCTATTTTCCTCGCAGTCGTATACAAGGCATAACCATATTTCTAGAACAAAGAAGCTAGAAGTAAGGGTTGTTTAAATACCTTGAACTTTTAAGCTTATCCTTATCCACTAATCACCAAAGATAAGGTAATGTTATGAATTATTTTTCATGGATCTGCCATTTTGGGTGAGGCACCCAAGTCGAGACAACAGAACACGGGTGTGGCTGTGGGATAGGTAGCGGACATGGTGTTTATATGCATTTATCACCTTGGGTTATATGGCTAATGAACATTTATTGTTCATTTTGTGGTTTGGGCAGTTACGACGTGCATTAAGTGCTATGGTTTACTATTTTTCGGGCTAAAGGAAAATCCAGTAAGACTCATGCGTTAACAACTTATTAACAGTTTGGAACTGTAAGCCTTAATTGGCTTATTCATGTTTACGGTCCAACAAATTTTACAAAAAAAAAAATTCTTGGCCTTTCTACATCATCTTTTATATTGCAGAGTATCTCAATTGATAATTATTTAATGTATCGCTATACTTGTTTCAAAATTTGGATCCAAATCTATATATGCTAATTTCTAGGTTTGACCTATACTCGCACCGGAGTCCATGTAACTTAGGTCATGAATGTAAAACTCTACATCTAAATTACCATGGATTGGTGAGCATTGCTCATCTTTATCTCTATTTTGTTTGGTTAAGCCCTTGTTTTCTCTTTCTGTATTTTGTATGCTTAGCATAATGAATGTTAAAGAACGAATAAGAAACCCTAAAGTAGCGACCAGATCTTCAACTCAGGCTTTCAACCCAACTAATGTGGTTGGTGCCAAATGCTCTCTTTGGATGTGTGATGGAAGAAATCTGTGAGAGTTCATGGAGAGTACAAATGTTGCAACATGACTTCACTCTTTGGGCATGTCGTGAATAAAGTTGCAAGAGTTGAAACTTGTGACCCAACACAAACAAGTCCATAAACTGGCATTGAAGTCCACAATGTGTGTGAAGCCACAAACAAGTAAATGAGCGATTAAAAAGGGCAATAAATAAGGGTTGAGATAGAAGTAGGTAAATATGTTTTCGATAAAAGGAGAATTAGTTTGGCTTACAAGATGGAGCAAGTAGTAGGTTGCAAACAATCAACCTGCTCTAATACAATGTTTTAGAAATTAGGATAGCGGATAAATAAAAGAAATTAGCAAAAAATAAGCTAACTATGGTCAGATATAGAGAGAAGAGACGAGACTTATGTGGTTTGGCCACATTGTTTTCCACTCAAATCCAATGAATACATAATTCAATCATATTTGTGGAAAACAGAGATTGAGATAAAGTTGTTTAAATAGTTTTATTCTTAGTGTATCCTATTATTTTAATTTGTATGTTAAATTTCTAATTTCTTAGCAAGCAAAGTCCAGTGGTCTCTGGTGGAGGATGAACCACTTAAGTGAAATTTTTTATTATCAAAAGCAGATGATTTGTGAGATTGAGGAATGGAAATGTCAAGAAACATCTTGGTCACATATTCATTGAGGGTTTTGTCTTCAAGTAGGCTGTGATCTAATTCCATATTTGTAGGAAGGCCATCTTTATGAAATTTAAGTTACATTTGTGTGTCTTGTCTATTAAAAGTAATAGTAACTTTTTTGTTTTCTGAATTAGCAGACGGATTCGACATACATGTTCAACTTAGAAGGCCTCATTCCTAAACTCTGTCAACTGGCTCAAGAATTTGGAGATAATGAGAGAGCTTTGCGCTTAAGGTCAGCGGGTTTAGAAGCTTTGGCATTCATGGTACAGTTCTCTTGCCTGCCTTTAAGTTTTTTCATTGACAAGTGCTTGTGTACATGTCAATTACCATACAATGTTGGTTATATCTTCAGCTTTGGATATCAATCAGACAACCAAGGGTTTGGTGTAATTATCAAAATCCCGTGTTGAAGTTTCCCATTGTACTCGGGCGATGGTTTCTAAAAGCCGCAATACAAGGCTTAAGATGAAAAACAAGGGCTCATCAATCTATGTGTTTTTATAATGTTGTTTCCAGATCAATGAAGATTATCTAAGCCCAAGGTGGCCAAAGTAACTTTGAGTTTAGAAGTGCTTTGAATGGCAATGTTTAGTCTCATTTAACTTTGCCAAGTGTTGAGGACAAATACTAGCAACTTCAAGGTGTTTTGTAGAAAAATGCCAATTGTTGACAAATTCATTTAATTGTTAAAACCTGCCCAAGTGGATCATATTTGATTGTTATTGCAAAATGTTTTGTGGTAATGGAATGGAGTTACTCGGGTGTGTTCGGTTGGATTTTTTCCAAAAAATTTTAGAAAATTTTTGTGAACTATGTTTGGGAAATTTTTTCGTTATTTTTTCCCCAAACAATCTTCATTTTCCTATAAAAGAAGAGAGAGAGAGAGAACACCTCGAAAATGCCAAAAAAATTTAAGTCTCAAATTTTTTGTGAAACACTTACACTAAACAACGTCTCAGAGTTTTTTTCTCAAAGATCGTTTCAGAAACACTCAACCGAACACACTTATATTACAAGGAGGTTGTATATAGATTGCCTCAGGACACTTAGATTAGAATGGATCAAAAGGACTACTACCAGTATACATTGGCAATTGTACCTAGACAACACATGTAAATATCATTAGCCCTCAACAGTTCTCTATAAAATCAAAAAATTCTTGGCTGGATGGATTAAAAATTTCGGAGGCCTACCTGTACAAAAGTTTTAATAAACAGGATTTCAACTTAGGGAGAAGACAATCATTACCTATATAGTCCTCATCGTATCTTATTAGTGCCTGCGTAGTTTCGCTTGTAGTTTTGATAAGATTACATGTAGACAGTTTCGAATATTGTTCATAACATTGTTCCAGGTCCAGTTTCAGTATTTGTATTCGTATCTCTTTCAACTCTTCACCAGCTTTACAGTAGTGTTCCATATCTTTGAGGTTAGTTCTTCAAATAATGAGTAAGGGTTTTATTTACTGCTTTGGGCTTCCTTAGTCCCCAGTGTTTCTATGGAATCTAGTCAGTGGACCACAATATCATTAATTTTGCTTATTGGAACACTCCATTAAGAGGAGTGGTCATCTCCGTTAGCAGTACCAAGGGTTTCATATAAATGACTTTGAATTAGAAGGCCCAAACATATATTTTTTCAGCCAAGTGCTATTTGCTAAAATTTGAAGAATTCAGGCTGCTAGATTTGAAATGCATGGAAGGTTTGTTCCAAAGGTGGTGGGGAACACTGCTTAGATTCCACGGCGTTATAGAAATCTTTCTTCTTCACTTTGAAGCACTGGCACCATTTTTGGGGTGCAGAAATATTTTCGTTACTGATGTCCCATAAGATCTGATATTTATTGTCGTTTGTAATTTTCCCATTTTCTTTCTTGACAGTTTCTTGAATATTGAGATGTTTATTTGGTACTTTTGATTAGTTTTTATCCCTTTTTAATGCTTATTTTATTTATATTTTGCTCTTTCGGCGTTTAGCTTTTGTTCTTCTCTCTCCAGATTTTCTGCAGTTCTTTTGTTAATTGCCTTGGGTCTCTCTTATATCTGATGTGGCTAGGTCTGTTTGATGGGGGAGCACTCCCATATCTCAATGGACTTCGACAATGTAAGTTTACTGTTTCGGTTTTCATATTCTTTTGTATTATCTGCAGACAAACAAACAGCATATTAGGTGCTCGCAACAGATTGTTGCAAGACTAACCAAGTTTGTTGCATAATTTGATCAAGAATTTCACTAAAAATTGTATTTATTGGCTTTGAGTTATACCTGAGTAGTGCTTTCACTCTTGGTAGATTATATCGGCGACTTTGGATAACTACATGGATCTCCCAGTAAATTCAGAAAATCACGAGCAAAAAATTCTCAAAGAAGAGGAGCTTGGCTCATCATTCGAAGAGAATAGCAAGAACTTCATCAACTCAAAACCTGAATTGGATCCAGCAGTGTAAGGCTCCATAAGTTATACGGGTCTTGAATTTATTTGCATTTTTGTGTGGTTGACATCCTTCAATCATTTTGTCATTTGAACAGGGATGCATCTAAAAGTCCCGCTTACTGGTCTAGGATTTGTTTGTATAATATGGCCAGATTGGCAAAGGAAGCTACAACTGTGCGGCGTGTTCTTGAACCCCTTTTTCACAGTTTTGATGCTGAAAACCATTGGTGTTCTGAGAAAGGATTGGCCCGTTCTGTTTTGACATATATGCAGTTGCTGTTGGAGGAATCAGGTTACACTTGGAACCATTTCGCCATAAAAAGCATGATGAGGACTCAACATGGATACTGACACGTTACACTGAAAAATTCTAAAAAAATGTGGACATGAACATGGCGGAGGCATGTCAAAAGTATATAGATGCATAGATAAGTTGTTATCCACATATAGGTATTGCACCCAGGAAATAAGAAAAGTAATATGATAATTTGCAAATCTTGCCTTTTACTATTTGAATATCATGTTCTAAATGTTGGTTTTATGATGTCAAAATGTTTGCATTTTGAGTTTTGCCTTTAGTTTAAGTATTATAATTTGATCTCTTAGATAAGTTTTTTAGCTTACAATGGCACTTGCCATATCCCTGTCAAGGGACACCATTTTTAACTTGGGACAAGTGTGTTCCGAGGTGTCACAGCGTGTCCCCTGCTTGAAAAATAATAAAATAACTGACACACAACGTGGTGTGTCCTTCTGCGTGTCCTGCGTGTCTGATATATATAGGGCGACTAGTTAGGTATTTCGATGCTTGTTAGGACTATTCAGCATTTTCTCTGACTTCGTAAGTCTTTACGTGGTTGTAATGACCTTTCTTTTTCTTTTTTTGTTGGTTAACACCAGGGTTGAATTCCCATCTTTTGTTGTCAATCTTGGTCAAGCACTTGGATCATAAGAACATTGTCAAACAGCCTGTTAAGCAGATTGATATTGTGAATGTTGCCACTCAACTTGCACAGAACGCGAAGCAGGAGGCCTCAGTTGCGATCATTGGTGCAATAAGTGACCTGATGAAACACTTGCGCAAATGCATGCAGTATTCAGCTGAAGCATCAGGTCCTAGTGATAGTTTGAACAAGTGGAACACAGATCTTCAGTCAGCCTTGGAAAAATGCATCTTGCAACTCTCAAATAAGGTTTGTAAATGGACTTCTGATAGCTTACAAGATCATCTACTAAATGTAGGGTGTCAAAATTATATTTGGAATAGACATTAGAAGATCTCGTAAATAAAAACTAGCTAAACAAGAAGAGAAAAGAAAAGTAAAACCTATAGCGATCATAAATTAAACTCCATTTAGACCAAGATTGATTACTTGAATATGCCAAGCTGGCCATTATAATGAGTAAAATTTTAATTTTCGTACTCTATTAAAGTACAAAAAAAAAAAAAACTCAATGACCTAGAACTTTGGTATGATGTAGTCCATCTTTGTCCTGCCACTTGGAGAGTGCATGAATTCATCTCCTTGGGTTTATTCTCACAGGCAGTGATATGCAAGTCCTTATCAATAGCCATAGCCTGGGTTGTGGATGGTACGTGTATCGAGATGGTCGGCTGTATATAATCGTAGTTTTGGGTAACTAACATTATTCTCAACAATATGGTGCAGCCTCATTTGCCATTGTGTTGGGTGTATCTATGTGGTTAAGGCCTGTCTATATTAGTAGTTTTGCGAACAGACATTGTTCCAAATAATCATTCCAGATCGTACTGTCTGCAGTGTGAACTGATTCATGCAGAAGTCTGTTTTTGTGGACTGTTGGAAAATGTCATGCTAGAAAAACAGAAAACAATTAAGATGGAGTGATTTATTTTTTCACATGTTATGTGATTTGTTTGAGAAAAAAGTGATGATTTCCATATGTGAATCTGTAGCAGCCTTTCCTTCTTTCTTTCTTTTTCTTTTTTTTTCTTTCTCTGATACAGATGAGTGCTTAACCTTGATAATGGTGATTAAAGTTGGTTCCTTTAAAACATTTTGAACAGCAGAAGTCCTCGACGAATGAAGCTTCTCTTATCTGTGAAGCGAAGCACTGTATTAATGTCCACTTTCACTTCTCTTCTAAGTGCTTAGGCTCAACTTGAAATTCACTTGTCATTGCTCTTTCCATTCGAGTGAACCATGCCCCTGTTTGTCTCACTTAGAAGAGAAGTGAAAGTGGATATTAATACAGGGATTGCTCTTTCCATTCAAGTGAACCATGCCCCTGTTTGTCTCACATCCCTCCAGCTGTAGGCACGCTTTCATAGATTTGTTCCTGTGACATTTCTACAATTGTGTAGTCATTTTGAGGGGCTATTTTACGGTCATGTGTGTTCTCATTGCATTGGTGCACGATTCTAACAATTAAGTCTGTCATTAACAGGTTGGCGATGCCGGGCCCATTCTTGATATGATGGCCGTGGCACTAGAGAACATCTCAAGTAATGCCATTGTAGCTAGAACTACAATACTTTCTGTTTATCGGACAGCTCAAATTATTTGTCCCATACCCAATACATCGTATCATAAGAAGGCAAGATGCCATTTCCATTTTCTTGAGTTATATCACTACTTTGTTTGCATTTTGTAAAAGTTATCTTACCATGACAGTACCATTTCCTGCTTCAGGCCTTTCCTGATGCTCTACTTCACCAGCTACTTTTAGCAATGGCGCACCCAGATCACCAAACGAGAGTGGGGGCCCACCATGTTTTCTCCATTGTGCTTTTGCCATCTCTTATTTGTCCTTGGGTAGTCCGCAATGGAGGACCTTCACAAGTCCATCAGAGTTATTCACCGATTACTTCACGGAGGATCAAGAGTGGAAGTTTCTCAATTCAGAATGAAAACAATGAAAAACATGAACCCACAGAGGAAGTAGTGGAGGAAGCCAATCAAGCTTTGCCTAATGGTGTGACACAACATATAAGAAGTCCGTCGCGCGGTCAATCTTATAGTTTCAAGCATGCTATGGTCAATGGAAAAGCAGTATGTCATAACCATTGTCTTTGATGGATTCAATCTATTATTTTATTTTGCCTTTGACTGGGATTGTAATCATTCTCCAGGAGCTGACTTCCCTTCGGTTGAGTAGTCACCAAGTGAGTCTTTTGCTTTCAGCTATCTGGGTGCAGGCAACATCTGCAGGAAACACTCCTGCAAATTTTGAGGCGATGGCACACACTTATAATATTGCTTTATTATTTACCCGATATAAGGTACGATTACAGTAATGTTTACTACCATTGATAATTTTCTACGATTTTTATATTTACGCTTTACAATATATATCGTATTCCCCTTCCAATGTCCATTTGTCTTTATACTGGTTGAGGAAAAAGTAAAAAGCGGTACCAAGTCCCCTTTTGCATGCAAAAGTAGCTCTGAGATGAACTGCGTATACAATTTACATTCTCTTCCTACTTTGCTCACACATTCCATTTTTGTAACATTAACAGTGGCATGACGGCCTTCTCTTTGAGATTTTAGTTTTCTCAGAAAATGATTCTTCTAGTACTCTGAAACTGAATTTTTAATCTTCACCTGTGGGAACTTTGTTATGGGCACCATAGTTCTGAATGCTATCTGGCTATCCGCATTGAGAGTATCTCTTTTTTCTCCAAGTGGTATCTCTCCCTCTTGGATTCTAAGTAAGCTAATGTGGAAGCTGAATTGCATTAGAGTGCAATTGTGGTGGGAATCGTAATTCACCCCATCTTACTTTTGTCATTTTACTAAGAATCTTTCGGAGGTGTGATTGTCATCTCTATTCTACTTGTTTTCTCCATTAGTTATATTCTGCTTCTAGTGATTTGATCTACATCCCATTCTGTCTGGCAATTCTGAACTATTTTAGTATAAGTTCCTTTTATCAGTATTTATCTGGTCTTTGCTTTGATTGCTCTGATCCAAGAATTTTGTCTTTGTTATTTTTTGTTTATGTTTTTCGATACCTGTTTTCTCATAATTCACGACGGCTCTTGCTCCTAACAGAACTCTAGTCATGTGGCTCTAGTTCGGTGTTTCCAGTTGGCATTCTCTCTTAGGAGCATCTCCCTCGGTCAAGAAGGTGAGTTGAATTCAACTATAGTTCACTCTGATCTTATTGGACAAGTTTAAACAAAGATAACTTAATATGTTGACTTGAAAGATTGGGCAGTGCAGGGCACAAAGTGGAAACCATACTTGTAGTTGTGACTATCATGAAATGTGCTTATCTATGTCTATATGTACTGTCTACTGAGAGAAACTAATTAGAAGAAGTTAGTTATTTACAACATTCAATTCAATTAAACAAGTTGTTTACTGAGTGCTTCGAAGGCAATGATAGTTCATTGTTGGCATAAGTTATGATCATACTTGTTTTAAGGAGTAATTGTCAAAAATAGTAGCTTTTTCAACAATAGTCACAGAGAGAGAGAGAGAGAGAGAGAGAGAGAGAAATAAATGATTTCGATACTCAGGTGGATTGTAAAGGGCTGTCCTTGTCAAACATGTTTCTGGGTGAATTCCTTCCATTTGAAGTTTGGTTTACCAGAATGATGAAATCATAGCTAGGTACTTCCAATTTTGGCTTGTTAAAATTCGTTTTCATATTTCCAGCTAGGGTTTTTGATTTTGGAAGTTTATTCCCTTCTAACCAATATCTCAATGCATTGGTGAAGAATTTTTCTCTCATCTATATTTTTTGCATGCGTATTGAAGGAGGGTTGCAACCATGTCGAAGAAGGTCTCTCTTCACTATGGCATCTTGCATGCTTATATTTTCAGCCAGGGCAGGCACTCTTCCAGAGCTAGTTCCTCTAATTAAATCTTCTTTGACGGAGGAAACAGTAAACTCAATTCCTTATAAGCTACAAATGGTTGTTTTATATTGCTTTTTAGTGCTCCCTCCATCCCTTATTGTTAGTCCTCTATACCATTTTTGGTATTCAAGAATATTAGTCTTTCAAAAGTCAGAAAATTTTGTTTAAATTTCCAAAACTAACCCTCGTAATTGATTAAAAGTAGTTTCACAGTGGGGATTAAGGGAAGATATTGGAAATCAAATCTAACTTTATAAGGAGAAATGCATGTCCCCTTAAGAAGTTGGAAGTCACACAATGGACTAAAAGATGAGAGGGAGGAAGTAATAAATTGTACGCGTTCTTTTTACAGTTTTTGTGCTAATTTCGATGTTTGATTTATCCAATATTACTCCCTTTGACAGGTTGATCCTTATCTTAAGTTGGTTGAAGATATAAGGCTGCAAGCTATTTCAAGCAGCGAAGAGAAAGGTTATGGTTCCAACGAAGATGAAGTTGCTGCGTTGAAGTCTTTGTCAACTATAAAATTGTGTGACAAAGAGTTGAGAGAAACTGTTATATCACACCTCATGACAAAGTATGGGAAACTGTCAGAGGTATTTATAAACAACTGGTTCCGTGGTCTCCATTTTCCATGCCGTCTGCAGTCACATGTAGAAATATATATACGGATACTGGGTTACGTACAAATGCAAGTCCTCACAAGCATGACAAGGCAATCTCGAGAGCTTGGTTTGTTTTGGAAACAAGTTTAAAATGTAGGCTTAGGAGTTAGGTTAACTCACTCACTAGTTTAAAGTGATGTAACGAACTCAAATGAGCTCATAAACAAACAGAAGCCCTAATTAATAGCACGAAATCAGCACGCAATTTTTTTTGTTACGTACTTGTATTTTTAGGTCAAAAAAAGTTCCTTTTAGCTCCAAATTGATGGTCATTTCTGAAATATCACTTGGATTGGGTTTAAGAAGTCAATAAGAGTTTGCTTGGACAAGGTGAAGAATTGTGTTGACAGATGCCTAATGTCCTGAGTAATAACCATGATATGTTGGTTTTGGCCCCTGTTATTAGTCCTGCAGTTAGGTGAATCGGATCAATCCATGGAAATTCCATTCCGGATAAATCAGATCAAAGAAATTTGCCAGTCTAACACGAGAAAAGTATAAAAAAAGAGCAAGTAGTTAGGTTTGTGTAATCACTATCCAATTTCGCAAGAAGGTTGTGACTGACATTCCGAAAACATGAAGGAAATAATGCTCTGATTAAAGGTACCTCATTCATCACACTAGCATCCACTGAACTGAAGTGATGGCGTCATTGATGTAAAGAGCCTAGAGCAGATATAAGGCAGGCACTGCCAATGAGTTCAATATATCTTTCCTGTTCTTTGGTGTCCTTTGCAGATTGATTCTAGAGAACAACTCTAATAAATTTTTATTTCTTGATCGACAAGATATGTAATGCATTGAGTTGACATGTCGACCAAAGTAAAATGCAGCAATGGATTCAACATAAGCAGTTGTTTGGCAGTATCCATCACTCTTCTGACCTGCTCTTAGTTTTGATTATTTTCTTAATTTTTGGGGAATTGCTGTAATGTAAGATGTACGATGTACGATGCTCGTTGAGGTGTTTCTGGTTGACTCAGGTGCGAACTGTAAAAGAATTCTTGTTCTATGGAGATTCCTTTTTCGCAAAAGACAGCCCTTTGTTTTGTTTTGATAGGCATATATAAGTTTGTTAATTGGCAACGCCAAAGTACGGGTTAGAAGGATATAAATCAAAACAATACATTGTCTGGAGAAATAGTATATGGTGTTCAGTTGGCTTCCAAAAGAATATAAGTTTTCAGTGAATTCTCTTTTTTGAAGTTCTAGAGTTGTGGCCCTTCTTGGAGTGGGATTGTTCGTTATAGAATTTGTATAATAATTTTTATTTGTATTTATTTGGTATCTAGGAAGAATTATCAGACATAAGGAAGCAACTTTTAGAGGGATTTTCACCTGATGATGCATATCCATTGGGAGCTCCATTGTTCATGGAGACACCTCGACCCTGTTCTCCACTTGCCCAGATGGAGTCTCATGCATTTGATGAGGTAATTCTATATTGGCCAAGTTATATTCCAAGTTTTTTGAGTCTAGTATATATGCTCATGAAAGACTTTGGCTTCAATGATTTGCTTTCATTTAGGTCATGAATATGGATACCTTGTCGGATGAAGAAGCCTTCCCTGAACCAAATGGGAGTCAATCGGGTCGCAAAACATCTCTCTCCGTCAATTCCCTTGACATTCTTAGTGTTAACCAGCTTCTGGAATCTGTAAGTCTACTTCATTTGTTGTTGTTTTCTTTGTTGGAATGTCTTGTTATGGCAGATGTAAGTGGCATACTCTGCATAATGAAATCAATGTGCTGCACATCTGCTGTTTCCCATTTTGGTAGTTACTACTGTTTATTCTCATCCAACACTTGGTGTCTACAACCTGATCTGAGTCTTTCAGGTCTAGAAAAGTGTAATTTGAAGATTTTTCAACTGCCTTAAACCTAACTTGAAAAAGCCATATTAATCAGCTCCAAAAGTGTTGACGGAGAGAAGAAAATACCCAGTTTAACTCTGTAGTTTCCATTGCTTGAACTTATCATAAGTCTTGTTTTGGATGCCGGGAAGAATGATCAGTATATGGTTACGTTTGTGAACCCGGTATAATGAGAAGCTTTTCGGAAAGGACCAAAAACCAATTTATAAGGAGTTTGTTTGCAAGATAATTTTCGTACTTGTTGACCTTTCTGGTAATTGCCATTGTATCTTTTTCTTTGTGGACATACTTCTGCATTGCATCCGTTGCTCACCAGTAATAACGTATGAATTTTTCTTTCCCCGCGTAGAACACTTTGCTCAAGTCTTGCCTGTATGTAGGAATCTGATTCTGCTATATTCATTAAGCACCTAGTTTTGGTTGTGGATAAGATTGAGAACTAATTTGAAATTTGGACTAGTGAATTTTTTCCCCTTTCCTATTGGCATCCGAACAGGTGAGGGCAAAAGACAAGTAACTTAAGTAGCTGTACCTGTGCAACAAAATATATGGAAGTTGTGATAGTTCATTGGAGGCCTCAGACTAGTTTAGATTGTATGGGACATAATATGATTCATTTGGTCATGCTCAGATAAGGTTGACATGCATTGTTACTTGTTAGACCCCTCCTTATCAAGAAATAAAAGTTTGTTTCATAGCTTACTGAGTGGAAACTTGAACATCATGGCGTCCACAGTGGCGGAGGAAACAAGGGCCTGGTGGGGCGCACTGAATTTTTTAAAAATACCACTTTCACCTATGGATTTTAGAAACTACTGTAATTTAACCCCTCTAAGAATATACATTTATGTACATGCTACACAAAATCATTTCTAGCCCCTGATGTCAATGAAACTATCATGCAAACCTTTCAAAAGTGAAAACTTGTCAGTATCAATCCATTACTAAGGGTAGCGGGCAAAACAGATGAATAGATAGGGTGGAGCCAGCTGAAGGAAGGGCGTGTGAATGCTTTTATTAGATACTTTATTAACGAATGGTTGCATCATTTCTTATCTTCTTTCAGTTTTTATTATTATCAGTCATTGTGTGTTACGGAAAATTATTTGTTAAAGTGGTTTACTACTTGCCTTCAACTGCTATAAATTCCAGGCTCCGCTATCCACCTCGTTAGTTTATGCCATCCATACTCTATGCTGTGCTACTTTCATTGCTTTTGTTACAAATGGTTGTGTATTGTTTATATCCCTTACTTGTCAAAAGGAAGATCAAGAAAAAGATTTACTTTTCTATCCCTGCATATTTATATGGTCTTAAACTACCAACAGGTTTTGGAAACAGCGCGGCAAGTTGCGAGCTTTCCTGTTTCCTCTACACCAATTCCTTATGACCAAGTGAAGAATCAGTGTGAGGCTCTTGTAACCGGTAAACAACAGAAGATGTCGGTTCTCCATAGTTTCAAGTTGCAACAGGAAGCCAAAGCGATAGTTCTCTCCGATGAAAACGGAAAGGAAAGTCCTCATCTTCCAAATCTGGTGAGAATATACTCTTTTTATTTGCTTTGCCCATTTTTTCGTGTATTTGTCCTTGTGATGATTACAAAGAAGATGGATCTTCAATAGAGGTGGTAAAATGGTTCCATGTACTCTTTCTGTCCCAAATCATTTGTCCAATTTTTTTCTTTGCACTGCCTCTAAGGTCCCACAACTATTCTTACCATAGAGGCCAACGGGAGACAATTAGTGAGAGGTAGAAAGAAGGACCAAAATGGCTTAGAGGTAGAATATCCCAATTATGGTCAAAATAAATTTGCCAAAATCTTTAAAATTCCATTGCTGCCCCATCCTTTTTTAATGTAATTCCTGCTCAACTTAAAATTGTTGTTGGGTATTTTGAGAAGTTGAAATTTTAAGTGCAATTCTGGACGTTTAAAAAGTTAGATCCCCTAGAATGGACAAGCAAATCAGGACGGAGAAGTAGTATTCAATTGCTGGTGATTGGCCGTTGGGTGATTGGATCATCAATTGGCATCAGTCTCCATCTCTTCTTTCTGCTCACAAAAAATGACCTGTGTTTCCAGGGGTGGAACTAGGATTCAAGGTTTAGGTGGGCCGAGATTTTTTTTTTTTTTTTTGAAAGGGAGGAGGCCAAATATAATTTGGGGGGGCCGAAATATAATTTTTCTTTTTTAATTTTCAAAATTTATACTTTAAGTCAAACTTTTTTGAAATTTTAGGGGGGGCCTGAGCCCTTGTAGTCTCCATGTCGTTCCTCCCCTTGCGTGTTTCTTCTCATATATAACGTCTATGTGTTGCCCATGGACATTAGAAACTATGGTTTCTCGTTATTCATCATTGACGATATATGAAACCCTTTCCTCCTCTTTTTAGTACCCTCGGAGCTATTATGGAATAGGTTCCCACTCGAAAGATACCCACAAATCTAGTTATATAGCCAGATTACTATCCACAAGAAATTTTTAGAAAGGAAACCCAGAAATTTGCCCAAACTTCTCATATTTTGGGTATGTGATCCAAAATCTAGATGTGCAAGGGCAAAGGGAGAGGGTGGCCATGGCCCCTTCAACTTTTTAGTAATTGCTATAGTACCCTTAGATACTATGTAAAAGCTTATAACCATTATAGAATGACAACTATGTTATTTGATTTTTATGAATTCCTATCTATTTGGGCCAGCCCTAGGCATAGGCCCACAATTCGGTCTCCCTAGGCCACTCCAAATTGGGGCCCTGTATTTTCGATATCGTAAAGTAACCTATATAGTTTCAAAAGTAAATATAACATAATTTTCACAAGGCTTATGTATAAAAATATCTTTTTTTTACTAGCTTTGCCCGTGTCGATAGAGTAGTACGATATTAACTTCGTGTACTTCTTCTCTTTCAGGCAATTGAGGTTTCAGGTGGGGATCTGAAATTGAGGAACATGGATGAAGTTCAAGGAGGGGATAAGGTTCTTGTTTGTTCACTCGAGTACGCACAGGAGCAGTCTTTCAAATTACCACCTTCCAGCCCCTATGACAAATTCATGAAAGCAGCTGGATGCTGAGGATATTTAACGCGTCTTATACTTGTAAATTAATTAAAATTTTCCTGCCTTTTCCGAGTGCGATTGTATTCATCTTTATTTAAAAAAAAGTAAACAATACCTTCACTCTCATTGGTTGAAAGGGTGTAGGTTCTACAAGGGAATACTTTTTAGTAGGACTGACTCCCTCTCAATCACTTAGAGTGAGGGTAATGCTTACCTTCCTTAAACGAGGATGAACAAATTAAATATGCCTTTTCCTACCCCTGCAGTTTGGGGTTTTTTTCTCATTCTTTGTATCACGAATGCCTAGCATTACATAGCATTGGTTTGTTGAAGAGTTTTCTGTTTGTTCAGATTCTTCTAGCTTTCATCCCCAGTAGCTGTAAAATATGAGAGAGAGAGAGAGAGAGAGAGAGAGAGAGAGAGAGAGAGAGAGAGAGAGAGAGAGAGAGAGAGAGACTTTGTCAAACACTGTGCATATTTAAGTTTTATGTTACTCATTGTATTTAAGATTTATGTTACTCAGTTGTATTCTAAATTACGTTTGGTATCTCGTTTTTGTTTTCAGCTTACTGCAAAAGTCGAAAATGATAACAGAAATTGTGAAAACACCAGAAATAATGTTTTGACCTGTTTAAAAACGAAACCTGCAGCCTCTTTAAACGCTCGCTTGTCTAGTAACTGGACTTATGGCGCAGGTGTACGTGCCTGAGTTTGTATATCTGTAGCAGCAAAAAGAAAACGCGCCACGAAAATTATAGGGCTCTCGCTCTACCTGCCCTCGTGTCTCCATCCCTATCGTTATCGTTTTTTTTTGTTCCCCATCACAGTGCACTCTCTTCACAAACATAAAATCAGTAAGATGAGAATCCCAGCCAAGCCCTCTTAACTGCAATTGCGAAAATTGATGGAGTAATCTCAGAGAGTGTTCATCACCGTAGTTGAGTCGGAATATTGACTCTGGTGTAGTTCTTGTCGTTGTCATGTATGCTCAATTGTGAATGTAGTGCTGGGACACTCGTCAAATTGGGTAAATCACCCGCGAATCGTGTTGTCAAAATCTTATGATATTGCGATGCGTATCTTATGATTCAATGCATTTTTAGTCGTAAAATTAATAGGTTATGTGTATGTCATATATAAATGAATCTTGCAATACGACTAAATCAATTAATCTCAAGCTCCTTTAGGTTCAATCGTCTCATGTCTCGTGGCATGACATGTTGCATAACAACATTTATTAGCATAAAACTGGGGTGAATTCAATTCTACAAGCCTTACAAATTTGACATATTTTAACCATATAATATCACACATTTTAAAAACACATGCTATTAAAAACCCACATTGTAATCCAAAGACCGAAACCGAGGAAGAATGTGAATGCATTTACAATATTTGATGTTCAATTGAACGGTCTTCAATCATCGAAAGTGGGTGCAACCCCAATTATCTATATAACAAAATAAGGATGTTTTTTCAAACTACATTGACAAAAACTAACTTTTTGAGATTTTTAATAGTTGAGATTAAATCTGATTTTTGATCAGTGGTTAGGATCAGTTCACTCAATCCATGTTTTCCCCCTAAAAATGTCTTCTCACCTTTTCTCATCAGTCTATCGACCCTCTCTCTGTTCGGTGTATAATTTTTGCTGTATGGGCACAAGAAAGCCGTCTCTCTCTCTTTTATAGTTGTGAATATCATACCGTACTAGCTAGTACATGCCAGTACGTATTGTTTTGGCATAAAAATGGTACAAAGTACTTCTAGTACCGTACCGGTCTCAATACCGGCCGTACCAGCTAATACTGATCATATCGGCCGGTACCCAATTTTTTTTTTTTTTAAGAGTTGCGAAAAAATAATTTTTTTGGACTTTCTCTCTATAGTGTATATATATATATATGTATGTATATATATATTAATAGTTACGGTAAATCCGATACGGTACTGTACGTACCAACTAATAAGAAAACCGGTAATTTAGAACCCCTCTCTCTCTCTCTCTCCCCCCTGTGTATAAACAAATGAGATTACCGTTGGAGGACTGTATATGATTCATGGATTGAAAGAGTTTGTAGTTGCAAGGGAAGAATTGATCTGTTTTTTAAAATGGTTTCGTATCACATTTTAAAGAATCAAATTTTGGAGACAAAAGACATTTTGTCTTAAAATGCAAACAGAAGGGAAAAAACATATTTGTACTCTTGGAGAAAGGCTTAAGGCTGTTATGTAAACAGTAAACGGGGCCTTTTCCTTCACCAAAAAGTGGACATAACAAATTAATTAGCTTTGGAGGATAGAAAACAAATTTGGAGGATGGTTTAATAGTGTTGGGGTTGTGGTTTTATTTTTCTATTTTGTTTTTAA
The DNA here is from genome assembly GCA_019985065.2 of Arctostaphylos glauca. Taxonomy (NCBI): domain Eukaryota; kingdom Viridiplantae; phylum Streptophyta; class Magnoliopsida; order Ericales; family Ericaceae; genus Arctostaphylos; species Arctostaphylos glauca. The sequence goes on from JAHSPW020000015.1 coordinate 6,300,928, forward strand.
TTTTTAAAGTTTGTCGAATGCCTTGGCTATAAATAATAATAATAAAAAAAAAGATCTCAATACATTCTTGACCCCACTTTATTAAATTCTTGACCCCACTTTGTTTTCTAAGGTTTACTTCCAAATTGTAAGAAAACTCTTCATATCAAGGAAAACATATTGGGAGTGTAGGGTTCTTTAAATGTTTAAATTCTTTCAATTCTTATATATTTGATTTTTGTAGGATTTGGTTGAAAAAACTTCGGAGCTCAAGAGAAATAATATAACACCAATGCTTCAATAGAACCGTAATAAGGTAATTAATTTTATTCTCAACTCGGTGTTGATAAATGTTTATTTTATTCATATTAACACGGTCATGCCTAGAGTTTTTTTTTTTTACTGGTTTATTACTTTAAATAGTTGCCATTAGACATAATAACTGCTTGATTTTACAGCGTGCCTTCTTCTAATTTCTTAATTTTTAGTCAAGTGCCTTCAGGCATAGGCCACCCGCTAGCAAAAGTGTTGCCGAGGTGAGTGACATTTTTTGTTAAGTAGGTGTGTATCCAACATATTTTATTCTTGAAATCTATTGTTCAGTATTTCACTATTAATGTTTTTTTGTTTCAAGGCTTTATGCCAATTGGGTTTGAGGTCTTACGCGGATTTCTTTTGGATTTTAGGTAAATCAAGCTTATTAATTTTTTTTTTTTTTTTTTTAGGATCGACAAATCAAATAATATTTTTGTTCTAACTTTTTTACTTTCTTTTGCCTCTAAATCGAACTTTTCTTTGCCATAATGATTTAGTCCCTATGAGTATTCATTAAACAAGTCGGATCCTAGATGTAGAAATATACGGTGGCCCTTCTTCCCATCAAAATAAATGCGTGTGCAGTGATGAGGTATACTTAGTTGACTAACCCCCTGTTCGGATGCCTGAACAACTGTTAACTAAAAAGAGAATGACCTATTAGGCTTGAAAGCCGAGTGTTTCACTGATCGATCAAAGCCTTATTTTTTTCTTTGTATTCCAATAAAATTAGATCACTAAAAAATGGAGTTCAGAAGTTAACTTCTTTCTCTTTTCACTTAACTTCTATTGTTTACTTGGATTTGTGACTAACGGAAGTAGAATCTTCTTATTTGTTCTCTTTTGGCTTTCAAGTTTTATCATTTTATACCATGTATGTTTTACTTGATTATCATTGTTACGTCTTGCATTTATTTGATTTCTGTAACTATTTTTCTTTTTCCCATGGTGCCCAATGGGTTTCAACTGAGTTCAAATGCCTTTTGAATTTCTGATTTTAATTGGGTATGTTAATGTGCTATATTTATTGAGGGATGCTTCTTAGATTTATGAGGCAGTGCATAATGCTTTTGATTAATTTGTTAATTGGTGTGTTGTATTCTGATTTTAAGGTTTTGCATAATGGGACTTAAATGTTTTGATTTTGCAAGAGGCATATATGTTTATGGAGTCCTCTACCAAAAGTGTTGCCCATGGGCTATGTGAGTGACAGGTTTTGTGCTTTAGGTGCGTATCTAACATATTTTATTCTTGAAATCCTTTATTCACTGTTTCACTATTAATATTATTTTGTTTGAAGGCTTTGTGCTAATTGGATTTGAGGTATTATTTGATTTTGGGTTTGAGGTGAATCAAAAATTCTTAATTCTTCTTCTTCTCTTTTTCTATTTTGAAAGGAAAGTGTTGATAAAGTTTTATCATTCTGTACCCTTTATGTTTTTATGATCATCACTGTTACATCTTTCGCATGATTTATTTGATTTTTGAAACTATTTTGCCTTTTCTATATTTATTAGGTCAATAAAAAATAGGTGCAAGACATTGGATGTTACTTTTGAAAGAATAAGCATCTTTGTGGCTTGAAAGAATGAAAGCCCTGTACCATGCGGGTCTCGCGGGAATGTGTTATTCTAATGACACGGTATATAATTATATTATTTTGTCAATTGTCAATTTCACCTGAGGGTGTGTTTGGCACAGTGTATATTTTTCACTAACCTCTTGGTCATGCAGAAATATGTTATTGTAATGAAGTATGCTTGATTGTGTCTCTTCTAAATTAAGTTTGGATTTGGAGCCAATATCAACATGTACTTTGATCTCACTGTACTTTCTAAATGAAGTGACTTATCATAATTTTACTTGCTACTTATTTAGAGTTCCAAAATATAGAGTTTTGATTGTTGGCTTCAAAATGGGAAGGAGGGGAAAGCTTGAAAAATAGAATTCAAGCAGAAATCTCATTTGGTTATGCGTTGTTATTATTTTACTTGATATTGCTATTATTATTTTCATGAATGATTTAGTAATGGGCTAATTTGAATGAAAACTCTTCGGATCGAGGTAGGCAACGTTACCTACCAACCCTAGGTCGTAACTCATTGTTGTTAGATGTAATTTTTGAAAGCATGACTACAGAAGCATGTCTAGGGTTTATTTCTTGTTCATATTGTAATTTGTTCGATTTCATGATTTTAGAGTAGATTCGATTGAATTAATTTGGGAAAAAGCATGATCTACATTAGTCTTGATAATTTCGGTAGTTTAATTTGTGCTAAACATGTTCCTATACGTACTGCAATCTATTTGTTCTTGTCAGTTTCACAGAAAACCTAGAACCCAGAATCTTGAAAAAATAAAAGCTTGCTCCAGTAAGCTCTAGGCCACACGAGCGACCTCCCTGATTTTGTCAGATTCTGACCAGTGATCCAATTATCTAGAATCCGTAACTCAGTAGCTCGCTCGAGCGGTTTGTTGAAAAATCGACAGTTTTGACAGAATATCCAGATTAGTTTTGGACCATCTTTTGTGCTTATAGAGTCTGCTTTACAGACTGTTTAATTCTATTTTGGGCTTATGCACATTGCACATGTACCCACTCGTAGTTGAATTGTTCATAGGATTGCTGTAAATCTATGAGGATTATGTGCAAAACATGAATTACATTATTAATATACATATTGTGGGCATGAGGTGTATTTACCGTTATTAACGGGTTAATGTTCTTATTGGTGTTCCGAGTTCAGCAATTGTGATGTCCAAAGCTTTGTGAGTAAATCTTGTTAAAACGTTATGTTGTGTATAGAAGTTGAAATCACGGATAATGGACATGACTTGTGTTTGGGGGTTTCACGAGAGAAAATCTAGAATCTATGTTAGAGACACTGGTTCGAATGACACTTGAATAAGGCAACGGAGGGTATTGGATTTTCATTATAAGTAGAGTACATTGTAGAAACTTGTAAGGAAATTTTAATCAAAATTGATAACCCAGTGTGGTTGGCCTAGTGTGGCACGATTTTGAGGTTTGGAATATTGTTAGATGTTGTTTGTTTAAGGACCCCTATTAGGAGGAGTTGGAGACAATAGAGGGTAACTTTGGCTATATTTGCGAAGGCAACTCCAGACCCAGAGGAAATGATGACTAGTGTACTGCGTGTCTTTGAGTCGATAAGGAGAAGCGACTAAGGTACATTGTGACTGGACTTGGTGACGTCATGTTCATGGGATCTAGATAGAGTGAGGTAGGTATTGACTTGAGATAACGGTAGAAGATTCTTTCTTTATTGGGTTATGATTCTAACTATGACCTTTGGTCGGTAAAGACTTTTCAATGCTAATTAAGAGCCTTACTGTCTAAGGGAGGATACAATATTTCTTAACGAAGTACCTAGAAACATAAAATGATGTAATAAAACTTTCCAAGGTCTTTATTGTTACGTATTTTACTATGTAGTGTATGTGTGTTGAGACCGTAATACGACGTATGTAGCAGTTCAACATGTCCTCATGAGGCATACGTGCACGAATTACTCATCATTTTTATCCAATAATATACGTTTGGTAGTTTTTATCCATTTACAGGTTTGTTTTATGAAAAGGGTGTTTAGAGATGATATCTTGATGTCCCGAATGTTTCGAAGTGATCCTGACACCCGAGGAATGATGGAAGTGTGATTGAAAGAAGTATCGAGTCCGACGGTGAAGTATTGAAAGCTTAGAATAGGAGGATGGAGACCAAAAGAAGAAGATGGAGTTTTAAAGTGAAAATGGAGAGAAAAAATTCAGAAGCAAATCTTGACCGGTCAGGATAATTTGGTAGTCAGTAAGGCTTGAAGTGAAAAAACAAAAAAAAATTCCAGAAGACTGGCTTAACCGGTCAGGATTTTCTTTTTTTAAGAAAAAAAAAGATCAGATTTTGCTTCTGAAATTTTTTCTCTATTTTCAATTTAAAACTCCAACTTCTTCTTTTGGCCTCCATCCTCCCATTCTGAGCTTTCAATACTTCACCCTCGGCCTCGGTACTTCTTTCAATTGTACTTCCATCATTTCTCGGGTGTCAAGATCACTTTGGAACTTTCAGACATCAAGATATCATCTCCAAACACCTTTTTTTCATAAAAGAAAATCCTGGAAAGAGACAAAAATTACCAGACGTACATTATCAAATAAAAATGATGATTAATTCAAGAACATATACCTACTGAAAAGATTAAAGTCATCAAGCAAATGTTGTTGACAAAAGGACGCGACCATTGACTTTCAAGGTCGGCTATCATGTGTTCCTAAAAATCAAACCAAAAAGGGGAGGCAGAAGGTTTGGTAAGAAGGGGAAACTAATGCCGAGATATGTAGGGCTATTTGAAATTTTGGAACGAGTCAGAAAAGTAGCGTACCGATTGGCATTACCATCTTAGCTCAATCGGGTTCATAATATTTTTCACGTGTCCATGCTTAAGAAGTACATGGCATTGCCGACCCATATCTTGAAGTGGGAAGATGTCATGTTAAATGGGGACAGAGCATACGAGGAAGAAGCAGTCCAAGTTGTGGAATTCGGAGAGAAGAATTTGAGATGCAAAATCATCAAGCTAGTTAAGATTCTGTGGCGACATCGAAATTTAGAGGAATCAACTTGGTAAAGGGAGGATGTGTTGAAAATCAACCACTCTAGGCTTTTGCTTAGACCACAATGTATAATTTCGAGAACAAAATTGTTTAAAGGGGATAGGTTGTAATACCCTATATTTAAATTAAATTAAAAAATTATTTAATCAATAAATAATGTAATTTTTATTGTGATTGTTTTAATATTTTAATTCAGAAAATTACATTTTTATTTTGCTAGCTTGCTCATGTGAGCTCGATATCGCTCGAGCGGTCGTTTGAAATTCTGAAACTATAGGATCAGGAGTTCTAGAGTTTTGATGAGGGGAATCAGTTTCTTCTGTGATTTGATGGTCATGAATACGAAATTAAAGGTTGAGATTGTTATATAAACTAAAGGACTATATGTTTTTCTTTTACATTTTGCAAAATCAGAAGTTGAAAGGTGTAAAAAATAGGAGTTCCGATTTGAAGTTCTTGAGTTTTTTTGAGGAAAAAGGTCCCATCACTTCATATTTTAACTGTTCAATTATTCTTGTTTACTTTACTCTTCAGATCGAGGTAGGCAACGGTACCTACCAACCCTAGGTCGTAACTCACTGTTGTTAGATGTAATTTTCAAAAGCATGAATAGAGAAACATATCTAGAGTTTATTTCTTGTTCATGTTGTAATTTGTTCGATTTCGTGGGTTTAGAGTAGATTCAATTGAATTAGTTTGGCCAAAAGCATGATATACATTAGCCTTAATAATTACAGTATTTTAATTTGTGTTAAAAATATTCCTGTACATACTATAATCTATTTGTTCTTGTCAGTTTCGCAGAAAACCTAAAACCCAGAATCTAGGAAGAATGAAGGCTCACTCGAGCGAGCTCTGGACCACTCGAATGACCTCCTTGATTTTGTCAGATTCTGACCAGTGATCCATTTGTCCAGAACTAGTAACTCGATAGCTCACTCAAGCGATCCTTAGGCCGCTCGAGCAATCTATTGAAAAATAGATAGTTTTGACAGAATATCCAGATGAGTTTCAGAACATGTTTTGTGCTTCTAGACTCTGCTTTATGGACAATTTAATTCTGTTTTGGTCTTATACACATCGCACATATACCCACTCATAGTTGAATTGTTCACTAGATTGTTGTAAACCTATGAGGGTTATGTGCAACACATGAATTACATTGTTGATATACATGTTGTGGGCATGAGGTGGATTTACCATTATTAACGGATTAATGTTGTTTTTGGTGTTTCAGGTTCAGCCGTTGTGCTACCCGAGGCTTTGTAAGTAAATTCTGTTAAAACGTTATGTTGTGCATACATGTTGAGAAATCACAGATAGTAGACATGACTTGTGTTTTGAGATTTCATGAAGAAAAATCTAGAATCCATATTAGAGACACTGATTCTAACAACACCTGAATAAGACAACGAAGGATATTGGGTGTTCATTATAAGTAGAGTACATTGTAGAAACTTGTAAGAAAAGTTCCATGAAAATTGATAATCTATTGTGGTTGGCCTGGTGTGGCACGATTTCGAGGTTTGGAATTTTGTCGGATGTTGTTTGTTTAAGAACCCCTACTAGGAGGAGTTGGAGACAATAGAGGGTAACTTCGGGGACGCCTATGAAGGCAACTCCAGACCCCGAGGGAATAACGGCTAGTTTACTGTGCGTCCTTGAGTCGATAAGGAGAAGCAACTAAGGTACGTTGTGACTGGACCTGCTGATGTCATGTTCATGGAATCCATATAGGGTGAAATAGGTATTGACTTGAAAGAATGGTAAAAGGTTTTTTCCTTGACAGATTATGATTCCAACTATGACATTTGATAACAAGGACTGGTCAATCCTAATTAAGAGCACTATGCTAGTGCCTAAACAAGGATGCGGTATTTCTTAACGGAGTACCTAAAAACATAAAAGGATCTAATAAAATTTACCAAGGTGTTTATCGTTAAGCATTTTACTTTAAAGTGTATGTTCTTATTCATAATTGTTATTTCTATTGCAGAGTATTTGAATCTGTGGTATGTTGTATCACATTTGGGTTTAGTTTTCTGATAACTTTATCGACTGAGTTTCATTACTTATCGGTGCAATTTCTCTGCTCTGACATTTCATGCCAGATGGAGATGTGCAAACGGATGAGCCACCTGTTCAAGAAGTGCCGAGAGATAATGGAGAGGAGTTATTCACTTGGATGTTGTACCCCTAGAATGATGCTCTGATATTTAATTTAGTTTTTTTTATGAAATAAATGTAAACGCTAAGGGGTAATTTAGTCCTCTTCAGTTTTGCACTTCCAAACTTGTTTTCATAATAATTAATCAATGGTTATTGTATTTCATCTAAGTTCTTATTTTACAAAATAAAATAGGAGCTTTTATGAATTATTTAATGTTCGAGAAATCGAGGCGTTACAAATGTAGTCTTTTAACGATGGTTATTCAAGAACTTTTTTTGTTTTTAATAATTTAGAGTGTTCAAGTCAGCTTATGCATACTTTAACTAATTTATGGGGGATCAATTCCATCGTCTATTTATGGAGATCTCAATTAAAGCCAGAGTTTTTTGGTCTGGATGGAGTGACCCCATAAGAATAGATAGCACTTGAGAAATTTCAAATCCAAAAATGGTTAATTGGATTTGATTACATGTATTTAAGTATATGATAGTATTATAATGTGTGTTCCAAATTTAGAGCATAGTTTATATGGTTTGATAGTGATATGGTGTGGTAAATCGAAGTTAAAAATGTTAAACAAGTTATAAGGGTTAGATACAATATGTCAGGTGTATTTACTATAAGAAGATAAGTAGGATATATAGACTGAGTAAGACTAGTTACACTATATGTTTTACTCTATATTTTACTCCATCTTGAGGTGACACCTCTTCCTTCATCTCTCTCTTTCTCTATCTCACATACATACTCACTAACAGCTACTTATCTTCCTCCACTTCAGCATGAAGTAAAACATATATTGTCACTAGCATTATTGACTGGAGACGTTCTTTTTAAATTAGCAGACATAGGATTTAAACTGAAAAAGTTACAAGTGGAGTAATTTGAGACACGAATCAATTCATAGAAGGTTGGATAAATGTCATTAAGTCCCCCTCAAATTTACTAGAATTATATCAAACCTCCTTTACTCACTAAAATTACATTATAGTCCCTAAATTTACAAAAAGTTGTAACACTCAAGCCCAACTATTACTTGACCGTTATTTGACCAAACAAAACATGCTTAGATCAGCCAAACAAAACAAAAAGACATTTTTGTCTTTATCTTTTGCCAGCATTATCACTCCACTAGATATCAGTTAGTCCCAAATTACTATTTGTGATATTTAGCAATTTCATAGTCAAAATACACTAGATTTTAATTTGTAATTCTTTTTTTATTCTCCTTTTAAGTATAAAGTATTTGTTTAGAATGTGGAAGGAATCACAATTTAGTTTATATTTTATTAGGCATTATTTTGGCAACTCCATTATTTAGAAGTTGCTTAGTTGGGTACGAAATCATTACCTAGTCGATTTGGGGATGTTTCCTAATCTCGTAGATTCTAAGATTGAGCCACACATCACCAAATCCAAACTTGGAAGATATCAAAAATCGATCAAGCAATTTGAAGTCGCTCTAGTGACCTTGAAATCGCTTCAGTGACTTGTGCATTCAGTTTAAATTCAGCAGCTAGGGTTATGGCCAAATTGACAAAGATATACACGTTTTGAAGAGAGTTTCCTCTATTCATATGCTCTCAGTGTTTCTTTGATATATTGATTTAGAATGAAATAAACTAACTTGACTTGAAGAACAAGGATGGAATAAACTAAAATCAAAACAAGAAATTTCTTTATAGATGAAATAACAAAGTCGCTCCAGTGACTTGTGCATTCAGTTTAAATATCAGCAGCTAGGGTTATGGCCAAATTGACAAAGATATACATGTTTTGAAGAGCAATTTCCTCTATTCATATGCTCTCAGTGTTTCTTTGATATATTGATTTAGAATGAAATAAACTAACTTGACTTGAAGAACAAGGATGGAATGAACTGAAATCAAAACAAGAAATTTCTTTATGGATGAGATAACAAAGCTTAGAGCATCTTTAACAAATATGTCAAATTCAATGCGACAATTGAGTTTTTAAAAACTAACATCAAAACTGTAACTTCAACAAAAATATCAAAAGTATTATCAAATCTTATGTAGAAATTGAAAAAGACTACTTGTTGTCAAATTTGACATCAAGTGTCAATTACCTTTTTGTCTCAAATGCCCCTATTTTATATGCAGTTTTACCTTAAATGTCTCAATTTGACATATTTGCTGAAGATCAAAAAATTTGAATTTCAAATTTTCACATAGGCTATCAAAAATTTTGTCCTCTCAAAATTTGGCATCTTTCTTGGAGATGCTCTTAGGTGATAATAACAAGGAATTGTAGGTAGACTAGGCTTTAGTTGACATAAAACTCATGAATTGAGGGAAAATGAAAGCAAATGTGAAACTAAGTGATTAATGCATTCTTGATATGAAAATTCAAATTTCATCGTGTGAACTTGTAGCTACATGCAAACACTACAAGAAAAAACATTTTTGGTGACAAAATTCGCCGACAAAAAATACTTTTGTCGCCAAAAACAAACATTTGCCGACAAAAGATATTTTCGTCGCCGAACGGTTACGGTATTGGCGACAAGAAGTTGGTTGTCGCTGGTTTCTTAAACATTCACCGACTAAGTCTTATTTTGTCGGCAAAGGGGTACGAATCAGCGACAAAATATGTATTTGTCGCGAAATAGTTTGCGCGGTAAATTTCCCGCGGAAGAGAATTTTGTGGAGGGAATTTTAATTAATTGGGCGACAAAAGGGTTTGTCGCCAAAGGGTAATGGTGACCACTTTTGGCAACAAAATAGTGTTTAGCCGGAGTATGGTTGAATCTTTACCGACTAAACTGGAGCGGGTCGGCAAAGGGTTGTCTTTTGCCGACAAAACCTTTTTTGTCGCCAAATGTTTATTCCGTAAAACTATGTCGTTTTGTGGATTAACTATTGAAGCCCTAAAATTCCAGTTTTGTCTTTCAATTCTCAGTTTTTATTTCCCTCGCTGATCCAGAGTTCTGGCGGTGCGGTCTTCTTCTCGCCTCCCCCGTCCGAAGCCTTTGCCGTCTTTGCTCGCCGTCGCCGTCCTTCGCCGTCGCCGTCCTTCCGCTGCTGCTTCTCCCGGTCTCTGTACTTTCGTGGTTGCTCGCCTTTATTCGTTGTTTTGAGAACAAATCTCAGCGTGAGTATTTCTTCATTGGTGTATTTATAACTTTAATTTAGTGAATAGCTTTTGCCTTTTTTAATATAGCATATGGCATGGCCCATGGATATTCTATTGTGTGTGAATAGTTTATATTTTTTGGTAGTCGATTTGTTTTGCCTTTTTTTGATAGGTGTGAACAACTGACCTTTACAGCCGTACCATTTTGTGTCCTCTTATTATGTCCATTGAGCCTTATATTCAGGTGACAGATTTTAAAGTCATGACAATATCAAATGGAGTTTGAATAAGTTACAATAATTAGAGAAAAAGGGGAAATAAAGGGAATAGATTTGCTCAACAAGGTTTTTGAATTGGATTGTTAACTACTGAGGTCATCTAGAGCCTTCTGAATTGTACTATATAATTCTGCCTTTTGCCTAGAGGTGGATCATTGTAGTTAAGAGGCTAAAACACCTTGTCTTCTATGTATGTGTTGGAGAGTTTCACTGGGTTTAACTGGAAACTATATAAGTTAGGGGAAAATGCCATCATGGTGGTTGGTGTTAATAAAGTAGTTGCGAAGAGGTCAAAATCCAGAATACACTGGTAAGACTACCATCAATTGGGCCCTTCTCTAACCTTTCTTTTTTTTGAATTTTTTTTTGTGGAGTGGGTTTTAGCTGGCCCATTGTGTTGCTCTAGGAAGTTGCTATTTTTGATGAAATACAGTTTCTTACTATACTCCATAGCCCATATTTACTTACATGGATGGACAGCTTTTATAATTCCGGACAATGGCTTGTCATTGCAGGTCTCCTTGTAAAGCAAAGAATCAAAGAGACTTTTTCCTCCCTTGCAATATTAGGTAATTTGAATTTTGAACAAAATGAGGACAAATCTATCATATCTCTCAAACATTTCAACCCATGAAAAGGCCATTTTTAACTTTGTCAAATTAGGAACACAGCACACGATATTCCTAGTAGATTAGTTGCCTTGTTTGCACTCAATACACTCTTGACAAACTACCCACATACCTGTAACAACCGTATGTGTTATCCTATGCACCCAAACTCAAACTAGACCATTTGTACCACCATACATGCACATATTAATTTGTCTTTTTCTTCTTTTTTTGGTCCTCCCCTGACCACCATCACATGTCCCCTTTTTTTCTTCTTTATTCCTAGTGGGGAAAAGCTTTGTCTTGGGATAAAAAAGAGCACAAAAACACATCATGGCTTCATGAGAAATTTGTGCAAAATCAAACTGTATTTGTACATGACTAGTGTAGTCTTACAAATAAGGATGACATTTTGTTCCGATATAAGGGATAACCGAATTGTACATGACTAGTGTAGTCTTACAAATAAGGATGACATTTTGTTCCGATATAAGGGATAACCAAAGAAATATACAAGATCTTTCATACTTTCCTCCAACACACCTCCTCTTCCGTCATGACTCTTTATCTCTACTCTGTGTTCGATCAACAATGAAGCCTCCAGATGATTAAGCATAAGAGTTTCGTTGTTCTTTACTCAACTTATTACATCCTATTACATTAGAGTTCACAAAATTCCCATTGTCCAGGTGTTGACAGTGATTTGAAAAAAACAAAACAGAAGGCTGCTCTGAAGAAAGCATACAAGAACAAGAAGTACTTACCTCTCGATCTACGTAGACGTCTCACCAAGCATCAGGTATAACTTGGGCATACAATTATGTTTTTTGACCATAATTTGTATTTGGAGCACCTGGTTGCAAGCTCTGTCCCAAAGTTGAAAGATTTTTTGGAGCAGAGCACCAGGTGGCAAGACTCCTTATTCTGCTATGTTATAACTTGGGCATGTTATTATATTCTTTGACCGTAATTTATATTTGGAGCACCTGGTTGCAAGCTCTGTCCCAAAGTTGAAAGACTTTTTGGAGCAGAGCACCAGGTTGCAAGACTCCTTATTATGTTATGTTGCATATTTATGTATTGCCTGAACACCTGGTATTGACCTTGAGTTGATTGTGTGAATATGAATGTGTGTACATAAATCTAATGCTATGTATAGATTGTGTGAGCACCTGGTATTGATTTTTTAATTAATTTTTTGTTCTTTAACGACGCTGTATTGATCCTTGAGTTGATTGTGTGAAGACCTGGTATTGAGTTCTTAATTAATTTTTAGGTGACAAGAAATGGACAAGAGTTGGATGATGATTAGAAATAGGTGGTCAAGTAGGGAATATAAAGAAGGGGTAAAATCATTCATAAAGTTTGCAATGACAAATTCAGGACCGGAGGCTGATATTCGGTGTCCTTGTATTGGTTGCTTGAATAGTAAAACGCTTAGCATTGGGGTTGTTAGGATTCATTTGATATGGAAAGGAATAGATTCTTCTTACAAGACTTGGGTGCACCATGGAGAAATTTTTCTCAATGATCAGCTTGAAGTACACAATGATGATGAACGTGAGCACGATGAAGGTAGTGGGAATGACATGGGAAGGGGCATAGAGACTAATGATGGCCATTTGCATGCTATGTTGGACCAGATTTATGTTGGTGGTATTATGGACGATGATATCGATGACTTGCCCACTGATTATGAGAAGAAAGATATGCAGAATTTTGACAAGTTGTTTGATGGTGCTCAACGTAGAGTATATCCTGGATGTGCGAACACCGTCTTAGCATTTATTGTCAAGATGCTTCACATTAAAGTGCACAACAAGTTGAGCAATGTTGCATTTGATATGATTATGAATATCTTTAAAGAGATGCTGCCGGAGTGTGATGAGACAGTTCCGTGGAACATATACGAGGCCAAGAGATTCTTGCGTGATTTGAGTTTGGGATATGTACCCATTCATGCATGCGTAAATGACTGCTCACTTTTTTGGAAGGAGAATGCGAATTTAGAAAGTTGCCCCACGTGTTTGCAGTCTAGATACAAAGTGAATGATGGTAAGGGTACAAAAGTTGCTCATAAAATATTGCGATACTTACCATTGACACCTAGATTGCAGAGAATGTATTTTTCAGAAAAAAACAGCTCCACATATGAGATGGCACAAAGAAAAACGTGTGGATGACAAGGAATTAAGACATCTAGCAGATGGTCAAGAATGGAAGGACTTCGATGAACGATATCCCGAGTTTGCTGCCGATCCACGAAATGTGAGGTTAGGGTTGGCCACTGATGGTTTCAATCCTTTTGCTGCCGATATCCCGAGTTTGTTCCAATGTGAATGGTTCAACACTGGAAGTAGTAGAACTTTGCGAGTTGATGCACATTGTACAAGTATTGATGTAAGAAGTCGATGGTACAAAGATGACCCATTCATGCTTCCAAGTCAAGTTCAACAAGTATTCTACGTTAATGACACCAAATTAGGTGATCATTGGAAAATTGTTGAACGCATTCAGCGTCGAGGAATTTGGAATGTACCGGAAAGAGATAATTTAGAAACTACTGGAACTCCTATCGAAGTTTTTCAACAAGACACAACTACTGAGATTCCACCAATAGTTGTTGATGATCCCATTGCAATCTCGTTGCGTAGAAATGATATTGAATCTGATATTGTTAGTGATGATGCGGGTTTATATTTGACTACTCAACGAGCACAAACCGAAGGCGTAGACGATGAAACCTTCATATGTGATGACGAAGATGAAGATGAAGTAATGAGAGATTTTAATGATGAAGAGGAAGAAGAAGAGCTTCATAGTGATTCTTATGTCGACACTGATGTAGAACCTTGATGTAATTGCGGGATAAATTATGTAGTGTCATGCACGATCTCAACCTTCATATTAGTATGGCTAGACTCGGGAAAACCTAATTAGTTCGCAAATGTATTTCAACATATGACGATATGAAGCTATGAAAGCATTTTATATAAAACACTACGTCTGTCAATTTATGTAATTTTCGTTATATCATTTAATTTATGACAGGTTGCAACATGTCTCCTGGATCTAGAAGGAGTAATTCATCATCATCCTCTATAGGCACATCGCGCAGGTCGATACCACCATCAGTGGGGACAACACCTACACCATCCCCTACTGGGAGTGTGCCATCTCTTGCTACCGAATCTAGTGATGTAGGTAAATACAAACTTTTTTATTTTGACTTCATGGTTTTACTTGGTAAATACGAACCTTACATTGAAGTTTATATTGCAATTGGTTTAACTTCATCTTTTTTTATTTGATTGGTAAATACTCCTTATTGTTCTTGTCAGGAACGCCCCCACTAAGGCGTGTGCGAGGGCCTACAATCGTGGAAAACGAATTACAAAAATAATCGCCCACAATCGTGGGGAGAGGCTCCAAGTATATGTACATCAAGAAATGCCGGTTTTTTGTGGGATAAATGCAACAAAAGTGGCTAACGAGTTGGGCTCACAGATTAGGAGAATTTGCCCTCTTGAAGGCTTCACACACTCGTGGAAGCTTGTTGATTCAGTGCTTAAGCAAGCCATTGTACAGGCCATCCGGGTAAAAATGTCTAATCTTGGTAACATACTCGAGTTAGACTGTTTAGATTTTGTAGCTCATTGTCATCGAATTGATTTTACTTGTTACAATTCTTGTATGATAAGTTCAAAATCACAGAAGAGGGTGTAATACCCCGACCCGATTTAATTATTTAAATTTAAAAATAGCGCGGATAATTATAATTATTATGTGATTTAATTCTTTGATTTGAAAATTTTAATTTCGGAACCTACGCTTATTAAATACGTTAAATTTTACGACTTTTGGAGATGTCGGCCTACCAAGGAATACTCGTATGAGAAATCCGAGCACGCCATGATGATCCTCGTAATTTTCTGAGTCACCCGGTCTATTCTCGTATTTTTCGAAAAATCAGTACCGGAACAGTTTCTCGGGATCGCGTAGCATTTTGCGCACGCGCGCGCGACCAAGCCCTTGACCGATATAAACCCATTATGGTCAAATCAAATCCCCCTTTTTCCTTAAATTAAGGGGTATGGTCCCTAATTTAAATAATTAACCTAGCCTAATCTATATTTATTATTTTATTTTATTTTACTCCAGTTAATGCATATATATATGCATATATATGCTTTGCATGGGGACCTCTCTCTCTCTCTCTCTCCCACTCACGGCAGAATTTACCCTCTCTCTCACTCTCTAACTCTCACTTCACTCTTTCACTCCTTCTTCCACTCCACCTTCTTTTCCTCTTCATTCCTTTTATCACCACCTTCTACCATTATACAATCACCACATCCACGTCACCACGTGCACTAAGACACGCCGGGGTTCCGTCTAGATCGCCATATCCGCAGCCGGCTCACCGTTTTCGGCCACCAAATTTTTAGCAAGAAAAGAGGTATAATTGCATACTTTTATCTAAGTTTAGGTTGTTAAATCTTAATGTTTTATATGGTTTAATTTAAATTTCGTTGTTAGAACTCGTAGTTGGACACTTAGTCTTCTAAATAGATGGATTGGATGGACTCTTGGACCATTAGAACCCATAGAAATCGCGCTACGAAAGTTACTCGGAAAACTGACTTTTCCCAGATTTTTCCCAGATTCTTCGCTGATTTTTGTTTAACTTCGGAGACTTAGATTTTGATGTTTCGTTGCTTAAATTACATTTTTCAAAAGACGAAAGTTTGAGACAGATACTTTATCTTGAACATAGACGGAATGGATTTACTCTATGACATCTTGAACGTGTTAAAATCATACTGCGAAAATGACCCGCGACCTTGATTACACTGACTTTCCCAGATTTTCCAGACTTCCCCAGATTTTTTGTCAACTTCGGGCCCTTGGATCTTGATGTTCGGATGGTCAAAATCAGTTTCTTAAAACACGAAAGTTGTAGACAAACATTAAATCTTGGACCTAGATGGATTGGATCGTCCTCGAGACCTACGTAGCTCACAGAAAACGATCCAAAAGTCAGCCCGAAAAACAGCCAATTTCTGGAATTTTCTCTCTCTAGAAACCCCACTCACGCACCCACTTAAATCGCCACACCCGTTAGCCGAATCACGAAATTGACCTTACCATAATGAAATTGGGGTTAAATAATGTACGGAACAAGACTCGGTCCCGGATTTCGGAGACCGGGGAGTATAATTACCAAAACGCCACTCTTACTTACTTTTGGCATACCGACACTAAAATCACCACATGAGCGGACCGACCATGGAATTAGGCTTTGAATGTGAATAATAACTGAAAATAATGTGGGTCCGGCCTCGGTTATATTTTTGGACGGTCGATAGCAAAATTACGAAAATACCCTTTTACGGTCTAAGTAACCGGCGATCAAACCGATCGAACGTGAGTCATCCGAGCCCTAGAATGTACAAACGAGACTAAAGATTAAGTAATAAAATTGACACGAATGCCGAGAAAGCTCTCGGGGCCACTTGTTAATTGAGTAAATTGACCACTTTGCCCTAGGATCCGAATTACACTTTGTACCCTTACGTATTGAGTAGCCCGAACGATTATACGATTCGAGTCACTAAGTTAGTATATTCTTTTAAGAGTTGTTGGCAATAAGTACTTTTTACTTATTATGATAGATTCGGGAATTGGAGATTATCGGGCCGAGTTAATATAAAAGAACTACGGACTAATTTCAGGTGAGTCTTATATATGACTTGCTTACTTACATTCTGCAATAAAAATAAATGATTCTCTTTACTTTGATGCATATACATCTATGCCACTGATCGATAGTAGACTGAGCATGATATGTTAAGACATTAAAATAATCATGACATCATGTAAACATGAAAATATTATGACATGAGATCAATACAGCGCCCCGGCCGCTAGGGGGCAGATGAAGATTCTAGCGATGAGGTGAAGTAATAAGGGTGGGGATTATTAGCCAGGTAATCCAACGGGTGATATCACGCCGGCTTATATTTGGGGTCGCTCCCTAATTTACTGGTGGGCCGTAGATCGTATAACGTTACCATACATGATTACAGCGTAAGCCTAAAAGCTGGATTCATATGTCACATAACATGATCACTTGATAGTGTGCATGGTTACAGCGCAAGCCTAAAAGCTGAATTCGTGTATCATATAAAGTTGGCATTTAATTATAATGAACTTCAAGAATACGGGTTATCTTAATACAGAAAGTTAGTAGACTTGTCATATCTAGACTCACACTAGCCTAGTGCTAATGAAGTTGTTGATGCAACAGGTTTTAATTAACGATGCTGACTATGCTTGAATCCTACAAGTTGTATTGGAATTGAAGTATCTTTTGTAATCTCTAAACTTAGCATGTTTTAATGTAGTTCGATCTTGATTATAATGTATTTGGTTGACCGGCCGGGAATTTGGACCGTAGTCATGGTTTGTAAGCCCATAAGGGTTATATTGTTGCACTTTATTTTATACACTAAACTCTGGAGTTAATTTTATTTTTCGCACTCTGATATCAGTTACATTGATAGAAAATCCCTAAACTGGTATATTTTTAAAGGGCCTTACGAGTTTCACTCGTGGCCGGTCACGTGTCTTAACCTTTACGGGATGGGTCGTGACAGAGGGAGAAGAGTACACTGAATTGGTTAAGGAGGTAATTGATGAGAAGGCTAGTAAGTTATATAGAGACTGGAAACACAATATGGGCAAGCATTACACACATCAAGTAGACCAAGGACTCGATCCGTATCAACATCCGTATAAGGGGGCAAACTAGATGGGTGGAGGTTTATGATCGATCACATATTGAAGGACTCAAAATTAAAGGTTACTCATTATTTACTTAATTTACATTCTTAATTGTACGTTAATATGTAACAAGTGCATTTTTTCCAGGCTCGTAGAGAGGCTTGCCAAATGAATAGAACCCTCCTACCATATAATCATACTATGGGATCTCAATCATTTTCTGCTGCCATGAGCCTTATGGTGAGATTTTGTACTTACATGTGTGCCTTGTAAGTATTTATTACGTGTTTTAGTAACTATATTTTATGTTGATTGGATATTATAGGCTGAAGATAATGATGGTCAATTGCCAGATTTTTGTGACTTTTACGAAAAATCACATAAGTTGAAAGCGACAAATGACTGGATCAAACCTATTTGCGAAGAGTTACACGTAAGGATCTAGTATTTCTTCTTTTCTCTATGCATTTTATGTTTTCTCCATTGATTTTTTTATATTCCTCTTTGAAACGACAGTCAAAAATGGTAGTAGTACGAGATGAAGCTTCCGAGTCCGGGACTCCAATGACGCAGGAGGAACTTTCACAAGCAGTGCTTGGGGAGAAGAAACGGTACATAAGAGGATTTGGGGTCGGGCCAAGACCCACTTCCTATTCTCGTAGAAATGAAGCTGACATTGCACGTCGGGAGGAGATTGAAAAACTTCGATTTGAATTAGAGATGCTTCGCGAGGAGAGGCAGAGAGAGCGAGAGGAGGAGCAGAGGCGACGCGAGGAGGAGCAGAGACAGCGTGTGGAAGAGCAAAGACAGCGTGAGGAGGAGCAAACACGTCGGGAGGAGGAGACACAGAGACGTCAAGATGCCCAACAAAGGGAGATTGACCAACTTAAAAATTTTATGAGCCAATTCAAGGATAATTTTGGACGCAGTCATTTGCCTTTCGAATGATGATGGTTGCAGTAATAGGTAAGTATATTAGTGTGCAATTGTTGCATATATTTTCATATCTTATTTAGGGATAAGTTGTTAGTTTTGTGGGATTAGGATTAAATTTCCTCTATATGCATTGTCTTGAAGCATGTATGATTGTCTTGATGTTGCTTGACTGTGCTTCATTCGTAAGATGATATGTATATGCTTTGAAAAGGTAATTCCCACTATTGTCTATTACATGACACCAACAAGTAGCCTCACCGTAACTACTAGGGGATGCACTAAGCACAAATAGGATGAAGTATTGGGATTTCCTATGTGGAGTATTGGGATGTCCAATCCACGCACCTATGGCTTCCTGACTACTAGTACTAAGAGGTTTGAAATTGTACCCTTACTTTGATTTTTTGTGGTAAGTTAGTTGGATCAATATTGGATTTTTGTATCACATTTATATGATGTGATCTATATTGTTATTTATGACAACTAGGTGAGAAAATAACTAGCTCTTGATGTGGAGGTAATAAATCATGCCCTTCTTGATGAGAAAATCAAGTTTCTTGTGCTTGCTACCTGCTTACTTGCAATCGTTATACTATTTTTTTTGTTTTTTATCTCGTATTTATCCAGCTCTCTATGTGTATCTACCAGACCAAATAATTCTAATTATTGAACTATATGTTCTAAAAGTGAGATGACATATATAAATTATGCTCTAGATTGTCTTATAATAGTTCACCCAACCAAAAAATTCTGCTGCAGGTTGTCTTTTGTTGCTGTTTTGATCTCTGGTTTGATGGAAACTACTGCTGTTGTTGCTGTTTTGATCTGCTGCGAACACTGTTGATGCAAACTGCTGCTAACAATTTTTGTTGCTCCTACTAATTAAGGACGTTTTCTTTTCTCTTTCTTTTTAATCTTTCTTTGCAAGCTTACTTGTGTAATAACGCGTTTGGTGGATTATTGTCTTAACAATGGGCATGTTTTGTTTAATGCAAGTCGTGATAGTTTGATGTTTTTGTTGGAGGAAATGCTTGTATGATTTTGCTAGTTTTAAAGATTGTTCAACTGGATTTACAACATTTTGATGCATTTGGGCAGTGGTTTCCAATGAATGGCGGACAGATTCAAAAACGGTTACAGGCATACAGCGACAAAATGGCTTCGTCGCCGTTTTATGTTTGGGTCGAACAATATATTGCCGACAACAAATTTGTCGCCATTGGTAACTCTTCAGCGACAAAACGTATTTTGTCGGCCAAAGTGATATTTAGCGACCACCATACATTTGGTCGCCGAAAAAATTACCAACAAAACGTTTTGTCGGCATTGGTGAATGTTTCGCCGACAAAACGGTTTTTAGCGACTAACGAACCGTTTGTCGCCGACGGTTTTTACCGACAACACGTTTTGTCGGCATTGGTGACATTTTTGCTGACAAAACGGTTTTTAGCGACTAAAGAACAGTTTGTCGCCGAAGGTTTTTACCGACAACACGTTTTGTCGGCATTGGTGACATTTTTGCCGACAAAACGAGTTTTGTCGCCAATACATTTCCCGACTTCGATTTCCCGACAAACTTACCGACCAACTACTTTTGTCGGGAAAAACCTTTAGCGACAAAACTATCAACCTATGGCGACGAAAAGGGTTGTCGGCAAATGTGTTTTTTCTTGTAGTGAAAGGACAAACTCATCCAAATCAAAATTGCAGCACAACTAATTGTTTCAGGGCCTGACACATATCATACGTCTTCATCTTTTAATGTGAGCACATTCTCATTTTCCTAAAACATGGGGCTTATATAGAAAGGCATAACGGGAAGTTGGAACCTAGATCACGGAGAGTACACAATGATCATGGGATGGCCAAGTGTCTCTTTTCAACTTCTTTTCCCTACTAATCAGGGCGTGGCCCGATCAACATCCTTTTTTATAGCTCCTTCTATTTTTATATATCCATACGTGCATGTCGCCCCTATATGTATTTGCCAGGCATACTTCATCCTCCCTCTTCCCTCCTCATTTTTCTTCTCCTATGAAATACCATGAGGTTGGAAAGAGAAGATGAATTTATCTAATGTGTACTGGTGAGATCAAACATTGAATTTTGCTAGCCTTGACAATAATACTCATGAGTGCTATGTGTCCCCCAATAAGCGGCTTGCCATTTTTTTGGTAGAATAGAAACAGGGGCAAACCCTTGTTGAGGGAGGAGTGCCACATGCTACCCCCAATTTCCAAAATTCCACTTGTTTTTTTTATTTTTAATTTTAATCACCATATTACGAGTAATTATTTAAAGGTATTGGGACACTGCACTTGGTGTTTTAACACTTTCAATTATTATACATTCATATGAATGCTCCTACATTTAGTATTGTGCATCACATAAATGAATATATAGTGATGGAAAGCATTAAAATACCACGTGACAGTGTCCCAGGATCATGCATCAATTTTTTTATTATCGCGGTGCTCACCCAGAGAAAGAGTGTGATGTATGAGCTTTTTTTTTATTTTTTTATTACTGAGTGTTGGTTATATGATTACTAATTAGTATTTTTAATTATTGAGTGTGAATTTTTGAATATTAATTAGGTGTTTATACTGTATTTTTTCTCCTTATTCATAGGATATATATATTTTGATTTGATTTTTAGATAAGATTAAACTTTATAACATGTGAATCTTTTTTTTTTTTTCAGTCTTAGCTCCGCCCCTGAATAGAAAGGGAAGAGGGAGAATGGGAAAGAGAAAGGAGGTAAGGAGGAGAAGAAAGTGAAAAACAAAATGAGGTATTTTGGAAATTTGGTTAGGTTATTTGACGGTGTTAAAGGGAATTTCCTGATAAGGGGTGTTAGTGTGAGTTCAGAGAGTAAAACGGTAGTAGTGTGATTTTAATGAAATTAAGGGGGTGTCAGTGAAATCTGCCCTAGAATTCCCAATGTAGTAATTTACTCAACATGTTTATTTTGTTTGTACCCCTAAATTTCCATATCGATCAGAATCAGGACCAGCCTTAAGTCGAACAGGTACCGCTTTCTCTCACTTAGACTCTCTCTCTAGTCGTCTACGTCTCTCTGTTTGTTGTTGTGCTGTTTTTTCTCTGAGTAATTGAGATGTTCAAACACAGACCAGGAGTGATTCGATTGAGTATTCAACTCAATGTGTAGGAGTGGTATACACTTAGGGCCCCTTCTTTTTATCATTGGTTTTAGGGCCTGAAGTGGTGGCTATCTAGGCGTCTGCCCAGGGCCGGCCCTGGTCGCTATTTCTGGAAGTAAGTTGCCGAAGACTGCTCCATCGACTTTGCATGTCCACTCTACTGTGTTAGTTATTTTCCCTTGTTTGAAAGGTAGTGAAAATGTGAACTGCTCTACTTCTGTGCGGTAGCTTCTAAATTATATTGGGCGGTGGATCATAACAGACCTTTCAAAACCTTTTTTATTTTATTTTTTTGGAAAGGGTCTATGGCGAGGATAAAAAAAAAGCGCAATGCTATTAACATTATGTTATACATGATTACATTACATGCCACACAACTGATGAGATCTTGTAATTTAAACACATAATCAAAATTCATGGATCCACTTTTACACCTTACACTTAAAACATGAGTCGTATAGCATGCCATATAGGCATGATGTACAATTAGATGGACAATGTGATGTGTTAGTAGACTTATTTATATATAAAAAGACTACCAGTGCACGCGGTTTTCGCTACTGCAGGATCTGGAACAGAGTTTGCGTCTGTTTGTCCATCCCATGCTTTGTGTGTGGGATTTGTAGTACAGCCTATAATTATTACTAGTCCAACATCTATGTAATCCCTCCTTCATTCTTGGATTAAGAAACACAGAAATACCGTTCCATCCGGAGATATGCACATACAAATTCCATTTGCTCTTGTAGGAACCACTTGAGTCCGACCTGGCATTCTCTTCTCCTTGTTTTTCTGACTCTTGTTTATTCCATTTTCTGATACTTTTCTCCGCCTATAGATTAGCATTGTAGAGATGATCTCTTGCTTAATGCGAACCCCCACCACCCCCCCCACACACACACCCCATTAGAAAAAAGAGAAGTAATGCAGAGTCTAATAAGGAAATTTGTTCAAAGTTTGAGTTTCCTTTTTGTTATAGTGTATTTTATTCTTCACCTTTAGGGGTTGTATTTCTCTTCACTTATCTAACCGGTCGTGGAACTCTGAAGATCTACATTGCCTATCACAATGGCTTGACCTCACATAATGCATTTGTTTCAATGACTGAGATGCTTTGATGCAACAGGGGAATTCATAGGGCCTTTTGGCATGAGTTAGATAGCTTGGAGAAAGAATGTTCTTCCTACCATACCTTCTATAGAACTGTCCAATTCGGATCCAGCAGTCAAAATTTTTGATTTTTGTTTTGCCGTTTTGGGTTGAATAACGGGGTTGAACCCTTCGTTTACAAGCCCTAGAGTGATATTTCAAGTTTTTCAGGAGTTTTTGATTGTATTTCTTACCTGGGTGCTCAAACCCCAGATTTTGGCTCATCATGATACTTGAGAAGTATATAACTTCTCCAAAGAATACGAAAGCAAAGTGTTGATGACGATTGGTGATTGACTTGGCGATTGGTAAGTGATTAAATATTGAGCTGTGAAGGCTCTGTTTGGGGTGTTTGGAGAGGTTATTTAACTATTTCATGTGTTTCCCGTGTTTTGAATTCTATGGGTATTGTTGAACAGTGTGTCAGTATCTGTGTTTTATTACGTGGTAATTGTTGAGGTAGTCTTTCGCCTCTTTGAACTTTGTAAAATGTTCTTTGCGTGGTCATTTCCCGTTTGTTTTGCATGCTTAAATTAGAATGGTCTTAGCTATTTGATCTGCGATCAGCAATCTTCCGTTTAAGACAAGTGTTTTATTGGTTGGGCCTAAATTTTGTGGTTTGACAGTATATCCTGCTAATCCACTAAAATATATCTTTAATATATTTTCCAAATGACGAGCACATCCTAGGGATTCAGTGATCTACGATTCGATATGATTCATGTTTCACCTTTTCGATTGTCAAGGTCTGGGATATTCCTCTTTGCACTTGTTCCTTGGTTTTTGCTTCATTAAAAAGTGTAGTGGACGAAAAAAGGGTCATCACGTTCCTGTTGAGTATTGCTGCCCTATTTAAATACTTGATGCATTTATTTCAGTGATCCAATTCACTAGTTACAAGATGCGTGGTTATGGGATTCCTATTTGTGCTTTTTGGTTTCTGCTGTCTGCAACATGTTAGATTTGTCTACCTATTTCAGAAACCATGGTTAGGTACTTAGGCCATTGCCTATAATGAATGATTTTCTTCTTGTTGCTCGATCAACATTCTTCTTTGCTGTAGTTATTGCAATTGTTTTCTACAGTTCCTATGATGTTCTTTCTTCCTTTCATCCTTTAGTTTCTATTTGTTACATTGTTTTTCTCTTATTCTTTCGTCATGTTAAAGATGCTGATATTGTGTTTGCTCTTTGTTGATGTTTGGATGTGCAGTAAGGCTGATCACTTAAAGTTTATGGGATGTTATAACCAACAAAGTTAGGATGTATTCTAAGCAATCTGGCAGTGGTGATGGACCTGTATCTAGGCCAGTACGGACAAGTGATAGGCTCAGGAGAAGGCCAAAGGTATATGGTCGCCCGTACTTGTATTATGGTCCAAACATTTTGCGCCCTAAGAGAAGCAAGACTAAGACGAGAACAGCAGCTTCTCAGATTGCCAAGATGTTGCGCCCTGGTAATCAGTCGATGCGGACCCCAAAAAATAATGTAAGTGTTTATACTAAGCAGTATTTTTTTGCTCCTCTGTTACTTGTAATGTTTGGAGAACTCCTCTGTAACCTGTAATGTTTAGACAAGTGGACGATAAAGAAAGTCCTTCTGTGATGGATTTGGAAGTCTTCAATTATCCAAGTGGAGTTTTACTGCTTATTTGCATCCTTTCTATTCTGAAGTAGTAAATCCCATTTACTGTGTGGGGAGTTGGACACCAAAATGATACTTATATAATAAGTTGGTTGGCTTGATGTCTCTGCATATATGGAATGAAGGGTTATTTTGTTGCAGTTGCGGGCTTACTTGGCATCTCTGGAACGAGGACATTTTGGTGCTTTTTGGTGGCATTTTTTATTACATTGTTTTGTACACAAAAAATTCGATATGCTTGGATGTTTCTTCTTCAAACTGTTAGTGAAATTCTTTGCTATGAGCACTTAACCTTTTTGAGTTAAAACAATTTGTTGTCATGATTCTTTGTTCCTTTTTTGTTTGGCAGTCAGTTGCTACCAACCTTCGGCGTTCTACAAGAAAGAGGAGGATTTCTGTAAATCTGGAAGACTACACAGATAGTTCTGGAACAGAAGACAATGATCTAATGGTAATGCTCCGTTGTCTCCTAAGTCTGCATCATTTGTAGATGCCAGTTATTAGCTTTCTGCGATGTGTTTCAGAGCTTCCTTTTCAGTCCATCCAAAATGTTTTGTAACTTTGGGACTCTTTGTTTGATCGTGTTCCAGAGACCTACATATCGAACTTCCAGGAACCCGATCAACAGTAGAGCAAGTCAAGATGATTTCCCATTTCATAAGCGGAAAAAAGCCCTTGAAACTAGGTCATTGCCTCGGAGGGAAGGTTTGCGGCCTCGTCGTTCAAAAGCACTTGCAAGAGAGAAATTAACCATAGAAATGGAGGATGAAAAAGACACTTCTGAGGAGAAGGTTGCTGAAGATGAAACTGAAAATGGGCATGATGTTGAGGATGATGATGATGCAGCTGATAGGGAGGATCAAGATGAGGGAGATGGAGAGGATGAGGGTGAGGGAGAAGATGAGGGAGAAGAAGATGGTGATGATGAAGAGGGTGAGGAACAGGAAGGTAGGCGGCGCTACGATCTTCGTAATCGTACGGATGTTCGTAGGTTTTCTTACGAGGAGGGGAAGCAAAGACCTAGATCTCCACGGAGAGTACTACAACAAGGAATGGGGACGACGAAGGTCGGAAGGGAGGTCAGAAGGGGTGGATCTCGAGTTCATAAGCGTCATCGCTTGACTAGAGCTGAAGATTCCGATGACTCACTACTTGTGGATGAGCTGGACCAAGGACCCCCTATACCTTGGGGGAGAGGAGGGAGCAGATCTGGGCCACCTTGGCTTTTTGGGGGACTAGATATGCAAGGGACAACTTCATGGGGTCTGAATGCCGCTGCATCTGGTTGGGGCCATCAGAGTGATTCTTTGGTTAATTTGACTGCTGGGGTCCAAACTGCAGGGCCAAGTTCCAAGGGAGGCGCTGATATTCAACCTTTACAGGTTGATGAGAGTGTGAGTTTTAATGAGATAGGTGGGCTTTCAGAATATATTGATGCCTTGAAAGAAATGGTTTTCTTTCCTTTACTGTACCCGGATTTTTTTGCCAGTTACCATATTACCCCTCCAAGGGGGGTTTTGTTATGTGGTCCCCCTGGTACTGGGAAAACACTAATTGCTAGAGCATTAGCTTGTGCTGCTTCTAAGGCTGGGCAGAAAGTCAGCTTTTACATGCGAAAGGGCGCCGATGTGCTTAGCAAATGGGTTGGTGAGGCTGAAAGACAACTGAAACTGCTATTTGAAGAAGCGCAGAGGAATCAACCATCGATTATCTTCTTTGATGAAATTGATGGACTTGCTCCTGTGAGGTCTAGCAAACAAGAGCAAATTCACAACTCCATCGTTTCAACTCTGCTTGCCTTGATGGACGGTCTTGATTCACGTGGTCAGGTTGTTTTGATTGGGGCAACCAACAGGGTTGACGCCATTGATGGAGCCTTACGGCGCCCTGGTAGATTTGATCGCGAATTCAATTTTCCCTTGCCCGGTTGTGAGGCACGTGCTGAAATATTGGACATTCATACAAGGAAGTGGAAGCAGCCTCCTGCAAAGGAGCTGAAGTCGGAGCTTGCAGCTAGTTGCGTGGGATATTGTGGTGCTGATTTAAAGGCTCTATGCACTGAAGCTGCTATTCGTGCATTTCGCGAAAAATATCCTCAAGTTTACACTAGTGATGACAAATTTCTCATTGATGTTGATTCTGTGAAGGTGGAAAAATATCATTTTGTTGAAGCCATGTCTACAATCACTCCTGCTGCTCATAGAGGCTCAATTGTGCATTCTAGGCCGTTGTCATCAGTTGTTGCACCATGTTTACAGAGACATCTCAAGAAAGCCATGGCAATCATATCGGACATATTCCCTGCTCTGGAGGTTTCATCAGAATTGACAAAGCTTTCTATGCTCTCTTATGGTTCTTCTGTTCCCCTTGTGTATAGGCCTCGACTTTTGCTATGCGGCTGTGAAGGTGGTGGCCTGGTAATTATTTCAGAACCTTGTTTTCATAGAAGCTGGTGCTAAAATAGAATGACAAAATAAGAATACTAAGTGGTTTAGTTTTACAGGATCATCTGGGCCCAGCAATTTTACATGAACTTGAGAAATTTCCTGTTCACTCTCTTGGACTTCCATCTCTTCTTTCGGATCCTAGTGCAAAGACACCTGAGGAGGCATTAGTTCATATATTTGGTGAAGCAAGGAGAGCCACACCATCAATACTCTATTTACCTCAATTCAGCCTTTGGTGGGAAAATGTGAGTGAATTTTTAGATTGGTGCTTTTTGCTTTGTTGTCCAACTAATTAGATAGTATCATCTGCTTTGCTTTTGTTTCATCTATCCCTTTGTCTGTCCTAGTAATCCATTTAAGTATACGCGGTGAACTGTTGTTCTTGTCCTATCTGATCAAGATAAGTTTTTACTTTCAGGCACATGAGCAGCTTAAGGCTGTTCTGATGACTCTGTTGGAAGAACTGCCATCCGACTTCCCCATATTATTACTGGGGACATCCTCTGTTCCGCTTGCTGAATTAGTTCTTGAGGAGCCTTTTTCAATATTTCCGTCTCGTAATGTGTATGTTCACCCTTTGAATATGCAATCTTTTAATTGCTTATAACTGTCATATTGAATCTGATCTTTGTGACAAATTGAATTTTGTATGGGTATGCTTCCCTTGGCTGTTTTTTTACA
Organism: Arctostaphylos glauca; assembly: GCA_019985065.2. NCBI lineage: Eukaryota > Viridiplantae > Streptophyta > Magnoliopsida > Ericales > Ericaceae > Arctostaphylos > Arctostaphylos glauca. The sequence continues at coordinate 6,328,809 of JAHSPW020000015.1, forward strand.
TGATTCTTGCTTCCATAACTTCCATTTTGCAGCCCTTTACATTTTACTTTTGTTTCTGCTGGTTGTCTTAGTCCTTTCCTTTGCAAATATGTAACAGCATGAGAGAGACGGTCATATTATTCCCAATTTTTATTGATATGTTTGAAATTGTCACGACCCAAACCCAGGAGTTTTGGGAATCTGTGCTCAGCCAGTAAGTCAGACTTACCGCAGCCTTCTCTTAAAACCACTAACAGATAAATGAATGTACTGCGGATGTGTTTACACAAATATCCACTAGAGCTGCTATTATTCAAACGGAAAGGTAGATAGTACTAGTCAAAGTTATTATGTTCCTCGGGGTTAGCTATGCCCCTAATTCAAAGCAACATATATGATTTGATAATAAGTTTGGAAACATTATAACATGATCATGATTACATGCAAACAGAAATGTTGAAAACTACGATAACTGGATTAATGCCAACAGTAAATTCCTGCGCCTTACTCGAGGTTGAAAAGGTAAACCAATTCAATTGAGAATTTTAAATATAAAAGTTACACATTTTACCATTAGAAGTTCAAACAATGCCTTTCAAATCTAATTTTGGGAGAGACTTGGGCCATTTGCACTATTACCGGGAGAAAGGAGTACAACCACTCAACTCACTCTCTCTTACTCTCTGATTTCTGCTTCCATCACACTCACAGCTCTGTCTCACACTTTGAAGCGCATCAAATGCTCTTCATGCTTGATCTTGACCAGATTTTGGAATGGGCTTGAGGGTCAACAATGGCCGCCATGGTTGATCTCTCCAGCAGCCTTTTCCCCCTTTCACACATTGGTCGTGGGGGGGAATCCAACAACTTTGTCAGGTTGTGTTTAAAGTTCCCTAAGACAAAAATCCACTTGTTCCTTTTGACCCACCTATCTTGAAGTCGCAACGAGTTTCATCAGTGACTAGCAAGGTTGAACATAATGAATTGTGGAAGCTTGTTATCCTTTTGTGACATCAAGTACAAGTTAGTTTGAATTGGAAGGGACTTGGCAAGGAGGAATCTGTAATACTCCAATCTATTTCGTCATTACAATTAGTTGATGTATCTTTTGGACATATAATGAGCTTAGTTGTATGGTGGTAATCTTGTATTTTTTGTGTTTTTTGTATCTTAAGGGTAGTTTTGCATAGGTGATTTGACATTCACATCCTTACTCATACTATCAATAGTCTGATTAATAACTGAGAATGCATATTGCAGCCTATTGGTACATGTTGCTTCACTTCCTGCTTTCATGTAATGCCAGTTGGCTGTGCTCATCCTTATGAAAAGCGCATTCGGCTTCTAGCTTTTATCTGCACTGGCTGACTGAAAACTTGGAATCTATGTACTAGCTTAAAATAGAAGCAGACAACAACAATAAAACTTTTGACACAAAGTGAACAATTTATTTTACTTACTGGAAAAATTAATTAATTAATGAAATAAGAAGTGATTGTTTTGTCTGAAAATGAACTACTCTTTTAACACTTCCACTATGCAGTCGAGTCAACCATGACTTGGAATCTCCAATAGAATACTGTTATTGAAGTACATAGTACCTTGTAACTAGTAATGGACGACGAACCTAAAATCCGTTTTGCTGTGTACATCTTGCGTTATTTAAGTCCTCTTACTGGAATTTGCAGTTCTTCCCCCAGTTTTCTCATGCCTAACATATTCTCTCTGGTTTCTTAAAGACCTTACTCAGGTTCTAATGCTAAGGAATTTATAGATCCTGTTCACCTTTTCTTGACAGTTATCAATTAGACAAGCCATCAGCTGAAGATAGGTCTATGTTTTTTGATCGTCTGATTGAAGTTGCTTTATCGATACAATCAGAGGAGATGAGAAGAAAGTTGGAGAAACTGGATTCGCATGTTGAACTTCCAAAAGCTCCAAAAGTGGATATTAGGCCAAAGGCTTCTGAGTTGAAAGCCAAGGCAGAGGCTGAGCAGCATGCTTTGCGTCGACTGCGAATGTGTCTTCGTGACATTTGCAACCGGTAAGTTATCCTGGTTGTTTGCTCTGTGGTGTGTTTTTTCCCCATTAGCAATTGGGGTGATGAGTGTTGTACGTAAGTGTCTATAAAAAGTACAAATGACTTCAGAGATAATCGGTAGAGAAGTAAAGTTTTGACACGCAAGTCCTGAAGTTCTTCCCTTTGGCAATCTGCACAAACCATTTGACTTGATCAGACCAAGGCAAAGGGAGTCTAGATACCTGCTCTTCCTCATAATGGCCCTCTAAACTTCAGTTGAGTAGTCACTCAGAAAGCAAATGGTCATGAGATTCTGCCACTGCTCCACCACACATGAGATAACTAGTGTCATTTACCACTCCCTGGGAGTCAGTCTGTACATGTGTTTAACCTGTTTTGCATAACAAGCTACAGAACAACAAGCCTCCTGAAGATTTGAACATGACAGAGAACATCTCTCTCTCTCTCTCTCTCTATATATATATATATATATATATATATATATATATATTCTTTTTTTTTTTTTTTTTCTATTTCAAACACTTATGCGCCAAACTTTTGTACACAACCATTCTCTTAGTATCACTTACAAGGATAGAACTCACTCTCTAAGACACCTATCTTGGACACTCAAACTCTCTTACTCTTTGGAGTTTGGCCACCTCACTTGGAGTGTCTCACTTGGTCTTACCTAAGGAGACCCATCTTCTACATTGAGGGAGCATTGGATGATTCTAGAAAGAAGACAACTCAAGACTTCTAGAAGTTTTCGGAGAAGCTCAGAAGATTCCATCGTTGTCACACCCCGTCTCGGTACATTACCAATTGGTCCATACTGACACGACACGTGATAAGCGCATCAACAAGACTAGACTACAGCCCAAGCAAGATAATAAATAAAAAATAAATCAGTTCATTATATACATGACTCCAAAAGAACGTCCTACAATGCACAACAGAAGTCTCGTCTCGTCTATTAAAAAAAAAAAAAGGAAGGTAAGATTATACAGTTCAAGTACAAGGCCTGGGAATAGAATCTCATGGCCAAAAACAAAAAAAACTACTACTATCCACAAAAGAAACCATATCCCGACCCGTGTCTCTCGAGCGAGGTACAAACGCATTACAAAACTTGTAGTGGACACCAACTTATGTATCACGGACATGGATACAGACACGGATACTGACGCGGGACATGGGATTTTTGAAAAAAAGAGATACGGACACGGCGGGGACACGATAATTTTTTTACATATAGCATACGTGTACATACATACTATATAATGATTAATGAATAACATTAATACTACTCAAACAAAACAACAATACAATCAATACAAATCAAAGAGATGTCGTGGATGAATGTAATATAATTGAGTTGATTAAATATATTGAAGAAACAAATATATATCTAGAGCAAGAAATGTACCACTGTACAAAGATCAATTTGGAGATAGAATGAAACGTAGATCTTTTTGGGTATTTTAGAATTTTAAACTTTTAATTGTAGTTTTAACCCATATATTATGTAATAACATATTTTTTCCAAAAAAATTAAAAAAATAACAAATCTACCTATGCTGTGTCGCAATCCGCATCCTCGCCGTGTCCTATGCGTGTCCCCCTTTATAAATAAATTAAATTAATTGGACACGCCAAATCGTGTGTCCAATACTTTTTTGGTGTGTTCGTGCATTTAGAGTGTCTGACATGGGTACAGGGACCTTCGAGGAGTGTCTGTGCTATATAGACAACGACTCTATACCTGTAAAATTGGAACACAATATGGATTCCAGGAGTGTGAGACATAGATGCAATTCATAGAAGTAAAGCACTAATTTACCAATACAATCAATAAAAACTAGTAAATCAACATTAAGTCTAAGAGATCGGCTATAAGCCACATATATTGGCACCTATGCCATTGGCCCAATGCCACTATATCAGCGCATCCGCCACTTATCGGCACAATTACCCAGTTCTGGCATGAAGGCCCCTTATAGGCACTTATGCTATGATTCATTATAATAATACTTCAAAACTAATTACATTTGTGAATCAACACTCACGTCAGTCTCCAAAAAGAAAGACACAACTATGGTCTCGGCACCTCAGACGTGCCCGTGTCTGGTCTCTGAAATATGTATCCACAATTAGTGCAACAAATCATTCATATTTCATAGTGAAACATAAATTAAGATCAATGATAACGAATGTTTCATGCTCAAATACAAAAGAAATGCTCAAACACACTAGATATAATCCGACACCTTTGCAATCTACGAATTTATAGAATTAATCTCCTCATCCGAATGTCCCCATATTTTAACCATACACCTTAGGCACATACAGAAACACCATATAAAAATATCAGAATTTTCAGAGTTATGAAACTATATTTAAACAGACAACAATTGAGCTAAAGGTTTGCAGCAAATTCTGCAAAACAAGTTACTTCACCAACTTCAAATTAAAAACTGCTATCACTGATAAAATAATTAGAATACGTGGCCAATATATTCTGAAAGCCATCTACTTTTTAACACAAGCAGCAGATTGAAATCTTCACCTTCCAATACATAGTCATTCTCCTAAGAGGCGACAGTTCAGTCAGCACTGCAAATCCACAATAGCAGTTTGGTAAAACATTTTTCATCTTTTCTGTACTTCACATAAAATTTTGAAATTCAACACAGAACATAAGACACGTACGAGTAGCTATAGTAAAAATTTTAGAAATTTCGATTTATGGAGCTATGTCCGTAAATTCTGTCAAAACGATGGAAGATTCAAGTTCAATCAAAATCAGACCTCCTTGGCTATCTTAATCACGAATTTGTTGAAGGAACCCTAAAATTCCACTTACAAACATAAATTCCAAGTTTAGAAGAGATGAAACCCAATGCCTGCGGTATTGTTAGGGTTAATATTTATGATCGAGGGCTAGATGGGAATGACAGTCTACAAGCGTACTATATATATTTCCAGTGGACTGTCAGTGTGAGTTAGTGTATTATGGAAATGGATATTGTTCCATTAATGAAAGACTTATATAGTTCGAATAAACCATGGAAATCATGACTCGTGTCCAGGGGCAAAACCTGTATAGTGTAGAGATTTTGATCATCCTAACTTGAGCCCCTTTAGTGAAATAATACTATTGGTCCACGAAAAATGGCCAGAACACCAAACAACTTTAGAATTCAAGGAAAATCCTTATTCCTAACATACCTTCACTGCCCTCTCGTTGCCCAATTCGTATAGGTAGAAGATGCATACTCTTACCAATTTAGGCTTTGATTTTTGAAGCCCTAGGTGTTCCTCTTTAGGTCTCTTCTTCTTCTTCTTTTTCTCCTCCTCTCTCTCTTTCTATTGGTGGATTTTGGAAGCACAGGGAATAAAGTAACCTTTTTTTATCTCAACTTATCATGTAAGTTTTCAGGAAAATGATTCAGTGTATACGTGTGCGCGTGTCCTTATTTTTCAACTCATGCAAGTCGTACACATAATAGCACGTACACATAATCTAATCCATTCAGTTGCTAAATCAACTAATTTAATACGTTACCCAATTAACCAAACAAAGTACACACTTAAATTATGCATATGATGTACTTAAAATAATTCGGGTACAATCGTAGTCCAGAGATTCAGGTGGAACTAGCATAGTTTGGATCGTTCTGGCGAAGTCTGGAAAATTCTAACCAAGGCTAGAAGTTTCCGGAAGATTCTAAGAAAGTGTTGAGATAACTGGAATGTTCGGAAGTTTCCGGCGGCATCTGGAAGACTGAAAAATTCAATAGAGTTGGTGATCATCTTTACCACCTGGGAACCATTTTTATCAAAACCATACTGCCTTGTGTCAATCCTTAACCTCTTAGTTTCCCTCAAAGCTTCCCAAGAATACTTCATGGCATAAACCTGATGTCGGGAATGGGTCCAGGAATCCAAACAACCTGATCCTCCTTAGAAACATGAGTGACTGGCTCATCAGGTATATGAAGAGTGATTTACTGGATAATACTGCTTCTTTGTCTAGGCCATTTCCATTACCCACTTCGAATTATAGCTGAAACTTTGGCTTCAAGAGACATTCCAAGGTTGAAGGTAACCGTATCCCATACTTCTTGTACAATGGCCGCCAAGGGTGCCAGTTATCCAACCATAGGAATGTTGATTCCCTGTTACCATTTTGATAATTGATCCCCATAACTGTCGAAAATCATCATTATCAATATTCATATGCCATAAGCTCTAGTGTTGATAGTATAGGTGTGCACCCGCTTTACCCACAAGGAACCAATTTTGTTAATAATGGCCCAAAGATGCCTCAGCATTGAAGCTTTGTTCTAGTTCCTCATCTTCCTAGAGCCCAACCCTTCTTCCATTGGGCCCATATATGATCCCATTTTACTTTTGTAGATTTGATGTTAAGAACTGATTCTAACCATAAGAACCATTTGGTCGCCTTTAGACTCCTTAGGCACCTTTTGTGGGACAACAAACAGTTGACTCCATACGCCTGGATGCCGCACAGAACTGAAAAAATAAGCTGCACTCTATCACCTTATGAAAGTAGTTTGGTGCTCCAGCGTTGGACTTTGTTTTTCTCATTGGGCATTACTCAGACACTGGCAGGCAGTCCAGTAATTACTCTTAAAGCTCGAGATCAACTCATCGTTTATGCGAGCAAAAAAAATGGTAGAAGTTATCAAACACTTTTCATAATCTGAAATGAAGACTGATCTGCCCCATTCATGATGAATAAGTCATCTGCATAAGCTAACTAAGATAGTTCAAGACTAGGCATTCTGGTAAAACCTGAAAGCTCCTAAACTGACCCTTCTCTGAAGAATCCTCTGTTGTTATTGTTGGTGATATCATTATTGTTATTTTTATTATAGTTCCTTCTTTATTAAATTGGAATAATTTTGATATTGTTCGTCTGTTGTGGGCAGGATTTTGTATGACAAAAGGTTTAGTGCCTTTCATTATCCAGTCTCGGATGAGGATGCACCAAACTATCGGTCAATTATTCACAACCCGATGGACATCGCAACTCTGTTGCAGCGTGTTGATAGTGGAAATTATATTACATGCAAAGCATTCTTGGAAGATTTTGATCTCGTTTTGGTTAACGCAAAGGTATATTCATAAGTGTTGCAGTACTCGTGCATTTCATACGGTGTGATGATTGTACATCTGTCACTGAAATGTTATGAAGTTGACCAGAAGAACCATTCATCTTGGGAAAAATTGTCCTTCTGGAGTAAATAATGGGAATGCCGACTTTAATAAAAATAAAGACAAATCCCTTATGGTTCATTTCATATTATTTGACCAGCTGATTTCTATACCACTACTTCGGTTTTCTCAAGATTTACGAAATAAAATAAAGGTCTATCCCACGTGCTTTTTTTACGAAATAAAATAAGGGTCTATCCACCCACGTGCTTTTTCTGTTTCCTTTTGGAATGCTTTCATGTTTCTCTTTTCTTGTACAGATTTATAATGGAGATGACTACAATGGATCTAGGATTGTGAGTAGAGCTTATGAGCTTCGAGATGCAGTATGTTCTGTCTTTTTTCTTTCTTCTTTTTATGATTTGTGGAGACTAGGGCTTTGATTTGCAATTTCGCCATAATCAAGGAAATTTTCTCTCTTTTCAGGTGCATGGAATGCTGTCACAGATAGACCCTGCACTGGTGTCATTCTGTGAAAAGATAGCCGCCGAAGGGGGCCCAGTGCTTGTGCCTGATGAACTGGCAGGATCTTCATTTCCAACAACTCCAGTTGTTCAGCTGGCAACAGTTACTAGAGCAAGTGCCCGACTTAGAAATGTCCAACCTGATGTTAATCTAGACCAAAGCTATGAAGCACTGAAACGACCAAAGAAGAATGTCGATGCTGCACATGCAGGTATTTTAGCTGTTAGATTCTTGTCCCTCTGCCATTGTATTGCTTACCTTATATTTGAGATTCCTTTCTGTTGTTGGTCATTAATTTTTCGTTTTTCTGTATAGCCAAGTCATTTGCTCCGTGTCCTGATAATTTCTGTTAAGTTGATTTATGTGTTTGGGACGTCTTCAGAAGTCATTTCATTTTATTTTTAAAAAATCTTTGTCTTTCATGAACTTTTTAAAACTTTTGCTTTTTTTTTTGCTTTTCAGATGCATCTAGATGAGAATAATAGAAAAAAAATAAGAAAACATATCCAAATTTTAAAAAGTCTACTAAAGGCAAATATAAGCAAAAAATAGCTGCGCTTATTTTGACTTAACTTGTCTTCAGTGGTTTTTGTTTCAAGTTTGTTCCAATTTTTTACCTTTTCATTTTCTCTTGGCGAGGCAAATCGAAAAAGTAAATTTGTTTACCACTAGCTAAAAAAATTTCAGAAAAGACAATGCCAAGAAAAAAAGTCCGTCTCATTTAAGAGTAAGACTGCCCAAATATAGTTTATAGTGACCATGGAATCCAAATAGGGGTCCCTGGCTCGATTGTGAAAAATCGGCCAAATAACCTTGAGGTTGTCGGTTCAAATTTGAGGGAAGCCACTTTGTGCAAATGACATCAATTATGAGGTCTGCACCCCAATTTACCCTTCCAGACTCCATTATAACTGCGTTCATTTTACTATGTGTTGCAAACTATTCCTAATTGCGGCGTGGACAACGATATTGTGCTGACAAAGCAGCTCAAAACCAAAATTTGCAACAAATCAAAGAATGATTCGATTAAGAGAAAGATTGAAGTCCTCAATAATTTTAAAAAACGGGGCATACCCAGTTCTCAATATTTCTATTACCTAATTGGTAAAACTACTAAATGAAAAGCCTACCGCGAGGATAAAAGTTAGTGGACAGTTCTACCAAGCTGGAGTTGCTAGTGTGGCAAACCTGATTCTCTTACTTTTGGTCTGTAACCTGGCAGTTTGTTCCAATGATGATTTTCCCTCCTGATCTGAAGTTTTTGATACCATAAGGTCACGTTTGGTTGCCAGACCGGATCATGTGGCATATAATGTATCCCGGAAAAAATTTGGAGGATTGGGTATCCCACAGGGGAAGGAATGTGAACGTAATACGGGATAATGTGTTATAGCTTGTCTTGAGTTTGACCAGATTGGATTGTCATTAGGCATTACTGTAAAATTGACTTTTCCCCCCTATAATTTTCTGTCCTGTCCCACCATTTGAGTTCATCTCACATTTATAGGATATAGTATCCTATCCTGCCATGCTGTCCTCTAGTAGAAGAACCCGTGTAGGTGGAAATGATCAACTGTTTCAAGAAGGTCAAAGCCCAGTCCTTATTTTGTGGAAGGGGTTGGCTCCCCTGTAGCTCAAGGTTGAAGTACGACGAGCTCTTTATATTATAGACTACTAACTTAACCAGACGATCACATACTAGCTGCAGGAGAGGATATGTAGGAGAGTTCATAGTTTCGGAAGTGAATTTTGCTTTTAGGGGGATATCTGGATGTTAGTACTGGCATAGAGTTCATATCGATAACTAATCTGATTCCACAACTTTTATCCTGCAAATAGTCGTGACCTAAAAAGGTCTCGATGATTTTCTTTGCAAGGGGGCCTAAACGGGCACGAAGACACAACTGTACATACACGGGAATACTTTGTACCTGGTTGTGACCTCTGAAGGATCTTTGCTCCTCACAGTGCACATTATAATGTTTGTTACGAGTGGTCATTCTGGATATGCATCTGAATTGTGATAACTAAATGTTATATTGGCAATTTCCTTAAGAGTTGTATAAATTATTAAATTTGAAAAGCTTCTCTTACTCGCATGAGTTTGGCTATTACATTCAAGTTGGACAAATTTCAGTTTCAAAGTGCTATTACCACACGACACCTAAGTTGAGTAAGGAGAGTTTGTGAAAACTATTTGTTTGTTGAGCATTTTCCTTTTCTTATTTTCCGGAAGACTTCCATGGAACAGCAGTTGAAGGACCATCAGAACCACCAAACTCATCTCAAGATCCAGAAGTAGATGATACAAATCCACATAGTTCAGGAATATCTTTTACAGATGGCCCGCAGCCCGAAACATCTGAAAAGAGCACCAATGAAGATATTATAATGTGTGATGGGGAGATTTCTGGGAAAATTGATTCTGTCAAACGTGTTTTGATGGAGCGCACCGATGGCTATGGCATTCCACACCTTGAAAGGCTTTACACTCGGGTAATGAAGGGCGTTTTTGAAACAAAGGCCAGTGAACAGGGGTATGATCTTAGACCTGCAATCTTCAGCTATTTATTGAAGTTTGCAGAGAGTGTGAGTGAGTTTTTGACCTAATATTTTTTTACCGTGCGGACTATTTTTCTTTATAAAATTCTAACTATTCTCCTTTTCCTATTCAATTCATGTACAGAATCAGATTTTTTCCCCCCTCTGTAGAGAATAAGATTCTTGACTGCTCTCTCTCTCTCTCTCTCTCTCTCTCTCTCTGCGTGTGTGCGTGCGTGTGTGTGTGTGTGAGAACCATCGTGAATTCCATCAATAACATGTGGTGGTGTGTGCTAACTCAAAGCAAAGCTTGTTGGGTGCCTGAGTTAGGCAAAAGCCGATTCGAATACAGAGGCAGACATTTCCTTGAATTTCTTAATATATGTCAGCGAACAAAACACCCCTCTACGGCTCTACCTTAACTCGTGTTTACAACACAGTGGAACGAAGAGTGCGTTTATCTTTGTTACTGAGTTATTTGTTTATCTTTGTATAAATTTTCTTTTTCTTTTTTTCTTCAGTTTTTCGTTTAATTTTTATTGATTATTAGTTCGTCTCAATAAAAAAAGTTAAAAAAGAAAAAGAAAAAGTATGAACTAAACTTTAAAAAAATTATAAATGATAAAAAAGTTATTTTGAATAATATAGGCTTTTAGTGAATTTTATAAGCTATTCTTTATAATTTTGTACTTTTGGATTTATTTTGTTAAGAAAAATTAATAATTTATAACAAATTGATGCAGAATTAAAAAGGTCAAATGGTGTGTTTACAATGTGGTGGATAAGAGATTAAAGGTGTTTGGTTGATTTTCAATTATGGGGAAGAGATTATCTTAGACTTGGCTTAGTTTGTAGTTTATGTTGAATGAGGGGTGATAAGAAAATATAGAAATGTTACATGTATACAACACATTGTACAACAATGACTAAAATGTTATTTTATTAAAAAAAGAAAAAAAAAAGGTTCGTGATTTCATCTTTTTCACCTTCCTCTTCCCGGAACCGGGGGAGCTGTAGTGCACCAGCCGCACTACAGCGTGTAGGGCACCAAAACGACGTCGTTTTGGTGCCCAAAAATTAAAAAATCAGGATAAACCCCTCTCTTTCTCCCTCTCCCCCACACCCACCTCTGTCCTCTTCTCTAACAAACCCCCTCCCTCTCCCCCACACCCACCAGAAAAATGCATAATATTACATCCAAATATGACAAAGTTACAATTTTCCTTGCTAATAACTATGAAGAAACTGGTTTTTACGTTCAGAACTTCAAATATCCCTACCAAAACGATTGATTTTTAAGCTAAAAGATCCACATTTTTGACCTGGAAAAAGGGTTTTAAGGTATGCAATTTCTTTGAATATGGGGACAAACCTTGTTAAGAATTCTGAAATGGGTTGGGAGCAGAGGATGGGGGACTTATCCCCATTAGCAATACGGTTGATTTCAGGCTGAATATCTTCGTATTTGATAACAGGGATGAGTTTTTTGAAAGTTTCTCGATCGGTATTTCCCCCAGAAACGCCGTGCCTGTTTAAGTACTTGACGCCGGCGTTTCGGCTGAGGATTTCGGCCAGAACTCGGTTCTGGACTTGATCGGCGTTGGCCGTGACATCTTCAATGAATTGAAGAGCCTTCTTGTTCTCTTCTGTTAGTGAATAGTCCCTGCCATTTTGCTTTGGAGCTTCAGGCATGGTTTCTAGAGAGAGAGGTGGATGGAGACAGAGAGATAGAGAGAGAGGGGGGAGGGAGGGAGTTTGTTAGAGAAGAGGACAGAGGTGGGTGTGGGGGAGAGGGAGAAAGAGAGGGGTTTATCCTGATTTTTTAATTTTTGGGCACCAAAACGACGTCGTACGTCGTTTTGGTGCCCTACACGCTGTAGTGCGGCTGGTGCACTACAGCTCCCCCGGTTCCCCCCTTCCCTGTCTCCTCTCCCCTCACTAGTTGAAAATAGAGAGAGAAAGTGCAACCATTACAAATCGGCAACCACCACGCGACCACTGGAGTATCGATCTAAAGAAAAAAAAAATTAGATTAAAAAAAATTCATAAATTTAGTTTTTCAATGTTTCAGATGTCAAAACTCAAAATTTGTTTTGATTGTCAAGCGATAGCTATTACACTAAGAATGAGGGAATAAACTAGATTCAAAAGTTGGGCCAGGTTTTCGGGTTTGGTTCATTCGAAACTTTCGTTGGTAAACTTTTTCTCTTTATAATTCGATCTAGTTTCGAGTCTAGGGTTCTAGATCGAAAAATATATCTAATGAAAATCAGAGTTTTAGTTCTAAAAGTACGTTTTCGGATCTTTTCAAGATCAAGACAATAAGGTCAAAAGACAAAAAACATCGATTCAAGTATTACATATACTAACTCTTAAGATGACTATAACTAAGTAAGAACTTAACTCTTTTTTTTTTTCTTCGAAAGGAGAACTTAGAAAAAATTCATAAACAAGCATGAAAATAGTTGAGAAGATAGTGACCAAAACAGTTAGAACAAACCTCACCATTAGACTCAACCTATAGGTATTTAGCTACTCATACTTTCTATGCAAATAGAGGATGTAAGAGACAACAAGGTAAACATCCTTAGATAGGGAATATAGAAATGTTCTTACCAAGGGACTATCCAAAATCCATAGAAAATAAACAAATAATGCCAAAAATTAAGATTCCAGCAAGTGCTGAAAGATTGTGTAACTAGATGTAATAATAAGAAAGAAAATGAGAACAATGCTTACCAATACCTCTTGATATCTAAAAGATATAGAACTTATAACAACAAAGTATTTACGATTAAAGAACTCATGAAAACTTGAAGAACAATGAAGATCATGAACTATGTTAGAGAGAGAAGCTCTCCAGCATCTGATATTTTGCTAAGTGCAAGACTGATACAAAGTGTAGCACAAGTTCTCTTGTAAAGGAAATCCTAAAAATATCTACTTCTATTTCTAGCTTTAATACAAAGCATATCCTAAAAGTTGATCAATTGCCAAAAGGTCTATTTCATGTAACATTATTCTTTGTCCCTGATGTGGCACACAGCCCAAGGTAGAGTAGTCGAAAATATGTTAGCCAAGTCAAACCAAATCCGATCTGTCAAACATGAGGCACCAGTGCATGAAAAATTGGAACACTGGTGCTCTGGCCATTTTATATCTCATTCTACCTTCTGCTTTGATGAAGCACCGGTGCATTTAAAATGAAAGCACCGATGCTTTCACCTTTCTGTATCTTAACTCCTTCAGCTTTGATAGGGAGGCACTTGTGCTATGATTTTGGAGACACTAATGCAATGCGTTTTCAGCATCTTGATTTCATCAGTTCTTAATAGGAATGCACAAGAGAGCACCGGTGCATTGGAAATAAGAGCAGGTGCTAATATGGGTCCTGACAGGATTTTGACTTGGTTCTCCTTCAAACACTCGCCAAGGCTCGGCTTTTTAATTTCTTTGGCTTTCATGGCTTATGTGGTTTCCCCCGAGCCTCCTTTGACTCGGAACACTTGTTTCTCAAGTTTCGAGACCTCTATTGACACATTTAACTAGCAATGGACATAATAATATTTTCTCGTGCATTATCAATTATAATCATGGAATAACGCATGCACATAATATGCACTCATCACACCCCCAACTTAAAGGTTACTAGTCCCGTGCAACTAAGAATGCTACAACTGAAATGAAATCACGAAACTAAAACGAATTTCCCCAGTCATCTACACAAATAACCTCCATACGCTCATCTGCAACTATGGATACAATGCATGCCATTAGAGGCCAACACAATTACGGATGTGCTATGCTATGAACCATGTTGAACAATTCTAATCGTTGGATGTGTGCAAGCAATGAAATCGCAATAGCTTTGATTTCAAAACTTATCGGTACTATTACAAGTGAAATCATTCAAGTTTGGAACTAGATTCACATCCACGAAAGTGCGTAACAATCTGCTATAGTGAGTACGAACATAGCATACAATGAATTTCAACAATAAATATGTACAAATGCTAATTCGTCAAGAAGTACAGATTAATATGCAAAATCAACACATGCTGATGTACAAGTTGGGAATCCATAAAACAATATGAGATCAGTAAGGCCTTTATAGCATATAATGAATTGGTTCACAAAAGGTAGACTCAAAAGTAGTTCCAGCATACAATGAATGGCAATGAGTCAAAACTACTCCCAATTGCTAGCACTAAACTAACTCTTGATCACATCTTACTATAGAGTTTCAACTACTATGTGTTTAACAAATTAAAACATAATGACATAAAAAAAAAAAAAACAACCACGAACACCACACTCAACACATGACAATACAAGCATCTATCGATGTGCAATCATGGCTTGGGCGACAATTGAAGATAGACGATCAATGCTCGCTCTCCCCCCAACTCAACTATAGAAGTCTTGGTCTTGGGCCCAATGGTCTCTGCAAGTGTCTCCTCTACCAAATCACTCAACTCTATGACATCGGTCCCGACTTGTGACTCAGTGAAACACTCGGAGCGTGGTTCATATGACTGCTCCCCTGACGGCCTCAATAGTGTCTCATCCTCGGATGTGTCAATATCAACCCCTATGCTATCCCTTTTCTCCTTTCTCATCACTTCAATCTCGTCCCATCTTGCACGGTCTTCCTCCGAGGCTCCGCGTGTCCCGTGCTAACTCTCTTAGTCTCGATTTCTCCCCTTCCTTCTCCTCCCCCTCCTTCACTTTCTTCTCCTTCACCATCACCTCCCTCAGCATCATCGTCATCATCATCATCCTCATTCTCAATCTCATCGTTGAAACTCTTCTCAAATCACCTCTCAGCCAGCTCTCTTTCACACTCGGCAATAAACATCGAAATTTTCAAAATTTTTTTAATTTTCCTTTCCATTTTGTCTTGTTGCTTTAGCATGTCGGTTTGTTGGTTTAGGATTACGGTTTGGCATAGGAAAAGAATTTGGTTCCATTGTTCATGTCGTTCTTTGGGATTTTTGGATCTTGGGAAGTCATGCCCTCAATTTTAAATACAATAGACTAATACAAAATATTAATAAAAATCTCACAGACCTCATAAATAAATCCAAAACATTCATTTATGATACATTGATAAGTTCAAAGTTGAAAAGTTACACAAAAAAGGCAATATTCGGCCCAATATAGATAAAGATCATAGTAGAAGAGTTTAAACATTTTCCTTTTGGATCAAAAGAAGAAACAATAGAAGTTACAATACATCTTTTCAAAAATAATAGTTTATAAAGATGT
This sequence comes from Arctostaphylos glauca, assembly GCA_019985065.2. Lineage (NCBI taxonomy): Eukaryota > Viridiplantae > Streptophyta > Magnoliopsida > Ericales > Ericaceae > Arctostaphylos > Arctostaphylos glauca. The sequence continues at coordinate 6,344,326 of JAHSPW020000015.1, forward strand.
AAAGTATATTTTTCGTATGAGCTTCCAAAAATGAATGCATCACTCCACGCAAGTCAAGCAATCCATGCTAGTGCTCTGGATCTTTACCTGAAAAGAAGGAAGGGTTGAGCTACAAAGCCCAGTAGAGAAGTCTATACAATATCGATGTATATAAATGAGGTGACATAAGACAGGAATATCAAAGACAAAGAGGAAATTTCACAACTAAAACATATAGATATTCAAGAATAACATATTCATCAATTAAACAAATCCAACTCGTTATCTAAGTAAGTCATCCAGCCAATCTAGCACTCGTTATCTCGTGTTATGTTGAAATCGTGTGTTCATTCATTTCTTCTAGCACACTCCCAAAGGACGCTAGTAAAGTGAGATCATCTCCTAGCACACTCCCGAAGGAAACTAGTAACTTTCGCGTATTGGTCATGTGTCAACGTTCATTAAGTATTTAGATTCAATATCCATCCATTTTATTGTTCCAACAAGTTCATTTGATCCTATAATCATGATGAAAGCCCAAGAATTAAAGCATAGAAAAAATCTCATCAAACATCCTAGGTCATCCGGATGGGTCATGATAGGCCTGGTCGGGGACGAACATTGGTACGAAGGGAATATGTAGGTTTGGAATTTGAAATCCAACTTTTCAATGGACGATCAATACATGAAACAAGGTTCACAACAAGTCATAAACACTCAATGAAAAAGAGAAATCTCTACCTCAAGTTTTAAAGTACAAAATCCAAGCTCCAATAGCAAGCCCTAGATCCAAATGTTGAAAATTCTTGAAACAAAGCTCCTCCAAGCAAATACACGCCGAATAACTTCAAAGATCAATGGGTTACGAAGAGTTCTTGAAGAAATCGAAGTTTGGAGCAAAAACTTTTGGTGGAGAGTTTGAGAGAGAGAGCACACGAAGTGAGAGAGAGGTATACGTTATGTAGGTTTGATCTTTGGAATATCTGATATAAACTCAAACTAATTCCTGTATTACACTTACCCCATCTACATTGCAAACATGCTAACTTCAAGTCCATGGCTATCATTCCATTACACAATGGCCCCAAAATCACATAATTATACATAAATACAATGCCCAATCATTTTTCAAACATTAATATTAAAAATGACAATTTTTCTTGGTCTTTACATGGGATGTGGATGTCGGCTTGGCTCTTGGCTTTTGATGCACCGGTAATGGGTCCAGATATTTCTTTTGTCACCCGCTTTCTGAGATATTTTATGCTTTAGGCAAAAGCGAGTAATCATTGCAAGATAAATGAGATTTGCATTTTCACTTGCCCTATTCAAGAAATATATCATTTCTTAAAAAATCACACGTCCAAAGTCAATTACCTTCTCCTCCATGAAAGAGTGCATGAATGCTATTGTCCCTGGAGGTACCCTCTTCTCACTGTCCAAAGGATATATGTTGTATTTTACCCCCTTGTTTAGAAGGCGGTAATCCTTTCTCAAATCTCCCGATGCAAATTCACCTCCTAATCACTTGGGTTTTTTATTACCTGCTGTGAAAATAATTTCCCATCAAATGAAGCCGGATTGAAAGCATACCTATGGATGATTACTGTCTCCGGATCAAATATAGGGCACCCCAAGTATTGTGATATGCGCTCGGTTGTAATCCACACATTCACCCTTCTCACGTTAGCTACTATTTTTGGTTTGGCGATGTAACGCCCAATGTAAACCACTAACCCAACAACTTATTGGAACCCAACCACATGACCCAAAATACTTTAACCCAAATTGTTAGTAATAGTTTACATGGTTCATTATATATATCTAGGATCACCCATGTAGAGTTTGAATGTGGGACGAGACATTACAATCTCTCCACCTTTAAGACTTTGCGCCCTCACAAGGGCTGAACACTAGTCACCACGGCCTAACCCCCGGGTCTGTTCTCTAAACACCAAACAAAGTCTCGACCCCACATTCGATCGTGTACATGAGTCGTTCTAATACCATTTGTAACATCACATGTATATTATTGACCCAATAACTTGTTAGAGTCTTACAACATGGCCCGAAATGCTTAAGCCCAAGTTACCAGTAGTAGTATATAATGTGGGACGGGACATCACAATCTCTCCACCTTTAAGACTTTGTGCCCTCGCAAGGGTTGAACACCAAAGTCACCACGGCCTAACCCCTGGGTCTATTCTCTAGTGACCAAACAAAGTCCCGACCCCACATTAGATCATGTACACGGTCGCTTTGATATCATTTGTAACACCCCATGTAAATCACTGATCCAACAACTTGTTGAAGCTCAACTATGTTGTTATTAGTAGTTTATGTGGTTCTTTATATACCTAGGATCACCCATGTAGAGTTTCGATGTGGGACGGGACATCACAGGTGGTCCCAAGGTTCTTAGGTTTCATAGTTTTGTAGAACGCTTCCACGAATTGCCAAATATTACCCCAACACGTCTTTGAAGAATCGCCCTAGCTTCCATTGTTCAAGTTTTCAGATAATCACATTCCCCACTGTTAAGCTTTGCTTTGAAACTTGCCTTTCACATGTAACTTTCTTTTTCTCACACTTTTGCTCCCATTCTTTTTACTTTCTTTCCTCCTCTAACATCCTTTGTCTTTTACTCCTAGACCCTCTTGAATCGCCCTGCTTCTTTCTTTTCAAACTCCCCGTGGGTTTGGATTTCGGTGTAGGTTTTGACTTTGACTTGGATTTAGATTTAGGGTTGGAGGCCATGGGAGTTTTCCCCTTATCCCTTGGAATCGATATAGTGGCACTTTCAAGTTCATCCCAAACAAGATCGTTGTCCTGGTCTGATTCTTCTTCCTCTTGCCTCGGTGGGGTGGGATTAGGGTTAGGTTCCCTAATGGAAATACCCAAATATTTTGTTTTAACCATATTCAAATAGAGAGGGAGGAGGTCGATGATTTTACGGGAAAACTAGTGCACAATAGATACCACTTGCAAAATCCAATATTGAACAACCCAAATCTTGAAACCCTACTCCCAAAACTCCTTTGTGTTGATTATGGAGAGAGAGAGAGAGAGAGAGAGAGAGAGAGAGAGAGATGTGGGGTGCTGGTCGTCGGTGGTCGCCAAAGATGGTGGAGAGCAATGGTTGGAGAGAGAGGTTGAGGGGGACATAAACCGATGCTTGGGTTGGAGCTGTCGTTCCCTCTTCTAGAAATTTGAAAAGATGAGAAGTGTTTAAAAATTATAACATTTTGGGGTATTTATACTCCAATATGTTTTTGGAAATTTCCCACGATACCAGTGCAAGGGTTTTAGCGGCACCGATGCCATAACCTTTCTGTATCTTATTGACTTTCTTGGAATGAGAAGGCACCGGTGCTAAGAATTTTGAGGCACTAATGCAAGGGCTATTCTGCATCTCTTTGGATTTTGCTATAAGGGAGAGGCACCGATGCTATGGGTTTTGAGGCACCAGTGCAAGGCTGGTTTTGCAATTTCTAAATTGTGGTCAGAAGGGGTAAGCACCGGTATATTGAAATTCGAAGCACTAGTGCTTCATGTTCTCTGTAATTTTCTTCTGGTTGAGCCAGACTTGATCGACTGATTGATTACAAGGCCACACCACACACACCACATATCACATATCGTATCTAACTTTATATCATCTGGTTTCCTAAAACATTTCAGGCATCTGCCAACCATGTTACTCAGTCTCACCTCCTTTATGGTTTGGGAAGTTGTCTCTCAGGGAAAAGAAAGCCCACTTCTTAGAATAGGAAGGTACAATACCAGTGTGAAGAGCGTCAATGGCTGAATTCAAAAATTAGACCATGGAAAGAAGGATTAGTTGACGGATAGTTTCTTAAATGCTCTACTTCTAGGAGGCCTTCCATATGGTAGCTTTAAAGCCCAACCATTCCCCAAATCGAACATCGTAAATTGGGACGAACATGGTTTAATTTGAGGTCAATGAGACTCGTATGTGGTTCGGATTATGGAAAAATGGCCTCACATCATTTGTCAAGTATGTCATGGAGGGATGAGAGTGATGAATATACCTTCGAGGTGAAATTTCAACCACCATATACCTCGACCAAGTTTGAGAAATTGTTGCTTCTTATTCTTTTCGTCATTGAAAGGGCTCCAGAGGTGTACTCTTTCAGCTCTAACTTGTGGACCATAGCTAATCACGTAGGATCATCACCGAGACTTTGTTGGACTCACAACAGTAACACATAGTTGCACCCATGGCACTGGGTCTTAAATGCTACAATCGCCCCCACTTAGACCCAAACTACTAAGGCTAATGTGGTAACATGTACATTTTGCAAAGACTTAACCACCAACTACCTACTAAGAGCAAAATGACTTCCAACAAAACAATCTCATTAGTAGGTTAGTCCATGAACAAAAAGGATAATGATAAAATAAATAAGACAAACAAAACGTAAATCCACCACTTTCTTCACGCGAAATACATGAGTACTACTTTTCTCCCTCGATCAAAGACTATGGTTCCCTAGTTGTTGGAAGGACACTATGCATAGGAGTCGGCAATATCTTGAGAAGTAGCACCATCATTTAATAGGCTACCACCCATTTTGGGGCTACCAAAATCCTTACCCACCATCCCATATTGAAACAATCTTCACCGAATTGGATATTAAATTCAGAGAGTTTGGACAGATTTCTCATTGCTAATGGTGTGCGTGCCATCTGACCCAACCTCGTAGGTACTACATACATAGCTTTGACAAGGTGGCTATACCGGACCATCAGATGTCATTTGAGCACGACAAATACTGGAGGTATCTCAAACTCCATAGATTTATAGTCTTCTAGACTTCAAATAAAGCTCACACATCCAAAGAATTAAGGTCCACATCATCATCAATGGACTCTCCATAGATAGGGTTACGCAATTTCTCAACAAATTCTTCGGGATCAAAGTTCTCGAGGAAAGGCTTTTAAGTGGTGGCCATTCACCTTGAAGCTACTTCTATTCATGGGATTTTCAATCTCAACCTCTCCATGAGTGTAGACCATTTTTCACAATGTAACGACCACTCCACCAGGATCGCAATTTACTCAGAAATAGATGGAGCCTAGAATTGTACAACAAAAAATTTTGGCTGCGGGTGAGTGTTTTACACACAATGTTCTTGTCGTGGAAGGTCTTGACCTTACACTTGTAGATATGGACGTTGTCATAAGCATCCCAGTGGATGTGAAAAGGGTGAGTGTGTGGATTACCGTTGAGTGCATATCACAATAATTGGGGTGCCCTATACCCAATCCGGAGACCGTAATCATCCCCAGGTACACTTTTGACCTGGCTTCGTTTGATGGGAGATTGTTTGCCCAATGGGTAATGAAAAACCAAGTGGATTTAGGGGTCAATTCGCACCAAGAGCTTTGAGGGATGATTACTGCCTTCTAAACAAGGTGGTGAAATACATCTATCCTTTGGCAAGTGAGAAGATGGTACCTCCAAGGACAATAGCACTCATGCACGCTTTCATGGAGGAGAAGGTAATTGACTTTGGGCATGTGATTTTTCAAGAAATAGTATATTTCTAGAATGGGACAAGTGAAAATGCAAATCTCATTTATCCGACGATGATTACTCACTTTTACCTAGAGCATAAATAACCTAAGAGAGCGGGTGACAAGATGACTAAAGGAATATCCAGACCCATTACCGAGGCATCAAAAGCCAAAAGCCAAGCCACCCACTAAGCCTACCCCCCAAGCCGACATCCACATCCTTGAATCCAAAAATCTCAAGGAACGACATGTGGAACCAAAAAATTTTCCAACGCCAAACCCTAATCCTAGACCAACAAACCAACATGCAAAAGCGGCAAGGCAAAATGGAAAGAAAAACTTAGTAATGTTTGAAAATTTCAAGGTTCACTGCCAAGTATGTAGAAGAGTTGGCCGGGAGAAAATTTGAGGAAAGTTCCAATGATGAGGATGAGGAGGAGGAGGATGATGATGTTTTGGGATGTGAGGGTGAAGAAGAAAAAGGAGGAGGAGGAGGAGGAGGAGGAGGAGGCATTGAAATAGAGACAGTTAGCACTGGACACGTAGAGCCTCGAAGAAAGGTCGCGTGAGATGCGATGAGATTGAAGCGACAGGAGAGGGGCAAAGGGATAGCAAAGGAGGTTGCACAACCATTTGTGGATGATACTGACACATTCTAGGATGAGACAGTATTTGGGTCATAAGGGAGCAGTCATATGAGCAACCCTCTAAATATTTCATCGAGGCACCAACCGGGACCGATGTAATAGAGTTAAGCGATTCATCAAAGGGGACACAGACTAAGGAGACACTTGCAGAGACCGTTGGCCAAAGGCTGGGACTTCTAGAGTTGAGGCTGAAGGAGAGCGAGTATTGATCGTCTATGTTCCAACGTTGTCCAAGTCATGATTGCACGCCCCCACACACCGGATTTTCTTAGAGAGAGATATGCTTGTATTGTCATGTATCGAGTGTCGTGTCGGTGCTTATTTTTGTCTCTATTTTATGTCATTATGTTTTATTTTGTTAAACACATAGTAGTTGGAACTCTGTAGTAGGATGTGATTGAGAATTGGTTTACTACCGGTGAATGGAGATAGTTTTGACCCATAGTCATTCATTGTACATTGGAAATACTTTTGAGTTTACCTTTTGTGAACCAATTCATTATATGCTATAAAGACCTTGTTAATCGCATATTGTGTTATGGATTCCCAACTCGTGCATCGTGATGTAGCATGTGTTAATTTTGCATATTAATTTGTACTTCTTGATGAGTTAGCGTTTGTACATATTTGTTGCTAAATTGTGTGTTGAAATTCATTGCATGCTTAGCTTCATACTCACTATGGCATGATTGGTACGTACCTTCGTAGATGTGAATTTTGTCCGAACTCAAGTGATTTCACTTGTGAGAGTACCGATAAGTTTTAAAATCAAAGCTCGTTACAATTCCATTACTAGCACGCATCTAATGATTAGAATTGTTCAACATGGTTCATAGCATGGTACAACCGTAATTGTGTTGGCATCCGATGGCACACATTGTATCTATAGTTGCAAATGAGCATATGAAGGTCCCTTGTGTAGATGATAGGAGAAATTAGGTTTAATTTTGTGATTTCATTTCAGTTTTAGCATTCTTAATTGCTAGGGACTAGCAACTTTTAAGTTGGGGTGTCTGTTGAGCGTGTATTATTGCATATCTAATGGCTCAATACGTCCACTTCAAAACCAAATTGGTTTGCCCAGACTTGAAATTTTTCAACACTGATGGATAACAAAAATGTAGTCGAAGAGCAATGTGGGTAGAAGAATGTATGTTTTTTCCTACCATTAACATTGTCATTGATGAATATTTTTTGACTTCCATTCACAAGCCCAGTTTGGTTACCCAGACGAGGTTCGGCTTCATACAACCTAACAAATAACACATCCTTATTTATTTGTAGTTGGGTGTAGAAAAAGATGGGATAGAGAACATGTATGAATTGAAATGAAATTATTGTATAATTAATCACATGTTGATCAACGATCATTTTGAAAGAAGAAAGAAGAAAGAAGAAGGTAAAAATGCCAAAAAAAGAAAAGACAAAATGAAAATAACAAAAGAAAACTTGGAGAGGAGGAGAGTGACATGGGAGAAGGAGGATGATGAGAAATTCTATAGTTTTTCAAAAGAAAAAGTAAAATAATTTTTTAACTTTTTTAAAAAATATTCAAATACGTAAAGTATGCCACATGAATTAAACATATAAAACTGCTCTAAACTTCGAAAATATTATCCTTTCTATGAAGTGAGGAAGAGCGGGCAGTTATACCTGCTGGTTTATTGTAATTTTCACCATTGATGAAAATGCAGTTGTATAGTCACCTAGATTCGAGTTATGACCATTGTTCTCTTTCAAAAACAAAATGGAGTATTACCAGTTTCAGATTGTAAGTAAGAATTCATCTACATAGAGTAACAGAAGAAACAGTACATGAGAGCTGCGATATGATGGTATTGTCTTATGCATCTCTTTTATGCGGCGAATAGAGCCAAGTAATGACCACCTATTATTGCGTATTTAACGGCTCCACACATCCACTTTGGCCTATGTGCATGCATTATTCCATTATTATAATCGGCAATGAACGAGAAAGTGTTTTTATGTCCATTGCAGGTTAAATGTGTCAATAGAGGTCTTGAAACCCAAGAAACAAGTGTTCCTTGTCAGAGGTGGCCTGGGGGAAACCACATAAGCCATGGAAGCCAAAGAAATCAAAGGGCCGAGCCTCGATGAGTGTTTGAAGGAAGAACCATGTCAAAATTTTGCCAGGGTCCATATTAGGACCGGTGCCTCCAAAACCATAATACTGGTGCCTCCCGACTAAAGCTGAAGGAATTAAGATGTAGAGAGGTCAAAGCACTAGTGTTTCCATTTTCATTGCACCAGTGCTTCATCAAGGCAGAAGGCAGAATGAGCTATAGAATGGCCAGAGCATCGGTTTTCCAATTTTTCATGCACCGGTGCCTCACGTTCGACATATCAGATTTGGTTTGAGAGGTTAAAGCACTATACCTCTTCTAAAACAGGACTCTTCGAAGTATCGATCTACGGGAAAAATAGTTAGAATAAAAAGACTTCGCAAATTTAATTTTTCGACATTGCGGACATCAACTTCAAAGTTTGTTTTGATTGTCAAGCGATGACTATTACACTAAAAATGAAGGAATAAACTAGATTACAAAGTTAGGTTAGGTCTTCGGGTTCGATTCATTCGAAACTTTCGTTGGTTCTTTTTATAACTCGATCTAGTACCCGATCTAGGGTTCTTTTTAGTTCTAAAAGTGTATTTTTGAATCCTTTCGAGTTCATGGCAATAAGGTCAAAAGAGGAAGAACATCGATTCAAGTATTAGATAGACCAACTCTTTAGGATGTCTATACTAAGCAAGAACTTAACTCTGCCTTTTTGTTTGAAAAGAAAAACTTAAAAAGATCCTTAAACAAGCATGAAAATAGTTGAGGAGATAGTGACCAACATGGTTAAGAATAAACCTCATCTTTAGACTTAACTTATAGGTGTTTAGCTACTCATCTTTCTATGCAAATAAAAAATGTAAGAGATAACAAGGTAAACATCCTTAGATACGGAATATAGAAGTATTCTTAACAAGAGAGTACTCAAAAGCAGTAAAAAAAAGCAAATAATGTGAAAAACTAAGATTTCGACAAGTGCCGAAAGATTGAGTAACTAGATGTAACAATAAGAATGAAAATGAGAACAATACTTACTTATACCTCTTGATATCTAAAAAATATAGAACTAACAAGAACAAAGTATTTAATATTGAAGAACTCTTGAAATCTTGAAGAACAAGGAAGAACATGACCTAGGTTAGAGAGAGAAGCTCTCTCTAAAAATACTAAAAATATAATATTTTGCTAAGTGTAAGACTAGTACAAGGTATAGTATATGTTCCCTTGTAAAGAAAATCCTAAAAATATCTACTTCTATTTTAGCTCTAATACAAAGTATATCCTAAAAGTTGATCAATTGCCAAAAGGTCTATTACATGCAAGATACTCTTTGTCCCTAGTGTGGCACAAAGTCTAAGGTAGAGTAGTCCAAAATATGTCAGCTAAGTCAAACCAAATCAAATATGTCGAACATGAGGCACCAGTGGCCAGTGCATGAACAATTGGAACACCGATGCTTTGGCCATTCTGTATCTCATTTTGCCTTCTGCCTTGATGAAGCACCAGTGCATTGAAAATGGAAGCATCGGAGGGCGCTGGTGCTAATATGGGTCCTGGTAGGATTTTGACTTGGTTTTTTCTTCAAACACTCGTCGAGGCTTGGCCCTTTGATTTCCTTGGCTTTCATGGCTTATGTGGTTTCCCCCAAGCCTCCTCTGACTGGGAACACTTGTTTCTCGGGTTTCGGGACTTCTATTGACACATTTAACTTGCAATGGACATAAGCACACTTTCTCGTGCATTATCAATTATAATCATGAAATAACGCATGCACATAGGCCAAAGTGGACATGTTGAGTTGTTAGATACGCAATAATATGTGCTCATTACTTGGCTCTATTTGTTTATCAGCTCTCATGGACTAGTTCTTTTGTTACTCTATGTGGATGATATAATTACCACTAGCTTTGACTCTGCTACTATTAATGAGGTCAAACTCCATTTGTTTCATGAATTTGAAACGAAGGATTTAGGTTCTTTTTGATATTTTCTTGGCATCAAGGTGCCCTTCGCTGCTGAGGGATATCTTCTATCTCAAACTAAGTATGCTCGTGATATTCTTCTTCGTGCACGCCTCACTAATGACAAGAATGTGGATACTCCCTTTGAGCTCCATGCTAAGTTTTTGCTTTTGATGGTATACCTCTGGCTGATCCTGTAAAATATTGAGAACTTGTTGGTTGTTTGGTTTATCTCACCACGACTCACCCTGATATAGCCTATGTTGTTCACATTGTAAGCCAATTCGTTTTTGCTCATAGCTCTACTCATTGGGCTGGTTTGCTCCTATCTTGCGCTATGTTCGTAGTACCATCTATCAGTGTTTATTGCTATCTTCCACTTCGAATCTCTACCTTTGAGCTTATGTAGACGTTGATTGCGCTGATGATTTTTCGGACCGACGGTCCACCTCAGGATTTTGTTTTTCTTGGCGATTCTCTTATCTCTTGGAAGAGCAAGAAATAGTCTGTTATTGCTCATTCTACAACTGAAGTTGAATATCATGCAATGGCTCAAGCTACTATTGAGGCGGCTTGGCTTCGCTGATTGCCGTCTGATATAGATGTTCCTCTTGATTTGGCTAATCCTCTTCACTGTGACAATAAGAGTGTCATTCAGATTGCTCACAATTCTGTATTTCACGAGCACACGAAACATATTGAGATTGACTGTTATTTTATTCACTAGCATCTATAGTCCCGAACAATTGATCTCCCGTCTGTCTCCCTACTTTACAGTTGTCGAGTTTTTTCACCGAGACTCACACTGTTGCTCGTTTTTAGTTTTTCCTTGGCAAACTCACGATGTCTTCTACTTTATCATCCTGGGTTTCAGGGTGGGTGTGAATATTGTGTTACCTTATTTAGCGTAGAATATATGTATTGCCTCATTTAGCATAGAATATATGTGTTGCCTTATCTATCCTAGTATTCCATAATGGTAGTTTAGGGTTGTCTATTTATTTGTGTATTATGTGTTGTAAGATTCATTAAGTCAATACAAAATTATGATTTTTCCTGAGAAATTGATGTTGATGTGTATTTTTGAAGCAAGGATTCGTCAAGACCCTTCAAACTTTGCACTTAGCCTTCGAAACAATCCTCGTCATAGGGAATTGGCCGAGGCAGTACTTGAATCTTTACAAAACCAAATTGGTTTGCCTACACTTGAAATTTTCCAACACTGATGGATAACAAAAATGTGGTTGAAGAGCAATGTAGGTAGAAGAAGGTATGTGTTTTCCTACCATTGACGTTGTCATTGATGAATATATTTTAACTTCCGTTCACGAGCTCAATTTGGTTACCCGCACAAGGTTCAGCTTCATGCAACCTAACAAATAACATATCCTTATTTATTTATAGTTGGTTGTAGAAAAACATGGGATAGAGAGCATGTATGAATTGAAATGAAATCACCATACGATTAATCACATGTTGATCAAGAGACATTTTGAAAAAAGAAATAAGAAGGTAAAAGTCAAAGAAAAAGACATAATGAAAATAAAAAAAGAAAACTTGGAGAGGAGGAGAGTGACATGGGAGAAGTAAAAGAGGATGATGAGAAATTCTATAATTTTTTAAAAGAAAAAGGAAAATCATTTTTTTCAACTATTTAAAATAAATAAATAAATAGATAAAAGATGTCACACTGAATTACACATATAAAACTGCTCAAAATGACTAAAAAAGTACACTAATCAATTTGTCTATCTACTTTTTCAATTATGCATTTCAACATTGCTTTCTATTTTAACTATTCAATAAAGCCAACTAAACTGACTTACCAAAAAAAATATATTGCACGTGGCATCCGTATACAATGATGTGGCAATGAAGTGATATTTTTTAACAGTCACATAATCCAATGGCTATATTGTAATGGTCTTAAAAAAAATGGAACCTCCTTGGAAGTTCCCTTATCAAAACCCCTAAAGCATACTCGTGTGTTTCCCTTACAAAGCCTAAACTTCCCTTACTGTCCTATTATGCTTTATGCTTTGGAAGTAGACCAAGAAAAACACTGAGATGCTGAATCACCAGATTATTGTAGACGAAAAGGCTCCAGTTGATGAGGTAAAGGCATTCCAAGTGGCCTAGAAATTGCTTTTGAAGAGGCTACTGCTCAATCCAATGAAGCTCATAAAGACCAACTGAAAGGAACATTTGCCGATGCTAGGGCTAATAGACCAATATAGATGACTAGTTCCTTACCAGAGCTCTCATGTGTTGCCTAAAGGGCTGCCTATTCAACTTCCTCACATGCACAGTGGTCAATGTAATGCTGTATGGAAATTTACCAGATCTGGAGTTCTTTCAATCTCTGGCAAATCCAGCTACAGGTACTGCTCATCAATGCTCATCAAGCAACCTCTGGTTCAAGGAATAGAGACCAGCCAGGCCCAAAGGAGGAGATAGAGAATGAGAAGAAAGAAGAGAGGAAGGGAAAGAGAGAAGGGAGGGGCTGATGGGAGAGTCACATAGCGAGGGAGTGAATTAGCTAGTCGGTTGGAGCATCACAATTAGGGTTTGAATAGCTATTTTAGCCAACAAGTCTCTTTTAAAGAGCATGTTGGAGTTACTCTTATTGGATTACAATCCAACGTTAACTGCCAAAATTATATGTAAAGAAAATTTTGATAATCTTTTTTTACAAATGAAAAAACGAACAGAGATGAAAGAGAAATATCAGTATTAACGTGCTTGGTGTATACATAAATAGATAAATGGAACTTAAAAGTTCAGCAGAAAGATGACCATATTGAACCATTGAGAATTCACAATTGTGGACACTAGAAACACGCGAGTCCGAATATTTATATATCTCTGGTTAATCAGAAGTTCTCTCTTACACAAGTATGAGACTCTTTGACAACGAAAATTACTGCCTGCTTTGATTTTCTGTCAATCTCCTCCAAACCATCTGCCCACAGTATAGTAAGGTCAACATAGCCATGAAATAGAGGAGAGGAATTCCGACAGTGCATCCCCCTGATGCAAGGTTTATCAGCGTCTGCGGTAAACAAAATCAAAGCATATCAACAATGTTAGTTCTCCTCCACTAAAAAAAGAATCTATGCAATTTCCCTATGATGATTCTATGCTTTCTAATATTTTGCACAAAATTTTCACATGTTTTTGAGGCAATAAAAACAATCCATATTCAGCATTTTTCCGCTTTTGGTTAAACCTTATGAATGCCACACTGATAAATTGCCCAACAGAGACCCCATCAGCATAAATTAGCAACATTCAGATACCAAGGCCAGAAAAAAAAAAAAAAATTAATGTGCTGATGTGCACCAGTGCATTGGCGCGCATCAGAACACCACTCAAGGATTTTTCTCTTTTGTCACTCAGCATCTCATAAGGTTCTCACTTTTCAGAAACTCAAAAAAAATAAAAAAAAAACTTTTGAGTCCAAAAATATGTTGCAAAACTAAACATAATTCGAAAACACCAAATACAACTCAAGAAATTTGAAGTGATAGAGGTAACTAACCAGCATTCCAGCAATCAGGTGAACTATGGGAACAAATAATTGGTCCACTCTGTTCTTCTCCGCAAATCCGTTGAATGCGATGACCATTGAGAAAGTGTGGATCGTAACAAATGCAAGAGCAATAATAGCTGCAGTTTGCAAATCAGTTGTCATCAAACCAAAAATCTCCAAAAATCTGATTATATAAACCAACAAATATGATTTTTCACTTTAAAAAAATTAAAAAATAGGTAAGCCTTATGAAAAGGGATGCCAAGGCACTCATGCTCCCATTTTCCTGGGCTCCAATCTTTGTTTACCTCCTAAGAAGCATCCATATATGGGAGCAAGCACCTCAGTTGTCCAATATGATGCACCCAGCAAAAATTATTCCCAGTCACCCAATATTAGTTCGTTTGTGGATGGTCCTCTCCCTCAACATTCAGTCCCAGGAATAAACAATTAAGTTAAAAAACTCCACACCTATACACAAATGACCAGCGGAATTCTCACTACTATTTCGATTTTTTTGCATCTGACATTCCCTTGTATGTATAGTTAACCAAAAACAAATTGGAAATAAGAAATACCAAAGGATGGGGAGATAACACTAAGAAGAAGTAAAAAGGAAAAGTAGAATATTGATGGTCATTGGAGACCTTACGAAAGAAGAGAGAGAATGAAGAAAGACGAGAGATAGAAAATACAAAAATCGCAAAGAACTCTAATTCTGACGCATTTTTAAGTCACATACCTATAAACAGGCAACCTCATTCCTTTTTGAGATCACATCGTACTCAATCCACCATGCACGACTAAACTCATTCTCTCCCAAGTAACCTTATTTTTGCATAGATTCTAGTTTACTATTAGGATTTCGCTGTACGACAAGAACCCTTTTTCATCACATGAAAGTGATTTTAGTACTTTCTATCTCTTTTGTAATTGTATCCACGATATCCAATACAATCATGCAATGGTTTTAATTAGTTTGCAATTTGGGTGATTGAGATAGTCTAATGATCGTAAGACGAATCGTGCTATTGGGCACTTCGTGTCAAAACATATTGTACTAGTAACATTGTTCGTGCTATGGGATGATCTATGCTGATGGACCAATTGTCAAGATTCTCTTGGAAATTTCTATTAGGGATCGCAAGCCCAACCAATAATCTTAATTGATTCGGATAGTGAACCAGGTCTATGCATAATTTGGTTATACGATGGTAATAAACTTGACACCCTAGAATCCCTCTTCATATATCTTTATTAGATTTAGTTACAGCTATTTAGTTAATCATAGAATTTTCAAACTCAAATTCATTTTTCCCTAATTTAAGTATAAGTTAATTGAAATTGTCGTAACTCAGCTACTGGTCCCTGAAGAACGATACTTGGTCTTGACCAATATTATACGGAGTAGAAGTTAACTCCATTTTTCAACAAGTGTATTCTTATATGGAAACGAGACAATCAAATTTGATGCCGTTGCTTGGGATTGTTTGCATGGTAACATAAGTTCGATTAGTTTTTAATTTGATTCTCAATATAGATTTAATTTTCTTTGTTATTTAATTATAGTTCGTGTGGGGTTGCGAAGATTCATTAGTCTAATCCGATTCATCTTCGGGACCCGAACAACACCTGTAACTTGCGTAGAGAACAAGTAGTTAGTGTCACCCAGCCATTTCCAACTATAAGGCACTCCAATGCATAAGTTAGACCAGGTAGGATGAAAACACAACAATAATTGTACTTGTAATTCATTGCGTAACTGTTCAAGTTCTGTGATCTCATATTTATGAGTCATCTCGTACATTTGTTATTTGGAAACTCAATGATTCGGGATAGCTTCCAGATCTATGGAGGATTCTATTCCAAATTTTTCCCAATCAACTTATTACCAAATCTGATTATTTCCTCAAAACACAAGGATTTCCTAAAGAGGACCCTTGCCATATTTTCACACTTTCCTTTTCGGATTCCCTTCTATATTGAGAGGGAGCGTGATTGTTTCTCCAGACAATAGGTCGATTGCTCAGCATGGCAAAAGCCCATGCTGTCGACCCAGCCCACTATCTACTTCGAGCAGGCCTTAGGCCCAATGTCGTCTTAGCTAAACCTAGCTTCACCCCGGCAAGTTGATTGCCGGGCAATTGGGTCGCTCCACCAATTCGGCCCGCTACAGTTCGTATTAGTGTTTTAGAAGTACATATTGAATATAGTGTCAAGCAAGGACAATTTGGTTGCCCATTGTAAGTCTTAGTTTTCCAATTTATCCAAAAAAAGAAGTCTTAGTTTTTCAGCACTTAACTTCCTTGAAGCCTAATTAGTTTCACTTGATTCCTGTTCACCAGAAATACTTACTACTATTTATCATTTTGAAATTCAATCAATGATAGACAACGCAGGGGGTTTTAAGAAATGAAAGATTCACCAAAAGCCAAAATATGAGCCAACACCGGTAGGTAAAAGTCAGTACCTTGAGGAGTCCAAAAATGGTGGTGGTTCGTTGAGGAGACGCGCCAGCAACCGTGGATCAAAAAAGAAGTGAAACATTCACTGAAAGTTATGGAGAAATCTGGCTAGACTCAAGATTACGACAATTACTGGTTCCCTCCCAAGAATAGCTAACATCTTCAACTAGACGTTTCAATACCCCAACACTCCGAATACACCAGCTCCACTAAACCAATGGACTCAATCATCTCTCCATCAGATATACCCTCCACATATGGTTTCAAATGTGACCAATTCACTTTAAAAACTTTACCGTCACGTGAATTTTTAACTCCAATTGCACAATGGGAAAAAACATGGAGAATGACAAATGGTCCATCCCTCCTTGATTGCAACTTACTGGGAAATAGATGCAAACAAGAATTAAAGAGCCACACCTTTTGATTGGGTTCAAAGGATTTTCAATCAATGTTCTTCTCATGAAATGCCTTTGTTCGATCCTTATAGATACAAGCGCTCTCATATGCCTCGTCGCGCAATTCTTCAAGTTCACTAAGTTGAGGTCTTCAATTAGACTCGGCAGGGCCATATCAAAGTCAAACTTATTAATGGCCCACATTGTCCTATGTTCCAACTTAACCTGCAAGTGGCATGCATTTCACACACCAACAAGCAAGGGGACATGTCAATATGGGTCTTCAAAAGGGGTTCGGTAGGCCCATAACACATTATCTAGTCATCATGATCAATATGTACGATTCGGCCAAATCTTTCGTAAGATTTTCTTCACCTCCCTACTAAAAAAGGGAGTTAACTTCTACCACGTAAAATAGCAGTTGAGACCAAGGTTCTAAAAACCGTATCGGCTTGAGTACCGGTCTTATACCAAGTACCGTATTGGATTTACCGCAATTATCAATATATACATAAACCGGAGAGAGAGAGCCAAAAAAATTAACTTCTTTCTTCGCAACTATCAGTATATATATATACCGGTATGGCCCGGTATTTAGAACGATATGGTATTAGAGGTATCAGGTACCATTTTTACGCCAAAACAATATGTACCGGTCGGTACAATACAGTATTGATAACCTTGGTCAAGACGGAGTATAGTTCTTTAGGGACCGAATGGTTGAGTTACAAAAGTTTCAATTAACTTCCAAATTAATTCGAGAAAAGAAGTTGAGTTTGATTTGGAAATCTCTGAGTAACTACAAACCAGTAACTATTGATGAAATATATGAGAATGGATTCTTCTGTTTCGAATCCACTACCACCGCATAACCAAATTATGTATCCAACTCTAATAGTCAGTTTAATAGGTCCAAGCGAACCATTTCTACTGCAATACACAATTCTTTGCCCCAAAAGGGTTGATGGATTGGTACATCTAAGGAGCTATGTGTGGTTTTCCTAGTGATAGTCATGGACAGCATCCTGTTAAATGCTCCTTCCCCTTCGATTCTTATTTTTCACAAAAATGCAGGCTTAAAGAACATAGGAGAAATAGTTAGACCGGCCCACACCCACCCTCACAGCCAATGGAAACCGAAAAGAAAAAGTAAATAAATAACTTCAAAGAGAGAGATGATTGATACCCAAAAGCAAATAAAAGGGTATTTGTGATAGAGATTGGCTAACCAGAAACAAGAAAAAAGGGTATTTGTGAGCACTTCTCAACATAAAATGTTGCTGAGCCAAATGCAGGTGTTAAGAGGCTGATACAGAAGAAGACAGCATGGGCCACACCATGACCCAAACCACCAGCTGCATACAATTTAAACTGCATCAGATTACAAAAGGTAGATGAAAGTAAGGAGAACAAAATTACCACTCGATTTAATTTTCATCAGTACAATAATTGCGTATATTTACAACTCCAGTTCCCATCCGGGCTACCAGTGTCATAAATTTACAATGGCTCCAGAGTTGGGCTCCATTCATATGATACAGATTAAGATCTGTTAGTCCGAACCAATCCTAAAAGATGTTAATTCACAGTACCCACTAATATTGGGTAACTGAACCAAGTCAAATATTCTCAAGCATTGCAAAGGAAAAGGTAACGATAGTAAGTCACAACCAATATCCACGACACAGCCTATGCACATATAGAAAACAGAAGATAAGTTGAAGCATGAATAACTAATGCTTCTGAACTACGAAAAAGAAATTCTCTGAAATCAGACTGACAATTTCCATTAATAGTTTCGAAAATGAGTGTGATTATCACAAATTCTTCTCTGGGAATGAGTTAGTTGCTGAATAATGTGCTATAAAGTGAAACAAACCGAAATAAAAAATAAAGGAAAAGTAGGTGCTCCTACTGTTGATGCAAGATAAGTTGCTGCCCTCCATATTTCCATAATCAATTAATGGACAGTAGGATCTTTTTCTGAGGACGGAGAGAATTCTAAGCAATAATGGGATGTCTTGATCATTAGCTCGTAACTTTGGTTGGCACTTAGAACTCCCTCCCTATGTTGGCAATCTCCTGTGACAAATACATTTCCATTTTGAAGTCGCTTTCTGCATTAAATTGATGCAATTTCTACATAACCTTGTCGAAGTATTGGAGAGAATAGTTGTGTTGATGTAAATCCCATTCGTGGTACTCTAAATCTTTCTAGGGTTGTTTAGCAGTTGAAATCGACGTTGTTGGCATTAAGACTGGAAAGAAGTTGCAATGCCAACTGTGGACGTGAAGGGCACTCGATCACAGTCCAGGATTTTGTTTTGTTGCAAAACTTGTAAGAGTTTGTAGTTGGTGCCATGCGCGCTTCACCATTCATTCTCCGCTCAACATTTCTATATAACCTGCAACAATTTAGAGTTGTGGTACATTCTACACCTCCAAGGAAGAAATCTAACTTTAAGACCAACGGACTGCATATTTTGTACATTCTAGTGAGGTTTACATAGATACCTGATCTACCTATCTCTAGGTTTTGGTATCTTGTTCTCTAGCTTGCTCATGACCTTCACCAGCGGTTGTGAGGGATTTGGTGACCCTGTGGTGGAATCTTGGACTTGGTTCATGTTTGCTTGTTCAAGACAAGTCGTTTGAAGATCTAGATTGGTGACTTGAGGCATTTAAGATATCCAGAGTGTTCGAGGGTTGCAACCAAGCATTGGAGATGACTATCATAGAGTGAAGGGATTCATGTCACGGTTTGTGAGTTCTTGTATTCAACAATTGGTTTAGGGCTTGTCTCTCCTGTGGCTACTCACCAAGTTTACGGTTTGAACATTATCCTTGTGTTTTGTGTACTTGCTCATACGCACGCATAGATAAGGCTTGTTGTAGTTGCTAGTTCAGCTCATGTAGTTAACAAAAGTTACTAAATTGTCCTTTTGAGCGTCGCTAGAGTTAATCATTAATCGGGAGGTAGACCACCTCAGTGTGAGGATGTAACTTTCTTATTCATTTGGTATCAAAGGGGATGGCTAAGTTTTTAAAAGTTTTGCAGGAGCAGGACCTTTTAGTCTTATCAATTATGAATGATCCAAGCGAGGAAAGTGTGGAAGTGTGGAAGTTGGGTGTCAACGGTTACACGTGCCCAGGATTACCAAGGAACAATAGGAGTATTACCTAATCGGAAGCACAATGGGTTAGCACAGAATTTGGGATGGAATGGCAAGGGTCCTGCAATACCCTCCCAAGTCACCTCTCCAATCTACAACCGTACCTCTCTAAACATTCTTCATAACCTCTTTAATTACGATTTCTTTCTCTTTTAATGGCATTACACGTGTCACATGACTACTCAGCATTCCATGGTGACTCTTGCCACCCACTTTTCGGTCCCTTGCTATGATTTGGGTGTGAAGTTACTTTGTATGCTAACCCATCTTTATCAGTTGGCCTTCCAAGGCAAATGGATCGGGCCATCATTTGTATATCTGCATAGGTGGGCCTCTCCATCCATTTCATTAGACCCAAAAGATAACCCCTTCTCTTTTTCAGCCCATATTACTTATCACGGACCAACTGTATCCCAAGCCCAATTTATTTATCCTGACAGCATATCTTGCCAATATCAATCTTCTTTCGCAGCATGCCCTTGCTGCTCTCAGAATGGCATCATTGCAGGCATGTCCAACCTAGTGGATATAAATCCGGAATTGCAATTTGCTTTGTTCTATATGGATAAGGTTACTCAAAAGGGACAATGTTTTATACACCTATGATATCACTTAAGCATGTACCACCTGGTGCTTCAAAAGTGTGCTTGGCATGCCATCATCTTTTGCATATATCTTTGTTGTCTTAGGGAAACCGTTGCCTACCCTCCTCAGTGAATAAAATTTATGCCCAGCCATGGCCCTGTCTTGCTGTATTTTCAATGATCCAAAAATTTCAGCTGATCAACTAGAACACGTGATCACGCTGCAAGTGGAAGGGTCAATTTAAGGCTTCTACCTAAAGATTCTAAACCTTTTTTGTGCGCCCTCCTGTTGACACCGCCGCACCAGTCCAATAAAGGGACTGCCTCTCAAATTTGCTTCTGCCTCTGTAGCTGACAGAGAACTGAACATAAAGATACTAGAAAGCATGGTACTTACCACAAATTCAAACACCAGCTGCCACCTCCTACCTTCAATTAACTTGGGCTTTGATGTGTTGTTTCTTGGACTGGAGAAGGCATGTGTACGAGCTGACCTACCAAACATCACTTGTAGAACACCAACTTTCCTCTCAATTCTTCTTCAATTTGTTTCGGCAAGAGGAATCCGAAAAGGAAATGTTTTCCACCAAAAGCACTAAAACGTTCACTAAACCAAAAAATAAGAGACAACACCATCTTTTTTTGCTTCTTTTTTTTTTTCAAATTTGTCTTTCTGAACCCTTTTCAAATGGATCCACATTATTTTACCTTTCTGATTCCTTTTGTCTTGACAATTTGAAAAACTGACAAAATTACACCAAAAGCTAAACATGTCGATTAAGGAAAAAAATAAGCCAATTACCAAAAAGATAGGTTAAGACAGTCCATACTCAACCGAATACCCATTTAGATTTTATGATCAGCAAAAGTCCATTTATATTCAACAACAGACATACAAAATGAGGGCTTTGTTGTCAGTTAGTTTCACAAAAATGAAAGCAGCTTAAAATTAATAAGCAAACCCACCTTGAAAGGTACCACTTAATGCATCAACATCAAAAACAATGAATAAACATCTAAACTCACTTTCTGAAGATTATAACCTTGCCTTAAAATAGACAAGCATTTTTAGACAACACGGAAACAGAGGGGAAGACAAAGCAATGGAATGCACATATAAATTAAGTGTCAATAACTGACCCAGAATGAGATTGTTACATATTTTCTGTCCATGTTTGGAAATTCCTTTTGACATCGATATCCACACCTTTTGAATCATGAATGCAGTTTTAGTCATGTCTAAACCATTCACAGATCTAGCCAAGGTGTATAATCAAACAAGTAAACAGGCATATACCTTGTGTATACGAACAGATACTTATATGCTCCTTTCCACATAGTTATTGATGTGATGCGAACTAAAGTCTAAAAACTTGAAAACACTTTATTGTTAAATGAGAAATACAGAACATAAGAAAATTCTAATGAAAAGCTGCATATAAACACAGCAATTAACTATAATAGTCGCAGTAAGACAAAAACCAAACCATTCAAGAAAAGTTTAGTAGATCATGTTGACCTATTCTAATAGACTGGAATGAAGGAAAACGTCTTCAAAGCTTACCAAGAGCAATTTGCATCTTATCTGTCAAAAAGAGCCGTGGTTTTGAGACTCTATCAGCAAAAGCATCCAACATATCTTCCATCCTCCTTGAAAAATCCAAAAAAGGCAAAATAAAGAGTTTTAATAACCACATTTAGGTTGCAAGAAAAGAAAAAGGAGTCAGAAGTAAAGACATTATGACCTTGTTTCTGCTATACAACAAAGTGAATAGTGGTTGCCGAAAAGAAGGAAAACATGTGCCTAAGATACTTCATTTAAACATGAACAGAAATGCAAGGAAAACATTGAAGTTGAAAATGCCCTAACGTTTTGATGATGCTTGATGCTGAGTTAGTTTGTTCAAAATGAATATGCATCAGATACTTGATATATTGGATGATGAATGACATATCCCTCTTAATTCTTTTAATAGATTTTCTTACATCCTTAATACAAATACTTATGGGTCTAATTGTTTAGATTGTCAAAGTCCTTGAGGTTCAACCAAGGAAATTATCTTTGACCTTGTATAAGCCATTTTGCAGGGTTAAGTGATTGCAAGAGGAATTTCAAGCTTGCAGCATCTACTTTGTCTTTGCAACACATCTGGATCTCAGTCTGGTACTCAGGCCGAACGTCTGGCGTAGCAACAGCACCAATGACCGGATCCAAAACCAGATCTGGTTAATTGATTTTCCAGACTTCTGGGTTCGAATTCTGACATTGATTTCTCTTAAGGATTTATCAATATGATGCTAGGATAACTACTTAATTGTTAGATAAATCTTTCTTGAATCAATTGTCAGCATTTAATCTTTATCAGTTGAAAACCCTGTGACCGTTGAGCAGCAGTTTTTTTAAGGTAAAATAGAAATTGCAGACATCTGGGTTGTATTGGATGCGGATGAACGTTAGAGGTGAAAAGGTCTTGGACTTTGGAAGACACAGCATTGATGATGGTAGGCCAGTGAACGTCATTCACTGCCTATACAAGAAGGCCAATGTCTGAAGAAAAGAACTACACAAGCAAAGAATATCAGTGCTTCACCAGTGAAACCTCAATTGCTATTCATCTTCTGCAAAGCAATTCTTACACTTGTATTCATTTATTGTATTCAACCACACACCACAAAACCTACGTTGTGAGAGAGTGAGCCCAATCCGCATCAGTTAGGATTGTTCACTGTATTTTTGGATGTGGTACTATTCATGTCACTATTCATAAATTACTATTCATTGTTTTTAGTACTGGTCCGCGTGTAACAATAGCTAAGTAAGGTTGTTGTAAGAGTTGGACCGGTCTGCATGTATCGGTAAGGTTCGTCTTTGTGTACCACTAAGGTTAGTTGTAAAAGAGGAACTCGTCTTCATGTATAGATTTTCCAAACCAAATAATGAAATACTGTTCATGTCTTCATGAACGTGATCGTAAATAAGAGCAAATTCTAAGCAAAGAATGCCAAACCGACAAGAGGGGGACACAATGAACCTGACCTCTCGTGAAAGAAAAAGGAAAACAAACTTAAACAATCTTAAGAGAAGGAAGACCCAATTAGTCTATGTTCAAAAAACCCTTCATATACCGAGGAAACACTAAGAACTCTGGAAACCCAAAACTATACCCATCGCTACCCACATTGCCGTTGGACAAGTAACCTTGCTACCCACTTTGAAATAGTGACGGAGGGAACAATTTTATCAACCAACAACGATTTAATCTAGAAAAATCCATTCTAAGTTGCTTGATTGGAAGAATTATTAAGAAGTTGAACAAAAGATAGCACAGGGAAAAAGACTAAACCACCGTCTAAAGACTTTCAAATAGGGAGCTCTTGGAAAATGATTTTTAAATCTTCATTAGTGTTTTAATATTCAGTCAACCCATGTTATATTCCTGTAGGCCAATCTGCCAAAATGGGAATCTTGAATTGTGCATGTCTAGTCTATAGCTATAAGCACATAATTTATACTAACACTCTATATGAGCAGTATAGAAATGATTTACCATATAGCCTCACAGTTTCATATGTTAAGAGAAATAAAAAAGATAGAACTAGAACGTGACCATCCAACTGTAAATGTGAGTATACATGCAGTTAAATAGGTAATTCTACAAATGTTGGCATGAAGAAAATTGCCAATGAATTTCTAGTTTTATTCAAAGTACTTAACTGGTTTCTTTGTATTGAGCCCAAATTGCGCATCATATTCAACACAAACTATAAGCTTTGTCCCCCAGACCCCACTAGTTAACCCAATAATATCATGGAGTATTTCTAGCAATATCTAAAATGGATTATTTCTAGCAATACCTAAAATTCAAAGACCTTCTATCGTAGCATTTCTCAATCTACAATGCCTATGATGATTGGTAACCATTCTAAACCCCAAACCTGAGGATTTATTTGGAACTTGACAAAGGGAAAATACACGAGAGAATCCTAGGAAGAGTAGTTGCTTTTCTAATTGGGGGATTAACAGAGATTGAATCGCCTGACTGAGAAACGAACTTTCCCATGTCCAACAGGAAAGAAAATAATCAGGTAACCTAAATCTACAAGAGCTTATAATCATCTTGTCCCTCCAACTTTGCCTAAGATTGATTTCAGTAACATCCCTCAGTTGCTCTGTCTTATCTGTTTGGGCGTTTTAGAAAAAGGAAAGGACAATAACAAAGAAAGGAACTTCCCCTGTTTGATTCCAAAGAGAAAATAGGAAAGAAACTAATAAGGTAGTTTAAATCGACATATTAAAGGCAATTAATCAACGTCTTGCACTCCAATTTTGAGGAAGATTGATTTCAATAGCATTCCTCAAATCCTATTTCTTCTATTTAAGTCCTCCCATTTTGAGAAGTAAGCCAATGTAATCAAATGCTTTTTTGCTAGATTAAGACAAAAGTTGAACAGTGTTAGGCATTAATGTCAGAGGGTGTTTTCTGTTCAAACCTGAACTCAAATTTATCAAATAGGTCGCATTGAAGTTCAAGTGGTACTCCTCCCATTAGCTTTCACATAAGGAGAAGGTTGATGGTTTTGGTGGGAATACAAAAGTGTGAAGTATAAACTTTTCAAGGATACAACACTATTGATCTCTTTTGATCAAGCAAGTACGCTATCTCAATTGAAAAGTTAAGAGCCATCTTTCTTTAAACTGACCCACACTCAACATCCTTTCCTTTTGATTTATTCCGTGTCAACTAACGTGTTAACTAACTTTTCTCACCCTAGTTAAAGTTTCCATTCAAGCTCAAATAGGAATCTTAGGCAATTTTGCACGAACAAAATGATTATTAAGCCTTCAAAAAGAGGAACGAATAGAAAGAATAAGAACAGAAAGTAACAAGGTAACTTTTCCTTTACTTTTCCATGGATCATTTTCTTTCCCCCCTATACTGGTACCTAACGAGATAATGAATGAAAATCTAATACTCTGCTTTCCTTTCTATTTATTACATCACGTTCCAAATGAAGCTTAGAGAAGCCAATAAATTTAACCACAAAACAATTGATGTACAAACTTGTTTTGTTTTCTGAGCTTCTGTTGTAGCGTATAAGCAAAAACCATTCTATAATTACTTAAAAAGCATTCAGAACAATATCCTATCAATTTCCATGAGGAATCTCGATTTGCAGATTTTGACGCTGGCTTTGAAATTCTACATATTTAATCTGGAATCCATGTTCTAGCTATTCTATGTATGTGTCTCGCAGCAGTGAATGTGGTTGTGGCAGGGGAACCGTGGAAAGAATTGGCATGGTAATTGAGATATTAGTTGTTCAACTGAGGCAGCCACCACGTTTTGATGTTTTTAGCTAGATGTAGAATCTGATCTAAATCCAAACCCAAGCAATTAAACATTGGTAGCACATATGTAGCCACTGTTATAATAAACGCTTATTTTTCTCTAAACTACCATGCTTTCATCCACCACATAGATGATGTTATTTCGAAATTTTTTAATTCATTCCCATCCCTAACTAGTCATGTTCCTTTACTCGAACTCTTAGACTGAGATACAATGATTCAAACTGTCAACAAGTATCATGATACAAAAATAACAACATACTTGTAGACTCTCCAGAAGAAAACGCGAACCCCTTCTTGAAAGACAACAGAAGTGAGAATAAGGATCCCATATGGCCACCATGATGTTGTTTCAAGTGGAAGAAAAGCTCTCCACACCCCTGATAGCACTATCAGACTTATAAGCCACACCAGCGTACTACACACATCAATTCAAGAAAACCTATTAGAAGCCAACAAACATCCAATTCGAGAGTACCTATTAGAACCCAAAAAAAATTCCTAATAGATACATACATAGATGGTAGAGAGTACAAAAGATCAAATTACATATCCTTAAGATAAAATTAGACTTATCAGCCATACAATTGTAAATTGTACTACACACATCCATTCAACAAAACCAACCAAAATGCCTCCTTTATATATCACTAGGGGTTGGCAAACACTGTCTGTGTGCATGTGTGTAGTTGAATATGTGGAGTGTTGGGGGTGAGGTGTAAGAGTGGAATGTGGGAGTTGGGTGTGAGAGTATATAGTTGGCTTGAATAGTTTCACTACTTTGTCCCGGGCTTAGTTATTTCATGCTAAAATAGTTATAAAAATATTGTTTTATAGGGGCAACTTTGGAAATCAATTTTGTGGAGCTCTAACTTTTAGTTCACACCAAAATGATAGTCATTAGAATAGATATGCACTCATATTCATATACAAATATGTCTTCTTATGTGTTTATGTATGTATATGTATATCTAGAGAGAGAGAGAGCGCGCGCCCAGTACAAAACGATCACCTAAATTGGTCTTAAAATGAAAATTAAACTCATAACCCATGCCAGTGTACCCGTTAGAGCCAACAAAAATACCGGCCCTATACTTCACCTCATATGTAGGTGAGGAGAGAAGAAGTATTAAAAGATAAATGAAAATGTTGTTGAAGATGAAACTTAGAGAATTTAATTTATAAATAGGCTTGGAAATCCATCAAAATGAGAGGAATTGAATTACATCCGACGATATAACAAGTACCTTGAGAGAAGGGTGAGGATCAAGAAGGGCTTCTTGGAGATGACAGCAACGAAGAGGGAGAGAGAGGGGCCAATGGCTAACAAGGCGTACCCAATTCCAGCTGCTACCGTCATGGTGTGTATCACAGCACGCGTAATTCGAAATGATTTTCCATTTGGATTTGATCTTTGTATAGCTCTTTCATGATTTGCGAAGGGCTTTTGGAAGTTTTAAGGAATTTGTCTTCAAAAAAAGTTGAAGAAAACCCTTAAACTATGACCCGTTTCCATGTAGGCCCCCCACTGTATAGAAATTGATTTTGTTCCCCTAGGTAAACATTACCCTCTCTCATTGATTAAGATAATCACATTTTTACTAAAAAATATTTTATAGGACGGGACTGGCACTATTTTAACAAAATGGAGCGAGGATAATGTGCACCGTCTTTAGAAAAGAATGAACAAAATTGCACTCCACCATATATTAACTGAGACACTTGGGTTCATTTCCAAGTTCATTTCCATCAAATTTCAAATACTTATGTCTTGTTTATTTCACCACACTAGATTAGAAGGGATAAGTACTTTTTCAATAAGTCTATGTACACACCTTTTGGCTTACACCCGCGTACACCTTGTCTATATGTTTGAGATTTTGATTTTTGATTTTCTTTTAAGAGTTAAGTGGGTGGAGTTCATGTGTCATGTAAGCAGAGTATGAGTGAGTGTAAGAAAAAGAATGTGTATGTAGCATTACTCTTTTTATACTCAAAAAAGTGAAGAAAAATATCTATTTCTTACTCACAATAGGTGTGAATCCCTGATAAGTGTCGAAAATGTACATATTTAGTATGGGTGTACAAAAAAACTGAAAAAATCGCTAAACCGAACCAACCAGATCGAACCAGTCTTTTTGGATTAATTTTGTGGTTTAGTGGATTGGTTATGGTTCTAAAAAAATTAGAACAGAATATTATGGTTTAGTTCATGGTTTCATAATTACAAATCATGGTTCGAACCGAACCGGACCGATTAAAAATATATATATATATATCCTAAAAAAGTTACAATCCTTCCATTTGCAAAATAAAAAACTCTTTCATTCTCAATGTAGTTGTGTTTCTCATAAACTTATTATATGTACAAATTCAATTTTTAAGATTAATGAAGTTTATGCAATTATTATATTGTTTATTTTGTTCACAATTTTAAAAACTAGTGCTATTCTATTCATATTTTTTTTAAATTTTTTTAATGCTAACATAGTTTGGAACCGGAACCGGAACCGGAACCGGAACCGGAACCAAATCGGACCGGTCTAATGGTTTGGTTTTGGTTTGTTTTCATATGTGTAATGGTCTGGTTATGGTTCTCCATTCTTTGGAACCGTTAAATATGGTTTGGTTTTTGGATTCTTATAGAACCGGTCTAATCCGGATCATGTACACCCCTAATATTTAGACTCTTAGACAAATATTTATTATGACCTTTTATTATAAATATAGGTAGGGTGATTTTCTCTATCTAATGAAAAAGTATTACCTTACTATCCAGTAGGAAATACGTTCTCTCTCTAGACCTATATCCCGCAAGACAGTAAGCCATCAAAGAATTCACTACCGCTATGGCGAGAAGACACTCCGAAGATTAAGATAGACAAAAATTGCTACAATTTCTGTAAGCTAAAGCTAATATTCTGTAGTAGCCATAAGTCAACGCATACATTTCACCATGGATTTGGATTATTATTTATAAATTTTGTGACTTAATCTTCTCAATTCTCTAAAGACTCTAATTCCTCATTAGAATCGAAGTAGTGTCTTCTAATTAGCAAATAATGAGATAAAATCATTCTTGACTCTCTAAGGAATTATCTTCTATCATTAGAGTTTCATTCAATCTCAAATTCTTCGTTCTAAGTTGAATTGGCATTGGATTACTCATCTTTATTTGAATAGAGCTTATCCCGAAATATTTGAAGCTTCATTCTACCACCCCCCCCCCCCCCCCCCCCCCCCGAGTCAGCAATAATGAGCACCGCCTTTACCAGGTCGGTAACTTACCAGACCACCTTTTCCAAGTCAATCGGTCACCAAATTGCCCTTTTTCAGGTTGGATGTAACATAAACCGCCTTTCTCAGATTGATTCTACCTTCACGTGACCGGCAAAAACACATGTGTGTGAAAGCACTTGTCTGCCAAACTAACTTAATTATTTAAAGAAAAACTTAATGATATTGATTTAAATTTTACCTCCTTTGATTGCCTCCAGTTTTGTCTACTTCTTGCCAAGCTAACGGAATAGGCAAAGCTATAAGATTCCACATAAGTAGATACATCCTTCTCGGATACATACCCCCTCAACCATCACTTGGAATCCATACGTCACATTTAATGCGACTTAACGTTATGACAGCCTTTTACGAAGCAACACGCTCCTCAAGTGTCATGACCCACCCCAAAATGGGATGTATTAGTGACCGGCTAGTGAGTCTAACTCACTAAGGCCTCTCTGTAATTAAAAGTTTATGGAATTCTATTTGTCTTTTATGTTAAGTCATAAGAATTAATTAGAGTAGCAGAAACATGTAATTAAACGAAATATTTCACAAGGACGTGCATAACCTGTCATTCAAGATTAAAGTACAAACGTAGTTTATATTACACTTTCAAAAATGGCCAGCTGTGGCCTATTGAACACAAGTCCTACATACACATACGTATCTACAAAGTAGCCCAAAAAGTGGAGCAGTTTATGTCTGTCTTCAACGTCTATCAGAATCCTGCTCGTGACCTGGCATGTTGCATAGCAACATTCATTAGCAATAAACTAGTGTGAATCTAGATATGTAGACCTTACAGGTTTGCCATGTTCTAATCTCATTTATTGTATTTTAAACAACATGTCATCAACGTTTAGGAATCGGTCCATAGGTCGTAGCCTGAGGACATAACAAAGTATAATCTCAGTTTCTCGTAACCCGTAGATTATGCAGTTTAAACAGTCCAATAACAATTCATACTTGACATTCAGAATATAAACAACGGTATATGCCAGAGCTAGTGTAAGGAGCGACCCTCAATGTAATCTCAATGATAGGCATGACGTCACTCGATGCCACCTGGCCGTGGGACCCTTCCTTATTTCAAATCACCACTTTTCTCACCCCCAACGGTCAGGGATTCACCGTGTTATGAGATGTCATTTATGCTTGTCTTTGTATTCAAAATTCATAAATTATAACATGGCTTTATGATAGGTAAAACATCCTATCATTCAACGTGTTTAAAAATGCCTTGAATGTAAACAAGTTTTCATATTAAACATAACCATACATGTTTGAACTTGCAGTAAAAAATATGCAAATAAGATAAGTATATCCAGACTCACCTCACGTAATTTGATGATTTTCACTGACTTCGATGTCACAATTGATTCCTATAATAAGAAATGCAATGGTTTAATAATTATCCTGAATTTCAATTTCTAATGAAAAGGTTATCTTAGACCCGATACTTTAACATTGACATCACTCACCCCAAACTACTCAAGCCTAAAATGAACAGATCACACTAAGTCTAGTAAGGTTCAAAAGTGAATGTACAAAGGTTCAGGTGATTATGAAGCCAAAATGGGGGTCTCAAGGATCGAAATAACTCAAGTTCAAAACATGGCAGATTTGCTGAAATTTACAATCGATAGAAAATAGCTCGAGTACCTAATCTAATTGAGTCTAAAATTCACCAAATTTGACAAGGTACTAGTTTAAGAGGTTGGGAACATATTGTAAGAAAGAAACAAAGTCCAATTTGGTCTTTAGGTAGAGTAAAAATGCAATGGAACAAAACTGTTTCAGATTAGACACATCGTATGGAAATCTCAATTGAAGGAGTTCTAGATATCCAATGAGTTGGTTCCAACTGGGATTGAAAGTCAACATATCAAGGTATATTCATACCAAATCTGAGGTCAATCCGAGATCCGTAGCATTCTAGAGTTTAACTCAAAGTTCGGGATCAAAACTATCCAATCCGGTAGCCAATCCGGCTGGGGATCCGGAAATCCGAATCCGTGACCAGATGCGTGGCTGAATGTGTCGCAAAATGGATTTCAGAACATGGTTTCTTCTAATTTCTTTCTCTAATCCTCAAATACTTATTGATATCTTACAAACAGGATCAAACTAGGTCTACCTTAGTCTTAGAATCGAAGAATTGACAAAGAAATTCTAAGTTAGGTGATTAAGGAACTCACTGTAGATGAAGAACAGGTTGAAGGTTGAAGAAGCAGCTAAAGGTAGACGATGAACAGATTGAAGAAGCAGCTTCTCTCTTCCTAACTCTCAAAATTATGGCGTACATAATGAAATTGAGGAGCTTCATGGATTTAAGTAGGCCAAAGCCTTAAGCAGGTGGTGTCCTAAGCTACTGTGTGTCCAACGTTTAGCAACCAAACACATGCTAAATATCTAGACGTGCAGTATATCCACTGTTCAATAGGAAATTATCACATGTTACTCGGTCCACCTCCCTAACGTTACAATACCCTGTAAATTTGCCTCGCCCACTTATCGTCCGATCCAATTCCGGGTTTTCGAACATGAATAAAAATAAAAGCCGTGACCATTTCTCGATTTTCATTTAAATCTCGAATTATCATCGAATTAGCGTTTAATTACAAATTTAATCCCCGCTAACGCCCTAAACTACGTAATTATGGGTCAGGGTCTCACATCACGTGTGCTAATCTCATACGCTATAATTACATTTTCAAATCAAATTCCTTCTTTCAAAAAGGGGATTTACTTTTCCTGTCTCCTCATTTACCTTTCATCTTCTGTCCCTTTCCTATTCGACTCTGCACTGTTCACCGCCATCTTCTAGAGTTCTAGTTGTTGGGGTTTTATACAAAAAGTTATAACTTTATGTAATGGATTAATATTTGTTTGAATTATTTAAACAATTAAATTTTTTTTTATGTGAGAATCTTTATGGGTAATATTTTTATTATATCTTATCATATTTTGCATGAGTGTCTCTTATTCCGCATAGTAGATAATCTGGTGTGTAGAGTTTGACTTACACACAAAGGATCAGATTATCGGTTCTTGTATAATATAAGTATTTTGTTCACAGTCTCAAGTGGAATTGGACACACCACCAATAGGACTGTAATACAGTGTTTCAGTAGGTATATCTTGACTATGAAAAATAGTATAGTTTTAACTCACTGTATTAGTACACTTTGCGTGTTTTAAAAGGACCACATTGAGGTAATTGTATTTAATACTAACAATATAATACAATCTGCATCTCATGGTTATTATGAGTGCTTGTACTCTAACCCGTAGATAATTAATGGATGTGTACGTTTAATGTTGTTGACTTTGATTCATTATAGAGTGAGGTCTTGTGGGCCAATAGTCTTGATGAGGTGGGTCACAATATTAAGTATATGACAACTGTTAATTATTAATGGAATCCACGTCCTTTATAGAGATTGATGATATCCTCTTGAAAAAACTTATAAGTTTCAATTATGTCAAACACTGCAGGTGGATATTAGTATCTGACATAACGAATAAGTTAAGTGAAATGTCTCAAGAAATTTCATAGATGTTGATTAAATAAATTGTCAGTAATTTATTTTAATCAACGGGTATCTATAATCTTAATGTGGGGAGATAAATAAATATTTAATAACATAGAGCTCGAAATATAATTTTGAGATATAGGAGGAGAATGCAATTGTAATTCTATAGTGGTATGAATTGTAATTTATATAATTCAGAATTAATTCGGGTTGGATCAAGAATTCCGAATTATATAGGAAATCCAACCCATACTTCTCCTAGGGATCCCTATCGTTGTGATATATATACCGCTATGCCTTCTAGGTCATACACAACTTGATATCGAAATATTGAGAGAGATTCTGTGAAGGTAAAGAGATCACATTTTTGAGTTCACACTCAGTTCGTGATCAAGATGCAATAGGATTACGGTAGAAGATCTCGAGGTTAGTCGAGCAAGATCATTTCAGCCGTGCTCAAAGTTCGATCAGGATCAAACTGTGAAGACAGTCGAGATCAAACCAGATAGATCTCGGAGGAATGAATCCTAGTTTCGCGTAATAGGGTTTCATATTTTTTTTGGTATAATCTATATGCATTCATCAATGAGTTTCGGGAGTCAATACCTAACACTAGCAACCTTAAGAACTTCTAATTCCTCATCACCTTCCTATAAGTTTCCTTTGACTTCTCATTGTTTCTTTCTTTTGATTGATATGGTCCCCACCCACTCCTTAGATGGGGATATTTAGGAAATTCTTAGATACTTCGAAAAAAATAGAAAAAATTCCACCAACATTACAACATCCCTGAAGATGTTGCGATCGAACAGAACGAATCCAACACCCCTCACGATGGGAACGATTAGGGCACTTTACACGTGCCCCTTATGACCATCACCAAAGGTGGAGTCTGATTTCCCCTTCATTGTTTACTCCGAGAGGTTCTTTGCTATTATCGTCTCCACCCAATGCAAATCTCGCTAAAAATACCTACCGAATCATCATGTGTACTATTGAACTCAACGAACTAGTAAACCAATCTTGGTGTTTGTGAAATCCAATTTCATATAACATGGTGAAAACCAAAAACGATCTGTATTACTTAAAGAACCAAACAAAACTTGAGAGATTAGTCACAGACTTAAATGATTCTAACCGGGGGAACAATGATAACTTCGTCATTGTCATGGGCAATTGGGAATTTGGCCCTCAAGAACCTGAGTATCACAGATTTCGTATCCCGAGACAATTTGGGGTTCTTTGTCAGTTCCCAACACTATTTGTGTCTTTTCTTTTTGTTGCCGAGAGCTTTCATCTAAACATCTTCTTTTTTATGTTTCTTGGTTTTTGCAGCCACCGATTGATATCAGAGCCGCGTGCTTAGGGTTATAAGGCCCGACGTCGTAAACAAGGTCATTAAATACAAAGGTCCCCTTGGTCAAATTCTTGCCTGAACTCCAGAGGTCTTGCTTTGGTACGTGCCAAGTTACAGTGGTTACATCCAAAATTGAACTGCTCCCAGAGCTACAGTTGTTGCCGCCAAAGCCAAAGAAGACATTTTCGAAGCCATCCCTCTTCCATTCTTAAGAGAACCTAATCGGTGATTATTGTCAATGTTGAAGACATCTTTAGCACGTCTACTAGTTCATTACCTATAGGTCAATCCAATTTTTCCCACTCTCATCACATGTGGAACTCTGAAGACGATCAAGAAGTCGACGAATCTATAATGACCCAAAACAAAGGTGTGCCAAAGGTGAAGTACCTCATCAAGATCAGAGGTAAACCTGATCAAAAAAGGAATAATTGGCCTCCTCTTGAAACCAAAATCCTTTCGCCACCCTTAGTGCCGACCACCTTCGTACCCATCAATGTCGAGGAAGAGCCTTTCCTTCGTCAGAAGAAGAAAACACTAAGGAAGAAGCATGCATCAACCCCTTTCGAAAAGTCATCTAAACCTTGATCCCCGAAATTGATGGTTGATAGAGCGCATCTCGTCACGATCACGAATACTATAAGAAACCTAAGTATTGCCAAAGTTGTTGCAAAAGCTTCCAGGTTGCCGAAGGATATTAAACCTTCCTAAAGAGTTGACGATTACACCATGATGCAATCAATGGTTGCTCACAATTTTCTGCGTAATTGTTCATACTTTTGAATATCTCTAACTGCCTCTATTGATGTTGCTTCTTATAACATGTTTCCTATTATGCTTTTCTAGACCATTCAAAAGGCCATGACTTGCCTAAGTTGTTACACAGACAGACAGGCACGCTTCACGCCAACAAAGAGAATGCTAGGGAATGGAAGAGGCAATTTACTATTGCCAAGAATGAATCTAAAGCCCATCTGAAAAAGGCCCTGGATGCTATGAAGAGAGCCGACACCCTGAACTCTTAGCTAGAAAAGGTGAAAAAGAGAAGTGTCGAAGTGCTCAAGAAGGCTACTCGGGAAAAGATCCTACTTAAGGCCCAATTTGCCAAGCTTACTGAAGGCATAAGAGCTACCACTAACGACTTTCTGAAGAACCAAATCCTCGAGCTCCAAAAGGATTTTCTTATTTGGATGCAAATTTGTAGTGACGACATGCAGTATCCTGAAGGAATTCCTAACTTTTCACCAAAATTTCCCTTTCTTATGACGTTGAAGCTGAGAAACCTAAGCCCGAAAAGAGCCACCTCGACCAAGGGGTCTGCTGAACTGACATATCTCACCACGAAGGATCCCTATAAGGGTCAAGTGGAGAAGGATGATAGGACAACTACTTCGACTGACACCAATGTTGGTGTTTAGACTTCTATTATTCTGTTTCTACTCTCTGATAATAGTACTATATTTTGTATCTATTGAATGGTGGTCCTGGTGGCCTAACTCTAATTAACACAAGTGTTTCTATTTGGGCTCATGGAGCTGCTTGTTTGACCTTTCCTCAATGTCAAAGTAATTTGTTTATGCTCCTATATTTTGTGATGTTGGCCTCAATGCCTTTGCTGTTAGAGATAGATTCTCGAGACCCAGTGATGAACGTGTACAGTTTATATAATAAAAATTTATGAAATCTTACTGGGCGGAATTAGGGTTCATACATTCGAGATCTGTTTGGTTTGATCTTGATTATCTTCGCAGTTTGAGCCTGATCGAACTTCGAGCAGAGGTAGAATGATCTTGCTCGACTGACCTCGAGATCTTCTACTGTAATCGTATTACACCTTGATCACGTACTAAGGGTGGGCTTAAAACTATGATCTCTTTACCTTCATAGAACCTTTCTCAATCTTTTGAATGTCAAGTTGTGTCTGACCTATAAGGCATAATGGTGTATATATAGGCAACGATAAAAACCCATAGGAAAAGTATTAGCTAAGTTTCCTATATAGTTTGGGATTCCTAGTCCAATCCGGATTAATTCTGAATTATATAAATTATAATTCATACCATTATAGAATTATAATTGCATTCCCCTCCCATATCTCAAAATTATATTTAGAGCTCCATATTATTAAATGCTTATTTATATCTCCACGTTAAGATTATAGATACCCGTTGATTAAAATAAGTTACTGAGAATATATATAATCAACATTTGTAAAATTTCTTAAAACCTTCCACTTAACTTATTAGTTATGTCGGATACTAATATCCACCTGTAGGATTTGACATAATCGGAACTTATAAGCTTCCTCAATAGGATATCATCAATCCCTATAAAAGGACATGGATTCCATTAATAATTAATAGTTGTCATACACTTAATATTGTGATCCAACTCA
This sequence comes from Arctostaphylos glauca, assembly GCA_019985065.2. Taxonomy (NCBI): domain Eukaryota; kingdom Viridiplantae; phylum Streptophyta; class Magnoliopsida; order Ericales; family Ericaceae; genus Arctostaphylos; species Arctostaphylos glauca. The sequence goes on from JAHSPW020000015.1 coordinate 6,380,604, forward strand.
TCGAGACTATTAGCCCACAATGCCTCACTCTATAATGAATCAAAGTCAACAACATTAAATGTACACATTGATTAATTATCTTTGGATTAAGAGTACAAGCATACATAATAACCATGAAGTGTAAATTGTATTATACTGTCAGTATAAATACAATTACCTTAAAATGGTCATGTTCAATACACACAAAGTGTACTAACTCAGTGAATTAAAACTATACCATTTTTCGTAGTCAAGACAGATCTACTGAAACACTGTGTTACAATCTTACTGGTGGTATGTCCAATTTCACCTATGATTGTGAACCAAAAACTTATATTCTATAAGAACTGGCAATCTGATCCTTTATGTGTAAGCCAGACTCTACACACTAGATTATCTACTATGTGGAATAAGAGACACTTATACACAATATGATAAGATATAATGCAAACATTGTCCATAAAGATTTTCATCAAGAAAATGAATAATTGTTTAAAAAATTCAAACAAATATTAATCTGTTACATAAAGTTATGGCTTTTAGTATAAAACCCAAACATTTGCATGATGCCTCATGTAGAGCGTATGTTTTATCTTCGGCTTGCTTTCCATGGTCGGCCATAGAGCTTCTCTGCTCACCTCTATGGTCCATTTGATTCCAAAGACAAGACCGAATTGAGATTCACTTTCTTTTGAACGTTTCTCAAGCCTATTAGAGGACTTCTTTCGAGCTCAGCTATCTTATAACTCTTTTTACGTTTTTATACTTTGAAAACTTTTCTCGTGCTTTATTCCTTGGAATGTTTTCTCTTTGAATATTTTTTATGTTGGGAAAACTTTTCTCAAGATTTGTTTCTCCAGAAATTTTCTCAAGTTTGCCTTGAGCGTATGCCCAAACTGTTAGGCTCTTGCCCGGATAGTTGAGTTGCTTTATGTAATTATGGATCTTAATTCTGGATTTCTCATCTCATCTTGGACTTCTCATCCCAGTTTGGGGACTTCTCATTCCACAACTTGCTTTCTTTTCTGAGAGGCTCGTTGTCTGCCAACAAGGAAGTGGAGGCTCGGCATTCATTGCCTTGCTGAAAATTTCAACATAAAATGTAAATAGTACATAAAACTATTATCTTTATTCATAAAACAATCTTCTCAATAAATTTTTGAAAAAGAATAACTCCTAAAAGAAAAATACTTTCTAAGAAAATTTTTACTGAAAAACTTCCTAAAATTGGAAACATTACAAGTCTTTGGAATCTCTTTGTTATCAAGGTCTTTTAACTTGTATGCTTCTTTGCCTAGCCTGCCAATCACTTTATACAGGCCATCCCAATTTTGCCCTAGCTTGCCATCTGCTTTTGTATTTTCATGCACTTTTTTAAAGACTAAATCTCCAAGCCCAAATTCTCTTGGGTGGACTTTTTTATTGTGAAACTTGAAAAATTGTTACTGATAGGATGCCAACTTGACTAGTGCCATTTCTCATTTCTCTTTTCTCTTCGGCTAGGTCAAGTTCCATGACTAGGGCTTGGTTATTCTCACCTTGTTGAATGAGTTCTATTAAGATCGTCGGGATCCCTATCTCTAATGGTATTACCGCTTATGTGCCATAGGTTAGAGAATATGGTGTTTTCCTAGTTGACCTTCTCGGTATTATTCTGTATGCTCAGAACACGAGTGGCAGTTCTTCCACCCATCTCTCTTCAGCCTTTTCTAAATTTCTTTTTAATACCTTCCAAAATAGTTTTGCTTGAGGCTTCAGCTTGCCCATTGCTTTTAGAGTATGCCATTGACGCATAAACATTTTGAATCTTGTATTGTGCACAGAAAGCCTTAAATTTATCTCGAAATTGGGTGTTATTATCCGAGACAATGGCATAAGGGATCCCAAATCTGGTGATGATGTTTTGCCACACAAAATTTTCTATATTCTGCTCGATGAGCTTGGCAGGTGGTTTTGCCTCGATCTACTTGGAGAAATAGTATATGCCAACCATGAAATACTTCCTTTCTCCCCTGTCCTTGGGAAGTGGCCCTACAATATCCAAGCCCCATTGAGCGAAAGGCCAAGGGCTGGTCAATGGTGCCAAGTCAGCTGCTTGTGTATATATGATGGGAGAAAATTTCTGACATTTCTCGCAAGATTGGACATACACCTTGGCATCTTCTTGCATGTATGTACAACCACCAATATCCTTGAGATATTAATCGGTGAGCAATGGATCTTCCTCCAGCATGACTGCTACACTCCGCTTCATGGATTTCCTATAAGAATTGCAGAACTAGTTTGGGATGCATGCATTTAAGGAAGGATCCTGTGTAGGACTTCTTGCAGAGCTCTTTGTTCGGGGACAACCAGAACCAAACAACATTGACTCAGATTTTGTGCACCTCTTTCTATCCTCGGTTAGTGTCCCATCAAAGAGATATCAGACAATAGAATCCATCTAACTTGGGCCAGCCTTCTCAGCCGATGGAACTTCTGTGCTTAGCCTATCGATGGAATCAACATATATCATTCAGTCTCTATCTCCCAGGATTGCCAAGGCCAAACATGCCAAGATATCCGCATGTTCATTTTGCCTTGAGCTTATTTGAACCATCATGGCCTTAGCGAATTTCTTCAACTCCTCTTTTGCCTTCTCAGCAAAAAAGGTCATTCTGTCATCTCAGATTGCGTACTTGCCTCACGATTGATTAATTACCAGTTGGCAGTCATAGTGTACCTCTACCTGCAAATAACCTAGGGGCAACAGAGGTAGAGGTTATTTGCACTGAAGTTTAGGCGAATTGATTGCTCAAAATAGCACCCATCTGGTACTACGATCACTACGCCTATGCTTGAACCTCTGGAGTTCGCAAAGCCATCTAGAAATAATTTCTAGTAACGAGTCTTATTGGCTTCAGGTTCTTCTTGCACTATTTGCCCATAACAACCATCTCTACAATTGCCAAAATCACTTCAGCTTGGTCATTTGAGAACTCAGCTACAAAATCTGCCAAGATCTGCGCCTTGACTATTGTTCTAGGGAGATAACAAATATCATAATCGCCAAGATCCACTAACTAAGTTGCTACACTTCTCATCAGTTCTGGTTTTCTCAAGACAACGCTGATCGGGTGCTTGGTTGGCACTTCTAAGATCAATTTCTCGAAGGGCAGATATCTTGTCTCTAAGTCCATGAGAGTTTTACTCACATGATAGATTAGCTTTTGGTCGGCACCATTATCTTTGATTAATAAAGTGCTTACTGCATGCTCATATGTGGCAAGGTACAGTTTCAACACATCTTCGTTCTTGGGAGTTATGAAAAATTTCTTGGAAGGCCTTCCCATACTCTTCTCTCCAAAACTACTTGGATTGCTTCCTCAACAACTGGAAGAATGGCCTGCATTGATCTAATGATCGGCTTATGAACTTGTTAAGTGCCGCCACCATCTCGATAAATTTTTGCATTTCCTTGATGGCTTGTGGACTCTGAAAGTTTTAAAGTGCCACGATTTGGTCAAGATTGGCCTCTATTCCCTTATGGTCAATCAAGTGCCCGAGGAATTTTCTCGATAACCCCAATGCACACTTTGAGATGTTAAGTTTAAGTTTGAATTTTCTAAAAACTTTGAAGGTTCGACATAGGTCTAAGATATGAGTCTCGGCTTGCTTGGACTTGACTACCATATCATCTATGTAGACTTCCATACTTTTCTCAAGTAGGTCTTTAAACATTAAAGTGGCCAAGTCTTTTTGGAATGCTCTTTCTTGCATTTCTTAGCCCAAAGGGCATGTCCTTGTAACAAAATAGGCCATTTGGTTGGATGAAGGAGGTATTTTCCTTATCATGCTCATACACAGCGATCTGATAGTATCCCCAATATGCATCAAGAAAACTCGTGCGCTTGTACTCAACGGTTGTGTCCACCAGTTGGTCAATCCTTGAGAGTTGAAAGCTGTCCTCCGGGCAAAGTTTGTTGAGACTAGTAAAATCGACACATACTCTCCGCTTTTCATTTTTCTTTTTCACCAAAAATGTATTTGATAGCCACGCTGGGTAATATACTTCTTGTATAGCCTCGGCCACTGGCAACCAATCAACTTTTTTGATAATTGCCTCTGTGTGCTAAATCGTTAACCTTTTCCTCTTTTGCATTATGGGTTTACGTATTGGGTCGATGTTCAGGCGATGGTACATGATATCTAGGTCCACCCCAAGAATATCTTGAGGTGTCCACGCAAGTACATCTATATGGTCTCTAAGTATCCGAGCAAGAGTTTCTTCGTCTTGTTCGGAAGATTCTTCTCCACTAAGGAAGAATCTTTCTGCATCCATTTTATGAGCCAAAACCTTTTATCTACCACCCTATCAGTTGGGTTCCCCTTGACATCCTTTAGGATGGGTTGATTTTGTCACGCCCTCAATTTTCAACCAAATATTAATACATTTAATTATAGCAAAAGCCACGTAGGTCTCACCCAACGCCCAAAATTTTATTAATCAGATACCAAGATGTTCCAGGTTCTTCTAATTTATAAAAGTCGATTTCAAAATATTACATTGAGGTTAGGACATCCAGTAAACCAGAGTTATGATATATCTTTTCAAAAAGAGATGAGTAAAAGATGTTAAATAACTCCACTGATGCAACTCCTAGAATGTCATGCAAAAATCTAAGAACTCATTGCAAATTCCAAGCTAAGTGTCGGGGACTGCACCTAAAAAACGAATAAGGAATGAGCCCAGAAGCCCAGTAGAGAAATTCTATACAAATCTTACGTGAAGATGGAATGTCATGATATGGGGGGAAACAACAATACTCAACTTCAACGAATTGTTACAAATATGTTAAGTTTCAACCGAAATATTCCAAATCGGAATTTCACTTGTTGGAGGCTCATTTCACCCAATGGTTCTCATCATTATCGGATAGCACTTTTGAATTCGTATTAACGATATCTCATGCCTAACATCCCCGTAGGATCCTAGTTCTATTTCCTAGCAATCCAGTCGGATGTCTAGTTCACAATACTCCTAGCCTTTCCATCGGGGAGTCTAATTCACAATATACCCAGCCTTCCATCGGGGAGTCTAGTTCGCAATATTCTCAAACACAAATATAAATCATGGAGCACATCCACTCCTTCAATATATATCAACCATGACTTAGAGTCAAATAAATAAGATGCACCATTTTCACCAAAAGGGATCATACCACACTCTTCTAAGTGAATAACATGGGATCTAGCACCCAACATGTCAACCATTCAAGTAATAATCACCCAACACATATTCAATCATACTCAAACCCTTAGCACAAAGGGTAAATGCATAATACACCATTAACAAGTAACAAAATTAAGAAAATTCATATTTCAAGAAGAAAATCTGAGATTCGAGCTCAAATTGAGAAGCCCTAGCTTGAAAGGTGAAGAGAAGCCCAAGCAAGCTCTTTCCAAGCAAGAACCCACCTCTAAATGCTTGAAATCAAAGAGAAATGAAGGATTCTTGAAGGAATTAGAGAGATATGGAGGTTTGATCAAGTGTTTTTGGGTGGAGACATGAGAAATAAGGGTTTCTTAGAGAGAGAAGGGAAAAAAATTGATTTGGGGGTGTATTGGTTATGTTTAAAAAGTCTGGTTCGTCATTTTTAAATCTGCGCGTCCACCCGCGTGACTGGTCATGAAAAAGGGACAAACCTAGTGATTGGTCACGGAAGCCAAAATGTGCTACCCGCGTGACTGGTCACGGAAAAGGGGCAAAGGAGCGTGGCTGGTCACAGAAGGCTACTAGCCAAAATGTGCTATCCGTGTGACTGGTCACGGAAAAGGAGCAAGGGAGCGTGACTAGCCACGGAAGCTTTCTACAAAAATTTTATTTTCGCGTGACTGGTCACGCCGACCTTCTCAGTTCTTGACCAGTCACCCAAACTTTCTTATATACTCATCTCTTCTTCACCAAAACTCACCCAACTCACCCTTCATCTTATCCGATGCTTATCAACATCCATTTTACTCACCGTAAGATTTTTTTTTATCGCTAAAATAGGACGCGTTGTTACAGATTTGGTGCTTCAATAGATTTGATGTGTTTTGGCGTTCAACTTATGCTTTATCGACATCACAAAGCAGTTTCTCGCCATATTTCGACTTCCTCGAACACACTCGATTCCCTTCTTCTGGATAAACTTGATAACCTGATGATTGGTTGACCGTATGACCCCCATTTTTGTGGAGCCATGTCCTACCTACAATGGTGTTGTGGGCTAATGGCACATCAACCACTAAATGTTTATCTCTGTAGTCGTTTTTCCTACCCAAATAGGAATAGTCACCTGCCCTAGAGGCCAAACTGTTTCTACACTAAAGTTGATTAGCAGAATGTCTGCCTTTTTGAGATTGGTGATGAGCACACAAATTTGCATATCTTATAGCTTGGCGGATTAGTTTTAGACTTGCATACATGGTTAATTCTAAGTTTTTGACTGATATTGCACATAAGATATTTTTCGCCTTATTGTAAGAAAAATAGGTTAAAAGGATATTTGGGGAAGTCTTTGTGACACCCGAATGATTTATGAAGTTATCCTGAGTGTTGACATGATTGAAGCCCAGGAAGAAAGCAAAAAAGTATCCAGAGAAGCCAAGGAGTGTTGCTGTCAAAGTTGATGAATTGAGCTAAAACATCCGGATGATGTCTTTAAAATATCCGAATGATGTGCCTAACCAAGGAAAACCCAAGTATTCAGAGAGCTAGAAGATCTAGATGATTACTAAAAACATCCAAATGTTTGGAAGATACCATGCCAAAGGCCAAAAATACAGAGAAGGAAAACATCCCAGATAATTGCCACAAAACATCTGGATGTTCTGTGTTGAAATCCAAAAGCCAGAAAAACAGAAGCGAGAAACATTCAAATATTTATCAAAACATCCGGATGTTCTATGTTGAAAAGCCAAATTAGAAATCTAGAGAAGAGTATCATCCAGATGTTTTTCAATAACATCTGGATGTTATGATCAAAAGAAAAACATCTTCAATAAACATCTGAATGTTCTGATAAAAAAAAAGAAACATCCTGAAAAAACATCCGAATGTTTTCTACTAACATCTGGATGTTACGCTTTCCTTACTGACGGAACACCTTCCCCATCTCTATTTTGGAAGACAAATTTAAGAATTCTGAGGCAGAGGAGAAAAACATCCGGATATTTTTGAAAAATATCTAGATGTTCTGTTAGAAAATCAACCACTTTTATTGACTTTTCAAGCCACTTTTTTGGACCTTCTAGCCACTTTTTTGGACCACTTTCCAAAGGAAATATCTCGACCGCCGTAAGGGCAATCAACCAAGGTTACTTCACACAAATTAAAGAGCCAAATGATGATCGAAGTTGCCTTTTCAAGAAAACTTAGAGGTTAAGTAAGGATTGATGAAGATATCTTTTGCTTCAAAAGGAGGACAACTATTTTCTATAAATATGACCTTTTAATGTAATGAAAAATATACAAGTTACAATTTTTAGATAGATAGTAGTAGGTAGGAAGTATTGGTAGGAGTATAGATAGTTCTTTCTAGTTTTGCTTTATTTCTTGTTGTAGTTTCCTTCCAAGGTTTTGAGGATTGAAGTACTGTAGGTCTATTTTCATTTTCATTCCAAGTTATCTTTATGTCAATGTCTTCCATGCTTCTTATGTTCATTTTCATGGTAGGTTAGGTTCTTTGGCTTGGTCTTGGGATGATTTTCATCCTATGAGTTAGGCATGTTTAATATCTTCTATTAAGGTTTTCAAAACTTGTTGGAGAATGGGCATTGTTTCTTCTGTTGAAACTAGAATGAAGTGTTAAGTCATTGATTAGGTGTGCACAAAGTGCTTTTGGTACATCCAATACTTGGGTCGATGTCATTCATATTTAGACTACTTGTTTTGGAACAAATTGATTCTACAACACATCACTGGTTCCAAATGGATTTCAAGTTTGTTAAGGGATTAATTCGAGGTTTCATTTTCTGAAACAAAAACGAAGTGTTATTTTTTTGATTAGGTATCGCCATCAAGTTTTGGTATATCTAATACTTGAGTCAATAACTTGCATATTTTGGACCTCTTGTTGTTAAACTCAAACTGATCCGGAAATACGTTTGTTGATTCGAAATTGATTTTCATAGCTACATTTTCCAGCCAAGAACAGTTGGCCTTGTTCTTGGTTGAGTGATAGAAAGAAGATATCTAATGTCTAAGTTATGAATGAAAGAAGTCACAAGATCATGCATTCTCTTTATTTAATCAATTCTCGTTTCAGCATTTTATTTCTTAGATAACAATCCATGAATCTGAAAGATTAAGATTTGGCGTCCCAAACGCCACAGTCATGCAAAATACTTTGTCAAGATTCAAACTGTAATCTATTTTCCTTAGAATTGATACCTGTAATTTCTCCACTATACAAGTCCACCAAGGAAGAGAAGAAGTTCAAATTTTAAATTATGACTATTGACCGGACCGGCAAAGTGCGTGTCGTTAGGGTGTGCCGGCCACTTGGTCAGTAGTTTAATTTTATAAAACCGGACTTTCCTCAAAATATTTAAAATGAGTATAGGTGTAGTCCGGAGTATCGATCCACAGGGAAAAGAACGTTGTAGTCAGAGAATACGCAAATTGGTGTTTTCGACGTTTCGGACGTCAACCTCAAAGTTTTGTTTGGTGCGGTTAAGCAATTATATCACTAATATGAGGATTGAAACTAGATTAAAGAGTGGGGTTAAGTCCTAAGGTTTGGTTTATTCGAAACTTTCGTTGGTCTATCTCTTCTCTTTTATAACTCAATCTAACTCCCAGTCCCGGGTGTTCGATCGGAAAATTCTTCGATGAAAACAAGGATTTTAATTCTAAAAATAGTTTTGACGGATCTTTCAAGTTTAAAGGAAATGGGATTAAAAGATGAAGGACATCGATTCAAGTATTAAATATACCAACTCTAAGGATGGCTATATCTAATCAAGAACTTAACACTTCATTTTTATTTCAAAAGAAAAAGCTTAGAAAGATCCATCAATGGCATTAAAATTTGGAGAAGATAGAGACCAACATGGTTTTTGAACAAACCTCACATTTGGACTTAACCCACACTAAATTAACTACTCATGCTTTGACATAAACATAATGGAATTGAAAGCAAACATAATAAAACAAGTTAATCTAAAGACAATAAGGAAGAACTAAGTGAAACTAAAAAGGAATCAGATATTTAAGCAATAAGAACAGTATTTAAGACAAAAAATGTAAATAAAACTTGATAAACTTAAGTGCTTCCAAGAGAATCCAAAGATTCAAAGGGGAAGAACACTTAAGAGATGAAGAACTTGACAAGAAATGGAGAAATATTGAAGAACAAGACAAGAAATATGAAGAACAATGTAAAATGAGCTCTGAACAGTAAGAACTATGGAATACGTTATATCTCTGTATCTGGTGAAAATGAAAACTGAGATGTATGAAAATAGGGAGGCTGCTCCTTTAACAAGCCAAGAATCTAACCTAATAAAATAATCTAACAACTAACTCTGCGAAAGTACCAAAATACCCTTAAAAAGGCAATAAAAGAAGCTTCTAATTCCTAAAAATGGCCCTGAGTTCGCGTCAAAATCGTCCTCACAGAATCTGATAAAACTGGGTCTCTATCGATAGGAGGAGATCCCTATCGATAGAGAAGTCTACTGGTATAAATTAACCGAAACTTCTATCGATAGGAAGGGATCCTCTATCGATAGAGAAGTCCTCTGATCTTTTTTGATTTATCCTCCTATCGATAGGAAGGAATCCTCTATCGATAGGGAAGTCTTCTGATCTTCTTTGATTGATCCTCCTATCGATAGGAGTGATCCCTATCGATAGGGAAGTTCTTCTTCCTGGTTCTTTACTAAGGCTCTATCGATAGAGATAAACCTCTATCGATAGAGAGGTTTTTGGTTTCCAAACATCAGTTCTTCCTTCCTTGGTTCTTTGATCCGGACCCACTTTTGCTCCTCCCGAGCCTTCAATTGGTACTCCATCAGTATTGCCAATGGTTCCGAGGCCTTAATTCATGGTAGAATCTTTTGGCATTCATTCAGCACTCGAAAACCTGAAAGGGTACAAAAACAACTACGCGTGCAATATCATTTAAATAGAAACATTTGCCTACGCATAACTGCCAAATTGAGTGTATTGAGCCACGTTATTATACAATATAGTGCGCTCATCACACCCCCCAACTTGAAGGTTGCTAGTCCCTAGCAACGCATCACACTTAACAACAGAAAAGAAGACTATTTCCCATGCAAGTCTAATTATCAATCATGCTTGATTTCGTAGTTTTCAAGTGTACTTGGCGCATATAGTAAGAATGAGCAATGTGAACACGCACAACCATTCATGAACTATAAGGAACAAGTGAGCTTTAGCAATCTATTTAAGCAATGTTAACCAAAGCGAGCCTTGATTCCAAATCTCTCAGTTTGCCCTCAAAACAAATTGCGAACTCTCATGAATTTAAACTTTGCATCCCTAACTTGCGCGAATATACACACCGAAGATGTGGTTATGCATTCAAGGAATAAGCGCAATCACAATGAAATTACTTTGGTATGTGTTGATGGATCATAACAATGTGATATAGGAATGCCAAGTGCTAAAAACATGTAACTACTCAAACATGCATCAAGATAGAATCCAAATTGTAATTAGAATCGATTGGGACTTTAAAAGCTTATAACATTCATGGTTTTTCATATCAAGGTTTTAAGTACAAAGAGCGACACCGGCTTATATGTGGTTTAGGTAATCTACCCCTAGCCGGTGTCGTGAGACTCCCAGTGTGCACCCGGTGCACCATACCATGAAGATTACACTACATGAAAAAGAAAGAAAAGACACAAACTAGACTCAATGACTCTGCTTTGTCCGACTCTATCCTCCTTCTACTCTAAAAACTCTCTTCTACAATGTCATCTCCCCCTGAATCTTCCCCACTGTCATGGCTGTCCTCTTCCTCTGTCTCACTCTCCTCTTCCTCAGAAATGTATGGCCGCCCTGTCTGTGCAGCCACATAATCCATGGTGAACTGCTGTCGTCTCAGAATCTTCTTCTGGGTCTTCATGATCTCGGACTGACGACAGAAGATTTTCTTCATCATCTTCCACATCTTCTTCTTGAAGGAACCTTCTTCAGGCACTGCCACAGAGGGGCCTGAAGTCCTTGAACTAACCCGAGAAGCTGAAGGGACGTGGGTTCTAACTGTCGGTGGAGGTCTCACAGCGGTTGGGTCTTTGGAGTGGGCCTTGCTTTTACTTGCAGTGACCCCAGAAATGGGTCCCAGACCCGCAGTCCATGTATCACTGGATTTCTTCTCCACTCCCATGTTGAGGCACATTTGGGTGATCATTGCCGGGTAGGGGAAATTCGCCCTACGCATTGTGTTGGTTCTGAATTCCACCAACTGTCTGAAAATATATCTCCCAATATCGATCACGTCATCGTGCATGAAGGAGTAGACTAACTGGACCTCCTTAGCCCCCAGAATGTTCTCCACCCCTCGGGGGTAGAGATTGTAATGCAGGATCTTATTGAGGAGCCTATATTCCTCCTTAATTCTCCCAATGGGGAATTGACTTCGGAACTCGTTTGGGTCGATGAACATCATATCCGCATAGAAGCGGGGGTCATACACCTCTTCCTCACGTGGGAAGGTGCAAATGCTCTCATCAAATGCAGGACACCCCAAGTAAAATGTAATGGACATTGGAGTGATGAGGATTCGCTTACCCCGTACGGTCGACGTGATTTGGGTGATTTCCCCCACGGGCCCCTCGGGAAGCCGCATATTCGTGAAGAATGACTTCACAATGGGTAGAATGTACCCTTTGACGGGCTCGAACCATTTCTTCAACCCTCGATTATCAATAATGAGGACCTCTTCCTCTTCGCCAATGTGTTCCCGATGAACCATCCTCTCACACGTGGCCTTGCGGGTGGCCATTGAATTTTCCCATTCCCGTTTGGCCGCGTTCTTAGGGTCTCCCTTTGATTTCTTCTTTTTCCCCGAACCCTCAACCGCCTTACGCTTGCCCCTTTGAATGTCTTCCCTCCTTCGGGCTTCATCACTCGATTCCTCATGATGTTCTTCACCCTCACTCACATTGGGGACCTTGGTACGAGCCATTTGTGATTGATTTTTGAGGTTTGAGGTTGAAATTTCGGATTATGGGGTTTAGGGCACGAAACTCGGATGGAGGAAGGTGGGTGAGGGGTTTTGGATATATATAGGGTAGGATTTCGGGATGATTCGGAAGGGTTGTGAGATTTCGGCGTGATTGAGGAGAAAAATCGTGACTTTTGGTGAGGAGGTGTGAAATTTCGGATGAGGGAAATGAAAGGGTTCGGGCGTATTTAAGGAATTTTTGCCGATTCTGGGTTCTCTATCGATAGAGAAGTGGTCTCTATCGATAGAGAAGGCTACTGATGAAACTTTTTACTTGCTCCTATCGATAGGAGACTTTTCTCTATCGATAGGGAAACCTTCTGTCCGAATTTTGGCTTGGCCTCTATCGATAGGAATACTCCTCTATCGATAGAGGATACTGAAAAAGTTGCTCTATCGATAGGAACATTCCTCTATCGATAGAGGTTGAATCTGTTTGTTTTCTGCTCTGATCCTCTATCGATAGGAATAATCCTCTATCGATAGAGGTTCCTTCTGACTGATTTCTGCTTGGCCCCAAATTCTTCATCTTTTGACCCCTCTTCTTTTCATCACCCATTCAAACACTCTCAACACACCTCCTAACATCCGGTTTCCTAATTGTTCCGTGAAAAATTGGGTGACTCGGACTTGGTTCAAAAATTTGGATTAAGAGACACGTTTGTGGTTCAATCATGCAAAGATAGCCTAATTTCCTTTTCTCCGTACATTATGGATTCCAAATTGATGCATGCGAGATGTTAAGCATGAATTTAGCATAGCATGGATTTCATATGAAGATTGAGTGCGGGATGCTTTTTTAAATTAAATCTCCACTCTATATGATCAACTCACCTAATTTCACACTTAGCTCAAAGTGTTCCAAATAGTTCATGTTTATGTGTGTGAACTGATGCTCAATGACAAATACATCGCATGCATGCCTCTTGTACATATCCAAATTATCAAGCATAGGTTTCAACTCTACTTTCATGGGAAATGGAACAAAATTTGAAAAAAATTGGGACTAAAAATGACTCAATTAACACTAAAATTGGACTAACCCCTCCCCCCAACTTGAAAATTGCATTGTCCTCAATGCAAGAAGACAACGCACCATTACGCATAAAAGAGGGACGAACATACCTGCGAGGTGGAATGTCAACCACCATATACCTCGACCAAGTTTGAGGATTTCTCGTCACGTGCACCGTTTGTCATTGGGAGGGCTTCCAAGGTGTACTCTTTCGGCTCCAACTTGTGGACCATAGCTAGTCACATAGGATCATCGCCGGAGCTTTGTTGGACTAACAACCGTAGCACATAGCTACACCCATGACTTTGGGCTCTTGAATGCCGCATTCACCCCGTACTTAGACCCAAACTACCAAGGCTGATGTGGTAGCGTGTACACCTTGCGAAGACTGAACCACCAACTACCTACTAAGAGCAAACATGACTACATGAGACACAAAATTTCATTAGCAGGTTAGTCCAAAATGAACAATAAATGAAAGTAAGCAATAAATCCACCAACTTCTTCACGCGAAGGACACGAGTACTACTTTTCTTCCTTGTCAAAGATTGTGTTTCCCTATTGTTGGAAGGACAGTATGCGTGGGGTTCAACAATATCTAGAGAAGCAGCGCCATCATCTAATAGGCTACCACTCCCTTTGGAGGGGGTCCCCCCAAATTCCTTACCCCTTCACTCCGCTTTGAAGAAATCTCCACGGAACTTGACACTAAAGCCGAAAGGGTTCAGACAGATTTCTCATTGTCCACGCGCCTGCCGTCAGACCCAACCTCAAGGTACTACATACGTAGCTTGACAAGGTGGCTATACCAGACCGTCTGATGCCGTTCGAGCACGGCAAACACTGGAGGTATCACATACTCCATGGATTTATAGTCTCCTAGACTTCAAATAAGGCTCACGGACCCAAAGGATTGGGGTCCACATGGTTCACATCGGACCCGTCATAGACCGGGTCTCTCAATTCCTCTATGGATTCCTCAGGATCGAATTTTTCAAAGTAAGGCTTCAACCGGTGACCATTCACCTTAAAAGTGGTTCCATTCTTGGGGTTTTCAAGTTCAACCGCTCCATGTGTGGAGACGGTTTTCACAATGTAGGGACCTCCCCACCGGGATCGCAATTTTCCCGGAAACAAATGCAACCTAGAGTTGTACAGTAAGACCTTTTGGCCCGGGATGAAAGTTTTCCGGACAATGTTTTTGTCGTGAAAGGCCTTAACCTTACACTTGTAAATGTGGGCATTGTCGTACGCATCCCGGCGTATTTCTTCAAGTTCATCCAATTGGAGCTTGTGGTGGGCACCGGCTTCGGGCATCCAGTAATTCAATTGTTTGATAGCCCAAAAAGCCTTGTGTTCCATTTCCACCGGTAAGTGGCAAGCCTTGCCATATACCAAGCGGTAGGGAGACATGCCCAACACAGTCTTGTAGGCAGTACGGTAAGCCCACAAAGCATCTATCAGTCTAAGAGACCAATCCTTGCGATTCAGGTTCACCGTTTTTTCTAGGATGTGTTTGATCTCACGGTTGGCCAATTCAGCTTGGCCATTGGTCTGTGGGTGGTAGGCAGTGGAAACTTTGTGATTGACCCCATATTTCTTGACTAAGGCCTCCATAGGGCGATTGCAGAAGTGCGTGCCCTGATCACTAATTAGGGCTTTGGGCATCCCAAACCGGGAGAAGATGTTCTCTTTAAGGAATCGGACCACAACAGAGTGGTCATTGGTTCGGGTTGGAATGGCCTCCACCCATTTGGACACGTAGTCCACGGCTAACAGAATGTAAAGGTTCCCAAAAGAATTGGGAAATGGACCCATGAAATCGATGCCCCAACAGTCAAAAACTTCAATTATCAAGATGGGTTGGAGGGGCATCATGTTACGCCGTGACAAGGCGCCTAATTCTTGACAGCGCGGGCAAGCCTTGCAGAATTCAAAGGCATCCCTAAAGATGTGGGGCCAATAGAAGCCACACTGCAAAATTTTAGCAGACGTCTTCTTAGAGGAAAAATGCCCGCCACATGCCTCGGTGTGGCAAAAGGTCAAGATTGACTTTTGTTCGTCATCGGGCACACACCGCCGGACAATCTGGTCCGGGCAAAACTTAAAAAGATAGGGATCATCGAAGACGAATCTCCTCACCTCAGCTAGAAATTTTCTCCTATCTTGAGGAGTCCAATGTGAAGGGAGTCGCCCCGTGGCCAAGTAATTGGCAATATCAGCATACCACGGGCAACTCGAAACAGCCAAGAGTTGTTCATCAGGAAAAGAGTCGGGAATGGGTGTGTTAGAGGAATGATCCTCAAACTCGAGGCGAGACAAATGGTCCGCCACGACATTCTCAACCCCCTTCTTATCTTTTATGGTCAAGTCGAACTCTTGTAACAGAAGTACCCACCGAATGAGCCGAGCTTTGGCATCGGGCTTGGTGAGCAGATATTTAAGAGCTGCATGGTCGGTGTAGACTATTATAGGTGATCCAATGAGATAGGATCGAAACTTGTCTAACGCAAAGACAACCGCCAACAGCTCTTTCTCAGTTGTTGTGTAATTCATTTGAGCCTCGTTTAAAGTTTTGCTCGCATAAGAGATTACACAAGGAACCTTGTCCCTCCGTTGGCCGAGCACAGCGCCTATAGCATAGTCACTGGCATCGCACATGAGTTCAAAGGGCAGGTCCCAATCGGGTGATCGCACGATTGGAGGAGTAGTGAGACTGATTTTTAGTTTTGAAAAAGCCTCCTCGCAATCGGGTGTCCACTCGAAAGGTGTGTCCTTCGTGAGTAAACGGCACAACGGACGGGATATGGCGCTAAAGTTCTGGATAAAGCGCCGATAGAATCCAGCGTGTCCAAGGAAAGAACGGATATCCTTGACACACTTAGGGGTAGGTAGCTTAGAGATGAGCTCTATTTTCGATTGATCTACCTCAATCCCCTTCGAAGAGATGATGTGACCGAGGACAATTCCGTGAGTGACCATGAAATGGCACTTCTCCCAATTTAAAACCAGGTTTTTCTCCTCACATCTCACAAGAACCCTCTCCAGATTCTCCAAACAAGACTCAAAGGAGTCTCCGAACACAGAAAAATCATCCATGAACACCTCTACAATTTTTTCTATCATGTCGCTGAAGATACCCGTCATACACCGAGAGAAGGTGCCGGGGGCATTGCAAAGCCCGAAGGGCATGCGACGATATGCAAAGGTGCCAAATGGGCATGTGAAAGTAGTTTTTTCTTGGTCTTCCAGAGAGACCTCTATCTGATTGTACCCCGAATACCCATCCAGGAAACAGTAGAAAGCATGACCAGCTACCCTCTCTAGCATTTGATCAATGAAGGGGAGAGGGAAGTGGTCTTTCCGGGTACCAGCATTGAGTTTCCTATAGTCTATACAGACACGCCAACCGGTGACTACTCGAGTGGGAATCAACTCCCCACTCTCATTTGGCACAACAGTGACGCCAGACTTTTTGGGCACAACCTGGATGGGGCTGACCCATTTACTATCAGCAATCGGGTATATGATACCCACATCTAACAACTTCAGAACCTCATCCCTCACCACATCTCTCATGATCGGGTTCAAACGCCGTTGAGGTTGGCGAGATGGCTTAATATCATCCTCTAAATAGATGCGGTGAGTACACAAAAGCGGGCTGATCCCGTGAATGTCAGCAATGGTCCACCCTAAAGCAGATTTGTGGGCCCTCAGAATTTCCAATAAAGCAGCTTCTTGGGGATTGTCTAAACTAGATGAGATGACAACCGGGAAAGTTTCAGAATTCCCCAAGAAAGCATACTTTAAGGTAGATGGTAAACTTTTTAGCTCGGGCTTGGGTGGTTTAACAGAAGATGGTAGAGCCCGAGCTGTAGGCGGTGGTAGTTTTTCAAAGGTGGGTACCCACTTTTCAGTACCCCACACCTCTTCTTCATTCATGAGGGAGTAAATGTACTCAACCTCGGGAGAGTCTAGGAATTCCGTCTCTTCCACAGTAAGCATGGCCTCTAGGGGGTCGGAAAAGAGATGACAATCGACGTGCTCTTGAACAAGTGCGTCTATAACGCTCACATCGCGAATGTCATCATCATCCCCCATTTGGCTCCCAATGTTAAAAATGTTGAGCTCCAGGGTCATGTTCCCAAACGTCATTTTAAGCAGCCCGTTCCGACAATGGATCACTGCGTTGGATGTGGCCAAGAAGGGCCTTCCAAGTATGATGGGCGTTTGGGCTTGCAGATTGGACGTGGGACAAGTATCAAGGACTATGAAGTCCACCGGGTACACAAAATTGTCCACTTGGACAAGCACATCTTCTACCAAACCCCTCGGTACCCGGACACTACGGTCAGTTAATTGGAGGGTCACCGAGGTTGGTTTCATATCCCCCAACCCAAGTTGCTCATACACCGAGTATGGCAACAAATTCACACTAGCCCCCAAGTCCAGCAGGGCTTTCTCTACTACCTTCCCCCCAACTCTCACAGAAATTGTAGGACACCCAGGGTCCTTGTACTTTGGTGCGATGGGGGTTTGTATGATTGAACTCACTTGCTGCGTCAAGAATACCTTCTTTTGCACATTGTGCTTGCGCTTTATTGTGCACAAGTCCTTCAAGAATTTGGCATAGGAAGGTATTTGCTTGATTGCATCAAGCAATGGGATATTGATCTTCACTTGCTTGAAGAGCTCGAATATCTCATTAGAGTTCGTCAATTTGGGTAAAGGCCTCAATCTTTGTGGGAATGGGGCCGGCATTGGGCAAGTTGAGCTTGTGGGTTCTCCCATAGGAGCAGATGTGGATGTGGACATGGGGGGAGGTTGAGGCAAAACCCTGGGTTCATCATCATGGGGTTGTGGAGTAGGCACCGAAGGAGGAGTGGGGATTGTTTTCGGGAGAATGGTCTTATCGACCTCTTTCCCACTCCTTAAAGTGGTGATTGCCTTAGCTTGTTCCACATTTGACCCCGAAGGAGACTCTCCTTGTATAAAATGACCACCTTGGGGATTTGCTTGTGGTTGTGCGGGAAATTTCCCTTTCTCATGTTGCATGGTCCCCAAAGTGGTGGTCAACTTGGTGAGTTGGGAACGGATGTCCCCAATGGCTTGGGTGTTCTGTTCGTTGACATTTGCTTGTCCTTGCATGAACATTTGCAAGGTATCCTCCAAGCTTCGCCGGTTAGGCGGTTGGTAAGAATTGGGACCCGTGGAGGGACCCGGAGGATTGTAAGAGTTTGGTGGATACCGCGGTGGTGCCGGCCCTTGAGTGTTTTGATGGGCCGGGTATTGTCCCTGAAATCCCGGGGGTGCTTGGGGTTGTGCACCCGCCTCATTGTTCCTCCAACTAAAGTTGGGATGATTTCTCAATCCTGGATGGTAGTTGTTATTGTTGAAGGGTACATTGGTAGGCTTTTGGCCTTGGTGAAGGGCGTGGACCTCAGCATGGTCCGGACCATGGAGTACCTCTTTGAAAGCAGGTATGGTTGGACAAATGTTGGTAGTGTGGTCCATGGTGTCACAGATAGCACAAGCCTCCCCGGGCTTTGAAACAGAAGACACCTCGTTCACCCTATTTATCTCCAATTTCTCTAGTTTCCTAGAGAGGTGGTCGAGGCGTTTGCTGATGTCATCCTCGTCCCTAGGCACATGTTTGCCCATGGTTCCATGATTAGTGGGGGGTTTGTAGGAGCGGTCGTTGGGATCCGAATAATCCCATGATTGGTTATTCTCCGCTAGCTCATCTAGATAAGCCAAAGCCGCGGAGGCTCCTTGGTTCAGAAATTCCCCACTTGTCATGAGGTTGATAAATTGGCGATTGCGGACTGAGATGGCTTCGTAAAAGAATGCCACAATCTGCCAATCCTCATACCCGTGATGAGGGACGGCGAGGAGACGTTCCTTGTATCTCTCCCAACATGAACAAAAAGATTCGTTGGGTATTTCCTCGAAGTTCTGAATCTTTTTCTTTAAGGTGGTGGTACGGTGGAGTGGGAACCATTTTTTGTGGAACTCCACCTGCATCTCCACCCAACTTGTCACCGAGTTGGCTCTCAAGGAGAGAAACCATCGCTTGGCCTTCTCCTTGAGAGAAAAGGGAAAGAGCTTAAGACGTGCCGACTCCAGATGGGCGGTCACGTTGGTGAAAGTATTCACCACTTCCTCAAATTCCTTAATATGTACATAGCAGTTCTCCGATTCCATCCCAGAGAAGGTTGGTAACATGCCAAGCATGTTAGGCTTGACATGGAATTGTTGTCCTTCGGGAGTATCGGTTGGAAAGCGTATGCAAGAGGTGGTGGTGGTGTGAGTGGGGTGCAAGTAGTCCCGCATGGTGCGACCCATGGGTGCATCATTTTCATCACGGTGTTCGGCCATTGGATCGAAGGGAAGATTGTCTTGGCGAATTAGCCGATTTGTCGCGTCACGAGTGTAAACACTCATACACCAAAGACAGTCTCCGAATCAATCAAGTGTGAGTGAAAAAGAAAAGAAAATAAAATCTGCAAATTACACGTCCCTTTGGCTTGCGTTACACCTTAGGTTTACCAAAAAGGGTAGGTTAAAGGTTTCCGCCAAAGAAACTTGCACTTTGCAAAAATCTACGATTATCTAAAAACAACTATTCAATTCCCCGGTAACGGCGCCAAAAACATGACCGGACCGGCAAAGTGCGTGTCGTTAGGGTGTGCCGGCCACTTGGTCAGTAGTTTAATTTTATAAAACCGGACTTTCCTCAAAATATTTAAAATGAGTATAGGTGTAGTCCGGAGTATCGATCCACAGGGAAAAGAACGTTGTAGTCAGAGAATACGCAAATTGGTGTTTTCGACGTTTCGGACGTCAACCTCAAAGTTTTGTTTGGTGCGGTTAAGCAATTATATCACTAATATGAGGATTGAAACTAGATTAAAGAGTGGGGTTAAGTCCTAAGGTTTGGTTTATTCGAAACTTTCGTTGGTCTATCTCTTCTCTTTTATAACTCAATCTAACTCCCAGTCCCGGGTGTTCGATCGGAAAATTCTTCGATGAAAACAAGGATTTTAATTCTAAAAATAGTTTTGACGGATCTTTCAAGTTTAAAGGAAATGGGATTAAAAGATGAAGGACATCGATTCAAGTATTAAATATACCAACTCTAAGGATGGCTATATCTAATCAAGAACTTAACACTTCATTTTTATTTCAAAAGAAAAAGCTTAGAAAGATCCATCAATGGCATTAAAATTTGGAGAAGATAGAGACCAACATGGTTTTTGAACAAACCTCACATTTAGACTTAACCCACACTAAATTAACTACTCATGCTTTGACATAAACATAATGGAATTGAAAGCAAACATAATAAAACAAGTTAATCTAAAGACAATAAGGAAGAACTAAGTGAAACTAAAAAGGAATCAGATATTTAAGCAATAAGAACAGTATTTAAGACAAAAAATGTAAATAAAACTTGATAAACTTAAGTGCTTCCAAGAGAATCCAAAGATTCAAAGGGGAAGAACACTTAAGAGATGAAGAACTTGACAAGAAATGGAGAAATATTGAAGAACAAGACAAGAAATATGAAGAACAATGTAAAATGAGCTCTGAACAGTAAGAACTATGGAATACGTTATATCTCTGTATCTGGTGAAAATGAAAACTGAGATGTATGAAAATAGGGAGGCTGCTCCTTTAACAAGCCAAGAATCTAACCTAATAAAATAATCTAACAACTAACTCTGCGAAAGTACCAAAATACCCTTAAAAAGGCAATAAAAGAAGCTTCTAATTCCTAAAAATGGCCCTGAGTTCGCGTCAAAATCGTCCTCACAGAATCTGATAAAACTGGGTCTCTATCGATAGGAGGAGATCCCTATCGATAGAGAAGTCTACTGGTATAAATTAACCGAAACTTCTATCGATAGGAAGGGATCCTCTATCGATAGAGAAGTCCTCTGATCTTTTTTGATTTATCCTCCTATCGATAGGAAGGAATCCTCTATCGATAGGGAAGTCTTCTGATCTTCTTTGATTGATCCTCCTATCGATAGGAGTGATCCCTATCGATAGGGAAGTTCTTCTTCCTGGTTCTTTACTAAGGCTCTATCGATAGAGATAAACCTCTATCGATAGAGAGGTTTTTGGTTTCCAAACATCAGTTCTTCCTTCCTTGGTTCTTTGATCCGGACCCACTTTTGCTCCTCCCGAGCCTTCAATTGGTACTCCATCAGTATTGCCAATGGTTCCGAGGCCTTAATTCATGGTAGAATCTTTTGGCATTCATTCAGCACTCGAAAACCTGAAAGGGTACAAAAACAACTACGCGTGCAATATCATTTAAATAGAAACATTTGCCTACGCATAACTGCCAAATTGAGTGTATTGAGCCACGTTATTATACAATATAGTGCGCTCATCAACTATGCCTAGCGCCACAATAATGTACTAAGTTGGGACCGATCAATCGAACTGAGTGAGACCCAGCTTTTTGAATGCATCATAGTATAGGATTTCAGTCGAGCTGCCCTGATCGACAAGGATTCTCTTCATGTCGAAAGTGTCGAGGAGCAGTGTAATGACGAGTGCATCATTATGGGGGTATTAAACTCCCTCCATTTCCTTTTGCGTGAAAGAAATATCCGTATCAATCTCCTTCTCGAGTTCTTTTCTGTTTTATCCTAGTTGCTGGACGTGATGCTCATGTCCTGCCTTGCACCTCTGTGCCCTAGCCTCCTTCTTGTCGGATGGTTAGACCACAATGTGTATAAAATGGATAGTCGTAGTTGCCATTACCTCTTCTTCGGATGATTCTAACTCGTTTGCCGCTGGCAGTCCCTGTTACTGTTGCCCTTCTTCGGCAATGTACTTCCTGAGATGCGCCGCTTCAACAAGCCCTTCTAGAAATATTTTGAAGGTTTTACATTTTTTTCGTTATGTGCCCATGATTCCTATGGCAACTACACGATTCTTTATTCGGCTCCCTTTTGACTGGCTCTCCTCTCGAACCTAGTGGCGACTCCAGTAGGGTTCGTCTTTTAGAGGCTAGATAATCTTGAATATCAGGGTGTTGAACACCGTCCTTATTGCTTTATACGCCTGAAGTCCTGGAAGTCTGTACTCTTTTTTGTCAAAGGCCACTTCAATTGCCTCTTTCTTGGGCTTCTTTCTCCCCTGTTTGGCCTCCCTTACCACGTTATTTCTATGACTTCGGTTGGCTGAACAATTAGTATGTCTTTAGATTTCATCCTCCACTTTAGCATAATTCTCTACCCTGACCATTATATACGAAATCATTTCGGCTAGGTTTACCATGAGTGACTCACGCAACCTATCTTGGGATGGCAAGCCACAATTGAATGTGGCAATTGCAAATTCCTCGATGCATCTTTCTATTTCATTGTACATGGCCCAATATCTGTTTGCGTATTCTCGTAGGCTCTCATCGAATATTTTCCTCATTGCTGGGAGGGTATCGAGGTACTTCTATCGAGTTCGGTTCACGACGAACCTTTTGACAGACCAGTTCAAGGCCGTTTCATCGAGTCTCATCGAAAAGACCCGACAAAGTAGATTATCATGGCCTCTAGGAACCCTTTAGTGTGGGTATCAGACCCGTCCTACCATTGTGTATTTGAAATTTTAGAGAGTGAACTTTTTAGGTAACGCCTCCCTCTCGATTTTGCTGACAGTGGCGACGTTGCTAGTTGTTACAGTTCTCATTGTGTTGTGTCATCATCATTCAACATGTTGCCAATTACTAATTCTACCATTCGCTCATGTGTTTGGAAGGTTTGGCCGAGCTTGGGGTACTCTAGTTAAGGCCTGCCCTTCTCAGGCAAGGATATGGACGCCTACCACCAGTAGTTGCCCTCTTGGCGGATGCTCTTGCGTCAGACACCTTGAACATTTCTCAAGGTCTGAGCTATCCTCGATTGTCTGTGGCTTTCTATGTGAATAGAAAATGTTTGGTCTCTTTCCCATGTAAGGGCTTTGTTTTCTCTTTCTATCCTATGCATATAGCATCTCATCTCTTCAAGTTCACGGTCCCTCCTTCGCACCTTTTCACTATCCTACTGATCATCTTGGGTCCTTGAGTGTTATCCGTAGTGAGTCTGGGATCATTTTCCTTTGCCAGATAGGTCTCATGACTCATTTTTTGATGCTAAAAGAAGTGTGGGTAGTGGTGGAGTTAGGTTCACGCGTGGTGGGTCTTGAACCTGGCCTTCAAGTAAATTCCTCGTAAAATCGGGTGGGGGAATTCTAGGAATATCCTTCTTTTGGCCTTTTGACTTGGAAGTACCAAGGGTGGAGACTTAGACTTCTCCTTTTCGGTGTTTCCCTTTGGCGTCTCTTTGTGCGGAGTTCCTGCCATGAGACTTTAATTTTCCCACAAACATCACCAAATGTAGGTGGGGTGATTTTCTCAATCTAGCAAAAAATTATTACTTCATTATCTAGCAGAAAATATATTCTCTCTCTAGACATGTATCTTGTAAGATAGTAAACCGTCAAAGAACCCACCGCCTATAAGCACCCGAGGTTCGACCTCTTATTTTTATTATTCTTAGAACTCGTGGTTTTGAGGTTAATATTTTAATTGTGGTTTAATTGTAATGGATTGGAACGTTGGAACTCGATACGAGAGTTGTGTAGTTCGAGAAGGATTAATGTAATTAACCTAATTATGAGTATAAAAGGATTAGAAAACTCTAAAATTATTTTATATTAAAAATACGCGACTTTTTTCTAAGGAGATCTCTAAACCCTAATATCTTGAGGAGGGAGAATGAGTACCTAGACGGGAAATTCGTACAACGAGGTCAACTAGGAAGTTTTAGAGGACGTTAAGAGCTTCGCATAGAGCCCAGAATCAACCTAATACGCTAAGTATTGAAGGGATTTTCGATCATACAAGTATTTGTTGCATTTTATTCGAATAATGTAGGATCTCATATTGAATTACGTTGAGATATTGTGTATATCATGTTTAATTTGGTGGTATACACATATTATTTTTGGTGTGTGATCAAGTCATGCATGTTCAGTATGAATTTTGAGATGATTTGGACAGTGAGGTTGCAGAAACGAAGTTATTTGTGAATAACAGAATCTGAAAAAAAAAAAAAAAGAACACAGAACACGACGATAATCTGATTTTGAAAAATTCCGTTAAGGTGGTTCTAGAACTCTAATTTTTTAGAAAAGTTCACCAAGCATTGATTTACGTGTCTACTATGTTGGATTAAAATTTCAAAGCCTAATTCAACGTACATAATTCCACAAAAATTCGTGATTGAGCTACAACAGATTCGCGCATGTGCAAGCTACACTTACACGTTTTGGTAAAATGAGCATAACTTTTAGTACGAGTATCGGAATTGCGCACCGTTTATTTTGTTTGAACCTAGACACATAGAGTTTCAAAACAATGTATATTTTGTATTTTATTTTTACCCGTAAAAAACTAGTTTTTCGATCGAATTTGACGAAATAGTTTTAAAGTTTCAAAATAAGGTATTCAACTATGAACCGACACGAATGTGTTGTCCAAACTCCATTTTAAACCTATTACATATTGTTTGAAAACTTGTTGAATGTAGTTTCTATTGACATTGGACTCAATGCCTCTAATTACAAATTATAATGTTTTAGAATTTAGAATTTTTAAGATCAAACCCAACTATATAGTTTTATCCACTCGATTAGCCTATTGAAAAACAGAATTTGGTTAAGCCTATTTCTTACCTTTTGGTCCACATAGAATTACTGTTTGAGTTTGATTTTGACTAGTAATGGTATATATGAGCATGCATGGATATTGACCTTCGGGTAGGGAATGGTCCGTTGGTATGATAGCTCATAAATTGTACATGGGAGTCTTTGCGATTCCTCCGGTGAAAAACTGCATAAAGAGGAGGCCCGACAGTCAGAGCGGCCCGTGAACCCTATGATAAAATTCCTCGATGTGGGCAGCTTGCGGTGCAAGACCATAAAATTTATGCATGAGTCACATAATGGCATGGAAGTATTGTGGATGTTTAATAGATGGTTTATATTGTCGTTGTGCATATTATATTGCTGATGTGAGCATGGTTTATTCAATATGTTAATGTTTTCAATATAACTTCCTACTTGAGTTTCAGCTTATATTTTTCTGTAAACTAATAATTTACAGGTAGATGTGGGTCTGAGGACTTAGGTTTCAGGTTTTGATGATAGACGGATCATGATATTTAGTATTTATTTTATGTCAATTATTTTCATCTTTCATATGTTGACTATTTGTTGGGCATTGTGGGCCCGTAGTTGATTGTTTGTTATTAATTCAGTAGTTAGATTTCAAATACATTCTATTTGTCATTTGATAGTTTGTGGGCCGTAGAGATTTTATTTTGTATTGTTGGAGCTGTTTTGGATGATCTTGAGGTTTGAAAGTTTTAATGGAATTGATGGAGGATGCATTTGAGGTTTACAATACATTTTTTTTATTGTGGTTTGAGAATAATTATGTTTTATTCTTATTGCTCTATCATACCCTTGAAGTTTGGGGTGTGACACCGCCGCTACGGCGAAAAGGTGCTCCGATGATTAAGTCGGACAAGGATTACTAGAATTTCTATAACCTAAAGTTCATGTTCTCTATTAGCCTATGAGTCAATGCATACCTTTCACCATAATTTGGATCTTTATATTAAGGACTGTGTGACTTAATCTTCCCAACTCTCTTAGGACTCCAATTCCTTATCAGAATCGAAGTAGGATTGCCTTCTGATTAGCCATTAATGAGATAAAATCGTCCTAGACTCTCCAGAAAATTATCTTCTATCATTAGAGTTTCATTCAATCTCAAACTCCTCATTTTAAGTTGAATTGGTCTTGGATTTCTCATCCTTATCTGAATAGTGCTTATCCCGAACGATTCGAGGCTTCATTCTACCGTTCTCCTCGGGTCAGCAGTAATGAGCACTGCCCTTACCTGGTCAGCAACTTACCAGACCGCCTTTCTAGGTCGGTGACTTACCAAACCGTAGTTCCCAAGTCCGCTGGTCACCAAACGGCCCTTCTCAAGTCGGTCGTAATATGTACCACCTTTCTCAGGTCACCTCTACCTTCATGTGATTGGCATATGCGCACGTGTGTATGAAAGCACTTGTTTGCCGAACTAACTTAATTATTTAAGGAAAAACTTGATAATATTCATTTAAGTTTTACCTCCTTGAATAGATATTAATATACTTGAGCTCATTCTTGTAAACGTAAGATTTGGAGACAACAAATTACACACACTCATGCATACACATACGAGTTTGGGATAATTAAGAAACACCACACAGACACAAATTTGGGATAACTAAGAAGGAAAAGTCTACGTAGCCAGAAAAAACAACCAGAAATTTTTCCGAATTCAAAATCAAAGGCCATGATTTATTTGAATTTGGGACAGAAAAAACAACCAGAAATTTCTCCGAATTCAAAATCAAAGGCCATGATTTGGAGAAATTTCTGGTTGTTTTTTCTGGTAATGTAGCACTCCTCTAACTAAGAAAAACACACACACACACTAGAGTATTGCATGTTTCTAAAGTCACTAATTGAGATACTCTAGTGAGATTCTTGACCAACTATCTAGTATTATCTGACTCCCATCACCGACTAATCCGAGTAATGCAATACCACTTCTACCAAATTTAAATGGCAATTGAATCTAACCAAAAAAAAAAAAAAGAACCTAAGGAATTAACATCCAGTTGACCAATTCACAATATAACCACCATGAGGGGAAAACCTTACTTGGATGGACTCCTCCATTTAGTAGGAATGCCAACAATATAATCATGAACAAAATTAAAACGAACTTATTATAATACATTTACATGAGCAATCTAATCGCATTAAGACTTTCAAGCGTGCCATCCAACAAACTTATTATATTTTAATTCCTTTAAAATATTTATCATTAGAGCATCAGTGCCAAATTAAGCGAATGCTAAGCTAAATTACAAGTAGGAAAGACACTTTATCTTAGCTAATCATTGATCCCATTTCACCAGAAAAAAACAACAACAACAACAATAAAAATTGGTGTATGGATTGAGGTTTCAATCTTTAATTCATGATCACCACTACTATTCTAACGCAAAGTGTAAGGACGTGTTTTAAATTAATCGATAATAAATGAATTTTAGTATTTTGACCCATACGTCATGTGTGAATCATTTAAATTTGTTGGCAACATAGAAAAAAATTTAGAATTTTGATTTACATACTTTACATTTTTATATGTTTTGATACACTTTATAATTAAATATTACACACTTACTTATACATATAGATACGTATATATCTTTCCCCAGCCTCATGCCTCCCCACGTGCTTCCTGACCTCTCCTTCTACACTCCCTACTTCTGCTACATCTCTCTTTAGCTCATAATCTTCTCTCATCAGCCCACCATAGAGACCAAATCCATGGCAGGATAAGGCTTTCTTCTTATTCCATTCCTTCTCCACTCATCCTTCATCGTGATTTCCTCTTGGGCTTTGGATTGATTTTTTCCTCCATTGCCTATAAATAACTCCTCCTCTCCTTGTATTTCTATCACCATTCATTGAAAATCCTAAAGTTTGGAGAGAGAGAGAGAGAGAGAGAGAGATAATAAAGAAGAAGAAGAAGGATCAAGAAGAAGAAGATGGAACAAAGAAGAAGAAATTGCTCGACGAATCGAAGTTTGGAGCTTGTTCGATCCCTCAATCAATCCATTCCCTTCACTTTTACCACTTAGAAGTAAGTTCTCCTACTCTTGAAACTTGATTTTAATGTTAGAGTGTTTACCAAAAGGCTTGAGATCCATCAGTGGAGGAAACAACTTAATTTATGAAGAAAACAACTACCCATCCACATGAAATTTCCACACATTTGGATGAATTTTTCTACTGTCTTGATTTTTGCCTTAGAAAAACACACCTCCATCCAGATGAATTTCTCTTGTGGGAGTCATTCTACCTCAGAAATCCACACTCCATTTGGATGACTTCAAAATTCATCTGATGAATTGCACCACTAGAATAAATTTTGTCTTAGAAATGCATAACCCATCCGGATGAACTTTTCACCTATCAGAATGAATTTCTCCACTATCAAACATTTTTGCCTTAAGAACCAACAATCCATCTGGATGACCCCCCCACCCTATGACCTCCTTTTTGTCTTGTGTACACCAAACCCAACTGAATGACCCTACATCCTTATCCGGATGACTTTCACTTTTGAAAGTCATTTTTGCCTTGGAAACTTAAACTTCAACCGGATGACTTACTCTAACATATAGACAAAGTACTAAGCCTATTATTAAACCTTTACGCATTCCAATGCCTATGATGTTATGACCACTTAACCTTATCCCATGTTAGTGCATTTTAATCTTCTTATATTGATATTTCAATGTCATGTTTCAAACTAGTTACAATACACTATGTTAAGCCATCTTACCATGCTAGAATGATTATCAAGAATATATTTCGCTACCGTTTTGCCACGATGATATATGCCTATGCTATGAAAACCAATAGCATGAACATCATGAAAGCAGGATTTAGAATGCGGACTTATGAATTTAGAACATTGATATTTGGGCGTCCTGTGGATGCCCGACTTTGAAAACTTGTGAAAACCATGAATGTTGGATATCATTATATAAATGTATTTTTCGTAAGAATATCTTTGATTATCTTAAGCCATGATGCGACATGAGTCGAGATTTGTCTTAACCAGAGGTGTGATGGATCCAAACGATGTAATTAGCCAAGCTATGCATTTTAGCCGTATCATACATTTAGCCAAACTATGTTCACGCCGTGTTGTATATGAACTTAGCATGCCTTTTATTCAGTCTAGCGGTCATCAAGTAAATTAAGCTTATTTTAGTTTTGGCATGATAAGGAATATATGACGTCTTAGGAGAACGTAGTGATTGGAAACGTGATGAATGAGAACATAGCAGTTAGGGGCATAATGGTTGGGATGCATGGTTAGCATGGCAGTCGGGATCATTATCTGATGGGAATGACATATTGGGATTTTGAGATAGAATGATATGATGTGGTCATACTTGAATTTTGGTTGAATCGAACTCTGATAGTACTTGGGATATTATGATATCACTAATCATACGAAACTTGACATCTTGACACTTTATTTCTGTAATTACGTGTTACCATTTTCAGATTTATTGATCATTCTTGTTTATACATCATGATTTTCCAAACATAAAAAATCTAAAGGGTGGGATTTTCTTATGGTGTACATTTTTTCCCCCTCGCGTTTCATGCCAGGTGTTGACCATAAAATTTTTATGACATTTACTAAAAAAAATTCACGGTTTAATGTGCAGTTGTTGTAACAACACACATCCTTGATATCGTTTGAATCAAATGAGGCTTATGGATTGTTAAAAAAAATAATAACAACCATAAATACATATCTATGTATACACAGCTGAAATTGGCTTCGGCCAAAATTGCTTTGCCTGGTCATCTAAGTCACTCTTTTTTTTTATATATCCTTTGGTGTTAGTCAACATAAAGGACAAAAATAATTTAAATTGCCCAGGGAGCTAAACAATGTACAAAAAAGGACCTTCTACACCACATGTGTAGGTGGCAAGCTACAACCAAAAGAAGAACACGTAATGGTGCAGTAAAAAAATGGGTTAACTGCACACCAACCCCTTATTTCTCTCTCTCTCTCTCTCTCTCTCTCTCTCTCTCTCTCTCTCTCTCTCTCTCTCTCTCTCTCTCTCTCTCTCTCTCTCTCACTCATAGAAAGTGGGTTCATGGAGGAGTTGTTTTAGGGAATCAACTGCTCACTCCCCAACGTGGGGAAGTGGAACATTTCCAATTTTTGCTTATAAATACCCAATGCTATGGGCAATGCGGGAGGATCAGAGAGAACAGAAAAAAACAGAAGAGGAGGCTGTGCGAAAAAAGGCAGTTCGAAAAGAGGACTGGGTAAAAAACAAAGGAGAGAGGAGACGGTCAGCAATTGAACAGTGAAGAAGCAACGCGAACAGAAAGAAAAAAAGAGGGGCATCATACTTGTAGAAAATACCTTGACGAATTCAGGTATAAAATTTTCTTCTTCTCCCTGTTTTCTTTAAACAAAAAAAAAAATTGATATGCTCTGCTTTCTCTCTCTCTCTGGTTCTTTAAAATTCTGGGTTTCCCTTTTGAGAGTTTCTCATATTCTTTATCTTCTTTTATAAAGATGAAAATACAAAGAGATTTGGATCTATCCAAAATCTGTTTATCAAAACAAAATAAGTTTTATCCTGTCAAAATGGGTGTAGAGATTTGTATTATCTCCAAAATTCAGGGTATTTTCAAACCATTTGTTGATAAAACAACCTTTTTTTTTAGAACCCTGTGGTTGAGTTTCAAAAAATATTTGAAATCCCCATCAGTTGCGGAATGACTTGGCTTTACCAGTAGTGATTTGACAAAATATTCATGACTTGGTGTTCCTTATGATGTGATCTTTCTGTTGGATCACATTTAGTTAAAAAAGAGTTTCCTGACACCAAGCCATATTATATCACATGGTGAGTCCGTAATTTCTATGCATAAATGTTTACTTGGTCTTACAAATTAAATGTTTATTACGCCTCTTTTTTTAACACCACTTGCGGTTTCAAAATAATTATTGACACCCCTCGCGGTCTTAACTAATTATCGACACCGCTCGTGGTTTTAAAAAAAATAAAAAAAAGAAAAGCCCTTGCGGTTTCAAAATAATTATTGACACCCCTCGCGGTCTCAACTAATTATCGACACCGCTTGTGGTTTTAAAAAATTAATAAAAAAAAAGCCTTTGCGGTTTCAAAATAATTATTGACACCCCTCGCGGTCTCAACTAATTATCGAAACCGCTCGTGGTTTTAAAAAAATAAAATAAAGAAAAGCCCTTGCGGTTTCAAAATAATTATTGACACCCCTCGCGGTCTCAACTAATTATCGACACCGCTCGTGGTTTTAAAAAAATAAAAAAAGAAAAGCCCTTACGGTCTCAAAATAATTATTGACACCCTTGTGGTCTCAACTAATTATCGACACTGCTCGTGGTGTTAAAAAAAAAACATATTAATACCACTTGAGGTCTCAAAATAATTATTGACACCCTTGTGGTCTCAACTAATTATCGACATCGCTTGCGGTAAATATATATATATATATATATATATATATATATATATTAATATCACTCGTGGTGTTAAAAAATATTAATACCACTTGCGGTCTCAAAATAATTATTGACACCCCTCGCGGTCTCAACTAATTATCGACACTGCTTACAGTCTTAAAAAAATATTGATGCCCCTTGTGGCTTAAAAGAAAAATACCCTTTACGGGTTGCAAAATTTACCCTCTACAGGCCTCGAAATTGCCCCACTCAAGGCCCAAAAAGAAATTAGCCTAAGTTGGCTATTTTAAGGCTTTAAGCATATTTGCAATTAATTTGCTTAAAAGATTGGACATATCTCAATATTTATGGCCATGAGCCAATTGAGAAACAAGTCAAAGTTTGCCTAAAAAACATAAAGATCAAATATCTAATATTTTTGCTAAAAAAAATTGGAACTACGTATCGACTTGATTCCGATTTAAATCGGATACGTAGGCAATCCATTTATATGGGTTCAGTCGTAATTTTAAATTGGTGAACCTTAATTATTCACCCAAATATCCAAATATTTTACAAATATTAGAAATACGATTTGACTTGATTCCAGTCCAGATTCATTCTTGACTCGGATACGTAGGCAACCCACTAGTTGGGTTCAGTCACAATTAGTATACATTATTTGAATGTGGATGGCATATGATTGGCTAAGGATTGGGTGCCAACCTAGTTGGGATGCTTTCTTTTTAGCAGTGATGCCGTTTTCTCACAATCCTTTGTGTATTCCAATGTTTATTTGCCAAAGTAAATAAACTCCATGTTATTTATTTATTTAGCTCTTAAACCTACCATAGTTGGAATCAAAAGGTTTTCTTTTATCAAAAGATGTAATTAAGAAATATGTTATATTTTGAATGGGTCCGACCTACATAATAAAAATTTACTATTTATGTAAGTGAGATTATGTTAAAGCAAAGATCAAATTTTTGCCTAACCTAATTTTTGGCCCGCCTAGTGGGACCCATTCTCCTTTTCATCTCCAACTATAGTTTAAAATTTTGCTTGGTGTCACCTCTCTCAGGTTACAATTGCACCGCGGATTGTTATCTACTACCACAAGTTGGCTTTATTAAAGGGAGCTATCGGGAGGTCTAGCTATTGTGCTACATTCAAGCTCGACTGCCAGCCTATACCCATTTCACAGGTTGCGTCAAAATTCACTCCTATCTTGAACGCCGCAACGGCCACCAAGAATATGAGTGCCAAAGCAACCTCAGCTAAGGCAATGAAAGTTGCCTCGAAGAGTGGAAAAACAAGGGCGAAGAAATCTGGCTTCGTCAAGAAAACAACCAAAGATAGCGACATAGTTGCAAAGCTAGCAGTTGAGGCAATCTCTCAACTCTATCCGAGTCAAATTTTGATTGGGTCAATCCCAATTGAGCTACCTTCAACAGTTGCTGTAATGGCTACATCTGTGAAAGAAGACGAGAAGGTGTTGAGAACAACTCCTAAGATTAAGTTGGAGCTAACTTCTACACGAGTCAAGGCTACCCCGAAAGTCAAAGTGGTTCTGACTCCCAAACCAGCAGAAGCTGCATCACCATCATCACCTGCTAAAGGGAAACAAATCGTTATTGGCAAGAGTCAGAACAAAGGAAGATCAAAAGGTCAAAGGAGGTTCAGAGTACCTCGAGCTATTGATGCTCCGGAGGCGGCTTTATACCCTTTATCAGCCTATAGCGCTGACAGATCCAAAAATGCTAAATCTGATTTAGAGAAAGAAAAATGGTCGTTCATATCTGGCTTCATGCTCACAAAAGAAGCTTTACATGGACAAAAATTGACATGTATGGCGACAGATCGTGAAGGAGGTTACAATGGCCCAATTACTCGATCTCGGGCATTACAAATACCTCATCTTTCTCTCGAGGAGTCAAGTTCAAGCAATCAACAAAGTGGAGTTTCTCAAGATGAGGACAACCAAGGCGAAAGTACACCAAAGAAGAGAAAGAAATCATCCCAACAGATCCTGAAAGAGAGGTATGAAGCAGGGGATCCAGATGTTGGACTACTTGGAGAGCCATCTGGAAAATTTGACTATTACGTCCTTTATTCCACCCCTAAATCATTAGAAGTTTCTTCAAGTAAGTTTCCTCCTCCATCTTGGGATGACGAGATTCAAGAGATTGAGATGTCACAAAACTTGTCAACAATAAGTAGACCTGAAAGTCCACGAAAAGGTTCTACAATAAGTTGTGACAATCCTCTTTATGGAGATTCGGAGTCTTTGTTTGAAGAAGAAGATTCTCCAAGTCAATTGGCAAAAATGTTTGAGGGTAAATTGAAGATCAGTGAAGATCCTTCGTGTGAAGA
This sequence comes from Arctostaphylos glauca, assembly GCA_019985065.2. Lineage (NCBI taxonomy): Eukaryota > Viridiplantae > Streptophyta > Magnoliopsida > Ericales > Ericaceae > Arctostaphylos > Arctostaphylos glauca. Next base: position 6,414,355 of record JAHSPW020000015.1, read on the forward strand.
TATGCCAGTGCTTGTCACTGGAACGACTAGTGTTGATGAGCAAATTCAAGAAATGCAAAGGAGGTTGGCAGAAAAGGATGCTGAAATAGCTGCTTTAGCAGCCCAAGTTGCTAACCAAGCAAGTACAGCTGCTCATGAGCATGCACGAGTACAAGACCAGGCTCAAACATCTGCAACACAAACACCCCAAGATTTGAGAATCTTAATTGCTGAGGGAATCCGAGATTTCCAAGCAGCAATGACTCCTCCAGTTCTTGGATATCGAAAGCCATACCCTGCCCATTATGATACTTTTCCATTTCCGCATGGTTATCAAAAACCATATTTTGAAAAGTTTGATGGAATTAATGGATCACCGCAGGAACACTTGACCCATTTTTATTCTGCTTGTGGAGAGTCAAGTCAATCGGATGCCTTGTTAATAAGGCAGTTCGTTCAATCACTCAAGGGGTCTGCTTTTACTTGGTACACACAGTTGCTACCAGGATCTATCCTGACTTGGGATGACATGCAGAGGGCATTTTTGGCTCAGTTCGTGAGTTCAAAGAAAAAAATCTCCATAATAGATTTAGTGGACGCTAAACAAAAGCCAAATGAAAGTGCTAATGATTTTATCACACGTTGGAGAAGTTTGAATCTCCAATGCTTTGAAAAATTAAGCGAGCAGTCCGCTGTTCAAATGTGTTCTAATAATCTCACTCCAGACATTGCAACATTTGTGGGTACTGCAGAGCCCCAAACATTTGATGCACTTGTGTCAAAGGCAAGCAATGTTGAAAGACAAATGGCTAGACAAAGAAATTTGACTCAAAAGATGAGAACTTCTGATGACAAGAAGAATGAAGCCAACAAGAAGCCTGCAAAGAGGAGTGAATCCATGGCCACCTTTGTTAAGAAGCAGGACAATGGTGATGAAAAAAGCAAAGAAACAACAAAAAGGCCTTCTTTGAAAGAGAGAAAGGATGTCAAATATAGCTTTGATGATGACGACGTGGAAGCTATCTTCGAGCAACTTATGAAAGGAAAAGCCATCACATTGCCCGAACCGAAGAGGCCGTCTGAAGTTAATAAGGTCAATGATCCGAAGTACTGTTCGTACCATAGGATCGTTAGTCACCCAATACAGGATTGTTATGTTATTAAGAACCTCATTCAAAAGATGATTAAAAATGACGAGTTGGTACTAGAGGAGTCTTTTTCTCCAGAGGAAACATTATCGTCAAACATGATATCCGTAGTTCGGGGTTCTAAAAGTAAGGATGATCAGGCCGTCTCTTGTTATGTGGGGGCAGTAAAATTTACCATCCGAGGAAGCAATCTTGATGTAAATTCCGATCCTAAGATACCGACACTTTATGAACTCATGTCACAACCCAACTTATGCTTTTGGGATGATACATCGACGTCAAATGTTGAAGATGATGGGGAATGGCAAACAGTCATCAAGAAAGAAAAGAACAAGGTACCATTACCTATTCTAAAATCATCAAGTCGCCCAGGTGTGATAATTCGAGGGCAAAAATCTGTACAGAAAGATCAAAAGAAGAAAAAGAAGAAGAAGCCTAAGAAGAAAGCAAAAGTTCCTGAGGAGGAAGAGTATATTCAACCTAGCTATTAGAGAACCATTCACTCTTACATAGTACTTTCCAGAGGAGTTCTTCAAAGATCACAAATTAGAGGATGATGAACTAGTAGTTCAATGTCATATGGTCACAATTGAAGATATTGATTCTTCAGACAAAGGAGTCAACGAAATCACTCTGCGCTCTGGTCGCCACCTCCAGCCACTCCTAAAGGTGCAAAAGGAAAAGAATATCTCTGTAGAGCCTACTCCAACAGGAATAGCTGAAGAGTCATCCAAACGATATCAAAAGGCAAAACAAAAAGAAGGAGAGTCATCAAAAACACCAAATAAGCCTCATTCTCTGAATGCATCTTCACCAGGACAAGTCAAATATGATATTTTGGCTCATTTGAAACGCATTCCATCTCTTTTGAGCGTCTATGATGCTTTGCAATTATCAAAAGAGCATAGGAGAGCATTAATTCAAGCCCTGGCAACCCCAGACCTCTATGTGGATGACTTTGGTCAATTGCCTGTAAAAGAGTTTTGTGCTGCATGTATGGCTTGTATCACATTTACCAATGACGACTTGCAACTCGGGTCAGAGTATCACAATCGTCCTCTTTACGTTTCTGGCACGATTGGAGACACCTTGGTAACTCGAATCATGTTGGATTGTGGATCCGCTGTGAACTTACTCCCTTTAAAAACACTCAAACTCATAAGCATGACAATACAACAATTGTCGCCTTCAAATTTGACAATTCAGGGGTTTAATCAGATGGGACAAAAAGCTCTGGGATCCATTGAGCTAAAAATGGAGTTTGATGAGTTGAACACAACTTCATTATTTCATGTTATTGATGTTGATACATCATATAACGCTCTACTGGGGCGTGCCTGGATGCATGTCAATCGTGTTCTTCCTTCAACACTCCACCAATGTTTTAAATTTGTGAAAGAAGAAAATGGTGAACGAGTCGAGAAGAAAGTTGTTGCTGACTCCAACCCATTCCAAAGTGAAGAGGTAAACTATGCAGATGCTAAGTTTTATAAACCTAGCAATTCTTCATTATCCCCTATCCCCAAGAATTTGAAGCTACAAAGCAAGAAGGAAGAAGTCAGAAAAGGTGTTGAACATGGAGATCCACAACTTCCATCACGAGTAAAAACCATTCAAGTTAAAGTGGCCTCCTCAAATAAAAAAGAGAAAAAAGCCCAAAAGCCAACTATTGTTGTGAAGCATGGGATGAAAAATCAACGTCAATCAGCACAAGTTGCTATGATGACTACTGAAGATGATTCCCTCCAGGACACCATGACAACCCTAACAGCAAGTTATACTTGTCCATTGCGGAAAGTAAACCAGTCTATCCCAGAAACTTTGGTGATTACAACTACATTCGGAGAGAATGGGAGTCATGAAAAACGTGTAGTTGTTCAAAAGACAACATCCTTTACTTCAGTTGCTCCACCGAAGTTTAAATTCAGAAGGAAGAAAATGTCATTCCAAAAGAGAAATAAGGATGTTATGGTTTGTCAAGAAAATGATATACTTAAAGCTTCTTTTTTAGAGCCGACAGTTTTTACTGAACAAGAAAAGGCAATGTTTGCCGAGAGGGAGATTGAAAATGAACCTCGAGTTTCGGTCTTTCAAAGGCTCCAAAATGAAATCAAACCACGAGTTTCTGTCTTTCAAAGGCTCCAAGATCAAGATCGACCTCGAATTTTAGTATTCCAAAGACTTCAAGGGCCTCCGAGTACCAAACCTATGAAGTTCAGGAAGAGAAAGGAATGGAGATTAAAACAAAGAGTACAGCCACAAGCTATCAGTATGAAGCATGATAAAAAAAAATGCCATGGAGGATGACGAAACCATGCGAGATCAAATTGATGAGAATACGGAGGAATTCGTACAAATCAATTATATATCTTTTCAAGAAGATAAGATCATGGATACTCCTATTATCGATCTTACACAAGACACTCCTGTCATTGATCTTACACAGGACATCCCTTTTATTGATCTCACACAGGATAGTCTTCCTGAATACCCTCACAAGGAGGTAGAGGTTAATAGGATTGCCTCTGCTACAAGTAGTCATCCAGCTGTGCGGCTACATTTACAAGGAGATGCGGTTATTCTTACTCAAGAAGATACATTACCTATCGATTCTTTGCTGAAGAACTGGGATTGTACAAAAGCTGCAGACCTTCGAAAAGAAGAACTCCATGATGTTGGGTATGCATCAGACACTGAAGTGGTGAAATTCTCTCGGCAGTATCTTCAGGATTACGAATACACCGATCACACTTATAAAAATTACCAATCAGATGATGAACTCTGGTTTCGACCAGGAAGCCGTCCCAAAGTTTGGAATTTTTGGGATCCTGATGAAATTGAATCTTTAAAGGATCACAGATGGTCAAATTTCCCTTCTCCAGCACGAACCTATGATGGTATGAGTATAGATAGTAACCATGTTTGCTATAGCGATGACTTCATAGGAGAAGTTGAACAAGTAAATTGTTTGAGGATGACCAATCAGAAGTCTCTCTTAAAGAAGAATCAATTGAGAATTCTTTACAAGAGGACTCGTCGGAGTTTATTGAACAAGCTCAACCAGCACCACCTGAGATTGAAGACGGTGGTCAGGCCACTGTTGATGATCTCAAAGAAGTTAACCTCGGAACTCTTGATGATCCTAAGCCTATTTTTGTTAGTGGTTTGCTTTCTAAAGAAGAACTGATTGCTTATGAAAATCTTCTTCGGGAGTATCAAGACGTATTTGCTTGGGGATATCAAGATATGCCGGGTTTAGATTCTAAAGTTGCAGTCCATCACTTGGCTGTGTCACAAGAAAAACGCCCTGTAAAGCAAGCCCAACGTCGCTTCCGTCCAGAATTAGCAATTCAAATAGAAGCCGAGGTCGAGAAATTAAAAAGTGTTGGATTCAACCGAGAGGTCCAATATCCCACTTGGCTGGCAAATATTGTACCAGTGAAGAAAAAAAATGGACAAGTTCGTGTTGCATAGATTTTAGAGATCTGAATGATGCATGTCCAAAAGATGAATTTCCACTCCCAATTACTGAGTTACTAGTTGATGCAACCACTGGCTTTAGTGCTTTATCCTTCATGGATGGGTTCTCCGGATACAACCAAATCAAAATGGCACCCAAAGATGAAGAGTTAACTGCTTTTCGCACTCCCAAAGGCATCTTTTGTTATACAGTGATGCCGTTTGGATTGAAAAATGCTGGCGCCACCTATCAACGAGCCATGACGGTCATTTTTAATGACATGCTCCACAATACTCTTGAATGTTATGTGGATGATTTGGTTGTCAAAACCCGAAAAAGGGAGTATCATTTAAATGATTTGAGAAGAGTTTTCGATAGACTTCGAAAACATCAGTTGAAAATGAACCCTTTGAAATGTGCCTTCGGGGTAACATCAGGAAAGTTCCTCGGATTTGTTGTTAGACATCGGGGAATTGAAATCGATCCCACAAAAATTAAAGCTATCTTAGAAATGCCTCCTCCTCGTAATCTACGGGAACTACGTGGACTTCAAGGGAGATTAGCTTATATAAGAAGGTTCATCTCAAACTTGTCAGGAAGGTGTCAACCTCTTACACGACTAATGAGAAAAGATGTTCCTTTTGTTTGGGATCAAGCATGTCAAATTGCTCTTGATAGTATCAAGGACTACTTGACGAAACCTCCAGTTTTAATGGCTCCTATCAAAGGACGAGCATTGATCCTCTACATTGCAGCTCTTGAACGCTCTTTGGGGGCATTACTTGCCCAAAATAACGACGAAGGAAAAGAAAATGCTTTGTATTACCTTAGTCGAACACTTGTCGGAGCAGAACATAATTACTCTCCGATTGAGAAAATTTGCTTGGCTCTAATTTTTGCCGTTCAAAAGTTAAGGCATTATTTGCTTGCTCATTCCGTCACTCTAATCTCAAGAGCAGATCCTCTGAGGTATTTGATGTCGAGACCATTTCTCTCAGGTCGCTTGGCAAGATGGTCACTCTTGTTAACTGAATTTGATATCACTTTTGTGTCTCAAAAAGCGATAAAGGGACAAGCACTTGCTGACTTCCTGGCAGCGCATCCGATACCTGACAACATACAACTAGCCGATGACTTTCCAGATGAACAAGTCTTAACGGTGGAAGTTTCACCATGGCAGCTCTATTTTGACGGAGCTTCAAGAAGAAAAGGAGCGGGGGCAGGCATTGTTTTAGTGACACCATCTGGAGGCTTAATTCCATATTCCTTCTCATTATTGACATTGTGCTCTAATAATGTGGCAGAATATGAGGCATTGATTATCGGCCTAGAAATAGCACTAGAAATGCATATTGACTGTTTACAAGTATTTGGTGACTCTCAATTAGTCATCAAACAGCTAAATGGCCAGTACGAAGCCAAAAATGAGAATCTGGTGTTTTATCACCAAAGGGCCAAACATTTCTCAATTTCAAGAAATTCATGTTAATCATATACCAAGGTCTGACAATGACAAAGCGGACACATTGGCAAATTTAGCTGCATCCCTAACTTTGCCTGAGCAAAGAGATATTCAAGTTACAGTTGGCGAACGCCATATGTTGCCTCCTACAATCGATCGCGTTGAAGAAGTTGAAATTACAAATGCAATCAGTGTATGTGAAATTGAGGAGGATCCAGATTGGCGTCAATCATTCATTGACTATTTTCTACATGGAAGATTACCAACTGACCCAAAGAAAAAAGTTGATATAAGGCGTCGAGCCCTTCGATTTGTTTACTTAAATGATACTTTATATAAGAGATCCCTAGATGGGATCCTCTTACGGTGTCTCTCAAAAGAAGAAGCGGCTCAAGCTCTTTATGAAACTCACATTGGAACTTGTGGTGCACGTCAAGCTGGTCCTAAACTTGCTGGCCAATTAAGAAGGTTGGGTTATTATTGGCCAACAATGGTTCACGATGCTATGAATTTCTCTAAATCATGCAAAGCGTGCCAACTTCATGGAGATTTCATACATCAGCCTCCACAATCACTTCATCCCAGGATATTATCTTGGCCTTTTGAAACATGGGGTTTGGATGTCATGGGTCCTTTTAAACCTCAATCTTCACGTCCACACCAATATATATTGGCCGGAACAGATTATTTTTCCAAATGGGCTGAGGCGATACCGCTAAAAGAAGTGAAAGCTGTTGATGTCGCAAATTTCATCAAGCATCATATAATCTACCGTTATGGGGTTCCCTCAAAGATCATCTCTGATAATGCTCTATATTTCAAGAGTTTGGCAGTTGCCAAATTGTGTGAAAAGTATAAATTTCGTCATGGGCGCTCTGCCAGTTATAATCCATCCTCAAATGGCCAAGCAGAAGCTTTCAACAAAGTTCTTGGAAAGATTCTCAAGAAAATGGTTTCTAAACATAAAAGAGACTGGCACGAGCGCTTACCAGAAGCATTATGGGCCTACAGGACAACCGTACGTACATCTACTGGTTGCACACCATGCAGCCTAGTTTACGGCTCTGAGGCTGTACTCCCGTTAGAAGTTCAGTTGACATCCCTCCGATTCGCCACTCAGTTGACAAATCCAAATGATAATGCTAAAATTAGACTAGCCGAGCTTGAAGCACTTGATGAAGAAAGGCTTAAAGCCCAACAACGACTTGAAATCTATCAAGCCCAAGTGGCAGGATCTTTTAACAAGAAGGTCAAATACATAACTTTTTCAATTGGTGATTTAGTTCTGACGGTAAAACGACCTGTCGTTCTCACGACAAGAATGAAAGGAAAATTTGAAGCAAAATGGGAAGGACCCTATGTTGTTACTAAGGTTTTCCCCAAAGGAGCATATGAACTATCAAATTCAGAAGGAAAATGCATATATCCTTGTGTTAATGGGAAGTTCATTAAAAAGTTCTATGCTTAAAGGAAGACATGCTCCTATTCACAAGAGCTAAAACTGTAAGAATATTATACTCCTATTCACAAGAGTTTAAACTGCAAGAAAAGGCAAGCTCCTATTCACAAGAGCTGAAACTGTAAGAAAGAGCATGCTCCTTGTCGCAAGAGTTAAAACTACATGATATCCTTAATCGCATCAATAAGTTTGTGTACATCATTTGAGTGTGGGTGGCATATGATAGGCTAAGGATTGGGTGCCAACCTAGTTGGGATGCTTTCTTTTTAGCAGTGATGCCGTTTTCTCATAATCTTTTATGTACACACAAAAAATGAACTACGAAAGGCTTGATCCCTTAGAGGGTACGTAGGCAGTCTTGGTACAAGAAGATAAGACGCAGCCCCACAACCATCAAAAAATTTTGTTTCCCTATGAACTACGAAAGGCTTGACCCCGTTAAGGGTACGTAGGCAATCTAGAAATAGATGTAGCCATAATCCCAAAATAAGGTATCTCAGTTATGTCATTAACATGATAGGACAATTGTCTCTTACGAGTTGAGCAATTAAAGTTTATCTTGGGATTGCATAAAAGAAAGGGAAGAAGTCAACTTAAGATAAATAAAAAATACTACTAGTTCTAAAACAAGAACAAACATGCTCATTCTTGTGACAAAAATGAAAAGAAAGATTCACGCAAATTGTGAATCTTAGCTTGCAAATCTTCAAACGCTTGAACCTTGTCATGACCAGCTTCAGCAAGTAATTTCTGATAATTTTCTTCAAGTGTCTTACTCTTATCAAGTGAAGAGTTTATTTGCTTAATTTCTTCGCTTATCTGAGTCTTGTCAACCTCTAGCTGAATCTTCATGGCTTGGATTCTAGCTTCTTCCTCCAAAATCCGTGCTTACCTTATTCGAAGTTCTTCTGATTTCGTCAAAGCATCATTTAATTTTAAATTCAAAGAGCCTCGAGTATTGATGATGCACTCCCTATGAGATTCAGTGATGGCCTTAATAGCATCCATGTCAATTGTCTCCAAAAGAGCTTTGCTACGGTCAACATTTTCAGATAGAGAAAGTAATTGAGAAACCTTACCTGAAAATAAGTCAATCTCTTCCCTACCAGGTTCAGATTCTGAGACATTTCGAAAAACATGTCCAATGACTTCTTAATTTTTGGACGCAATTCTAATAGCTCTTGAAGAGAACAAGTGGTAGACATGCTTGCTACATTTTTTATGAGGCCTACGACAAAGTTCCTTGTCAATTCATCAACCGTATCTCCAACATCAGTCTTGATCTTCTTTGCAAAATCTTGAAGTGAGAATGCAATTTTGTGTGGGTTTTCAAAACTTATCTTATCAGATATCCTTGTTTGTTCTTCAACAACTAGAGATAAGTCCATATTCTCCACATGATCATGCGGGCTGTCATAATCCACTAGATCCAAATCTATTCTGGATTCACTTATAGGGATACTCGTCTCATTCAACCCCACAAGAATCTCACAGTTGTCCTCATTATCAACTTGTAAAGAATTTCCCACTTCAATATCCATAAATGGTGCTCTAATATCAGACTCACCTGAATCATCGGAATTATCAGACTTGTTGTAACGAGATCTTTTGTAATCTCTATCTTTTAGTGGTGCTTTTGAGGTGCTTGAAATGGTCATTTTCTGAGCTAACATCTGGTCTTGCTTTATCACGTGACTATCTTCACAAGATTTTGCATTGAGTTCAGAAATTTTCACAGCTCCTCCTACATTGGCAGAAGTCTTTCGGATATTATCAATAATATAAATTGGAGCTTTACTCCTTATGGGTGTCTTCGTTATGAGTTCATGAACTCTTCGAACCGAAACCCCTAAATAAGGAGTAGAACTCCTCACCCAGTAAGAGCAATACCACCAAGAACAAGTACCTCTACGACTCATACGCGGGATATAAAAAAGAGCGTAACTTTCTCGACAAATAAGGGAGGTCCATGCTATTGCCATTTGCTCAATACCACAAAGACCTCTTTGACTGGTATCAGAACGAAAAATGTTAGCTGGAACCCCTTGGTCAAATCCAAATTGGCGAGCAAATCGATTCGGATGATACGGTTCAATCCACATGCCACCTCCAACCCGTACAGGCAAATCGGCACATCGAATAGCCATCAAAAACTCAAACTGATCATCAGAAAGTCTACCGTCATCCATAAATTGAGCATCTTCAATTTGATCAAATGGATTGGATAATAGTTCACATAACTTTCTGCTCTGAACATTATCCTTGCTTGAAATACGGTAGGAACTTCTGCAAAAAGGCCAGAATATCTCGCAAGCAGTGGGTAATTCTCAGGAAATCCCTCCTCAGGCCTTCGACTATATAAGACAGGAAAATGTTCTCCCAGCCATCCCACTAAATAATGCATTGGAAAAGCTATGCTGGCTCTTCTAGGACCTCGCGGGTGTTGGGATATTTCACCAAGCTTGTGATATATAAAGCCCAATACCGCTGGCGCGAGAGAAATCTTTGTCCCTTGTGCCATGAAGGAGGCCATGATAAATGTCTCAGGTCTTATTGCATTATTCTTGAACGGAAAAAGAAACCTGTTCAAAACATAAATAAATAAATTCATATTTATTTGTTTATTTTGCAAAGAGGGAACAGATAAGTATACCTGCTAAGCCAAAGAGCTAAAAAGCCAGCTAAATTTCCAACTCTTGATACCTCGAACGGCATCTGCAAAATCTGCAAATTGTGTTTGAAGCTCAAAGTTCCTTTAAGTTTGCCAAATGCTTCATAAGTCGGGTTTCCTCGATAAAAATAATCAATCCATTGCGACCATGTTATGATTGACGTCTGAAGATGTCTACATAATCGGGTATGAATGAGTAAAAGTTCAGAGACCACTGCGGGATAAATCTCACTTCCTTGTTGATCTTTCTTAGTCAATTGTTCATTGGGAGGTAAAAACTCTTCGTAAACACTTCCATATATTGGAAGACCGCTGATGACCTTCAAGTCGTGAAGTGAGATACTCATCTCTCCACCGCCACAATGCAAAGTGTTAGTCAAGGGACTCCAAAGTTCAACAAACGCCCGCATGACATTCGAACAAATGTCATATGGATATCGGGAAACAGCTATTGCTCCATATATACTGGGTTGATTAAGAACGTCAGCATGATCCTCCAAAATTACTTCTGCCCATTCCATGAGAAAAGGTTGAAAACCAGCACAGCCTGGAAAGTTGTATTCACGCCCCCAACGTACCTTATCATGTAACAGTTTGTGCAGAACAGGATAAAATTCTAACCCAACTTCAAAATTTTGCTCCCCATGATCATTGTTATTAACTGGGTTCAAAGTTAATGCCGTGAAGCGAGCACCATATGCCCTACAAACCTTTACTACATCATCATCCTTTGCACGATCAAATTCAAAAATTCCACTTGGTACACTATCAGTACTATTCCAGTTGATTTGACTGGTAGGCGGTGCTGCAACAGAAATTTTGCCTATGGAAGCTGATCTCGTATATGCAAGGGCATCCATATATTCTTTTCCGTCTTCAGTAATTGCTAGTTGAATATCCATATTTCCGTAAGCATCCATTCCTGCTATAAAGAAAAAGAAAAATGAGTTAAAAAAAAAAAAGAATTATTGCCAAAAAAAAACAACTGCAATAATCAAAATCCATTGAAATGTCGAACACCATACACGCTCAACAAAAAATCGTCATGTACAATGTTCAAGGGGGCACTGTTGAACATAAAATTTTTATGACATTTACTAAAAAAAATTCACGGTTTAATGTGCAGTTGTTGTAACAACACACATCCTTGATATCGTTTGAATCAAATGAGGCTTATGGATTGTTAAAAATAATAATAACAACCATAAATACATATCTATGTATACACAGCTAAAATTGGCTTCGGCCAAAATTGCTTTGCCTGGTCATCTAAGTCACTCTTTTTTTTTATATATCCTTTGGTGTTAGTCAACATAAAGGACAAAAATAATTTAAATTGCCCAGGGAGCTAAACAATGTACAAAAAGGACCTACTACACCACATGTGTAGGTGGCAACCTACAACCAAAAGAAGAACACGTAATGGTGCAGTAAAAAAATGGGTTAACTGCACACCAACCCCTTATTTCTCTCCCTCTCTCTCTCTCTCTCTCTCTCTCTCTCTCTCTCACTCATAGAAAGTGGGTTCATGGAGGAGTTGTTTTAGGGAATCAACTGCTCACTCCCCAACGTGGGGAAGTGGAACACTTCCAATTTTTGCTTATAAATACCCAATGCTATGGGCAATGCGGGAGGATCAGAGAGAACAAAAAAAAAACAGAAGAGGAGGCTGTGCGAAAAAAGGCAGCTCGAAAAGAGGACCGGGTAAAAAACAAAGGTGAGGGGAGACAGACAGAAATTGAACAGTGAAGAAGCAACGCGAACAGAAAGAAAAAAAGAGGGGCATCATACTTGTAGAAAATACCTTGACGAATTCAGGTATAAAATTTTCTTCTTCTCCCTGTTTTCTTTAAACAAAAAAAAAAATTGATATGCTCTGCTTTCTCTCTCTCTCTGGTTCTTTAAAATTCTGGGTTTCACTTTTGAGAGTTTCTCATATTCTTTATCTTCTTTTATAAAGATGAAAATACAAAGAGATTTGGATCTATCCAAAATCTGTTTATCAAAACAAAATAAGTTTTACCCTGTCAAAATGGGTGTAGAGATTTGTATTATCTCCAAAATTCAGGGCATTTTCAAACCATTTGTTGATAAAACAACCTTTTTTTTTAGAACCCTGTGGTTGAGTTTCAAAAAATATTTGAAATCCCCATCAGATGCGGAATGACTTGGCTTTACCAGTAGTGATTTGACAAAATATTCATGACTTGGTGTTCCTTATGATGTGATCTTTCTGTTGGATCACATTTAGTTAAAAAAGAGTTTCCTGACACCAAGCCATATTATATCACATGGTGAGTCCGTAATTTCTATGCATAAATGTTTACTTGGTCTTACAAATTAAATGTTTATTACGCCTCTTTTTTTAACACCACTTGCGGTTTCAAAATAATTATTGACACCCCTCGCGGTCTCAACTAATTATCAACACCGCTCGTGGTTTTAAAAAAATTAAAAAAAAGAAAAGCCCTTGCGGTTTCAAAATAATTATTGACACCCCTCGCGGTCTCAACTAATTATCGACACCGCTCGTGGTTTTAAAAAAAATAAGAAAAAGAAAAGCCCTTGCGGTTTCAAAATAATTATTGACACCACTCGCGGTCTCAACTAATTATCGACACCGCTCGTGGTTTTAAAAAAAATAAAAAAAAGAAAAGCCCTTGCGGTTTCAAAATAATTATTGACACCCCTCGCGGTCTCAACTAATTATCGACACCGCTCGTGGTTTTAAAAAAAATAAAAAAAGAAAAGTCGTTGCGGTCTCAAAATAATTATTGACACCCTTGTGGTCTCAACTAATTATCGACACCGCTCGTGGTCTTAAAAAAAAAAAAACATATTAATTCCACTTGAGGTCTCAAAATAATTATTGACACCCTTGTGGTCTCAACTAATTATCGACATCGCTTGCGGTAAATATATATATATATATATATATATATATATATATATATATATTAATATCACTCGTGGTGTTAAAAAATATTAATACCACTTGCGGTCTCAAAATAATTATTGACACCCCTCGCGGTCTCAACTAATTATCGACACTGCTTACAGTCTTAAAAAAATATTGATGCCCCTTGTGGCTTAAAAGAAAAATACCCTTTACGGGTTGTAAAATTTACCCTCTACAGGCCTCGAAATTGCCCCACTCAAGGCCCAAAAAGAAATTAGCCTAAGTTGGCTATTTTAAGGCTTTAAGCATATTTGCAATTAATTTGCTTAAAAGATTGGACATATCTCAATATTTATGGCCATGAGCCAATTGAGAAACAAGTCAAAGTTTGCCTAAAAAAACATAAAGATCAAATATCTAATATTTTTGCTAAAAAAAATTGGAACTACGTATCGACTTGATTCCGATTTAAATCGGATACGTAGGCAATCCATTTATATGGGTTCAGTCGTAATTTTAAATTGGTGAACCTTAATTATTCACCCAAATATCCAAATATTTTACAAATATTAGAACTACGATTTGACTTGATTCCAGTCCAGATTCATTCTTAACTCGGATACGTAGGCAACCCACTATATGGGTTCAGTCACAATTAGTATACATTATTTGAATGTGGATGGCATATGATTGGCTAAGGATTAGGTGCCAACCTAGTTGGGATGCTTTCTTTTTAGCAGTGATGCCGTTTTCTCACAATCCTTTTGTGTATTCCAATGTTTATTTGCCAAAGTAAATAAACTCCATGTTATTTATTTATTTAGCTCTTAAACCTACCATAGTTGGAATCAAAAGATTTTCTTTTATCAAAAGATGTAATTAAGAAATATGTTATATTTTGAATGGAACCGGGGGCCCTGCTGTGCACAGCGCACAGCAGGGCGTGTTGTGCGCCAAAACGGCATCGTTTTGGCGCACAAAACACTGCCCGAACAGTAAAAAACTGACCGAACAATTTTCGGGCAGTGTTTTGTGCGCCAAAACGGCGCCGTTTTGGCGCACAACACGCCCTGCTGTGCGCTGTGCACAACAGGGCCCCCAATTGCATTTTGAATGGGTCCGACCTACATAATAAAAATTTACTATTTATGTAAGTGAGATTATGTTAAAGCAAAGATCAAATTTTTGCCTAACACCAGGTACAGATGAAGACAAAGCAGAATCTGAGTACCCAATCCAGAAGGATACATTTTCAGAAGACATCGTCGTCGACCCTTGGTTCACCTTGCTAGCCTAGAGTTGCTCTAACTTTCTTTGCAAAGTCTTTTTCATGTACTTTTTGTTGGTATCTTTATTTCTGAACTTATGTATTTTGTTAAAAAAACGATCATCTGTATTAAAATTTATGTTTTAAATGAAAGATTCGAATTTTATTTACTTTATTCTTTTATTAACATGCTTGAAAATCAAGGGGTTACATCTGTTGGATTAGATTGGGGTTACAATCTCAGCCTTCAAATACTTTGTTGTACTTTGACTCTAAAATTATTGTGAGAGAAGCTAAAGTTTAAGATTGGAAGAAAGACAGTACCTACTCAATCAAACCATCCAGTATACCATTAGGACGGTTTGTAAGGGTGACATTTTTAGATTCCTCCCTCTCTTGTTATATTGATATTTTTCATAAAAATGGTAAATATTTACTAAAACATCATTAAAAAAAGTTAGTTTGTGAGAGAAATACTTATAAATCATTAAATATGTAGAATAAATTATTGAGATTTGTGTGAATAATTATTTTGTAGATGTCTCCCTTATTATATAAATAATGGTGTTGGTCTAAAAAAAAACTAATATACACTAATAATGGTCAATTTTGTGGTCGCTATGTCCAATCCCAAAAAATTGACAAATTCTATAGCTCGAGCACAAGTTGACTATGGGTTTTTTTATTGCCTTTTGAACTATAGACACTCCAATTTGAGTTTGAAAATACTTAAAACGCACCTCGGGTGACCCCAATGATGAAGCTAGGTACAACGGTTGAGCAACAAGGTGCTGGAAGAAGCAAGGCTTGAGAGGGCCACTTTAGGAAGTTAGGTGGGGTGCAGTTATACGAGCTTAGGAACCAAGAGAAACTACAATGTATTTTTAAAAATACTTGAGCAAGCAAATACCAAATCAAGAAGGCATAGTTGCATGATCGAGGTGCGCCATCCCAGTTAATCAAAGAAGCACATGATGAGTTTGATCCAAACTCTTATCATTGGGTCACATATTATTGCTAATGCGCAACCTCTTTTATCTTTATCGCATCACATGACCGTGTGATGAGTGGATGGTTAGAGTACTTCTCCTATGGCATTGGTGTTCATCCGATCTCCTAAGATAAATTCAATTTTGTACGTACCTGATTAGTTTTTGGTGTTTTTATCAATCTAAGCCTCACCTTTTTTTTACAAAATTATTGTTTATTGAATGGAGATATTTATCACCATTCAATAATGATGCATGACTAGTTGATTATAACTTCCAAAAAATCCAAAAATCAAATTAATAAGTAGAGGTCAACTTTCGGGTTAGGCGAAGACGGGTGCCTAACATCTTTCCCTCATCGTACCCCAAGCTTTCTTGGTTCCTAAAACCATGTGGTGACTCAAAACCAAAGATACAACGCAGTGGGAATCTTTCAAAATAATAAACGACAATGGGTATCAATAAATATATCAAAAAGCAAAGCCTCTGTTTGAGCCCCTGCATTGCACCGAGTAGGTATTCACAATCAGGCGACTTTGTTGGGGACAAAGAGAACTAAGAATGAAAACTCAATAAGGAGCTTGTTGTAAAGTTTATGATTGATTAATCCATCACTTGCATTGATGTTGTTAAGCCACACTCAGTCGAATGGGTACGTACTTTGGCTTAGGGTTGTACCATGCCACAAGCTATGTCAAGGAGAAAAGCAAGCTTTTGTCCAAGTACCTTCGATTATATCAAAAGGGTCCAAGGAGTACCACTTTGTTGTTGCTCCGAACATCCGCAACAATGAGAGGTATATCCTTGGTCTTAGACAAATGATCCCAAATGAGACTACCCAAAACATTGTGTATAAATTAATTAGAACTTTCAAAACTAATACAGCGACCCATAGGGATAAGGATTACATGCACGCCTATTTAATTCTTTACTTTGCTGCACCTGAAAAGCCCCATGTCGTACGTTATATACCTTGTATGCTTCCAAGGAGGAGGAGGAGGGTTGGAGTCTATCCGAAGCTCTAACTCATAAAGTTTTGTGTCAATGAATGATTATTTGATACGATAAACGAGGAGAGGACCTGACTATAAATCCATTTCTTCATGGAACAACATTTGCTCATCCTTCAATGACTACCCTGAATTTAAAGAGGTGATTCTCAATGGCATGCAAGTTTCTCTTAAATCAGGTTCCTCCACAAAGTTCTGGGATCACCACTGGGCTGGACCATTCCCTCTAAAACTCCAATTTCCCAGACTTTTCTCATTATCCTCAAACAAAGACCTTTTAGTTGCTGAAGCCTTATCCCATTCCCCCTTTCTTGGCCATCATCTTTCCTTCAGACGAAACCTATTTCAATGGGAACTCCAACTGCTAGCTGAGCTGGCTGCTAGCCTAGTAAATTTCACCCTACAACCATCACAGCCAGACGGCCTTCATTGGGTTTGGGACTCCTCTCTGAAATTCTCTCCCAAATCAGCTTACTCCAAATGGGAAGATCGCCTTCCACCTAACCCTATTCTCAAATCTATTTGGAAAGGTGTTTTCCCTCCCAAAGTAAATATTTCTACGGCAAGCTGCTCAACGGGGTCTCCCAACCAAAGATGAGCTAACAAGAAGAAACATCTTACCTGCCAACCTTCCTCATCCCAATCTTTGCGCCCTTTGCCCCTCTGGTGTGGAATTTGCTGACCACCTCTTCATACACTGCCCCTTCTCCAAGCAAATTTGGCTCCTTATTTTAAACTGGTGGTCAATTCCCTGCCACCTTGAGCTCCTTGATCCAACAATGGTCCTTCTCTCCCTTTCATGGTCTTGAGCTTCAATGCTGGAATGCTACTATTATGGCTGTCCTATGGTCTATTTGGCTTGCTAGGAATGACTGCGTTTTCAATCTCTCCTCTCCTTCGCCTTTTTTGATATCAGAACTCACACAACTAAGGCTTGCTACTTGGATTAAGCACTGGTTTAGCATCAAGGATTACTCCACGGAGGAATTCATCAGAAATTTTGGGATTACCAGAAAACTCTCTCTCAGGAGGTCACAGATTGCATAACCTGGGCTTAAAGGGGTAACGGTTTTTGCACGCCTTCAGCAGCGCTGGAGTGGGGTGTTGGGGAGGGTAGGTGTAGATTATAATTTGCTTTCTCGGAGAATGTATTTGCACTTGGTTTTCCTGGTTTTCTTCTTCTTTTCTTCCTCTGGGTTTTCCTGTATGTGAACCTCTAATTTGGCCTCTTGCCAAATCTGTGTGTACATTGGTCTTCTACATCTTTAATGAATTATAATAAGTTTTGCCGATCAAAAAAAATATATATTCTACATAGTCTAGTTCACACTAATACAAATTATAGCTAATGCCCAATATGATAGCAATGGTCTTCCATCGTACCGAAACAATGAAACAATACAATTACAATAAAGCATTTTCAAATAACATCGGCATAAATAAACAAAATTATATTACTACTTATTACATCAAATCACAAATAGTTACATTATATCCATTGCATTATACTTCATTGTACAAAATCCAATCCTACTTATTACATGACAAAACATTCCATGACATAGCTCCATATCCCAATACCCCTTCGACACCGCTATGCCATGTCTGATAATGGTTTTTCTGTTACAAACCAAAAAACCAAAAAAAAACAATTTGAAACGAGTTACCGTAAAAAGAAGGAAATGGAAATTTTGTGTTTATTTGCTGGAACGATATTACAGGGCTTGAAATCATTACGTTTTGCTATTTCATTCACCTACATTGATGAATATTTTTGTTTTTTTTCTTTTTCTAAATCATAAGTCAGAATGAACAGTACGAAGAACAGCCATTTCATTCCACGAAACCAGGTCTTAAATAATCAGTATTTAACAAGGGATCTGCCTGGTGAACCACGTGAGGATGCTCAAGGGAAGCGTCATGAGTTCCATAGCCACATTCGCAACTCCGGCACAACAGCAGCAACATGGGCATATACAAGTGAACAGAGACCTGCATTTCCAAAATCAAATCAATAACCAGGTTCTTAGTTCTTATGATCAAACAAAACTAAATATCTACTGCTTCATTTCAGATGAGTGAAAAGTTATTTTCTTAAATTATTTTGTCTTTGTCAAAAAATTTCAAGAAATTTATAAGAAATTAAAAAGAGCACAAAATGAGTTATGCATGGGCGATAATCATTCAATTATAAGACACGAATTGAAAGGAGAGAGAAGATTAATTGAAGAACAAAGAATAGTTAAATTGAAAAAGATTGAGAAATTGTAATTTACCCCAAGGCCCAGATAAGAGCACCAACAAGAGAGAGAACCAATGCAGCAAGGGCAAAAGGCAACCCCAATAAGAACCCCAATGGCCTGCAATCTTCCATTCTCCAAACAAATTTTGATAGAAACCCAAAACCCACGAAAGTAAAATCAATGCCTTTCTTTCAACCTGCAATTATATAATCTACCAATACATAAATATATACAATAGTTTTGTATTTTAGGTTTGACAATCTGAGATTGTTGGGCAATTTGACCCTGTTCGGATTCCTTCAAATCATATCTTGAAAAAACAGCCGTCTTTTCCCAAAATAATTTGCATTTTGGGTATGACAACCATTTTTTTTCTTGACCAATTCAGAATGGTGATGCTGAAATTATCTATCCTCTTTTATCTATTCAGAAAGGGTTAAAAAAGTACTTTTTCTACCTCTATATTGGAAAAAAGGCACTATTTTTGGGACTTCTAAATGTACACCAAAAGCATCTCAAAACACCCAAAGGGAATGGAGAGTTTGTTGTGGATTGTGCTTATCAGAACAAATTGCGCGTCAAAATAACGTTGTTTTGCCACATAAAACACTACCTTGAAATTATTCGGTTAGCGCCCAACTATTCAGTCAGTGTTTTGTGCGTTAAAACGATATTATTTTGATTCATAACACGCCCTACTGTGCGCACAAAAAAGTCCTCACGTCCCAAAGTAAGCAGGTATTTTTTTATCAACTGTTCTGTCCCCTGATAAAGGTGCCACGTAAGAAAAATAATACTTTAACAAAAAAGAGAAAAAAAAAACTAGTAATAAATCAAGTTCATCTTCTTTACTATTCTCACGTAAAATGCAATTAGCAAAATAATAAACTATTCGTAATAGAAAGTGGATTTGGAGAGAGAGAGTACAGTAAATAATTCCCAAAACAATAGATTTTGTTCTTTATCCTTAATAAAGTCTATCAGACTTATAAGCTGACAATGTCTTGAATCGTTCTATCAATTGTTTAAAACAAGATGACGGACTTCGCACATAAACATATCATAATCTAATTTAATTATTACTGTTGTGTTTATTTTGACCTTAAACACTCGTCTAATTCAGTGAGTGTTTTTAAAAAAATTGACTTATCAAATAATGTATAATGACGGCCACACTTCATACTCGAATGATTGACATCTAAATTATGAGTAGCCTACTATACTCATTTAGGATTCCAATGCAAAGTGTCATTAAAATCTATGATTATCATGTACCATTACAGACAACACTGTTACACCATAAGAATGTGCAAGAGAATTTTTAGTTACATCCAATTAAGTTATTCCTTCAAAACAAAATCATGGAATCCTCAATCAAAAGTTAGGTTTCATTCTGGTGTCTTCTATCATCATAGATTTTAGCCCAATGTCTCTCGATTTAATCATATAGTTAGCATATTAGCGATATTGTCCTTTGACTTCACATAATTCGTGAAAATCTCACGTGAAAGCAATACTTTATGATGAATATGTCTAGACTTATAACCATTGTACATGGCACTCGTTGCCCTTCCAATTGTTGATTAACAATCCATAAATGCATATTGTAGGTGCAAGTTTGCACTATCTCACAATATATTCCATAAAATGGAAGAACCATTTAGATTTGTCAATTATTTTATCTAGAGTAACGAAGTAGGATTTCATCATTGACCTTGCAGTGCAAATATGTTTGGAATCTTTTCAAGAAATTGTTGCACTTCTCAGACTAAATACATATCCATTTATGAATTTTGAATATTTTTTATCGAATATTCAATTCACGTCACTGTACCTTTTGGTATCGTTAGGTCTCTAGGATAGTGCAATCCATATTATTAGGGTACCTTAAGAAATATTGCACCCTGACAATAGCCTTTCGATGATCAGTCTCTGGTTTATTCGTGTAGCTACTTAGTCTGCTAACTACGTAGACTATGGTTGGCCTTTTATAACTCAGTAAGTACAATAAAATGTTTATCATTTGTGAATATTCTAAATTGAGACACACTTTCATCGATATTCTTAGATAAATAGAGGTTGATATACACAACAATTCTGATTATATTTGTATCAGATTTATTGAATGTTCTCAAACAATGAGTTTAAAACAAAACAACTTTGGTACATGTCCTTGGGATTTTAATTTACTCCCAGTATAGCATCCTCAAGGCATCTTTGATGTAATATTTTTAATTCAACGTATTCTTGGTAGACTTGATAATTGTATCAATACCACAAACAATCAAAATGTCATCTAAGTATAAACATGAAATCATATAGTCATCTTCCATGTCTTTGACATAAATACATTAGTCTCACTCATTGATTTTAAAGTCACTCAACATCAAAACACTATAAAATTTTCATGTTATTGCTTAGGTGTTTGCTTCAAACCTACAATAATTTAACAAGTCTATAAACTTTTCTTTCTTGTCTAGAGCGGAAAGCTTCAGGTTGGTCCATATAGATTTCTTCATTCAAATCCATTTAGAAAAGTCGTCTTGACATCTATTTGATATATCTCAATATATCGCAATAATGTGATGGCTAGAATCATCCAAATGGATGTTATTCTTATGACAGTTAAGTATGTGTCAATGTAATCTAGACCTTCCTTATGTCTACATCATGTGATTACAAACCTCACCTTGTAGTTGTCAATTAATTCAGCTATCTTCATCTTTCTCTTAAAGATTCAATTGTAGTTTAAAGGCTTATAGTCCGAAGAAAGAGTCACCAATTTCCAAGTGTAATTCTGCAAGATGGAATCAATTTCACTTTTAAAGTGCTTCTTTTTTAGAAAGAGACCTTAGGAGACCTTATAGCTTATTTGAAGCTTGCGAGCTCGCTTTCCAACAAAGACGTTAGAAAGTCCAGACCAAAATATGATGATATTTTGCTACATCTAGGCTAATCATCAATTTCATATTTTGATCTCAACTGCTATCACCAACAGTCTCCCTAATTTGCTTAAAATTTGACTCCTTTTGGATCTATATAGAAGCACGTATTTAAATAATGCCGCATTTTTAGATTCTAAGATCATATTCTTATGATTATCTGTTATCTTAGATTCATCGATTTGCATTACTATTGGAGTAGGCACCGCCACCTTTGTAGGACCCCCACATTTGTATGTATTTGTACGGATGTTTGTGTCCCTTCCACAGTTCATAGTCTTATCAACTTTCTTATGTGCCACCTTGTTAGAAATATAATTTGCTGAGAAAATCACTTCATCCCACATGTTTTGTAGCAATTCAAAACTTAACAACATAGCATTCATTACTTTAAAGTACAATTCTTGCATTCATAACACCTTTTTTTGTTGAGGCAAATAAGGTGCAGCATTTGATGAACAATTATTTGTTGGGAATGTAGTTTACCAAAAGGTGATTCATATTGACAACATCAGTCACTTTTCAATACTTTAATCTTTATGTTTTTTAACTTAATAGTTACAAAGCAAATTTATCCAATGCCTAATTCTTGTTCTTAAACAACTACACGTAGCTGTATGTCGTGTTGTCATTGACAAAGTACTATAATACTTATTGCCTCCACCTATTTGTATGGAATTCAAATTCTATATGTTGTCATGAATTAATTCTAGAACGATTCATATTAATATGGAACTGTGGTTTAAATCAAATAATAATGCAATGCGTCATAAATGGCATGTCCTACTCTACCACGTCACAAAATAGAAGACTCAAACATAATCAAAAAGGATATTTTATTCATTAATAATAGGGGCAACAGTCATTACAATAAGTTTGAAGAGCCTGTGGCTTCTATAACATTTCTCGATGTATGTCCAAATCTTAGTAATTATGATGTTGTCTACTCAAATACCAAACGAAAGCCATACTTTTTTAGGAAAGACGATAATATCATGTTCTTATGGATATCTAGAGCATAGAGGACATTCTCATAGTAAGCTCCTTTCCTAATGTCCACTTTATGATCACCTTACCGTTGTCTCTCAACATTAGAAGTCCTCAAATTTCCTAATGAACATCTTCTTGCAATTTGTTACTGGCTCAAAGTAACTAAACATATTCTTGGCAGAGCAAATGTCACGAGTAACACCTGTGTCCATTATCTACTCTCTTGTGTTTGAACCCACCCGATTCACCTTCGAGACCACCTCAAAGATGCTAATGTCAAAAACATCTTTCGGGAGAACTTCCATCTCTACAACATAAGCTCGAGAATGACTCTTTCTCAATGACTAGCGACACTCTACTATACGGTGCGTAACTGAAGCACTTGCCACGAATCCAATACTTTAGTTTCTTGGTAATGCCTTTATTAGGTCTCAGGTTGGGTAATTTTCTAGGTTGTTTCACATTCTACTTCCTTTTATAGCTAGAATTTTGGCCATGCTGCAACACATTAGCTTTGGATACGTCTAAGGGTTCCCACTTTCTTGTCAACACTTGTGTTATCCTCGTCAATTCTAAGCTGACAATTAGATCCTCAAAATTTATCTCCTTTAACTTGTGCTTAATTCTTGAAGCCTTTCCAAGTATAGGACAATTTTTCAACAATGGCAACCACTTGTAAAGTTTCACTTAGAACCATCCCATCTACATGGATCTCATGAAATATGGATTGGAGCTCTTAGACTTGATTAATCATAGTCTTTGAGTCTACCATCTCGTAGTGAAGGAACTATCCCACAACAATTTTTTTAACCAAATATCCTCGATCTTGTACTTCCTGTCTAAGGACCCGCACAATTTCTCAGGCACTTTTTTGATATCATACATGTTATAGAGTGTAAATTACAAGCTATTTAGAAAATAGTTTTGGAAAGGAAGTTAGCATGCTTCCAAGCATCCCCTACAATCCCCATTTGAAAGCACACACGAGGATTCTCGTTGAAGAATCTTGCAATGTCCAAAGTGGTGAGGTATCAAAGCATCTTATGCTACCACTTCTTGAAATCCAATAAATTTCTCTGACTTTTCCTACGGTTGACAGTATTTGATGAAACCACTCTAGTATTTGGAGCATTCATAACCATTGTCATGGGGTTCAGAGCACCATTAGCACCGACATTCTCATTGCCATTCAAGTCTTGTGAGGACCTGCGACCCAATACTTTATTATTTCATTTTATTCCTTGCTATTTTGCAGTTTTGTGATTAATTGAGTGTTTGTGGTGATTTACAGATCATGATTGGTTAGCACGGCTTTTATCCCGGATTCCTAATGATGGGACTTATGATCAGACTGCCCCTTCCCTCCCCCCTAAGAAGTCCGCCATTGAGGTAAGCCCAGTAATGTGTTGTCTTACTGATTCTCTTGCCCAAGAAGAAGGAATTAGTTTCTCTAAATCAGCCGTATTTGTAGCAGTAAGAGCTTTCTCCCCGGGGTACCTCTCAAGAGAAGGAGCAGCATCTTAGTCCACAACTTCTTTTGTTTGTAAGAGAATCTCGATTGTGTAATAGAATAGGTTGGACCCCTCCTGAGTCAAGCGGAGGCAGCAAGACATAGGAAGTCCAGACAAGTCCTTTCCTTCGTCTGTGCTTATGAGGATATGTTGAAACTTTTCTGTTTTAGTGTAATTATTGATTTAGTAAATAATTACACTAAATCAATAATTACACACTAAAACAGAAAATTTTCAACATATCCTCATAATTTCAAAAGCAAAACAAATCAATTTCATTCTGAAATTGTAGACATTCATTCCATTTCCTCGAAAATCCTAGTTTTGTTCTATCGATTGAGGAGGGTAAACAGATGAGTAGACGCGACAATCTCACAAAATGCCCAACTAGAGAATTAATCCTGGTGTCGAGGGCTTCGATTAGAGCCTAGGATCAGTCGGATACGCGAAGGAGCCGAGAAGTTGTGCAAATATTAGTGTTTTTCTGTGGTTTTTCTTATTCAAGGTAGGATTACGCATAATTTATTTGTTTTAATGTTGTTTGATGCATGATTCGATCATATGTGTATGCATGATTATTTGTGATATTATATTATGCATAATGTGAGGTGTTTGAATGATATTGAGCTATTAAAATTAAGAAATGAGGGCTTGATTGTGTTATGTTCTCACAGAACAGAAACGCCAAATTAAGGAGGTCACTCAAGCGAGCTTTTTGATTTTTTAGGTTTCTATTTTGGACAGTGAGTATGTTATTTGCGCTCAAGCAACTCAAGAAATCAAGAATTAGCCCATTTCTTATTTTTTGGTCCAGTTATGCATACTGTTTGTGTTTGGAACACTAAGCTACATGTCCATATGGTAATGCATTGGTATTGTGTTATCTTATTCGGTGTCTTTGTGGTTTTGACGATGAGAGACTATTAAAATCCTACTGGGTGTGAGAAGTCCAAACGGATGGAAGGAGCCCATGAACTCACTTGGAGTTTGGGATTAGATTATCTCTCAGCATAGGTTGCAGTCTGGGACAGTGTGTAGGTCGCAACATAGTTGCACAAGTGCATTTGGTGACATAATAGATAAAAGCAATAACTTGAATAGGCTAATATTTTCTGTATATTTCTCAACCTTCTGAAGAGGCATTATATAAGATTACAAGATGTACTGTACTACGATAATAAAGGAAAAGGATAAACATAATATCTACAAATAGCTAAGTAAAGGAAAAGGATAAACATAATATCTACACGATTTACGCCAACACTCCCCCTCAAGTTGGTGCATAGATATCTCCTATACCCAACTTGTCGAGTGAATCCCAGAATACCTTCCCGGATATTGCATGTGTCAATATATCCGCAAGTTGCTCTTCGGATCTCACGAACGGAATAGCCACCAGATCCTCATCCAGTTTCTCCTTGATAAAGTGTCGATCAACCTCTACATGCTTGGTACGATCATGTTGAACCGGATTGTTTGCTATTTTCCGAGCAGCCTGATTATCACAATAGAGTTGCATAGGACTTCCTATCTTAATGCCTATTTCGGTAAGTAACAAACACAGCCAAAGAAGCTCACAAATTCCTTGAGCCATGCCTCGATATTCGGCCTCAGCAGTTGACCGTGAAACCACGTTTTGTTTCTTACTACGCCAAGTGACCAGGTTACCACCCACAAACGTGAAGTAACCTGAAGTAGAACGTCTATCAGTTATGTTGCCTGCCCAATCAGAATCTGTGTACCCCTCAATCCTCAAATGTCCATGTTTCTTGAACAACAGACCTTTCCCAGGAGCAGGCTTCAAGTAACTCAAAATACGCATTACAGCCTCCATATGATCCTCACTTGGGGAGTGCATGAACTGACTAATAACACTTACTGCATACGCAATATCAGGTCGAGTGAGGGATAGATAAATCAATTTTCCAACTAACCTCTGATATCTCTCTCGATTAGTTGGAGCTTGATCAGGATATATCCCTAGATGATGATTCTGCACAATAGGAGTACTTGCTGGTTTACAACCCAACATTCCAGTTTCAGTTAGCAAATCCAACACATATTTACGTTGTGACAAATAAATGCCACTACTAGAGCGAGCAACTTCAACACCTAAGAAATATTTCAATCCTCCCAAGTTTTTCATATCGAACTCAGATGCTAAATAACCTTGCAGTTTCTGGATTTCTTTAGTATCATCACCTGTGACAATCATATCATCAACATAAATGACCAACAAAGTAACCTTACCACCCTTTTGTTTTATAAACAAGGTATGATCAGAATTTTCTTGATGATATCCATATCTCTTCATGGCTTGTGTAAATCTCCCAAACCATGCCCGAGGTGATTGCTTTAGACCATAGAGAGAATTCCGCAACTTGCACACTTTCCCTGATTTATTGACCATCTCATATCCTGGTGGGAGGTCAATGTATATCTCTTCCTTCAAATCTCTGTGCAAAAAGGCATTTTTTACGTCAAACTGCTTCAAGGCCCAATCAAAATTGGCTGCTAAGGACAGTAGTACCCGAACAGTATTCATCTTTGCCACTGGTGCAAAAGTCTCTTGATAATCCACACCGTATGTCTGCGTATATCCTTTTGCTACCAATCGGGCCTTGTACCTATCAATTGTTCCATCAGCCTTATGTTTAATGGTAAAGACCCACCTACATCCCACTGGTTTCTTGCCTCTTGGTGCTGAAACGATGTCCCAAGTTTTGTTCTTCTGTAGTGCCTCCATTTCTACATTCATAGCCTCTATCCATTTTGGATCCTTTAAAGCCTCTTCAACTCTGCTAGGAATTTGGATTGCAGCCATTTGATTCACAAATGCTTGATACTGCGGTGTCAACCTATGTGAGGACACATAATGAGCAATAGAGTACCTTGCCTTTCCTTCTGGAGAAAACCTATCAGGCGGATGACCGCGATTCTGTCTAGGAGGCAATTGATAAGATTTTTCAATTGTTTTAGGATTAGAAGAAATATTAATGTCCGAATTACTTACCTCGGGAATATCCACGGGAGCATGGGCAGGTACTATAGAGTCACGAGAGAGGGAATCATATACTGAGTCAGCTACATCAGGTATAGTAGTCAACCTTTCTAGAGTAATCACCGAGCTTGAGTCTAGTGGACCAGACACATTGTTTAGAACAGGACTCAATCCAGTTTCAGCCATCGGTACAGTTTCAGCAGGTATAGGGCATGAGCTAGAGCCAGTTTCAACAGGTACATCTTCTAGTACGACCTCAAACCAATCAGGTCCTTCAATTTCTCCTTCAATTTCAGCAGTCGTCTCCCCCTGAAGGACATGGTTGGGCATGGGAGAAGCGAAATACATTTCTGACTCGGAGAAAGTCACATCCATAGTAACATAAGAGCGCCGAGTAGGGGGATGATAGCACCGGTATCCTTTTTGTGTAGGAGCAAATCCCAAAAACACACACCGAATAGCACATGGGTCCAATTTGCTTCGTTGATTCTTGTAGAGATGAACATAGGCCACACACCCAAATATGCGCGGAGACAGATTTAAGTGGGTTGTTAGAGGCACATATGATGCCAAGACTTCCATGGGAGTGTGAAAATCAAGAACTCGAGAGGGCAGTCTGTTCATCAGATAGATAGCATATTGGACAGCATCAGCCCAATAACACTTAGGTACCGAAGCACCAAGGAGAAGGGCTCTTGCAACCTCGAGAATGTGATGATTCTTACGCTCTGCAACACCATTCTGTGCTGGAGTTTGAGTACACAAAGTTTCATGTATCATACCATGATCTTGAAGGAATTGAGAGAGCGCAGAATTAATATACTCCCCACCATTGTCAGAGCGAAGAACCTTGATAACAAGAGAAAATTGGGTTTTGATCATTTGATGAAAAACCCGAAAAATAGGGCCAAAATCACTCTTGTGTTTCATCACATACAACCAATTCATGCGAGTACAATCATCCACAAATGTAACAAACCATCTAATTCCTGTTGGAGTAGTCACAGGGGAAGGGCCCCATACATCAGAATGAATTAATCCAAACGGAACAGTGCTTTTATTAACACTCAAAGGATAAGGAACATGATGACTCTTAGCCAAAATACAGACATTGCATTTGAACTCGGAGTCTTTAACATCCTGAAATAAGGACGGAAGCAAACGATGCAAATAACCAAAAGAAGCATGCCCAAGACGACGATGCCATAACCAGACTTTCTTGCACTTTTCATCTATTGTCCCACGCACCTTGAGAACTCGACTGGCTGCAATGTCATCCACATAATATAATCCCCCTCTCTTAGTACCACGCCCAATGATCTCCCGTGTCTGGATATCCTGAAGCAAGCAAAACATAGGAAACGTTAATACAATACAATCCAATTGTTCAGTAACTTGGCTTACAGATAATAAATTGTTTGACAAAGTGGGAATGAGTAAGGTATGGTGCAGGGATAACGACGGAGTGAGAGCAATAGAACCAGCTCCTGTCACATGAACAGTATCACCATTGGCAGTAATAACACGGTCTTTGTGAGGGGAGGAAGCATATTGAAATAAGGATTTATCATAAGTCATGTGATCAGTGGCGCCCGAATCGATTATCCAACCTGGGTTGCGATCATTGGATGAAATTAGAGCCTTTCCCAGATTGCTAGCATCAGAATCTTCGGGAGAGAGACGATAAATAGGAGATGTGTTCTGGTCAGAAGAGTTGCAATGAGACACAACAAACTTGTGGTTTGAGCCAGCAGAAGGCGTTATGCCAGTAGTCACAACAGCAGCGACGCCAGGTCGGCGAGTAGTATGCTCACCCTTGAGCAGCTTACGGCGTTCCAAATACCAATCAGGGAAACCATTTTTCTTGAAACAAGTATCGGCAGTATGTCGAGTACCATTACAAAAGGTACACTGCAAGGCATCCTTATTTTCCACATCAGAGAAACGAGGAAGGCGAGGGATTGGTGGACTCGGTGCTTTGGAGACCATGGCCATGGAAGGGAGACCACCAGCACCACTAGAGCCGAGCATAATATTCTGGCGTTGAGCCTCACGACGAACATAGGCAAAGGAATCCTCCAAACCAGGAAGCGGCTTGAGCCGCAAAAAGTCACTCCGGACTTTATCGAATACATCGTCCAAGCCAGCTAAAAAATCGTAGATACGATCTTTCAAAATTTCATCTTGACGTGCCTTAATATCAACAGGGCAAATCATGGAAATAGGGCGGTGCTTCTATCAAGTTCTTGCCATATAGTTTTGAGTTCGGCAAAGTATACAGGAACCAATCGACCTCCCTGCTTGATAGGAGTGGCCTTACAACGCAACTCATATAATTGGGAATCATCGGCGCCATCGTAATACATCTGGGAGACACCTCCCAAATGGCGGCAGCCGTAGGAAGACCAAGAAACAAGCCGAGGAGGTCAGGCTCCATCGTTTTCACCAACCAACCCTTGACGACGGCATCCTCCTTCTGCCACTTCTGGAAATCGGGGTCGGATTTGGCGGGTTGAGAAGCATCGCCTGTCAAGTAATCAATTTTTTCTTGACCGGTAGCATGTAACTCCATCAACTGAGACCAAATAGTGTAGTTCGAGCCATTCAATTTAATCCCAAATGGAATGGCGGTAGAGGATTCGTTCTGGACAGTCACCACTTGAGTATTGCTGCTGGTGGGCACCAAGGATTTTGAGATACTATCGTCAGTCATGATTAACACGAGAAGCAAGGAAGAAGGTAGGGTTTTGATCGGATGTCACTGGGCAAGAAGCGTAGAAATGGAAGTAGGGTTTAGGGATTTTAGGGTTTGCTCTGATACCAAGATAAAAGCAATAACTTGAATAGGCTAATATTTTCTGTATATTTCTCAACCTTCTGAAGAGGCATTATATAAGATTACAAGATGTACTGTACTACGATAATAAAGGAAAAGGATAAACATAATATCTACAAATAGCTAAGTAAAGGAAAAGGATAAACATAATATCTACACGATTTACGCCAATAATAATTTCTTGTTTTGCATGTGATACACATAGCATGGCACCATTATTACATCTTTATGCATGATTAGGGTATGTTATTAATGCAAACCTATTTTAATTAATATTACTCATGGATACTATGTGCTTTTCTACTTGAGATTCGACTTATTTGTAGTAAACAAATATTTTATAGGCGACGAAGCAAAGCCAAGAAGGATCTTGGAAGGATTATATCTCATGTTCAATAGATAGTTTTACTTTTAGTTGTTAGAACTTTTTTAAACCTCATATTTTAGAACATTTGTTAGCCTGTAGAGTTTATTATTTAGAATTTTTTATTATTTTGGCAGATATTCAATAATTGGAGATTTTATGATAACGTGTGGTTTGGCTTTCATGTATTCAATTATTGCTTATTTCATACCTTTGAAGTTTGGGGTGTGACAACTTAGTATCAGAGCATGATTCAAATACATAGAGCCGTAGATTAGGGTCCTAGAGGTCTATGTGTTTATGTGAAGTATACCCCGAGAGTGTCATATCTTGTCTTTGAACGTCCCTATAACTACTCATGAATTCTAGTTAGAAGAAATGATTGGTTACCATTTCTTCTAATTGGAGGTCCGAAAAAGTCAATTGGAATATTGGGCTGATATTCCTTCGGGTACTACTCAATATGTTTAATTATTGTATAGTGCTGCTAAGCAGTTCTCTTTTCTATGTTGTAGAGAGATGTCATAATGTACACCTATGGGTAGAGCAAGGGTGTCACCGCTGTAGGGGCACCAAGACCTGCTACTAGAGAAGAGGTGATAAGGGCTATGGTCGAGGCAATATAACAGTTAGAACAGAATAATTAGGCCACTCCACCAAGGAATGTGACTGGGCCATGATTGTGATAAGCGAGTTTTTTCGTATGAAGCCTCCCTAGTTCAACAGTGGGACTAGAGCAGATGGAGAAGACATTGGACACTATGCATATTATTGAGGATGATTTTAGGGTCTCGCTAGCAGTTTATCAACTTACAAGGTGAAGCTGATCAGTGGTGAAAAATAACTAAGGCTACGTATGAGACTACAGAGTTGACCTACGAGGCTTTTAGAGACTTGTCCCTTGATTGTTATTTTCCTGAGGTAATGAAGGACTCGCTTCAACAAGAGTTCTATGATCTGAAGGAGCGGGACATGGCGGTACTGGATTACTAGAACGAAGTTACTCGGTGTCTCACTTTGCTACTGAAATCGCTGGAGATGAGAATATAAAGTGCAAAAGTTTCAAGAAGGGCCTCAAGTCGAAAATCAAACAGAAGGTTATTCACTTAAAGATTTGGGAATATGGGGATCTTGTTGAGAGGATGATGATTGCAAAGGCTGATCTAATAGAGAGGGATGGGAATGTGAGTAAGACAACAACAGTCGAATCCTAAAGCCAAAGTAAAAGACATCCTAGAGAGTTCAACTCTAAGTTTCAGGGTTATCATACGCAAGTTGAATTTGTACCAACAGTTGTCTCCACTAGAAGAACTACGTCAGGTGAGTGTGTGTGTGTTACAAATATGGCCAACCGGGTCATAAGAAGACAACATGTCTTCAGCAGACACAATCATTGCAGACAATGGGTTCCATTAGTGGGGTAGAGTCCGGAGTATCAATCTACGGGGAACACAAGAACTAAAATATGAACTTACAAAACTTAAGATAACATTCTGAACACCAACCCCTTAGTTTGGGAGATGATTTTTTTTATGCTAAGAACTAAAAATAAAATTGACTAACGAAGAATTTTTAACTTGGACGAAAAATAGGCTTGGCCTTTAGAATCGACTTATCCTAAACTTCAGCTAGCTAATATCTTCATTTTTTAGAACTCAATCTATTTTCTCATAAGAGATTCTAGATCGAAAAATGTATTTCCGGATTGATTTAAGTTTAATGATAAAAAGTTCAAAATCAGGAGGACATCGATTTAAGTATTAGATATACCAACTTTTAAGATGGCAATACCTAATCAAAAACTTAACAATCCTGTTTTGTTTCTAAATAAGAACTTTGAGTCAATCCATTAATGAGCTTAAGAATCAATTTAGGGAAGATATTTTCTAACTTAGGTCATTGGATAAGTTTCATCCTCGGACCTACCCTAAAATGGTTTAGCTAATCATATTTATGAAATAAAAGACATATTTTTTTGGCTACTTCTACCCTTTCTATATCTTGAAAAATACTTGAAAACTAACCAAAAATGCAGAAAATAAAATTAGGATAGCAACTTTAAATTAAGAATCTACCTTAAAAATAAGCCAATAAACAATCTTTTGATTGCCGAAACCCAGAAACGCAATCCCAAAAATGATCAACTAGTTATACTATTAAAAGAAGCTAAAAATAATAAATTTTTTTGAAAATTTAGATCAAAATTTGAAAATATTAAAGAACAAATGAAGAACAAGTGGAGAAATAAAAACAAGACTTGCATTAAAATTTAGAGAACTTTTTTTGGTACTTTCTATCTATATTTTTTTCTCTCCTACAAACACTCTCTTATATACGTAAGAGAAAGCACTCTAAAAAACCTAAAAAATTTGGCACATTAAATTACAATGTATAAAATAAATGAAAAGTTATTACAAAAATCCACAAAGTAGATTGCCATTAATAAAAATATATTGGCTATTTTCATGACCAACTTGAAAAGCTTCCATAGCTCTCTAGGAGTAACATTTGACCATGATATTTTGCACCCACTTTCATCAATGTATTGCCTAACATCTCCAATTTGAAGCACTTAATTTCAATAATTAAATTGGGAGAAACACAAATTTTCATAAACAGTGTCATATTCGGACCAGTTCTGTTGTATTGCATTGTTAACCCACTTAAATGTCATTCCAAATTTTGTGATCTTATAAGAAATAATCCCAACATCCCAAGGTATTATTATGTTAATTTTGGTGAATTTTAGACTTGAGTTGGTATTTTTTCTGCATTTATATCTATCGAGGTAAATTCTGAAAAATCTGTCAAGCTTCTTATTTTGCGTCTAAAATTTTAATTTTAATTCTTTTGGGCTTTTGTTTTTCCTTCCTAGCTTCTATTCACTTTATTTTTTGCCTTTATCAATTCTTGAACTTGCCTTAGTGCAACAAACATGCAATGGAAGGGGGACAATGACTATGCATTCAATAAATTCAGCGCTAAATCAAACTGAAACTCGATACATATACAAAAAGAAATTTAAATAAGAATATGTTAATACTCAAATTGTCATCCAACATCTCACTATGCATTTAAAATGGAATCAACAAAGTACATAGGGATCAACGAGGACTTCACAAGCTTATAATGATTGTGGATTTTGAAAGGAGAGTATACGGAAGTAGTGCCGACTTATACTAGCTATGAAATATTTATCCGATAGTCGGCAGTTCACCATAACTACCCAATAGTATCTTCATGTAATAACAATATTCTTTTCTCTGATAGCATGAAATGAAGTAAGAGGGTTGGGTATGGTATTTATAATGTTAAGGAACCTTTTTTTTTTTTTGATTGACCGGTCAAACACAATATAGGCACCAGTTGATTATGCTTGCGATATCTCTGATTTGGTTTCTCAAAATGGATCGACTGATTCAATAAAACCTTAACGATTGGTTCCAATAAACCTCTACACTTTTGAACTTCTTTTCAACACAAATTGACCGGTGTCATCTAATCAATCAGTTAGTTACCCATGACTTTTGTATTTTATGAGTTTTGGACATAACTGGTTAATTTTTTTCCTCTCTTTTTGTAACTTTTTTTTAAACATATTCACCCAATACACTTCACGGTAAAATTAGGCTCATGCCCACACATCATTATTTCTAACATCCTCATGTCATCCGGTTCCCGATGATTTTTCACAATAAAAGATTTGGGCTTGGCTCAAAATTGAAGGATTAGGGGACTCGTATATGGTTTAAATCAAAGAAACATAGCCTTGTATCATTTTCTAAGTACAACATGGATTCCATAATGATGCATGTAAGATGGCAACATGAACTAGAATATGACATTTATTTGAACAAAAAACGAAAGGTTTTAAACGAAAATCATGTGATATGGCAAAACAAATCTCTACCCTATATGATTATCCTTCCCAAATACAAACACTGACTTCAAGTTGTTTAACATAGTTCATACTTATGTAAATGAGGTGAGTTTGTATTTATTTAATCTAAAAAGATGCATGACTCTTGTTACTTTATGACACCGCTGAGCATATGTAAAGTAACTTACGACTCAAAAACAAATTATACAAGAAAAATTTGTAAAAACAACAAATAACCAAAACAACTTAAGTAAATAAACACAAACATAATACATAAGAAATTGGAACATACATAATTAAGTTGTTACATCGGGCACGAAGAACAACAGTTTATTGAAATCTTAAAACAGATACACTATATGTTCCTACATAATGTGGCGAAACATAGAACGATAAACAGCAACAAAAAATATTGTAAGGACTACATAAATAACATTTAATATAGTCAACTTCTGCAAGTTCGTTATAGTGCGATTTCTCTCTATTTGGTTTACCAGCCAAGTTAACTCTGTTATTATTGCAAGACACAAAAACAGGTAACAAATGTAGTGCAGAGTTTGCTCCTCGAAATAAGGATTAGTACGAAACATGTTTGGAGGGGTAAAAGTGACCGTGGGAGGCGATGAGGGGCGGCAGCTGAGAGAGAGACAGAGAGAGATCGGTGAAAGAGAAAGAGAAAGAGAAAGAGAAAGAGAGCGGCGGAAGAGGAAAAAAAGAGAAAATAGGGTTTAAATAGAAAATTTTTAAGATTATATATATATATATATATATTTGTATTTTTGTATTATTTATTATTTATTATTTTTATTTTTTTAAAACAAAAACTAGTGCTCTAATCAAACATTTGATATTTACATTCATGTGGTAGCAAATACTTCAAAGGGCCCACATCGTCTAATTTGACTGCTGAAATCTGGAGCACAAGTAAATATACACCTCGCATATCAAGTTCCATTGTGAATGCCTCTAGAGAGCTTATGGTCGAAATCTGGACAAACTAGATTAAATTACACAACTTTCGTATCATTAGGAGTCCCGGTGATATATCTGGGTCCCGATTACTTGACAGCCAGGTGGAATCCCTCACCTCCGTACAACCGGAGGTAATTTAAACCACCTAATTAAAGTCAGTTGCAAAATGAAGTATTAATCGTTGGAAAAAGGAGGCTCGGATCTAGTTATAGCCAGATTTCTTACTCTTTACCTATCTTCCTTCAATTTTTCAGTGCACTGTTATCTTAAAATACCGGTACCCTTTTACCAATAGATGAATCATTAGGTACGGAGAGAATATAGTTAACACATAATCCATTTTTTGATTTTTTTTGATTTTTTTAATTTTTTTATAATATTCTTTTTTTTTTATGATTTTACAATACAACCTCTCCCCCCAACTTAAAATTTTTATTGTCCTCGATGCATGAAGACAACATATTCTAAAGCATAAAAAATGGACGATCATACCTGTAAGGTGGAATGTTAACTACCATATACCTCGACCAAATTTGAGGATTTCTCGCTACTTGCTCTTTTCATCATTGGAATGGCTCCCAGGGTACACTCCTTCAGCTCCAACTTGTGGAACCATAGCTAGTCACTAGGATCATCACTAAAATTTTATTGGCCTTACAACCTTAACACATAGTTACACCAATGCTTTGGGCTCTGAATGCCGCACCCACCACAGCTTAGATCCAAAGTACCAAGGCTGATGCGGTAGCATGTATAACCTACAAAGACATAACAACCAACTACCTACTAAGAGCAAAAATCACTCCATAACAATAACAAAAATAGATAAGCAGGTTAGCCCATAAAATGCATAATCCAAAAAGAAACGATAAAGAGAAAAAAAATACTAATATACCTACCACTTCCTTTATGCGGAAGACACGAGTCCTACTTTTCTCCCTGATTAAAGATTGTGGTTCCCTTTTTGTTGGAAGAACAGTATGAATAGGATTCAACAATATCTTTAGAAGTAACGCCTTCATCTAATAGGCTATCACTCCCTTTGGTGCGATCCAAATTCCTCATCCACCATTCCGCTTTGAAGCAATCTCCACGAAACTTGACACTAAAGTCGAATGGTTCAGACAGATTTTTCATTGTTCCATGCGTCTGCCGTCAAACCCAACCTCTAAGGCACCATATATGTAGCTTCAACCAGGCAGCTATATCAGACCGTTAAAGGCCGTTCGAGCACAGCAAACACTGAAGATATCTCAAACTCCATGGCTTGATGGTCTCTTAGACATCATGCAAGCTCACAAATCCGAATATTTTGGATCAACCAAATCCTCAATGGATTCCACATGATCGAAGTTTTCAAAGAAGGGTTTCAAGCGTTGACCATTCACCTTGAAGCAAGTTCCATTCTTGGTGTTCTCAATCTCAACCTCTCCATGGGGAAGACGGTTTTCACAAAATATGGACCTGTCCATTGGGATCTTAGTTTTCCAAGAAAAAGATAAAGCCTGGAATTATACAGTAATACTTTCTGACCTGGGACATATATTTTGCGCACAATATTCTTATCACGAAAGACTTTGACTTTAGACTTGTAAATATGGGCATTATCATACGCATCCCTTTGAATTTCTTCATGCTCATCTAATTGGAGCTTTCTATGGACACCAACTTCGGACATGCGAAAATTCAACTGTTTGATTGCCAGTAAGCCTTGTATTCCATTTCCACTGGTAAGTGACAAGCCTTACCATATACCAAGCGATAGGGTGACATGCCCAAAATAGTCTTATAAGCGGTACGGTAGGCCCATAATGCGTCGGTCAGTCGAAGAGACCAATCCTTGCTGTTAGGATTCACTATTTTTTCAAGTATCTGCTTAATTTCACGATTGGCCAACTCAGCTTGGCCATTGGTTTGGGGATGGTAGGCAGTGGACATCTTGTGATTGACCCCATATTTTTTCATTAAGGCTTCCATTGGCTAGTTGCAAAAGTGTTTACCTTGGTTACTAATCAGTGCTTTAGGCATCCCAAACCTCGCAAAGATGTGTTCTTTGAGAAATTTGACCACGACAGAGTGATCATTACTGCGAGTGGGTATAGCCTCAACCCATTTGGATACATAGTCCACAGCCAAAAGGATGTATAGGTGCCCACACGAGATTGGAAAGGGGCCCATGAAGTCAATGCCCCAACAATCAAATACCACAATAACCAGAATGGGCTGAAGAGGCATCATGTTTCGACGAGAAAGGGCACCTAACTGTTGGCACCTAGGACAAGCCTTGCAAAATTCAAAGGCGTTCTGAAAAAGATGAGGTCAATAAAAACCACACTATAATATTTTGGCAGCGGTTTTTTTTGGAAGAGAAGTGACCTCCACATGCTTCGGTGTGGCAAAAAATCAAAATTTAATTTTGCTCATCATTAGGAACACACCACCGGATAATCTGATCTGGACAAAATTTGAAAAGGTAAGGATCATCGAAGACGGATCTCCTCACCTCAGCCAAGAACTTTCTCCTATCTTGAGGAGTCCAATTTTTAGGAAATTGCCCAGTGGATAAGTAATTGGTAATATCAACATACCACGGACAAGTAGATACAACAAAGAGTTGCTCATTTGGAAAGGAATCAGGAATGGGAAGACTAGTTGTATGATCCTCAGAATCGAGACGCGACAAGTGATCGGCAACCACATTCTCAACCCCCTTCTTATCTTTAATGGTCAAGTCAAACTCTTGCAAAAGAAGAATCTGCCGGATAAGATGCGCCTTAGTGTCTTGCTTAGTTAGAAGATATTTTAGAGTTGCATGGTCAATATAGACTACAATTGGCGACCCAATGATATGGGATCGAAACTTGTCAAGCGCAAAGACAACTGCCAACAACTCTTTCTCAGTGGTAGTATAGTTCATTTGGGCGTCATTTAGAGTTTTGCTCGCATAGGAAATCACATGGGGAACTTTATCCCACCGTTGGCCAAGCACGGCGCCTACAGCATAGTCGTTGGCATCACACATGAGCTCAAAAGGTAAACTCCAATCGGGTGATTGCATGATGGGAGGAGTAGTGAAACTAATTTTGAGTTTAGAGAAAGCCTCCTCACAATCTTGCGTCCACTCAAAATGTGCGTCTTTGGTTAGTAACCAACACAATAGACGTGATATGGCACTAAAGTTTTGCATGAAACACCTATAAAAACCAGCGTGGTCAAGGAAGGAACGGATATCCTTGACACGTTCTGGGGTAGGTAGCTACGAGATAAACTCAAACTTGGCTTTACCGACCTCTATCCCCTGAGAAGACACAATATGACCGAACACAATGCTATGGGTAACCATGAAATGACATTTTTCCTAATTGAGAACTAGGTTTTTCTCTTCACACCGCACCAAAATCCGTTCAAGGTTCTCTAAACATGACTCAAAAGAGTTGCCAAAGACAGAGAAGTCGTCCATGGATACCTTCATAATCTTTTCAATCATGTCGCTAAAAATTCCTGTCATACGCCGAGAGAAGGTGCCAGGAGCGTTGCAGAGCCCGAAGGGCATGCGACGATATGCGAAGGTGCCAAACGGACATGTGAAAGTAGTCTTTTCTTTGATTCCATCCGGAGTAGCCATCACGGAAACAATAAAAGGAATGACCAGCTACCTTCTCCAACATCTGGTCGATGAACAGGAGTGGAAAGTGATCTTTCTAGGTACAGGAATTGAGTTTTCTAAAATCGATGCATACTCGCCAACCGGTGACCACTCGAATAGGGATTAACTCCCCATTTTCATTAGAAATCACAATGACACCGGATTTTTTAGGAACCACTCGGATAGAGCTGACCCATTTACTATCGGCAATTGGACAGATGATGCCAACATCCAGTAATTTCAGAACCTCGTCTCGCACCACATCTCTCATAATAGGATTTAAGCAATGTTGTCGCTGGCGAGATGGCTTGATATCATCCTCTAGGTATATACGGTGAGTGCAGAATAAGGGACTAATCCCTTGGGTGTCTGCAATGGTCCAACCTATGGCCTTTTGATGAGCCTTTAGAGCTTTCAAGAGTGCAACTTCCTGGTGATCTTCAAGACTTGAAGAGATCACAAATGGAAAGGTTTCAGAATCACCTAGGAAGGCATACTTCAAATTTGAAGGAAGAGTTTTTAGCTCGGGTTTAAGTGGTTGAACATTAGAGGAAAGGGCTCGAGATTGAATCGATGGGAGCTCTTCAGAAGTGGGCACCCACTTCTCGGTGCCCATGATTTCTTTCTCTTCAAGGAAGGCATACAAATATTCCACATCGGGAGAATCAAGAAAAATGGCCTCCTCAAGAGTGAGACAGGCCTCAACCGGATCGAAGAAGTAATGAGTGTCTAAATATTCTTGGACAAGTGTGTCAATAAGGCTCACATCATGGGTCTCATCATCATCTCCCATTTGGTTCCCAATGTTGAAAATGTTCAACTCTACCTTCATGTTTCCGAATGTCATGTTGAGTAACCTGTTTCGACAATGAATAATGGCATTAGAAGTGGCCAAGAAAGGCCTGCCAAGAATGATTGGGGTTTGTGCCTGTAAGTCTGACATTGGGCATGTATCTAGTACCATAAAATCTACAGGATAAACAAAGTTGTTTACCAGTACCAAAATGTCCTCTACAATTCCTCTTAGAACTCGAACACTTTGGTCTGCTAGTTGCAGTGTTATTGAGGTGGACTTCATATTACCTAATCCTAACTGCTCATACACAGAGTATGGCAGCAGATTCACACTAGCCCCCAAGTTGAGTAGGGCTTTCTCCACTTTCTTTCCCACAATTTGGATAGAAATTGTAGGACAACCAGGGTCCTTGTATTTAGGTGCGATGGGAGTCTAAATAATGGAACTAACCTGCTGGGTAAGAAATACCTTCTTCTGGATATTGTGCTTGCGCTTGATGGTGCACTAAGTCTTTCAAAAATTTAGAATACAAAGGTATCTGTTTGATGACATCAAGCAATGGAATATTGATCTTGACCTGTTTGAACAAGTCATAGATCTCAGTATTGTTTGTAGGTTTAGGTTGTGCCCTTAGTCTGTGTGGAAATGGTGCTGGAATAGGACAAGTAGGGGCATTGGAGTCTCCAATAAAAGTGGAAATGGGTGGTGATATAGAATCACTATGAGGTTCTCCTTAGTTGGAAGCAGTGGAAGAGACCTGAGGAGAGACAGATTTAGGAAGGATGATTTTGTCAACTTTCTTTCAACTCCTCAAAGTGGGGATAGACCTGGCTTGCTCCACATTGGAGTTGGAAGGGGACAAATCACACACATAGTGCTGACCTTGGGGGTTGGCTTGTGGTTGGGCAGGAAACTTGCAATTCTCTTGTTGCATGGTCCTGAGAGATGTTGTCAATTTGCTCATTTGGGATCTAATATCATCATTAAAAGTGTTTTGGCTTTGTATGAAATTGTATAGTAAATTCTTAATATTTCATTTATTGGGCGGCTGATATACATTGGGACCCACAGAAAGCCCTAAAGGATTACGCTGTTGGTGAACATTATGAGGGTACCCTTGTGGCTGTGAATATGGTTGATGGTACCCTTGAAATTGGTTTGGATTTTAGGAATGGGACGGTCCATGATTCGAAAATCCCGGTGGACCTGAGGATGGTCCAGCTGATTCATTGCCTCTCCAACTGAAGTTAGGATGATTTCTCTACCTCGAATTGTAAGTGTTAGAGTAGCGAGAATTAGCAGGTTTTTGTCCTTGATTAAGGGCGTGCACTTCAGCTTGCTCAGGACCTTGTAATACCTCTTTGAAAGCAGGTATGGTAGGGCACTCATGAGTAGAGTGCTCCGACGTATCACAAATCACACACGTCTCTTCTAATTTTAAGACAGACGCAATTTCGCTGACTCGATTAATATCAAGCTTTTTCAACTTTTTGGATAGCTGATCTATCTTTTTGTTCAAGTCATCTTCCCCTCGAAGCATATACTTACCCAAAATACCCTGGCTAGGTGGAGGAATTTTATAGGAGCGATTGTTGGGATTAGAGTCTAGGTAAGTCATCGCATCTGCGAGTTCCTTATTCAAAAACTCACAATTGCATATTATGTTGATGAATTGGCGATTTTGGGCTGAGAAGCCCTGATAGAAAAAATTGACTATCTGCCAATCATTGTACCCATGGTGTGGGAAAGCTAGCAAATATTCTTTATATCTTTCCTAGCAGTCGCAAAAGATTTCGTTAGGTTTCTCTTCAAAATTTTGAATCTTTTTTTTCAATGTTGCGGTGCGATGCATCGGAGAAAAAAAGTCTTGAAAAATTCAGTTTGCATGGTACCCCAATTGATTACAGAATGAGATTTAAGATAAATCAACTAATTTTTGGCTTTATCCTTTAATGAGAATGAAAAAAGTCTCGTTCGGGCCACCTCGATTTCATCCTCGTTGTTAGTGAAAATGCTAACAATTTCCTCGAACTCACGCACATGCAAATAACAGTTTTTCGATTTCATGCCATGAAAATTTGGCAACATATGAAGCATGTTAGGTTTGACATGGAATTGGTGTTCACTGGTAAGATTAACGAGTATGGCAATACATGAAGGAGTAGCAGTTCTCGTTGGATGCAAGAATTCCCTCATGGTCCTAACGGTAGGTCTAACACGGATTGGCCATTGGTTGGGCAGCCATCGTGGTGCCAGAGAAGTTATCGATGTGAACAAGACGATGGGTGTGATCACGAATATAAACAATCATACACCAAATGCAACTCCCCTTAGAAAGCTATAGGTAAGGTTCACAAAATCAAATTTTATACCTTTTTGCTGAAATAGTTTACAAGGTTTAACAGTTAAGAGCCGTCAATCAACAATCAGGAAAATTCTTAGGAAATATGGCAAGGTCACACTTGCAGAACAAGAGGTCCTTCTTAAAAATCATTCTCTTTAGACAACATGGATGTCTTTGTGACATAATTTTTTTAGAATTTGTTGATTTGGCAGTTACTCACTAGAGTTACAATATAGAAAATTAGGACACGAGTGATGAAATCTTCTTCTTCTTCTTTTTTTGGCAACAAACGCTGCAATAAAAAAAATGTTAGGCACAATAAGAATGGCGTATATGACGTCCATTTAATAAAATAAGGGTAAATTAAATCGGGGTCCTTTCTACCCCTCCAAATTAGATTTTCATCACATCCACTTTTCAAACTTATGTTTTCATCCTATAATTGTATGGATAGATGACTTTGCCATTACTTTTGAGAAGTAGTTTACCGTTTTATCCTGTGGTTAGTTAATATTTGAATTGTTTGGTTTAAATCTGCAGCACGTTTTTAGGCTTAAAATATGGGATCACAAGTCTCTTTAGGAATATTACTCCAGGATCAATTAGCACGTTTTTAGCCTAAAAATATGGGATCACCATTATCTTTAGGAATATGTATACCTAAATGGCAGTTGTGATTATTTTTCAATCATATCTCGGATCATTTAGATTTGGCTGGAATATTTACCATTTCGTGTTATTGAGTCAAATTGAAGTTTTATTAATTTGACCATAACCTGCAGATTGATTCGTTTTACGTGAGGAACCATTGTGTGGGAAATGTCCCATGACTTGCATGCGATGTTGAATAACTGTAAATTTACCATGATATTTTCTAATTTGACCACAACCTGTAGATTGATTTATTTTACCATAACGTGGATATTGATTGTTTGTCATGTAATTTACCACGTAAATTGGCATGTTTACCAGATGTAATGCGTGGCCTCCAAATTTACCAAATATACCATACCGTAAAATTACCATGGAATATAGAAAATTTACCATATATTGTGTGTTACATCAGGTTTCACTATGGTATAGGCAAATCTATCACAAACGGTCGAACTTGATGTTGACCGACAAATTTACACATGAACGTCAATTTACCATGATAGCAGAAAGCGTCCATCTGACTTGTAGGGGTCGTACATATCCATAGTTTCATGTTGCTGTTTTCACTTTCACATTTTTACATAATGTGTCTCGCAAATTTACCATACCGTATATACACTATTCAAAGCAATATGGTATATACCATTTAAAATGCCGACCATGATGTTTGATATTAAGATTATATTTCTATTATATTGCTAGATCCTTCATACTTGGAATTATAGAAAACTATTCAAATTACAAAATAAACAGTAGCAAAGTAGCATCAAAATTGTGTTCCAATCGAACTAATCTATGATGTACGATTCTCCACATTTATAAGCAACTCATGTAGTATCTCGGCCCGTATCTTCTGGCACTCTGCTTTTGTTAGATTGGCATCAATGGTGTCATTTCAACACTACTGTCGAATGATGTAACACACAATAATCTCACAATCGAGTCTGCGTTCAAATAATCATATAGAAAGATTAGTATTTAGATTTTTTTGACAACCCAACTCGAATTCAGGAAACAAGGGACAGATTAGATGTTACGGTCGAAACGACATTTACTAGATTAACAACTGAAACATACCAGATTACCAAAATATATAAAATTACATTCGCTATCAATTGTAACATCAAAATGAAATATGCCATAACTGTCAAATTTACCATCGATCTCAAATATAATATTCATTTCAAATTTACCCCCTACAGCAAATATACCGTAACAAATATACTAGCCGTACCATAACAATCGAAAATATACCATCACTTCAAAATTTACCAGATTACCAAAATACACAAAATTACATTTGATATCAACTATACAATTAGAGTAAAATATACCATAACAGTCAAATTTTCCATCGGTTCCAAATATAATATTACTTTCAAATTTACCCCCTACAGCAAATATACCATAACAAATATATCAGTCGTACCGTAACAACCAAAAACATACCATCACTTCAAAATTTACCAGATTATCAAAATATACAAAATTACATTCGCTATCAACTGTACCATCATAGTGAAATATAGAATAACAGCCAAATTTACCATCAGTCTCAAATATAATATTACTTTCAAATTTATCCCTTACAGCAAATATATCATCCCTTCAAACATACCATAACAAATATACAGGTCGTACCATAACAATCGAAAACATACCATTACTTCAAAATTTATCAGATTACCAAAATACACAAAATTACCTCCGCTATCTACTGTATCATTAGAGTGAAATATACAATAACTGCCAAACATAGCATCGATCTCAAATATAACAGCACTATCAAATTCACCCCAAACAGCAAATATACCATCACCAGTGAACGTAAACTGAATGTACAAATAAATCATGTATAAGCCATCGTAATATATGTACAGCTTCAAATCCACCAACATTCAAATCGTACCATTTACGTTCTATAAATAAACTATGTATAAGTCATCTCCATGCAAATTAAACATCTATCCACAATATTTCATACCTTATACTGGATCGTAGTCCGACGAAAGCCGCTCGAATGTCGTTGTCGTCATCTGTTAGCGGCCAAATCAGGCAATCAGTATTCTGTCAGAGTGGTGCATTTTTTGTCTGCGTTTCTAATGGGTTTATGGAATCTGAAGCCCTAGATCTATGGCGAGGTCCCAAAACGGAAGATGGTGGCCGATGATTTCCTCAATCCCATGATTTTTG
Organism: Arctostaphylos glauca; assembly: GCA_019985065.2. NCBI lineage: Eukaryota > Viridiplantae > Streptophyta > Magnoliopsida > Ericales > Ericaceae > Arctostaphylos > Arctostaphylos glauca. Next base: position 6,459,071 of record JAHSPW020000015.1, read on the forward strand.
GAGAGGACGTTTCCTATTCAAGAGATAATGATGCTATTTCATTTACCATGAATGTAGGGATTCCGGGCGTCAATTTAGGAAGTATATATTAACTAGGGTTAAATGAACTAGAGGGTAGGTTTGGTATTTTTTTTGAAAAAAAAGGATTGAAAATTAATATACAAAAGTGCATGGGATGAAAAGATAATAAACACTAAGGGAAGGGACTGAAATATAAGTTCCCCATAAAATAATGTGTATATATAAATGTATAGATCAGGAGGGATTAACCTCCACAAACAGAATTAAAAAGACAAAAAAAGAAAAATGAAGAATTAACCTCCAAAGTTAGAAGTTAGAAGAAGAAGAAAACAAAAGGAAGGGTTAACCTCCACAATTAATAATTAGATTGTTTTATTCTTTTTTATATATATTAGTCACAATAATAGTAGCGTGTTACTTGTCCAATAACAGTAAAAAAGGTCCTACCTTGGATAAATTTAAAAAAAAAAAAATTGAGAGATTATACCACTACCCTAGTTAAACAACAAATAATAATAATAATAACACTAAAAAATAAAAATAAGGGGTTGAACCACCTATTTAGGAATACCTAATAGCCGCTTCTTTGCTTTCGTTATACCATAAGTTTTTCAAGATGGGTAGGTTAATGATTTCCACTTAGAAGAGCTTCAATTGGTTTCCTCTTATTGATTATTTCTTTTATTTCTCAAAATAAGGTACTCACATGTGGTAATCCCCTTTGTACGAACCTTATTTTAAGTTTCAAAGAAAAAATCAACGCATATCTATATTAAGATATGAAGATATAGTTGAAAAGACGATATGGGAAACAGCCGAATAGTTTGTGAATACCCACAATTGCTTTTAACTATGTTTTCATATGAGAATATAGATGAAAAGAAAAGAAAAGAAAATTCTGCACTTTCTTTTAGCTTACCTTGTAAATTTCCTGGCAACGGCGCTAAAACTTGACTGACCGGCAAAAGAGCGTCGTTGAGGCGCGGTCTAAGTCAACGTTTACTAATTTGTAAAAATTAAAATTTTTCTTAAGTGTTAAAACATAGCATAGCGGAGAGTCTGGATATCGATTCACAGGAACACAAGAACTAAAATATGAACTTGCAAAACTTAAGATAGCGTTTCGGACGCCAACCTCTTAGTTTGAGAGATGATTTTTTTATGCTAAGGACTAAAAATAAAAAGGTAAGTCCCTGGTAAAGTCACTAGAGTGACACTAAAATACATAGGTCGCTCGTGTGATGAAGAGATCACTCGAGCGACTCTAGCGATCTCGGAAATTGTTTAGAATACGCAAATCGCTCCAAAACTTCTCCAAACTCAAATCAACAATCAATAACACGATCAAGCATCAAAATATGTCATAAATACATAATAAGAGTGAAACCCCCTACCTCAAGTTTCGGATCGATATATTTGACGAAGAACGCAGAACCCTAACTTCCAAGTCCTCTTGAACTTCAGACCCTCTCCTCCGAGCTTTGAATGAACGATCAAGTCTTGGATACTTGTCAAGAACAATGCACTCTCACAATATCTTGAAGGAAGTCGAAAATTGATCAAGATCTATTGGAGAAATAGTAGAGAAAAGTGAGAGCAAATGTAGAGAGAGAAAGAGAAATGGGAAAAGGAAATGGGCTTGGCTTCTCCCTCCGCTAAAATCTAAGTATAAATTCCTAAAATGGGCTTCCAAATAAAGTCTCAATGCTCTCATATGCATACGTACCAACATAACGTCCCAGGGTCTAAGTTCCGCTACTAAAAGTTCCGAATCATTTAACATAAATCAAACACATATCTCGTCACATATTCCAAAATTATTATTTAAAATGCAAAAATGTTATGGTCCTTACATTTGAATTTTTTTCAGAGATTGATTAGTTGTTTAGGCATTATGGGCCCATAGTTGACTATTTGTTAAATTTTTGAGGTTGGATATATTGATTGTTGACATTTAGTAATGGTTTAATGAATATGTTTTTTTGAGATTTTATTTTGTTGTATCATTCTATTGATCATTTCACACCCTTGAAGTGCGGTGTGTGACAGATTGCAATTATGGCTGATCACATAATAAAGTGCAATCAAAGGGTGGATACAAGATGCACAGATGTTATCTTGGAGCCAAGAGAAAGTAGTCTAATGTCAAAAAGTGAAATGACGATGAAATTTTTCCATGTAATGTGTATCTTTATCTTCTCATATAGTATGATGGATACAATTATAAGCTGTAATTTCAACATATTTATTGCTCACACTGACTAACATGCAAACACTTTAACTTGATAACAATCACAACCAGTATAACCAACTAGATCAAGAAAAATAAAGCAACTAAGCGTCCTTGTCAGAGATCTCATAGTTTGATAGGTATTGTTTGTCGGCCAGGAAAACAATGAGCACAATGTTTGTCAATTGACTTTCGCTAGCCTCAGCAACCTTTTATAGCAAGTTGAAGTAGGAAATAGCGACATCACTAAACCATCATTATATTATTCTCTCTTATAATTTGTTTCACCTCTATTTATATCTAGTCCCTTTAAACGTCCATTTACAGTGCTCGACAATGGGGGAATATCACAATGAGGTTACATACAACCTCTCTTGCTTGTCTAGGATAATGCCCATTGTTGTCAAAGACCAGCGTAGCAATTTTTAGGGCTTGATTGCCTTTCTAACTAGTATGGGGTTTTGAATGTGAAAAGCGTCATTTACAACCAAAAATGATGTCCGCCCCTAGATACCAATCAACCGTACTTACAATGAACACTCTATCACAAACGAGAGATGCATTTACAAATGAGCACCTATTTGTAATGTGCATTTTCCTAATGCATTTTCTTGATTGCAAAATATCACGTCTTTTTGTGATCAATGTTTCTAGTTTCATGTTTCATTACAGTGAGTTTTAAAGTGCACACTCCAATTATGCACATGATGGCTAAACAGATCAAGCACGAAAATGATATGCTGCAAAGGCCCAAAACTTTTGTAAATTTATACAATAAAAAGGTCATTAATTGATCCATATTGAAGTGTATGATATAAATTGGGTGATTAACAATGTTTGAAGTGAAGTGGAAAGTGAAAAATGGGTGAAAAGCGATCGGGTCAGATTTTTGGACCATCGGGTCAGATTCTGGACCAACAGGTTAGATCCTGGAATCCATCAGATCAGATCTGAAAATTTGAGTTTTGGCCGGATCTAACCAGTCAGATCCGGAGACCAACCAGTCAGGTCATCCGGTCGGATTTAAAAATTGGCCTGAAAATTTCGAAATTCTAAGTTAGTGTTGAAATCTGACCTGTCAGATCCGCGTGTGTTAAAGTGAAAAAATCAAATTTTTTGGGGGGAAACATCTAACTTTTCAAGAGGGCTTTTCTCTCTCTCTCTCTCTCTCTCTCTCTCTAGGGGTCTTCTTCCCTATCAAACCCTCCCTCCAAAACCTTGACTACTCTCAATATTTTTCAAATTCTTTCAAGATCTACCACTAATACCTCAAGATTAGTGGATATTTGAAATTTGGAAGCACTTTTTTCACTTGAAGCAAGATCTTAGGAGATCTCTACCTCCATTGTTGCTTAAGCTTGGAAGTTCAACCCCTTTGAACCAAACTTTGAGGTAGGGATTGTTTCTCTTCTATTTATGAGTTTTCAACATGTTTTGACCCATATATTTCTCTTTTTGAATATTTTGTGGAGCTTTGTTCTATATCCCTTCTTGTTGGATTTTTCTTAGATTTGTGATTCCGTTGTTCGATTCTGGTGCTTAATCACCATCTTTTCGCATTTGGTTGGGTTATCCTTTCCCATAGATTGGGTTTATTTATGTGTTGATTTAAATTATATGTGGTTGGTGTTGGTGAATGGACTATTGTTTGGAGTATGATGTGTGGATTTTGTCGTCAAAATGTCTACACTATAGACTTAGAATTTTTTATGCGATTGACATAAGGCGTAATGGTTTAGCCTCTGTGGGGAGATGTGCTAGGGATCATAATGTAGTGGTCTAGCCTCCGACAGGAGTGGTGCTAGTGAAATGTGAAATGTTGCTAGCCTCCTAATGAGAGTGGTGCAAGTTGTGAAATTTGACTAGCTTCCCGAGGGAATTGTGCTAGTAGGTGATTTATCGAGTTGGACCACCCTTGGGTGAGGTGCCGTTATTGGCCATTGAATTTGAATGAAATTCATCAAACAACGAAATAGATAAGGATAGTGACAAAACGGAGTCTTGAATTGTGAGATGAATATGGAAGTAATTGTATCTTTTACTATTGGTATAGTGTCACTACTTGTACTTCCTATTTGATATCATTCGTGTCTTATGCCATGTCATTTGTATTCATGTGACATTGGCATAGACATTCCTACTGGGCTTTGAAGCTTACACTATCATTTTCAGGTACAATTCCAGAGATTTAGCATATGGTACGTGACGTGCATAAGGCGCTGCATGATTTTTGAAGACTTTGACTAGAGTTACCTAGCATCTTTGTATTAAATTTTTGGAAAGATGCATTGTAACTCATTTTCAATTATGTACTTTATTTTAACAAGAAATGTAAGATGGCTGACTCCTGTTTTATTTTGGAAATCCTTTTTGAACTGGGAGTACTTTTGATGTAATATTTATAAACTTGACTTTTGTTGCCTCATGGCATGAAATGGTTTGGGATTTATGGGTACATATTTGAGTGTTGTGAGGTTTCTTTTATTATATATTATTGTGATATTATGTTGAAAATCGAGGGCGTGATAACTTGGTATCAGAGCATGAGTTAGAATACCTTGAGACCGTGGGAAGACTATATGTCTTATGTTTAAACATGCTGCATATTGACATGTGTTGTATGTGCTTGCTTGCATAGAATATATGGGCATTGTATTCTCCATGTGTTGGAGAAGTGTATATTGACCCGTTTTGGGAATTCGTATCAGGTTTGGCCTTGTGGTAGAAAATATTATCTGATCATGTAGACTTTCTTTTTATATCTATAGCGTTATAACTCCGAGACGTGGGGTGAGGTTGGGTGGATCTCGAGGTCGAGGCCGAGGCTGTCGTCGCGAAATCTTGTTAGAGGATATTATGAGTCAATAAAGGAATGTCCCTCAAGCGGAGGAAGTACATGAAGGAGTGGAGCAGAATGTCGAACCTCCAGTCATTCCGAGCGCACTTGTAAGGGAGTTTGTTGTGGCATTTACTGAGGCCAATGCCATAAATCAGGCAACTAGAGCTCATGTTAGAAACCGGGCAATCGATGCTATGAGAGAGTTTTGCCGTCTTAACCCCTCCTCAGTTTAGCGGAGAGGGTGGAGACTTTCTCGCGGCCAACCATTGGCTTTTCAAGATGCGTAAGTTGTTCAATGCTTTGAAGATAGTGGAGGATGACCTTCGAGTCTCCATTATGGCATGCCAATTGACCGGAGAGGCAAATAAATGGTGGGAGTCAATCCTTGAAGTAAGGAAAGATGCACAAAAAGCCGCTAGGCGAATGGCTGATCTTGACGAACCGGATGTGGAGGATGTAACATGGGCTAACTTTGAGGTGCTCTTCGAAAATCGATGTTCCTGAATCTTGTCGGGAGCAACTACGTATACAGTTTGAGAGGTTAGAGTAAGGGAATATGATAGTGTCGGAGTATGTTGCAAAGTTTCAGAACCTATCCCGTTTCGCACCTGAGTTAGTGACTACTGAGGATCGCAAGTGTCGTCGTTTTGAAAGGGGTCTTCACTCCTTGGTGAAGAGGCTCGTGGTGAGCCAACATAAGATGGACTTTACTGAAATTATAGAGTGTGCTAGGAGTGTGGAGTTGTCCAGGGAGGCACAACGAGGTTCTAGAGTTTAGGAACCGAGGCAGTCGAATGTTATGCCAAATTCGTCATCACTGGGAGTTTCGGGAGTCAGGGGTGTAAACGACAGAGGGAACAATATCAGTCTTCATGGGGCTAATCAAATCTTAGGCCACCTACTTCTTCAGACATGCGAGGCAATACTTCTAGACCTATGACCGTTTGTTTTCGATGCAATCAAACGGGTCATATTCGTTCACAGTGTTCGATGCCACCCAAAGTTTGTTATACTTGTAGGAAAGAGGATCACATCTCCAGAAATTGTCCTCAAGGTGGGGGGTGCGCAGTGAGGCGGGTTCGATGCAACAACCGAGATAAGGACAAGGAGAACAACAGTTCAAGGGTGCACAGCAACAACAACAACCCCATTTTCATCAGACCACTTCAGGTCAGGGTTCACAAACGGATAGAGGAGCTAGTTCTTCGGCATCTACTCATGGTTCCGACCAAAGGAGAAATTTTGCGCAAAGCTAACATGTGCAAAAGAAGGGCTTTCAATATCACATCTACCGTTGCTCCTTCTACTTCTCAAGGCCTTGACCCATCTATTGTGAGGGGTACATTTCTTGTGTTCAATTCTTTCGCGAAAGTACTATTTGATTTTGAAGCATCGCATTCATTTATTGCAGCATCATTTATTTGTGCTTTGGAGTTAGAGATCGATCGACTAGATCTACCACTAGTGGTTGAGACACCTCTTGGAGGGAGATCATTCCTTGATCGAATTTGTAAAAATTGTGAATTGGTCATTTTTTACCATCACTTTGTGTTTGGCTTCATTGTCTTGGGTATGTCGGGATTCGACCTTATTTTGGGTATGGATTGGTTGTCTGCTCATCATGCTACTATTGACTGTTTCAAGCGTTGGGTCCGTATTTGTTCACTCGATAGTGGTTATTTTGAGTTCTTTGGAGAACGTCGAGAGCTGTTAGAGCCGTATTTGTATGAAAATTGGGGGCGAGATTCGATTTAAGCCCTGTTAGCAAGTTTGACATTAGACGAGGATGTGTCCATTCGTGGTGAGTTGCCGATAGTAGTTTGTGACTTTCCGGATGTGTTTCCAGAAGAGTTAACTGGTTTACCTCCCAAAAGAGAGATCGAGTTTACGATAGATTTACTTCCCAGTACTGCACCTATTTCTACGCCACTTTATCGTTTTGCACCAGTCGAGTTGAAAGAGTTGGAGGTACAATTACATGAGTTGCAAGACTTAGGGTTTATCCGTCCTAGTATGCCACTGTGGGGAGCATCAGTGTTGTTTACTCAAAAAAGGATGGTTCGTTGCGTTTGTGCATTGACTATCGTAAGTTGAACCGTGTAATCGTAAAGAACAAGTACCCTATGCCAAGGATCGACGATTTGCTTGATCAACCCCGAGGAGCTAAGTGTTTTTCGAAGATCGACTTGAGGTCGAGCTACCATCAGTTAAGAGTTCGGAAGGAGGATATCCCAATAACAGCTTTTCGCACGCGTTATGGACACTATGAGTTCATGGTGATGCCGTTTGGACTGACGAATGCGCCGGCAACTTTCATGGACCTTATGAACCATGTCTTCCGTAAGTATCTTGACCGTTTTGTGGTGGTATTTGTCGATGAGATCTTGATCTATTCTTCTACTGAGGAAGAACACCAATCTCACCTAACCGTTGTGCTAGAGCTTTTCAGAGAGCACCGTTTGTAGCTAAGCTTAATAAGTGTGAGTTTTGGCTTTTCGAAGTCAAGTTTTCTTGGGACATTTTGTGTTGCAGGGTGGTGTGTCCGTCGATCTGGAGAAGGTGAAGTCCGTTATAGATTGGCGACGACCTAGCAATGTTTTTGAGATCTGGAGCTTTTTGGGCTTGGCCGGTTATTATCGTCGGTTTGTGCTTGATTTCTCCCATTTAGCAGCACCGATGACTAGATTGAACCGTAAGGGGACACGTTTTGTTTGGGATGATGCTTGTGAGTCAGCCTTTGAGGAGTTAAAGCGACGTTTGACTAGTGCACCAGTATTAATTGTGCCAGAACGAGGAGTTGGCCACTCCATGTATTGTGATGCATCGAGGGAAGGACTTGGGTGCGTGTTGATGCAAACTGGATGAATCGTGGCCTATGGGTCGAGACAGTTGAAGATTCATGAACGAAACTATCTCACGTATGATTTAGAGCTTGCTGCCGTTGTTTTTGCTTTAAAACTTTGGCGACACTACCTTTATGGTGAGAAATTTGAAGTCTTTTCAGATCACAAGAGTTTGAATATTTATTTTCTCAAAAAGAGTTGAACTTGCGACAACGTCGTTGGATGGAACACCTCGAGGATTACGATTTTGAGTTGCAATATCACCCGGAAAAGACTAATGTAGTAGCGGATGCTCTCAGTAGGAAATCGAGATCTCTAGCGAGTTTAGCGATCTGGGAATGGAAGATGATGAATGACTTCGGGTATTATTCAACGCATCTTGAAGAGATTCAAGAAGGAGTGACTTTATGTAATTTGACAGTTCACTCAACACTATCGACCTGAGTGACTGATGCTCAACAACACGATGTGGAAACGAATGAATTGCTCAAGAAGTTCTGTAGTGGCAATGCGCGAGATGGATGGATGATTCATGCTGATCAAAGTTTACGCTTTTGTGGAAAACTATTCGTACCCGTTGCTTGTCGAGAAGAGATTTTACGAGAGTTTCACCATTCACCATTAGCCGTCCATCCGGGAGGGACGAAGATGTATCATGATCTACGTCGGCAGTTTTGGTGGTTTGGAATGAAACGTGATGTGGTGAGTTTTGTGTCAAGATGCTTGACATGTCAACAAGTGAAAGCCGAACACCAGCGACCCGCGGAAGAGTTGCAACCATTGCTAGTAGCTGTGTGGAAATGGGAGAACGTGACGATAGATTTTGTTACTAATTTCCCGAGGTCGCCGAGAGGGCACGATGCGATCTGGGTGATTGTGGACCATTTGACCAAGACCGCCAAGCTCAATAGATTGTACATTCGGGAGATTATTCGCCTACATGGGATTCTCGTGTTTATTGTGTTCGACAGGGATCCACGGTTTACCACTCGCTTTTGGCAGAGTTTGCAAGCAGCACTTGGCACCAACCTTTTGTTTAGCGCCCGCGTATCACCTTTAGATTGATGGGCTATCCGAGCGCACAATTCAAATTTTGGAGGATATGCTGCGAGCATGTATTATGAATTTTCGGGGTAGTTGGGAAGATCACCTACCACTTGTTGAGTTTGCGTATAATAATAGTTACCAATCGAGCATTGAGATGACACCGTTCGAGACTTTATACGGTAGGCCATGTAGATCACCCGTTTGTTGGACCAAGATGGGAGAGGCAACATTTGATGGGCTGGACTTGATTGGGGAAACTACCGAGAGCATGAGATCAATTTGCAAGCAACTTTTGAATGCCCAAGAAAGGACAACCGAACAAGTAAAAGTGATTTGTCAACGTTTACTCACAGCTCAAAGTCGACAGAAAAGTTATGCCGATCATCGTTGTCACCTGTTATCATTCGATGTAGGGGACCACGTATTTTTGAAAGTATCACCACGACGAGGTTTATCATGCATTGGGAGGGGAAGCTTTCTCCGAGATATATTGGGTCATTTGATATCATTGAGAGGATAGGAGAAGTTGCTTACCGTCTGCCTTTACCGCCAAAATTGTCAGGCATGCATGACGTGTTTCACGTATCAATGTTGAGGAAGTATGAACCGGATCCTTCACATGTGTTGGAATGGTCCGAACTTGAGCTTGAGGGCGATGCATCTTATGGAGAGGAACCGATACGTATCTTAGATTCCCAAGAGCAAGTGTTGAGAGGCAAGACGATACCGTTGGTTCAGGTTCTGTGGAGCAACCAAGTTAAGAAAGAATCGACTTGGGAACGTGAGGATGAAGTTCGGGAGAAATACCTGCACTTATTTGTGATTTGATTGATGTACCGCTAGTTTTGACTTGATAGTTTTGGGGCGTGTTCGGCCACTTTGTTTGCATGTTTGATGGACCTTAATTGTGCATAGACTGTGTTTCTACATGTTATTGATTTCATGAGTTTTTGCATATCGAACGATATTATGCTTGCCGGGGATATTAAAATGGGCATAGATGAATGTGAGAGTTTAGGTTGAGGACATTCTTGTGTCATGTCGTTGGATACTCATTGGGCATGAAAAAATGCATAAGTTATGTGGAACGGGATTGATTTTGTGGTGATGTATCCATATCTCACTAGTTGATAAAGTTGAGAGGTATCTATGTCGAGATTGTTCTGCTTTGTTTAATTTTGAGGACGAAATTCCTCTTAAGGAGGGAAGGATGTAAGGGCCGAATTTTTTTTATAAATTTATACGATAAAAGGTCATTAATTGATCCATATTGAAGTGTATGACGTAAATTGGGTGATTAATAATGTTTGAAGTAAAGTGGAAAGTGAAAAATGGGTGAAAAACAAACGGGTCAAATTTTTGGACTATCGGGTCAGATTCTGGACCAACAGGTCAGATCTGAAAATTTGAGTTTTGGCCAGATCTGGAGACCAACTAGTCAGGTCATTCGGTTAGATTTGAAAATTGGCCTGAAAATTTTGAAATTTTAAGTCAGTGTTGAAATCTGACCTGTCAAATTTTCGACCAACCAGTCAGGTCAACCAGTCAGATCCGCGTGTGTTAAAGTGAAAAAATTAGATTTTTTTGGGAGAAATATCTAACTTTTCAAGAGGGCTTTTCTCTCTCCCTTTAGGGGTCTTTTTTCCCATCAAACCCTTCCTCCAAAACCTTGATTACTCTCAATATTTTTCAAATCCTTTCAAGATCTATCACTAATACCTCAAGATTAGTGGATATTTGAAGCTTAGAAGCACTTTTTTTTCACTTGAAGCAAGATCTTAGAAGATCTCTACCTCCATTGTTGCTCAAGCTTGGAAGCTCAACCCCTTTTAACCAAACTTTAAGGTAGGGATGTTTTCTCTTCTATTTATGGATTTTCAATATGTTTTGACCCATATCTCATCTTTTTAAATGTTTTGTGGAGCTTTGTTCTATATCTCTTCATGTTGGATTTTTCTTAGATTTGTGATTTCATTGTTCGATTCTGGTGCTTAATCACCATCTTTTCGTATTTGGTTGGTTATCATTTTCCCAATGTGTTGATTTGAATTATATGTGGTTGGTGTTGGTGAATGGACTATTGTTTGAAGTATGATGTGTGGATTTTGTCGTCGATAATTATAGATTACATGAGTGGCGAGTCTTGTTAGAAAGGTATGAGATTAAAAATAGTGAAATGTCTACACTATAGACTTGGGATTTTTTATGCGATTGACATAAGGCGTAATAGTCTAACCTCCATGGGGAGATGTGCTAGGGATCATAATGTAGTGGTCTAGCCTCCGATAGGAGTGGTGCTAGTGAAATGTGAAATCTTGCTAGCCTCCTTATGAGAGTGGTGCTAGTTCTAAAATTTGACTAGCTTCCCGAGGGAATTGTGCTAGTAGGTGATTTATCGGGTTGGGCCACCCTCGAGTGAGGTGCCGTTATTGACCATTGAATTTGAATGAAATTCATCAAACAACGAAATAGATAAGGATAGTGACAGGACAGAGTCTTGAATTGTGAGATGAATATAGAAGTAATTGTATCTTTTACTATTGGTTTAGTGTCACTACTTGTACTTCCTATTTGATATCATTCATGCCTTATGCCATGTCATTTGTATTCGTGTGACATTGGCATAGACATTCCTACTAGGGTTTGTAAGATCACACTATCCTTTTCAGGTACAATTCCGGAGACTTAGCATATGGTGCGTGACGTGCATAAGGCGCTGCATGATTTTTGAAGACTTTGACTAGAGTTACCTAGCATCTTTGTATTAAATTTTTGGAAAGATGCATTGTAAGTCATTTTTAATTCTGTACTTTATTTTCACAAGAAATGTAAGACGGCTGACTCCTGTTTTATTTTGGAAATCCTTTTTGAACTGGGAGTACTTTTGATGTAATATTTATAAACTTGATTTTTGTTACCTCATGGCATAAAATGGTTTGGGATTTATGAGTGCATATTCGAGTGTTGTGAGGTTTGTTTTATTATATATTATTGTGATATTATGTTGAAAATTGAGGGCGTGACATATTCCATCTTAATTAACTATTATGTAGTAGCTAGTTTCTTTATGACATTAGTATATATGTTGTTATACTACACATAAGAGTAATTGCGTGTGACATCCCGTCTCACATCACAAGTCTACATGAGTGATCTTGGGTATATAGTGAGCTATGTATACTACTACTAATAATTTGAGTTTAAATATTTTAGGTCACGTGGTTAGCTCCGACAAGTTATTGGACCAGTGGTATACGTGGGGCGTTAAAAATGGTATCAGAGCGACCCGTGTACACGATCAAGTGTGGAATTGAGACTTTGTTTGGTCACTAGGGAATAGACTCGGGTAGGCCATGTTGACTTTAGTGTTCAACCCCTTACAAAGGTGCAATGTCTTAAAGGTGGAAAGATTGTGACATCTTGTCTCACATCGAAAGTCTACATATGTGACCTTGTGTATATAATGAGACATGTATATTACTACTAATAATTTGGACTTAAGCATTTTTGAGCCACATGATTAGTCTTCAATAAGTTATTGGGCCGGTGGTATACATGCGGCGTTACAATGCGACTTGCACCTGTAGGCAAAATACCTGTTCACATTGTACATTCACATAAAATGTTTCTTGATCAAGAAGTGTGACACATCTATTTGCTCATCATAGTTTTAGTATCACGTGTCACTGAAGTGAGTCCGTACGGTCCGTTTGTTAGTGAGATAAGTGTTTATGGGGATATAGCATCCTGAGAATAAAATAGAAGGGGAGATATGATAGAATGGGGGATGAAATGTTCATGGTTTGCTAAAGATATTATATAAAAAGGAGAGATATAACATCCTTTGTTTGTTTAGAATTGATATAGGTAGATAAGAGTGGATGGTGGTGAATTTAGAAAGGAAAGTGGCATTTTCATGGTTAGAGTCTAAAGACGGTGGATAAGAAGGAGAGATAATGTATGGATAGTGGGAGGCTCGAACTATTGTATCCCTCAATTGGGGGATATGTAATCCGAACGAATATTATATCCTCTTTTATCCCCCTCGCAAATACTGATGAGGAATAGATGGATAACTAATTTGGGGTATTTTATACCCCCTCATAAGGCCTTAACAAACAAGTTGTAAAGTGTGCACTCCAATTAGGCGCTGTCCAATTTTCATTATGGCTACCTAGAGTGCTCATTGCAAGGGTGCACCAATAAATAGTAATGCATCATCTTAATGAAATTTACTGCAATGTTCGGCTCCTAAAGATGTGGCCAAATCAAATAGGGATAAAAGGCCAAACTTAAGACAGATTCCCCAAATTGTATATGCTCAAACAGTGGATAAATGTTTTGGATTTATATACTTGATTATGGTTTTTTTTAAATACACAATCATAAAATACTTGTTCAAATACTTTTGGAAACCACGTAAAATCAAAAAAACATAAGTGATCCGGTCATCAATCGAAATAGCTTTGATTGCCTCCCTCAGGTTGGTCTTGTGTCGTTCAACATCCCTCGTGACATTCCTTATCATTCATTGGCGCATTACCCACCCTGTCATTGCTTGAATCTCCACATGAAGCCTCAGACACAAGTCATTGTGGATACAATCTTCTCTTTTGCCAGAGATCATCTGCACCGAGTGAGCTTTAGGCACCTTCGCCAAGTACTTTTGACACTTGGCTTCATGTCAATTGTACTGAACAAATATGTTACACAAGTTCAACAAATGAGTGACATCACTTTCAAAGAAAGTTTGGTTCCAGTCCAACTTGGAAAACACATTATATGCAACATTGTATTGTACTTTTAGGCGCTCTAAAATTGCGTTTACCACTATGGTCGTAATATACATGAGTGTATTCCAATTGAGGAAAGTGACCAATGGCCTTCACATGGATCAACCTTGGTTGTTGGCCTCTAGCCACTCCTTTACAAACCTAGAAATTTGTTTGACAGTAATCTCTCATTGCCATTATCGCTCATCCCGTGGATAGGTTATCTCTTCCGTCTCATAGAATTAGGACAAACTACGTGCAATAGACATGTAATTGACTCAATACCCTATGAATCGCCCCTCCAAGCATAATGCTAGTGCCAACTTGATGATCGTATAAGGGGATTTACTTTCTCCACCAACACCTTTGCTTGTCTCACAATTAGACTCGGGAATTCTCTCCCTTCTCCATTTTTTTAAAATACTTCTCATTTGAATTATGATCTATTTGAACCTTACTTACAACAAATCTATAAACAAGAAGTTTAAAACTGCAAGGGTGTATCATCGTAATGCGTTTTATGTGTTTTCTGGCCATTTGCCGGTTGAATTGGCAGGCTCCGCATTTGACATTTGAAATGCATCATCATGGGCGCAATAACATAATATGTTTTGTATTATTTATAGGGGCACTTAATTTTTAATCCTATCTATTAATGTCAAGTAGTTTTTCATCCCATTCTCTTTTTGGGTTATGTTTTGGTCCCAAATTTAATAAATATCAAAACTACCCTCAATTTTAATTTTCCACTTATTAAGCTTGATTCCCAGAAAATCACAAGATTCGGCCCTGAGAAATTTCGAGATTTTATTTCATAGAAGATTTAGGCACTAAAATTTGGGATCTCTTATTGATTTTGCAGCAAATATAATGAGATTTTACCATCACGAATGAAAATCATCGAAGACATATTTAGTGAGTGGTATCACTGAAACAAGAATAAAAGTAGCAAATTTACCACCATGAGTACAAAAGAATTTGTATCAAATTTACCATCACAACTACAAAATGATTTGTAGTAAATTTTATTTGGAAGCTATGTAATTTTACCATAAGTTATGTAATTTTATATATGCAAATTTACCCTCGTAACTCGTAAGTACAAAATGATTACCATCATAACGAGATTTTACTATAAGTTATGCAAATTTACCATCATATTTACCATTATAAGTACAAAAGGATTTGCAACAAATTACCATAAGCTATAGGAACAGAAAATAAAATATATCATTCACTCAATATGTTTTCAGTGATTCTCTCCTAATTCAATGGATATGTTTATACTATATTTGTTTTCAATTTTTAAGTCCAATTCACTGCCATAGAATATGATAAAAAGGTAAAACAACCACTCAAAACAATAGTAAGTACGTCAAATTATGTAAAATATAGACTAAAACATAATTCATAAATTTTGATAGGATGAAAATCTATTTTGTCTGGAGGACCTGGCTTAAATAACCCTTATTTTTATAAGATATATTAAGAAATTACTCTTTTAAAAGAATATTTCTGGAAAGTAATATTTAAAGAAAAATTATCCGTGAGTTGGAGTTGGCTTTAATGGCTAATTCTTTTAATTCTTTAATAAATATATTATTTTTGATACTCTCACATTATAAAATTATAAAATATAGTGAAAAATAAAGGAGAGGGTACAACCGTCTTCCCATCCACTATTCTTCTCTATTAAATAAGAGTACGACCAGAGTTACAGGGTTATATACCCTTTCCGGAAAAGGAAAAGAGAGGGTGGAAAGCTATCCCAAAACCGAAACCGAAACACTCGCCCCAATTAAACCAAGCATTCTCCGATTCCTCTCTTGTCCATGTATATCTGGATACAAGCATATCAATACGTATGTCCTGTTGAAGTGATCTGATTAGCCTTGTAGTCCTTTGTCCGTTTCCCTGGAGCTGTCGGACCATCGAGCTAGTCAAGTTTGGATTTTCTCTCTCTCTCTCGGTGTAGGGCGATGGATTCAGAGGACGATATGCACGATGCGAATGACGCCGAGTCCATGGACGACGACTACTACAGTGGTGATACGGCTGTTGAGTACAGCGACGACGACGACGATGACGGCGACTACGAGTTTGACAACGATTCGGTTGACTCCGACGATGTCCCGGCAAGTCGCCGCCAACAGGTGAATTGCTTGAAAATAGAGAGAAAATAACAACTGATTTAGGGCTTTTGAATTGGAAGTGTTTGATTGCTGTCATAGGTAGTTTTAGTGTACATTCATGCACAAGTTCTGTAATTTTTCAGTAGTTAAATTTTTTTTTTTGTCGGAAATACAAGAGAAAAAGTCAACTGATTTAGGGCTTTTGAATAGAAAGTGGTTGATTGCTGTTTTGTTGTTGTTTTACTGTGTGTTCCTGTGCTATTTTGTTTTCTAATTTGTTGTTTTTGTTTCACTGATGGAGCAAAAATAACTGGTTTTGGGATTTTGAATTGAAAGTGGATGTTTTCTGTTATGGGGTGTTTTAGTGTGCATTGAGTTTAGGTTTGATTTCACTGAGGGAATTGAGACTTGAGTGAAATTTGAGCAAGATCAGTGTTGATTGTCGCATAATTATTGTTCTTTACTTGTCTAAACCAACAATTACTAGTTTCAGACTATGAAGGACGTCTAAAAAACTCTTTTTTTGGCTTTTTGGATTCAAAACTGCTTGCTATTGTAATAAATTTATTATCTTCTGCTATTGTTATTTAGTTTTGAGTAAGGAGCGGGGCCAAAAAAAAGTTTGCTTTTGGCAATTTACGTGGTATTTTGGCTAAACTAGAGAAGGCAAACAAGTGAGCTTTTTGATGCTCTAAAGCCAGAAAGCTGAGGCTCTTTTTGGTGAAGTTTTTGTCTTCTGTCTTCTATTTCTCTGGAAAAACGTACAGAAATAGGCTTAAAAATCATGTTTGGTTCGATGCTTTTTTTTTTTTTTTCAATTTTTAGGAACAGTTTTCAAAAGTTTCTGATTTTTTCCAAAACCTGGAAAATTGTGCTTGCCCTTAATTTTTGTAAACACGCACTGGCAGGCTACATGTGCGTCTACAGTAACTTGACCTTCATGACGGAAGCATTTTGAATCTTGGGGAGGCAAATTTGCCAAAAACTTCCCGAAAACTGTGACTCATGTATAGCCATCACCAACCGCAAGATTCTGTCATGCCACCACTGTAGTTACTCACTGGGTACAGCTGAAACCGTCTGTTCGTCCCCACCATTCTCTCTTTGGTTGACCCCATAGTTGTGAAAGGCGTGCCTAGGTGCACGCCTAGGCGTGAGGTGCTACGACGCGCACCTGTGGAGCCTTGCATTGTGCGAGGCGAGGCGCCTTGAACAAGGTGCGAGCCTTTTGGGCTTAGGCGCACGAGGCGCGAGGCGCAAGAAAAGCGCGCCTCATTCAATTTAGTGAAAAACCTGATTTTTTTTGGGTCCTTAATGTATATCAGCATCGATCCAGAATTTCTCTCTCACAGGTATGTTCTTTCTCCTCCTTCATAGTTATTGTATGTAGATACATTCGAGTATGTGTATATATATATCTACATATGCATTGTCTATAATCTATACATATTGTATATAGATATACTCTCATAATAGTCATCTTATATTGTATATACACTGTATACTGATATACTATGATATATATATGTGTGTGTGTGTGTACACACTGATATACGCGCGTGTATATATACAGTGACATATATGTGTATATACAGTATATTAGCAGTGATTTGTGTGTATATACAGTGATATATGTATATATACGGTGATATATGTGTGTATATAAAGTGATACATTTGTACATCGTCAAGGTGCGCCTCACTTCAATAAAGCCCGCGCCTCGCCTCGCACCTCGCGCCTAGGCTCCAGCTGCCCTTTGCGCCTCGGTGTGCCTTTCGCCTTTAATAACTATGGTTGACCCTATCGTTGCCTTTTATTTCTCAATTCCAGTGTTTCAGTGAATTTTGTCCATCACAATAGCAATGAAGGGGATTGGATTTCACCTCTAGAGAAATATCCTCTCCTTTGCTTAAGGATGATTTTCTGGAGCTCGTGCCTCCTTCGATTGTGCTGTTTTGAGTTATGCTTTGTTTGTTTGTTTGTTTGGCATATTAGGTCTCTGTCTCTTTCTCTTCACAGTTACATATATACACATGAGATGGACCATTGATGGTTTTGTTTAAATGGTTCCTTTTAATTGTGATTATCTCAAGAATTTGCTCGAATAATTGAGGTCTTCGCTGTTTTGGTGGTGATGGACAGGAAAGTCTATCTATTCATCTGCATCCACGTTTATAAGTAGTATATATCTTTATTCATATGCAATCTATGGAATAAAGAGCACATTATTGATCTATGTTTGTCTTTCTTCTTTATATGCAAAGACCAAAGATATTGTTTGTTTTTGTTTTCTATGAGTGTGAACAAATACAAGTTTCATAAACTCGTGAACAAATACTGAATACTGACAGTGTACCAAAAATTCTTAGTTTGTTCGATATCCGAAACAGTCTTAGTAATGTTCAGAATGATATTGTTATTGTGGTCCATTGATCTTTGTAGAGATTGTAGGTGCTAGTTGTCTAGCTTGTATGCAGTAAAGAAGTGGGTTTTATATTATGGGATGACTGTTTTGAGTTACATGACAATTATAGATCGACCATGTAAGTTGTTTTTGCAGAAATTTGTTCTGGTTGTGTAATTTGGAATTGTCGTTACTGTTTTGTTGGCATGGTTTGGACTTGTCTGCAAATAGCTAAGGTACCTGGTCTTGCTGCATTTTCAAAGTCTTTCAGGTGCCATTGTAACTTGTGACTACATCCATGTAGCCATGTTTGCAATGTGTCAGAAAGGGCTACTGACTTTGAGGGCCTAGGTGACTCGAAAAAGAAAGGCATTTTTTTTTGTCGTTTTTAATTTAATATATTTCTATTAATTTTGACACGGTAAAAGCTTTTATTAAAATTTGATTTTTTGGATATGCATTCACTATGTTCAAATATTTGTCAATCGTCGAATGTTCCAGTGTGTTTTGAAATTTTAACTTTAGTGTGAACTTCTAGGAAACGCCTGTAGATTTCCTAAAATAAAATTTTGTTTGGTAGAAGCATTGATATTAATAACATAATGCTATGGAAATTCCCCAGCACATATTTTAATACGAGTTTGCGGTTGTCACAGCTGAAAAGGTTATTGGTTCATGTCATTCCTTATTTTGTTTCTTCTTGATTTCAAGCCTACTGTAATATGTTTCAGAAGAATTATATTGCATTGGAAGATGCGGATATTCGCCAACATCAAGAGGATGATATTACGACAGTGTCCACTGTCCTCTCCATATCAAGAGTAGCTGCAAGCATTCTACTCCGTCACTATCATTGGTAAATTGTTAATTTCTTCTATCCCGCGGCTTATGGTTGACATTGTGGGGTTTATTTGTTTTCATTTGAGGTATTTTGTTGGGTGGTGTTATCTTTTCAGTTATTACGCTCAAGTTATGTCTATATTGCAAATATGCATGATGAGAAGAATATAGTGAATTTTGAAGGTGTATGCCTGCAAATCACATCTGTTTTTTTGGTAATTTCTTTCTTGATGTACTGAAATACATAACTACTTAGGAGTGTGAGTAATGTACATGAGGCATGGTTTGCGGATGAAGATGGAGTTCGTAAGGCTGTTGGCTTGTTGGAAAGGCCAGTTGTCCAATTTCCAAATGCTAAAGAAGTAAGTTATTATATGCTCAGCATAGCAAAATTTGGTTTCTTAAATTCATAGCCCTTACTTCTAGACCAGATCAATTTAGGAGTTTTCTTGTGCTAAAAGGCTCTTGGATTCCCCACCTCTATGTTTAATTATTTGATTTTCAAATTTTTTGTGGGCAGCTGACTTGTGGGATTTGTTTCGAGTCCTCTCCTGTTGATCGGATCAGCTCGGCTGCTTGTGGCCATCCTTTCTGTAGTGTATGCTGGAGAGGTGTGCTTTACCTTACCTTACCTTACCTTCTCTTCATTGGACTCTTCTCACTGGTTGCTGGTCTGTGACTCTGGTCTCTGAAATGACATTGAAAGCATTTTCTTACATTTATTTGCGAGTATATTGAATTTGGATTTGAAGCATTTGACGACAGAGCACGAGTTGGCGGTCAGGCACAAATAAGCTTGTTCTCAACTACTTAACCCACTCTCTGCATCGCTTTTTGTCTCCCTACTATAATAGTTTGCAACCAAAGTCTATTGTAATGAATATTTTCCCTTACCCATTGTCTTCATTTTGATTTTGTGTGCTTTATTACTCATACCTTATGTATTCATACATGAATCTAGATTATTTGGAGCTATTAATGTAGGATTGATGTTTTTTGAAATACGAGTCTATGCATTTCAAAGAGTTTCTGTTCGGACATTGAAGTGAGTCACTAAATATTTGAGGAGTAAGTAATCGTATCCAGATACTTTTTATGATAAGAAAAGCTTTAGTGGCAAAAAAATGGCTTAATGGGGACAAACCTAGTGAAGTCAAAAGATGAAAGCTGATAAGCAGACACCAAAGAAGCAGGGAAAAGGGTATCCTCTCTTGTTAGAAAAAAGGGAAAGGAAAAAAGAAATGAGTAGAGATCCTTTTAAACCACTAATTGGTAACTCAATGTCATTGAAGGATTTCCTCTTACGTGCAAGACACACGAGGCTGCCGGTTGCCATGGCTTTTCCTTTTGTTGGTTTCTTTGACAACATTAATTCCAGCTCGTTAGCTACTCTTCAGGCTTCTACTAAAGATGGCATGATCCAAAGATTTGACACCCTAGTTATGTGAAAGTAGTGGTATTACTTAGTGTTATTATCTTTTATGGTGTAGTGTTATTTATTTCTACTTTTAGGGTAGTGTAGTCGTTTGGTTTCATTAGGCTTAATAGGATTAGCCTATATTATCCATTCTTAGCCTTGTATTATTTTTCAATCAATCTAATGGAATGGAAAAGCTTTTTCTCATTTCATGGTATCAAAACACTGTTGGCATTGTGTACCTCATCTGCATCTTTGGATCATCTGCGTAGGCAACAATTCTTGATCTGATAACCAGCAACAGTCTTTATCTTTCTCTCTCGCATGAAGATCTCTCTCTCTCAATGAAAAATTGAGAATCCACTTAGTGATATTTAGCCATCGCGATCTCTGATCTTCACCGACATCAGACCTTCGCCAATTATTGGCAATCTTGACCATCAGACCCCGCTTGACATCGGCCATCCCTGGCGAACACTCAGCAACCGCCGAACGTCCCTTGTACTTCGGTGGCCCGCACCGGACCTCGAAGAGTCTCCGATAACCTCCGATTGACCAAATTTGGGGCATTCTTCACGTTTTTCAGTTGTTTCCCATTTGTTTGGACCTCTCCCGACATCGTCTATCATTGGCGACCTTTGTTGGCTCCTCCTCATACTCCAGCAACGCTCACCAAACCTCTGTGAGTCTTCGGTGGTCTTTGTTTTACCAGATCTTTAGGTCAACACTGGTCTAATATTTGCACTGTTATGATTTTGCTTGCTTTAATAATTTCAGAGGATAATGCAAGCTATCATCATACAGTTGTCTAGTAAAACTATTCTTATTAGTCAAATGTCATGAAATTTTTTATCGTTGGTTGGAGATTTTGGGGATATGGAGATGGTTTAGTACTGCAATCTTTGGATCCTAAAGTAGAAGCATACTTGTAAAAGGCGTGCCTAGGCGCACGGCGCGTCGAGGCTTAAGGTTTGCGTCTCAAGTAGTGCAAAGCGAGGCACCTTCAAAGAGGTGGGTGCTTTATCGCTGAGGCGCAAAAAAGGCACACACCTCGTTGTAAATAAAGGAAAACAATTGCTAACCTTATTTTCCTACTATTTCCCCTCTTAGGTTTTGTTTTTACTCTCTCTGACCCTGCGATAGGGCACTCTCTCTCCCTCTCCCTCTCCCTCTCGGTCGGTTGACTAGGGGTCTAGAGCACAGAGCCTTCTGCCTTCTCTCTCTCGCACGCGCAGGATAACAGGTAGCTCTTCTCTCTCTTGATGTTGCATTCCTGTGTATACATAGATCGACTCCATCTAATGGTAATGAATATTCTGTGTATATCAATATACACACTGTATATACGTTGACTTTTTTGGATCCTACAATTTTTATAAATCTGTTGTTTTTTTTGAATCCTTCTGTTTTTACACAACACATACATTGTTTTTTTGAATTTATGATGTGGAATTAGATATGTATTGGTGCGTGCTGTTTTTGTTATTTTCTCTTGTCTAGGTGTGCCTCGCTTCAATAAGACCCGTTTCTTGCTCACGCCTAGCATCTAGATCCCAAGAGACCTTTGCGTTGTGAGTTTCGCCTTAAATAACTATGAGTAAAAGGGCATGCCACTTGCAAAATGGGATATGGAGAATGCTTGGATTCTTATTTGGTTTTACAACTCCATGAACCAATTATTGACATGAATTTTGTAAATATGATACAACGAAGAAAGTGTGAGATTGTTTGCGTACTATGTATCTTGAATTGAATTTTGGTAAGCAGCATGAGCTTGAAATGTCTATTCAGAGTGCCTCTCAAAAGGACATATCAATTTAGGAGTTCTATAATGAGATGCCAAATTACTAGGATTAGTTAGCTCTTATGGAGCTTGTAGACTTGCAATTACTTGATAGTTTTTTGTTTTTATTTTTTATTTTTTTGATAACGGAGGTATGCAGATTGGCTTGGGACCAAGCTGGAGTAAAGCTTGGGGGAGTTCCCACCTAAATGCCAACTAATCCTTGGGGCCCTGAGCCTTTCAACTGGGCAAAGACGCAGTGGCCCCTCCTTGTTGCCAACGAGATTTGATCTCGGGACGTCCAAGTTTACAGCTTGCCCCTTGGGGTTACAATTACTTGAATAGTTATGTGCATTATTATGAGAAACAAAGTTTTTGTGCAGTTCTTTATGGCTCTTCGAGGTCATTTTGAATCTCTTCGTGAGGCTATTTTGCATCAGTCTCCCTTGCACAGTTAATGGTGCAATTCGTGAACTTATTGCCGAGCTGAGAGAAAGCATCGTTATCTTTTGGACATTGCTTGATCTCTTCTTCTCTTGTCCTCTGTTCCTCTGTGTTCTGGAGAAACCGTGCTCGCTGCAACATATCTTCTGATGCTTACTCCTCTCCTTTCAGGTACTTGTTCGTACAAGGGTCTCAATTTTTCCCTTCTTCGAGTGTTTGATTTTGTTTGCTTCGTCCTTCTCTCCAAGAGGGATCGCAGTAAGCTTAGTGCCCGTTGTGCTCTCTGTGTTTCTTAGAATCTTAGGGTATGCCATCAATCAGAAGGGTTATTGTTGCTTTGACCCTGTGACCAAGAAGTTGTATGTTTCTAGACATGTTACTTTTCTTGAACATTTGTCATATTTCTCCCTTTCACCCAAACTAGCACCTATTGTTAAGGAAGACTTAATTCTCATCGATCAATTCCCTACTAATGTGCCTTATGAGGAGTATATCTCTACTCTCGAAGTATCTGTCTTCCTGCTGCCTCTTTAGCTCCCTCTACTTCTACCCTAGTTCTGCCATTTCCTTTAGTTTACTCTCGTCGTAGTGCAATTTCTCTGGCTCTTGTGCTGGCTCCTTGCTCTATTGACCCTCAACTTGGCTCTTTGGACTTTGCTCCGTCTGACTACCGTTATCCTACTCGTGATTGCTGTGCCTTGGTAATGCTTTGCTTTACTAATATTTGGTTCTCTTCTTCTTACCATTCTTTTCTTGCTTCTATCCACACTTATTTTGAACCCAGGTCATATAAAAAGCTTATAATGATCTTAATTGGGTGCATACCATGAATGATGAGCTTATTGCCCTTGCTAAAACTCAAACTTGGGATTTGGTACCTCTGCTAGATGGTAAAATTCTCATTGGCTACATATGGATCTAACAAAGTTAAAACACATTCTAATGGTTCTTTGGAGTGGTATAGAGCTATCTTAGTTGCCAAGGGGTTTGTTCAAGAATATACGATTGATTATGAGGAAACTTTTGCTCTTGTTGCTAAGATGACCATCGTTCACACTTTGATCTCTTTGGCTGATGTGCACAAGTGGTTTCTTTTTCAGTTGGATGTTAAGATTGCATTTATTAATGGGTATTTAGTTGAACAAATCTATATGTGCCCCCTTCTAAGGCTTTCTCATTTTTCTGGGCTTATTTTGCATCTTTGTCGCGCTCTCTATGATCTCAAATAGTCTCCTTGTGCTTATTATGAATAGTTTGAATCTGTTGCTCTACATATTGGTTTTCACCTAGTGCACATGACTGCTCTTTTTATTCGTTGTTCTTTTATGGGGTTAGTTCTTCTCCTGTTATATGTGGATGACATGATTATCACATGTTCCAATTCTGCTGCCATTATTGAGGTGAAGTTCGTTTATTTCGCGAGTTTGAGATGAAGGATTTAGGTTTTCTTCGTTATTTTCTGGTATCGAGTTGGTTTTGTCTCCAAAGAGTATCTTTTATCTCAGACCAAATATGCAAGTGATATTTTGGACCGTGCTAATCTCATTGATGCCAAGATTGTCGACACTCTTATTGAAGTGCATGTCAAGTTCTTTGCTTTCGATGGTGCTCCCCTGGATGATCTTACCGAGTATCACTGAACAAGTAGCTAGAGCAGGAATGAATGTAGCATCTTTACTTTATAGAATCCTAATCTATCCACAACAACCAAGATGCTTCAAGACTCCCTGATGTTGCTTATGCCATCCATATTGTCAGCTGTTTGTGTCGGCCCTGCGTTGTATCCATTGGGTTGCATTGCCACGTATCTTGCAGTATATTCGTTGTATTATGTATTAGTGTTTATTGCTTTCTTCTATCTCAAGTTTGACTTTTCGGGTATATGTTGATTGGGCCTTGATCGGAAATTCACCTCCAGGTTTTGTGTTTTTTTGGTGATTCTCTCATCTCTCGGAAAAGCAAGAAACAATCCATAATTGCTCACTTTACTACTAAAGCTGAGTATCGAGCTATCTTCAGGTTACTGCTAAAATTGTTTGGCCCCGCTGGTTTTTGTCAGATATGGGGATTTCCCTTAATTCTCTCATAGTTCTTGACTGTGGTAATAAAAGTGTCATTGAGATTGCTCATAATTTAGTTTTTCATGAGTGCATGAAGCATATCCAGATTGATTGTCATTTCGTTTGTCATCATCTCCAGTTTGACACCATAATCTACCTTTTGTGATATTTTTGCTTTAGTTGGCTGATTTCTTCACTAAGACTCGCACGGCTACTTTGTTTCGTTTTCTACTTTGTAAACTCATGGTGCTCTCTGCACTTGCATCCTAAGTTTGATTTGGGGGAATTGTGAAAGTAGTGTGGTGTTATTTATCTGTTATAAATATATTGTAGTATTTTGGTTTCTCTAGGGTTAATAGGGTTAGCCTGTATAATTCATTCTTAGCGTTGTATTATTTTTCAATCAATCTAGTATAAATATATTGTAGTATTTGGGGGAATAGAAAAGCTTTTTGTTGTTTCAAGTTACACAAAGTTGGAGCGGGTGTTGATGAGCGATTTAAATATTGGGAGCGTCTATTGGAGCGTAAAAAGTGTGTGTACTTTGAAACTTATAAATATTTTGCAACTGTACTTGTCAATTAGTAATTGTCTTAACTACATATGTTCTTAAGTAAAGGTAAGGATATCCTTGCACCAAGTAATTGAGCGAATATTGAGTTATTGTTTTTGACTTTTTCTTTAATATGTTACGTCACTTCATTTTACATTGCGTGCAGTTCTTTTATTGTTTTTAGGATTGATATGCTTGAAAGGTTCATTCCAGTTGCGTTATAGGAGATTCTTGCTTTGGACCGTGGGTGCGAATTCCGAGGTGAATCCGTTGCCCTGATAGGAGGATCCTTCTATTAAGATCCACGCAATACAAAGGTTGATACGATCACCACCAAAGTTGAATCTGCACTAGACAGACAGGTGGATATTTTCCCCAAGATGTACAACACCAATTGATAAAACTCCACTGTGCTCTCTGAGTTCTCTTCCGTCCTAGACTATGAAGTACTGAAACTCCCAAAAAAACCTGTAGGCATATCAGGTACATATTTGATATGTATACGAGCCCAATACGGTGGGCTACGTAGTGGATATTACTGAAAAGCACCCAAAAATCGTCTTGTAATTTTTCATTTTATACTACACAGAGGTGGGAAGGGTACAACAAGGATGTCTTATGGATATGGCGGGGCTTAGACATCATTTTGGCTAGATTTCGTTGTGGGTCTAGCTGTAAACAGAATACTCTTACTATTTCTTTTGCTTTCAGGAAGGTTAATGGCACTTTGCCCCTAGTGTGCCATTACAGATTTAAAAGTTGTACATTCACCAAAGCAACCATGATTTTTCATTAGCATGTCTTAGCTTTGGTTTTGGCATCAACGGCATTTACTGGATGCTTGACATGAACAGCTAAACAAATGAATTGTTGTTTCTGGTTTCATCTTTATGCATACTACAAAACAAAAATCTTTTTGAATCTTCTTCACATGCATATCCTCGCTGTCTACATATCCTGCTTTTGTGAATTTTCCTATATCCAGGTATCTGTATTCGCGCATCGTGTTTGTATCCCTTAGCCGTAACGTATCCGTGCTTCCTAGGTCCTAGGCTCCCCATTTCTTCCTGTACTTCAGATATTTCTTGTATCCTTGAGTTGTGTGCATTAGCCAGAGAATTTCGTGTTGCAACCCCCTCATACAAATCACTCTTGATTTATATCTCCAACTCCTCTCAAAAGACAGTCTCTCTCACACATCACTTTTTTTAATCCTTCTTTCTGTTGTATCCTCCTCCTCTTTAACGCCTAACATCCTTATCTCCTGCCTCTGGCTATGTTGAAATCTGCTTGCCGCGTGCCTCTCTGTTTTAAGTCTTGATATCCTGTTTACTGGCTTTAACCTTCTATCCGAAAAGAAACTAGGGAGTAAGAACCATTAACATTGCAACCTTCCCACAACCCTTTCCGATTCCACAAAAGAAGGCTCTTTGATCCACATGTTCTCCAAAAGAAAAAGGTATTTTTCAATGGGAGATGCCGCGTTCAAAAACCACTAGAGCATGATTAAACAATATTTGAGACGAACAAGGCACCACTACCCTGGGAACCGTCCCTTCCAATTAGAAGAACTAATTTTCTTCCAACCTGGATGTATGAGGATAGAGCCAGAAATGGCACCTCATCAACAACTAAACTCTTATGGTACATTTATCAATTCATCCACGTCAGTGAAGTTAAAGATCTCTCTCTCTCTATATATAATGGGGGATGCTCAAGGGACCAACATTTTTTTAAACCAATATTAGACCAACATCTAAGCTCTTAATCTCTGATTAAATTTTAATGATCCGAACCGTTCAATATGTTTAAAATATGTTTTTAAGGGTACCCGCGGGAAATCAGTTCAAAATATTATCAGAAAGGATTTGATCCAATCAGTGGTTAAAAATGCTGACAGGAACTGTTTTATGAACCACTATTTGGATCAAGTCCTTTTCGGTAATATTTTGAGCTGATTTCTCGCGGGTACCCTTAAAAACATGTTTTAAACACATTGAATGGTTCGGATCATTAAAATTGCATCACGAATGAAGTGTTTAGATGTTGGTCTAATATTGGTCTAAAAAAGTATTGGTCTATATAGCCTTTTCCATATATATTATATATATAATAATATATATATATGTGTCTCTCTCGCTCGCTCGGCTTTTTGAAGTTGAATATGGCTTTTCTCAAACAACCACAGTCCAGCCTCATTTGGAAATTTGATACCATTTAATGGTCCCACATGCACCTGAGGTGATCCCATCTGGCTTCCACTTGTCTGTCTACATTATCCTACTGTCTAAGTTGCCTTCCATAAATTCCTTAAGAAAACCGTTTGAAGCTGGCTGTATTTTGTTCCACACCAAACAGGAAAGATAAGTCCCTCGAATGAGCTGTCATCCGTTATATATCATTAATGTCTAGAATTTTTGCTATGTATTGCTGTTGCTTATTCGATTTGAATGGGAATGGGAATGGTTTATATTTGGCATTGAATATATAGCCATAGCTTGCGTCACATTCGTCCCAGTTATTCACTTCGTGTGCTTTATAAAAGGTTTAAGCTCGCTAATTCTTCGTTCGATGAAAACATCTTCAATTGGGACATATTTGCCCAGTGCTATATTTAAATAGTATCAGATTTTGATGCAACTTCCATATTTTGTAAATCAATTCATTATCTACTATTCTGACGTGCTGCTATTTATTTTTGGTAGCTTACATGAGCACATCCATCAATGGTGGCCCTGGATGTTTGATGCTGAGATGCCCCGATCCATCTTGTGGTGCTGCTGTCGGCCAAGATATGATCAGTGAGTTGGTATCTAATGAGGATAAGGAGAAGTATGCTCGTTACCTACTTCGTTCTTATATTGAAGATAATAGAAAGGTACAATGGGATGTTTACCCTTTTGGTCTTCTTTTAATTGTAGTTTTCAAATGGATATTTGTTTCCTGGCCCTCCCTTCTGGGATTTCTAGTCACTTTGTCAACCGAGAACTTGGTTTACAACTTTAATGAAATATACTACCCACATGCTCATCTAATCCTTGCAACTTTTCAGTGACATAAATGTGTTAAATTGTAACTTGCTGATTACTGTGAAGATGACTTGGTCGAACTTCACAAAATAATTCCCATAGATGGCTTTAACTTCATTGTACTCTAATAAATATTTGGGGGATTCTGCGGTCCATCCATAGCACAGGTTATTTAAGGCAATTGGTCCATCCAACAACTAGCTAATCCACAGCGTCCAAACTAATCTAAACACCGGAACTACTCCTTGGCAAAAACAACCTTGTATCAAGACGTTATCATTTGCCACAATAGTCATCTACGCATTGAGCCATCATCTGCGCCTTTGCTCGCTCCTGTTCAAGATCTGATCTCTGTGTCTATGTTTTTGTCGATTAATCAATCTCCTGTGAGATGACTATGACTTTGTGCCGCTGCACCACTTTAATGCTTCTTCGTCTTAGTTCTCTCTCTTCTCCTACAGAAGGAGCTACGTGGTGTCAAGATCATCGGAATTAGGGCCACAAGACGTGTGTTGAACCTCATTAGCGTGATCCTACTTTCTGACGATTTCGATTCTGCAGTTTCTCGAGTCCCTTGGAAAGTATATTTTTCATTGGAAATAGGAGCCTCAGTTTTGGACGTGGTGGTCTTCTATTATTTCTTAATGGCATGTTTTTCATTTGACACTTGGTACAGTAACTTAGTAAATCTTGTTCAGTTGAGAATAGTTATTGTTGTGTTTTAGTGTTGTTAAGTTTAAGATAATCAGGAAAGAGTTTTGGGGGTTTATCAAACACATCATTTTTTTATTAGAAATTAGACTAAGCCAAAAGTAAAATTTGTTTGTCAATGTAATTTTGTGTGACCACTAGCATGAATACCCTAGTTTAATTCTTCAATCAAAGCAAACAGTAAAGTTTTCGGTTATAATAATAAATGAACTCCAAACAACAGAATTTATCTGTTGTTTAAAACTGATTAGTTAAATCTATCGTTACCAATATTTGTTGTCAAAACAGCACGCAGTAAAATTTGTTTGATTGCCTAATTTGCTGAAAAAAGAGGTTGCTGTTGGCCTGAGGTGGTAGTGGTGAGGACATGATGGATGAGGCTATAGTATGGAGTATCTTGGGGGGTGGTGGAGTATAGTTAGTAGTAAGGGTAATTTTCTCCGCAGAAGTAGTCCCTTTTAGATTAGAGGACCTTAGCTCTTAAAAGTTTGAACTCAGACCTTGGGTTAAAATCTTATAACATGAATGTCAAGAGTTGATACCTCTCCCCTACGGACCTTAGACTAACTTTGGCTATTTTTTATGCTAAATCTTCTGAACAATATCATACTATCTTCTGAAGATGAGCATGTTCTTTGTTGGTTTCTGCAGCAATTTTGTGATCCTCCCGAAATTGATGAATGTAATCATCTTATCCATTTTTATTGTTCGTTTCATCAATATTTTCCACAGCAGAGCTTTTGCGATTCCTTAGGTGCTAAATAAATTTTACGACTCACTGTTTGGTTGGATAAATCACCCTATATGTGTTATTCCAAATAGTTAAAACTGAAATGAGATTGCTCAATACCATAGTCATTAAAGGTGAGTGGCGCACCAAGGCGCAAAGATCAGCTGGAGCCTAGGCACGTGTCGCAAGGCGAGGCACGGGCTTTATTGAAGTGAGGCGCACCTAGTCAAGAGAAGAAAAAGCAAATATAGCACATACGATTACTTAAAATAGTACACACCAAAACAATGAATTTGAGAGATAGTATCACTTAAAATAGCCATAAAAAATATCTAACAAAAGAGAAGGTGGCCAGTGCAGTGCATATTCAATAGGTGGCCAGTGCATATTGCTATGCCTATAACAGTACTGCATTGTATACTATACAGTATATACATATACAAGATATGCACTAAATCATATAGACAGAGCATACATACAGTAGATAGAGCATATATACATGTTCAGTACATAGAGCATATATATACATATTCAGTACAGTTACTATAGTATATAACATGTACATATTCAGTACATAGAAAGAGCGTATATACATATAACGTATATCATATAACTGGAAACTTACTAAATCCGAGAGAGAGGGGATTGCAGAGAGAGTCGA
The DNA here is from genome assembly GCA_019985065.2 of Arctostaphylos glauca. Classification (NCBI taxonomy): domain Eukaryota; kingdom Viridiplantae; phylum Streptophyta; class Magnoliopsida; order Ericales; family Ericaceae; genus Arctostaphylos; species Arctostaphylos glauca. Next base: position 6,489,587 of record JAHSPW020000015.1, read on the forward strand.
TGAGAGAGAGAGAGAGAGAGAGAGAGAGAGAGAGGATCACACGCAGAGAGAATAGCAGAGACGATCGGAGAGAAAGCAAGAGGTAGAGAGCGGGGCGTTGTGAGAAAGAATAAAATCTAGGTTAGTATACTTAAATTCGAACAAGCGTGCGCCTTTTGCGCCTCGCGTCTTTAAGCCCATGCCTAGTTGAAGCCGCCTTGCCTAGGACTATGACAGGCGCATGGGGTGAGCCTTGTGCCTAGGTGCGCCTTTCACAACTATGCTCAATACACAGCTCTTTTCAGGGTTCGTGAATAATGTGGTCATCTCTGTTCTTGTTTTTCCCATTTTGTATTTTTCTGAAAACTACTTAACATCTGATACTCCTAAATGATTGATTGGACATATTTTACGAGCCACTCCAAATGCTGTTTCATTTGCAATTCTCTAACTTCGAGTAACGTCATTATAATTGTTCTATTCATAGTAAAATTTAATTTTGATTGATGCGGGTCAAACTTCTCTTCCTTTTCTGTTGGCAGTCCTTTCTAAAGAGACGTATTAGAAATCGAAATGATGATAAACTAAATAGCAAGCCTATTTTTTGTGGTAAATAACACAGAGCCTATTTTACTCTTATAAGTTGGCTTCAAAAGACTAGTAATTCTACGAATGACAAGTTTTTGAATTTTCTTAGAGGCAAATAAAGTATTTTTAGTCGGTAGAAAGCCCTAGTGACATGCAATAACATTATAAACACAAAAAGAACAGTATTGAATAGTAGCCAATTAGATTTGGTTTAGATCATTTTGGAAAATCAAGGTGAAAAATAGGAAGTGGTATTTTAGTAGGCTTGACAAAATATTGGATCCAGGACCTGTCCTGAATTGCAATGTTATTTCTTGCAATTTTGGATTTGACCTTGCATCTTGTATGAAACATGGGTTCATTTGAACCTTCGAGATGCATCTTCCCATTCGTGGCACTTGGAAGTCTCTCAGGCAATTTTCCGTTTCTGTTTTTTAAGCAATTTGAATTGGTCGAGGACAACTCCTTACCATCTAGCTTTATTTGCTCTCTCTCTCTCTCGCTCTAGCTCTCGCTCCCTCTCCCTCTCGCTCCCTCCCTCCCTCCCTCCCTCCCTCTTATCTCTATCTCTATATCTATCTATCTATCTATCTATCTATCTTTTCCAGAGATATATTTACCTGTTAATCTCCATGTGTTGCTGATTTAGTTTGGGATTAGAAGTAGGTCAAATAATATCCAGCTAGTATATGTTTGCTGTCACATCCCCTATCAGCTGTAAATGTTCACAATATTTGCCCCTAAATCTTCCTTGGAAAAATGAGTGGAGGTTAGTTATTAACTTCCTTTAAATTACACTAAAGTGTCCCATTTATGCAGCTTTTACAGGGGCCTGTGTAATATAGTCAGTGTTTCATGAGCTGTAGCGAGTTTGTACAATATGTACCTTGCAGTTTGGTATCCTTCCATTCCCTTTTTTTTTTTTTTTGCCTCTGTTGCACTGGAATGGAAGAATGATATTATTGAGTCTGCAGAAGTTGAAGTTACTTGGCCTTCCCCCCAGCTGTTGCTATTCTTTGCTTCTTTATTATTAAGATTGGAAGTGTTCAACAAGTTGGTTAGTGTCAATTTTAAGAATGCTTAGTGCTTCTAGGATACCCTTGAAGTGAATTGTGATTTCAGTAGATTTTATGTTCTTTCAAACGAGTCCATCACTATCCGTTTTATATCCCCTTCACAGTATCTGCTGTCTTTAACTTTTTCTCTCTCTCACTATTCTTTTATTGTATTGTTTCTGTTATACTTGGTAGACCAAGTGGTGTCCTGCCCCAGGCTGTGAATATGCTGTTGAGTTTGTTGTTGGTAGTGAAAACTACGATGTTTCCTGCCTCTGCTCCCATGGGTTTTGTTGGAATGTAAGTCTCTTCTGGTTTTGAAAACTTATAGTTTGATGATTTTCTGTACAAGAGGTTAAAGCTTATTGTTTTGAGCTGAAATTGCAGTGTACAGAAGAAGCTCATCGTCCTGTGGACTGTGGCACTGTAGCCAAGTGGATTATGAAAAACAGTGCTGAATCTGAGAACATGAATTGGTATGGCTTGTGTCATAGTATGTTAAGTTGATTTCATGCTTGATATCGTGTTTTCTTTCTCTCTTTTCCCCCTCCACTCCTTTTTGTTGAATAGATGATCTAGATTTTTCACTTTATAGTTTGCACCATTATGCTGGGTAAATCATTACATTCTTTAGTTGGAGGCTTCTGACGTTAGTTCTCTGTCGCTACTTTTTTGTACGACTTTTTGTTGCTCGATGTGTATATTTTCTTTGGCAAGTGAAGAGTAACATTTGGAACCAGGAATTTCATATAAGAGGGGCCTTTTTAAGTTCACAACCTTGAATGTGTTTCCATTCGTCAACTACAATGTTGCTACATTACTTAACTTATACATTAATTGTGAAAAAAAAATTATTTTGAGCTAGCTACAATAAGTACAAATAGAAAGAAGGGGGATGATAAAAAAGAGCTCTAAGAGAAAAATCAGATTTATAGTTGTCATGAAGCATAAGAAGGGCTTTATAGGAAACTAATAGTTTGTGGTAGTATGTTGCTATTTATATCTTGAAGATTGATCATGTTAGGAGTTCTTAAATGATTTAGGGTGGCACATTATAATTTAGTAGGAGGTGAATGAGAAAAACCTTCATATAAAGGCTAACAGTATATTTCTAGAAAAGTGGGAAAGGGCACATGCGTGCCTCTGCTGGACCTGCCATGCTTCTGCTTTGGTTGGGAGTTATGTTAGATGGACTCGGGTACAGGTTTCAAATATGGGTATGTGTCTAAGTGGCAGATTTATATAAATTCTATCTCAAATATTCAAATTTTTTAGTATATTTCTTTTATTTTCTCGGGCAACTAGTGTGTACAAAGTGCCTTAGGGCATTTCATGCAAGGACGAAGCTCATATTTTATGTTCGGCTTGGCGAACATGTATACTATCAAAATAACAATTTCAATTCAAGCTCACGACTAAAGGGAGGTATCATTAATTTTGCTTGACATCCATCCATTCCTCTCATTAAAGGTTTTAGGATAAAATTGGCATTTAAACTTCTTACAATGTTTTTTCTGAATATATGTGGTCAAGTAACTCATAAAAAATTCACCTTCCTTTCTACTGGGCAGTCTAGTCTTCACAAGTTCCATAACAAAAAATGTGAGCTCTTTCGTAGATGTTGAAACATGTAGAGTCATTGGAAGTCTAGAGAGAGAAGCAAACATCAAAAGAGAATTGAGAAATGAAAGAACCCCAAAACTTTTGCTGACGTGGTCATGGTTTTGTCTTAGTTATGCTTTCTTTGATAAAGGAAGAGTCAATTTAAGTCAATGTGTGCAGTTTGATTTTCTCAATTTTGTCCCAAGTTTTCCAAAATTTTAACATTTGGCTTTCTGCAACCCACCTATGGGTGGTGGACCTATGTAAGAGCTTAGTTGGCTGGCTTTCCACCTTTCTATTAACGAATCCCTTCCACAAGAAAAGCCGAACGAGCGAAGAAATTGTTGAATTTCATCGAGCCAGAGAAGGTAAGAAAAAATTCTAGTGTAATAATAGCATTTGAAAAATGGGGTGGCAACCACCACCACTTGTCCCCCGTAACTCCATCCTTCATTTCATGCATACTATAGAGTTCCATAGATGTTATGGGAAATGTGGATTACAAAATAAGCTTGCTAGTAAATGCCAACTGAATATGTTTGACATAGATCTCATAACCTTATTCGAGTGTTGAGTATCGACATTGGTATTTTCAACATTTAGAAGGATCCATGTAACATAGAGTGCCTCGGGTAAGAGAGGAAAGAAAAAAAAGGGGGCGGGGGGCGCTTATCAGTGCACGAGGCTCCCATCACTGCGGAGTCTGGGGAAGGGTTGGATACACGCAACCTCACCCCTGTAGGCTAATAAGTTGTTTTTGCTTCTCTAACATTTCACTTGAGGATTTTCGATTATTCCTTTTGCAAGTGAATCGTGTTGATAAAGTGAATTGGTTTTTTAAGTGTCGACAAGAATCGTACTATACATCTTGCGAATTATATTATTTTCATCTTCTGACAATTCACCTCATAGTTAAAAATTAACAGCTTGGTGTATCGAACTGAATCATACGATTTTGTTTTTCATACAACAGCATTTGTGATTTGTTGGTGTCTTACATTTTGGTGAAATGCTAACCGCATTTGTTTCTTGACTGTCAGGATACTTGCTAATTCCAAGCCTTGTCCGAAGTGTAAGAGACCAATAGAGAAAAATCAAGGTTGTATGCACATGACATGCACGCCCCCTTGCAAGTTTGAATTCTGCTGGTACGCTTCGATAACATAATAGTTGTTTCCATATTTTATGTAGCATTGTCTTTGTTTATTTATTTCTCTTTCAGTGTTGCTATTCCTATTTTGTGCATGTGGTGGGCTGCTCCATTTGCCTTTCCGTTCTTAGTTAGTTGGAGTGTTTTGTATTGTCCTAATAATATAATTATGTGTGTTCTCAAGTCGCTTGTGTATTTGATTATCTTATATGCAGGCTCTGCCTTGGTGCATGGTCGGATCATGGTGAGAGGACGGGCGGTTTCTATGCATGTAATCGATATGAGGCAGCTAAGCAAGAGGGAGCTGTAAGGCTGATATCATTGATAACTTTCCCACCACATTAATATTTGGAGGTTTGAACACCTAGTGATTGGGTTTTGCTTTATCTATTCTGTTCTTCTAGTATGATGAAACTGAGAGAAGGAGAGAGATGGCCAAGAACTCCCTAGAGAGGTATACTCATTATTATGAACGGTGGGCTACCAATCAATCGGTAGGTACAAATTTTTCTAACACGTCTCCGTTCTTGTGCTATGGATGCCTGGATTCTTGCAGTCAAATATTATAGCTTGGGACTTTGGAACCTAATTTCATATGGCTCTTTTTTGGCATATGTAAACTAATATGCTTAAGGTTTTATGTTCTCAAATTTGGTTTCCAGCATCAGTTTTTTCTAACTAATATTCATGTTAATTTTCAAATGCATGTTCCTTCTTGTGACTATCATTGTCCTCAATCTTTTGATTCTCGCAATATAGCAATGATCATGGCGTTACAAGAAGTCATTCTAAGGAAATAGGAGTGTGGATTTGAACAGGGGGAGTGCAACAAGCGCGACCCTTGATGCACTAACATGCATGCCTTAACTAATGTTGTTAATGTGTGTTTCATTTTCGGGGCATAACTTGATTTCTCATTTTTCTTTTTTTGAAAAACTGACAGTCGAGGCAAAAAGCACTTGCGGATTTACATCAAATGCAAACTGTGCATGTAAGTAATGTCTCCTTACTACATTTTCACAGTTATACATATGACTATCAAGTGCTTTGCTTATTGAACAATCAGTGTTGGATGAATTAGACGATGAGAATTGCGTCTTAGTTCTACGGTCTCAACACAACTTATGTTTGCTTTTGTAATGTATTTGTAAAGGATGTGACAATCATTTGAATGGAGGAGCTTTGCAGTAGCTACTCTTGCTACTCTTGTTTGCATGTCTAGAATTGGCATTGAAGTATGGTACACTGGATATTTGGACTTTTCTTCCCTTTGTGCTAGTGTCGGAAGTTGGTGGTAGGGAACATTGCGTGATATTCGTATTTGTTCATGGACGATATTCATATGTAATTAATATTTGCATAGGGAATTCGACGGGATATTCTTATTTGATCCTGGAGGATATTTAATCTTTGTAATTGATATCTATTACCTATGAAGCACCGACACTCACTGTCGTATCTGTGTTGGACACAACGGGTCACACAAAACGCCAAGGACACGCAGGGACAAGTATTTGGTGTGTTCAATAAATTTAATTTTTTTTAAGCAGGGGACGGATTTAGGACACTGATGTCTCAACCTGGACATGGATGGAAACATGACGATATGTAGAATTGAAAGTTTATTACCAATTGTTTAAAGAAAAAAGTACGAATATATGAATTTTGACCAAATAAAATCCTTGTTTAACTTGTAATATTTATAAAAAAAAAAAAAAAAAGATTTGTAAAGATACTACTAGTTTTGGTTGTTTTTGGATGGTATGTTCATACAAATAACAACTAAATATCTACATATACATATACATACATACATATATATATATATATATATATATATATTGTAGTTCTGTTGTATGTCATGTCCGTGTCCCCATTTATTAAGAATTGTCATGTCCTGTGTCGGTCTCTGCGTCCGTATCTCTATCCGCGCTTCTTACTATATAAGGATATTATTGATTAGATTTACTTTTATTTTAGGATTTGTCCATAAGATAATTTTGAGGATATTGATCTACATTTGTAGTTGTCATTTGGAAGTGTATTTAAGGACTTTGGATATTGTTTGAAGGAGTTTATGATATGGAATTAATTTTTTTTGACTATTGGTATGGATGCCATTACAACCCCTAGATGTGGATTTCTAGGTTTTCTTAGGTGCGGATTCCTAGGGATTTATCCTGTTCTTTAATCCTACTGCATCACATTGATTTTTATCTCCCATTCTGTGAGCCCTTGATAACTGAATAAATGTGTCAACGTGGGAGTACAGGGAAAGATGTGATTGCATAGCTCCTTTTTAATGCTTCGATGATAGTATTTTGGGTTATAATTGCCCAGTTCTAAAAGAGAGCGAGGGAGGAGTGAACCTTCGTTTGATGATGTCGAAATCTCGTATAGCAGCAGGTTTTTCCTTGGTATGGTGGTCAGACTTAGACCTTCTGGCATATACTTCTGATAAAAGCAGTATCCAATGATCCAACTATATTATCAGTTGATATACTGACGTTTAGTTACCTCTTTCTTTCCTAGATGCTTCAGTTGTGTAATTTGTTGACACATTGGTGTTTTCTTTTGGTAAAGCTCGAGAAGCTTAGTGACAAACAATCTCAACCTGAATCACAGCTCAAGTTCATTACAGAAGCCTGGCTGCAGGTAAAACTAAATTTTTTGTTCAATTCATTATTGATGCATTCATTATTTCTCGGGTGCAACAATCTTTTAGTTTTAAAGATTTCTAATTTCCAACTTTGATAAATGTGGGATTCGACATTCTGCATAAATGCTATAGGCTATAGCCAAACTCAGGTGGAAAGTGGCATAATATTGTACTTTGGGATCTTTTTTTTAGGGATCTTTTTGTATTGCAATTCACCAAATCTAAGTTACAAATCTATGAAAATGCTTCCAGCTTTATGATGACCTACTTTTTTTACTTTGATCAGAAGTGTGAAGATTCAGCTACAGTCTACACACACTTGGCTTTTATATGTTTATGTATCTATCTATACTATATACTAAGCACAAAGTAGATATAGTGCGCTCTCATTTTTTGAGGGAAAATATGAAAAATTTAGAAGAAATCCACCTCTCCCTCTTTCTTTCCAATGACACTCCCTCCTCCTCCCAGCCTTCCTTTTCATTAGATTTTCTTTTCACTCCCTTTTTCCCGATAATCTAACACAAGTCTAGAAACTTCCATTTTAAACTTTTATATTCCCTTTTTAACTTTTAGCCCCTTCTCTTTCCTTTACAAATGGAAGTTTTTCAGAATATTGTCAATTGAGTTTTAAAATTTTTAGAAAGTTGATGCCTTAAATCTAGTTTTTTTCAAAATACTCTGAATGATTATATTCAAAAAATTGGTCGGAATATCTTAAATCAAGCTTGTGAAGTACAAATCGGACCACGACATGTATATAATTATTATGTACATGTGTTAACTGTCGGATCTTGAAAGTAAGGTGATGCTTAGTAGGTGTGAAAAATGTGGAGGAGGCAGGAGTGTCAGTGTTACAAGTTACAGGGTGTACAGTATGTGTAAAAGGATTTAAGGCGCTCAAATAAAATAAAAAGATCTCTCTCTCTCTCTCTCTCTCTCTCTCTCTCTCTCTCTCTCTCTCTCTCTCTCTCTGATGGCAAATGGATGGCAGCGCCCCTTAAAAGCCTATAAATGAACTGAATGGGTTTAATGCAAGCTTAATTTGGCATGTGTTGGATGACATAGTGCCCACATGGGATATTGATTAGACATGGGGAAATGAGCTAGGTTATTTAGAGCTATGTGACCTTCCTTTTGTTTTACTTGACCACATTTTTATTTGATGCATGCATCTAGGGAATCCTATCTAGCCATCCAGGGAATGTGAAAAGTCTTTAGCATGAATTGCTGTAATCTCAATATTTTTGAAGTATGAATGTGAATATAAACTTTCTACCTTTGAAGCTTTCTTAGATTGTGTGATGCAATGCTTTTCTTTGCTGTGATGCTAACGAAGCCCTGGGTGTGATGCCCAAGGTTTTTCTAGGTGTGAGGCCTAGTTTATCCCCTTTCTACTGTTCATGAAAACTGTTCATAACACCAAATTGTAACTTACCAAAAGATGAGTTCAAATTGCTAAATAACCGAACCAATTTGCATGTATTCTGTGATTGTATGGGGAAACTATAAACTGTATTCATTGTTTCTGGTATGTCTTGCTCGCAACACGTGGGTTTATTCTATACCCTGACTTTCATTGGCTCTTCTATTCCTAGGCATGGGGAGTAGGGTCATAGTCTAATGTTTTTCTTGATAAGAGTGCTGAATGTGTTTTAAACTTCAATGTTCCTTATTTTAAGATTATGCAGTTCCCCTTTAAACCAGGTTGCTAAATCATAGACTGCTATGATTAGATTTGGTCATATTTCTAATTTAAATACTTTCTATGTTCATTTTTGGAACTCCAAGATTTGATTGATACTGATTAGATTTGAAATGTGCAGGCGGTTGGGTTTTTTTAGAGACAACCTTATAATTATCATTTGCTGGTATATCTGTAATGAAAGAAAGAAAAGAGACTACTTGAACATCTTTAATCAATCTTATAGAACCTCACTTGCCAGTTTTTTTGTTGCTCACCTACATAGAAATCAAGGAATTGATACTATTACCCAATGGATGGTTTACCATTTTGGCTTTAAAATTTCTTGAAGGGCCAGCCATTCTGTCTTCCAGCTGTTAGAAAATGACTGAACCAATTGAATTTTGCATACTTCATTTCAGTACTAGCATTAAGAAGTGACCTGAATGGGGTTTCGTATGTTTTGGTGCTAGATAGCAATTTGATTACCTCAAATCTCTGGATATCTTAGAGGTCATGCAATTTTAATTTAAGGTGATGTATGTTGTCATAAGATAAATATACACTGTCCACAAGTGTCATTTTACTTCTTAGGTGCAAGGGAAGACACAACTTTTGTGAGTTCCAATCAATAGTCAACTATCTGGTGCTTTAACCTTATAACTACAGATGTAGTTGTCTAACCTTTTCTTGGACTGCGAAGAATCTGTTTAGCCGTGTGTATGGTAGATGATGTTCATTCATCAGTCGTTTAATAAAGTTATTGAAGTACTCTTCATATTTGGCATTTAAATGTAGAAGTGTATCATCACGTGGTTTTGTTTTCTTCCTTCTGTTTTATTTTGATTTCCCCCTTTTAAAATCATCTAGACGTCTGAGACTATTACACGTCTGCAGATAGTTGAATGTCGGCGAGTGTTGAAATGGACATATGCGTACGGATACTATTTACCTGAGCCTGAACATGCAAAGAGGCAATTTTTTGAGTATTTGCAAGGTATGAATTTTCTTCCAAATGCAACTTCGAGAATTGTTAGCCACTACTCTTTGCAGAAGTGATTTCCTTTCTATTCGCAGGTGAGGCTGAAGCTGGTTTAGAAAGGCTTCATCAGTGTGCTGAAAAGGACTTACAAGCTTACCTTGGTCCTGAACCCCCTCCAACTGATTTTAACGATTTCCGCACAAAGCTGGCTGGACTAACTAGGTAATGTTGTGTACAATTTATTTTTGTGGGACTGTGATGTTCCTTTTGTTCCTGTAGAATATGATTTCCGGAAAACACTTCTTGTACTTTCTGATGTTTGGTGCGATGGAAAACAAGGCCAACAAATAATAGTTTGTGGTCACCAGAAAATGAGTTGATTTTGGCGGAAAACATTTCCAACACTAGTGCCTCACCACTACCACTACCACTACCACTACCACTCTCATGTATCCACCCCGCCTGCCACCCACCACCATTACTGCTGCTGCCGCCACCCATCATTGTTAAGGGTGAAAATGGTTTTCGACACTATTATCACAGCACCACCACTACTGCCACCCTTTCAGCCTACCACCACTGTTCTACACCACCCACCACCATAACTAGTTCACTACCATGGCCACTAGTAGCACCACCATTTTCAGGGCTGTTAGAAAACACAAAAGACCTCCTTCCATGGAAAATATTTTTTGTGGAAAAGCAGCATCACTTAAGCTTCCAAAGACAACATCCTTGCAGTCATTCTCAAAATTTCAACATTATTCCTCTTACATGGCTGGCAAATTCTGTTTTCCTTGGATTGGTTAAGATTTCATCCATATACGTGTGCAATCCCATTCCCAACTGAGACCACTCGACTGATTTCTTCCGCTCGAATATTTGTGTAAAAAAACCCAAGCAGATCTATAAATAGGATAGTCATCTTTGTTTAGCTGACCATCTTGCCTGCAATTCAACAGTGTCACTCGGAATTACTTTGAGAACTTGGTTAGAGCATTAGAGAATGGTCTATCGGATGTGGATTCCCAGGGTGGTAGTAGCAAGGCAGCAACCTCAAAAAGTGGGGTGGCTGCTGGAAAGGGGAAAAGCGGAAGAGTAAAGGCTTTGTCCCGAACAGGTGGGCCCAGTAGAAATTTGAATGACGCGGGCACGTGGACGTGCGATCAGTGCACATATTTCAACACCAGATCTTTGCCTGCATGCGAGATGTGCCACCAGCCCCGACGCAACGCATGATTACCCTGTGCTCATGGTCCCACTCAAGAAACTGCCTTTTGAAGCAAGAAGGGGGAAAAGGGTGTTCGAAGAGAGCAATGAAGGGACGGATTGAGTTATTATATCAAAAGAGGCATTGCTGGTGATAGAAAATCTTTGTTTTGGGTGGTCACTTTTTGGCTGATGTGTTAAAGAAGATGAGCAACAAGTAGCGAGTATGTTATTATCATTTGTGTTTCTGATTTAGTGTATATAGTTCCTATCCAATATATATATCATTAATCCATCGATTCCCCGTCGATGTTCTTGAAGTTTCACCTTGGCTGATTTAATATTATGTTTAACCAAATGATGGCCTGAAGCAGATGCAAATCTAACTCGTGCACCCTTACTGAAAGCTTGTAATATAGCCTCATTTGGAATGTATAATGGACGATATCTATATTCAGGAATTGGTCCTTTCAGTTTCTTTTTTATTGTGTTTTTTAAGCTGGCCATTAAAGCAGAAATGGATGAATTGTGGATTAAGCTTCATGAATCGTGTTTTGAGTTATCGAATGTCCTTTTGGATCAAGGATTTGTGGATGAAAGTAAAATGACAAAAATTGATTTACTCATTGAAGTTCCCCACTTTCCTACACAAACGTAGATCCAAACAATTTAGAAACACAATAATGTGCTGAACATGAGCTATAATATAACATGCATTGAAACAAGAAGTTGGATCGAAAAAGTCCCGTACAGCTTTACAAAATGACGCATTGGAGGCGTTCGTTGATCTTGAAAGTTCAGTTTTTTAATTATAGCACATTGCCTCCATGCGTTATTCTTGTGAATTGAAACATCGGATGACTTCTATGCACGCTCACTTTACCTTTTACCATTCATAGCAAAACGTATGGGTGAGTTTACCCATCTCTTTTAACTCATTTTTATGTAAGGCTGCTAATATGAGTGACAAAAGACCTATTGCCGTTGCTTTCTTTCCTGAGCCAAGATCGCTTACTTCCTACTGGGCTCCGTTCCGTCAAGGTCCAAGGGTTGGTATAGTGGATTTCATCCCTGACTCTCTCTCTCTCTCTCTCCCCACTCCCCATGCATGAGTTTACCCATCTCTCTCTCTCTCTCTCTCCCCCCTCCCTTTCCCTTTCCCTACCTCTCTTCGGCGATCTCACTTTTTCGATCACTGTTCTCTTTGGTCACCCTTCTGTACATATATGTGTGTATGCGTCTCATTCTGTACATATTTAAGGTTTACAAAAATATACATACATGTATCTATATATACTATAATATACATATATATTGTAATTTATATATATATGTATGTATATTTGTGTCTCTCTGTGTGTGTTTTACATATACTGTAATACATATATAACTAGTACGAATGTGTGAGAGGTGAATAAATTTTTTAAGTAACCAGATAATACCTGAGCTCCATTGATGGTCTAACCCAAGAAATGAAAATGGATTATCAACTTGACACGTCTTCTAATTGTATCCTTATGGAGCCGACCATCCCCTGCCGACCTACCCTTTGACAATAGGCATCATCTTAGCGATGCCACATAAGATTACAAAGTATCTTGGTCGGCGCAGTCGATCGGCATAAATGTTCTTGCCAAATCTAAATTAGCACACGATCAGCATGACTAATGTAGAAAAAGTACTCGAGTGCATTCACCAAGAACCCAAATCACTCTATAAATAAGTGTGAAAACACATGAGCAAAGGGATCGATTACTTGGAAAACTTATGCCAATTTGACTCAATAAGAACTCTCTTAACCACTTTCATATACAAATCCATTGTAAGCTATACTTTACATATCTACTTTCTATTTAAGCTTGCACTCATAGAACGCTTGTTCTACAAGTTTTCCCTTATATTGATACTTAACAATTAGAGGAAGGCATTCCGACCATTTGGTCGGGGTATCTCTGACTGGTTTTTATTTTGCACAGAACATGGATTCCGATCAAAGTATTAGGTGGAGCATATATTCGAGTCAACCCTCTTTCAATTCAATAGGACCCGTGGGGGAGTCTAACAAATCAACACTCCACAATTGGCAACCGTAGTGTGACCTTGAAAATATAGAGTTGCTATGGATGTGATAGTACCACATGTTTTCACCAATTCGAGCAATTTTGGCACACGAAGGGAAACCCAGTAGTTCAGAGAGGAGGCCTCAAATGGGGAACAAACAGGGTCCGCCATCCAACCCTGACTGGCATCGATATACCAGCATGAGCTGAATCTGTCAGACTAAATGAAGTACTACTAGCCTGACTAAATGAACAAGACAGAGAGCTCCACCGCCTCAGTAAAAAGATGGATGAGGCCAAAATAGCCTCATGGTATGAAAAGTAGAAGTAGGAGAAAGAACGAGGATGAATGATAGAAAAAGAATGAGCCCAAGGATGTTCTTGGAAAAAGCATTAGGAGGACAAGCAGAGACAATATTCTTCTGCGCAAAGGTTGTGGGTCCATAGAGCGGGTGGATAGACCAAAGTCACCAACTATAAGCGTGAAGTCTCTTATGAGTGCATCGAGACGATGGAAGCTCCGAACCAAGAGGATGGAACGAGAAGGAAGAACCAAGGGGGAAGACGAAGATAGATGTCTGCGACAAACGCACACCAATGAGCGGGTCTGAGGACAAAGGACCGCAAACCCCTTTCTCTCGGCACATAATTAAGGCGGCAATCCCGAAAAAGTTTAAAATGCCAGGTCTCCATGATCATATCCAGCACTACTTCCAAGCCATGATCATGTATGATCAGATGAAGCTCTCATGTGCTGAATATTCCTAGTGGAATAGGCATTTTTTGGGGGAATAAAGTGGCCCCCTTTTGTGGCAGAGTAGGCAGCATCGCTTTTCCTCGTGTACCTATGATGCCATTCAGAAAAAGCTGTATTTCACGGTTTCTACAAGTTGAATCCTGACTCTATCAACAACCATAAACAGCTAAGGTCACTACTTGTTTTGTCTCGAGCAAAAAATCTCCCCAAAACCCCACAAGGTTTAGTCACAACAACAATAGCAATAGGAGAACTCTAGGGCTTACACTTAAAGGTTCTGAAATTTCTACAACGAGGTGGAGGGCTCGCGGAAGTTTTTGCTGTAAGGGTTCGAAATTTTTTTTATTTTTATTATATAATCGGAATGTCATTAATGGCTTCGTATTGAAAGGTATTACGTGAATTGATTGAGTATGGATGAGGTGAAGTGGAAAGTGAAGGAGGCATGAAAAACGACCAGGTCAAGCGCAGAAACCATCGGGTTAGGTTTAAAAACCATCAGGTCAGGTTTAAAAATCAACCAGTGAAGTTTAGAAACCATCCACTCAGGTTTTGAAAATTTTGGACAGTGGTCAAGTTAGTGGAAAAACCTAATCGGTTAGATTTTGGACCAACCAGTCAGGTCATCTGGTCAGGTTCTGAATGCGTGTTCTTAAAGGGCCAAATCAGATTTTTTTTGGGAAAAAAATATCTCACTTTTTCAAAAGAGGTTCTCTCTCTCCCTAGGGGTCTTTTTCTCCATCAAATTTCAATTTCAAACCTTTGATCAAACTTCAAATCTATCAAATTCTTTCGAGATCCTCCACTATTATCTCAAGATTAGTGGATATCTCAAGTTTGGAGACACTTATTTCACTTGGAAGAGTTTCATTGGAGTTTCTCACTACCATTGGAGCTCAAGTTTTGTAGCAAATCACTTGAGGTAGGGATGTTTTCTCTTCGATTTATGAGTATTCTATTCATATTGGCCCATATTTATTCATTTTGATAATTATGAGGGTTTTGTTCAATATTTCTCCATATTGGGTTTTCCTTTAGATTTGAGGTTCGAGTGTCGAGTTTTGGTATTCATTTACCATCTTTCTTGTCTTGCGTGGATAATCTCTTCCTAAGATCGAGTTACCTATGAGTTTAGTCGAATCGTGTTTGAAGATGATGTAGGTGAGTTGACCATACTTTATGGCGTGACACATGAGATTCTACCCTTTTTATTTCTAGTTGGACTTTGTGAATCACGAGTTTTAGTTGAAAAACCATAATCATATGGGTTCTAATATGTTTGTATATATATATATATATATATATATATATATATATATATAATGAACTTGTGATCTCTCATAGATCCGACACAATACATTTTGATCTAACCTCCGTGATGAGATGTGCTAGTGATTTATGAATTGTGGTCTAGCCTCCGTGAGAAGACGTGCTAGTGATGAACGAAAACAGATTATACTAGTCTCTATTGGGGTGCTACTTATAAAATTTGTTTAGCTTTTCGAGAAAAATGTGCTAGTAAGACATTATATCTTATTTGGCCACCTTCGGGTGAGGTGCCATCGGTGACAAATGAGTTTGAATGGAACATACAAAACAATGTAATGGTTAATGAAAATTGGCTAGCTTCCCGAGAGAACCGTGTGAGTAAGATAATATATCTTGTTTGGCCATCTTCGTGTGTCGTGCCAGTGTAGATTATTGAAATTGAATGAAACATATGAGAACCTTTTCCCTAGTTCCCTTGGAAAATCGTGCTAGTACATGATACGGTTTGTCTAGCCACTATTGACTGAGGGTTAGGAGTGAAGACGGACAAGAGACGTGAAATGTGGACCCAAAACTGGTCATGAGAACTGTTGAATTATGAAGTAATCTTTTTACATGATGATTAAGGTTAACACAAGTGAGATATAACACTAAGATGAAGAGTAATGATCGCGAAATACATCAGGATGCTTTGGCATTGAAATGACGTGCAGTGATTGGTGAATGACAAGTTGAATAGGGCAATTCACTTGCTTCTATTGTTTGTTTCCTGTACACACTAAGGTATTTGTTAACTTTCCATTTACTGTTGGAATTGCATATAACTCTATGACATATTGTGAATGAAGGTTGTATGATGCGTCGTGATGGAACATAGACTGTTATCTTGATATTTCTTAAAATGAAAATGATAGATTACGTATGTGGGGAGTCATAGAATATATGGTCTATGTTGTTTAAATAGAACTAGGTGATAGTTATGTGACACGTGACAAATGTGGACATCAGCGTGATATATGATAACCGTTAAGAGACATGTGACTACATGAATATTGAACTAGATGCTCTCTCGGGAATTCTAAGAATATGACGTGAAAATATACTGGGTTTCTCTAGGTATGCCAGGAGTATACTAGAACCCTTTACGGAAGTATTATGAGTGATATGGACTGATCCCATTTGGGAGAATGTTGGTGTGATAATTTGGCACTTAATGAGAATATGTTAGTGACGCATGTGAGTCATGGTATGAATTAAATAAATTGAGAAATTATGAATAATTATTGTAAAACGATTTATTGTTGTCCTTAGTTGATCTTTGCTTTTCCCTTGTGATCTTACCTAAATGATATTTTGGAGCCTTATGTTTGAAGTGGACTATCACGCCCCGAATTTCCATATAATTAAATCACAAAATAATATCCATCACTCCACCAGTTACCATTTCAAAGTCAAGGGGCACTACCGGCCCAAGTTACAAAATCATGATTTCCAAAAGATTTGAAGTTCCACTTGCGTTAACAAATACATATGGAAGCTATAGTACATCTACCCAAAAGTATTGTCTATGCAGATGCTAAATAACTCCTCCCATTAGTCTATCCAAAAGATGTCACACAAAGCAATCCATGCTACTCCTCCGCTACGGTACCTGAAAGATGGAAGGGTTGAGCTACTAGCCCAGTAGGAAAATCTATGCCAAGATTATGCGCATGTGAGATGCATGGCATGCACAATGATTATGGTATAACAATGCATCACTTTCATATATCATACACAACCACATGAATAACAATCCACAGTTCGCCAATACACATATAACAACCACGTCTCGCAATTGACCCATTGCTCATCCAATGCCAATCGAATACAATCACACAAGTCAAGATAGGTTATACCCTAGCACTTCTCCCAACGGAGCCTAGACAGTGCATCAAGTCGTGCCAAAACAATGGTCATACATATATCCTAGCACATCTCCCAACGGAGGCTAGCCAATGCCGATTCATGGCGTTCCCTACCACATTTCCAACCGGGAACTAGTCTCGTAGTTTTCCTAGCACCACTCCCGACGGAGGCTAGTATTGCACATATCATTCACTAACATCTCAAAAGGATCCATACCACATTCAATAACCTCAACTATGCATAACAAGATCCCAACGGTTTACGTTCGCGTCAAACTACCAATCAAAGATGGTCTAAGGCATAATACGAGACAAGAACATAATCAAAGATGAAAAACGCGTGTCCGCCCGGTCCCGTCCGGTCCCGTCCGGACGCCGGGCAGTCCCCGTCGGACGCCGGTCACCCCGTCCGGACGCCAAAATCACTATCTCTCTGTCCGATTTCCTGGGCCAGCCGTCCGGACGCCCATGGTCCCCGTCCGGACGCCCCGATGCGATCTGCAGAAATCAGCGCGATTCCCAGATTTCTCAAACTCTCCAAACCTCACTAAAAGAACAATACAACCACGAAATATACTCCAAAACACATCACATACACATAATACAAGGTAGAAATCCCTACCTCAAGCTTCAAAGTGGAAGTTTTGGTCAAAGGGTGAAAGCCCTAGCTTTGGTTGTCCTCCAAGGCTTGAACCCGCGCCTCCCGAGCTTCTATCCTCGATCCGGCTTCGATTTCTTGTCAAGCACAATGCAAGCTTCCTATACCTCCAAGGAATTTGAAAATGGTGGCTTGGATAGGTGGAGATGGTAGAGAGAAGGAGGAGGAAGGGTTTGAGAGAGAAAGGGGTTTGGGGGAAAATGGGAGCTCTCTCTCCCTTAGCCCACAAAATTAGATTTTTAAGCCCCAAGGGCGCTCACGTAAATAACCAAATAAGTATACGTGCACGAAATAAAACAAGAGACTCCGAGCTCGGGTCCTATAATTATAATCCGATACATAACACACTTAATTAAATTCATTTACCCGAAATAAACTTTCAATTAATTATTATTTTTTTTAAAAAACTCACATTTTCCGGGTCCTTACATCCTTCCCTCCTTAAAGAAATTTCGTCCTCGAAATTTAAAACAATATGCCGACACCGATACCTCTACACACAATCCACAAGTCAGACACAGATACTCCAGATACGGACACACCGCTATTTTCTCAATCTTTACTATAAACTAATCCGTGCTTTCACAAAGCTCAACGGATGTCGACTATCAAGTTATTATGTTCAAACAAACCAACCAAACACATAAACCTTACGCATGCATACACCATGCTCATTGAGTACATAACAACCCATGCACAATCAAATTCTCAAATTCTATAGCTCATATTATAAGTAAGCACATAACTCATGTTTCAACCACATTCAATAAGCACAAAACATGGTGGCAAACACGCCCCAACCCATCAACCCAATAATAAGCACATAGTAATCAAGGGTCAAACAAATGCGGGTATTTCTCCCGAACTTCGTCCTTACGTTCCCACGTAGATTCCTCCTTACCTTGGTTGCCCCATAATACCCGAACCAAAGGTATCGTCTTACCTCTCAACACTTGCTCTCGAGAGTCTAAAATACGTATTGGTTGCTCTCCATAGGATGCATCGGCTTCAAACTCTAATTCGGACCACTCCAAAACATGAGAAGGATCCGGCTCGTATTTCCTCAACATCGAGACATGAAATACGTCATGCACACCCGATAACTTTGGTGGCAAGGCCAAACGGTAAGCAACTTCTCCAATCCTCTCAATGATATCAAACGACCCGATATATCTCAGTGATAACTTTCCTTTCCGCCCAAAACGCGACAAGCCCCGTCGTGGCGATACTTTCAAAAACACATGGTCTCCCACCTCAAACGATAACGGACGACGACGTCGATCGGCATAACTTTTTTGTCGACTTTGAGCGGTAAGTAATCGTTGGCGAATTGTCTTGACTAACTCAGTAGTCCTCTCTTGCGCCCTCGAAAGTTGCTTGCGAATCAACTTCATGCTCTCGGTAGTCTCTCCAATCAAATCCGGCCCGACAAGTGTTGCCTCACCCAACTCAGTCCAACATATGGGTGATCTACAAGGTCTACCATACAAAGCCTCAAATGGTGCCATCTCAATACTCGATTGATAGCTATTATTGTATGCAAACTCGACAAGAGGCAAGTGATCCTCCCAACTTCCCCGAAAATCTAAAACGCATGCCCGAAGCATATCCTCAAGAATCTGAATTGTACGCTCGGATTGCCCATCGGTCTGGGGATGATATGCAGTACTAAATAATAGGTTCGTGCCAAGTGCTGCTTGCAAACTCTGCCAAAATCGTGCCGTGAATCTAGGGTCTCGGTCGGACACAATAGAAACAGGAATCCCATGCAATCGGATAATCTCACGGATATACAACCGACTGAGCTTCCCCACTGAATCGGTAACCTGAATCGGTAGAAAGTGAGTGGTCTTGGTCAAACGGTCCACTACTACCCATATCGCATCATGCCATCTCGGCGACCTCGGCAAACCCGTAACAAAGTCCATCGTCATGTTTTCCCACTTCCATTCCGCCACTGGCAAAGGTTGTAACTCCCCCACGGGTCGTTGGTGCTCGGCCTTTACTTGTTGGCATGTCAAAAATCTCGCCACGAAACTCACCACATCTCGTTTCATTCCAAACCACCAAAATTGCCGACGCAAGTCATGATACATCTTTGTTCCACCTGGATGAACAGCTAAAGGAGAATGATGAAACTCCCGCAAGATTTCCTCCCGACAAGAGATGGGTACAAACAATTTCCCTTAGAAGCGAAGACCTCGGTCCGCATAAATCATCCATCCATCACGCGCATTGCCACTCAAGAACTTCCGGCGCAACTCTTCCGTCTCCTCATCGTGTTGTTGGGCGTCCACTACCCGGGTGGATAAGGCGGATTTAATCGTCATATTGCACAACGTTGCTCCATCACCAGCTTCCTCAAAACGCGTCGCATAGCTCCCCAACTCTTTTACCATTTTTCATTCACGAATGGCCAAACTCGCCAATTGAATTGGTTTTCTACTCAAAGCATCCGCCACCACATTTGCCTTCCTGGGGTGATATTGCAACTCAACGTCGTAATCCTCAATATGCTCCATCCAACGGCATTGTCTCAAATTCAGCTCCTTCTGAGAGAATAAATACTTCAAACTCTTATGATCAGAGAACACCTCGAACTTCTCCCCATAGAGGTAGTGTCGCCAGATTTTCAGTGCAAACACAACTGCAGCTAGCTCTAAATCATGCGTTGAATAATTCCGTTCATGAACCTTCAATTGCCTTGACCCATAGGCCACAACTCGTCCTGTCTGCATCAAGACACACCCAAGTCCCTCTTTCGATGCATCACAATACACCGAGTAACCAACTCCTCTCTCGGGTACAATCAACACAGGTGCGCTAGTCAAACGCCGCTTCAACTCCTCAAACGCTGCCTCACATGCGCCATCCCAAACAAATCGCGCCTCTTTACGAGTCAATCGGGTCATAGGTGCTGCCAAACGAGAGAAGTCAAGCACGAAACGACGATAATATCCGGCCAAACCCAAAAAGCTCCGAATCTCAAAAACGTTCTTCGGTCGTTGCCAACCCATCACGGATTCTATCTTTCCCGGATCAACGGACACCCCTCCTTGCGAAACAACATGCCCCAAAAACTTGACTTCGGAAAGCCAAAATTCACACTTGCTCAACTTAGCATAAAGACGATGCTCCCTCAAAAGCCTGAGAACGATGGCAAGGTGCAATTTGTGATCCTCTTCTGTACTCGAGTATATCAAAATATCGTCAACAAACACCACCACAAATTGGTCGAGGTACATGCGAAAGATACGGTTCATAAGGTCCATAAACGTTGCCGGTGCATTGGTCAACCCAAACGGCATCACCACAAACTCATAGTGTCCATAACGTGTACGAAAGGCGGTCTTCGGGATGTCCTCACTCCGGACTCTCAACTGATGGTACACCGATCTCAAGTCAATCTTTGAGAAACACTTAGCTCCTCGGAGTTGATCAAACAAATCGTCAATTCTTGGCATTGGGTACTTGTTCTTCACGGTTACACGGTTTAACTTCCGGTAATCGATACACAATCGCAATGACCCATCCTTTTTCCGTGCAAACAAAGCCGAAGCTCCCCACGGTGACGTACTTGGACGTATAAAACCCAAATCTTGCAACTCCTGCAATTGAATCTTCAACTCCTTCAATTCGGTAGGTGCAAAACGATACGGAGGCATAGAAATCGGTGTGGCACCCGGAATCAAATCTATTGTAAACTCAATCTCCCTCTTGGGAGGTAAACCGGGTAACTCCTCCGGAAACACATCCGAAAAATCTCGAACCACCAACGGCAACTCACCACGCGCATGCACATTCTCATCAAGAGTCAAACTAGCCAACAACGCATAAATAGAGTCTCGCTTCCGGGGTTCATAAAGATAAGGCTCTAATGGTTCTCGGCTTTCCCCAAAGAACTCAAAGCAACCATCAACAGGTGAACAAATACGGGCTCGGCGCTTAAAACAATCAATCATAGCATGATGGGTAGACAACCAGTCCATACCCAAAATAACATCGAACCCGGTCATGCTCAACACAATAAAATCACAAGTAAAGCGACGGTCAAGTATCACGAACTCACAATCTCTACACACCCGGTCAAGTAGTGATCTTCCCCCAATAGGTGTCTCAACATACAATGGTGGGTCTAACAAAGTGGTCTCCAAACCCAAAGCACAAGCAAATGATGCAGCAATAAATGAATGAGATGCTCCAGAGTCAAATAAAACTCTTGCAAAAGAGTTGAATACGAGAAATGTACCCCTCACAACCGACGGGTCTGGACTCTGAGAAGTCGAAGGTGCCACTGCAGTAGTAATGTTGTAAGCTCTAGCAGGGACACGATGTCCTTGCATGTACCCGCCTCCCCGTCGAACAAAATTCACCGGTGCCGAAGAACTAGCCCCTTTCTCGGATTGAGAACCCTGAACCGAAGTGGTTTGGCGAAAATGGGACTGTTGTTGTCGTTGTGGAGCCCCATGAGACTGCGGTCCTTGTCCTTGCCTCGGTTGCTGCACCGAGCCAACCTCACTATGTGTTCCTCCCCCTTGAGGACAATTCCTCGAAATGTGATCCTCCTTTCCACAAGTATAGCAAACCTTGGGAGGTACCAGGCACTGGTTACGGATGTGACCAGGTTGATTGCATCGAAAACACACGCTCTGAGGCCTCGAAGTAGTGCTCCGTGAGTCTGACGAAACAGGTGGCCTAAGGTTGGAATGGCTCCGCTGGGACTGAAACTGCTCCCTCTGGCGCTTACGCCCTTGACTTCCCGAACTCCCCGAAGATGAAGAGTAACTTGGCACCGCACTCGGCTGCCTTGGTTCCCACACTCTGGAACCCCGCTGTGCCTCCTTGGGCAACTCAACACTCCTTGCACACTCAACAACATCCACAAAATTCATCTTGCGTTGGCTCACCACGAGTCTCTTGACTGAGGAGTGAAGACCCCTCTCAAAACGCCTGCACTTACGATCTTCCGAAGCCACGAGCTCCGGTGCAAAACGGGATAAGGTTTGAAACCTTGCAGCATACTCAGATACGGTCATTGTCCCCTGTTCCAACCTCTCAAACTGTTCACGCAGTTATTCACGGTAAGATTCCGGAAAGTATTGGTTCTCAAAGAGAACCTCAAAGTCTGCCCACGTCAAAGTTTCCACATCCGATTCATTAGTCCCAGCTGCTCGCCTCGCAGCCCTCCATGCATCCTTTCGTGACTCAAGAACCGATTTCCACCATTCATTCGCCTCTCCAGTCAATTGGCATGCCACAATTTTGACCCTAAGGTCATCCTCTACTATGCCCAAAGCATCGAACAGTTTCCAAGTCTCAGAAAGCCAATAGTCGGCCGCGAGAAAATCACCACATACCCCGCTAAACTGTGGTGGATTTAAGCGTCGGAACTCTCTCATGGCATCCATTGCTCGATTCCCAACATCGGCCCTTGCACTTGTATTCAACAAGTTGGCCTCGGCAAGCGCCGCCACAAACTCCCTAGCAAACACACCCGGAGCAACCGGTGGTTCAACACTTTGCTCCACTTCTTCATTTACCTCCTCCGCACGAGGAACCTCTCTTTGCTGACTCACAACATCCTCTAACGGTATCTCACGGTAGCGACCACCGCCTCGGCTTTGGCCTCGGGGTCCGCCCAACCTCACACCACGTCTAGGAGGCATATCTCTACAATGTGCAAAACACTAACAAAGTCAAACAACCACATAATACAAGGCCAATGCCTAACACGAAAGTCCAACACATTTCATCAATTCTATAATTGCTCATAAGAAACAGTTTGTATGATGCGTATGAATGTCATGCACACAAGCACACACATGCCTTTTCAAAAATGCAGAGTTTTGAACCCATGAGACTCTAAGTCTCCCCACGGTCTCAAAGTATTCCAACTCTCGCTCTGATACCAAGTTGTCACGCCCCGAATTTCCATATAATTAAATCACAAAATAATATCCATCACTCCACCAGTTACCATTTCAAAGTCAAGGGGCACTACCGGCCCAAGTTACAAAATCATGATTTCCAAAAGATTTGAAGTTCCACTTGCGTTAACAAATACATATGGAAGCTATAGTACATCTACCCAAAAGTATTGTCTATGCAGATGCTAAATAACTCCTCCCATTAGTCTATCCAAAAGATGTCACACCAAGCAATCCATGCTACTCCTCCGCTACCGTACCTGAAAGATGGAAGGGTTGAGCTACTAGCCCAGTAGGAAAATCTATGCCAAGATTATGTGCATGTGAGATGCATGGCATGCACAATGATCATGGTATAACAATGCATCACTTTCATATATCATACACAACCACACGAATAACAATCCACAGTTCGCCAATACACATATAACAACCACGTCTCGCAATTGACCCATTGCTCACATCCAATGCCAATCGAATACAATCACACAAGTCAAGATAGGTTATACCCTAGCACTTCTCCCAACGGAGGCTAGACAGTGCATCAAGTCGTGCCAAAACAATGGTCATACATATATCCTAGCACATCTCCCAACGGAGGCTAGCCAATGCCGATTCATGGCGTTCCCTAGCACATTCCCAACCGGGAGCTAGTCTCGTAGTTTTCCTAGCACCACTCCCGACGGAGGCTAGTATTGCACATATCATTCACTAACATCTTATGTTAAGTCAAAAGGATCCATACCACATTCAATAACCTCAACTATGCATAACAAGATCCCAACGGTTCACGTTCGCGTCAAACTACCAATCAAAGATGGTCTAAGGCATAATACGAGACAAGAACATAATCAAAGATGAAAAACGCGTGTCCGCCCGGTCCCGTCCGGACGCCGGGCAGTCCCCGTTCGGACGCCGGTCACCCCGTCCGGACGCCAAAATCACTATCTCTCTGTCCGATTTCCTGGGCCAGCCGTCCGGACGCCCTGATGCGATCTGCAGAAATCAGCGCGATTCTCAGATTTCGCAAACTCTCCAAACCTCACTAAAACAGCAATACAACCACGAAATATACTCCAAAACACATCACATACACATAATACAAGGTAGAAATCCCTACCTCAAGCTTCAAAGTGGAAGTTTTGGCCAAAGGGTGAAAGCCCTAGCTTTGGTTGTCCTCCAAGGCTTGAACCCGCGCCTCCCGAGCTTCTATCCGCGACCCGGCTTCGATTTCTTGTCAAGCACAATGCAAGCCTCCTATACCTCCAAGGAATTTGAAAATGGTGGCTTGGATAGGTGGAGATGGTAGAGAGAATGAGGAGGAAGGGTTTGAGAGAGAAAGGGGTTTGTGGGAAAATGGGAGCTCTCTCTCCCTTAGCCCACAAAATCAGATTTTTAAGCCCCAAAGGCACTCACGTAAATAACCAAATAAGGATATGTGCACGAAATAAAACAAGAGACTCCAGGCTCGGGTCCTATAATTATAATCCGATACATAACACACTTAATTAAATTCATTTACCCGAAATAAACTTTCAATTAATTTTTTTTTTTAAAAACTCACATTTTCCGGGTCCTTACATGGACATACATTTATGGAGGAATAGAGTGTGGAAATGAATGATATTGATAGCCTCCTATGAATCGTGTTAGGAAATGAGGTAGTGTACTGTCTCTTCTGGGAGAGTGTTAGGAATAACAATATTATGATTAGCTACCATTGAATGAGGTGATAGTGATTATGAATAAACCACGATGAGAAAAATGAAATGAGTTGTGTGAGCTGGGTATCGATCAAATGGTTCGTTAGTTTGGATGACTTTGTTAAATTGATGTATGATGATTTAATGCTTGATGAAGGATGTGAGTATACTTATGAGATGTGGAATGTGAGGGATAACTATATGTGCGTACATAAGCATATGAGGGTTGGATTGACAGTAGATAGCGACCAACTGTTGCAAACTCATGAGTCGTGTTATGGCTAATGTACCGGTACAATGTAACGGTCAATGTGAAATGATCCGGTATCGTGAAACGGTTAATAGAGAATCATTGGTATTGAGAAGTAGTTGATGGAATTAATGAAACGGTGTTGTAAGATGGTTGAGCGCGTCGTTTATGCTTATCTTGTGGTTCTTGTAAGCTCATAATTGTTTATTATTCATTGATCATATTATATGCCGTTTCAAATCATAGTCACATGTCATAGGTCATAGGTGTAAACATTCCTACTGGGCTATGTGGCTCATCCTATTATTTTACAGATATTGTTCTAGACGCTTTGTATGAAGCACGAGTGATGCATGGTAGGATGCATGTTTCGAAGATTTGATAGGAGATATTCAACATCTTGAAAGTGACTTTTGAAAGATGTAAACTAATTTATTTTCGAGTTATTTCTTGTATTTGAAAGGAAATATAAATGTTTAACTTTGATAATCTATTTTGATATATATAGCGGGCCGAGAATTTACCCACTTCAATATAACATACTTAAACGTGACTTTTGATGGTATCGTGTGTAATAAAATGATTTGGGATCTTGGGTTGATCATTGAGTGTTGTGAGATTTTATGATAAACTGTTATAATAATATGTTGAAAATCGAGGACATGACATTTGTCGTCGATACCTTCAAAATGGGGCTCCAAGAAGTTCTAAGCTCCAAAAAAAAGCTCACCCGGAAGAAGCCAATGGACCTTTAGGCCCTTCCTTATGAGAATGGTGGACGAATTTGCCGAGGTGAAGGACGAGCTCTTAGCCGAGGAATAAAAAAAGAAGGAAAAAAAAAGGAGGAGAAGAAGGTGGGAGAGAAAGGAAAATAGATATCGAGATGAACGAGAGTCAGAGCGACTGACAATCAGAGAAATGATTAAAAAAGGGAGAATCGAGAAGGAGATGGACCGAAGAAGGGAGGACAAATGAGAACAAAGTTCAACCAGCCGATCTCCATGATCTACC
This sequence comes from Arctostaphylos glauca, assembly GCA_019985065.2. Taxonomy (NCBI): domain Eukaryota; kingdom Viridiplantae; phylum Streptophyta; class Magnoliopsida; order Ericales; family Ericaceae; genus Arctostaphylos; species Arctostaphylos glauca. Next base: position 6,516,037 of record JAHSPW020000015.1, read on the forward strand.
AAAAGATAAAAAAAAGATGCATATTTCTGATCCCCTAGATCGATGGGAGGAGACCCAAACCGAAGGGATTGGAAAATACATTGTGCCTTCCATATAAACCACGTGCACTCGACAGAGAAGTGTTTTTCTCTTAAAAGATCACTAGAAGACCTGGTGCAGTAGGCACTTGAAGTAGTTATTAGACGGCCCCTGGAGAAAAAGAAGATGGAAGGTCATACTCAAAAACGCTTGAGGTGGTGACAATCATCACATTATCCCAAAAAGCTTGAAAGGTTGGTCGAGCTCAAAAAGCAGATCAACAAAGAGAATAAGAAGAGGAAGGCACACTAGATGAGCATGGTAGAAATTGATCGGCCGATCTTTCTCGAGGATGACTATCACAATAATCTTTTGTGAAAATGCATTATGCCAGTTGGCAAAGCCTAACAATTGCATGTCACAATTTCGTTCGGAAAACAAAATACTTAATTTAACAATGTTATGAAATTCTGAGATTATCAAGATTTTAGCTAGATGATATGAACAAGATGTGTTGATAATGCCAGATGAATGTTGTTCGTATTATTTAGCTACTATTTTTCTTACAAGAAACGATAAAGTGCAAATGCGAGAATCAATAAAGAAAGTTTACAGAAAATTGATAAAGGAAGTTTATGGAAATCGATATAAAGGAAATTCATGGGAATCGATATCAAAAAATTTCATGACAATCGACGCGAGAAAATTACGAGAGTCCATATAAAGGAAATTCACAAAAATTGATATAACGAAATTTCATGAAAATCAATATAACGGAAAGTTAAGAGTTAAAATCGACAAATGTTGGCACTACCATACGGTATTCTGGCAATGTAAATGTCACTTTTACGAGGAGATTCATATAATAAAATCTATGGACATGCATGGAAGGTGTAGGCAATTTTGTACGATATGCCAATTACATCTACGAATCTTTTAGAATATAAATCTCAGTTTGATTGAAATTACAAAAAGTGCGCTCGTTGAGCCTGACTTGTGAATTTCCATGATTTCAACTCCAGAAATTTGACAACCGTATTCTCTGGTCAAAGATACAGACTATGTAGGCAGAACCTAACTAAGTAGTCCATACACTTGACTTAAAGGCACGAATGCCAATATTTCCTAAAGAATATATTTACTTTGTGAAATAAAAAAGTTACAAAAATGTACAAGAATGCAACAAGTATGACAACTATACCTTGTTTGGATTTTGAAATAACAATTACAAAGAAATGATAAAGACTCATGAACATCTAGATAAAACCATAATTTGGGGGTAACAACAATTATAACTCTTACTATCACGAACTATGCTAATATGGTAGATGGAACAGATCTTTCTATTGCGAAATGGTACAAAATACTAACGTATTTGTGCACACTTGGACATAATTTCCTCTCTTTTTCTACTCAAAACCCTAAACCTAACCTTTCTTATTTGGTAAAACCCTTAATCTAGAAACATTAGGAACTTTCCAAATTTGGAATGGAATCCAAAACATACCAGAAGAAAGGGGAGGAGGGGGGGGGGGGGGGGGGGGTATTTATAGAGAAAAGTGTCACATCTATAGGTGCAATGTGTTTGAGGCGGTCTAATTTTGGGGAGATTTGGCACGCAGATCTTGAAAGCTATGATTGTTGGATTGAACCTCAAATACTGTCAACGAACTTGTATCATTTTGAATATCAATAATATGAGGTTATCGGGGCTTGATTATGTCGTTTCATAGATAGTGTTCTCGAATCCCTATTATGGACAGTCGAAAAGGTCATAGTCACTTGATTGTAGCTCTGTCACTGTCATCGGATTCTTATTGTCATGCTTATCAATGATATGAGGTTGAAATAATGTGATGATGTTGACTTGTGAGGCATCTCAATTCCTCGTATCTAGATTCATCATGCAAGTTGGGGCGGTGAGGTCATCTTGACTTGATTATATCATCTTAAAAGCTCTCCATGTCTCCTTTGATCTTAGAACGCAAAAATTATCTTTTTGTGTCCAAACTTCACCAGGCGTTCTGAGATAGCTTGATTGAATATCAAAAAGTTCTTATGTACTTGCACGTATCACACAGGCATCGCGGGTTGATTATAACGGCTTGCGAAGCACACCTTTGGTTATTTGCTTGTTCAATGGCAAAATAGTATTTTGCGTTCAAACTTTGCTGAGCCCCTTGAGATTACTCGATTGAGTTCTAGACCATGTTAGCGGACCCATATGATGCATGGAAATACTTTAGGTGAAATGTGCGGGCTTCGGATTCCCCCATGTGTCCTTCGCCTATTCACAAGCAAAATGATCTTTTCGTGCGTATGGCTCTCACTGGACCCTTTCTGATGGGGTGCTTCGAAATATTTTAAGCGATGAGACGAAATATGATATTAACAACAGTCTCTCTTTGTATGTCGTTAGTGAAGCAAATGTTAGACAAAGAATAGAATGATGCAACATTTTGTCCTACTGCAATCAGAAACCGTGCCATGTTTTTACCCAATCATTATTTTGCGATACATGATGAAATTTGCTTTATTCTGGAGTTTTGGGCTAAAATGTAGCTTGTTTGGAATTTTAGGGGGAGTTTGTGTAATAAAGCAATAAAGGGTTGAACTACAGTTAATGAAGGCATGACACGTTGGTGTCGCATCTATATAGATGCGAAACTTTCTTGTAGTTTTGGTCGATCACTTTCCCTCTTCTTCTTCTTTCATGCGATAGAACCTCCTCTCTACCATTTGGCGTGATTTTGTTCTTCCTCATGATTTCTTCTCAAAATATCACCAAATCCTTGTCTTGGTCCACTTTGTCTCGGGTTTTTGCAAGTTTATAGGGTCCACATCTCACGTGCTTCTTACCGCGCTTCGAACCGTCCAAAAACGAACCCGTTCGACTTTGTTTCACCTATTTTTGCTATTTTGTTTTGATTCCAGCAAATATGCGATTAAATTTGATTGAAAGGTGTATAATAAGCATAAATGCATAGTATATATGTTGATTCTGTGTTGTTAAGAACTTTTGTGAATCATCATGTGCGCGACGTGTCTGATTTGTGCCATTGTGCTGCCCAAAATTCAAAGTAAGGATTATAATCTGCATAAAGACGACGTGCATTTTAGGGCACTTTTTACACCCATTTTGGCATTTTGTTAGAAAAAACCAAGATGACCGAGCGGCTTATGGATTTTAAGAAATATTTGAACGAAAATTAAAACCAATAATGAGACTTTAGGACTTTACGGGAACTTCATAAGAGCCTCAAGTTTTTAAAAAACTCGATTTAAAAAATTTTGGACACAACTTAGAAATTGAGATGAACCTTTTGAACCCTTTAAACCTGAAAAATATTAAAATTACTTAGAAAATTTGATTTTCGAATTTTGAGTGGAATAAAGAATTTTAAAATTTTGATTCCGAAATTTTTAGTCAACCACAAAAATACGATTTTAAGATTTGGAACATGCCATACAAATTTTTTGAAAATTGAATTCCGAGATTTTTGATTAAAATGAGAAACTAAGCCTCAAAAATACGATTTTATGACCTAAAAAATTCTCAAAAATTCTCTTCCAAGATTTTTGGATAAAAAGGAAAAATTTAAAAATTTCGGCTTCAAAATTTTGGAATAAGCTTAAAAAATACAATTTTAACACTTAGAAAATTCACAAAAATTGGATTTCGAGTTTTTTGGATAAAATGAGAAATTTCAAAAGTTTGAATAAGCCTCAAAATACAATTTTAAGGATTAAATTTTTTTGAAAATTTGATTCCAAGATTTTTGGATAAAATGAGAAATTTTACAAATTTGATTTCAAAATTCTGTATAAGCCTAAACAATACGATTTTAAGAATTCAAAAATTCTATTTTCAAAATTTCTGAATAAATGAGGAATATTGAAAATTTTGAATAAGCCTAAACATACGAGTTTAAGACTAAATTTTTTTTTTGAAAATTTAATCCGAGGTTTTTGAATAAAATAAGAAAATTTGATTAATTTCGAATAAACCTCAAAAAATCTTTTAAGATTTGAAAATTTCAAAAACGTGATTCTGAGTTCTTTTGAATAAAATGAGAAATTTGACTTTGAAATTTTTGAATAACCCTAAAAAATACAATGTTAAGATGTAAGAAATTCTAAAGAATTCCGTTCCGTGATTTTTGGACAAAATAGAAATTTTGAAGATTTGATTTCCAAATTTTGAAAATTTAATTTCAAGACTTGAAAAATTCTTGAAAACTTGACGACAAGATTTTTAAATAAAATAATTTTTTTTTGAAAATTTGATTCTAAAATTTTGAACAAGCCTAAAAAATACGATTTTAAGACTTAGAAAATTTTCGAAAATTCGATTCCAAGATTTTTGGACAAAATGGCCGGCTGTGTGTGTCTCTTACACTTGTGAGGGGATTAATATTTCTTAGACCCTTATTTTTAGACATTCATCCTGCATTGCAGGATGCCTCCACGATGTTCAGGTTCTTCTAGACCTTCTCGTGCACGTCAAGCACGAGACGACCATGAGGTAGAGGAGGCAGTCAACTTTAGTGATGAGGCTGCCCCTGGTTCTAGCATTGCGACAAGATTTTTTGAGGAATTTTCTAGTACTCTAGGGCCACTTTATAGTTAAGGGACCAAACGGTGCCATGGTCACTGTTTCGGACACCCCATTCTTACGTCATTTAGGTTCTCACCCTCAACCTATCTATGAACCTAGCATGTATTGACTCCATAATTTATTCGCCAATAAGAATTGGACATATGGCACTACATAGGGGAGGTGCACACACCCGATAAAAAGGCACGGGGTACGTAACCGATGCTGTTTAGATTTCTAGTGCAGTTGATTAACTGCTAGAAGAGCTTAGAACGTATGCATAATTTGAAGTGATGACGTTTCATATGCATGGGCAGTTATTCAACTGCCATGCATTCCCCACGTAGGAAGATGAGGAACATGAGGAGACGTAGTCAAAGATGTAGTAAGAAAAAGAGAACATGGAGGTAGTTGCTGAGAACAACGATTGTGTTCTACTCTACATCACAGGAGAGTTAACGCCTTCAAATTCAAGCAGAAAATCTAGAAAGGAAGAAAGGCGCGAAGTGCTTGAGATGGTCTACAAATCAAAGGAACATTTAGAAGAAAAAAGAGATGGACCCGCATAACACTTAGTTTTTTATACTTGTCTTTCCTTTCCAATAATTAGCGTAGTCATAGCAGCAGTAGTAGTCGTAGCCATATCTATACTTAGCTATAGTCATAGCCTGTTGGTGGACCCAGAGTTGTGCAAGTCATTGTGGGACTAGGCACGACTGTGTTTAAAATACGAACTCTTCTCCTCTTTGAATTATTTGGTATAGCAGGAAGGTACGAGTATCAATCCTCAGAGAACGCTCAAGTTGAACTAGGAAATGTAGCGTGCACTATAGTGGTGTTTATGACACCAAACCTTCATTCGATTTTTGGTTCAATGATCTACTAATCAATACACTAATGCAGAAAGTTGTTAAATAACAAAGGAGACATAGTCATGAGAATCACCTTATCCCCAACATAGGCATACGATATCTTCTTCTCAAATACTCAACCAAGAAATAATGATTTATGACCTTGGCTGGAACACATGTCTGAAAATAATTTATCACGAAAATGTGTTACAGGATGAATTTTTCCCAGACAATAAGTCTAAGTATGAAGGACATGGAACCAAGCATTGGATTTACCATAAAGAACTTCGTGCACACTCGATCAAGGCACTAGCACTTCATCTTAGTTCAAAAGATGGAATCCTACTCACCTTAAAACAAACTTTGAAAATCATTTGAAGAAGACATCGACATACCTGATCCTTGGAATGAAGGTTATCCCATGACCAAGCTTATGGATTTAGCCTAAGATATTGAAAATAAACATTATAAAATAAATGAAATACATGAAACACAAGTACAATTATGCTTGAGTCTTGATAAATGTATATAAACTTTTGATCTTCAATAAACTTCAAAGGTTAAAGTACAAAGACAATTGATTTCTTCTCTAGCTCTCTCCTTACTAAAATAAAAACTAAGATAGATAGGAATCTAGATATCTTATTACAACAAAATCCTTCAACATATAAACTAAATACACTTCCCAAGATTTTCTCTAACTTCTCCTCCAAGGTTTGCTTCCAATCAGTATTTGATGACCTCACATATGTACCAAGGATTGCCTCTGATTGGTCCTCACAATTCTCCAAGAATTCTCCTTGAAAAAGGGTCCAAATAGGTGGGCAAAAAGTGGAAAAAATATGAACAAAAAATGGCTAAGTTCGAACAAAGTCATCCAAATGAATTGATGGGTCATCTGGATGAGGTTCAATGCAGGCCTTCTTGGCATATGTCATTCGGATGGTAAGATGTTGCATCCAGATGAATCTTGGTTTTGGAAAAATCAACTCTGGCCTTCTTTGGATGGACATCTGGATGGTAAGATGAAATAGCTCTATGGATTTTTGGATCATCTCCCCCAATAGTAAGTTATCCGGATGACATACTCCCTCATTCGGATGAAATGGCCCTTTGGTTTAATCATGTGGTTCTTCATATGTAGGCATCGGATGGTGTACCTCAGGAATCTGGATGACATGGTCTTCTAGTTCACTATTTAAAACTGCTATCTAGATGTCTTGGCTTGGAATCTAGATTAGCATGCCTTTGTTCCCTTTGCCAAGCATCCCATCCAAATGATAAATCAACAAAAATCAACAACAAAACAACAATCACTTGAGATTCAACCCTCAGTTTCTTGGTCATGTTTGTTCCACTGCACCCCATCCTTAGTCATGATCATGCAAACAACTTAGTTTTCAGTCTCAATAACTTTGTACGGTATGTGGGGGTCACGAAGACTTCCAGGAATGTCTCGTAATCCACATTTTACCTGTAAGGAGACAAACATACCTAACGTGCAATATCAATTGAAAACGTAATATTGACAGTTCGTTGAGTTAGGATTTTATACTAAAAACCATGACTTTTTACAATGGATTAATATTTGTTTGATTTATTTAAACAATTAATTCCTTTCTTGATGAGAATCTTTATGGGCAAATGTTTGCATTATATCTTATCATATTGTGCATGACTATCTCTTATTCCACATAATAGATAATTTGGTGTGTAGAGTTTGGCTTACACACAGAGGATCAGATTATCAGTTCTTGTAGAATATAAATTTCTAGTTCACAATCTTAGGTGAAATTGGACACACCACTAGTAGGACTGTAACACAGTGTTTCAGTAGGTCTGTATTGACTACCTAAAATGGTATAGTTTTAACTCACTGTGTTAGTACACTTTATGTGTATTGGACAAGACCACTTTGAGGTAATTGTATTTATACTGACAATATAATGTAATTTACACCTCATGGTTATTATGTGTGCTTGTACTCTTAATCCAAAGATAATTGATTGATGTATACATTTAATGTTGTTGACTTTGGTTCATTATAGAGTGAGGCCTTATGCGCCAATAGTCTCGATGAGTTGGTCACAATATTAAGTGTATGACAACTATTAATTATTAATGGAATCCACATCTCTTTATATGGATTGATGATATCCTCTTGAGGAAGCTTATAAGTTTCGATTATGTCAAACTCTGCAGGTGGATATTAGTATCCGACATAACGAATAAGTTAAGCGGAAGGTCTCAAGGAATTTTATAGATGTTGATTAAATAAATTGTCAGTAATTTATTTTTTTAATCAACGGGTATCTATAATCTTAACGTGGGGAGATAAACAAGCATTTAATAACATGGAATTCGAAATATAATTTTGAGATGTGGGAGGGGAGTGCAATTATAATTCTGTAGTGGTATGAATTATAATTTATAAAATTCAGAATTAATTCGGGTTGGACTAGGAATCTCGGATTATATAGGAAGCCCAGCCCATACTTCTCCTAGGGGGCCCTATCGTAGCCTATATAAATACCGTTATGCCTTGTAGGTCAGACACAACTTGATAATCGAATAATTGAGAGAGTTTCTGTGAAAGCAAAGAAATCTCAATTTTGAGCCCACCCTCAGTACGTGATTAAGGTGCAACAGGATTACGGTAGAAGATCTCAAGGTTAGTCGAGCAAGATTATTCTAGCACTGCTCAAAGTTCGATCAGGATCAAACTACGAAAATAATCGAGGTCAAACCAGATAGATTCCGAATGTATGAACCCTATTTCCGCCTAGTAGGGTTTCATAATTTTTTGTTGCATAAATTGTACGCGTTCATCACTAGGTCTTGGGAATCGATCCCTAACAATATACCGTTATGCCTTCTAGGTCAGACACAACTTAATACTCGAAATATTGAGAGAGGTTCTGTAAAAGCAAGGAGATCACGTTTTTGAGCCCACACTCGTTTCGTGATTAAGGTGAAATAAGATTACGATAGAAGATTGCAAGGTCAGTCGAGCGAGGTCATTCTAGTCATGCTCATACTTCTGTCGGATCAAACTGTGAAGGTTGTCGAGATTAAATTAGAGAGATCTTGAAGGTATGAACTCTAGTTTTGCCTTTTAAAGTTTTATTTATTTTTGTATAATTTGTGCTTGTTTGCCACTGGGTCTCAAGAATCGATCCCTAACAGTGTTCATATTATGAATCATGCATTAGTTGAGAAAACAATACCAATTACGTTCACAAGACATTCAAAATGGTACCCTACCTGTTAGGGGATAGAATATCGCGAGTGACGTGAAATAAGGCTGTTAATCACGGCCAATGTGATTTGTGGATGACTTCATTCTACGTATGCGATAATGCTTAAGGGGGTAGCTCCCACCTACGAGTATTGGCAACTATTGAAATGAATGCAAATAAAATAATCTTGAATGTTGACTCAGGCTTGACCTGGGAACTATGCCGTGAATTCACACTAGCAATATGCTAATTATCTTCATAAGATTATTCTGTTGCATGCATAACGCATATGGTTAACATGAAAAACTCGTAGAATTTCATATTTTAATTCACACTAGCGATATGCTAATGATTTTGTTCAACAACGTATTAGGTTACGAGGCAAGAGACAATGGTCAGTAGAAGAGACATAAGAGGCTGCTATAGTATAGCGTAGATAGTAAGATTTGTGTGAGACCCAAGTCACACTTGTTCATGCATCATTATTTGTAATTGTCATGATAAAAAACAATGTGTGTTAGCAGTGATTAAAATGCATAACAGAAAAACTAATTAGAGATAATTTGTATTTATGTATTAAAGTGAAAAGGTAATTATTAAATTTGAAGGGAGAATAGTGTATTAAGTCTAATATTGGATAAGGATCTCTTCTGGGGAGGCCACTTGTTAGCCTACTTCCTGAATAAACCAAAGGACACCTCTTCTTTTAAAAACCAAACTCTAGCACGTAACTTAGCCTTCATTTTTGATGGACCAAACAAGAAAAAAATACTGAAGGAAGCTAAAGTCTTTTCTTCAACCTTCTCCTCCTTTTAGTTGGTAAGACTCTTTAAGACTTTTGTTTAACTGAGATGTTAAGTAAATATATGTAAAAATATTTTTTTTTACTGGATTTGAATAATTAGATGCAGAAATTACTTTGAATATGCTGAAATTATTGACTTATGTGCTGAAAGTGAAGTTTAAAGGTTAAAATCTATGTTTTAAAGTGATGAATTTATGTGTAGATGCTGGAAGTCAGTTTTATAAACTGAAATGTTTTCTCTTTTTTTGGTGTATCCTCGAAATACTTCTTTTTTTAAGCATGGGTATTTTACTTAATGTTAAACTATTACTTTTATGCTTAATCTGTAAATTTTATGCAGAATCCTATGCTTAGAGAGTAAAATTTCATTGTAAACATGGTGAAAGATTTCACGTAAAAACTGCAATTACATTGTTGAAATGGCTCTATTAAGTACTAACTACATATTTAATTAGTGGTGAATATCATTTTTTTTAAGGATAAAAGATTATGATTAAAGTACATTGATCATAAGGACATCTGACTGATTGTGGAAGAAAGATAAACTTGTGAATCACATTTAATTTTTATCATGCATTTTTATGCATAGAACATGTGGTTAATCTTAGTGACTCATTTGCATCATTGTGTGACTCATGCTAGGTTCAGAGAGGTCTATGCCTACTTCAGCTCCGTCTAGAAGTTAAGTTGTGGTCCTGGTTAATCCGGTTGTTTTAGAAGGTGAGTACAAGAATTATATAAATTGGAACTAAAATATCTTGCTTGCAATTTTAAATGTGTTATCTTTTTATGAACTGTGATTTGAATAGTTGAGATATCATGGATCAAGAATATTTGTAAAATGTGTTTTGAGATTCATACTATGATAGCCTTGCTGGCCCTGCTCCTGGGCTAATGTGGGAGTGTCTACCCCGGTTCTGGGCTTAATATATAAATTGCTCACACATGCAATATGTGGGTGTTTCCCTACCATTGGGATTGAAATGGCCCCTGACATCACCAATGTACTTAATTGAGTTGATTTCTCAGGGTAACAGTACTGTCTTAACTTTGGTCGAAGGTAAACGACCCTTGGCTATATGGAATGAGTTGTTGGAACTTGTGCTGGTCTTCTTGAATATTCTTTGCTGAAAGAGTTATTTTAACTTAGCTTGATCCATAAAATATTTTGCTTGTTCTTATTTATATGATTCAGTTGTACTCACTGAGCATGTGATTAGCTCACGCATATTTATGCGATACTCTTTCAGGTGTTCGAGAGTAGAGGAAAGTCCATTGTACAGCTGTCATCGTCGGTGTGTCTTTTGCTTTGTTCTGTGAGAGTTTAATTGCACTATAGAGTACAATCTTTAGTATTGTATTTATTTATTTATTTTTATTTTTTAGCGAGTTGTTGTACTTTGTTGTTGACATCTGCTGTGGGATGTGACCCAGTATGAGAGGTTGTTGTTTTGTGTGATATTATACACTCCAGGTTTCTTTTATATAAGAAGCTCTTCTAAAGTTTGTCTTTTCATACTTAGTCATTTGGTTTGTTATTAGAGGTGCTGCCACGTCACATTCTTGGATGATTCTATTTTATCATCGGGATTGGGGCGTGACAATTTGCTTATGTTGTTCTTATTGTTTGTCCGGGTGTAGGCCTTGTTGTTTGTGTTTTTTAGGATGTATTATACGATGTTGAGCTGTTTTGATACTCATGCGCTTCCTTGGATTTTCAATGTAACAAAGATTATCATTTCCGCACACTTTGAATAGTTTGTTTACATTATTGCATATGAAATCAGATATCTCTAAATTGATTGTGTAATACGCTTTAATGGATTAGACTCGTTGGCTAGTCACTAATCCCTCCCATATCAGGATGGGTCGTGACACATCTTTAACGAGATTGATAAAAATAGGAATCTCCTGTGATGTTTCTTGCTCATGGTCTCTTTGTCTTGAGGTAGAAGAGATAGCAGCCAGGAGCAAAAAAGTGATTATAGTCGTGCTATCTTAATCAGATTGGAGTAAAAGAAAACGATAGAAGGGAATTCACCTTAGTAGATGTCACGCCCCAAACTTCTAGAGTATAATTAAATCATTAAAAGAAATAAAATAAAATAAAACTTAAATACCATGGTGCGTTCCCATTAAATAACTACTGCATAAGAGAGGTAAGAGATCCCTACCTCACGATTTATAAACCAAAAATTTGGAGTCACGTGGATCCTTATCTCGCATCACAGACTTCCAACTACTGCATCCCCAGAAAATCTATCCAACAATAATTGTTACTTTGCAAGAGTGCTACATACACATCATTTTAACACATCACTTTTACACATCACTTAAAACTACGTCGTTTTATATTAAGGAAGGTCCAAATATGTTTTTAGTGATATGGGTCAAAAACAAAAATGATTTTTTTTCAACACAAAACTACATAGTTTTGAGTAATGTGTGAAAGCGATGTGCATAGTGTGTCTTTAGCATTTTTGGTTACTTTGACACATGAACACACACACGTGTCACCACCACGACACATAACCGCATACACATGCCTCAACCACAACACATGACCATGATTGACGATAACTAACCACAAATGTGTCACATTACATGGCCCACAGCTACTAACATGTTTTTATACCAAAACAATACTAAAAAACAAGTACAAAAATCAACAAAAATCACCACTACACCTAACTAAGACAAGCACGACATCAACACGTGCCTCAATAATAAAATCAAACTTGTTTCGAAGCCCAAAAATGTGCAGAACCAAACCGAACACCAACTTAGAACCACATAACCACGCATATATCACTATCATGATACATGATTGCACACACATCATTATCAGAACTCATGATCCCTCAAATTTCATACCACTCCACACGACTTCACACAATACTCCACATGTCTCCTTAAACGGGTCCACAACTATGACACATGCCCTCCCTCACATATGTCCTATTAAATGTATTTAGCAAGTATGAAAATGAAAGTATGAAAATGAATGGATAAACACACCATAAATGCTCATCATAATATTGTTGGTTTCCACTAGTTTATGAGTCCAATAAAAGGCATAACGACACTTTACAAAAATTCATGAAATTTAACATAAACACACTTCAAGCTATTGGGAACAACTTTAGTGTTTAACCGAAAGTCTATGTCGTAAATAAGAATAAAAACGCAAAAAAAAAAAAAAGTGATGTATCCAGTCGGTCACAGTTTACTAAAGTTGCAATCAACAAAGATCTAACCGTTAGAAAATGTCCGTTCTTGTATCTAAATTTAGCTAAGACTTTACGCTACGTCATTGTAGAAATTTGGAGTTAATCTAAGCTGCCAAAAATTCTAGACAGACTCAGGAAGAGGTCTGTCAGAAAATAGTACCGAAACAGTTTTGCCTGATTATGAACAGTTTTGGTATTTTAGCCATAACTCTTTACTTTATACTCTGATTGAGGCGTTTTACATATGAAACTTTAAGAGAATTCAGAGAGCTACAACTTTGTAGTTATACACTTTTCCCAATTCGGCCTCGACGTGTCTCAAAAATTATGAACAGTACCGTATCGTACTTAAAATTTTCAGATTTTTATTTTTGTTCATTGTGTTCTTGGTAAAACATATCCCAAAATTTCTGAAAAAACAACCCAAAAATTACTTTCCACCCAAAAAGAAACATAGAATTAAACTAAGAAATATAACACAACGTATTATACAACCTAAATCAAAAATTTTACGCAACTCATTGCTCGACTATCTCTGTCTCGTTGACTTTCTTGGTCGTCGGCTCTACTATATCATGTTCTTAGTACTTGATGTGGGATACGAGGGTAACGTAGTACTGTGAGTGACTCACACCTACTAGTGCACCCAAACCTACCCTTACAGATAGGCACATTGCACAAATAATAAGCAGAAAAGCTTAAAAGTGGAAGGAACAACTAAGTATATGCAAGGCAATCGAAGAAACCCCCCCCCCCCCCCCCCCCCCCGCCAAACAAAAAAAAAAAATACATACTTTCCTATTTACTTTTTATTACTTTCTAAGTTCTTAGTGTAAGCATAGTTGTAGTTAGTTGTATATGTCGGTTGTAGCCTTTAATGTAGCGGGATAGTCTTGTTCGAAGCAGTTGGATCTTTCTTCTGACTCCTCGAATGTAACTTTCACCAAATTTATCAGTGGAAGTGATACTTCATTCATCTTCTGATTTTTTGTTTTGATTTTCACCTGTCAACGCTTAAAGAAAATTCTCATCGTCGACGTAAGAAAATAGATAACACAAATGCTTAGTTATTAGCTGTCATATTGAAGGTTTTTGAAAAGAATAATTACAAGCATTTTCAAATACGCTCGTACACAATCTTATTCCTGAGTAAATATTTGAGCCAACAGATATATAGTTAGGAGAAAGGTTCTAGAGTCCTACCTCTAATCGTGCCAAAAAATAGGTATCTAGAAGGGGTTTTGTAGAGAGAGACAATGTAATTGGAGAAAAAGTTGTGGAGAATGAGGTGGAGGAAGTGGTATTCATAGGTGTGAGCAGAATATTAGCGATGAAGATAGAGTAGGAATTAATAAGATAATGATATTGTTGAGGTAATTATATGGATAATAATAGTATTAAACATAATAATGTAAATGAATGATGATAAAAATAATTACGGTAATATTAAAATAGATAATGCAGTGCGCGCACGCACGCATGTATGTGTGATTAATACGAATGATATGTATTACAAAAATCTACGACTATATCTATATACATCGTATAAATGAATAATTTTCCTAATTTATCATATAAGAGATAATTATAACGCATAAAGGAATATAATTACACATTTAATATCTTGATTTTACTGATCGTTACAAGTTCAACAAATCTGGACGCTACGCTAAATTGAGATAATAATGATAATTATATAGGTAATTTAAATCAGGGTCCTATTAGCCCCTACAGTGTAGGTTTTTATTCCATATACTTTTTGAAGTTATATTTCCATTCTATTTTTACATGGTTTGATATTTTTGTCATTATTTGTGAGTGTTAATTTACCCTTTTATCCTCTTGTAAGTGAAAATATATAATTTTTGATTTGGTAGGTTTAAAATCATAGTAATAAAATTAGGCTTGAATTAAGGAATCAAATATAATAAATACTTTTCAGTGAAATCTTGAGAATATTACTGGAATCTTAAACACATTCACCGAAATCTGTTTTAGTGATTCATTGGAATATTGAGAATATCATTGGATTTTTAGTGATTTACCGAAATCTTGATAATATCACCGGATTTTTATTTATCATTGCACAAAATCATGTAGACTTGCCAATATATCATACATATATGTATTGTGCAATTATATAATACGTATATATATTGTGTAGTCACCGTGTATCACATAGACCCACCAATTTTATGTTCTTGTTCATCGAAATCTGAGTGTTGCTATGAGAAAGATTTCATCGTCAAACCTAAAAAATATTTTCTGAAGATAGTTCGGATTACACAGTGAGTGAAGTCTGTTTTTTTGACATTCATATTTGTAGTATCTGTTTTAGGATGACATTGGTCTATACGACGGATTTATAGAAATTTATCATGATCTGCAAATTTAAATCGCAGAAGAACAAAATATGTTTGGAGTTGCAAAATTTTACCATAATCTACAAATATACCATTGCAAAAGAACAAAAACTTTTGCAGCGATTCAAGCCATTTGGTTAGCAAATCTAGCTTCACAATTATAGAGGACAATAAATTTATCTTCACATGTAGAAAAGAGCTGTAAGTGTATCATCGACCATACCAAATTAACCATTAGACCTGTAATTTTTCATCAATTGTAGGAAGGAATTGCAAATTTACCATCGACATTACCAAATTAACCATCAGACCTGCAAATTTACCATTAGTTATAAGAAAGTTTAACTAGTACGAAATGAAAGTGCGAATCAAGAAGGATAATGTATATTTATAGGTCTGGTTACACTTTTGTTTTATTTTAGCAAATAATGTTCGTCATTGTGTTTTGCAAATCGACTTCCCGCCATCTCAGTTAGGAGGGGATGAAACTGATATGGAAATGCACTAAATGTATCCCCTTTTTTAGGAATGTAGTGCTGAAGTTAAGACAATTTAGAAATCAAAGTAAGTTAAGCATTTAAAAAAAAAAAAAAAAAATAGGACCAAAACGTAACCTTTAAAAGTGCATAGGATGGAAAACTAATAAACACTACCAAAATATAAGTGCCCCATTAATTTAATTACATAAAACAGCACCAATTTGCTGGTCGTTATAACTGGTACAATATCTCTCATTTATTCACATGATCAAGTCAAAACTCCATTAAACTTTGAAGCCGTATCTGGTTTAAGAATTTGCCACCACTTTAAAGATTCTTCATTTTTCTCTCAGTTTTCCTTCTCCAATTCAAAGTATATGAAGCTTTATATTGCACAATGAAACTAAAAAATTAGCCCCTTATTTTTATGTATGTATTTTCATCAGCAAGTTGAAAAAGGATGATCAATCTTAAATGAAGACAGTACAGTATTTACCTTTCTTTTCTTAAATATTCCAAATAAAAAATTACATAGTTTTGCCATTTGAAATATATATATATATAATCATTTGAACATTCTTTGGCTTAGAGCGTTGAGCATTGCTCTTGAGTATTGCCTTGAAGCCATCCTCCATTCCACTCCTCTTGTCATCATGGCCTCGAATTCTTGATAACTGATCCGACCATCCTATTCAAAAATACACAATATAAAGCAAATTAAAGCAAAATATAAAGAAGCTTTTTTTTTTTTTTCTGTCACAAGTCCTTCATTCATTGCTTTAAATTGGATTCAATCTACTGTTTGAAGGTTTTAAATACGGGTGTAAGAAAAATCGAAAAAAAACTGCTAAACCGAATCAAACCGGTTGTTTTGGATTGATTATGTGGTTTAGTGAATTGATTATGGTTCTAAAAAAATGAGAACTAAATATTATGGTTCGGTCCATGGTTTCATAATTACAAACTGTGGTTCGAACCGAACTGAACCGATATATATACTTTTACAATTTTTCCACTCTCTCAAAAAAGTCACAACCCTTCCATTCTCCAAAATAAATAACTCTTTCATTCTCAATATAGTTGTATTTTCTATAAACATTTTAGATATATAAATTCAATTTTTAGATTAATGAAGTTGATGCAATTATTATGTTTTTTATTTTGTTTGTAATTTTAAAAAACTAGTATTATTCTATTCATATTTTTCTGACAATTTTTAAATGTTAACATGGTTTAGAATCGAAACCAAAACCAAACCGGACCGTTACATATGGTTTGATTTTCAAATTCTTACAGAACCGGTCTCATTCAGACCATGTACACCCCTAGTTTTAACCCAACTGGAGAGAATGGTGATGTGTGCGCTTCTTTTTGTAATAACTTAAAGGTTCGGGTCAACTTACGCACACCTCGACTAATCTCTAGGGACCAATTCTATCGTCTTTTTTGCGGAAATTCAAATTAAAATCAGAACAAATCTCTGTATGAACTGATCCTGTAAGAATTGATAACAATTGGAAGATTTTGAACCCAAAATTTAAAAAAAGAATAAATCCTTAAATCTCAAGTCCCCACCAAGCCAACTCCTTGAGTTAGTGTGTACGCTTGTTAGATGGGTGAACATTTTTTAATGTTTTTTTCTATATGGCTGACAGTTTGAAATTTCAAAATATTACTGCATTCCTAACAAATTACAAACTTATCAAGGTTTCCACAAAGCACAACATTACCCATGTTGACAATGTTATGCACAAAAATTATTAGTCGTATCAAAAGTTTACCCTTTTTATTACTACTACAGTACGTACCGGTATCGATGTGTTCTGACATATCATTTCGAATTTATTGTTAAAAAGTAATATATATTTCTCAAATAATATTTGCTAACAAAAAATCATATTAAACATAAAATAAAGACTCAACAATTTAAAAACAAAAATCACCAAACATAAAAAGAGATAATTTTAATCTCAATTTATGTGTAATTACCTAAAAATTTATCAATTGAAAACTTAAAAAAATTGTACCGATAGGTACCAGTACAGTCGATATTATCCAGTACATTAGCAATCTGCATTAACTTTCTGTCTATCAAATAAATCAATTGTAAATATTTCAATAAAATTTTAGTATCATAGAGAACTATAATAAACCATTAAACTCTCATGCAACAAGAGTACAAAGACAAAAATAAAGGAAAATTTAATAAAAGAGACATAAAGGAGAAAGCATAATTAAAATTACTAATCATCAATAGATGAAAGGTTAAGATAGATACATTACTTTCATATAACAAGAAGCACTGCCATATAAATTTTGCAGGGTAAGCTATGGGGTTTTGTTAAGACAAGAAAAAATAATCATGGATTACTCCTAGTTTAGGATTATATTTTAAGTACGAAAATTCTTTAAGAGAGAAAGATTGAACATAAAAATAAAATTAAACGGATTATAATTTATGATTATATTTTAAAATTAAATATCCGATATTTATTTTCCAAAGATAATGGATGCCAAGCGATTGAGTTGACATTCTTATGGACTAAACAGTGATTAGGTAGAAATAGATTCTTCAACTAATTCTTCCATGCATATATAATCCATGGTTATTAATATCGTACTGTACCGGTCAGTATATACCGTTTGGTATAAAAACTGTCAGATACTTCTAATACTGTATCATTCTAAATACCAACTCATATTGGTCGGGTGCCGGCCATAAGGGCTAATACTAACCGATACCAGTATATATATATATTGATAGTTGCGATGAAAAAAGTTAACTTTCTTTTGCTCTCTCTCTCTCTCTCTCTCTCTCTCTCTATATATATATATATATATATATATATGTATAGTCGTGGTAAATTCGATATAATACACATTATATGACCGGTACAAATCCGTGCCGTATCAATAGAAAGACCAGTACTCAAGCCGATATGATATTCAGAACCTTGATATAATCCAAATATTGTAATTTTGGTGGTTAGTGACCTATGGAGTTGAGCATAATTTTAATGAAAAAGGTAAAAGAAAAGAGGAGTGTTGCGGGTACCATAATTCAAACCAAGAAATTCTTTCCAAATTTAAAATCAAATGTCTTCATTCACTTGAATTTGCAAACCACAAATCCAAGTAAATCAAGATTTTTCATTTTGAATTTGGAAAAGACTTTTTTTGTTTCATGTCTAGACCGAGTAGACTTTTTCAAAAGAAAAAGGTAAGAGCATATATTTACCTTGTCCAAGTCGACATCAACTATGATGTCTTGGATGAGTTGGTCATTGTTTGGGCCAAGGTTGTCCTCTACTAATCCTTCCCTGAGCTCTTCAACCTCAATGTATCCACTCTCATCCTTGTCAAAGTACCGGAAAGCTTGCCGGAGTTGCTCATTGTCTCCCTGCCCTATATTTTTCAGGTGAACTGACATCGTCACGAACTCCTCGCAGTTCAGCATCCCATTTCCGTCTACATCAGCCTTTTCATTTTTTTCACCATATAACAAAAAGAGAATTTTCCAACTTCTTAGATATGTTACACATAATCCATTGGTGCCAGAAGTCCAATTTCTGAATATTCAAAATTGATTCAGGAGACATGCAATTACTGCAGTTAAAATTTGTTTTGGATTTTCAAATGCAGCTTAGACTTAAGGACATGCCAAAACGAAATAAATAGTCCTAACACCAAATAAATATGACTAATGACGTAGGACAAGGTTCATGAATGAAGGGTTAACGGATTTTTCACTCATGATTCGTCGTTCCTCAGAGCCTAGTTCCTGTTGTATATTCTTGATTTGTTAATTAACCTAAATAAGAAAAGATTATTCAATGCTTCAGGGTATCACAACGTGGTGTCGAGACCTTTTTACCACCATCACATAGAGTATAAGTTAAAAGATATTTCACGGGTTGGTTATCCCTTTCCTTGATAAAACTCTAAAATAAATCATGATTCAGAAATGGCATGAAAATGGTACATCAAACCAAGGGAATTGAAGTTGAAACAGATTTGAATAGAGAGTAAATTTACTCACAGCATCCAGCAACATATGCACGTCAGGATCGGCAACAGGTTGTCCTATCTTGTGGAGACCATGTTTCAGCTCTTCAAAAGTCAGGTTTCCATTTTTGTCAGTGTCCATCATGTGGAACAACTGTTTGATTCCTTCTACCTTTTCTTGTGGCAAATTATCTGCTACCACCTGCACCATTTCAATATTTCTTCGTAGAAACTATAAGATAATATAAATGTTGGGTTTACAAAAGACCTAACTCCTCCTCTTCTTTTTTGGAGGAATATTTGTATAAGTTCACATATCATAGCACCGTGTCGAAAACAAAGTTTTCTGGTTGCAAACTTGATTAGAGTGTGGAGTTTGTGGGTGATGGAGTTAGGGCACAATATGGATGATTATTTGGGTCTTGGTAAACAAAATGGGAAAGTTTCGGAACTTAGTGGGCTAATTGGGAGTTGGGAAATGTGTATTTTCAGTGTGAGTTATGCGTGGTTGAGGTTTTATGTTTTTTGTGTGTAATATATACGTAGAAACTGTGTTTTTTGTAGGGTGAGTGAGTTGTGAGAACCCTCTGTGTGTGTGTGTGTGAGAGAGAGAGAGAGAGAGGAATAACTGAAAGAAAGAGAATCAATTGTGTGGAGTTGTACTTTGTGTTTACCTTTGTAATTTGTATTGTGCAATAAGAGCGCACAATTTTGTTTGTGTGATTTTCTCACTGCAAATTAGTATCTGTTGGAAATTGGTTTTGGGTTAGCCCAAATTACTCGTCCATGTGAGCATGACCCGATAACTCGATTTTATTAGAGTCCATAAAGCATATAGGATATAGGTTGTTTGCTTCCTAAGTCCTTTTAGAATATCTGGGATCCTAACGCATCTAGGATATTCGGATATGTGGTAGTTGAACGAATATAAATATGAGTATTATTCTAGGAGAATAACAAACAACTACACGCACACAAAATAATATGTCCCAAAAAGGTCGCGCTCTCTCTCTCTCCAAAGCACGTAGGTTTCTTGTACTGTGGATACAAGGATGTTGCTCTAGTAGTTATGTTCATCCGCAAAGTTTTTAAGTTCACACGTGTTTCACTTTGGATCATCTTTGTGATTTATTCATCGAGAAGGTACGCTTCCACTATGCACATTGCTTGTGTTTTTCCTTCATTGGTATTAGAGCACATGAAGCAAAATATGACGCACGGTGAGAATGTGAAAATGTTCGATGACATTGCGCATCATTTGGAGCTCGAAGCTGAGCGCCTAGAGGCTGCTAAGACTAATGGCTTTGTTTTGTGTTGCCGAGTCTAGCTCGCGCAGGACTGGGTCCAAGTGCAAGCAAGGCAAGAATGCTACAAAGAGAAAGCAAGGTGATGGGCTTAGGCTAAAAGAGGCGAAAACTTTTAAGCGCAAGAGGGCAAAAAAGGTGGCCTAAAAGACAAGGCCAACTTGACATGCTTCAACTGTGACAAGTTAGGAAACTTCGCTCGTGATTGCACTGAGCCAAGGAAGGAGAAGATACTCCCTAACTTTATTTCTCGCGTTGATTGTTTTATATCTAGTCAAGCTTTAGTTGCTTATTCTTCTCACTTCGCTCGTAATAGCTAGCTTCCTTCTCAAACGCTAATCCAACACAAATCTAGAAGTTGAAATGGCATACGTAGTTTGGCAGGCCAACTTGCTCACATCCTCGCTAATAAAAAATGGGTTCTAAATTAATGTGCAATCTTGGTTCTGCAACGAGCTTCGCGGAATATGTTTGGCTTGGGGACATACCATTAAAGGAGGCTTTTCCAAGACTGTTTATGCACTTAACTAAGAAAACCGAAAGGGTAGGGAAATTTTCAGTTATTAAAATCAGAGCTGGGTACTAAATTTCAGAAGGATTTTGTAAGGTGGAAAGAGGAGTTATTGGGTGAACTGAGGACGACTCTCCAAAACGTGGTGTTAAACAGAAATGAAAGTGATTGCCTCAGGTTTGAGATGGGAAAAGAAATATGGTGTCTTTAAAGTTAACCCTATTCGATAATCAAGATTTCATAGGCTCCAAGTTAGTCAGCTCATTTGGAGAAATGTGTGTCCTCTCAACATGGAAAATACTCATATAGCATGCATTGCAGGAAGAAAATGCTACTGAAAGTGAGTTAACCAAGAGAAACATGATTTGTTCAAGAGGAGGATTTGGAAACAATCTCCCACCTATTATTGCACTACAGAATTCACGGACAGACGTATGGTCCAAAATTACAGAGTGGTGGGGCTTGGAATGTATGCCCCTCTACTATCTTTAGCTTCTTGTGCTGGTGGGTCCTCAACAGATTCAACAATGTGGAAAAAAGTTGTTCACAATCTTACGTTTACGTAGTAATTTGGTCTATGCGGTTGGTAAGGAATGAAATAACCTTTCAAGGTAAAGAAATGGATATTGCGAAATTGAGGGATTCAATAAGGACCAAAATGGCTCTACGGGTAAAAGCAAATAACGATCTCAAAGAGTAGTCAGTTGATGAGACTAAGAGATGCCTTCAAGGAATCACAAGGATTAAGGTACAAGGGCTGCTACATTTTGAAGGGATAGTGCCTCTGTATTTTATGGGTTGCTGCTGTTTGTTTCCTTCTTGTTGGGTTTGGTGTTGGTCTTGTATGCTTTTCTCTTTTACTGCTCTTTGTTCAACCTTGCTTCTACACTTTTGGGTTGGCAGTTGCCAACTTTTTCTGTTTCTTTTCGGTCTATTTTAAGGTAGGATTTGCCAACCTCTCTTGTTTTTTCGTTGTACTCAGTCATCCTTTTGACATTTCAATAAAATTCTCTTTGTTTAGGAAAAAATATTAACGAGTGACGAATTAATCTGATATTGAAGAGCGCTTTACAGGCCTTAAATTGGCTTGAGGTAACAAATGGGGACCAATTAATGAAGAAGGGATATATTGGAAAATTTACCCTGAGGACTTTCTTCTTGAACTTATTCATCACTGAGAATTGCTTGATTCTGGCTCTCACATTTTCTCCCAAGCAAACATTGGAGACCTCATGAGCATTCTGAATCCAGCGATGTCCTCCATATCAAATTCAACAGAATATGAATCAGCTTTAAATTATAGTTCACATTCCCTTTAAATACCTATATTGACCTAAAAAAGAAAAGAGATTAAGGAAAGAGTAATGATAGGAACACAAATAATCTAGACACAAATGTGTCCGGAACCGTTGGATGCACGTGGACCTTCAATAATTTAAGGCCACACGTCCATCCGACGATTTCGGACACATCTGTGTCCGGATAATCTGTTTTCCAAGACTTTTCCTCAAGGAAAAGGAGACTGAAATCCAGAGTAAAAGCTTAATAATGTGTACAAAAAGGTTTAAAGAAAACAGAAAACATAATGCTAGGCAAAAGTTTATTCTACTTCTATGGCACAACTTAATAATGAAGCTTAAATGGGATGGATATTTACTGACTAAAAATCAAAGAAAAAAATAAGAGTCAGAAACAGATTTCACATCGCAATGATGATGTACTAATGCTAAAGTATTTGATTTTAGTACACAATTCAATCACTCATGATTTTTACATAATTTTATATATCTTAAATTAGTGAATATGAGTTGTATCGAATACATAAGTTATGTACGTGACAGGAGGAAGTGCAATGTTTCGCTTGCAACGAATACGGCCACTACAACGAGGAGTGTATTGCAGATGTGGACTATTACAATAGTGGTAAATATGACCACTATAGTTATGATTGCACTGACGAGGATGCTTATGGAGAAGTTGAACAACATGCCAACCTTGTTGAGAAGGTGGAAGCCACAATTCTGCCAGCTAATGTTGTTGCTACGAAAGAACAGAAAGAATGTATATTGGAAAAGAATCAAACTTGGGGGGGGGGGGGGGGGGGGGGGTTGAAAAATAAGCTTGATTAAAGGTGGTACTATTTGTGTGTTTTGAGGGTGAGGAACAAAGTAGGTGGTGATATCAGAGAGGAGCCAATCCAGAGAGGTGTTGATCTAGTTCCAGAGTCAGTTCTCGAGCCTTGTTTTTGTGTGAGTTATAAGGTGGTTAATTATAAAGCTTTTATATTGTTGTGAGGATTGACTGTAGCCTATAAATTGGGTGTTCGTAGTATGAGTTTTGTGTTGGAATTCAGCGTGAGAGAGAGAGAGAGAGATCCAGTGTGTGAAAGAGAGAACGCGTTGTGTGAAGAGTGAAATAGCTATTGTAATCTTGCATTTGTATTTTTTCTGAAATTGTATTCAGAGTGGGTTTACGTGTGATATCTTGGGACTTGATAAAGAAACTGAATTCTTACCCAACAATGTGATACGAACCTACAGGTAGAACTCAACCCAAAAGCTTAAGCTGATAGGTGAGGGTGCCTGTAGGCTTATATATCCCACACCAGAAACCCATATTTCCGATGTGGGACAAGCCCCCATAGGCTTACACCCGGACCCTAACATGCCCACCCCGTCTGAGCCGACTGTCCACGGTCGGAGGCCGCCATTTGGGCATTCACGACCGACCGGGCGACTGGGCGGGTGCGGGTTAGCTCTGATACCAAATGATACGAACCCACAGGTAGAACTCAACCCAAAAGCTTAAGCTGATAGGTGAGGGTGCCTGTAGGCTTATATATCCCACACCAGAAACCCATATTTCCGATGTGGGACAAGCCCCCATAGGCTTACACCCGGACCCTAAGTGTTCTTCCAGGAATTTGAACAACAAATTCGAAGTATGTTCTTATTGATTTCAATCCAAGATTACAAATAATACGAGAGATCGTAAGAGAAAGTGAAAGAGAGAGAGAAACAGAAAGTTGGTTGCAGAAGGAGAGAGAGAAACAGAAACAGGTAAATGATCCACACCCTCTCTCAGCTTCCTTCCTCCCCTTTTAACGAACGTAATCGACTTTTAAAAGAAACAAACAAAAATTACACATAAGCCCTTCACAATTGCAATCTAACACATTGACCCCTATAAACCTCCAATCCTTATCAATACCCTCATCTTCAAATCAACCTTGTCCTCAAGGTTGAAAATTGGGAAACCTCTGATGAAATTCTTGCCACGACTCCCAAGTGGCATCTTCTGGAATTGAATTGGTCCACTGTACAAGCACCATGGAACGAGGTCGATTGTTGTGCTTAACAATTTTTCGATCTAAAATAGACAGTGGTTCCAATTGAATTCGGCCAACATCATCTGTGAGGGGTAAAGCGGTTTGTACCACTGCGCTCAGACCAAGCTTCTTCTTAAGTAAAGAAACATGGAACACAGGATGAATTTTAGAGGTGGAAGGAAGGTCCAATTTGTATGCCACCAAGCCCACGCGTTGGAGTACCTGGTAGGGACCAAAATACTTTGGTGCTAGCTTAGCATTTCGTCGAAAAGCCACAGTGGTTTGCCTAAAAGGCTGCAGCTTGAGGAATACCCAATCTCCCACAGTGAACTCCCTTTCAGTTCGGTGTCTATCCGCCAATTGTTTCATCCTGTGTTGAGATGTGGCCAGGTATTCTTTTAGGAGAGTAAGAGTGGTGTTTCTATCTTGGAGCAACCTTTCAGCAGCTGCCACAGAGGTACTCCCAGGTGCATAATGCTTAAAGTTTGGAGGAGATTGTCCATAGAGAGCTTCATATGGAGTTAGGCCAGTACTAATATGAAAGGTAGTGTTGTACCACCACTCAGCTAATGGTAAACATTGTGCCCAAGCAGTTGGTCTGTCCCCAGTGATACACCTAAGATAGTTCTCCAAACATCGATTGATCACTTCGGTCTACCCATCTGTCTGTGGTTGATAGGAAGTACTGAGGCATAACGTGGTACCCTGCAACCTAAAGAATTCCTTCCAAAAATTGCTAATGAAGATAGGATCCCTGTCAGAAACTATGGAACTGGGCATGCCATGCAATCTGAAAATGTTATCCAAAAAGGTTTGTGCTACAGTTAAAGCTGTGTAAGGATGAGATAAGGCCATAAAATGTGCATACTTGCTTAATCTATCCACTACCACCAAAATAACAGATTTGTGAGTGGATATAGGTAACCCTTCAATGAAGTCAAGGGATATATCATTCCATAGCCGTTCAGGAACGGGTAGAGGTTGGAGCAATCCTGGAGAAGCTACTGTCTCTCCCTTATTCCTCTGGCAAATGTCACACTCAGCCACAAACTTTAGGACATCTCTTTTCATACCCTTCCAATAAAAAGCCTGTTTGAGTCTGTAGTGAGTCCTCTCCCCACCGGAATGACCTCCCATGGGAGTGGCATGGTGCTCATGGATGAGTTTGAGGCGCAACTGCTCATCAAATCCCACCAACAGTTTGTTCTTGTAGTAGAGCATCTGATGCTGCCATAAAAAATGAGGGTGAGTGAGTGGATCTCGTTGTAAATCCCCAATGATTCCCTGTAAAACTGAATCCTGAGCCCAGCTGGCTTGGAGGGCATCTACCCAATTGCATAAGACCACAGTGATAGCAGTGAAGTCACCCTTCTGATCTTGGTCAGACCCTTTATCCTCCATTAACCTTGAAAGAGCATCAGCCGCTGCATTAGTTTTACCAGACCTATATGTAATTTCATAATCAAAGCCCATCAACTTAGATAGCCATTTTTGTTGCATAGGAGTGGTAACCCTTTGTTCCAACAGGAACTTCAGACTTTGATGATCTGTGTGGATACAAAAATGTCTTCCCAATAGGTAGTGTCTCCATTTAGTGACTGACATCACAACCGCCAAGAGCTCCTTCTCATAAGTGGACATCCCTAACCATTTTGGTGATAGAGCCTTACTATAAAAAGCCACTGGTCTTCCTTCTTGCATTAAGACAGCTCCAACCCCTTTACCAGAGGCATCACATTCTAAGACAAACATCTTGGAATAGTCTGGTAAGGCCAAAACCGGAGCTGATGTCATAGCTTGTTTCAATTCACAAAAGGCAGTTTCAGCTTCCTCCCCCCATACAAAGGCATCTTTCCTTAAAAGCATATTCAGTGGTTGAGCAATCTTGCCATACCCTTGAATAAATCGTCGATAATAGCCGGTTAACCCCAAAAAACCTCTGAGTGCCTTAATGGACTGTGGTCTGGGCCAATGAGCCATGTGAACAAGCTTAGCAGGGTCAGCCTTCACTCCTTTTGCATTAATCACATGTCCCAGGTACTCCACTTGTGGTTGTCCAAAGGCACATTTAGACCTCTTAGCATACAATTGGTGCTCCCTTAACTTCATCAAAGTCAGGCTAACATGGTTCAGATGTTCAACCCACTGTTTGCTATATATCAGTATATCATCAAAAAATACCAGCACAAATCTCCTCAAGAATGGCCTAAATACATCATTCATCAAACTTTGGAAGGTAGATGGAGCATTGGTCAAGCCAAATGGCATGACTAAAAACTCATAATGACCTTCGTGTGTCCGGAATGCAGTTTTTTCCACGTCTCCTGGATACATTCTGATCTGGTGGTAACCAGACCTTAAGTCCAATTTGGTAAAGTGCTTGGCCCCATGTAGTTCATCCATTAGTTCATCAATAAGTGGAATGGGGTATTTATCTTTAATGGTATCCTTGTTTAAGGCCCTGTAATCTATACACATCCTCCAAGAGTTATCTTTCTTTTTAACCAATAACACTGGTGAAGAGTAAGGAGAGATACTATGTCTGATTATCCCACTTTCCAACATTTCCCTGACTATCTTCTCAATTTCATTCTTTTGAATGTAGGGGCATCTATAGGGTCTAATACTTGGGGGTTGGGTGCCACCTTTGAGGGAGATTCTATGATCATGTGATCTAGTTGGAGGTAAACCAGTTACATTGTCAAAAACATCAGCAAATAGCTTCAAAATTTGATCCATTTCTGGGTGTACCTCACTGGTAGTATCAGCTTGAATGCTACATATTTGAGCTACCATTCCACAGGGCTTCTTACTGAGCATTCCTTGCATTTGTTTGGCAGTGACAAGTTGCACTTCAGAATATGCTGCTGACCAAAAGCATTAAACTCCATCTGTAAGTTCTGAAAATCCCATAGTACAGGACCCAATGTTGTTAGCCATTGTACTCCCAATACCATGTCACACCCTCCCAAAGGTAATATCCTCATCTCAGATTCAAAAGGAGCACCTTGCATAGTCCATTGAAATTTAGTCACCACTGCCTTGCTTAAGATCTTAGTTCCATCGGCTACTACAACTGTCAATGGATTGGTAGGCTGCATAGAGATTCCTGCCTTCTTGGCAAACGTGGAATCAAGAAAATTATGAGTACTACCTGTATCAATTAAGATTTCCACTGCTTGTTTCTTGGTATAACCTCTGATCCTCATGGTCCTATATGATTGGAAACCTGATAAGGCATGTACTGAAATCTGGATATCCTCATGCGATAGTTCAGTAGGTAATTCTTGTTGTGCCTCTTCATATATCTCCTCTTCTTCCTCAGCCTCCAACATGAATAGTTGTTTTCCTTTACAAACATGTCCTTTAAAATATTTTTCATTACATCCAAAACAAAGACCCTTGGATTTTTTTTCATCTATCTCTCTTTGTGTTAATCTCCTGATTACAGGTGCTGCCTCTACAACCTTGTTGCTGGTTTCAACCGACCTGTGAGGATTGTAGTTGGTTGAAGATTTGAATATTGTTCTACTCTTCCTTGCCAATGCCTCATTAGTTTCCTCTTGTAACCGCGCTAACCCCATAGCCTGTGTGATAGTCCTAGGTTGGAACATCTTTACTCCAGCCAGAATTTCGTCTTTCAAGCCACTCACAAAACAACTTATGAAAAATTCTTCTGACAATCCAGTGGTTTTGTTAGCCAACTCTTCGAATTTTTCCTGATAAGCCCTAACCGTACTCCACTGTCTTAGCTTGGTCAGTAGTCCTACAGAGTCTTCATATGCTGCATCACCAAACCGTAATAGCAGAACTCTAACAAATTCTTGCCAAGTGCGTAAGGTATGAGACTTTTCGAACCATCTATACCAGTTAATTGCCTTATCTTGGAGATGTAATGTTGCCAAGTGCAATTTCTGTGTCTCATCTATGCCGTTCAACTGGAAAAACTTCTCACATCTATAGATCCAAGATTCCGGTTCATCTCCAGAAAATTTAGGAAAATCTAGTTTAGGTTGGAAACCTCTTGGTACTAGATGAGGATTAGGCAAAAGTGGAGGTGCATTTGAAGGAGAAGAAGGTGTAGAAGCTACCTTCTCTGCCAATCCTTCATACCTCGAGTTTAAGGTTGTAATCAGTTGCGTCAATCCATCAATTGACTGCCTAATTCCACTCAAGACTTCTGCGTGTTGACTCGTGTCTCAACATTTTGACGAACAGCTTCCTCCATTCGTCTCCAATCTTGCGATCGTGTTCCATCCGCCATGATTCAATTTGTTCTACAACCAAGAATCGAGTGCTCTGATACCAATTGATAAGAACACAGTGTTCTTCCAGGAATTTGAACAACAAATTCGAAGTATGTTCTTATTGATTTCAATCCAAGATTACAGATAATACGAGAGATCGTAAGAGAAAGTGAAAGAGAGAGAGAAACAGAAAGTTGGTTGCAGAAGGAGAGAGAGAAACAGAAACAGGTAAATGATCCACACCCTCTCTCAGCTTCCTTCCTCCCCTTTTAACGAACGTAACCGACTTTTAAAAGAAACAAACAAAAATTACACATAAGCCCTTCACAATTGCAATCTAACACATTGACCCCTATAAACCTCCAATCCTTATCACAATGTGCACTCTCTAAGTTCTCTTTAGAAAAAGTTAACCTACAAACTTTACAATATAGAATTCAAAATCCGTATTCGAATCAATCTGAATTCTCTTTTTCATAATGGCTCGCAACACTACTTGAGCTCTACTTGAGAAAACCTATAATTTGTATTATATAGTACAGACACGGTACAACTCTCTACTTACACCATATGCAATAACTCTTGTAAAGTTCTGTGAAAAAATACTGGTGTTCATGGGACACCGAGACGTAACGTCCCAACAACATCCTGAGCAAATATTTATGTAGTGTGTAAAACTAAGTGTACGAATCTTAGATAAAGGAGTGATGGACAGGAATATTGCGGATCACTCAATAGTCACTTGTAATAGCTTTGACCAGCTATGTATTGGGTAGGAGAATTCTATTACTATTATATGTCTTTTGATCTAATTGGTATTGTGGAGTTTCCACTCTTCGGCGTCTTCGCTGTGTAAAGTTTATCCGATATTAACCGTAAATTTGCCGAATTGTACACATTTCTATCTTCTTGCGTAATTGATCTATTGATTATTATTTTTTATTATCTTCTACACTTGTCAATTCTCTGCTCATATTTGATTTTATTTTGCTGTGGAAAAAATAGAATTACTAGGCCTTCTACAACTTTGGATGATGAAATTAATTGGGATAGGCAATCAACACAAAGGGAATTAATTGGGGCATGTTGTCTACAGGTTATGTCTTGCTGCAACTCTCTCCCGTATGTTGATGGAAGAAAAGCATAATTTTTAGCATTAAAATTTGGATGTGTATAAGGTTACGACATGCAGTTACAAAAAGAGATATTAGAGTTGTCATTGTTAGCGGGAAAAAGGAGAAAAGAAGGAGATAGAAGTGTGTAGGGAAAAGTAGTTAGACCCTTACACACATTACTTTAATTATATTGCGTTGGAAAGTTACACATACATAGGATGGACAATGTAGGACAAACACTTATAACACTCCCCCTCAAGCTGGAGAGTAGATATCACAAAGTCCCAGCTTGCTACATAAAAATTTCAAACAAGGTTTAAACAGTGATTTGGTAAAAATATCTGCTATCTAAGCTCTTGTGGACATAAAAGTTATAGCCAACACATCGCTGCCAATCTTTTCTCAAATGATGTGACAATCTACCTCAATATGTTTGGTTCTCTCATGAAACACATGGTTTGAGGCTATATGTATCGCCGCCTGATTTTCACAATACATAGGAATGGGTAAGAAGTCTCAGTTCCTCAAGAAAGGTTCTCAGCCAAACAACCTCACACGTAGTATGAGCCATAACACATATTATACTTTTGCAGTAGACCTTGCAACGGCAGTTTGCTTCTTACTCTTCTAGGTAACTAAGTTGCTACCAACAAAAGTATAGTAACTAGTTGTCTAACATCTATCAATAGGTCACCCTGCCCAATCTGCAACAGTGAATGTTTCAACACGCAAATTGCCATTAGAATGATAAAATAAGCCACGTCCAGGATAAGTCTTAAGATACTTCACAATGCGAATACAAGTTTCCCAATGTGGAAGATGTGGAGCAGACATAAACTGACTCACCATACTAATAACAAATGAAATATCAGGACGTGTAGTAGTAAGATAATTCAACTTACCAACCAATCAACGATATTGATTTGGTCGAGGAGATACCTCCTCCTGATCAATGCAAAGTTTGACATGAGGGTCCATTGGATTCTCCACAGGTTTTAGCTCCCATAAACCTGACTCCTCTAGAATATCCAAGACATATTTCTTTTGAGATAAACTAATCTCATCCTTAAATCTTGCTACCTCAAGACCCAAGAAATATCATAGCTTACCCAAGTCTATAGTGTAAAACTAACTATGTAAGAACTGTTTCAACTCATCAATCCCTTTTTGACCACCTCTAGTGATAATAATGTCATTTACATAGACAATGAGCAATATTTTCTCTCGAGCAGACATAAGAGAGAATACAGAATGGTCTGACTGACTTTGGCGCATGTCAAATCTCACGACAGCCTCGCTGAACTTGCGAAGACAAAATACCTTACGATGCCCCCCTGAGCAACAAACACAGGTAGTTGCTCCATGTAGACTTCCTTTGAGAGATCGCCATGGAGAAAGACGTTTTTAACATCAAGATGAAACAACGGCCAACCAAAATTGGCGGCAAAAGAAATAAAAAGCTGTACAAAGCCAAGTTTGGCAACAGAGAGAACATGTCAGAATGATCAATACCATAAGTCTAAGAGTAGCCTTTAGCAACCAGACGAGCTTTGTAATGCTCAATAGTGCCATTAGGAAGATACTTGACAGTATAGACCCAACGACAGGCAACAGGAGTTTTACCGCAAGAAAAGGAACCAACTCCCATGTGTCATTATTGTTATTAGAGAGAAGAGAGAGAAGTGTAGGGTGTTAACCAACCCCAACACACAAGACCTTTATTTATATTATGAAATGACTAGAAACATCACTTAGCTAGCCAATGTGGGACAAGTACTAAATAAGCTATTCTAACACTCCCCCTCAAGCTGGAGAATAAATATCACAAAATCCCAGCTTGTTACATAAAAACTCTAAACGCGGTTTAAACAGTGGTTTGGTGAAGATATCGGCCAACTGAGCTCCTGTAGGAACAAACGGAGTAGATAACACACCACCATCTATCTTCTCACGAACAATGTGACAATCGACTTCAATATGTTTTGTTCTCTCATGGAATACCGGATTTGAAGCAATATGTATTGCTGCTTGATTATCACAATACATAGGAATAGGTAACTCCACACCACAACCTAACTCCTCGAGTAAAGCCTTTAGCCATACAATCTCACAAGATGTGTGCGCCATGGCTCGATACTCTGCTTCTGCAATGGACCTTGCGACCACTGTTTGTTTCTTGCTTTTCCATGTGACCAAATTGCCTCCAACAAAAGTACAGTACCCAGTAGTGGACCGTCTATCAGATGGTGATCCGGCCCAATCAGCATCGGTAAAGGCTTCAACACGCAAATGACCATTAGACCGATAAAACAGACCACGTCCTGGATGAGCCTTAAGATATTTCACAATACGAAGGCAAGCTTCCCAGTGTGGAAGTCGAGGAGCTGACATAAACTGACTCACCATACTGACAGCAAAAGAGATATCAGGACGTGTATTGGTAAGGTAATTCAGGACGTGTCGAAGACAAGCTTCCTATAGCTGTCCCGTCAGGTACTGGTCCTCCACCAACACCTCCTCCACCAAAACCTTTACAGGTATATGTTCGTCGTCCTAAACCTCCAATATTGCCATCTCTGCCTGAGCCACCAGTGTCATCTCAGCAAATAGCCCCACCTTCAACCACCGCTCCGTCTTCTCCTCCGTTGCGGGATCCTGACGACCTTGATCTTCCTATTGCTCTGATACCATGTTATTAGAGAGAAGAGAGAGAAGTATAGGGTGTTAACCAACCCCAACACACAAGACCTTTATTTATATTATGAAATGACTAGAAACATCACTTAGCTAGCCAATGTGGGACAAGTACTAAATAAGCTATTCTAACAATTATTATAAAGAGCAGACATTTCATCTTCAATAGTTGTTCGTCACTCAAACTAGGAGAATGCCTCCTGAACAATGTAAGGAACAAAAATGGAGGAAACTGTAGTAGTGAAAGCATGTAAGGATGGAGAGAGATGATCATAAGATATAAACTAAGAAAGAGGATGAGAAGTGCACGAGAGATTAGAGAAACAATATTTTATCGATGGACAACGATTCTTACGAGTTAGATATCGATGAACATGCGTCTCTGGCAACGTGGTGGGGGACATGGAGGTGTAGGCAAAAAGGGGTCGATAGACTAGGATGGTCTGGGATGCTGGGATGGCTGTGTAATATGAGATGGTGGTGGAGGGTTGCTTGGTGCAAGAGTCAGATGCAATGTCGGTGCTTGGAAACGACGAACATATACCTACAAGGGTTTTTGTGGAATAGTGCTAATAAGAACAGCCATAGAGTGTTGTGGAACAGTGCCAGTAGGAACAACCATAGGTAACACAGACTCAAGAGTAAGAAGATCGTGGGTAGAAACAAAGGTTGAGTAATATGGTAAGGACTCATTGAACGTGACATCAACACAGACAAAGTAACGACATAAAGTAGGAGAGTAACATCGATATCCTTTTTGGGTGTGTGAGTATCCTAGAAAGATGCACCAAAAAGACGGAGGATCAAATTTACTCATATTAGGATCAAGAACATGAACATAATAGGTGCACCCAAATACTCGAGGAGGTAATGACTGCCTAGGAAATAAAACCTTATGGGGAACCTGACCAACTAATACCCTGGAGGGCATACGGTTGATCAGGTAACATGCAGTGAGAACAACGTCACTCCAATATGACTTAGGAACCTGCACTTGAAATAATAGGGCACGTAAAAACTCAGACAAGTGTCAAATCTTGCGCTCAGCAACTCCATTTTGTTGTGAAGTCCGAGAGCACAACGATTGGTGAATAATTCCATGATCATCAAAAAAGTGAGAAAGTATACATTGAAAATGTTCACAGCATTATCGAAACAAAATATCTTAATGCAGGCATCAAACTAATTTTTGACTCCATGAAACAAATTTTAAAAACATATTTCGACTCAGATCTCTCTTTCATTAAATAAAAATATGTGATACGAGAAAAGTCATCCACAAAAATAACATAGTACTAAAAGCCAGAAACACTAGACACATGAATAGATCCCCAAATGTCTTAATGAACTAACTGAAAATGACGTCACGCACGACGCTCAACCCTAGGTAAAAAGGTGACTCAAAGATGTTTACTTAATTCACATACTTCACATAAACTTATTTATAGAACGGCATGAGGGCACAAGATGCTTTAAATTTTGAAGAAATGGATGACCAAGACGATAGTGTTGTTGATTCAAAGACTCTGATGTCTGAAGGGCTACAGGCTAAGGAATAGTCAGGTAATATAGTCCACCTCGCTCAATGCCCCTACCAATGTTCCTCCCCATCTTGAGATCCTAAAAAACACAGCCATGAGCAGAAAATGTGATGAAACAATTTAAAGATTTGGTAAGGCAGCTTACAGATATAAGATTAAACGGAAAACGAGGAATGAGGAACATGTAATACAAATGTCAAAGTAAGAGAAAAAGTGACATGAATTGAATCAAAAAGAGTAACAACATTAGTAGAGCCATCAGCCAAGGTAACATGAGATAACATACCAACAGCGGTCGATCAAAGGAAGTGGTTGTACCCGTCATACGATCTGTAGCTCCTGAGTCAATAACCCAAGGAGAAGAATAGGAGGAGGCAACACAAGCAACAGATGGACCAGTCTCAGCGAGCATATTAGTAGAAGATCCTACTCGCATCCCGAAATGACAATAAGCGCTGGTACTCCTCGGCTGAAAGAACGACACTATCGCCGAAGGTTGAAGAAGATGTCCAGTATCCTCAGAGATAGTAGCCTGATGAGCTTGAGGGAAACCATGCAACTCATAACATGTATCCACCCAATGGTTGGTGCCCCCACAGTAAGTAAATAAGCGAGTGCCACAGCCACAGCCACAACTGCAGCCTCCCCCGGTCATGTGTTCACGGCCTCCCCCCACAACCACGGCCAACAATGGTATTAGTATGGCCACCAAAACCACGGCCTTACCCCAGAAGCATGACCACAACTACTAAAACCATAATCACAGCCGTGACCATAGCGACGGTTGACAAAGAAGACAGAGCTATCAAAAACAACAAAAGTCAAAGCAGAGCAGCCGGGAGACAGAGCAAAAAGAGATGATGACTACCGAAAATGACTGAAGGCCTCGCTAAGAAGAGGTAAGTCACTAGCCCCAAAATCTGATTGCCCACAGGGCCAAAGGTCGGTGAGGCACCGGATAAAAATCAGTAACCCTCATACGTTCACACTGGCGCCGTATAACCTGAATGTTAGCAGAGAGTGGCTCACAGATGTCCAATTCGTGACAAATGCACCAAAACTTAGCATAATAATCCACAAAAGAACCAGAGTACAATTCTTTTGCTTGCGTCCACACCTCTTTAGCTGTATCACAAAACATCAGTGTACTAGAAACCTATTCCATCATACTATTCCATAACTCAGAACAAATACGGGCATCAACCAATTTCTAGGCCCTATTGTGAGTGCATCAGTAGCAGGAGACTCGTCAATCAAATAGGAGTCCTCAGACTCACCTGTGTAATACACCTCTACGGCTTTAACCCAAAGAACATAATTCCCCCCATGCAAAGGGGTGGATGTAATAGAGTGCCTCTCGCGACACCGATAGCCAATAGTAGTAGAACCAAAAACAGAACCAAGAACCATAGAGGTAGGGCTTGAATTAGAACCTAAGTTTTCCTCCGACATGTCAACAAGAGTAAATAACCCAACACAATTGAAAAGATAAAGAATCACCAAGTAGAAGCCTGTCACGGTGCATAATGTCCACGACCAAGAATTAACATATATGAACCAGAAACAACACAGGTCTACAACATACCGACCTATGCATGCGGCATTAAAGAAGACAAGAGCAATTGCAGGGTGCGACGAGTGCGATAAACAGTCGCAGAGATTGCAACAGAGAAATCGAGAAGACAATAGCAGCAATGGATGGTTGGGCCAGAGAAGGGCTGACAACCACAGATGAGGCAGCAATACCAAATGGCGATAGCGACGGCTGAAGGCTCAACAAAGGCGGCAGCTGGAGACAGGATCGAAAGGCAAGGAGAGCGAGAGGGATCGAGAGATCAGGGGAGGCCGCGGCTGCAACAGTGGCAGCAGCTGGGGTTGCAGCTACAACGGTGGCTGATTAGGGTTTGCGTTTTATTAGGGTTTTAGGTGGCTGATGGGCGGTAGCTAGGGTTCGAAATAGTGAAGGTGGCTAGAGGGTGGCGGCTAGGGTTAGGGTTTGATTTAACTAGGCTCTGATACCATGTTAACGGGAAAAAGGAGAAAATAAGAAGGAGATAGAAGTGCATAGGGACACGTTGTTAGACCCTTACACACATTACTTTATTTATATTGCTTGGAGAGTTACACATACATAGGATAGGCAATGTGGAACAAACACTTCTAACAGTCATGAGTTAATGAAGAAGGGTGAAGAAATCTAATGCAAATAGACTTCGATTTTTGGAATGACAAATTTCTCCTTTCGTGTTTAGAAATTAGATACTTGATGCTTTTAGGCTAGTTGTTTTGTTCTGGCTAAGGAAGTCTTTGGTTGTCTTTGCGGCTGTATTTATGGGGTATGTCCCTTTTCAATGGGTTATCTTATAAAAAAAGAGGTATGACAATACCAATACTTATGAGTTATTGGAATTGAATAATTATTTGTTTCATACATACCAAGGGCTTCTTCAATAGTTATCCGGTTGGAAGGGTTGGGGTGGAGCATACCCCTAACCAATTCCTTAGCATCTTTAGAAACTCTTGGCCATGGATCCCTCTCGAAGTTTATCTTACCCTGCACAATTGCCTGTGCTATTCCCTCTTCGGTATCTGCACTACATATTAATTGATAGTCAAGGAAGGAACAACAGTACTAGTGTATACTAAATATATGAAGGATATGCATAGAAATATACCAAAGAGAAAAAAATACTATGATGCAATGTAGAGACAGCTATATCAAATTTATAGGAAAAAATGTATGTGACAGATTTGTACAACACACGAAAGTTCCATAAAATATACATCTATTTCATTAATCATTAAATCAAATAATTACAAAACAAATTCTACAATACAATACATGAATTGATATACAAAACGTAAAAATATTACCAAACTGAGTCATGTGTTTTATACAGTCTCCTTAAGACAAAATCGATGCCTCACCTTCCTAGGGTAAAATGGCTCACAGTCAAAAGAACACTGACCTTACAACTGCTTATCGAACTTCTTTGTGTCTGTCTGTCTGTCTCTCTCACTTGAATAAACAAAAACCGAGAGTTTTATCATAGACAGAATTTTCTTGTCTCATAACCAAAAATAGAATTAGTATATATAGAACCATGGAAGGGCCTTTGAGTTATAGAAACCAAAAGATCTTTGGCTTGCTAGCCATGAAGGAGGATTACGGAGTTTTAAATGGAAACTCTTGGGTGCGTAATGAAAGAGACTTTCTGGTTGCCGGGAGACTCTCCGATGTCCCATTTCATTCATACCCTTCATGTCCCATCGAATTTCCAACAAGATTTTAGTTTGAATTTTACAATACTTCTTTTTTTCATTTCTTTTATATTTGTATGAATCTCTATTTTCTACGAAAACCTTTACTATCCTTCTTCTTGTATTATACCCAAGGTTCTAAATACCGTATCAACTTGAGTACCAATTTTCTTATTGGTATAGTACGTACTTATACCGATCATATACCGGGTACCGTATTGGATTTATTGCAACTATCAATATATATACAAAACAAAGAGAATGTAAAAAAAATGTCAAAAATATCAATACACATATACCAGTACCAACCATTATTTAGGACGGCACGATATTAGAGATAATTGTTACCATTTTTACACCCAAACAGTACGTACCAGCCTGTACGGTACGGTACTAATAACTTTGATTGTACCATACTATGTAAAGCTTCGGTGTCTAATTTATTGACTTTTCTATGGGTCTCACACATGTGTGTAATAGTTGCTGAAGGATAATCCCTCACCCCCTATGAAGACTTTTGATGCATGCTCATAATCTGGGATGAGCTCAAGCATGATGAGCTTTAATTGCTCTTTGGAGGTTTTTTCCTAATTCTGCCTATAGTCTGGTAGGAAGCAAAGCAAAGAGAATTGTAGCGAGTGGTAGGAGCAAAGAGAGCTCCTACTTTGAGAAGGAGTGGAGCTTCTCCTCTGGTGGGGCTCTAACGAGGTATAGAGAAGGAGTTGTCAGGTGGTGATAAAATCAGAGGGTGAGGAAAAAGAGTTGAGTTCTCTTGTGTAAAACTCAGATAATAATTACTATAAATATCGTGATTCGCAACGTTGATGGTCTCTATTATAGTAGTAGTTTAGTGTTATCCCACATTGGATAATCATGTATTGTGTGTTATCCTCACATAGTATAAATAAAACTTATGAGTGTTAGGCTAATCAACAAAACCCTATACACTTTTCCCTAAATCAAGCTTCATGGTATCAGAGCCATATAAACCTAAACTCTAAAACCAATTGCCCTACCATCATTGCTGCTGCCAACACCTGCCGCCGCTACCGCCGCCTGTGCACTGCTTGTTGGCCGCCGGCGTATCCAAGTGGTTATGGATTTTGCTCATGGTTTGTAGTCACTCTCTCTCTCTCTATGGATTTGTGGTTCATTTCTCTCTTAGTGGATCTATAGTTTTATGTCTCTCTCCGGGTTTGTGGATCTATAGTTGTTGGTTTGACAGTGGAGTCTATAGTACTTATTTGTGATGCCTACAGTGAGGATAATAGATCTATAGTGAGTACCTACAATACTTTGTTATGTGCACAGTGGTATTATGTGCCCTAAATCTTATCGTTCTTTGATACTTTGTTATGAACACCGTGGTATTTGCTTCCGCTAATGTTGGGTAGATGATTCAAGTCACATATGTCATTGTTTGTGAAACAGCTTTGGTTTTTTGACTTCGTGAAACTGATAGTGGTGATTTTCCTCCAAGTAACCATTATATATTTGTTCCGTTAGTTGGGAGTTCTTCTCTATGATGTCTACGATAGATTCAAATACTGGCTCTTGTCCCACTATTACCCCTTCCCTATTATAACACACACAGCTCATTCTTCTCGGTATCGGGACCGACTGTCTATTACCTCCACACGATTGACCGAGAGGAATTATGCTATGTGGGTTAAAGCCGTTGAGGTTTATTATTTGGGAGAGTCCCAATATCACTATTTGACCGATGATCCTCCCGACTCCAAAGCTCTTGGGTACTCTGTATTGGTAGCTGAAGACGCCTGTATTCGTTCTGAGTTGTGAAATAGTATGGAGGATCATATTGCTAGCTCTCTGATTTTCTTGCCCACGGCCAAACAAGTATGGAGCCAGGTTCAAGAGATGTATTCTGATGTTAATAACCTTCGTCGAACGTATGATCTTCATCAGTATTTCTTCTCTCTCTCGAGAAGATTCATCTTTAGAGACATATTATGCCAAGTTTCGCAACATTTGTGACGAGCTCAATATTTGCGAGCCACTTTTCGCTGATCTTCAGTTATGTGTCGTCAGCGTGAATGCATGCAAATTGCTTAGTCTACTTATGACCCAATTAGTAACTAGCTCTTGGGATCGCATGATCTCCCGTCCCTCAATGAAATTTTCAGTCGCCTTTGTCAGTCTACTGTATTTGGCCTTGCCTCCTCTGCAACTTCCTATGATCATTCTGCCTTAGCTTCCAATGTATCTGGTGGTCCTCTTTTCATCTATGGCCATGGTCGTGGCCGCGATTCTAGCTCTCGCGGACATGGTCGCATTCCTAATTTTGGTGGCCATGGTGGTCGTCCGCCCGTGGGCAGCGGTTCTAGCTGCGAGCGTGGTCCTCGCTTATGCACTTATTGTGGGGGTACTAATCACACTGTGGAGCACTGTTATGATCTTCATGGGTTTTCTCAAGCTCATCAAGTTGTCACTTCTCAGGATCCTGAGCAGCTCACTCCCATCGTGCTAATAGTGTGGTGACTATCTCTGCAGAAGAATACCAGCGCTTTGTGTCCATTCAGTCTCAATCGGATGGTTCTATTTTGTCTTCCACTACTATGCTTGCTCAGACTAGGCCTTCTGTTGCGTGTGTTGCCTCCTCTCTTTCTTCTACTCCATGGGTTATTAATTCTGGTGCCTCTGACCACATGACTGGTACACCTATTCTCCTTTCTGGATGCCATTCTATTACTACACTGTCACATGTTACATTAGCCGATGGTTCCACCACTACCATTACCGATTTTGGTTTTGTCCCTATCACCTCTACTATTACTTTGGATTTCGTCTTACATGTTCCTCGTTTTCCCTTTAATCTTATGTTTGTTAGTGTTGGAAAGTGCCTTGAATTTGAAGAAGGAAAGTATTTGGGTAGTAGTTGGTATTACTGGTAGTGGTGTTGAAACTACCGGTAATAGGAAGTTCTATTTTTGGGCAGTGACCAGTACTATCGGTAGTAGTGTTGGTACTACCGGTAGTAAAAGCTACTGATTTTTTTGGATAGCTTGTAGTACTACCGGTTGTAGGTGTTGTACTACCGGTAGTAGGTGCTGTACTACCAATAGTAAGGTATACCCGCGAGAATCCTAGTAAATT
This sequence comes from Arctostaphylos glauca, assembly GCA_019985065.2. NCBI lineage: Eukaryota > Viridiplantae > Streptophyta > Magnoliopsida > Ericales > Ericaceae > Arctostaphylos > Arctostaphylos glauca. The sequence goes on from JAHSPW020000015.1 coordinate 6,556,739, forward strand.
TTGGGAAAATTATTTTTCTAATCTATTTAGGATACTTTCCTATTATTTAGGGATTGATATTTTTTCATATTCTTTGGGGTTTTCTATAAATATTAGAGACATGGTTCCCTAAAAGATATCCCTAGAAAGCAAGTTGAGATCTAATTGATTGGGCACCTCACATTAGGGTTTAGGAACATAGCCGGCCCTTTTAATCTCTCTTGATCATAGTGAAAGCAATCTCTCTCCTCCCATGGACGTACATTTAAGTTATTGCTTGTTCGGAACCACATAAATCTCTGTGTCTTTCCATTTTCTTGTTGATTATTTTTTCTTGTTTATCGTATTTGTCGTAACAAATTGGTATCAGAGCTTTGGTGATCGATCCATCAATTACGGTTATGGCGGCCAAATACGAAGTTGAGAAGTTCGATGCGCAGAGTAGCAGCTTCGTCTATGGAGAGTGATGATGAAAGCTTTGCTGGTTCAACAAGGGTTGCAGAAGGCTTTACTTGGATCTGCCAAGAAGTCAAGAACGATGTCAATAGAGGATTGGGAAGTTCTTGATGAGAAGGCACTCAGTTCGATTCAATTGAGTCTAGTAGATGATGTGCTTCGCGAGGTTGAGGAGGAGACTACAGCGGCAGGATTATGTTGAAGTTAGAGAATATCTATATGACCAAATCACTGACGAACAGGCTATATCTAAAATGCCTCTACACGTTTCGTATGAGGGAAGGTACGCCAGTTAAAGATCATCTTGATGAGTTAAATAGAATTATTATGTATCTGAAAAATATTGACGTTAAAATTGATGATGAAGATCATGCGCTAATTATTCTGTGTTCTCTGCTCCCATCTTATGAGCATTTTGTTACTACTTTACTCTACGGAAAGGATACGATCTCAATGAGGAAGAAGGTGTCTGGTGAGAGTGAAGAGTCCAGTGAGGAGTTGTTTGTGCGAGGGAGAACAATGGAGAAGAATAGTGAGAATAGAGGAACATCTAGATCGAAGTCGAAAAATAGGAAAAAAATTCGTTGTTTTAACTGTAAAAAGAAATGCCAATATAAGAGCGAATGTACGAAATCGAAAAGGGATAACAAGGAGGAAAAGGTAGTTGCTGGTGTTGCTGAAGATTCTGATGGGCTGGAAAACGTTTTATCAGTTTTAGCCGGTGATGTTCTTTCAGATACAAAGTGGATTTTAGATTCTGGTAGTTCCTATCACGTGTCCGATTAAAAATTAGTTTAGCACCTATGAATCGGTACATGATGGTTCAGTTTTGATGGGTAATAACATGGCCTACAAAACTGTTGGGCTTGGAACTACTCAGATTAAGATGCATGATGGTAATGTGAGGACACTATCAGATGTTTGGCATGTTCTGGATTTGGAAAAAAATATTATCTCTTTGGGTATCCTTGATTCGAATGGCTGTAGTTATACAGCTGAAAGTGAAGTTCTGAAGGTCTCAAAAGGTGCGCTGCTTCCTATGAAAGGTCAGAAGGTGGGTAACCTCTATGTTCTATAGGGCAGTACTATTTCAGGTGCTGCAGTAATAGTCTCATCATCAAAGGTATCAGATTCAGATTTGACTCAGTTATGGCATATGCACCTTGGGCATATGAGTGAGAGAGGGATGACAGAATTGAGCAAACGGGAGTTGCTTTATGGACAGAAAATGGAGAAGCTAGATTTATGTGAGCATTGCGTGTATGGCAAGCAGTGCAGGGTGAAGTTTAGCACAGCTATACATCGGATTAAAGGTACGGTGAATTATTTTCATTCAGATCTTTGGGGTCCTTCTGTTGTTAAATCTAAGGGTGGTTCTCGATATTTATGAGCTATCGATGACTATTCCAAGAAAGTTTAGGTGTATTTGTTGAAAAATAAGAGCGAGACTTTTGTTACATTCAAACGGTTTAAGGTCATTATTAAAAAGAAAACAGGTAAGAAGATTAAGAGATTGAGAACTGATAATGGTATAGAATTTCTTTTTGAAGAATTTGAAATATTCTGCAAGGATGAGGGCATCGTGAGGCGCCACACGGTGAGAAAAACCCCGCAGCAAAATGGTGTGGCTGAACGGATGAATAGAACTCTTTTGGAGAGGGATCGTTGTATGTTATCCAATGCAAGTTTGGGTAAAGAGTTCTAGGCTGAAGCAGTTTCCACTGCTTCTTATTTTGTGAATCTCCATTAACTGCCATTGAGTGCAAGGTTCCTATAGCGGTATGGTCTAGTTTTTATGCTGACTACTCAAATTTGAGGGTGTTTGGTTGTCCCGCTTATGCTCATGTAAGTGATGATAAGCTTAAACCTAGGGCCAAGAAGTGTGTCTTCTTGAGTTATGGATCTGGAGTGAAGGGGTACAGATTATGGCATTTTGATGGAAAGTCATTCAAGCTTCTTATCAGCAGGGATGTGACCTTTGATGAAAACTCTATGATCAAAGGAAAGGCAAGTGCAGATGTTCAAGACAGTGGTGAGAGGATTCTGAAGCAGGTGGAGCTAGAATGTGAAACTTTCGAAGGGGAGAAGAACAGTGATCAGCCAGTTGAGGAACAAGTTCATGATTCAGACACAAAGAATGGTGCAGAGCAGCAACAACCATACAGTAATGCAAAAGATAGGCCAAGGAGGGAGATTCGTCCACCTCAGAAATATGCTTATGCAGATATGGTTGCTTATACGTTGTCTATAGCAGAAATAGTTAAGTATGATGAGCCTTTTTCCTACTGTGAGGCTGTTACGAGAAAGGAGGCTACACAGTGGACTGTTGCTATGAATGAGGAGATTGAATCTCTTCATAAGAATCAAACTTAGGAGTTAGTGAAACCACCTAAGGGAAAGAGAATTGTTGGCTGTAAGTGAATTTACAAGAGAAAAGCAGGTATCCCAGGAGTGGAAGATGCAAGGCTTAAAGCTCAGTTAGTGGTGAAAGGCTATAGTCAACAGGAGGGAGTGGACTTCAATGAGGTATTCTCACCAGTTGTTAAACATAGTTCTATTCATGTTATGCTTGCCATTGTTTCGCATTTCGACTTAGAGCTGGAGCAGCTTGATGTCAAAACTGCATTCTTGCATGATGAGCTTGAGGAGCAGATTTATATGCATCAACCGAAGGGATTTTCAGTTTCTGGTAAGGAAGATTTCGTTTGCTTGTTAAAGAAATCTTTGTATAGCCTTAAATAATCACCCAGGCCATAGTTGTAAAAGGCGCGCCTAGGCGCGCGCTTAGGCTCAAGGCGCACCGAGGCGCTACCCCTGCGCCTGCCATGGTCCGAGTCGAGGCGATTTCAACTAAGCGCGGGCTTTAGGAGCCTAGGCGCGAAAGGCGCGAGGCGCGTGAGGCGCGCGCCTCTTTGAATTTAAACTTCTTGTTGCCCTATTTCCCACCGCCCCTCTTCTTATCTCAGTGTTCTCTCTCTCTCTGTGCGCGACTCTCTCTCTCCGACCTCTTTGTGCGCGCTCTTTCTCTCTCTGATCCTCTCTGTGGCCGGCGCTCTCTCTCCAATCCTCTCTGTGGCTGGCCTCTCTCTCTCTCTCCGATCCTCTCTGTTCTCTACTATATATGCCGTATATATGATGTATGTATACTGTACTGAATGTATATATATATGCTGTACGTATTGAATATGCATATATGCTCTGTATATGCTGCATTTTTATAGAATTTGAATATGTATATATATGCTGTAGTTTTGTACTGAATATGTGTATATATAAGCTCTATGTACTGATTACTGTATGTATATATGCTCCTCTATCTACTGTATATATACTCTATATATGCTCTATCTAGTATCTACTTTACATACATACATTGTCTACTGTATATTCTGCACTTTTATAGAATATGAATATGTATATATATGTTGTAGTTTTGTACTGAATATGTGTATATATAAGCTCTATGTAGTAATGAATAGTGTCATAGTGAATATGTATATATGCTCTATCTACTGTATATATGTACTCTGTCTATACTATAGAGTATATTCTATATTCTATACTAGGTGCGCCTCGCTTCAATAAAGCCCGCGCCTCGCGCCTAGGCTCCAGATGCCCTTTGCGCCTTGGTGCGCCTTTCGCCTTTAATAACTATGACCCGGGCAGTGGTACAAGCGGTTTGATACATTCATGATGGGTCAAAATTACTATAAGAGTGAATATGACAGTTGTGTGTATTTTCGAAAACTTCCTAGCGATTCGTTTATCTATTTGCTGTTATATGTTGATGACATGTTAATTGCTGCCAAAGATATGTCGGAAATCAACAGGTTGAAGAAACAGCTTAGTGGAGAGTTTGAGATGAAAGACCTAGGTGCAGCAAAGAAGATTTTTAGGTATGAAAATCAGGAGGGATCAAAAGGCTGGAAAGTTATACTTGACTAAGAAGAGTTACATAGAAAAAGTATTTGAGCGCTTTACTATGCAGAGTTCCAAGCCTGTGTCTACTCCAATGGCTGCACAATTTAAACTTTCTATAGACTTGTCACCACAGACAGAGGATGAGATGAAGCACATGTCAAGGGTTCCATATGCTAGTGCTGTTAGGAGTTTGATGTATGCTATGTTATGTACTCGCCCTGATATTTCACATGCTGTTAGTGTTCTTAATCGGTATATGGCAAATCCAAGAAAGACACATTGGGAGGCAATGAAATGGATACTGAGGTATTTGCGAGGGACTACGGATGTTGGTTTGGTGTTCGACAGGGGTGCCGATAAGGGTGGACTTGCTGTTGGTTATGTGGATTCTGATTTTGCTGAGATCATGACAATAGGAGATCCTTGACGGGATATGCGTTCACTCTTTCAGATAGTGCTATTAATTGGAAAACTATCTTGCAGGCTACAGTTGCGTTGTCCACTATAGAAGCAAAGTAAATGGCAGTGACTGAAGCTGTTAAGGAGGCATTGTGGATGAGGGGACTTCTTGGGGAACTTGGTCTAAAGCAGGATGGAACTGTCATTTATTGTGATAGTCAAAGTGCTATACATTTGACTAAAAATCTTATGTACCATGAGCGGACGAAGCACATTTATGTGAGCTATCACTTTATTTGAGATATCATCTCTCAGAAACAGGTTGAGGTGAAGAAAATAGGTACGACAGAAAATCCAGCGGATATGATGACTAAACCAATTCCAATTGTCAAGTTCAAGCTTTGCTTGGACTTGATTGGTGTTCACAGTTGCTGATTGGCCTTCGGGGTTTTGGAGGAGAGAGAGGTTCAAAGATGGAGACTCCTTATTGATTGAGTTCATTGGAATTCAAGTCAAGGTGGAAATTTGTTAGAAAGTGCCTTGAATTTGAAGAAGGAAAGTATTTGGGTAGTAGTTGGTATTACCGGTAGTGGTGTTGAAACTACCGACAATAGGAAGTTTTGTTTTTGGATAGTGACCAGTACTACCGGTAGTAATGTTGGTACTACCCGCAGTAAAAACTACTGATTTTTTTGGACAATTTGTAGTACTACCGGTAGTAGATGCTGTATTACCGATAGTAAGGTATACCCACGAGAATCCTAGTAAATTTTGGGAAAATTATTTTCCTAATCTATTTAGGGATTTATATTCTTATTCTTTAGGGATTAATCTTCTTTCATATTCTTTAGGGTTTCCTATAAATATGAGAGACATGGTTCCCTAAATGATATCCATAGAAAGCAAGTTGAGATCTAATTGATTAGGCACCTCACATTAGGGTTTCAGAACATAGCCAGCCTTTGTAATCTCTCTTGATCATAGTGAAAGCAATCTCTCTCCTCCCATGTACGTACATTTAAGCTATTGCTTATTTGGAACCACGTAAATCTCTATCTTTCCGTTTTCTTGTTGATTATTTCTTCTTATTTATCGTATTTGTCGTAACGGTTAGTAAACTTACCAAGTCCTTGAATTGTTCAGTAACCTTCTTGCCTCATGGTTGTGTGTTTTAGGATCTCAGGATAGGGAGAAAGATTGGTGGCAGTGCTGAACGTGGTGGCCTCTATTACCTCACTGATGGTGCTCCTACCCAGTCTGTTGCTCTTTAGTCAACCGAGTCACCCCATCAACACCATTGTCGCCTTGGTCACCCATCGGTTCAGAGTTTGAAAACAATGGTGCCTTCCTGTCTTCAGGTTCAATGCCTACCATTGAAGCCTAAGAGTTTAGTAAACACCGTTGGGTGTCCTTTTCTCCTCGTATTGGGAGTCGTGTGTCCCAACCTTTTCAGTTAGTACATTCTGATATTTGGGGTCCTATGCAGGTTCCTAGCATTTTTGGCTTTCAATATTATGTTATATTTGTGGATGATTTTTCTTGTGTTATTTATCTCTACCTTATGAAGGAAGATCCGAGTTGCAATATGTTTTAAATAATTTTATATGGAAATAAAGACTTAATTTAATACCTGCATTCGTATTTTTCAGTCTGATAATGCACGCGAATATTTTCATATTACCCTATCACATTTTTTTGATGATCATGACATTCTTCACCAGTCATCTTGTGCTCGGACTCCACAGCAAAATAGGATTGCCAAACACAAGATCTGCCATTTATCTGAAGTTATGCAGGCTCTATTGTTTCAAATGCAGGATCTCAAATCTTACTAGAGTGAGGCTATCCTCACCGCATGTCATCTCATCAATCGGATGCCTTCTACGATTATTAGTGGTCAAATTCTCTTCCAGGTCTTGCTTCATGGCTGTCCTCTCCACCACTTATCCCCTCGGATATTTGGGTGCGCGTGTTATGTTCATGCTCTCGGTCCTGATTGGGATAAACTTGATTCTCGGTCTATTCAGTGTATCTTCCTTGGTTACTCCCAGACTCAAAAAGGCTATAAATGTTACTTCACATCCTTACGGCGTCTATTTGTATGTGATGATGTTACTTTTAATGTGTCTTTACCCTTTTTTCTCAGTCCCCTCACTGCCAATGATCTTCCTGCACCAGAGTGTACTTCCTATCGTTGTTTCTTCTGGTAGTCCTCCTCCCAAACCCTTGCAGGTATATGTTCGTCGACCCCCAGTTCCACCAACACCCTTACCATCCGCAGTGCCACCTTAGACCGCCACTGCGTCTTCACCTTCGCTGCAAGATCTGGATAATCGCCCTACAGCCCTTCTCAAAAGTATTCGCTCTTGTACTTCTCATCCTATTGTCTAATTTGTTTCATATGATCACTTGTCTCCGTCTCTTCATGCTTTTACTTCTTCTGTTTCCTCCATTCTCATTCCTAACACTGTTCAAGAAGCTTTATTTGTGTCTGAGTGGCGGCAGGCTCTGGAGGATGAAATGTATGCCCTTCATCATAATGGCTCATAGGAGTTGGTTCCTCTTCCTAGTGGTAAAACACCTGTTGGTTATTGTTGGGTCTTTACTGTCAAGTACCTTCCTGACGGTACCGTTGAGCGTTATAAGGCACGCCTTGTTACTAAAGGGTACACCCAAACCAATGGCGTTGACTATTCTGAGACATTTTCACTAGTTGCCAAACTCTGTTCTGTTCGGGTTCTGATTTCTCTTGCTGCGAGCCTTGGTTGGTTGTTGTTTCAGTTGGATGCCAAAAATGTCTTCCTCCACGGGGATCTCCAGGAGGAAGTTTACATGAAGCAACCACTTGGGTTTGTTTCTCAGGGGGTGCATCACCAAATTTGTCGTCTTCGCAAAACACTATACGGACTTAAACAATTTCCTCAAGCTTAGTTTGGGAAGTTTAGTGATGCAGTATTACGCTTTGGCATGCATCGCAGTTAGTCTGATCATTCTATGTTCTCTCTTAATACTGATAAAGGGAAAATATTATTAGTTGTCTATGTGGATGACATTATTATTACCAGTAGTGACCAGCAAGGCATTGATGAACTGAAATCATTCTTACACCAGGAATTTCACACAAAGGATTTGGGAAAGCTTCGATACTTCTTAGGGATCGAGGTGACGCGATCCAAGGATGGTATTTGCCTATCTTAACGGAAGTATGTGTTAGACATCCTTGAGAATACTGATTTGTTGGGAACTAAGCCTGTTGCAACTCCTATGGATCCCAATGTCAAATTATGTGCTGACCAGGGAGAGTTATTTTCCAAACCTGATCAGTATCATCGGTTGGTTGGTAAGTTGAACTATCTTACTATTACCCGTCTAGATATCTCGTTTGCAGTTAGTGTGGTAAGTCAGTTCATGTCTGCTCCCCGTCATCCACATTGGAAGGCAGCTCTCCAGATCACGAAATACCTTAAAGCACATCCGGGTCGTGGTCTATTTTATCGAGCCAGTGGACACTAGCGGGTTGAGGCGTTAACTGATTCTGACTGGGTTGGATGACCATCTGATAGAAGGTCCACTATTGGATACTATGTATTTATGGGTGGAAATCTTGTCAACTGGAAGAGCAAGAAACAGACAATGGTTGCCCCGGCCTAAGTGCAAAAGTAGAGTATAGAGCAATGGCACACACCACGTGCAAGATTGTATGGTTGCAATCATTTCTTGAGGAGATCGGAGTTCGTGTGCTGCCTATGCCTCTATATTGTGATAATCAAGTTGCAATTCACATTGCATCAAACCCAGTATTTCATGAGATGACCAAGCATATTGAAGTTGATTACCATTTAGTTCGTGAGAAATTAACAGATGGTGTAATAGCTACTCCATTTGTATCTACGGGTGCTCAATTAGCTGATATGTTTACTAAGTCTTTGTTCAAACCGTGGTTAGAGTTTCTATGTAACAAGTTGTGTATTTGTGACATTTATTCTCCAGCTTGATGGGGAGTGTTAGAGTAGTAGTTTAGAGTTATCCCAGATTGGAGAATCATGTATTGTGTGTTATTCTCACATAGTATAAATAAGACTAATGAGTGTTAAGGTTAATCAACAAAACCTTATACACTTTTCCCTAAATCAAGTTTCATTCCCAATTGAGAAACCTCTCGTGTCTCTGTGTTTGTGTGTTTGTGTGTGTTGATCCTGGGAACAACAATTGGTATTGAAAACACCAAAATCACACTAGATATGCAGAGTAATAGAACCTCTCTAAATAATTTTCCAAAAATAAAGTTGGTAGAATCCAGCTTTTGATCACACCAGCGTGTAGCCCTCAACGCTTTTGGTAGCTCTTTTGGTTTCCTAAGGATAGCGGTAGCTGGGGCAAAGCGGGCTCAATACGAGTTGATGGTGTAAACAATGTGTAGAGAACATACCACATATGTTTCCGCACGGGCTATCAAAACATGCCCCTGCTTTTTTTCATTTTTTTGATCGGCAAAGAAATTTCATGTCAATATGATAAAAGTATGAAATAGTAAGATAGGCAGAGATCTGCATAGAGAGTGCTTCCAAGAATGAACATAGACCTTTGATACTTGCGCAAATGTTGACATTTCGCTGTCCAATTTACCTTTGTTAAGTCTCCCGAGCCATGATTACTCGTTATTTAATTAGTATTTTGATGTTTCAAGACGTGAGACAAGTGGCGATGCTTTGGAGTAGAAATTGAAGTTTTTTAGTCAAAATGTAACAGATGTCCAGTCAGATGTTTGGACGGCGAAATATGTCTGAACGGGGATAGGAAAAGACTGGACGGGACAACGATTCAACTTCTAGAAAAATTCCCAGGCCAAACGTCCGAACAACCATGACCCATGTTTGGACGGATTTTTACACCAATGACAGGACGCCAACTCAGCAGAAACACATCATCAACAGCCTCACAGGCGTTCGGATGGATCTACCGCCCCAAGCCTTGTCATGCTTACATCAGCCCTAATCGCATACAATGCAAATGTTCGGATGGGAGAACAAGCGTCCGGACGAATTCAAATTTCAGCCTCTCGACGAATTCCCACACAAATGTTCAAATAGTCGTGACTTCCATCCGGACGGAATAGGATGGTTTGGATTTCTTTAAATAGGGAGTTTCATATTTCAAAGGAGCATTCCATATTTTTACTTACTTTCTAAGCTTGTACCATTGTGAGGAGCTACCTTCGAGAGGAAGGAAGCTCGAGAATGATTAGATAGTGTGAGGAAAAGCGGGAAAGGTGGTGAGCAACATAAACTTTGTAGTTAGGGTATTCGTAACGATGTATTTCAATTCAAGATCAATGGAATTGAGTTCAATGGCCGCTATCCGTCTATTTAGGGCAAATATGAAACTCCAACTTCAAGTAATGTGTATTTCTCTCTAACTTTTGATTTTTGTTATCCAGATCGAGGTTGTATGAAATAGAACCTGGCTTTACAAAAGTCTTCTTCTTCTTCAAAATTATTTCTCGTGTTTCCACCACATACAACAAATATTCCACTGATTCGTACAATCCGATTGAGATAGATTATACCTTGTAAGACGAATTGTGCTATTAGACGGTTCATGCTTTAGAGACTAATCGTGCTGGTAAGACAACTCGCGCTAAGCCACAATAATCTATGCCAGTTGGTAAACACAAATATCCTTAGAAAAATATTGTGTAGATTTGCTACCTTAACGGTGTTCGATGGATCCGGATAATAAACATTAGATAGTTTGAAATTATCATTGCAAAGAGTTGGAGCGGATTCAAGCCTTAGATCCTTTCTCCTTCGAACTTTCAGTATTTTTATTATTGTCCTACATTTTCATATTTAGTTACTCACAAAAACAAACTTCATTCTTAAGAATTACAATAGATTCAATTAGAGTAATAATAATTGAGTTAACCTTGTCCATGTGAATCAATACTCAACTTGCTGCTATACACTTTTCATTTATAAAGAGCACAAGTAGTTTTAGATAATCACTTTGATACGGCATAACAACGAAACACTTTTATACTAATCAACCTTCCTAGTGCTACAACTTGCAACACACTCCACCTACCCGCAGCTCCCCATTTTTGCAAATAAACAACATAACAAAGCTAACAAGGAGAATAGTTCAACAAAATACCTAAAACGAAAGAAAAAAAATTAGAAAAGCTCTCAAAATAAAAAAATCCAACACCCTACTAATTCCAAATTCCCTAAACTTCCAACCTCAAAACCGCCACCTCAAAAACCATGCCCGAACCCCTTAGCATCCCTCATTATGGCTACCAGAGTCAGAACTCATAGGCTTACCAAAACTCCCAAGCTACCTTTTGTCTCATCATTCATAAACCACTACCTCTACCGAGGCTGTTGCCGCTACTAACCACCCAAAACTTTCCATCCCACCAAACTCCTCCCCCTAAAACACAACTACCAACATTGCCGCCATCAAATCCGACTACCAACCACCCCAACACATCTCTATTGGAAAGACCTTCCCCTCGTCGCCACCATTGGTGTCGTCGCCACGTCATCTCCTCCACCATCCTCCACCCTAGACCCCCACGAACACCTCTGTTTACTACCAAAAAACGCAACCTTCCTAGCCACGACCACCGACAAAACAACCAGAAACATGAAATCCAGCTACCCCACCCATACCTTAGCAATCAGTATCTTTGCCTATGAAATAAACCTTCACTCTGCCTCCTCCACCTTACCCTCCTTTGTCTACACCTTAACCATCTCCACCACCAAACCCCACCACCATCGAAAAATCAAATCTGGGGCTATCATCCCCTCTGCACTCTACCTTGCTCAAATAGATCTCAGAAACATCCAGACATGTCCTAGGATATATTCCCTCTGCAATCAATCTTTACCTACAAAATCAGACACATACCTCCTCCACCTATACCACCTTACCCTTTCCACTGGTGGAGCCCATCTCGTCGTCACTGCCCCACCAACCAATGTTGTTGTCGTGGCACATCAGACACATAACTCCACAAGATCCTTCTCGCCTTCATCATTGGATGATGAAATCAAAACCCTAGTCGCTCAATCAATTCCAATTCATGAATACAACCATAACAGGAAAAAAAGATTTGAGGGACTAGATATAGAAACTAAAAAAGGAAGACAAAGAATCACAGGTCAAGAGAGCGAGAGAGAGGAAGGGAGAGAGGGAGGGAGAGAGAGAGAAGAGGGAGGAGGCGGCTGCCGCCCCCCTCAAGAGAGAAACCTCAAATAGCAAGCACAGATAGAGAGCAAAAGGTGCATTTCGATGAGCGCATGTAGATCACCTGACGATAATAATGGGATCCGTCGTAGAAGACCTAGAATAATAAGAAGTCATTCTCAAGTAGGAAATAGTGTATCACGTTTTGGGTGTGCATTGAATCTCAGCAGGGTGTATGGGGTGTCAATAGAGACAAATGTCTACCTTTTCTAAGGTGGGGGTGTGAGACTACCTGGGGAAGTGAACCTCTAGTATGAATAGAGGGTTGCTAAGTTGGTTCTCTAAAACAAAAGGCAGGTGCAACACTAGAGTGATAGATCCCCAGGGAAGCGTGGACTATACATGAGTTGGAGGGGGTGATTGTTGGCTTTTCCATGGGTCCCACCCATGTTTATTTTAGTTGCTCAAGAATAACACCCACAGCCTATGAAGACTTTTGATGCTTTAGCGAGGTACAAGGAAGGAGCTGTAAGGACTGTCCCAGTAATGTAATATATTTTTCTGTTTATTTTGTAACGATTGAGGATTCGAGGGTATTATTATAAATTTTAGAATGCTGGGGACTTTATTTGACATATTGTTAAACGCGGGGGTTAACATAGAATGTGATTATTAATGGATATATAATCAGATTTTAACCCTAATATGTTTATTATGTCAAAATCCTAATTGAACATATAAACCTCTCGCGTGTCTCTCTCTCTCTCTCTCCCCACCCTTTCTTCCCCCCCCCCCCCCCCAATTGTGTTGGATTGAAATGAGTATCCATCTCTCTGATTCTCCGAGAACGTGAAGTAGGAACATCATTCTTGGTATCAAGGGCTTTGAATCGAGTCAAGCATTGATCGTGCTTGCGGGCAGTTGAAAGAGATCGCAAGTTTTTAGGGTTTCTTGGAGTTCTTATATTCAGATAGGATTTCCTGTTAAACTCTTGTTTAAGGTTGTTTAATTCATTGGTTGTACCTTATTTGAATAATTTTAGTGGTTATGTGATACAAGTATTTAACGTTAGGGTTTGGTTTGAGTCCTGGGTGATTTAGTGTAGTTTGCTTTGTAACGGTAGGACTTACTACAGAGAAGAGTGTCAAGATACGACAACAATTGCTTATTGCCTAAAGTTGCCAAGAGAGTTATGTTGAGTGTAGAAGATGACCCTTGGCATTCGAGATGGGTGACCATATGCTTCTGAATGTTACTCCTAAGAGAGGGCTAATGAGGTTTGGTCACAGTGCGAAGCTATCACCATAGTTTGTTAGGAGGTTTGAGTTTCTTGCGAGAATTGGGATAGTGGCTGAATGCATTCCTTGAGGAGGGGAGATTGTAGGTACCGTCCCAGTTGTGCAATTTATTTTATCTATTTATTTTGAACGATTGAGGATTAGGGGGTTTTATTGTAAATTTCAGAATGTTGAGGACTTAATGTGAGAGATATTGAACTTATGGGCTAACATTATAATTTGATGAGTAATGGATATATAATCAAATTTTAACCAAAATATGTTCATTCCGTCAAAATCCTAACTGAACATATAATCCTCTCGCACGTCTCTCTCTCTTCTCTGGTGTCGAATCAAAACGAGCGTCCAACCCTTGGGTTCTAGGCGAACACAAAGTAGGAACGACAATAATATGAAACCCTTAACTGATTTTTCTGTGCACTTTTCTTTGTATTTGTATGTATAACAATGTTCTGAATACCGGATCAGTTTGGGTATCGGTTTTTCTACTGGTACGATACGTAACAGTACCGGTCATGTACCAGGTACCGTATCGGATTTATCGCAACTATTAATATATATATAAATTATAGAAAGAAAGTCCAAAAAAATTAATTTTTTCCGCAATTCTTAAAAAAAAAAAAAAAACAAATCCAGTACCGGCCGATATGGCCGGTATTAGCCGGTACGGCCGGTACCCGGCCGATACCGACCGGTATTGAAGGCGGTACGATACTAGGAGTACTTGGTACCGTTTTTATGTCAAAACGGTACGTACCGGCCGGTACGGTACGGTATTGACAACTTTGATGTATAATGCATCAATCTTTTCAAAGAAAGGAAATTAATTACCTGCCCAAAAAGGGGGAACTCCACATAGTAGGATGTAAAGAATAACACCTGCGCTCCATACATCTACTTCATGTCCGTAATCCCGTTTAAGAACTTCTGGGGCCATGTAATAGGGGCTTCCAACTATTTCACTGAAACGTTGACCTGATTCACCAACTTCCAGTGGTCACATTCACAACCAAATGCCCAACTAGGATCAATTTTGGAAACTGTCAGGATTTAATTTCAGGGGTTATCGTACCTCAAAAGTTTAGCATGAGAGATATATCAGAAGACTAATATTTCACCAAGAAAAACAACTCACTTTCCTATTTTATATCAGATTTGGGTCGAAGTTCTCGTATATCGTGTCCAAGGACACCGCGAGAAGGAAATAATTTTTTATTTTTGAAACACTTATCATGTCTATTAGGACTGCTAAGAGACAAATTCTATATTGTAACACAAGTAGTCAAATACTTAACACCAATACATACTCCATTATATAAAGATCATTATGCCAAAAATGTGAACTTAAAATACATTATTTTTCTAAAAACAAATTCAAACTTTTTTTCACATAATAAAAAACTAATTTTTAGTAACTTGCAGAAAACTGTTTTGTTTTTTTTTAAGAAAGAAATGCATTCTTTTTAGTTCTCATTTTACATAGTGAAAAATAATTTTGAGAAAGGAGAGAGTAACATATTTCGCAGATAGTAGCCATTTAGTGCAGTTCAAAAACATACCAGGCTTAAACAATATGGAGAGGCCAAAATCTATGGCCTTTAGTGGAGCACTTTCACTAACATCTCCATATAGAAAATTTTCCGGCTTTAGGTCCCTATGTATTACTCCATGTTCATTGCATACCTGCAACATGAGTAACTCCCAATTAACAAAATTACAATTCTAAAAGATATGAGTAAAAGCCTGAATCATAATTGATAAAGGAACAAGTCATGAAAACTAGAGGGGGAATTTATTGATACGACAAGTTAGCATGAAGATAATGTGTTGGGGTCAAATATCTTCTGACACAAATACGATTATGGTACAAAGCAACCACACGACATATAAATGGATATTATCTTGGTTAGTTTCAATAATGTTTGACAAGTTTAGGTTAACAAGTTTTCTTTACATTCCGAAATGACAAAATCTAGACACGATATGACACAATGCACACTCATAATGGAATCATGTTATACATGTTATGCAAAATCAAATATCCCAGCAAGCACACACCCCTCAAATACACAAAGACAAACGATAGATGTTGTACAATTCTTGCGGATCTTGAGTGTAAATTTTTACCTGGTTCGACAAATTGCCTACCCAATGACATCGGATTTCACTATATGGATGAGTTTACAAAATCACTCAAATGCCCAACCCATTTGAACCTAATACCTTACACCCATTTGAACCTAATACCTCACATTGCTCTCTTCTCTGTGAGATAATATAACCAGATTACATGGCCTTTATAGGGGAGGCTTGAGCTTCTACCATCAATGGGAACCGAATAGAGGTTGGGAATCAAATAGAGGTCAGGAGCCTAGCCTTCAATTCAAGGTTGGGAGTTGAGAGTGGTTGGGAGTTGGGAGTTAGGGTTCCCTTCTTCAAACATTGCCACAAGTTAACTAATCTCCACCTAGGCCAGGATTTTCACCATCCACACATAGTGATCAAGCGACGCTACCCGAAGTGTGCTCTTAGGCTCCATGCAATTGAAGGTGCTCAACACTGCGAGAGATGGATCAAGTGGAATTAATATTGAAACTTGACGAACTTAGTCATCATATTTGTTGGATTGTGTGGTGTAGCAATCTTTTGAAGTTACATGTCCACATTGTATAGAATCTCGCGGAAAAAATGAAAGCGAATATTAATGTACTTCGTCTGGGAGTGATGCAGCTGATCAGTGGTTGCTGGAACATACCAAACAAGGCATTTAGCTGCTTGCTAGTGTGTTTTTCTTGGGTCGTACATTAACTAGTCACACCAACGGCCTGGGTGACATCAAGCTGAGTACACTCCATGGGATATACATAAGGCTTCCGACCAAGCATGCATAAGGAATCTAAGCCATATACTCATGATCCCTATCAAAACTAGGAGATAGTGAACGACTAAGCTTGAAAGGTGAGGTCAGCGGGTAGTTATGGCCTTTATACTTTTCTCTATGCCAAAATGCGGTAGAACCTGCTGCAAATATCTCTTCGAAGTAAGCTGAATTGTACCATTCACCCTATCTTTAGAAATTTTTATCCCCTAAATTTGCCGCCCTTTCCCTAGATGCGTCATCTCAAACTCACAACTCAGCTAAATTTTTTACCAATTTACTCCACCATGCTTTTTTACATGCCACAAGCATATCGTTGACATATAAGAGAAAACAAATGAAGGAACCATTTACAAATTTGAAAATACACACTATGGTCAAAATGTGTGCTTCTACTGAACCATAAAGCGGTCAAAACATTTGTACAACTGCCAAGGCGACTGCTTCAAACAAGAGAGAGACCTCTTCAAACTACAAACATTTGTTCTTTCCCAACTTATTGGAAAACATTGGGGCTTAGACATAGGAGAGCACCTCCTCCAAGTCACCGTATTGAAATGCCGCTCTGACATCAAGCTAAGCTAACTTCAAACTGAACCAACAATAAAGGCTAGTAAAATACGAGTACAAGAATGCTTCACAACTTGTAGAGAGTGTCTCATTGTAGTTGATTCTCTCAGTTTGAACATAGCACTTGGCAACCAATCAAGCTTTCAATCGCATCCATCCTTGGTGGATCGGTAATCTTCTTGGTCAAAATCGACTTTCAACCAATTGACTTCTTGCCCATGGAAAATGGGACAAACTCCCATGTTGAGTCCTTGTAAAGAAATTTCATATCCTCATTCCTCACCCATGGCTATCGACCACTCAACCCTTCGACTGCATGGCTACTTTTTAAGTGGTTGGGATTTCATCCTTGATTGCAGGTAGTGCATATGGCCCAGAGTCTGCATCATGCTGACTGTTTGATCTCTCTTCTAAGTCTGGTTGTTGCACTTGATTTGGTTGGAGGTACTCTGACTGGACTATCATCAACCTCCTTCTGCCAGTCTTCACAACATCCATATCCTCCAGAGTTCGAGGTAACTCTGCCTTCAGCGAATCACCATTTGTTTTGTTGCTTTTGCTGACGCCTTCACGCTTATGTGACTTAAGCATTTCAAACTCATTGAATGTTGTGGTCTCAACTGACAATGACTTTCTTTGACTTAATGCACTAGATCATTTACCTATTTACACCAGAACTGAAGTCGAAAACCTGCGCTTTCAAAGCTCTAGGATCAAGCTTGTCTTTCTGAACATGGTTATAAGAATGGCATGTGGGAAGTATACAACGATTCCAAATCGATAGCATGAGAACCTGACCACATCTCCATAGGTGTTTTCCCACCAATAGAAGCTGGCGTAAATGACACATAAGGTGGAAAACATAAGTCACAGCTTCATCCATAAATTGCTTGCTTAGTCCAATATTCAGTAGCATGCATCTTACCTTCTCCAATAAAGTAGGGCTTATACACTCTACTACCCTATTTTGCATAATAACCTTCCAAACAATACTCTTTATTTGCGTACGTCCATGAATGGATCTAATGTGAATTCTTCTACATTTTCTGATTCAAGCCACTTGATCTTCCTGCTAGTTTGTTTCCATCATCTTGTACAAGTCAGGAAAGACGGTCAAGAGTCCCGTTTTTAGGATGGAGTGCTATTCCAAACACGAGTTATGTTTGTTTTCCATAATACATTGCTCACAAACTGTAAGCTTTCCTATCATGCCACCTTTGAGCAAGCCCTACTTAGCTAATGATTGCAAGGTTTCATCCCCTACATGCCTTAGTGAACGTACTAAAGTTTGGTGCTATCTCAATCAGCCACATCGAGCCTCTCACAAACAGTGGAAGCTCCACCTTTCAATTGTGCTCCCCTGAAGAATACCCAAAACGTTAGGGACCTATAGCATAATTTATCATCTAGCACTATTCGCCTAGTTGGTCACTGGGTTGGTTCAATATACCTATTCGGATGGGTTTAATTTGGTCTAGTTTGACCAGTTATAACATTCTCCAGTGATACCAGCCACACTGGATCATTTTTCCTTTCAATATTCCCATGTTTCCAAGGCATTTTCAGAGAAAAAGCAGGAGCATGCTTCTGCAGCCCGTGCAAATGTACTCGTGGTTTGTTCTCTGCACTGTTCGCACTATTGAACTCATATCGTCGAGGACTACGCACTAGTGTGATCATTTTTGATAAAGAAACAAAAAGGAGAGCCATGTGCACCGAATCTTCAAAGGTCAAGAATTTCAATTATGCCTTATCCAGCAATTCGCACATAGATTGTGGGTGACACATGGGTGGGACCAAACCGTATGCACAGTTGAGCTCTTGAGTTGGGGAAATATAGGGATGCAACAATGGAGAATGACTAAAGGAAGTTTTACGAAATATTGGCGTAAAATATTTTACATGTAAATTATTTGTTTCTGCACTTTGCACAACCAAATGTGAAAAAATGAATAAAAGTTCTACCAAAAAAACAGAGCCTATATACAAAATTTTCTTGTAACTTTCAAGGCTTATAAACTTCTCACAAAATTTGAAAAATTTCGGGGAATTGCTTTCAGTCTGCTGTTTTCAGCATTCCATCAATATTTTTCTCTCTAAACAAATGAACCATGAGGACGGAAGAGGGAAAAATATTAATTTAGTTTACCTAAGCAACCATCTTCTTTTTCTCTAATCAAACGGATCATCACTATAACCGGAAGCAATGGAAATTTTATTTAATTTTGCTACGAGCACAAACACATTACGCACACGAATGCACCGACTCACAATATCCTGGAAAAAGGGAAAGCACAAAAAGGATAAAGTAATGCTAGGAACACAAATCAGAACCCAATACAGATGTGTTCAGATAGTATGTGTTCCAAGACTTTTCCAAAAAGATAAGTATAAGTAATTACCTTGACAACCTCCAAAATGGTCTTGGTGGTGGTTGCAGCACCTCTCTCAGTATAATGCCTTTTTGCAACAATCCGATCAAAGAGTTCACCACCCTGGCAAAGCTCCATCACAAGATAAACAGCATCCTTGTCCTCATACACATCCTTGTACTTGACAATGTTAGGGTGGGATGGCAAATTCCTCATGATCTCCACCTCCCTCCTCACATCCTCGATGTCGATCTCTGTCTTCAATTTCTTCTTCGATATCTTCTTACACGCCACTAGTTCTCCGGTATAGTCGTCGTAGCAATGGTAGGTGATCCCAAACTCTCCCCTCCCTAGCTCTTTACCAAACCGATACCTGTAAAACAATATCAATAATATATAAAACTACATCTAATTAATTGTAATGAGAGTTTTGGTAAAGAAGAATGTAATGGTACCGCTTGAAGACGTCATTCCCAGATGGATCTTGGAGGATGGTGATTAAACGCGAGGAAAGCGGGGTTCTGATTCTGAATTTTGTTTTTTGGTTTACGTCGTTGCAATTATTTTCCTGTAATGGCACTGCTTTGATGTTTTTTGTTTTCTTCAATAAGATTCCACCAACTGATACGCAGGCCCCCATGGGATCATTAATACTGGATTGATTCCTTTCTCCCAAGCAAATGTCCCATGGGAAGTCACAGAAATCACAATGGAAAACCTAACGCATAAGAGACACAAGAGATAGACAGAGAGAGAGAGAAAATTGCTAATTCTGGGGAGGAGTTTCTGGTAATAAGAGCTTCCAGAAGTTTGAAAAAAATTATTATACTGCATCCTTACATGTCGTCCCGCCATTTTAGGGTCTGTTTTGAACTACGCTTTCAGGGCCGGACCTATTGGATGGAGGAATAAAATAACTAATTTTTTTTATTTTATTGTCTTTTTAATGAACAAAAAAGGAATTTCATATATCATACAAATAAATATATGAAATTGATACAATAGGTAGAGTCTTGCCTAGACAGAATTTTGAAGAGTAAACATGACATTCCTAGTGCTGCAACTCGCAAGAAACTAAACATGACCTCATTTTTAAAGATCTTTTGCAATTTTTTTTAAGAATAACAGGTTATTATTAATCTTTTGAAAATCTTTTTGCACTTTATCAATTGCATCTTGTAAAGAAACAGAGTCATGAAATACCTCTTCTTCTTCTTCTTTTGCCGTAAGACAAAGATTGGCAATGTTCCGAATGTTTTATCTTCATCTAAATCACTATCATAGCTTATCCATGTTGAATGTCACGTCTTCGTTTTTCAACATATTATTATTACAGTTTATCATAAATAAAACCTCACAACGCTCATTAATCAACCAAATATCCCAAATCATTTTATGATACATCATACCATCAAAAGTCACGTTTAATTATGTTACATCAAAGTAGGTAAATTCCTGACCCGTTACATATATTAAAACAGATTATCAAAATTAAACATTTATATTTTCTTTCAAACACAAAAAAAATGCTCGATAACAAACTAATTTAAATCTCTAACTCCTACCAAGTCTTCAAAACATGCATCCTAGCATGCATCACTCATGCTTCATGCACAGCATCTGAAACAACACCTTTAAAATAATAGGGTGAGCCACATAACCCAGTAGGAATATGTTGGAACTCATGGCTCATATGGGGCTAGAAGCCGAGCGTAACGGAACGGAGCGAGGGTAGCGAAGCGATCGAAGCGGAGCGGAACGGAACGAGGCTCCTAGCCCATCACGGGTTCAACTGTTGAGGTTGGGCTGAAGACCCAATGGTTTGGGGAGTGCGGGGGGCTTCACCCTTCGCGGTACGATACAACCTAGTTGTATTAAAGTTGGACTGTACGACCTAATTAGATTTGTATTCTAATTAGAGTTGGTTTACCTAATTAGAATCAGACTAGGATTAGAATAGAGTATATTTATAAATACTGTTTTGGATCAAGATCAAATAACAAAATCTTACTTCGCTCCCGTGCACATACCCTGTTTTGGAAAATCACGTAAATCTTGTGTTGATTTCTTTACAGTTTCGTATTCGACATTGTGTATGTGATTGAGTGATTGCGCTAACAAGTGGTATCAGAGCTCAAGTTAATTCAATCACACGAAGAACAATGGTGGGGAATACATTTGTGTCGAAGTTCGATGCGATAAAGTTCGATGGAACTAGAAACTTCAGACTGTGGCAACAAAGGGTAAAGGATCTGCTGGTGCAGCAAGGTTTGTCGAAGGCGCTAGGCGGGAAGTCCAAGAAACCAGAGCAGATGACCAACGATGATTGGGAAGATCTGCAAGCGAAGGCAGTGGTACGTTCGTCTGTGTCTCGCGAATGAAGTTATGTACCACGTGATTGGGGATGATTCGCTGGCTGGAGTTTGGGCAAAATTGGAGAGCAGGTATATGTTGAAATCTTTGACTAATAAACTGTTTCTCAAGCAAAAGTTATTTGGGCTGAAGATGGTTGAGGGTTTTGACCTAATTCAGCATATCAATACGTTCAATCAGATTGTTGGTGATTTGTTACGTATTGAGGTGAAAGTCGAAGAGGAGGATCAGGCTTTAATGTTGCTGTCCTCTTTACCGGGTTCTATGGATAATCTCGTTACTACTCTACTTTGGGGGAAAGAAACCCTAGAACTAGAGGAAGTTACTGCAGCCCTTCTAGCGAATAATCAACGAAGGTTACAAACTGAATGAATTCAGGGTGAGGGACTGGTGGTCAAGTACGAGGACCGGGGCAGAAAGATGGACAAAGGAAAATCTATTGAGCGTGGAAAATCAACAGAAAAGGACCATTCTGAGTTGAAGTATTTTAGGTGCCATGAAACGGGTCACTTCAAGAAGAACTGTCTGAATAAAGGAAAAGGAGACAGCTAGAAGAAGAAACAAGAAAAGGCAGGAAAGAATAAAGCGGGACCATTAAATACTGCAACCGTGGTGGAGTAGTACGATTCAGAGGATGGTGATTTGCTTTTGGTCTCTACCAATCAAGATCATCTGGCAGATTCATGGATTCTGGATTCGGCATATTCTTATCACATGTCCCCTAACAGGGAACGGTTTGACACCTACGGGTCAGTGGATTGTGGTAATGTTCGTATGGGTAATGATACATCGTGCAAAGTCATAGGAATTGGCACAATTAAAATCAGAATGTTTGATGGTGTTGTGAGAACCTTGGATGAGGTTAGACATGTCCCTAATTTGAGGAAGAATTTAATTTCGTTGGGAACTTTAGACTCCAACTGTTGTGGGTGTAAAACTGAAGGTGGAGTCATGAAGGTAACGAATGGTGCTTTGGTGATCATAAAGGGTTCAAAAGTTCCAGGAAATATTTATAGGCTGACAGGGAGTACTGTTGTAGGTGGAGCTGCCACCACCACAACGGACGATATTGATGATACCATTCTTTGGCATATGCGGTTGGGAAATATGAGGGAACATGGGATATTGGAGCTACATAAGAGGAATCTGTTGAAAGGGGTGAAATCGTGCAAGGTTGGGTTCTGTAAATTCTATGTTTTGGGAAAACAGTGAAAGGTTCAGTTTAAGCATGCCACACAAAGATCAAAGGGGATTCTTGACTATATTCATTCAGATGTTTGGGGGCCAGTGATGGTAGCCTTGAAAGTGGGATCTCTGTATTTCGTGACCTTCATCGATGATTATTTGAGGAAAGTTTGGGTTTACTTCATGCGGCACAAGTATGAGAGTTTTACAACATTCAAGGTGTGAAAAGCTGAAGTGGAAAACCAAACAGGGAAACGGATCAAATGTCTCTGAATGGATAATGGGAAAGAGTACAAGGATGGTAAATTTTGAAGTTTTATGAGGAGCATGGGATACAGCGACACTGGACAGTTCGAAAGACACTGCAGCAAAATCGGGTGGCAGAGAGGATGAACAGAACCATAGCAGAAAGGGCACGGTGTATGAGACTCAATGCAGTGCTCTCAAAGAATTTATGGGCAGAAGCAGTGAATATGGCAATCTTTGTTATAAACAGGTCACCAAGTATTGCTCTGAACGAAAAGGTGGCAGAAGAAGTGTGGACAGACAAAGTGGTAGACTATTCAGTTTTGAGAATTTTTAAATGTCCAACTTATGTTCACGTTCCAGGAAATGGGAGGTCAAAACTTGATGCCAAATCCAAACAGTGTATCTTTATTGGGTATGAAAAAGGGGTAAAAGGGTACAAGCTTTGGGATCCAGAAACAAAGAAGGTGGTGATCACTAGAGATGTGATATTTGACGAAAATTCTATGGTCAAAACACATTCAGAGGTTCAGAAATCCGAGTCAGGGGAAGGTAGCATGCAGCAGGGTATTCAGGTCAAGTTGGAGAGTATAGAATTGGATGATTCTCAGCTAGGGAAACAACTTGATCAGCAGCAGAAGAAGCAGCAGGAAAGCATAGCCACAGGGAGACCCAAACGTGTTATCAAACCGCCAGTAAAGTATGGGTTTGATGATTTAGTTTCTTATGCATTGTCTACTACCAGTGGGGATCCGTCTACTTTTGAGGAGGCCATTATTACTTCTGGTAGGGACAGATGGATGGAGGCCATGGTGGAGGAGATGGAGTCTTTGCACAAGAATAAGACTTGGGAGTTGAAAGAACTACCTCAAGGAAAGAAAACAGTGGGGTGCAAGTGGGTTTATAAGAAGAAAGAAGCTGCGTCTGAAAAGGAAAAGGAAAAATTCAAGGCTCGATTGGTAACAAAGGGATACTCACAGAGGAAGGGGATTGACTATGATGAGGTCTTTTCTCCAGTGGTGAGGCATACTTCAATCAGGACTATCTTGGCATTGGTGGCTAGCTATGATATGTAGTTGGAACAGATGGATGTGAAAACGGCCTTTTTCCATGGTGATTTGGAGAAGGATTTATATATGGAGCAACCGAAGGGGTTCCTCCAGTGCAGTTGGTTGTTTGATGTATGCAATGGTATGTACTAGACCCGATTTGGCACATGCAGTTAGCACAGTCAGTAAGTACATGGCCAATCCAGGTAGAAAGCATTGGAAGGCAGTCAAATGGATGTTCGGATACTTGAAGGGTACGGTAGGCCGTGGTCTAGTGTTTGCTAGGCAACAGAATCAGCCTTCAATTGTGGGGTTTGTAGATGCTGATTATGCTGGAGATGTGGACGATAGGAGATCTACTATGGGCTATGTGTTTACACTTGTAGGTGGGCCTGTTTGTTGGAGATCTATGGTCCAACCTCTAGTGGCTCTATCTACTATTGAATCTGAGTGCATGGCGGTGACAGAGGCTGCTAAGGAAACATTGTGGTTAAAGGGGCTAGTGAAGGAATTGGGCATAGATCAAGGTGGAGTACAGTTGTATTGTGACACTCTGAGTGCCATCTATTTGGCGAAGCATCAGGTGTACCATGCTAGGACGAAGCATATTGACGTGAGGTTTCACAAGGTGAGAGAGTTGATAGCTATGGGTGATTTAATACTTGAAAAAGTGCACACTTCCGAGAATGCAGCTGACATGTTGACAAAAACTGTGACCGCAGACAAGTTCGAGCATTGCTGACAGTTGGTTGTTTGATGTATGCAATGGTATGTACTAGACCCGATTTGGCACATGCAGTTAGCACAGTCAGTAAGTACATGGCCAATCCAGGTAGAAAGCATTGGAAGGCAGTCAAATGGATGTTCGGATACTTGAAGGGTATGGTAGGCCGTGGTCTCGTGTTTGCTAGGCAACAGAATCAGCCTTCAATTGTGGGGTTTGTAGATGCTGATTATGCTGGAGATGTGGACAATAGGAGATCTACTACGGGCTATGTGTTTACACTTGTAGGTGGGCCTGTTTGTTGGAGATCTATGGTCCAACCTCTAGTGGCTCTATCTACTATTGAATCTGAGTGCATGGCGGTGACAGAGGCTGCTAAGGAAACATTGTGGTTAAAGGGGCTAGTGAAGGAATTGGGCATAGATCAAGGTGGAGTACAGTTGTATTGTGACAGTCTGAGTGCCATCTATTTGGCGAAGCATTAGGTGTACCATGCTAGGACCAAGCATATTGACGTGAGGTTTCATAAGGTGAGAGAGTTGATAGCTATGGGTGATTTAATACTTGAAAAAGTGCACACTTCCGAGAATGCAGCTGACATGTTGACAAAAACTGTGACCGCAGACAAGTTCGAGCATTGCTGACAGTTGGTTGTTTGATGTATGCAATGGTATGTACTAGACCCGATTTGGCACATGCAGTTAGCACAGTCAGTAAGTACATGGCCAATCCAGGTAGAAAGCATTGGAAGGCAGTCAAATGGATGTTCGGATACTTGAAGGGTATGGTAGGCCGTGGTCTAGTGTTTGCTAGGCAACAGAATCAGCCTTCAATTGTGGGGTTTGTAGATGCTGATTATGCTGGAGATGTGGACGATAGGAGATCTACTACGGGCTATGTGTTTACACTTGTAGGTGGGCCTGTTTGTTGGAGATCTATGGTCCAACCTCTAGTGGCTCTATCTACTATTGAATCTGAGTGCATGGCGGTGACAGAGGCTGCTAAGGAAACATTGTGGTTAAAGGGGGTAGTGAAGGAATTGGGCATAGATCAAGGTGGAGTACAGTTGTATTGTGATAGTCTGAGTGCCATCTATTTGGCGAAGCATCAGGTGTACCATGCTAGGACCAAGCATATTGACGTGGGGTTTCACAAGGTGAGAGAGTTGATAGCTATGGGTGATTTAATACTTGAAAAAGTGCACACTTCCGAGAATGCAGCTGACATGTTGACAAAAACTGTGACCGCAGACAAGTTCGAGCATTGCTGACAGTTGGTTGTTTGATGTATGCAATGGTATGTACTAGACCCGATTTGGCACATGCAGTTAGCACAGTCAGTAAGTACATGGCCAATCCAGGTAGAAAGCATTGGAAGGCAGTCAAATGGATGTTCGGATACTTGAAGGGTATGGTAGGCCGTGGTCTAGTGTTTGCTAGGCAAGAAAATCAGCCTTCAATTGTGGGGTTTGTAGATGCTGATTATGCTGGAGATGTGGACGATAGGAGATCTACTACGGGCTATGTGTTTACACTTGTAGGTGGGCCTGTTTGTTGGAGATCTATGGTCCAACCTCTAGTGGCTCTATCTACTATTGAATCTGAGTGCATGGCGGTGACAGAGGCTGCTAAGGAAACATTGTGGTTAAAGGGGGTAGTGAAGGAATTGGGCATAGATCAAGGTGGAGTACAGTTGTATTGTGACAGTCTGAGTGCCATCTATTTGGCGAAACATCAGGTGTACCATGCTAGGACCAAGCATATTGACATGAGGTTTCACAAGGTGAGAGAGTTGATAGCTATGGGTGATTTAATACTTGAAAAAGTGCACACTTCCGAGAATGCAGCTGACATGTTGACAAAAACTGTGACCGCAGACAAGTTCGAGCATTGCTGGAACTTGGTAAACGTCTCCAGGTGATAGAGAGGAGGCATCCCCCAAGCCAGTTGGATCAAGATAAGTTATCTTCTGAAGGGACGAGAATATTCGCCAAGGTGGAGATTGTTGAAACTTATGGCTCATATGGGCTGGCCAGAAGCTGAGCGTAGTAGAGCAGAGCGAGGCTTTTGGCCCATCACGGGTTCAACTGTTGAGGTTGGGCCGAAAAGCCAATAGTTTGGCCCCCAGCTGTGCGGTATAATCTATTTGTATTAAAGTTGGACTGTATGACTCAATTAGATTTGTATTCTAATTAGAGTTGGTTTACCTAATTAGAATCAGACTAGGATTTGAATAGAGTATATTTATAAATACTCTTTATTGTATAATCCTAGGGATCAAGATCAAATAACAAAATCTCGTTTTGCTCCCGTGGACGTACCCAGTTTTGGGGAATCACATAAATTTTGTGTTGATTTCTTTACAGTTTCGTATTCGACATTGTGTGTGTGATTGAGTGATTGCGCTAAAAGAATATTTATACCTATGCCATGTGACTATGATTTAAAATGACATATAATATGATTAATAAATAATAAACAAGTATGAGCTTATATGAATTATAAGATAGGCATAAATGATACACTCAACCATCTTAAAACACCGTTCTGCTGTTTTTCAATCAGTCATTTCTCAATACCAATTCTTTCTCTATTAACCGTTTCACGATACCGGGTCATTACCCATTGATCGTTACATTATACTAGTACATTAGCCATAACACAACTCATGAATTCGCAGTAATGGATCGCTATCTACTGCCAATCCAACTCTCATATCCTTATGTACGCACATATAGTTATCCTTCACGTTCCACGTCTCATAAGTATACTAACTTCCTTCATCAAGCATCAAATCATTACACCTTAATTTAATAAAGTCACCAAAAAATCTCATAATTTGTCCAAACTCTCAACAATCTATGACATTGACTTTGTATTTAACAAACCATTTGATCGATACCCAACTCACACAAGTCATTTCATTTTCCTCATTTTGATTTATTCGCAATCGCTATCACCTCACCTGATGGTAGCTAACCATAACATCGTTATTCCAGACACTCTCCCGAAGGAGACAGTACACTACCCCATTTCCTGACAAGCTCCATAGGAGGTTATCAGTATCATTCATTTTCACATATCCACCCATAAATGCATGTCTACTTCAAGTATAAGACCCCAAAATATCATACAGGTAAGATCACAAAGAAAAAGCAAAGATCAACTAAGGACAACATTAAATAGCTTTACAACAATTTTTCATAATCCCTCGATTCATTTAATTCATATCATGACTCATGTGCGTCATCAACATATTCTCATTAGGTGTCAAGTTGTTGTACCTGACTTTCTCCCGAATGGGACCAATCTACGTCATTCTTAGTACTCAAATAAAGAGACCTAGTACACTCTTAGTATACTCTGAGGAATCGAGTATACTTTCACATCCCACTCCTAGCACTCCCGAGAGGGCGTCTAGTTCATATAACTCCTAGCATACCTGAAGGAGTCTAGTTCAATGCTCACGTATATCACGTGCCTCATAAGAATCGTCTCATATCGTATCAGTGTCCACACCTGTCATGTGTCACATAACTATTTCTTAATTTTGTTAAAACCACATAGATCATAGGTTCCATGACTCTCCTTGTGCATAATCTATTATTCTTGTAACACTCATAATTTACATTCGTCATTTTCATTCAACAACATATTGAAATGGCTATCTATGTTCTATCATGACGCATCATACAATTTTCATTCACAATATACCATAGAGTTCTACACAATCCCAACAGTCAACGAAAATTTAACAATTAAGTCACAAAGCGACAAATACTTTAGTGTGCACAGGAAACAAACAACAGAGGCAGGTGAATAACCCTTCATCAACGTGTCATTTACAATTACTACATGTCCACTCAAGGCCAATGCATCTCAATGTATCTCGTGACCATTACCGTCCATCATAATGCATATCTAACTTGTATTAATCTTAATCATCATATGAAAACATTACTTCATAATTAACAGTTCTCATGACCAGTTCTTGGTCCACATCTCACGTCTAATGTCTGTCTTCACTCCTGATCCCCACTCAATAGTGGCTAGACGAGCCATATCATTTACTAGCACGATTCTCCAAGAAAACTAGAATAGTTCTTAAACGTTCCATTCAATTTCAATAATCTACACCGGCACCACCCCCGAAAGTAGCCAAATTAGATATATTATCTTATTAGCACGATAAACTAGATACATCATCATTTCGCATGATTCATTCAAACTCATTTGTCAATGACGACACTTCACCCGAAGGTGGCCAAATAAGATCTGTCATCTTATTAGCACGATTCTCTTAGGAAGCAAGCCAACTTTCATAACTAGCGCGACTTCCTTAAGCAGGCTAGTATTGGTTCATAGAACTAGCACCACTCCTCTAAGGAGACTAGCTTCATTCTTTACTAACACATCTCCTCACGGAGGTTAGACCATTTTCATATCGATATCACTAGCATATCTCCACAAGGAGGCTAGATCACTATGTTAGAATTTTATACTAAAAGTCATGACTTTATGTAATTAATATTTGTTTGAATTATCTAAACAATTATTCATTTTCTTGATGAGAATTTTTATGGGCAATATTTGTATTATATCTTATCATATTATACATGAGTGACTTTTATTCTACATAGTAAATAATCTATGTATAGAGTTTGGCTTACATACAGAGGACCAGATTATCAGTTCTTGTAGAATATAAGATTTTAATTCACAGTCTTAGGTAAAATTGGACACACTACCAGTAGGACTGTAACACAGTGTTGCAATAGATCTGTCTTGACTACGAAAAATGGTATAGTTTTAACTCACTGTGCTAGTACACTTTGTGAGTATTGAACAGGACCACATTGAGATAATTGTACTCATACTGACAATATAATATAATTTACACCTCATGGTTATTATGTGTGCTTGTACTCTTAATCCAAAAATAATTAATCGATGTATATATTTAATGTTGTTGACTTTAATTTATCATAGAGTAAGAGCTTATGGGCTAATAGTCTCGATAAGTTGGTTTACCATATTAAGTATATGACAACTATTAATTATTAATGGAATTCACATTCCTTTATAGGGATTGATAATATCTTCTTAAGAAAGCTTATAAGTTTCGATTATGTCAAACACTGCAGGTGGATATTAGTATCCGACATAACGAATAAGTTAAGTGGAAAGTCTCAAGGAATTTTATAAATGTTGATTGAATAAATTGTCAGTAATTTATTTTAATTGACGAGTATCTGTAATCTTAGCATGGAGAGATAAATAAGTATTTAATAACATGGAGCTCGAAATATAATTTGAGATATGCGAGGGGAATGCAATTATAATTCTGTAGTTGTATGAATTATAATTTATATAATTCGGAATTAATCCGGGTTGGACTAAGAATCCCCAATTGTATAGGAAGACCAGCTCATACTTCTCCTACGGGTCCCTATCGTAGCCTATATAAACACCGTTATGCCTTCTAGGTCAGACACAACTTGATATTCGAAAGATTGAGAGAAGTTTTGTGAAGGCAAGAAGATCATGATTTAAGCCCACCCTCAGTACGTGATTGAGGTGCAATAGGATTACGGTAGAAGATCTCAAGGTCAGTCGAGTGAGATCATTCTAGCACTGCTCAAGGTTCAATCAGGATGAAACTGCAAAGATAATCGAGATCAAACCAGACAGATCTCAAAGGTGTGAACCCTAATTTCGGCTAGTAGGGTTTCATAATTTTTTGTTGCATAAATTCTACGCGTTCATCGCTGGGTCTTGGGAATTGATCTCTAACACACTATGCATTCTATCGAATGCATAAGAAATCGTAATTTCACCATATGTATGTTTACAACTTACAACATCACAACTTTCCAACTAACACCCATCGTTCCCAATGTCTATATGTAATGAGCATAGTCCCACTCATTACGTTATGAATCATATTCACTCTCCGACCTTATATCAAGGTTACACTTTGATCACATACATGAGTAAACTTAATCTTAGGAAATAGAAAAAATCCATACGAAGAAAGAAAAATATGATAAATCAACACCCAATCAACTACTTAATCAACAACAAGGAGAAAAATCCACAATATATCCAAAAAGGGTCAAAACTCCAAATAATAACAAAAATTGAAGAAATAGGTGAAAACAAGTCATATGTCCAAGGATCGAAGAGTAAACATCCCTACCTCATGTGATTTGCTCCAAAACTTGAGCTCTAAGTACTTGAGCTCCAATGGTTGTGAGAAACTCCAAAGAAACCCTTCCAAGTGAAATAAATGTCTCCAAGTTTGAGAGATCCACTAATCTTAAGATATTAGTGATAGATCTTGAAGGCATTTAGTAGATTTGAAGCTAGACCAAAGGTTTGAAGTTGGAGTTTCTGTGAGGAAAAAGACTCCTTAGAGAGAGGAAGAGAGAGGAAGTACTCTGAAAACATATCTAACCCCCCAAAAAAATCTGATCTGACCCCTTTTTAAAAAAAAATTCCGCATAATAGATCCTGATCGGAAGGTCCAAAACCTGACCAGTCATGTTTTGCTTCTACCTTAAATTTTCAAAAATTCTAGGTTTAAATTTCAAACCTGACCAGAATACCTAACCAAATGGCCTAAAACCTGACCGGTTAGGTTTTACCATTGACCAATTTTTTTTAAAATCTGACGGGATGATAAAGGAACCTGACCCGATGGTTCTAAAGCTTGACCTGATGGTTCTAAGGCCTAACCTGATGGTTCTCCATCCCTCCTTCATTTTCCACTTCACCTCATCCATATCCAATCATCCAATTCACGTAATATTTTTCAATACAAAGTAATTAACAACATTCCAGATATCAATTAAAAACGAAAAAATTCCGGGCCCTTACATTGAAAATAATATAATTTCATATTTGTAGACAATTATTATTTCATATCTATAAAGGGAAACAAATATTATTCTAAATCCATATAAGGAAACAAATAGGATTATATAGGGAAACAATACATGTAAGGAAACAGAACAAGAAGGGTATTTCTTGTTCTGCTTCCTTACATATATTGTTTACATATATTTTGTTTCAAAGTCCAAAATAAAATAACCAAGTAAAATATTTTTATTTTTTATTGTTTGTTTTATCGACGAAAAGGAATTCTCTCTCTCTCTCTCTCTCTCTCTCTCTCTCTCTCTCTCTCCTACCTAATAACATGGTATCAAAGCAAGTTTTGATTCCACCATAAACACTAATCTACTCCATCACAACCTAACCCTAGCGACCCTAGTCCTATTCAACCCTAACCCTAGCCGCCTTAGTCCTATTCAACCGTAACCCTAGCAGTCTCGCAACAGCCACCAGTAGCAGCCACCTAGTAGCCTCGTAGCAGCCACTTGCTACAGCCACCACCAGACCGCAGCAGCCAACAACAGCGAGCAACCTACCTTCCTACCTCGCCCAGCCTATGTCCAACTTCGGTAGTCCTCTGCCAACCTCCGATAGCCCTCTGCCAGCATCTAATAACCTTCTGCCAAACACCGATAGTCCTCTACCAGCCTCTCATCAGCCCTCACCCAATCTTCGGTGATTCCTCTAGCGCCTAATCTATGTGCCATTAGGCCTTTCGTATGCTTTCCTAGTACTTTTATGACGTTCTTATGATTTTTAAAATTTCTCCTTCATGCAACTCTGATTTCTACACCTTGTTCCTTTGTTCCAATATGTTACTTGTCCTCGACTATATTTGGTTTGACAGATTTGGTGGTTACTGCTTGCCCGTTCGGGTATCTAATAATTAACTCTAATTTCTGTCCCAAGCGTAGGACAATCGACCGGTGTAGCACAATAAATCCGGAAGTACCGGAGTCGAACCACAGAGACGGTCTACGGTGTTTACTCAAATAATGCTAGGTCTATGTTTGAAACTGGCTCTCAGGTAGCCACCCCTTGTTCAGATGATTAATTAATTAACTAAATTAACCTAATTAAATTTTTGAAATCTTAATTAAAACAGAAGAGCACAGCCGTGGGCATTACAGTGCCCGCAACTAGCCTAATCCACGTTCACTCGGGCCACAATCATTTAACTAAAAGGTTTAAAAATTATGGAAATCGTTCCTAACAAGTGCACAACACTTGTCACCGATTCCTGCGCGCATGTGGAACGGGCGATATCCGGGTTTTGTTTGCTAGAAAAGTTCCGTATTCAAAAACTGCGCATTAATTAACTTGATTCGGCACCGAGGTAAAATATGAATTAGCCTAGCCACGGAACACCTTGATCCCGCGGCTACACCCTATACGACTACTCACACATATTGAAATAGATTGTAGAAATTGAATTGAAATAAGAACTAATCATGCTTTCCATTAATGAAATCTGAAAATAATGATAAGAAATACCGTAATTGCAAACGCGAACTTAATCTTCAACTGGAAATCTTGAAATAAAACTTACAAACCGTATCAAAGAACAATGAATTTCAGATCTGTGGCCGAAAAACTCGTCAACTCAAACCCTAGGTAAAAAGTCTATCCTAAAATGGGTTATAACATGAGTACTTATACTCCTCTCCAAATCCTCACAAAAACCTAATTAAAACGTTAAAGAAATTAATTTACGTCCACTGAAACGCCGCAGCTTCAACTCTGACGCTCCCGAACTCTCTCGGTATCGATACCCCTGAGAATGGTATCGATACCTATCCGTTATCTCTTTAATCGCGTAAGGCAAAGGTATCAATACCCTTTAAAGAGGTATCGATACTAAACATTCTGGAACAAAAATTGTGCAATCCATAAGCAAATTGTATCGATACCCTTTACAGAGGTATCGATACTAAACATTCTGGAACGATTTGTGTACTCCATGAGTAAATGGTATCGATACCCTTTAGAATGGTATCGATACCGAGGGCTTAAGCCGCCCTTTTCAGCATTTCACACTTCAAACTTCGACTCCCACATCTCAGCTCCGCTTCAAGCCATGCAATAGGTGCCAAAAAACATCTTTCAACCTGGAAAAACATGCACAATACAAACAACACTACCAAGCGCACATTAAACAGGAAAATGATTATAAAACGTTCGTCTAATGCGCCAACTCCTCCTACTTAGGCGCTTATATATAAAATATCACGCGCCTATCACACCCCCCAACTTAAGCGTTGCTCGGGACATCAACCCAGATTATCAAGCAATTATACGGGGATACAAGAGTTATGCGCGATGTACAAAATTCGGTTCACCTTCAGGATTCCCAACTCACCACTACCTTCAATTCAAACACATGCATGCTCTAGCAAACAGTTGACACACCTTGCACATAAAATAACACTCAGAGATAAACATGCATCCACAAAATCACATAGCCACCCATCTCATACCCATGGGAGGCAAAATTTATCACATATTCATCACAAGAATTTAAGCATGCATATAGGAGCGTGATACACGTGCCACGGGTCAACTAAGGGCTTTATCGGCTTGTAATGACCTTGGTGAACAAAACGAAAAGGAAACATGCAAATGGATGGCGGCTTATGTGAGTGCAAAAGGTTAACTACCCGAGTTAGCCGCCACCCGGACTCATACATATCACAACACATACATCACACCACAAACATACTCCACTACCCCATGCGGCCACTCCACCTATGCATCCGAGTCCACGTCCGGATCATCCTGCTCCTCAAAATCATCACTCACCTCAAGCTCTGGCCAACGGCGAGGCACATAAGGACCTGATGTCTCACCTGCAATCTGACGCCTCACATAACCCAGCTGATCATCCAGTTCCACCTGTCTCCTAGCTAGCTGCCTCTGTTCCACTTTCATCTTCTTCTGACTCTTAATGATAGCCACATTCTGACAGAAAAGCTTCTTAAACCACTCTTTCAGTGGTGCTCCCGATGACGGTGCAGTGGTCAGTGACCCTCTGGTACCAATAGCCTGGGCTCCAACATCCCTACTCTGAGCAATACTCCGCGTCAGAATGGTGGAATCCATCGCCCCCAGATCCAACCTATCATTTGTAGAAAACCTAGTCCCTGCAATGCCATCCCTCCGGAGAATCGAAGTCACTAGGCACGGAAAAGGCATTCGGACATTCTTCGACAAATCCCTGAAATCCACCATCTCACCGAAAATAAACAACGCCCAGTCACATACAGTCTCCTCATCAGTAAAGGCCCACATAAAGTTCCCCACCTTCTCCTGCGGTTTGTTCTCAGTTCCCCTCGGATAAATATTATAACAAATCACCTGATTAAGAAACCTGTATGCCGGCTTAAACTTGCCCGGCCAATGAGGGATCCTCGCATCCCTCCTATTCGTGTAAATTTCTCCGTTCACCCAATCCTGGTTAATGGGGTTCTCAACAGGCCTAGGAAAATTTATCTCCCCCTCAGGTCTCACATAATTTAATACAGAAGCAATCTTAGCAGCATCAATGAACACGGGGGTTTTTCCTATCATCGAAGTAGTCCGAGCCCCCGAATTCAAGAAAATTCCAGCCTCAGGTACAACCATGTTTTTATAAAACTCTTCAACTAACGCATTATTATAACCCGGATTCGGTTCAAACCAGAAAGACATACCTTGACTTCTTATCGCCTCGATCACCAAATGATTTTGCGGCCACCCAGCCTCCAACACAATGTGCCTCTCATTTTTCACTCCCCTGCTCACAATTGACTCTTTCCATCGTATCTGCTCATCGCTCTCCATCTGTTCCCGGTTCCGCCTCGTTGCCCGACCTGGAAGAGGTGTATCTTCCGAGATTTCCCTTGCAGCGCTGGATGAAGCCCCAGCCTTAGCTTTGCCAGTGTCTTTTCTTGGTGCCATGATTTGGGGATTAAAAGGATTTAGAAAGTGAGGTTTTGGGATTTTTAAATCTGGGGATTGTAGTGGGTTAGAAAGAATTTGGTTTGTGTAGAATGGTAGAGGAGAGTGAGAGGAGTAATTCTGTGACTTTTGGTGAAGATTGGTGAAGGTTTTGAGGAGGATAAGGGAGTTTTTAGGTTAGGGTTTTGGTTGTTAATGGAGAGGAAGAGAGAGAAAGAGAAGAAGGAGGGGAAGAAGAAAGGCAGCTGATCGGCCTCTTATTTTTTTTTGATACGTAACCAAGAGGTATCGATACCTCTTAAAAGGGTATCGATACCGAACTGCTACCTTGCTTTCTTTTTCTTTTCTTTTTTTTTCTTTTTTTTTTCTTTTCTTTTCTTTTCTTTTCTTTTAATTGCAGTAAAGTGATTTGTGGTTAAGTTTGTGTGGCTCAAGGTAGGTTAAGGTTACCAAATCAATGACACCAAAGAAGCAATCTTGAAATCCATCTCTCCTACTTCCCAAACAGTTACTTCCAAACATGCGGAGTTCTATCTCACAGTGAGGCCGAGTTCCCAGAAATGCACAGAGCTGAATACCCCCCAACTTACTTTCCATCCCAAACACCGGCTTCCTAGGTTAGACACAGATACTTGTATGGACTGGTTGAAAAGGGTTCTATGGGACTCTTTTAGTGGTTTAATCATGCAAGAAGGCCTTGTATCATTCCCGTTCCACGCTACCAACTCTCACAATATGCATGAAAAATTTCTAAGCTGAGTATGTGGTAAAATTGCCTACCAACTCATGCGTATGCAAATTAAGCACTACCATGGAGTATGCGATAAACCACTATGTACACTCTGTGGAAACACCCACTCATTATCATTCATCATGCAAGACTACTCAACAGAGATACCAGATATATGCATGGGAATAAATTAACAAGCAGACAACAAATTGAAAACCCATCATGCTCGACTCATTCATACACACACAAGCATAACAATGTATCCCCGCACAAACAATTAAAAATTCTCCCACCAAAACAGAAACTCACATTCCTCCCCCCAACTTAAAATATGCTATGCCCTCAGAGCATAGAGATAAAGAAAAGAGAATAACAGGCAGGGAAAGAATGAACCTGGGGTAGCGGCCAAGAAATGGATCTTGGTCGCATATTGTCTGGAGAAGTGCCATGAAGCTAAAGGACCTGTGACTTTATCACCCCAATCTGGATCTTGTCTAAGACTCAATTGATAATGATGTTTCCCACATCGTCATAGAGCAGGAGGCGGAAGGAGTATGGGTTATGCCAATAAAAATAGTAGGCCACATGATATATTGAAATTAAATCACGAGAGCGACAACATGGTGGAGGTGGAATGGGATCGTTAAAATGATAAACGTAAAGTAGAAATGCATGGTCAATAGTCGAAAAATCCCAATCCGGTATTTCCACAATGTCATATGCCCACAGAGTGGCGTAATACATGCGACCGTGGTAATTCCCATTATCTGCTAAGAAGGCCGGAGGTGTCTCTTGGAGACAAGACATTAGTAGTGGTAAAAGCTCTCTTCGGGTAGCAAATATTGTTGGCATAATGAATGTCAATTTTTTTTTTGTTTTGGTTTATGAACCTAAAAAAAAAAGCAACATAACACAAAGAAAGTTATAAAAGTTAAAAACAAAGCTCTCTATTTTCCTTTTTAGTATTTTTTATAATGTTTTTCTTTTAGATTTTTGATACAATTAAAGAAGATGAGAGAAAACAATTAAAAAGAAAAAAATTTGCCCTTACTAACCGGAGCTGGGCACACGATCCTTATGGTAATAGCGGCGTGCGAAGCTATAAAACCCAAGTCAATGATGGGTACCTCTAGAAGTAGAGGCCGGGTCCAAACTCAATTAAGAGTATGGTACGCGTGAGCTACCCGTCAAAACCTGGCTAAAAACAGCCTAAGTAACCGGGTCGTCCAAATACACAGGATCGACCAACTCCTCATCAGGTTCCCCCACTTCTAAAAACTCCAAAAATGGTTTCAGACGCTGCCCATTAACTTTGAACACATTGGCGTCCTTAGGATCACGGACATCAACTGAACCATTTGGATGCACTTGCACCACAACATAAGGACCTTCCCAACGGGACCGCAACTTCCCGGGAAACAAATGGAGACGCAAATTATAGAGCAATACTTTCTGACCAACTCTAAAGGTTTTGCGCTGAATATTCCTATCATGATACGCCTTAACCTTAGCCTTATAGATACTCGCATTCTCATACGCGTCATTCCTAAGCTCCTCGAGCTCACATAACTGCAGTTTCCTATGCGCACCCACTATATCTAAACTCGAATTAATTTCCTGGAGGGCCCAATAGGCCTTCTTCTCTAACTCAACTGGCAGGTGGCAGGCCTTACCGAAAACGAGCCGATAGGGTGAAGCACCCAACACGGTCTTATAAGCAGTGCGATAGGCCCACAACGCATTATTCAACCTGGTGGACCAATCCTTCCTAGTCACACCTACAGTTTTCTCTAAAATCCTCTTAATCTCTCTATTCGCTAACTCGGCCTGCCCATTAGTTTGGGGGTGGTACGAAGTGGATACCTTGTGAGTGACTCTATACTCCCCCATCAACTTTTCAAAAGACCGACTCGTGAAGTGCGTGCCCTGATCAGAGATAATGGCGCGTGGTACGCCAAATCTCGACAATATGTTGGACTTAAGAAATTCGAGCACTACTCGCGACTCCATCGACTTAGTGGGTATCGCCTCCACCCACTTGGACACATAATCCACCGCTACCAAAATGTACTCGTAACCATGCGACATAGGTAATGGACCCATAAAGTCGATGCCCCAACAATCGAAAACCTCTAGCACAAGAATGGGTCTGAGGGGCATCTCCTGACGTGAAGACAATTTGCCAAGCTTTTGGCAACGGTCACATGACCTACAGAACGCATGAACAAGCTTAAACATATCCGGCCACCAAAAACCACACTGTAAAATCTTGGCGGTGGTCTTCTTCGCAGAGAAGTGACCACCGCACGCCTCGCTATGACAGAACTCTATAATCCCCTTCTGGTCAGACTCGGGGACACACCTACGCACGATCTGGTCCGCACAGTACTTAAACAAATATGGGTCATCGAATATATACTGTCGGACACTCCTCAAAAATCGTTGCTTCTCTTGGCAATATTAGCGTACCATGGGCACTCATTAACGGCGAACAACTGCTCATCCGGAAAAGAATCTCTAATGGGAAGATTCGAGGTGGGGTCCTCGAACTCCAGACGAGACAGGTGATCAGCCACTACATTCTCGACCCCCTTTTTATCCTTGATAATCAGGTGAAATTCTTGCAGCAGCAGAATCCACCGAATGAGGCGAGCTTTCGCGTCCTGCTTAGTCATTAAGTACTTTAGGGCCGCATGATCTTTGAAAACCGTGATCTGCGAACCTACAAGGTAGGACCGAAACTTATCTAGCGCAAACACCACCGCTAACAACTCCTTCTCGGTGGTGGTGTAATTCATCTGCGCCTCATTCAACGTCTTACTAGCATAGTAGATCACACATGGGTCTTTCCCTCTCCTCTGCCCTGAAACAGCTCCAACTGCATAGTCAGAAGCATCACACATCAGCTCAAAGGGAAGACTCCAATCTGGGGACTGCACAATCGGCGAAGTTGTGAGACTCCGCTTTAACATCTGGAATGCCCTCTCACAAGCATCAGACCACACAAACGGTGTGTCCTTTGCTAACAACTGACATAATGGTCGGGAGATAGCACTAAAGTCCTGAATGAACCGTCGATAGAAACCAGCGTGTCCTAGAAATGAACGCACATCCTTAACAGACTTAGGTGTTGGGAGATTACGAATTAAATCAATTTTGGCCTTGTCAACCTCAATACCCTTGGAGGACACTATGTGTCCCAAAACAATTCCTTGGGTAACCATAAAGTGACACTTCTCCCAATTTAGCACCAAGTGCTTCTCCTCACACCTCTGTAAAACTTTTCCCAAATTTTTGAGGCATCCATCAAATGAATCCCCGAAGACTGAGAAATCATCCATGAAAACCTCTACAATTTTCTCCACCATGTCACTAAAAATTCCCATCATGCACCTTGAAAAGGTACCAGGTGCATTGCACAACCCAAAGGGCATGCGACGATAAGCATAGGTTCCATATGGACATGTGAAGGTGGTCTTTTCCTGGTCCTCTAACGCGACCTCAATCTGGTTATATCCCGAGTACCCATCTAAGAAACAATAAAAGGCACGACTAGCTACCCTTTCTAAAATCTGATCAATAAAGGGAAGAGGGAAGTGGTCTTTCCGAGTGCTCGCATTGAGCTTCCGGTAATCTATGCAAACTCTCCAACCTGTGGGAACTCGGGTCGGCACTAAAACTCCCTCATCATTTTTCACTACAGTCACTCCTGCCTTCTTAGGTACAACCTGAACCGGACTCACCCACTCACTATGGGCCACTGGGTATATAATACCCGCATCTAACAGCTTAAGCACCTCAGCCCGGACTACGTCTTTCATGTTGGGGTTAAGACGCCGTTGAGGTTGCCTAGAAGGCTTGACACTCTCCTCAAGAATAATGCGGTGTGTACACACCGTTGGGCTTATACCATGCAAGTCTGCTATGGTCCAGCCAATTGCGCCCATATGCTCTTTCAACAGGTCAAGCAATTTCCTCTCTTGATCTTCCTCAAGGGATGAGGAGATCACAACCGGATAGGTATCATTGCCTTTCAAAAAGGCATATTTAAGCGTGTCCGGTAGAGGTTTCAACTCTGGTTTAGGCGGCTGGACTGACGAAGGAAGAACCTTGAGCGGAGGGTCGCCCAAAAGCTCAAACATAGGGTCATGAGAGACCCCACATACTTCTTCACACGACTCCTCAACATCTAGTAACTCTAACAAATTCACCACCTCCACCGAGTCTAAAAATGATATTTCCTCGGAGGTAAGAGCAACCTCCAAGGGGTCCTTATACAGGACTGTATCAATATGCTCCTGAACTAACGTGTCAATCAGACACAACTCCTCAAACTCCTCACCATCATCCTCTAGTGTACTGACACTGAACACATCCACCTCCGTTCTCTCCTCACCGACAGATAACTGGACCTTGCCAGTTTTATAGTTCATCACAGCGTTGGAGGTGGCTAGGAAAGGACGCCCTAAAATGATGGGAGTCTTCTCTAAAGCCTCACGACCGGGACTAATCTCTAGAACAATGAAATCAGCGGGGAATTGAAACTCCCCTACCCGGATCAATACATCCTCTACCACTCCCTTGGGCACTCTAATACTCCGGTCAGCCAACTGAAGCGTGACTGGAGTCTCACTAAGGTCGCCTAGGCCCAATCTCAAGTATGCTGAATAAGGGAGCAAATTAACACTCGCTCCCAAATCCAATAATGCCTTGTCAAAGTTCTGACCTGCTATGGTTATGGGAATAGTGGGACACCCTAGATCCTTAAACTTGGCAGGAATCTCAGTTTGCAGAATGGAGCTCACTTGCTCCGTCAGAACCATGTTGTTCTGACTCTTGCGCTTTGGTGTGCAGAGGTCCTTCAAAACCTTAGCACACTGAGGAAAAGATTCAATTGCCTCCATCAGGGTGATGGGGAATTGAACTCTCTTAAATAACTCCATCATCTTACTGTTTGTTGTAAAAAAAAAAAGAAAAAGAAAAAGAAAGCAAGATAGCAGTTCGGTATCGATACCTTTTAAGAGGTATCGATACCTCTTGGTTACGTATCAAAAAAAAAAAGAGGCCGATCAGCTGCCTTTCTTCTTCCCCTCCTTCTTCTCTTTCTCTCTCTTCCTCTCCATTAACAACCAAAACCCTAACCTAAAAACTCCCTTATCCTCCTCAAAACCTTCACCAATCTTCACCAAAAGTCACAGAATTACTCCTCTCACTCTCCTTTACCATTCTACCCAAACCAAATTCTTTCTAACCCAATACAATCCCCAGATTTAAAAATCCCAAAACCTCACTTTCTAAATCCTTTTAACCCCCAAATCATGGCACCAAGGAAAGACACTGGCAAAGCTAAGGCTGGGGCTTCATCTAGCGCTGCAAGGGAAATCTCGGAAGATACACCTCTTCCAGGTCGGGCAACGAGGCGGAATCGGGAGCAGATGGAGAGCGATGAGCAGATACGATGGAAAGAGTCAATTGTGAGCAGGGGAGTGAAAAATGAGAGGCACATTGTGTTGGAGGCTGGGTGGCCGCAAAATCATTTGGTGATCGAGGCGATAAGAAGTCAAGGTATGTCTTTCTGGTTTGAACCGAATCCGGGTTATAATAATGCGTTAGTTGAAGAGTTTTATAAAAACATGGTTGTACCTGAGGCTGGAATTTTCTTGAATCCGGGGGCTCGGACTACTTCGATGATGGGAAAAACCCCCGTGTTCATTGATGCTGCTAAGATTGCTTCTGTATTAAATTATGTGAGACCCGAGGGGGAGATAAATTTTCCTAGGCCTGTTGAGAACCCCATTAACCAGGATTGGGTGAACGGAGAAATTTACACGAATAGGAGGGATGCGAGGATCCCTCATTGGACGGGCAAGTTTAAGCCGGCATACAGGTTTCTTAATCAGGTGATTTGTTATAATATTTATCCGAGGGGAACTGAGAACAAACCGCAGGAGAAGGTGGGGAACATTATGTGGGCCTTTACTGATGAGGAGACTGTATGTGACTGGGCGTTGTTTATTTTCGGTGAGATGGTGGATTTCAGGGATTTGTCGAAGAATGTCCGAATGCCTTTTCCGTGCCTAGTGACTTCGATTCTCCGGAGGGATGGCATTGCAGGGACTAGGTTTTCGGACATTCTTCGACAAATCCCTGAAATCCACCATCTCATAGAAAATAAACAACGCCCAGTCACATACAGTCTCCTCATCAGTAAAGGCCCACATAATGTTCCCCACCTTCTCCTGCGGTTTGTTCTCAGTTCCCCTCGGATAAATATTATAAACAAATCACCTGATTAAGAAACCTGTATGCCGGCTTAAACTTGCCCGGCCAATGAGGGATCCTCGCATCC
Organism: Arctostaphylos glauca; assembly: GCA_019985065.2. Lineage (NCBI taxonomy): Eukaryota > Viridiplantae > Streptophyta > Magnoliopsida > Ericales > Ericaceae > Arctostaphylos > Arctostaphylos glauca. Next base: position 6,599,291 of record JAHSPW020000015.1, read on the forward strand.
CTCCTATTCGTGTAAATTTCTCCGTTCACCCAATCCTGGTTAATGGGGTTCTCAACAGGCCTAGGAAAATTTATCTCCCCCTCGGGTCTCACATAATTTAATACAGAAGCAATCTTAGCAGCATCAATGAACACGGGGGTTTTTCCTATCATCGAAGTAGTCCGAGCCCCCGAATTCAAGAAAATTCCAGCCTCAGGTACAACCATGTTTTTATAAAACTCTTCAACTAACGCATTATTATAACCCGGATTCGGTTCAAACCAGAAAGACATACCTTGACTTCTTATCGCCTCGATCACCAAATGATTTTGCGGCCACCCAGCCTCCAACACAATGTGCCTCTCATTTTTCACTCCCCTGCTCACAATTGACTCTTTCCATCGTATCTGCTCATCGCTCTCCATCTGTTCCCGGTTCTGCCTCGTTGCCCGACCTGGAAGAGGTGTATCTTCCGAGATTTCCCTTGCAGCGCTGGATGAAGCCCTAGCCTTAGCTTTGCCAGTGTCTTTCCTTGGTGCCATGATTTGGGGGTTAAAAGGATTTAGAAAGTGAGGTTTTGGGATTTTTAAATCTGGGGATTGTAGTGGGTTAGAAAGAATTTGGTTTGGGTAGAATGGTAGAGGAGAGTGAGAGGAGTAATTCTGTGACTTTTGGTGAAGATTGGTGAAGGTTTTGAGGAGGATAAGGGAGTTTTTAGGTTAGGGTTTTGGTTGTTAATGGAGAGGAAGAGAGAGAAAGAGAAGAAGGAGGGGAAGAAGAAAGGCAGCTGATTGGCCTCTTATTTTTTTTTGATACGTAACCAAGAGGTATCGATACCTCTTAAAAGGGTATCGATACCGAACTGCTATCTTGCTTTCTTTTTCTTTTCTTTTTTTTTTTCTTTTTTTTCTTTTCTTTTCTTTTCTTTTCTTTTCTTTTCTTTTAATTGCAGTAAAGTGATTTGTGGTTAAGTTTGTGTGGCTCGAGGTAGGTTAAGGTTACCAAATCAATGACACCAAAGAAGCAATCTTGAAATCCATCTCTCCTATTTCCCAAACAGTTACTTCCAAACATGCGGAGTTCTATCTCACAGTGAGGCCGAGTTCCCAGAAATGCACAGAGCTGAATACCCCCCAACTTACTTTCCATCCCAAACACCGGCTTCCTAGGTTAGACACAGATACTTGTATGGACTGGTTGAAAAGGGTTCTATGGGACTCTTTTAGTGGTTTAATCACGCAAGAAGGCCTTGTATCATTCCCGTTCCACGCTACCAACTCTCACAATATGCATGCAAAATTCTTAAGATGAGTATGTGGTAAAATTGCCTACCAACTCATGCGTATGCAAATTAAGCACTACCATGGAGTATGCGATAAACCACTATGTACACTCTGTGGAAACACCCACTCATTATCATTCATCATGCAAGACTACTCAACAGAGATACCAGATATATGCATGGGAATAAATTAACAAGCAGACAACAAATTGAAAACCCACCATGCTCGACTCATTCATACACACACAAGCATAACAATGTATCCCCGCACAAACAATTAAAAATTCTCCCACCAAAACAGAAACTCACATTCCTTTGTGTCAATCAGACACAACTCCTCAAACTCCTCACCATCATCCTCTAGTGTACTGACACTGAACACATCCACCTCCATTCTCTCCTCACCGACAGATAACTGGACCTTGCCAGTTTTACAGTTCATCACAGCGTTGGAGGTGGCTAGGAAAGGACGCCCTAAAATGATGGGAGTCTTCTCTAAAGCCTCACGACCGGGACTAATCTCTAGAACAATGAAATCAGCGGGGAATTGAAACTCCCCTACCCGGATCAATACATCCTCTACCACTCCCTTGGGCACTCTAATACTCCGGTCAGCCAACTGAAGCGTGACTGGAGTCTCACTAAGGTCGCCTAGGCCCAATCTCAAGTATGCTGAATAAGGGAGCAAATTAACACTCGCTCCCAAATCCAACAATGCCTTGTCAAAGTTTTGACCTGCTATGGTTATGGGAATAGTGGGACACCCTGGATCCTTACACTTGGCAGGAATCTCAGTCTGCAGAATGGAGCTCACTTGCTCCGTCAGAACCACGTTGTTCTGACTCTTGCGCTTTGGTGTGCAGAGGTCCTTCAAAACCTTAGCACACTGAGGAAAAGATTCAATTGCCTCCATCAGGGTGATGGGGAATTGAACTCTCTTAAATAACTCCATCATCTTACTGTTTGTTGTTTGCTTGGGTCTCACCGCCAGTCTTTGGGGAAATGGAGCTAACGGTCTTGTTGGCGGCGTTTGAGTCGTGGGGGCCGCGACAGCAGGCTCTCCCACCTCAGGTGACTCCTCTCTCTCAACTACTTCCTCTCGAGGCACCTCAGCAGTATCAAAAATGACCTCAGGCTCAATAACTGGCTCCAATGGTGGAGCCTGTCTCTGTGTTGGCTGAATGGTCTTATCAATAGTTTTCCCACTCCTCAGAATGGTAATTGCCTTAGCCTCTTCCTGATTTTGCCCTTGGATATTGGGGCCTGAATTTCCCACATAATGAGCACCTGCCGGACTACCCTGGGCTGGAAACCTACCCTTCTCTTGTTGCATTTGACTGATTACTGCAGTAAGTTGTGTCATTTGGGCTGTAAGGGCCCCAATTTGCTGTCTGGTGTCAATCTGAAAAGTCAGCTGAGACTGCATTAGAGAATTCATAGAATCCTCAAATCGGGGTGGTGCAGTCTGCGCATAACCTGGGGGTGGACCACGAGTGGATGGGCCTCCCCCTCTGCCTTGCTGAGGCTGGTAGTTGTAAGGAAAAACTTGGCCTTGCGGAGGCCTCGGTGCTTGGGACTGATGGAACTGTTGTGGCTGAGGCGGCGCAAGGGGTTGCACTTGACCTCCACCTGCGGGTCTAGAGTCTGACCACCCAAAGATAGGATGATCCCTCCATCCCTGATTATATGAATTCGAGTATGGGTCCCAATTCCTTACAGCATTAACCTCTTCCTGATTTATCTGACTCGCTCCCTTGGCAGCTAAAAATCCGGGGCACGCAGTAGCAATGTGCCCCCTACACTCACACCAAACACAAACCTCCTCTATACTGACTTCATGCACAGAATGGGTTTGCTTAACCTCTAATTCTTCTAACTTTTGTGCCATCTTCTCAACTTGGGCCTGGAGTCGCTGGTCTCGAATGGTAACGGGGATAACACTGGACCCAGGGGTTCCGAACCGCTCAAAATCAGAGGGTTCTAACGCCCTCTGCCTATCTGCTAGGTCATCTAAGAAATCCCAACCCTCGTCCGCAGTTTTGGACAAGAAGTCGTCCCCTTTACATGAATATTCGATATGTTGGATTGTCTCAGCGTTGAGACCCAAATGAAAGAATTCAACCAGCTGTATTTTCTCAAAACCAGGATGTGGCATCCTTAGGAGCAAATCTTTGAAGCGCTCCCATGCCTTAACGAAAGTCTCTTCTCTCCCCTGCCTAAACCCTTGGATCTGGTGCCTTAAGCTATTGGTCTTTGCCTCAGGAAAATATTTCCTGTAAAACGCATCACGCACATGTGCCCATGTGGTGAAGGACTGAGGCTTTTGCATTCGGAACCACCTAAGTGCGCCATCTTTTAGAGTTGCCTCAAACAGTTTGAGACAAGCATTATCATACTGGGTAGTAGACGCCAGGTTGCGCACTAACCCTTCAAAAGTCCGCACATGTTCGTACGGATCATCAGACTCTCTCCCATAGAAGTTAGGGAGGCTATTTAGGATGCCCGGTTTAATGGTGAAGGCATTGCGTGCCTCCTGTGTTTCTCGAGGGAACACAATCGGCCCGTCAGGAGTGGACCTTTCGGGATTCAAATGTTGCCTCAGAGATAGTTGCTGAATGACTCCCTGGTCTCCCATTTCAACAGATTCTGGTTCGGAGATTGACTCAAAAAGCGGACTATTAACACTAACCGCCTCGAAAGGTAAATCTCTGTAGAGCTCACTGATGGGAATGGACTCCGATTGACTCCCTGTTGACTCTGACGAAGAATTAGAAGACTCTGACTGACTCGACCTGTTCTCTATCTTAACCAAACGATTAGTGTGATCACGGTAATAAAGAGGAGCAGGTTTAAATTCAACTAACTTATCGTTACCTATGGTGACTCAACTAAAAATTAACAAACCTAGACTAACACCGTTTGAACACACGTCACCGTCTCCGGCAACGGCGCCAAAAATGGTTGACCGTTCGGGTATCTAATAATTAACTCTAATTTCTGTCCCAAGCGTAGGACAATCGACCGGTGTAGCACAATAAATCCAGAAGTACCGGAGTCGAACCACAGAGACGGTCTACGGTGTTTACTCAAATAATGCTAGGTCTATGTTTGAAACTGGCTCTCAGGTAGCCACCCCTTGTTCAGATGATTAATTAATTAACTAAATTAACCTAATTAAATTTTTGAAATCTTAATTAAAACAGAAGAGCACAGCCGTGGGCATTACAGTGCCCGCAACTAGCCTAATCCACGTTCACTCGGGCCACAATCATTTAATTAATAGGTTTAAAAATTATGGAAATCGTTCCTAACAAGTGCACAACACTTGTCACCGATTCCTGCGCGCATGTGGAACGGGCGATATCCGGGTTTTGTTTGCTAGAAAAGTTCCGTATTCAAAAACTGCGCATTAATTAACTTGATTCGGCACCAAGGTAAAATATGAATTAGCGTAGCCACGGAGCACCTTGATCCCGCGGTTACACCCTATACGACTACTCACACATATTGAAATAGATTGCAGAAATTGAATTGAAATAAGAACTAATCATGCTTTCCATTAATGAAATCTGAAAATAATGATAAGAAATACCGTAATTGCAAAGCGAACTTAATCTTCAACTGGAAATCTTGAAATAAAACTTACAAACCGTATCAAAGAACAATGAATTTCAGATCTGTGGCCGAAAAACTCGTCAACTCAAACCCTAGGTAAAAAGTCTATCCTAAAATGGGTTATAACATGAGTACTTATACTCCTCTCCAAATCCTCACAAAAACCTAATTAAAACGTTAAAGAAATTAATTTACGTCCACTGAAACGACGCAGCTTCAACTCTGACGCTCCCGAACTCTCTCGGTATCGATACCCCTGAGAATGGTATCGATACCTATCCGTTATCTCTTTAATCGCGTAAGGCAAAGGTATCGATACCCTTTAAAGAGGTATTGATACTAAACATTCTGGAACAAAAATTGTGCAATCCATAAGCAAATTGTATCGATACCCTTTACAGAGGTATCGATACTAAACATTCTGGAACGATTTGTGTACTACATGAGTAAATGGTATCGATACCCTTTAGAATGGTATCGATACCGAGGGCTTAAGCCGCCCTTTTCAGCATTTCACACTTCAAACTTCGACTCCCACATCTCAGCTCCGCTTCAAGCCATGCAATAGGTGCCAAAAAACATCTTTCAACCTGGAAAAACATGCACAATACAAACAACATTACCAAGCGCACATTAAACAGGAAAATAATTATAAAACGTTCGTCTAATGCGCCAACTTCTCCTACTTAGGCGCTTATATATAAAATATCACGCGCCTATCAGTTACTAATCCTTGATTTCGTTGGCGTTTTGTTGATTGGTTGTTGGTCCGTTTTGTTTGTGAACACCACGTGTTGGTTGTTTGGTTGCGGCTGAAGTTCGTTGTGTTTGATCTATTGGTGAATTTGCTATGATATCTGAAAAGGAGTATGATTCTTCTACCTTAACTATTACTCATATTGTTTCTAGTTCTTCTCGCTTCCATGACAGGAAGTCTATTACTTTCATTATTTTGAGTGCAAATAATTATGCTCTTTCGGCCAAGGCTGTTGAGGTCTATTATGAGGGAGATCCAACCTCACAGTGGCTCACTAATGATCCTCTCGCGCCCATTAGTTCCACATTTGTTGCTTGAAAATCTTAGGACGCCCACATTTGTACTGACCTATGGAATAGTATGTAACCCCAGATTAGTGTACCTTTGATGTTTTTACTCACTGCTAAGCATGTTTGGAAACAGGTTCAGGAGATGTATTCAAAGATTAACAATCTTCGCCGGATAAATGATCTTCATCAGGCCATTTTTCACTAACCATGGGCGACTAGTCTTTGGAATATCATTATGCTCAATTTTGTGGTCTTTGTGAGGAGATTAAGATTACTGAGCCTGTTTCTGCTGATATTTAGATTATGGAGCATCAGCGACAGTCTTTGTTTGTTGCTTGCTTTCTGTCCAATTTGTCGTCTCCCACCTATGATTTTATTTGTTTGCAGCTTTTGGGAGACTGGACCTTACCATCTCTTTGTGAGGTTTTTAGTTGTATTTGTCAGGCTACAATATCGGATAGTGGTTCTACTTCTGCACCTCAGTTATCCTCTGGCCGCTCGGCATTCATCACTTCCATTCCCCTTGTTGGTCATACTCATGGTGGTTCGACGTCAGGGGGAGTTAACCGTGGTAGTATCAGTTGAGATTCAGGCCGAAGTGGATTCAGTTGCGGTGGTGGGCGTGACTCTAGCTGTGGGGTACGATCATTAGAGGGAGGTGGTTGCGGTCATGGGCGGGAGCCTTGTCAACACACTTGGTGCAATGCTGATAGTTATACTATTAATTATTGTTGGAATCTCCATGGTTACCTGTCTACCCACCAAGTCACCAGTTTTTAGGATGATGGTTCGCAGTTATCTTGTAACGCCCCGAATTTCGGACACGTTAATAAAAAGAGTAAAGTAACTAAAATACCCATCATTATATTGAAATACGAGTTTGGTACACGAGATAATCAAAATACATTTCAAAGAGACTGTTTACATCCAAAAAGACTTTAAAAGTAAAGTCAGAGCAGTCTAAACTAGTCTAAGTGATCCACGGCTCGATCACGTCTTCTGCGGGATAAACGTCATCATATGGTGTATAGTCTGGTTCGGCTCCATCGTTGTCGGTACCTGGTTATGAAATACCAGGGGCAGGAAGAAGTTGCACCATGAGTTTTGACACTCAGTAAGTTTCCTACCCTTAAGTTTCCCTTTTAATGTTTTAGAGCATTAAGATGATATGTAATGTGTAATTGTATAGAAGAAATCAAGATTTAGTAATATCATGCAATAAAATAAGTATGAAAATAATAAGTACAAGATTTATCCGAAATGGTATAATTGAAGTTATAACTAACACAGAGTATATCAATTCAAAATGTTCCATGAGTACTCGACTTTAATCAAATATTCTAAAGTATGACTACGTCATATAATTCTATCAGTTGTTCCAAGAATGACCTTGTCATATATTTCGAATAGGCTTTTCTAAATTAATAAAGTCCAGTATAGTGCTCCCGAACGATAACGATTCCGACCGCCCGACTAACCGATGCTTCCCAACCGCCCTGTGCCCCAACCGCCCTGCTCCCGATCATCATGTTCCCAATCAATACGCTCTCCCTAACATTATATTTTTTCACTACCGTGCCAGACAATATAAGTTTAAAGTTTATACTAGAAGACCGTTAGACTAAAAAGGGCACGATAGAACTAGATATAACTTCGGCTCAAGCGAAATTTGGCTAAACACATAACACGGCTAAATTACAGTGCTTGGGTGATACAAAAGCTTGGGTCTATCACATCCTCTGGTTAAAGTCAAAGCTCGGCTCATGTCTCATCACGGCTACAACACACGCATAATATTTCCACGGGGAACATAATCCACAACAACTAATCGTATATTATTATCAATGTGTTTATGTTCGGGTATCCATGGGACACCCTGAGTATTAATAATCGATTATAGTAAAATTAATCAAAGTAATAATCATGACAATTCATGCTCGACTAATATTTAAACTAGTTAATGGAAATCACATAATAATAAGATGGTTGTGTAATTTTTTTAAAAGATAATAATAATAATATTAGTTAATCATAAAAAAAAAGTATTCTAAGAAATTATAATATATGGAAGAGTAAAAATATAATCTAAATCAAGTGAGATTAAGAAATTTTTAATAAGATTTACCCAATCTTAATTATTTAAATATAATATGAGGATTTAATGTGCATATAAATTAATAGAGTTTTACCTAAAACTATGAAATTTTAGTACAAAGATATTAATGTAATTCATCTTAAAATGTGGTTGTGAATTAAATAAATTTATAAAATCTAGAAATATATTTATAGGATAGAATCTTAGTCCAAGGAAAAAAAATAATAAGAATAGTAATAATATTTATAGTGATTAAGTTATAATCGATAAAAAGAAATAATAGGTTTACTTATAATTAAATAAATTAGGACAAATTTGTAATTTAAATATTTTAAGGGTAAAACTATAATTAAATAAAATAAGGACTAATCTATGATTTTATAAAATAATAGGATTGTAGTGTAATATAATAATTAATAAGATTTTATATTTTAAACTTTGGGTGCAATTAGTAATTTATAAAAACCTAACTTAAACTAATAAATAAACTAATAACCAAGGGGGAAAAGTGTAATTTTTCCTTCTTTTTAAATTTTCCACCCGCTTTTCCCAGAAACATTTCCAGACTCCGGCGAAGCTCTGACGAGGCTCTGAAACACCTCGGAACAACTCGAAAATACTCCGAAACATTAAAACGAAGACTCTAGAATAGGAATCTTACATCGGTTCGAAGTTCCGAGGCGGTTTCGTCGAGTTTCGAATGCTTTTCGGCTTCCGGCGATATTTTTTTTCTTCTTAACTCTTCCTTTCCTCCTCTTCTTCTCCTTCCCTCTTCTTGCAGGTACTGATGTCTAAAAACGGAGGGGGAAAACTCCCTTTTATAGGATAAGGAGGGGGTGAGATGGAGGGTGGTGAGGGTTTTAGGGAGGATGAATGGTGGAGGATGACTGGAGGGGGATGGTGGTGGCAAGGCTGATGGGAGAGGGAGATGACTGGAGGGGGATGGTGGTTGTCGGGGATAAGTGTGTGTGTGTGTGTGTGTGTGTGTGTTCTGAGTGTGTGTGTGTGTGTTCTGAGAGTGTGTGTGTTTCTTTCTTTCTTTTTTCTTATTTTTTTATAATAATAATCATATATACACATAACATATAAATATATTACATATCACATATATACATCAACATATTCGTGTACGCAAACGCAACAAAAATTATACGTGGAGTATATAAAAAAAAAAATTTGCTCGAACTATTTATTGACGCGATTAAAATTTTACGGGTCATTACATATCTTCTAGCACCGCTCCTCGTGTAGTCACTATTTTCGAGGATGTGTATCAAAAATATCAACCAATATCGATAGTCCTCTGTCTCCACTGCTATGCTTGCTTAGAAAGATCCACCTTTTGCCTCTCTTGCTTTCTGGACTCTTTGGGTCATTAACTCTGGGACATCTGATCATATTACTGGTACTCCTACTATCTTGTCTAATTGTCGTCCCTTTGAGACTTCTTCTCGTGTCACCTTAGTTGATGACTTTACTACTTCTATTGCTAGTTTGAGTTCTATTCCATTGACTTCTTCTCTTTGTTTAAATATTGTTTTACATGTTTCCCATTTTTCTTTTAGTCTTATGTCTGTTGGTAAGATTACCAAAATCTTAAATTGTTCAGTTGCTTTTTTTCAATTCTTTTGTCTTTTAGGATCTCAGGACGAGAATGAATATTAGTGGCGGTGTTGAACGTGGTGGACTCTGATATGTTTTGGATGGCGAGCCGTCTACCTTTGTTGCCTTCGAATCCATAGTTTTTCCTTACCGGTATCATTGTTACCTTGGCCATCCGTTGCTTCCCAACCTTAAACAGATGGTCCCGTCATGTAGTCATGTACAGTCACTTTCTTGTGAAACGTGTGAGTTTAGTAAACATCGGTGTGTTTTCTTTCCCTCTAGGGAAGATCGTCGTGTGTCGAATCCTTTTCATTTAGTGCATTTAGATATTTGGGGCCCTATGCAGGTCCTATCCCGTTCTTACTTTCAATATTTTGTTGTTTTTTTGGATAATTATTCGTGTACTACTTATATTTATCTTATGCAAAATCGTTTTGAATTACTCTCCATCTTTATATCTTTTTATGAGGAAAAGAAAATACAATTTGGTGTACTTATTTAAATTTTTCGTTCTGACAATGCATGTGAACATTATTATCATGCTTTATCACAGTTTTTGGATTCACATGGGGTCTTACATCAGTCGTCTTGCCCTCAGACTCCACATCAAAATAGAGTTGCCAAACGCAAATTGGGTCATATTTTAATGGTCACTCATGCTCTACTATTGCACATGTATGTTTCTACATCTTACTAGAGTGATGTTGTTCTTACTGTTAGTTATCTTATTAATTGGATGTTCTCTACTGTCTTAGGCAGTCAAATACCATATGCTCTAATGTGTCCTGATCGCCCCATTTACTCCATTCCTCCTAAGTTTTTTGGCTGCACCTGTTATGTTTATGCCTTAAATCCTTATTGGGACAAACTTGATTTTCGGTCCATCAAATGTGTTTTTTTGGGCTATTCGCCTACTCAAAAGGGATATAAATGTTATTCTCCATCTCTTGACCGTTAGTTTGTGCGTGCTGATGTCACTTTTCATGAGTTTTTTTCCTTTTTTGCAGGAGCTACTTTTTCTTCTGAGGACTTGCCCGCCGCCTTTCCTCTCCCAACACCGTTTTTCTTGCCCACCACACCCCACCCACGGCCCTGTAGGTATATATTCGCCATCCAAAAGAATCTCCGCCACCGCTTCCACTCATTATCAATTCTTCCCCCCATCCGGAGATCTGCCACATTCTTCGTCTCCTCCTCCAGAGCCTCCATCTCTCGCTTCATTACCTATTACTTTCCACAAAGGTATTCGTACTTGTACTACTTCTCATCACATTGCTTAGTTTATTTCTTATACTCATCTTTCCCCATCTCTCTGCCATTTCTATTTTTCTATGTCCTCTTTTTTGGGTCCTATCACTATTCAGAAGGACCTGTTCATTTTTGAGTGGCGGACAACTATGGAGGAGATGACTGCTCTTCAACTGAACGTTGATCCCTTTTCCTTCTGAAAAGACTACTATTGGGTGTCACTAGGTATTCACTGTGAAGTATCATCCTAATGGCATTGTTGAGTGCTACAAAGCTCATCTTGTGGCCAAGGGCTACATTCAGACTTATGATATTGACTATGCTCTCCCCGGTTGCCAAGCTTGGCTCTGTTCGCATTCTTTTTTCTCTTGCTGCCACCGTGGTTAGCCCCTTTTCCAACTAAATGTCAAAAATACCTTCTTGCATAGCGATCTTGTTGAGAAAGTTTATATGGAGCAACCACCCAGGTTTGTTACTTAAGGGGAGTCCTCTCAGGTATCCCGCCTTCAGAAGGCCCTTTATGGGCTTAAACAATTTCTGAGCGCTTAGTTTGGAAATTCAGTGATGTTGTCCTACGTTTTGGCATGAAGCGATGCTAATTTGACCATTCTTCTTTCTCTCTCACATTCAACCAAGGAAAAATCTTATTGATTGTCAGTGTAGATGATATTATTTTTATAGGTGATAATAAGAAAGGTATTGATGATCTGAAACTTTTCCTACAGCGCAAGTTTCATACCAAAGACTTAGGAAAACTAAGATACTTTTTGGGTATTGAGGTTGCACGTTCTAAGAATGGTAGTAATCTATTGCAGAGAAAGTATGCGCTGAATATTCTAAAAGAGGCTCACTAGGATCAAAGCCTGTTGAGGCTCTTATGGACCCTAATGTCAAATTATGTGTTGATCAGGGGGAGTTGCTTTCTAGTCCAGATCAATATCATCGCTTGGTGGGATTATCTTACTATTACTTGTCCAAGCAATTCGTTTGTCATTAGCCTGGTTAGTCAATTTATGTTTGCTCCTTGTATTTCTCACTGCGAAACTGTTCTATGAATTGTGAAGTATCTCAGAAGTATCTCAAGGCTCATTCGAGACGTGGTTTGTTCTAGCATACTAGTAGACACTTGCGGGTTGAGGTCTTCATTGATTCTGATTGGGAAGGCACTCCGTGTGACAGAAGATCCACTATAAGATACTATATCTTCTTTGGTAGAAATCTTGTTAATTGGAAGAGTAAGAAGCAAATGATAGTTGCACGATGTAGTGCCGAAACCGAATATAGAACTGTGGCTCACGCGACTTATGGGACAGTTTGGATACGATCATTTATTGAGGAGATAGGGTTTCTAGTGCAATTGCCGATAAATCTATATTGTGATAATAGCGTAGTCATTCATGTAGCATCCAATCCAGTATTTCACGAGGGCTAAACACATCAAAGTAGACTGTCATCTTGTACGAGAAGAATTGACTGGTGCTGAGTGCTACTTTGTTCATATCTATCGATGCTAACTGATATGTTTACTAAATTGTTATTCAAATCACGGTTGTAGTTACTTTGTGCCAAAGGACTTATCGATATTTACTCTCCAGCTTGAAGGGGAGTGTTAGAATATTAAAGTTAGAATATAGTTTAGTCCCATATTGATTATGTATAGTCTCTTAGTTAGATGATTTTCTATATAAATAAAGCTTTTATGTGATAGGGTTACTTAACACACTATACACTTCTATTTCTCTCTCTATCTTTTCCCAATAACAAGGTTCATAGGTTGATAAGTTTAGAGTTCATGTGTTTTGTGAAACCCCGATCCTTTTAATCAATTCAATTATTTTGAAAATTTAAAAGTTTAAGTTTATAATTATTAATTTTATGGAGTTTAAAAAAAAATGATTCTTTTGTCTAAATTCGAATTTAACGAAAATATCGGTAGTGTGATGATGTTATTAATTTAACCGACGAGGGACACAGAAATTATGTCTGATCACTCGAGAATACCGAATTTGCAGTATTTTCGATCGCGTAGATATATAAATTTATATGCATTAATTTTACGAGATTTGTCCGCGATCAAAATTGAACAGATTTTGTACCGAACAGTCAAGACGGGACCGGGTAGGCCCAACCTATTTTCTCATGGCTAGGAGTTGTAAGGCATCATGAATATATCTTTTCCTAGAGGTTTACTTATATTATACACTAGGATTTTTAATCATGCATATAATTGAAAACCAAAAATTTAGCACATGAAAAATTGGTCAAGGCCAATGGAAACACATGCAATTGGGAGACTTTGGAAGCAAAAATCTGACCCTCCCTTTCTTTCACACGGCAGAACACACACACTAAGCACATGCAATCCTTTGGCTATAAGTACATTCACCTCACAAGCACACTAGCACTTTACATATTTGAGAGTTCCTAGCAATTTTAGAGAGAGAGAGAGAGAAGGAGTGGAGCCAAACTAGCAAGGGTGAGTTAGAGAAGGCTCGGGTTAGACTCGGGTCAGTCTCGGGACGTGCTCGGGACGCTCGAATCCGAAGCAAAACGCAACCGGAGGTACCGACTTTCATTCGTCCTCTTTACGCACCTTACGTTTATATGTGTTTCGTTTTTATTTCGTTTCATTTCGGGTCGAGAATTCTGATAATATTTGTAGCTAAGACACCATACTACTCATGCATGTTCAAACCCGGGGTCGTTAGGTTGAAAAATACGAAGTTTTTGCCGTTTGAACGGAAAAAAGTACACTGTCCAGTTTTACCGGTAGTAAGCCTTGCTAAATCACTCGGAGTTTTCATTCTACAATTTTTCTACGAAAAATACTTATTAGGGGTTGTAGTTGACACATGTTAGCACGCATGCATGTTGGACCCGAGGCTTGGAGGGCTCGGGAATGGGAGTAACGGGCTGTCGAACGCAGCAGCTGATGGGTGCAATTTCTGGCAGATTACACTGCCCAGTTTTGGACAGTGCATTTCGTCTTTCTCGTTTCGTTTCGAGTCAAGATTTTTGATAAGAGTTGTAGCTAAGAAACCATACTACTCGTACATGTTCAAACCCGGGGTGGTTATGTCGAAAAATACGAAGTTTTGGCCATCCGAACGACAAAATGTACACTGCCAGATTTTACCGGTAACATACCTTGCTAAATCACTCGGAGTTTTTACTCTACTATATTTCTGCGAAAAATAATTATTAGGGGTTGTAGACGACACATTTTAGCACGCATGCGTGTTGGACCCGGGGCTCGGAAGGCTCGGGAATGGGAGAAACTCACTGTCGAACACAGCTTATTTTTCAGCTGTCTAAACGCAGCTTCTGGATAGTTTACACTGTCCAGTTTTGGGCAGTCCGGGCAGCCCCTATTCGGGCAGCCCATGGTTCAGGCAGCCCCTGCTCGGGCAGTCCTTGTTCGGGTCAGTTTCGACACAAACTTAGTAGAATTGGTTCGGGTTGATCTCGTACGAGCATTCTTTGAGTTTCGAGACGAAAAATATTATTTTTACCGGTAACTTCCGTTTGAACCAAAACATTTTTAGACCCAACCCGAGACTTAGTGGTTGACCGAAACTCGTCACTTAACCCATAAAAACAGTACCTTAGCCGAACACTTAGAAAAAAAATTAGACCACGTGACCCTTGGACACATCGAACGCCGTTTTTGACACGAGTCTAATAAACCATCGGAATATGCAACGTTTTTATAAAATAAATAAATAAATTAGATTACGATCATGCTAAATCCTATGACCCTTATGCTAGATCCCGAAGTCGGTGACGCGTAGGGCAATACGAGAGCTTTCGGGCGAACGACTATCGAGGTGAGTTTTGTTATGCCTTGTTTACCGATTTTAGGAAAAAAAAAAGGTACATATTTATCATATTTTTGGCAAAAATTTATGTCTTTAATATCCATGTTATTTGTATTGAAATCAAGTAAGGAAATATTGAGATATTTATTGAAATCATGAAAATTGCATTAATTATGAAAATTAGCTTAATTGAGAAGTTGACAAACTTGACGTGTTTAGTATAAATGTGGTTGACAAATAATATTTCCATGCTATTCGGATTTACTTTTATGGATTATCGAGAAAATTATCGATTAAATGTTCATACGGTGCCCCGACCGCCAGGGGATAAGAAATATGGCGAGGTGAATGAAATAAGGTGAAAGGATCGACGACCGATAGATCCGCCGGATGACGTCATGCCGATTTTATATCTGATAGGGTAGCTCCCTATATTCGGTGACCGTTGAACAAATTAACTGAATATTATTCTAAATGGATATTGTTCCTAGAAGTGAAAATTCTCTTGGAATCTGAAATGAGAAGTTAGACTTCAGAAAAAGAATTACGATTCTTTATAAATGTGATGGATCACTTGGCATAATTGTGAACTATAAATTATTTTAAATTGCACGTATACGAGAAAAGTCATTTTTTGCCTGAAATTCGATAAGCATTGTTATAACGAAATTCACACTAGCCTAGTGCTTAAGAGTTGTTGTTGATTACAACTACAGGTGCTTCTGAAGTCGAGGACGCTGCGTGATTTTGTGTATCTTCGCCAAGTTATTAGATTTTCATGTTGTTAGTAATGTACTCTTTATTTCAGACTTATGTTTTTGTACTTTTTGATACCTGGCCGAGCCGCCTGTGGCCGAGCCAAGGATTCTACTATGGATGATGTAATAGTTAATTTATCACTAGCACTTCGGGAGTATTTTTAATGTTATTCCGCATTTTTTTTATATCGCACTCTGATATTATGGAAATCCCTAAACTAGTTTTATAAATTGAGGCCTTGATGGATTAAACCCCATCGGCCGGTCGCGACCATGTGTTTTTGAGACGGGTCGTGACATGTTTAGTAAGTATAGTGTAACCTGTTGAATTGTATGGTGTTAACCAATTCAAGTGTGTATTCTAAGGCAAAACTGAAATACAGAGAGTGGACTTAACATGTTGAATATGAAAGGGAACTACGCATGTAATACCCTACTCTAATTTAATTATTTAAATTTAGATATAGCGCAGATAATTAACGATTAATTTAAATCTTTTCGATTTAGAAAATTCGATTTTGGGACCTCGGTCATTAAAAATGTTAATTTTGTGACGTATTGAGATGTCGGCCTAATGATGAATTCTCACACGAAAAATCCGAGCACGCCATAATAATTCTTGTATTTTTCTAAGTTACCCAGTCTATTTTCATATTTTTCGAAAATCGATACCGGAACAGTTTCACTACAACAAATTCATGATATGCCTACGTAACTCAGTATATCGGCAAATGTATATTTGCGTAGGCAAAGGCTTTTGCCGATGGAAGACCTTACGTCGGCGCTTTGTCGCCAGATGCATGTCGCTAATGAGATTTGCCGATGCAAACTCTCTTCGTCGGTAAAAGACAATACTTTTGCCGATGAAAAATATTGTGTCGGCATCTTGTCGCCATAGACATGTTGCTAATGAGATTTACCAATGCAATTTCTTTCGTCGATAAAAGACATACGTTTTGCCGATGGAAGACCTTGCGTCGGCACCTTGTCGTCAAATGCTTGCCGCTAATGAGATTTGTCAATGTAACTTTTTTCATCGGCAAAAGACGGTAGTTTTAGCGACATTTTTTCTTATCGGCAAAAGTGTGTTTTATTTGATAAAGTATAATATTTTGCCGACGTGATATTACGTTGGCAATACTAAAACTATTGGCAACGTGATGTTATATCGCCAAAGGTAACTTGCAAAGATTTGATATAACTTTTGGCAACTACTTTTGTGTGTTGGCAAAGCATAACAAAATATATATTTTTAATTAAAATTTAATTTCTTCTAATCCCGTAATATCATCCATTTATCCATTCATAACCATCATTAATTTGGAAGTATATCCACATTCATTTAAAAGATCATCAAAATCAAAAGATGCGTTCATTAATATATATCGTAATCCAAATATAAAGTATCCAAACTTGTCCAAACATCCGAAATACATTAAAAAACTTACCCTACTAACAATGTGTTTGAAAACTAAACTTGATGCTCAACGCATCCAAAATTGCTAAACAAAACTTCAACTATAGTTATACCAAAAGTAATACCAAAAGATATTTCTAAACTATATTTAAGTCTATATGTTTGACCTTCATCTTAACAAATAGAAATTTCATTTTACTGTTCATCCAAAGTAATATCCTCATTTTCACTCATTTGAATTATTTCTGGAATAGTAGCTGAATTTATACCATTAGCCAACATGCGCATTATATTTGCTATTAATTTTCCTTGATCAGCCACTTGTTGCTTAAGAGCAACTTCTTCTGTATTTGGGACTCTTTCAGATTGTGTACCATAGGTGCTCCTATGAATGCCATATCCCTTCAAGTAACCCGATCTCTTCCCAAGCACGTCAACGGAAATTAGTTGTTCTGAACGAGAATTTGTGATGTTGGGTTGCGACTGCTCCTCAATCAATTTCACAATCTCATCCTATATCAACATACATTTCATATACATAAGAACAGTAAAACGAACTTTCCAGAATAATAATCCAAAACATCAAAATCATTAAAAGTTAAAGAGATATTGGAATGTTCATACGTACATGATGATCTTTAGCCTTGTGATCTATCCACACTTCCTTTCCCAATCGATGGCGTATGTGTGTCTCCTTGAACCTTTCCGGAAAAGACTGCTCTCTATTTTCAGTTGTTCGCTGTAATTTCATTTGTATTTCTTTTTAATATTAGAATAAAAAGTTTCTAATATCATAAAATAAAAAATTACAAAAGTTATACTTACAAACTTGAAATTTCGTGCTACAAATGATTGGGAGCCACTAGTATGATTATATTTCAAACACTTCCGTGCATTTTTACCTCTTTTAGACTTCTTCTGCAAAAATCATAAAGCAAGATCAAATCCTTCAGTGCATTTTTCTCACTTTGTTATTTTTAGCATCATCATGTCTTTTTTTTACCGTATAGTGAAAACAAAATTAAATTACCTTCCAAGCTTTTGTTTGCCATACATTTTCAATCATGAACACCCAATCGTCTGAATTACAAGGAAATAACGGCTGAGTTTTAGGATCAGACACCTTCTTGATTTTTCTGTAGTACTTGTGTAACCTGCACTTCCATTCTGCATATAAATGTTGGCACTTGACATCAATGATACGCCTAAGAACCAAATCATTCTTGTAGTCACCAAGTCCAAAAGTTTGCTGTAAAGAAACATTCAAGTTTAATATATTAGTCAATAGTTGTGTAAATTAAATGGATAATATATTAAAGAGTACTATAGAAGTTTATATTACTTCAACACGCAGAAGAATGGATTCTCTAATTCCAAAGTCAATCTCTCTCCATCCAATGTCCCGAACAGGAGCATGAGCTCGAATACCCTCCCCAATAGCATAAGCCACAGAAGTTGCATATTCTCCAACTATTGCCATTGCTTCACGATCTATTTCGACGGGAATAGGGTGTCCAAGTTTTTTCCTTATCTTATCCACAGCAAGCCCTCGTGTTTGACCTCGTACACGCTTCTTAGGATTTGAGATGGACCCTATTAAGACCATCATTTGATTTCAACTTAGTTCAGCATGCACATACATAATTAGAACTTGCAAACCAAATATCGAGCAACTTGGTAATGTGGGTTTCAACAAACAATAGTATCGTCAACACAAATAAAGAGATAGAACACGATATATAATATCTCACCCCCACCCACAACATTAAGCGGGTTAGAAAGCTGGTTGGTCTCGTCACTATGTGAGGTGGGCAACTCTGAAGTTTGCACAACCATCACAGGCATTCCTTCAACATCATCAGTTGTAGGTTTGGTTGGAAGAGCTGAGGTTGGTTCATTGGGGTTACCACCCTCTGCTTGAATTCTGCGTGATTTTCTTAAAATTTGAGGACTAGAGCTTCCTTTCTTCGTTCCTTGGGCCATGTTGTTTACCTGAAACCATTACTACATCGTTAATCAATGAAATATAATGGTTGTCCATATATTGTAACCTGATAAGACCCATCATGTGCAAATATCACCTTTTTTGCTTGAGGCATAGAAGACTCGTCATCATCACTACATGAACTTAGACTTTCTTCACCTTGGAGTGGTAAATACTCAGGATCAGGGACATAGTCCACCTTGTTCTTTCCATCTTTAATATCTCACCCCCACCCATATGACTGCTGCTACTGCAACTGTTGCTGTGTGTGGCTGCTGCAGTTGCGTGTTGCTGCGGCTGCAACTGCTGCTGTGGCTGCGTCGACTGCTGCTGCAACTGTTGCGTGGATGGAAACATCTACTGCTAGTTTTCAGTTTTGGTCAAGTTTGGGTACTCCTAAACATGTTATATTTGATTAATGCATTATCAAGTCCAAAGCTATTGCACCGCTATATGAACTTAAAACACTTTTATTTGTTATGTGAAAGTCTTAGTTCCTACTTGTCATCAGAATTTGACCTGCTGCCATGGGAAAGTCTTATAAGTATTGTTGAGTAATGGACACAAATTCACACCTTTTCATTTGACACAAATACAGGTCACAAAGCTATGTGTGTTGCTGCTACAATTGGTGGTCATTTTTCTCTTGAAGCTTTGCTGATATCTGCTACAATTGGTGGTCATTTGATGTACACCGATTACATAACGTGTTAGTGGAGTACTATTTATTCGATTTGGATAAACGCGTATGGTCTTTTGGTTATAGGATCTTGTACAACTCATTGTGGATCTTGGCAATGGCGGGAGAGGACTGAAGGTTTTTGTAATATGATACTGATTGAGATTATTTTGAGCAACTCTTCAACTTTCTGCGAGCTGTAGTGTGCATAATCCTTTTTCAGTTCATAGACCATGACCACGACTACCTCAATTCATTGGGTATTATTTTGTGATTGTGGTCAATTTTCTAGGAAATTCCGTTCTGTTCAACTTAAGCTCTTCTCAGCTAATTTGACGTGTCACCTCTGAATATTGATTTCTATCTTGTTGGTTGAAATCTGAGGTGTGTTTGATACGTGATCTGGTGCAAAGGTCAAGATGAGGTTTTTCTGATTAGGGCTGATTATATAAAGAAAGAAAGAGGGGTAAAGCCAGCAGATGTGAAAGCTCTAGAACTAGAGTTGATAAATGAGCGAAACTACTCAAGTATGAAGTCGTGTTTGTTTATTAAAAGCTTATCGGTTGGATCGTTATATAAGCAAACAAAACTTGTAAGCTTTCATAGTCCGTTTAGTTTTTAAATCAAGTTTGAACAAGCTATTATTTGGTTCATTCAGTTTATTTGTTTATACAAAATTTAAGCTACAGGAGATCAGTTAGTGAACGGTTTGATTAAAATTCGTTTGTCATTAATTGCTTTGTAAATAAGCTAAGTTTGAACATATTTTTAGAATTTCATTAAGTTTTTAAACTAAATTTGAACATTCAAGAGCTTGAATCGTTCAACTCGTCTCGTTATCTACTTTTTCTAGAATTTCATTAAGTTTTGTTTCAATTACTTGGCAATGAGGAATTTATGGTGTCAATCTACATTCTATCTTTCTGTAGTGACACTTTTTCGGTGATGCGATCGTTGAATCGCATCGCCAAATGTGAATTTGTTTCGGCAACAACATTTTTCATCGCTAACAGTATATTTTTCGGTTACAACATTTCTCCTCGCTAAGAGTATACTTTTCGGCAATGCAAATGGCGTCGCCAACTGCGAAGACTTTTTGGCGACAACATTGCTCATCGCCGAAAATATACTTTTTGGCGACAACATGTCTCATCGCTAAAAGTATACTTTTCAGCGATGCAAATCGCATCGCCAAACGTGACATTTTTTCGGCGACAATATTTTTCATTGCTGAAAGTATACTTTACGGCGACAAAATTTTCCATCGCTAAAAGTATAGTTTTTTGCGATGCAAATTACATCGCCAAATGTGAAGACGTTTTGGCGACGACATGTCTCATCGCCGAAAGTATCGTCACCAAAATGAAATATCTTTTGCCGATGCAACTCGGATCGCCAAACGTGAAGAATTTTCAGCAACAACAGTTCTCATTGCCGAAAGTATCATCGCCAAAATGAAATAACTTTTGCCGACGCAACCCGGGTCGCCAAACGTGAAGACTTTTTGGCAACAACAATTCTCATCGCCAAAAGTATAGCAAATTTAGTCGCCAAAAATTCTCCCACCAATCTATTCGAGCTAATCATTAGCGACCAGAATTGCCGATGAGTTCGTCAAAGTGTGTCGCCAATACATACTCAACGGCGACGCGTTTTTTGGTCCATCGCTATTTTGGTTGCCGTTTGTCCAATTTGTTGTAGTGTTTCTCGAGAACAGGTAGCATTTCGCGCTCGCGCACGTGATCTAGCCCTTGACTGATGGAGATTCATCAAGTCAAATTCAAATCTCTTTTACTCAAATCATGGGGAGTGTTTCTCTCATTAGCCACCATTTTCGGCCACCAAGTTTTCTGGCAAGAAAAGAGGTAGAAACGCATATTTTTATGTAAGTTTGAGTTGTTAGATCTTAATGTTTTAAATAGTTTAATCTAGATTTATTGTTTGCAACCATAGTTGGATACTTAGTATTCGAAACAGACAAAATGGATCGACCATTGGACCATTAGAACCCATAGAAATCGTGTTACGAAAGTCACACACAACTTTCAGAAAATTGTTTTTTTAGATTTTTTGTCAACTTCGGGTCCTTGGATCTTGATGTTCGGAGGGTCAAAATTCATTTCTTAAAAGATGAAAGTTGTAGACAAACATCAACTCTTAAACCTGGGCAGATTGGATCTTTCTCGAGACCTAAGTAGCTCACGAAAAATGACCCCCAAGTCGCTATGAAACCCAACTTAAGTGTCCTCCTAAATCGCCACATCCGTTAGTTGAATCACGAAATTGACTATACCAAAATGAAATTGGAGTTAGATAATGCACGGGCCAAGCCTCAGTCTCTGGTTTCGTAGACCGAATAGTATAATTACCAAACGCCATTCTTACTAGTTTTTTTTTTGCCTATCGACACTAAAATTAGCACATGAATGAACGGACCATGTAATTAGACTTTGAATGTGATTAAGGATGGTATATTGTGTGGGTCCGGCCTCGGCACATTTTTAGACAACCGGGAGTGAAATTACGAAATACCTTTTTATGATTTAAGTAATTGGCGACCGAGTCAATAGAACGTGGTTCATTCGAGCTCTAAAATATACAAATGATACTAATGATTAAGTAATAAAATTGACTGAACCCTGAGAAATTTCTCGGGGCCATTTATCAAATTTGGATAAAATGACTACTTTGCCCTAGAACCCGAATTAAACTTTGTGCCCTTACAAATCAAGGAGTCTGAATGACTATCCGACTCAAGTCACTAAGTTAGTATATCATTTTAAGAATTGTTGGCAATAAGTACTTTTTATTTATTATGATAGATCCAGAATTGGAGATCATCGGGCCGAATTAATATAAAGGAAGTACGGGGTAACTTCAGGTGAGTCTTGTATATGACTTGCTCACTTACATCCTATAGTGAAATTAATGATTTTTTTTACTTTGATACACATACATCTATGCTACTAAATCGATAGTAGACTAAGCATGACATATTAAGACTTTAAAAAGAATCATGATATCATGGAAAAATGAAAATATTATGGCATGATTATGAGATTAATATGCGCCCCATTCGATAGGGGGCAAATTAGATTCTAGCGATGAGGTGAAGTAATAAGGGTGGGAATTATTAACCAAGTAATTCAACGAGTGATATCACGCCGACTATATATTTGGGGTCGCTCCCTAATTCACCGGTGTTACCGTAAATCATACAATGTTGTCATATATGGCTACAGCATGAGCCTAAAAGCTGGATTCACATATCACATAATATTATCATTTGATTATAATTGATTTTAGAAATACGGGTTATGTTAATACAGAAATTAGTAAATTTGTCATATTTAAGACTCACACTAGCCTTGTACTAAGTAGTTGTTGATGCAACATGTTTTAATAATGATGCTGATCATACTTGAAATTTTGCAAGGCTGTGTTGGAATTGAAGTTTATTTTTGTGATCCCTATACTTGTCATATTTTGATGTAGTATGACATCAGTTGTAATATTTATTTTGTTAACTAGTCGAAATTTTGGGCAGTAGTCATGGTTTGTAAGCCCATAAGGGTTATATTACTACACTTACTTCATGCACTAAACTTTGAAAGAATATTTTATTTTCGCACTCTGATATCAAATATGTTGATAGAAAATTTCTAAACTAGTCTATTTCTAGAGGCTTTAACGAGTTTCACTCGTGGCCGGTCACGTGTCTTAACTTTTATAGGACAGGTCGTGACAACGCATGCCAAGAAAAAAGATAAAGCAAAGGAAAATAAATGAAAATAAAGCTATGACAACTACAAGCAAAGCTTGGCCTAACACACTAATTAAGTGGAGTTTCCCATCTACAATGGGGATTCACATATCACATAATGTTATCATTTGTTTATAATTGATTTTAAAAATACGGGTTATGTTAATACAAAAATTAGTAAATTTTTCATATTTAGACTCACACTAGCCTTGTACTAATATAGTTGTTGATGCAACATGTTCTAATAATGATGCTGATCATACTTGAAATTCTGCAAGGTTGTGTTGGAACTGAAGTTTATTTTTGTGATCCCTATACTTGTCATATTTTGATGTAGTATGACATCGGTTGTAATATTTATTTTGTTAACTAGTCGAAATTTTTGGCAGTAGTCATGGTTTGTAAGCCCATAAGGGTTATATTACTGCACTTCCTTCATGCACTAAACTCTGGAAGAATATTTTATTTTCGCACTCTGATATCAAATATGTTAATAGAAAATTCCTAAACTAGTCTATTTTTAGAGGCCTTAACGAGTTTTACTCGTGGCCGGTCACGTGCCTTAACCTTTATAGGACGGGTCGTGACAACGCATGCCAAGAAAAAAAATAAAGCAAAGGAAAACAAATGAAAATACAGCTATGAGAACTACAAGCAAAGCTTGGCCTAACACACTAATTAAGTGGAGTTTCCCATCTACAATGGGGAATCACTTTAAAGTAGTGGAGAAAATTCCAAATAACAAGGAGGTGAAATTTCTCCTAAGCAAAATTCATGAACTCTTTCTCCTTTTTCTTGTTCCCCTCTTTGGCTTGATATTCTAGCATTTTATTGGCCAGATGTTGGAAGGCCAAGGTCATTTCTTTGGACTTGCATTTAAGCTTTGCCTCTTTCGTCAGAAACTTCTTTGGTAAGTGTTTGTGTTTGTGCTTCTTTCAAAGAGCTTTTGAAGTATCTGTCGGCACTTCAAACATCATGTCTAAAGTTTTTGTTTCTAAGGTGAAGATGTTCCAATTTGTCCTTCATGTTGTGATAGTCCTCTCATACTCATACTTGATCGAAAGAATCATGTTGTTGATGCAAGTTTAACCAATTTAAGAGATTAGGGAAATGTATGGAGAAGGCCTAAATTTCGTAGAACACTGTGCGCTCTATATTAGAGCACGAGATGACATGGCAAGCCCACAAAAAGTTTGTTCGAGTGATTTCTTCTAACGAGACTTTGAAAGGAAGGAATGAAAAGACAACTAGAAGCTCCTTGGCGTTTTCACTTGCCCATCATGATTAATGGGGAAGATAGAATAACCAAATTGGAACTTTGAACAAACATAGTACAAGTTGGCTAGTTCTTTGAACCAGTTGGCCTTGTTATCGAGAGGAGTTAATTGTGGAAATTCTATAAATCTTGGAGGATTGTTTGACAACTCAGTTTTTTATTTTTAGCTTCATGTTTTAGTTCGTCATAGCCAAGAAGGTCCAACACTTCTTTTGTTTCTACAGCATGGAGGAAGTTGGGATGTATGTAAGAGGAATATAAAGCACGCAATAGACTAAAATGGACATGTTGTTAGGAAAGGTGGAGTGGTAAAGGTTCATCACTCTCAAACAAGAATGATGGAAACCTGTTGGAGGTTTGGTGGCAGCCATGATGACTTGGATCATAGTCAAAAGGGAAGTGACCATTGGAATGTTAAAATCAGTTTTTTGAAAGGGAACATTGATGAAAAGTTTGTCATCCCAATCACCAAGGACTTGGTTCGGAGGGTTCGGAGCTTCAGAGGCTACGAGAGAAGTGGTTTCGATGACGAAAAAAGTTTGAAGAACTTGGCTAATAATGTCAAGAGTGCCCATGATGACAAGAGTTAGAAGATGAACGAAATGACCAATATTAAGTGTGCATTTTATAAAAGAATGTGAAGTGTTGAGTGAGGAACCAAAGAGATGGAGGTAAGGAGTAGTTCGAATGTCCACTAGCATAATTTAAACGTCAAAATATGTTGGTTTAAGGGATATATTTACTTCACAATTTGTACGCCAATAAGAAGAAGACAAGTGTCACTAATCAGTGGGTGCATACACATGATCAGAAGACATGGATGGAGGAAGAAGTGACGTCATTTGAGCTTTAGGGGCAATTATTAGACAATTGAGAGCTTCCATAAATGAAATAGCAGAATGTGAAAAGTCGGAACAAAGACATGTGCCAAAAAAGGAGGAAAAACTTGAAGAAGTGGTTGCATACACATAGCCATGATCTAGCCCAACATTAAGGGTATGAGGTTATTCAAATTCAAACAGGAAGCTGAAGACTAAGGAAACCTAACAAGTTTTAGTGTCTTCCTATAAATATGAGCAGTGATAGAAAAAGAAGACCCCGAAAAAATTATATAACTCCATGGAGGTATTTTTCTTGTTTTATGCATAAATTCTTCCTTAGTTATTAGTCTTAGAACACTTGTAATTGTAGCCATGATTGTGTTAGGATTTTTTACTAAAAACCATGACTTTATGTAATGGATTAATATTTGTTTGAATTATTTAAACCATTATTCCCTTTCTTGATGAGAATCTTTATGGACAAATGTTTGCATTATATTTTATTATATTGTGCACGAGTGTCTCTTATTTCACATAGTAGATAATCTAGTGTGTAGAGTTCGGTTTATACATAGAGGATCAGATTATCGGTTCTTGTAGAATATAAGTTTTGGTTCACAGTCTTAGGTGGAATTAGACACACCATCAGTAGGACTGTAACACAGTGTTTCAGTAGGTTTGTCTTGACTACGGAAAATGGTATAGTTTTAACTCACTGTGTTACTACACTTTGTGTGTATTGAATAAGACCACATTGAGATAATTGTATTTATACTGACAATATAATACAATTTAGACCTCATGGTTATTATGTGTGTTTGTACTCTTAATATAAAGATAATTAATCGATGTATATATTTAATGTTGTTGATTTTGATTCATTATAGAATGAGGTCTTGTGGACCAATAGTCTCGGTGAGTTGGGTCACAATATTAAGTGTATAACAACAATTAATTATTAATGGAATCCACGTCCCTTTATAGGGATTGATGATACCCTCTTGAGGAAACTTATAAGTTTCGATTATATCAAACCCTGTAGGTGGATATTACTATCCGACATAACGAATAAGTTAAGTGGAAGGTCTCAAATTTTTTTATAAATGTTGATTAATAAATTGTTAGCAATTTATTCAATCAACGGGTATCTGTAATGTTAACGTGTGGAGATAAAATAAGTATTTAATAACATGGAGCTCAAAATATAATTTTGAGATATGAGAGGGGAGTGCAATTGTAATTCTGTAGTGGTATGAATTATAATTTATATAATTTGGAATTAGTCTAGGCTGGACAAGGAATCCCGAACTGTATAGGAAGCCTAGCCCATACTTCTCCTAGAGGTCTCTATCGTAGCCTATATAAACACCGTTATGCCTTCTAGGTCAGATACAATTTGACATTGAAAAGATTGAGAGAAGTTCTGTAAAGACAAGGAGATCATGATTTTCAGCCCACCCTCAGTACGTGATCGAGGTGTAATAGGATCACGGTAGAAGATCTTGAGATAAGTCGAGCAAGATCATACCAGCGGTGTTCAAAGTTCAATCAGGATCAAAACTGTTGAAGACAGACGAGATCAAATTAGACAGATCTCGAAGGTATGAACCCTAGTTCCGTCTAGTATGAAGGGTTTCATAATTCTTTTGTTGTATAAACTGTACGCGTTCATCATTGGGTCTCGGGAATCGGTCCCTAACATATTGTACCTAGTTTTTATCCTTAGTTTGTATCATTTATGATAGCTGGTATCTTTGTTTGAAGTAATTGGATCATGTCATGACTCATCGGATGTAATTTTGTCATCAAGTTTACTGTTCGAGTAAATATTTTATTTTCTCGACTCTTCATATTCTGGTTTTGGTGTGTTTTCGTCTACGTGTCAACATTTAAGGAAAAAAATTTCGTTGAGGTGAGAAAACAAATAACACAAACGTTTGGTAGTTATTGATTATAAATTATCACTATAAAATTTTCTAAAACTAATAATAATTTTTTATGACAAACACAATTTTAGTTCCGTAAAAATATTTAAGCCAACAATAACTAATTGGAGAAAGAATAATGGGAATCTCAAAAACTTTTCCAACTTTCGGTTTTGAGAATGGATTATGGAAGTATCTATTCTCAAAGTTGCTACCAAATATTCAAAATTTAAAGGTAAAAAGTTACACACTATACCGGGTACTCTGGTTATTTGGTAATTTTCAAAGGAGAAACTGTATTGACATTGATACTGAGGAAAGAGGAGCGTGGCGCGCGCGCACAGCTGCTCCGCATCTATTTTCTGTTGACTTTACATAGCCAGTCCTGCACGGATCTCATTTTCTGCGAAATTACACCCCTTGATCTTTGATTTTGGGTCAAATATTAACAGCTACTTCGTTCCATCTATTGCTTTAGTTTCCCTATGGCTACGAATCACTGCGATTGTTTTTGTGGTATGTTTCGATTCTCTTGTGCTTCATATTAATGTTTTTTATGCTATCATTACTTGCATCTGTATCTCAGTTTGCTTGTGAACCCTATTAAAGATGTGTGTACTGCCTTTGGTTTGTTTGACTCACCGTTTTTGTTAGGATCTTGAATTCTGAAATTATTCATGTTCCTTTTTTCCCTAGGTTCAAAACGTATAATCTTATACTTTTCAATTACCAATGAACTTCGAAGGTCTTCTGGTTGAATTATATGAAAAGCAAAACCGGTTGATCAATAATTTCCCTATTTTGTGACCTCATTTTGTGGAAATTGTTTTTGATGGAAGAAACAGTTTCTGTGACACCCCGTCCTACATCCAAAGTTTATGTAGGGGATGTTGGGTACATTAGGAACCATGTAAGTTAACTTAGGCTTAAGTATTTTGAGTTACTGGACCAGTGATATACTAGGGGGTTGCATACGGTATCAGACCAATCTGTTTACATGATCGAGTGGGGTTGGGAATTTGTGCGGCCCCTAGGAAAAAGATCTTTGAAATATCGTATTGACTCTAGTCACTAGTTAAAAGACTTGTGAGTTTTCGTGGTGACTTTAGTGTTCAACCTATCGCGAGGACACGAGGCCATAAAGATAGGGAGATTGTAATACCCCGTCCTACATTGAAAGTTTACGTGGATGATCTTGGGTACATAAGAAACCATGTAAGTTACTACTTGTAACTTGGTCTTAAGCATTTTAGATTTTGTGGTTAGGTTCCAAAAAGATACTTGGGCAATGGTATACATGAGGCGTTCCAATTTCAGTTTGACAACATTGCCAAATCCAGACGTTTCGTTGAATGTTATAATTTTTATTTTGTGGAACATCTTAGTTGATTCATGAATTGCACTATGGGTTTTGGACCTGTATGCACACTTAATTGTATAAATATTATGAGAGTTTGGATTTTCAATGGGTTCTAGATTTAGTTTCGAGGGGCTTCCTTAGTTTTTTGAAATTACAATTTTTCATCTTCCAATCATTTCATATGAGTTGTAAGTAGGAAGCTCACTCTATGGAGAGCCTCATTTTCGTAAATCAAACCTGGAAAACAACGCTAGATGCAAATAGCATTTTTATCATTGTTGAGGATCACTGCATTGAACGGGCATGATGTCAAGTGCTATGCCACGTGTCCCCTCTAGTGTTGTGGGACGATTTTGTGTCACAATAATCAATCCGTCTACACAAATTCTTGGAAGTTTGCCTATCTTCTACAATCCAAAGTCCAAACACATTTGTGAGTAGGAGGAGCGTTGCTCGTTTAGTACAATCGATATATCTAAGGTCTTACAAGTTCACATTTTGCGACTAGGAGTATTTTCTGTAATGGTTACAGTATTCTTGTTACGAATTGTTTGTGTTGTATTATCATTAGAAAAAGGTGTGTCTTGAAACCCTATGCATTGCTAATTTGTCTTGTCCAATTATCTGAAGTCCTTATAGGGTTCCATTACAGAGGAATTGAGCCCAAGTAGAGGTTAAAATGCGTGCACCATCTCTACTTGCACAATGCTTGCCTGGCTTGGTACCCCAAGACCGCTCAAGTCACAGCTTGTCCAACATTTCAGAAAGAGAAGTGCATCTCCCTTCACCAGCTGTGGAGATTCTCCCATCAAAGGTATATTTACTTCTGCATGTTTCAAATCTTCGAGACCCGAATCTTGGGATAATCACAAATATATGTCGGCTTGATGTGCACATCATTTCCCTTCGTTGCAGATTGCACACCCATACAAGTATGTTGGGGAGAATGTAGACTTGCAAGGGCTAAATGTGTTCAAGGTATTTTAAATACTAGCTAACTGATTTGTGTTGTTTGGCACATATATCGTGTTTGTAATTAGAAAATTATATGCACAAGTCCTGTGAAATTAGGTTTTAGAAGTCACCATAGTGCATATACTAGTTATGCCATTGATTTTCAATTCCATTAGACAAGACACCATATCAAACATTAAACATCTCAGGCACTAATATTAGATTATATTGAGATCACGTTGATTCTTGAGCAAAAAAAAATTCCAAAACGACAGTTCTCCTAGTAAATAGAACCTTTTCGATGCGCAAACTTTGCTCTTTCATTGTTTCCTCTTTTTTTCCCCTTAGTGGGTTGGTGGATGGAGGAGGTGATGAGAAAGTACAGTGGAGGTTTTTATGTTGAGAAGATCACACCACCTTGTATTTATGGATATGAGGATAAGACTAACACATGAGACCATGACATAGCTAAAGAGTGATTCATGCGTTACAAAGTTTAGGATGCAAAACTCGTTTGGATCATCCAAGTGGCTTGTGTAATCAAAATAAGTGGTATATAGATTTTTCTCTCGTTAGAAATATAGGGAGAGAATTCTTTAATGTGTGGGTCTGGATTTGTGGACTCACCAACGAGTTTGCTGGAGAGAACGATTGCATTTGGAATCACCTCCTCATGTCCTAATCGGACCTTCCTTGCAAGAACAACAACCAGTTAGAGACACTCCAATCAATGGCCGAAATGCCTTCCGATCGCGAAAAAGCAACAGAAGGAGTGTATTTAGAGATCGGAAATCTACCGAGGAAAGGTAGATTGAAAGCAAAAATTCATATTACCGCCACAAACTTATGTATGAATGTTCCATCTTTTTTTGAATCTCTTTGGTAGTGGATTGTTGCTCTTATTTATAAACAGCAGTTGAGTGTTGATTTGGGGATACTCAAGTGCGTTTCTTACACCAAAATCCCCTTTGTGGATAGATGATTTGACGTATCAAAATCATCATTTGCGTACGCTATCCCAATGCAAGGTGGTCTAAATATTGTGCCTGATCACCCATCTTTTGCATAGTTTGTGGATGACCTGCCCTTGCGGTGAAGTCCTCTTGGATGGTGGGCAGTAGTATGAGCCAACCCCCTTATATGGCTAGGATGATTGATGCCAACTAGTCAGTGGTTCGGTCAGCCAACCGACATTTGTTAGTATACTTCTTTGTCGATATATGCTCCATTCCGCATGGTTCTGAATTCAACTCCTATGCTTGTTCTTTGTGTCAAAGCTTCATGACTTAGGATGAGCATCATTGATTTTATACTTCCAAACTAGATTAGTGATCTTGCATTGCATGAAACGTTGTTGGAATCGGAACGCCATTGAAAGCTAAAGCTTTTGTTTGGGCCATCTAGCATTGGTATCACAGATCAAAAGCAATGAATTTGAGCATGGCTATTACTTTTGCTTGCAGGGTAGAATAAGTGTTTTTGATATGATCGGTTTGTCCGGCTTGGAAATGATATCTTCAAAACCCGATGGTAAGTACAACACTTCCCATTAGCCTTCAGAGTGAAGTTTTTTTTTTTTTTGTGATCAAATCCATGAAGATCTCTCGTCATTGAAGGGTTTCATTCTAACCAAAAGTCTAGAATAAATTTAGGATAACATTGTTATCAAGTTGTTTTCTTGGAATGGATCTGGTGTTGGTGCAGGAATGCTGAAGTCTTGGGACAGCTCAATTGATCTTGTTAATGTCCTTAAGCATGAGATTCGTGATGGACAATTGAGTTTTAGAGGCAAAAGGGTACTTGAGGTAACTAAGTCCACATCTAAGTGATTTCAGGGTTCAATCATGCCACTGATTGACAATTTCTGTCATGCTAAATTTATCTTTCAGACTATGTGAAGATTGTAATGTGATTGGTGGTTGACAACTTCGGTCGTGGTAGATTTGTGTTTTAAACCATATGAAGAATTGACTATTGTAATTTGATTGGTGTCAAAATGGTATCTTTGCTTCGTGGCTCTGCAACCACTTTGGATTAAGAACAAGTGAAATTTTCTCGATTTTGGATTCAGAATATTGTTATTCATCTCATTATATGATGCACACACACACACAAAATACAAAATGTAGAAGAAGCAAAGAATTTTGGTTTTTATTTGCTTTTCCCTTAGTTCATTTGTGGGGCTTGGTTCTGTATTCTACTTCTTTTGTGTATTACGAAAGAAGATATGTTTGCAAGGATGGTCATGTATTACCATCTATCTATAAGTTGTTCCACTTCTGTACACCGTACCAGTTTTGGGTTCCCTTAGAAGTTATGCTTCAATATGTCGATATATATCTTTCTTTTCTTTCTTATTATTTTGCTGTTCAAATATTAGACAGGATCTGAGGGAACGGAAACAGAAAAGTATACAAAGTTGGTAAACAGGCTTGCACTTCGGATGCTTGTCAAAAGATTGATGCTTGCACTTCGGATGCAAATTAGCCTCATAAGTCAGTTTAGATCTATTTTGAATTGAATCAAATTGTGTAAACAGGCTTGTCACGTGGTTTTTTGGTTCTTTGAAGTTACTGCCTTTCTTCTCTTCTATTGTAGTTTATCTTCTTTTTTTTTTTAATGAGGCTATTGCAGTTGTAATTTGAAATTTAGAATTGATTTTTTTTTTTTTTGGCTTTTTGTTTTTTGTGACTTCGCCAGCTTGGCTGCAGTTATGGACTTCCAGGAATCTTTGCTTGCCTGAAGGTACATTAATCATGTCTTTCTGTGTTCTTTTTTCAGTTTTGTTTTAAGTCTAATTTATTCACTTTAAAATTTGACCGTCATTTGGTTTCCATGACCATTATATGTTTAAGTCAATCTTTTCTGATTTTAAACTGTCCAAAAGGGTCTTAGCATGTCATTGCAAGAACTTTACGGTGGTGAAGCTCCCTTCTTATTGGTCCCAACTTTTTGCACAATTTGCCCCCCCTGTATATGTGTACTTCTGTACATAAGCCACTGTGCAGAATTTTGGGTGTAAATTATAGTAACTCTTAGATTCAAGGTGTTTTCCTTTCTAAGCTGCACTTGAACTGAGCATAGTTAATAACCCAAGCCACCAAAATCTAATTCGCAAGAGCATGCTTCATATTTGAACTACTATCTCTCTATAACATTTATCCCCTTTCAGTTAATTACTAGTGCCATAAATTGGTACAAATTAGAATCTGTGTGCTATTAATGTTTATTTAGGATATACCATTTCACAAGAAATAATTTCACAAAATTGATTCTCTCATAATATTTCTTTCTTTTTTCTTTTGATGTAATGTTTGTTACCTAGATTACACAGATTTCGAGCGTACACATTTCTGAATCAGTTTCCTTATGCGCAAAAACCCGTATTCATTACCCACGTTTTGAGGCGAACTTATTCTATATCCTATGTTTGTATGTTTTCTTTTGATGTCATCTTAGTTATCTAGATTAAACTATTCCAAACGTACACATTTTCTAACCAGTTTACACGAATCGCAGACACCTGTATTTCTTTCCCACATTTTGAGGCGCATGGTCTTATTATGATTTCCTCTCTTAAATCCATAACAGGGAGCTGCTACAGTACACTTTCAAGACCTGAATGCCGAAACTATAAGATGCACAACAATCCCTAATGTCCTGGCCAATCTTGAGCTAGCTCGCGACAGCCAGATCCGACAGCCAGAAAGCCCCCTCCTGACTCCCTCAAGACAAACTCTGACCCCTGCAGTGCATTTCTATGCTGGAGATTGGGAAGAGCTCCCCATGGTCTTGTCAGTTGTTAGGAACGATGTTGTTGAAGTTCCGACAGCAGCGAGTCCAAGCTTTTCTAAGGAGGATTTTATGGACGCTTGTAGTGGTAGCCAATATGGAAGCATTATTGTAGGGAATGAGTCTTCATCTAGGAGGTCAACGAAGCTGTCAAGAAGCAGGGCGTGGGAGAGGGCTACTGAGACGGACCAAGGGGAAGGGGGTTATGATGTTATTTTGATGACAGAGACTCTGTACTCTTTGTCCTCCTTGAAGAAGCTTTATGCTCTTATAAAAAAGGTTAGGCAGTTTCTTTCTGCTCGTGTTTTCATTCAGTCATATTAAAAACATTTACTGTCAAGTTGCATTCTAATTTTGTGGAAATCATGAGGAAAAATGGAATTTTTTATGCGTGTCGGGGAGGGGTAGTTTTATACCCAGAAACTCAAAGTTGAAAAGACAATGGTTTCATGTAGTCATGTAAGCGGTGCGGTTTAGTTTAGTCGGCTTTTAAGACAATTTTGCAATGAACCAATAACAGCGGGTTTTGTACTTCTGTGAAGCAAAACCGAGCAACAATTCTAATCATCCAAACCAGACCATTGTGCATTGAAGCAGTTTGGTACGGTTTGGACCTCAAAGTTCAATACTTATACAGTATCAATATTTATTATCTTAAATTGTGGAGAAAGAAACTCTAATAAATCCAATCGCAAGAAAAAGAAGTACATATTCTGGTTGAGAAAGTGTTATCTACTGCTAAAAGGAGTAGAGAGGAAAGGTGGGGGTGTTTTGCCTCCACCCCCAGGGAATTATCAACTATATGAATGAGAAAGTAGTATATAAGTATGTACTAGCTAGTTGTTATGAAAGTGATGTAAAGCCTCGATCGTCAGGTTTTGTTAGTGTACAAACACTTAAACCGAAACCCAAAAAAAAAAATCCTATTTGTTGAGTACTTCAATAGTGAACTGACCAAAACAAAGTAAAATTGACCAAAGTCGACCATTCAGTTTAATTTGGGCAATCCATTCGGTTTGACCCTTTTGATTTGAATTTGAGCAATCCAGAAAAGGCATGAAACTGTAAAACCTTAAAAAGATGAATATTGGTGGGAAACTAAAGCTTTTTCAATATATGGTTGTTGCTGGTGCTTGCATAGTTTACAATCCTGAAATTCTATGATGCCAACTCTCTGTTACATCATTTAAATAGATCAGAGACTGCAAATGTAGGTTGTTTTTTGTTCATGTTACATGGACGCTTCTCTAAGTATAAAGCATCCGTTCTAGACTCCCATTAATTAGGGTAGGCGATGGGATATGTGTACGGCATTTTTAGTTAGAATTAGACCTTCATCCAAGGACCGAGAAGCATATTGAGGATTTAGTTTACTGCAGTACTGTACTAAAATCTCAAAAGTATACACGGAATTCTTCGGCACCTTGCAAACACCATTTACTCTAGAAAATAAACAAAATAAATTAAGGTATATAGGTATTCTGCTGTGGTCCTGTGACCTTAACGCGCATCTAACAAACTTAGATGTTAAATCGCCTTCATTATACTCACTGTTACTTCCTAATTCCTATAATGTTTAGTACCTGTTGCTAATTCTTTTTTCTATTCTTCTCTCACCAGTGCTTGAGGCCTCCCTATGGAATATTATTTTTTGCCACAAAAAGGCATTATGTTGGCTTCAACAGTGCAACTCGGCACCTCAGAAGTTTGATGGATGAGGAAGGCATTTTTGGAGCCCATTTAGTCAAAGAGATGACTGATAGAGAGATTTGGAAGTTCTTTCTTAGGTAAAAAGAAAAAAACAGGCAATAAAACT
Source organism: Arctostaphylos glauca (assembly GCA_019985065.2). NCBI lineage: Eukaryota > Viridiplantae > Streptophyta > Magnoliopsida > Ericales > Ericaceae > Arctostaphylos > Arctostaphylos glauca. The sequence goes on from JAHSPW020000015.1 coordinate 6,634,525, forward strand.
CTCAGAAACCAGTAAATCACTTAAATTTTGAAGTTTTGTTTTGTCCAACTGTTGTAACAAGCATTTTATTGATTAAATTTCTCTGTGTTCCTAATAATAGCTCGAGAAGCTGGTGGCTTCTTAGTTTCTTGTGTGTAATCTTTCTTTTCTTTCAGACTGTCTAATGTAAATCAAGTGGTGACATAGCTGACATCATATTACCTATACAAGTATATTGCAGTTTACAAAAGTTTCTTTTCGGCTTTGTAATATTCCTGGTTTTGGGCTCTGTTTTTTTGACTTCGTGTGATGGGCAACTTTTTTTTTTTTTACAGATAAGCGTTGATGGAGCCGTATGAAAAATGTTTGAAATTATAGGAAAAATTACGAAACACTGTTGTTGATCAAAACTAATTTCCTTTTCATGGTGCTCACTTTGAAATTATGGACATGATGGTAAGTACAAAAAAAATTACGAAAACATGGTGAGCACTGATAGGTTTTTTTGCTATACCCAACGTAGTTTTCTTCTTCCTAAATAATGCCACCCTTTGAAATCACTTTCCTCCATTCCAAATGCGTATAGCCCTAGCGTATAGTCTCTCTGTTTACGATTTGTTTATGAGAGCATCTATGTTCTTAATATGTTATGATAGACCTATGAAAGTAAGGGGAAAAGACAATTACTGCTAATAAGCCCCACATTTTTTGCTTCTTGTTCAGAAGCTTAGCAGGGCATACCTAAATGGTTGCCATTTTTGTGGCATTACTAGTGCCTACTAGTAGTGTCCACACCGTTCATTGGTAGGGAGCCCCTTTTTCTATTTATTTTTGCAATGCCTATCATAGGTTCATTTATTTCTACCGATACATCTCCAATAGGAGCTGGTTTGTTTTGTTAACATTTGAATTATGTGCTTTAAATCCAATTAGTATCTGTAGATTGGTGGATTTTCTCAATCAGGACGGAAAACAAGGAGTTCACTATCCAGCCAAAACAATGCTCTCAATTTGGGTGGATCTGTGATCTGCAAAACAATAAATCGTCAAAGAGCTCTCTGCCGCTATGGCAGGAAGACACTCCGATGATTAAGTCAGGCAAAAGCTCACATGATGAATAATAACTCAGGCCAATATTCTCTATTAGCAAGCGAAATTATGGCGCGGTGGGGTGAAGTGGACCGACAATATCCAGGCCCCATTGAGCGAAGAGTCATGGGCTGGTGAGTGGTGCTAGGTCGGCAGCAGGTTGATGTGTGATTAGGGAGAATTTCTAACATTTCTCGCAAGTCTGGACATATTTCTTCGCATCCTCCTGCATGTAAGGCCACCAGTATCCCTGAGATATGGCGCGGTGGGCAATGGACCTGCCCCCAGCAAGGCTCCCGCATGTCCCCTCATGAATTTCAAACATGAATTTTTGTACTAAATTATGGTGCACACACTTCAGATAGGGACCAGTGTAGGATTTTCGATAAAGTTCTTGCTTAAGTGAGAGCCAGAAGCGTGTTGCTCTGATTCGCAGCTTGTGAGCTTCCTTTTTATCGTCGAGAACCGTTCCCCCAGTAAGATAGGAGATAATGAGATCCATCCAACTTGGGCCGAGATCGATTTCCAAAGCCTTCTCAGCAATTGGGATGTCGATACTCGGATATTCAATGGCGTCCACATATATAGTTCTATGCTTATCTCGGGGTATTGTCGAAGCCAAACATGCCAAGGCATCCGCGTGCTCGTTCTGTCTAGAGCTGATGTGAGCCATTTCTACTTTTCTGAACTTAGATACCTCTGCTCTAGCTCACTCCGTGTAGGCGGTCATTTTCTCGTCTCGGGTGACGTATTCTCCGTTGAGCTGGTTGAGGACCAGTTGTGAATTACAGTAGACTGCCACATACATTCCCCCCAGGTTATGCACGCATTTGAGCCCGTGTATCAACGCCTCGTATTCGGCGACATTGTTGAAGGCATTGAAATTCAATCGGATGGACTGCTCGAAATAACACCCGTCAGGTTCTTCAATAACAATGCCGACTTCAGATCCACGCGAACATAATGATCCGTCGACATATAACCTCCAGTATGGTACTTGGTCGGGAACCAGTCCATCATGTTCTCCCTGTTCGGGTAAGTCCGTTTCTGAGACTGCAGACACTTCTGCTGTAGGCTCGTGGGAGAATTCCGCAATGAAGTCTGCTAGGACTTGTCCCTTCACTGCTGTCCTTGGGAGGAATCTGATGTCGTATTCTCCGAGTTCCACGGATCAGGTTGCCATCCTGCCTAACAGTTCTACTCTTCTCAAGACAGTGCTGAGGGGGTGTTTAGTTGGTACTTCTATCGTGTGGGCCAGGAAATAATGGTGTAGTTTCCTAGAGGCCACCACAAGGGACAAGATCAATTTCTCCAAGGGGAGGTATCTTGTCTCTGAGTCGAGAAATGTCTTGCTTACGTAATATATGGGCGTCTGCTCGCCATCCTTATTTTTTAACAAAACTGTGCTGACCGCATGCTCGGACACGGCCAGATATAGTGTTAATGTATCCCCCTTCTCGGGAGTCATGATCAATGGTGGGTTTCCAAGTAGGTCTTGATCTCCTGGAAAGCCGTTTCGCATTCCTCCCCCCAGGAGTACTTGGACTATTTTCTCAACAGTTAGAAAAACGGCCGACTTCGGTCAGATAATCGGCTGATAAATCTTTTGAGAGCTGCTACCATTCCTGTCAACCTCTGAACCTCCTTCACAATTCGGGGGCTCTGTAGATTTTGTAGGGCGGTGATTTGATCGGGGTTGACCTCTATTCCCCTTCGTGTAACCAGATGCCCCAGGAATTTTCCCAAGCTGACACTGAAAGCACATTTCGAGGCACTGAGCTTGAGTTTGTACTTTCTGAGCACTTGGAAGGTTTTGCCGAGATCGTCGATATGGGTTTCGGCCTCCTCAGACTTGACAACCATATCGTCGATGTACACCTCCATGCTTTTCCCAAGAAGTTCCCTGAACATAAGAGTTGCCAACCTTTGATATGTCGCTCCTGCGTTTCTCAGTCCGCACAGCATTACTTTATAGCAGAATAAACCACGTGGAGTAATGAATGACGTCTTCTCTTAGTTTGGCGCGTACATGGCTATCTGATAATACCCTCGGTATGCATCCAAGAAGCTCATGCACCGATATCCAGCTGTGGCATCCATGAGCTGATCTATTTTTGGCAGTGGGAAGCTATTATTGGGACAGGCCTTGTTCAGGTTTGTGAAGTCAACACACACTCTCCACTTTCTATTTTTCTTCTTAACCACCACGGTGTTAGACAACCACTCGGGGTAATACACCTCTCTGATGGCTCCGGCTTCTAGCAGCCGATCTACTTCTTCTATCACGGCATCTACATGTTAGACTGCCGATCTTCTTCTTTTTTGTATAACTGGTTTGTGGACAGGATCTACATTCAGGTGATGACAGACAATATCCGGGCTCACTCTAGGCATCTCCTGTGGTGTCCAAGCGAATACGTCAATGTGTTCCTTAAGGACCTATATCAGAACTCTTTCGTCCTGTTCTGATAACTCCTCACCAATGAAAAAATACTGCTCTGGGTCTGTCTCATGAGCCGGTACCTACTTAAGTTTTTCCACAACTCGATCGGTTGGATTACGCCTGATATCCTCTATCGTCGGCCGATCTGGGACCTCTATAGACTTTACGTGTTCGGCTTTGGGCTTATGTTTTATCGAGGTGACATAACAACTTCGTGTCGTTATCTGATTCCCCCGAACACATTCAATCCCCTTCTTACCCGAAAATTTCAACATCTGATGATAGGTGGAAGGGATTGCGCCCATCATGTGGAGCCAAGTTCTCCCCACAATGGCATTGTAGGCCGATGGTATATCTACGACCAAAAAGTCAATATCCAGGGTCACTCTTCCCGCCCGCACGGGGATAGTGATGGATCCCAAAGGCCAAACTGCCTCGGCACTGAATCCGATGAGTGGAATGTCGGCCTTTTACAAGTCTACCTTATCAAGTTTGAGCTTCTTGAAAGCATCATAGTATAGAATTTCCGTTGAGCTGCCCTGGTCAACTAGGATTCTCTCCTTGTTGATGATACCAAGGAGCAGCGTGATCACTAATGCATCGTTGTGGGGGTGGGTCACCCCCTCTAGATCCTTATCTGAAAAGAATATAACCATGTCTATCTTTATCTCGGGTTCCTTTTGCTTTTGCTCAAGATGCTGAACGTGATGTCATGCCCATCCCGACGTCGCTAGAGCCGTATTTCTTTTTTATCAAGGACGGGAGTTGCTGCGTGTATGACATGCACGGTCCCGGTTACCGTTGCCTCTTCCTCAGAGGATTCGATTTCCATTGGTTCTGGCTGGACCGTTGGCTGCCGCTGATCGGCCACAAATCGCCTGAGGTGCTCGGCTTCAACTAATTCCTCTAGGAATCGTTTAAGTGCCTTGCACTTTTCTGTGATATGGCCATTATTGCGGTGATAGCTGCACCAATCTCTGTTCGGGTCGTGCTTTACTGGCTCTCCCCCCGATGCTGCTGGCCATTTCCAGAAGGGCTCGTTTTTCAAAGGCCAGATCAATTTGAAGATAGGAGTATTAAAAACCGTACGTATCGCCCTATACGCCTGGGGTCCAAGTGATTTGTGCTCCTTCATTACCTGTGCCACTTCGGCCACCTCAGTTCATGGCCTTTTTGCCGCAGGTTCTATCGCGGCGCTCCTATGCGCTTTGCCTGTTGGCCGATCCTTGTCTCGGCGTATCTCATCCTCGAACTTAGCGTATTTCTCGACCCTTCCCATTAAGTCGGCAATGGTACTCGGGGGATCTATAGTGAGAGATTCCCTCAACCGATCTCGGTACGACAAACCTAACCTGAAGGATTCCACGGCATAGGCCTTCGTACAATCCCCTATCTTATTATAGGTCGCCAATATCTACTGGCATACTGCCTGAGATCTTCCTCTGGTCCCTTTCTCAAGGCCAGAAGGGTATTCACATACTTCTTTTGTGCTTGGTTAGCCACAAATCGCTTGAGGAACTGGTCTGCCAGTTGCCTCCAGCTAGTAATGGATCTCAGCGGGAGGGCCTGAACCAATTTAGGGCAGTTTCGCCCAAACTCAAGGAAAAAACCTTGCAATAGAGGCTGTCATGGCCTATGTTCATCCATTATAGATCGTGAACTTAGGAGGGACAAACTTTCTAGGTAAGTCCTCTGTCTCAATTTGTACTGACAGTGGTGACACCGCCAGTTGCTACAGCTCTTTATGATTCTCATCGTCCTCCAGGCGGTTGAATCCCAATTGTTGATTCAACCACACTCTCATGTCGGTAACTGGAGAAACTGGGGGTACAGTTTGATATGCGATCTCCTGCTGAACATTCGGGGCCATCCCCGCCCGCTGATTTAGCCATTCACGCATGTCGGGGAGTGGTTGCGCTGGAGGTAATCCGCCCAGATTTGACGGTGCCCCAGCCTGATGTTCCCCTCCTCGGGGCCTCCGACTCAGTTCGTGTCGGCTATCCTGCCGTGATGGGCTAGTCTTGGAACGCTCATCACGCCCAGATACCGACTGTCGGGCCGGGTTTCTTTGCTTGCGGAGAGTGCGGTTCTCTCTCTCCATGCATCATATATAACGCCTCATGTCCTCTATCTCTTGGTCCCTCCTCCGGACCCGATCGATATTATTGTAATCCTCGTCTTGATGAGACCCTTCGTGAGTTCGAGATTCTCTCCCTCCCTCATTCTAGGTTTGAGTTAGAGACCTGTCTTTATTTTTCGACCGTTCTGCTTCTCGCGAAAGATCGGGACGCTGCTCCAGAGGTAGTGATGGCAATGCGGTTGGCAGCGCGGGAGCTACCGGGGTATTGGCGAGTAATGGAATAGCAGGGGGCGGCACCTGTTCTCCAGGATGCTCCCCAACTAATTTTGGGGGTTAAACCCTAGGGATTTCTTTCCTAGGTCCCCTTGATTTATGTGGAACTGGAGGGGGGGATTTGGATCTTTCTTTCCCCTCGCGCTCCCTCCCCTGATCTCTTCTGGGTGTTTCAGCCATGAGTTTCTAGTTTTTCCACAGACGGCGCCAATTGTAAATGGGTGGATTTTCTCAATCAGGACGGAAAACTAGGAGCTCACTATCCAGCCGAAACAATGCTCTCAATTTGGGTGGACCTTTGATCTGCAAAATAATAAATCGTCAAAGAGCCATCTGCCGCTGTGGCAGGAAGACACTCCGATGATTAAGTCAGGCAAAAGCTCACAGGAGGAATAATAACTTAGGCCAATATTCTCTATTAGCAAGAGAAATTATGCCCTAGTTAGAACGTACCTTTTTTGTTGATCTGGAGTTTTATTTATACACTTTCTCTTTAATCCAAATTGTCTTAGGATTCTAATTAGAGTGAAGTGCCTTCTGATTGGCCACTAATGAGATAACTCTCTACCAAGTAGTTATCTTCTATCATTAGAGTTTCATTCAATTAATACTTCTCATATTAATTAAATTGGCAGGGATTTCTCATCCATATTTGTTAGAACTCTATCCCGACTTGTTCGGGATTCTGTCTTATCTCGGAGCAACGGTTGCTCGTCGCCTTTCTCGGACCAATGGTACTTTGGGCCGACTTTACACGGTTGGCAAGACATGAGTCCGCCTTCTCAAGTTGGCTAACTGTCTAAACGGCTTATCTTTGGTCGGCTTTGCTCAATACTTAGTTCTGTTGTCCTGATTCATGTATGGTCAACACTCCTTGTGTCGGCCATACCCTCATGTAATCGGCACGTGCCTCTAGACATACCTTCTGTTCTCGGCCGAACTTAATATTTACTTGGGGGGATAAACGTATTTTACTGGTTACGTTTTTACCCTCGTCAGTATCTATTATTGTTGTTGAAAATATAATAGACCTCTTCAGTTTTTGTACTTATTTTTTTGTTCATTAAGAGGGTTTGTAGAGCTTAAAAATAAGAAGTTCAAATTATATGTTATTCTGTAGGAGCAACAAATTTAGAGCATTCATGTTTGACTTTCACAATTGTATTAGAAATTTGAATATTTGGTTGGCAATGAATGTGAGTTATATATGTTTGAATTTCCATGCATAAGGGTGCTTCTTATTGACTATCGTCGGTCGTCATACAACCAGGCTTCAAAAGTTGACTTGCTTTTGCTACAACGATGGTGAGTGCACGACAACAGATGAGAAATTTGGGACATATGTTGGCAGTGTCTCTAAAGCCATAAGCCTTGATGCAAGCATTTTGTTTGAGGATTTAGTCGAGAAAATATGTGCTCGCATGAATATTGAATGCGATGGGAAGTCATTTCTTTATAACACATCGAGGGAAAAGGCGAAGCATTTGCATATGAAGGCGATGATGAGTTGTATATGATGTTTCAATTGAATGAAAATGAGGTCGACGTCTCTGGGGAGGACAGGTCATCTCCTGTAATTCCAGTAATATTAGTAGCAGGTTAGTGTTCTATGTGTACTAATGTTGTAAGATACTACTTATAGTTTAGGGTATGATAATAGAAGATGGCGGTAATATTTTATTTTTTTGGTTGTGGGCATTAGGGAATCGAACCTTTTAGGGAGCAACTATCCAAAGAGGGACGTGATGTAAGTTCTTCTAGCCAATCAAGCCACCGTGACTTTTTGTCACAAGCTTGGTTTGGTAATGTATTCTTGTGAACGATCTGATGGCCTCTTAATAAGAGAAGAACAGTTGTTTGATAATCCAAACATGCTAAGCAAGTAGTAACACTCTTTGCCGGAACGAATAAGTTCTCATTCAAGTACTTGGATGATAGTTAGGCGTATTATCGGTTGACTTGCACCGTTGAAAGCTATACGTGAAAGCTCATCATAGGATGCCAGGGTGCTACAGATTACGCGAGAGTAACGAAACTGATGAATGACCATTGCCACACTATGCAAGACATAATGAATTATACGACAAGAATTTTGGTTAACCAGGTTGGCTTAGTTTTCAAGGACAAGATTATTTCGAAGCCAGGCTTCCTCCCTAGAGATATATTCCGTGGCTTCAACGATTCAAGTTCCTATGACTTACTTGCGGGGTTAGAAGGCGAAGAAATGTGCACGTGATAATAATATGTCCAATAGGGATGACATATCATCCAATACTGTGGATGTGCAAATGTTTGATAGAGTCCCGTTCGAACACGAGGGCAATGTGGACTTCTAACGATGATGAGAAGTTCAAGAAATTGCTTGCTACATATGGTTGTCAATCAATGGATTCTAACTGGTTGTAAGCCGAAGTTATTCATCGATGCCTACTTCTTGAGTGACTCTTATAGAGATCATTACTTGTCTGTCGTTTCGCAAGACACCATTGACAGGCTATATCCATTAGCCTATGTTGTAGCGTTGTCAAAAAACTATGAGGACTGGTTATGGTTCATACTTTGTCACTCCCCAAACTTCAAGTGTATGATAGAGAAATAATGATAAAACATAATTAATCTCAAACCACAATAAAAAAAAATGTTGTAAAGCTCAAGTGTATCTTTCATCAATTCTATTAAAATCTTAAAACCTCAAGATCATCCAAAACATATCCAACAATACAAAATCAAATCCCTACGGCCCACAAACTACCAAATAACAAGTAAACAAAAAATGACAAATAACAGGTATTTGAAATATAACTACTAAATCAATAACAAATAATCAATTATGGGCCCACAATGCCCAATAAATAATCAATATTTGAAAGATGAAAATAATTGACATAAATAAATACTAAATATCATGATCCATCTATCTTTGAAAGCTGAGGCCAAAGTACTCGGATCCACATATCCGTGTAAATTATTAGTTTACAGAAAAACATAAGCCAGAGTTCGAGTAGGAAATCATATTGAAAACATCAACTTATTGAATAAAGTATGCTCGCGTCAACAATATAATATGCATAACAACAACATAAACCATCTACTAAACATCCATAATACTATCATGCTCTCATGCGACTTATGCAGAATTTTACGATTTTGCACCGCAAACTGCCCACATCAGGGACCCATATCATAGACCGACTGTCAAGTCATCTCTTTATCCGGTTGTTTCGCGGTCTTTCACTAAAGGAATCGCCAAGACTCCCACATAGAGTTTACAAGCTATCATATCGGCGGGTCATCCCTTACCCGATGTACAATGTCCCAACATACTCATATGTACCAATATTAACTAATTTCAGACTTAAACATTAAGCATAAATTGACCCGAAGGCAAGAAACAGGTCGAAAACCAAAAAGAAAATATTCTATTTTTTAATAAGTAGCTCAACTGGATAAAGCTATATAGTTAGGTTCAACCTTAAAAATTTTAAAATGTTATAATTTATAGATATAGGTATTGAATCTAATGTCAATAGAAAATATATTCTACAAGCTTTCAAATGATACGTTAATAGGTTAAAAATGGAGTTCGGACAACACATTTGTGTAAGTTCAAAGTTGAATACCTTATTTTGAAACACCAAGACTATTTCGTTAAGTTCAATCGAAAAACTAATGCTCGGGTAAAAATAAAATACAAAGTACACATTTTTTTGAATCTCCATGTGTCTAGTTTTAAACAAAATAAACGGTGCGCAATTCTAATACTTGTACTAAAAGTTATGCACGTTTTACCAAAGTGTGTCAATGCAGCCTACACAGGTGCGAATCTGCTGTAACTCGATCACGAATTTTTGTAGAATTATTTACATTGAATTAGGTTTTGATATTTTAACCCAACATAGTAGACACATAAAACAACACTCAGTAAAAGTTTCAGAAATTTTAGAGTTTTAGAATCACCCTAAGAGAATTTCCAAAATCAGATTATCACCATGTTCTTTTTTTTCAAATTTTGTTCTTTGCAAATAATTTCGTTTTGTCCTTTGTTTCTACAACTTAACTGTCCAAATCATTCCAAAATTCACATAAAATATGCATGATTCGATCACACACCAAAAATAAAATATATATACCACCGAATTAGACATGATCCATGCAATATCTTAATGTAAATCAACGTGAAATCTTACCTTATTCAAATAAAACGCAACAAACACTTGTATGATCAAAAATCAATCGAATACTTTACGTATTAGGTTGATTGCAGCCTTTATGCGATGCTCTCAACGTCCTCTACAACTTACTAGTTAACCTTGTCACACGAATCCTCCATCTAGGCACTCGTTCTCCCTCCTCAAACTATTAGAGTTTAGAAATCTCCTTAGAAAAAAGCTGCGTATTTTTTAGTATAAAATGATTTTAGGATTTTCTAATCTTTTTATACTCATAATTAGGTTAACTACTGTTAGAAATAGTGTATTCACATTATTTATTTATTTTGATGATGCAAAGATTAAATATGAAAATTATATATAATCAATTGATGTATGAAAAGTGGTACTCACACGTAAGAATCTAGATCATAGATTAAGCGTACCATGACCATGGAACAATCATCGAACGATATCCGTGTTGAAATTGCTATTACATTTATGATGATCATGTTTGAAGTTGTTTTGGATGAACTAATCACAGGTATTCAAAAGCCCCAGGGTGCGGTTGACCGGCCAATATCTGCGGTCAACCGAGCTATGCGGTCGACCGGAGCCAACAGGCGGTTGACCGGACCAGGCGGTCCACCGGGACCATCGTGCGGTCGACCGGTCGCAATCTTGTGCGGAAAATCACAGATTCGAGTTTCGCAAAGATTTGTTTGATGATATCTTTCCCTAAATAGCTCAAACGGTCGATTGAGAGGGTTTTGGAAGGTTGGAAGAGCGTGCAATCATTTTGGAAATCACGAGGCTCCTCCAAAATTCGGGATTTCGCGTATTAGGGTTTATATAACCCTTTGGGCGCATTTACAGAGACTACTTCGTATTTTTACAGAGCTTAACTGCACAACCAAGTGATTCTCTACCATTGAATCAACAACTCTCACGCGGTTACACATTGTATTGATTTTTGGAGTGAGTTTCTTTGAGAGAAGGAGTGAGATAAGCTAGCATAGTTCATTCTCTTTGTTCCTCTCCTCTCTGTACGAATTGTATGAGACCTTGTGTGAAGTCTCAATCATTATTCTTGTATCGCTGATGTATGTGTGAGGTTTGCGAAGAACGAACCTTGGGTAATCGAATCTGGGTATAAAGATTCGGCGGTTCGGTTAGCTCCTCGGGAAAGTTAACGGGAAGAAGGATTGTAAGGGTTTGAGTGACACCCAAAGTTGCTCGTGGTCTAGCAGACCGTACATATGATTATAATTGTTGCATTCTTTTTTTTCTTAAAGATGCTCGATTGCAGCTGTCAGCTAGTTTTAATCCATTACGATTAAGTCACAATTAAAATATTAAACTCAAAACCATGAAGAATAATAAAAATAAGAAGTCGAACCTCGAATTCTCACATACTTAATTTGAAATACAATTTAAGCAAGTTTGCAACTTCGAAATAAGTAAGGGGTAATAAAAAGAAACTCGTGTTGGTTATCTGCACGAACATTGCTTATGCAAAGGAAGGGTGTTTGTACGATCAAAATCTGCAAAAAAAAAAAACTACAAGAAGTCATCATTTTTTGAAAAGTGGGTGGAGAAGAATGGGCCAAAGTATTGAGAGAATGCCTTATTTCATTTTCAAAGATGGGACAAGATATATACAAACATTGCGGGGTGCTTTAATGCATGGATATTTATCTGAGAGAGATATTGATATTTGTTAGAAATATTGCATATTTAATTTTGATGATGAAAATTAGTTTCGTAATTTGCACAAAGATTTTAGTCATAAAAAAATTATTTTAATATTTCCTAAGTGAACTTAATGATTACGATATATCTATATCATCATTCAAAAGGAAATTCAAATCATACATATATGGCTCCTAAGTATAAAACATTCCAAATGATTTTAATGCATCATGAATTGCATGGAATATTTGATATGATATGATGTATGGATTATTCATAAAATAGTCTAAAGTTTGTTGCAGAATTTTTCTGGATTTTTTCAGAGCCTTTTAGTTTTGATAGGTGGTCCTCGGGTAGTCCCACAGGTAGTTTGGTCAGTCTTCCAGTCAAGACAAATTGAAGCAATTTTGGAAAATTACAACTACCAGGCAGAGGACTTGACAACTAGTTAATGGCATCAGTTGATCACCCAATCTATTGGCTCTTTGTATTTTGGTTGCTGACAACATTTTCAATGGGCAAAAAAGCATTAAATGTAACCCCAACTACCACCAACAGCTAGAACAATAAAAACAACATTTATATCTTTTATTGGTTCATTTATGAAGACAATGCAACTATTCCAAAGAGATTGATCAAGCATTAAAGCACTTTCAACTTTCACCTCATAAGTTCACATTTTGTATAAGCTTTCAACTTTCATATCTACTCAAAGAGAAGAGATCACATTATATTGAGTGAGCTATAAACCTTTCGTATACAAAATCCTGTAACCATTGTTTGAGTGTTTGAGAGATAAACACTTGTACGAATCATAGAATCAAAATAGGAGTTACTTCAAATATCAAGATTATAAACGGTTCGCTAGCTCTTTGGGAAAGCTGGAAGTTGTAACGACATCTCAACTATTAGAACTCAAGAGGTCCTCTTGAAGAAGTGGACTAAGAATTCGACACCAATGAATTGCCAAACCACTATAAGTTTTTCTTGTTTTTCTTGTCTTATTTACTTATTGCACTCTATGTGTTTGATAATTTCATAGCAAAATTTTTATTTGGTATTTTTTACTTAGCAACCCAATTCACCCCCCTCCCCCCTCCTTTTGGTTGCCTATTGGGATAACAATATTGTTCAATTTATGAAGGACCGTGTATGCAAAGCAATTGTTTTGCTCCTTAGAAAGACAATTGAGGTTAGTAAATGGCATCCAAAATCGATTGGTCTAAATATTGAGAAGAAAATAAAGGTGTCTTAGAATATAATCGCATATCCGTATGTGACACGGCTAAGAAAATTTGGAATAAATTGCAAGTCACTCATAAGGGCACAAATCAAGTCAAGGAGTCTAAGATAGATTTACTTGTGCATAGTTATGAACTCTTTCAAATGTCTTTAGATGAGACTATTACTCAAATGTTTACTCGTTTCACTAACATTGTTAATGTTTTAAATCTCTTGATAAGGTATATAGTAATCCGGAAATGATGAGTAAGATTCTTAGGTCTCTATCTAAAGGATGAAAAACCAAGTCATCTGTTATCTTGGAATCCAAAGACCTCAATAACTACTCAATGGATGAACTCATGGGCTCTCTCATGATGGAAAAAATACATCACAACATGAGAAAAGATGAAAGCATCACTAGAAAAGACATTGCTCTCAAAACTTCTACTTCAACAAAGTCAAAAGAAGATATAGAAGAAAATGAAAGTTGTGATGATGATATGAATCTCATCACCAAAGGCTTCAAGAAGTACCTCAAGAGCAAAAAGGGATGGAAAGATAGAAAATTTTGGAGAAAATAAGAAAATAGCAAAAATGAACAAATTATTCGGTATGAGTGCAAGAAATTCGGCCATATCAAATCCAAATGTCCTCAATCCAAGAAGTATTCAAAGGAAGATAAGAAGAAAGCAATGGCGGCATGAGATAATAATGCTAATAGTAATTCAAATGAAGACAAGGATATCCGAGACATTGCCAACTTGTGTCTCATGGCTAGAGAAGAAGAAGAGGTATCTCATAACTCTATTTCCTTACAAGATACATTTGATAAACTTCAAAAAGATTTTCAAAAAGCCAATAGTAAAAATATCATGTTTAAGAAACATGCAAAAGATCTTTCGAAAGAAATGAATATTTTTATTGAAGAAAAATATGTTTTAGAAGAAGAAAATAAAAAATTTCAAAAGATTTCAAAAGACTTAGCTAGTGATTCTTTAAAATTGCAAGAATTGAAAAGTGAATCAAATTGCTTAGAAATTGATTATTTAAAATCGAAAGTTAAGGATTTGACTAACTCTCTCGAAAAATTTACTAGAGGAAAAGATGGCTTAAATGTTCTACTTGGAAAATAACAATGCTCATTTTATAAAGTTGGGATTGATTACAAACCTAACAATCAACAAAAAGCATATAAGAACTTCTTTGAACTACCTACATCTAGTAGCACTTGTCTCGTTTCTCACTATTGTGAAAAAATAGGACACAATTTCCCTTCTTCTCCTTCAAAGAAAAATACATATTTTGAAAAGAAAAAGATTTGGGTTTCAAAAAACCAAGTTCTTGACACTAACATCACTACAAGAAATTTGGGATCTCCCAGCGGTTTTGTTAGCAACGGTCTAAAATACCGTTGGTAAAAATTAGGTTAAGCAATATTTTCAAAAACGTTGCTATAACCGGGTACATAGCCATGGTTTTTCTTAGACCGTTGGTACATCTATTTTCTATTGCCACGGTTATACATGGACCGTTACTATAGCCCCATTCTTTTTCCCCCAAAATTTTTTATTTAGACGCGAATTTTTCGCTCGAAATTTCCCTTCTTTCACTCCTAGGTCTTCTGCTGCTCCATGACACAACGGACTGGTGGAGTCTCTCTCACTCCCTCTCACCGTAATCTCTCTCTCTCTCTCTCTCTCTCTCTCTTTCGCGTGTGCACGCGCTTGCTCTGTGCATACGTGGCTGTGTGTGACTCTTCTCTCTCACTCACTCGATCAAAGTTTGTCATTAACCTCACTTGTGGGTTATGTTATGACAAGTTCTGTGGATTTGATCCTCCACCAGCTCGTTTGTTTGGTTGTCAGGTGCTTGACCTAAAGGAGCAGGGTGTTAGCGAGGAGGAAGCTATGGCAGTGGCTACTGTATGTATTCCATTTTTAGTTTGTTAAATTTTTGTCGTCAATTTTGAATTTTGAAAAATGACTTTCTCTAATCGTGAATCGAATTGGAAAGATTGACCAAGTTTTCCAAAATATATGCCAAAATCGCATCTCAGCATTTGATACTAGTAAAAATACTGCGGATTACAAGGTTGAAATTCTGGCTTAAAACATTTAAAGGTCTTTTTTTTACCGAATATCGGGCAAAAAAGAAGGCATATGAGAGTTCTAGAGAATTACGTGCTATAAAAAGTTGATAATTTGTTCATTGAACTGCGTGCTACATCGAAATCCTCTGTCACGTTAGGAAGAAGAAAATACTATTAGACTCTTTCGACTAAATTTTGGAGTTTGAATTGAGATTACTATAACTTACTTTCTTTGGAATGATAAAGCCAAAGTATAGACTCCATATTGAATAGAATTAAGCAGAAGCTACTATGGCTATGACGCTGTTGTTGGGTGTTACGGCTACTGCCATCATCCCATAGTATTGAAGTATAAGAAAGCGAAATACATGAAGAACAGATACCAAAAGAATTTCGCTACTTTCCACTCAAATCCGATCATACCGTAGACTATGACTCCATATATGAGAGTTTACAAAAAAATGTACGGGAGCTCAATCACAACCTGCATAGTCAAACGATTAAGGAAAAAAATAATTAAAGAATCATCATGAAAGTTAATAACAACAATAGTCTCGAATTTGACCCTTTCGAGCTTTGCCCAGTTTGAAACTTGCTCTTTAAACTATGGTTTTATGTGGATTGTTGCTTGATAATTGGTAGCACCTAAATAAGGATGATATTAACATTTATATTTGCTAGCATTCTTAAGGTTCATACTGCGGAGATGTTTGTATGTCTGACTTCTTTTATATACCACATAATGTCCACTTTTTACCGCACGCCCCCCTCCCAAAAAATGTTTCCCTTGCTAATACTTCTACCTATAGGTATTATTGTTTCAATTCAATTAACCAATAGGTTTTACGCAATTATATGTTAGTACATTATTTTCCTAATTTTATCTTAGTTGGCAACTTGTGTGTATCAAGTGTTAAGTTTTGTTGGTTCTTGAGCAGACACTGCAAGTAAATGGGGTGAAGATTAAGATGGACATGCCAAGAGTTTTTTGTTATTTTAAAAAATGGACAAACTCTCAATGACTATCGTTATATATTCAATCAGCTTTAGTAGCATAGTTTATGCTGGGTTTTCCTAGTTGTTTTAGAGCAATATGATTACAGTGACTCCTATGTCAGCTGAGTTTAAGCAAGAAGCACATGGAGAAAGAAGCAACATTGAAGAATGAAGTTATGCAGCAGAAGGTGTCTATTCAACAGCGGCTTCAGTCTATTCAACAGTTGCTTCATCTGAAATCAGAGTTACGAGGTCTTTTGAGTTCGTTGAGTGTATACTGTTGTTGATGAAGCTCCCAAGTACCAACAAATCCCCAAGTTCATTTCCATTTGTGCTCTTAATATCCACTTGGCAGTGTAATCAGGTTCATTTTAACCTTCTCATTTGGTTTGTATTACAAGAACTTAATAAAAAAAATGTTGGAATCCACGAGCCTGCAGCGAAGGAGTATGGCCTTGGCCAAAGAGCTAGCAGAATTAAACCTATTAGTACTTTTGTACTAGTGGCATAACCATTAATGTTTTATTTTTTTGCTCAAATTCGTTGGATTATTATTGTTATCTGGTTTCAATTAGTGCCTGTGATTGGAACTTGGAGAAAGGCATAGTTTTGAAGCTTGCTTCTTTTAGGCAACAAGGCCAATAACAACAACAAGGTATCATCTTTAGTGAAGACATTAGAGTTTTGCAACAAGTAAGTCCTCCACCCCCCCCCCCCCCCCCCCCCTCCACCACCACCACAACAATAGCTCTGCCTTTTTTGTGCATCAGGTGAGGTTTCAGCTAATGACAAGTATGTAGAATGTTAAATATATGCAGTTGTTGATAATTTTGCTCTATATTTGATTTTCTGCTACTGTTATTGCTACCATGATTTGGTAATGTAGAATGTGCACTGTTACTGCTATATTTTCTCCTGCTTATGCTACTGCGGAATTTGTTTTTGCTGCTCTCTGATTGGCCTTTTATATTTGCAACTATGATTTGCTATGAATATGCTTTATGATATGCGTGCTTCTACTACTGTTGCTCATTCGAATGAGTGATTTTCGGTGAAGACAATTCTTATTTGCTTATGCCTATTTTTAGTGCTACTTAGTGTTGCTATTGTTTTAGTGAAGACATCTACTTGTATTTTCCATCACAATTGCTAAATCCAATGTTTTCCAAAGTCCGAGGTTGCTTCTACTAGGCCTGATATTTTGATGTTTGCTCATTTGCTTATTTGTTGATGCTTTGGTGAAGATTTTTGCTGAAATAGTTTCAAAAAGAATTTATAAAGGGGAGAAAATGGAAAATGACAATTTAATCTTCGGATATAAGTGAGGTTAAAATTAAATCATTTTTATTTTGAATACATTTTAGATACGCAATGGATATGTTTTGGATACTTCTGAAAACGTTTCCGATACATTCCCAAAGTGATGAACAAACGTAAGGCTACATGGTGCCTTTGTTTTTTTTTTTTTTTTGTCCCTCTGTTCTGGTCCATTGGTTATTGTTCAATGTGGTCCATAGATTTCACATTGTTTGAACACAAAATCAATAAGGACATGCTTTGATTCTTACTTGTGTTCATACTTTGCTTGTCTCCGGTCAATGGAAACATATACATTTACTTTGCCTAGTAAATTAGCGCCTCATTCACCATGTTATTTTACCATATCATTTTACCATGTCTTTGGTGTTCTAGTAACCAACATATCATTGACCAAAATAACTGCAACCACATCGATATAGAGGTTTAAAATTTTATTTATTTTCTTTCTTTGTCATTTTTGTTGCAGGTAATGGGACTATTTAGAAGCATTGAGTGTTGGGTATTTATTTTTATGGAGGTTTTATAACAAGAATGACAACTTATCCTATTTTTGTGATTTTTGTTTGGACATGCATTAGGTATGTGGATTGTTTTGGCAGTGTGTTAATTAAGTACGATGGGAGATAGATATGCTAAGCATATATAAACAATGTGGATGGATCTTTGGTTGGACAAGTTTATGTAATATATATGGAATTATGATGTTATCTTTGTTCTAAATGAAAAAATTGGTTTGTTTTTCTAAGAACGGGTATTGTAATGACGAACAAGTGTATATTAAGACCAATTTGGCATATATTCACATTCCAAAGCATTGTTGAATTTTTTTGGTATTTTAGAGAAAGAAATATATGGCAACGGTTATTTTATACAATAGCGACGGTTGTAGTATTATTATATGATTAACTGTGGCAACAGTTATTCACAACATACCGACAGTAGGGGAGACTTGACTGAAATTGACCCTTCCCAACGGTTGAAGCCACTGCTAAAACAACCGTTGCTAGAACAATGTGTATGCCAACGCTCGGCAAAACTGTTGGCATAGTCCTACAGTGACGGATTCTCACAACGGTTTTAACCAACGGTCGTTTGACCGTTGGTATAACTCTAGCAATGCTTTTTTCACTCTCTAGCAACGTTTATGACCGTTGGTAGATCCCAATTTTCTTGTAGTGCATTCATGGAAAAAAGGCTATTTAGGTACCAAAGATCAAGACTTGAGCATTGTGATTGCAGGCTTGTTTCAAATCCATATCAAAAGAAGAAAAATGGTATCTTGACATGTGATGCTAAAGGCACATGACGGCGATGTTAAAGTGTTCAAATCTTTCACACCCAAAGATGGCAGTTATGTGAACTTTGAAGACAATAGTAGATGAACTATCATCAGCATAGGTAGTATTAGTAAATTTTTCTTCTCTACTATTGAAAATATTTTACTTGTTGATGGCTTGAAGCATAATCTCCTTAGTATTATGTCTTCTTTAAAAAATATAAGTGCATCATTAAAGTATCAAAGGCAACAAGGAACTTTTTGTTGGCCAAAGATTTAAAAATATGTACATTATTGACTTAAATGATTTAGGCAATGCGAATATAAAATATTTTTCAGCCATGACTGATAGTAGTTGGCTATGACATACACACCTTGGACATGCTCATATGAATTCTATTTCACAACTTGCTAGAAAAGAATTAGCTGTTGGTTTTCTAAAAATTAAGTTTAAAAAAGATAGACTATGTGATGCATGTCAGAAGGAAAACAAACCAAGGTTTCTTTCAAATTAAAAATGTGATTTCAACTTTTAGACCATTACAACTACTACATATGGACCTTTTTGGACTAACTAGAACCGCAAGTCTTTGTGGCAAATTTTATTGCCTTGTTGTTGTTGATGATTACTCTAGATATACATGAGTTATGTCTCTAGTTCATAAGGATGAGGCTTTTTCTTTGTTTTCAAAACTTTGTAGAAAAGTTCAAAACAAGAAGGGCATTTTTATTTCTAGCATTCGTACGGACCATGGTAGAGAATTTGAAAATGTCTTATTTAAAAAATATTGTGATAACCATGGCATCTCGGCTCCTAGGACTCCTAAACAAAATTTTGTTATTGAAAGAAAAAATAAAACCCTTGAGAAAATAGTAAGAACCATGCTTTGTGAAAATTCTCTACCAAAATATTTTCGGGCAGAAGTCGTCTCAATATCGCTTGCTATGTTTTGAACAGAGTCTTAATTTGACCAATCCTCAAAAAGACACCTTATGAGCTATGGAATGTTAGAAAAATCAAACATTAGTTAATTTCTTACTTTTTGTTGTAAATGTTTTGTTTTAAATAATGGCAAATTCATTTGGACGAAGAATGGTTGCGGCTGATAAACATATAAACATACTTAACTAGTTGAGGAACCTATTCATGTTTCTTTTTATGAATCTAACCCTACATTTTCTAAGATCATAACTGATGAGGAGGAGGAAGAAATTGTAAAGGTAGTAAAAGATTTGAGCCTTTGTAAAGAAAATGACGAGAACAAATAAATTACTATTCAAGTGAAGGATGATGTGGTTAATGATCAACCACAAGACATCAATAGAAACAATCAAGACCTTCCTAAAAAATGAACGTTTGTTCAAAATTATCCTAAAGATTTAATTCTTAGAGATCCATAAAAAGGTATATCCACTCGCTCATCTCTTAAAAATATTAGTGGTAATTTAGCTTTTGTTTCACAAATAGAGACTAAGAATTTGATTGAAGCCCAACAATTATGAGAATTTGATTCTAGCAATTCAAGAGGAACTAAATCAATTAGAACGAAATGATATTTGAATATTAGTTCCTAGGCCTCATGATCATATATACTATCATTGGAACAAAATAGGCTTATAGAA
The DNA here is from genome assembly GCA_019985065.2 of Arctostaphylos glauca. Taxonomy (NCBI): domain Eukaryota; kingdom Viridiplantae; phylum Streptophyta; class Magnoliopsida; order Ericales; family Ericaceae; genus Arctostaphylos; species Arctostaphylos glauca. The sequence goes on from JAHSPW020000015.1 coordinate 6,654,757, forward strand.
ACAAACTTGATCAAGATGACATCATTGTTAGAAATAAAGCATGACTAGTTGCACAAGGATATAATCAAGAAGAAGAAGGCATTGATCTAAAAAAATATTTGCATCCGTAGCTAGACTAGAAGCTATTTGCATGTCACTTACATTTGCATGTTTTCAAAATCTCAATGTTTATCAAATGGATTTCAAGATTGCATTTTTTAATGGCTTTATTAATGCGGAAGTTTATGTCAAACAAACTCTAGATTTTGAAAATCATACTTATCTCGATTATGTTCATAAACTCTCCAACACACTTTATGGATTGAAACAAGTACCTCATGCTTGGTATGATAGACTTAGCACATTTTTACTTGAAAATAGATTTTGTAGAGGTAAAGTAGATACTACACTCGTTATTAAGAGTAGAAACAAAGACATGCATGCTTATTGTACAAATTTATATTGACGATATCATATTTGGTGCTACTAATGAGCTTCTATGTAAAGAGTTTGCTAAGTGTGTGCAAAGTGAATTTGAAATGAACATAATGGGAGAGTTAAACTTCTTCTTTGGATTTCAAATCAAGCAAACTCAAGAAAAAATCATTATCAACCAAGTCAAATACACCAAAGAGCTAATCAAGAAATTTGACATGGAACGATCAAAAGCTATGAACACATCAATTAGTACGTCAACAAAACTTGACAAAGATGAGCATGGTAAGAATATCAATGAAAATATGTATCGATGTATGATCGGCTCTCTACTCTATCTCAGGACAAGTAGGCCAGATATTATGTTTAGCATATGCATGTGTGCAAGATTTCAATCATGTCCTAAAAAATCACATCTTATAGCCATTAAATGTATTTTTGGATATCTTATCGGCACTCATGATTTATGACTATTTTATCCACATGGTGTAGACTTTAACTTCGTTAGATATTCCAACGCCAATTTTGAAGAATTAAAAAATGATTGCAAGAGCACTATTGGTACATGTCAATTCTTAGGACAATCTCGTTAGATATTCCAACGCCGATTTTGAAGAATTAAAAAATGATCGCAAGAGCACTATTGGTACATGTAAATTCATCATTTCATGGCATAGTAAGAAATAAAGCTCCGTCGTTCTATCCACTGTTGAGGTAGAATATGTAGTGGCCAGTAGTTGTTGTGCTCAAATATTGTGGATCAAACAGCAAATGGAAGACTATAATTTATATTATAATCATATTACTATCAAATATGACAATACAAGTGCTATTTGTTTAACCAAAACTCCCATTCAACATTTCAGAATAAAATATATTGAAATTAGACATTATTTTATTCATGATAATGTTCAAAAGGGAGATATTGAGCTTGTATTTGTAAACAACAATCAACAATCGGCGAATAATTTTACAAAACTTCATGGAGAAGAACCGTTTTGTTTTATACGAAAAGAACTTGGGATGTCTAATCAAATATGAAATTTTACATAGGATTTGATATTTTTTTTACAACTCGCTTGTATAAATCATCTTATATGTGGAGTAGTTACCATCATGATGTGAGTTTGAAACTCCTATATTTTCTCGTTTATACTTCCTTTCGTGTTTTTACACTTCTCATTCCTTCTCCTGCTCTAGTGTTTTTGATGCTGTCACGGGGAGAGAAGAAATTTATGTGTCTATATGATTTATTATGGAGGAGAAGTAAAATGAGAGAATTAGACATTTTAATATATGTATAGAAGATATAGAGAAGTAGATATATGTCAAATGTACCCATGTGGAATTTATTATTTCTCAATGATCATGTTCATGCTTATTGTTGAATATTTTTCGTGATGATCATGTTTGCATGCCTTATATATGCCTCTACTTGCCTATGTATCGCATTATGTTTTTACACATACATAAGGGGAGAACATACATTTAGGAGGAGATTTTTGACAAAAATCTTGATATTGTGCCATCATAAAAAATGGAGAGATTGTTAGAAATATTGCATATTTTATTTTGATTATGAAAATTAGTTTCATAATTTGCACAAAGATTTTAGTCATAAAAAAATTATTTTAATATGTCTTAAATGAACTTAATGATTACGATATGCCTATGTCATCATTCAAAAAGATATATAAATCATACATTTATGGCACCTATGTATAAAACATTTCAGATAATTTTAATGCATCATGAATTACACGTAATGTTTGATATGATGTATGAATTATTCATAAAATAATTTAAAGTTTGTTGCAGAATTTTTTAGGATTTTTTTAGAGCTTTTTAGTTCTGACAGGTAATCTTGTTGGTAATCCTGCAGGTAGTCTGATTGGTCTTCTTGTCAAGGAAAATTGAAGCAATTTTAAAAAATTACAACTACCAGGGAGAGGGCTTGACAGTCGGTTAATGGCACTGGTCGACCACCTGATCTACCGGACCTTTGTATTTTGGTCGCTGACAGCGTTTTCAACGAGGAAAAAGACATTAAATGCATCCTCAACTACCACCAATGGCTAAAATGACAAAACAACATTTATATCTTCTCTTGGTTCATTTATGGAGACAAAATAACTATTCCAAAGAGGAGAGATCACATTGTATTGAATGAGTTTTAAACATTTCATATACAAAATTTTGTAACCATTGTTTGAGTGTTTGATAGATAAACACTTGTAAAGATTTTAGAATCAAAGTAAGAGTTACTTTGAATATCAATATTGTAAACAGTTCGCTAGTTCCTCGAAAAAATTAAAAGTTGTAACGGCATCTCAACTAGTTGAACTCAAGAGGTCCTCTTGAAGAAGTGGACAAGGGATTCGAGATCAACGAATTACCCAACCACTATAAGTCTTTCTTGTTTCTCTTGTCTTATTTACTTATTGCATTCTAGGCATTTGATAAAATTCCTAGTATAATTTGTATTTGGTATTTTTTATTTAACAACTCAATTCACCCTCCCTCTTGGTTGCCTATTAGTATAACAATATTGTTTAATTTATGAAGGACCACATATGCAAAACAATTGTTTTGCTCCTTAGAAAGGCGATTGAGGCTAGTAAATGGCATCCAAAATCAATTGGTCTAAATATTGAGAAGAAAATAAAGGTGTCTCAGTTGAAGTCCCAGAGTTTCACTCACCGAGCAACATCCGCCACCGACTTTATTGTGTATGAAAGTGATAGAAAATCTAGTTGTTAAGTAATTCCCCCCGTAATGCAGTTGCATGGCTTGGCAGATGTTGGGAATCCCCTGCTTGCATGTCGTACGCGCAATACAGGGATCCCAATATGGGGTATACGATCTAGTTGAGTCAATGTTCAACGTCGAGACACAATCTATGATATACTGCACCTTCTTGTCTCCTATTGCACTTAACGACCATTCGTCGTCGCTGGATATGGTCTTGTCTACAATAAAGACTAATGGTGATGGTGCAACAATGGATGTGGGTACCAGTACTGGTTCAATGAAGCCACAAAAGAAGATGATTGAGTTCAATACCATGGTAAGCAAATGATTTTCTGCGGTCGTTGTCGTGAACCGAGCCACAATCGTAGTACTTGCAATTTTTTCCTTCTCGGATGATCATTGCAATGGCAACATCCAAGTAAAATTTGCTCATATGTTCATTTGTTATGATCTTTGTTGTTATTTAATATTTATGTATATCTATTGTTGTTGTATGTTCACACTTGGACAATCGCAATTATAGATGGGCATCCAGGTTGTACTTTCATAGTAAGTAACAATATTGCTTTAAACTGTTGTTAGAAATTATAATTGTGTGTGGGTAATGGAAACTCGATCTAACCTATAAACATATCCCGCAAGAGACGAGATGGCAGCTAAAAATAAAGGACTGATTTATGGTGACCATCGTTATGTTCATGCGATTGTAGTAGGTTTCGAAGACCTAACTAGGTAATGTGAACCAACAATATTTCTTGTATTTGTCAAAGCATGTGTATACTTCAAGAATTATTTTGTTTGCATTTTCGTATTTGACCGATTCAACTAAACTAATACATGTGGTGCGTGGGAAATTTAGTTGCAGCACATTACTTTACTTGTTTTATAATCTTTCAAACAAATAATTCTTCACACTTGACGATGTTGGACTTGCTCTCCCGAAGTAACCTAATTATTTATTGACAATGGACTGAATTGCTCCCTTTAAGCAGTGGGCCTGCAAATTTCAATTATGCAACAATTAGTATGGTGTATAGAGTATGAATGAAAAGGCAATCGGACATTATAACACCACGTCAGTCGTGGTCATTAAAAGGTATCTACTGATGGTTCGTCACAAGTTATGGCGTTATATAATTGGGAGTTGTAATTAACAAAGACACATATGACACAATTAATGTTGGCTTTGGCCCAAAATAAGTCCCGATAACTATAAAATTAATTATACGAGATAATATTTCATAGTAGATTGGAGTAGAGGGCTGATTATGCAAGGGTCCATTTAGTTTTGTGGAAACAGAAGGTCATTTCTACAGTTTGTTACATTTGTTACAACTTTATGAAGTTAGACCACGCCAAGTTTATTTTAGACACAAATCACCACAAGACTCATCTCAGCCACATTATGGGACAAAGTCTCCATCTCGGTCAAGTTAGTCTGGACAAGCTTCGACTTTTCCCTGTCATTTTTCTCGTCTTTGCAACTACTATAGTCCCTTGCTAAGAAAACAATTTTTTAAAATATGTTAACTTCTTGAATCAACGGCCCCATTTTCTTGGGGGCAGAAGGCCCCACCAGATCCTCATAGTCCTAACTTTCCTCATCAATGGAGATTCAACTATCATAAGTATTAGAAAAGAAAGATTATCACCCTCAGCGGAGTCACCAATTGTGGAGGTTGTGAATATCCACCAATTTTGATATGATTTGACTCATTGATGCAAGTTGTTTTGTAACCTGTGCAAGGAATACAAATTAATGTCACGCAGCTGGCACTCCGATGCTTAAATTAGAATATGTGGACAAAAGTACAATAGTAATCGTAGATGTAATTGATTGTGTATCTGATTTTATATTCTATTCCTTTATCTATAAACTATCAAGTGCCTTTGTTTGATAAGTCAATAACATGAGATCTTTTTCCTAATTGTAAATTGTCAAATTTCCTCGCAGTATAAAGGTTTCCTTAATAGAAACTTCCCAAATCCTTGTCTTCTACCACTTTAGAAGGTTCTGACTGTCTTAGTCAAATGGCAGCCCGGTCATTCTATACGGTGATAGTCCATGCGCTGAGTCCATTCTCTAGTCAATCGGTCTCAAGAATGCCTGTTCGATAATATGTCGAGACCAATATTTGTCAGGCCCAACCTGTCCCTCATCTCGATCTGTTCAGTAATACACTGGTCAAAGCCCCTTGTTACCAACTTAATCCATTAGCATGGACCCAACTCGTCCGTCAACCCATCAACTCGGCTTGGGTTGACCCGACAATTCGGTCCACTACACACACACACTTTGATATACTTTCTACAGATAATACAAGAAAGAAAATATAGAAAAATAAAACATAGGGAAAATAAAGTCGTTTAATTTAATATTTTCTTATCACTCGCTTTTATCTACCCATAGATAAATTTTTGGTTTGTTTGAGTATTTTTAATATTTTCTTGTCACTCATTTTTATTCACCCGAGAAATTTATCAATCAAATTAAATCTAGGATAATTCCCCTCTCCTTATTAAAAAATTCCAACCAAACATTTTTTTATTTAATTTTTTCCTTTTAATCCCCTTTTATCATATTCACACTTTTACCTCGGACACTTACATTCTATTAACGATCAAAATTTTAAAAAGAATATAATATAGTAGAAGGGAAGTTTATTATAGTGGTGTGAAAATAAAAAGTTTGTTTGAATATTTTTAAAAATAATAATAAAATAAATATAAAAAATAATAATAAAATAAATATAAATAAGTGAATAAATTTTTTCGTAATTAATAATAAAATAAATAAATTCCTAATATAACAAACTGACAGCAAACAAACACGCGCCATCCTCCAAACGCGCGTATATTCTTTGCTCGGTCGCTCGTTGCCGGCTCCTTCCATTTTCGAGTCTCCAAACCAACCACACACCACAAAATTTTTCTCCATTATTTTCACGTTTTTCTCTGTAAAGAAAAGTACGCAAGGAAAATATCAGTCCGCAAACTGACGGAAAACAAGTCTCATCCCATTTCTCTTCTTTTAGTGTAAATTTCTACAACAACCATTTTTTTCCTAACAAGACAATTTGAGAAATTCGGGGCGGAAAACTATGGGTTTCCATTTTTATCTGTGAAGTCCTCCCTTTTCATCGGGATTTCTCCGTTCCATTGTGGTCTTGAGCCAAAGTGAGCTTTCAAATTTGTTGCTTCTTGTGGTCCTGAGATCATTATTGCCCATTTATTTTGGTTCTAGGTTTTTGTGTATTCCGTATTTATCAGTGAGATTAAGCTCTCAATTGGCAATCGTACCGAAAATTTCCTGGGTTTCGACTGTCTAAAATTACACACTTTGTTATATATTGTTTGCAGAGTTGTTGGATTTACACGGCCAAAATTTTCCGTGCTTTACGAGTCTTTTTTGTCTGGTAAAACTAAGTAAAGATGACAATCGAGTCGCTACCAGGGAGTTCAGGGTATTTAGATTCGTGTGATCGGAAAATCACGTATTTCAGCAACGGATATGTCCTGGGTTTGACTGTAGTTGCTGGTATTGGTGGACTTCTTTTTGGCTATGACACAGGTATCAATGTTCTTGTTACGACAGTTGGTTGTACTAATTTCTCTTGCGTGTGTGTCTACTTTTAATTTCTTTCATTGGTTGCTTTGCTGATTTAGTTCGTCCACTTTCCTTTGTATTATGGGATTATTGGACTTTGTGTCTTTATTTATTATTACGATGACAGGTTGGTTATTGGAAAATATTACACCTAACCCTTCAAGATCCCATTTACTGTCTTGACTTTTGTTTTTGAAAAAAAAACAAAAAGCAAAATTATTGTACATGCCAGGCCACTGTTAATTCACTGTTTAGTTAATTTTTAATGGACTACGCGGGTTGATATGCTTGGACAAAATTCTGAAATTGTTAATTTTAGCAGCTGAACATGGTTAACTCTATTTTTTCCAAGTACAAAGCCAAAATGAAGACCTAGTCTTTTGATACCTGTAACTGAAATCTTCGTCAAATTTATATGCACTTCGAATGGAACACTTAGACCTCATTTTTCCAGTGTTGTATGATTCATTTGGCTTCTGAAACTTGGAACTCACGGGCTTTTGGCGCCACAAAATATAGTGAATGTTCTTCATCCCCCGCTCCTATCACACAGACAGGATGGCTTAAAAGCAACTTTATGAGCAGAAATATTGTGTAAAAGATGTTCTTAGTTGAAGTATTGTCCCCAACATATTAAAAGTGGATGTGGTTGAACCATTCAAATCAAAACCAAATGGCAATAAATGGGGAGGCTACCTAGGCTTATACACGGCATTTGGAGAGGTAATTAACCGCTTTGGGACAAGTTCTAACATTATACTTGTACTTCTATCTGCATGGAACTTTTTTCTTGGTATGGTCACCCGTTAGTTCATTTGTTAACAACCATGGGTGATGTGGGCAAACTGTCTGTGTAGGGACCGGCGAGGGCCACGGCCCCTCCCAATTTGGGTGTAATCCCCTTCCGTACAACTGTATTACGCAAATGTACAACAAAAATTGTGGTATAGGCACGTTCTTCACAATTTCTTAAGTATTATTGAGGCGAATTTCTTACATTGGCCTGCGTTCTAACTTCTAAGTCTCAATAGTTTCTGTGATGGCCCTATACCAATAACATCCTATTTATACTTAAGGTTTAAGAGTGAACTAATTCCACTTATAGGCCTAGCAATCGTATGTAGTAGAAGCACATGAGTTATAGAGATTTTGGCTTGAACTTTTTTCTCCTTGTTTTTGCCCCACCTGAAATCCAAATCCTGGCTCCGCCCATTAAAACCATTGGTCGCGCTTGGGGTGGTAAAGAAGATGACTCCATGTAGGAGCTGATGTGTGTGTGGAGGGAGATACCTTTTTACAGGGGGGTTGGGCCATTGAACTCACTGCACCCCTAACGAGTATCTCTTATTTGGTGGCAGGTGGCAGGTGGTTCATACCCCGTGGTCATCTGCCACAGAAGAAATCCAGTTCTTGTATGTACAGAGTCAGAAGAAGTGCAGGATACAAGTTTTGGACTACAGCACACGTCTTGTCTTTCTTAGGATTAGTCACAGTTATCTAACCTTGTTTTATCTGTTCCAATCGTCTGGAGGAACTGCTTGGTACTCAGTCGAAAACTAGTTAAGTATGAGATGGATTTCGTTCATCATGCGTGCTGTCCTTTGTGCGTGACAAAGGAAGCCCATGCATGTGGTTTGGAAGAACGTGTTTACTTTGTTAGGTGGAAATTACAAATTGATATGTTTTGGTACTTATGGAAGGACAAATAGGGAATTGTCATGTATGTTTTTCGACTTCGTCTGTGGGATTTACCAAACAGATTCTGTATTCTTTTATATCTCCTTTGCTCTTCGGTAGACTTGCTGTTAGAGTCTCTTAATAGGTGATGAATCGTACTTTCTTGTATTGAATTTCCTTGTTCTGTTTAAGTCTCAGTTTCCCCCACAACGACTACATTGATTGTGCCTAGCTGTTTAATTAAAAGCTAGCTTGTTGGTGCACTTCGAAATAGTAACCTTTTGGTCCTTAACAGAGAAATCCCATTCAATTTATGTGAAGTTTGGTGGGTTTAATGTCTTATCATATTGAGATGCTGTATGCTATTAATTGGAAATCTTTACTGCAGGAGTAATATCTGGAGCCCTTCTATATATCAAAGATGAATTCGAGGCAGTTAACAACAGTAGCTTTTTACAGGTACAAGCAAAGGCCAAGTAGCTTTCTGGAAAGATGGAGGTTATGTTTTTGAGTTCATTAGGAAGTTGTTATCATGTGTGATTTGTAAAGAAGATGCGTTTTGTAGTATTGCTGACGTATTAATGCTTATTGGTGGGAGGTTTGGGCATCAGCAGTAGGGGATTTGTGTTTAGTTGTTCAAGGATAAAATTTGGTTATATTACATGGTAGGGTTCTTTGTGAGCGGTACTCTGCGAAAAAGATCGAAATCTTGTTTCGGTGTGTAGTTTCTGTTAGCTAGGAAAAGGACGCATTTCGCAAACATATTGGAAATGTTTGAGAAGCATTTTTAAAAATATCTGGAACATGACGGAGAGATCAAAAGAATTTGGGAATGCATGGAAATTTCGTCGTTCAATATTTCTGTTATACTCTAATAGGTGTTTAAACAACTCAATGTTTTGTTATGTTTCATAAGATTTTGACATTTTTCGGTGGACACATTGGATTTGGAGATTCTACAAATATTCCACTCCGGTCTCCTAGGCAGAAACATTGTGGAAATTATAGTCCTTGATTTGTTGAGAACCATCCTTGCATTAAAATGAACCTTTTTTGCAATATTCCAAGTGATTGTCTTTTCCTTTTAGGTGGTATTTGGAAGCTTCATAGCTGAGACATATTTTCCTCCCCATTTACTCCTAACGTTGAAAAATGTCACCTAGTTGTCAGCTTCTTATGTTAAAGTTTTCAATCTGGAAATTTGCAGGAGACCATTGTTAGCATGGCTTTGGTTGGTGCGATTATTGGAGCTGCAGCAGGTGGGTGGATAAATGACGCTTATGGACGAAAGAAAGCAACTCTTCTTGCAGACGTTGTCTTTGCAATTGGATCTATTGTCATGGCTGCTGCACCAGATCCATATGTCCTTATATTCGGACGACTTTTGGTTGGATTGGGTATAGGCGTGGCTTCTGTTACTGCTCCTGTGTATATCGCAGAGGCATCACCCTTTGAAATAAGAGGAGGTCTTGTCAGCACTAATGTGCTTATGATTACTGGTGGACAATTTCTCTCATATCTCATCAACCTTGCTTTCACTGAGGTCAGATTTTAATTGGTTTTTTGTTCCACACCCAGATCAGTATAACATTTACCCAAGATGAACCACGATGCTAAATCAGCATCATATTAGGCGGCGGCTGCTGTTGCTGCTTCTCTTACTGTTTATTTGGGGAATGCTAAAGACCACCCTTAGGGAAATGTGTGTATTTCAATGGGTTTTAGATCTGCTGCAAAATTCTATAGAATCTTGTGAATGTGCATTCAAATTTGGGAAACGTGTATCAGGATGCTAACCTTTTGGGCATTAAGTTTTTATAATCCACCGCCCAAAGGGCGGGGGTTTGCAGGACCTTTATTTTTATCAAGGAATTGGATTAGATTTGTGATCAAGTTTACTTTGGATTTCAGGCATGTGGTTTTGCTACCTTTTCGGAGCGGACTCAAATTAGTTTCCCTAAATCTTTTCAAGCAATTATTGCCAGCCTTTGACTAACTTGATGCTAATTAGAATTTTATAGAGGATGTAACTGAGGAGCTTATTTTTATCCTCTTATTGTTTTTGCAGCTGTCTGATATCCATTTATGCTGTTATTTTCTTGTCATCAAGAAGAGAACGATCGTTTCTGTGTTTATATAGCGGCAGAGTACCACAATTGTGGTGTTGGTAAAACTGGAATAGCCAGGCTTTCATTGGGGTGCTAGAAAGTTTTGAATTATTGCCGAGGTTACTGATTTCAGCTGCTTTCTGTGCTAATAGATGTGGCTCTTAGATACTCCTCATCAAATCAACTTTGCTGTCTTCATGAGTTTAGCTGAATAATAATGGAAGACTCCTAATGTAACCCGATGAATCAGGAAATGTAGACTGCACGCCTTTCCTTTTTCCTCACTCTTTTGTTTTTTTAACACTTTGAAGGTTGATGCCGTATTTGTGACTTACATGACAAATTGTCAGTATATTTCCTCTTAAACCATATTAAATTCCGTTTCTTGCAATAGTGCAGGAGAACTTTGCCTGTAGTTCATGAAATGCTTTCTTGGCATGAAAGGTGTTCCATTGTGCTGTTTTGAAGATGCAGCATCAAGATAAATATTGTGGCTTGCATTATTTAATTTTGGGATGCGAAATGCCAGTGGAGGAAACTATTGTTTCCTTACCTGCCTATTTATATCGTACAGTACATATCTGGTTGTTGAGTTCAGGTGGTTGATATTTTCGCTCAAGTAAACATATTGTTTGGTTTGATCATAACCTCCTTTTATTTGTTTCTAAATGGCAAAAGATTTGAGGAGTATCTCTGTTGCCATTGTTTACTTGTGTCTGTTTTGCATTTAGATCGCCGCCGTATGAATGCATTACATGTTAAGTTGTAGCGTATAACATGTTAAGTTTTTCAAAGGGAGCAATGAGGATAAAAGTGTGAACAAAAGATGTAACCCCCAACACTCCCTTCCAAAATAAATGAAATGAAACAAAAGTAGTAAGGTGCAACTGTTTAATGTGGCAATCTTGAAAATATTTTTTTAGGCAAGTGTCTTGAATGATGGATGATTGGGTTTTTTGTTTTTTTTCCGAAGCTGCCATTTGAGTCGGTGTTAATGGACTTTCCTCTGAAGCTGATTCTTTTTCTTGTTGAACTTTCATCGATGATCGTGAAATATGAATTAGCTGATGGTTTTTGTTCCCCTATTATCACTTTCATCAATTAACCTCCAGCATAACTTATTTGATGGTTGCAACTTTTGTTGGTTTTACTGCTTAAAGCCTGGTATGTTTCCTTCAAACTTAAAGTTTTCATAGACTCTTTCATTTTAGGAAGAAGCTTTGAGTGAATTTGTTCTCTACTCCACAGTAGGGCTGGAAACTTGGAAGTTGCTTTGGGTATAGCTTGTACTCCCCTCGTTTTTGGCCCCGGGATGGGATTTGTTGGAAGAGAGAGAGACTTAGGAGGTAAAATACAGGTTGATGTTTTCTGGTTTTTTGTGGCCTCATTCCTTTAGGAAATCCAAATTTGACCCCGTCTTGTAAAGCAGGCTCAATTGGCAGTTTCTACGAGAACACCAGGCAGAAAAGTGGAGTTTAATTAATAGTGTTGTTGAAGACTATCCATTCTCCTATAATAGTTTCAACTAGGACAACTTGATTTTGTATCCAGTAGTGAAGAATTCCCTGATTGTACAACAAGAATAATCACTTTAAAGCATCCAACTCGAAATCACTTCGCAATGAGTGGAAAGGCTGCCCCAGCTGATATACACATAGGATGTGATAATCACTGTGGGACAACTTCTAACAGTGTTTGCATAAGCTATGCAATTCCACCAAATGCTTGGGGGGAAAGTGGGGAAGAAGATTTGTAGTCATATGTTGGAGACGCCAAAGAGAGTTGTAGCCATATGCAGGAAGGGTCTGGTTGCAACAGCTTCTTTTATCTTTAAATCAAATGATGGTGTTCTGCTTTATCTTGTCTCTTGTCGGTGTTTAGAAGGCGGCATAAAAGCTCTTTGTTTCCTTACTCGTTTGCATTGTTCATCAGCTTGTATGTTGAGGTCTTCATCCCATGTCAATGATTGAGCAGGTTCCAGGGACGTGGCGATGGATGCTTGGAGTTTCTGCTTTGCCGGCTGTTGTTCAATTTACCCTTATGCTATTTTTGCCAGAATCCCCACGTTGGCTATACTTTAAGGTACAGCTTCATTTTTCTGAAAACATCATCTTCCTCACAGTTCTCTCTCTAGCTGTTTTTTCATTTCTGTTAGATGGCTTATTGAAAATCTATTTGCATTAATGTGTAGAAAGATAAATCGGAAGCCATTGTCGTGCTTTCCAAAATTTACGATCCTCGTCGGTTAGCGGAGGAGATAGATCAGCTTTCTGTTGCATTAGAGGAAGAACGCCAGAGAAAGACTTCTGTCAGTTACTGGGATGTATTTAAAAAGAAAGAAATCAGACTTGCATTCTTTGCTGGAGCTGGACTTCAGGTAAGATTGAGACTTTGCAGAAAGCATTGATTGTTATATTCTGGTGCTATTAACAGGTGGCAAGTGTGTGCCACCTTGGTGTTCCAATTGAGATACTCACTCTCTCCTTTCCATTAACTAGAGTGGTGTTCCAAAATACCATAGAGTTTGGTGTTCTCAGTTTTGGGGTGGTTTCAAAATTCCCATGTCTCTTCAAGTAGGAAAGATAACTCTAATAATTTCTCGGCAATATTTGGTGGCAAGAGAAGAACAGGTGTGGAGTTTTTCTTATTGGTCAAGATCTAAATAAACTATTTTCCATGAGCTGGGCCTAGTTGACCACCCGTCAAAGATGGCTTTTTTCCACTCACTAATTAAGAGTAAAGTATGAAAAAATATCTCGTAATGTATTTAACCAAAAAATAGAGTTTTTTATCTTCTTTGTCTGGCTTTGCCTGACGATAGACTATAAGTAGGTCTTATGGCGGCTAAGAAAAGGGAAATTCCATCTTTTTTGTGGTCTCAGGTTGAGGGAAAATATGCAAGGACGAGAAAAAGATTTGTTTATGACATAGTTCAAGAAATCGTAGCCATCTATCAAGCCTTCTTGCTTCCTTGACACTTTGATTTGAGCCTATGGGCTGGTATAACTCTAAGCCACTTTAACTCAAATCTATCTTACCTTCAATGGGACTAGATATTCCAGCAGTGGGCTGGACCTGGTTGACTGCCTGCCAAAGATGGCTTTTTTTCTGCTCACTAATTAGGTTTGGTTAGGAATACTTGAAAGTAGATATCTTTGTCTTGAGAGTTGGAAAACAGACCTTCTCCGAAACGGTGACAGATTCTTCGTGACTTTTGGTCATCAAAAGTTGAGTAGTAATGTGTCGGTGTGGATTGGATCCAAAGATAGGCTTGCAGGTAAGTATGGTCAGTTTTCAGGTCACTACCAAGCCTACCCTCCTAGATGTGCGTATTGATGGCGCCAAGTGGCCAACATTTTTGTAATCTCTTGTTCTGTTAGCACAACAGATCTATTTCAATAACAATGGCTGCTTTTCTCCTAGGATTCTCTTCTGACGTAGCAGGAAAGAATACGTAGAACCTAGCATTTGGGATTAAGGCATCCGCAATGGGTACATCTTCAGTTAACCACACAACGATTTCCTCCCTTGCTATCTTATTTATTTATAATCCTTTCCTGGAAGTACTCTTAATTTAGATCACCTCCCTTCCTTGCGACCGTAGTTGTTGCTTCTTAATGCCAATGTCCAATTAATGTTGACGTTGAGAAAAAATAATGTGTTGCATTGAACTTGAGAAACAAAAATCAATTTTATGTGGTGCTCATTGTTACTGGGTAATTTTGTGCATCCTCCACTGATTTCTTGAAAATCATGTAACCACCCAATTGTGTTTGTTTGTTCCTTCACCACAATAGGAGTTCCATACTAATTTGGTCAAAAAAAACATTCCAATTGCAGGCCTTCCAGCAGTTCACGGGCATTAACACGGTCATGTACTACAGCCCAACAATCGTTCAAATGGCTGGCTTCAGTTCAAACCAGCTAGCACTTCTCCTATCACTCGTTGTCGCTGCCATGAATGCTGCTGGAACAGTAGTTGGAATTTACGTCATTGACCACTTTGGGCGTCGAAAATTAGCCCTCAGTAGCTTATTCGGTGTTATCATCTCCCTTATTGTACTCTCTGTAGCATTCTTTCTAGAATCTTCCGGTTCTTCAAACGGACTATACGGTTGGATGGCGGTTTTAGGGTTGGCCCTTTACATTGCTTTCTTTGCGCCCGGAATGGGACCCGTTCCTTGGACAGTGAACTCAGAAATATATCCAGAGTCGTATCGTGGGATTTGTGGTGGAATGTCAGCAACCGTGAACTGGATTTCGAATCTCATTGTGGCCCAGAGTTTTCTCTCGATTGCTGAAGCTGTCGGGACAGGCGCTACTTTCTTGATACTGGCTGGTGTGGCAGTTCTTGCATCTGTATTTGTGGCGGTGTTTGTGCCGGAGACAAAGGGGTTGACATTTGAGGAAGTGGAGAGGATATGGAAGGTGAGGGCTTGGGGAAGTAGTGGGTATGCTAGTGAAGGCCTGCTTGAGGAGGAGGAGGGGAGGGAGTCCTAAAAAGGCTAATGCAGTTTTAATGAATGAAAGTGTATGTACTTGAACGTGTTTCTAATTTTAGTGCAGTTTAATGAATGAGTTCATTTGCTTTTGACATTGGAAATTCAGTCATGACTCGTTAAGAGTCATTACTTCCGTATTATGACTTGTTGCCCATTTCTGAATATTGTATATTTATGCAGTTTGTATTATTAATTTTATATGAAGTATTGAGGTAAGCGTATGTGCTGAATGATACCTTGAGTTGAATTCTCTTTAGAGTTTCTTAACAAATGAATCTCGAAAAAATAAATGATTTAAATCATCGAAGTTGAATTTGAATTTGAAATTAACTTAGTCTTATGCTCAGTGCAAAGATGAGCAAAATGATGCTGATTTTTCTTTTCTTTTCTTTTTTGAAGGTTTGGTTTTTAGGTTTCTTAAGTTTTTAATGAATCAAACTCCATCTCCAATTCAGTAAAAAAATTAGCAAGCCAAGCTTAAGTTAAATTGACTTAATTTTTAGTCGAGCTCGAGTTATTTCACAAGTTTTGATAGGTCAAAAATAGCATATATTTATACTTGATATCGAGATCTAGGTTGCAAATAAATGTTGCAAATCAAGTTGAATAGTATCAGGTTCAATTTCAAGCTGTATATCAAATGGAGGCTTTAAATATGAAAGAGTTTTTATCAAACTAAGGCTCGAACAAATCGCGAACAACTCAAGGCTAGAACAATTCGCGAACATCTCAATTCGTTTATTGATACAATCAAACCCGGTTGGGAGGCGAAGAAGGGAAGAAAGTCATAGCTTAGAGAAAGAAATAGGGTAGCTTAGAGAAAGAAATAGGGTAGAGAATAAAAGAAACATAGAAGATAATAATTGTTCTGATCTCGTCCCTTGCATTCATACCTCGGCCATATATATAGGCCACACCAACTAATACAAATTGTAATCAAAATATGCATACCATAATGAAACGTGCTAGCTAAGTGTCTATTTACAAGGGAATGATTAACTATCCTATAATGCATGGTTAAAACAAGGAAGATGAAAACTAGTTTTTCCATGGTGGTCGTGTTGTTGTCAACGTGGAATGTTGCTCTTGTGGAATGTTGTTGTTTTGTGGTTAGTTTGTTTGCATGGATGGTGGCGGGTTTCATATTGGTGGACGTGGATGGCTTCCATGGTTGTGAACGTATCATTTCTCCTGCTAGAGATATCCTTGGTTGTAAGGATAAATTTTGGGCAAGACTGAAAGAAATGTCATTGGTTTTCTCAAGTCGCATCTTCGCGAGGCCCCCCTTCCATTTAACAAATATCTACATTGTGACGGTTTTCGAGGCAAGTCACAACTTGGAAGAAGGTAGGTGGGTCGGGGTAGTGTATGGGCCAGTGTCGATTATAGTTGGCTTGGGTTGATCATCCGAAATCACAAAATCCTTGACCATGAAAAGTTGGGACTTGGTTCAACGGTGGCGGGACACGTATTTCTCATCACAATAATGGCAAAGGCCTTTTCCTATACGAACTCAAGCCTTTAGGCCCGTGATTCGCTTGAACGAGATCGTTGGAGGGTTTTGATGTGGGCTTGGTTTTTTAATGGGGTTCGGGCCTAGGAGGTCGATCGTGGTGGGACTGGTGATGATACAATTGAGTGTTGTGGTGTTGGGAGCTAATGGTCAGGAGTAAAAGATAGTTTTCTTTTGTAAGGTATTGCGTTCCTCAACAAGTTGGGCCACATCAATGGCTTTAGATAAAGTCTGGGGCTCTTGAGTTTAACATCAACACAAAAGTCGTGATAAAACATTTGATCAACTAATTAGTAGGTAGGGCTTTAACATCAACACAAACATCATGATAAAACATTTGATCAAATAATTAGCAGGTAGAGCATCAATGAGTTGGGAGAGCCTCTCAAACTCTTCGTGGTATGCACCCACGATGGTGGTCTGCCTAAGTTAGCTAAGGGCTTCGGAGGGGTCGTCGAAGTCGGTGGGTCCAAAGCGATGGTGAATTCACCCCAACTTATGAGCCCTTTGAATTTGGTGAACCATTGGTATCGTTGCAGGACAATGTCCTCGAGGTGGAAAGAGAACAGTTGGACTTGTTGCGCGGGGGCAATACGTTGGAATTCAAAGTATTGTTCGACCTGATAGTTTCAACTGGTGGGATCGTCCCTTGTAAATTTTGGAAAACTAAGCTTGAGGTTGGTGGGTGGACGGTTTGGGTCTTGGGTGAGTGTTTGGTGGGAGTTCAAGCTAGAGGTGAAGGGATTGATGTTGGTATTATCAGGGTTAGTTTCGGAGGTGCGATGAAGTTGTAGTGTTTGTAACTGGGCAATAATGAATCGAAGGAAAGTATGTTCGATGGGTGATTTAACGTGTTTGACGTCTGAAACAATGTAGTCGGTTGCTTTGCTTACTTATCTATTACCGTCCACCACCCTTATCGGGATTTGAGAAACTATTCAGCTAGGAAAATGAAAGCTGCTACTGGAAAACAACTCTCTCTGCCCTTGTTCTGGTTCTGTACCAGACAACACCCCTTGCCGCTAGACTTGCCTTTTAGTCATCATCTACTTATGTATATTTGAAGGAATCTTATTTTCTTCTTTAGGCTTGGGTTTCTAAATGAGACAGAGAGGGTTGGTGGGTGGCGATTAGTCAGTTTCTAGTTCCAACTCTAGGGGGTTCAACTCCTCCTTAATCATTTTTAGATCAATGAAAGTACAAGATCGTTATCTAAGAAATTCAAAGAAAGGTTTTTATTTTTCTAAAGCCATTGTTTACGGGCTTCATTGTAACGCCCCTAATTTCTCGGAAACATTAAAATAAAAGTAAATAAAATAATAAAAGAATTAAAAGATAACATTACCAATATTAATACATGAATACCGGTAATGGAGCAAGAGCTTAGCTGGTACAAAATTTAAAGTATGGGGTAGAGTTTCGGGATACAACAAAAGAACTCTACATGGATAAACTCAGAATTATTGTAAGAGAAATCGACTAAGTCAGTTATGAATCCACAACGTCCTCCTCTTGGTAAGAATATTCTGCCGGCACGATCTCCTAATCAAATTCTTCTGTCTCGGTACCTGACATGAAATGTCATGGGCATGGGGGAAAAATACACACCAATAAGCTGGGGAAGCCCAATAAGTTACCTTACCCTTAAATTTTCCTTTGAATGTATATTGACTTAAATGAATTTACAATGGATAATAACATAATAAGTCATGAGCAATATATGAAAGCGATAACACATAAGTACAAGATTTTAAATTAATATTGAGTCGTACATCATTTTTATCTTGTTTTACATTCATCACTACAATATCTTAGTATTCGTGCTCAAGCATGAATTTCTGTGTTCCATCATTCGTACCCAGACGTCATCCCTCAACCCCAAGTAGAAGATATTTGCTAAGTCCATAACTTACATAGACTTTACAATCATTACTTTCCAACCATAATCTCATTGAAAATTCCATCAGTTTTCATAGGAAAATATCCACAGAATTTCCTCAATACTAAATATCCACTTATATTTTATTTTTAGTGATTCCTCAATGTATCAAAGAAATGTAATCTATCATCATACTCAATCATCTTTGCACGGAATAACGTTAACAACAATAATAACATGATAATGAAAATACGATAATCGAAATGGTAGGTAAATGATCACCATATATATATATACATATATATCAACATACATTCCTATTTACGGCTAAGGTTTGATCTGCTTAGCCTAGGGATGGTCTAGTAAGCCTGTTGGTCTAGTCTGCTCCACACACTGGTCCGGTCTCCTCATCACATTGGTTTGGTCTGCTCAACGCACTGGTCTGATCACCTCTACTCATTGATCATCTTATCCAATGGTCTCCTCTACTCAGCCGGGTCATCCTAGTCACTGGTCTACTTAGCACTTTTTGTCTTTAGTCTTTGGCCAATCTTCATAACTTGTTCAAGGGGGCTTTGGGGTTGATCTCAGGGCATTCAATTGGATAAATAAGAGAAAGAAACTTACGTTGTAGCTTGATTCAATGGTTGATGCAAGAATTGTAACAAGTGAATTTTTTCTCTCTCTAGAATTTTTCTCTTCTCTTCCTATTGTTTTCACTTCTTCCACATTCCAAAAGTTTTTGTCAGGCCAAATGGAAGGAATAAAGGTGGTATATATAGGCATTTGAGGTCATCATATTGAGAGGACAAAAGAAAGAACTTGGTGTGCAAGTATGGTTAAGCATGGAGGTTGAGTGTGGGTTTAGAAGTTGCCATGGTTGTCATTGGTGGGAGATACTTGGCTGCCAAGAATCTGGAAAAAAATTATGAATAAGGAGAGATTTTGGGAGCAAAACCATAGGTCTGTGGAGGTTTCACTTGAGAGAAGAGAAGTTGGAATCAAGAGAAGAGTTAACATTGGGGAGAGGAGATTTACTCCTAGAATTTGGTGAGTTTTCTAGGGATTTCTAGGGATTTGCATAGATTACATGTGTATATGCATATATATATATATATATATATATATATATATATATATATATGAAAAGTGTGTGTTTGTGTTTCCATTGGCCGAGCAAGAAAGAGGTGGTCCGTGACATGATTACACATACACATACATATACATGTATTATACTCATAGTATACGTGCATGTGTCGTATATGTATGGTATGTATATGTATTATTCTAATTACATGTTGTAGATATATATATATATATATATATATATATATATATATAAATTATTTTTTTGGATAAAAAAGAACTATTTTATTTGTATTCATAAATTTGGGTTCTTGCATTCATACCGCTCAAGAGGGTGACAGACCTTCCGCTTGATATCTTCGGGAAGATAGCAAACCATGATCATATAGGCAACTCGTCTTTCCTTTTTTTGATGATCGAAATTTGACTCATGTCAAGCTAAAATTTTGCTAACTTCATTGTGGAATTCAGTGTTGAATTTTTCACAATAGTCCACGGAACGCGATGCTGATACCACTAATATGACCAAACCCGTTTGGGAGGGGAAGAAGGGAAGAAAGTCGTAGCTTAGAAAAAAGAAATACAAAAGAGAATAAAAAAAACAAAGAAGATAATAATTGTTCTGATCTCGTCCCTTGCATTTATAGCTAGGCAATATATATAGGCCACATAAACTAATATAAATTATAATCAAGATATGCATACCATAATGAAACGCGCTAGCTAAGTGCCTATTTACAAGGGAATGATAAACTGTCCTATATGGAAACTAGATGTTCCATGTTGGTCATGTTGTTGTGAACATGGAGTGTTGCTCTTGTGGAATGTTTTTATTGTGGGGTTAGTGGGTCTGCATGGATGGTGGTGGGTTTCGTGTTGGTGGACGTGGATGGCCTCCATGGTTATGCACATATCATTTACAGTTTAAATTGTGCCCGACGAATCATTATAAATTTTTAAAGAAATTAGCCACTCAATTTTTTTATAATGGGGTACCTAGTCAATTCTAGCTTGTCCGATCTCAAACCATGTTGTTGCAGAGCTACATGTGGTACTTTATTTAAAATGTGAAAATTGTTAGACGTTGAATCAAGGTGGTGCATGCCTATAGTGGTATATATGCATGATAATAAATAATAATGCAGTGCCATAGTTGACATGAGGCTAGTTATGTAACGCCCAATGTATACCACTAGCCCAATAACCTGTTGGAGTCTAACCACGTGGTCTAAAATGCTTAAACCCAAGTTACTAGTAGTAACATATATGGTTCATTATATACCCAAAATCACCCATGTAAACTTTTGATGTGAAACTGGATATCACAAGTTAGGACTTTTGACTAATCGCAAAGGCTTATCCCGATAGATACAATTTTATTTCTACAAGGTCTTTCTCCACTTGATTTCAAAACATTTGACA
Source organism: Arctostaphylos glauca (assembly GCA_019985065.2). Classification (NCBI taxonomy): domain Eukaryota; kingdom Viridiplantae; phylum Streptophyta; class Magnoliopsida; order Ericales; family Ericaceae; genus Arctostaphylos; species Arctostaphylos glauca. Next base: position 6,675,716 of record JAHSPW020000015.1, read on the forward strand.
CTATATATTCAACACAAAATGTTGCTCACTTTCTTTCATAATACGATCCTGTAACTCAAAATGAAGTCATGTTCCTGTAATTCTTTGCGCAACCTCTTAAAGGTTGTCTTCTTTTTTTATAACTTGGTGTGTTTGACTTAGATTACGCACACTTCAACTAATAGCTGAGGGACCAATTCTACCGTCTACTTGTGAAAATCCCAACTAAAATTGGAAGAAAGCTCTATATAGACTGGATCTATAAGAGTTGATAACAAACTTTATGAAAGAGTAAATTCCTGTATGGACTAGTTCCGATGACGAGTTGGGGTACTAAAACCCACCTAACTAAACAATGTCACAATGATGTAGTTTACAGATTGCATTGCTAGGTGGTGAGCTTTAATACTGGCATGACCACAAAAGTCACTCAAGTAGAGTTAATCTGAATGTGACTCAATAATTTCTAACATTAGCTTTCCATATTGTTTATGGTTCAAACATTCAAGGGAATCAATTATTTGAGTACCAATGCACATGCCATGAAACTGCACTTGAGCAAAAGAAGAAGATTGAGTTGATACTAGGCTCAAATTTTCATTATTAACCATAGTTGAAATTAAAAAGAGAAGTCCAATTGTGGTTGGGGTTTAGAAGTTGAAGAAGCTAGAAAAGTCATCATGAAGGCAATATTGATAAAGAAATATTCATTCAGTTATGATTAGGTGGAAGATATGTTTGAATAGCTCTTGGAGCAAAATTTTAATACTCTCTTAGAAGTGAAAAGACTGCACGAGGAAAAAAAAGAATAATTATCCAATACATTGCCGATATCATCGCCTTCTTAGTCACCCATTAAGGGAATGCTCGACCAGAAAGACAAGATTTAGGAGCTCTTTGATTCCTAAATATTGAGCACTTCCTCCGAAAAAATCAACTGTTAACTCAATCAACTAATAGAGATGATAAAGGCAAATGGATAGTTTACGAGTCGAAAGCAATGCAAAAGAAGTAAAATTCCCCGTTCAAAGCTTAGGTTAAGAAATTGCGAAAGCCGAGGACTTCCAAGATAACAAAAAAGAGTAAGGTGAGCAAAGTAAAGGGAATAAAAAAGGGTCAAAAGCGAGAAAAGCTTAACCTTGATGGGACTTTGAAACAATCTCCTTGCTTTCTCATCACACTCGAAGATTTTTTGCTTCTAGAACTGCAATCCTTAAATCTACAGGCTCACTTTAAGAAGAAGCAACTCTAGGATGTTGTGGTGCAATCACTGTGATAAGGATGATGAAGAAGAGTTATATTGAATAGAAAAATGGTGCTTCATGGCCTACTTATGTACCTGATTCCCCTGAACGTTCTCCTACAAGAGCAAAGTGTAACCTTAATCTAGAAAAACGTATGGTAACCCCCATTGGTTGTGTGACCCAAAAAGACCTTACCAAAGTACTCTCTATTGCCTCTTATGCACTGCATGAACAGTCTAGAGTATTTGAGAGAGGTATGTCAAGGAAATTTGGGATATGAATCTAATATGGCACTTGTGAGAAATTCACTAAAATAACTTTTTTTTGAAGATGAGGAGTCGGGCTTAAAGTGACAATCACATAATGAGGTACCAAAAAATTTCAATGAGTGTCCACACATTTTCGAGTCATCGAAAGACTGGGAAGTTGAGACTGGGAACTCAAGTCATAGTACCCTTTGCCAACAAGAGTGTAATATAGTCACATTGGATCTAAATTCTTGAGATGAGACGTACAATTCAAAAGTAGTACAAAGGATGATAAAACAACAAGGATTGAAGTCTAAAGTTAATTAACCAATAGTAACAGTATCCTTGTGGCAAGAAGAGCCTAGAGCTCCCCACAACTACATGATTGATGAATTCTAAATTTTCAAACAATCATTTCTTAGATTGGTTGAAAGGATCATATTCCTGAAAAGATATGTTGGATGTCTAATAAGTCATTTGATTCATTTTCTAGTACAATGTGGAAACACGATAAAAGGTCAAGCACTGCTTTTGCGACAATTCCTACTGTTACTTGAGAGATGGGCAACCGATTAGTGCTTTGGCCTCCCTTCAGATTCAATCCTTGATTGGGATATCATGGTCAGATCAATTTTGTAGGAGCTTTTATAAATCATGAGTCATCGAACATGAAATATTGGACACATTGGGTGATGAAATGCCTCTGTTCAACATATGATTTGCTAAGGTCCCGTAGAAGAGAAGCTCAAAGCTACATTGGATTTACCAAATATGGGAGGTTCGAGACCTGGAGATCTATCTCCTCCATGGTTGCTTGTTACATGGAGACCTAGAATGTTTTTCCTCCATGGGTGGAGCAAGCCCCATTGCTTAGATTAATAGAACCTCTCAAACTTTTTCTATCTATGAAGGGTATGTTGATCTTGAAAAACATGATAATTGCTTTTTTAGGCAATGAAGAGAAAGCTCAAAACTAGGCATTGTGCCTACGAGAGTTTCCTATTTCTCTAGGTGGAATCACATTTGCTTGATATAGTTCAGTTGTTGGCTTCATTATACCTATTTGGGATGCCATGAAAAAAGCCTTCATAAAATCTCAATGCTTCTACAAGTGAGGTCTACAATACTTGAGAAATGCAACAAAAGGGTAATCCCAATCCCAAGATGTAGAAAGAGTAACTACAATGATGGTAACTTCTATGTGGGGTCTATAAACATGTTGTAAATACGCAATGAGCCTAAGGATATTGACAATAGAGTAAGGGCGATTTTTGACGTATGCATAAAAAGAAAACCCTAATGAAGAAGAGCATGTGAAATATGTTGTTTCTCATCTCAAGAAGATTTTGGCTCTGCTAAGTATGAATGATGCGCTGAGGATGTCTTCCGAACTTGAAAGTACTAATGTATGACCTTTCCAATTCGAAGATTTTTCTGAGGTCAAGGACATTATATAAAAGGGCACAACCACATGTACGTTTATGGTTGCATTTGGCGCCAAAGCATGGATCAAAATTGACCTTTTTGCATCATTAGATTTGTTCTCAACAATAGATCTTTCGGGTCATGGTGGATGGGGTGCCTATAGTGAATTTGTTACCAAAAAGGTCCTTGGGCTTGATAGGTGTTTGACTATCTCAACAACGAACAAGTCATTTGGTGATCCAAGGTTCAATCTAGCAACTTCCCATGGAAAACTGAAATATGGACAAATTTTGGAGACATCAAAAAAGATGCAGTGTTTTTGGTCATTGATGTAGACGCTTCTTTATAATGGATTTCTTTGAAGAATTTGGTCATACAATCTTTTTGGAGTACCTTCTACTTTCCCTTTGTGCATCAAATATCTGTTCTCTCCACCAAAGTATGAAAATTGATCATCACGAATGGAAATCAAGTAATAGGGTTGGAGCCTATTATGTGAATGCTCCCCTTTTACACAAAGTCCTCCTATAACGATGAAAAAGGTTCAAAGACAAAGAAGGAAACTCCATAAGTGTTCACCAACAAAGAACCATCTCGCTGTGTTCTAAGGTTTCAAAGACATCCAAAGGCAAGTTCCTTATCCTCAATAGACCTAACAGATGAACTAAAGGATGCATTTGGCTTGACACTACAAAAGACATGATGTGCATATGTGAAAAGCTACCAGAAAAATTTATAGTTATTTCCAAAGGAAAAGGCACAAAGCCCATAGTGTTTCATTCACTTGGTGTAGTGGAACAAGAGATAATAAAGACCATCCCACAAAAGTTAAAATGTTGTGTACTGAAAAGTCTTGATCCCAAAAAAGTGTCCACACAAAAGGTGGCACCTTTGTACTCTATGTTGACAAAGATGTTTTTTCCTTGCCCGTCGCCAATATTATTGTGGATATGACTATATGCTATGAAAATTTGTCATTTAGTAATGGCTATATGGGTTATAGTCACATATGAATGGCCCAAGAAGACAAGCCAGTTTTTATGTCCATCGACTCGAAAAACGCAAGGGCAGCATAAGAAAGGACAATGACAGTCATTTTTGTTGACATTCTTCATGACATCATTGAATGTTATGCTGATCCCTTTTTGTCAAAGCAAGAAATAAAGAAGCCCATCTGAATGACTTAAGGAATTTTTTTGAACATTTGAGGTGGTACATGCTTAAGATAAACACACTAAAGTGTGCCTTTCAGGATACTTAGAGAAGTTTCTTGGATTTGTAGTTTGAAAAGGAGAATTTGATCTTATTAAAATCAAAGCTATCCTTAAAATGCCTCCACCAAAAAAATTGAAGGATATGAAAGGGTTGCAAGAAAGATTAATCTTTATAAGATGATTTGTCTCTTAACCAATGGATCAATGCTTATTGATGTCAAGGCAAGTGATGAAAAATGTGTCATTTGAATGATATCAATCAAGCCAAAAAACTTTTGACTACATTAAGGCGTACCTTATAAGCTTTTCACGAGTCCAATCAAACAGAAACCATTGTTGCTATACATTGTTGCTCTTGATTACTCATTGGGAATACTTTCGGCTCACCATAATGGTCAAGGAAAGGAACATGCATTGTACTATCCAAATCATACTTTGGTTGGTGCAAAAGTTAATTATTCTCTTATCAAGAAAACATGCCTCACCTTCATGTTGCCTAGAATTAGTTGGGAGGCTATATTTTTCGAGCTTGAAGTCAAATTGATATCACAAATGACCCTGGAAATACATATTTTCATGACTAATATACTTGGGAAAAATTTCAAAGCCGGCTAGTCATCCGATAATTGGCAATTGGAATATGTTTCCCAAAGGCAATAAAGGGACATGCCTTAACATACTTTTTGACAGCATGCCCTATCCTTCATGATTCACCTATAGTCATTGACCTATGAGATAAAGTCATGTAGTTTGATGTTCAAAAAGTATAGGAAATGTACTTTGATGTAGGCCTCGAGAAGTACAGATGGCCTAAGGCAAGAAAATTTAAAAGATATTAGAAGATATTAGATCTGAAATTAATATTGTATTTTTTACACCAAGTAACACTATAATCTCTCATTCATTTGCCTTAATGCGAACAATGAAGTTGCGATTGGTGGATTGGAATTGGCATTGCAAAAATAGCTGACCAACTCTTAGTATACACAAATTCAGAGTTAGTAACACAATAGTTGCATGGGGAGTGTATTGGTAAAAGGGATGTCTTATTTCTTACCACGAAAGGGCCAACTAATTGGTCTCCCAATTTAGAAAAAGTGACACACTCCAATGTGGATACCCGAAGGATCTCTAAGCAACAGTTGGATGGCTCCTGATGATAAGAAAAGGACATTATTGTTTAGAGAAGGCCTTGGATCATTTGCTCAAGGATAAAATTAATCATAAATGCTACAATTCATAAAATCCAAACCACCGCTAGCATACGCCAGCAAAAATTTCATGTGCCACTCTCACCAAAATAGCGCATGTCATTCTTATTAGGCATACGCCAATCTTGACCGATTAGTCAACATCAGCTAAAAGACGGTATGCGGCACCATACCGGCCCATCAACCCGGCCTGCAATAACGTGTTCATGTGGACTGACGTGTACCATTTCATAGTTGTGCATGCCACTCTCATACATGCACATGTCATTTTAGAATGACTGGTCGGATCACTAGCATGTTGCCATGGTTGAGTGCAAGCAAGACCACACCAAGAACGAATTTTGGAGCCCCAAACGCCTATAAAACGACCCACGGCTTTAGAGCCAAAGGTTGGAACAACGTTTGGGTGGAAAGGTTAATAAATCTTAGAAATTTGGGAGAGAAAAATGTTAGAATTCTTAAGATTAGTTAGAAACTTTTGGGTCGGAAAACACTCAAAGGATTGAATTTTGAGCAAAGTTAGGAGTATTCAAGTTAAGAAATGGTAGGAGAGAAAATGTTGGCATTGAACGAATAATAAGATTTTTGCTCATTCACTTCCAACCTAATTATTGATTACTCACATCAAAGGTCAAAGATCCAACGCTAAACCGAGGCACAAATTTAAGTTGTGTAAATTTTCACTTGTTCTTGATGGAAATTTAAGGAAGTCCGTGTTGTAATCAATATTTCTTACGAACTTTCTCGCCTTATTTTTTTGAAGACTAGAGGAGGCAAACCTCCTATTCGAGCTCAGAGTGGCATGCGTCATTCCATAACAGTGCACACTACTCCAAGCACCGACATACGCAACATCACCTTGGTGTACATCAGTCTTGTTTAAGTACAGTCCCCACATTGTTGTTCATATTATCCATTTTGCATAATGTTATTTGAAAGTTTAATGTTCGAGAACAGTTAGAAAGTAAAACACACTCTGTCAAGGTCTTTGTATGGCGCGCGCCACTTGGCTCAATTAAACATGTCATTCACAGAAACACGTACGCCAACTTCACAATGGCACACACCATTTTGTCAATAGACATACAATTTTGTTTTGAGTATTGTACATTTTACCCCATTCAAATCTTATTCTGTACGTACTATTTTGTGAATAAGGAGAAATAACCAACATTTATGTGTTTACCACTTTATTTCTCCCCTATCTAGTTCCCATTCCTGGCGTGCGATATTAATGTGAATGAGCTTAAAATCCCATAAATGATGAGTAGAGACCGACCTTTGAGTTGGGCGAGATGGGTGCCTAACTCTTTCTCATCCCGTAACCTAATTTCCGAGCAAAGTAATCTCCCAATATGACGAACTAGTTACTCTAACTTGTCTCTGTTTGCAAGTAGTTACTTGGTTTCTCATGGACGGCCTCAAATCCAAGTGGAGACTCCAACAAGCAAAATGTCGATCGATAAAGACTGCACATGTTTGATAGCATATTTTTGCGTGTGCGTTGATCGATAACAGATGGCGAGCCCCTAGTGTTCTTGACTAAAGGTTATTTTTGCGAGGGTTAAGACAGTCCTTATCTTGGATCAACTTGTCCCCCTAAGGGAACAAAAAGGAGAGAATACAAAAAAAGAGACAAAGGTAGGAGGAGAATCTACCCTAGTTTTGAAAGGTTGTATACGCCCAAAATGATGAGAATTCCTCTGTTTAAGAGGTCAGGTTGGTCGAGGTTTAGGAGAATCAAGACAATCTCAATGTTTGGTTAATTTGGTCTCCTGAAAGATTGTTAATAAATTTCTAATTTCAAGCAAAAGAAAAACCTTTTTAATGTGATTCAAGTCTAGTACATGATTAGGAAACTTTGCCATATTTTTTAGCAGAAAGGAGGACTTCACTTCTCGAACAATTAAAGCGCCTTCGATAACAAGCTTACCTAATTGTCTCAAACACCTCCATCAATTTTTGAAAAGAATAGAACAACTAAAAAGCTAGGGCAGTCCTAGTCCTCGGGATGATGTAGCCCATCTATGGTTGATCATACCAGTTGAGTGTCCTAATCATGTGCTCCTCTATCTAGGGAATCAAGATGGAAAAGAAAACGAAAATGATGGAAACCAAGGTTGAGGTCAAGGTATTTGGGACAAAGAAATCCCTGAGTTTTCTATCAAATCAGTCTATACAATGTTGTCCAACAATAAAATAAAAAACCTGCATGCATTTTTAGGTAGTCACAGGAGCACTACTGAGTTATTTCATTATGCTGTCAGCGGAAGAATTATTGAGCCTAGGAAGCAATTGATATCCACTTAGACCTGATCTTAAAACAAGGTATGGGGGCCATAGAACAAAAACTAAAATAATGACAAACTGGTCCAAATACGGCGTGGAAATCTTGTTCATCAAACACATGAAGACTACCGGCACATTGGTCAAACCAAAAGGCATCACTACAAACTCATACTGGCCATAGCGAGTTCGGAATGTCATCTTAGGTATATCCGATTCTCTGACTTACAACTGATGATACCAGATCTCAAATCAATCTTGGAGAACCAGGTGGCTCCTTTGAGTTGATCAAACAAATCATTGATCCTCGAAAGTGGGTAACAATTCTTGACTGTCACGCAGTTGAGTTGATGGTAGTCAATACACAGTTTGAGTGTTCCCGCGTTCTTCTTCACAAACAAGACTGGTGCTACCTAGGGCGATCAGATAAATCTTTTGTCCATAAGTTCCTACAACTACATCTTCAATTCTCTGTGTTCAGCGGGTGCCATTTTGAAAAGGGACATGGAGATTGGTGTAGTTCTGGGTACAAGTTCTATGGTGAAGTACAACTCTCTCAACAATGGTAGTCCTGGAAGCTCTTCGAGGAAAACATCTGCATACTAACACACAATACATGATAGTCCCAAATCCATATGATCTTCCTCATTCAGCGTAAGGCTCACTAGCCATCTTGTCAAACTGTCGTGTCACCTTGATCGTGCCTTCAACAACGATCTTCTTAAATTTGAAACACGTTCCATCCAATGAGTATGCAATTACTTTCTTCTGATGGTAGTTGATTATAGCTTGGTGGGCGGATAGTCAATCCATGCCCAAAATAACGTCGAAATCCGCCATGTCTATAATTCGCAAGTCGCATGTTAGGCATAAATCAGAAATCTTGATCTTGCACCCTCTACATACTAATTTCACATATACAATACCATCCAAGGGTGATGTGACGTTCATGATAGATTCAAGTGGTTCAATCTCTAATCCCAAATTGTCAGCACATGTAACAAATATGAACGAGTTCGATGCTCCAGAATCAAATGATATCCTCTTGAGGAAATTTATAAGTTTCGATTATGTCAAACTCTACAGGTGGATATTAGTATCCGACATAACGAATAAGTTAAGTGGAAGGTCTTAAGGGACGTTGATTAAATAAATTGTCAGTAATTTATTTTAATCAACGGGTATCTATAATCTTGATCTAGGGATATAAATAAGTATTTAATAATATGGAGCTCGAAATGTAATTTTGAGATATGGGAAGAGAATGCAATTATAATTCTGTAGTAATATAAATTATAATCTATATAATTCGGAATTAATCCACGTTGGATTAGGAATCCCGAATTATATAAGAAGCCTAGCCCATACTTCTCCTAGGGGTCCCTATCGTTGCCTATACAAACATCGTTATGCCTTCTAGGTCAGACACAACTTAATACTTGAAAGATTAAGAGGTTCTGTGAAGGCAAAGAGATCACGATTTCACTGGTGCTTATGGAATTTTATTTCCAATATCTACCACAAAAGGCCATCAAAGGAAAAACTCAATTATCCTTCTAGTTTCATTTTAAATTTACAGACAATCAGGCCGAATATGAAAGATTGATTATCGGCCTAGAAGTCTTATGAGAAATAAGAGCCTTAATAGTAGAGGTGATAAGAAATTAATAGAAGAGAGAAGAGAATTTTCGATGGAAGCCTTCACCTTGAAATTAATAGAAACAGAAGATTGCAGATACCCATTCTCATCTTTCCTCAAAAATCTAAATTATGGAGCAGACAAGAAAACTAGAAGAAGGGCAATTCAATACGTCCTTACTGATGGAGAACTCTACAAGAAGAGTTTGGAGGAGAACCTGCTATTAGATGCATTGGACCACTAACCCTTGAATTTATGGCTAAAGTATAGGAAGGAACCTATGGTGCACATCAAGCAGGGAGAAAGATGAGATGGCTAATAAGGAGATATGGATATTATTGGCCATCCATCTTGAAGGATTGTATCATGTATGCCCAATGGTGCCAATCTTGTCAAGCACATGGTCTAGTCCAAAGAGCACTTGCCATGGACATCCAGGCCGTAATCAAGCCATGGTCGTTTAGGGGATGGGCAATGGACCTCATTGCTAAGATTCTTTCCACTTCATCGAAGGGGCATTCTTACATTATTGTGGCCACTAACTATTTCACTAAATGGGTCGAGGCGGTCCCTATGAAGGCACTAAACCAATAAGATATTACCACCATGCTGAAGGACATGATTATTCATCATTTCAGCATTCCAGAACATTTGGTGGCTGATGGGGGAACGGTCTTCTTTGGTGATAGGATCAAAGCCATGATGTCCCAATTTAGAATTGAAATGTCACATTCAACACCTTATTATGCCCAAGGAAACGGCCAAGCTAAGGCAACAATCAAAATTCTAAAGGGGATTATTGAACGCATGGTGGATGGCAAACATAGAACATGGAACGAAATGCTCTCAAATGCTTTATAGGCTTATAAAACTTCTAAACGCATGGCTACGGGGTTAATGCCCTACGCTTTAACATATGGACATGATATCGTGCTACCAATGGAAGTAATTGTGCAATCAACAAGGTTTGCATGTCAAAACAATTTATCTCCAGTAGAGTATTTGCAAGCCATGTTAATGGAGATGGAAAATCTCAATGAAGTAAGGCTTGCTGCCTTAGATCATTTGGTCATCCAAAAACAAAGGGTGAAAGAGAAGCATTTCGACGAAGTGGATCTTGTGTGGAAGGCCATTCTCCCCTTGGTGCCCAAAAATCCCAAGATAGATAAATGGTCACCCTCCTGGGAAGGACCATTTCAGATATCAACCTGTCACGAGGGAGGAGTATACACATTGCAAGGTATAAAAGGAGAAATTCATGCAAACCCAGTCAATGGCAAATATTTAAAACTTTATCATCCTACCATGTGGGAAACCCATCAGGCCCCACCCAAATAGTCAACAAAACAAAGAACTAGTACAAAGGAGAAGGAGAAAAGGTCCAAGTCAGATTAAAGGGGACAATGTGGTCTTAATTTTATCCCAGGGCATATTCAAATCAATAACTTGGCTTTCAACTTCCAGCTTTTTCTCTTCTAATGACAGGACATCAGTAGCCAAGGTCTCACGTTCAACTAAAGCAGAAGAAGCCAGATGAGCAAGCGATATCTTCTCAGCTTGAATGGAGGCAAGGGCAGCTTCTTTCTCATTAAGCTCTTGGTAGAGACATTGGATTCTCCTATCAACACAGTTTCTTTAGAGTTCAAAGCCTCATCGTCAGCCAAATTACAAGAAAATAATTTTCAACTTGCGAGAATCGAGCCAGCTTCCCTTGGATCTGAGTAAGATCACGCCCCTTGTGATCGAAAGAGATGAATAGAGGAGAGCTTTGTTCATGAATGGCTTGAAACTTGGCTTTAAAATTAGCATCAAGTTGGGAGGAGCAAATAATCACAAAGAGAGCATTCTGAAAAATAGCGAGATGCCGCGAATGAATGAGCACCTCCGGGGCATTGGAGGGACTGCCTCAATTGATTTTTGGCCTTTTCAAATTTCAAATCAGTCACGGAGGCACTAGTAGAGCCAAAAGTGCCTTCGCTTTCTCTTGGGTTTGACAAGTCCCTCCTTTTTTAGCAAGCCTTGCAACCTGCCTTCTTCTTTCAAGTCTCCTCTTATGTGATTTCATGATTGTAGCCTCACCTAGGGGAAATTTTGGGTATCTCACCTTAGCCCATCGGCTATTTGCCGGGGTAGGTGGTTTTACAGCCCTTGGTTTCCCATTTGCTGGGGCTATAATTCTTAGATTCTCCATACTTCTCTCGACTTTGGCCTCTACAGGCTGTAGTCGCTGAAAAATATATATTCTATTACTCCTTCTCTGTCGAGTTGGAAAGGTAATTGTTTCATCTCTTTCCTTTTTGCTTATCATATTTTTCACTCTATCTTTCTTGGAAGCATCTTCCCCACACTCTTTCCAATGATGGGCCGCCTTAATTGGAAAGGTGAACCTTCACTTGTTTGTCTCCAGTTGACTATTTTCCTCTGAGGCTAAGGACAGTCTCCCTAATGGTTTTTGTTTTCTCCAAGATCCCCATATAATAGGGGAATCTCCCAAACAATGTCTTTCCTGAGGGGCCGTTCTTGGTGCTCCTCTCATGTCTACAAAAACCATGTTAGATGCAAAATCAACTGGAAATGGATCACAGTCCACTCCCATCACGGCTTTATCCTTGGGAAATTTGAATTTTCCTTTTTCGATCCTATCCTGAATGTCATTCCTGAATGTGATATAGTTGTTAGTTGTATGATTTCAGGAATTGTGGTACTTACAATAGTCCTTGCCTTTGATTTCTTCCGCAGGAAAGTGGAACATCCTGTCCGCCATCAATTGGTCGAAAATATTGTCCGCCTTCGTTATGTCAAAGGTATACGCCTTGGATGGCTTAGGAGAAGCCAAGGACCCTTGTGCTTTTGTGGGCTCTACTTTAACGAAGGCCTTGCAGACATATGGCCTCCGATTGACAATATCTGCTACTGCCACTTCTTGAGGGAGTTTTGATTCTGCAACGACCACTTGATAATTAGGGTCCCTATAATAGGTACTGTTTGAAACATTCATTCTATCTTGCTCTTCTAACAAAATTTGTTCATACCAAACGGCCCTAGAAGCCAGTTCAAATAGATCTCTGGATCCAAAGCCATCAAACTACTCTTGGAGCTCGAAATCTAGGTCGTTTGGGCCAACGTTGCACTTGAAGACCCTTTTGAGATGGCCCATGTACGCCTCCACGGTTTCTCCAGGAGTCTGATACATCCTGGAAAAGTCTACAACAATGACTTCTGGCTTGCTCCTATAGAATTGCTGATGGAACATCTCCTCCATCTGAGCCCACGAATGGATTGATTTTGGAGTTAAGCTGATATACCATGTGAACTTTGTCCTTGTCAAAGAATTAGCAAATAACCTCAGCTTGAGGAACTCACTTGAGCCAACTTCCCCACATTGCACCATGAAATAGGATAAGTGTTCCATTGTAGAATAGTTGGCTTCCCCTGAAAATAGGGTAAAGTCAGAGACCTTGAACCCCCTGGGGAACTCGACAAGGCTTGCGATAGATCAACCACCCCACTCTCCTAAGGGCAGGCTCGAATTGACCTTGGATTAAATAAATAATTTGGTCCTTGTTGAGTATCCTTTGGGGCCTTGAGGTGAGAAATTACGTCCTTGCCCTTTGTTCCCTTTAAGTATACAAAGGGTTATTTTCTCTCGACACCCGTTGAGGATGGCCATAAAAAGGTGGGGGTACTCTTTGGCCTGAACCAAAGGGTTCCTTTCCTTCATTTGGCCTACCTCTGACAGGAATTTTTCCTGCATGTTCACCTCCTTGCCCCCTCGCTAAATAGGAGAGTTAGAAGAGGATCCCTAGAAATTCACCAGGAGAACCTGAGCGCTGGGAGCTTTTGGCTTTTCCGGTGCTCCAATACCTCCTAGAGTTCCATGGAAAGCTAATTTATTGCCTAGCATAACCGTCATCACCTTGATGGCCCTGACTAGGTTGTCTTGAGAGTCTTTCATATTCTACAGTTGGCCAGAAAGGTTCTATGACAAGGAACGCGATAAACCCTATGATGTCTCCAGGTTGGTATGAGCGATGTATTCTCTCATCCTCTTATCATCTCTAGCAAATCTTCTTGGGACGCCTGAATTACAGGTGCCGACGGGGATTGCACATTTGCTCCTTTAGAAGACACGTCTCCTCCGATAGTCGAATTCTTCCCTTGTTGCTTTTCAGCCATTCTTACCTAGCGAATCTTCACTTGGTCCCACTGGCCATGCTAGAAATATGTTGCTCCTTAAAATCACACACGTGCGAGGACGTGAGAGCGAGGACATGCTAGGAATTGCTTCAAGTGATGATGAGGTCGCACCACAAATCTGACTTTCTTAGGCGTTGTGTATGACCTAAGGGAAGTTGAGGACAAGTTGGTTCGGATTTTGCCTCAATTAAGAGAACTTCTAATTTCAAGTGAAAATAACTGGACTAAGTATACTAGTGAACTAGATAAATTTACTGGATAAATGTAAGATGAACAAATTCAAGCACGGGGGTTCTTCTACTTAGATAAGTAGGTGTGATACTCAAAATTAATTAAACCATAACTAATTGAAAACAAAGAAAATGACAAAAGCTGAATAGTTTGGAAATGATAAAGCTGAGTAGCTAATTAATAAATGTGTAATTGTTGGTTGGTGCTGGACCTTTTGTCCATTCGGCCTGGCTTTACATTTACAGACTTTCATTACGCCAACTAGCCTTTAGTAACAACTTCCTCCTTTTTGGGCCCTTATCTTGATCCACTCGTGCAACAAAGTCTCTTTGTTTGTCATGTGTCCTTTCCACTCAAAGCATTACTAGTAGTGCTTCCCTCATTTCAACATGTGCCTCCACCATATTAGGGGCTGATTTTCTCTTTGAGCGCTATTTCTTTTATTTAGTAAATACCAAATAAAAATCTTTGCTAATTTTCACTGAGCCCGCATAATTTCTTTTTTTTTGGTCACAATAGAAAGGTATGGGATTTATATTAAATATTGATTCTTCAAATTATAAAGACAGAATATAGACAGACAAATCCATCCCTAAATAAAAAAAGGTGAATAAATTATGATGAGGTCGCTAATGGGTGCGTGTAATATAGATCCGCTTTTGACATTTTGGAAATTATATTAATTATGGAGCAATTTTTACTTTTCTACTTTAGAGAGCCGCACTTTGTAATGTCTCTTGCATCAGACTCTCTAAATAAGATAAATAGTCACCAATTTCAGTTTTGCATTAACTAAATAGGGGGCCTACAATGATTCCTCAAATATAAGGAGTCACTGTAGCATTCACAAAATTGGGAAGACATTAAGTGAGGCTAATGTGGAATGTATCTAAAAGAATTAGTCCTCAAATAGAGAAGGCGAAACTCGACAGAGGCTGATGTGAATGATCTTAGCTATCTAACAAAATGGGCTGATGTCAGCATGAAAATTTCCCAAAATAAAATTTGACCGTTGTTTCAATAGCAAGCACTCTTTCTTCGCTTTGACCATCTCCTCATCTTCCATTACCAAAATGCCATGACAACAGCTTGAATCAACACCACCATGGGGCCCTGAAGTGAACCACCTCCAAGAACCACTACCGCAGCAACTCCAATAACTGCTAAACAAACTGCCCCAACCACAGGGGCGGAACCAGGAATTGAAGTTTTTTTTTTTTTTTTTGGGGGGGGGGGGGGGCGAGATTTGTAGTTCTAAGTCGACTCTAACATTAAATCATGCAAATCAAAGTTGTACCCGACGATTTTTCAAAGAGTAGAATTCATCTATAATAGAGTTAGAATTAAAAGTATCTACAATCTCTTTTTCAATGTAGACAACCATGCAATCTGCTAGAAATTCATCCTCCATCCTGTTGCGAAGATTACTTTCAACAATTTTTATAAATGAGAATGCTCTCTCAGTAGTGGCAGTAGAAACGAAAAGAGTCAAAACAAGACGAATTAATCTATCAATCAAATAGTATAAACCTGACTTGTTTGGTTCCTTTAGTCATTAGCATAATTAAGCAATTGTAGACAAATCTTGTAGTTTTGGATGTTGAGGCACATCAAGCTCATAATGTCATAACTAATATGCCAAGAAAACTCTCTCTTGCTTAGTGAAATCTTCCTGATAGTACTTCTCCGCAAGTTTGCAAATGTCTTCAATCTTGAATGACTTGTATCCATCCCTTGGGTCCAACGTTGAACTAAAAAGAAAGAGCTCCATAGTTTGCTCACTAAATTTGAAATTTAGTTCTTGTAACTGAGAGTCTATTGCAGCAGTAAATATATCCATTCAATAGTGATGTTTAAGAGTTATTTTGTCCCGTTTATATAGAGACCGAGCTAGACCTGGGCCCGCAATATATTGACTACTTAGATTTGGCATATCAAGTTCGAACTTTCTACAAAATGATTTCACATTCTCAAGAAAATCCTCCCAACCTTCCTGCCACAATCTTTGAATAAGAGCTTTTGTTGTTGAAACTAAACGCATGGCATTCAAGATATCCTGTCTTTTTTGCTGAAAAGCTAGACAAAGAGGATTCGTGATTCAGTAGATTCTCTCTCCATCATAAGTGCACCACTAACTACTCCAGCATATGTCTCTTCCTTCAACAACATGACATTCCTTTAGATATGTGGCTCAGTCCCCACTTAAACTTCTTTGCTCTTGAAGTAACAGTTGCTATGAACTTAGGTGGATGACAGACAGTTTGTTGAAACGAGCGGTGTATTGGGTCACTATCAGTCCTTCCTGCTTAAGGTTCATAAATTCTTGAATAAGTGCCCACTTAATAGGTGTTGGAAAGAACTTGGACAAAAAGAGGGTCTTTATGGCGAATCTAAGTCATTGTCTACACATCTTGCGTCGTCATGACCACATCCCTCTAGTGGTCAGCCTCGCTTTGCATCTGCTAGGCTGCTAGTGCCACTCAGACCCCATGGTCTTGAACTTTCATGATTTTTAGAAGTTTTTCAGTCTGTTTCAACCAAGTCTCCGCTATAGCAGGGTTAGTCTCGCTTGAGAAAATTGGGGGTCGACGTTTGTAGAATTTGTTGAGTAGTACACTCTTATTCGGCTGTGCGTGGTACTGAGCTTGCCGACCAAACTGTTGGGGGTGTGTGCAGTGCTAAATAAAGCTTGCATGAACTGGTCAAAGCCATTGAAACTAGGTGGTGCATAAAGTGGGGGTGGGGGTGGCCAATTAGCGTGTGCGTTGCTAGATTCAACTTGGTTCCCGCTGTTAGTCCCGTTTCATGTCTCAACCATCTACAGTTAAGTAAATATACTAAGTCTAGGAGCAAAATAGATGGTAAAAGTTTTTTCATATCATAACATCATAGTACATGTCTGAACATATCATGCTAGTGCATTTGAAATATGCATGTATACAACAAAATGGTACATGACCTTTATGCAAAACAAAAAACCTATCCGACTAAGTGTGCATTCTACGTCATCTGACATCCCACATAATCATCACCATACTTCTACCCTAATAATGTTGCTCAATGAAAAAGACTCGAAAAATCACGCTGGCGGAAATACTCCCGCTACTAGGTGGCATTGACAATCTCATAGCACCTCTAGTAAACCCTATAACACCATGAGTCTAGATCTCAGGGTTGATTTGTCATCGATCCTCTAGCTGGAATGGGGTGTCAATTTGATTGGTGATGTCGAAGAAGTTTAGATTGCCCAATGGGTTGATGATCTGTTGGTGGTGCAATGGTGGATGCCTCTGCAGCATGTGCCTCGGTGCAGAATTTCTCACATTCTTCAAAAATTCGGCTAGTATGTTGAGCAAGTTCCTCTAATCCTAAAGCTGCTCGATGATGGCCAATGGTCCCAGGTAGTGAGGTTCTCCTTTAGCTTTCTAATAACAACAAATTGCAGGGGCAATCCTCACATAAATCATCATGCCTAACGCATATCAAACTAGGCCATCCCAAGTACTCTAACCTATCATATCCAAGTGCACTCCAATTGCCTCTGGGGTTGAGGGGTGCTCTATGTCACTCTCTAGGTCTTCCTTCGGGGGATCCTCTCCATCAATATCTACCTCACCGAATACCAGCTTCTCGGGGGTCTACTCAGCATGCCCCATAATCAAATCATCGAAGTCATCATCATACACATCTGAATCGGCCTCGTCATTAGCATGCTCCTCCTCATGGTCACCATCATCCTTAATCCAATCCAGCAACATGTCATCATCAAGGGGTGGTAAAGGTGCATTGATCTCAAACGGTGGTATCGGAACAAGTGCATGGTCATTAGGTAGCTCACCCTCTGAGATGTCAACAAGGTAGTGCTCCACAGGGTCGAATTTTGCTTTGGAAGACATCTAAAAGGAAAATATAAGTATATACATTCAATTTATATGATATCGGTCAAGATAATTAATTACATAATAGTAACTATCCCGATATACGATACTCCGAATGTGTGCGATCCATTCTACACTAGGTCTCAAGTAAAAGGGAACCTAGAGCTCTGATACTACTATGTAACGCCCCAAATTATCGAAGACGTTAATTTAAAATAATTTATCAAAGTCAACTGTATTTTCATTTCTTAGTCAAAATATGATTTGATTACAATCATCCAACATAAAGGAAATTACATAAAAATTTGAAAATAAGAGCTCGAAATAAATCTAGGTGAACCATGGAGCTACGACGTCCTCCTTGAAAGTACTGCCATTGGTATATGGGTGAGCGGGCTCAGTAACATCATCTTCGACACTTGGCATGAAAGTCAGGGGCAGAGAAATTGCATCATATGAGCAATTGACGCTCAGCAAATAAAACTTACCCAAATTTCAAAATTTATTCAATAAACCGGATAATGCATGATATGCCGGCAGCATGAAAATTTGTCATGGATAATTGACAAATAAATCAGAGTATAGTAATTATAATAAGCGGAATAATAAACAATTTAGTAAAAAAATATGGAATAAGAAACTGATTTCCAAAAAGGTGTCATGATATTCTGACCAATGCGATCCCGACCTCTAGGCTGAACCACGTATCCGATGCTAGTGTACCCAAATATCAGTTCTCGTATCCCATGTTTCCAAACATTATGCTACTAGTGTTATGTTGCCCATGTGTTGTATCTTGACTTGGAAAATGTCTACCTCCACTTCTCCGACTAGTTTTATTTTTGAAAGACACGACATAATTTGGCTTAATACATGTGGTAGCTCACCCTCCGAGATGTCAACAAGGTAGCGCTCCACAAGGTTGAATTTTGAGTCGGAAGACATCTAAAAGGAAAATATAAGTATATACATTAGATTTATATGATATCGGTCAAGATAATTAATACATAATAGTAACTATCCCGATATACGATACTCCGAATATGTGCGGTCCATTCTACACTAGGTCTCAAGTAAAAGGGAAACTAGAGCTTTGATACCACTATGTAACGCCCCAAATTATCGAAGACGTTAATTTAAAATAATTTATCAAAGTCAAAATCTAATTTCCAAAATTCAAAGTTAAGGTTGACACAAGCATTAACTGTCATCAAAATCTAATTTCCAAAAAGGTGTCGTGATATTTCCGACCAATGTGATCCCGACCTCTAGGTTGAACCTCGTATCCAATGCTAGTGTATCCAAACATCAGTTCTCGTATCCCATGTTCCCAAACATTATGCTACCAGTATTATGTTGCCCATGTGTCGTATCTTGACTTGGAAAATGTCTACCTCCACTTTTCTGACTAAGTTTTATTTTTAAAAAGACATGATACGGCTTACGAATATAACTGGCTCATGACATAACTTGGCTTAATGCATGTGACATCACTGATTCGGCTCCAAGACACAGCCTGATGGTTACAAAGTTAGTTCAGCTCAAGTCATATCTTGGTTCAAGACATCTTGACACAATCTTCCCATGGAGTAATATCATGTTCCATAAGACACATTTGAATGATTTTCTCAAAATCTCGTTTATCATAAAAAAACACCAAGTGATCACGCTCAAAGTACTTGACTGTACTTAGACCTTTGTTTCTAAGTTGAAGACATACATTGTGAGACCCCGACCCGAAATAAAGAAAATAAAAAGGAAAAATATATATATATATATATATATATATATATATATATAGTTGGTAAATTTGAAAATTCGGTCGAATTAATTTCGAAATATGTTAGAACGTGTTTTAATTCCGGAACTTGATTGGGCGTAGTTAAAACACGGGTGATTTTAAAGAAATAATACTAATAAGGGAATTGTGTGTTTTGTAGAATTGGTATAAGTTAATACACTAAATAAATATTTTTGCAAAAGGGGCTGGATATTTTGATGTTAACAGGGATTAGTTTGGCTAGTCATCATCAACTCCTTCTATTAGCTTGACACCAAGGTGCTTGTCTCCCACCTCAAGCTTCCTCATAAGCCTCTATAAAACATGTCCAATGATCTCCCGGCCTTATTTTCTTTTTCCTTTCAGTTCATGCGTGAGTTAGTGAGAGAGAGAGGGAGAACAAGAAGAAGAAGAAGAAAAGGAAGAAGCCATTGAAGAGGTACTTGAACTTTGGGTATACTTCCTTGCTCTTCTTAGTTTAATGGTTTATATAGTAATATAACTATGAAATAAACCAGTCTAGACTTTAAATAGTGATTATGGAGGTATATAATGAAGAAAAACAGAGGTGTTAATGGAAATATTAGAGAAAAGCCATAGCTGAAATTGAGAGGAAACCCAACTACTATACAAAGGTCCAAAATCCCATTTAACACATTGATTACCGGTAGTAGGGACCTCTTGCCTCTATGATATGTTTATGACTTGTTTTTGGTGGTTAATGAGCTTGGTTGTTGATTTAAAGCTTGAAAATGGAAGTTAGAAAATCTGTCAAGAATTTGTCAAAATCTGGAAATTTCACCCAGAATGTTCCATTACCGGTAGTAGGGTCTGTACTACCGGTAGTACTGTTGTTTTCCAGTTTTCGGATTTTGGGCAGTAGGTTTTACTACCGGTAGTAGTTGTGGTAATACTTGTGGTAATTCTGGCAGTAGGTTTTACTACCGGTAGTTCGTGTCTTTACTACCGGTAGTGCGGGGCACTGATGTGAACCTTTGCCTTCTACTACCGGTAATTTGCGCATCCATTACCGGTAGTCTGGGATTTATTACCGATAAAATATTAGGATTTTTATTAATATCATTGACCGTTAAACATCGATATTAAATAAGATATCATTGATTTATTGTAGGAGATTGGCAAGATAGTTAATTACTCAAACAAGACAGAAGGTGAGTTCAAATATGACTTGTTACGTGTATAATTTTAAAAGCATGAAAGCATGAGATATTTCAAGGTTATATGTTGTTTTAAGCATAAAAATGTCATGCTAGATCATATTGAATTGTTCATACTTAGACCATGCATTAATTAAGAAAACATTGATTAATACGTGAAAAGTGGTTCAAACGGTACCCCGGCCGCTAGGGGATTAGAATATAGCGAGAGGTGTGAAACAAGGTTGTTAACCACGGCCAATGTGGTTTATGGATGACGTCATTCCACGTATGCGATGATGCATAAGGGGGTAGCTCCCACCTACGAACAATTGGCAACCGTTTAAATTGAACTAAATGAGATAAGCTTGAACAAAGTCCTAGGCTTGACCTTTTGGGCTATGCTGTTAATTATGTTTATCAATATCATTATGTTACATGCATTGTGCATATGGATAACATGGCAAATACGTAGAATTTCATATTTGAATTCACACTAGCGATGTGCTAATGATGTTGTTAAACAACATACCAGGTTCTGAGGAGGCGAGCCATGGACAGTAGAGAGATAAAGGACTCTTGGTTGTATATATTGCATAGATAGTATGTTTAATTTTGTTTGATCGTTAGGACTTGTTTGGCCACCTGTTAGGCTGACATTTTTGGGGATGATGTTATAGGATGTCTGTATGCTTAGTTTAACACGTACACTTCCCTGGTGTTTGTTTTGAGGTTGTAATACACGTTTCCATTTACTCTGATTAGTTTGGCTTAGATTTTTGCGTGGCAGATTGGAGATCCTTAACTGTGTTCGTTATAGGCCTTAACGGGATTAGCTCATTGGCCGGTCACTAATCTATTCCAAATTGGAATGGGTCGTGACAGTTGGTGGTATCAGAGCAGTAGTTTAGGATCTGCAATAGATTAAAAACCCAGGGGATAGGTGTCAGTATACGTAGCTGCACACCACATGCGTAATTTATATGTTACTTATTTCTGACTTATGGTCTATAATTATTAACGTTGAACGATTTTTATGGCACTAACAAGAATATATTTGGTGTGTTGTAGGTATGGCCAATAATTCATATAGTGAGGATAGTATGGGCACTTACAGGTTCGGACCGAGAGGAATAGAGGATGTAGACGGAGAATGTTTCCAGAGGAATATATGTCATAAAGCAGCAGCTAAAGCTTATAAGGAACTGAAAAAGGCAGTAGATAACAAACCATTCTATACGGATGAAATGCGAAGACAGTTAGCTATACGTTCTCTTCGGACCCGGCGAGTGGCACTTGATAGGGGTATTTGGTGGCTGGAGTCGGATATAGGTTATCATAGTACTCTCGCAGAGATGATGAGGAGAGGAGATGTGGGAAATTGGCCGCCACTTGCGTTTTCATCTACATGTGAGGTAGGAGAGAGTTCACATCTACTAGGGGCAACTATGGAAGAGGAGGTGGAGTCATCACCAGCTCCACAGGAACAGAATTTAGAGCTAGATGCTCAGTCGGAGCATCCTGTGGAATCTGAAAATAATGTGAACTGGGTTGATGAGGATGAAGACCCAGAAGACCCAGGGACTCCGCAAGCCCCAGAAGAATATGTGGTGAAATCTCGTAGTGATTCGGAAGCTTCTGTGAACTGGCTCGGAAAGTGAGAGTGTTCTTGGGGATGAGGGGTTCTCTTTTTGGGGTAGTTGTGTTTATATAGTGTGAAACTTTATTTTTGAGTATGAATAGAAAGTTTCACACGGATGAACAATGTATAGTTTGAACGGTAATGGTTAGTGCAGTAGTTTGACTTACATTGTACATAGTTGGGTAACAGTATGCTAGTGGTTGTATATGTTGGTTGAACGATGTAACAGTTTTTGGCAGTACATGTATATATACGTAATATGTTTCTTTTGTGCAACGGTTTCTTTTACTCCATATTATAGTAGTGTTTATTCTGTGGTTTTATGAACATTAATTTTAGAAGTTGTACTACAGATAATCACTATGGTGATGACACGTTCAACGGAAAGTGAGGGTAACGAGACTAATGATAACCATAATAGTGATACGGGTGCACAATTGGCAGAACTGAGAGGTATGATGCAGACCCTAGTTGGGACCATACAGGCACAACAACAACTACTCCAGGCACATTTAGTGCAATCACAATCAGCTGCTCCTCAACCTGGGATAGCCAATCCGGAGGCTACAAATTTGGGAGAACATGAAATAAGACAAGAAGAGGAGGTTGTGCGACCAGTGCCTCCCGTGCCGGATGTAACAGTGGTTAGGGAGTTCCTACAGTTGAAACCCCCAACATTCGAGGGAGGGATCAACGCGGTGAAAGCCAATGAATGGATATCGGAATTAGAAAAGAACTTTCGATTATTGGGATGCAATGAGTATCAAAAGGTTGAGGTGGGATCGTATCTTTTAGTGAGTGAGGCTAGCAGATGGTGGAATTTGAAACGGACTAGTGAGCCGAGAATGAACTGGAATCGATTTAAGATAGTATTTCAAGAGAAGTATATGCCTAGGGCGGTGAAAACCGCTAAGTGCTCGGAGTTCGAGCAGCTGAAGCAAAAAGGGACAATGACAGTAGCTGACTATGAGGCTGCCTTTACAAATTTGGCAGAATACGCACCGCATTTGGTTGTGACAGATGAATTAAAGGCAAGAAGGTTCGAGGAGGGACTAAGGCATGATATTCAGAGGGTAGTGCGACCTTTTCTGTTGTCCAGTTACGCTGATGTTCTGGATAGAGCACTCATGGTGGAGCAGGATGTGGACGAGACCAGAAGGTACCAAGATAGCAAACGACGACAAATTGTGCAGGGTAATACTTCTGGGGGTCAAAAACGTCAGTTTACTGGTGGTTGGAAGAAAGATGGAGGCAATCAGCCAAGGTCTGTACCGAGGTGTTCAATCTGTGGGAAAGAGCATGCCGGGGAGTGTTGGAGGAAGGAAGGGTCAGGGCGATGTTTTAATTGTGGTCAAACAGGACATATAAGGAGAGATTGCCCTAAGTTCAAGACTGGGGCGAATACTGTACCCGTTGGAAATCAGGGGGGACGGAATCGAGGACAAGAGTATGTACGAAACACGGGGGCAGGACCCAGTAACTTTAACAACCGTCAGGGGGGACAAAAAAATCAAAATGCAGGAGGTCAGAGACAGGGAAAGGCTTTTGCAGTGGTACCAGGTGACACCAGGAACAATGAGAGCGTGGTAGCAGGTAACATAACTTTGTGCTCATATCCTGCTTATGCTTTATTTGACTCTGGTTCATCGCATACTTTTGTGTCGAAAACTTTTGCGGGTAAGTTCGATAGGAGAGATGAACCATTGGGTTATGAGTTATTAGTGACTCAACCCCTAAGTAGAGGCGTGATATGTTCCACGATATATCGAGACTGTGATGTTCGGTTTGGTGACGTGGAAATGAGTATAGATTTGATTCCATTGGACATGGGACATTTCGATCTGATCATCGGAATGGACTGGTTATCCAAGTGTGGGGCAAATATTGATTGCGCTCATAAACGAGTGACATTCAAGAAACATGTCGAGGATATTGAGTTCAAAGGAGAAGGGGTTGTGACTCCCCCATGTTTTATATCAGTGGCGCGAGCCCGTCGACTTTTGCAAAAAGGTTGTCGTGGCTACTTATGTAGTGTGTCGATATTGGAAGTAGGTGAAAAGTCAGTGAAAGATATTCCAGTAGTGCGGGAATTTCCTGAGGTGTTTCCCGAGGACTTGCCTGGTATTCCTGTTACAAGGGAGATAGACTTTGTTATAGATGTTGTACCTGGAACCCAACCCATATCTAAGGCACCGTATTGTATGGCTCCAGCAGAGTTGAAGGAGTTGAAAACTCAACTTCAGGAGTTATTGGATAAGGGGTTTATTCGATCTAGTTCATCTCCATGGGGCGCACCAGTACTATTTGTGAAAAAGAAAGATGGAACAATGCGGTTGTGTATTGACTATCGAGAATTAAATAAGGTCACTATCAAGAACAAGTATCCTTTACCTAGGATTGACGATCTGTTTGACCAGTTGCAAGGGGCGAAGATATTCTCGAAGATTGACTTGCGATCTGGTTATCATCAACTTAAGGTAAGACTAGAAGATATTGAGAAGACTGCGTTTCGAACTCGGTATGGACATTATGAGTTCTTGGTAATGCCATTTGGAGTTACGAATGCACCCGCTGCATTTATGGATCTTATGAATCGAGTTTTTAAGTAGTACTTGGATGAGTTCGTCATTGTCTTTATTGATGATATTTTGATTTACTCGAGGGACGAACAACAGCATGAAGAGCATCTTCGAATAGTGCTACAAACATTGAAGGACCAAAAGTTGTATGCCAAATTCAAGAAGTGTGAATTTTGGCTAAAAAGTGTAGCGTTTTTGGGTCATGTTATCACTGAAGAGGGAATCGCAGTTGATAACCAGAAGATCGAGGCAGTTGTAAATTGGCCTAGACCGACGACGGTGACCGAGGTTAGGAGTTTTCTCGGGCTGGCTGGTTATTACCGAAGGTTTGTTCAAGACTTCTCCAAGATAGCAGTACCGTTAACTGAGTTGACAAGAAAGAGAGAGGCTTTTGTGTGGACAGTAGAAAGGGAGGATTGTTTCCAGGAGTTGAAGAGAAAACTAACGACGGCACCAATTCTTACTTTACCGGAGGGACTAGAAGGCTTTGCTATCTATAGTGATGCCTCACACCAAGGACTTGGGTGTGTTCTGATGCAGCATGGTAAGGTAGTAGCCTATGCGTCAAGACAACTTAAACCACATGAGAAGAACTATCCAACGCATGACTTAGAGTTGGCAGCTTTGGTATTCGCTTTAAAGATTTGGCGGCACTATTTGTATGGTGTGACATGTGACGTTTACACTGATCATCAGAGTTTGAAGTACATTTATACTCAAAAGGATTTGAATTTGAGACAACGTAGGTGGTTGGAGTTGATGAAGGATTATGATATCAATATCCAGTATCATCCAGGGAAGGCAAATGTGGTAGCGGATGCGTTAAGTCGAAAGACAAAAAGTGAGCTAAATGGCCTATTGGTGGAATGCCAATGGTTGACTAGGGAACAAGGCGGGATTTGTTCAATGATAGTCGCTGAACCTGCCATTTTGGAGGAGATAAAAGTAAAGCAGTTGGAGGATCCCAAGTTAAAGAAAATTTATGAACAGTCTTTGGTTAATGTTAACTCTGAATTTAGTATGGTGAACGGATTGTTCAAATTTCGAAATCGGATATGTATACCCAAAGATGAGGAACTTAAACAGAGAATTTTGGACGAAGGCCACAGAACAAGGTTGGCTATTCATCCCGGAATGATGAAAATGTACCAAGACTTAAAGAAAACCTATTGGTGGATGGGGATGAAGAGGGACGTTGTTGACTATGTTAGTCGTTGTCTTCAGTGTCAACAAGTCAAGGCTATACGACAGAAACCAGCAGGGTTACTTCAACCTTTGCCTATATCCAAGTGGAAATGGGAGGACATTACGATGGACTACGTTTTAGGATTTCCCCGGACAGTGAAAGGAAATAATTCAATTTGGGTGATCGTTGATCGTTTGACTAAGTCAGCGCACTTCTTGGCAATTAAAAATACTTATCCAATGGACCAGATGGCTAGTCTCTATGTGAGGGAGATTATAAGGTTACATGGTGCACCAGTTTCGATTACGTCAGACAGAGATACGAGGTTTGTCTCTAGATTTTGGCAATCATTGCAAAAGGCTATGGGTACTAAATTGAATTTTAGTACAGCCTTCCATCCTCAGACGGATGGACAATCTGAGAGGACTATTCAAATACTAGAAGATCTGTTACGAGCTTGTGCACTAGAGTTTCAGGGAAGTTGGGAGGAACATCTACCGCTGGCAGAATTTACTTATAACAACAGTTTTCAGGCTAGTATCGGTATGGCACCATTTGAGGCTCTATACGGAAGGAAGTGTAGATCGCCGTCGTGTTGGACAACAATAGGAGAAGTGGAACTTACAGGACCTGAAATAGTACAAGAGACGACAGAAAAGGTTAAGTTAATTCAGGACAGGCTTAAGGTAGCCCAGGATCGTCAGAAAAGTTATGCAGATGCGAACCGACGTGAACTTAAGTTTCAGGAGGGTGAATTAGTTTTCTTAAAAGTTTCACCCATGAAAGGAGTAATACGGTTTGGGAAGAGGGGAAAACTTAATCCCCGATATATTGGACCGTTTGAGATTGTTGAGAGAGTTGGCCCGGTGGCGTATCGGTTGATTTTGACACCTGAGCTAGCCAATGTGCATGATGTTTTCCATGTATCCATGCTTAGGAAGTATGTATCAGATCCGAATCATGTACTAGAACAACCACCGATTGAATTGGAGAAAAATCTGCGATATGAAGAACGACCGGTGAGAATTCTGGACACCCGTGTCAAACAGTTGAGAAATAAAGATATCCCATTAGTTAAAGTCTGGTGGGAAAATCAGATGACTGGAGAAGCCACATGGGAAAAGGAGACGGATATGCGTCAGAAATATCCGGAGTTATTCGATTAAGGTACGATCTGCGTAGAATTATTATTTTTGTTAGTATTGATCTTTTTACTAGTTAATTATTCAGAATAACAACACCTAAGTTTGGCGGTCCAAACTTCCTAAGGTGGGGAGGATGTGAGACCCCGACCCGAAATAAAGAAAATAAAAAGGAAAAAAATATATATATATATAGTTGGTAAATTTGAAAATTCGGTCGAATTAATTCCGAAATATGTTAGAACGTGTTTTAATTTCGGAACTTGATTGGGCGTAGTTAAAACACGGGTGATTTTAAAGAAATAATACTAATAAGGGAATTGTGTGTTTTGTAGAATTGGTATAAGTTAATACACCAAATAAATATTTTTGCAAAAGAGGCTGGATATTTTGATGTTAACAGGGATTAGTTTGGCTAGTCATCATCAACTCCTTCTATTAGCTTGACACCAAGGTGCTTGTCTCCCACCTCAAGCTTCCTCATAAGCCTCTATAAAACATGTCCAATGATCTCCCGGCCTTATTTTCTTTTTCCTTTCAGTTCGTGCATGAGTTAGTGAGAGAGAGAGGGAGAACAAGAAGAAGAAGAAGAAAAGGAAGAAGCCATTGAAGAGGTACTTGAACTTTGGGTATACTTCCTTGCTCTTCTTAGTTTAATGGTTTATATAGTAATATAACTATGAAATAAACCAGTCTAGACTTTAAATAGTGATTATGGAGGTATATAATGAAGAAAAACAGAGGTGTTAATGGAAATATTAGAGAAAAGCCATAGCTGAAATTGAGAGGAAACCCAGCTGCTATACAAAGGTCCAAAATCCCGTTTAACACATTGATTACCGGTAGTAGGGACCTCTTGCCTCTATGATATATTTATGACTTGTTTTTGGTGGTTAATGAGCTTGGTTGTTGATTTAAAGCTTGAAAATGGAAGTTAGAAAATCTGTCAAGAATCTGTCAAAATCTGGAAATTTCGCCCAGAATGTTCCATTACTGGTAGTAGGGTCTGTACTACCGGTAGTACTGTTGTTTTCCAGTTTTCGGATTTTGGGCAGTAGGTTTTACTACCGGTAGTAGTTGTGGTAATACTTGTGGTAATTCTGGCAGTAGGTTTTACTACCGGTAGTTCGTGTCTTTACTACCGGTAGTGCGGGGCACTGATGTGAACCTTTGCCTTCTACTACCGGTAATTTGCGCATCCATTACCGGTAGTCTGGGATTTATTACCGATAAAATATTAGGATTTTTATTAATATCATTGACCGTTAAACATCGATATTAAATAAAATATCATTGATTTATTGTAGGAGATTGGCAAGATAGTTAATTACTCAAACAAGACAGAAGGTGAGTTCAAATATGACTTGTTACGTGTATAATTTTAAAAGCATGAAAGCATGAGATATTTCAAGGTTATATGTTGTTTTAAGCATAAAAATGCCATGCTAGATCATATTGAATTGTTCATACTTAGACCATGCGTTAATTAAGAAAACATTGATTAATACGTGAAAAGTGGTTCAAACGGTACCCCGGCCGCTAGGGGATTAGAATATAGCGAGAGGTGTGAAACAAGGTTGTTAACCACGGCCAATGTGGTTTATGGATGACGTCATTCCACGTATGCGATGATGCATAAGGGGGTAGCTCCCACCTACGAACAATTGGCAACCGTTTAAATTGAACTAAATGAGATAAGCTTGAACAAAGTCCTAGGCTTGACCTTTTGGGCTATGCTGTTAATTATGTTTATCAATATCATTATGTTACATGCATTGTGCATATGGATAACATGGCAAATACGTAGAATTTCATATTTGAATTCACACTAGCGATGTGCTAATGATGTTGTTAAACAACATACCAGGTTCTGAGGAGGCGAGCCATGGACAGTAGAGAGATAAAGGACTCTTGGTTGTATATATTGCATAGATAGTATGTTTAATTTTGTTTGATCGTTAGGACTTGTTCGGCCACCTGTTAGGCTGACATTTTTGAGGATGATGTTATAGGATGTCTGTATGCTTAGTTTAACACGTACACTTCCCTGGTGTTTGTTTTGAGGTTGTAATACACGTTTCCATTTACTCTGATTAGTTTGGCTAGATTTTTGCGTGGCAGATTGGAGATCCTTAACTGTGTTCGTTATAGGCCTTAACGGGATTAGCTCGTTGGCCGGTCACTAATCTATTCCAAATTGGAATGGGTCGTGACATACATAGAAAAAGCAACTAAGATATCATGCTTCATGATGGAAATTGAATGTAGAAATCATACAAGTATAAGTGCAATTATAAATATGATTGTGAAAAGAAACGTAGCATAAGACATAAGTTCTCAAGCATATGTCATCCGATTGGTCTAGTCATCCGGATGAAAGTTGGGTCGTTTGGATAGATTAAAGGTTGTCAACCGGTTGTATTATGAGTATATAAGTTCATTGAAATACAAAGGCTCAAGTCATCTGGTATGTTCAGCCTACTAGTTTGCCTGGCCGACTGGTCTGAAATTTAAAAAATTTCTTTTTATTGAATCAAATTTTTTAGGGTTCTTACAAACCTATTCCCTTAACAAATTCGTTCTCGAAATTACATAGTAAACGTTTCAAAAAGGTAGGGGTGGTCATCATGTTAATATGTGACTTTCTCAAATTTCAACAATAAATTTCTACCACACTTATACATGTAATAGTTGTATTTTTAGCATTTGTCAACTTAAAATGTCTTGAATTTCTCATTCTAAATTTATTATTTGAGTGAGATATTAAAATTAATATCTCAAAGACTAATTTGATTAAGTATTTATTCAATCTCACTTCTGGTTGAAGTGATCTTCAAAATGTTAGATTGTCTCTCAATTATCATATAAAGTCTCGTTTTTGAATGGAGTAACAAAATAAATATAAATTTTATAAAATAAATAAGTTTATGCTATTAGTAAGATCAATATACTAATAGCTATAAAATAAAAACAAAATACAATGAAGCATCTAAATATGTTGTAATCAATAAATAATGTGGTATTTTTTAGGTAAATATAAATTAGTTGGAAATTTTTTATCAAGGACCTATATGCAACCCTATGAAGAAGCATATAAAAGTTATAATCTAGAATTTGAAATAGATATTGCGGGATAACTTTTGTGCGCAATACATATATCATGTTAAGTGCATTAGCAAAAAATAAAAACATGAAGACCTATAAAGAAACCTAAAAAAATTTATACAAATTGAGACATGAATTTTTTTTAAAATGTATTTTAAATTATTTACACTGCTTCCATAAGTAAAAAGAAGAAAAAGAACAACTATACAATTTTTAAAAACTTATGTTCATGTTACGTATCTTTGTTAAATTATATATAATATTTTTTATGAGATGCTTAAATTTATATTATTTTTTACTTATCAAATGTTCAAAGGAATGAAGAATTAAGTTTAAAATTTCAAAGTGGCTATGGCTATTCATAGAAAAGTGAGCTTTTTGTTTCATTTAATGTTTGAAAGATTTATATATATTAACAAAAAATACAACATGATAATTTTTTATCGTTTATAATTAATATATTTAAAAAAATTTAAAACGTTAAGCAATTGATTTAGATATATATGTTTTACTCTGCAGCGCTTGATTTAGCAAGATTTTTGTTTAATTGGCATGATCATAATTTTTCTTATTATTTTTACATAAATCAAATAGGTAATGTAGAAAGTTTAAAGATTTTAATCTATTATGGTAATAAAGATTTTATAATAAAAAAATTAAAAAAAGATTTTTTGAAATGCGTAATGAAAGATCTCATTTGTATCGTTTCAAAATTTTAGTAAAACACTAATATATTTGTGTCACTTATCGTTCTCAAAACAATTTTTACAACAAAATTTCCCTATAATAAGATATAATATATAATTAAAAAGCCTATTACTCATTTTTTATTTTAATATCTTACTTTTCAACTCATCTTGATAAAAATTCATTTTCTCGTATAGAGAGATAAGATTATTTGAAAAATCTTTTTGGATTCGTTTTTTTAAAATAAAAAAACTTAACATGAAATAAAATGATCCAACGGCTGAGGGTGTTACTATTGTTTGTATGGGTGGACATCTTCAAGGAATCTGTGGATTCGGGGGGCCTGCTGTGCAGGGTGCACAGCAGCCCCTGCTGCGCAATGAAACGGCGCCGTTTCACCATTAAACGACATCGTTTTAATAAAGAGTTTTACTGCCTTGTTTGGCTGATAAATCCACCCAAAACGACGTCGTTTTGGGTGGGTAAAAAAAATAAAACCCTAAGCCGAATCACCCTCTTCTCTTCTGCGCCTCCCTCTTCTCTCTCACCCTCTCTCAGCCGCTGATCTCCCTCCCTATTGCCGCCGAATCACCACCGATCTCCCTCCCTCTCGCCGCCGAATCACCTCCGCATCTCCGCCGGCGGACTCCATTCTCAGGGCTGATTTTCGGCCCTCCAAAGGTATCTGTGTTGTTTCTTTTTAATGAAAAAAATGAGAGAAATGAGTAAATATTTGTCGAGTATGTGCCCCAAATAGGAAGAATCATTTGCATATATGCATGCAGATACATATACATATACATACATATGTATAAATTGATAACAGTTTCCCCCCGAATCCGCAGATTCATAATGGTAGAAAACTGAGACACTCAGAAATTAAACATTACTAAATGTGATTCTCAGAATTTTTGAATTGAGTTTGGTGGGTTGTGAAAATGAAGGGAAAAGAAAAGAAAAATTGGAGTGATAGTAATACTTATCCTATTGAAAACGATTTATTATAGAGAGAGGACAGAGAGGGGATTGATTGAAACAGAAGCATGGATTTTTTAATGAATGGGTACAGAACCATGGATTTTTTAATGAATGGGGGCACCCCAACATATCTTACTTTGGTGGAGAAAGCACTGAATACAGAACCATAGTTTGATTTTTTAATTGTATTAGTTTGATTTCTTAATTGTGTTACTCCTCTCATTTTTATTTCAGATTTTGCACGTAATTATTTTTAGAATGGAAGGAGGTGGAGTTGAGGGGTCTATAGAACATAATGAAGAATTGTTAAAGGAGTGTATACCATGTATTGGTATGGAATTTGAGTCAGAGGAAACTGCATTACAGTTCTATAATGAATATGGAAAGATTAAAGGATTTAGTATTAGAAAAGACTACCAAACAAAAAGCAGGAAGGATGGTATGACCATCAATAGAAAATTTGTTTGTAGTAAAGAGGGAGTAAGAGAAAAGGACAAACGGAATCAAACAGTAATACAGTCTAGACGAGAGACGAGAACTGGTTGTAAGGCATTTATGTACGTGTCAATTAAGCGAGATACATTGAAATGGGTTGTGACAAAGTTTAATGATATGCACAATCACATGTTGCATCTTCCTGAAACTGCTCATATGATGTCATCTCAAAGAAGATTGTGTGTGTCCCAAAGTATAAATGCTGAAATTGCCGAGTCTACTGGGTTACCTCTTAAGTTGTCTCATGATCTTATTAGTGCCCAAGCTGGGGGGAGAGAGTTTGTAGGATTCATGCGAGAGGATCTAAAAAGTTATTTGCGGGTTAAAAGAGAGAGAGACTTACAATATGGTGAAGCGGGAACTTTGTTGAGACATTTTCAGAAACAAACTCTTGAGAATCCTTATTTTTTTCATGAAATGCAATTGGATGTTGATGAGATGATAACCAATATTTTTTGGGCTGACCATCAGATGATCACAGATTATGGGCTTTTCGGGGATACGTTGTCTTTTGACACGACATTTCGTACTAATAAAGAGTATCGACCATTGGCTCTTTTTACCGGCTTTAATCATTTTCGAATGACGGTGATTTTTGGTGCTGCATTGATGTATGATGAAACTACACCGTCATTTGTGTGGTTATTCGAAACATTTTTGAAGGCAATGTCGGGTAAAAAGCCTTTCTCCTTTTTCACCGATCAAGATCAAGCAATGGCTAATGCACTTTCTCAAGTTATGCCGGATGTCAAACACGGATTGTGTACTTTTCATCTAAACCAAAATGCAATGAAACATTTAGGGTACTTGTTTGGTGGTAGTTCAACATTTGGTAGGGATTTTAATGCTTGCATGTTTGATTACGAAGAAGAAACGGAATTAATTCAAGCTTGGAATTTGTTGATTGAAAAATTCAACTTGGAGGATAATTCATGGATGAAAAAAACTTGGGACCTTAGAGAGAAATGGGCACATGTGTACATGAAGTGGTCTTATACTGCAGGAATGAGAAGTACCCAACTCAGCGAGAGTTTGAATGCAAAATTGAAGAAACACTTGAAATCTGACCTTAATCTTGTTCAATTCTTTACCCATTTTGATCAAGTTGTTATAGAAAAATGGTACAATGAAAAAGAAGCAACATACGACTCTAGAGAAAAGTTGGTAAGAATGAAGTTTTCATGTTGTCCTATGTTACTCCATGTTGCAAAATTTTACACTCCTCCTCTCTTTGACTTGTTCCATAAAGAATTTGACATTTCTCTTAGTTGCAAAGTAAAGAAATACCATGAGCTAGGAGGAGAAATTAGATTTGTGATATGTAAGCATGGAGAAGAAAGAGAGTATGTTGTGTTGGGTAATATACAGTTTGATGAGTCGGGAGATAAAATTTGTGGAGAAGTTTGTTGTAGCTGTCGAAAATTTGAGAGTTTTGAAATTTTATGTGGTCATGCGATCAAAGTGCTTTCTCAAATGAATGTTATGGAAATTCCCGAGAAATATATACTAGGCCGATGGAGGCGAGATGCAAAGGGTTGTTCATCAAAAGGAAAAGAAGTTGTAGTGGACGGGAATGATAGAAAGTTGATAATACCGGCACGGTATAGATATCTTTGTCCTAGAATGGTAACACTAGCAGCTCGGGCATCCGAGCATGATGAAGCCTATAAGTTAGTGGAGGAAACTATTAAAGATTTATGTGTAAAGGTGGATGGTATCATTCATTCGGTGCATATCCATGGTGCTTTGAGTAGTGGACCTACCATTCATTTAGACGGGATTGATCTTGATTTGAAAAGCGCAAAAGGCTTAAAAAAAAAAAACGACGGACCGTGCAAGTAAAGGCTGCAAAAGACTAAAGCCTTGGCATGAGAAAATTAAGAAGAGGGGAAAAGATGTTACACGATCTTGTTTTAGTCAGGTATTAATTTTACTTTACTTTAGTAAGAATTTTTTTTTTAAATTTTATTGAGTATAATATAATTATACATATTTCACTAACCTCTTAGGTTGTTGCACCACCCGGCGACCTCATAAGTCTTCAAAATGCATCTTCGGAGCAAGTATCGGTAATAAAACGAATTATTTTTATTTGACATCTGTTTCAAAATTGGTAAATAAAATTAATTTTATTGTAATGTTTCTTTATGCAGGGCGGTGACATGCCGTATTATCCACAACCAACGCATTTATCTTTTCAAGAATCTTGTAGTCCACAACTTGTTGAGGTGCTTAGTACTTTTGAAATTCATGGTTTTTTGTATTTGATTTATTGCATCTTGAACTCATAACTTTTTCGGTATTTTTTTTAGGACACAACATTTGATCGAGCAAGATACGCTTCAAATGATCAAGCAACACATACTCCCACGGATGTTGAGTCATTCTTCGATAATGACAATTTTATTGATTTTTGTGTTAATTCGCAATCACCCTTACAAAATTAATTTCCAATGTGGCATGTGAGGGATATGAATATTTTTGGATATGATGGAGGAGTTTTTGGATGAAGTGATTTAAAATTATTGATTTTTTTTTTGGATGTTAAAAATTGTTGGTTGGAGTTATTTGGATGAAGTGATTTAAAATTATTGCCTTTTTTTTGGATGAATTTATACGTTGGCTTTAGTTTTGATAAGTGGTTTCAATTGTTTGTGAACAGATATTAAAAAAAGTGTACATAATCAGCTTTATTTGATTTAAAATTATTGCCTTTTTTTGGATGGTATAAATCGTTGGCTTTAGTTTTGGATAAGTGGTTTCAATTGTTTGTGAACAGGAATTAAAAAAAAGTGTACATAAGTGGTTTCAATTGTTTGTGAACAGGGATTAAAAAAAGTGTACATAACCAGTTTTGTTCTATTTTTTAGAGTTAAAACGATGTAGTTTTAATTAGATTGAATAACTCTTTTTTAGGACCAAACAAAGAAGTAAGTTAAAGGATTGAGCAACATTTTAATACACAAAACGACGTAGTTTCGTTGCATAGCGGGGCTGCTGTGCGGGGGTGCACAGCAGGCCCCCCGAATCCGGAATCTGTTCTGCTTGCCCAAGAACGAAGCATCTCCTCGAACGGAAACGCAGTCAAGAGTAATTCTGTTCTCATTTCTTGCCTCTCACTCATCAGCTTCACTGCTTTGTTTAGGGTTTCTGCTAAACTCTTAACTTCCCAACCGCCTCTCTCTCTACACACATAGTACAAGCAAATACATATATCGTTTGTCGAATATCAACGTCGCAGCAGCCATGGACGATGTGTGCGAAGGGAAGGACTTCTCATTCGCGAAGCAGGAAGAGAAGATCTTGCAATGGTGGGAAGAAACCAAGGCCTTTGAGACCCAGCTTGAGCGAACCAAACACCTACCCGAGTACATATTCTACGACGGCCCTCCTTTCGCCACTGGCCTCCCTCACTACGGCCACATCCTCGCCGGAACGATCAAGGACATCGTGACCAGGTACCAGACGATGCGAGGTCACCATGTGACGCGACGGTTTGGGTGGGACTGCCACGGACTTCCGGTGGAGTTCGAGATTGATACGAAATTAGGAATAAAGACGCGAGATGATGTGTTGAAAATGGGGATTGGGAATTATAACGAAGAGTGTAGGAGCATTGTGACGAGATATGTGGATGAGTGGGAGAAGATTGTAGCGAGAACGGGTCGGTGGATTGATTTTAAGAATGATTATAAAACGATGGACTTGAAGTTTATGGAGACTGTATGGTGGGTTTTCTCTCAGCTGTTTGACAAGGGACTTGTCTATAAAGGCTTCAAGGTTTGTCTATGTTCATTTACATGTTTTCCTTCTTAATTTGAATACGTTGTGTCGGGGATGCGTAAAAAGGCCGTCTTTTGGCTAAAATGGCACCAAAAGGTCACCTCTTCACCTTCTGTATTCTACCCAAAGGGCACCTAAAATTACCCAAATAATAGGTAAAAGCCAGCTTTTTAAGCCCAACTCCTTCATGAAAAGGCCAAAAAGCTGGGGTAGATATCCCTAACACAGCCTTAATGCCATGGAATTAAGAGAAGATTCAGGAGTTGAGAATTGTTCGGTTTATTGAGTTTTGGAGATTTTTTACGCACGGTTTCTTCTACTTTAGGTGTTGGAAGGTTTCTGGGAAGTTCTGGAAGTTGATTTGTTTTTATGCTGGTTTTATTCAGTGATAACTTATGAATTGGAGTCACAACTGGTTCGTTTTGTGTTTTGCAGGTTATGCCATACAGCACCGGCTGCAAAACTCCATTGTCTAATTTTGAAGCCAATTCAAACTATAAGGTTTGGTATCAGAACAACTTCTATAGCTGGGTTGTACTGTTGCTACTGTCACTTTATGATGGTATCGCACTTATAATTTTTATGCTATTTTTGCCGTTCATGTCATCATTTCCTAGTATTTCTGATGGTTCAGCTTGCTTTGGCTGTATGTACTTCTATAGCTGGTTTTATGACTAAATAAGAACAGTAGAAAACACTTCAGTAAGTTCATAAGATGTCTCTGATTGCGGTTTTTATTTGTGGTTTTGTTAACTTTATCATGTTATTCTTAATGTCAAACCGGATTTGCTTCGTTTATGCTTTGGTTGGTTATTGCTTTTTGTTTCTGATTCCAAATGTGATAATTACTATTTTTTTGTTTTCATTGTTTTTCTACTTTCTAATTTCAGTTCTTTTGAATTACTTTATCATTCACAATCCCTGAACAGGAAGTTTCTGATCCTGAAATCATGGCAGCGTTCCCTATAGTTGATGATCCCCAAGGTACAGCTTTTGTGGCATGGACGACCACGCCTTGGACCCTTCCTAGTAATCTCGCCCTTTGTGTCAATGCAAATTTTGTCTATGTGAAGGTCAGTTAGTACTGATTTTGCCTACTGACTTTTTGACATCGATGCATCTTGTATTTCTGTGTATTTCCACGTCTTACCTTCTACCATGCATTGCTACTTTAACCTGAACTCATCTGGTACTGTTTTACTCACATGCTGTCGAAAGCATAGATTGTAGACCTTATTGCAACATTTTTGCAGCTATTTTCCATAGTAGTATATGCATATATATACGTACATATATTTTTATATGTATTTAAATATATGCTAAACATAGATTTTAGGAATATAAGTATTTAAAAGGTTTGTTTTAAAAAGGTGCTGGAAGTGCTATCTTGAATTTGGGCTTGACCTGAGATTCAGGTTTTTTGGGTCGGATTTCTACATTAGCGAGACCCGTTGGACAGAAACTTGTCTTACCTGGAACTTGGACGAGGAACAGGAATGGGAATGCGGTATGACACATGCGTAAATTGTGGTATGGTGTCGGTATGCTTCTGCAGAGTTCATTATTGGAATCTACTTATTTATAAGAAGATGAAGATCCAGCAAATAGAGTTTTCCATTGTACGATTAAAACACATTTCTAGAAGTATTTTGACCATTTTTTGTTACATTTGTCTTGCTAAAGCTCCTTTCTTTCTTGTTTTTTCGTTCATCACATTTTACTTTACTCCCTATGGATGCGCTTCCGATCACTCAACTCACGATTTTGGAATGTTAATGCTTTTCGGAAGGTGCATACCGAGTAGCCTTTTTGGTAAAACTGTGAACTAAGAATTGAAAGTAAGTAAATTGCTTGGATAACGGAATTAATTAGCCAAAGCTTTTAGCAGTGGCTTATTCCTTGAAATTAAGATCCTTGATGTTGTACCTAAGCTATGGGACACTATTGAGTTTCATTGTGTTGTTATTTGCCTTGCTCAAGGCGTGGAAGTTTGCTTCATAATTGGAATTTTGCTCTTTTTCTATGGCAAAGCCTTTGAATAAGAAAGCACGACTCTGTTGTCCTATTATAGCACATGAATTTTGGTGGTTTGGTCCCCTTAACATCACATCTGGCTTGATTTAATTTTGAATATTTTTAGGACAGCTGTTGTTTATGAGTTCCTTCAAAAAATTACATCATATTGAAACACTATCAGGTTCGGAACAAATTCAGTGGCAAAATTTATATTGTTGCCGAGTCTCGACTATTGGAGCTACCTGTTGAGAAACCAAGGAAGGCTGTGCCTAATGGACCTGGCAATGACTCCGAAATGTCAAGCTCTAAGACTAAGGGATCTTCTGGTGGAAAAAGTAAGAATATGGTGGATACTTATGAGGTGTTGGATAAATTTTCAGGTGCTTCACTCGTGGGGACAAAGTAAGCTTTGTTGCTACTCTTGTTAGTTATTTGGTAGAATCTGTCATTGTCGATGTGTTGAGTTTCTCTGCTGCCAATTTCACCAGTGTATTTCTGTTATTTGGGCACAAGAATGCCTGTCATTGTCAGCTAAAAAAAAAGGAAAAAGAAAGAAAAAGAAATATTAATTTATATTTGTATTCACATAGGGTGGCTTGCAATTTTTTTGGTTACTGGTCTAGCCATCTTCGGTGAGGATTATTTGTATATGTCCTTGTCCCTTGGAAATATGAACTTTTGTCAGCATTTCTAAGAAATCAATTACCTTTATGATAGCCCAAGTAGGTTTACTAATTGTATCCGAAGTGAAGGGTAATTAACTTATTAATACAGGTGGTCCCTTCTTGTTGGTCCAGAACTATGAAGTACCTGCCTCCTCAGGGTGTCGTAGAATCAGTTGGGATTAGGCGAGGTCTTCTGATATGGATATTTCCTTATTGGTATTTTTCCTGGATCTATATGCCATAGCTTTCAATGAAAACATATATGGTAGCAAATTACATGAGGTGTTCTCTGTCCAATTTGGTTGGGAGCCTCAGTTCACTAGGCCTTTCCAGGATTGGTAGGTAGAGGCAGTTGTGTTTTTTGAGGTTCTTTATGCAGTAGAGGTGTTGGATAGAAGAGTTGACTGGTTGCGGTGGAGGCATGGGAGTGGGAATTTCTCGGTCAAACCAATGGGACTCTCCTTGCCTGTGGAGCCGTAAATTCTTTTTTGTGGAGGATTATTTGGAAGTCGGAAGGGGTTTGATCATTTCTGTACAACGGTGTTGCACCCCTTTTGACATGTTCTTGATTTTATTGTTGAATACTCACTTACCAAAGTACGAAAATAAAAAAAAAATGTTTATTTGCATCCCATTATTGGCCTAGAACCCACTAGAATCATCGCTATAAATAAGGTCTAGGCATGCTCATCACTGAGTAGGCTTTAAGCATGCTTATCAACGAGCTTATGACATTTGTAGCGCGTGCAACAAATTACAGCCACGACACATGACATTATGACACCCTATACATGTTGCTTGACACAGCTGGTATTCTTTACACGCTATCACAATCATTACACCGGCTGGTACTGCAGTTAAAATGCCAGACTTCCATCACTATTGAAACATGGCAAGCAGCAGTGTTGGGTCTGGGTGTGATGGGTTGGTGATTGTGATGAATGGAGAAGTTGTGAGTGTTATAAAGGTCATTTTGCAGCCCTAAGTCAGGGGTAAATAATAACCAATTTGAAAGAAGTTTATGGTGTGTAATCTACACTCAAATCTATTCAAAAGTGAAGGTCATTTTGCAGCCCTAAATGAAAGGTAATTCAGTAACCAATTACAATGGAGTTTAGGGCCAGTCTATTCATGCTTCTACATAAACACATTGATTGTTAGTAAAAAAATGTAGAATTAGATGTATTTGTCATCATACAGACGAACTGTCGCTTATTCTTCACCTTTCCCCCCTTTTATTTGGTCTGAAGTGATGTAATTAAGAGAGAATATGAATGTGTGACATGCTTGATGAGCTTTATTGTTTTTCCTGACATTTAAGTTCATTTGTGTATCATATTGATGAGTATAAGTATTGCAGGTACGTGCCACTGTTTGAATACTTCATAGAGTTTTCTGATGTGGCATTTAGAGTCGTTGCAGACGATTATGTAACTTCTGATAGTGGGACTGGAGTTGTTCACATGGCTCCGGCATTTGGTGAAGATGATTACCGTGTTTGTATAGAAAATCAAATAATTAATAAGGTCTGCAGTAGCTGCTGCACTTCTAAGCTCAAGCTTTTCATTCACGTAGAGTTGTTTTTATTGTTTTCTATTCTGAACGTTGATTTTGTGCATCTTTAATTTGGTTTGTGCATCCTTATTTCCTAGTATTTATTTGTTGGACCTAATTTGGTTGATTTCTTGGTTAATAATCAATTGTAAAATCTTTATAACCGTAAAAACTCATCTCTCTCTCTCTCCCTCTCTCCAATTTCCCCTGTTCTCTAATACCACCATTCCTATTGCTACATTTCCTCACTTACATGTTGTCAACATTAGGAAACCAGTGATAAAAACAGAGTTATGAAGAAGTCATTAGAAAATAGTATATTAAAACTATTGTAAGAACTAAAGAAACCAGAAACTATCATATGGAAGAGACACCCAATTTCCCAACTCAAAAGCATTAACAAATTGCATCGGAAAGTTTACCAATTGGTTATTTCAAGTACCAGAGATAGCAATTATTCAACGTGCCAACATTTTTCGACCTAATTCTGCATGTGATTATGCTTACAATTTACATACTCATATATGCTGAACCCAAATCAACTGGAACTAACATGTACGGAAAAAATCTCATCGTCGGTTTTATCGTGACTACCGGTAAAGATATGCCTGACTTTCCGTTTGATAAATCCATTAAAAGGACTGGAGATTTCACGTTCTTGATCGTTGAGGGTGTCTAATTCTCAAAAAAGGAAGCTATTGTTTAGTCAGAGAATCATTTTCCTTATAGGATTGAGAGATGGAAAGTTCTTCAGAGGTGGTGATGGGGATAGAGGACCAGTTGGTTTGTGAGGGTTTTAAAATGGTTTTTTCTTGTAATTTTAGCTATTCTGTTAACGAATTTAAGGTTTTCACTTCAGTTCGAAATTCAAGAGATGTAAGCATCTAATAATGAAGTACAGTATAAGTAAAAACAGCCAAAATACAGGTAGTCTAAGTAGAAATTACCCTTAAGTTAATGAACACAAGCTGATGTGTTCAAGTCTCTAGATGTCATAAAGAAATGAACTCCCGTCCTCTTTCCCCTTCCATCATTTTGATCTCCACTATCTCAGGGATGATGGGTCCACTATCTCCTTTTTTGTTCTTTGTGTGTTTGTTCTTGGAATTATTTTATTTGCTTTCTTACCGCGATTTCAATACCAGCTATTTGGCGATCGCATTTGCATCTGCATGATTGGTTTCAACTGAGAATTTGGTTGTTATTTGTTTAATCTTTGTTTTTTGGTTTTATAACTGTTGTGAGTTCTTGTTGTGTTTGTAGGGTGAGAGCCTAATTGTAGCAGTTGATGATGATGGCTGTTTTACCGGGAGAGTTACTGACTATAGTGGTCGCTATATAAAGGATGTGGACAAGGATATTATTCAGGCAGTGAAGGCAAATACTCAAGATTCTTATATTTAGTTGTTGGTTTGCTATAGAAGTGATGGCATATTTGCATAAGCAATTTGGATTAGTTATACTTGATTGGTTTTAGCGCTTAAACCTGTTGGTCTTTGTAATTCAATTTCTCTTAGTCTTGGGGCAGTAAACAGTATTGTGAACTCTCACATGACTCCTAGATGCTCTGTTTTGGCACATTTACATGTGCTATACTGGTGGTCTTTTCTTCCTTGGATTTTCTATTTATCCTGATGTA
Source organism: Arctostaphylos glauca (assembly GCA_019985065.2). NCBI lineage: Eukaryota > Viridiplantae > Streptophyta > Magnoliopsida > Ericales > Ericaceae > Arctostaphylos > Arctostaphylos glauca. Next base: position 6,717,676 of record JAHSPW020000015.1, read on the forward strand.
TTGTCTTTCAGTAAGAGTTTCTTTTTTTTTTTTTTTTTGTGCAGGACAAAGGTAGGCTTGTAAAATCTGGAAGCTCTACACATTCTTATCCATTTTGTTGGAGATCAGATACCCCTCTTATCTACAGAGCAGTTCCAAGCTGGTACTTTTTTCATTGTCGTTATTAGAGATGTCAGTATCGTATAGATGATATAATTGCAATTTCAGTTAGGACTCTTGGGCTTCCAATAACATACTGGGCCAAAAAGCTGAAGATAATTCTTCATTTTAGCAGTGTTTGAACCTGTGGTTCTACGGACCCGTGATATTGGGCCCACTTATAGGCTTAGGAAGATGCACCACAATGCTACGCCATCATTTTTCTTAATTAACTTTGTATTCGGCATATCTTTGTTTTGCATCCGCTCGTTGGGTGATTGCTCTATTGTTACTTTCTGTAAGACCATCTGACATGTCCTTTTCCACTGAAACAAAGTAGCAAAAATTACGACATTCTTCCCCATGAGGGGAATGCTCCTGGTCATGATCCAAATTTTAACTTGAGTGAATGATTACTTGTGGAAATTTGTACCTTACTCTCCATTACAATCCAGGTTCTCATGTAACCTAGTTCGATAAATTTAGCCATGGTAACTAAACTCAATCGTCTCTGCACTAGTGCGTACCAAAAGTATGATGAATTATATTGATTCTTTCTTATCTCGATTGACAAAATGGTATCATCAAATCTGGGGTTTCATCGAGTTTCTATTTTTTTCTTTCTTTAATCATTGTTCCATTACTTTTTTCTGTCTCGGTGTTTTGTGGCAATTTGTTGTGGCTAGGTGAGGTAATTTTCTCTAGTCAGTTGTTAGAAGTGCTTTGATTGAGTGGAATGTTTGAACTTTCAGGTGCAAAACTAGAAACAATTAGAGACTCCCTACTACAAAAATTACAAATTTAATCACAAAAATTACAAAAATTTGTAATTTTTCTGGGTGAATTTTTCAGGTACACCCATGTATATAGTCATAGATATTATACAAAAATATTTTCTTGTTTTGCTAGTATACATGTCAATTAGTAATTGGTGTCAACAATATTTTTCGTAAATAGAAGTAAATAGTATTATACCAAGTACTTGAGCAAATTTGATTTAATATTTTTCTAGTATGCTAGTGTTGCTTCATATTTTCTCTTACTTGGTATCTTTTCTTTTGTTTTGGAGTTCATATCGTTGAGGAGTTCTATCCTTGTTGGTAGCAGTCTTTTCTTGAAGGGAGCTAGGTTCCTAGAAAATTCTGACTTGGGAGCGAGGGAGCGAGGTTCTGAGGTAGGTCACCCTGATCGGTGGACCTTGCTACTAAGGTCAAACCCTACTCGGCTTCCAAGTCAAAGAAGTTGAAGCTCGACTCCAGCCGGTAGGAAATCATTTTCTTATTCCTATAAATCCCCTCACCACCACTACTACTACTGAGCTTGAAAGCTTGGAGGTGGCTGTTATTTCTTTGCCATTTTACAACCTTGACATAGAATGCTTGGATGATTCTCTGGAACTTCAGTATAAACCAGAAGAAAATGAGTTCAATATTTGCTTTGAAGGGTTTTTGTCTTTGCTTTTGAATTGGTTTTTAATCTATAATTTTCTTGGTTTGGGATGACCAGTTTGAGAGGTATAAACTGAAGGAATTGCACAGGCTTTGCTCATTGTTAATGTTTACGAAGGGGGCCTGATTCTTGAAGGCTCTGTTTGTAGGAAGGTAGGGGCTGAAATCAGGTGTTTCCAAGGAACAAGGATGATGACAAGAAGTTAAAAGTGTATTTGGTTGTAGTTGATCGGAAACCGTGGACATTAATTACGTATTGTCCTCTATGGTAGTGTTGATTTGAGCCTAGGTTAATATTGTAGAAGAAAAAAGTGACGAAACAGGTATGGTTGCGGATTTGGGAAGTATGACTTTCTTTGTACACGACAAGTTGAAGCATGAAGCTGGAGAAGATTTTGAATGATATCATTTTATGATTGTTATGAACAAAGATGGGTTTGTGACAATTGTTCTCCTTTATATAAGTCTTTCGCAATTGTTCTTTTAGCAGTGCCAAACGGTCTAGAAGCCTGGAAGATCGGGTATGTTGGCAAATATCTAGTTATGGTAGCTTAGAAATTTAACTCAATTGTAGAAATGGTGCATGACTATTAAGTTGGATGGTGCATGACTATTGTCATAAGTCATGATAGAATTAATTCCATTTTCAACCTTGGGCCCGCCCTTATTGATCTATTAGGGTGGTTATTGGTTATCCATGAAAACTTGTAAGTATTTGTTTTTAGTGGTTACCTTTGCTTTGTTTCTTGTATTTACACGTGGATCAAACAAAACGCTGCCTCTTTTTTTGTCCCAATAATAAAATAAATTCCAAAATCCAGATGGCATGGTATTTCAGTGGGTTTTATGTTGTTTATGGTATGCTACTTTTGGTGTCCGAAATGTTGTGTAGTGGAATGTTATTTACTTTTCATCAAGTAAAAAAGAGTGGTGCGGAAACTCTTCACCTGCATTTTAGTGGAATATTTTTCTTTCTATTTAGCCCTCACATTATTGAATTTTCTGCTCTGTTCTCCACTTCTCATAGTAATGTTTCATGGGATATTACTATTTTGATGATTTTCGTCATTTAGTTCTGCTTTTTCTGTAACTATCAGTTTTTGCTGGTGAACTTTGGCCCATCACTGTTCTGTTCTCCTGATATGGATCCGTTCCAATACGCTTTTGTGCCGTGGATAGGTTTTGTAGGAAGCCCAGATCTTGATGAAGCTGCTGGCTGAGAGAATATGGCTATTGAGTCATTATTAGTTGATTTTTTTCAATCTCTTAGATTTTTATCTCACATGACTGCTTCCTTCCATTTGTTTAATAACTTCTAACTCCGATTGTGTTTTTAGCGTATAACTTGTAATCTGATGGTTCTCTGACTTAAGAGTATATATTGGTTTCTTGGCGGTTACATGTTTATTCTTATTTGATGACTTGGACTTCCATTTTTGTTTTTTTAAGGTTTGTTGCAGTGGAGAAGTTGAAAGACCAATTGCTAGAAAACAACAAACAAACATATTGGGTTCCTGATTTTGTGAAGGTTTGATATGAGCTTTGCTTTTCTAGATCTTATTTTCCGGATTAAATTCATGTTTCGATCTTTAAATTTATTTTGTTTATGAATGGACATAAAAATGCCCTTATCTTCTAATGAAACTTATGAAGAATGAGCTGGGAAAGTGATGTACAACCAGAAAGAAAGGAGAGTAACAAATTGAAGAAGAAGAATAGTAGTAGAAGTAAAGAATCTCAATCCATATATCAGTAATTCCGTTATCAAGTCTAAAAATAATCTATTACGTATGAATGATGGGCTATATATAAGCAAAACAGACTACCCTAATCTAAAAGGAATGTAAGAGCTTACCTCAAAAAGGGGAAATTAAGAAGTAGACCTCACAAATCTAAACTTTCTAAATGAACTAGAGGATCCTAACAGATCTAAACTTCCTGAAAAACTAAAAGTCATAAATCAAGTTACAGATTTCCCTAATCCAGAGTTATCTTTTGACTGCTACGCATAATCCAAAATTCTATCTTTCCATTTCACATCAGAGAGCTTCCTCCTTTTGAATCAAGCTGAATGCTAATGGTTGATTCCTTGTCCCCTTGATTTGAGAGGGCGTGGAAGACCTTTGTCAAATATACTAGTGTTGTGAAATTTTAATGTATTTTCGAGCACCCGAATTTATCATAGTATATTATATGTATGGCACAAGGGAGGTCAAACTCAAGAGTTTTTTGTAGATAGAATGCGGTTGAAAAATTCAATTAGTTTAAAATAAAATTCCTCATATAGTTTGACAATTTTTGGGACTTTCATGTGGAATTAAACAAACTTGCCATATGGAAGATGGGTTGAGCAAATAACTGTAGTACTAGGGCTGCGAAATCTATTACATGCTCAATATCTATAAAAATTATGTTCCTTAATTTTCTAGTTACTCTGCACAATAAATTGGTGGCAAATTTTTTTTACTTGACGACTCATTTTTTTAGTAGCTTTAGGAAAATAGTTCTTTTGCCAACCAAAAATTTAGAATCTAAACATTCACTTAATCTGTCAAAACATAATTTATATTATGTTTAACAAATCATAAAATAGAACCCAACAAAATACACTAAAATTCATTCTAATGTTTTAATGAAAAATAGACAAGAATAACAAGAATTGAAAATTTTAATAAGTTTAAAATAAGACTCCTAATATGGTTTGACAATTTTTGGAGGATAAACTTGCGAATATGAAAGATGGATTGATCAAGTAACGAAAGTACTAGGGTTGCAAAATCCATTACATGCTCAATATCTATAAAGATTATTATTTTTAAAAAATTTTCAATTTCTTTGCACGATAAATTGGTATTTTTATATAGTTATTTGCCTACCATAATTATAGAATCTAAATATTCATTTACTCTGTCAAAACAAGCTTTAACAAATCATAAAATTGAATCCAACAAAACACACAAAATCAAGTTTTAATGTTTCAGTGAGAAATAGACAATGAATAAGAAAAACTTTAATCAATTGAAAATATGCTATTTTTGTTTGTAGAGATTAATTCAAATAAATAATTATAAGTATCTAAGCATGTAATTTAATCCTAACCCTAGCAACTATTTTAGCCTAACATGGTGATATTTAAATTAAAAATAATGCATGAAAAGAACTTGAATGCATTGAAATAATAAGTTCTACTTACAAGAAAAAACCTTATCAATTTTTGTGCATTTCTCCAAAAAGAAGTATGGAAACAAAAGAATATAAGTAAGAATAAGATTGAAAGACAGAATGACAAGAAGTCTTTTTGTTTCCTTTTTGCTCTGCCTCCCAACTCCCTAATCATGTCTTCCTTTTATATTATTTTATTACATCATGGGCACATATAAAATCAAAACACCCGGATAATTACTTTGACTTTGCAAGTATGCCCATCCATATCTATAATAGAAGCACACATTTTTTTTCTTGTCTGGAGATTTGAATCAGCTTGAAAGAAAATTATCATGCTCTTCGCGGGCATTAACAGCTTGGGTGCATCCTTCTCTAGAAAATAAGACTTACGTGCCCACGAAGTCTTGAATCCATGACCTCTTGCTTCCAAGGCGCCTCCTCTACCATTTGAGCTACAAGTGAATTCCTTATTTTCTTCTTCAACTTCACAGTATATAGTTTTCTAGTCAACTTTGAATATTTCTTTCATTTTCTATTTGTCAAACTTGTAGAATACCTTCCAAATTCAAAACATAATAAAATGAGACAAAATAAAATAAAATAAATAAAAGCCTAATGAAATATGAATTAGAGATGAAAATATACAGTAAAATGTGTACATCTATTAGCTTGGGATTATATCCTGAGTCTACTCTAATCTGGCTAGCATAAATAATTTTATGGTGACGAAAATTTCTCCCTTGTTGAGTGGTGGAGAAAAAGAATTTGTTTACTAATGACTTTCTTATGGGAGATCAAGCTTTTGTTGAGTGTAGGAACTCGCAATTGTATCTTGGTGTTATGTGGGATTCGGTAATAGGGATGTAATATGGATATTTCCTTTGTATCTTGGATACGTTGTAGGTGTTGGTAAGTTCAATGTGTAAAGAGCCAAATGGTTTTGGAAAGGGGTTACAACACTTGGTTTTTAAGATATTTTTAGCACCATGAGGTGTCTTTGGAATCAATTCTTGGAAAGAAGTTTGGTTTTGTTTCCTTTGGTTTGCCCACATGACATCTATATTTTTAGAAATAGCTGTAAAATTAAACACGTTTTTAATGGATTGTGTAATGTTCCTTTTTCACGTGTGAAGGATTCACCGCCTCTTTTCTTCATTCAACAAACGTTGCTTATAGTAACTACCAATTCTTATTTCTATCATCATTGCTATCCTCGTTACTTAAATTATTATTTTCATCCATTTATCTTATCTGTGTGCCCTGCAAGGTTGTAGGTAATATTGTATCCCCGAATTTTATTTCTTTTTATATTTGCTATCACTATTTTGGACCTGTTGTTGAACCTCGGACACTGTTAAAGGCTCACATCACAACCATCAGTTTGGATCTTGTATGACTCTAATCGAAATGCTGTCCCAATTCCAACAAAGTACTTGAAACAAATAAACCCTTACAAGGACCCAGAGTTTGTAGGCAACATTTCTATGTAGTATTTTAAAATGCAATTGATTGACGGATTACTCCTTTGTTTATGGTGCCTTTGACTGCTATTTTTCAACTCATTGTTTTTCCTTTTCTTAGCTTTTCCCAAACCTGGAAAAAATGAACTGCTTCTTTCAACCAAAGAAGTTGAATGAAATGTCTTTTGTTTGCAATAGTCATGTAGTAATTAATTTTGTATTCCTCTCATATTCTTACTCAAGTCCCTATACTTCGTGATTGGATATTACAGGAAAAACGCTTCCACAATTGGCTTGAAAATGCAAGAGACTGGGCTGTTAGTCGCAGTAGATTTTGGGGCACCCCTCTTCCTGTGTGGATTAGTGACGATGGCGAAGAAGCAATTGTTATGGACTCTATTGAGAAACTTGAAAAGCTTTCCGGTGTAAAGGTTAGCTCTTTGTTTCCCCCCCACTGTATCAATGTCTCATTCCCATCAATCAAGTCTTTACACGGTGACAATTTTGTGTACATTGCTTCATAGAGTAGCTTTGAAAACCCTAAGATTAACCTACCTACCTCACTGCGAGTTTTGCTAGTGGTTTTGAGTTCCCAATGTACTACCATCTGGAAAAGAACCCCGTGGCATCATGTCAATTATTGAAAATTCATTAGTCTAGCAGAAAGTGTTGATGCAAGAAACATTACCTCTTACATGTAGATTTACTTTCACTGTGGCCCATGTTAAGAGGTCCATGTAGACTTGATGAGGGTTTGAGGCCTATCACCTATATTCTTGTTTGAGGTTTCTTCTATGTTTAATATTTCTTGGTATTCATTCATTTCTCCTCCCCACACCTTCTGTTTGTTTGGTCTTTTGCATCTCCGAGGCATCAAAAAGCCAAATTCTTCCCAATTCATGAAAACTCATTAGTCTAGCAGAAAGTGTTGATGCAAGAAACATTACCTCTTACATGTAGATTTACTTCCATTTTGGCCCATGTGAAGAGGTCCTGGCAGATTATCTCTTTATGCTTCATTCTGCAGGTGGTTTCTCTTTGTTTCAACCTGCAAATGTTGAGGATGGATTTTCATTTGAATTTTTCGGGTAGTCATATGAGGTTAAAATCCTTAAGGATAGATGACACTGTTGTTGTTTTACCATTATTCGATGTTGCAGAGTCTAACATAGTCTTGATGGAGGTATTGAAGTATTGTTTAGTGGAGACATTTTGGAATGTTTGGATGTTGAAGTTATCTCAATTTTCGGAATTTTTTGTTTTACATGTATATCCATATCCTAGTGGTATTTGTTACCGTAGAAAGTTAAGTCACTCAAGATACTCAGACTTTGAAGTTCCTCATTTGCCTGTAATTCGTACAGATTTTTTCAGTAGAAGATCCACCTCAAAAAATATTGTTTATGTTTCCTTCTAATTCACTATCACATCTATCTCGTCACTCCATTTCGTTTCCTCATTTTAGATGCATGGTTATGGAATTTCCTACCCTTATGAGTGGTACAACGATCCAATGTAGTTGAGGTCTTACTCAAAGGATTTCTGTTTTTGTTGGGCTCTACTGCGTCATAACTAGTTCGTTAATGATACTACATGTTAATCCTATTCTCGATGTTGTATATTATACCACCGTGGTTAAGCATAGACAAATAGCAATGTAGTGTTCAAGACGGATAATGTGGCGCCGAGTGACTTACTGACCCAGAAAAAACTCACGCCAAAACAGGGACGATGGCAAGCAAGACAAACTTGCCAAGTTTTATATTTAGGTGCAAGAGATCAATTACATGTTATGTCATTTGGGGCATTTGGTTTTGCTAACCCTCTGTCCTCTTATCTATTTTGGTTTTTGGTAATAGATAGGTGCACACAGTCTGGATTGTTGTGGTTTCCAGCACCTCAAACTCCAATGGCATCAAATACGCAGAAAAAAACCCAATACCTTTTCCATTATATTAAAAACCAATAAAACTTAATCTGTTACGTCATGTCTCCAAATAAAACAAATATCTAATCAACCGGGCCCACAAATTGTCCAACAAAACAATTTTCTAAATAAATTGTAAACAAATTGTATCCCTAGAGCTTTGATTCCACCAAGGCACTAACTCCTTGGTTCTCCATCAAAGCTCGTTTAGAATAACGAGGATAAAAAAAGAAAAAAAGAAGATAAACGAAGATTAAAACCTCACATCAAAACTTATATATTTTTCCGTTAGTACAAAAGTATATAGTTCGCAAAAAGTTTTAATCATAATGATATACTTTTAAATCCATATGCAATACATGGGTTTTTCACCACAATCGACAACTGACACAACCTATGCTGAAACATATATCCTGTTCCAGACTCTAATTCCTTTAATGAAACCAAATTTTAGCTCCAGGCTAAAACTAAATTTCAGTTCTAGGCTTCAATCATTTACGGGCTCTCACTGCAGGTCTACCCACACAAGTGGCACATTCGTTGATTTTATGAACTTGCACTGATAGAATCACACAAATGCTTATCATATTTTATGGACTTGTACCGACGGAATCACACAAACACCCGTCTCAGGTAATCACGACATTGGCCCATGTCCTCATGAACAACAAACAACTTATTTCTAGCTCAAATAGAATGCAGAACCGAACATAATATTGATAAAATGTGCTAGAAATCAAGTAATAAAAGTTGTCTTAAGCCCGCTCGAGCAGCCTCCTTCATTTTTCTGGTCTCCAAAATGCGATCTGCAAGATTTCCAAACAACAAGTTTCTTCCAAAACAATTCGGTTTTATGTGAAAAACAACACAGATACATGCTCCAATCAATACATAAATATCGAAACAAATATTAGCGATAGAAACAACAGATTAACCACCTTTATATTGAAACTTAACACAAAATCCTACATTGAGTCAAGAATTTGATGAAACCCTAGATCCTGCGTTTTCTTTTGATTTTCTGCGAATCTGATCAACTATAGGTTCGTTTTGAATTCCTTGCTACTAGAATCGATCTTCTTTGCGTTCTTCGAAAATCCAAGAGACGAATGTTAGTTTTGGATCTAACAATGGAACACTCGCGTGAACGAAGAAGAGAGAGACAACATACAGACTAATTAGGGTTTGTAGTGTGGCAATTTTAGAGTTAAGCATGAATATATAACCACAAATAATCTAATTATGCTTTAGCCCTTCAAGTTCTATAAAATCTCAATTAAACTCCAAATTTTCAAATTTAACATTAAAACTCTCTAAAATTCCCAATTGTTTTAATAATTACTTGATTTAGGAAAAATATCAAAACCCAAGACCAGAACGGTCCTCACAAGTTCCAAAAGATTTAGATAAAACCAAATTCCAAGACTGGTCTGGTTCTGTTCGTTCTACCAATCTACACATAAGTACTTCCCACAAAGACCTGAAATCACAAATTAGTTATAGATTTAGGCTAAATAGTTATGTTAGAATATCTTTTGTATTAGTTGTTTACGTTTGTCCCACATCGCCTATCTTAGTTATGTAATGTGGGAACTCATTAATATAAATAATATTGTCTTGTGTTAGGGTTTGTTAACACCCTATACACTTTCTCTTATTCCTAACAATATGGTATCAGAGCCATGGATCTTATTCCACCCTAGTTAAACCCTAACCCACAAACCCTAATCTCTTTCTCAACCTAAACCTAACCAACACACCACAAACCCTAATCTCTTTCTCCATCAGCCCTAATCTCCAGATCATCAGCCTAACCCTAAATCATCAGCCTTCAAGCCGCCGCCCCTGGCCGCCCCAAACCCGACGCCCCTGGCCGTCGCCGCCGTCGCCGTAGCCCCTGGCCGCCGCCGCCGCCGCCGCCGTCGCCGTAGCCCCTGGCCGCCGTAGCTGTAGCCGCCTCAGATCCAGACGCCTCTGGTGGCTTTGCCGCGCCTCTGGTTTCGCCACTGATCTGCGCGCCTCTGGTTCTGGTTCTGTTTCGCGCCTGTGTTCTGTATTCTGTTGCTTCGGATGTTCTGATTAGCGCACCATTGTTCGCCATTAGCCGCCACATCGCCTCTGATGTTCTAGTTATTCCGCCTAATGCTGTTGGCCGCTGCTCATGTTCTGGGTCTTGATATCGTTCGTTTTTTCCCAAAATTAGTTGGGGGTATTCCGGGCAACGAGGGTTCGGTTGGACTTGTTTTAGCAACGTCCGATGGTTGCTTCTGATCTGTTATGCTTCCTCCTTATTGTCGGTTGTTGAATCAAGAAGTTTTGTGTATAACCATACTGTTGCTTCTGATCTGGTTTTGAGCTATTGATTGGTATTCTCCCAGCGATGTTGGTCGATGTTTGGTACTAGTTGAGGTCATTGGTTCATTTGTTGATGCTCCACGGTGTTGCTTTTGTTCTTCTGCTGTTGCTTCAGCGCTCATCAGGTTCTGTTTATGGTGTTATTTGCTTTGTTGGTTCAAGTTTGCTGGATGGTGTTAAACTTTTGTTGGGTGCTATTCTGCGCTTCTGCTCGGCGCTTAGTTGGTTAGTTATTTGTAGTCGTGGTTGGTTGGTTTATTGATTGTGTTGGTTCCATACGGTGAATAGTAACGAGGTTGATCAGTCTGTTGGTTGTTTGGTTGCTAGTGGATTCCGCGTTGGTGTTTGGGTTTGTTAAAGATGAAGTCTACTTCAGTTGTTTCCGGTGGTTTTGGTCCTAGTTTTGGTGGTCATGGTGGTTCTGGTTATGGTCGCATGTCAGGGGGAGGTAGTTCGGGTCGTGGTAACTCTAGTCGTGGTGGTTCTTATTATAGTACTCGACAGTGTACCCATTGTGGGGGTACAAACCATACAGTGGGGTATTGTTATGATCTTCATGGTTTTCCTCAGGCTCATCAGGATGCTAGACAGTTTACTCATCGTTCTGCCAACCGCAGGGTGACTATTTCTGCAGAGGAGTACCAACGCCTCGTGTCACTTCAGTCAGGCTCTGCCACTGCTACGCTATCTCAGAGAGGTCCTTCTGTTACTTGTGTTGCATCTTCTCTTCCTTCCACTCCTTGGATTATTGATTCAGGTGCATCAGATCATATGACTGGTAGTTCTCACATTCTTTCTGATGGTTATCATAAGTCTATCGGTAAACCATCCCATGTTACTCTAGCTGATGGTTCTACTACTGCTATTATTGGTTTGGGTTCTGTTCCACTTACCCCCTCTCTTACTTTGGACTCTGTATTGCATGTTCCTCGTTTTCCATTAAATCTTCTGTCAGTTAGTAAACTTACAAAATCTTTGAATTGTTCTGTTACTTTTTCCCCTCATGGTTGTGTGTTTCAGGATCTCAAAACGGGGAGGAAGATTGGTAGCGGTGTTGAGCGTGGTGACCTGTATTACTTTACCGATGGTATTCACCCTAGCTCTATTGCTCTCCAGTCATCAGTTTCACCATATCAACATCATTGTCGTCTTGGTCATCCATCCCTTCAAAACCTTAAAAGGCTAGTTCCTTCATGTAGTCGTGTCAACACTTTGCCCTGTGAGGTTTGTGAGTTTAGTAAACATCATAGAGTATCTTTTTATCCTAGGATTGAGAATCGTGCGTCGCATCCATTTGAGTTAGTTCATTCTGATATTTGGGGCCCCATGCATGTTCCTAACATTGTTGGCTTTCAGTATTATGTTATTTTTGTCGATGATTTCTCTCGTGTTACCTACCTTTATCTTATGAAAGAGAGATCAGAGTTATCTTCTATTTTTAAGTCGTTTTATATGGAAGTCAAAACCCAGTTTGATACTTGCATTCGCGTATTTCGTTCTGATAATGCCCGTGAATATTTTAAAAGTACTCTTTCTCAGTTTCTTGATGATCACGGTATTATCCACCAGTCCTCTTGTGCTCGAACTCCACAACAAAATGGAGTTGCCGAACGCAAGATTCGACATTTATCAGAAGTTATGCGTGCACTGTTATTTCAAATGCAAGTTCCTAAGTCTTATTGGAGTGACGCGGTTCTTACCGCCTGCTATTTGATTAATCGTATGCCCTCTACTGTTCTTAGAGGTCAGATACCCCATAAGGTCTTGTTTCCTGGTCGTCCCCTCCACTCATTACCCCTTCGAATTTTTGGGTGCACGTGTTATGTTCATGCTCTGGATCCTGACCGGAGCAAACTTGACCCTCGTTCCATTAGGTGCATTTTTCTTGGTTATTCTCGGACTCAGAAAGGGTATAAGTGTTATTCTCCATCTTTACGTCGTCATTTTGTGTGTGCTGATGTCACATTTAATGAGTCACTACCGTTTTATTCGGAGTCTGTTACTGTCAATGATCGGCTTGCATTTGAGTCAGTATTTCCTATAGCTGTCCCGTCAGGTACTGGTCCTCCACCAACACCTCCTCCACCAAAACCTTTACAGGTATATGTTCGTCGTCCTAAAATCCCAATATTGCCATCTCAGCCTGAGCCACCAGTGTCATCTCAGCTCGCACCATCTCCGTCCGTACCATCTGAGCAAATAGCCCCACCTTCAACCACCGCTCCGTCTTCTCCTCCGTTGCGTGATCCTAACGACCTTGATCTTCCTATTGCTCTCCGTAAAGGTACTCGCACTTGCACTTCTCATCCCATTTCTCACTATGTGTCGTATGATCACTTGTCTCCTTCCCTTCGTGCCTTTACTTCATCAGTTTCTTCTATATATGTTCCTAACACTGTACAGGAGGCCCTTTCTTTGTCTGAGTGGCGGACAGCAATGGAGATTGAGATGAATGCTCTCCATGACAATGGCACTTGGGAGTTGGTTCCTCTTCCGTCAGGAAAGTCTACTGTTGGTTGTCGATGGGTCTTTACTGTCAAGTATAATCCAGATGGCACTGTTGAGCGATACAAGGCCCGTCTTGTGGCCAAAGGCTACACCCAAACTTATGGTGTTGATTATTCCGAGACGTTCTCTCCTGTTGCCAAACTTGGTTCTGTTCGGATTCTTATCTCTCTTGCTGCGAATCTGGGTTGGCCATTGTTCCAGTTGGATGTCAAAAATGCCTTTCTTCATGGGGACCTTCAGGAGGAGGTTTATATGGAGCAACCACCTGGGTTTGTTGCTCAGGGGGAGCGTAATCAGGTATGTCGACTTCGCAAAGCTCTTTATGGCCTCAAGCAGTCCCCTAGGGCCTGGTTTGGCAAGTTCAGTGATGCTGTTTTGAGATTTGGCATGCATCGTAGTCAGATTGACCATTCTGTGTTTTCTCTAACTTCTGCTCGAGGGAAAGTATTATTGATTGTATATGTGGATGATATTATCATCACTGGTGATGACCAGCAAGGTATTGGTGAGCTAAAAACCTTCTTACATCAGCAATTCCATACTAAGGATTTGGGAAAACTTCGGTATTTCTTAGGTATCGAAGTGGCCCGATCCAAAGAAGGTATTAGCTTATCACAGAGGAAATATGTGCTGGATATTCTTGAAGATGCAGGTTTGTTGGGAGCTAAGCCTGTTGAGACCCCTATGGATCCCAATGTCAAACTCTGTGTGGACCAGGGGGAGCTACTTCACAATCCTGATCAGTATCGTCGGTTAGTTGGTAAGTTAAATTATCTCACCATTACACGCCCGGATATCTCGTTTGCAGTTAGTCTGGTGAGCCAGTTTATGTCCGCCCCTCGTCATCCACATTGGGAGGCTGTCCTCAGAATTGTGAAGTATCTTAAGTTACATCCAGGACGTGGTCTGTTGTATCGAGCCAGTGGACACTTACGTGTTGAGGCGTTCACTGATTCTGATTGGGCAGGATCACCATCTGATAGGAGATCTACTACTGGATATTGTGTCTTTCTTGGTGGAAATCTTGTGAATTGGAAGAGTAAGAAGCAGACAGTGGTTGCCCAGTCTAGTGCAGAAGCAGAGTATAGAGCAATGGCACACACCACATGTGAGGTTGTATGGTTGAGGTCGTTTCTTGAAGAGATTGGGTTCAGTGTTCAGTTGCCTATGCAATTGTATTGTGATAATCAAGCAGCTATTCACATTGCTTCCAATCCGGTTTTTCATGAGAGAACTAAACATATTGAGGTTGATTGCCATCTAGTGCGTGAGAAGTTGACTGGTGGTGTGATAGCTACTCCATATGTGTCTACTGGTGCTCAGTTAGCCGACATGTTCACCAAATCATTGTTCAAGCCGCGGTTAGAGTTGTTGTGTAACAAGCTGGGACTCTTTGATATTTATTCTCCAGCTTGAGGGGGAGTGTTAGAATATCTTTTGTATTAGTTGTTTACGTTTGTCCCACATCGCCTATCTTAGTCATGTAATGTGGGAACTCATTAATATAAATAATATTGTCTTGTGTTAGGGTTTGTTAACACCCTATACACTTTCTCTTATTCCTAACAATAAGTTATATTAACTTTATTAACACCAAAAATCTAATTAGTCAATCAAATAGTTAATGATCTCTAACCACTAAAGCGACTCACAAAAACAAACTATAATACCCAATAGTATATATAATAGTAGTGAATTGTGAACTTTTCGTAATTAAAGTACGATTTACCCCAACTATGCTTATCATTGGTGGATGCAACTTTAGTACAAACTAGACTATTGGTTTGAAGAAGGCAACTCATTTATTATGCCAAATAAATATGTGATTACATATAGATAGATTAAACCGGTTCTGTTCGGTTCGATTCGGACGTTTGTTCTTCAGTATAGAACAAATAACTGAAGCAAAATATTTGATTGGTATATTTTCACAACCGTAACCATACTAGTAAATCCTAGAATCACACCAAATGAGACGGTTTAGGTTGGTTCAGATCAATTTACCGGTCTTCTCAGTTTTATCTTATAAGAGATTAAAGACGTACAAATTTATGGTCTAAATACCTTTTAAGTAGTGGTCTATGAATGTTCAGTGGAGGAGAGGATAGGAGAACTAGAGGGAGAAGAAGGGAGATCAGTGCAACAGATAAATAAATGTGGAGTAAGCTTATATGAATGTCTGGGGCTGGGTTTTGTGTAATCTGCATTAGTCAAAGGGAGGGTGAGCTGTGTTAGATGGCTTTGCTTTTCAGCTTATATTTTGGTTTTCCTTGATGGTTATTGTCCTGCAAAATCCTCTTCTGTGATTTTCTTTTCCTTTTCTAGTTTTATTTTATGAAAACAAAAGAGAAAAACAAGTTTATTGAGAAAATGCCACGTCGGAGAAAGAAATGGTAAGGAGATTACATTGCTATAGAAGATAAAGCTACTTATGTAAGTATCTACAATGCCCCTAATCTTCTGTGATTTGCAAATTGCACCAGGACCAGGCCATGTGCATGTCTTAAACTCTACTGACGCTCGTTTTATCAGTTCTCAAAATGTAAAGTTGTTATCTGTGCGTCTCATGTATTCTTATATATTATTTACCATTTTTTCGTTCTTTGAACTAATGGAATTGGTATTTGCATCTTCTGTCTGCAGTCTCTAGTCTTAAGTTGTAGAATGTGTTTTGGGTTGTGCCAAGCCTTTGTAGAAGATGAATATGCAGTCTCAGACTGCCATGAACTATATCTGCATCTGTCGTTTGATAATGCTGATTCTGTGTTGTAAAACATTGTTTTTTGTTTGTCCTGACCTTGAATTTTTGCCAAGAGCAAAATTTGTTCTTCATCTGGTTTTATCACAAATGCCTATTTGGTTCTATATTTTTGTGTGGGAGTTTCCTGTTTTATGTATGTGCAATTTGTTTAGCTTTCCTAATTGCTCATCTTTCTCTCACATACATTTACAGGTGACCGACTTGCATCGTCACAATATTGATCATATCAGTATTCCATCAAGTCGTGGCCCTAGCTTTGGTGTGCTTCGACGCGTTGAGGACGTAAGAGCACTAGTCCTGGTTTTTGAGTAGTATGGTTCCTTGTTTTCCGTTTTTAGTTTATTTTATTAAGAAGTTGTGTCCTCGCGTAATTATTCATATCCCACACTTCGATCAAGCTATTACCCTTGTGTTGGTGAGCTTCAACCATCTATCACATCCATGTTTTGAGCAGCATGATTTCTGGTGGAGCATTCTATTGTCTAGATATTGTATGCCTCTTTTCAGGATTCTGTATTGCTTTGTAAAGTGCAAGGTGCAGGTCATCTATCACCACATGGGGTGTTCTTTGATTTAATTTATGGAATTTTTGTTTTGTTCTTATATTTTGACGTATTAGTTTTGTATCATTTTGATTTAGCCACATATTTCTTTTAAGAAAGTCAAAACACTTCAATCGTGATACAGTGTCTGGGTAGTGGACGTGCGTCCAAGGCTTGTCTGTCACATGTCCTGATAAAAAGATAAAACAAATAAGAATTAGCACACGCCACATTGCATGTCTGACATGTTCATTCCATGTCGGTATCCACTAGCCACCTTGTTGGACTTTACACCTTCATACATCATTCTGAGCCTCCGTTGTTTTATAGTTACCATCCATGTCTTAAAGGTTGAGACCTACTTTCATAAGGTTGCTTGACCATGCCGTGGTGAAGTAATGCGAGTTAGTTGTCGGCCATACTATCATCGTGAAAACCCCATCATAGCAAAAGCCTATTAGTTACCATCCATGTCTTAAAGGTTGAGACCTACTTTCATAAGGTTGCTTGACCATGCCCGTGGTGAAGTAATGCGAGTTAGTTGACGGCCATACTATCATCGTGAAAACCCCATCATAGCAAAAGCCTATTAGATTCTAACCACTGTTTCCTCAACTTGTTGAATGCTACCTCCCAGTCTTGCACCATTTGCCGCTAATCTTGTTGGGCTTGTTTAGCTGCTAGCTGTTATAAAAGAACTTCACATATTCTGCCCCTAAAAGATGTTGGCCAGTTCTAAATGCTCTGTTTTCCCTTTTGGAGGGTTTGGGCATTGAGCAAGATTTTTTAGAACTTTTTTTATGCTACCAAAAGTGAGGGTCACTGATGAAGCTCCCAAAACATACAGTCCATAACCTATATAGCATGCTCCAACTTTTGATCACGTTATTCTTGATGTTAAAAATTCGTGTTTTATGTTTTCAGGTGTTTGATTGTTGGTTTGAGAGTGGATCCATGCCATATGCTTATATTCACTATCCCTTTGAAAATGTTGAACTCTTCGAGAAAAACTTTCCTGGGCATTTTGTAGCAGAGGGGCTGGATCAAACTCGAGGCTGGTTAGTTCCTTGTCTTTTATTTGTGTACTTATTCTTTTTCCCTTATGCAGGGGTTTCTATCATGCTAATTACTAAATTCAGGCTTGCGTATTTGGGGTATTTGAGTCGTCCTAGCTATCCTTGGGTGAATCCTGTTGTACTCTTCCTTAAGATAGGTTGCTACACCTCAGGCACTACTTAATTAAATTTACATTTACTTGTACTGAACCAATCAATATAACACTTGAAATGAAGCATCCAAAGAATAATCACCTTCTGAAACATTCTTACAAATCTGAACAGCCACCAAACATAAGAAGGATGAACGAAAAGAGAATCTTGTGCAATAGGGAATATCCACAATAATGGTTCCTAGGATAATGAAACCACCTCTCAGTACACCAAGTGAGTCTTGTTTCCCTTCTTCCATACCTTCCCATACGAGATTGTGATCATGTGCAACCCCATCTTTCACGTGGCAATGTAATCATCTCTATATGGAGAGAGAAGCATAATGTAAACCAGGAAAAAAATGCAAATTGACAGACTTGAACAGAAGATATCAAAGAAACCGAAATTCTCCTGCCTTGTTAGCAAGCATACGGTAAGGGCTCAGTGCATTGATGCTACACCTAATCCAAAAACAAAACACAACTGAAAACATACCAAAATACCTGCACAACAATTAATTTATATCACAACACTTTCAATCACATTTTCTTAGCATGCGGTGCAACACATTTCCCTGTCCTTGTACCGAAATGATCCTCGCTCCAAGTAATATAGGCTGAAACACTCTATAGTATAGACTTGTAGTAACTATCCAACTTAAAAGCATTAAATAGATATTCCCTCAAATGGCTTCTGCAAGTTTTTTTATTTTCATCCGAAGGCCAGTAAGGCATTTCCCTAGATCCAATGAGTAATCTTTCACTTCGCTTCTATTTAATAACAAAAAGAAATGTGTTCCTACGCATCTATGTCTCTTTAACGAAGTTGCTTGCCCCTACATATCCCTCTTCTTTCTTTCCCGAGTAGACTCTGAGTTCCAATCACCCTAGCCCTTGATTCTGCTTTTTACCTGCGACTGGCTTTGCTCCTTCAACTGTTCATAGCTACTTGCTATTGCTAGAGTAGGTAGCCTGCCCGATAGTCTAGCACAGCTTCTCACGATTCTCTTTTGACTTACTACCCGATGCTATGAAAGCAGAACTTCTATTCACATGTCTCTCGATTGGTCAAGATGGGAATACTTATAAATAGGAAGATTAGCTTTTTCATTCACTATTTTCATGCCCCTTTTGTATTACTTATTTCTTTAGTGTGGGGGATGCACTTCTTGCGTGAGTCCATGACTCAATGTTTTCATTCCCAGTCTTGTATTGAGTTTTACCTCAATTATTCAGTGAGCAAGCGTATATTTCATTGTCGTTCTTCAATTTTACTTTGGAGTGGCTTCCGTTTTGTTGGAGAATGGGGTGGAGCTTTATCCTTTCCCTCTTGATTGTGCAGGTTCTATACTCTCATGGTCTTGTCAACTGCACTTTTTGGAAAACCTGCGTTCAGAAATTTAATTTGCAATGGGCTTGTCCTAGCTGAGGATGGTAAAAAAATGAGTAAAAGACTGAAGAACTATCCATCACCTATGGAAGTCATTAATGATTATGGGGCTGTAAGTGATTGCCAATTTATATTCTGATATATGTTTGTCTATAAGTACTGGAATCACCCCTTCTGCTTGGTGGTTTTATGTTTTCTCATGATGCTTAAAAAACTGATTTGATTTGAATTGTTTTACCCGTTTTACAGGATGCTCTGAGGTTATATATTATTAATTCTCCAGTTGTGCGGGCTGAGCCTTTACGTTTTAAAAAGGATGGAGTTTTTGGTGTTGTAAGTATTTTATATACTTTCTTTGCAAGTGACTCTATTGGTGCCATCTTTCTAGATGTTTCACTGACCTGGAATATTTAATCTGCTTAAAAATCTTGCCATATCTTGTGATCTCCAAATTTCTTCTCCTTTGTTAATGATGTCTACACAGGTAAAAGATGTATTTTTGCCATGGTACAATGCATATAGATTCCTTGTTCAGAATGCAAAGAGACTTGAGGTTGAGGGGCTTGCACCGTTTATTCCTGTTGATCATGTCACACTTCAGCAGTCATCTAATGTTCTTGACCAGTGGATCAACTCAGCCACTCAGAGTTTAGTTCATTTTGTCCAGCAAGAAATGGATGGGTATCGCCTCTACACGGTTAGTTGCCCGTTAAGCATTATGGAGCATTATGCATTTTTTAATTCTTCAATTAAGTTTGTTGTAGCCATGCAGTGTGCTGTCCAGGTAAGGAGTACGTTCCTTTTTGTTGTAATAGTGAAACCCTAGAATAGATTGAAAAAGAAGAGACTGGCTAGAAAGCCACTGCCCCTACTTCGCAGAGAGTTATGGGTTATGACCGTGGAGCAACTAAGAGAGGTGGCTGCATCAACTTCAGTTCTGTTTAATATGAAAGAACGCACAGAAAAAAAAGAGGTAAAGAAAAGAGAATCATGTTTGTAAGTTGTACTTTGAAGAGGATAGGAAAGAAGTAAAATAAGATGCGCAAGTTCCAAGTGACTAAGTTGATCAATTGCAACCGGAGGATACTTTATCCGGACTGTGTCTGGCTTATATGAGTTAATGTTGAGTTGACCAAATCCATTGCTGAATCGGACATTTTAATTTTGGTAGGAGTATTGCTTTCTGAAGTAACATATGAAAGAAACTAAAGAAAATTTAGGCAAAATCTCCAGCTAAAAGTTACCTAGAAAAAAATAATGTAGGTAAATAGGGCAAAAAGTAAATAACCTACTGCATAAAGTCAAAGTTGAGTGGAAAGAAAGATAACATGGAGTTGGAAGAAGTAATTCAGCATGATCTTGTCTATCCTAAGTTCCCAAAAGACTTCTATGTTTACTTAACTAACCATTTATTTTTCACTCTACATGGTCTTGTATGAGTTAGGTTGCAAGCATCATAACATGCTGGGATCTTGCATTCGGTTCAAGATGCATGCAAGTTGATTCATATTGAGCTTGATCTAGTCTTTTCTTTAACCACCTGTAAACATTTTTCATGGTATTAGATTAAGCTAAAGCCTAGCTTATTTTTTTACATCTCTAGTCATTAAGTCAAGCACAAGGATTAACATACTGGAAAAAAGTGTAGCATCCAGGGTCGTAAATATCAGCTGTTACGTATTGTGTTAGCCGTTGCGTAACCAAATTGCAGACCACTGATCCCAATATTTATCTACATACCAGCCAATGGCCCAATACTGTCAGATACTGGCTTATATACGACTTTGGTACCAGTACTGGTATGTATCCTGATGCTGCATCACATCTTTCTTGTATCCACTTTTTTGCTAGGGAAACTGTAGAAGGCTTGGGTTGCACTGAGTAGCAGCTAGCATTTTTTCCTTGAGTTTTTATGAAATTCTAATCTCTTGATTCATTTGGTTTATTTAAGACGGCGGACTTGTTTTAGCGCACTTAGTGCTCTAGGTTGATTTCATTTATCCTAGAAAAGGAGAAGGTTTGTTTAGTTTAACCGTTAGTGGGAATATATGCGAAAAGCTATGAAAATAGGTCCACTGTGGTCACGTTCTTAACTACGTCAAGGTTTACGAACTATTGGAAACTGTAACACAAGGTGTTACTGCTAATTTTTGGTTTTGGTGTTGTTTGTGGCTATGTTATCTTACAATGTAGCCATCTTAAAAATGTCTCCAATTGAATATATTGGACAAGTAGCAATCTGCACATACTATTACCAGTCCTTCACAAAATAGATGCCGAGTTTATGGATGGTATAGTATATGAGAATTGGTTGTAGTCTCCATTACTAAGGGAATTCATTGTAGTCTCCATTAGCAATGAATGACCGCTTAAGTGACCTTTGGTTCAAATCTGTATCTCTATGATCAGGTTTGGGTGCGAGCATTGCAATTATGATGAAGTTGACTCGATTTTGGCTTTTCTTTTCGGCTGTTGGGGATCAATAGTTAACCTTGAGGACCAGGCCATTGTTTTGGCACTAACATTTTCTTGGTGATGGCATAAAGGGAAGCTTGAATGAGCTATAATAGTATATTTAAGACCTCTATTCGCAACTAGCTAAATATTTTGTTGCACTGAACAGTGAAAGTCATCAACTTTATCATGTTGAGTATAGAACACTTTTGTTGTGAAACTAGAGAAAGGAGAATTGTATTATTGAGTGATTGTGTTACAAGGGGCCAATACATCAATATATAGAGAAAACCTAGAAACCTTAGGTAACCCTAATTACATGAAAGGACAATAATACCCTTGCAACTAAACATTAATAACAATTTAACCATTACTATTCTAACACTCCTTTATTTATAGATGAGATTAGGGTTAACCTAATGGGCTATAACCACCTAGGCCCATTAGGGTTAACATAACCTAATCTATCCCACATAACAACTAACACTCCCCCTCAAACACATGATGCGAGCATGGAGAGCATTATGGGTTTGCCAACATGAAAAAGAGATGCTCCAACTGATGTCTTTGACAACTTCGATTCTCCAACGAAAAAGAGATGCTCCAACTGATGTCTTTGACAACTTCGATTCTCCAACGACTTCAATTCTTCAACAACTTTAATTCTTTGACAACATTAATTTTGGTACCCAGTAGAATATAACTAACAAAGGAATATGGGACAAGTTCTCCCCCTCACGTGCGAACCCCGAATCGCACGGGAAGAGAGAAACAAAGGATCCAACTAGGATCACAACAAGGTGCCACACGGCACAACTTGGGGCCACTTGGCACACCAAACGGGGATTTAACAACCAACCAACAAAAGAAAGACTTGTCCATAAATTCACCAAAAGTCTAAACTGCAGGGACCGAAATCAAATATTGCAAAGTTTGGGAATCAAATATTGCAAAGTTTAGGATTAGGGTTAGGTTTAGGAGACAAAATAGAGATCAAACCAGGCACAAAACAGAGTCCAAACCGGGCAGCAAACAGGCGCAAAACAGAGACCAAACCAGGCGCAAAACAGAGACCAAACCAGGCACAAAACAGAGACTGAAGACGGGCAGTAACAGAGACTGAAGACGGGCAGTAACAGGGCAGCAAACAGCGGCTGATGGATGGCGAAAACAGGAGGCTGAGGGCGAAAACAAATAATATCAGCCGGGTGAAAACAGCGGTTAGGGTTTGCGAAAACAGCGGCTAGGGTTTGCTATTTCTGAGGAAAACCAATGGCGAAAACAGCTGCTCAGCGGCTGATGGCGGCTGAAGTAGGGTTTAGGCAAGGAGGGGGGCGGCTGATGGAGAAACCAGAGGTGGAACAACCTCAGACGATAACTACCAGACGATGGCGACTAACACGAAAGACCAGACGATCAGTGATGCAACCGGCGGACGGCGGCAAGGCATAAGCCGCCCGCCGGAAAGCGAGTATTCCACAGGCCTAGATCTTTGGCTCTGATACCATGTTGTGAAACTAGAGAAAGGAGAATTGTATTATTGAGTGATTGTGTTACAAGGGGCCAATACATCAATATATAGAGAAAACCTAGAAACCCTAGGTAACCCTAATTACATGAAAGGACAATAATACCCTTGCAACTAAACATTAATAACAATTTAACCATTACTATTCTAACACTCCTTTATTTATAGATGAGATTAGGGTTAACCTAATGGGCTCTAACCACCTAGGCCCATTAGGGTTAACATAACCTAATCTATCCCACATAACAACTAACAACTTTCAAGGCTTAGGATGGTAATTAATCGGATTTTATAAGAAAATGTCCTTACTGGGCATTCATAGTCGAGTGCTTGTAAATAAAAGTTACTCCGTGCTGAATCCTTATTTCATCTCCCTAAGTTTATTCTTCCTCTTCGTAGGTGGTTCCTTACCTCTTGAAATTTCTCGATGACCTCACGAATGTGTATGTGCGGTTCAACCGTAAGAGACTTAAAGGTCGTACAGAGGAAGACGATTGCAGGGTTGCACTTTCAACTCTATACCATGTATGTTGACACTGACTTTCCTCTTGCTGAACTTTTTATTTTTTGCTTGTAAAACAACAGTGCTATCTTTGAATGCTTTCTTATTCATCCTTGATTGTTTGCCTTCCAATTCTAACTGTGATTCTATGATGTGTCTTTGGTCATCAGTATAGCAATGCCTATCCTGTCTCTTATGTATTCTGCTTATCTAGAACTGAGTGGCTAGACCTTCTTTTATGCATTTCTTGTGATATTACAATGTGTGCATAATGGTAGAACTTAGAAGTATTTGTTTATGGCAGCTATCTTTTTCTTTAGTTCGTAGCATAGTTGTCAAATCATTAACTGTTATGATTAGGTGATGATTTTTGAAACACATAAAAAAATACACCTATGCATTTTGATATTGAAGATAGATTATAAATATGAAAGAATTAGGCTTAAAAAGTTGGAAAGTTTGTTTTGAAGCACGATCCTGTAGTCTAGTAGATAATAGGGTAAGACTATGTGGGTCTGAGACTCTGATCCCACCATGATCCATGATGGTATATAAGAAAATGGGACATTCTAACCTTTATTGAGGAAACAAGAATCTTGAAAGATAAATTTAACCACGTAATTGCATTCACTTTATATTGATAGGAATATAGTCTTAGTACTGTTTTAAAAAAGGTAGAATCCATGCATTTCAAGTTGGCTCATGTTTAACTGTCTATGTCAATGATAATATACATTTCATGTGTACAAGTTATCTGGCCTTTAAACATATTCTGAAGACATAACATATTTTGATCCACTAGGACGTAATAAGAAGCAAAAAGGGTTCATACCTTGCCTGGATTGTTTTGAAGTACTGCCCCATTGATCTAAAAATTGTGCAAGAGTACTTTTTATTTTTATCCAAAGCACTCTATGAAGTTTTATTCCTTGTTTTTGCAGAAAGATAACAAGAAAGGGGTAAAAGGGTTTTGAACTTCTGATTGATTGGGTGCGACAATTTCGTTAATCTCATGAAAGTAAATTGTACAATGAACCGCAGTTCATAATACTCATTTACTAGTTCTATACTATTTAGCGAAGAGAACAAAAATGTATTACTAGTTCTATTCTAGAATAGATTCACCTAAAGATTTGTAGCGAATAAATCCTGACCGTGAAATGAATCCTGACCGAATCTTGAAGCTTAGAATTTAGGCTACTATAATTTGTGGTAAGAAGAGAAGCAGTGAAAGGTGCCTTATGGGCATGATTACAACCAGTTTCAGTGTCAGCTTATGTGGCTGACATGTGGATCAATCATATGATCTTATTGTTCCCTATATCGAATTGGGCAGAGTGGTTTGCAGTGATATATTCCAGGAATGCTTATCATTTAGCCATTTACATTTTGGAATGCAGTTTCCAAAACACTGGACACGGTTGCGAAACAGGAAATCTAATGATCCAAATTGACCCCCATTACACTAAATCTAAAAGAGAGTTGAGTTTTGAGAAGAGAGTACGCAAAAAAAGATGTCCATTATGTATCATCCCCCAAAAGCGAATAAGTTGGTAATTACAAAGATTCTTCATATTTATTGATACCTATATATTTGATATTCATATTATTGAAGAGTAGTCAATAGGACGAAGGAAAAAAGTACATTCTAGTTTTGGATTGTAGAAGGCTATCCTTATAATACCCTAATACACGACATGTCGTGTACCTTGTTTCCATAGCATTCCTTGTGCTGGAGCGATCCTGTTCCAGGTGACATAGCTTCAGAGTTCAAACTACCTCGCAGCTAAGAGGAACGCTTGCTGTCCAGACAAGTATGCTCTTGCCCTCCTACTGACAAAAGCTCCATATGATTCCCTAAGCAACCCTTTCTAGGCTGTGGATTGGAGTCTAGAGTACAAGTTCGTTGGTGCCATGTGGCACCCCATCCTTGCAAGTTACCCTGGCATCGACTGATCCTACAAATAGGCACACACATAATAACTTCAGGGGCTTATTGTTCCTACCAATTGCTTCCATGTGATATAACTTTGAAGTTTGATGTTGGCAGAATTGGTAACTCTCTTGTTTTTCTATTTTCATCCAATTGAGTTGGGATTCTCTCTCTGTCTTGATAATTCTTCTCTGTCCCATCATCAAAACTCCCATCGCTCATTCTTTTGCAGAAATGAGGAGGGCATAGTGTCACTAGGTGCCCTTTCAAGCTATGTTTGAGAGGTAAAGCATTTCTTTGACACTTTGCCAAAAGGGTCTACAACCTCTTCAATTGAGCATGAATCATAGTTGTAGGCATTGCTTTATGCTGCCCCATTCCTTTGAAATGGATAGTTTTAGTTTTAGTTTTTGCCACTAGCCTTGTCTTCGTGTTTGTCTTTTTAGCCCCTGAGGGTTTTTTTAATAAGCGAGAAATGCCTTCTATAGTTTCCATTGTCCCTTTCAGCCAGTCCAAGAGTTTATTTCTCTTGAAATATATTAGCTGCCAAGGAATAAAGTTTCTTTGCTCTATGCTCTGTCTTGGTTTTCTAATTGACCTGGTATTTGCAAAACTGCTAATTCTTTACATGGCTGGGAGGACCACTTGGTTAGCATCTTTCTGTGACACTATATAGTTTGCAAATTAAATCATGCAATACCGGTCTCTTGTGGATTTTTCAAGGTGCAAACACGAGTTCTTTTTGTTTTGTGTGCAATTGAGCTTGTGACTCAAGTGACTTGGCGTCATGCAGCCGACATCATTCTTACCGGAGACAAATCAACAATTTCCTCATTTGAGACCGGCTTGATAGCTCATAGCGACCTTTACCACTTGATATCGTTAATCGTAAAGATTCTTTGTAATGACTACGGTATAAAAGATACATTTGTCAATATTGAGGATATATCAACTATGGAAAACTATCCAAGAAGCTTATTTTGAATGAAGAGAATGTGTAAAGGGGAAGCACTTCTTTCAATAAAATTAGATGTGCGTGCAATAACATCTGATAGTATATTTTGTGGTTCGAGTGATTCACCCAAGAGATTCGAATCAATTTGATCGGATCAAATTGAAACATGAGATACTTGTTGTGGAATCATACGATTTTGATATAGCGCTACTAATTTAGTTCATATTTATCAACGTGGATTGCGTCAATGTCTCTTGGCCTTTGTTGTGGCTTAGTGTGCATGGATATTCCCTGTAGGGTTCTTGCTATTCTTAACTGTGGCAACAAGTCAGGTTCTTTAATGTTATGAATTATGACTTATTCTTGTCTATTCACTTGTTATTCACCAATTCAACTAATGGTCTTGATTCCAGGTAAGTGTGTCCCTACATGTATTTATTTCTATGTACATAAATGTACACTTCCAAAAATAATGTTGTGACCTGGAATCCTGGATTTGCGTTTCAGGTGCTTCTAACTTCTTGTAAAGCAATGGCTCCTTTCACACCATTCTTCACTGAACTTCTTTACCAAAATTTGCGTAAAGTTTCCAATGGGTTGGAGGAAAGCATTCACTATTGTAGTTTTCCTCAGGAAGAAGGGAAGGTATTGTTGATTCCTGCTGCATTAGTTCTGTTTGCTTTCTTGGGAATTTAGGTAGATCTCATTTAGCGCTGTTTGTCTTGTTAGGGAGGGAAACGTATTGAACAAAGTGTTAAAAGGATGAAGATCATCATTGATCTTGCCAGGAATATCCGTGAGCGTCACAACAAGCCTTTAAAAACCCCACTCAAGTACTTCTCATGCCTTGCCTGATACCTTATAGGCTGATAATACTTTTGTTCCATGCTTCTGCATTTGCTTTTGGTATAAACTGTTTCCTTTGTGAACTGCAGGGAGATGGTTGTAGTTCATCCTGATGCAGAGTTTCTTGATGATATAGCTGGAAAGTTAAAAGAGGTTCGCCACTGAACATCTACAATATTTAGAGTACTATGGAATGATATATATTTTGTTATATGTACCGTAAGTAAAGTTATACTTTTGCAATAAAAGAAAGTAAAGTTTTAATTTGCCTATTTTAGTTTTGTATAGTTGAAAATTGTCGGTGTTACTTGTGGGATACAAAGTCTTGTTATTGTCTTTTATGGCATGTCTCCGATGTACGAAGTCATATTGAAGTTGCAGCAACTATAGAGGCATTAAATTGATGAGCTAATACATTGAGGTGGTGAGAAAGAGTTATTTAGCATCGCCTATAAATGATGACAATGGTATCGCAGAACCAGTCTTAGTTTATGCCTGGTAGATCAACTATGGAGATCAGTCAAAAAGTACAGAGAGAAAAAGTACCTTCAGATGTTTTCATATACTTGGAAAAAAACATGTGACAAGGTTCCTAGAGACGTTATATAGTGGGTTTTATAGAGAAAGGGTGTGACATGTTTGCAGGTGACAAAAAGGTATATTGATGTTGTTAAGGATATGCTTGCAGTTGTTGCCACTACTTTATGTGCAGTAGGGCAAACAAAAAAATCTTCAACCACAATAGGATTGCACCAAGGGCCTGCTTTGAATCCTTATCTTTTTGCCTTAGTTATGGATGAAATTACTAGATATATTCAAGATTCTATCTCACGGTGTATGTTGTTCACGGATGATTATGTCTTAGAAGATGAAACTAGGAGAGTTAATGCTGAATTAGAAACTTCGAGAGAAGCATGGGAGTATAAAAAATTTGAGATCAGTAGGAGTGAAATGGCGGAATAGGTAGTCAAAATACTAGTGTTGATAAAGTGAGCCTCAAAAATCAGGAATTGCAAAGAATCACTTGTTAAGTAAGGATGGAGAGATTGCGGATGATATAACACAAAGTACAAGTTGGAAGGATCAAGTGACAAAGTGCTTCACTGCGAGATATCTGAAAGAAGAGAATATTTTACTGTGTTGCTATAAACCTAGTAATGTTTCCCAGCACTAAGTGTTGATGTACTAAGGTAAGAGAAAATAGAAGATAAGATGAGAGAAAGTAGATTAAGGTGATTTAATCTGTTAGAATAGTTTATGTTTAGTTTATGTGTTTGTCCCACATCGCTTAAGTGAGACATGTAATGTGGTGAGCAATACTATAAATACAACTCTTATGTGTTAGGGTTCATTAACACCCTATACACTTTCTCTCATCTCTGATAACATGGTATCAGAGCCACCCTTAATCCATACCCTAGTTAAATCCTAACCCTACATCTAAACCCTAAACCTAACCCAAAACCAAACCCTAACCCTCTGCTGATCCTAAAACAAATCATAACCAAAAAACCCTAAATCCTAACCAAAAACCCTAAACCCTAAACCTAACCAGCCGCTGATCCTAAACCAAACCCTAACCAGCCGCTGCCCAGCCGCCTCCTGCCCAGTCGCCTCCTGCCCAGCCGCACCCTCCTGCCGCCGCAGCTGTTCCTCTTTGCTGGTCCGACCTGCCGAATGTTGATGTCTCGGTTCCTATTTGCTGTTCCTATTTGCTATTTGATGGTCCTTCTGCCTCGGTTCCTATTTGATGTTGATGTCTCTGTTTATGGCACTGATTTCTTGGCGTTTGTTTGTTGCTGATTCGTTTGTCTGCCTCTGTTGCTTAGCCTCTTTGTTGATGCCCCTGTTTGCTGTTGCCTCTGTCTCTTGTGGTAGTTTGGTGGTTGTGTCTGGTGAATTGATCAGTTAAAGTGGTGGTTGTTGGATTTCGTTTGTTGCTGGTTATTTGTATTTGTCAACATGTCTGTAGAGCAGTCTGATCCTGTTTCTACTGTTGTTGGTACTCTGTCTGGTTCTGACTCGACAGCTATTGGTAGTTTATTGGGTGGTTCCCGGTCTCGTGATCGGCGTTCTATTACCTCCACACCATTAAATGGGGGAAATTATGTTTTGTGGGCAAAGGCTGTTGAGGTATATTATTTGGGTGAGTCCGAGGACTCTTATTTGACTGATGATCCCCCGCCTGCTCATTCTTCCACATATCGGGCCTGGAAAGCAGTTGATGCCCGTGTTCGCTCCGAACTCTGGAATAGTATGACGGAGCAGGTTGCTAGTACGTTGATGTTCTGTGTAACAGCAAAAGAAGTGTGGACCGAGGCCAAAGAATTGTATTCAGGTGTCGACAATCTCCGCCTCACATATGAGCTTCATCGGTCTTTCTTTACTATATCTTAGGGTGATGCTTCATTTGAGGAGTATTATGCTAAGTTTCGGCGCATTTGTAATGAATTAGATATTTGTGAGCCTCTTTCTGTTGATATTCAGGTTGTACGACGCCAGCGAGATCGTATGCGGGTTACTCGTTTTTTATCTGGTGCGTCCTCGACCTTTGGCCCCGTGAGTAATCAGATTTTGGGATCTACTGACTTACCTCCTCTCAGCGAGGTATTTCGTCGTCTCCGTCAGTCATCATCTATTTCTACACCATCTTTGCCTTCCGCTGCTTCTGATAGCTCTGCTTTCTCTGCCAGCCGTGGCCGCAGCCGCGGCCGTGATTCTGGGTATAGCAGTCGTGGTCGTGGAGGACGGGGTTCTGGTAGCCATGATTCCAATCCTCATTATGGTGGTCGTGGTGATTCTGGGTCCACTGGTCGTCCTTCTAGTCGAGGGGGAGCTAGTTCTGGTCGAGGTAGTTCTGGTCGTGGCCGTGGTACCCGGTTTTGTACTCATTGTAAGGGTACAAGTCATACCGTGGACTATTGTTATGCTCTTCATGGTTATCCCCAAGCTCATCAGGTTGCCTCTGAGGATACTGGACAGTTTGCTCAAACTTCTGCCGATAGTGTGGTTATTTCAGCTGAGGATTACCAGCGGTTCTTGTCATTTCAGGATGGGACAGCATCTTCCACTGCTACGCTTGCTCAGACCGGTCCATCTGTTGCCTGTGCTGCCTCATCCTCATCCTCTCCTTGGGTTATTGACTCGGGAGCTACGGATCACATGACTAGTACACCTACCTTTTTCCTTAGTCAACAGTCAGTTGGTAAATCATCACATGTCACCTTAGCTGATGGTTCTACCACTGCTGTTACTGGTTTGGGCTCCGTTCCTGTCACTTCTTCTCTTACTTTGACTTCTGTCTTACATGTTCCTCGTTTTCCCTTTAACCTTATGTCTGTGAGTCGCCTTACCAAATCTTTAAACTGTTCCGTCACATTTTCTCCTCATGGCTGTATTTTTCAGGATCTCAAGACAGGGAGGAAGATTGGTGGGGGCATTGAGCGCGGCGGCCTCTATTACCTGACTGTTCCTCAGCCTGTTGCTCTTCAGACATCCGAGTCACCATACCAACAACATTGTCGCCTTGGCCATCCATCTCTCCAGAGTTTGAGGCGTCTTGTCCCCTCGTGTTGTTCCCTCAATCAGTTGGTGTGTGAAGTTTGTGAGTTTAGTAAACACCGACGAGTCTCTTTTCATCCTAGGGTTGAGCGTCGTGCATCGCATCCTTTTCAGTTGGTTCATTCAGACATTTGGGGGCCTATTCATGTGCCCACTATTTCTGGTTTTCAGTATTATGTTATTTTTGTGGATGATTTTTCTCGTCTCACATATCTTTATCTAATGAAAGAGAGGTCTGAATTGCAACATGTGTTTAAAACTTTTTACATGGAAGTTAAGAATCAATTTGATACCTGCATTCAAATATTTCGTTCAGATAATGCCCGTGAATATTTTCACAGTCTTCTTTCTCAATTTCTTGA
Source organism: Arctostaphylos glauca (assembly GCA_019985065.2). Lineage (NCBI taxonomy): Eukaryota > Viridiplantae > Streptophyta > Magnoliopsida > Ericales > Ericaceae > Arctostaphylos > Arctostaphylos glauca. Next base: position 6,748,718 of record JAHSPW020000015.1, read on the forward strand.
TGATCATGGCATTATTCACCAATCATCGTGCGCTCGGTCTCCACAACAAAATGGAGTTGCTGAGCGCAAGATTCGACACTTGTCTGAGGTTATGCGTGCTTTACTATTCCACATGCAGGTTCCTAAGTCATATTGGAGTAATGCTGCTCTCACTGCTTGTTATTTAATCAACCGTATGGCCTCTACGGTCTTAGGTGGTCAGGTTCCCCATAAGGTTTTGTTCCCTGGTTGGCCTCTCCATTCCTTACCCCCTCGGGTTTTTGGGTGCACTTGTTATGTCCATGTCCTTGACCCTGATAGGAGTAAACTCGATCCTCGGTCGTTTAAATGTATTTTTTTGGGATACTCCCGCACTCAGAAAGGATATCGCTGTTACTCTCCTACTTTACGTCGTCACTTTGTTTGTGCCGATGTCACGTTTAATGAGTCATTGCCATATTACTCAGATCCTGTTACTACCAACGATCTTGTTACCCTTGAGTCTGTGTTACCTATGTCCCCACTGGTACTGTTCCCCAAAAACCTTTGCAAGTATATGTTCGTCGTTCTCCCGCACCCGCACCAAACCAGCCCCAGCCATCACTTCAGCCTACCGAACCATCCCCGGCTGCTGCACCATCTTTGCCCACGCCTCCATCTTCCCCCTTGTTGCCAGATCCGCCTGCTTGTCGATATCCTACTCGTGAGAATCGTCACCCACCGGTAAAATATGGTTTTTGTAATATCTCGAGCACTTCTCATCCTATTTCTCAATTTATCTCTTATGATCATCTCTCTCCCTCTCTTCGCGCTTTCACTACAACTGTTTCCTCTATATCTGTTCCTAACACTGTTCAGGAGGCATTATCCCGGTCTGAGTGGCGGACAGCTATGGAAGCTGAAATGTCTGCTCTTCATAATAATGGCACATGGGAGTTGGTTACTCTTCCTGCTGGTAAAACCACTATTGGCTGTCGTTGGGTTTATACCATTAAGTATCTTCCTGATGGTACTATTGAGCGTCATAAAGCCCGCCTAGTTGCCAAAGGCTACACACAGACTTATGGTGTTGATTACTCCGAAATATTCTCTCCTGTTGCCAAGCTTGGTTCTGTGCGGATTTTTCTTTCCCTTGCCGCCAATCTTGGTTGGCCGTTGTTTCAGTTTGATGTTAAAAATGCTTTTCTCCATGGTGATCTTAAGGAGGAAGTCTACATGGCGCAACCACCTGGGTTTGTTGCTCAGGGGGAGCATCATAAGATATGTCGTCTTCGCAAAGCCCTTTATGGACTTAAACAATCTCCCAGAGCGTGGTTTGGCAAGTTTAGTGATGCTATTATGAGGTTTGGCATGCGTCGAAGTCAGTCTGATCACTCTGTATTCTCCCTCATGTCATCTCGAGGGAAAGTGTTGCTCATTGTTTATGTTGATGACATTATTATTACTGGAGATGATCAGAGAGGGATTGATGAGTTGAAACAATTCTTACACAGTCAATTCCACACTAAAGATTTGGGTAAGCTACGATATTTCTTGGGTATTGAGGTGGCAAGATCCAAGGATGGGATTAGTTTGTCCCAACGAAAATATGTGTTGGATATTCTAGAAGAGACAGGTTTATTGGGAGCTAAACCTGTGGAGACTCCAATGGATCCTAATATCAAACTTTGCATTGATCAGGGGGAGGTATTTTCTCATCCAGATCAGTATCGTCGCTTAGTTGGTAAGTTGATTTACCTTACCAATACTCGTCATGATATCTCATTTGCTGTTAGTAAGGTGAGTCAGTTTATGTCTGCTCCTCGTATTCCACATTGGGAGGCTTGCATTCGCATTGTGAAGTATCTTAAGGCTCACCCTGGACGTGGCTTATTTTATCGTTCTAATGGTCATTGGCGTGTTGAGGCGTTTACTGATGCAGATTGGGCAGGGTCACCTTCTGATAGACGTTCAACTATTGGTTATTGTACTTTTGTTGGTGGCAACCTCGTTACGTGGAAGAGTAAGAAGCAAACCGTTGTCGCAAGGTCTAGTGCAGAGGCAGAGTACCGTGCTATGGCTCATACTACATGTGAGGTTGTCTGGCTGAAATCCTTTCTTGAGGAGCTTGGATTCCCAGTGCCGTTACCAATGCCTATGCATTGTGATAATCAGGCGGCGATACATATTGCCTCAAACCCGGTGTTTCATGAAAGAACCAAACATATTGAGGTAGATTGTCATATCGTTCGGGAGAAGATTGATAGTGGTACTTTGGCTACACCTTTTGTATCCACAGGAGCTCAGATTGTAGATATTTTTACTAAGTCATTGTTTAAACCACGTTTTGAGTTTTTATGTAACAAGCTGGGATTTTGTGATATTTATTCTCCAGCTTGAGGGGGAGTGTTAGAATAGTTTATGTTTAGTTTATGTGTTTGTCCCACATCGCTTAAGTGAGACATGTAATGTGGTGAGCAATACTATAAATACAACTCTTATGTGTTAGGGTTCATTAACACCCTATACACTTTCTCTCATCTCTGATAACATAATCTATCGTCGAAGCGGTAGTTAAGGAGTGATTATGGTAGATGGTAAGCACAGTTCGAAAGGATTTACCTTTTTGGATATCACGGAATACGATGCGCTCGGCAGAGCTCACCGGAGAAAATGGATTTCATGTAGCCGACCCCATTTATTTGGGACTTATGGCTCAGTATTGTTTGGTTTGGTTTTGTAAAGTGGGTTTTCTTCTCTTTATACAATTTGGTTATGTTTTTTACCCCATGTGCAAAATGGCCAAAATAGTTTTCTCTTGTTCTTTCATGTTATGTCTATGCCATTTGCGACTCAACTACCAATCTAAACTCAGCATGGATGATAGTTTCTTTCTCTTGACATACTTATATAACTACTACCTCCGTCCCGGTTTGTTTGTCCACTTTTTGACTTTTAGATGTCCCAAATTGTTTGTCTAATTTTGAAGTTGACTTGTCAAAATTTCCCTAATGCCCTTCCTTTTTTAAAAAATCATGCTTTGGAAAACGTAAACTCTCATTTAATGTTAAAAAAGTTAAGGGTATTCTTGGAAAGTAAAATTTTTTAAGAGTAATGATTGTGTTTCCTAAATAAGTTGGAATTTCGAGAATGGACAAACAAATTGGGACGGAGGGAGTATTACCTTGCACAACATCCTATTGAGTGTTGTGCATTTCTTTTTGGATGAGACCGTGTTTTATTCAAAAGTTCTGGGAAACTAGTTTCGTTTTATCTATTTCAAACAACATTTTCTTCTGCTGGAGGATATGATAGTTTGTTACTAAATCTATTAAATGTTTGGAACTATACTTTATTCCTGTTTGATGGTTTATGGTTTTTTTTCTGTAATGTTGTTCAGATTTAATTGCATTTACAAGTAGACTCTTAGAGGCTCCAGACAAAATTGCTATGTTTACAAATTTTGTTGGGTTTCGAATGCTTCATTTCAGTGCTTTGCTTTTTGTTTTTCTTATAGTTATTCTTTTCTTCCTGTAGTTCGTGTTGGAGGAACTTAATGTTAAATCTGTTGTCCCCTGCAATGATCCTTTGAAGTATGCTTCTTTACGAGCTGAGCCTGATTTCAGGTACTATTTCATAATTTATGTTGCTTAAGGGATTTCTCTGTGCGTGCGTGCGTGTGTATGCTGAAGTGTTTTATTGGGTTTTTGTTTCTTAGTGTATTAGGCAAGCGTCTTGGAAAATCAATGGGCATTGTTGCCAAGGAAGTCAAAGCCATGTCACAGAAAGATATTTTGGATTTCGAGAAGGATGGAGAAGTTACCATTGCTACACACTGTTTGAAACTGTCTGATATTAAGGTGCATTGTTGTTTCTGCCTTTACTGGTGTTTGTTTCTTGTTTAGTGTTGGATAACCTGCAGTTTTCTACATATATGTTACGAATACCTAATGTAGGAGTTGTGTCCCTGAAAAAGGAAAGCATAGTTTGTAAAATTTTCAAGTTGAGTACTTATAGAAAACGTTGGAAAAGGTCGTGTGGTCGATGCTATGAGAGTCCTATCTAAAACCTCTTTAATATGTTAATATGCCATTGCTAATGGAACTCGCGTATATCACAGGACGAAAGGCAAAGGTATAATATATAAACATCTGGCAAAAACTTTAAATAATGTCATTATTTCCTGTATGTATGACGGCCGAATGGATAGAGAAACTTTAACTTGCTTTCTTTAGAAAATTTTCCAATAACAACTTTTAATGCAACTAATTTGAATAAAAATAGGTCGAATCATTTTATAGAAAATCCTGCAACTTCTATTACAATTGAATACTTGTGGCCCTTTTCGTTTTTTCTGGTCCATTTTTATTGGTATTCCCCTAATAAAGGCAACAAAAGAATGCTCTTTTTATCTTGAAGTATAACTTTAGGCAAAGTTTTGGTGTGGATAGGATGAGGACTATCCTTGGATGTAACAAAAGTTTCCCTTGACAACATTTAGCTCAACCAAGCCGAATCAATATAGGTTGGCTCAATTTCATAGAAAATGCTGGAACTTGTGCTAGAATTAAGTACTTGTGTTTCTCCCTTCTTGGTTGTAAATTGTAATCCCCCAAGAAAAAAAAATGCTGTGTTTATCTAGATGTACAACTTTAGGCCACATTTGGTAACCAGATAGGATGTATCTCGTGTTTATCCTTGGGATAGGCATATGGTTTATGTATCTCTTGAACATGAATATTGATTCAACGGGCAATGCCCAGACAGCCCTGCTAGAGGATATTAACTTCTTAATAGTATAGAACCTCGCTTCGTTTTCTCGCAGTAAGCTTAGGAATACATGTATTTGCGAATGTGATGGTTGGTCATAGTTCAGTAAATATCAGGACCAATACTAGCAGGGAACGTACGACGTAGGGAATATTGGATATCTTATCACATTTGGTAAGGACCAAATTGGAGACTTTTTTACACGTGGTACGTTGTATGTACCTTTTTATCCTAAACCACCATATCCGCCATGGGAGTGGGTTATCTCGTCTTCATGGGGTATAGTGTCATATTTTACTACACTAATCCATCGTCAAATGTGCAGCCGAATGTGGCACAAATGGATACTAGGGGTGTACATGGTCTGGATTGCTGCGGCTCCATACGAACCCAATAACCAGACCATTCCTAACAGTCTGAGAAAAATGTGAACTAAAACCTGACCATTACCAATATGAAACCTAGCCAAAACCAATCCTCAATTTCGGTTCGGATCGGATCGGATCGGATCGTTGTGGTTCCTGGTTCTACCCGCAAAATAACTTGGAGAGCGGATAACATTATTGGAAAGAGACACAAGGTGGAAGGTTTTTGTTTGGAAAGTGAAAATATTTTTTGGGAAGTACAGTAGTGTTGCATTTCTCAACTATTTAAGGGAAGTTGTATGGTCAAATTTAATAAAAGGTGGCTAGTATATACATATGCATTTATGTATATAAATTTTTATATACTCATTATAAAAAGTCTCAGTTCGGCTCAAACCGCGGATTGATAAAAAATCAATTACCGAATCAAAATTAGCGATTTTTATTTTTTTACAACCAAAACCTAACCATTGGACCATAGGACCAAACCAAAATGAACGGTTTGGTTTTTTGGTTTTCTGGGTTTTCTTGGACACCCCTAATGGATACTCACATATATAATGAAATCCCATCTCTTTCATCTGTTAACCAAATCTGATCTTAGTCAAAAGCTTGGTGAGATTGTTTCTCTTTAGTTTACTGCTTGAAACCTGAGGAACGTTTTTAGACATGGGGAAATTATTTTCGTTGCGGTTATTCTGTTTAAACTAGCAGTGCATCTGAAAACAAGTTCTAGCTGTCAAGGAGTTAAAATAGGTCTATGTAACAGGACAGCCAATGCATGCCAAAGAAGAAACATCCTAGTAGTGACGACCTATAAAAAATAAAGCTTTTGATATTTTTTCCTCTCCTTAAGTTATAAGATAACAGTGTTATTTGTGAATAACTCCAAGAAAAAGTGAAAATCTTGGATACATTGGGCTTTCGATCATACTGTCCTCTTAACGTTAGTATGTCTGGGGTAAAGATCATTCTTCAAAAGCTGCAAGGGGATTACTTTTTAGTGGCTACTGGCTACTTATAGAAAAAGTTATGTAACATATGGTAACCACCTGATTTATTCGTAGTGGATTTAATTCGGAAATAGCAAATCAATTACCTTTTAGATATTTGTTATACTAAATATATTGACTATACTCGTATCACTAATAGCTGATATTCTTTTGACTCTTAGATCAACCGGGGTTTCAGGCGCCCTGAGAATATGGGAGAAGAGGAAATTGATGCTGCAGGAGATGGTAAGAATCTATAGTGACATTATCTCCTACAACAATAAATGGTTAGGACATTTGCCTTAGATTCGTTTTCAATCACATGTTTTAGGTGATGTTCTGGTGATATTGGATTTGCGTCCTGATGAGTCATTGTTTGAGGCTGGGGTTGCCCGTGAGGTAAATCAAAGCTGTTCGCTATTTATTTTGTGTCCTTACGAGTCATTGTTTGAGGCTGGGGTTGCCCATGAGGCAAATTTATGAGGATCCTTGTGACCGTATTTCTGAAATTGAATATGAACTGAAAACTTGTAACCGTTGTTGTAATCTTGAATTGCTTTAGGTTGTTAATAGGATCCAGAAGCTACGAAAGAAAGCTGCCCTTGAACCAACTGATACGGTGGAGGTTTACTTCACTTCATTGGATGCAGATGAGTCTACCTCACAACAGATTTTGAATTCACAGGTAACATCTTTGACCTTCTTGTATTGTAAATACTTGGTCTATTGAACTTTGTTGTGACAACAATTCCAAGATTAAAAAAGTGCCTAGTATAGAGAAATAGTGCCGTATCTCAGGCTATGACACTATAGTTTATGCAGTTCTGTAGTTCACAATTTGTCTTGCTCAATTATAGTGTTTGGGTAGTCTATTTTCATTAGTAGTTCCATGAATCTTATACTACAGCTCTTGACTGATACGCTAGCCTTTCTTAGTGCCATGGTATTTCAGATTTGTTTTGTTTTGATACAAAGTTTGGGTAAAAAGTGAAAAAAATGGGTTCGGCTATGGGAAAGGGTGATTTGTTAGTTCTTGGATTAGGTGAACATTCACGTCTTTTTCTATGCCTGTGTCACAACCCATCCGGATATAAGGAGGGTTAGCGACAGGTCAGTGAGTCTAATTCACTAAGACCTCTAACCAAATGAGTTAGGGATTTACTATTTGTCATCCGTATATAAACCTTAAAGGTAGTTAGAGCCACGGAAGCATGAAACATAACTAGCAACATAATCCCAAGGGCGTGCAAATTACCTAATCCACTCAACATGTATATAATACAAAATACATGTTTTCGGCCCAAACATGGCCTAACTAGTACTCAACCAAAAAGTAAATGTCGAACCTTACATAAGAGCATGTGCAGCAATGGCTGGGTAAATTACCTAGTGAATAGTCTACAATATTATTTTAGCTGGTTGCTTTTTCTTTCAACACTTTAATAATACTCTTCATTTTACCTATTATTTATTAAAATATGCATTCTTGCTTTTTAAATTTTTTTCTTACATTAAACTAAGGAGGAGAGAGAATGGAAAAAACAAAGAAAAGTAATAAAATATTGTATTGCTTGTGAATAGTGCCTAGGCAAATTAAGCTAGACACTATTGCAAAAGGCATTTTACCTAGTCTAATATTGAGGCTGTTGGAGGTAGATATTATGGGTTTGGCTAGCTAAACTAACTAAAATACTAATTTAGCTAGTTTGATGCACATGCTCTAAACATTTCCATCTCGTGGACAATAACAAATGTCTTCTGTTACACTCTATCTGCTCCTGCCTCGTTACCTAGCATTTTGCATAGCAAACATTCATTAGCAATAAGCTAGTGTGAAGTCTAAATATGTCAACCTTATAAATTTTGTAGGATAATCAAATCGGTACTCAGTTCCCCGTGTTTTAAGTATGGTATTTCACGTGAACATGCCATCTTCAAGCAATCATTTCTTAAAAACAATCTCATGCTTCAACATGTCATTTTAAATGCTCAAGTAAGAAAGGCGTATTCACACTCATAACTCTGTCATGTATCTCGATTGCTCAAACAATTGGTTGTCACGTTGGACCTATATCAGAGAATAAAGTGTCCAACACCATACCCTTGGTTCCTAATTCTAAAGACAGTAGTAGCCTTAGGCTTGAAGTGTCATTAGTATATGTTCGATCTTCTCAAGTATAAGACGAACGGATTTATACCAGGCCTAATAATGCGGTCTGAATACCTTCTCAGGTCAGGCTCAAAAGGCCTAAGATTACACAATATAACAAAAACCAGCATAATAATGTACAGTTTCATCCGGTGGTGAGGCCGGTTGTCCAGAACAGCAACCTGGCTAACATCCGGTCTCAGTACCGGATGTGTTGCATAGTTTCGTTCTTCTTCTCAACCTCCATGGCTAACTTCTCAAGCTTTGTAGTAAAGGTATTTACTCTAGTACCTACTCTTTTAACCAAAATCTAACCAATTCGAAACGTTACAGAAGAATTGAATCAAAATCATGAATAAATTGAAGAACCAGTTACCTGATTCAACTCCTCGGTTTGGACCTCCTCCTGTTCTTCACGTCTCTCTCTCCCTCGGTCAATTTCCAGATTAAGTTTTGCAGCAGAATGAAGGATCCAGGTGCTTGGGTGGATTTATATCAGGTGTTGAAGGGGCAAGGTGGAGGTAGAAGAAAGCTGGTTGGTGTAGCACAGTAAACATCTACCCTGGCTGACTCCCTACCACCAGCTTAATCATCAAGTCCTTAGGCTGACTAACTCCACATCAGGGAAACAATTAACACCTATTCCCTGTTAGGCAACAACAAAATGGTAGGGCTTGATTACCAATACCAACGTGTGAACATGTCTCATTAAATTATTTTGTACCTGACTATTTCCTCGAAATTAATTCCCACGCTCGCGATAAGTTTTAATTAACCCCCAAATTAACATTAACAATTCTAACATTACTCTTAAACGTCTGCATTACGGGTCGAATCTCACACTATGTATTCTTTACCATGTAGATTATGGATGATTGGTGACCTTGAACAGTATATTTGATTGCTGCTTTACATATATAGTGGTGCAACCGTACAATGAGTACTAAACTACATGTGAGGTGCCTTGTCAACATCTAAAATGTTGGAAAGCCAATCCCCTTGTTCACATACATAAGACCAGGATGAGCACGCACATGGATGCGGCCAATTTTTTTGTAGAAGTAGTCACTCTGTAAAATATTCATCCGTTGTTGGTTCTAAATCAGTATCAAAGGTTTGGTAAATGAACGAAACCTTGATAATTAGAAGTGTGACTTTAGTTCTTTAACCACGTGCAGGAACAATATATCAGGGACGTACTTGGTTCGTATTTGCTCCCCTCAACCAGGATGCCACCACATGCAGTGAGTTGCATTAATACTGCTTAATTGTTCTCGTCATTGTTACTTCTTTAATTCCAGTTCCCAATGAACTAATTTAGCCGTCTGTGCGTGAACGTTAAAAGTTTGAATGAAAGATCTTCAAACAGTTTTCCAATAAACTCTTATATTGCAGGATCAGTGATTCTTGTTACTCAATTGTTACGTAGAGTATTGAAACAGTGCGATTACTTAAGAAGTTGCTAGGCTGTAGTTTCCTTTAATTCTCTCCATTTCTTTGCTCCGGGAAATACTTGAATGGCACATTTTGGTGTTTTCTCACTTGTGACTGGTATTTCCTGGCCGTCATGCTAACTTTTTAGCCATGGTACTTGGTTTGTGGACTAGTTTACTTTGATCTGTTTCGCCTCAATTTTCTTAATTCTAGTTCACAGTTTTCAAATGCAAAAGGATCCAATTACAGTTCTGCTACCCGTGTGATGTATATCAAGAAAATGTAACTGTCCACAGATCAGTTACAGATCCTTTTCCACGTTGGACATCTACATCATATCAAGAAAGAAAAATTTGTGGAGAATTAACTTCAAGACACTGTTTTACTGTCACTTTTTCCTTACAAGCAAAATAAATATAAGATAACTCGATTATTCCCATCGTTACCACATCACATCCGTTCTGATTGTTGGCGGCTGGGGGAATGCAATCAGTCTTCATATGGATGAAAGCTATGATTCATGGTTAAGCCTGGATATAAGTTTGTGGTTTCGATTGTTGACATTGAAGGTAGTGATTGGTTACCATGTAGAGATAAATGTCAAGTCATTTGCCTTGACGATATACTGATGATGTGATTTGGACCCTGTTCTCCTGAATGTTCTCTTGGTGAAATTGGTTATCTTCCGATGCATGTGGCTGTATATGTATTTGGGGGTTTGAGGGTGTCTGCAGAATTTCACTAAGATTTCTTATTTCTCTAATTATAAAGATTTCTGACGCGGGTTCTACATATATTCCTGAAGCAAGCTCTTGATACTGTTATATTCTGGCAAAAATTGCAGGTGATTGTTGCTCAGGAGAGCTTCCATGGTATTTCTAGTTTGTCATTTGTCATCACTTTGGCAAGACCAGCATTAGTATTCAACTCCAATGATATTCTAGCATTATATGGAGGTAGAGTCTTGAGCTCCTCTTATTTCTAGCAAGGTTGCCTGAGTTCTAAGCAACCTTGTAATGCTCTCTCTCTCTCTCTCTCTCTCTCTCTCTCTCTCTCTCTCTCTCTCTCTCTAAAAAATATTTTCATTTCCTTTGCAGGGGACACGAAGTTTGCTAATGGTTTACAGACATATTTGCTGTCAAGGGACCATCATAATTTGAAGTTAGAATTTCAACTTGGAAATGGAAAGGTTTGTTAATACCGCCAGACCTATTAGAAAACCTTTCCGAAACTAAGTTTGCTGAAAATGTGGTACTGATTTGATGCTTTCTGTTTTCTTCCCTCTCCTCTCCCTTACAGATTAAGGTCGGTTCCATTGAAAATCAGCCTGCGGTTGACGTTGCATTGGGAAAACATGTGTTCTTGACGGTTGGGGATTACTTCTTGAGCACAAGCTCTAAGTGATTTTAGTTCAGACCTATTGGTTTCACAAGAGACAATTGGATCAGTTATTTATAACGTGGGTAAAGATGAAAAAGTTTTGAAACCCCGTGGAAAGAACTTGTGGGGGTTGAATTTTTTGGGTTTAATGTATACGAATGAGGGTCTTCCAAAGAAAAATGGAAAATATTTTTGTAGAAAAATTAGGTGCATCAGTATTTGATATTGGTACATCATTTGAGTGGGTAGGGCTTTTTCCGGCCACAGTGGCTCAATATAATTCTTTCTACATGGAAGAATGCGATTGCAAATATTTTGTACGGAGCTTATTAAATTCAAAACTAGAAGAGTAAACTATTTACTTCGTTTTTTAATTATAGTCAAAATTTTTAAAATATTTTTAAACTATCAATTTCATTTACTTAGTCTTTAAATTACTGATTCCAATTTTATTTAGTATAATTACGAACATCTTAGAAACCGTTAAGAGAAGATTTAATTGCAATTTTGGTCTATTAGGAGAGGGCTTAAGTGCAACTTTAATCTCTAAATATTGTACTCTTAATGGTGGTAAAAATAAATAATTATCGTTTTATCGCTTTAACTTTTTTTTGTTCAGCAGCTTGAATGATTAATATTTTATTATAACGTATTGTAAAATTATGAGGCGTTACAGTACCATTCCGAATTTATCGGTATAAATAATATAAAATTTTCAAATAATAATGTAAATACTAAAGTAACTAGTATTTAGAAAAAGCAACTATAATAAGCTTAAAATTCCTTCAGAGAGTGGAACCTACATAGATCCTGCCTAATATAGATACATTGCACTAAAATATTTGTTCTTAGTAAAGAAGCTATAGTCTCCAAGCATGGAAATATATATCAGATCAAAAATCACAAAACCAATACTATGTAGATGTCAAGATAAGTATTATTTTGACATCCTAAATTCTATAGAAAGGACGAAGAAAAGGTCCTCCAAACCCAAGAGACCTACAAATCTATAAACTGTAAACTAAATTTATCATATTTTTTTGCTTGAAATTCCTTGATTCAAAACACAAATCCTAGCTAGACACATCACATGGAAGAATGAAGAAACTAATGTAATAAGATTTGTCGTTCACAAAATCAGTAGAAGATTAGGGATCAAAAATCACAAAATCAGTAGAAGATTTTTCATTTGAACTGATACGTAATCCGAAATCTTGCGTTCCTATCGAACAGTAGAAGATTGGTTTTAGGGTTTGGTTTGGTTTAATTACAACTTTTACGTTTTGGTTCTATTTGATTTAATTCAATAAATTTACTTAATTGTTCATTTTTAGTTATAATATTTTGTCTTGATTATTTGTTTTGGATTCTCCAGTCGAGACGATTTAAAAAATAAAAAACTAACAGAAAAGTTAAAAATATATATAAGTAATTCTAATTAAATCTATTCTAGTCCAACGTTGTTAGGTTTATATTGAATATATTTTATTTTTTATTCCTCCTGGGCTAAATTCAAGAAGTAATTTTGATGAACGATTTTCAAGTTTGCTCATGAAACAAATTACTAGAAACAAAAGTTTTCCAAACTAGACGGATAAGCAAGCCTAATTTACCAATTGATCCCTGCAGAGTTAGAATAAGTAAAGAACACATTCCCTCTTTATGTTTACCAAGCAATTCATCCTGCCGTTAACAAAATGTGTTTGGAGATAGATGTATCCGGATCACGCACGTAATATTTTTCAAAAGAATAATACTATATATATATCCTTTGATTTACATTCGTTCACACTCTGTCTACATGGCGCATGAACTCCGTCCACTTAACCTTTAAAAGAAAATAAAAAAAATCAAAATCTCAAACATATCGGCAAGGTGTGAGCGAGTGTAAGCCAAATGGTGTGTACGTAGACTTATTGTTTTAAAAAATATGTATGTATTGGTATTCGTAGAAATTAACTAGCCTAGCAAAATAGAGTGTTCAACGGGATGGAGATATCGATAGGGAGAGGTGAGTTTTAATGTAACTTTTATGAAAGTTTAAGATTGATGTTTAATTTTTTTTTTTTTTTAATCTTAACCATTAGATCACAATAATCTCAACCGTTGTTATGAAAATGTGTTTAAAGAATCCCACACCGTTATGTATTATAATATAAACTGCAACACGTGCATAGATTCGTGTTAAAATAGGGTTACTGCTTCCTCTAAATTATATCATTTTTTCATCCCTTTGACGGCGTTAAAAGATGCATCTATCTATCTATATCTATCTTCTATACTAATAGAAATAGGCTATCCCTTTTGGTATGAACAAAAAATTGAAGCCATGTCACAGAAGTGATTTCCATTATTATTCTTAAAAAAATTTCAAAACAAATAACTCACTTTAACTACCATGGGCAAACAAGTAAATAGATATTTTAGTAACTACCTACCCTTATCACTACACTCTATGATTTGGTAACTATCTATTTTTTACTTTAATAATCGACTTGCACACGCATCGCGTATGTTCCGACACTAGTATATTATGAACAGAAGAAAAAATGGTAAAGAATTCATGTTTTTTAAATTCAGCTTAGTAGTGGATGACAAGAAAAGATACCAAATGAAATGTACAATAAAACCTCAAAAGGCATAAAATGGGATCACATATTAACACCTCATTATTTGGGGAACTTTCCAACTCTACGTATCCTACTTCAATAGGTCTTCTCCAATGGATTTTAGGGGCAGCTTGGATGAAGGTTTTTTTCCCAAGGCATAAGTTATTGAAGGGACAAGATAAAAGGAGATATTATTTTTAGAGAATTACTCTAATTGATGTGATATTTATAGAGCGGGATAAAAAAATAGATGGTTTGGATATGCTATTAAAAAAGAGGGATAAAATAGTACTTGATTTGAATGGAAGATAAAATGGATGGATAATGTTATTTTGTAGTTGTAATAAGAAAGAGAGAGTATTATTCTTGACTAACACTAGGAGATAACTTTTGGACAGGGAAGAGGTGTCCAAAAATAATACACTCTATCCCTCTAATGGAGATTATTTTTCAAGGTTATCACTTGTATTTTTGTCCTCCCGAATTATGCTAAATGTGTCACATAAACCCTTATACCCCTTTCAAAAATTATTCTCCTTTCTTATAACCCATCCAAATGAGCCCTTAATGAGGATTTATTCCTCTCATATGCCTGTTTGGATGGGTTCTAAATTTGGCAGTGTTAAATAAGAAAAGTGTTATGGTAGAAGGGGGCTTAAACAGAAGTACTGGTATTTAATTGAGTATTAATTGAGTTTTGTAATAAGAGGAGAGAAAGTATCGACTTGATTTGGTTAGTGGCTTATATGGGTGGATAAGAGTGATGTTAGCCCAAAGTGGGTTATTTGATATTTTTGGCCTTGTATTGAATACTTGTACTATATAATATTTATTATTGTAAACAATGTGATATACATACATATATATATATATATATATATAAGTATGTATCTAAAAACCCAAATAAAATATTTCGATATTAAATAACTTTCCATGTATATTTAACTCATGTTTCGCCTAACCAATTTAAAAATTTTGCATAGTGTAATTTACTTCGTGAAATTTAAAATTAATTATGAATATTCTCGTATTTTGTTCACACATTATACTTACATGCCTATGTGTATAGTTGATTGGATTTAAGATTAAGTATATACATTTTGTTACTCTATTATATATATTATATGTATATCTATCTATCCTTCCTTCAGTAATTCCTTTCCCTCACGTACATCCCTCAGACTCTCTGACCAAACCCTACTATCTCACCCTACCCTTGCTCCTCTTCACTCCTAGCTCACCACGGGGGTCACCTCAGTCCACCATGGTTGTCCGTTTCGTCACTTCCTAGCAGCTCAAGAACCTCTGTCCACACTTTATTTCACCTCCTCTTTCCATTGTTCCTTGATTTCCTCTAAAGCGTTAGATCATTTTCCTTCCACTGCCTATAAATACAATCTTCCCGTTTGATTCCTAGAGACTGGCATTGTAACATTTAGATTGAGAGTGAGAAAGAAGGAGACATCAGTGAAAAAGAAGAAGGAAGAAGAAGAAGAAAGAGGAACCCACTTGGCGTATCGCAAGTTCAAAGTTTGTTCGAATCCCGCAATCAATTCAATTCATTCTCATTCATCACTTGGAAGTCAGTTGGCCTTGAAATCCAATTTTAATGTTTAGAGCAAGTGAGAAAGCTTGAATTTCATTAACAGAATAAGCAACTCAATTTCGAAGACGCATCCGGATGAAATTGGAATTCATTCGGATGAATGCCCATTTTTCCTTTTAATGAACACTAAAAACTCGTAGTTCATCGGGATGAATCCTTCATTGGATGAATTTACCAATCCCTCAATTTTGTACTCTGATTTATGAAATTCATTTGGATGACTTTTGCCTTTGATCATATATGTGTTGAAAATCTATAAAATCCATTCAGATGAATTTTATATTCATCCGGATGACTTTCTCTTTTGAAAATTATTTTTACCTTAGAAATGCATAACCCATCCGGATTCTCTAGAAACCATCCGAATCAACTATAACTCCATCCAGATGACTTTCACCTCTGGTTGTCATCCTTAGTAAAACTTTGTAGGTCACGTCCAAGACATTTGGGCCCATGAGACTCAAGCCCAGAAAAAATGGACCACAAGGGGCCCTCGAGCCAAGATGGGCCGCAAAGGGGGCCCAAGGGCCAAGATAGGCTACGAGGGGTCTGCTGGCCAAGACAAGGCCGCGAGACCCATGGGCCGAGAAAAGGCTAAAACCGACGAGGGGTGGGGCTGCAAACTCCATACTCCGAGCATCGAGGCTTGAAGGCAATGATGAGTTTCATTATCCAATTTTTGAGACCGATGAGGGTCGAGTCACGATGGACTCGAGCTCCGAGCCCCGCATCTGAGCCCCGTGACCTGAGGCCAACAAAGGCCAGGTCACAATAAGTTCAAGATCCCAAGCTCCAAGTTTCGAACACTAAGGCCGGGGCAGTAAAACTTCACGACCCGAGCACCCCCAGGGCTTGGGATTGTAGACTAAAGATCAAGGCCAGATACGACCATGTGCCGGGCGAAAAAGACGAATGAAAGAGAAGGATAGAGACGCGTTCAAAGTAGATCCCGATGTCCAAAATACCAGTTCTGATGAGTACCTGCCTAAGCTGTGATGGTAAGGCTTGGGCGAACGGGCCGCGAAAGTGGGACAACAACAATCGGGGAAGGGCCAAGCGCATGGCTTCCCAATCTTACTCACGGGAAAGAAAGCGGACTAGTGGATCGGTGGCTTCAAAGGAGGAGGGGTCGCCACAGGGCCTACCGTCATCGTGAGTCATAGCGAACGCAGGGTCACTGTGGTCAAACATTTGGGGAAAGGGACACGCGTCAAGCATACATAGGGACACTTGGCACCAGAGCATGGGCCTAGTGTGTTTATATATACTTGACCCCCCTTATGTCAAATCAATTGGTTAATTCATTGATTGACTGATTGGGCATAGGAGTATCCTAGAGAGAGAAAGGCTTCCTTTAGGCTTGAGAGAGATCTTCTCCTAGCCTCCTTCTAGTCTACTCTCTAGGTCTGGTCCCCCACTTACCTTCCTAGGCCCATTTCAGGGTTAGAGAGAGCTGCCATCCTCTTTCTCCTAGTGTTTGCCTCTTTCTTCACCTTTTTCACTTCTCCTTCTTTCCCTTTGGCTAAATCAGAGTTCACTGTTCTTAACCTCTTCGACATATTCTTACAAATATCCTCACCTTGCAGAATCCATCCCCTACAAACTTCAACCCATCCTGATGACCTAAGTGATTAGCACACGTATTTGCATATCGAAGAGCTTCGCAAATTAGTTTCAGACTTTCTGTAAGGACCCGGAAAATTCGAGTTTTAAAAATAATTATTTGAAAATTTATTGCGGATAAATAATTTGATTTATTATGATATGTATCGGATTCTAGTTATAGGACCCGAGCCCGGAGTCTCTTGTTTTATTTTGCGCGCGTCTCTTTACGTGGCTTATTACGTGGGAGCCCTTTAGGGCCTTAAAAATCAAATTTGGGGCTAAGGGGAGGGATAAGCCCCCATTTCCCTCATCCCTCTCTCTCTCTATACCCATGGCTCCTCCTTCTCTCTAACCTCTTCACCAATCTACTCCACCATTTTTAAATTCCTTGGAGATATAGGAGGCTTGCATCGTGCTTGACAAGGATTCGAAGACGGATCGTGATTTGGTGCCCGGAGGTGCGGATTTAAAGCTTGGAAGATCACCAAAGCTAAGGCTTTCATCCCCTTTGATCAAATCCAACATTTGAAGCTTGAGGTATGGATTTCTACCTTGTATTATGTGTATATGATGTGTTTTGGTCTTCATTTCGAGTATATGTTGAGGTTTGGAAGTGATTTGGTGAGTTTGCGAAAATGGAGATCGCGCAGTTTTTCTGCAGATCGCATAGGGGCGTCCGGACGGGAACCCTGGGAGTCCGGACGGCTGGCCCAGGAAATTGGACAGAGAGCTGGTGTATTGGGCGTCCGGACGGGACTGCCCGACGTCCGGACGGGACTGCCCGGCGTCTGGACGGGGCCGAACGGGACCGGGCGGACATGTTATTTTCTCCTTTGACTGTGTTTTTGTCTCATATTATGCCTTGAACCATCTTTAATTGATAGTCTGACGTGATCGTGGACCATTAGTATCTTGTTAGAGTGATGAAACATAGTGATATAATTTGAACGTGGTATGGATCCGCTTGACTTATGCATATGTGTTAGTGAATGATATGAGCGCAATACTAGCCTCCAACGGGAGTGGTGCTAGGAAAACTATGAATCTAGCTCCCATTGGGGAATGTGCTAGGAAATGCCATGAATTGGTTTGGCTAGCCTCCGTGGGGAGATGTGCTAGGATACAAGTATGATTATTGATTGGCACGATTTAATGATTGTCTAGCCTCCGTTGGGAGAAGTGCTAGGGCAATACCTATCCTAACCTTATGCGATTGTACTCGATTAGTATTGGATGTGAGCGATGAGTTAATAGCGAGGTGTAGTTGTTGCAAGTATATTGGCAAACCGTGGATAGTTATTCATGTTATAGTGCATGACACATGGAAGTATCACATTGACATACAATGTTCATAGTGCATGCCATGCATCTCACATGCACATAATCTTGGTATAGATTTTTCCTACTGGGCTTGTAGCTCAACCCTTCCATCTTTCAGGTACCGTAGCAGAGGAGTAGCATGGATTGCGTGGTATGACATCTTTTTGAAAGGCTAATGGAAGAAGTTATTTGACATCTGCATGAACTTATTTTTGGGTAGATGTACTATAACTTCCATATGTATTTTGTTGATGAAAAGTGGAACTTTTTATCTTTTTGGAATCATGAGTATGTATCTTGGGCCGGTAGTGCCCCTTGTCTTTTGAAAACGGTTGGACACTTACTATTTTGGGTATCACAATTATGAAGTAAATTGGGTTATTAAATTGTGCTTGGTGAAAGTTGTGAATATTATATTGTGTTTTATAATATTGAAATTCGGGGCGTGACACTTTCATTTATGATTAATTCTCAGTTTTTATTGGATATTACATGTAAGATATGTTTCTCCTTGTTATATGAAAAAGAGCTTAAAAGGATATTCTGGGAAGTCTTTGTGACTCCTGGATGATCTATGAAGTTATCCTGAGATCGAAACAAAGTATTAGCCCGAATGAGGCTCAAAAAAAGGAGCAAAAAAGTGCCCAAAAAGCTAAGAAATTGATTCTGTTGAAGCTAGTGAAAAGAACCAAAAACATCCGGATGAAACCTTTAAACATCTGGATGATGTGTCTGATTAAGGATGAACCTAGAAACCAGAGAGCATAATCATTCGGATAATCCCTACAAACATCCAGATGATTGGAAGATACCTTGCCAAGGCCAAAAGACAGAGAGCAAAAACAATCGGATGGAAGTCCAAAACATCCAGATGTTCCCTATTGACAAGCTAGAAGCCAGAATTCCAGAGAAGATAAACATTCAGATAGAAATCCAAAACATCCGGATGATAACAAAAGATAAAAGATCAAGTCAAAATTTCAGAGAAAAAACAAACATTTGGATGAGAGCCAAAAAACATCCGGATGTTGTTCAAATGAGCCAAACCAAGTAAAAAATCCGAGGCACTACAAATCTGAATGTTCTGGAAGAATAGACTAACATCCTGAAGAAATCTGGATATAGCCCAAGCAGGTGGATGCAAAAGAAGAAAACATCTGGATGAAAGTCCTAAACATCTGGATGTTTGGAAGACAGACTAAAGACTGAAGAAGATAGAGGAATGAAACATCTAGATGTTTCTCATTAACATCCGAATGTTCTGTTTGCGAACCCACCGATTTTGTTGACTTTTCAAAGATTTTTTAGATTATTCAGCCATCTTTCTTGGATTATTTAGCCACTATTTTTGACCATTTTTCAAGAAAAATATCTCGACCTCTGCACGGACCAATCAAAGAAGCTTGCTTCAACAAACTAAGAGCCAAGTACCGATGGAAGTTGCCTCTTCAATAAGACTTAGAGGCAAAGCAAGATTTGTAATCAGGATGTTTTGATTCAAGAAGAAAGAACATAGCTCTATAAAATGAGGACTTCTTGACAGATAGAAATATATATTTTGCCACATAGATAGACAGATATAGAGATAGCTAGACAGGGAGTTAGGATTTTTATTGTTCAAATCTTGTACTCTTGATTCTTAATAGCAAGTTGCAAGTTGATTTCATATTGTACTTTTATCTCCTTAGCATACTTATTTATTTTCAAATACAAGTTCTAATTTCAATTCCAATTTCAATTTCAACGATGTTTTCTATTCCTTCTCTTTCTAATGCAAGTTTTATCTTGAGTATGCTAGACTAAATTAGGAAGGTCTAGTCATGGGATGACTTTCATCTCATGGCTTGAACATGGACATCTTCTAAAATGGTTTCCATAGCATGTAGAAGGAGAGTGAAGTTTCAATCTTAGAACCTATAATGAAGTGTTAAAGCCTTGATTTGTTATGCCCGAAATCAACTTTAGTATATCCAATAATTGGTTCCATGTCCTTTATATCTAGACTTATTGTATAGAGAACAAGGCCTACCTTTTTGCAAATTAATATTCATAATTAGAGTTTCAAAGATTAATTTAAGATCATAAAGTTTTGATTTTTGGATTGAGTAGTAAGAAGGAGATGTCTCATGTTCAAGTCGGAGAAGAAATAACCCCCATGACCATGCATGTTTTCTTCTATTAACAAAGTTTCATGTCTTATTTTAGATTCTAATCCTCAAAACCCAAATTGAAAGGAGTGGCATCCTAAGTGCTAAAGCTCGGTATGAAAGTGTTACCAACTCAGGAAATAGCCTCCCCATGAATCGATAGATGGACTTCACTGCTGTACAATCCATAAGAGGAAGAGCAAAGTTTAGACTTTTGTAAAGTCTGATCGTGCCTATCGCCGCAACGATGTACCAAGTTGGGACTAGTCAAGTTTTTGGCGTCGTTGCCGGGGACCCTATGGTAACCAAGTGGTAACAAGTTTTTGTGCTTGTATATATATATTTCTAATTTTAGTTTGTTTTTGGTTTTAAAGTTTTGATTTATGCTAGATAGTCAGTTGGATATATCATTTAAGTGCATGAGCCTTTACATGAGAGATCACACATATTGCCTTGTGAGAGCTCAACTTCATCCTACTGACACCATGGCTGAAAATGAAGGAGAAAATGTGAAAACAATGAAAGAATTTCTAAATCCTACACGTACTATAGTTCCATCACCCATAGAACCTGCTGGACTGGGTCTGCAGTTGAATCAATTCGTGGTAAAACCTAACATGCCACATTTAGTTCCTACTTTTCATGATTTTACGGAATCAGAAAATCCCTACCAACATGTTAGGGAATTTGAGGAAATTGTCAATACCATGTGTCCTTCCCACTTTCCGCTTGAATTTGCTAGATTAAAACTATTTCCATTTTCTTTCAAAGACAAAGCCAAGACTTAGTTTTTGTCACTTTGACCAAACTCCATACCTTCATGGACAGAAATGCAGGAAAAGAATTTTTTTCCAATGCATAGAATGACAACTTTTAAGAAACAAATTCAAAATTTCTCGGAACAACCCAATGAATCTTTTTATAATTATTGGGAAAGGTATAAGGAGTATTTGAATGTCGTATCACACCATGGCTATGACGATTGACAAATCGTCAGATTCTTTTACGAGGACATTTCTGTCCGCAGTCGTCAATTTATTGACATGCTGTGCAACGGTACATTCATGAACAAACAACCTTCTAAGGCTATTGAACACCTGAATGACCTAGCTGAGAATAACCATTCTTGGGATTACTCTGATCCCAAGGAGCGACCTGCCAGGAATACTATGCCTAACCCAAGTGGGCAAGGCAAGTATGTGTTAAGAGACGAATCCGATTTCCATAGAAAGCTGGACCAAATCACTAAAAAATTGGAGAAACTAGAGATAAACAAAATTCAGGGAGCATCGAGTCTTGAACTCTATATTATCTGTGATGTCTAAGGACATTCCACCTAGGAGTGTCCTACTATTTCGACTTTGAAGGAAGTCTTGCATAACACTGAACCAGCTGAAGTGAACATTCTCAACCAAAGCCAAAAGCCATATAACTCTCCTTATTCTAACACCTATAACCCAGGATGGAAAAATCACCCCAATTTTAGTTGGCGAAACCAAGAGCAAGGTGGCTTGTCGTAGGATCCACTTGGGTTTCCAAATCAAGGACCATCTCTCTTTCAAAATCAAGGTCCGTCATCCTACCATACCAACACCTATGCTTAAGGATAAGGACCACCACGGCACCAGCCCAATCATCAGAAGTTTAATCCTCCGGGACCTTTTGTGGGTCCAAATAGTCCAAGTAGAAGAAGTTTATAGGAGATGATTCATTCATTTATTCAAGGGCAAGCAACCATTAATGAACAAAACTCTCAAGTTATAAGGGACCTCCATTCCCAAATAACTAAGTTGACCACCTCAATTGGGGCACTACACCAAAAGAGGGACAAATTCTCTTCCCAACCTCAGCTTAATCCCTAAGGCCAACATTTTGTTAATAGTTTTACACTTTTTGATTCACATATAGAGCAAGCCAAGTCATTATGACTTTAAGGAGTGGTAAAGAAGTTGACAAAAGAATCTTATCAAAAACTACTACTCTTGCAGCGCTTGCTCCTGCACCGAGCCTTGAACCTGATTAGCCCAAAATTGAACCATCCCAGTCTCCTAAACCTCAGGATATCCCAGATGGAAACCAACCTGTCACTACTTGTCCTATCCCAGCACTATTTCCACAAAGGTTAAGGCCTGTGCCTAAAACCTCTCACAATGCTGAGATCTATGAGTTATTCAAACAAGTCAAGGTCAATATTTTCTTGCTAGATGCTATCAAGCAAGTCCCTTCCTATGCTAAGTTTTTGAAAGATCTATGCACTATTAAGCGAAGGGATAATGTGCAGAAAAAAGACTTCTTAACCCAGCAAGTCAGTTCTATCATTTAGACCCCTATAGTTCCAAAGTACAAGGACTCAGGTTGTCCTACCATCTCCGTCCAAATAAGGGAAAAGAGAATTGAGAAAGCCCTGCTTGACTTGGGGGCAAATGTAAACCTGTTGCTTTATTCTGTGTATGAGCAACTAGGTCTAGGCGAGATGAAACCAACCACAGTGACTCTACAATTGGCTAACAGAAGTATTCACGCCGTCAGCCTTTCTGTTGGCCTCGGCGGCCCCGATAGATTTCCTAGCATCATAAGGCCCTACCTTCTTCTTCTCCTTGGCGGCGGCCTTGTTCCTTTACTTCGTGAGCTCACTCAGGTTCGGCATGTTTGGATTTCTCGACATAAAGTCTCGATTGATCTCTTCCCCATCTTCAATATTCCCCATAGGCTGAGATTGGGATTGGGATTGAGAATGACCCGTCGATGAAGAAGATGGAGAAGACGAATTTAGAGCATCTCCCGCTGCAGCAATCGTAACATAGTGAGGCTGTCTAAGATAAGGTAATAGAATACCTTCGGGAATGAAAAGATAGGTTCCAGCAGCAACCATAACTGCAATGTGAGTTTTATCTTTGATATACCCCCGATACGATGGATTGTACTGAAGGAGTACTTCGGCAAACCGGGGTTTTATCTGACCTTCAATACCTTTATAATTGAAATTGATATCTCAAAGACCAAGGTTGGTGTTACAGAGCTCGTTCAAACAAACAATACCCATAATTATCCGGTATGTGTTTATTGATCTGCATTAGGCACAGCCGATACCAAGTTAAACTCTACAAAGTAAAGGGTGAAGAGGAAATCTCACTCCACCTTTGGCGATAGCCATTAGAGGGATATGGATTGAGTCCCCATCCCATATCTCAGGATGAGTCTCGGGTTTATTAATTTGTACTACTACGTCATCTGGAATATTGCGATGACGACAGAACTCAGCTATACTCGCTGGAGTGGCAAAATGTCTACGAAAGATTCCCATGATCAGAGAATGAGTACGGGATGAACAAATATCAGAAAGTAAGAAAGGAGAAAATGAAAAGTTTTTCAGAAGACTTACAAATAGCAATGAAGGAGATGATAAACAGTGACGAAGAGGAAGAGGGAAATGAGAATATGAAAGGAGTAAAAGAGGACGAGACGTTTGCTATTTGACCCTCAGAGTTTCAATTAATTACATACAGGCAATCAAATGTGCACGTGCGAGAAGCGCATTTTTCCATAAAAGTTGACATGATGTCACGTCTTACTTAATGCGATGTTGCTGATTCCACGCAATGGTTACATGATTATTAGTTAGAAAAGAGATATCTCTTGAAATGGATTCACATAACTTTGCCCGCTCCTTAGAAATAAGTGCCCTAGTAATTTCAATCTGGATTTGTTTCATGTTTTACATATCCATGTCGATTAGAATCTGACCACCCAGTGACTGCCCTCAATAAAAACACTACGTGAGAAATCTAATTATTTTGCAGATGCATGTATTTCAACACATGACGATATCAAGAAATGCAAGCATGTTATATTAGACTCGACGCCTACCATAATCAACCAATAATCAAGGATCAAGACACTACACATGGCATGTATTGTTAATTTCCCAAACATTGCTGAAATATGCGAAAGGGAAAGAATTTTTCTTTTCAGTCATAGATTAATTCTTAAAAAAAAAAAGAACAGTCTGTATATTTTGTCATATTCCCAAAGATGCAAGCAAAAGTCATATATCTTTCAAAGAGTAGAATTATTGAAGTCACAAATTTAATAAAGCACAAGTGTAACGAATAGAATTGAAATCAATGTGTACTAAATATGTTTTATGCTGCCTTTCCATTAGTAACAGTAAATGAAATGATATATGTGCATTGCCATTAACATCAAATACGCATAAAATGAAAACTATGAACAGTTATGGCACATAATGATAATGATTTCGGCACGGTAACACAACCGCTAGAATCACGATGCATACACACAAAAAGAAAATTTATCTTAAGATTGTTAGAAAAATTATGCATATTTTTTTGCTACCGTGATATAAATAATAAAATAAAAGATAACAAAATCATAGAAATATAGAATCTGAAAATCACATGGAAATGATCAATTCTCGTTTTAGACACTATGTCATTAAGACAAATTTCGCCTTTCTACAGTGCTCACAATTTTATAGACGCATGTCTCCCAAGATAAAATGATTGAAATCCCATTGAAGCAACACTATAATCAATGAGCGTAGCGAACCAAATAATATTTTTGTACTCTCCTATGATGATTCAATACGTAAAAATAGATACAAAATTAATACAAAACTCTCTAAATTGTGTCTACAAAAAATCATTCTCTCAAATAGTAGAAAGATACTTATTTATAGGAGAATTCATAACTATTCTGAATAGTCGTGAAAAGAAGTAATATAAGTATTCATCCGAATAGATGTCAATGATTAGACACTTAAATAATGATATGACTATTCATCTGGATAGATGTCAACGATTAGACATAACCTTACATTAATAAATAATTTATTAAAATTATATAAAATTAAGCCAAAAGAAATATATTCTATTTGAATTTTTTCAACTAATATTCTATAAAAATTAATTTGAGTCAATTTTTCATTCATTCCTCAATGATTTTGAACACTAATATATGTTCTAAAATTATTTTTTCCAACATTTTGTTGATTTTATCTTCTGTGATATGTTCAATTAATTGCAAAAATAAATCAGAAGCTATGAGTTATTCTTCGTACATTAGATTATAATTGAATTCATGCACAAAATTCTAATGGGTAGTACTATTCAAAAATTGATTCAAGTTTTATATGCTCTTATGTGTTTGTGAGACTTTTTTAATGCATGAATGAAGTTTACAACGTCGTCTTGATGAAAAAGTGGAGGCACTATACCAAAAAGGATGTGGTTTTGAACGAGAATGTAATCATCTGCTCTCTCGTCTTGTATATTAATGTTCTTCACTTCGACCGTCTAAATTCTATGAACTTTTCAGTAGGTTACTCATCCATTCAATGCTGCAGGATGAGCGTGTTTATTAATTGTGAAGTTCCCATTGGGCGCCCTCACAGCTTTAAAGAACCTTGTACAAAGTAAGCTCTTGATCTATTATATATAGATCTAAACTTACGTACACTTAGCAACCAGTCATCCAAACATTCACCGAGACTCTCTCTTCCAAATGTCCGACCTCACAACTAGCTCCACAACCTAACTGAGATGTCACATTCTCAATCTTTCTTGAAACTAAAATTCCTGCAAGATAATAAACTGTCAAATGACCTCCCATTTCTAGTTAGTGAGAAGACTTTGATGATCAACTAAGTGTATCTTTACCCTATGGTGGGTGTCTTTTTATAAAGGTTCTCCCTAACTAATTCGAGTCCTCATCTATCTCCCAACTTCTCATTGAAAACAGATTAAAATTGATCATTGGTTGAACCACTAACAAGATAAATTTTATTCGGACTCTATGAAAATTTAGAGTTTAATTTACTGTTAATTTCTCATTACAAGTTGAATTGTCCTAAGACTTCTTATCGTGATGTGTTTAAAATTGGCCACGAGAAAACCAATTTTAATGTTTATATTTAATCAGTCTTTCAACTACCATTCTCATGTCGGCAAATACCATTCTTGTCTCAATAAAAAGCCTAATAATAATTAATTAAATTTTTACCTCCTTTAAAAAGAAAAAAATGAATACCAATAGTTACCACTAAGCATGAGTACTGCCATCTTTTTTTTCAATCATTCTTCTTGTTCTTAATTGATAGGCAAGTCTCGTAAATCATAACATGCTATTGTAAGTACGGTTAGTTGCACTAACAGTAGAAGACGCCGCTATGGGTTGCAGTACAAATTTCCAATCTTCCTCCATTATAACAAACAAATACATATTACCAAAAAAAAATTCAGGTTCGGTTCAGTCGGATCCAATTTTTAAAAATCAGTCAAAATCGAATTAAATTTTTTTCTAATACATCAAACTGAATCAAGCCGGATTGATTTAACTTAAAAAATCGAATCAAATTGTTGGTTCAATTTTATTATTTTGTTTTTACGTTCACCCTTACTTTTTGCTTTACCAAATGTGGACTTTATATTGCCAAATAATATAACTTATGATCTTGCATTATGGTAAAATTTAGTTTTGACATTATTATTCCGACACCAATAAATAATGAACTAAATTGAAAGTCACTTACATAAGTCAAGTCAATAAATTAATCACAAGGGATTGGTTTGGTGGTCAATACTTGGGACTTGGAGGTATGTTTCCTCCTAGCTAGGTCTCAGGTTCGAAACTTCTCACGTGCTATGAACTTTTTTAGAGCCAGTCCATACATGGCAAAATATCCTGACTTTAATTGAGGCCCGCGCAAGTGAACGGTGTGTTTTGTTCGCCGAGAACTAGTCGATATTAGGTTAGGAGTAATTTCAAAATCGGTTAGATATATACCTTGGCTATCAAAAAAAAGTCTTCAAGTCACTAAATTGGTCATAAAAGCTAGAAAATATGCTACAGGGAGAGCTTCGAATATTCTTGTGCATTTTCAGGGGAGGAAAAATGGTCTCAAAATGTTCGTCATTAAAAATTAAAACTGCTAGCTTCTAATCTAACCTTGTTTTCTTTCTTGGTTTTCAGATCCTCCCGTTTCATTCAAAGAAACACAATTAATACTCTATATCTCTACTGGAAATGGGGCTCTGCTATGCGCAGTGCACAACAGAGTGTGCTGCGCGCTAGTGTTTTGGCGCCAAAACGACGTTATTTTGGCGCGCAACACACCCTGCGCACAGCAGGGCCCCTGGTCCATCTCTACTATGCATAAAGAGAATTTTTCATCAATTTATAATTTTAAATTAAATGTAAAAAATTTAATTAAGAGGAAAATTTTTGAACGCCGTGACTAGTTTTGAAATTTTTGTTTTCTTGTCAAGTGGGAAAACAAATAGATGGAAAATAAACATTAATGGCTCATGTCATTTTTTGTGTGACGTTTATTTATTTTTTTTTTAAAAAAAGTGCTCTTGTTATACATGTGTTTAGCATATAATATAAATAAATAGATGGATACTCCATCTCCTAAAAGTAACCAAATTTTTTATAATCCCTTTCATCATATATAAATGACCAAAACACACTATAGTAATGATACACACTGTGCATAAAATGCATCTGTGTGGGACCCTTTACGGAATTGAGGGCCCCGTTGTACACCAAAATGATTTCATTTTGTCGCACAAAACACTGACCGAATAATTGGACACTGACTGAATAATTTTCGGACAGCGTTTTGCACGCTCTAAAACAACGTTATTTTGGTACGTAATATATCCTGTTGTGCGCACTGCACAGCAGCCTCCCTCATTTTGACCCTCTACCGTTGTGAGTGTGTGGATAAGTATTTGTAATATTTGTGTATGCCTCTAAATTTATTAAATAAATAAACATAGAGACTCCTTGTAAATCACATCATGCTACACTTTTTTTTTTTTTTTTAACTAAGTGAGTGGTTTTAATACATTTGTTTCCAAAACTTAAAATGTGTGTATAAGTTTCACACAAATGATCCGATCTAGTCTTTAAACCTTGTTTGGTTGATGACTTCATCAAAAACAAATTTTGAAGGAAAAAAAAAAAAATCAAGTTTGCAAGTATAATTTCTTCTATATATTTGATACAATGCTTGCCGAATTTTGAAAAGTTTATAAATTTGGCATGATAATATTAAAATGGGAGAGCTTGTCGTGCATTGTGCAAAACAATAAATTTTTTGATCAGTATCTAGTGCGCCAAAATGATATTGTTGACGCACAATTCACCATGTTGTCCATTGAAAATGAATGTGGAATAGTTATAGCCAAATCTTTTTTGCAATTATCAAATCTTGATCCAAATTCGATTCGAAGTTTGTCAATTGTCCGAATTCAACAACATTCTTCTCTCCTCTCTAGTCTCTGGCCAAGCAAAAAGCAAATTTATCGGCACTTTTTAGAAGAAAAAAATGGAAGAAATAACAACGAAGAATTAAAAAATTGTAGTATTCAAAGAACTTTAACAAGTGAATTTGTATTTATTTATTTTTCTTTTGCTAATGTGGGGCTGTCTAATTTGCCCCAATTGTCTTTTTCTTTTTCAATTAACAGCTTAGTTCTACTAGAAATCTAGGGTTACAAATAACTGAATCTTAACCGTCCACCAGATGGTTAATTCAAGGGCCCCGGGATATGTCAGGGTCATAATTTTGTCATGTTCTGTTTGTTGTGAATTTTATCATGTTTTGTTTGTTGCGATGTGTTATAAAGCCAGAAATAACCTTCATTGATCTTCCTGAAGTGTGATCTTCATTGAAACCCTGCCTTTTTCCTCTCTCTCATCTGTCCCATCCTCCGGGTTTTGCTGAAATTATTGCTTATTATTGCTCCCCTCTCTCTCATTCGGGTTTTCCTTATTATTGCTCCCCTCTCTCTCATCCGTCCGCTTCTCTCCTTAATGGGTAACAGATCAAGGGTCAACAAAGCCAAATGGGACAGAAACTGATTTCTATTCAATGATCTTAGTGTACTGAGAAAAGGCATTCTCAAGGGACTGATCTTCGGTGGCCCAGGCGAGCCATCCAACGAAACATATGTACTCAACATCCGCAATACAGAAGATATACATAGGAAGTTATGAAGATGTTGTGATGTCTGTGTATACGGTGGCCACAAACTTATGGACTAGTGAATTGCGAATCTGATTAAAAAGGTTTGGTTTTTCTTTCATGTCTTAATTTTTGTTTTCGTAAATCTACAAATTTCGATTTCATGGTCGAAATAAAACTGTAACACCATATTTAATTTTAATTTCTTCCATGGAAAGTTTCTCTTTTTTTTTTTCGGTTTACGATTAATTCAAAGAAATTGAAGCACCAAATTCATATTCATGTTTGCAAGTGGGTGTAGATCTGATCTTCTTCTTCGCATCTGATCTTGTCAGAAAACTAGCATTTAGCATCAGGTTAGCTCGATTGCTTACTTTTTTATTTTATTTTTTCAATTAAGATTAAGATTTCAAAATCAGATGATTTTCTTCTTTTATTTTTCATTTGATATCCATACATTCATTTGATTTTAGAATCTTTGATTTTTTTGGATTTTGTTGTGATGTTTAGTTGGTATGAGACTGGACAAAATATGAAACCGCCATTAGTTATTACTCTATTTGGGTTTTGATTTTGTGTTAATTTTTTTGACCTATCTTACGAATATGTGATTAAGGCTTCGGTCGTTTTCATGTAAAACATCATGTAACATAATTTTGCAAAATTTAATCTTTTCCCTTTTGTTTTTTGATGGTTGTTTGACACTCGATAATTGTAAAAAACCAAAACAACCACATCAATCTCAGTGAAATCATCTTTGAAGGTGAACGAAGGAATGCAAAACCCACATATGCCATAGAGATGATTATATATTACAAATAAGAACTTATAACACAATAAGAGTTAAGAGATACTACTCTGAACAGTGAAACGACATTCCAAATATTGTATACATCACATGTAGCAACATATATACGGTGAAGCATGGACACATAAATGGGATACCAGTACTACATGACACACATTGTAATGGTATTAATGTGTTTGTGTATGAATGTGTGTGTTTTGTTCAACTATTGAGTATTGCATAATACCTTGTCTGGGCTCGTGCTTGTGCACGAGCTGCTGGTGACAGTGATAGTGATAGTGGCCTAGTGGTCGGAGTCATCGATGTTCCTTCAATTAAGTTGTAAGTTGTTATTAGTTGAAGATTTATAGAATTATATAATGACAAAATGCATAGAGCGCAAATGTCAAGGTCATTTTGCCAAATAATGGAAAAGTGGATAACATAAGATTTTGGCCATGTTTGATATGGAGATACGACATCAATTATACGTGTGGCTTCAAAGGATGATTTTAGTGAAGTCATATTGGTTAGTTAAGTAGAGCAAAACAATTATTTTAAATTAAGGTTAAATTACGTTTGAAGCATGCACTAGTCTCATACAAAGAAACTTGACCATCTACTCATTAATAAGTTCATTTTATTACTAGTCTAATTCTCAAACTCATTTTGCCTTGCTTCTAATCCTATTAAAAATTTAACTCATATAAAACATGATTTTTTTTTAAAAAAATTACCTTGAGGATGTGATTTGTTCTTAGCTGCAATCCTTCAAATGCAGCCTTGCAAGTAGCGCAAACTCAGTCACCCGATCCCTTGGATTTCTAGATCTTTGGAGCGACCTTCTTTGGTTTTCCAGTTTTCTCTTACCAAGACTACATACCCAAATCATGTTAGGACCCATTTTTCTATGTGGCATAATGCGAATAGATATTTGGTACAGTTGATTTGAAATCAAGCCGGTGTCGTAAAGTATACAAACACCGCCCTTACGACATCGACATGGTTTCGAATGAACAATATCTGTCCGCATTACGCCACATAAAACAATGGGTCTTAACATGATTTGTTTTTGTCATCTTCCTAATAGAGAAATGGCAAAACCGAAGAAGGTCGCTCCAAAGATCAAGAAATCCAAAGGATCGTGTGACTGAGTTTGAGCTACCTGAAAGGCTACATTTGAAGGATTACGGCTAACAACAAAACACATCCTCAAGGTAATTTTTTAAAAAAAACTTATGTTTCATACGAGTTAAAGTTTTAATAGGATTAGAAGCGAAGCGAAATAAGATTGATAATTAGACTAGTAATAAAATGAACTTATTACTAAGTAGATGGTCATGTTTGGACTAGTACATGGTTCAAATGTAATTTAACCTCAATTTAAATCTCAATTTAAAACAATTGTTCTGCTCTGCTTAACTAACCCAATAAGACTCAACTAAAATCATCATTTGAAGCCACACCTATAATCGATACTGTACCTCCATATCAAACATGACCAAAATCTTATGTTCTCCATTGTTCCATTATTTGGCAAAATGACTTTGACATTTGCGCTTTATGCATTTTGTCGCTATATAATTTTATAAATCTTCAACTAATGACAACTTACAACTTAATTGAAGAACATCAACGACTCCGACCACTACGGCATCGTCATCGTCACCAATAGCTCATGCACGAGCACGAGCCTAGACCAAATATTATGTAGTACTCAATAGCTGAACAAAAAACACCCATTCATACACAAACACATTCATACCATTACTATCTATGTCATGTCGTATTTGCATCCCATTTATGTGTCCATGCTTCACCATATATGTGTTGCTACATGTGATGTATATAATATTTGAGATGTTGTTTCTGTGTTTGAAGTAGTATCTCTTAACTCTTATTGTGTTAGTTCTTATTCGTAATATATAATCATCTTTATAGCATCTGTGGGTTTCACATTGTTTCGTTCACCTTCAAAGATGATTTCACTGAGATTGATGTGGTTATTTTGGTTTTTTACAATTAGGTGTGGCTTCAAAGGATGATTTTAGTGAATTCTTATTGGCTTAGTTAAGTAGAGCAAGACAACTGTTTTAACTTGAGGTTAAATTACGTTTCAAATATGCACTAGTCCTATACAAAAGAAACATGACATAAGTTCATTTTATTACTAGTCTAATTCTCAATCTCATTTCGCTTCGCTTCTAATCCTATTTAAATTTTAAATTGTATGAAACATGATTTTTTTTAAAAAAAATTACCTTGAGGATGTGATTTGTTGTTAGCTGTATTCCTTCAAATGTAACCTTGTGATCGACCGGCAAAAGTGTCGCTGATGTGCCGGCCAAATCAATATTTAATATTAAAATTGATCATTGCCTAAAAAATATAGAAAACTAGTAGAACGGCAAGATAGAGTGTCGATCCACGAAGTAC
Source organism: Arctostaphylos glauca (assembly GCA_019985065.2). Taxonomy (NCBI): domain Eukaryota; kingdom Viridiplantae; phylum Streptophyta; class Magnoliopsida; order Ericales; family Ericaceae; genus Arctostaphylos; species Arctostaphylos glauca. The sequence continues at coordinate 6,781,268 of JAHSPW020000015.1, forward strand.
GGTAGGAAGGTGAATCACGAGACTTGAAGTTGTAGCGTTTCGGACGCTAACCCTTGATTTGATTTGGTTGATTAATATCTAAAGCTGTAATTTAACTAAGATAGGAAACTATGGATTAAGAAAGTAGACTAGATCCGTGGAATCCTTCAATCGTAGATTTTAGGTAACAACGTCTTCCCTTTTATAACCCAATCAAGAATTCAGGTCAGAGAATCTTGATCGGAAAATAATTCGATGAAAAATAATTTAATCAAAAGAAGTATTCAAAACTGATTCTCGTTCAATAAAAATAAGTCAAACCATAGGAGGACATCGACCCAACTATCAATCGTACCAAATTAATGGCGACGATTGATCAAGAGTATAACACTCCTTGTTTGGTTCGAAAAATAAGAACTTGAATCAATTTTGAATAAATGGTGAAAAAATATGAGAAGATATTGAAACCGTAAATCATGGGATGAAATTCATCCTTAAATCTTACCTAAAAGATTTAGCCTAGGATATTAAAATTGAAAACGTAATAATAAATTGAAAACATCTTACTAGAATTGATGAACGCAATAAATCTCTAATAATCTTACCGGAAAACTTGAACAAAACTTGAATAACTTGAATAAACTTTGAAATAGAAAAATAAATAATTGCTAAAAATTTGTTGCTAAGAATTCTAAGTAATTGAATAGAAATTGAATGTAAAAAATGTTGAATGTAAAGTGTTGTAGATCTAAGCCTCCTAGGTCGTTAAATAAGAGAAACCTAGGAGAAAAATTAGGAAAAGAATTCCTAGTCCTAAAAAAAAACTAATTACAAAAAGAAAAAGAAAAAGAAAAGAGAAAGGTTACCTAATTCTAATAGAAAATTACTTAAAAAGATTAAATAAAATAAGAAAATAAAAAATAATAATTTTAATTCGTGCGCAAACCTGACTGTTCCAGTCAGGTTCTGATATGATTGGTTAGATCTGGTCTTTGGAAATTTTTATGCTTTTCTTCAAAATCTGACTGGATGATTTGACTGGATGTTCCAGTCAGGTTTCAACCTGACCTGTTCATCAAGTCAGGTCAGATTTTTCTTTCTTCAAGTGACTGGAAGTTCCAGTCAGGTTTCAATCTGACATGTTCATCATGTCAGGTCAGATTTTTCTTTCTTCAAGTGACTGGAAGTTCCAGTCAGGTTTCAACCTAACCTGTTCATCAGGTCAGATCAGGTTTTTCTCTTTCTTGATTAATTCTTTTATCTTTTTCCGCATTTTTTTGAGTTTTGCATCATTCTTGGCCTCGGCACTTCTTCCAATCATGCTTCCATCCTTCCTCAGGTGTCGGGACTTCCTCCGAACTTTTGAATTTCACCATTTCGTCGGTCCAACACCTCTTTTAACATAGAAAATCTAAAATTGGACAGAAACTACCCAATGTGCATTATTCGATAAAATTGATGTTTAAGTATCGCACGTATGCTAAATAGGACATGTTGAACCGGTTATACGGGGTGTATTATGGTATCAACACCTTGCAGGTAGCGCAAACTCACTCACCCGATCCTTTGGATTTCTTGATCTTTTGAGTGACCTTTCTTCGTTTTGCCATTTTTCTCCTATCAAGACGAAAAACACAAATCATGTTAGGACCCATTTTTCTATGTGGAGTAATGCGAATAGATATTTGGTACAGTTGAGTTGAAATCATGCCAGTGTCTTAAGGTATACACCCCCCCCCTTCTTATGACACCGGCATAGTTTCGAATCAACAATATCTGTCCGCATTACAACACATAAAACAATGGTCTTAACATGATTTGTGTTTGTCGTCTTCGTAATTCAAAAATGGCCAAACCGAAGAAGGTTGCTCCAAAGATCAAGAAGTACAAGGGATCGAGTGACTGGGTTTATGCTACCAGTGATGTTGCATTTGAAGGACTACAAGCTAATGTACAAATCACATTTTCGAGGTAATTTTTTTTTAAAACAAGCATGTTCGATACGAACTAAAGTTTTAAAAGGATTAGTAGTGAAATGCGATTGAGAATGAGACTAGTAGTAAAATGAACCTATTAGAGTAGATGACGACCATGTTTCTTTTGTATAGGAATAGTGCATGCCCGTGCCTAAAAGGCACATTCGAATGTAATTTAACCCCAATATAAAATAATTGTCCCGCTCTACCTAGTTTTCTAGTGAGAACCACCCCAAAATCTTTGGTCCAACAAGGTAATCCTCTCTCTTCTCGTCTTGTGTTATTTGTACCCCTAAATCTCTACCTCGTTTTGCAGTTAGAGCCACCCAAAAATCTTCAATCGAACAGGTAACCTTTCCTCCTAGTTTTCTAGTGAGAACCACCCCAAAATCTTTGGTCCAACAAGGTAATCCTCTCTCTTCTCGTCTTGTGTTATTTGTACCCCTAAATCTCTACCTCGTTTTGCAGTTAGAGCCACCCAAAAATCTTCAATCGAACAGGTAACCTTTCCTCCCTCCCTCTTCTCTCTCTCTCCCCATACACAACAACCCCCTCCCCCCCCCCCCCCCCCCCCAACAAAAAAAAATCATGTACCTCATTTTGAAGTTAGAACTACCCCAAAATCTTCACTCGAAGAGGTAACTCTCTCCCTCTCTTTCTTGTCTCTGTTCGTCTTTCACTCTCCCTGGTGAATTAGTTTTATCTGTTTGTTATATTTTATATACAATGATTGGTAATTTATATGCTTAAACATTAAATATACATGGTTTAGTAAATAATTAATGAGTAACGGAATTTCTAACAACAATAGGGGTGAACAATACAATGCATTATGTTAGAGAACTATAAATGTATGGGGTAATTATATTTTTTCCAATTCACCTATCACTCTTTTTCACGTTACCACCTTTACCTATGAAGGCTTAGCTTACTCCCTTAAATTTATTGAAAATGTGAGAACCCCCTACGGCATTCACAGAAGTGAGGTAGAGTTCATATTGCCCTTTGATTTTTCTGGTGTGAAGCAAAATATCCAAACAACCCCTCAAATCCCCGCGGAATGAAGTGAGGATAGCTCGGCCCTAAATCATTCACTCTCTCTACCTCTCAGTTTAAAACCCTAAAATTTTGGGCAATTGCATATTTGCATTACCCAAATCGATCATCAATATTCAAATATTAGATTACGATCATTTGCATTCCTCAAATCCATTATAAATATTCAAGACCTAGATTATGATCATAGCAAGATTTTGAAGGTATGATTTTGAACTTAAAATTGAAGACTAGTTATGTACAATTTTAAAGGTATGACTTTCTAACTCCAGATTATAACTCAAGCATTTTATTGAGTCATTGGTCATATTTTGGATATATATACAGATGTGTTGTATGTGTGTATAAATGAAGGATATTTCAATAACTAAGGAGTACTATTAAGGACATTTGACCTTTTAAAATGATCCATGTGTACAACGTATGATATTTAACGTTACATGTAGAACGGAAACTAACGATAGGGCTCTTATGCCTACTTTTAGTAGTTCAAGTGGATAAGTGATAATCTATAATAGTTAAAGGTGATAACGTGATAAAGAATGATACTTGAAGGGGCAAAATGTAATTAACCCTAAATGTCGAGCAAAAGGCACACTGAAATAACCCCCCAAGAGATTGACCTAGTGATCAAGGCTTAGGACTTAAGGATTTGCTCCCTTCTAAAGTCTCAGATTCAAAATGTCTTAGGTTTTACCTACTTTTATGGAGCCAGTTCATACAGGATTTTGTCCTGTCTTTAATTAGGCTCCCAATAGTGGGGATTGGTGTAGGTTAGTAGAGGTGCGCAGAAGCTAGTTCATACACTTCGATTCGAAATCTTAATCTTCATTGAATACATAAAATATAAAAGCAAAAGAATGGAGAAATTCAGAGTTTTTTTAACTAACCTTGTCCTAAATGCTACTTTTCTAATCAAATCAGATGTTTTCATTAGCGAGGTGGAAGATCAAATCTACACAAAACTTACAAACAAGAATATAAATTTGGTGTTTTAGTTTTTTTGGATTCAACGTATCATGAAACCAAAAAAAAAAGAGAAACTTTTCCTGGGATCAATTGAAATTGAATCTGTACACCCCTAACCACTAGTTTTAATTCGACTATGAAACCAAAATTAGTAGATTTGTGGAAAAAGAAGTTCAAAATATGAAAGAAAAACCTTGACTTTTTATCAGATCGGCCATTCATTAGCCACAAGTTGTTTGCAGCCATCCAAACCACACACACTCAACATCATATATATATATATATATATATATATATATATATATATATATATATATATATATATATATATATATATATATATATATATATAAGATAGCACTTCAGGCTGGGATTAGAGGCACCCATGTGTGTCTGTGTGTGTGTATAGACACACAAACTTTTCAATTTCTGATCAAATTTTGATGATTCAAACCATTCAATGCATTAAAAAATATTTTTAAGGGTACTGGCGAGAAATCGTCTCAAACGAACATCGGTAAGCGCTTGAGGTCCTGCTGTGACAGCTAGCCTTGATTTTAGGTACCATTTTAAGTTCCAAAGCGATTTAAATTATTCATTTTGTTTGACTTGTTAAGTTTTTTAAATGCACTAAACAATATACAGATCAGACATCCATAGGAACATGAACGAAACACGTTTGTCTTGGAAAAAAAAATTGACAGTTAGTGAGATTGTGAAAATAACAACTGGGCTGACAGATGACTCTGACTTATGAACTACACCAAAATCACTAGTCATTGGTTTCTCATGTTCTATTTGGCATTTGCATGTCAAAGTATGTATGCATAGATTAGTGTTTATATGCCTAACGATTGATTGGTAGGCATGTATTGATGGTTAGACCTCATGTTTGACAATTAGTAGGATAACTTTACCTGATAGTTTAAGCATACGAAAATTTTGTCCCTAGATCAAAGAAGACAAAAGGACGCACGACTTATTTTTGATAGCATATCAGTGACATGTAGGAAGTTACAAGAGAATGTATCTTTGTTTTCCATTGACAAATGTGTGCAATCAGGTATAGCAACTTTGCAAACCTATCTTATGATGGTGGAAGTTTTATTAGCTACTTACATTCTGTAACAAGTAAAGAAAGAGCACCTTCTTCATAACATTTGAAAAAAATATTACTGTGGTATGCTTACAATAAATAAATGGGTAGGTGAGAAAGCAAAGAGTAGATTATACAGAGTGTAATCTATTCATATATGTAAAGGAGAGTCATCTTTTGGTGTCTTCTTGACATGTCATTGTGTTTGCTTTTCTATTTTCTAAACCGTCCGGAAAAAATATTTAATTCCTATTCTTATGCCTTCATTACCCAATAACTGTAAAGAAAAAAAGGAGAATTGATAAACTACACCATTTTCTCAATAATTGCAGTCTTTCAGTTTTATCTACTACCAAAAAAAACTTCCGACTTCAAATTTCATCCTCAGTTCTAATGAGGAACAGTTGATTGATTGCATAGAAATCAATTTCTGACGGAAGTTTTTCTTTATAGTAGATAAAACTGAAAAACTACAGTTATCGAGAAAATGGTATAGGTTATCAATTCGCTTTTTTATCCTTACAGTTATTGGGTAATGAAGGCATAAGAGAAGGAATTAAATATCGTTTTTTTTGGGATGGTTTAGGAAGTAGAAAAATGGACACAATGACATATCAAGGAGACACCAAAATGGAGATCTCTCTTTATATATTAGAATAGATTAACACTCAATATAATCTATTCTTTGCTTTCTCACCTACTCACTTATTTTTTGTATGCATGTCACACTAATGTTTTTTCAAATGTTATGAAGAATGTGCTCTTTCTTTACTTGTTACAAGATGTAAGTAGCTGATAAAACATTCACCATCATAAGATAGGTTCGTGAAGTTGCTATACCTGATTGCATGTGTTTGTCTATGGAAAGCAAAGATACTTTCTCTTCTATGTTCCTACATGTCATCTAATTTGCTATCAAAAATAGGTTGTGCATCATTTTGCCTTCTTTGATCTAGTGACAAAATTAAAATTAGCAGGTAAAGTTATGCTACTCATTGTAAAACATGAAGCCTAACCATCAATAAGTGCCTACCAATTAATCGCTAGGCCTATAAACACTAATCTATGGATACACACTTTGACGTGCAAATACCAAATACAACATGAGAAACGAATGACTAGTGATTTTAGTGCAGCTCATGAGTCAGAGTGATCCGTAGGCCTAGCCATTATTTTCACAATCGTACTAACCGTCAATTTGTTTTCCAAGACAAACGTGTTTCGTTCACGTTCCTACATGTACGAATGTCCGAATGGTATAATGTAGATCCAACAAACTCAACAAGTCAAACAAAATGAATAATTTAAATCACTTTGAGACTTAGAATGAGACCCAAAATCAGGGCAATAAAAGCCAGTTGTCACAGCAGGACCGCAATGGACCATTGACCATTAGCATTTCCCGTATCTTCCCTTAACTTAACACTCACACACACACATATATATGTTAAGTTATATGTGCGTTAATATACTTAGCTTAGGTTTAGATTTGTTTTATTATGTAAAAAAGATTAGTAGATGAGGGTAATAGTATAATTTCGTTATCTCTTTTTCTCTTGTGTAACTATTACGTAATGAATAGAAATCAATTCATTCGGACTTATTAAATCTAACATGGTATTAGAGCGGGATGACAAACTCCAGCCATCACCCACCACTATCACCACGCCAAAACCCTAGCCATTATCGCTGCCATATACAGTCACGGAAGACTATTTCATCGGGTACTGTTCGACACTATTCATCAGAGGTATTGTTTAACACTATTCATCAAAGGTACTGTCCGGCACTGTTCATCGATCCCCTCTGACTTTCGACCATCCCAAACTTTGCATTGTTGTTCCCTATCCTTAGCAGTTGCTGATAGTTGCTGCTCCTGTGCAGTCGCATTAGCCTTTCAGCGCAGTACTTGGGTGTTTCTAGCTTCTCCTCTCCTTCTAGCCGGTCACCATCCTTTTAGTCAGCTAGTCCTTCCCAGCTTGTGTTTGGTGTTTTTTTGGTTGTTTGGAGGGTGTTTCCCTTAGTGGTGCTACTATGTTTGGTGTTTTCTAGTGGAAGTGAACTGGCCCGATTTTCTATCACTATTTTTTTGGGCTTGATTGTTGATTGATGTTTGTTTATTTGTTGGACGTCTGCTCTTCTGCATTACAGATATGGAAGCGGATCCCAAACTTGTTGCCATTGGTTCGTCTAGTACTAAAGATGCCTTAAGCCACTATGACCAACTCTTCGACAACGCTACATTGGATATTTGTTCTATCAAGTTGGACGGGAGCAATTATCTGATTTGGTCTCGCACATTCACTTTAGCCATTGCAGCCATAAGGATGTCAGAGTTCATTGGGGTCCCTTTTCTTCCCCCTGATGAGAGTGAGCCTGTTGCACTTAAGAGATTTAAATCTCAGAAATTGTTAGTCATGACCTAGTTATTTACCTCTATGTGGATTGACATTTTCCATACTTTTCTGCTCTTGGATACATCGTATAAGATTTGAACTACTGCAGCCCAAACCTACTCACAATAATAATGCATAGTATTTTGAGCTGAGAAAGTGTCTTCGTACATTGGATCAACACCATTGGTCTGTAGCTATATATTATGCGGAGTTGAGTTGAGTATGGAAGGAGTTTGATTACTATTAGGGTTTCAAGCCGTTTGTTATGTTGATGCTGCAAATTCATTAAAATGTTTGGAGAAAGAGCTAGTTTATGACCTCATGATTGACCTTGATACCGAAAATGATCAGATTCGTGCGCAGGTATTGCGTCATGTTCTGTTTTCGTCTTAGGAAGAGGCCTACGCTATTGTCCAATAAGAGAAGAGTAGGATGGGTGCTATGGTGCACAATTTTTCTTCTGATCATTCTCCTTTGCTTACCATCCCTTCCCCGTATAGTAAGTCCTAGTCTAGTGCCAGCAACGGGTGTAGTGATTACAAGTTACTCTAATATGATTATTGCAATAACACCTGCCATACTAGGGATTTTTGTTAAAAGTTACATGGCCCCCCTTGGGTGAGGGGGCAGACACGGTGGTTGTGGTTGTGGGTCCGAGCGTTCTTAGGCTCAGGTCCATGTTTCGGAGTCTGCTATTGCCAACTTGCCTAATTTTAGGTTCAATTCTGGGGCTCCGGCATCTTTTGATCATGTTGCTAGTTTTTCTGATCATAATTATGTTCAACATGGTAAAACGAAACATATAGAGATTGACAGACATTTTATCAAGGAAAAGCTGAGTGATGGTTTGATCTGAAGATCAATTGGTCGACATTTTCATGAAAGAGCTGGGCAACAAGAGTTTCCACCCCATTATGTTCAAGTTGAGCCTGCTTGATATCTTCACACCAACTTGAGGGGAAGTGTTAAGTTATATGTATGTTAATATACTTGGCTTAGGTCTAGACTTGTTTTATTATGTAAAATAGATTAATAGATGAGCGTAATAGTGTAATTTCATTATCACTTTTCCTCTTGTATAACTATTATGTAATGAATAAAAATCAATTCATTCAGGCTTATTAATCGAACAATATACATATACATATATATATATATATATATATATATATATATATATATATATATATATATATATATATATATATATATATATATATCAATCCTTTCATTCAAAACATTAGCTAATTGATCCACGGTCAAATTCACGAGCTCTCTACCTCACGGTAAATCCAATCTGCAAAAAAATACATTGTTAAAAAACCCTCCAACAACATATTAGTTGAATTAGCATAAGACTTTTTATCCTTGTCTTTGAGGTCGGGTTTTGAACTATGCGAGTATAAAACTTATCCGCATTCCATATCTTTGTTAGGTAGGCAAACATAATGCTCTGCTCGACAACATGCTTGTGCACAAGAGCACCGTGTTGCCTAGCTAGCTTCTTGCCTCTTAAAAAACTGTTACAGAATTATACATTAGGAAACAAATTTGCTTTCTTGAGATAATTTAGTGCATATTTAGCGTATTCTCCTTCATAATGTTTGTATAAATTGTTTAAACTTTTAACTCTAAAAACAAATCCTCTACAATTTATATGAGAAAAATTATTATCTTTGAGTGGGCTAGAATGTTTCGTAACTTCTTTAAACTTTTTAAGGGCTCTCCGGTGGATTCCTCAATCTCATCGTTCACTAACAAAGGTCCAATTAAACTCAAGACAAAGTTCTGTAAAAATTGACTCCATAAAAATAGATAACATATAAGAGATTTTAAACCTGAGAGCTGACACCTTAATAGGGAGCGAACCCCTAAGTCCCGAGCCTAAATCACTAGGCCACTCTTTTGGGGTTTATTTTAGTGTATCTACTTCACTAAACCCCAAAGATTCCGATAAAATAACTTACTATATTTATTGCTTCATCTATTGGCATTTATAATATTTTTTACATGTCATATTTTAAATAAAGTGTCTTACAAGAATTTCAATAAAATACCTTATGAATTTAAAAAAATAATTAAAAGTCTAACTTCTTGTTTGTTTGAATGATTGTTCAATGTGTCGTACAGACGTGCTTTTAAGATTTAACATTCTCTTTTGATTTCCGTCACATGTACCTTTCTTTTGGTTTTAAATGAAGGAATCATGGATATGTGACTTACGATATGTGCTTAATGTGGAGACTTGTTATAGCTTAGACTTGATCTATACAGAAGCTATATATATAAATGACTAGAAGGGGAGAAGATAAAAGGTGAAAAAAATAAACTTATATCTTTGTTTCTCTATCCCTTTTTTTTCTATTGCTAAACTCCTTCTCAAATCCATGATCGAAACATAACTGTAATAATTTGAAGAATTTGATTTGCTAATCAAAATGAAGAAAGAAATTTTTCTCTTAGAGTGACAGGTGAAGTATATGTTTATTTTCACCACTGTGGTTTTACAATCTATTTGTTTTTCGGAGCATATGAGAGGTTAAAATAGTTGTTCTTTGACACTCTGTAGTGGGAATATGCAGTATTTCTGCCTTGTTTATAGAAGAAGCTATAAATAGTTAAAGGATTTTGTTGAATGATTTGCTTTTATCATATAGTCTTATTTTTGCCTTCTTTATATGTTGTGATCATTAAGCTGTCATTTTAAAAGCTCAAAACAAATGTTTACAACAAAAGAGACATATCAAGATAAGGCAAAATTCTATCAAGTAATTGTTGTCTCAATGGGTGGTTGAACTCGATTTTGTGAGGTTTGTAACAAAAAATATAACCGGCCCTTTAATTTACTGAAGGATTAGCACGGATACTAATTGTCGAATCATCGAGAGGAATGGGACTGAAGCCTTGAGGTTACCTCAGTGGACACCTAACCTTTGTGATTGGAGATCCCATGAATAAGGTTCAATAGGTAACAACGAAGCTCAAGGGTGACTAGGAAGAGCTCTAAAATTATTACAGGGGAATTCCATGATTATATTTCTATGGCGATAGTGCTTAAGCTAATGTGACGATATTAGGAAGAGCAAATCTCTCAATGTGTCCAAGGCAGGATTTCTACGAGGAGTTAGTCACAAACGACCCTTGGAAGACACACCTATATGAGCGTGGCAGTGGGATCGCTGTTGTGAGAAATTGGACTAATCTCTAAAGACACTCGTAGAAATGAGGTACGCGCGCATGATCATTTAATGCGCAAAATCGTTCAAGAATCATAAGTGTGGTAAGTATAAGTTTGATGTCAATGAACTAGTTCAAGATTTTAATTACTAAAGTTCTTCAAACTATAAGTTACTAACACTAAGTGTAGGTTCAAATCTGGAAGACATATATACCTATTGCACGGTAAAAACACTCTTGTAAAATTTCAAATTATGTGGGGGGATTGTTGATATAATTTAATAATTTATTTCATATAATTTTATTCCATAATTAGTTAGAGGAATTAAGGAGTAGAACCGTTATTTTAAGGGATAAAATGTTTACCTTATTATTGCCATCAATAGCATTCAATTAGGAAACTTATTATTAATTTATAAGGCAACGTGTGGTTTTTCCATATAAGGAGGAGGAGTATGGAGATGAAGCACATTGGTTTTCCAAAACACTACTTGAAAAGAGCCTATTGTTTTTTCCCTCTCAGTAGTTTTCTTGGTATATTAAATATCATAGTATTTTGTGTAAGAAAAGAAAGATTTTTTCCTTTAGTATTTATTTGTTCGCAAGAGTTTTGGAAAACTACAATTGGTTCGTCATGGGTGTCTACTTCGCTGCACATAAGAATACTTGAAGGTCGTTGTGTAACGCCCCAATTTTAAGACACGTCAATACAAAGAGTAATAAAGTAACGAAAATACCATAATTATACTGAAATACAAGTTTGATACAAGAGATAGTCAAAATACATTTCAAAAAAGACTGTTTACATCAAAATAACTTTTAAAAGTAAAGTTAGAGCAGTCTAAACTAGTCTAAGTGAACAATGGCCCCACCGTGTCTTCTGCGAGGTAAGCGTCATCGTACGGTGTATAATCCGGTCCGACTCCATTGTCGTTGGTACCTAGTTATGGAACACCAGGGGGCAAGAGCAAGTTGCGGCCATGAGTTTTTACACTCAATAAGTTACCCTTCCTTTAGGGTTCCCTTTTAAATGTTTTAGCATAATAACATGATGTGCATAGTATTGTAAGGACCCGGAAATTTTTGCCTTTTAATTAATTATTCTCGGAATATGTGTTTGATTTATTTTATATAATTCGAAACTTTTAATAGCGGGGTTTTGACTTGGGACTTTTATGTCATACGCACGCGTACACGATAGCATTGAGTTTCATTTGGGGACCTATTTTGGGGGCATAAAATCTGATTTTTGAGAGAGGGAATGCCAACCCCATCTCATTCCCTCTTCCTCCTTCTCCCTCTACATTGAGCTCTCACTTCTCTCTAGTACCTCCATCAAACCACTTTATCTCTTTCTAATTCCTTGGGGATATGAAAGGTTAGGGACATGTTTGAATGGTATTTGAAGGCGGATCGTGCGAAAAAGCTCGGGAAGGAAGAATTTGAAACTTGGAGACCCACCGAACCTAGGGCTTTGCTCATTTCACCTATTTCTTGATTCGAAACTTGAGGTAGGGATATCTCACTCGTATTATGGGTTTATGACTTGTTTTGATATTATTTTCATATTTGATTCGTGGTTTGATGTTAGTGTTAGTGACTTGGAGTTTTGGAAAAAATTTATCAAAATTGCATTTTCTGTAGAATTTGTGTTGGCGTCTGGATGGCTAGTCCAGAGAAATGGACAGAGAGTGTATTATATGGGGCGTTTGGACGGGACTGAATGGTGTCCGGACGGAACAGTACATGTCCGGGCGAAAAATGGTGAAACATTCTTTGGTAGTCTGGTTACCTTATACATAGCCTTGGACACTCATTTACTTGTTATATTGTCATGGTTACCTTTGAATCTATTGTGTATGCGTGTGTGTAAGGAATTGGGGATAGAGTACGTATGTGGGACATTTTGTTTGGACTTTAGGATTGTGTGTTTATAGTTTTAGGTCATCGCTTTGTATGTCACGTCGTGTTTATGAGTTTGGGTTTGTTATGCATGGTTAGAGAGTGCGATATGACATTTGTTTGAGATAACTTATGATTTAAAAAAATTATATAATGGACTTTGAGAGATTGGAATAATTCTATAACATCTTAAGGATTGTTAGGATAATTTGAGAGTCGGGTGGAGATGATGTTTTAACCTACGAGATGAAAGTTATTTTGGTTATTTAAATAAGAATCTAAGGTTTTTATTGAAGGGAAATCGTATATTTTATGAAGTTATCGGATAATACCGGAATTAGATATGAATCATATTTTCAACTTATGACATGAACATTTTCAAAACTTTAACGAAAGTTTACTTTACTTTATAATAGGTAAGAGTTGGAACTAAGTTGTGGGATATACTCTATAGTGAGATGAACTCGTGTATTGATATTATTCTTGTATTCTTGTATGGAAACTGTTTACCTACCCTTAGGCCGAGACTTTGCTTGAAGAGTACTGTAGTGTTGACCGTGGGTTGAGTCGGGTTGAGAGATGTTCGTGGGAGAGATTCATCTTCCTTGAGTTTATGCTTCTCATTATCGTGTCTAGAGGTAATCCACTATGACTTAGTGTCGTGAAGAGTTCTCTTATTCTGTGGAAGAATGATAGGTTTTTGACTTACCGTATTCATTGAGCCATGAGTGGTAAAGTGTGGGTTGATTTCCCTTGTGTGTGTAAGATGCCTCATTCAAATCTATTACCCCTTAGGAAGATGGTTAGTTTGTCTTACCGTGATGTGTCATACTATATGTGACTAGAGTTGGAGTGCGATTTGATATCCCTGCATGTTGATGTCGCGCTTAACGTGCATATGTGAGTTTATGATGAGCTCCAATGGAACGACTTTGATTGTGAAACATATTATGAGGATTTGGTTTGGCAGCAATATCAGTTTATCGACTAATGATGTGTTGATGCACGGTTACTATTATATGCCTCAGTTGCTCGTTTTCTTTATCAATAGAATGGATTATTGCGTTAAGATCGTGGAGTGTTATTTTTTCATAAATTGCTGAACTGCATGGGATTTGTAGGCTTGTCTCGTATAACATTGGACATTGGATTGTGAAGCATGAATGAATAAAATTAAATGAAAAATATATAGTAATATTGTCTAGCCTCCGACAGGAGACATACTAGTTGGATCTTAACATTGTCTAGTCTCCGACGAGAGATTTGGATCTTAACATTGTCTAGCCTCCGACGAGAGATTTGGATCTTAACATTGTCTAGCCTCCAACGGGAGATGTGCTAGTTGGATCTAAATATTATCTAGCCTCCGATGGGAGATGTGCTAGTTGTATCTTAGCATTGTCTTGCTTCAATTCGGAAATGTGTTGGTGATCTTTTAATACTATCTAGCCACCGCTGGGTGATATGCTAGGTGGAGAGAATATCTTTGAATCGATATGAGGTGTAGATTGATTAGTGTAAAGGATTTAGCACGAGAACCTCCTAAGTTTTATGGAAAGAATGGATGACAACACCATGATGATGAAATCTAAAAATCTTGGATGGATTATATGAAGTAATGGACAGGTTGATGATGCAATGTGTTGGTATACTGGGCATGCATAATTTGAAATATTTTCCGTAAGTTCATACTTACATTATTATTCATTATTTGTATTGCATACCAATTCATTTTATATGTTCATAATATTAGTGTAGATATTCCTACTGAACTGTATAGCTCACCCTACCCATTTCAGGTGCCCTCTCGGGAGTTCAGCATGGAGTGCTTGAAGTGCATGAGATAATGCATCATTCTGGGGAGCTACATTGTTAGACTACATGTAGAGTCTTGTAAACTCTTTTGAAAGGTTTTATAAAATTTATGTACTCTTTGTCTATCGTTATGATCAAACAATGTATTTTTAAACAGTTAGATATAATCGGACCGGGTTATGCACCCTTTGAGCTAAAATACAATTTAAATTCTAATTGGATGGTTGGTCATGAATAAAATATTTGGGCTTATTGGTAAGAATTATGAGATTTTCTTAAAGGATATGTATTATTTATTATATGTTTAAAATTGAGGGTGTGATATGTACAGAGTATGAAAATATTCAAAATCTAATCATGAGATAAGATAAGCGCAGAAACAATAACTACATGCTCTAAATCTAAACAGCTTAATTGAAATCACCAAAGTAATTATAACAGTGAATATCAGTTCCAAACATTACACGAGTATCCGACTCGAATCAAATATTTTAAAGTATGACCACGTCATATTATTCCATTAATTGTTCCAAGAATGACCCCGTTATTTATTTTGAATAGGCTTCTCTAACATCAATGATCTCATCATATATTTTGAATAGATTTTTCTAAATCAATAGTTCTGAAGTATGGTGCTCTCGAACGATAACAATCCCGACCGCTCGACTAACCAATGCTTCCCAAGCGCCCTGCTCCCGATCGTCATATTCTCAATCAATATGTTCTCCCTAACATTATATCCTTTCGCTACCGTGCTGGACAATATAAATTTAAAATTTATACTAGAAGGTCGTCAAATTAAAGGGCACGATAGAACTAGATATAATTTCGGCTCAAGCGTAACTTGGCTAAATACATGACACGACTAAATTACAGCACTTACGTGATACAAAACTGGTCTATCACACCTTTTAGTTAAAGTCAAAGCTTAGCTCAAGTTGCATCACAGCTACAAAATACGCATAATATTCTTACTGGGAATATATCCACAATAACTAATCGTATATCATTATCAGTATGTTTAACGTTCGGGTATCCACAAAAAATCCTACGTTTAATAATCGATCATTGTCAAAGTAATCAAATTAATAATCATGGTAATTCATACTCGACTAATATTTTAAACAATTAAACAAAAATCACATAATAATAAGATAGGCGAGTAAATAGTTAAAAATTTAATAGTTAATTATAAAATGTTTATTTAATCATACATGTTATAAGATAAATATATTTATGAAATGAGTTTATAATAGTTTTTATGATTTTTCGAAAATAGTAAAAAGGTAGAGAACCAAAAAGGTGTAAAAATTAATTTTCTTGAAATTATATTTTTTTTGAAATTAATTTAAATAATAATTGATAAAATACTTAAATCTATAATTAATTATAATAATCAATAAAATAAATCTAAATTTTATATAATAGGGATACAATCTGTAATTAACTAAAATATCAGGTAAAAATTAAATAGTCAAAAGTTGGTTAATTCCAGTCAAAATCCTGTCCAGCCGTTCAAACTTGCAACCGGATTGAAATCCAGATCTGAAAATTTTTGACAACTCTGTAACTCGAAGGTTCTTTTCTGGCGAAACTCCGTTAGGCCTCATTTCCTACCAAAACATTCGAAATAAATCAAAGATAGGAGGCTTATAGTTGGTTTGGAGTTTGACAGAGGTTTGGTCGGGTTTCGGACGCCGGCTCGGTTCGTCGAAACTTCTTCTCCTCTTCTTTTTTCTCCTTCTTCTTCCTCTTCTTTGCAGCCCTGGAGGATTGGTGTGAGTTTGTGAGGGGAGGAGCTGCTATTTTATAGGGAGGATGATGAGACATTATCCACGGGTGGGAGGATTTCCCGAGCATCCAACGGCCCAGGATGGGGCTGCCATGGATGGGAAATGAGCAGGGGTAAGGTGGTACTAGGGTGGTGATGCAAGCTGGTGGAGGAGGTGATGGGTGGCGAGGGGGATGAAAGTGATGGGAGAGGGAGGAGATACGGGGGAGAGAGAGAGAAACCGAGAGGGAGGAGAGAGAGAGATGTATGCTATACACACACACTCTTTCTTGTTTAGACACTTTCTTTTACATATACATATGTGTGTGTGTGTATATATATATATATAGTAGGCTTCTAGTCAGGGAGTCTGGACCCAAGTTAGGTCCGGACTTTTAATCTTAGCCCTTGGATCTCATCCAAGGGTCAGGGTTTCTTCACTTAAAAATCAAATACCCTTTAAGTGAAGAAACCCTGACCCTTGGATGAGATCCAAGGGCTGAGATTAAAAGTCCGGACCTAACTTGGGTCCAGACTCCCTGACTAGAAGCCCACTGTATATATATATATATATATATATATATATTATGTGTATATACTATATTTATTTAGATTATAAATGGTGTGTGTGTGATTAATTTAAACATACATATGTACGTGTACGCAACAAAATTTATACATGTAGAGTAAATAATAGAAAATGCTTGAATTATATATTAAATTGCTTAAAAATTACGGGCCATTACACGTTGTATCTTAAAGGAGGAGCATCATTCAATTCCGTGCAGAAGGGGGTGTATTTTTTTTGTGAGAAGAGCACAATTCGTGCGTGTCGACCACTCCACGGGCTTTTCTAATCTTTATTTCTAATTGTTTAATTTGTTGGTTTTGGTAGATCATTATTTTTGTATGGTTTTAAAAACCTAGCAGAATATCCTTTTGCATCAAATTAATTTCCAATATATTTAACACACCAAAAACTAAAGTGCCATCTAATTAGGCCCCTGGTTCATTCTATAACAGTTCCCACTTTTGCAGTAAAAAAAAATGCTCATGTGATGCCATGTATGATGTGTGTAGCCAATAAGCTGTCATATCCATAAAAAGAGGATAATATGCATGTAAGTATAATATGGAAGAGCAAAGCTACTAACACATCACGTTATATATCTGATTGTACATCATGCCTACATGACATGCTACGAAAATCATGAGAACCACAATTTAAACACATAATCCAAACTCGTGGAATCCATTTTTAGTCATTATTAAAAATATGAGTTGTGTGGCATGTCATATAGGCATAGTGTACAATTAAATGTACAATATGATATGTTAGTAGACTTATTTATTATGGAAACGTATTGCATAAGATTTCATGTAAGTGAGATTGGCTAAAAAAAAGAAAAGTGCCAAAATGCAATTTTTATTTGGTTGTGGTATGCAACTCTTCATTCACCTTGAATTTATAATATTTTGCATAGAAATTATTTAGTATATGAATGGAAGTTCGTAACATTTGTTAAAAAAAATATAGAATTAAAGTGATTAACCTTATTATAGTACCCATCGGTGTAACTGTGTAAGGGACGATGTCATTTGGAGTGAGGCAATTTGGGATGATAAACACTCGGTATATGGCACAAATGGGATGACAATAACATCTTCATTATAGAGAAAGAGAAAGAGATGGTCCCAAATGTCCCGAAGAAGGTAACCAATATTGTACCGTACTGAGTAGTACATATTGTTTTGGTATAAGAACGGTATCAAATACCTCTAATACTGTATAATTTTAAATACCGGACAGTACTGGCATATATATATATATTGATAGTTGCGACAAAAAAAATTAATTTTTTTTGGCTTTCTTTGGTGTATATATATAGTTGCGATAAATCCGATACGGTACAAGATTTGTACCGATACATACCGTACAAATAGAAAAGCGGTACTCAAATCGATACAGTATTCAGAACTTTGGTCAACTTCTCAGCTTTATCTCAGGTTCCAAGTGGGGCTCAACCAGTTGAGTTTTTGCCGGTTATAAAAAAAATGGAAGTATACATCAGGGACATAAAGTAAAACAAGAATGAGGTAGCTAATATTTTCCATATTCCACTTTTCCAAAAGGCACACTTTGAGACTTTAAGCTTATTCTATATTTTTCGAGGACGTCAAGGTCAGCTGGAGGTCTTGAAGTGGGTCCCTAGCTTGTTTAATTTGATCAACAAGTCATTAATGTACACTTTCATGTTCTGGCCAAGCATTCATTGAACATTTTGGTTACCAACCTCTAGATAAGCATGAAAAATTCGAAATGAATGCGGTAAGCGTGTTGGTCAGACTAAATGGCATTACAATAAATTCCTATTGGTCATACCATATTCGGAAAAACAGTCTTAGAAACATCCTCCTCCTTAACCCTTAATTGGGGATACACAGATCTCGTATTGATCTTCGAAAATACCTGTGAGTCCTTGAGTTGGTCAAATAGGTTATCGATCCTAGGTAAAATATATTCGTGACCCTATTCAATTGTCTGTAATCAACACATAGACATAGGAATCAATCATTTTTCTTAGCAAACAATGCTGGAGCACCCCAAGGTGAAGTGTTGGGACGGATAAACCTCTTATCCAATAATTTCTGAACCTGAACCTTCAATTCCTTCAATTCTGCTGGAGCAAACTGATAAGGTTTCATGGAGGCGAAACTACAGGCACAAGATTGATAGAGAACTCCATTTTCATTTAGGGGGTAAAATCGTAATATTTTCCAAATAGACATCCGAAAGAACACATACTACTAGAGGCAAAACATCTTGACATCAACTACTCCTATCATTCCAAGTGACAACAAATAAATGATCGAAATTCTCACAGCCCCAAAACCTATGAATAATAGAATGGACTCTGCGTCGGTCTTCCTAAAAATGAAAACTATCCCTACTCGCGGTGAAAACAGTCATCCTACTTCGATAATGGCTCGATAAAAGGCCAATGAGTCCATGCCCAATATGACATCGAAACCTGTAATGTCCAACAAAATCAAATCAAAGGGCAAGTTATGATAGATGATTACAATTTCGCACGACCAACAAACTTGTTCAAAAGCCACCTCACCGCCAACAAGTGTCTCCGTAGGAAAAATAGAATTTAGAGACTCGACATTTAATCCCAAAACAGATGCAATACTCATTGAAATAAAAGAATGCGATGCACTCGTGTCAAACAACATACTAGCCCGGGTGCAAAACCGTAAAAATGTACCTCCCATGCACTGCAATTCCATAGGTAAGACCCCCTGGTCCTCTATCTCTGCTAAATTGACTGGGCATAAGGAGCTGGTCGAGCTACCCCCACCTACTTTACCAGTACCAAACTCTACTCAACAAAAGCCGACCGAGTGGGATGTGCCTATACTGAACCCCCAACACTAACACTTCCTTGCTTCTCTGGACAGTTTTGCTGCATATGCCCTTCCTGACCATAATTATAATACAAAAGTGGCTGAACAGTAGATGTGATAGTCTAGAACTGAGGTGTCACCTGTTGGCACTCCGCCCTTCTATGGCTAGGTTTTTTCCAATTATAACATATCATCTCCCCTTGTGCATTCCTCCTAGCCAACATATTGCAGGAGCTAAAGTTGGCTGTCGTTGATATCCTTGAAACTACGAGTTTCCATCCCTAGGCCTCTTCTTTCCCTAATTTCCTACTCCCACTGACACATGTCCCTCTCCCTTTTGTCGGCTTCCACAATCATGGCTTGTTACACCAGATTCTCGAAATCCCAAATCTTCAGTTGTATCACCCTCTCTCTAATGAAGCTGAAGGCCCTTCTCAAATATCTTGCAGTTTAAGTCCTCATCACTAGCCATTTCAATTGCAAAACAAGACAACAATGTTGTCTTGTTATGGTATTCCACCGCAAACATGTCTTCCTCCTTCAGATTATAGAACCAACAATGCATCGTTTAGAGAGTCTGTTGGAGTTGCTTTAAGGATCAACTCAATGACCGCAACGGCATAGGACAAGTTCGTAGGAACATTTGATGGAAGAACCATGGGAAGGGGGTAATGCACAACACTCGAGAATTGCTTTAAGGATCAACTCAATGACCGCAACGGCATAGGACAAGTTCGTAGGAACATTTGATGGAAGAACCATGGGAAGGGGGTAATGCACAACACTCGAGAATTGGATGAGGGGGAGTCTGAGCCGGAAGAGGAATCCCAGTCAGAGTTAGATGATAATGATGATAGTTCGATTGGCAGTTGGGTAGTCCCATCTAAGTGGATGAACAGTGCAAGGATGAACAAGGAACGAGAAGTTGCAAGTAGCTAACTAATGCCAGTCTAGCGATTAAGGGGAGGTGGATCGCTAGAAGTTTTAAGAGTTTGGCAAAGGAAAGAGTACAAGCCTGATGCAAATAAAGTCGAAGAGAAAGTCCCCTAGAAAATGAAAGAGATCTAGTCTCCAAAATGAGAAAGTGCGAGAAATAGCTGGGATGTCTGATAAACAGAAGATGAGAAGGCAAAGAATAGTTAGAAATAAAGAGTCTCTTGGAATATCTAGAATTTAATTAGGAAATCAAATTGACGGAAGCGCACAATTATCCCTTGTGTCACAACATGTATTTCGACTTGAAAATAGGAGACTACTGAAGACACCATAAAACGGGCGCAAGGCCGACCGAAGTAGCCTGCCAAGACCAACCAAGAGATCCTTCGTTCGCCCGGCTAGTGAGGCTGCCTGGCTTGGACAAAGCCATGGCCCGAAGATTGCCCTCCGAGAAATCATTTTAATCCCTCTAATGGCGCCCCCGATCGGTCAACATCCCTCAGATGACGCAAGAGGAATCAACGCAGATCATACAACTGCTAGAATCACGACCCAAGGATCACTCTCAAACCCCCCCCCCCCCCCCCCCCCCCCCCGATACACACACACACACACACACACACACTCGGGTATTAATAAGCACGGGAAAGGAAGAAAGAGGTACGAACTCATACTTTCTAAAATTAATTAGCAGCATAGTCATATTGATTTGGATTCTAATTAGATCGTCGGAGGGTCTACAATCGACCAACCACTACCCGGTCATTGGACTTGTGTGCAAAAACAACTCAACAGATTCGACCAGGGACCGTCATTGTTTTCCAGCATCATCAATAATCATTAAATTCAATAAGAGAAATAAAAAAATATTATATGAATCAGGTTAAAAAAATAAATCTAAATAACATATTTCTGAAGACATTAAAAAACTAAAAAAATTATTTTTTATAAGTTTTTCATTTCTAGTTAATTTTCCAGACTTTTTGATTGGTATTATTTATTGTTAAATAATATTTATATAAAAATAATGAATTAATCTAAAAAAATATGATGCACATTTAAATAAAAATAAAAAAGTAATACAAGACCTTATCGTTATAAAAACAAACACGGGAAAGTAAAATACTAAAGTGAAAAAGTTATTAGATATGGTTGACTTGAAAATCTGATTTTTTATTTTAAAACTTTTAATTTTTAAATTTTAAAAATTAATTTTCAAGTCAAATACTTATTGGTATTCGATTGAACTAATTTTTTAATGATAATTAAAAAATTAATCAAAATAAAATAAAAAATTTTAATCATCTAAATGAGATCTTTAAATATTTATACGCAACAAATGATGAACAAAATTTGTTTATCTTAGAATGAACAAAATGAAATTTTTATATCCTTTCTCTCTCAAGGACTAAGGCTCTTTTCTGAACAAAATTAATTTTTGTTTTAAATGCTCATAACTATTTGGTATTTAATGATGTGGTATAATACTTAGGGTTTTGTTAATGTGTGCCCTAAGGGCACATGATAAGGTTCATTAATTGATATCAATTAAACACATTTTTATAGAAAATAACAAAAGTAGTTGAGATATTGAAGTAGGAGAAGAATCTATTACTTTTAGACCAAAATACCCCTCAAATTTTTTTTCCTCCATTTACATTTAATCTCCCACCCTTTGCATTTAATAGCCCTCCCTTCTGAACCACGCCTATTGGTATGCAATACAGAGGCCACTAGTAGTGTAGCTATTTATAATGGTTAGTGTTTTTGGAGATGGAATGCAATACAGAGGTACAAAGGTGCATCTCGACAGATTACATAGTCATGGATGAAGTGTTCATTTCAACTACCCAATTTGATTTAAATGAACTTCCAAAAGAAGGTAATATTCTCCTCTTAATTTTTTTACATTAGTCTTTTTTTTTATGGTTGCGATTCACTTGTATTTTTTTGTCATATTCTTCTCTTTATATAGCATCAATGGAGGAGGTTTTAATTGAAAGTAGACAAATAGTTGCTACTTGGGATGAATATCCTTTAGATGAAAGAACAGTTATTGAGGACTTTGAAAATGAAAATTCGACAGAAATTATGTTCGATCCTTTTGTTGGCCAATGTTTTCTTAGTGAAGAGGAGGCGTTCATCTTTTATAAAAATTATGCTGATCGACATGGATTTTCAATCCGAAAAGGCCGATTTGTTACCAAGAAAGGAGAAATAATAAGGCGTGATTTTTTTTGTCATCGAGAGGGTAGAGCCCCATTCAAAATTGTGAATCAATCTTTAGAGCAAAGAAATAGAGAGTCTTCACGGTGTGGATGCAAAGCTCATCTAAGGATCACCTTACGAAAGTCATTTGATATTTTTCCTCAAGAATGGCATGTCGCTAAGTTTATTGAAGAGCACAATCATGAGTTGTTGTCCCCCTTGCAAGTGCGATTTTTGTCGGCCAATCGAGTCATCAATAAAGATGATGAAAGGCGCATTTTATTATTGAAAGAAGCTGGACTTTCGATAAGACAAACAATGCGCGTCATGGAACTTGAGAAATGTGTAAATCATGGTTATCTTCCATTTTTTCAAAGAGATATTCGCAACTTTTATGTGAAAATGAGAAGGATGCATGAAGGTAGTGATGCGATGGATTTGATACAATATTGCAAAGCTTCTAAAGAGAAGAATTGTGCCTTTCAATATGCATTCACAATGGACGAGGAGAGAAAGTTGGAGCATATCTTTTGGTCGCCTACTCCTTGTTTTGATTGGTACCAAAAATATGGAGATGTAGTCGTGTTTGACACCACTTACAAAGTAAATGCATATGATATGCCTTTTGGTATTTTTGTGGGTGTCAATAACCATGGAAAGACAATTCTCTTTGGTTGTGTTCTTCTTCGCAATGAAACAACTGATGCTTTTCGATGGTTAATGAAGGTAAATTATTTTCTTGTTATAAGCTAATTTGATTTTTCTCTAATACTTGGGTTAATCAAGTGATTTGTTAGTGCACATGTAAGCTTGATCGAGTTTGTTAAACAAGTAAGTCATTACCCACTTGTGATTTTGTTTTTATTATTTCAATCAATATTTTTTCTTTCTAATTTAAATAATTTCTAATTGATTTATTTTGAAATACAGATTCATTTGTCCATTGAAGATGTTGAACAAACGCAATCGCATGATACAATGTTAGAAACGTATAGAGGTTCTTCTTTAAGAACCTTGTCGCCACTAGAGGATCAAGCACATAATATTTTGACACCATATGCTTTCAAATTATTTCAAGAAGAATTTGGGAGGGCTATACAATATTCTGTGATTCAAGAAAACGGTGGTGAATTTGTTTTGCAATATTACAAAGACAAGAATAGTCAAAAGCACAAAGTCTTGTGGGATGAGAAGATGACTACTTGTTCTTGCAAGCACTTTGAATTTTGGGGTATACTTTGCCGTCATGTGCTTAGTGTATTTCTTCACAAAGATTACTATCAAATTCCACCAATTTATCTATCCCCACGTTGGTGTCGTAAAACATCAATAACGGGGAAAGAAATACCTATATTGGATGATGCAAATCCAATTGAGATGGAAAATGAGATTGAAGGATATGTGAATGATGAGATTGATAGAGATTTGTTTATTCATTGTCCTCCAATGTCGAAAACAAAGAGGCGTCCGAAGCAAAAAAGAATGAAAGGTGGAAGAGAATTGGTGAAGCAAAAGAAAAGTTGCAGACTTTGCAAGCGAATCGGTCATAATATATCTACTTGTCCAGTGAAGGAGAATTCTACATCCTCAAATGGAGCAAATAAAAGAAAAAAATTGACTTCAACAACTGTGGAGTTGAATCCAGTATTTTGTTTAAAATATTAGATAAATACTTTTGGAAGGAAAATACATGACGCAAAATTCAATCCAGTAGAGGTCTTTTTTTTTTTAATGTGATATGTTTTTAATAGATACTGGGGTTGTTAATTTTTTTTATTATGATTTGTTAAATATTGTGGTTATTAACTTTTTTTAATATTAGGTGAATACTTTTGGAGGACTTCTAATTTTTTTTATTCTACCTTTTTCTCTCGTGCTAACTTTTTTAATATTATGGTTGCTAACTTTTCTCTTTATTCTGTCTTCTTTTTTTAATTTTTTTATTCTAGAACTCAAAGGATGTATGATCAGTTAAATCTCAAGCCAAAACATTTTCTTTTGTGTCGGTAGAAGATCTAATACTCCTGTTCGTGAAAAAACAACAGAATATGGTTTTGATTTTTGGACTGTTGGTGTGGCTGGTGTACATGGAGGGAGATTAAATACAAGTGGAGGGAAAAAAAATTAAGGGGTATTTTTGTCTAAAAGTTATAGATTCTTCTCTTACTTCAATATCTCAACTACTCTTATCATTTTCTATAAAAGTGTGTTTAATTGATATCATTTAATGAACTTTATCATGTGCCCTTAGGGCACACATTAACAAAACCCTAATACTTATTAATAATCATTAAATTCAATGAATCGGTATTGAAAAAAGAAATATAAATAACACATTTCTAAAGACTTTAAAAAATTAGATTTTTTTTATATAATTTTTTCCTTTCTAGTTAATTTTCCAGAACTTTCGATTCTTATTATTTATTTGTTAAATGATTTTTATATAAAAATAACGAATTAATCTAAAAAAACATGATGCGATTTTAATTAAAAAAAAAAAAGACCTTATCGTTATATATAAAAAAAAAAAAAAACACGCGGGAAAGTAAAGATGGACAAGTTGTTAATCGTCAGGCGCCAATAACGAAGGGGCGGAGCAGCAGCGAATGGTTATTTCAAGAGTCACATCTATACATCATATCCACTAAGTAGTCTTTGTTCAGACCGGACAAAACAGAAGGAGAATAGGCACAGTTTACAACAGTTCTGTGCTCGTGGCAATGGCGCCCAAGAAATCAGTACGGTGGAGCGATGGAAGAGGAGAAGAAGAGGCGAAGAAGCCTGCTGCGAACCGTGGAGTGGTGACTCGGAGCTCCTCCACTCGCCGCCGGCCAAGCGAATCGTTAGCAACGGCTCATTCCGATGAGTCGCCTAAGTCGAAGAAGGCCAAACCCAACAGCAGCCCCAAGGGGAAAGGCAAGGGCATCAATGAAGCTGGAAAGATTGACTCCGTTTCCGCTGCGGATCATCTGAAATCAGAAGGAGCACCCGCGGAGAAGCCTAAGACCATCGTCATCGAGCATTGGTAACACCATTTCCTCCCCCCCCGCCCCCCCCCCCCCCCCCCTTCTATCTCTCACACGCGCGCGCGCGCATACAGATGTAGCGACAGATCTTTATGCGTTTTGTGCTAATTCCAACAGAGCTATTTGGCTAAATTTGCTTGGAACATGCGCTTAGTACCCTTTGCTCCCAAAATTGAAATTTCTGGTGGTTAATATGATTCATTTAGAAACCTTACTTCTACTATTTTTCATTTTCTTTTTAAAAAGCAATTTCAATGGTTTTTTTTCCTCCAAAAAATTCTAGTTTTGATTTTGAATATAAATTCTGAAAATAAATTTTGCCAGTTCCATTTTTGGGGATAAAACACATCCTTGGAAACATAACTATTAATCACTTAACCATTCGTTTGAATTTCATTTGTAAAAAAATCAGTTGGGCCTTACTTTGTGGAAAAAAGTGCTCCTCAGTCCTATTTTTTGGACTTTATCCCTAGCCAAAGAAAATATATGCATGACGAAACAATTTTTCGGGTGAGATTGACAAAATATCTGGATATTTCCATCAATTTTCTCCATAAAAAGACTATTTCTACGTTATATATGTACTTCTAAAATATTTGGGTAACAATTTCTGGAAGCAAATGTCGAAAAATTAATTACCAAAACAAAAAAAAATTTAATATCAAAATATGACTGAACCTCCCCTTTACCGCACCAATTTATACGAGCAGAGGTCAACTGTGTGCTTGGAGAGCCTGCGTAGGACAATGTTTTTGCTTACTTGATTCTAGCTGTCTGAGTTTGGACTAAAGTATTCACGAAATTGTAAATTTTTTTTTTTTAATCAAAATAAGTAGTTTTCTGAAATTATTGAGCGAAGTAGGGTAGAAGCCTAACAATTTGTAAAAGTATCGCAAAAAGCAATTTCCATTTGTGTTCTTAGTCTACCTAGCATAACCTGTCCACATGGATGCATTGTATGCGTATAACATTTGCTTACAATCTTGAATTTGCACTGTGCATGTATGCAAATTAAATGTGTATTTTAAATATGCCAATATATAGTAGAACAAAGCTAACATATTGATAGAGGTGCTAAGAAAATATTGTTGTCGGATCCAATGTCCACATACTTAGCTGAACATAGGTCGTCGCAAGTATTCTATTAGTCTCACATGAGCGGTTACCGGGGAGAGCACCTCGAAACGAACAAGCTAATTGTTTGGGAGCGCAATGGTTCAATCCCTATGAGCAGCATTGATGCGTGTGAAGTCTCTTCCATGTTTAGATTATAGCTTGGCATTTTATGACCGTTGGGGTAAACGAGTATTTGTGGAGCCGAAAGTCTAGTACGACGCTGAGAAGGATGTATACTTTATGATTGATTGGAATCAGGCCTCATAAGAGGAGAAAGTTGCGGGTGTCTTTGAATGCCTGAATTTATTTGTTGAGCGCAACAAGTTTGAAGCGAAGTGCAAAAATTTCTTGGCAAGGTTCTAAATGCAGATGATTTCAAGTAGAAAAGAAAATTGTCTGCACTGAGATGTTGAGACTCGTGGTATGAACTGACGGGTAATGAGTCAGGGCTTGCTAAAGAATGCGGTTAGAGATGCGGAAATAAATTGTTCTAACCTGAAGACTTTGATTAGAACCATTGAGAGGGATCCCGAATACTAGTCTAACCCAGAAGTATTAGATTTATCCGAGTTGTTTAATTTGTAGTTAGCGATTTGTAATTTAATGTAATGCATTCTAGTTGCATAGTTTGTGTGTAGTTTAGATTGACTATAATAGTTTCTTGAATATAAGCTTTTTTTCGATGTTAACAAGCATAACAATTTGTACACGAAACGAGTAAAGGAAAAATACATTTCATTAATTGCACATTTCTTGATTTTCGGTCCAAGAATGTGGACATGCAAAAACATATTTCATGTACATCCGATTAACGGAGCTATGTTCACCTACCAGCCTCGGCTTCCATTCCCCTAGCAGGACAAGTACGCCCGTTGTGTCCTAGTATCTTGGAAGTTTGAACCTCCATGGCCACGACTCTTGCCAGTCTATTTTGTTCAGGAATTGTTGGGTGTTTGACCTTTCTTTTCTTCTCTCAAATAGCATCGGTGGGAATATACGCCTGGTGTAGGGTAGCCAATAATTGAGGTCTCGGATTAGAGAGAATTGTTGCATACAATATGTCTCAACGTCTTTGCCGACTGTCCACGTGGGGTCTATGTAATTGAGATGATTTAAGGACATTTTATTACAGGAAGCAATCGCATGGGAGTAGGGGATCTTTCACTGGTCCCATTTTTGGCACATGCATGTATGTTGATGTAGCCTTACAGTTTGTTTGTGGTTTCCTTTGTACAGTGATCTCGGATGTGCAACTGAAATTATCTCGAATGCTCCACCTACTTGACTGTATTCAACCACCATATGATACTTTGCCTTGTTACTCCACCTTGTAAGCATTTTAATCGCGAAATTAGTGTTAACCTATCCGAGACATTGTTTGTTGAAGAAATTTCTCTAAAAGTAATTCACTTGTATAGAGTCACCGTGACAACGGTCGTTACATGTAGGTGTCGAGCATCTTTCATAACATTGCTAAAACACTCAGAAACATTGGTGGTTATCGAACCATATCGCCTACTTCCGTCGAAGGCAAACTCCACTTCTCCTTATCCATCTTGTCCAGGATTTTGCAACTTTTCCTTTTTCTAGAGGGTGAATTTGTTCTAGTGACCTGTTGAACTTCAACACTTGTAGCTGGTTCACAGTCATCTTTACCTGGTGCCCTTTTTGCTTTTCGAAAATTTTGGCAAAGTTGGTTCCTATGTGCTGAGAACAGTATAGATGGTATGCTCGTAGAGACCTCTAGTCCGAATTTGTATGTAAGTATGCCAACAGATTAGAGTGCCTGTTCAAAATAAGGCAGCGTCTTGGTTATTTCGTAACAGTCGCCTTGATTTGTCAAAGAAACCATCTTATGTGTCGGTCGACTCGTTTTCCACGATGGCAAGAGTAGACTTAACGTGTGGCATGCGTCTTGCGTGACAATGATCAGAAGTGTAGGTTTCTATTTTCCACTCATGGAAGTACCGTCCGCACATAAAACAGGTCAACAAATGTCTAAAAGCTTAGATGCATGATCCAAAATCCCAGAACGCCCTATCGAATGGAATTCCTCTTTCCTCGGGTGTTGGACCATTTTCGTTATCTGGCCTCCACACTGTACCCGGATTAGCTTGAGCTGTCTCAACAAAAAATTGTTCCAGCTTGTTGTATGATTCGTCCTTATCACCATAGATTTCTGCGATGGCTTTCTGTTTAGCTGCCCAGCATTTTGCATATGATGCCTCGAGACCTTGCAGTCCTTCTTGATGGTTGCAATTAGGGTTTTAATTTCAAATGCAGAGTCTGACTGCGATGTTTCAAAGTATGTCGGATGTTCGACGATACTTCTCCTACTGGGAGGGGAATTGACCTCGACGAGCTAAGAGAAAGAATGCAATTTGCCGGTAACGTTTGGGCCAGAAGATGAAAATGACGTTCTAGTATCTAGTATTGAATTTGCCTCGCACAAATTACACGTACAAATCATTGGACCTTGTCGATGATGCTTTGGTCAATGTAATAATTTGAGTTAGCAAAAATGATTTCTGATTATACGCCTGAGATATTCATCGAGTCAAGGGGTAGTCGGCGACAGCCTATCGATTGTGAAAAACTTGTCGAAGACGTGAGCATGAGAATATCGGTAAGCTCCTTCCCATTTCTCAATAGTCAATGCAAGTCAGTGCGGCGTACCATGGAGGTGTGGTCGTGTCCCCGTCGAGGTTGGACTAGTTAGTGATGGGATCCAACCGTAAGGGTCTTTTCATCGCCTCAATAAATTAGTATAATTTCTATACATACTAATTTGATAAATAATTAAATTCCACGTTATTACAACTTTGTAGCAAATGCAGAGATTGTGTAGGAGACAGATGTAGGAGCAGTTACCTTCGAAAAGTACGTGGATGCGGGCCTAGATGCTGATGGTGGCGATGATGGAGACTTTGACTTGTTCGTGCCACCATCCCACATATTCACACAAAACACGTGGACAAACATCGTTGATCCATCCCCAAAGTTGCGGTGTAGGGTGCTGTGAAATTATACAATATGGATTAGAATCAAACGACAAAGGTGACAGAGTCCAATACCACCTCAATTTCTTACGTGCGCAACAACTAGGACCCCTGTTCATGGCGCCTAAGTGCCCGCTCGAAGTCGAAGTAGGGAGGAATATGGATCATTTTAAAATATGCTGGACTTCACATGTGTGTCACGACAAGTATTACCTTTGACCACCCCATGCTCGAAGCGTCCTTCATTTTGAACTATATAGGGGAAGTGGTGCATTCAGACCTTGCAGTTGAAATTAAAACTCTGATTGCAACTATCAAGGACTGCGAAGGTTTTGAGGCATTAGATGCAAACTGATGGGCAGCCAAACAGAAGGCCATTGCAGAAATCTATAGTGATTGGGATGAATCTTACAACAAGCTGGAACAATTCTTCGACGAGGCGGCTCTACGAATCCAGTTACGGTGTGGAGGATGGATACCGAAAATGGTTTGACATGCGGAGGAGGAGAAATTCTGTTTGATAGGGTGTTTTGGACTTTTAGACCTTGCTTCGAAGCGTTTAGACATTGACGGCCTATTTTATGTGAGACGGTACTTTTATGAATGAAAAATAGAAGCATACACTTCTGATCTTTATCACGCAAGATGCATGCAATGCGTTAATTCCAGTCGCCTTTGGCATCGTGGAAAACGAGTCGACCGACACATGTGGTGGTTTTTTCGACAAATCAGGGCGTATGTTACGGAATGACCTGCCTCATTTCGAACAAGCACTATGGTTTGTTGGCGTACTTACGTACATATTCGGATTGGAGACCTCCACAAGCATGCAATCGGTAACTCCGAGCACATTGGAGCCAATTTTGCCAAAAATTTTGGCAAGCGAACAAGGGACCAGGTGAAAGTGAATGCGAATCAGCTACAAGTGTCAAAGTTCAACAGGTCACTAGAACAAATCCTCCATCTAGAGAAAGGAAAAGTTGTGAACTGCTGGACGAGATAGAGAAGGAGAAATGGAGTTTTGCTTTCAACGGTGAAAGGTGATATGGGTCGATAACAACCATTGTTTCTGAGTGCTCTAACAGTATTATGAAAGATGTCCTACATCTACCTGTAACAGCAAATGTCACGGTGACCCTGTGTAAATGTATTACTTACTTTTGCGAGAAGTGAAAGATTTCTATGATGAACAATATACTCGGACAGGTTTACACTAACTTCGCAATTAAAATGCTTACAAGGTGGAGCAACAAGGCAAGATTTCATAGGGTGGTTGAATATAGTCGAATAGGTGGAGATTTCGAGGTAATTTCTGCTGCACATACAAGATTCCCGTACAAAGGAAACTGCAAACAGACCATAAGGCTACATGAACATACATGCACGTGTCAAAAATGGGACCAGTGAAACATCCCTGCTCCCACGCGATTGCTTCTTGCTATAAAATGTCCTTAAACTATTTCAATTACGTAGACCCCATGTGGACAGTTGGCAGACGTTGAGATATATTACACAACAATTTTCTCCAATCGAGGCCTCAACTCTTGGCCACCCTACACCGGAGTGCATATATTCCCACTAATGCACTGCGAGAGAAGAAGAGGAAGATGAAAGACCCAATGATTCATGAATGAAATAGATTGGCAAGAGTCGTTGCCGTGGGAGGTTCAGACTTGCAAGGTATGTGGACTACCGGTACACAACAGGTGTACTTGTCCTAGCAGAGGAATGGGAGCCGAGGCTAGCAGGTGAACATACTCTGTTAATTGGATTTACATGAAATGTGTTTTTTATTTTCATATTCTTCATTTTATTTTGTATCGAAAGTTAAGAAATGTGTAAGAAATGAAATGTATTTTTTTTTTACTCGTTACGTGTACAAATTTGTTATGTTTGTTGACATTGAAACAGAAGTTCCTATTCAACAAATTTTTGTAGACAGTTTAAACCACACATAGACTGTAATTGGAATGCATTACATTGTATTACAAATCGCTAACTACAATTTAAATGCGTCTGGTACTTCTGAGTCAGACCGGTATTTGGGATCACTCTCAATGGTTTTATTCAAAGCCCTCGGGTAAAAACTATTTATTTTCGCATCTCTTACCGCGTCCTTTATCAAGCCTTGACGTATTTCGCTCAACAAATAAATTCAGCCATTCTAGTCAATCATAAAGTACAATGTCGTTCACAGGCATCAATGCTGCTCATAGGGATCGGACGCACAAATACTCGTTTACCCCAACGGTCGTAAAATACTAAGCTATAATCCAAATGTGGAAGAGACCTATGGTCTTCACGCGCATCAATGCTGCTTGTAGGGATCGGACGCACAAATACTCGTTTACCCCAACGGTCGTAAAATACTAAGCTATAATCCAAATGTGGAAGAGACCTATGGTCTTCACGCGCATCAATGCTGCTTGTAGGCCTGTTTGTTTCGAGTCGCTCTTTCCGGTAACCACTCATGATACAAATGGAATACTTTTGATGAACTGTGTTCAGCTAAGTATGTGGACAATGGGTCCGACATCGATATTTTCGGAACAACCCTATCGGTGTGTTAGCTTTGTTCTTCTATATGTAGACATATTTTGAAAACACATGTTTAATTTGCGTACATGTAGTGCTCAAATTAAAGACGGATTTGGGTACATGTAGTGCTCAAATTTATGCCCTTTTAGTGTTAGGCTCAACCCTTTGCAGTGCTTAATTTTCTGCCCTTTTAATGGTAGTGATGTTGTTGTGGTTGGGCAATTGTGAGTTTCATAAGGTTTTGGCAGGGAGGCTGCATCATTGGAAGGATTATTGTACTCGGAAGGACAAGTTGGTTAAGGCTATGACATGCCTGGAAAAGATGTCATGAGCTGTTTATTTTGGGTGGATGGTAGAGGGTCAAAGAGTGGAGAATTTGGTTTTGGGTTTGTAAATAGTGAAGTTGGGCTTTGAGGCTTTGCAAGGTAGAATGTTGTATTTTGGGTTTGGTTCTTGCTGTTTTTGTTTGAATAAAGGACATATTAGTCAAACGTTTTAGATGGCTCTCCCAATAGATCTACGGAAGGATCTCCTACCTCGTATCATTCTTTCAAAAGTTTTTGTGAGGTTTTCTTCTTTGATTTTCTTTTTTGAAATGAACTTACCCGATAGTGTTGTCATACAGACATTACTCACAATCATAGAAATCAAAAAAATTGTGACAATTCTCATCGTTAAAAGTAGTATATATTGGTTCTCCCCGTTTGTCAAAAACCTGATGGGGACACGGGCAAGAATGTTGATTTCTGTTGCAAACACCAAGGGAGCTGATGCTGATTGGAATTGTTTTGAGAATGAAATTTCAAGATTGCCATCATAACTGGTCTCAGAAGACTTGACAAGTTTGGGTGTATTATTGGTGTTTTCATAGTTTGTCACACTTGAACCTTGGAGTAGTTAGGTGAGTTTTTCCCAGGAAAGCTGGGGAAGAATATGGACACATGAGGTTTGGCGAGGGGAGTTGATGGTGAGAAATAAGGCATCATCAATGGTTGTTGGAAGAGACATGTCAATCGCATGGTGTTGTACTCTATTGGCCGTTTGGTAATGAAGAATTGTTGCATAGGTGGAAGATATTTGAGGAGCCCCATTAATTTGCACTTGAACTTGTAGGGCTAAAATAAGGTCGGGGTCTAAAAGTGACATGTTGAAATTTGGAAAAAAGGTGAGTATGCTGGTACCTGCATTAAGTGTCGTTTGCACTGTAGCAATACAAGCATGTTGATATTGTAAGAATCTGGGATCCATGAGAGCTATCTTGAGACTATAGGAAGTCCTTTTCTTCCATGGAATGTGAGAGCAATTCGTACCAAACCAAAGTGGAGATGAGCGTAGCCCTGCATTTGCCAATGACATGGAAGATCCTGAGGAATATTCATAGTGATGAGTTGTTCTGCTTATGTAGCAGGGATCAGACATTGATCAAAGCTGAGGCTTGAACATATTCCTGCACTGAGAAATGTCATGGGTAGAGAAAAGCTGACGAACAGTTTTTGTGACACAGAATTTTTTTAAAGGTTTGATAAGGATTTAAGTAAGGAAGATCTGTGATAGGAACTTTGTTTTCTTCAGGTAAATATTCAAATTCATAGGGGTATTCTATAAAAGAAATTCTGGATAGCTGAGATGAGGAGGGTGCAAGCGAGCATGTCAACTTTCTAGCACTTAACATGATAACCAAAATAAGGTATTCTTAGTCCTATCTCTTACCATATAATACTTTCAACCTTTAAAGGTAACTAGGTAACTATTAGTAGAAAATTCTGTGTTTTTCTGGACATTAAACTGAGCCATTTAATCTTCATGATTCTCAAGGTACTCATTCCCCACTTAAAAAAATTTAACTATTAGGAGTTATCTACAATGTTCTAAAAATCGCTAGGCGCTAGTCGGGCGGTGGGGGACCTTCTAGCGCCTAGGCCTAGTAATCGGAGATTAATCGGCCTAGGAGAATTAGTCGGTTTTTTTTCTTTTTTAATAAAAATTTCTATAAATGTTCCAAATTAAATAAATATAAGTAACACATTACACATAAAAATTTCAAACAATATTAATCTCCTCCTCTTCCTCTCCATATCCCTCTAAAATTTGATCCCCATCGGACTCAAAGTCAAAATCTTCATCTTGCTCTTCTTCCGTGTCATCTTCTGATTCAAAATCTTCTTCATGTAGTTCTCGTACTTCAATATTTCTTGCACTTCTTCTAGGTTGAAGGGCTTCATCTGCTCCCATAGCTTCTCCAATCACCTCCCATGTAAGTCCCGAATTAGGCTCAACTTCTTCATCACCACCATCAACAATCCATCCTTGTGCATGCGTTGCTTCGCTTGTAAGCAAGACATCTCTCCCCTTCTCCCTTCTTTTCTTATTGATGAGTTTGGCATTGAATTGGACATACACTAGATTGCTCAATCTTGTTGTATCAAGTCTATTCCTTTTTTTCGTATGTATCTATACATAAAAGAAAAAATCGCAAGTTAATATAATTATTTTTCATTTTCTATGGAGAGAGAGAGAGAGAGAGAGAGAGAGAGAGAGAGAGAGAGAGAGAGAGAGAGAGAGAGTATATGCTCACTCCTTCAAATGTGCTCCAATTTCTCTCACACCCGGATGAACTTGTAGTCAAAGAGAGAATTCTAATGGCCATTCTTTGCAAATTAGGTGTATGATTGCCATAGTTAGACCACCATCCAACTAGTGATGAAAGAAGCACAAATCAAATAAATTAGTATTAAGATATATTCAATTTAAGTAGCAATTATATTCATAATCAAGAAAAAGAAAATAATTTACCCGGATCGTAATTCTCATCATTTTTCTCACATCCTTTTGCGGCCAATGCTCTTCCAAATCCACCCTCTTTGCTCTTGTACTTCAACAAGTCCTTATTGATGACTTGATCTTGGATATCAAAATCATTAGGAAAAAAACATTCAACACAATTTAAAACCCCATCCATGATAATTGGATCATGTTGAATGGTATTATCCTTAAAGTGGTAAAAAGGATTCAACAAATAGGCCGTCAAATGCAATGGACTGTCTAGTCGACCCAGGGCTTTTGCATCAATGATTTCTAGTATTGGTCGGTAAGAAGTCTCATTTTGTTTGAATGCTTCCTTGATATCTTCCTTTGCCTTTTTGAGTTCTCCATAAATAAAGCCCATTGACGGCTTTCGATCCCCATCAACCATACGAAGCACTTTTACTAGAGGAGCAAACACTTTTAAACATAGAGTTACACCATTCCAAAACGACAAACTCATCACTGTAGCATATGCTGCTTTCCCTTTCGTGCTCTTAGCCCATTTACTATCTCCCCATGCATTGCTACTAAACATTGTCCGTAAATCTTGTTTCTTCTCCATCAAACTTTGTAGAGTTAAGAATGCGGTGGCAAATCTAGTAATACCCGGCCTCACTATGTCTCTCTTTTTTGTAGCTTTTCGCATCATTGACAATGT
Source organism: Arctostaphylos glauca (assembly GCA_019985065.2). Classification (NCBI taxonomy): domain Eukaryota; kingdom Viridiplantae; phylum Streptophyta; class Magnoliopsida; order Ericales; family Ericaceae; genus Arctostaphylos; species Arctostaphylos glauca. Next base: position 6,817,102 of record JAHSPW020000015.1, read on the forward strand.
ATTATGGTGAGCATAAATAAATATTGTGAACGCCTTTGCCTTATCTATAACTCCTTTGAACTTAGATTGCTTACCAATCCCTTCAAGCATGAGATTTATTGTGTGGGTGGCACATGATGTCCAAAACATAGTAGGCCTCTTGCTCTTCAACAAATTTGCCGCGGCCATATTATTTGAAGCATTGTCTGTGACCACTTGAATTACATTTTGTGGCCCAATATCATCAATGAATTTGTCAACATAGGTGAATATGTATTCCCCCGTTGTGACTCCTCCGATTCTTCCTTAGAAGAAAGAAAAGATGTCCCGAGCTTACAATTGACGCACAAATTCATAATGCTTCTCCTCTTTCGGTCGGTCCAAGCATCGGTCATAATAGAACAACCCGTTAAAGCCCACTCCTCTTCTTGTTTCTTGAGTGAAGTTTTTGTTCTCTCCACCTCCTCCTTTAGTAGTGGCTCCCTTAATAGGTATTGGCTTGGAGGTTGGTACCCCGGTCCAAATTGACCAACCGCTTCAACAAATCGTTTGAAGCTATCATTGTCGATAGCATTAAATGGAATACCAGATTCATATACCCAACGAGCCAAGAATTGATGCACATTATGAGTTCTTTCCTTCCAAAGTGCTTCACTTATGTTTTGTTGTCTCATCTTCTTGTTTGCATCAGTAGAAGAAGAATCGGGATTGATAGTAGAAGCAAATTTGTCCATGGGACCAAGATAATGGGGCCTTTTCCTTGACCCTACAACTTCAACTTCATCGTCTTCTAATTGTTGATCACCAAATATATCCACTTCCTCCCTAATTTTCTTTTCATCTTTCTTCTTCTCTTTCTTTTTATTTTTTGCTGCAAGAAGTGCCTCTTGACACTTGACTTAATCTTCTTTGGTTGACTTGGGACATGAGGCAACGTTTCCCTTAATATGACCTATGTGTTGTTTCATTCTATAAATTCCTCCACTATAAACTTTTCCACACAATTTGCATTTCAAACGATCCAAATTCTTAGCATCCACCAAAACTGCATAATTCCATCCAACATCATTTGACCCTCTTTTTAACAATTGACTTTCGGCGTTGGCATTAGAGGCTGCCGAAGAATTAACTGGATTCTGAGACATTGATAAAATAATATACCTATTACCTGTAGCCAATACAATGTTATAGTGAGGGAGAGGTAAATATACAATATTATTTATAAATTATAACTAATAAGTAATAACTAATAATATGACTAATAGTCATAGATTAATAGTATATTGTATAATAGATATTCAGATGTTATAAATAAACTTAGTAGATAACCTTTTCTAGAAATTCTATAGCTGAACAACAGTCAAATAAGTATAGTTTAATACATTAATGTAATACTCCCCTTCTGGCAGGAAGGAACCAATCAAATTACTTTCCTTATTATAATAACATATTATTTTAAACTCATAAGATATTCAAGAATCAAGATGCATATGAAATGTAACCTCTAGTATACTGTATAATACATTAATACCTATTTTTTGGCTTATGAGTAATATCTATTAATAAATATTAATAATAATACATTAATACTAATTCATTAAGAGAAATATTGAAGTACAGAGACAATGGCAAAGCAAGGATACGATACGAGAACTACATAATGAAATGTAACCTCTAGTATACTGTATAATACATTAATACTAATTCCCTAAGGCCTAATATAAGAGAAATATGCTGTAACTTGGAAGCCTGGAACAGAGAGGGAGAGACGGAGAGTCTTACTGACGCACTGAAAGTCTGAAACAGAGAGGGAGAGTCGGAGACGATAACCAGGAGAGAACCGCCGGAGACGAGAGGAAGGCCGGACCGCCGGAGACGAGAGAGCGATATTAGAGGGAGGGTAAGAGATTAACCACCGTTCTGTGAATCTTTACTCTGTACTCTGTATATATAACCGTATATGATAGCCCTACCAAAAGCCAAAAAACGGTTGGTCTCCCTCAAAACCATTGGCCCATTCGTCGGCCCGTTTAGTTGGCCAGTCCGATTAATCGCCGACTGGTCGCCGCCTAGGAGAGAGAACGATTTCCGTGGGCGATTTTCCGGTAATCCCATCGGTGGGTTACCGACTACCGATTCCTGGCCGATTAATCGGCCGACTTGACCGATTTTTAGAAACATAGCGAAGTAGTTTCTAATGTGGAGGATCACTAAGTGGCAAACACAGAGCATACACTTCAAAGCAAGAAGAAAGAATAGATTATAGGTTTAAGAAATTCTTTGGAAAAGGATTTAAGCTGCCATGGTTCTCATACCAAAATTAACCACAAAAGAGATACAATCACAAAGAAGGAAGGATTGACCAGAATAAGTAGAATTAAGCAGAAGCCTAGAAGGAGAATGTATTACAGAATGGAATTCTTAAGCTTAGTTTGTCCAAACCAATATGCAAAAGTTCCTTTTATAGGCAAGGATCCCTAATACATCCAAAGACATGTGATACATGCCATTTGTTATTACATCTTTAGACTAAGCACACCAAGTGTGATACAAACCACCATACATGTTGCACTACACGAGGAGAACACACACCAAGTAGAATCACACTTTTAAGTATAATTATTCTCTCTCATGTGATGTAAAATAAGACCCATTATGGGTCTCACTTGACAAACTGATGGCGTTCATTTTGTAAGTCTATCTATTTGTGTTTATTTTTCATGCAAAAAATAGGTTGATCGAACAATGCTTAAGGGGCTTAATCTAAGCGTATGGTCACAACTGAAATGGAAGGTCATATACTTCGATCAGGTGGATACTGATGTGGGATCAATCTAAATTTTTAGCATGAGCGATGAACACATTGAGTCCTACAAAATGACCTGCTCAGATCGTCAAGTGAGACTGTGGTGGTCTCATTTTGTGTCAAACAGTTGTGATGGTAAAAGTAATTCTCAATCAAGCCCAATTGTATTATACAAGTCTTAAGATTCATCATTAAGTTAAAAGGTTTATAATTTGGATGTCTAACCAAAGTTTAAACATAAGTGCAAATTTAAAGAATTCATTGTTATATTTTTTAATTTTTGCTGTATTTTACAATCAACTCGAGAATTTTTCATAATTGGAAAATATTGCAAGAGAATATTGTTGATAATTCTATCAAAACCATCTTGCAAATTGGTCTACAAAAATATATCAAAAGCCCAAATATATTCAACCAATCAAGATATATCAAAGCATAATTTATTTAGCAAAGAAGGAAAAAAAGCTTTGATCGAACAATCAAGATACATTCACTCTTGATATAGTTTCTAATTCAAAATTAGAACCCTTTTTTAAAATTTAATAGTCAACATAGAACCCAATCAAAAGCCCTTATATGTGTGCACGGTTATAGAAAGACACCTTGGTGGCGTGTCAGTGGTGGTGTGGCTGTGGATGTGTGGCTTAAAACATGTTTCGATGCAGTATGCTCTTTTTGGAGCACTTAATAGGATGACTTTTGTTTGCTTAATAAATAATTATGAAGAGCATGATCCGTCTACTGTTAATGCTATAGTTACTGCTAATAGGACACATGGATAATCACGAAGGAAAAAACTCATGAAACAAATGTCATTGTTTGTCCGCTCCAATGGTGTGTTCTATGCAGTGTGGTTTGAAGGGGTTCCTCGTATGAAGACAATAAATAGGTACCGTCAATCGGCTCTATTTGGTTTGTAGATTGGCGAAGGATTTATAAAGGAAGAAGAATGGTAGGAAACTCTAGCATTTTCACTACGTTCTTTTTTAGTCTTTTATTTCACCTCTTCTTTTCCCTTCTCAAGTCCTTGCAAAAATTCATGATATAAATAGAGCCTTGCTGGCTTCGGGCTTTGTTGCTTGCTTGATTTGGTTTAAGCGCTTGACTATTATTTAAACATACAAATCTTCTCTTCATTCTAAGGGTCCTGCTCTTATCTTTTTGTTGAATTGATAGCCAAACAATGCACCAGAAATGTTGTTGCATTTTGGTTCCCGTTGGAGTTTAATGTCATTATAAGGACGTAAAAGCATGAAGATAAAGAGATTAACGAGAGATCAGTGTGTAGTAGAGAAAATGTCATGACCCAATTCTGCTATTAGAATTTCTGACCGGTTAGTGAGTCTATCATACCTCAAGCCTTCTATCTATCTAGGTTTTTGAATTACTGCAAGCATTCTTTCTATCTACGTTTTTTAATTTCAATACTGATTTAATACTATAAAGATGCAAAAAATAAAACAAAGCAAAACATCACTTAAGAGTTTAACAACTGTCCATATAAGATAGGAGCTGGATCCTCTCCACTCCTTCAAATGTGTTGGAGGGTCCAATTCAAGCCCATTTGGGCTCGTGTAGGGCCACCCCTAGTATCAAGACCTTTAACTTTTTAGAGCTCGTCGAAGAGATCAACCACACCAAAACCACTTTGATTGGGTATCGGTTGATATGATTTCAAAATCCATTTATCCTGCTAAAGAAAAGATTGTAACACTGAATCAAGACCCATTTTCTCATTTCTCAAGACAGGCTTTGGAAGAGCCCAGAGAGGGCTTGAACTAGTCCCTCTTGTCCATTCGAAGGACGAGAGTGGATCCAGTCCCTGTAAGATATAAGCCTGCAAATGGTACAAATATCAAGTTTAGTTACATTATCAAGAATCGTGGAACTAGACAAATATTTTACATGTTTCAAACTTTTTAAAAGTAGTCATGATGATTGCAAAACAAGTTTGTCCACTCTTCTTCACCTAAAAATTTGGTCTTGTGAAGCTTGTGTGAGTAAAAATAAAGGGTAGCATTTGAAATGGAGCTAATAATAGACTTGAAGCCTTTCCGAAATGATTCTTGGAGCATAATAGATAACACAATTGGAGTTTTTACTAGCTTCACCTGTAATCGTTATTTGAATGTCAACATTTACAAAAACTGTAGCTTGGAGAAAAACATTGATATGCTATTCACCCAACAAGTATTGCCAACTAATAGGGAGCAATTCAACTATTGGGAAATGATATCACTTTAGAAGGTTGCCTAGGTCTTAGGTTCGAAACCTCTCAGGTGCTATCAGCCCTTATGAGACTAGTCCATATAGGCAAAACCCTGGCTTTAAAGGGGCCTCCGCAAGTGGATGGTGGGATTGATCTCCCGAGGACTAGTTGGCAATAGGTTGGGGATAATCCCAAACCCGGCTGGATACTTTGGCTATCCAAAAAAAAAAGGTCGTTTGGATGCGCCACGTATTTCTACTTTATTACCCTTGCCTCACTAGTTAGGTAATTGTTCTCTAGTGCCTAAGACTCTTCATCCAGTTTATCGATACACAATCTTTCTCAACAATACATGTCCCCAAACAATTATATCTCTACTTACCATTAGAAGCCATTTACAACAAACATACAAACATAATATGTTTTTACCACAAAATATGCATTTCTTATAATTTACGACTGGCAGTTTATCCATAGTTGAAATATAGTATCTATTGAATAGCGGTTTATACGTAAAACACTTGTAAGAATTAATCTGTATGATGAGGATATTTTGTAACCTAGCTTAAATACGCTAGGACTACAAACATAATGACAACTAACAAAACTTGCTGAAAGCTAAACGTAAGCATTCTGATTGTTACAAGATTAAGATTACACTAAATCTATATACAATTCTACCATGAATGCAAAATAGCCGTGCATCCGTGCGAAGGTAGTGGATGTATTGGTGATTATGGTGAAAGTAGTGGTTGTGCTAGTGGGGATGGTGATGGCAGTGATGGAGGGTGGCAGTTTAGTCAGTCAAGGACGTGTGAGTGGTGGTGTTGTTAAGAGTGATAGATGACATCCCTCCATGTCGCCTTCTTTTAAAAAAATATATGTATACATTTACAGGGAGAGAAAAATATGGCACATGTATTGGTGTTAAGTCCCCTCTTATATAGAGTAGGAGAGTGTTTGCAGTGTGATTCCTCAACGGAAAATATGTTCTAGCTTCGTTCTCGAAAACATTTCAACTATTCACCAGAAACTAGGAAGAATGCAAGAAGAATTTTCCTATAAACAAGATTGGAAGGAAAAATCCTTATCATGGTATTCAATTCGATGGGTCGGTAAAATGACTTATGGGGACCAAGCGATTGACACGACAATTATCAGGAATCATCAGATGACCGATACCCAAATGTAGTTACTAATAGTTCACCTATTAGTATCACGCTGAATCCATCTGCCATATCCAGGCTTGAGTAAAGCAATAAGCCATAGTCAGAAATGTCGGCATTTTACAGAAAGGAATGTCAAATTGTTCGGGAGAGTTAAATATCATCAAAATAAGAAAAATTTAGAGAATGAAGTGACAAATGATTTTGTTTTTTCTTTTGTGGACCAAATGGGAGTAGTTTAACATTATTTTAGGGTTGATCAAGCATCCCGGACTCCGGGTCAAATGTATTTTCCCATTAGTGACTACATTATTTAAAAGTGAAAGGGTAGAATAGGTCAATGGGAGTGTGCTCAATGTACAGTAATTGATTCTATTGCTGTTCTCGTGGGTTTGACTAACACCAGTCATCACAAGTGGCATTGCCCTTTTATATACCCGCATACTGATAGCGTAACGTCACTGATAAAACCAATGCCCTAACAAGTTACATTTTGAAATTTCTTTGTTCTTCTGCTCTTGATAACTTAATGATCCCAGGTGATGCCAATCTTTTTTTTCATTTTAATTTTCTTAAATTTTTACTCAGGAGGGAAAATGTACCAAATAAACTAAAACCTAGACTATGGGTTTTTGGCAGAAAAAATTAAAAATAGGCCTTTTATATCTACAAATATGTGTTGACATGATTAATTTATACAATACTCACCTTCGTTTTATTGGTTGTCTATTAGTTAAAAGAAAATTACTTCATCTAGGAAAACTCCGATTATTTTAGTGTAATTTATATGAGCCTAAGCCTAACGTACAACTGCCATTTTGGTGGTATTTTCCTTTTCTAGTGATTGTTGTTTTTCTTTCGCATTGAGGGCGTGTTATATTATCCTATTGATTGCAGCTAATATTTCTCAAGATTGTGATTCGTGGCGATGCTGTACTATTTTTGTTGACTTTGTGTTTCCTTTTCTTTAGCAAACAGTGCAACTCGTTCAAGACAAGGGCTGTTCAGGTGAAGAATGGTTTGGAAAAAGGTCTTCTTGGAATAACTGTGCTTGTCAACCCAGAGAAGGTATATGCTTGACCAGATGTGATCCACTCTATTTGCATGTCTAGTTGTCTGAATTGGTTTATAAGTTACCATGTTTTTGTGTTATTAATGACCATGCAAACTTTTCATTTGGGAATCAGATACAAAAGTGTGAATTGTTTGGTTTGTCATCGTTTCGTGCAGTGGTTGGATTTCTCACCAAGGTGGAGAAATTTAATTTCGGCCTAAACCCATCATAAAAAATACGTCCTTGAATTTTTTGGAAATTGCCTTAATTAATTGAGTTCTTGTCATTGTCCTCGGGCTCGTTTTAGTTGGCCTGAGTAGAGTAAATGTTGAATCAAATTTAAGCTTCAGATCAATTCCGTTTCAGCTCAATTCTAGTTGGGCTTGGGCCCATACCCTATGGATGTCGAGAATACTTGTCTTGAACGTGTGTTGATTTATTTTTCTGTCCTGGATTTGATTTTGGATTTCCTAGAACTTTGTTTTGAATGTTTCTTTGTTGGGTTGGAACTTGGAGTGAGAAAATCAATTTGGCTAAGGATCAGTTTTGGTCCATTTTGGAAATATTCTTTGATGATGATTTAACATGAGTCTCAACTAGTGTCGGACTTTCAAATTCTTACAGACCCCTAGGAGTCCTTGAATGAACCTTAGGGTTCTTGATACATCTTCATTGTTCTTTGGTTGCCCCTTTTTGGTGGGTTTCGTAGGCCTTCGACTTTCGGAAGTCTTTGTTCTTTGTTTGGCTTTCAATCATTTGGTGGAACTCTGTTCCTAGGCGATATCATTAAGATTCGTAGTCTCTTTGTTTGTATGACATAATATGAGAGATTTATGGCTGGGAGGTTCCAATTGGGTTTTGGGGAGAGAACTTTTATTGGTTTGGCGAGTTTCTCTCTTTTAGAGTTTGCTTTGTCACCATTGTAGGTCTTTGGATGATTGTTCTCTTTGAGTAATGAATTCTTTTTTTGCCTGTCTGATTGTGGATGTAGGTTTACGGTGCATGTTAGACAAACCCGTAGCTCTTGGCTTCTCTTATGTTTCTGTTTCTTATTTTGGTTTCACCATCTCGGATTTGCATATGTTTTGTTTGTTTCTTCTCTTTTGTTCTCAAATGGCCCACCCAACAATGAAGTATTCTATTGTTGAAAATAGTCAATGAAAATTTAAATTCTAATGATTACGTCTTTGTAGGGGACCTTCGTAAACTAGGATATATTTGGCGAGGAATGAACGTTGCAAAAATTGGTTTAAGTAGTTTATATGGGACGATTAGGATTGTAGCAAATGACCGCCAATGTTTTTTCAAACAGTGCACACTACTGTGCAGGGAACAATTTTTATTATTTTTTATGTTGAAGTAAAGAGAAGAGAGAAGAAAAATGAAAAGCTCAGCTCCTTTGATGACTTTTAATTGAAAATCTTCTAATCAAACATAAATACTCAACATGTCTGGATGAAGCAGTACTATCATACGTAACTCATGAACCAGAATACTTTTTGTGTAGTAAATCTGCTAGGGAATTGCTGTTTGTGACATAATGCAATAGTTTCCTTGAATAAGACGAGCAACTTTGGCGAATGGACAGGAAATTTCAAAAACAGAGCTGAAAATCCAATCTGCTACTAAATGGAACAGCTTCTCATATGATATTCAAGTCAAAACATGAGACACAATCGGAAACATATGTTGTAATTCAATTGGCGCATTGCTAATTGTCAGTTCCTTTATTTTGGTTTAATAGCCATGACGCCCCACAAGATGTGAGTTTGTCTGTAAACTGCGCTAGCGGATCTGCAAAAATCTAGGAAACCTTCATCTCCAATTTTGAAGGGCGAGATCTTATAGTTATATGTTTCTTATCCTAATTGTATTCAGGATATGTACACTGTCAATTTGATACACCAAGCAATAGATTTGTATCTGTGAGGTGAATTATATGATTCGTATTAGAATCATACAATTCACAAGGCATACGATTCTGCTGAATTATACAACCAATAATCAATTTTCCTTATTTACATCATTCATTTGCAAAAGGAATAGTATGAACATATGGGGTGAGATATATGCTCAAAGTATTTCTGAAAACATCACCAAATTGGAGTGATTCATAATTAGATTTGATTTAGGAAGGTCATTTTAGATTCGATTTGATTCAGGATTTGACAACTATGAATTACCTCTTATGAACCAGACAGAGATTTATTAAGTAACTTTGCTAGGGATTTTGCAGTCTGTTACATTATGAATAGCTGCCCTGAACCAGCCAATCAACTTAGAGCAGTGTCTCATGGACAGAAAAATCCAAATATGAAGTCTAAAACCTAAACCAAATCCAAATGGAGGCTACCCATTTGATTATCTTGTCAAAAGGTGAGCAACAATTAGTAATCCACTTGACGCATTAGTAATGGCCTTGTCATTTGTTATGGCCTGATAGATCAATTATACTTCTCAATTTGAACATGTTACTTGACGCATTTGTAATGTTCTTGTCATTTGTTTCAGCCTGATAGACCAATTATACTTCTCAGTTTGAATATGATTCATTCTTTCAAGATACTGAATTAAACGCGATGCAAGCAACTACTTGGTTATCACTTACCCAATTTTTAGGATGATGATTCTTAAACGGTAGTGCTTGTAAGATAGTTCTTTTTTTTTCTTTCCATCTGGGCCAGAGCTTAAGAGTTCCGGAGCTAAAGTTAATTGGAGTTTCATTTGTGTTTCCATGAATTAGGGGGGTTTGGACTTCAGATCTTTGACGGTTTGGAATGTGGTGGCAATGTCTAGGCATTTGGGGGCTATTATCCAAAAGGCATCTGCGTTGGGTCAAATGGATCCATATGTACGTATTAAAAGATCAAAAACTTTTGGCACATGAAAATCCTTGCGAATGCCTCTTGGCTATGTAGCACGGACATAGACTTGGATATGAATACAGATACGGACACAGAACACAACAATTCTTCAAAAATAGGGATACGTGCACAACGGGGACATGATACACACACACACACACACAGTCAATCCAAAAAGTTAATTACTTTTACCATAATGTGTATATCTATTTGCACATATATATCTATGTATATGTATATATACATACATATATTTATGTATGTGTATATATATTTGTACGCACATTCCAAAAAGTAAAGACGATGTAAATTGTAAACATAATTATTTTTACCATAATGTATATATCTATCAGCACATATATACATATATACCAGTACATATCAGTATATACATATATGTACTTTTATAAAATGGAATATCTACAAAGATTGCAATTGTGCACGTGTATATGTATATGCATGTGTATGTGTGTGCAGTTAGGCTTTTATTATGCACAAGAGAGGGACAAGAGGGAGAGAGAGAGATACCAGGGCAAGAACGAGAGAGAGAATCGATCGAGTTTTTAGGGTTTTTTGATCGACAAATCAATTTTATCAATGTAACATAGTTTTATACCAATATTCCAACTTATAACCCAAAACAATGGAAATGTTGCCTATTCACCCCCATACAATGTATACAAATTACAGATGTAACCCTGCTGTGTCCTCAAACGTGTCCCCATGTGTCCCTGTGTCCTCAAGTGGGGGCCACGGGTATGGTGACCTCCTACAAGTATCCGTGCTTCATAGCTGCCTGCACTGTGAGGAAAATTTTCCACTTAGGGAGCAGGTTCAGCCTTGGTATTGAGTACGTCATTGGAAATGGTATGGATACTCATCTATGGCTTGATAATTGGCACCCTTGGGGTCCTCTCTACAAGAAATATGGAGGCAGAGTAATTTTTAGCATGGGGAGATCTTCGAAAGCTAAGGAAGGAATGCAGTTACTATGGAAACAATGGGCAATGCTCCACGTCAGTTTGTGTCTAATGAGAACCAACAGGACTGATTTGGGCCCTTGCACCTACTGGCAAGTACACAGTTAAGTCAGCTTGGAATGCAATCAGGAGTAACCTGCTAGTTGCTCAATGGCATAAGGTAGTTTGGCTTACATCATGTGCCGAGGTGGGCTCTAATTCAATGGATGGTCATCCTGGGAAGGGTGTCTACAAAACATAGGCTATTCAAATGGGGAATTGTTGCAGACAACAGCTCCCTGTCATCAATTGTGCAGAAAAAGAGCATGATCATCTATTTTCCTGTTGCCCTTGCTCCCAACAGGTCTCATCCTTTTTTTTGTGTAGCAATGATTTCCAGGGTGCCTGCGACTCTTGCCCAGGAAGTGGATTGGCTCAGGGTTAACTATGGGGAAAATGATTTGAAGCATGAAGTTCACAAGTTGGCCTTAGCTGCAGCTATATATCACTTGTGGCGAGGAAAAAAAAAAAACTGAATTCTCAAACACCAATCCATGGGAGTGCAGAATGTCATCACCATCCCCGAGATGGAGATATGAAGCTGTATTAAATGTTTGGAGACTTGTTAAGAAATTAGACCACAACAGACTTCTGTGTCTAGACAGGAACATTTCCTCTGAAATGTTTGCTTCGGTTTCAATGTAACTCTTAGCTGTCTAGTTTGGTTTGAAACGGTTTTCCTGCTGAGCCGCGATGGTTAGCTTTGTTGAGGTTTGTGGTATGCTGAGAGATTCTGGGGTATGCCCTTTGCACGTGTAATTAGGTTTCGGTCTAAAGCATTATGTTACCAAAAACGAATATGTAATAGGCTGCAATTGACCCCTTATTTTCTGATGCTGACTGGCCCGGACCTGCAATGCTACAACCAGCAGCATAGTTGGTGCTGTCCAACTTGACAGGACTAATCTGAAGACCTGGTTATCACCAAAAAGTCACGACTCAGCCTGCTCTCCTCGTTGCCAGTAGAAATCTTAACAGCATTTGACAGTTGCTAAACCAAGGACAATTTCACTCGCAATATCTTTGCTATGATGGAACAAGTCAATCATACAAAGCACACTGTGAATGCATATGCTAATTTGGTATTGGCATGTTGAGATTTCTTAAATGGCCATTTGGGTGATATAGGAAAGAAAGTTAAGTTTTATTAGTACATCAGGCTCGGGGGACATCCTGATTGCTTCTTGGGTCAGTATGCATGCGTGACCTAAAGACTTGTGTCATTAGTTGATGGTTGATTATCCTCTTTGGAGGCCCTTCTGGCACTATGTAAGAGCTCCTAATTGGCTAACTAAAAATTCTTTTCCGATGACTGCATGATACAACTACAGCACCTATGGGTGGAATTTTCTTTAATCATAAGCAAGTATTGGCTTCATGTGCATGTTGTCCTTGTCTATCATGGAACGATGGCTCACGCTTTTCTTTTTGGTTTTGTTTTCCTTTTTATTACTACTTTAGCCTAGAAGGGGATGCTTTGAAATCCGTGAGGAAGGTGGCGAGAAGTTCATCAGTCTTCTGGTAATAATTTTTTCCAACAGTTGCCCTACATCTGTTATCGCATACTTATTTCTGTGATTTAACATACAATTGACTACCCTAGAACATTTATGAACCCTAATGTCTTCTTATGTAATCTTAATTTGATCGATATTTTCAACCCACTTCACTACTCCAAAGAACAATTTAATTTCAAGCCAATTCATTACGACTCATTTATTTCTTCTCCATTTGGTAACACGCTCAGCCAACTATTTAGAAGCCAAAGGCATCTTTCCCCTTGTGATTTGGAAAGGCACTGACCGAAAGATCTATGACATGATTGCTTGTTTGCGAATAAAGAAAGTGATGAATTTTAATCGTGATGATAATGAGCAATTATGCATCCATTTGAATATATGAAAATTGCTGACCGTTATTAAAAATTTGTGCTTTTGCAAGTTGTGTTTTCAATTTATTGAACTTCATCTTTGTGTATGAATTGTTAGTGAAGCTACTATTATATCTTGTTTTTCAATGACTACCCAACCACGTATTATGGAGCCACCATTGCATCCACCTCGGGTTCAAGCCCATATTTCATGCTATAAAGATTGGGAACTGAATGGAAATATCAGGACAATGTGTAAAACAATAATCGACAGGTTTGGAATGCCCAAAAATTAGGGTTTATTTATCATTGCGTTGAATATATATGTACAACAGACAAAATTGCAGTACAACCCCTGGCACTAAGCTAATTACATATTTAGTCTAATTACACAACTAATATACAATTGGACCATACCTTAACTCTCTTCTCAAGTTGGTGCGAAGATATCGATCACGTCCAACTTGGACACAACGGGATGAAACCTCTTGCTGCCAAGTCTTTTTGTGAATATATTTGCTAATTGATATTCAGACCGCACTAAAGGTTGCATATCAAACCCTTACTCAGCTTTTCTTTAATGAAGTGTCTGTCAATCTCTATAAGTTTCATTTGATCATGTTGGACAAAATTATGAGCAATGTTGATGGTAGCTTTATTGTCGCAGTAGAGTTTTATCACACCATCATCTCTAATCCCCAAATCGTGAAGGTTTGGAGCAATGTTGATAGCAGATTTCGTAGCTTCTCAATCTCACTCTGATTAAACCCTCATTGCTCCAAAGACTTTGTTTCTTCTGGTTGCATTGCAAACTCATGTGCTTGCCCATTACCTTGCGAAGAGGAAATTACTGGCGATGAAGGCAAAAAAGAGATTGTTGGTAGTGAAGCTATCAACGTAGAATTAAAAAACAAATCGTTGCTATGAAGGCTAACGAAAAATAAGGAATGTTTTTTCCCCGTGTTGGACAGATAGGTGGCGTTGGGTTGGATAAAAAGTTGCTGTGGTGAAGGCAAGCGACCAAAAATGTCAGGGTTGATCGGGGATAAAGGTTGCCCATCAACCCAAATTAATTTCCCAGAAAAATTCGAGCCTAGGGCTCTAATTCCATGCGGAAAAACAAAGAAAAGAAAAGAGTTGGGAGAATATTTTCTAATATTGATTTAAAGGCACCAGATTCTTCAAAATAAGAAATCGTACCTAATAAAATGGAATCCCAATTAATCTCCAATCAATCTCCTAATTCTAGATATATAAAAAATACGCTTTCCTAATAAACTGGTCCGGATGAGAGAAATGTCCCTTTGATCAACACTAAGTTTGCCATTCAGATCCATAGGCATCTCTATAGACTTTGATCCCAATAAACCAATCTCCTCCAGAATATGTAATGCGTACTTCCTTTGTGACAGACTAATCACATCCTTTGACCTTTCCACCTCAATACCCAATAAGTACCACAACTTAACCCAAATATTTGGTATGAACGGTAAGAACTGCTTGAATCCATCGGTACCTTTCTAATCATCTTGAGTAGTAATAACGTCAACCACGTACACAATCAACAGTATTTTTTCTCGATTCGAAGATAGATAGAAGACAAAGTGATCAAAAGGTGAGCGACACAGAATCACTAAATTTTCCAATCCAAGCTTAAGGCAATTGCTTTAAACCGTAAAGAGTTTTGCGGAGACGACACATTGGAGAACCCTCCACCTGAGCAACAAACACAGGGTAGTAGTAAGAGAATTAAAAATTTGCCGATCTTAGCTACAGGAGAGAAGGTTTGTGCATAATCAACGCCATATGTTTGGGTATAGTAAAAAAATTGAGGGTTTTGAAATCAATGGTTTCAAATGATTACAGTTCTAAATCGAGGGTTTCAAATGGGTACAGTTCGAAATCTGGGTTCTGAGTTTTGGCTAGAGGTTAGGGTTTGAGATTTGGGTTTCGATTAGGGTTATGAAGGTTTGGAGATCATGTTCAACGAAGATGATGATGATGATCGAAGATGGCAATGGTGACGATGATGATCACCAACGCAGCAGTCGACCTTGATGACAGGATATGTTGGCTAACGTGTGGGATTGAGGTTAGGTTTGATATTAGGGTTTTGCTTTGATACCGTGATAATTGGAATTAGGAAAAATATATTCCATATGAGTCACTACATGGACATAATGACTAAAACATGCTCTCACACACACACACACACATATATATATAACACTAATACTAATACTTATATGTGTGTGTGTGTGTGTAACAATTACCTAGAAGAAAAGTATACAACGAAGTTGAGAATACAAATGAAGACGAGAAAAGTAGGATTGGAAAGAAGAGGGAGGAATAGAGAATAAGGGAGAGATAAAGCAAGAAGAATAGAGAGAATAGAAAAATATTAAGAGAAACTTAAGTCTCTTATTCGTCTATCTCAATCCTTCTTTCTCTCTCGCTATGGATACTTTAGTTTTGCTAGGTTTAAGAACCGACTGATGTAATACAATGTGTTCTCTTTTTCTTGTAAATATGATGGTTTTGATCCTCAAATTACCAAGTCTGGATTATAATTCTGTTAATATATAAAATATTACACTTTTTACCCGTCTGAGTTTTTTAAATCTTGAACCAAAACATGGCCGATGCGTGTCCGATACTTATCCGAAACTTGTCTGACTCAAATATAAAATTGAATACTCGGACATCTATTTTCACATGTCCAGAATGTGTCTGAGGGTGTTCGTGTCCTAGACGTCTCAGACATAGATATGAGAAACCCAGAGAGGTGTCTGCGCTTTTTAGCTTCAGGGATCAAGTCTTCAAATACATGAAATTTGAGTGGTGTTAACCCTCATTGAACAATTCAGTTGGTCATAAAAACTGATTGATTGGTGCAACCTTCGCAGGCAAACATTTGTGCAACACAATCAACTCAAATTTCTGTCATAGGGGTTAGCTTACTCAACAATTCACCCGCTCAGACCATGTGAGGAAACTGGACAGGCGCCATTTGGTTTCGACACTGGAAGTTTGGAAATTGATTAGTAGTACTTGCAACCACTAAACCAAGATGCTTGCACTCTCCCGTTGGAATACCTAAGAAGCTTGTCTTTTGTGCCAATCAGTAGGTGAAGTTTCACTACATCTGTTGTTATTTTTCATTTGTGGCACTAGATCACCTCTCTAGATCGCTCGCCGTCTGGTTGGATCACCAACCATGGGCTATACCAATTTGTTACAACAACAAATGCTTTATATCTATTTTTTGTGACACCAAATACACACAAACAAAAATAAACAAGATGTTTCTATGTTGTTCGGTAAATCGCATACCTCCATAGGCAAGAGAGACAAATCCACGAAGCAGAAAAAAGGTTATACATTTGAGTAAAATTCCCAAAACCACTACCTTTCCTAACCTAAGGGAAATTGAGCTTCTCATGCAGCACGCTTCTTTCCCCACACAAAGTTTCCCAGAGTATAGCTCCCATCTCTATGGCATTTCCCTCTCCCTCACATCATCTTTGCTTCATTTTTCGTGTCTCCTCTCCGGCTCTGAGCCCTTCTAGGACCCTTCTATAGTTGAGTCTTAACTGAGTTTGCAAATACATAAAATCTCAAGGATGTCAAAGGGGAAAGGTCCAATTTCTAAGGAGACATGGTGGTGGAATGACGAGGTTCAAACCATGGTAAAAGGCAAGAAGGAATGTTTTAAGAAGTGGCAAAAGGACCGGAATGTGGAAAATTTTCAGCAGTACAAGCAGGCTAACAAGGAAGCTAAGAAAGCCGTTAGAGAGGCTAAGTTGAAAGCCTATGAGGATTTTTACGCTAGACTTGATAGTAAAGATGGGGAGAGGAATATCTATAAACTCGCCAAGCTGAGAGAAAGGAAAGCTAGAGACTTCTCTCAAGTTAAGTGTATAAAAGGTAGCGATTCAGTAGTGTTGGTGAAAGATTAGGATATCAAGGATAGGTGGAAGACGTATTTCGAGAAGTTGTTAAACGAGAAACATGAAGAAGGTTTTGGTGAGGAGGAAGTTGACGTTCCTAGCGAGAGAATGGAATACGAGTTTTATCAGAGGATACAAAAGTCCGAAGTGGCCAAGGCTTTGAAGAAGATGAAACCGGGTAGGGCCTTAGGACCAGATGGTATTCCTATTGAAGTGTGGAAAAGCCTAGGTGATTTGGGGGTGACTTGGTTGACAAAGTTGTTCAACAAAATTATTTTATTTAGGAGGATGCCAGACGAATGGAGGAGGAGTACCTTAGTACCTATCTACAAGAACAAAGGGGACATTCAAAATTGCAACAACTATAGATGTATTAAGTTGATGAGTCATACGATGAAGCTGTGGGAAAGAGTTATGGAGCATCGTTTGAGGATGGTGACTATGGTGTCGGAGAAACAATTTGGGTTCATGCCTGGGAGATCGACCATGGAAGCTATTTACCTACTAAGAAGAGTGGTAGAGAAACACAGGTCAATGAAGAAGGATCTTCATATGGTCTTCATAGACCTAGAAAAGGCTTATGATAGGGTGCCCAGAGACATTATATGGTGGGTTCTGGAGAGAAAGGGAGCAACCAAAGGGTATATCGATGTTGTTCGAGACATGTATGAAGGTGCTGTCACTGCCATTAGATCACCAGCAGGGGAGACGAGTGAATTTCCCATCACAGTAGGATTGCACCAAGGGTCAGCCTTGAGCCCTTACCTTTTCGCTTTAGTTATGGATGAATTGACTAGTCAGATTCAAGAGGATATTCCATGGTGTATGTTGTTTGCAGATGATATTGTCCTTGTAGATGATACTGCTAGCGGTGTTAATACTAAATTAGAAATTTGGCGGGATGCACTAGAGTCTAAGGGCTTTCGGATAAGTAGGAGTAAAACTGAGTATATGGTTTGCAAGTTTAGTGATACCCGAAGTGCGTACGAAGAAAAAGTGATGATTCAAGATCAGGAGATACCAAAGAGTGACCGTTTTAAGTATTTAGGTTCTATTATTAGTCAAGATGGAGAGATTACGGATGATGTGACCCATAGGATCCAAGTGGGGTGGCTCAAGTGGAGAAGTGCTACTGGTGTACTGTGCGACAAGAGGGTACCCACAAAGTTGAAGGGAAAATTCTATAGAACTGCTATAAGACCAGCGATACTTTACGGGACATTATGCTGGCCTATGAAGAAACAACAGGTGACCAAGATGAGTGTAGCGGAAATGAGAATGTTGAGGTGGATGTGTGGTAAGACTAGACGAGATAGGATTAGAAACGAAACAGTCCGCGAGATGGTAGGCGTAGCACCTATAGACGAGAAGTTGAGGGAAAATAGGCTTAGGTGGTTTGGACATGTCTATCGTAGACCTACGGAGGCAATAGTTAAGAGAGCGGATAGGATAGCTTTGCATAGCAATGCTCCGGGGAGGGGAAGACCCAAATTGACATTAGATGCGGTAGTGCGCAAGGATTTAAGTCTACTAGGGCTAAGTGAGGAAACAGCACTTGACAGAACTCTTTGGAAGAAAAGGATTCATGTAGCCGACCCCAATTGATTTGGGACACAAGGCTCAGTTTGGTTTGGTTTGGTTTATAGTTTGTCAAAGGAGTTTTGGCTGACCGGTGCAGCCTTTCTAGACAAGCATTTAGCCCTTATGGGTGGCTCAAATTTCACTCGCATGGGTTGACTCATTCTACCAGTATGCGGTTCAAGCTAATGGCGGGGACTCGTTTGTGGTCAATTGGGGCAATGGCCGGTTGTCATGGAAATTCATCTGTCATATATTTTTCTATTGTTCAATATCCTTAAGAGTGGAGAATGGGGGAAGCTTTCCATTTTGGGATGATGTTTGGGCAGGTTATCTTTATTTGATGTTTTGTTCTCGTCTTTTTGTGTTTTGGTTAGCACTTCTTCATAAACCTTAGTGATCCAGAAACATATTAACGGCTTTGTTAGTTTGCTATTTTTGATGACTTTTGATATGAGGGTACACATTCAGTTCATACTTCGTGTCTGTGTATTAATTGATCGGTAAAATCATTGTTGAAAGGGTTTAAGAACTAGATTTCTGTGTATTTTTGTCCTTTGGAGGAGGCCCAATATATATAGGACATCTTACAGACTCAAACAAGAAAATATAAGTTAGTTACAAATCTCTTATTATTCTATATTCCCAAATTACTTATAATCAAATCCTTAAATGAACTCTTAATTATATGTCTTCCAAATTATACTGTCAACACTTTCTCTCAAGCTGGAGTATATATCATGAACACCCAGCTTGCGACAAATGGTATCGATGGTGACCTTGGGAAGAGTTTTGGTGAAGATATTTGCAAGTTGAGAACCAGAAGGAACAAAGGGAGTAGTAATCTCTTTTGACTCTACTTTCGATCGAACAAAGTGACAATCAACCTCGATATATTTGGTTCGCTCATGAAATACTGGATTATTGGTCATATGAATAGCAGCCTGATTATCGCAATAGAGCGGAGTCGGATCATGAACTGGAAATTCAAATTCTCGAAGGAGCGTGCGTAACCAGGTTAGCTCAATAGCCGTATGAGCCATTGCCTGATACTCTGCCTCCACACTCAAACGTGCTATGACCGATTGCTTCTTACTCTTTCATGTTACAAGATTGCCCTCTATAAAGGTGTAGTAGCCGTTAGTAGAATGACGATCTGCGGAGGATCTTGCCCACTCAGCGTCAGTGTATCCTTCAATTCGAAGGTGTCTAGAAGACTTATACAGAAGCCCTCGACTAGGAGCATTCTTGAGATACTTTAAGATATGAATGACTACTCCCATGTGAGGAGCTCGAGGACGAGTCATAAACTGACTCAATATGCTAACTGCATAAGAAATATCTGGCCAAGTGATGGTAAGATAGATGAGTTCACCCACTAGTCTCCGATACATCTTCGGATCGTTAATCAATTCACCACATCAGGCATTAACTTGAGATTATTTTCCATAAGAGAGGCCACAGGTTTAAAACCAAGATACTCTGTATCTTTTAAAAGGTCAAGATTGCACTTCCTCTGGGATAGACTGATACCTGCTTTAGACCGTGCAATTTCAATTCCAAGAAAGTACCGGAGTTTACCTAGGTCTTTGGTGTGGAAATTAAAACAAAGATGACTGATCAAAGTTTGAATTGCATGACTATCACTGCCAGTAATTACAATATCATCCACATATACAGGTAGAATCACAATGCCTTTGTTGGTGTGGTTGAAGAAGACATAGTGATCAACCTGACTGCGAGTCATGCCATGAGATAACCGAGTTGCTAAATTTATCTAACCACACTCTGGGAGATTATTTGAGTCCATATATAAATTTGTGAAGATGACACATACTCCCCCTTGGACTCAAAATCGGGGGCTAAGCCATATAAATAGTCTTAGATAGATCCCCGTGCAGAAAGTCATTTTTGACATTGAGCTGATGAAGTGGCCAAGCAAGATTAGCTGCAAGCGAGATAATAATGCAAATAGAGTTGAGTTTGGCAACCGGAAAAAATGTCTCCTTGTGATCAAGACTATAGGTTTGAGTGAAATCTTTGGCCACTGGGCGAGCTTTGAGGCTGTCGACAGTGCCATCAGGATTGTGTTTGATGGCGAAAACCCAACGGCAGCCAACAATATGGGCCTCAGAGGGCTTGGTCACGAGAGTTTACGTATGATTCATGTCCAAAGCCCGCCTCTCTTCTTGCACAGCAGAGCGCTAGCCAGGATAAGAAAGAGTTTCCTGGTAAGACTTAGGAATAACAACTGAGGAGAGAGACGTAGAAAAGGCTTAAAACAAAGGAGACAAGTGATTATAAGAAACAAAGTGAAAAATAGGATGAGAAGTGCAAGTGCGTGTACCCTTTCGGACTACAATGGGGAGATCAAGAGTAGAGTCTTCCTATGGTGGATCCGTAGAGGGCAAGGGAGACGGTGGGGCAGAATGAAAGGCATCCTTAATGGTGACAGGTACAGGTGGATGGGGCGGGTGCCGAACATAGACTTGAGTGACTTGCGGGTGAGCTGGAGGAAGCACAAGAACACTTGAAGTGGAAACTCAGAGACAATTGAGGGTTGTCTTGACGCGGAGAGGATTGGATCCTGTAGGTGGTGACCTTATGCGGCATAGCTTCAAAGAACGTGATATCAGCACCAACAAAGTGCTTGTATAATGAAAGACTATAACACTTCTAGCCTTTTTGAGTACGTGAATAACCAAGGAAGGTACACTTTTGAGAACGGGAATCCAATTTATCACGACGTGGGTGTAGATTATGGACAAATAAAACACAACCAAAAAATGCCAGGAAACATAATCTGAAAGGAGACTTGTATTTCAAAACCCGCAATGGCATGCGGTTTAAGAGAAAATTGGCGATAAGACAACATCCCTCAAAAGATTTGGGAACATGCATGTGTAGAATAAGAGCATGAGCAATGGCAAGAATAGGACCATTCTTTCGTTTAGCAATTTCATTTTGTTGAGGAATAATGACACAAGAAGTTTGATGAATAATGCAATGAGAGTCAAGGAATTACGTAAAAGGTTTAGAGGTGCATTCCTGAGCACTATCACTATGGAGAACAAGTAATCGGGAATGAAATTGATTCACCACTTTAGCATAAAAAGAATGAAAGACGGTAAATAACTGAGAGCAATCTTTAAGCACATACACTCATGTCAACCTAGAAAAATTATCAATAAATATGACAAAATATCGAGCACCGCATAAACCAGTAGTTCGAGTGGTTCCCAAGTATCAGAATAAACAAGAGCAAAAGGGTGTAACCTAGATAGTTAATTACGTGAAGGAAAAGAAACCCTACGATGCTTATTTTCACAAGTATCGCAGTTAAAAGTAGACATTGCAGGTAAAGAGGGGACTAGTTAGTGGAGATTGGCAGATGAAGGGTGGTCAAGACAGCAATGCCACTGGTATGGTGTGATGGTGGAATGGAGTGCAGATGACAGTAAGGAGCAAGTCGGCTGGAAGTAGTACAAGCCATTCTTCTCATATTCTCCACCAATCCACCTCTTCGTGTTTAGATCATAAAAGTCAATAAGAGAGAAAATGTTACTAAACAATTTAAAGTTTGGGTGAGTTTGTGAATGGACAATAAGTTAAATAGAAATTGGGGTATATATAAGTCAAGAAAATGGGAGACCAGAAGCACAATAAGTGCGAAGGCCGAGAACTCGAGTCATAGTACCGTTGGCAACAGTAACATAGGATGGAATAGATGGATGATTGAGATAAAATAAAAGAGAGATATTACTTGTCATGTGATCAGAGGCACCATAATCTAGGATCTGAGGGTATGAGAAGTGGAATAAAGACGTGTTACCAGATGCAACAAGTGTAGCCTTAGAAGAAGAGAATGCATTGGCACGGCGGACAATCGAATCATATTCGGATTTAGAAATAGTGATGCTATCTGAAGTGATAGGCGCAGATAGCTCTCCCTCAGAAACAACCTGATTAGCCCAAGTAGGCTTGCCATGAAGTCCCCAGCAGAACTCAACAGTGTGCTTAGTCTGACCACAATGAGTACATTTCTTAGAGCCGCAGCTGTCTTGCCCTCCATGGCGACCATCATGATTAGAGGAACCATTATGATGACGGCCAAACATATGATTACCAGAAGCTTCAGAGGGAGGAATATAACGCTCTGTAGGAGCAATAAGGGCATATCGAGGAGGGATCTTTGGAACAGAAGAGTGAGTAACAGCTCGGCGAATACGACCAAAGGTCTCACCAATTGTAGGGATGTCTTTCCAGACAAGATCTGAGAACTCAAAGGGGCCAGTTCTATTTTGAGACCGGAGAGGAATTTGGCAACCGGAAACTCCTTCCTGTATCGTTGTTGTTTCTCCAAGTCTTTTGTTAAGGGTTGATAGATATTCATCTCATCCCACATGTCTTAACATAGAAAAGTACTCTTCAACCGAATGATCCCTTTGTTGAAGAGAGAAAATATCCTGATAGATCTGATAAATACGAGAGAGATTCTGATCGAAAGAATATAGTTCTCGTAGTGTATCCCATATGACTTTAGAGGTTTCTAAACAAGAAACATTATTAAAAATATCCAGTTCGAGACTATTTCAGAGTAAAGTCATAATACGAGTATCATTTTGACTCCAGTTGGGATCAGTAGAAGGGTCATTGGTGATATAGGAAGTTTTACCACTCGCACATAGAGAGACAGTCATAGCTCGAGACCAAGGAAGATAATTTGATCATTTTAATCTAATAGTAGTAAGGGTACGCTGAACATAAGGGTCTCTTATATCCTCGATTTCCTTAGCACTGGTTTTTTGTAGTTTTCTCAGCCATTTTAGAAGACAGTAACAAGTGTAAAATAGAGAGAATATGGTTACCATTGATAGCTAGAACTAGCAAATATAGTGCAGAGTGATAGATCTAAGTCCAGAAGATCACACGGAGCTGATACAGACGGAGCAGAGAGTTAACCGGGTTGCTGAGTATAGGTTGGAATGCTAAGATTTGTCAAAAACATTGAGTCCTGGGAGTTTAGAAGAGCTCTGGTGAGTGCAGGGAGATCCGACGAAGTTCCGGCGAGTCTGTTGGTGGTTGGTCAGTGGAGATAGAGCGAACAGAGAGCGAATCTGTGGGTGGTAACAAGAAGAGTAGATCGGGAGAGTAGATCGGGAGCTTTGAAGATTCAACAATGCCAAAAGTGGTACAATGAGTCTTGCTGAAGTACGGCAATAGTCCGGCAATGCTCGGCGAACAGTCAGCGAGTGGTTGCCGGTGGTTGGAGATGAGAAGGGTCGGCTGAGGTAGAGGGTTACTGCTCCTCGTTTGGTAAACCAAACAAGAGGGATCAAGCGAGAAAGAGGTATGGGACCAAGTCAGATTAGGGTTTTAAAACCCACTCTGATACTATCTTGAAAGGGTTTAAGAACTAGATTTCTGTGTATTTTTCTCCTTAGGAGATGGCACAATATATATAGGGCATCTTTCAGACTCAAACAAGGAAATATAAATCAGTTACAAATCACCTATCATTCTATATTCTTAAATTACTTCTAATCAAATTCCTCAATGAACTCCTAATTATATGCCTTCCAAATTATACTGTCAACAATCACCAATGATCCAAACCATCCTTCCTTTCTATCTCAAAAAGGGATTTGTCAAAGCCACTGCACTCTTAAAGTTCAGATCTTATTGTTGACCATGGCTCATGATAGTCTCATTTCTAGTGACCTTTTTTTGGAAAATGAGACAATGGTGCGTCAAGTGTTCGAGGAATGACGAATTTGTGGATATTTATCTTTGCATTGCCTTTTGTTTTTGGCTCTATGGAAGTGGATATTTAAACTGTATATGTGTTTGGGTGCTCCAGCTTCTTGCACCTGTATGCTTTTCATCAATTTTAGGTGCTTTGGTAGCAGCACGAAAGTGGAAGTGTTGTGGGACTGCATGACTTGCTCACATCTTTTGGTAATATGGCGAACACAAGCAAGGATATTTGAGGATAAGTATTAGGATATCGGCTCTTTATGAGATAAGAGTATGTTACTTGTCAATCTAATGGGTTTACGTTTCTTCCCTTTAGAATGACCCCTATATTTTCATTGCTAGAGGATTTGTTTCTTGCGCATAGTTGTTTTCTTTTGTTCTTTCATTGGTGTAGTTCTTGTCCTCTGCACCCATTGTACTCTACATCTTTTGTTAAGTTATTCCTTTGTTTCTGATCCTAAACAAACATCTGTTTTTATGGTGGCCATTTCTTTGTTTCTGATCCTTACAAATCTTGCTTTTTGTTTGTTTTGAAAAGCCATTTCTTGAATGAGCCATCTATTGTAGATGATAAGGCGTGTTTTTATAGATGTCAACTTAATGATTTTGAACTCGGTGAGTGGTTAACGATTATGGATATAGTTGTCTCATGTAATTACTGAACAAATACATCTCTTGAACTGCTCATTCTCAACTTCCAGGATATGAAGCGGCCATTTAAACCCATGAAGGCACTTGACATGGACAAAGTCATCTCAGATATCATTGCCCAGATCGGATAATGCCCGAGTTCACTCTAACTGGATTCTAGATATTTAGTACTGCTCTTGATGTTACACTTTGGTGCTACCAGAAGTAGGTAACCCTGTGTATGTTGGAAACGCGATAGCTTTTTGTTGGTGCATTGTAAGTTACATCAATTTGCTTCTTTTATTTTACTTTTGCTTGTATTTGCCTGTTCTGCTTTGGTAATGAACCTTCTTTTGTGGCTCTTGTTTCCCAGAACAACCCTGGGTTACTTGCTATATATCCATTGTACTGGATATATTTGGCCACCCTGAGTTTGCTTAAGATCATTTCTTGCAAGTTGCAATCTCTTTATCAATTGGTCTTCATGTGCTAAACCTTTCACCAGGTTTCGGCTGTTGCTTTTGCACCAATGAAGGCTCGTTTGTTTGTCTGGAGATAGTGATTGGATATAGAATTCCTATATATATGGGGGGGACCGTGGGATATAAAATCCTTTTCGATATGGAAATGGTGGAGGGAAAAGAAATCCGTTGTTTGTTTTGGTTGGAATTTTGACATAAATTTTCTATTTTATCCTCCTGCAAATCACATCCCATAGATGAGGGTCCAGCTTGACAAAGATATGGATGTGAATGAGAGAATTTTATTGAGGATTTGAAATCCCACGGTACAATAGTTAACAATCTCGTATTTGTAACTGTGCTGAGTTTTTTACTAATACGGTATGTATCAGTATCGGTGCGTGTTAGCATATTGTTTTGGATTTGTTGCTAAAATTATATATATTTTTTAATTAATATTTTTTAACAGAAAAT
The DNA here is from genome assembly GCA_019985065.2 of Arctostaphylos glauca. NCBI lineage: Eukaryota > Viridiplantae > Streptophyta > Magnoliopsida > Ericales > Ericaceae > Arctostaphylos > Arctostaphylos glauca. The sequence goes on from JAHSPW020000015.1 coordinate 6,842,919, forward strand.
TACATTGAATATATAAAATATAACCTCACAGTTTAAAGATAAATTACCAAACATAAAAGTGAATGATTTTAGTCTTAATTTATATCTAATTATTCAAAAAAAATTATTAATTAAAATTAAAAAAATATGGAGTGATACAATACGGGCTAGTACTAATTGCTATCGCCTAGAATAGGCTAGAATGGTGGTTGGGATGGTAAGCTGGTGGTTAAGTACAATACAAGGCCGATGATCTTGTACTATTATGGGGTTGGTATGATAAAGAATAAATAGCATTGCACCATACATCACTAGGATAAAAGAGCCTCTATTCACTACATTCTATCTCGATGGGAGGGGAGTGGTGCAGGGGAAGAGGGAGGGAGGGAGGGAGGGAGAGAGAGAGAGAGAAAGTGTAAAGAAAGAGATATAGTATTTTAATCTCATCCACTAGTTTTTTAACGGTTGAGATGAAGTGTTTATTTATGTGTTCCCGGATGTATATATATCATTTGGCTTCAGGACAAGGATCTTGGACTAAGCGTCCGGACCTCTAATCTCAGCCCTTGGATCTCATCCTTGATCCAAGGGTCCTGGTTCATTGAGTTAAAAATAACACCTAAATTGGTTTGAAATCAGGTCTGAATTTTGACCTGGACATGAAACGGGTTAGGGTGTAAATTATATTGGGTGAAGGTGTAAACATTATGGGGCCATCGTGAAGTTCAAGTTCACTCCCTCTCTCTCTCTCCCCGACTCCGGCCAACTCCATCTCTCAACTGTCCGTCGTCGTCGACCGTGGATCCAGCGCCACCCTTCCTCCGATCTCAGTGGCCGACCTCTCTACTCTCTCCGCTGCCAGTCTTCTAGTATGTTTTTGCTTCTCTTAACTTAGGGTTTTTTTCAGTTCAACATCTATGTTGTTGTTTGGGACCAATTCGAATGGTGGATGGATTAGGAGTGTTTTTTACCTGTATGCTTTTGTGTTGTTCTTTGGGCCATTTCGAATGGCTGATACGAGGGGCAAGAATGTTACAATGCAGACCCGCCAATGGTTGTTCTTTGGGCCATTTCGAATGGTCGAATGGTCGGTGGACCTAGCTATTACTGTCTTGATCAAATGGGTCAAAAAAGGCACTCTTTTTATTATATACAGTTGAAGGAAGCTGCTTTGTGTGACCAAATCAAACCTAATTTAGTTTAAAAATATATTTGCTAAACAAATCTTGAATGTTAACTCAATGTTTACAACTTCACCCAACATAGTTTAAAAACATGTTTAATATTTGAAATTTTATCGCTACCTATATTGGTAGAACTAATATTAAAAAATGTTCTTTACTTTGTTTTCCACATACAATAGAGTTTTTTGTACAGCATGTTCACATTTGATGCGTATTTGGGGTATAACTAAACTGAAATTTGCCTCTTTTAAAATTTAATACAGATTGTTACATTTTGGAAGGATGGAGTATTATGAAGATATTGAACATTTGTCACCGACATCGAATCAACATACAGAATCTTCTGCTAATTCTTGTGAGGTAATTTATACTCCTTAGGTAAAGGGCGACCTAATACCAAAAATTGGACAACACTTTGAAAATTTAGAGGACGTTCATCTTTTTTATAATAATTATGGGAGAGAATCTGGATTTAGTACGCAGGTAAATTCCAGTAAGAGGAGTAGGAAAAATAATGAAATCATACGGAAAGAGTACGTTTGTTGCAAAAAGAGACTTAGGAGAATAAGAAATTCTGGACCCAACGTATGGCGGCGGAGGATAACTAGAGAGGGTTGTGGGGCAAAATTGTCTGTTGTGAAGGACCGGTCAAATCAGAGGTTTGTTGTTTCTCAATTTGTTGAGGGTCATAACCACCCTCTCACGACACCAAAAAGGGTACATTTGTTGCGTTCTCATCGTACAGTGTCAGTTGTGAAAAAAGCATTAACACAACAACTTACAGCTGTAAATGTGTCAATCCAGCAACAAATGAGTATTTAAGAGTTGCTGTCTAGAAGACTTGAAAATGTAGGATTTCTAGAACAAGATCTTTATAATATTGAAATGATATGAGAAGAATATTACCCGGACATGACCCCAATATATTGTACGATCATTTTTTGATTGAACAACAAAGAAATGTCGGTTTTACGTTTGCATTAGAGAAAGATGACGAGGGCAGGATGACTCATTGTTTTTGGGCTGATGCGACCTCTAGGAAGTTGTACCAATATTTTGATGACGTGGTGGTGTTCGACGCAACTTACAACACAAACCGATATGCTTTGGTATTTGCACCTATATTAAGTGTTAACCATCACGGACAAACAACGATTTTTGGGTGTGGATTCTTAAATGACGAGACAACTGATTCTTTTGAATGGTTGTTCAAGTAATGATTGAAATCAATGCCGGCAGGCCCTCCCAAAATGATCATAACTGACCAGGATCCAGAAATGACACGAGCAATTGCTAATGTTCTTTCAAATACACATCATAAGTATTACATTTGGCACATTGTAAGTAAATTTTCAGAAAATATAAGTGCGGTATGCTATAAAGAATATTATGATGAGTTCAAAAAATGCATATGGGATTTCGACAACCTTGAAGAATTTGAAGCAAGATGGGTAGTTATTCTAGAAAACACTAACTTATCTGACAATGAATGGTTAAGTGCAATGTGGATCTCTGCATAAATCACATTTTTTCTATTCACATGACTAGCAGTCAAAGGGCCGAAATTTCGCATGTATTTTTCAAGAGGTACGTGTCTCCACATAATTTTTTGTAGGATTTCGTGACGTGGTTTGACAGGGCACTATCATGTGTACGATATAACGAATTGGATCTTAATCATAAAGATATCAATGAGAAACCTGTCTTGAAAACATGTTGGGTAATGGAGAAACAAATGAGTGAATTGTATACACGGACAATATTTTACAAGTTTCAAGAGGAACTCTTTCATAGTACGACGTATCTGGTAACAATAACGTACGAGGATGAACATCATTGTCTATGCAACATTGAGAGGGTGATGGAGAGTGGTTCGAGGGTTCACGAGATTTATGTAGAGAAGTCATCAAACTATGCTAGTTGTAGTTGCAAGAAGTTTGAATGCGATGGTATTCCGTGTCGGCACATATTGGCATATTTTACTAGAATGTAAATCATACAATTGCTTGATCAGTATATCTTACGGAGGTGGATTAAATCAGCAAAAGTTATGCGAGTTTGAGATGATTTGGGTGGGAGGGGAAAAGATATTTGTGACACTTCTTTGTTAGTTAGACGAAATAGTCTCTTCCAACTTGCTTCTAACGTAATTGATGAAGCTATGTTAAGTGAAGATGGAAGTGAGATTTTACGAGAAGCTTTGAAGTCAATTCAAAAGACGTTACTTGGAAGAGAACATGGAAGCAAAAATGCCGAATGTAGTGAAATCCAAGTGCCTATGTCTCTTGAGCATAGTTTCAAAGAACCGCAACTAGTTAGGGTAAAGGGGTGTGGTAAACGTTTTAAGGGAGGAAAAGAGTTGTGGGTTAATAGTTGCATGACAAAAAAAATTGTCCAAAACTTCTCAATATGTACGCGTTTACTTTGTTACCTTTTTATTTTTTAATAATCTCAATGTAATTGTCTAATTGTTGTCATTTTTTTCTCTCAGGTCTTCGCAAGATGTTAGATTGAATGACGACGATGACGACGACGATGCAGAATGATTGGACGGTGCCAGAGTACTTGAATCACAGGTTGAAGATTTGGTTTTTCTTCTTTTATCTTGACTGTATTGAAGGCTTTGGCAGTATACTCTTTTTGTGTAATTGTAAGGCTGAAATTTGAGTTCTCTTTTTATCTTGACTGTATTGAAGGCATTTCATCCCATTTGTAAGTTTGAATGTCTAGGTATGATTAGGTGATAATATGATGTTTCATTCCTTTGACCAAGCAGTGACCTTAAGGAAATGGATTGTTGGAGTTTTAGATTTCTTCTATTCTTATGTTTTGAATTTCTAGGGTTTTAAAACACTGAATTGTTTGGGTTGCAGGAAAGGGATTAAAGGCAAGAATAAACTGCCATTACCAGGAGCCACTTGTCTGTTTTTATTAGTGAAGGTCATCAAAATGACTTTCATTTCAAAATGGTCCAGGAATGTAGGATTTTGAGGGTGCATTTTGGGAACAAATTTCCTGTCAATGTAGTAATCTCAGTTTACTTTGTTTAACTGAGATTGACATTCCATGTGTTGCATTGTTAGTGTGAGACCCCGACCCATAATTAGGTAGTTTAGGGGGTTAACGGGAATTAAAATTTGTAATTAGACGCTAATTAGATGATAATTCGAGATTTAAACGGAAATCGAAAAATGGTCACGACTTTTATTTTTATTCGTGTTTGAAACACCGGAGTTGAATCGGACGATAAGTGGGCGAGACAAACTTTACGGAGTGTTGTAACGTTAGGGAGGTGGACCGAGTAACATGTGATAATTTTCCTGTTGAACAGTGGATATACTTCATGTCTGATATTTGCATGTGAATTTCTCCCAACGTTGAACACCCACAGCTTGCGCCACCGCCTGCTTAAGGGTTTGGCTTCTATAAAAATCAATTGAAGCTGCTCAATTCTATTCTGTACGCTAGAATTTTGAGAGCTAGAGAGAGAGAAGAGTTGCACCTGTTCACCGTCTACCTCCAGCTGCTTCTTCTTCATCTACAGTGAGTCCCTTAATCACGTAACTTAGAATTTCTTTGTCTATTCTTCAATTTTAAGACTAAGGTAGACTTAGTTTCATCATTGTTGTAAGATATCAATAAGTATTTGAGGTTAGAGAAAGAAATTAGAAGAAACCATGTCTTGAAACCCATTCTGCAACACATCCGGCCACTCATCCGGTCGCGGATCCGGCCACGCATTTGGATTTTCGGATCCCTAGCCGGATTGGCTATCGGATTGGATAGCTTTGACCCCGAACTTTGAGTTAAGTTCCAAAATGATACAGACCTCGGATTGACCTCAAATGTGGCATGAATATACCTTGATATGCTATCTTTCATTCCCAATTCGAACCAACTCAATTGGATATTTAGAACTCCATTAATTGAGATTGTCGTACGATGTGTCCAATCTGTAACAGTTTTGTTCCGTTGCATTTTTACTCTACCTAAATACCAAATCAGACTTTATTTCCTTTTTATAATATGTTCTCAACATCCTAAACTAGTACCTTGTCAAATTTGGTAAATTTTACACTCCATTAGGTTAGGTGCTTGAGCTATTTTCTGTCGATGTAAATTTCAGCAAATCTGTCATGTTTTGCACTTGAGTTATTTCAATCCCCAAGACTCCCAATTTTGACTTCATAATCACCCGAACCTTTGCACATTCACTTTTGAACCTTACTAGACCTAGTGTGATCTGTTCATTTTAGGCTTGAGCAGTTTGGGGTATAGGTGATGTCAATGTTAATGTATCAGGTCTAGGATGACCTTATCATTAGAAATTGAAATTCAGGATAATTATTAAACCATTGTACTTCTTAGTATAGGAATCAATTGTGATATCGAAGTCAGTGAAAATCATCAAATTACGTGAGGTGAGTCCGGATAGCTTATCTTACTTGCATATTTTTAACTGCAAGTTCAAACATGTATGATTATGTTTGATATGAAAATTTGTTTGCATTCAAGGCATGTTTAAACAGGTTGAATGATAGGATGTTTTATCTATCATAAAGCCATGTTATAATTTATGAATTTTGAATAGAAAGACAAACATGACATCTCATAATATGGTGAATCCCTGACTGCTGGGGGTGAGAAAAGCGGTAATTTGAAATAAAGAAGGGTCCCACGGACAGGTGGCATCGGGTGATGTCATGCCTACCATTGAGATTACATTGAGGGTCGCTCCCTACACTAGCTCTGGCATATACTGTTGTTTATATTCTGAATGTCAAGTATGAATTGTTATTGGATTGTTTAAACTGCATGACCTACGGGTTACGAAAAACTGAGATTAGACTTTGTTATGTTCTCAGGCTACAGCCTATGGACTGAAACATTGATAACATGATGTTAAAATACAATAAATGAGATTAGAGCATGGAAAACTTATAAGGTCTGCATATCTCGATTCACACTAACTTTATGCTAATGAATATTGCTATGCAATATGCCAGGTCACAAGCAGGATCCTGATAGACGTTGAGGACAGACAGAAACTGCTCCACTTTTTGGGTTATTTTGTAGATGTATATGTGTATATAGGACTTGTGTTCAATACACCACAGCTGGCCATTTTTGAAAGTGTAATATAAACTACGTTTGTACTTTAATCTTGAATGATAGGTTATGCGCATCCTTATGAAATATTTCGTTTAATTACATGTTCCCGCTACTGATTAATTCTTATGACTTAACATAAAAGACAAATAGAATTTCATAAACTTTTATTTACAGAGAGGCCTTAGTGAGTTAGATTCACTGACCGGTCATTAATCCACCCCATTTTGGGATGGGTCGTGACTGTTAGACAGAAAAATTCAAAGAAGTTTGCAACCTTTAATTCTTTTAATTTTTTTAAACAGTAACTTTTATCCGCGGTCTTGCGATTTAAGTCGTACCAAAAATAATTAAAATCAACACTATTATCCGAAACAACATGCAAATGGGGTGTTTGATTATCTTACATTGAAACAAAGATAGTCCTTACAACCACAAAGGAAGATACTAAATAGTAAATAGCGAAGATTAACTAGACAATCCTTACAACCACATCAATTACTAAGTATTTGCAATGAAAGCCAAATACTAAGTACCAACAATACACAACATGAAATCACCAACAACTTCAGTCGAACAAATCTGCCTTCAATTTGGTCAAGTTTGATCTTCGCCACGGATTCTATTGCTAATGTTTGAGCTTCATCTCTATGATCTGCACTTCCTTCACGAGAAAACATTCTTGCACCACCATGTTTGTAGGTTGACTCAATTGGTAAGCACCACTCCCAAAACTCACACCCACCACAAGCAACATTCTTGCACATGTAGCACAATCTTCCAAGATTCCGATTCGATTAAGATATCTTTACACTTTCCCTTTTTCCGCACTGGTAATACTTATTCCTAAACCACATGGAGTTTTTGCTAGACATGATACTTGAACTTGACATATTATCCTGCGAAAAAAATGCTTGAAGCAAAAGAAGACGAACAGAGGAAGCAAATGTAGTCTATGATTGTTCTTGTGCAAAGTTCATTTTAAGAGGACTCTCTTGTCCAATGTGAGATACGCATCAAATGATTCTTATGTAGAATTCGTATTGTTGCAAGTCAGTGCTTCATGCTAAACCACATCCTTAGTATTCAAAATAGACAAGAATTTCTATTGATTTTCTTAGACAAATCAATAATTGATTTTAGTATGAGTGTTCATGGAGTTCTTGTCCTGAGCATGAGTAATATTGCACTATTAGCGTGGTCAATAGGTAGTGATGGTTAGTAACATAGTTTGAAGGGTCAAACTTTTGTATACTTGTCCAAATTATGTTCTGGACAACAACTACCTGGTTCTGAAAGTTAGAACTTTCAAACTACGTTATTAACCATAAATTATGTTCAACTGACATAATATTCCGCTGATATAACTTGACCAAATATTACCCAGCAAAAGCAGAGGCCCTACTAGTTTCCCATAATCTCAGCCTAACGCACCGTCTAAAAAAATTTGGTTCCACAAGAAGAGGCTCAAACTCCTGATTGTATTTGTTCCCTTTTACTTAAAGAGGACTCCAATTCAAGTAAAAACATCTTTGTGAAAAAAGTCCTAATTTGGGAGGAACACTCCAAATCCATCAACAGTGCTTGTATATCACAACTACGGATACAGTGTTTGCATCAATCTTAGACACAAATAGTGGGTCTCATTTTGATTCTGCAATTTTGATTTTATCTTTTACTCCTTGATGTAGACTTACACACTCACTCTTTCATGCTTATTTGATTTATATATGCTGATGAAATTTACACACTCACCCTAACATTCAAGATTTGTTTAGCAAATATGTTTTTAAACTAAATTAAGTTTGATTTGGTCACACAAAGCAGCTTCTTTCAACTGTATATAATAAAGAGAGAGTGCCTTTTTTTGACTCATTTGATCAACACAGTAACAACTAGGTCCATCAACCATTCGACCATTCGAAATGGCCCAAAGAACAACCATTGGAGGGTTTGCATTGTAACCCTCTTGTCCCTCGTATCAGCTATTCAAAATGGCCCGAAGAACAACACAGGTAAAAAACACTCCTAGAATCCATCCACCATTCGAACTGACCCCAAACAACAACACAGATGTTGAACTGAAAAAAGCCCTAAGTTGAGAGGAGCAAAAACATACTAGAGAACCAGTGACGGAGAGAGTAGAGAGGTCGGCGACGAAGACTGGAGGAAGGGTGGCGCCAGATCCACGGTCACGGCGACGGACAGTTGAGAGGAGTTGGCCAGAGTTGGGGAGAGAGAAAGAGGGAGTGAACTTGAACTTCACGATGCCCCCAAAATTTTTACACCTTCACCCAATATAATTTACATCCTAACCCGTTTCATGTATGGGTCAACATCCATACCTGATTTCAAACCAATTTACTTGTTAACTTTAACTCAATGAACTTGGCCCTTAGATGAGATCGAAGGGTTGAGATTAGAGGTTCGGACCTAAGCTTAGTCCAGGATCCTTGTCCTGAAGCCAACTATATATATATATATATATATATATTAATAGGTCGCTCAAGGGAGTTGCAGAAATTTTTAATCTTCAAATTTGGATAGTAAGCTTGTTTTGGCTGCTCGGACGAGTTAGGGTTGCTCGAGCGGCCTATTGAAATACAGAATAGAATTCCAGCATGTTTAACTTATCGTTCGGCCCTACGAGTTCTATTTACAGACTGTAATTTATCCACCAGAATGCATGTACACCTCGCACAAGCATATACGCACTATGAATCACTGGTCCCCATGGTATCTTGTGAGAATAAAAAATCATATGATTATGTGTAAAATACTTGACGGATAAGTTTATTAGAACTCGTTAGATTTTTTATAGTTGTAGAGAACATTGTTAAACAACTGAAAGATTGAAATCTATGGTTATGCCAGGCATGGCTGTCGTACTGTCTGATGTCGAATGTCATTCCAAAGATACTAGGGGTAATCAATCCCACGTGTATGGTTGATTACCGAATATTGTTCTGAGGTGTGCTAAGGGGTAATTAGTCCCACATGCAGGTTCGCTTATGGGGTTCAAGCCCCGAGGTGTTCTAAAAGGTATTCAGTCCCACGTGCATGCTCCAACCATCGTGCCATGTGATCGGGCGTCGTCCCACTTAAAAAAGATATTGAAAATGAAAAGTGCATAATGAACCCGATGTGTTTACTATTTATTTTTATTCGATATCAGCATATGTTGTCATCTACTGTATTTTATTATGAACCGTTGAATGTTGTACACGTTTGGATTTGATTTTTCGGGTAACTTGTCCTACTGAGTTTCATTACTCATTGGTGCAAATTTTCTGCCCCTAGCATTTCATACTAGATGTAGAAGAGCAGATAGAGGAACCGATCATGTCAAAAGAGTCGAAGACTACTAGAGGAGAGACCTTCACTTGCTTACCTTGCCCATAGGTTAACTCAGATTATTTTGATGTTATTAATTATTTGTAAATTCAGTTGTAAACCTGAAAGGGTATTTTAGTCATTTCAGTTTCAAACTCATTTTATTTAAGTGTTTAAAATTATTGCAATTTATTAATAAAGAAAAGTTGGTTTCCTTTCAATAATTCATTTTGATAAATAAAATGGTACTTATTCTTTAAAAAAAATTTAACGTGCCAAAAGTCGGGGCGGTATAATTTGTTATATCAGAGTTTAGGTTTGACCCCCCTGCGACCTTAGGTAGATGGGTAGCTCACATTTCCGAGTGTTTTTGTTTTCCTATGCTAGTTAGACTTTCTGTTACTAGTTTTTGATATACTATTGTGTTATTGCCATTTTGAGTTCCTACGCGATATTACTGTAAGTCTAATATATAACTATTTTTACATTGTCAGATATCTATCGTCGGATCCAGTAATGTACAAGAGGTGCACTTTTTTTTGGGGTAACCTCGAGGATTATGCTGAGAGGATTGAGGACCGAATCGAGGAGTTTTTAGAGGAGGCTCTGGTAGAGGAAGCTCCTGTGTTTGGTCCACCTCAGCAGTCCTTTTCACCACACCATGCTGCTATTCTTACTGGTTGGGCTGACTTGGCTAGTCTAAAGCTTGCTCAGTAGGAGTAGAATGAGGACAAAGATATGGAGGAGGTTCTTCTCCAAGTTATTCTGCCACCGGCACCGGAGCCAGAATGGGATAATCGGTCCTAGGGATGGACCGATACACTAGTATACCACATGGGGACGATGGTGTATGCCTGAGTTTCACCTAAGATTCAATGCAGTTTCAAAGCATTGATGGCTCCATTCTACCTTGGCTCTATTTATATTTATGATCGCTCAGGGCAACAGTATCGGGTGGATGTACCCAACGACTTCAGGTTTATATGAGGAAATGTGGTACCTATGGATTGGTGCTAGAAGGAAAAGCCAATGGACGAGCATATGAATGTTTCTCCTCATGATGAGATAGATTTCACGAATATGAATACCTATACTGAGACTCCAATTGAGATCTTAGAGATAGCTCCTCATAATTTGTGGAAGTAGAACAGTATATATTGTAGAGTCAAGAGGCGCTGCTATAGAGTCGAGGAGGGAACGTGGGAGAAGGATCAGCAGGTGCCGGACAACTACCCACAGCTGTTTGCATAGAGAGGGAGAGGGAGTAGGTTAGAATAGATTTACGATGATGACATGACTAAGGATAGGTAGAGGACAGTTATACGTACATCTTGTTGTCTATATGATTATGTATTCAACCGTTGTAAACATAAATAAAATGAATAAAGGTTTAATTTATTTAAGCATGCATGAACTCTTATATATTTTGTTTTATGTTTATTTAATTTGGTAATCCATAATGTTTAAATTGAAAAATTGTATAGTAAGATCTACCTTAAAAATCAAACTTGAAATTTACAGAATGGCTCTAAGTATAATAATGACAATGGTGGCAGGGTTGTCAATGAGATTCTTGATTAGGAGAACGTCAACATCCCACCTACACCTGTCAACACAACCATATTCTCCAGTATCATGCTAGGAGCGAAGCTTAGCACAATTGTTCCATTCATTTATGGCTGCCCAAATGGAAACCCCGCCACAGCCTTAGGGGCCACCACCACCCCTAGCTCACAAGCCATCGCCACCACCACAGCAGGTGCCTCCATCACCACCTTAGGTGCCCGAGCAGCAACCGGCACCTAACCCACCATTAGCTCAACACCAGCCACCTACTACATACTATCAACAAATGTCATACTATCCATAGCCATCACCACTGCTTGTCGTCAACCGGTTTCAACAAATATGTGTCCCAAGCGTAGGATCAGTTGATCGGTTGTAGCATAATAAATCCGAAAGTCCGGAGTCGAATCCACAGGGAACGAGTGTTTAGAAGTTTATCGGGGGAAGAGAAGAAGAATACTTGGGATATTTGTGAGAAAAATATTGTGATGAGCTTTAGAACGATTTAAAGTGAAAAAGAAACAAGATCCGATTCTCGGGATCCACTTTGACCACAACGTGTAATAATCCACTCCTCTAAAAATAACTCAACTCCGGTTCTATAACATCGAACCTTCGTCGGATGATGGAAAAATTAGGGTTTATAAAAAATCAGGAAAGATTGATCACCGTTTTATAATCAAGATAAGAAAATTAGGTTTTCAAATCAAAACCTTGTAGATCTAAGAATTGTGTGTGCCAATGGAGATTGTCTACACACAAGCAAAAACTCTACAAAAACCCTTGATTGATTTCAAAATAATTTTTGATTTAATAAAACGATATCAGAAATTAAGAATCTAGTGCGAGGATTGATTTACCTTGAATCACGGTTCGATGTTTCACCTTCGAACCGAATCTTGATAGAATTAGCTATTCATCGTTTGAATAGAATCTATAAAAATAAATAAAAGAGATGAACAAGATGAACTTGAAAAGAAAATAATAACTTTCAATAATAATTCTCCAATGTTTGCTAAACAAAATCGTAATCTAAACAAAACTCTCTCCCAAAACTAGACTGATAAAAAGATAGATAAAAAGATAGATACTACTTCTAGCCAAAGTCCTCTTAAATAGATTTCCCTCCAACCATAAGATAAGGATAACCTTTTTAGATAATCATAATCTAGATCTCTCCAACAATGAGATAAGGATAACCTTTTGAGATAATACTCATCCCCTAACATAAAGAAAATCCCATATGAACTCTATTACCGGTAATCCGAGTCTATTTGTGGTAATTCCAGTTTTCTCCAAAATCTAGCCAGTGTGTTTTACTACCGGTAGTGCTGATTCTACTACCGGTAGTGGCTCTGATCCTCAACTGGCAGTGTGTTTTACTACCGGTAGTGCTGATTCTACTACCAGTAGTGACTCTGATCCTTAACTTGATTGGCTTTTATATTATCTTCATGGTTTGAACTTCTTAACTTCCAAAAACTCTTACAAACCTGCAAATACCTCGAAAATATACTAGTACCCAAAGCACACGTTAAATAATAAAATCACATAAAACTCGACCAATAAACAATAAGCACATGCAAATTAAGAGAATTCGACATAAAATATATGCACTTTTAAGTGCGAATCACAACCTATGCCAAATACCTTGACAAGAGATCCGATGACTCAAGACATGTTATTAGCAGATTTTGATAGGCAACGTCCACTCGTGTTCAGTAGAGGACCCAACCTAGCAGTGATAGAAGTATGGCTGAAATAGATAGAAAAGATGTACGAAACAATAGAGATCGCCAGTGATGGTGATAAGACTGCGTTGGCCACTTATCAGATGCTAGGGGAGGTCAATTTTCGATGGGATGTGGTTAAGACAACTCATGAGATCGGAACCATGTCTTGGGCTCGATTCAAGGAGTTGTTCCTCAAGAAATACTTTCCAACGACGTTCAAAAAGGTCATGCTACAAGAGTTCATGAATCTAAAATAGAGCAGTATAAACATCACTCAGTATGCTGCAAGGTTTGACGAGTTGTCTAGGCATGCATCCATTCTTGTGCCAACTGATGAGATAAGAGCTAGACGGTTCGAGTGGGGATTAAGCGTTGCCATCCAAGGAAAAGTAATGTCTCAGGAGAGTGCCACGTATGCAAAGGTGGTGAGCAGTGCACTTACGTTGGAGTGCAAGGTATTAGACTCTTGGCAGAGTTGGGAACAATAGAGAAGCACTGGTCAAGGGTTAGGTGGAACTATCAGAACTGGAGGAAACAATAATACCCAAAATTCTGATCGAAATAGATCCTACAGACCACAACAGCAACAATCACAAGAGACTGGACAGGCCAGTCAGACTAGGAGTCAGACAAGCAGTAGTAGTCAAGGGGTTGTAAGAAATGTGGCTGACGTGACTTGTTTCAACTGCAATGAAAAGGGTCACATGAGGAGGGAATGCCCGCATCCGTCGAAACAATAGAGTTAGAAGAGTAGGCTAGGAGATAATGGGCAGAACATATATGGCAACTAGCAGTCTCGGCAAGGTTAGAATTCGGGAGGCAATCATGTAACAGGAGGTAGGGTTTTCACTCTTCATGGATAGGATGTTGAGTATGATCCAGCGGTCATAAAAGGTACACTCTTATTATTCAGTACTTGTGTGCAAGCCTTATTTGATTCTGGTGCTTCGCATTCATTTGTATCTGCTGCATGTACACAGGCATTGGGATTAGAAAGCGAGAATTTAAACGCATCAATGTATATCACGTCAGGAGGACAAGTAACAGTGGGTAGAATATGTCAGACTTGTGATATAGAGATATCAGGCCTTCGGTTAACTTGTGACTTACGAGTCATTGAGATGACAGACTTTGACTTCATACCGGGCATGGATTGGTTATTGGCTCATAGAGCTGTGATTGAATGTCACCAAAAGACTGTGACTGCCTATTTAACTAATGGAACATGCTTCAAATTTATGGGGGATAGGCAGGACCCAGCTTCAATGGCACGATCCAAGTGGCATGATGAGTTGACTGGTTGGTTAGCAAGTTTGAGGTTGGATGAGACGGTCCGAAAAGATTTAGTTTACCAAAAGTTGTTTGCGAGTTTGCCGATGTATTTCCGGATGAAATACGGGATTACCTCTGAAGTGAGAGTTGAACTTCTCAATTGAGTTGCAACTAGGAACAACTCCGATACCGAAGGCACCTTATCGTATGGCGCCAATTAGTTGCAGGAGTTGAAGACGCAACTACAAGAGCTGCTAGATGAGGGCTATATTTGACCCAGTGTATCGTTGTGGGGAGAACAGGCGTTGTTTGTGAAGAAAAATGAGGGAAGGTTACGAATATGTATAGACTATCGTCGACTTAATCGAGTCACGATAAAGAACAATACTCTTTACCCAAAAGAGATGATTTGTTTGATCAACTGAGAGGAACCACTTGTTTCTCGAAGATTGATTTAAGATCTGGGTATCATCAACTACGAATCAAGGAAGAGGATGTACCGAAGACGGCATTTCAATCTCGTTACAGCCACTACGAGTTTGTAGTGATGCCATTTGGACTTACCAACGTGCTAGCTATGTTTATGTGCCTAATGAATCAAGTTTTTGCGTCGTATTTGGAAAGATTTGTTGTCATTTTCATTGATGATATACTAATCTATTCCTCATCTGAGAAAGAACATGAGGAGCATTTAAGAATTACATTACAAGTGCTAAGGAAGAACCAGCTTTATTGGAAGGCCAACAAGTGCGAGTTCTAGTTTAAAAAGGTAAAATTTTTGGGACATGTCGTCTCTGGGGAAGGTATATTAGTGGATGACTGTAAGGTGCAGGCGGTGATGGACTGGAAGCAACTCATATTAGTTTTTGAGGTTAAAAGTTTATTGGGATTGGCTAGATATTACAAGAGATTTATTCAGGACTTGTCCACAATTGCAAAGCCAATGACTCACCTTCCATAGAAGGGAGTTAAATTTGAATAGAATGAAGCGTGCGAGAAGGCATTTCAAAAACTCGAGAAGAGGTTTACCAGCGCACTGATATTGATCATATCTGAAAGGGGCAAGGGCTACAGCGTGTACTGTAATGCATCCAAGGAGGGGTTAGGCTGTGTACTTACGGAGAATGGAAGGGTCATAGCTTACGAGTCGAGACAGTTGAAAATTCATGAAAAGAATTACCCAACTCATGACTTAGAGCTAGCAGCAGTGGTGTTTGCATTAAAGTCATGTTGTCACAACCTATAGGAGAGGAGTTCAAGGTGTTCAATGTTCACAAAAGTCTCAAGTACTTGCAAAAGAACTTGAATATGAGACAAAGAAAGTGGTGAGAGTATCTTGAAACTTCAAGTTCACTTTGTCATATCTCTGGGCAAGGCCAACGTAGTGGCTAACACATTGAACAGGAAGTCAAGGGCAATAGTAGCAAATTTGGCAATCCAAGAATGAAAAATGATGGAGTTGGTGAGTGGGTTTGTTCTTCAACTGATAGAGAGCTCGGAAGGGGCTAGCTTAAATGCTTTGGTTGCGATGCGAGAGTTATATCGGTGATGAGCGCACTATATTGCATAATAACGTGGCTCAATATACTCAATTTGGCAATTATGCGTAGGCAAATGTATTTATCTAGTTAATATTGCACGCATAGTTGTTTTTGTACTCTTCACAGGTTTCCGAGCGCTAAAAGAGTGTTGTAAAGCCCGAAGGCGAATCAATGGTTCAGACCAATTACGGCTTGGTTTGAAAGCCAAGAAAAGGCCTGGGAATGACGGAAGTGAAGTTGGGGTGAAAAATGAAGAGGCCCAGAAAATTTACTCAGAAGGTTTCTCTACCGATAGAGAAACAAGTCCTATCGGTAGAGAAGGAGAAATCAAGGCCACTCGAAGACTTCTCTACCGGTAGAGGTTCACTCCTATCGGTAGAGAGAAGGAATCAGAAAGAGACAGTAGGGTTCTCTACCGGTAGAGATTTACTCCTATCGGTAGAGACCCAATTACGGCAGATTTTGTGGGGCCGACTTTTACTCGAATTCTAGGCCAAATCACTGAATAAGAAACTTCTTAAATTGACATTGTGGAGTGTAGAATAGTACTTTCACCTAGGTTTTGTAGGATATTTTATTTTAGGTTGTATTCTTTGGCTAAAGGGGACACACACATACACATCATTATACACTCAGCCATATATCAGATTTTTAGAGTTTTGAGAGCTTTTTGCCTCCTTATTGCTGTAGAATACATTGTTCTTCATTGTTCTTCATTGTTCTTCAAGTTTTGAGTAAGTGTTTTATCCTTTAGTGTTCTTCCCCTTATGAATCCTTGTATTCTCTTGGAAGCACTCAAGTTTTAGTAAATTTTACTTATATTTCCTCCATTAGCATTGTTTTTCTTACCTTAAAAATCTGATGTTCTTAGAGTTTTCTTGTAGTTTTGATTAAATCCTTCTTTTTGTCATTAGATAAGTTGTGTTATCATGTTTTCCTTTACTTATATCATGTTTATGGTTAATATGAGTAGCTAAATTAGTGAGGGTTAAGTCTAAATGTGAGGTTTAGTTCAAAACCATGTTGGTCTATATCTTCTCCATATTTGTTAATGCCATTGATGGATCTTTCTAAGTTATTCTTATTGAAATAAAAATGAAGTGTTAAGTTCTTGATTAGTTATAGCCATCCTTAGAGTTGGTATATCTAATACTTGAATCGATGTCCTTCATATTTTAATCCTATTTTCTTAAACTTGAAAGAATCCATCAAACCATTTTGTGAAGTAAAATCCTGATTTTCGTTGAAGTATTTTCCGATCTAAAACCCGAGACCGGGGGATAGATTGAGTTATAAGGAGAAGAGATAGACCAACGGAAGAATTGGAATAGACCAAACTTTAGGACTTAATCCCACTCCTTAATCTAGTTTTTCCCCTCTTTTAGTAGTATAATTGTTAACCAAACCACCAAACAATTTGAGGTTGACGTCCGAAACGTCGAAAAACACTAATTTACGAATTCTTTAAATCCAACGGTCTTTTTCCCTGTGGATCGATACTCTGGACTTTCCAATATACTCGTTTTTACATATTTAGAGGGAAGTCCCGTTTTATGAAATTAAACCACTGACCCGAGGCCGGCACCCTAACGACAAACACTTTTGCCGGCCTCGGGCCATTGGATTGATTCGGAGACTGTCTTTGGTGTATGAGTGTTTACACTCGTGACGCGACACATCGGCTAATTCGCCAAGACAATCTTCCTTTCAATCCAATGGCCGAACACCATGAGGGAAATGACGCACCCATGGGTCGCACCATGCGGGATTACTTGCACCCCACTCACACCACCACCACCTCATGCATCCGCTTTCCAACCGATACTCCTGAAGGGCAACAATTCCATGTTAAGCCTAACATGCTTGGCATGTTACCTACCTTCTATGGGATGGAATCGGAGAACTATTATGTGCATATCAAAGAGTTTGAGGAGGTGGTGAACACTTTCATCAACGTGTCCGCTCATCTTGAGATGGCACGTTTGAAACTCTTTCCATTTTCCCTCAAGGAGAAGGCCAAGCGATGGTTTCTCTCCTTGAGAGCTCATTCGGTGACAAGTTGGGTGGAGATGCAGGTTGAATTCCACAAAAAATGGTTCCCACTTCACCGCACCACCACTTTGAAGAAGAAAATTCAAAATTTTGAGGAAATACCCAACGAGTCCTTCTGTTCATGTTGGGAAAGATATAAGGAGCGTCTCCTCGTTGTCCCTCATCACGGGTATGAGGATTGGCAGATTGTGGCATTTTTCTACGAAGCCATATCAGTCCGCAATCGCCAATTCATCAACCTCATGACTAGTGGGGAATTTCTGAACCAAGGGGCCTCCGCAGCTCTAGCTTACCTAGATGAGTTAGCGGGGAACAATCAATCATGGGATTTTTCGGATCCCAATGACCACTCTTACAAGCCCCCCACTAGTCACGGAACCATGGGCAAATATGTGCCAAGGGAAGAGGATGACATCAGTAAACGCCTCGATCACCTCTCTAGGAAACTAGAGAAATTGGAAATCAATAGGGTGAATGAGGTCTCTTCTATTTCAAAGCCCGGGGAGGCTTGTGCCATTTGTGACACCATGGACCACACGACCAATATCTGTCCAACCATACCTGCTTTCAAAGAGGTACTTCATGGTTCGGACCAAGCTGAAGTCCATGCCCTTCACCAAGGGCAAAAGCCTACCAACGTGCCTTTCAACAACACCTACCATCCGGGATTGAGAAATCATTCCAATTTTAGTTGGAGGAACAATGAGGCGGGTGCACAACCCCAAGGACCCCCGGGATTTCAAGGACAATACCCGGCCCATCAAAATACACAAGGGCCGGCACCACCGCGGTATCCACCAAATGCCTACAATCCTCCGGGTCCCTCCACGGGTCCCAACTCTTACCAACCGCCTAACCGGCGAAGCTTGGAGGATACCTTGCAAATGTTCATGCAAGGGCAAGCAAATGTCAATGAACAGAACACTCAAGCCAATGGGGACATCCGTTCCCAACTCACCAAGTTGACCACTACTTTGGGGACTATACAACATGAGAAAGGGAAATTTCCCGCACAACCACAAGCAAATCCCCAAGGTCAACATTTTGCACAAGGAAATTCTCCTTCTGGGTCAAATGTGGAACAAGTTAAGGTCATCACCACATTGAGGAGTGGGAAAGAGATCGATAAGACCATTCTCCCAAAAACAATCCCCACTCTTCCTCCGGTGCCTACTCCACAACCCCAAGAAGATGACCCGGTGAGTGTTTTACCTCAATCTCCCCCCATTTCCACTTCCACATCTGCTCCTATGGGAGAACCCATGGTCTCAACTTGCCCAATGCCGGCCCCATTCCCACAAAGATTGAGGCCTCTACCCAAGTTGACGAACTCCAACGAGATATTCGAGCTTTTCAAGCAAGTTAAGATCAATATCCCGTTGCTTGATGCAATCAAGCAAATACCTTCGTATGCCAAATTTTTGAAAGACTTGTGCACAATCAAGCACAAGCACAACGTGCAAAAGAAGGTGTTCTTGACTCAACAAGTGAGTTCGATCATACAAACTCCCATTGCACCAAAGTATAAGGACCCCGGGTGTCCTACAATTTCTGTGAGGGTTGGGGGGAAGGTAGTGGAGAAAGCCCTGCTTGACTTGGGGGCTAGTGTAAATTTGTTGCCATACTCGGTGTATGAGCAACTTGGGTTGGGGGACATGAAGCCAACCTCATTGACCCTCCAATTAGCCGACCGTAGTGTCCGGGGTACCGAGGGGATTGGTGGAAGATGTGCTTGTCCAAGTGGACAACTTTGTATACCCGGTGGACTTCATAGTCCTTGATACTTGTCCCACGTCAAATCTTCAAGCCCAAACGCCCATCATACTTGGAAGGTCTTTCTTGGCCACATCCAACGCTGTGATCCATTGTCGAAATGGGCTACTTAAAATGACGTTTGGGAACATGACCCTTGAGCTCAACATTTTTAACATTGGGAGCCAAATGGGGGATGATGATGACATCTGTGATGTGAGCGTTATTGACACACTTGGTCAAGAGCACGTCGATTGTCATCTCTTTACCGACCCCCTAAAGGCCATGCTTACTGTAGAAGAGACTGAATTTTTAGATTCTCCCGAGGTTGAGTACATTTATTCCCTCCTGAATGAAGAAGAGGTGTTGGGTACTGAGAAGTGGGTGCCCACCTTTGAAAAACTACCACCACCGACAGCTCGGGCTCTACCATCTTCTGTTAAACCACCCAAGCCCGAGCTCAAAAGTTTACCATCTACCTTGAAGTATGCTTTCTTGGGAAATTCTGAAACTTTCCCGGTTGTGATCTCATCCAGCCTGGATAATTCCCAAGAAGCGGCTTTACTGAAAATTCTGAGGGCCCACAAATCTGTTTTAGGGCGGACCATTGCTGATATTCATGGGATCAGCCCGCTATTGTGTACTCACCGCATCTATCTCGAGGATGATATTAAGCCATCTCGCCAACCTCAACGGCGTTTGAACCCGATCATGCGAGATGTGGTGAGAGATGAGGTTCTAAAGTTACTGGATGTGGGTATCATATACACGATAGCCGATAGTAAATGGGTCAGCCCCATCCAGGTTGTGCCAAAAAAGTCTGGCGTCACTGTTGTGCGTAATGAGAATGGGGAGTTGATTCCCACTCGAGTGGTCACTGGTTGGCGCGTCTGCATTGACTATAGAAAACTCAACGCCGGCACCCGGAAAGACCATTTCCTTCTTCCCTTCATTGACCAAATGTTAGAGAGGGTGGCTGGCCATGCTTTCTACTGTTTCCTAGACGGGTATTCGGGGTATAATCAGATAGAGGTCTCTCTAGAAGACCAAGAAAAGACAACTTTCACATGTCCATTCGGCACCTTTGCATATCGTCGCATGCCCTTCAGGCTTTGCAATGCCCCTGGCACCTTCTCTAGATGTATGACGGGCATCTTTAGCGACATGATCGAGAAAATTGTAGAGGTGTTCATGGATGATTTTTCTGTGTTCGGGGACTCCTTTGAGTCTTGTTTGGAGAATCTTGAGAGGGTCCTAGTACGATGTGAGGAGAAAAATCTGGTTTTAAATTGGGAGAAGTGCCATTTCATGGTCACTCATGGTATTGTCCTCGGTCACATCATTTCTTCAAAGGGGATTGAGGTAGATCAATAAAAAATAGAGCTCATCTCTAAGTTACCTACCCCTAAGTGTGTCAAGGATATCCGTTCTTTCCTTGGACACGCTGGATTCTATCGGCGCTTCATTCAGAATTTTAGCGCCATTTCTCGTCCCTTGTGTCACTTGCTATCAAAAGACACAACCTTTGTGTGGACGAATGATTGTGAGGAGGCCTTTTCAAAACTCAAAGTCGCTCTCACGACTCCTCCAATCATGCAATCCCCTAACTGGAGCTTACCATTTGAGCTCCTGTGCGACGCTAGTGACTATGCCATTGGGGCGGTCTTAGGTCAAAGGGATGGTAAGGTGCCTCATGTCATTGCTTATGCAAGCAAGACCCTGAATGATGCCCAATTGAACTACACGACCACTGAAAAGGAGTTGTTGGCGGTGGTATTTGCTCTTGATAAATTCCGGTCCTATCTCATAGGATCACCCATTGTGATTTACACCGACCATGCCGCCCTCAAATACCTCATGACCAAGCCTGATGCTAAAGCTCGGCTAATTAGGTGGGTATTACTTCTACAAGAGTTTGACTTGACCATCAAAGATAAAAAGGGGGTTGAGAATGTCGTGGCGGACCATTTGTCTCGCCTTGAGTTTGAGGATCATACATCTAACATACCCATTCCCGACTCCTTTCCTGATGAGCAACTCTTGGCCATTTCAAGTTGCTCGTGGTATGCTGATATTGCCAATTACTTGGCCACGGGACAACTTCCATCACATTAGACTCCTCAAGATAGGAGAAAATTTCTTGCTGAGGTGAGGAGATTCGTCTTCGATGATCCCTATCTCTTTAAATTTTGCCCGGACCAAATTGTCCGGCGGTGTGTGCCCGATGATGAACAAAAGTCAATCTTGACCTTCTGCCACACCGAAGCATGTGGCGGGCATTTTTCCTCAAAGAAGACAGCTGCTAAAATTTTGCAGTGTGGCTTCTATTGGCCTCACATCTTCAAGGATGCCTTTGAATTCTGCAAGGCTTGCCTGCGCTGTCAAGAGTTAGGTGCCTTATCACGGCGTAACATGATGCCCCTCCAACCTATCTTAATCATTGAAGTTTTCGATTGTTGGGGCATCGATTTCATGGGTCCTTTTCCCAATTCTTTTGGGAATCTCTACATTCTGTTAGCCGTGGATTACGTGTCCAAGTGGGTGGAAGCCATTCCAACCCGAACCAATGACCACTCTGTTGTGGTCCGTTTCCTTAAAGAGAATATCTTCTCCCGGTTTGGGATGCCTAAAGCCCTTATTAGTGATCAGGGCACACACTTCTGCAATCGCCCTATGGAAGCCTCAGTTAAGAAATATGGGGTAAACCACAAAGTGTCCACTGCCTACCACCCACAGACCAATGGCCAAGCTGAATTGGCCAACCGTGAAATCAAGCACATCCTTGAGAAAACGGTAAACCCGAATCGCAAAGATTGGTCTCTTAGACTAATTGATGCTTTGTGGGCTTACCGTACTGCCTACAAAACCATGTTGGGCATGTCTCCCTACCGCTTGGTATATGGCAAAGCTTGCCACTTACCGGTGGAAATGGAGCACAAGGCCTTTTGGGCTATCAAACAGTTAAACTATCGGATGCCCGAAGCCGGTGCCCACCGCAAGCTCCAATTGGATGAGCTTGAAGAAATACGCCGGGATGCTTATGACAATGCCTACATCTACAAGTGTAAGGTTAAGGCCTTTCACGACAAGAACATTGTCCGGAAAACATTCACCCCGGGCCAAAAGGTCTTATTGTACAACTCGAGGTTACATTTATTTCCGGGTAAATTGCGATCCCGGTGGGGAGGTCCCTACATTGTGAAAACCGTCTCCACTCATGGAGCGGTTGAACTTGAGAACCCCAAGAATGGAACAACCTTTAAGGTGAATGGTCACCGGTTAAAGCCCTACATTGAAAAATTTGATCCTGAGGAATCCATTGAGGAATTGAGAGACCCGGTCTATGACGGGTCCGATGTCGACCATGTGGACCCCAATCCTTTGGGTCCATGAGCCTTATTTGAAGTCTAGGAGACTATAAATCCATGGAGTATGTGATACCTCCAGTGTTTGCCGTGCTCGAACGGCATCAGATGGTCTGGTATAGGCACCTTGTCAAGCTACGTATGTAGTACCTTGAGATTGGGTCTGACGGCAGGCGCGTGGACAATGAGAAATCTGTCTGAACCCTTTCGGCTTTAGTGTCAAGTTCCGTGGAGATTGCTTCAAAGCGGAATGAAGGGGTAAAGAATTTGGGGGGACCCCCTCCAAAGGGAGTGGTAGCCTATTAGATGATGACGCTACTTCTCAAGATACTGTTGAACCCCACGCATACTGTCCTTCCAACAATAGGGAAACACAGCCTTCGACAAGGAAGAAAAGTAGTACTCGTGTCTTTCGCGTGAAGAAGTTGGTGGATTTATTGCTTACTTTCATTTATTGTCATTTTTAGACTAACCCGCTAATGAAATTTTGTGTTCCATGAAGTTATGTTTGCTCTTAGTAGGTAGTTGGTGGTTCAGTCTTCGCAAGGTGTACACGCTACCACATCAGCCTTGGTAGTTTGGGTCTAAGTACGGGGTGATTGCGGCATTCAAGAGCCCAAAGTCATGGGTGTAGCTATGTGCTACGGTTGTTAGTCCAACAAAGCTCCGGCGATGATCCTATGTGACTAGCTATGGTCCACAAGTTGGAGCCGAAAGAGTACACCTTGGAAGCCCTCCCAATGACAAACGGTGCACGTGACGAGAAATCCTCAAACTTGGTCGAGGTATATGGTGGTTGACATTCCACCTCGCAGGTATGTTCGTCTCTCTTTTATGCTTAATGGTGCGTTGTCTTCTTGCATTGAGGACAATGCAATTTTCAAGTTGGGGGAAGGGTTAGTCCAATTTTAGTGTTATTTGAGTCATTTTAGTCCCATTTTTTTAAAATTTTTGTCCATTTCTCATGAAAGTCGAATTGTAGCTTATGCTTAATAATTTTGTTCCATTCACCCGCATAACCATGAACCATTTGGAATATCTTGAGTAAAGTTAGTAAATTGAGTGAATTGACCATTTAGAGTGGAGATTTATATTGCAAAGCATCCCATACACTCTATCACTCTTATATTAATCCATGTCATGCTCAATTCATGCTTCGCATCTCGCATGCATCAATGTGGAATTCATCGCGTATCAAGGAAAGGAAATTAGGCCATCATTGCTTGAATAAACCACATATGAGTCCCGTAATTCCAATCTTGAACCAAGTCCGAGTCAACCAATCTTTGAGAAACACATAGGAAGCCGGATGTCAAGGAGTGGTTTGGGGATGTGTTGAGGGGTTTTGAGAAGAAAAGAAGAAAAAATTTGAAGAAATTGGGCAAAAGACAGAATTCGGGCCAGTAGACTTCTCTACCGGTAGAGGAATTGTGCCTATCGGTAGAACAGTGTTTGGGAAAAAGTTAGTAGCAATCCCTATCGGTAGAGGATGATGCCTATCGGTAGAGACAAAGCACAGAGAAGTACTACCGGTAGAGTAATTGTGCCTATCGGTAGAACAGAGTTTGGGAAAAGTCAGTGGACTTCTCTACCGGTAGAGGAATTGTCTATATCGTTAGAGACGGGAAAATTCGGAATAAAACCCCAGATCGGACAAAAATCAAACGTTACAACCTTTTTCCTACCCCACCGATTTTCACTCCCTCTCCCCATAGATCGCGATTTTTCACCTCCCCACCACCGATACATCCAAAAGTCACAACCCTTCCCGATTCCAACCTATATCTACCGATACCCACCCCACTCCTCACTTCCTCACTACCGATAGATCCTATTTTTGAAGTATTGTTCATCCTCTTCATTCGAAATCTACAGAAAACCCTTGATCCTCCATTTTCCTCCATGGCTAGAACCAAGATTCCAAATGTGAGAGAAGGAGAAGATGTTTTGAGGCAAGAAAAGGAAGTCACCGCGCTTAGGGAGGAGGTACGAAGAGGAAAAAGAAAGGCCACCGAATCAACCAGTAAAAAGAAGAAAACAAAAGGTTCGAAGAAGACCAAGGGAAAATGGGAGTTGTCCATGGCGGGTAGAAAAGTTACATGCGAACGAATGGTGGATAGGCAACACATTGGGGAAACTGAAGTGGTGTTGAGCATTCGGGATAGGGGTCTAAAGATATGGTTTGATCCGGTTGAAGGATATGTACGATCAATGGTGCAAGAATTCTTTGAAAATCTGATCATTCCAGAAGGCAGGGATTACATAACGTCAACGGTGAGAGGTATACAAGTACTTGTTAGTCCAATGATTATCACGTTGTATTTGGGTTGTCCTGCATATGATGAAACCATGTGTACCTTCCCGAAAAATGAAGAGGAAGATGTGTACGACCCGCGGTTCTTTGCGGATGAGATGTTTGTACACCCGGAGGAGTTTGCAGGGTTATTTCCCGTGGGAAGCCTTAAGGAAGAGTACCGTTTGATGAATAAGATTCTGCATTTCAATCTCTACCCCCGAGGGGTTGAGAAACTTTTGGGATGAAAAGAAGTCCAATTGGTTTATGCTTTTCTGCATGATGATATTATGGATATAGGGCGGTTCATGTTTAAACAATTGGTGGAGTACCGCACAGGAACAATGCTTCGGGCAAACTTTCCTTATCCGGCACTGATAACCCAACTTTGTATCCGAGCCGGAGTTCCTGAATCCACAAGTGATGTGAAGACTAAGGGATTGGGCCCAATTTCGGGCATAACCGCGAGCAAAAACAATGCTCACTCGAAGGATCCTACTGAATATAAGCGTCCACCATCCCTGCGAACAAGAGGACAACCTTCCGCAAGGACCGCTGCATCAACCGCTGCCCCTCCTGTGGGGAAATCTGATGAGAGTTCATTCATGGGCAAGATGTGGAAACTAATGAAAAAGATCTTCTATCGTCAGACAGAAATTAAAAGGACACAGGAGGAGATCCTCAAAACACAGAAGCGGATTTTGCGGAGGCAAGAGTATGCATTGGACCATGTGGCATCTCAAACTGGACGCCCATATGTTTCCGAGGGTGAGCAGGAGGAGGAAGAAAGTGAGACAGAGGAAGAGATCAGTGGCGACTCAGAAGAGGAAGTTCAGGGGGAAGACGAGTAGGGTGATCACAAGTAGGTAGTAGGATCGAGTCAAGTCAATTGAGTCGTTGTGTCTTGGTTGTCATTGTATGGGGCACTTTGTGCATGTTGGGTTGTTAGTGTGCCGGCTTTGGGTAGTTGACCTAACCACGGATTAGTCGGCACCAATTTTGTATGATCCATCTTAATTAATGAACCCACGAATATTGCATTTCTAAGTCCTAATAGATCCTTGTTATGTTTGAAATTCTATTTTGATGCATGATAGCAAAGTTGCATGGGTGAGAATTTGATATTTCCATACTGCAAACACAAAAATTCCTTGATTACCCACTTTGTACTTCCTTCATGGTTGCGCGCAATCACCATTTGCACAGCCATACCTCCGGTTTACATGTTCAAAAGAGTGGGGATGCAATTTCATGTTATAGAGCGAAAACGTTATTGTGAGGGCAACCTGTGAGAATTGGAATCGATGCTCGCTTTGGTCAATAGAGCTTAACTATAGGCCATGCTCACATGCTCGCTATGGTTCATGGAGTTGCATATGAATGGATGGCAACTCATTGGTTTGAAGTGTATACCTTATCCATGAATGAAATTTTGAATCAAGCATAGGGTGGAATCGCGTTTTCATGAGAAATCTCTATTTTCTTTTGTTTTTAGTGTGATACGTTGCTAGGGACTAGCAACCTTCAAGTCGGGGGGTGTGATGAGCGCACTATATTGCATAATAACGTGGCTCAATATACTCAATTTGGCAATTATGCGTAGGCAAATGTATTTATCTAGTTAATATTGCACGCATAGTTGTTTTTGTACTCTTCACAGGTTTCCGAGCGCTAAAAGAGTGTTGTAAAGCCCGAAGGCGAATCAATGGTTCGGACCAATTACGGCTTGGTTTGAAAGCCAAAAAAAGGCCTGGGAATGACGGAAGTGAAGTTGGGGTGAAAAATGAAGAGGCCCAGAAAATTTATTCAGAAGGTTTCTCTACCGATAGAGAAACAAGTCCTATCGGTAGAGAAGGAGAAATCAAGGCCACTCGAAGACTTCTCTACCGGTAGAGGTTCACTCCTATCGGTAGAGAGAAGAAAACCAGAAAAGTCAAAAGACTTCTCTACCGGTAGAGGTTCACTCCTATCGGTAGAGAGAAGGAATCAGAAAGAGACAGTAGGGTTCTCTACCGGTAGAGATTTACTCCTATCGGTAGAGACCCAATTACGGCAGATTTTGTGGGGCCGACTTTTACTCGAATTCTGGGCCAAATCACTGAATAAGAAGCTTCTTAAATTGACATTGTAGAGGGTAGAATAGTACTTTCACCTAGGTTTTGTAGGATATTTTATTTTAGGTTGTATTCTTTGGCTAAAGGGGACACACACATACACATCATTATACACTCAGCCATATATCAGATTTTTAGAGTTTTGAGAGCTTTTTGCCTCCTTATTGCTGTAGAATACATTGTTCTTCATTGTTCTTCATTGTTCTTCAAGTTTTGAGTAAGTGTTTTATCCTTTAGTGTTCTTCCCCTTATGAATCCTTGTATTCTCTTGGAAGCACTCAAGTTTTAGTAAATTTTACTTATATTTCCTCCATTAGCATTGTTTTTCTTACCTTAAAAATCTGATGTTCTTAGAGTTTTCTTGTAGTTTTGATTAAATCCTTCTTTTTGTCATTAGATAAGTTGTGTTATCATGTTTTCCTTTACTTATATCATGTTTATGGTTAATATGAGTAGCTAAATTAGTGAGGGTTAAGTCTAAATGTGAGGTTTAGTTCAAAACCATGTTGGTCTATATCTTCTCCATATTTGTTAATGCCATTGATGGATCTTTCTAAGTTATTCTTATTGAAATAAAAATGAAGTGTTAAGTTCTTGATTAGTTATAGCCATCCTTAGAGTTGGTATATCTAATACTTGAATCGATGTCCTTCATATTTTAATCCTATTTTCTTAAACTTGAAAGAATCCATCAAACCATTTTGTGAAGTAAAATCCTGATTTTCGTTGAAGTATTTTCCGATCTAAAACCCGAGACCGGGGGATAGATTGAGTTATAAGGAGAAGAGATAGACCAACGGAAGAATTGGAATAGACCAAACTTTAGGACTTAATCCCACTCCTTAATCTAGTTTTTCCCCTCTTTTAGTAGTATAATTGTTAACCAAACCACCAAACAATTTGAGGTTAACGTCCGAAACGTCGAAAAACACTAATTTGCGAATTCTTTAAATCCAACGGTCTTTTTCCCTGTGGATCGATACTCTGGACTTTCCAATATACTCGTTTTTACATATTTAGAGGGAAGTCCCGTTTTATGAAATTAAACCACTGACCCGAGGCCGGCACCCTAACGACAAACACTTTTGCCGGCCGGTCAATCGGGAGATACTACTCCTAAGGTTTTGACCAAGAAATGACATTTATCAGGCACCGACTAGCTTCGGAGGATGTTACAATAGGTTGGGAGATTGGTGCTGAGGGGGATTTGAGATACTGGTCTCGGCTATTTGTACCGAACATTGGAACATTAAGAGAGTCAGTGCCGAATACTTTACACCAATCTAGTTTCGCCGTTCATCTGGGAGGTAACAAGATATATAAGGATCTTCAGAGACAGTATTGGTGGAGTGGTATAAAGAAACAGTATTAAGAGAGTCAGTGCCGAATACTTTACGCCAAATTTGTCTCGACATGCTTGACGTGTCAACAAGTTAAGGTAGAACATCCGAAACCTAGTGGGACACGTCAACTGTTACGGATTCTAGACTGGAAGTGGGAACATATCACAATGAATTTCGTGACAGGACTACCAAAATCAGTGCAGGGACACAACACTAGTTGGGTCATTGTGGCTAGAAGTCAAAACATTTCTTTCCGATCAGGATGACAGACACACTTGAGTCCTATAGTCATCTCTACATTCAAAAGATAATCCGATTGCACGGTGTTGCATTCACAATAATATCAGATCGAGACCGTCATTTCAGGTCAATATTTTGAAAAAGCTCACAGAAGGCATTAGGGACGAATGTTCACTTGAGCACGATTTTTCGTCCCTAGACTGACCGTCAGCCAGAGCACACAATTCAGATATTGGAGGATATGTTGAGGGCTTGTATGCTAGATTTTCAAGGCCATAGGGAATGACACTTACCGTTGGTAGAGTTTGTATAGAACAATAGTTATCAGGCAAGCATACAGATGGCACCATATAATTAAGGCTCTATATGGTCGACCTTGTCGATCTTCAATATGCTGGATTGAGGTCAGAAAGACAATTTTCTTGGGACCGAAGTTGGTTTAGGAAACTACTGGGAATGTCAAGGTCATCAAAGCAAAGGTTATTGACGACACAAAATAGACAGAAGAGCTCCACTAACAGGAGAACACGACCGTTGGCATTCAAAGTAGGCGATCATGTCTTTCTGAAGATCAAACCGAGAAGAGGCATTACTCAATTTGGTAAGAAGGGAAAGTTGATGCCATGATATATCGGGCCGTTCGAGATTTTAGAGAGAATAAGAGAAGTTGCTTATCGTTTAGCATCACCACCAACGATCGATTGAGTGCACAATGTCTTTCATGTGTCAATGCTAAATAAGTATATGGTGCTTCCAACTCACATCATTAAATGGGAGGACATCAGTTTAGATGAAAACACAACTTATGAAGAGAATCCAGTTCATATTATGGATCACGGTGAATAGAGTCTAAGAGGCAAGACCATCAAGTTGGTCAAACTGCTTTGGCGCCACCAGAATATAGAAGAATCTACTTGGGAGCAGGAGGATGTTACGAGAGCCAATCACCCTAAATGTTTTGTTTAATTATCTTGTGTAATTTCGAGGATGAAATTGTTTAGGAGGGATATATTGTAACAATCCATAATTTAAAATTAAAATTTGATATCTATTTAGAGTATTTAACTACTTACGTCAAAATTTAAAAACTAAAAAAAATAATAATAAAATAAAAAAATATTATTTTAATATGTTGTTCTAGCGAGCTATAGTTTTCAGCAATTTTAAAAATAGCACCTTTTGGAATTTTTGCATATCCATGGTCATTAAATGAGATTTTTCCAATGACAAACGAATAATTTTGGATTCCATTCGTTTAAATGGCAAATAAACGGATTTCATATGTATTTGATGACGGATTAATAGTAATTATACAAAGATTTAATTTGGGGTATTCATGGCTTTGATTCTTGGATTTATGAAGGATTTTCACCTCAAATGTATGAATACGATGGTGAATCAATAAATTTTTATACGTATTTTCAGAATCCAAAAGGTGAGAGAGATTATTGTAAGGTGCTTGGAAAATTTCAGAGGAGCTTTGAAGGTGTTCTTAAGAAGAGAGAAATTTGGGTTGAAGCTTCTCCCAAAAATGGTCAAATTCATTCTATGAGTGATTGTTTTCATCAAATCGAGTTAGGATTGCTTACCTACCAACCTTAGGGTATTTAATTTGATTGTTATTGCATGATTTCATGTTCTGTTGGTATTTCTGTCAAATTTTAAAGTTTTGTCCGTATGAAAATGTTTAGTTCTGTAATTTTCAGAATTTGAAAAAAATAATGACGAGCTTGAGTGATCTTGGGCCACTTAAGTGAGGTTGATTTTGAAAATTTTAAATTTTTCTTAAAAAAAAAATTTAATAGGTCACTCGAGCAATATCAAGGGCGCTCAAGCGAGCTGCAAAAATTTTTTATCTTCGAATTTGGATAGTAAGCTTGTTTTAACCACTTGAGTCAGTTAGGATCGTTCGAGAGACTTGTTGGAATACAGAACAGAATTCCAGAATGTTTAACTTACCATTTGGGCTCACGAGTTCTATGTATAGACTGGAACTTGTCCACCAGAATGTATGTACACCTCGCACAAGTACATACGCACTATGAATTTGATCACGGGTCCCCATGGGATCTTGTGAAAAGTGAAAACCATCGTAAAAACACATGATAGATGAGTGGATTAGAACTTGTTGGGTTTCTCATAGTTGTAGAGAACATTGTTAAACAACTGAAAGATTAGAATCTATGGTTACGCCGATTATTGCTGTCGTGCTGCCCGATGCCGAACGTCGTACTGAGGTGTGCTAAAGCGTAACCATTCCTCTATGCAGGGTTGCTTATCGGGTTCAAGCCCTGAGGTGTGTTAAAGAGTATTCAATCCCATGTGCATGCTCCGACCGTCGTGCCATGTGATCGGGTGTCATCCCACTTAAACAAGATATTAAAAAAGAAAAAGCTTATAATGTACCCGATGTGTTTACTATTCATTTTTATTTGATATCTACGTATGTTGTCATCTATTGTATTTTATTATGAACTATTGAATGTTGTACACCTTTGAGTTTGATTTTTCGAGTAACCTGTCCAACTGAATTTCATTACTCATCGGTGCAACTTCTCTACCCTTGTCATTTCATGCCAGATGAAAAAGAGTAGATAGAGAAACCGTTTGTGTCGGAAGAGCTAGAGACTATAGGAGGAGAGATCTTCACTTGGCTGCCTTATCCATAGATTACCTTAGATTACTTAGATTTATTAATTACTTTTAAATTTAGTTATAAACTTGAAAGGATATTTTAGTTATTTCAGTTTCAAACTTGGTTTATTTAAATGTTTAAGGTTGTTGCAATTTATTAAGAGAAAGTCTGTGTACACAGATCCGGACACAGACGTGTCCGGATCCATCGGATGCACGTGGGACCCTTGAATTATTAAGGGCCCCACGTGCATCCGACGGATCCGGACACGTCTGTGTCTGGATCTGTGTACACAATTTGTGTACACAGCACTACTCATTTATTAATAAACAAAAGTTAGTTTCCTTTCAATAATTCATTTTGATAAATAAAATGGTACTTAATCTTTAGAAAAAAAGTTTTAACTTGCCAAAGTCGGGGCGTTACATCAGTGATCTCTATGATTTCTGTCATAAGGTGCAAGATGAATACAAATTCGAATGAAGTCAACGATTCAAACGTGACATTTGCTACTCCCTGGTCTTGCAAAGTGATTTCATCTTCAATAATTTTAATAAGAACTTCACATGTTGGACTAAACATTGTTATCAAACTAGAAACAGTCTTGAAATGAGAACTCCAACGAGTATCTCTTACTCGTTGCAAAGTGCCAATTTGATTAAGTCTTGTCCCGGTATCAAGCTCATCAATCGATTTCAAATATTCTATTTCAGCAAATTTAATGGCTTTCAATTGATCATTACGCTTGGATGAACCACCAACGGCAGTGACAATAAAAGACAACTTTCCAACGAAATGAAAAATGGGAGGCACTTGTATGCTATAACTAGCACCAATTGCAACCATTAGTGTCGTCATTGTGAGCGTGCATGTGTTTTGCGCTGGAAGTGCTAAAGGGGGAGATTGTAAGCTCTATAGGCTTCGCTCCACCTCGGTTGGTAATTTCGGATCAAAATCATGATTGGTCAAATGTTTTTGTAACGCCCCGCTTCTCGGTAACGTTAAATAAATTCTTTTATTCCATTACTTTGAATTAAATATAATGAAAACATAAATTCGTAAATGTGAATTTCATACTAAAACACTATTTGTAAGAGTTTGACAAAAAAATTAATAAAATATTCCTTTTGGGTTTACATTATGAATTAAAAATAATAAAGTTTCTAAGAGTAAAATTCACATGTGTTGTCATGGTCTTCAGCTCCGAGGCTCGATTTTTTTAACTCAATTTGCTTCTCGTCCTGCACTTCTTCATCTGGCATTAATGCCAGGGGCAGAGAAATTGCTCCATGAGTACAGAATACTCAGCGAAAAATGTACCCGAAACACTAACCAAGAAACATGCAATTTGACAGATATAATAATCACATTAAATAACAGAGAATAAAGCAGCGAAAATAAACACATAGATTCGTTATGAATCTTGTATTTAAATTTCTAGGATTCACCTCCTCGGAAATCCAATCTTACCATCTTAAACACTAGCATAGGCAATCAGTTGATATTGACCAGTTCTTACCTACCAATTGGGCCCGTAGTCTAAGGTTATGTACTCGACCGAATACTGACCCGGCAAGACAGGGACCTTCTACCGTCCACTCAGGTCAATACCTACTTCACCCTATCTAGATCCTTCGCAACGTGGCTTCACCAGACCCAGTCACCCCGAACTTAGCCGCTTCTCCTTATCGGCTCAAGAACGCGCAAGACACTGGTCGCCACTCCCTCGGTCCGGAGCTGCCATCGTAGACGTCCCGAAGTCACCTCCAACCGTCTCCAACTCTTCCTAGTTGGGGCCCTTAAAATCAAATCATAATTGGCATAATTACGCCATAATCACAAGAGTCAAAACCGAATCGCACTGCCACCGCGAGCTAAACTTTTTTACTCTTTCCTTTAACGTTCCTCAATGTCTCTACATATTATCCGAATACAATGCACGCACTGACATCCTCCGCTTCCATGTCACAAGTGACATCCGGCCCAGTGTCCCTAACGTATGACTCTAGATTTTCCCACATTCAAATACACTAAATTTTAAAAATAAAATCGGCAGCATAACGACTATAAAATGAACTTAACCAAAATTCCATCATGACCTCACGTCATAAATTCCATCAACATAAATTTCAGAATCTCAACAACATTACTAAAATTATTTAAACAATAAAATAACTAAACAAAATATAGCCGGGTTGGCATTCCTGTTCACACGAGACCCCATGGGGATTCGTGGATATCATAACACATTAAAAAGTGTATGCATGTGCAAGTGTTGTGTAATTTGGATAATATTTAATCATTTAGGCTGTGACCCGATAAAAAAAATATACGATTCCTCTAAAAAAAATACACATAATATCCACAAATTGCACGAAACTAGGGTTGCAAGGTATGTGTTTCTACCTCTAAGCGTGTACCGGTGAGAAAAAATGGGCACCGAAAATGATGATTTGAGTGCTCGGTAGTGACCTTCCTTCATAAATTCTCAATTCTCTCCTCGTAACTCTCTTTCTAACCACAATTTCTCTCTCTAAGTTGCTGGCTGTTCGTGCAAATGGAAAATGGAAATTGAAATGCCTTATATAGGCATAAGTGAATAAGATGTATTTAATAGGAAGTATAGAAATCCCAAGTGTTTTGCACGAGTAAACTTTAAGGGTTATTTTGGAATCCAATAAGGCTTGAGATGGATGTGGACAGAATTCTATGCTAGATACAAGGTTTTGGTTTTTAAGCTTTATGTTTAAACGTCCAAGTTCATTATAGGTGTTAAAAATAAACGTTACGTTACAATAATGTTGGGTTATTTATTTAGGTAATTATAAATAAATTGACATTAATTAATTGGAAATTCCAAGAGTTTTACAATAACCAACGCTGTAGTTTGGAACTCCAATTGATTTTTCAATTGTCCGCATGGAATATGAAATAAAGCTATCATAGGTTCAAAGCTTAACAAGATTAGAACGTATTAATTTATGTGGGTGATCCCATGAGTTTTTGGACGAGCCAAAGCATCACTCATGAATCAAGAATTGAGTCTGATGGTTTAATGGGATAGGTTCACAACTTCATGCCTAAGCTCCTCCACTCCACATGCATTGGAATACCAAGAGGTAAGAACCGTGCATGTTCGGGGATGGAAACTAGGAGATGAAATGAATAGGTTCAAAAATGTAACTCCTTTGTTCTATAATCAATATACGTTCATGGTTTTGAAAAGTATCAAAAAATAATAATAATGAAGTACTTCTCACTCCTTACACTTACATGTGCACTCGCGTTCAGATCCAATCGCTCGATTTGCTAACTATGACAAAAAAATAAATAAATTCATTTCCTTTTAATTAAAATGAACCAAACAAAATTTTAATAACTGATTAAAATTTTTTTATTATATGTTTAAAAAGTAGGGTCGTTACCAAAGTTATCAATCTCGTACCGGCAAGGGTACTGGTTTTGTTACTAGTACGGTACGTACCGGTACCGGTAGGTACCGGGGTACCGTTTCGGATTTATCGCAACATAATTTTTTTAACTAATATTCTTTACAAAAAATTACATTTGACATATAAAGTAAACCCCACAACTTAAAAATAACTCACAAAACATAATATTTTCGAAGGATAATAATAAACCAATGATATTTCAATATCATTTAATACAAAAAATTTATAAAATTAGTTAGCATACGCTTGATTAGAAAGAAAAATTAATATTCATTTTAACATTAAGGTATGAAAAGCGAAAAAAGAAAAATTAACATTCATTTTTTTTCTAGAGAAATTGAAAAGAAAAATTAACATTCATAAAGTATCGAAAGTGGAAAAAAAATATTTATTTTCATGTATGTATGAAATTATAAATAAAGGTTAACATTTATTTTTTATTTTAAATTAAAAAGCAATGTTAAGTTTTAAAAAAAAGAATGCTAACATTCATAAAAAGGAATGTTAACTTCAAATTAAAAAAATGATAATTTTTCCTTTTAATTTTCATAAAAAATAATGTTAATTTTTCTTTTTGCATTATAAATTTTCATACCTTAATTAGGAGTATTTACAAGGAAAATGACAAATAAACAAAGGTATATAAATGTAATTAAAAAATACATAAAAAGTAAAAAAAAATTTAAAAAAAAAAAAAAGAAAAACCGGTACCGGCCGAGATCCGGTATTTGGCCGGAACCGGCCGGTACTGGCCGGAACCGCCGGTATTCTCGCCGGAGCAGTACGGACGTCCGACGGTACCGGTTTTGGTCCGGTACGGGACGTACCGCCCGGTATCGGGCGGTACGGTACGGGCTTAATTACTTTGGTCGTTACAGTTTTAATCCATTTTTCGAGCTGTAGTTCTAGAGCGTCTGTTTAGAAGGTGGAAGAAATTATCGATTGTAAAATATTTTAGAATAAGTCAAGTCGCTCCATTGCCTAGGTCGAGATCATAAAGTCATCAGTTAGAGTTTCTAGGCTATTATGTATTGTGCGACTGGGCTTAGGAAGGCAGAGAGAGAGAGAGCAGCAATGCGTTTCGTTGATCATGCTCTTTGTTATTTCATACGAACAAAGAAATTTATTGTGATGCAATCATCGTTGTCAAAGGTTTTATTATAAATCAATCATTTTCTTTGAGTTTCGGAAGGTTTTTGGACTCAAGGCACAGGCGATCAATCACTTGCTGCGGTGAATGAGAATTTGGCAAATCATGCTATGAGGAGTCGCAGTTGTGAGTATAGATTATTTTGTAATCGCACAATGGTTATTATAATGACTTGATTGATTCCCATAGTTTTTATTCATTTAGGGGTTTTCCACGTATTTTGCGCATTCTACTTTTTATGTTATTTCGTTTATATGCTTGTGACTGTTGCGTATTAGGTTAGTACCACTTTTCATATTACATAAGAGAAATAGAGGGAGGAGGAGGAGGAGGGGGAGGGGGAGGAGGAGGAGGAGGAGAGTTATGCATTGGATGTGGATCACCATACCCATTTTCGTATATACCCAAATGTAATGGTATGTTCTTTACCAATTAAATATATATTGTGGGTGGGGGGTTTGTGAAGGCTCTGGAATTGGATGGGGTGTCGGTGATGAGTAATAGAGGAAGAGGTGTTCCTGTAATTTAGGGAAGTTTATTGTCTTCTTCCATTAAATAAATGGGGAGTCCAAAGTTAGTGCATATGCATAAGTTTTCGGCAGCCCTCATAATGAAGAGAACCACCAATCAACATCTTTAAATTTTAATGCATAATTTATATTTATTTGATTAATTGACAACTGTTAGATCTCCTGCCGGTGTTATGTTCAAAACTCCATAATATTTTGGTCAGAGTACCCATAGATTGAAACATTAAAAAATGCAGCAAAATAAAGAAAAAATGCATTAAATTGAGGAAGGAATCTACAGCAATACCCATGAGTACTTATTACTACGAGAAGATAAAAACAAAATAAAGCAGCAAATCTGGGGCAAGTTCATGAAGATATAATTTTTATGTATATATCTCAGTTTGTTAATTACCTCATGAAGCACAAGGAAATTGGAAAGGTACGAGGAATTGTCTCACTAGCAGTACTGGAACATGTGATATATATGCACAAGAGTTTGAGTTCAACCGTATTTCATTTTTATATTTTATGCATTTTTGTCTCAATTCAATAGTTGTTTGTATTCCTTTTATTTAATGAGGAGTTATAAGTTTAGGTAGAGAAAGACGTCTACGGTAAGTTTCAACATTGCTAGTTATATATATTTATTTCTGTTAATATATGTGTGTGTCTATATATATATATATATATATATATATATATATATATATATATATATATATATATATATATATATATATATATATATATATATATATATATATATATATATATACTGTAATGAAATTGTAATTGTGTTGTTTATATCTTTCTAAAACTTTTGATTTTGGGATTATTTTCAAATATGTATTACTATCAAGATCATCTTTTGATATAACCTTATTGTTGAAAATACTTTAAAAATTAACGGAACCGTTTACCTCAGAATCTGTAACAAGTGAACAGAAATACCACAGAAAGTTGGCCGTTGTTTTTGGGTTGAGTCGCGGACTAGGTCGCTCTCTTTAAGACGTTTCGCGGCTCCGCCCTCTCTGTGCAAGCAGTTGCAGCCACGCCGTCTCCAGGATAAAACAGCCCAGAATACAGCCTCTGTCTCGATCTTTTTCTGCACGGGAAAAGACCGGAAATACAAAACACAATCGACCTTTCTTGCTCTATGAATTTCTGTAGTGAGAATGTTTTTTTTTTTGATAATAATATCTATAAAATGGCTGGAGAACAGCACCTTATATAGGCGTGGAGAAAATAATTTTTTCGGAAAGAAAAATCAATCACAGCAATTTGATTGAATCAATTTACCAAAACTGATTTAGCACATGTTTTAAACACGTTTTTTTCATTGCTGTAACGGTAGGAGAAATTTCTGAATGGTAGGGGAAATCATTTCCAAAAAATGGTTTGATTGGTCAAAAAGATCTGTAAATAATTTTTGCAAAAACGTGGGCTAACTTCGTATGTGCGCGAGGCTCCAAATTCGGGGATTTGCACCCCCCCCCCTGCGCGCGAGGTTCGCAACGCGCACCCGGTTAACTGGTTTCCGGATCGATTTTCACAAATTGGCTTGGACCTTGGCCCAACCCGTGTGCGCGCGAGGCCTCTCTTGGGCCTAGCTCATCAATGGTCCATGGAGCCTCCACACTTATAAAGAATACAAATGTGTTCTAGCTAGCCAATGTGGGACAAGTGATTTTGAAGAACTCTTTTGAAAAATACACAACCCCAACAATCCCCCACTTGTATTTTTTAAAAAATATCTTCATCGAGCAAGAAGGTATAGAGCAATGCGTAAGTAATGGTGTCTACCGACTTGAACCATTACATAGTGTAAGTGCTTCAGTAAGATACTAGAGTGACTTGTGGTCTTGAACTCTATGGCTGAATGCACCACACGCACAACTCCACTTTGTGTAATGTTCTTAAGCCAGCACTTACGGCCATGTGCTTATATCCCGGTTTCATGAATGACCTAGAGAAT
This sequence comes from Arctostaphylos glauca, assembly GCA_019985065.2. Lineage (NCBI taxonomy): Eukaryota > Viridiplantae > Streptophyta > Magnoliopsida > Ericales > Ericaceae > Arctostaphylos > Arctostaphylos glauca. The sequence continues at coordinate 6,881,519 of JAHSPW020000015.1, forward strand.
TTGCCCCAATTCTCCCGAGGAGCGGCCACACTCCAACATTCATATAGGTGAGTCTATCAAGAGTACTCCTGTAGTCTAGGTACTCCACTCCACATAGAGCTATAGAACTCATTAAGTGTTATAAAATAACACAACCTTTTCACGCTACAGGATGTCATGCTTCTTAGGGATTGAATTAATTTTTTTAATTTAGCATGATTCTCAACATATCACCCATGTGACTCGTTTTTCCCTTTTGAACCTATTTCTTGGGATCTCCAGTCTATAGGTTGGGTATCCATCACAAGTGACTCATTTCTCAATGGGCCTTAGTCCAATCCCTTTCGAGGTGTACCACACCTTTTCCCGAGCCAGTCCTTTCGTCAAAGGATCAGCGAGGTTCTCTTCCGTCCGGACATAGTCCACTCTAACGGCACCAGTAGTGAGGAGCTCTCTCACTGTACTGTGCTTACGACGTATTTGTCGTCTCTTGCCGTTATAATAACGGTTCTGAACTTTTGCAATAGCCGCGGTACTATCGCAATGGATTAAGATCGCCGGTATCGGTCTCTCCCATAGAGGAATTTCTGACAGAAGGTTTCTCAACCAACCTGCCTCTTCACTAGCAGTAGCTAGTGCTATCAACTCTGACTCCATCGTAGATTGTGCCAATATTGTCTGTTTCTTGGATTTCCAAGAAACTGCACCACCAGCAATATTGAACACATATCCACTAGTTGCCTTGGAGTCATCCGAGAGGGTATTCCAGTCAGCATCACTATATCCCTCCAAAACTGCGGGATATTTGGAGTAATGCAACCCAAGGTTCATGGTTCTTTTGAGATACCGCATTACCCTCTCAATAGCGTGCCAATGCTCCATACTAGGTCGGCTAGTAAACCTGCATAATACACCCACAGCGTATGCAATATCTGGTCTAGTACAGTCAGTAGTATAACGAAGACTACCAATGATACTTGCATATTCAGATTGTCTAACACTATCACCAGTGTTCTTAAATAATTTCACAGCAGGATCAAAAGGGGTGCAAACAGGTTTACAATCAAAATAATTATACTTCTTCAAAGTTTTCTCAATGTAGTGAGTCTGATCAAGTGAGATGCCATTATCTGACCTAGTAATTTTGATACCCAAAATAACATCAGCTTCTCCTAAGTCTTTCATGTCAAAATTCTTGCTAAGCAAAGATTTGGTTTCATTCACAACAGATAAGCTAGAACCAAATATAAGCAAGTCATCAACATATAAACATATCAAAGTGCATACTGAATTGTCAAACTTGTAGTATATGCACTTATCACTTTCGTTAACCTTAAAACCATTCGAAATGACAAGATTATCAAATTTTTCATGCCACTGCTTAGGAGCTTGTTTAAGCCCATAAAGAGATTTAACTAATTTACACACCTTTCGTTCCTATCTGTGGACAACAAACCCCTCGGGTTGATCCATATAAATCTCTTCTTCTAAGTCACCATTTAAGAAAGCAGTTTTAACATCCATTTGATGTACCACTAAATTATGGATAGCAGCTATGGCAATCAATACTCGGATAGAGGTAGTCCGTGTCACAGGAGAATAAGTGTCAAAGAAATCAATATTCTCCCTTTGCCTATATCCCTTAGCTACTAGTCTAGCTTTGAATTTATCTACCGTACCATCAGGCTTTAACTTCCTTTTAAGAACCCACTTACAACCAATTGTGTTACAACCTGGTGGTAAGTCCACTAGTTTCCATGTTCTATTGGTTTCTAGCGAGTCCATCTCATCATTAATGGCTTCTTGCCAAAAAACAGCATCTGGGGAAGACAAGGCTTCCTGAAGTGTAGTGGGGTCCTCTCCTAAAGAGAATGCGAAATTAGGACCAAAGTCCTTCGAGACGCGAGCCCTCTTGCTCCTTCTCGGTTCAATATCTGTGTCCCTAGAGTTCATGTTTCTAGGTTCTTCTAATCTAGGTGTACTACTACTAGATTCAGTGCCCCCACTATTTCTAGATTTAAAAGGAAACTTATCTTCATAAAAGTCAGCATCAATAGATTCTATAATCACCTTATTGTTGATATCGAAGAATCTATAAGCCTTACTGTTTACAGCATAACCAATAAAAACACATTCATAAGCTCTACTAGCCAGTTTTGATCTTTTAGGGTCAGGAATGCGTACATAAGCTAAACAGCCCCAAACTTTAAAATAAGAAACATTGGGCTTCTTGTTTCTCCATAATTCATAAGGTGAAATCAAAGATTTAGAATTAGGGATTCTATTCAAAACATAACATACAGTCAAAAGAATTTCACCCCACCAATGTGAAGCTGCACTCGAACTAAGCATAATGGCAACTACAAGTTCACACAAAGTTCTATTCTTACGCTCTGCCTTTCCATTCATTTCAGGTGAGTAAGGGGCAGTTTTCTCATGAATAATGCCAGTAGAATTATAGGAAGCAATAAAATCATTCGAATCATATTCGGTTCCTCTATCACTACGGAGTCTCTTAATCTTTCTATTAAACTGATTCTCAACTTCAGTTAGAAAGATTTTAAACATGTCAAAAGCCTCACTTTTATGCTTCATCAAATAAACGGAGGTGTAATTTGAATGGTCGTCAATAAAGGTAATAAAATATCGTTGTGCATTTCTAGTGAGGACTCCATCTAGTTCACAGATATCAGTGTGCACCAAATCAAGCAATTCTGATTCCTTAGAAATTGATTTATGCGGTTTCTTAGTGATTTTGGCCTGACTACATGATTCACATTTCTCAAAATCATTTAAGGAAATGTTGGGAATAAAACCTAAGTTACTCATGTTCTTAATCAATTTCTTGTTTACGTGACAAAGTCTAGCATGCCAAACATTCACAGAGCAAACCATATAAGAGGAAGCAGCAATTTTATTCATTTCAACATTAAGCTTAAACATTCCATCAATTGCATAACCTTTACCGACAAAACCTCCATTTTTGGTGAGCGTATACTGATCCGCTCCAAGTGTCTGAGTAAAGCCAGCCTTGTTGAGGAGGTAACCAGACACAAGATTTTTTCTAATCTCTGGAGTATGCAGGACTTCTTTCAGAGTGACAGTCCTTCCAGAGGTGAACTTGATATCAATTTCACCAACACCAAGAACCTTAGTGGTGTGGGAGTCACCTAACAGCACTTTCTTATCATCAATTTCAGAATAATTCTTGAACAAGGAACGATCATAACAGACATGGCGGGAAGCGCTAGTGTCTATCCACCACCCTTCTGAACCACTTATCAGATTGATTTCTGATATCATTGCCACGAGTGGTTCATCATTCACCATGTTCGCCTGGGGACCAGTGCGACGCCTGGCGTTCTTGCAATTTCTTGCCATGTGACCAGGCTTGTTACAATTGTAACACACAAATTGGACAGAGTCCGTGTTTCGAGCCTGGCCACCCGAAGGGGGTTGGTTCCTGTTCTGATAGGGCTTCACATTCTGAGTCTTGCGGTTCTGGTTTGGTTTCATGATCTTCCCTTTCGGCTTGAGCACGGCCGAACTCTGATTCCTTTTGTTAGCAACAAAAAGAATCTCATCTTTCTGATCTTGTTTCCGTGCCTCCTCCTCAACTCGAAGACGGGCAATCAAACTCTCCATCAAAAACTCCTTTGTTTTGTGGCGGAGATCCTTCTTGAAATCTTTCCATCCTGTAGGAAGTTTGTCGATGAGGACTGCAACCTGAAACTGTTCATCAATAGTCATACCTTCAGACAAAATTTCATGAGTAATTTTTTGTAACTCATGGGATTGGGTCACCACAGATCTTTCATCGACCATCTGAAATTTCAGATATCGACTCACAGCATATTTCTTAGATCCAGCCTCCTCAGTATCATATTTTTTCTGTAGTGCATCCCAAACATCTTTGGCGGTATCAAAAGTTGAATAGTAATCATAAAGGTCATCAGACAGGGCATTTAGGATATAGTTTTTGCACATAAAATCATCATTGGTCCAATCTTTAATTTCTTGACGATTTTGGTCAGTAGATGGATTAACAGCAGCGGGTTTAGTAGAAGAACAGTAGGAGGCCAATTTCTGGGTAGTGAGGTAAAAGAACAACTTTTGTTTCCACCGTTTATAGTGCAAGCCCTCAAATCGAAATGGCTTGTTGATATCGGTGGGAGCAAAAGCAGATTTGTTCTCGAATTCCATTGCAGATAAAAACGTCTTAAAATTGTTGAAAATACTTTAAAAATTAACGGAACCGTTTACCTCAGAATCTGTAACAAGTGAACAGAAATACCACAGAAAGTTGGCCGTTGTTTTTGGGTTGAGTCGCGGACTAGGTCGCTCTCTTTAAGACGTTTCGCGGCTCCGCCCTCTCTGTGCAAGCAGTTGCAGCCACGCCGTCTCCAGGATAAAACAGCCCAGAATACAGCCTCTGTCTCGATCTTTTTCTGCACGGGAAAAGACCGGAAATACAAAACACAATCGACCTTTCTTGCTCTATGAATTTCTGTAGTGAGAATGTTTTTTTTTTTGATAATAATATCTATAAAATGGCTGGAGAACAGCACCTTATATAGGCGTGGAGAAAATAATTTTTTCGGAAAGAAAAATCAATCACAGCAATTTGATTGAATCAATTTACCAAAACTGATTTAGCACATGTTTTAAACACGTTTTTTTCATTGCTGTAACGGTAGGAGAAATTTCTGAATGGTAGGGGAAATCATTTCCAAAAAATGGTTTGATTGGTCAAAAAGATCTGTAAATAATTTTTGCAAAAACGTGGGCTAACTTCGTATGTGCGCGAGGCTCCAAATTCGGGGATTTGCACCCCCCCCTACGCGCGAGGTTCGCAACGCGCACCCGGTTAACTGGTTTCCGGATCGATTTTCACAAATTGGCTTGGACCTTGGCCCAACCCGTGTGCGCGCGAGGCCTCTCTTGGGCCTAGCTCATCAATGGTCCATGGAGCCTCCACACTTATAAAGAATACAAATGTGTTCTAGCTAGCCAATGTGGGACAAGTGATTTTGAAGAACTCTTTTGAAAAATACACAACCCCAACACTTATTGAATACAAAATTTAATCAACCACGCACGTTCCATTTAAAGATTCAATCCGAGTAATTTTACATTTTTTGATTTTCTAATTAATTTTACTAGTGTGTTTTTCACTACATAGAAGCATTTTCTAACTTCATCTAAGTTGTTTCAGTTTTTAATTTTTGTAAGCTTGGATGAACTTTAAAAAGTAAGATTTTTGACCATATTTGGATTTTGGTAATCCTCTAATATCTCCCTATACTTGCACCTCTTCTATTGTACTTAAGACTATGCCTTAGGGCGTTTAAAAGAGCCTTTAGATCTGCCAGTCCTTTCTTCTCAAACTTGGGGGTGGGGGGACGTGCCATTATTTCTGAACCCGTGGCCATACCATTGCATTTGCAGGTAAAAGAGTAATTGGAAGATTATAGTATCTAATCATTAATTTCACCCCAGGTGTGCAAGTCTATCTTAGAAGGTATCAAAAAGGAATTGAAATGTAATAATATCGATTCATAAGAAGAAAAGCTTCTCCATTGATTTAAACACTATACCTATTGAATAATGATAAAAGGATGAAAAAAAATCATGGGTCATCATGCTGACAACTTCAGAAGTTATTTAATTATTCAAACAATTGGGTAACCATGTGGGGCTTACATGGAAGATTCCATAATATATAGAAACACAGAAGGAGATGCGGTAGAAGAAATCGTGATTTTTAAGGATTCATTGGCTAAAGTAGGCCGAAAGGTATTGGGTGCGGAGTTTTGAAAAGTTATAATAAAAAATACAATAAATCGTAAGAAGTTTTTAGAAAGATCTCTGTAAAACATGCGCACAGTTGAAGAAGTGGTTGGCCTTAAAGTCGTTAACTGAATATGTGATGTATATTATGATATAATTTTATTATTTAATTTTATTGCAAATATATATAAAAATATAATTTTTTTTTTTTTTTGCATCTCAATTTCACTTGTCATCTTTCTTTTTAGGTGTTTCACGAAGACTAAAATATCCATCATTTAAGAAGATTTATATTTTTTAAGCCCAATTACTTGTTGAATAAATATGTTTTGAGGTCACTTATTTAACGCATATAGTTAGGAGAATGTAATGTGAATATGTTAGCTTGTGGGATTTGTGGATGTTGATTTTATGAATATAGTATGATTTAAAAATTTATAATGTGATTATGTGTGGAATTATTGTCATTGTTTTTGTTATTTAAGGAATTATGTTAGTTTGTGGGATTTGAGACACAGGAATTGGTATAAGTGATTCGAATTCTTCTGCAACAATCAAGAAAGCAAAATATACCTTTTTTTTTTCTAATGCAACGTCTTTGGCGACGGTTTTCAAGCTTGTTAAAAATAGGTACACACTTTTGCGACTGCCATTGTTACCGTCGCAAAAAGTCCATATATTTTACAACTGTGAATTAATCGTCGCAAAACACATCTATGTTCAAATAGTTTTATGTATTCTGATTATAATAGTAGTACTAATAGAGACAATAGTAATAGGGCGGGGCCATAGGTAACCCTCTTCGAGGTAAACTATAACACGAACCTAGAAAAACAAAAGCATGCATGTGGCCTACAATAGGACAGCTTGGTACAACACACAGCGAATAAAAAACGGACGTGGAGGGAGCATCCGACCAAATGATTCTTTAGTAAACCCATTCACATGGAAAAATATTTAGTAGTACACAAATACACACACATATATACATACATATATATATATATATATATATATATATATATATATATATATATATTATATGTGGTAATGGTGATAAGTTTTAGGTGGGCTTAATCACCTAAAACGATAATTCATAAGTGGAATCAATCATCTATGAGCAAGTTTAAAAATACAATTTTCATACAAAGATTTGAATATAAATGTATCTGAATTTGTCTGATACACTTACAATCCACATCAATTTAGAGAGTCAACGTGTATTGCACATCTGTTTTCAGACCTGTAAATGAAATAGTGTGTTCCTAAACTTTCTCATCACCTATAAGGGAAAATGAGTTCTAGTTGAATTCAACTATTTAAGTGCAGAGACATTATATATACCTAGGGTAAAATGCACTGATTTCCCCTGATATTTTTAACAATTGCAAGGACCTCGTCGGAGATTTCAAAAAATGCAATCACTTTTTATACTTTTACAACTATTAAATCATTACCCCATGCTATTAGTTTTCATTAACTTCCGTTAGTTTTGTCCTTAAACTTGACCATTTTTGTAACGATTTGATTTCCCCAAACATTAAATAATTCATTAAATTCTTATTTTAGTAGAAAGACAAAAATTAATATGGAATAACATTAATCATTGATGAATTATTGTAAAAACCAAGTTTCGAGAGTGTAAATTAAAAATGACCAATTTTTTTTTTTTGAAAGGCGAAAATATATTAATGCATAGGCACAAGGAACAAACATACAATCCAAACCAGTTGGCAAGAAGCCAACAATCAAAGAGGATTGTTTTTGCCTACTCTACTGGAAATAAAAAAACCATAACCATACATCCCAAAGCCTAGAATCTAGGACTTTGCCAAAATCCAGAGATCAAACCCAAGTACCAAACTGTCTAGCAGATATGCAAAGCCCAGAACCCAGAACCTTTCCAACCACTTAATCCAACCGAGCTTGATATAGGTACCCTCTCAAGTTATACAGAATCCCTCTAATCATGCTACTGCTTTCCTTATGATGGTCCAACACCCCTCCTATCCATCTGATCTTGAAAACCTCCATCCACTAATGCCACGACTGATTCCCATTGCTAAATATTCTATCATTACGCAACTTCCAAATTGACCAAATAAAAACTGATGGAGCTGCCATCCATAGATCAGTAAAGACTTTCCCAGCACCCATTCTTACCTTCCAGCTAGACCACCAAGTGAAAAGGTCAAGCATGGTTTTTGGTGGAACCCAAGTAACACCCCACCAGGAGATGAGTTCACACCAAGCTGCCCAAACCGGCCTGCAATGTAGCAAAAGATGGTCTTGTGACTCCACTTCTGATTCACACAATTTACAGATGGCTTGTGATGATTGGATAATCCCTCTGTTAAGAAGTAAGTTTCCAGTTTTCACCCTTCCCTGCCACCCCAGCCAAGTAAAGAATTGCACCTTTGGAGGACACAATGTTTTCCATACACACAAAGGCGGAATACTCCTTTCCTGATCCCACCCTTTCTGAACATACTCACATAATGCCTTAACCGAGAAATGAGATTCAAATCCTGGATTCCACTGAAGTTGATCGTCCCTTTCAGTTGCCCGAATTCCTAATCTCTCCCATGTCCTCAGAAATTGGTCCAATTCCCCCTCCTCCAAGAAAAAGGCTACCTCCTAAGTCCCAAAGCAGCCTCCACATTTGTTGCTTGGAGGATACTTGCCAAACTCGCTTGTTTGTCCACTGCTAATTGGTATATGGAGGGAAACCTCACACTCCAGGGATTCCCTTCATTATCCCTGGTCATTCCAGAGTTGGATTCTCTCCCCATTGCCCACTGAAAATCTCAGCTTTTGAATAAACATGTCATAGATTTCTTGGTCCTTTTGCTGAATGCTCAAAATCCCTCTCCATATGGAAGACCCCCTCCTGTTATTCCGGGCATAGGGAAGCCAAGAACCTGCATTTATTCTGTTTGCATCACAAATAACTTTCCTCCATAGGCTATTTGACTCCTTAGCAAACCTCCACCACCACTTCAATAATAAGGCAGTATTCATGAGCTTTGAATCTCTTATACCCAATCCTCCTTGGTCTTTATGACTTACAATATTCCTCCATTTAACCAAACTCACCTTTCTATCCCCCTGAGTTCCTCCCCAAAGAAATCTGACCTGAATTTTTTGGATTTCTTTCACCACCTTAGATGGCATTTTGAACAAAGACAAATAGTAGATTGGCAAATTCGTGAGAACAGCCTTAATCAAAGTAACTCTGCCTCCTACCGATAGGTACTTTTGCTTCCATGTAGCTAATCTTGACCTTATCTTATCCACAACTGGCCTCCAAGTGTTGAACTTTAAAGGATTTGCTCCCAGAGGTAACCCCAAATACTTAAAAGGTAGAGTTGTTTGTGTGCAATTAAGAATTTGAGTACATGAGTCAATGAAACTCTCTTCCCTCCCCACTCCACATACTGCTGATTTCTTATAATTAATTCTCAATCCGGAGACTACCTCAAATCCTCTAAGAATCCTTTTAATGTTCCAAAACTCCTCTAGACCTCCTTCACAAAATAATAAGGTATCGTCCGCAAATTGCAAGTGGGTAATACTACCGGATAATGGTCCTAAGATTACTCCACATAAAAGCTTAGCTTTGTCTAACAATACACTGAGTCCCTCAGCTGCAGCAATGTATAGAAAAGGGGATAGAGGATCCCCTTGCCTTATCCCTCTTTCCATACGAAACTCTTTTGTAGGTGAGCCATTCACTAAAACAGACATATAATTGTTAGATATGCATTCCTTCATCCATTTAGGAGGGAAACCCATGTTCTCCAACATAGCCAGCACAAAATTCCAGTTCAAATGGTCATACGCCTTCTCGAAGTCCAACTTAATCAGAACTCCCTTCTTTCTCTTCTGCTTCCAGTAGCTAACTACCTCATTGGCCACCAATATTCCATCTTGGATCCCTCTATTTCCCACAAAAGCTGACTGCGAATCCCCTATAACCTTGGCCATAACCGGAGCAAGTCTTTTGGCAAGGACTTTAGCAAGGATTTTATATGCACTTCCAATGAGGCTTATTGGCCTGTAATCCCCTAATTCAACTGGATTTACCACCTTTGGAATAAGAGCTATAAAGGCTGACTTAACTCCTTTACCCAATCTTCCATTTGTATGAAACTCCCTCATAAATTCCATAACATTTTCCTTTACGGTAGGCCAACATTGTTTGTAAAACATTAGATTAAAGCCATCAGGCCCAGGAGCCTTATTCCCATCGGATTTAGCCACTGCTTCCCAAACTTCTTCTGCCGTAAATGGAGCCACCAGTTGGTCCTTCAAATCCACAAAAATTAGATTATAATCCGGTAGTTGTAGTCTTGGTCTAATAGGCCACTTTTCTGAAAAACTCTCCTTAAAATGTTCGTAAATCCCCTGCTTGATCTGTGTAGGATCCACAGCCAACCCTCCTCTTAATTGGACTGAACTTATCACGTTTCTTCTTTGTCTTCCTAATGCCACCATGTGAAAGAACTTTGTGTTTTTATCACCCTTCATGTTCCATGCCAACCGGGATTTTTGAAGCCACATCCATTCTAGGGACTTGCTGCAACTCCAAAATTCCTTTCTAGCTTCCATGTACTGAGATGCTTCCACCTCAGATAGGATACCGAGCTCCGCCTTAAGATTCAGGTTGGAAATAATTGTCTCTGATTCTTTTAACTTAGCTTTCATAATGCATTGTGCCCCTTTACTCTATTCCTTCGATGCTTCTTTAGTAACTTTGAGTTTCTTTGCTAGTCTGAATCCTGCCCATCCATCCTCCCTGTTCCCCTCCCAGGCTTTTGCAACAATACTTCCAAAGTCTTTTTGGTGAATCCATGAGTTAAAAAATCTAAAGGGTTTCGGACCCCAGTCCCTATCATCTTCCTTCAGAACAATAGGACAATGATCAGATACTACCCTGCTTAGACCCCACTGTTTGAATTTAAATAGGTCCAGCCATTCCGGATGGATTAGAAACCTATCTATCCTACTAATAAATCATATTTTTTAAATTCTTAACAAAAGGATAAACAAATAATTTAATAAAAAATTAATATAAAACTAATAAATAGAAAAAATAGAAAATAAATGTGTGTTAAGACTTAAGAGAGAGAGGAGGAGGGACCAAATGTTGTGTGTGAGAGTCTCGGTTGGGCGGGCTCCACATCAGAGAGGAGAGAGAGTATGTCTTTATATTAAATTTGGCTCAAAAGTGAGTGGGTCCCTCCACTTTCAGGATGGATTTCAGGATGAAATTCATTGCTCTTAGCAAATTTGAATTACTATTGGACTATCTGCTCTCTCAGGCCTAGGGGCATCCCCACGCTTTCTTTCTTGGTTCGCAACCCCAACCTATAAAGGCTCTACGCTTTAGGTCTAGGACCATAGTTGTACGTCACCAACTGGATATAAATAAATCTATTTATTTTTGGAACAATTATAAAAAAAATAGCATACACTAAAAATAATTTTCACATGTTCATAGTTTCGAAATTATTATTAATTATGATATTTACAAAAATAATTCCCAAAATACGGTGATCATACACATTTAGTACCATAATACCCTTTTAGCAAATATTGGCTTGTACTCCTTAAACGGAGTGACTTACACCCTGAATCTAAACGACTTGCAACATCATAGAATGACTTGTACGTCACTATTTGATAATTTTTCCTATAGTTCAAGTAGTTCACTTTTAAGATGCAAGTTACTTTGTTCCAAGGTGCAGGTCAAATATTGATCAACTCTCCCATTCTATTTTTTTTCATAAAGGGTTTTTATTTTTAGAAAAGTAATACCGCCTAAACTAATTCATAATAATAATAATTCGTAATATGCTTAAGTCAAGGATATTTTGTCTTGTCAGTTTATATTTTTCTTAAAAATTTTATCGCAATAATACAATATAAAACACATAATTCTTATAATACGTGCAATTTGAAACATCTTGTGTAGTATATTTTACATTTTTTTGGTAAAATATTTAAATTAATATCTCAAGTACTAAATCAATTCAATCAAGTACCATTGAAATAAGGAAATGACATCTCTGCAGTCTACGCAACAAATTATAAATAGAGAAGGGAAGCCTGTGCAATTGTTCTTCAGGTAAATTTCTCATGAATCTCGGAGGGAAAATTCGTGATACATCCTTCCTTGAACCCTTTCCTTTGGGCTAAATCGGGGGTAGAGATTTAGACTTCTCTTTGCCGGTGGTTCTTTTTGGTATTTCATTTTGTGGTGTTCTTGCCATGAAATTTTAATTTTTTCACAGACAACGCCAACTATAGTTTGGGTGATTTTCTCAATCGAGCGAAAAATTAATACCTCAATAACCAGTAAGAATTATATTCTCTCTCTCTTGAAACCTGTGATCGCAAGACAGAAAATTGTTAAAGAACCATCCGTCATTGTGATGGAAAGATACTCCGATAATTAAGTCAAAATGGAGATCACAAGAATCTCTCTATTGAAATAGCTCTAACTATCGATTGACGTGCACTTTCACCATGGGTTTGAATTTTTATTTATAAACTTTGTGACTTAATCTTCCTAATTAGAATGGAAGTAAAACTGTCGTCTAATTGGCCATTAATAAGATAAAACGGCCTGAACTCTCTATAGAATTATCTGTCATCATTAGAGTTTCATTCAACTCTTGACTCTTCATTCTAAGTTGAATCGGCCTCGGATTCCTCATTCTCGTCTAATTAGAACCTTATTCCAAAATAGACGAAATTTCATTGTATCTCAAACTCAAAACTATTAATCGTCTTCCTCATGTTGGCAGCCCTCTAAAATGTCTTTCTAATGTCGGTTGTTCTATGAACCGTCTTTTTCAAGTCGGCTACTCACTGAACCGCCATCATGAAGTCGGCTCTATCCACACGAAATCGGCAACATGCACGTGTGTGGGAGTATCATATTGCCAAACCGAATTAAATAATGCTTATTTAAGTTTTACCACTTTCAATTCAAAATTTTATTTCGCTACAAAATGTATTCTTTTAACAAACCATAAAAACAGGAGACATAACACTCACACAACACACACACACACAACGTACACCGCCACACCACAAATCCTCCTCCTCCCCCCCACAAAAAAAAAACAAGTGAATGCAAGCAAAGATAAACTTTTAAACAAATGAGCAAAAGATTTGAACTGATTTTCACAAAAGATTTGTTCGTTAATTTCAAGGCCCCGGAATTAGACAAGGTGTGCGTAAAGTCCAAAAAACACATTATAAGAAAAAGAAAAGCATACATTCAAGCTGTATAGAATACAGAATATCGTCAAATAATCAAATGTTCAAGTATATGTATTGAAGGGAGGCCTCCCCAGAAGATAGACGCATGGAGCCAGTCGATAGTCAAACGACTCAAATGCATTTGAAGGGATTATCAGCTCTCTGATCACATCTACCTTGTCAAAACAGGACATGGGTCACAACTATCTTATACAACCCCCTTCTCCAACCTGAGAAGAGAGAGTGAAAATAAGACATTTGAAAAACAAATTAATGGCAGCTAAAACCAATTGTAATGAAATAGGGGAACTAGCAATCTGAAGGGCAAATAGATACGGAAAAGAAACACAACACCTAATCATACGCCCACATTCGACATACGTTGTTTTAAGGTCCAAGAACAGACTTAAAATGTTTTTTGCAAGATAACTAATGGTTCTAGATCGTTTTAAAAAAAAAAAAAAAAAAACGCAATCTGCTACCAAACATCAGGGGTAAATACAACACATTATTCAGTAGTTCAGCTTCACAATTTTCTAACTAACCGTCATTTTATAATCAAGCACCAAGGCAGCCAATCATCCATGCATCTAAACCTTGAAGTTATACTCCCAATTTTCTGAATGCCTTGGCCCCTCGATAAATCGCCACATAACCAGTTTAATAATATATAAGTAGATGAGAGAAAGCTAGCCATAGCACCTCCTTTTAGATTTGAGAGAGAGTGGTACTTTCTAAATTTTATGATATTAACTTAAAAGCAAACACACACATTTGGCTACAATGAAAAGTCCATGTAGATATATGCAAAACAAAATGACTACAATGAAATTACATCGTGCAAGCCCCTAACCAACTGCCATGTGGCAGATTACCAAGGGTCCCTCAACCCTAAAACCTAAAGCTTAAACTAAAGAAAAGATGGTCCAACAATGTATATCATGTTTAAAAAAAACCAACCTCGTGTGCAAACTCCATCTCGCAAATGGAGTCAATGAGGCAAACATGAACAAGGTGCATGATTAGAGGCAGACAAAAGTCCACGACCATAACTACTAGAGGGTATAGAAGATTTGAACCCAAGCATCGTGGATGTTGGATCACCAAGCGTCCCTAAAGCTTAAGCTATTAGGAAGTAGGCCCAACCATATATCAAGAAAATAACTATCTAAACCAACACGACTACAATGAAAAAGAAAATAACTATCTAAACCAACACAACTACAATGAAAAAGAAAAAAACAAGAAAATAACTATCAGGTTGCTTCTTTCTGTACATGCTATAATAAATGCAAGTGGCAAAATCTATTGTTCCCCCTGCTACCGGTTTGAACAATGACCCAAAAGGTCTAAGGCTTGCTTACATCATTACCAGTGATAAATGTTTTCTACTTATCTCCAGAGACAGGAAATTGTGATGGATATGGAACAACCAAAAAGACCAATCTGTTTTCAATATTACAAATTTGTAGAACGAATCGGATGGAGCAGTTTCACAATACTAACAACACATTTAAATTGCCCGTCCATATTAACCAAGAATGGTACATTTAAATCACCTTTATCTCCATATACTGTATGGTGGGGTTGATTCTTCCGTCAGTGCCGTGCAGACAATTGCCTTCTGGTCCAGCCTTCACTGCGAATCAGCTAACTGCAAAATGAACAAGTCAGTGCCAACTAACTGGAGGTGGGCCAGAGGAGCGCTCTGATGCTAAAGTCAGCCTCTGCTCAGGGATGTACTCACTCGCCAAAGCCTTAGAAATGGCATACCCCTTTAGGGCTCCATCACATACTTTATTCAGAGAGACTCATAACCTCGTGACGGCCTCGCAGGCATGATATCATCACTTAAATGTCTCAGGATCCATTCAAGCGTCATGCATGAGGTCTGCCGACCTCCACGAACTCGACAGGCCATGTGGCTGAGCAATGCAAACCTGGCACCCACATGGCCCTGAACCCATTATCTGTCGCCCCACACTTGCCCTGCCACAAAATGGGGTTGGGGCCCCGACCCGGAACTTCTTAACCCATTTGAGGCCCATACAGGTTTCTAAGCCATTAGGCCCAATAGGACGGAACGATTGGCTTGGACCATTCACCGTATTCGAGCCTATAGGTATTATTTGACCCACCACACTATCAAATTTTGGGAATAGATGAAAGCTATATCCAAATTCAACTGCCAACCTGACACCATCTCAAAATACAAACATGAAGCTTCGTCACAGTACCATAAACAGTAACCAATTCATGCATCTCCAGGACTCCAGCTTTTCACTCTATTGTTTTTAATATTCAATCTTTTCCCTTCTTCTTGTCCTTGTGCGTTAACACCATACTTCCCCAAATTCTCAAGAAAGTGTTTACTCTTAAAAGACTTCAAACTCGAGTGAAATAATTACACGGCCAAACATAACACAGGGTTGCCACCAGTTGATAAAATACAATAAAGCAAATGAAGATGTTGGGTTAATAGATGGAAAGAGTCGGAAAATTACAGCTGATAAAAACCAGAGCTACAAAGAAGTCTTAGAACCTTTCCCTCTGATGTGCCCTTCTACAAAACTACAGTTGTCCATGTAATAGAGAAGGGAAGCCTGTGCCACAAAATATCATGTCAGTCACGAGCATCCTTCCCTGGAAAAGAAATTAGGCTTAGCCAGGCCCCTTCGGAGGTAGCTTTACCAGGAAGATACTAAGCACAGACATTATTAATAGAAATAGGTTTCTGAATTGGTGCTGCATACAGACAAGATGACCCAAGCCTCCTCGGCATATTAAGGGTGGCACTACTAGACACTGGTGGATGGAAAAAATAAATTATTGTTTTTTGCAAGAATGGTAGAAAAATGGGAAGAAAAAAGATCAAGCTTCGCGCTCTATTTATTACAGATAGCTCTTATACAATACCTAGTTTCTATAAATCCAAATAAGAGTTTCAGAAGCCAAGTTGGTCCATGCAGATTATTTCTTTTCTCCATCTCACAAAGATGGACAGTATTATGAGGCCAATATGTAGTGTTGCTTAGCAGGTCAGCCAGTCAATGGACATGAGACTATGACAGTCTTATTGCTAAATATAGCTTCAATGAAGTTGCACTCACAGCAACAGCAAAACAAGGCACTTAGCAGTCACGTTATCAGAGTGGGGTTGCTAAGGTTGGCAGTGAATAGATGGTCACTACTGGTCAGAGATACAAACCATGTCCACAGGCATAAAGAAAACAAGGCACTTAGCAGTATTTCATAAGCAACAAGTCAATTGACCGGATAACATTTAAATACAGCTTAATCCTGGACAACCAGAAGGCCAGCAATGCTCTACTTAACAGGGCTACCAGTATGGTCATGGCAATCGAAGTTGTGGTACTATAGCTGGCCTATTAGGGTTGGGATTGACGGAGAGCTATGTAGCACTGATACGTCCATGGACATAGAAACAGCATGGGACACTCAAATTCCAAAAAAAAATAGGGACACGGAGACAGCAGGGGACACGGCAATGTTCTAAATACTTTTTAGTTATGCACACTTACTTTGTAACCACTAAATATTTTGTTCAAGCTTCGATCGAATGCGTTATCAAACCGATGATGTGCGTCTATATACAGAAACAAGTATTTCATACTACACGTTTTGCCCAACATTTTTGAAATTATAAATATCTACCACTGAAAAAACTATTATTTACAAAAATCACCCAGTCGTTTTCCCATCAGTGTCTTCGTCTTGTCCATCTGTGTTCCTCTCATGCCCTCATTGTGCCCCGCCTTAAAAAATATGAAAATATAATGGACACGCCACGAGTCGTGTCCTAAGTGTTCTGCACGGATACGGCAACCTCCTAAGAGTGCCCATGCTTCATAGATTGAGAGTACTACGTAGGTCACAAAGCTAATGTAGAATCACAAGTCATGAGTCAGATAAAAATAGAAACATATTTACGCATAAAGAGAGTACTATTTTAGGGTGGGGTCTTAGGCTAGTTTTGTTTTCCCTTGTATTCTTGGAAAACATTGTTGAAAACCTCTTTTTCCGAGCTACAAATTAAGTAGGATCCGGTCTTCGGACGGGGTGGTCCACAAGCTGTTGTGTTCATCTCCGAGAAGAGATTGAGCCCATGTGGTTGGTTTTTCATATACAACTTTTGGATGAATTGGAAATTGTCCATAAAGTGAGTTACATGAATGCTGATAGAAGGAGGGATGTAGGCTTGTCCCATATTGGTTGGAGAAGGAAAAATCATTGAGCTTATCAAAAGGATTTTTGCACTAAAGCTTGACCCTTAGGATCATAGAAATTTTGTGAGCAGGCGACGCACACACAATTCCACGCGCGCGCGCGAGCCACCAGCCGCACTGGTACAGGCTCGTGGGCTGTGGGTTGTGGGCTTGGGCTTGGGCTTGGGCTAATGAATATAATTGTTTTAGATAAAATTAATTCGGACTGGGCTTGGACCCAATCAGGCTTTTAATCCATGACCCACAGTCAATTCTTAACCTGCAACATTCTAGAAGATGCCCTTTATATTTCAGACGCATCTTTCCTTTCCAAAAGATGCGTCTTTCTTCTCCCATCAATCACGACTGTGTCTATCCGTGCCGTCGCCATGCCCCTCCGAACAGACACCTCTATGCCTATAAAAACAGAGGTAGTCTTCATTTTTTCGGCATCGAAATACTTCTACATACACTGCATACATATCATCCTTCTGCCTGAGATTATATCGTAGTTTCTTGGTTCACCTATCAAAATGATCCAAGTGTTGCTTTCTTTTGTCGATAGTCGTTGTATCCAAGGAAGCAAACATCCAATATTTCCATTAGCACCAGCGTGGGGAACATAATTTTCTTTAAGGACAGAGTATACAATACAGCCTAAATTCGCCAATTTCCAGAATCTTGAAATTGGTTATTGCGAGTTTTTGTTCATATCTCTTGTGTTTTAGTTTCCAATGGGTTTCACAATTGCATACTGAAATTTTGATTATAGTTCACCTGGTCCAACAGTAATTTCTAGTTTATAGATAAATAAATAACTAAATGGTAAGTTTTTCATATGCTAGGCTCCTTTAGAGGTTGCCTTCTTTAAGGGAATCGCAGCAAAGGGGAAGATTCCCATCATTTATAATTTGATAGGAGAAAGCAAGTCCATATCAATTAGGGCTTGTTTGTTTGTCCAGATATATAGGCTGGATATAAAATCTACCAGGATTATATATGGATATGATATCCAGTGGATATAGGACTGGATATAAGTGGAAGGATATCCTATATTTGTTTCAAATGGATATTCTAGGATATAGACTTTGATATGATGAGACTTAAAAGCTTAAATGTCCACTTTGCCCTCATACAACCATTACATGACAAATTGTGCTTCAATTTATTTATCCACTGTTTAGTTTTACAAAGTAAATATAGAAGAATAATTGAAAAATACAGGTTGGTTACAAAAAAAAATTACAATTAAATCGGGTTAGAATTAAATTGAGCTTTCTCTTCTTTTTCTCTGTGAATTCTAATTAAAAAAGCAATCTTTCACAAGCTTGTTGAAATGATTTAGAACAAGTAATTTTAATTTCTCAGTTAAGCAAACTAATTGGATTACAAATAATATTTTTACGAAGTAAAATCAATATTTATACATTGTCCGATTTTACGAAATAAAAATAATAGATCAACTATGAAACGTTAGCATTACAAACAATATAATTTTTTTAAAAAACACAAAAAAAATGCAAATCATGTTGAATGAAACTTGTTGTATTTAAGGGGGAAAAAAATACACACTAACATAATCAAGACAATCAAAACGAATAGAAAAAACTACCACAGCACACTAACCAAGAAACACCGTCTGACAAAAAGTTCCAAAATAACAGTAGTGTTCTAAAATAACATGCAAAAGTAGGCATCATTCATGTGCCTATTAAGGTCTACCTTAGCCTATTTTACTAACATTATAAATTACTTATATAATATTCGTACTACCAAAATTCTAACATAACACCCAAGAGACACAACAATCAAAAAATGGACTTACGATGGTTTTAAGCGTTGCAGGATTTTTTAAGGGTAATCTTGTCATTTTTGTCTTATCTCAATTGAGGGAATTTGTAATACCACACATTCTCTTTGGTATTATATATTCTCCTCCCTCCGGGATATAATATCCCTCCGGATATTTAATCCCAAGTCTGATAAACAAAACAAAAACCTCACTTGTGGGTCCTGGAATTTTATCTTTATCCTTATCCCATCCCCCCTTATCCCTCAAACAAACAGGCGCCAGCTTATTAACTATGGCGTTTGGATAAGTAATGGTCCTTGATTCTTCGTTAGTTTGGTATTTCGTGAGAACTTTCAAAGGAAAGTGGTGGAGCTTCTTCAAGCATGGTAAGAAGCTGAAGTCGGAGGAAGGAAGAAAGCCTTGAGCTGGTTCCTTTGGCTTTGATGTGGATAGTGTCTAGCAAACATAAGAGATTATCTTTTGAGGAAAGGAAATGCCTATATCCAGATTGAAGAGTCCATTATTGAATCATTTATACACTTGGTTCTCTAGCTCAATTAATCCACTTCCGGGTGTGAAGGTTAGGTGTATTGTGAACTAGACTTCTTGTGTGAAGGCTAGGTGTATTGTGAACTAGACTTCCGAGTGTGAAGGCTAGGTGTATTGTGGACTAGACTTCCAAACGTGAAGGCTAGGTGTATTGAGAACTAGACTCCCTGACAGGATTGCTAGGAATTGTGTGACACCCTAAATTATTTTACGGTAATCCAATGCATAATTTAAGTGTGTGTTGTGTTTAATCAATTGGGTAACGTATAAAATTAGTTGATTTAACAAGTGAACGGATTGGATTATGCGTATGTGGTATTATATGTACAATTGGCATGAGTTGGAAAATAAGAAGACGTGCACCCGTGTACACCTGAATAATTTTCCTTAAAATTACATTATAAGCTAAAAAAAAACAAAGAAAAGAAAAAAACAAAGGTTACTCAACCAAAACCCACCGTTAGAAAGAGAGATAGAGAGAGAGAGAAGGGAGAAAAGAGAAGAAGAAGAAGAAGAAGAGGAGGAGGATCATCTAGGGCTTCAAATTAAGACAAAAATTAGTAAGATTATGCATGTTCTTCCTAGTTTTATCTCTTTTAAACCTGAAACTCACGTTCTTATGTGGAATTTTGGGTTTTCTTCAAGAAATTCGTGACCTAGATGGCTATGGAGGGTTGAATCTGTTAGAACTTAAATCTGCTATTGTTTGTGCAATTTATTGACATAGCTCTGTATCTCTAAATTTTCTGAAATTTTTACAGTAGATACCTGTATGTGTTCCATGCTCTGTGTTAAATTTTCAGAATTTTTGGTGAAGTACAGAAAATATGAAAAATCGGTTACCTAACTGCTGTTGTGGGTCGTAGTGCTGACTGCACTGTCGTCTCTTACGGAAATAGCTATATCTTGACCTAGGGATGTCGAAATTTCAATCCGCTTGTTGTGTTAGAAACTAGACTCAGAGGGCTTTTCAGATATATAGACCATGTATTCTAATTTGTTCTCAGTAGTAACAGTTTGAAGTTTGAAGTTAGCAAAGAATTCGTTTTGCAGAATCTGTTGAAAATTTTAGTTCAATTGTTGTCCGTTTAAAAATAGTTTCGTAGCTCTAAAAATTATGAGATTTTGGTATGGTGTTTCTGTATGTTCTTTTAGTATATGGTTAAGATTTGAGGACATTTGAATGAGTAGATTAATTCTATAAATTCGTAGATTACAAAGGTGTCGGATTGTGTCTAGTGTGTTTGAGCCTTTCTTTTATATTTGAGCATGAAACATTTGCTATTATTGGTCTCAATTGACATTTCATTATGAAATATGAATGATTCTTGTACTAATTGTGAATACATATTTCAGAGACAGAAACGAGTACGTCCGAGGTGCCAAGACAGTAGTTGTGTCTTTCGTTTTGAAGACCGAAGTGAGTGTTGATGTATAGATGTAATTACTTTTGAAGTGAGCTAATATAATAAATTGTGGCATAAGTGCCGATGGGACCTTTGGGTCGAAACTGGGTAATTGTACCGATAAGTGGCGGATGCGCCAATACAGTGGCCTTGGGCCGATGGCATAAGTGCCGATATAGGTGGCTTATAGCCTATCTATTGGATTTGAATGTTGATCTACTAGTTTTCCTTTGATGAATTGTACTGGTAAATTAGTGCTCTACTCTTATGAATTGCATCTATTTCTCACACACTCCTGGAATTCATTTTGGGTTCCAGTTTTGCAGGTATAGAATCGGTGTCCACTACAAGTTTAGTCGTGCATGTACCCCGCTCGAGAGTCCTAAGTCGGGTTTTGGTTTCCTTGTGGATAGCTGTGATTTTATTTTGTTTTTATTGGCCACGAGATGCTATTTCTAGGCCTTGTACTTGGCTTGTATAACTTTATCTTATTTTTTTTCTTTATGTTTATCTTTAGATGAGACTTCCGCTATGCATGATAAAATGTTCTTTTGGAGTTATGCGTTATTGAGCTGCTTTGTATATATATATATATATATATATATATTTTTTTTTTATCTTGGTTGGCTTGTGGATTAGTCTTGTTGATGCACTTGTCACGTATCGTATCGGTATGGACCAATTGGTGCTATTCCGAGACGGGGTGTGACAAATTGGGACTAGGATTTCATGGGAATACTAGGCAAGAGATATCGTTAATGCGGATTCGAAAGTTCACATGATAATAAGAACAACTATGTGAGACAAGCCTCTGATGAGTAGATTCCGAATTGGGAGTGATTAGGTCGAAATCAAATTTATCTAATTATATTACATTGAAGTTACGCATTGTTGTTACCTTCTATGCCATGACACTTCATGTTCACGTAAGATTTGCATAGAATTTCTCTACTGGACTCGTCAGCTCACCCTTATTTGTTTTCAGGTCCAGTTTCTGACGTTTAGCTTGAAGTTGGCATGGAGTGCTTAGAATGTTTTGCATGGCATCCTATAACTAACATCCGTGGAGTTATCTAACATCTTTTTATCGATTAATGATTTATGGAGTGATTAGTGTCATACTTGTGAGGATTTTGGTTAATCAAGAGTTTTATTTATGTTAAATTTTGAGGGCGTGACAGAACCACCACTGAGAACACATGAGTTATGTTATGGCTAATGTATTGGGACTATGCAACGGTCAATGAAAAATGACCCGTTATAGTGAAATGGTAAATGGACGACAAATTGGAAGCTAGTAATGGTGGAGTGTGTCGTTCACGCTTATCTAGTGTGTTATATAAATCTATCATGTGTTATCATTTAATGATCCTGTCTTATATTGGATTAAAAATCGTAGTTCCATATGGACGTAGACATTCCTACTGGGCTATGTAGCCCAGCCCTTCATTCCTTTTAAGTACAATGCTGGAGTATCGACGAGGAGTGCTCAGAGTGCGTGTAGATGAAATATCTTTGGAAAATTGCATGGGAGAGTTATTTATATTTTGTAAAAGATTTTGTTAACTAGCAATTGATATTTTGACTCAAATCATGTAATTTTCTTTAAAACCTCATCTTTTGGTGTTCATGACTCGGTTATATCGGTGAGATTGTGAGGATTTTAGTAAAATCACTATAACATTTATTATGTTGAAAATTGAGGGTGTGACAATGAGGATCCCGAGGAGGATGACCCTGACGAGAATGACAACTTTGACGATTTAATTCTGGGACATACGGAGGAGCCAATAGTGATTGATGAGATGTATGCTTACGAAGATAAGACACCTGAGGAGGAGCGAGAGAGCGAGGTCGAGAACCCCCCCCCCCCCCCCCCCCCCCCCAAAACACCTAAGCCTGGAATCCGATTTTTTTGAGCAATCAGTTATTCAAACTCTCCCAAGTCCTCTATTTTTAAAACAGGAGGGCACATAGATGCTGCTAGCTGGAACACCAGGGAGGGATTCAAGTGGCATGCACTAGGCACCGTGGTATATGTGAAGATTGCCCCTGTGGAGCGCTACTACTAGACAGCCCGCAGAGAGTCATACTTTTTACGACTAGTCGCCAACATTGAGGAACTCAACAACTAAGGATACCTGCTCAACTTACATGCTAGTTTTTTAATGAATGTGGGAAATTTTGTGCCAGGACATCTATTGCAGAGACAACAGTAGAACGATGAGCATAGGATTGTGAATCCGCTTGGAGATTTGGACTTTTCCAGCCCTGCCACCTATACCAACATGCATTTTAAGTTGGTGTATCTTTGTCAGGTCAACCCATAGGACCTAAACTTGTGGTGCTATAGGGTTATTGGAGATGCTTTGGGAGGGTTGAGACGATTTCAGAGCACAAGTACCTTCTCCGACGTGATTACCGAACTCCATTCCTTTTTTGAGCATACTTAAGCAGCGTAGTGATTGGGTGATTTTGCAGACGTCAGATGACTTATGTACACTCTAGCGGATAGGTTTTTATTTTGCATATAGGCCATGTGCCATTTTGATGTATACAATGCATATGTCAGATGTAGTAGTATGTTTGGATAATGCATCTCGGCACTTTTATTATTTTATGAATGAAAAAGAATTTTGTCAGCTACTCTGTCCATAAACTTTAGTATATCTATCTAACTGTAGATGGTTGAAACGAGGAATAATGCGAACACGAAAAACCAAGTCGGATCCACCAACGCATACACTAACCCGCCACCCGCCACCCCCCACCTTACGCAACACTGGGTTTTAACGACTTAAACCAGTTTATGCGAGCTTTCTTCAACACTGCCCATAACACCTAACACTTTGAACCGCCACCTCAACATCACGCTCAACTGAATCGAAACATTCTATTCAATGAATTCTTCAAATGCTGACCCCTGATCTTCTTAGGCGAGACCACCCCACCCGTTGCAGAGACCGGCCTGAAACAGATTGAGAAGTTGTTGGAGAATATGGAAATCAGTCACAATGGAGACCGAGTGGCCCTTGCAGCATATCAAATGCAAGGCGAGGCTGACTACTAGTGGGATGTAGTTAAGACGACACAGCTTTCAGGACAGTGTTTCTAACCAAGTTCTTTCCAACACCTGTCAACCAGACGCTTATCCAAGAGTTCATGAATCTCGGGCAAGGAGGTCTGATAGTGTCACAATACACAGCACGATTCAATGAGTTATCTCATCATGCACCAGAGTATGTTCCGACCGACACATCAAGAGCTCAAAAGTTTGAGTAGGGTTTGAGCCCTCATATCAGGAGAAATGTCATGCCACTTAAAGAGGAAACATACACTGGAGCAGTCAGTGGAGCACTGATGATAGAGAAAGAGTCAGCAAGTCTGCTGATTCAAAAAGAATATAGGACTAGAAGCACATCAAGTTAGTACTAGGAGGACCAATCCAGAACAATGATCGAAATCATAACCAAAAGTCATACGACAACAACAAATGCCCACAACAGCAATAGCAACAAGAACAACAGAAGGGTAACAAGCACCACAATCGAAATAAAAAATTAGAACAAGCAGCAACTCGTAAGGACAACATCGATCACATGCTTTGGATGTGGAAAGGAGGGCCATATTCGCAGTCAATGCCCTCAAAGTGCAATTTTGGAGCCAACCTTCAATCTTTGGGAAAATCTCCAACTGGAAAACCTACACAAAGGAACAACAACAATTTGGGAAGTTCAAGGGACCTACCTGACCTAACAAGAACAATAGAGGCAAATTGTTCGCACTTCAAGGAGAAGTTGATGAAGAATAAGTGTTCAACCCTTGAGTGATCCAAAGTAATCTAATTCTTTCCAAATCCTGCATCAAGGCATTATTTGATTTTGGCACATCACACATTTTCACATATGTTTCATGTGGTGACACTTTGGAACTAGAACCTGTATCGCTTGAGACTGTTTTGAACGTTATGTCACCAGTGGGTAGGACTGTATTAGTGAAATTAGTTTGTCGAGGGTGCAAGTTAGAGGTTTATGGACTACGTTTGACGTGTGACGTACATTGTTGACATGGCCGACTTCGCCGTTATCTTGGATATAGATTGGCTATCCGCCCACCGAGTGGTGATCAACCGTCATCAGAAGACAATAACTGCCTACTCCTCAGGTGAACTTGTTTCAAATTTAAGGGGGATAGGCAGGAACCCTCATTGTTGCTGAAGGCACAATCGAGATGGCCCGACAATCTAACTTGATGGCTAGCGAGCCTAACGCTAAACAAGGATGAGCATACGGAATTAGGATTACCATGTGTTGTATGTGAGTATATTGACATTTTTTGCGAGGAATTTACATGATTGCCACCATCGAGCTTGTACCAGGGACAGTGTAACCCTTATAACATGGCACCTGCTGAGCTTTGAGAGTTGAAGACGCAGTTGCATGAACTTCTGGATAAGAAATTCATTTGACCAAGTACGTCACATTGGGAGCACCTGCATTGTTCGTCAACAAAGGAGCAAGGCACACTTAGACTGTGTATTGACTACCGCTAGCTCAACCAAGTGACAATCAAGAATCGCTACCCACTTCTGAGGATCAACGATTTGTTTGACCAACGCAAAGGAGCCACCTGGTTCTCCAAGACTGATTTGCGATAAGAATATCATTAGCTGGGAGCCAAAGAATCGGATATACTTAAGACGGCATTCCAAACCCACTATGGCCACTACGAGTTTGTAGTGATGTCTTTTGGTTTGACCAATACGGTAATAGTCTTCATGTGTTCATTAAACAAGATTTTCACGCCGTATTTGAATCAATTCGTTGTGGTAATCATCGATGATATTTGGATTTACTCGGCATCAGAGGAAGCTAACGAGCAGCATTTGAGTATTGTACTCAGCATCAGACTACTTTTTTTTTTAAAGTACGGTACAAAAAAACTCAATGTTCCGTTCATCAACATCAAGATCGAGTAGTAGACAACAAATTAGGCATCACTAAGTTCGTCTCAACAACTTCAGAAGTCCAAATCAAAGCTGCTTTAATTAATCTACCAAAGCAGCATATGGGCAGAAGGAATGGAAGTATGGAAATACCCGATCCCTGATTTTCAGGGATTCTGCTGTAGTAATTCTAATTAGTTTAGGAATTAATAGATTCTAGAATATTCCTAATATCTCTATTAGTTTGTTCCTATTATTTTGTTTGTAGTTTTTTGATTTTGCGGTAATTAGTATCTCATATAGTGAAATGAATCTTTTTTCCTTCCATTATATATGGGTTGTACGGATTTATAATTGAAGTATGAGAATTATCTTTTCTTCTTTAAAATCAACAGAAAGTGCATGTATATATTTGCTGAAGGACACAATACCTACACGCCACATTACTACCTCACCGCAAACTTCCATTAGAGTCAATATTCCTTCCAACCGTGCCCTTGTTAGTTAAAGGATAAGAAATGCAAATCAGTGATCAAAAAGCTTCACTACAAAACATTTGCTATTAATTCTTTAAAATGATAGGGAATCCCTTCCATTCCGCAGGAATAACGCGATATCCGCCCTAAGAGATTGAATAGTCCGATTATAAAGGAAAACAAACAATTTACGACTTACAAAACAAAAAATAGTTTTAGCACTCATCTGTTATACTTTGATGTTCTTACTTTCATGTCCTTATCGTACAAAAAAAATATTTTGCTAATTCTTCATTCATTTTGTCAAATATAAAAGAAGAAGGACAATTTGCATCAGAAAAAACACAAAAAAAATAAGTCAACATATAAGAAAAGAGGGTTAAATTCAGTTCCATGAAGTGCCAAAAACAATTTAACTTACCAAAACAATCCTTCATTTCGTCGCACCTTTGTTACGACAAGATAAAACAACTTCGATGGAAAATGAGGGAGTGCATTCCGGAGTGTTTCTTCAGAGTATGTGACAAATCATGCTCACCAGCCTGCAAAATTTTCAAAAATATAATTTTTACAACAAACGAACAAACAAGAAATTTAAAATATAAGAAACATAAGAAAAACATTACCGCAGCATCACCAACATGGACAAGGACATCTCTATGGAAACATAACACTATCATTGTGTGCATATCACTTTGAATTATACTTTAAGACAGTTCGCAAAATCTTAAATCTTGGATTTTGGCACTCTAACTGCCAATTATCCATCATCGAACGTCCTGCTCTAGAAAAATCAAGTATATTTTTGTACGATGGACGCTATGTTTTAGTATAATCCCATATTTTGAAAACCAATTTTGTATTGTCTACCTTCTCAAAGAAGACAGTATTGTTGTATACAAAAAAAGTCATGTCACTGCAAAATGAGAGGAAAAAATAAATTAAAAATTCTCCAAAAATAAAATCCAGTAATAAGACTAAGTATTAAGAAAAGAAGCTAAATTAAACAATTCGTACATGAGATTATTTCCGATTAATTTTTCTGCTTCATCGCATAAAAAGCATAGAAGCTCACAACCAACAAACCAACATCCAGGTGGCAACCATGTTCTTTCAATTTCTTCAATAAAATATTTGAAAACCGCTATGTCTTGCTTTACTCCAACATCAAAATCACTTTTGGAAAGACAGGATATAATCTCAGCTATCTTCACACCTCCATCATTGGCAATTTTGACGTCTTTCTTTAGGTTTCCTTGGAATTGTCTCAGGCCAAGTAAAAACATTAACACGCTACCGAGTTGTCCAGTAATTTAAAACAAACATTAATAAAAATAACAATAACTCATATTCAAACAAATAATGAAGAGATTTTTTCTTTAAACAGGTAGAACTTATCCAAAAACAGGTTTAATGTTAGGGCCTAAACCAAGCAACATAGAATCAAATCTCAACTCGCATGGATCACGAATCATTTTCAACCATTCCCTAAAGGATGGCGGTACTTCTTCCGTGATGATTATATATTGTTTATTCTTGCCTCTAACGTTGAGAAAATACGATTTTAAAAAGGAATAATGACGAAGGGATATCAACCTATTGAACTCGTAAATTGCTGTTTTCCTATAGGGAGTAGAGTGAAGAGTGAGAGGGAATGACTGACAGCCTTCACCAGACAGATTTGTGCAGGAGCAAAAAATGAAGAAATTTCCTTCACAAATCTGTCTGGTGAAGACTGTCAGTCATTCCCTCTCACTCTCTCCCTGTAGGAAAATAGCAATTGACGAGTTCAATAGGTTCATGTCCCTTTGTCATTATTCCTTTTTAAAATCGTATTTTCTCAATGTTAGAGGCAAGAATAAATAATATATAACCATCACGGAAGAAGTACCACCATCCTTTGGGGAATGGTTGAAAAGAATTCCCGACCCATGGGAGCTGAGATTTGATTCTATGTTGCTTGGTCTAGGCCCCGACATTAGAGCTGTTTTTCGGTAAATTATACCTGTTTAGAGAGAAATTCTCTTCATTATTTGTTTGAATATGAGTTATTATTTTTTTTATTAATGTTTGTTTTAAATTACTAGACAACTCGGTAGCGGGTTAATGTTTTGACTTGGCCTAAGACAATTCCACGGAAACCTAAAGAAAGGCGTCAAAATTGCCAATGATAAAGGAGTGAAGATAGTTGAGATTATATCATGTCTTTCCAAAAAGGATTTTGAAGTTGGAGTGAAACAAGACATAGCGGTTTTCAAACATTTTATTGAAGAAATTGAAAGAACATGGTCACCACTTGGATGTCGGTTTGTTGGTTGTGAGCTTATATGCTTTTTGTGCGATTAAGCACAAAAATTAACCGGAAATAATCTCATGTACGAATTGTTTAATTTATCTTCTTTTCTTAGTACTTGGTCTTATTACTGAATTTTATTTTTGAAGAATTTTTAATTTATTTTTTCTCTCATTTTGCAGTGACATGGCTTTTTTTGTATACAACAATGCTGCCTTCCTTGAGAGGAAGACAATACAAAATTGGTTTTCAAAATGTGGGATTATACTAAAATATATCGTCCACCGTATAAAAATATACTTGATTTTTCTGCAGCACAACGTCCGATGATAAATAATTGACACTTAGAGTGCCAAAATTCAAGATTTAAGATTTTGCAAGCTGTCTTAAAGTATAATTTAAGGCGGTATGCACACAATGATGGTGTTTTACGTTTCTATAGAGATGCTCTTGTTCATACTGGTGATGCTGCGGTAATGTTATTCTTATGTTTCTTATATTTTAAGTTTCTTGTTTATTCGTCTGTTGTAAAAACTATATTTTTGAAAATTTTGTAGGCTGGTGGTCATAATTTGTGACACACTGAAGAAATGCTCCCGAATGCTCTCTCATTTTCCGTCAAAGTTATTTTATCTTATCACAATAGAGGTACAACGAAATGAAGAATTGTTTCAGTAAGTTAAATTATCTTTGGTACTTCATGGAACTGAATTTAACCCTCTTTTCTTATATGTTGACTTATTTTTTTGTATTTTTTCTTATGCAAATTGTCCTTATCCTTTTATATTTGACAAAATGTATGAAGGATTAGCAAAATATTTTTTGTGTACGATAAGGACACAAAAGTAAGAACATCAAAGTATAACAGATGAGTGCTAAAATTATTTTTTGTTTTGTAAGTCGTACATTGCTTGTTTTCCTTTCTAATCGCACTATACAATCCCTTAAGGCGGACATCGTGCCATTTCTGCGGAATGGAAGGAATTCCCTATCATTTTAAAGAATTAATAGCAGATGTTTTGTAGTGTAACTCTTTGATCACTAATTTGCATTTCCTATTCTCTAACCAACAAGGGCACGGTTGGAAGGGATATTGACTCCAGTGAAAGTTGACGGTGAGGTAGCAATGTCGCGTGCAGGTACTGTGTCCTTCAGCAAATATATACATGCACTTCCTATTTAGAGAAGAAAAAATAATTCTAATTACTTCAATTATAAATCTGTACAGCCCGTATATAATGGAAGGAAGAAACATTCCTTTCATTATATGAGACACTAATTACTACAAAATTAAGAAACTACAAACAAAAAAATAAGAAATAAACTAATAGAGATATTAGGAATATTCTAGAATCTATTAATTCCTAAACTAATCAGAATTGCTGCAGTAGAATCCCTGAAAATTAGGGATTGGATATTTCCACACTTCCATTCCTTCTGCCCATATGCTGCTTTGGTAGATTAATTAAAGCAGCTTTTATTTGGACTTCTGAAATTGTTGGGACAAACTTAGGGCATGACATTAGTGTACAAAAGCAAGATGCATACTGTCTTCCTCCGCAATCAACAAGTCTATTAAATGGTCAAAATAGACAAAGTAGTGATTTTCGATTTCAAGAGAAGAATCTAGGGTTTCAATTCCATTCTCCCTTTGTAACAACATGCAAAATAATCTATGGCTGTCATTCGAATCTACCGAATATCATTATGGTTTGCCAACCCTTCCGATATCATCCAAAAATGATTGTGAATCATTGATTGGTGTACAGGATTGCCATTTAACAATAATCTGGATTAACCAAATAGCCCCATTCGCTCTTAAGTGTGAGTATGTGTGTTTATCTGAACTTGACAACACTAAATATGAGATCACGTGACTACTATTTTTCCAACACCCCCGTGCATCTTGCTCTCACTCTGTTTGCAATTGAGATTTGTTTCTGGTTGTCTCCCTTCAACTGTGTAGTTTTGTCTGAGTTGCCACTAAGGGCCTGAAACACATTAGTTGAGAGGAGTTTGTATAATTTGAAACGTGCAGAAATTTCAATTGTTCACTCGTGCAATCCATAAATGAATTTGTCAAGATGAATGGTTACTAATTTTCACTCAATTTAATCATTTGATGCCTTATTCTGTACGTAAACATTCCCCTTGTACGTAACATTCCCTTTCTGCGTAACTTTTTATATGAGAAATGCAGTCTGTTTTGGACTTGCACACCAAAGATTTTACCGTAATATGTAAAGACTACGGAGTTACTTTCTTACTTGATTGGGTTGCAAACACTTCATAGTCAAGCAACCTAACTTAGACCGATCTATTCCTTTATTTTGAGGTTTATAATTACAAGCTATTCCTAGGGTTAAGGTAACTTATTTGAATATATATTGGTCAATCTAATACTAAGATTATGTGAGATTTATGTTTTGGATGTCAATCCGCGTCGTGACTAAGGGATGTAATTTCGTTCTTTATTAAAGGTTTTTGGAAAGTTTTCGACATTTTTTTAACTCTTTCTTTCTTCATATTGTTTGTAAAAAAATTCAAAGTGATCCCATTTTTTTTTATGACATGCTAGTTTGGGACTGAATTATATTTTAAATTCCAGATTTAGATTGTACGTTATATAATTTGCGATTATAATTAAAATCTATAAAAGTGTTTGGATGATAATGTGCAAAATAACTTCTATAAAAGAGTAACGTGTAAATCTACATAAAAAATTAAAAAAGCTCGTCTTTAAGTGTTTATGAGATTATGCATTCTGCAGTTTATATTTTAGAATGTATTTGGTATGATGAATTCTTTAATTGGCTTCCAAACACTGAAAATGAGAATATATATATACAGTGGCATTCACATCAGGACTCCCGCAACCAGACAATTTGCGGACTTGTTTCCTGATCCGTTGGATCTCCTCCAAAACATCCAACGGCAGATGTTAAAAAAGTTTAAAAACGCGAGTTTAAGGGAAAGCGGGTTCGAGTTCGGGTCAGATAAAAGCTAAAACGCGGGCGGGTTTAACTCAGTTTTCTTCCTCTCGCTTCTCTCTCTCTCTCTCCCCGACTCCGAACTCGTGCCACCTCCGGCGTCACGCCGCGACGCCGCTTCTGGTCGTCGCCGTCGCCTGTCAGCGCCCCTACTTCTCTCTCGCCGTCGCCTGTCAGCACTTCTGGTTCGGTATGTACCGAACCCTATTTCTAGATCTGGAAACGAATTTTTGATGTATGGACTGAAATTAGGGCTTTAAATACATATACATATATACGGTTTTGTGATGTAGCTCGTAGTTGCTATACCTGGGTTTTGGGTTTTGGACTGAAATTTGTCTATTCTGCTCGTAATTTTTGGCTGGTTTGGACTGAAATTAGGGCTTTAAATACGCATACATATATATGGTTCTGCTCGTAATTTTTTGATATATGAGCAGAATCAATAGAAAGGACCATATATCAAAAAATTACGAGCAGAACCATATATATGTATGCGTATTTAAAGCCCTAATTTCAGTCCAAACCAGCCAAAAATTACGAGCAGAATAGACAAATTTCAGTCCAAAACCCAAAACCCAGGTATAGCAACTACGAGCTACATCACAAAACCGTATATATGTATATGTATTTAAAGCCCTAATTTCAGTCCATACATCAAAAATTCGTTTCCAGATCTAGAAATAGGGTTCGGTACATACCGAACCAGAAGCGCTGACAGGCGACGGCGAGAGAGAAATAGGGGCGCTGACAGGCGACGGCGACGGCGACGACTAGAAGCGGCGTCGCGGCGTGACGCCGGAGGTGGCACGAGTTCGGAGTCGGGGAGAGAGAGAGAGAGACGGAGAAGCGAGAGGAAGAAAACTGAGTTAAACCCGCCCGCGTTTTAGCTTTTATCTGACCCGAACCCGAACCCGCTTTCCCTTAAACCCGCGTTTTTAAACTTTTTTAACATCTGCCGTTGGATGTTTTGGAGGAGATCCAACGGATCAGGAAACAAGTCCGCAAATTGTCTGGTTGCGGGAGTCCTGATGTGAAGGCCACTGTATATATATATATATATATATATATATATATATATATATTATTTTGATGTTTCATTGTTATTGATTCCCTAATTACGAAGTTGCATCAATAGGAGATTTTGAGCGTGGAACTTTGCATAGCTTACTATTTTAATGAGACGAAGGATTTGGAATTCAACTGTAGTGTTAATTGCTGACGAAAGATTGCATCAATCACATGGTTAAGCATGATAGTGTTAAGGATACTTTGTGGTTGTTT
This sequence comes from Arctostaphylos glauca, assembly GCA_019985065.2. Classification (NCBI taxonomy): domain Eukaryota; kingdom Viridiplantae; phylum Streptophyta; class Magnoliopsida; order Ericales; family Ericaceae; genus Arctostaphylos; species Arctostaphylos glauca. The sequence goes on from JAHSPW020000015.1 coordinate 6,914,521, forward strand.
ATTGGTCGTTCATACATTATATTATTGAATATGAACATACCTTATTCAATATGCCGACGTTTTCAATATGACTTCCTACTCGACCTCTGACTTAGTTTTTCTATAAAATAACAATTTACAAGTGATAAGATGGAATTAATGATTTAGATTTCACTTTTGAAGATGGTTCAGCATGCTTAATTGAATTTACTATAATAACATTATTATCATGTTTCGATATTCTGTTAAAGATTTTCAGACTTGGTTATTGACTAGTGTATTACCCATGCATATGACACTACCAACAAAATTAGAATCTATATTTACCGGTCTATTGATCACATTAGTCCTAAAGGCACTTGGCAATGAAGCCAACGTCACACTAAGTTAACATGTCTATTGATTATATTCGTTAAATCCAACTATTCTTTCAAAATTAACTTTTTAGCCAAGGACGCATGTTTGAAGTTACTCCAAACAAATTATTATCTTGAAATAAATCAGTAACATTCCAACAGAGTTCATTACAACAAAAATTCAATTAATACTAAGCACCAACAACCCAATAAAACCGTTGGCGTTTCCATTGAGGTGGTGGAGGACACCATCGAAGTCTGATTACCTGTACTGAACCATTCCTGCATTGTTCAAGCTATTCTTCTAGGAAAGAGGAGTGCTTGGGTGCTGACACCTTTTCTCAAGGGCAGAACTACAAATCTAATCTACCATGGGCTAACCTAAAATTTAATAAACTATAATATATATTCGTCGATCGCAAACATGTACAAAAATGTAAATGTTCAAAAATCTATGCACACCCGCCAATACTCTGGATAATAAGTGAATACTTACAGAAATTATTTTGCAATTTTCTTAGCTTTCTACAATTTTCTTCTTGCTTTTTACAAAAATACGAGTGTCATATAAAAACAAATTTTTACCAAAAAGGCCCAAATAGTATTTAGCATTTAGCACATAATTTTAAATTAGAAGGCTCAAAAACATAGAAGTGTAACAGAAGCTTAGATCTGCATAAGGACTCCTAATGAAGCAACTTCATAACATAACTAAAGAATCTGGAAAACTATAGGATTGAGGCTAATCAACCTAAGACATGTCAAGCAATACCCTACAAGTAGAAGAAGAAGAAAAAGGCTGCAACTGAACTTTAAATGGAATTGTCAAACTGCAACATTGGTCGCAATGATCAATTGTTAAACATAGAACATCAAACCCGCAGACACCTAGTGTTCAGACAAAAGTTTGACAGGCCCTAATTTTAACAGTTAAGAAATAAGTTTGTCACAAGCCCTTGTTCATAAAATATCATTGGTAACTTTCAGTCAAAGCCGATTTAAAGAGATTGAAACTGTAAAATTATTCATCACGTTGCATGCGAAAATTATTAAGCAGTTTAACAGCAGTGGTTAAGTATTGGTAAAGACATTTGGACTTGAAAACCTTGTCCGAGACGGAGAGAGAGACATACCGATTTCCCGCCGCCAACGAGAATGAAGTTCGAGAATCAGACTGTAGGGAGGACTGGAGCCTTGAAACTGGAGGCGACGAGAGATCCTCGGATGAGGTTGAAACTTGAAACCCTTTCAGCCTTTCTCAGAATAACTTAAAACCCTTCTCATTTGATTTGGGCCTTGGGTTGGGTAGAGCACCGACTGAGATTGCATTGGGCAAAAAACAATGCGATGGGCTAAAGTTAGGCTCACGTTTTACATATTAAGAAAAACAAAGCCACCTGGGCTGGAGCCCACCACAGCTCAGTGGTGGTTCCGCCCGTGCCTTGAAGATCTTTTTGGTACTCTCAAGTTATGCAAAGGGGTTAACATATATCAGCCTGGAAAAAAAAATTCTAAAATCAAAATAGAAGCTAAATTCAATGGTTGAATTATCAAATCGATTATACTCCACCCATTAAAACCTGTTGGAATTCTGTTCTATATACTATTAGGTTTCCTACTAATTGAAATAATGAATGAAAACAATTAAAGCACATAACGTGTATACAGTCTATGATTTTTAAGACATTCCACACTGAGGCTTCGGTTATCACTTGAGCACTACAAAATCTTGAAGTTTCATAATTTATGCCAAAGGGAGAATAAGTTATTTCTCAATTAAGTAGAAACATGCCAAATGCAATACCACACCATAAGCAGAGCACTGATTTGGTTCAGAGCTACTGAACAGATCCCATAGAAGAAAGGTACCAGTATTATGCCCCCATCTGTTTCAGCCTTATTTTCAGAGCTACTGAACAAAGATCTCCCAAATTCCTGCTCGTCATGTGCTGCTTCAAGAACTCTTCTGATAAATATCATACAAAAGTTAGTACTAATGCCTGCAAATTACAAAAGAAAAAGATAAAAAAACATATAAACATCCAACAACTCCTGACCTGATGTGGTGACTAAAGGAGGTCTTTGCAGATTGGTCCCAACCGAGAGCTCCTGATTTGATCACGGAGGAACTAAAAGCTTGTGTCAAACGGTTCCCACATCTTCGAACAAAAAGAAGTATGGGATATTGGGATCTTGCAAACTCGTTGGACTGTCGTAGGGTGAAACAAAAAACCAAAATAACGAGATTCTCAAATAATTAGATATACTTTCACATATTCATAAACACTTCTCAAATATCCTAATACACTTTTTTAAACTTATTGGCAACTCGGTGGGCTAATTAGCATTCACCAAGATTATAAGCTACGGTAAAAAAAAGACGCAGCAAATAGATCATATCTCTTGCTAGGATCAGTTCAAAATGGAATTACGCAAGAACAGGAATCACGTGCCCTTAATTTGTTAGTAATCGTATCCTTCCATACTGAAAATGCTGAATCAAAAATTAAACCCATTTGTTTTTTATAAGACACAAATAAAGAGTTGTTTTGTGCACAAACCATTGTTTTTCATAAACCAAAAAGAGAGTATTCAAAATAGTTTCAAACCCGTTTACAGCTTTGATTCATTTTCAAATTTATTTATGGATATCAAACAACCAAATAGTGTTATTGGTTTTCCTCCATAAATATTTAAGTGTATCGAAGAAAAGCCAACAGAGACTATTTTTTAAATTCACGTAATAATAATGGAAACTGAAGTTTTTTCCTGATGAAAAATACTTCCTCACGTAAAATAGGGCTATGCTAATGGCACTTAACCCTAAAAACCCTAATAAGATAAAAAGATAAAAATACCCTTGAACTAAATAACTAAATAAGTTACGCTATACCACATTCACAAATAGATGGAAAGAGTCGGAAAATTACAGCTGATAAAAACCAGAGCCACAAAGAAGTCTTAGAACCTTTCCCTCTGATATGCCCTTCTACAAAACTACAGTTGTCCATGTAATAGAGAAGGGAAGCTTGTGCCACAAAATATCATGTCAGTTATGACCATCCTTCCCTGGAAAGGAAATTCGGCTTAGCCAGGCCCCTTCCGAGGTAGCTTTACCAGGAAGATACTAAGCATAGACATTATTAATAGAAATAGGTTTCTGAATTGGTGCTGCATGCAGACAAGATGACCCAAGCCTCCTCGGCATATTAGGGGTGGCACTACTGGACACTGGTGGATGGAAAAAAAAAAATTATTGTTTTTTGCAAGAATGGTAGAAAAATGGGAAGAAAAAAGATCAAGCTTCAGATTTGGCGCTCTATTTATTACAGATAGCTCTTATACAATACCTCAGAGTTTCTATAAATCCAAATAAGAGTTTCAGAAGCCAAGTTGGTCCATGCAGATTATTTCTTTTCTCCATCTCAAAAAGATGGACAGTATTATGAGTCTGAGCTAACTTGTAATCCACAAAGCCTTCACACCTTATCACCCCGTATCATCAAAAGGAATTAATTAGGAGGACAATATGTAGTGTTGCTTAGCAGTTCAGCCAGTCAATGGACATGAGACTATGACAGTCTTATTGCTAAATATAGCTTCAATGAAGTTGCACTCACAGCAACAGCAAAACAAGGCACTTAGCAGTCATGTTATAAGAGTGGGGTTGTCAAGGTTGGCAGTGAATAGGTGGTCAGAGACACAAACCATGTCCACGGCATAAACAAAACAAGGCACTTAGCAGTATTTCATAAGCAACAAATCAATTGGCCAGATAACATTTAAATACAGCTTAATCCTGGACAACCAGAAGGCCAGCAATGCTCTGCTTGACAGGGCTACTAGTATGGTCATGGCAATCGAAGTTGTGGTACTATAGCTGGCCTATTAGGGTTGGGATTGACAGAGAGCTATGTAGCACTGATACGTCCACGGACATAGAAACAGGGGGCACGGTAATTCCAAAAAAAAAAAATGGGACACGGAGACAGCGGGGGACACGGCACTATTCTAAATACATTTTTAGTTATGCACACTTACTTTGTAACCACTAAATATTTTGTTCAAGCTTCTATCGAATGCATTATCAAACCGATGATGTACGTCTATATACAGAAACAAGTATTTCATACTACACTTTTTGCCCAACATTTTTTAAATTATAAATATCTACCACTGAAAAAACTATTATTTACAAAAATCACCCAGTCGTTTTCCCATGAGTGTCTTCGTCTTGTCCATCTGTGTTCCTCTCATGCCCTCATCGTGCCCCGCCTTAAAAATTATGAAAATATAATGGACATGCCACGAGTCGTGTCCTAAGTGTTCTGCACGGATATGGCAACCTCCTAAGAGTGCCCATGCTTCATAGATTGAGAGTACTATGTAGGTCACAAAGCTAATGTAGAATCACAAGTCATGAGTCAGATAAAAAAAAAAGAAACATATTTATGCATAAAGATAGTACTATTTTAGGGTGGGGCCTTAGGCTAGTTTTGTTTTCCCTTGTATTCTTGGAAAAAATTGTTGAAAACCTCTTTTTCGGAGCTACAAATTAAGTAGGACCCGGTCTTCGTAAATTGTTGAAAACCTCTTTTTCTGAGCTACAAATTAAGTAGGACCCGGTCTTCGGACGGGGTGATCCACATGCCGTTGTGTTCATCTCCGAGAAGAGATCGAGCCCATGTGGTTGGTTTTCCATATACAACTTTTGGATGAATTGGAAATTGTCTATAAAGTGAGTTGCATGAATGTTAGTAGGAGGGATGTAAGTTTGTCCCACATTGATTTAGAGAAGAAAAAACCATTGAGTTTATCAGTAGGACTTTTGCACTAAGGCTTGGCCCTTAGGATCATAGAAATTTTGTGAGCGGGCGACGCACACATAATTCCACGCGCGCGCGACCAGCCACACCGGTACGGGCTCGTGAGCCGTGGGTTGTGGACTTGGCTTGGGCTTGGGCTTGGGCTTGGGCTAATGAATATAATCCTTTTAAAGAAAATTAATTCGAACTGGGCTTGGACCCAATCAGGCTTTTAATCCATGACCCACAGTCAATTCTTAACCTGCAACAGCCCATCTTCTAGAAGCAGCCCTTTATATTTCAGACGCATCTTTCCTTTCCAAAAGACGTGTCTTTCTTCTCCTGTCAATCGCGACCGTGTCTATCCGAGCAGTCGCCATGTCCCTCCGAACAGACACCTCTATGCCTATAAAAACAGAGGTAGTCTTCATTTTTTCGGCATCGAAATACTCCTACATACACTGCATACATATCATCCTTCTGCCTGAGATTATATCAGAGTTTCTTAGTTCACCGATCAAAATGATCGACTGCCTTCTTTTGTCGATAGTCATTGTATCCAAGGAAGCAAACGTCCAACATTTCCATTAGCACCAGTGTGGGGAACGTAATTTTCTTTAAGGCAGAGTATACAATACAGCCTAAATTCGCCAATTTCCAGAATCTTGAAATTGGTTATTGCAAGTTTCTGTTCATATCTTTTGTGCTTTAGTTTCCAGTGGGTTTCACAATTGCATAATGAAATTTTGATTATAATTCACCCGGTCCAACAGTAATTTCTAGTTTATAGATAAATAAATAACTGAATGGTAAGTTTTTCAGACGCTAGGCTCCTTTAGAGGTTGCCTTCTTTAAGGGAATCGCAACAAAAGGGGAGATTCCCATCATTCATAATTTGATAGGAGAAAGCAAGTCTGTATCAATTAGGGCTTGTTTGTTTGTCCAGATATAAAGGGTGGATATAAAATCTACCAGGATTATATATGGATATGATATCCAATGGATATAGGACTGGATATAAGTGGAAGGATATCCTGTATTTGTTTCGAATGGATATTCTAGGATATGGACTTTGATATGATGAGACTTGAAGCTTAACTGTCCACTTTGTCCTCAAACAACCATTGAATGACAAATTGTCCTTCAATTTATTTATCCATTGTTTAGTTTTACATAGTAAATATAGAAGAATAATTGAAAAATACGGGTGGGTTACAAAAAAAAATTACAATTAAATCGGGTTAGAATTAAATTGAGCTTTCTCTTCTTTTTCTCTATGAATTCTAATTAAAAAAGCAATCTTTCACAAGCCTTGTTGAAATGATTTAAAACGAGTAATTTTAATTTCTCAGTTAAGCAAACTAATTGGATTACAAATAATATTTTTACGAAGTAAAATCAATATTTATACATTGTCTAATTTTACGAAATAAAAATAATAGATCAACTATAAAAAGTTAACATTACAAACAATATAATTTTTAAAAAACCACAAAAAAATGCAAATCATGTTGAATGAAACCTGTTGTACTTGAGAGGGAAAAAATGCACATTAACATAATCAAGACACTCAAAACGAATAGAAAAAACTACCATAGCACAAACCAAGAAACACCGTCTGGTAAAAAGGTTCCAAAATGACAGTAGTGTTCTAAAATAACATGCAAAAGTAGGCATCATTCATGTGCCTATTAAGGTCTACCTTGGCCTATTTTACTAACATTATAAATTACTTATATAATATTCGTACTATCAAAATTCTCCCTAAACATAACACCCAAGATACACAACAATGAAAAAATAGACTTACGATGGTTGTAGGCATTGTAGGGTTTTTTTAGGGTAATCTTGTCATTCTTGTCTTATCCCAATTGAGGGAATTTGTAATACAACACATTCTCTTTGGTATTATATATTCTTCTCCCTCCGGGATATAATATCCCTCCGGATATTTAATCCCAAGTCTGATAAACAAAACAAAAATCTCACTTGTGGGTCCTAGGATTTTATCCTTATCCCATCCCTCCTTATCCCTCAAACAATTAGGCACCAGATTATTAACTGTGGCGTGGTGGATAAGTAATGGTCCTTGATTCTTCGTTAGTTTGGTATTTCAAAGGAAGGTCGTGGAGCTTCTTCAAGCATGGTAAGAAGCTGAAGTCGGAGGAAGGAAAAAAGCCTTGAGCTGGTTCCTTTGGCTTTGATGTGGATAGTGTCTGGCAAACATAAGAGATTATCTTTTGAGGAAAGAAAATGCCTATATCCAGATTGAAGAGTCCAGTATTGAATCATTTATACAATCGGTTCTCTAGCTCAATTAATCCACCAAGCAAATTTCAGGATTTTGTCGAGGCCTTCGTTGGGATTATTGATTAATAGGCAAAATCCCTTCTCACCTTGATAAGCTAGAATGAATGGCGTAAGAGACATGACACAATTACCAAGAATTTATGAAGAATATACGGTCCGCAGGTCACTGGTCTCAAGTAAAAATTGTACCGCTTAACACCTACTACGACAAATAGGAAAAACTTGAATCTGCATCAAAAAGGAAATAGAAGATAAAAAGTAATAAGTAGAGCTCAGAATTGATTTACACAGCTCAACAACGTCAAGTCAGAGATTTTGAGATCAACCGTTCATTAACTCTCCCCATATTAGCTGGTCCTTAAATTTATCTCTTTACTAACTCTTTTTCTTCAGAAACAGTAGATTTTTCTTTATAAGCTATTTTGCATTAAACTTCAGAATACATGCACTAAATATGAATGACACCTAAAGGCAGACACCTCATCAACTCATCAGCATATTAATGTCTCAACATCAACCAACAAAGACAAACCACACTATGCAAAATTGAACTTGTGTTCCAACTAAAAACATACTTCATCAACTCATCAGCATATTAATGTCTCAACATCAACCATCTGATAAGCCGAACGACACTGTGCAAAAGTGAACTTGTGTTCCAATCAATTTTTTTTTAATTGATTCAAGCTGAGGACTCACACAGGAACATGGACATGATAGCGACACAGAAACACTGCAATTTACAAAAGCAGAACGACATTGTAGGGGCACAGAGAAAATAAACATAAACATATATGTGCCATTCAAATATAAAGAAATCAACATGCAGGTGGCCAGACTGAATATTTAACAGCTCCTACTAAGCGACATGTGGAAAAATCCATTGAGTCCATGAACAGCCACATATTATCCCACCACATCCTTATCATAAGGCCAGGGAAAATAAAACTCTCTCGTAGGGTTTTGCAAGGTATCAAACTCAACCAAAGTGCAGGGTTCAATCAAGTTTTGGGCAGACCAAAATGCTTTGAAGCAAAGTCCCTCTTCCATGTTTAGACTTTTCGTATCACTTAAATATCCCAGCCAACGGGTCCAAAACAGCTGGTTTGAATCTCAGCATTTTCTTCAAATCAGACCATTCTATGAAGAGAAGATTGCTTACCAGCCCATTGTTGCACACATTTGGTATCCAAGTGCTTAAATCAGAGAAACTGGGGAAATTTGCTATTGCTTTGGTTCTCGAAACAATTGAGGTTTCTTCTTTTAGTTCTAGCCTCTCATTTAATTAGTCTCGGAAAAATCAGATTTTTGCGGCGCCGTGCCTCAGTGGTTTCTGGTTTTCCAACCATGCATATCCTCACCATGTTAGCAGCAAGGGTTTGGGCCAAAAACAATTAAAAAAAAAAAAATAGAAAGCTGGGGCATGTCCCTGAGCATGTCTAGTCTGTCCAACTCTAAACAGAAGTAGCCGAGTAGAAGATATACCCTAAAGCACAAAGGCAGGGTCTAAATAGTTTTTACTCTACACTCAGGAGGAGGAAGGAAGGGGGGGCGAGGGCGGTTGGGGGTTGTTGTGTGTGTGTGTGTGTGTGTGTGTGTGTGTGTGTGTGTGTGTGTGTGTGTGGGGGGGGGTGAAGAAAGCTCTAAAATAAAACTAAAACTGAAAGAAAAGAAAATTCAATTCTCTAATGTTTAAGGAGGATATGGATCTCTGTGGGTTTACCCTCTGGGGAATGCTACGTAAACAGATATACTATCAGGATATCATTAAAAATTCACGATGCATCACATGACCATAAAGCATCACAGATGGCCAACACTCAACAAGAAGACTGCAAAGCCGTGTTTATAAAGCTGCAGCTAGGATGGAAAACATGAATACTGTTAACTACACATTCTTCTTTTAGGAAAGTGATAAGATAAATTCGAATTTCAAATGAAATGATTATCTAAAGCACTCCACTGCTCACATAGGTGCTAGGCAGTGGACATGCCTTAATAGAGCCCATCTTTTTTGTCCTTACTTTTCAAGTTAGTAAGCCATATCTATCCGATTATACAAGGACTGCATGACATACACAAACTCAAAAGTTTTCTGGGTTTCTCAACCTTGCCATATTTTGATGACTTCAGTACCCCCTCAAAGTAAACAATTCTTTTACAGGGGTCAACGGCCTATAGATACCCTCGTTTTAAATTTGAAATGAATTAAGCTACACTTCAAGGGACCGAGAGTAGGTTAACTTCACACAAGCTATTATGCAACAAAAAACCAAAAACAATATTAGTAGTAAAATGTAGTTACATACAAAGAGAAGAAAATAGTTTTAGGAAAGGAGCACAAACCTATACAAAGGGATAACCAAATGATTCAAATGAAGAGGCAAGAGACTCTTAAGGTACCTTGAGTTTTTCAAAAGCTGGATTTGCAAGCACACTTTGAGCCAAAAGCCTTCATCTTTCTTTAATATGATGGGAAAAGTTTCCCATGCTACTTCTTTCATCATTTGACTCTTCTTTGCTATTACATGCTGGAGTCCACAATGGCGAACAGGGAGCCTCTCAGTTACAGCCTTCTCGCTTAACCACAACATTATTTATATTTCCCCCCAGTGCAGCCCTTCGTTTGGCTTGAATCTGGCGCACATACTCTGCCACTATGAGATGGAATTTGGGAGCAAGCTTGCTAGATGAAGAGACATGAAGACCTGCCTTCTTCAAGGCACGGTGAGCTTTCTGGAGATGCACATTGCAAAATACAGGAACCCTAGCTCGTAATATAGGGCGGCCACAGGTTATTGGACCTGCCTGTGCACTAGGTAAAAAGACAATGTAATTGGCAAAGAAACAACTTCCTGTATGCACTGAGAAAAAAGATGCCATATGCGTACAGTATACACTTTTCAGGAGACAGTGCACAATGTAGCTAGTTATTCACCAACTGGAACAATCTTTTGATCGTCAATGGATGTCAACACATAGGGTGTCTCACTTTGTTTACAAATACAATCTATAAACTATGTCCAGGGTACCAAGCTCCCCACAGTCAATAAAAAGAAAGTAAGAAACATAAGGTTGCAAGACAAAATACATAGGGAAAATTGTTCTTCCTTTAAACAACAAATAGAGCTCTCTGGCCACTCAAAGTAAGTCTGCTAGCTGAAAAGATCACTGGATGGTATCATATAATAATGCTTATCGAAAAATATTTGCCACCTTGAATGTTTTGTAAATTATTTAAATACTCAGGGTTTCTTGAATGCAGAATTGCTTTAAACATCTCCAACTAATGCAAGTATTATCTACTATTGAATTCTTCATCTCTGAAAGAAAAAAGTTCATTGTAAAGTTAGAAGCATACTGCGTCTTGTCAGGTTGATCAAATAGTTAGTCAGTCATAAGATCAAGTACTGTATCTGAGTCTTTAACATCAAAACAATAGACATACTGTGGATGGGGATACTTGTGAATAGTTGTCAGATGCCACGATTCACAATTCGATTTTCTTTTCATGACAAAATAATAGGAATCTATAGGCAAATCAAGGTTTAGACAGAATCGATAATGACCATCGATTCACAATTCGATTCGTGCAAATGTAACAATTGTTACATCCGACGAATATGAAAGCACATTTATCTCTATTTTCTTCCGGAAAAATCAAGCATATAACTCAGTGTTAAGGTCAAAAAAATGTATTACCATTCGAAATTTGTTAATTGTTTGTGATTAAAATATTTATTGCTATTCAGAGCATGTTAATTATTTACTCATTTTACTCAAAGATCAAAATACTCATTATGGATATGTTTAAGGGTAAGATACCTTTTTAACAATTATTTATTATTAATTTTGTAAAATTTTCATGGTTTATTATAACACAAGTCAATAGATGGGACTCAACATCTTTAAGAGGTTATTTTTAATTTCGTGAACTATAATATACAAGTAGAAGTTGTGATGTCATCAAGTATAATGTCCTCCATGAAACGCAAAATTTGACAATTCTCTCTCTTTAATTCTTGTATCCTCTAAATCATTGATCCCGCCAAGGATCATAGCCTCAGACCAATTCACATATGTTGTCAAATAAACAAGTTTCTTGCCAACTAGGCCCTTGGTAACATTTTTTTTTTCTGTCTCTCTTACTAGTTCTTAAAATGTTTTGTACACATCTTAAAGAACACATATGGTAAATATGTTTTTGCTTATTGTTTATCATAAATGTTTACAAAGTTTCTTCAAATTGTCAAAACAACAAACTTGTATTTTTACTTGTGTAAAAGACTGGATCCGAACACACACAATATCCATATCTATATATCAAGCGCAGCCAACTCTGTCATTGTGTGAAATGTTCGCCATTGCATTACAGAACTGCTTCTGATCCCTTTGCTCTGGGTTCCGTATTATCGGCCTTGGGGCTCGAAAGTATGCCTTATACTCGATCTGAGAGAGAATCTTGTAGACCGATAAGTTGAACTTTGTCTCGGCCCTCTTCATTGAATCGGTTTGCTAACCATTTTGCCCTTTATTGAACTGGGTTGGTTTTTGATGGGTGATCCCTTCACCCGCCATCCTTGTTCCTCCTCCTTGCCCTCTTCTTTGGCTAGGAGTTCGTTCTCCAATCTACGAACTCATCAACAAGTTTCATTAGGGTCTGGAAGTCCCTTGGCTTCTTTCTTATCAGCTTCTTGGTGAAGCACAGAGTTCATTGAGAGTTTCATTTTGAAGGTGCTAACTGCGAAGACCTCCCTGGGGTCCTCGGCCTCATTGTAGTATTTCCAATACTGTTGGGCGTAAACCCTTAGGGATTCTCTCTTTCCCATCTTCATGATCACCAAGCCTTGCAGGGTTTTAGGGGGCTTCTTGCTCGAGAAGAATTAGCAGGGGAGCCTAGTTTCAACTATCTAAAGCTGCCGATGGAGCTTGGTTCTAACCTGTAGAACCGTCGTAGGAACAAATGTCCAAGGCTTGAAGGCAATATTCAGCACATAAGTGCCTCTTCATGACCATATACGATCATAGCCCGACAGTAATGCTAGACATGGTCATGAGGTTGTTTACTCCGTCGTAGAGGGTGAAGCCCTGCATTTCAACATTGCTGGAATTGTAGTCCTCATTATGTGTTGAGAGAAGGGGATTTGCAACCCTTCATCCCTGGATCCGCTTCTCTACCTCTGAAGTAAGTTTGCTGCGGAAGTCATCACCTTCTGCCTCACTTCTTCTTGTGCCGATTCTTTCATCTAGAGCATCTACTGTCCTCTATACATTTGTATGAGACCTTTCGCCTCTTGTTGGTTGGCTCAACCCAACCATTCTTTTTATGCCCTTTGTGAGCCTGAGACTTCCCTGCTACAAAGAATGATGCCTTCGGTCCCCTTCTAGTTGGTGCCTTCTCTTGAAGCGTCTTGGGCCCTTTTTGCTTCTTGCCTTTCGCATTTGGAGACAATTTCAACCTCATCAACCTTCCTTCTAAGTCATCGAAATTCCCTTTGTTCGTCCAATCGAGCCAATAAGGCCTCGTTTAGTGCTCTTGATTCTTCTTGTGTCCGCCCATCAACTCTGCCACCCCCGTTTGTTTCTACTTTGGGGGTCCATGTCTCTTGGTTCTGTGCTTCAGCTTGTGCTCCTACATTACACGACTGAGTTGAAACGCGCAAAACTATGATTTCCATGGCATCTCTTTGTTTCTCACACTCCCACAATGATCGCCAATTGGGGGGTGCTGAATTTTGTACTCCTCCACAAGTCTATCTCGAGTGCTCTGCAATTCTTCCTGCTCGAACGTTTCCTATAGAAGGAACAACCAGTAAACCTAACCAGTGATCGGAATGCCTTTCGATGACTAAATCAGCAGTTGCAGGAAGGAATGCTCGGAGAACTGAGTTTTGCCGAGAAAGTGTATTCTTCAAACTAAGGGTTTTATGTGTTGATTAAAGATTCATGGTGCATATAATGGCTAATAATACCTTTAGAATCGATCTAAAATACATCCTCACGATGATGAATCTTCATTCCTATCATAGGAATTGGTTGAGTGTCTTGGTGGATGTGTTCAAGTGCATTTCATGCATCTAGCAGTCCTTTTTGTGGGTTGATTTAATGCATTATGGGACTGATCAATGTGCAGTTCTTTCCTTTGGTCGTATTGCTGACCAAGATGGCTCCTAGTCCGAGGTGAGTGTCGTTGAGGTCTAGTATTGATGAAGACAATGGGTTCAAGGTCACAAAGTGGTCGGACAATATGTTTAATTTGCAGATCAGCATTTTGCTAATCCTCGAGTTTCTTCGCGTCAATGGTGTAATTTGTTCACCTCCCACATCATTCCTTACTTCTGATCAAGTACTCATCTATCTTTATATCGTGCTCTATCATCCAATGTCACGATCACAATGGATCCCACATTTTATGATGTCAACAGTATTGAAGACTTTGCGAATGCTCTAGGTCACAAAACCAAGCTACTATGAAATTAAGCGTATAGCATTTCTACATAATCTCAATTTTTTAGAACAGTTTGATGTAGGACTGATTTGGAGTAGGACTGATGATGATCAAAACAAGAAACAGAGGTTTCGAACTGTGAACAGTAACTCGTTGTAGGGGATGAATTCTGGTGAGTGAGAATACTCGAGTAGAATATGCTGGAAAAGTTAAGAACAGATAAATCTGGTTAGCCAAAGAGAAAGAAGAAGAAATGAAAAAGATGAAGGAGTAGTCAAACACTAGGAGAAAGAGAATGGCGGCTCTCTATAAACCTGAAATGGGTCTAGGAAGGTAGGTGGGGGACAAGCTTTAGAGAGTAAACTAGGAGAAAATCTCTCTCAAGCCTAAGGGGAGTCTCTTTCTTCAGAAGGCTCAAATGTCTAATCAATGAGCTAACCAACTCTGATTTGACATGGCGGGTAAAGTATATATAGGCACACTAGGCCCATATTCTGGTGCCAAGTGTCCCAATGTATACTTAACACGTGTCCCTTTCCCGAAATGTCTGACCACGGTAGTCCTGCTCCTACTATGCCTCGCGGTGACGGTAGATCCTGTGGTGACCCCTCCTCCTTCGAAACCCTTTCTTTCTCACGAGTTGGGTCGGTGGGCCACGAGCTCGGCCCCTCCTCAGCTGTTTTCGTCCTATCTCCACAACCTATTTGCCCGAGCCCTGCCATCTCAGCTTGAGCAGGGGCGGGGGCTTAAGCGGGCACGCGTCAAGATCGGCTTTCTGGACCTCGGGATTTGCTTGGATCGCATTCTCGTCCGCTGTTCATCTCTTCGCTGCCCGACACGTGATCGTGACTGGCCCTAGTCTCCATTCTGCCATTCCTAGCCTTCACGGTGACCTGGCCTTGATCGGCTTCGAGTCTTTGGATCTCAGAGACGAGACTTGAAATCTTGAAATTGCCACCTCCGGCCTTCGTTGATCTCAAGTCTTGGAGTTCGGAACGTGGAGTTTGCCAACACTGGCCCCCGTCGGCGTCAGGCCTCGGTGTTTGGGGCCGCATTTCTTTGAGTGTCACCCAGGCCTCGTCGGCCTTGGGCTTTGACATTCGGAGCAAGAGAGTTCTTCGACACCCAACCCCCGTTGACCTTGGGTCTCGACACCACGGATTTTGGAGTACGTCGGCCTTGGGTTTGGCGACCGCGGCTCCGCCCCTCCTCCCTCTCTCTCTCTCTCTCTCCCCTGCAGTTGCCCATCAAGGCCAGACTCCCCCCTCCTCTCCCTCGCGGCTAGGCTGCTAGGGGTGGTTTCCCGCAACTGGGGGGTCCACAGCAGTGGCGCCTGCGGCCCCCATGGTCCTTCCTTCTCTCTCTCTTCTCTCTCTCGCACGTGGCAGCACCCTGGGGGTTCCCCTCCACCCCGCTGCTAAGCCGCTGGGGCCAACTTCCTTCCCCATCGCGAGGGTCGTCCCCTCTGTCGTAGTGGAGCCGCTGGTGAGGACCACGGCTAGGCCGCTGGTCCAAGCCTCCACCCTCGTAGCTGGGCCGCTGTGAGTTAGCCCCTGCCCCGTGGTTAGGCCACAGGGGCTAGCTCCTTCCCCCTGCGGCTAGGCCACTGGGGGTCTTGACCTTTGCCCTGTGGTTAAGCCGTTGGGGGTCCTGACCTCTACCCCGCGGCTGCTGGGGCTGGCCACCTCTGCGGCAGTGACTCCCGTGGCCCCCATGGTCCCCTCTCTGTCGCGGCTCGGTGCCCGCGACACGGACCCCCATGGCCCTTGCAGACTTCTCTCGGGTTCTACCATGCCAACTCTGGAAAATGGCTCCCACCCCCACCCCTAGGGTTGGTTGAGGCGTTACAAGTTCTCCTTCAGCATTTGCGGCCTTGCTTCGGCTCGCCGCCCCATCGCAGCTTGATCTAGGCCTGCGGATTCTCGCTCGGCCTCTTCGCAGCCTTATTTCGACTCACGACCTCCTCGAGGGCCTAACAACATCTTCTCAGTTTGCGGACCTCCTGACCCAAGCCTCGCAGGCTCGATGGTCATTCTCGGCTCGCGGGCCCCTCGCGGCCCAATTTTTCTAAACTTAGGTCCAAGCGCGGAGCCTGAGCATTTGGTTAGTGGGGTCAAAATCCTACTAAAAACTATGGATGACATACTTTTTTTAAAAATAATTGTGACAATTGCTTTCGGCAAAATTATATGTGCAAATTCACATTATTTTGGCAAAGTATATGTACACATTATAACATATTCGTTGATAAGAGATGAATTTAGTTCATGTAAACTATTGACGATTCTTTATATTTTTTGAATGATATATGATAGAAAGCATTTGATATGTCTTTAAAAATGTCTTTTCTTGTATAACTAAACTCTCCTTTTATCTTTTGGGTTGCGGTATGAAAGTTTAAAAATCTACAAAATAGAAACATTATCTTTTATGACATAGAATGCTTCAAGTAGTTTTTGAAATTATAAAGAATGCGTGGAGCAATATTATAATTTTTGTGGGGTCAAAATTTGCTAATTAAATTTCAAACTCAAAATTTTGTAGAAGATCTAAAAAATTGAGTGGGGTCAATTGACCCCACTTGACCCTACATCCCTCCGCCCCTGCTTAGGTCTCGTGGGCCTACATATCTTGGGCATGGCCTACACTCATGAACAGTAAGTAGAAAGCAAGAAGGAGAATTAGAGAGAAAAGAAGATAAATCTGGGCATCACACCTAAGACCTCTTTAGCATCACACTAAAAAAAGGGTTGCGTTCACAACCTTGAAAGTTGAAAATTTTTAATATTCTCATTCATATCCCAAAAGCTTAAGACTTACATGAATTTATAGGCTCCAACATGTGAAATACAAAAGACCCTTCCTATTCCCTATATCTAGGAAGATAAAACATGTAATCAAATAGATAACAAAAACAAAGACTCTTCCTACTCCCTAGAGATCTAGGAAGATAAAATATGTGGTCAAATGAAAAAATAAATGCAAATAATACATAATCATAAAGCATTAAATAGTCTATTCCTGCCCAGTCAATACCCCAACTTCCAAGTGGGCTCTTTGTCATCCAACATATGCCAAATCAGGGCTTGGCCTTTAGAACCATTTAGCCCACGTCTTTTATAAACTTTTAATAGTTGCTTCCAGTTTCCATCACAGTTCCCCGATTTTCTTTCAATATTCTGCCTACTTTGAGAAGAAGAAGAAAATAGTGAAACTAATCAAGAATGATTATTTTTCAGAATTTCTTGAATTTGTATATATCCTTGCTCTGTAGTACGTGGCCTTTATACATATCCATGCTTCATATATCAAAATCAACAATTTAAGCTGGTTAAAACTATTATAGGAATTACAGATAATTAATGTTCCTAAAGATTTGATATTTTGTGTAAGCAAGTTGCAAAGATTTCTCATCAATCATGAGTTTTTGTCTAAGCACAACATATCCTAGTTGCACCCTAAGTAACGTAACATGTAGGACCCTTCGTTCCCATCTCAATTCACTCTATGCTCCCACTCTCAATCCTGTCCTCGCGAATTTTACTACTTTAGGATATTTTTGAAAGGCAACTTCTAAAACTCATGAATTTTACTACTTTGGGCGCTCTCATTTCACGCTCGCACTCCCGCTTGCACTCATGCGCCCGCATTATGCGACTGAGATTGCACCCTTATAATTTTTTCCTACTTCTTTCTGAATGTCATTTCGGTATCCATGTTCAACGGTATCCATGTTGAGCTACCAAGTGAACCAAACAAAAAAAAGCTTCCAACATGAGCTAAAACCATGAAATTAACATCACGGATAGATAAATAGAAATAAGTACATGCATCTCTACAGTGAAAACTAATTGATTTTTCCTCAAAGCCATAGGAAATAAACAACTAACTAATTAGAAGGGGAGGGAGATATTTTTTAATTGTTTGGTTGGAAAATGGAAGTGAGAGAAAGAAAGTGAAAGGTCTAACATATTTTATTTATGTGCGTAATAAGTTACTTGTTCATATTTATCTTTTAAAGGGATATAATTCAGATATGAGCCACAATATCACTTCACTCCAGTATCTCCATTCCTATTTCCCTTTCAAATCCCTCGTTTTCCTTCCTAAACTGCAATTCAAACACAAAAGCTACATCCAAATCACTCATCTTGTCTCCAAATCCTTCAATCAAACGACGCGTAAAAGAAACCCATCAACTAAAACCAATAACCAAAGAAGAAGGGGAGTGAGAATAGAAACCTCTTAATAACATATTCACAAGGCTTGTAGAGGACTTGCTTCGAGTCCGAAAGAATGTGCAGATGGCAGAACTTCGTCAGCGCCATTGCCTTCAGTGTGCACCCGTAGAACACACACAGAGTTGGGTCCACCTCCAAACCCCTCTCGTCCTTCGAAATATTACCCATCTCTGAATCATCTTCCTTGTATGGACTCAATCCGTATTTCCACACGTACTCTTTATACTTAGCCTTGAGTTCTTCCATCATCGCCCAGTAATGGTCCCTGTAAACCATAGTGAGCTGCCGCACGTTGTGGGCCCGGCGTCTGACGACTTCGAGGCGCGTGAGGTGAGAAGAGTTGGAGAGATAAACGTCTTCCAGTGGAGGTGCGACGGCGGAAACGGCAGAATCAGGGTTTTGGCTGTCGGCGTTGCCGCTGGAGCTAGGGTTTTGAATGAGGTTGTGGTGGGGGTGAGGTGGAGGTGGAGGAACGGATAGAGTCTCGAAATTCGTTAGCTTCGAGAATGATGAAGAAGTCACCGACAGTGAAGGGTTATAGTGGCGACGGTGGTAGCCAGAGGAAACCATTGCAGAGAGGAAATCGAGAGAGAGAGAGAGAGAGAGAGAGGGGATCGAAAAAAGTGTCGCGGAGTCGGCTGTCAGTGGATAGCGGAGATGGAGTTGAAGCCTTTTGAGCTGTTGAAAGACTCTTTTCCCGACCGTATTAGGGTTTTTTTTAATTTTATATATATACATATATATATATATATATAATATATATATATTTATAAACTGTGTCTAATTTTATAAATTATTAGCTTTTTAATTAAAAAATTTAAAATACATAAAATTATGTCTAAAAACTATAAAAAAAATTATTCAATACGAAAATAATTCAATGAATTATTTATTTCTCTAATTTTTTTTATAATTTGATTCATATTTTTTATTATTTTAAACCTTCAAGTTCAAAAATTAACACAAAATTAATAAATAAATTATAAATAAATTTAAATAAAGATAAATAAATAATTTAAAAATTAAAGTTTGTTCAACAATTTTGATCATATAAGTTTTTTTAATTTAAAAAGGTAATATAAAAATCTAATAGAAGTCCCAAACATATTTCAATTTTGAATACCTTATTATACGTCAATTATTTCAAAGTCATATCATATTTGCGATAAAAAAGATCTTTTAAATAGGTTATATAATATAAAGTAGATTTAGGACCAGATTTAAACTGCATAAAAGAAGAATTAATCCCTACCAACTAGTTTGAGAAAACTACTCAAGTTCTTAATATTACGTGTGTAACCGGTCTGATTTGGTCTGATTTGACTAATAAATTCAGATCAAAGCGGTTGTCCGGTTTGGAAAATGAGAAATCAAAAATTGGACCGAAGTCTATCAGTTTGGTCCGATTTGGTTTGGCCAGTTTGGTTTGGTTTTCGATTTGTGTGGGTTCAAGTCCATATTTTCAAAAAAATATAAAAAATAAAGAAAGTCTAATTGTAACAAATTTTTTTTGTAAGAATTTTAAGTAATTAACAATAATGTCAAACAAATCAAAAATAATGACATCGAAATCATAATAAAAAATAATCACATTCAATCTAAAGCAATGTGCAAACCAAGTCAATCGAGTTGCGATCGCAACAATACTCTCATGCAAAGAGCAAACCAACAAACAATTACAATTTTTAGTGTAAATTACAATCGATAAATAATACAATTTTATTTTTAGAGTTAACATTTTATAGAACCGGTCCGGTCCGATTTGGTCCCGCTCCTAAATGTTAAAAACCGAAAATCAAATCGAAATTTTTTAAAAAACTCAAACCGGACCGAACCGGACCGATCTAAATCAAAAATCGGACCGAACCGTCGATTTGATTCGGTTTACCGATCCGGTCCAGTTTACCAGTTTATATTTACACCCCTACTTAATACGATTCATGGATCTTAACAAATTAATTTCAAAATTCCCCATGCACAAGTATGCAATTCTGGCATATGCATAGGTATAGAGTTTATTTTAGTAAAAAATATTAAGCAAATTCGATCCAGGATACAGGTACATGATATATCAAGTAGACTATCAGGATATATCTGCTTAGATATAATATTCTGAATATCTTTTTCTAAGATATTCTTGGTTGTTTTGGAGTCAACACGAACTAAAAAAATTTTATTCAACAAATCACCTTCAAATTTTGTGATGCACAAGATTATGTCAAAAAGTTTAAAAAATGTCACTAAAGACGACGAATAAGTCGTAAAAGACTCTGTTTTTGGATTATTTTTGTTTTTTCTGAATTTTTTTAAATTTGGTCAATTATTCATAACTTTTCTGAAAGCTCTCGTCGAGATGAACCAATAATCCATAAAAAATTGACGAAAGACAAAAAATTATAAAAAAATTTCACATAAGGACGAAAAAATAATCCAATAATCTAGTCAGTCCAAATGGAGCCTAGGACATCTTTAAGTTCATTAATAACTCTTTCCCTCTTTCAAAACTGTGGTCATATTTCCTATAAAATGTTGAGTCAAATGTTGTTACTAAAATAGCGACTGTATCACTCTGATACCATGTGAACCCAGGAATTAAGAAGAAATAGGAAAATAGTAACAAAACACGAAAAAGTAATTAACGAAATAAAACACACGAAGTAATTAACGAGACTGGGTATATATGGCAGAGCGTGTCAAGAGATAATCATACACCTTGACTCAGTAATTAAAAACATATTTTAAACAAAATAATCTTACAATACAAACACACTTGTATTATATAAAGAAGATCTTATAGTGGTGAGAAGGGAATTACAACAGTTGATGATGGGAGAGAAGGAAGCACACTGAATACACACAGCAATGGCTTAAAGTTTGACCTGCCTACTAAACCACTGTAAATGGCCTTATATAGACAAACTTGGCCAACAAACTCAAATAAAAATGCACACCAAATTCACATTAAAGTGTGTAACGCCCCGACTTTCAGAGCACTATTTTAGTCCTTTTTAAATCTCATTTTATTACTCAAAATGTCAATTGGAAAGATACCTATTTATTTGTCATCAAAAGTTAAAACACTAAACATAGCTACGATGTTCAAGGAAAAAAAACAACAAAAATACCCTTATTGGGTTATCTCTTAAATTTAAATTTACAATGAAACAAGGCATTGTAAAGGTACGGTAGCCAAGTGATAATCTCTCCGTCGGTGGCCTCCGGTTCTATTTGCTCTACTGAATCTTCCGCTTGCTCACCTACATCTAGTATAAAAAGCCAAAGACAGAGAAATTGCACTAACGAGTTTTGACACTCAGTAAGAAATTTTACCCAAAAATCAAATCTAAAGATAAAATCACATACAACAAGCTATTTGACATAATGACAAAAAATTCATGAAATTAAGCACAATCAACAGAGTTACATAATAGATGCTGATATGTCAAAAGTTGTAAAGAAAAACTAAAGTGATTTAAGTTCATTCTTCTTTCTTTTAATCGGGACGACGCCTGGTGGGACACGAACTCACATGAAACATGGCACGACGGCCAGTGGAAATCTAACCCAACTTTGGAATCTAACCCAGAACACAAGTGAGATGGAGAATCGAACCACCAAACACAGCTCAGGAATCTAATCTGGAACATAAGTGAAATGGGCAATCAAACCACCAAATTCACTTCAGAAATTCAATTCAAAAAAGAAACGGATCCAAAGAATCTAACCCACGGATACCGTCTCGAGAATCTAACCCGAAACATCTTGGGAATCAAATCCGGAACAACACAATGGCACGATGGCCTCCAATTCTGGTTCATTATTGTAAGCGCAATCAACAATCACACACAAAATATAGAATACAAAAATAGTAAAGAGATCAACACAGGATTTTACATGATTCCCAAAAATTGGGTACATTCGTTCAGCTTCTGGCCTTTGCCTATAACTCTTCGGAACCTCTCCATATGAACCACAAGTCTCAACAATTTTTACCTTGGCGAATATTCTTGCCCCTTCAGAAGATAACCCATTTTGATCCAACTGCCTTAGGGGACACATCCTCTCTATCACCTGGAGACGTTAACCAAGTCCAAGCAATGTTCGAACTTGTTCGCAATCACAATCTTTTTCAACATGTTAGCTTCATTCTTAGAAGTGTGCGCCTTTTCAAGTATCAAATCACTCATAGTAATCAACTCTCTCATCTTGTGAAACCTCACGTTAATATGCTTGGTCCTAGCATGATATGCTTGATGTTTTACCAAATAGATGACACTCTGACTGTTATAGTATAACTGCACTCCACCTTGATCCATGCCCAATTCCTTCACTAGGCCTTTTAACCACAAAGCTTCTTTAGTAGCCTTTGTCATCGCCATGTATTCAAAGTCAGTAATAGATAGAGCCATCAGAGGTTGCACCATGGATCTCTAACAAACAGGTCCACCCACAAGTGTAAACACATAGCACATAGTAGACCTGATGTTATCCACATCTTCAGCATAATTTGCATCCACAAACCCCACAACTAAAGTATGATTTTGTTGCCTACCAAACATTAACCCATAGCCTATCGTACCCTTCAAGTATCTGAAATTCACTTGACTGTCTTCCAATGCTCTTTGTTTGGATTTGTCATGTACTTGCTGACTATGCCAAATCTGGTCTAGTACACACCATTGCATGCATCAAGCAACCAACTGCGTTGGCATAAGGCACCTTTGACATATCCTGAATTTCTTCATCTAATCTTGGACTTCTTCATCTGATCTTGGACATTGAGATGTAGATAACCTGAAATGACTCGCCAAATATGTGCCGACTGATTTGGCACTATCCATGCTAAACATCTCCAACACTTTTATTACATAATCCTTTTAAGATAACCACAGCTTCCTCGTTGATTTATCTCTGCGAATCTCCATCCCAAATATTTTCTTAGTACCATTTTTATGCCAAAACGACACGTACCATGCCGGTATTCACAACCATGTTTCTATCCAACTGTTGGTCGTTATGGCAATCAGCTGGGCGGCTGGCTGGGCTACCGATGGGCCTACTGATCGGTCAGCTTACAAAGACGAACCAGACACTGTTTTTCTCCATTTTTGCATACCCTATACTCAAATTCACCTCCAAGATCATAATATTGGTACACCTAATTACCCTTCAAACCTAATTACAGAGGTTTATAAGTCAAGAATCATAAATGCCAAGTGAATTATCATGCATCCAAGGTAAAGATAAAATTTTCCCAACTTTCCAAGGTTGAAAATGGCAGCCTCTCACTTTCTCTCTCTCTCTCTTTCTCCCCCCCCCCCCCCAATTTTTCGTAGAATTCCTTCTCTCTCTCTCTCTCTCTCTACGCTCTCTCAAGATGACTAAAGCTGAAATGGAAATGAAGAGGGATCCGTGGTCTTATGAGAAAAATTGAGAGAGGAGTAGTGTCGCAGTGATGCATAAGGTGTCAATCCTATTTCTCTTGAGCTGCCAACACCCTCCATGCAATCACAAACCTCGTCGACATAGTTAACAACTAGCTCAAGATAAAGTTATATGGTGTGCTCAACCCTTTGGCCTCTAAGATACAACATAGTTTCCTAAATTACACTGTAGGCCCTCTAAATTAATTCTAATCCCGAAAATCAAATTGCATGCCAATTAAATTCTCAAAACCAACTCTCGGTCCCCGATCAGTAATCCAAATAAGTTCTAAATCTTCATTAATGATTATAGTTTTTCCCTTAAAACTTCAAATTTCAAGTTCAGGATCTCACAGTCCAGGTCCCTGAACCGCATGAACAGAGAAATGCAAATATGGAACGGGCACCGTTGAGGAATTGATGATCTTTGATCCAGCCATCAATAGGGGAAAAGTTGTGGGAAACCTCCAAGGAATGTTGAAAATAAGCGTACAGGCGTGAAACAGAGAAAGTTTGGGAGAAAAGCCCACCAAAGAGTGGTGGAGAAGCAGGATCGAGGGTGAAATGTATGGGTGACATCTCAGAGGGGAGATAAAAAGACAGAGTAAATAAGTACTAAAGAGTTGAGGGTGAAACAGTTTTTGAAAGAAAAACTTTTTTAAAGGCAGTAAAAATGACGGAGTAATCGTGGTCGTTGAACGTGAAAAATTGTGAATGGCACAGATGGTGCCATGTTGTGGTAACGATAACACACATGAGGGTAACTGCTAGGCGTGGGCGCGATCTTTGGGAAAGATTGGAGATCTTGACACGTGGAAGAACGAGCAGCGAGGGTGAGGAAGTGAAAGACATTCATTTAATGCCTGAAGATAAATGTCGCTTCTTGATTTCGAGAATTACTTCATGCGCCTAGGCCCACACCTTGATCAGAGAATAGGGGGCAACCGATGAGCCCAATTTGGCTCTAGATTGATTAGTGGCGAATACACTCTCTAGACCAACCTAAGTCTCTTGGGCCAAATGGTGACTGACCAACCTGGCATGCACAATGCCGATTAATAGGCTTTTGCCCCGGTTGTCTAGCGCCCACTCGGACTCGAGTGCCTTACCTAGATTGCGCAAAGAATGTCGAGCAGAGACGTTGCACGAATACTCCTCTGATTGCTTGGGCAAGCTCGGAAACAGCGCCTCTAACTATTCAGCATCCCGGAGATGACGCCCAGAATCGGCATGATAGCCTTCCAAAGATCGAACGAGAGCACGTTTGGCAATCGTTGGTCTGCCTGGGATTGACCATCCCCTCAAGTAATAAAAATTCATTTCTGGCTATGAGATCAAGTACATTTTATATATGCAATTTGTGCACTTTTATTTGTCTACACTCAACATACTAATTTGATTGTCAAAGGTTTTTGGCCGAACAACCACCAACTGAACATTGAACTTGTGTGCAAGATCAGAGTAGAAGTTTAGGAGTGGTTACCAATTTTCGGTATCATCAGATATAATCAATGACATGTTCATCCTTCCATTGGCTTGGTAAGCTCAAGCACACTAACAATGTGGAAAGATGCTATAGAAAATTTGATTTATTGATTTAAGAAAAATAGAATTACAATCTCTGATGAATTTTTAATCAAAGCTATATATCCCATGACTTCTCTTCAAATCAAGGGCTTGATACTTAATCCCGAATTAATCGCCAAAATCTTCTCCAATATTTTAAAAAATGATGATACTTTGACTTGAATGTTCATTAGAGCTTTCAGGGGCGGACCATAGTGGAGGGGGGAGGTGGCTGGTGCCACCCCCCATTTTGGAAAAAAAATGATTATTTTTTAATGTGAAAATGTTTTTTGTTTAGGAAACTTCATTCAGTGCTTCCGAAACACCACCTCGAGTGTTTCTAGTCCCCTTTTTTATCACATATTTATATAAAATTTGTACTCATACCATATGTGGTGAAAAAAATATATGTGCATTTCGTTGCGATGTCCGTGAACCATCAAATAATTTTTTATTATGCAAGTTAATTAATAAATCTACACAATAAGAAGGAATTGAGACAAATGGTGATAATGAATGAATACTAAGGAGTGACGACTTAATTTGTCGCCACCCCCAAATTTTAATTCTGGGTCAGCCACTGAGGACCAGACTTTTTACCTAATGAGATTCAAACTGCATTAAAACCTTTTACACAGTTCTATTCCCAATTAAAGGGTAAAGATGCAGATGATCCTCCGGGGAAATTGTTCCTGGAAACAATGACAATATTTGGTATCCCATGGATCTGGAGATGGGACATTCAGATTGGCAAAAATCAAATCCAGCTCCCAATTCTACAGAGGACATTCCATTACAGATGGTGGTCGGGAGCAGATATCAATCAGATATTGGACCAAATAAAAGAAAAAGTTTCAGAATTGAAGGTCCAAATACAAGCCCAAGAGAAACCCTCAATTAAAAATCCCTTTCTGGAAATTTCAGAACAACTAAGGGAAAAATTTCCTCAGGCCACTAACGATGAAATTGTGGTCAAGACAATGAATTTCATGAAAGAACAGTTCCTCCAAACTGTCCATTCTGAAGCAGCTGATGACGAATCCATGGCATCAGCCATTCTAAGGAATCCAAGGAAAACACAAATAATCCATTCACATGTCTGGAAGGGGAATCCCAAGACCCCTATGAAGAAGAATTAAATCCAGAGACTCCAACAATTGGAGACGTTTGGGACAGTATGACCGAGCTAATGGCGGAAAAATTATCCCAAGCAAAGAAAAAAGGAAAAGAAAAGATTGGCTAAACACCAAAATAACTTTCGGTGGGAATCTGGACACCCGTCCAAATGGTGGACCATAGTGCTCAATTATGGAGCAATAGCATCCAATCACTGAAGACCACGTGCGTCGATGGGGCCCACAGTGTACCCGGCAAAGAATCTTCATTATTGGATTTTACTGTAGATTACTTTTATTTGTCTTTTATTTGAATTTGAAGTTCATTTGAATTTCATTTGTGTTTGCTTTTAGGTCTATTTAAAGGCCTGGTCTGTTTAGTTCTAGGCAGAGTTTTCTTCGACTTCTCTCTCTCTATCTCTCTCTCTCCCTGTAATAATTTCATATAAGAAGTTCTGGCAATAAGAAAGTTCTGCTTGCAATAATTAAGGTACTAATTTCTTCCGATCCTTACTAGTTTTCATTTATTGACTAGTACTCGAACAGGGCTTTTTTCTGGTATCATTTTCGAGCACATTGTGGAAACGAATTTCAGAATCAAGTGAAGCTGCAGTGTGCTCTGAACAAGCACAAGCACAAGCAACACCGAATATTGTAGCAGAAGCAGTCAATACTGTAATCCAAGTCCCGAAATATGGATCCAGCATTTCACCAAACACTTTGCATGCACAATCCAGGGACCTAGTTCAACGTAAATGAAAATCCATATCGCCCAACCACCACGTACTTCTTGCCAAAGACTCGAAATCAAATCAAAATCCACAAACAATGTCAAAGGAAAAAGATCCAGTGGGGATGTCACTATAAAGATGGAATGGAGTCTCTCTTCCATGTATGATAATCTTGCTGTTCAACCAGTTTTGTGGCAGATCGAAATATTCTCAAGGTGTTTTGCCCAAATTGAAGTTGGACTAACTGTTCAAACCATGTCTGCCAGTGAGACCTCAAAGAAGAACTACAAGGCCGTGATAAAAGCAATGAGAATGCTAAAAGTGCTATGACCAAGAATGCAGAAGATAATAGAACATGAATTGAAATGACTAAGACTAATATTTGAAGGAATTTGAAATTGAAAGCATCCATCATACTACGAGATTGATAGACGGGAAAATTGAAAAGAATTAACAAAACGCATGAAAAGTATTACTAGAACGTACAATGAAAATTTGTTATATTGAGAATTATCCCCCTTGGATCCCAAATGGTGGTTACCGTTGCATTGCAACTCCAGACAGAACAAACGTGTATGACTAAATCTCTCATATCCCAAATCTTGATTGTTCCTTCATAGCAAGTTCGAAAATTATAGATAACCATACCATGGAGGCTTCCTTTGACACACACAATGTTCAGGGGTCATGATTTTCCAGTGTTGTACCCGTGTCTTCCCGTTATCAAACTTGCAAATGGGAAGCTGACACCCAGTGTTGAGTGATGGTAGTTTGAGACAGAATGGTTCTTCAATACCAGCACCGTCTATGAGCACTCTTTCCTATCCGCCAAGTAGTCACTCTTACCTCTGTAGCTTGTCCACACTCCAGCAACTATGATTCAATGTCTGCAACTTCATTTTCCATCTCCACTTCTTCGCAGTCCGTTTCTTTGATCTTCAAGTCAAAGTAATCAAGATTTTCCTTGAATTCCTGATTAATTTCCATCACATTTGAGATCAGTGCTTCATTCGTTTCAATTGTTGTTGAGATTAATGCGTCGAGCTTTAGAAAATTTTGTGCACATGGATTCCAAGATCTCATGTATTGATGCCACGGCCGAAGATCGGTTGCTCTGATGCCAATATATAAACCACCAAAATAGGAACAGAAGAAAAGAACTGAGCTTTTCCAAGGGGAAACTCTAGAACTTGGTACTTCCGGCCAATGAATTACATTAACAAAGGGTGAATCATGTATTGTCTCCCAACAAAAGTGTGTTGATGTTTAGTCAAAAAAATTGCCGCTACATAAATTTTTTGAGAGAATATCACGTGAAAATGCCACATAATACTTCGGGAGCATTAAAGAATTACTCAAACCAAGAAATCACCAAAACTGCAATAGCAACACAAAAGAGGGAGACTTTCATCTATTTATAACCTTTTTCAAAAAATAGTATAAAGCATGAGCGCATTTGGGAGTGATAACAATGAATGATCAAAGTACCAATTGCAATGCTTGAATTGCTCAAATCTTGAATTCAAACAACAGAACTATTCACAGTCACAGTGCCCTTTCTGTTATAACTTGTCTCCCTACTCATTGCAAACGGGACGGTACCTACAAGAACGGTAACACAAGAATTAGATACTAATGGAGAGTACATGAACATGCAAATTATACACACCCTACAACAGGTCAAATACAAGGAGGCCCTTCTACATCAGATTCTAATACCCAACACATAAGATGAGGGGCTCCAACAAATCCAGTCAAATTAGAAAGAGTGGCAGCTGCTGAGAAACCTTGAGCAAAAATTAGATTTGCTTCTGAATTAACAAAGTTCTGTTTGGTTGTTCAGAAAATCGTGTTATTGTTCCTGAGAACTTACCAAATTGTATAATTCAAGCAAATTATTCAAACTGAGAATATGGATGTTTGGTCACCCGCAGATGTTCCAGGGAATAATAAAGGTCTGGCATTAACCTTATAAACTCTCAAATTGAGATAGTAGTAGAAACTCAGAATGAGAGATGGTATAAGATGAATGTTGACCCATCCAGTATGGAAGATTCAGACATTTCCATTTCCTTATAGCAAAATTTACGAGATTGCAACGTTTCCATGGGAAGTAAACAAAATATTGCATAAATGATCAAAACACAATGAAAAATAGAGAAACTGTGCTTGGGCATGAATTTATATTATTTCAAAGTTAAAGTTCGTTGGTTTACGGTAAAAAAGATAAAGATGAAAGGCCTTTTAGGGAAGTTATGAACTGGGAGAATCACGTACACTTGTATCTGATAACTTCATTTAACCATACTTTGACTTGTATTTGATAACTTCATTTAACCATACTTTGAAGTTTTTCGTTTGTTCAATTATTCAAATAAGAAACATATGAAATTACGTTCAATATGAAATTATGTTCACTACTTCCCTTCTTATGTTTTTAATGCATTTAGACAAGTTTAATTAAAAATGCTCAGATGAATATGAACCTTTTGTGCACATGCAATGCTGGGTGAGGGGTTGGGAAAAAAAAATCTCCAAAGAAAGAATTGGGGTCCCCAATGACGGAGACAAATTTAATATTTGCCCAAACTATTTGATATTTCTGTTTCTTCCAACATTCAGCTAGGTCGTACCCTTTTCTCTATGTATATGGGTTCCTGCATGCAGATTTTGCATGAAAATCAGGCAGAAATCACTAGGATGTACCAGACCCAGAGCTTCTGCCATACTTCTACAGCTCCCTTTTCCACAAGCCCCAACAAGCATGTCCATCAAGTATTCCCTATGTCCTACTTTTAAATGCTTCTCAAGACCTCGAGCAACCATCTCCATCTCAGGCTGCACAACAGATTGGCCACACAAAAGAGAAGAGAATCCGTCAGTTCATAACAAGAAAATGCCAACTACATTATCTAAATTGCATCATTGGCAAATTACACTACTATACAGAAAGTGAAGATGCTCTAATTTTCGAGCAGCGGCCATGGCACCACCAAGTTCATCAAACTCCCTAGTATCCAGGTGGCATCCAGGTTTATATTGAACTTCCTACGAACAGTGACCACCAAAAACATTCTTAAACCCTCTCTCACATGCAAATCTATCTAGCATTGGGAGATTTACATGTCCATGAATGTAGAGAAGAAGAATACAAAATGATTCATTAATGTCAACACAGAAAGACTTGAACACGCGACTCCCTAGACACAAAAGTTCTAATACCATGTTAGATCACCAAGTGCCTTAAGGCTTTTTTTTTTTTTTGAGACCTATTCAACAGCATATGTCAAGCTATCCATAGATAGAACAGCAGAGTTAAACACCATCATGGTGCAGTGTAAGCCAAAAAGGAGAAATGAACAACCAGAAGGGGGTAATAAAAGAGCAGAGAAACTGTTTAGTAAAATTGGATATAACACGAATGGATATAGACACTAGACACGAATAAAACCCCCAGTACATAACCAACAGTTATTATAAATGTAAGACAAATTTTCATGTCCATATAATTCTTTGACATAGTAGCAGCAAACAAGTTAATTGCTTAATTAATTGGAAATAAATACGAAAAGTGCCAAATGTCATACTGTATAATCTATTTTCTCACATCTTATCTTCTACCAGTGGTACCCCTATTGTTCTGCAAATGTTGTCGCTTATAACTTGGTGTCAAGTCCTAGATTTGACAAAATCTTATACATGAACTGTATCCAATAATACGTTTTTCAGGACATCCTCAAATTCAAAATATGTTTGATTTGCCCTTCATAGTGCTATTGTGTACATAGAATATACAAAATTGAGAATCAACAAATGTTTCAAATAAAATAAAAAAGTTGTACACAATATTGTTTTCCTAATCCAAATCCAAAAAATAATCTAATAAATATTTACATGATCTCTCGCAAAACCTTTTTCGAAAAATGTGATGCCAGATATAATTCATAGCCACAATACTAATGATTACCAAAACTTTACCACCAAACGAAGAATACAAAAAATGGTCAATATAAGACTACTGCTAAATTTATACAGATAAGTTTAACAATCGTCTTGGAAGAAAAAACATCTTCATTGAAATGATAAATTTATCAATTTGTAAAATCAAGAAATGAGAAATTCAATTCAAAGTTAACAAAATTTTGAAAAATATGTCAAATAGAAAAATATAAAGAGTAATACATTTGATCATATTCATGTGAAAATAACAAGTTTACCAAACTTGGTAAGCTATGAAGCATGAACACTCCTAGAAGGTCGCCCTATTCATGTCGGACACTCAAGGACACAGGCCACATGGCATATCCATTAGATTTTAGGAATTTTTTAAAGGAGAACATGATGGGGAAATGGCGGGGACACAATAGAGTGGTTATAGTTTAAGAATTATTGGGCAAAAATAAGAATATAAAGTATTTACTTAGGTATACCGATTCGATAATGCATTCAATAGAAGCTCAAACAAAAATATTTAGTTATTTGTATGCATAAGTCTTAAAAAATATCTTGTCTTCTGCAGTGTCCACGTCCTAGTCGCCATTTTTTGCCATGTCCCGTATCTATGTCCATATCTGTATATGTGTCCGTATACAGAGGCTAGCAAAGGTTCTAGTCGGGATGCCTAGTGGCAGTAGGCATATGGGTCACCGATAGGAAAAATCTGAGAGAGGGTCTTCAATATATAAAAAATGAAATAAAACAAAGAAAGAGGATCAATATTGAGCAGGGTTTCTCATGCGATGTCAATGTTGTAACCACCTTCTCGTCCCTGACGGGAACATCTTTGACAGAGATCAAGTTAATGGGGTCACCCATACACACTAAGAAGTATGAAGGCATAGAACCAGTATACAAGCAAACATTGATGAAATGGTAGAGAAGACTCCAGGGATTTTGGCAATGTCTTCCTTGCCCAGGATTGGAACTCTACACAAGATCTGCTTCATTAGTTAAACTCCTCCAAGCAATTGAATATAGATCAAGGAATTTGATTTTATAAAGAAAATAATCCCTTAATTATGCCTATAATTATTGCAAATTTTGACTTTCAACCAAAAAAAAATCTCTCCTAAATTATACATTATGGGCATTATATTCTACTCATGCTCAATTATGATCCAACTGTAACGTGTTCTTAAGAACCATATTTATCCTAGGTCCACCTACCAATTCAGAACCTCAATGCAAAACATTTTTCTACATTTCCTATTTTGAAAATGGGACTTCTTGAGATCATCTTCAAAAGTTTTAGTTAATTGAGAGAATAAAATTAATGACAATCCCTACCTAGAAAACAATCACAATAAGCGATAATTTCGTAGTACTATTCCCATTAGGAGTAGCTAGCAACATTCTTAATATTATAGTAGTTGTTTTTTGCCAAACGTTGCAATTGGGTCTAATCAATCTTAATAATAGACAAAATGAGTGACAACTAGATGTTGATCCGATGACCGGTCAAGGTCGGTGGCCAAAGCTCTAGCCCCTTATCAACCTACCTTAAGCACTTCAACAAAGTTATTTGGAAATACAGGGCTAGGGTGTGCATGGAGTCATAGAGCATATAATTCCTAGATTCTAAACCAAGAGACAACACCATTACTTAGCCTTTGGTCCTTCACCGATGAGCTACAGCCTATGAAGCACGGGTACTCCAAAAACGACGTCGTACGAGTACCGGGTATCGGTACGGTATGGGTATGGCTCCGGTAAGTTTTTTACGGTACCGGGTAAGTCAAAATGGTATGGGTACGTTTTCAGATTTGGGTACACGAGGGGTACGGCTCCGGTACGAAATTGTGTAAAACCGTAAAAAAATGGATAGAGGGGTCGTTTTGTAAGTTGTTTCTAATTATAGGGGGTAAAATGTTAAAATTTTAATACAAGTATTAAAACCCTAGAAATCTAACGCTCAATCTTTCTTCTTCTTCATTCCAACTTCCATCGTTTCCATACCCACCCATCCTCCAACGTTCTGACTTCAAAGCCAGGTAACAAGCTCTCTCTCTCTCCCGCTCTCTCTCTCTCTCTCGTGCGCGTGCGCGCATTCACTGTTCTTTCCAGATTTGTTGGTGGCTAGTGCAAACTGATTTTTTCGGGTCAGTCAATGGTTAACTGGTTATTTTGATGATGTGGTTCACAATATTCTGATGTGGCGTTCCAATTCTAATTATATTTATGTTGCGTTGTTGCTTATGGACTATGTTGCTTGTTTACTTGAAAAAATTAATTTATTTATGTTGTTTTTTTATTTGTAAAATATGATAAATATAATAAAATAATAAATATAAAATAAAATAATATTAACGTACCCAGCCGTACCTGTACTCTACTTTTTGAAATTTTGCCATACCGCGTACCCGTACCCGTACCCGTACTTCATAGGCTACAGTCCACTGGAACATTGGATATGTAGATACAATTAGGACCATCAGATTATTTCAAAGAGGGATCATTTGTCTGAGTAGGCTTCTTCAGTTTGAGTATTGCACTGAAGGGGTTTGGCGAGAACAAGCCATCAAGAGCCCCATCGACCTATGAGCATATACCACTTCAAAAACTCAATATCATACATATTAAGCATTTTTGTTCCCGCTATACGATCAAGACATTGTAATTGACGTCCCTAGTAATTACCATGAACTGAATACTTCAATACTGAACATGTGTGTACGGCGTTGTTTGGTTAGAGCTAAGCTTGTAGTGTATTCTCATGTCTTAGAGCTTGATAAATAAAAGTTGATAGGTTCATTAATTTCGCCTAATCCAAGGTTAGGCAATGTGGAGAGCTCAACCAATATTTTGCCACCTAAAAACATAAATAGCCTTATAACTTGACAGATCACAAGGACTTGTCTCCTATCTCAGAATCTCTACACTTGCATCCATATATTGCATAACCAGAGACCAAATTCTTAGAGAGACATGAGAGAGAGAGAGAGAGGATGAGCTAAGGTGGAGTTACGTGGATCCCTGTGTTTTTATGGCAGAAACTTACATCTACATTTATGTGTGAAGACTTTTGGCTTGTCCTGATCTTTTTGTGGGACATCCAATATTCTGTTATAAGACTTCGGAATGTTGCATATAACTCAAAAAGCATTCAATTTTTGTTGTGCAACCTCTAGTTAAAAATTTTGTATGAACATAAAATGTTTTGAATGTAAATTAGGCAGTTCCTCCAAGACAGAAACAATTCTATTTAAATTTAACTTGAGCTTCCATTCTAAAGTTTTGACCAACTAGCTAGGGCCAGGCTCCAGAGCATCTACGTGTCAAATACAGACAAGCTAGGAGTGGCATGCCTCCTTGAAAATAGGATGTACAGGTTTGCTCAGTTTGAATCACATCACATCATCATCATCATGAAAAGGTGGAAGAACTGGTAAGGGCATGGAAAAAAGAATGATCACTTATCAAGGACATTATGTGCACTCTGCATATTTGTTTGGCAAAAGGCGACTTTTGAAATAATGCATATGCTTTACGTATTATTAAAAAAGGGCTACCAGTGAATGGTTGAATTAAGCAGCCTTATTCCTGCAAGCGGAAGACGGGTGTTCCGACGACTCAAACCCGTGGCCACCAGGTTACATTGGGGCAACCTTACCGTTGCTCCCGAGCTGGCCTTAATATGCTTTATGTATTATGAAAGCCGAACAAAGACTAGTATGTTCAACCTAAATAAGGCCATATCTAGTTTTGTTTTGCACAAAATGATGACATTTTCTGTGAAATACTAGAAAGAAAGTAAACAGCACATACCGAGCACTCTTCTGGAGGAAATATCCGATGAATGAGACATATCTTTGACAGTTCCACCACTGCTTCAGAATGTTTACCTTGCATTTCCAAAGCCTGAAAATCCAATACCGTTTTTTTTTTTGTTGTAGTTTCGACTAGAAACAAAAAAAAACAAATAACTATCATAACAGAAATTAGAAATAACTCCAAAGGCACCAACAGAATCATTTGTTATGTTTACTTAAACATCTAAATTGGTAATTACCCTTGAGCTCCATAATTCAAGTTAGCGGAATTTGTCATATATATTGGTAGATAGAGGTTGCAGGCCTTCTTTTTGTTCCATATAGACCACCGAATTAAAAACTCTGCCAACTAGAATGGGGTTAGGCCTTCAATACCACTGAATGACATGGTTTGTGAGCACAGATGCCAGGCGCGTGGTGCAGCCTTAGGGAAGATGGAAGTCTAAGAAACATTGCAGCCTGGGCATAAAATGCTTAACAGATCTGGCCTTATTTAAGTAATTCCATCAATTATTGATTTATCAACATGAGACCATTACATGCTCTAATATCGTTTTCCAATTGAAGGCATTGTATGTTTACCGGAAAAATAGTGAAGGATACACAATCCCATAGGATGAGTAATCTCATCTGTCTAACGGTGAGAAGGGACTAGAGGTTGGGCACATACTCTATGCGTGCAGTTGAATATGTGAGGGTGTGGAAGTGGGAGTGGGTAGTTGGCTCAAGCAGTTTTACGACTTTACATTGTTAGTTATTTCATGTTAAAATGGTTATAGTTGTAAATATTTATGTTTGATAGGGACAATTTTGAAGATCACTTTTGTGATGGAGCTTCAAAATTTTGTTCAAACCAATTAGCCTTCTCCCTTTCTATATTATAGAAAAAATAGATTAATTACCCATGGTATTGTTTCCTATGCTTTGTGGAATATAATATCAGATGGCTCCCCTTCGATTTATAGCCCATAACAATGATTTTTTTTTTTTTTTTTTCAGCCAAACAACCAGGCCTATGGGAAATGGTCCGAACATACCCTCGAAGGTTTTTGCAGATAACAAAACCCGGGTTGTGTATGTAAACATCCCTAAATCCTGGTCAGAATTCCTAGGGCTCAATTGGCTTCAAATCACTGGGCACAAGTGCACAGATTAATTGGCCTCAAATAAGTTGGGAACTTTCTAAGGCTTGGTCAGCCCCAAATCCCTTACCAAGAGTTAATAATTCCTCAGTCCTCTCAACCTACAATGATTTCTCTCTACCCAGTGCTCCGTTCCAATGAGGGGATTGTTGGCGTAAAACCTTCTCTGGTGCCAAGCCACGACACTCAATTTCTTTCTCCTTTGGCAACTCATCATTCATTCTCTCAACTCTCGCTTTCACTCCTCATTGCTTCAATTAGGCTAGATGATTGCTTTGGGGTGTTGGATTATAGACTCCCCCATGAGTCTGTCTAGAGCTAACATAGTTTGTCCTAAGAGTGTTCCAAATTTCGTCCTGCTCGAATGTCTCCTACAAAAGGAACAACTAGTC
Organism: Arctostaphylos glauca; assembly: GCA_019985065.2. Classification (NCBI taxonomy): domain Eukaryota; kingdom Viridiplantae; phylum Streptophyta; class Magnoliopsida; order Ericales; family Ericaceae; genus Arctostaphylos; species Arctostaphylos glauca. The sequence continues at coordinate 6,950,798 of JAHSPW020000015.1, forward strand.
AGAGATACCCCGACCAGTGGTAGAATGCCCTCCGATGGCTATGTTAGAGTTGTAGGAAGGAAGTCTCCAAGAATTGAGTTCTACCGAGAAAGTATGTACTGCAAAGTAAGGGTGTTAAGTATTGCTTACAGATCTGTATAATGGCTAGTAATGCCTCTGTAATCGACTTGGAATCAATCTCTCTCCATTCCATCTCCTTCCCTAATGAATCTCCATTCCTATTATAAAAACCGGTTCAGTTCATCAATGAACACACTCGGCTGCATCTTCTGCATTCGCCATCCCTTTACATGGGTTGATTTGACGTGTTATGGGATTCAACAGTGTGCACTTTTTGCATTGGTCGGCAATGCCGACCATGATGGCTCCCGGTCCGAGATGGTTGTTAACTGAGGCCTAGTATTAATCAAGCTGGTAGATCCAGAGTGACAAGAGTGGTTGGACCAAGCCTTCATTTGTGGGTCGGTAGGTTGCTGGTGCTTGGATAACTTCGGGTCAACTGTGCGATTCATTCACCTCCCACAATCACTAACATCAAGTGTTTGTCCCCTTTGTCCGCAAATTGACAAGACATTCATCACCTCCTCTGCATGGGCAAATTAATCACCTCTCTCTCTCTCTCTCTCTCTCTCTCTCTAAACATACACACACACACACATCCTGTGGAGTGCTGAATTGTGGACTCCCTCACAAGTCTGTTGGAGAGAAAAGCGACTATCTTGGAAGCCTTCCATGTCAAATCTAGTCGGATCCTTTCTACAAGAGAAACAACTTGTCAGAGATAACCCAATCGGCGGCTAGAATGCCCTCTGATGGCTAAATTAGCAATTGCTAAGGGATGCTCAGAGCACTATGTTCTACCAAGGATGTATAATCCATGAATAGAAAGTAGCTTCAATACCTACAAACTTGAGTAATCACTCATATGGTGTTCTAGGATTGATTCCCTTTCAAATGATTCTCAACTCGTATTTATAGGAATTGGTTGAATGTTTTTGTAAAGATATTCAAATGAGTTCTCTGCACCTGCCATCCCTTTACATGAGTTGATTTGACATATCATGGGACCATACAACGTGTGTGTGCTCATTCTATGCGATTGGCAGTGTTGTCGAGGTGGTCGTCATCCCTCATTCGAGGTTTGACAATAATATGGCGATGGTCCAAACTAGTTTGCTAGTTGGATCAAGTAAAGTCTAGACGTCGGTTGTAAGCTTGTGCTCAGGCTATTTTGAAGTCAGTAGTACGATAAATTCACCTCCTACAATTGCCCCTTAGCTCACTATTGCTCGAATGGAGCTGTTTGTTTTAGGGCGACAGTGAGCTAATCGACCAACGAGGTGAGCTTACGCGTGTTGCGCCTCCCGCATTTAATGCGACGTGTGCTTGAGGCTCTTACCTAAACCTTAAAATAAAGTAGGGTAGAGGGACCTTCTCATCTTCTTGGTTTGTCCAAGTCCTTGTTCTTATCATTTCGTCATCTTTCCTCTTCCCCGTGCTTTCTCTCTTTCATTGTAAGTTCTTCCTCGTCATTTCGAATGGCAACTGTTCTTCAAAAGATGCTATCAGATGAAAATATTGCTTGGTTTAAAGGCACTTACGAGATAACAGATAATGTGGTACTCTGACTTTCGGGCAAGTATGAAATCCATGTTGTTCTCGATATTAATTCCACTTATTTTCCCTTGACTGTCATTGTCGAGAGCACGGATAGGTTCCCCCTTGGCAATCTGCTTCCTAAAGTCTTGCTTTTTTGGGAAATAGCTCTCGATCTGTCTAGTGGTCATTTTTTTTATTTTTTGGATAATTTCTGGGATAGAGGCTCTTAATGCCATCCTTGGGACCAATCTAGGGTCCGCCGCCATCCGCCACTATTATTCCCTCAAGCATGTCCCTTGGAAGTCCGGAGGGGAGAACGGTGAGTGAAAACCCCCGTAAATTACATCTTCAAGCCCAAAGTGGCAAGTACAACGCACTTCAGATTCTCCTTTCTACATCCAAGAATTAGGACTCAATTTTGGTGGAGGTGTCCAGGGAATAAGAATTCTTGACTGGCGCTCCTGCTGCCGAGCGCATACCTCAAGTAGAGGGGGTTGCTGGTGAGACTCCCTCCACTCTTTCTAGCACATTCTTTGTATTTCTTCAGGATTCCATAAGCGTGTGGTGGTCTAATCTTTTTCTTTCTCCTTCTTTAGGTAGGACTTCCGTGAAGAGCTCTATCAATTCAGACACAACCATTTTGGCCGACATTGCTCGGGTCCAAGCTTACAAGGGTCTGCCAGAGAAGACGGGTTGCAACCGAGCACCTCATGTGTCATTGAACTATTATCCTTGTATTTGGACGTCACGGTTCTGGACAACTTACCGACTAACCAAAATACGAAGGTTGATACATTCGAGAAGCCTGGTACTCTCCTTCCTGACTATTCTAGTTACAAGCGGAGCCTGCCGAGGGAGTTGTCGAGGTTGTTGAGGAGCTTGCAGGAGGTTTGTCAAGGTTCCATAGCCGGTTGAGAAAGTTGTTGAGGTTCTTCTTGCAGCACAGGTAACAAGTTAGCCCGCTCACACAAATCAGTGCGTAACATTGCCCCAGCCAAACGACCAATGGATCCTTTTGAGCAGCATGTGGAGAAGCCGACGGCCTTGCCTGTACTTGGAAGACACCATGAAAGCTCCCTCTGCTTCCCAATTGGTTGTTATTGAAAGCCAGTTGCCCGGGACGACGTTCCTTAGACTTGTCTGTCGACCCCCACTTCTTTCTGCCATTTAGTGAGGGGGAACCTTTTTTTCTCAGATCTTAACTTGGAGCCTCCCTCAAAGAAAGCTTTAGCTGAGGAGGCTGGCTAGCCCAGTTCATTCAGAGGTGAGAACCAAGGATGAGCACCAGGTGGTCCGTCCTCTTTGATGGAGCCTCTTGTCTACACCGACAGCTCAGTGCTTGGCGACCCCAACCTTGCCACCTCTGTATCCAACCAACTTCGTTTGAAAAGGATTGTGGAGCAAATGAGAGACCTCCTTTGAGTTGCTTTTGAATCAACATTTTGCCCACTTTTGTACGGTAATCTATATTTCATTACTTGCGTTGCTCGCTTATTTCTACTGTGTTTTGAGAGCTTCTATTCTATTTGTAGGCCACAAAAGGTGATTAGTCATTGTATAATCACCTTTACCAAGCCCAAAATGTTGCGGCTGAGTGCGAGCAATGACGTGTTGAGTCATTGGTGTAGCGAAAGCAGCAAGGTCTAAGGATGCAGCCTTGAGGGAGAGGGAGAAGCAGTTGGGTTACGAATTTTGTCGAAGGTCAAGAACGCGTTTGAAGCCGAGAAGTCTCAATATGTGGCCAACTTGGAAGAGGCTACTTCTAGGGTGTCTAATGCTAAGAAGAGGGCATCAAATTCACAAACGGTGAAGGCAAAATTGAAGATGGATCTTGAATAGCTCAATGCTTAATTCGCTCAGTCCGAGCAGCGTTTTGATCAAGAGATGGGCAAGTCCAAGAAGCTATTGATCTTGGTCTTTTATTTCGAAGCTCCCTTACAAAATCCCTTATCAATTCCTTCCTTGATCAGGTTCCGGCCTATCAAAATTGGAGTTCGGGTTTCATTCATGCTTCCAACATATGCGAATTAATTCTCCAGTAGTGATCCATCTGGAGATTCCTGACACTATCCAAACTGATTCTGATGAAGAGGGGACGTCAACCCTTAAATAGACAACCAATTATTTTTTTGTTTCTTTGTGGGTCTACCCCTCTTTTTCTTTGTAAACGAGAACATCTTGGTGTAAATTTCTCTACCATCATATGGAAAGCGGTTGATAAGGATGCTAATAGAAATAGGAGTTAAATTCGGATAGAGAAAGAGGGGAAAGATAGAGTTTATTGATGGTTGGAAAGTTGCAGGACATTTGGTCCAATTCACAACAGACCAGAGTCTTCTTACAATTCAATTACATACCTCCTAACCATCTAAACCCCCTTATTTATATAGCTGAGCCTAACAGCCCTTCCCGCCACAATGTAACCAAATTCGGTTATCCAAAACAGAATTTGAATAACAGCAAAACAGAATTGAATAACAAAATAACAAACTGAATCATAACCACTACGAGTCCGGTAACCAACTAACTAACTAATTGGCACGTGTGTATCATTCCCTTCCCCTTGAGAGAAGCCTTGACCACAAGGCCAGAAAGAAGGAAATTTGGCTTGAAGCTGGGTATAAAATTCCCAAGTAGCATCCTCAGGGAAACAATTAGCCCATTGAACCAACAGTTGAGTAGCTGGCCTCCCTTTATGTTTAACCAAACGTCTATCCAAAATAGCCACTGGTTGAGGGGTAATGATACCAGCATCATTGATGGGAGGAAGATCTGGCTGTGGAGTAGTATGGGATCCCAATTTCTTCTTAAGCAAAGAAACATGAAAGACGGAATGGATCTGGGAAGATACTGGTAAGTCCAACTTGTAAGCCACCTGACCAATTTTTTGTAACACCTGATAAGGGCCATAGAATCGTGGGGAGAGTTTTTGATTACCCCTGAACTGGGCAGAGGTCTGCCTGTACGGTTGAAGTCGCAGATACACCCAATCACCCACCTCAAAACTCCTTTCAGTCCTATGATGATCAGCTAATTGCTTCATCCTGTTCTGAGCTTGAATAAGATGGTCTTTAACCAATTGTAGAGTAGCTTCTCGATCCAGGCCCCACTGATCCACTGTGGCAATGGAAGATACGCCAGATATATAGTGATGATGAGCAGGGGGGATTTGCCCATAAACCACCTGGTAAGGGGTCAATTTCAGAGAAGAATGGTAGGTGGTGTTAAACCACCATTCTGCCAGAGGAAGCCATTGTACCCAAGTTTTTGGTCTGTCCCCACAGAGACACCTCAAATATACTTCCAAACATCGGTTTACCACCTCAGTTTGGCCATCCGTTTGAGGATGGTAAGAAGTACTAAGGGACAGGACTGTGCCCTGAAGTCTGAAGAGCTCTTGCCAAAATTTACTGGTGAAGACAACATCCCTGTCCGAAACAATCGAAGAAGGCATGCCGTGGAGTTTAAAGATGTTGTCCAAGAATAATTGGGCTACATTCACAGCTGTATATGGATGTGAGAGTGACATAAAATGGACATACTTAGATAGTCTATCTACTACCACAAAAATCACTGTCCGGCCATTGGAGGAGGGAAGTCCTTCAATGAAATCCATGGATATATCAGACCAAATACGGGTGGGAATGGAGAGTGGTTGCATTAAGCCAGGGCTCGCCACAGTTTCTGTTTTATTTTTCTGACAAGTATCACATCCTGAAACGAAGATTTCAACTTCCTTTTTCATGCCAATCCAGAAAAAAGACCTTTTGATCCTCTGATAGGTCCTTTCTACACCCGAGTGTCCACCAAGAGGGCTGCTGTGGAGTTCTTGTAAAATCTGGCTCTTGGTGTTATTCCCTTCTCCAACCACCAATCTACCATGATAAGTCAGAAGACCCTGATGCCAGATATAGCCCACATGTGAACTAGGGTCGTCCACTAAGTCTGCAATTAGGGTTTTTAGGCTGTGATCAGTATCCCAGGTTTGTTTTAGAGAACTTAACCAATCAGTTTGTACCATGGATAAAGCTGCAACTAAGCAAAAAGGAGGGAGACCTTGCCTTGACAAGGCATCTGCCACTTTATTGTCTTGGCCAGATTTGTATAGAATTTCATAATCATAACCAAAGAGTTTGGTTAACCATTTTTGTTGCAAAGTAGTGGAAAGCTTCTGATCCAGAAGATATTTCAGACTCAAGTGATCAGTCTTGATAAAGAAATGTCTTCCCATTAAGTAATGGCCCCATTTATGTATTGCATAAACCACAGACAGTAACTCCTTTTCGTAGGTAGATAATCCAAGATGTTTTGGGGCTAAGGCTTTACTGATATAGGCAATTGGGTGACCCTCTTGCATCAACACAGCCCCAATGCCAATCCCCGAGGCATCACACTCCACGACAAAAGTTTTTGTGTAGTCAGGCAGAGCTAGAACAGGAGCTGTAGTCATGACCAATTTGAGTTGTTGAAAAGCATCTCCAGCTGCTGGTGTCCACTCATAAGCACCCTTTTTCAACAAATGAGTCAAGGGTTGACAAATTTTGCCATATCCATGAATAAATCTGCGATAATACCCCGTAAGGCCTAAAAATCCTCTTAAGGATTTGATGTTAGTTGGTGTAGGCCAATTCTTCATGCTGTCCAGTTTGACAGGGTCAGCTGAAACTCCTTGGTCTGATATGATGTGGCCTAGATATTCCAGACTACGTTGACCAAAAGCACATTTAGATTGCTTCACAAAGAGGTTATTTTCCTTAAGGATTTCCAAGGTTTGTTGTAAATGCCCCAAGTGTTCTGACCATGTAGGACTATAGACCAAGATGTCATCGAAGAAAACCAAAATAAATTTCCTGAGAAATGGTTTAAAGATGCTGTTCATCAAACTTTGAAAAGTGGATGGAGCATTGGTTAGCCCAAAAGGCATAACCAAAAACTCGTAATGGCCTTTGTGTGTACGAAAGGCTGTTTTCTCAATGTCCGGAGGAAACACCCTAATCTGATGATATCCAGCCCTGAGGTCTAGTTTAGAGAAGAACTTGGCTCCATACAACTCATCAAGGAGTTCATCAATAATAGGAATTGGGAATTTGTCCTTGATAGTAAGTTTATTCAACTCCCTATAATCCACACACATACGCCATGTACTGTCCTTCTTCTTAACCAAAAGAACAGGAGATGAAAATGGGCTTACACTGGGCCGAATTACACCTGACAACAGCATTTCATTGACCAACTTTTCTATCTCATTTTTTTGTATATACGGATATCTATAAGGCTTGACATGCACAGGATTACTACCATCTTTAAGTGGGATTTTATGGTCAGCCATTCTCTGAGGAGGTAAAGACTTGGGTTCCTCAAAAATTTTTGAATAAGAACATAGAATGTTAGCAATGTCTGGGTGTACCTGTGATTGCTCCTCCAAGGCTGCAAGACTGAATAGGCATGCCAAGAATCCTTGCTTGGAACTTTTCATGGTTTTCTCCATCTGTTTTGGTGAAGCCTGCTCTATTTTGAGCTGTGTATCCCCTTTTAGAACTACTTTGCCATTCTGATGTTGAAATTGCATATTAAGGTTCCGGAAATCCCATAAGATAGGCCCTAAGGTTGCCAACCATTGTACGCCCAAAACCATGTCACAACCTCCTAAAGATAAGAGCCTCACATCTGCTGAAAACGCCAAGTTTTGCATGTGCCATTTCAGGTCCTTACAAACAGCTTTACTGTAAAGTCGAGTACCATCAGCTACAGCTACTGATAGGTTAGGAGTTTCCTGAATTGGAAATCCTGAATTCTTGGCAATGCTAGGCTCAATGAAATTATGGGTACTACCAGAATCAATTAAGATAGTAATTGTTCTACCCTTGAGCTTCCCTCTCATACGCATGGTTCTGAAGGAATTAAACCCAGAAAGAGCGTGCACAGAGATCTGTACCTCCTGTAGGGTGATCTGCTCCTCCTCTGTATCTCCTTGTATTTCCTGAAGTTCTGATTTCATGGCTTCTTCTTCCTCATCTTCAGCCATTAACAAAAACAATTGCCTTCGTTGACATCTATGCCCCTTGCTAAACCTCTCATCACAGTTGTAGCACAGACCTTTGTCTCTGCGTGCCGCCATTTCTTTTTCAGTCAATCTGTTGATAGGAATGTTACCAGGTAGTGGATGTGGATGAAAATTTGAAGGAGTTGGTTGATTGAGTGTGGGGGATTTGGGAATTAAAGAAGGTATGGCTGATGTTCTGGAAGGATGAGTGTTGGTAGGTTGGTTCCAGGTAGGGTTATTAGGTTTATAAGGTAGCCTGGTTTTTTTGGCTAAAGCCTCAATGGTTTCTTCTTGGAGTCGAGCCAACCCTATCGCTTGGGAAATTGTAACAGGTTGAAACATTTGTACAGCAGACCTAATCTCCTCCTTCAACCCACTCAAGAAGCAACTTACAAAAAATTCAACAGTCAAACCATTGGTCCGGTTGGCCAATTCCTCAAATCTTTCTTGGTAAACCCTAACAGTAGTAGTTTGTCTCAACTTTGTGAGTTCCCCCATTGCATCTTCAAAAGCATTATGCCCAAACCTTACATTCAGATTGAACACAAAATCTTTCCATACCAAGTTTGTTTGTGTTTTCTTGTACCATTGAAACCAGGAAATGGCTTTTTCATCCAAGTGCATAGATGCAAGTCGTACCTTCTGTTCCTCAGCAATTACATTGAATTCGAAAATTTTTTCGCACTTGTAGGCCCAGCCAGCTGGATCTTCGCCATGGAATTTGGGAAAATCAATCCTGGTGTATCTAGTTTGAATTGAAGTTGACGAAGAGGATAGATGATTCTCTGGTTGTGGTTGAGAGCTTCCTTCATCTCGTTCTCCAATCTTGGCCGCTAATTGGTCGTATCTGGCATTGATAGTGGTGTTCATTCCTACGATCAAATCTCTAAGTTCCTTGTACTGGAGTTCCGCATTCTCCTTCAATTGACGCATTGCTTCTTCATTTCTCTTACTTTCTTGAGTGCAAGTATCCATGGTTGATCAGTAATCCGAGGATAAACCGAGCTCTGATACCAATGATAAGGATGCTAATAGAAATAGGAGTTAAATTCGGATAGAGAAAGAGGGGAAAGATAGAGTTTATTGATGGTTGGAAAGTTGCAGGACATTTGGTCCAATTCACAACAGACCAGAGTCTTCTTACAATTCAATTACATACCTCCTAACCATCTAAACCCCCTTATTTATATAGCTGAGCCTAACAGCCCTTCCCGCCACAATGTAACCAAATTCGGTTATCCAAAACAGAATTTGAATAACAGCAAAACAGAATTGAATAACAAAATAACAAACTGAATCATAACCACTACGAGTCCGGTAACCAACTAACTAACTAATTGGCACGTGTGTATCAGCGGTTCCTCCTTATGGGTCCATTTGGCCTGTGGTTATTATTGGAATATTCACTGTTTAGTTTTTTGTCCTTATTTAAATTTTTTTTTTAATTTTTTGTTTTTCATTAATTTTTTGATGATTATTGGTTCGTCTCGACAAGAGCTTTCAGAAAAATTATCAATCATCGGCTAAATTTGAAAAAAGTTCAGAAAAGACAAAAAATAAGTCAAAAACAGCGTCTGTGTTGGCTTATTTTCGTCTTTAGTGACTTTTTTTTAACTTTTGGACATAATTTTATACTTTTTAGATTCCTTTCGTCGATACGAACCAATAATTCACGAAAAAATGACATAAAAATAACAAATACAAAAAAATTTGAATAAAGACAAAAAATTAGCCAAAAACAAAATTTTGGCCAAATAGACACTATATAGCGTTGTTTCTATGTTTGTCCTCCTAGACTTAATTTTTGAGATAGGCACTTGCTTGAGATAGGCACTTGCTTAGCTAATCTAAATCAATTCCAATTGAAAATTAATTCTTTTTACACAATGGTGCCTCCTTGACCAACCCAATTCGTGACTGAGCCAAAGGCTAAGTCAATTCCAACGGAAACTTGTTTATTTTGTTTGCACAAAGGTGCCTCCTCGGCCAACCCATTTCCTGACTGAGGTGAAGCCCGAGTTAGTTCCAAATGGAACTTGTTCATTCTGTTCACAGAAGGGTGCCTCCTCGGCCAACCCATCTCGCTACTGAGATGAGGGCCGAGTTAGTTCTAATGGGCTTCATCATTTTGTTTGTCAAGGGTGCCTCCTCGACCAACCCACTTTGTTGTTGAGCCCATAGTTATTTGAGGCGCGAGGCACACCGAGGCACAAAGGTCACTCGGAGCCTAGGCACAAAGTGCGGGCTCTATTGAAGCGAGGCGCACATTGACGATGTACAGACATATCACTTTATATACACACATATATCATTGTACAATTTATATATTGTATATACATATATATATCACTGTATATATACATATATTATTGTACATGCACATATATATCCGCGTGTACAGTATACCGTGTATATACAATATATAGATGATTGTTCTGAGAGTATTTATATACAATATATATAGATTATAGGCAGTGCATATATAGACATATATACGTACATACTCGAGTATATCTATATACAATACCTGTGAAGGAGGAACATACCTGCTGATCCGAGAGAAAGAGAGACTGTGGATCGATGCTAATATACATTAAAGACCCAAAAAAATTAGGTTTTCACTAAATTGAATGAGGTGCGCCTTTCTTGCGCCTCGCGCCTCGCGTGCCAAAGCCCAAAAGGTTTGCGCCTTGTTCAAGTCGCCTCGCCTCGCACAATGCAAGGCACCATAGGTGCGCCTCGCGTCTAGGCGCGCCTTTCACAACTACGGCTGAGCCAAGGGCTTCCTTGTCGAGTCGGCAAGGGACTAGCATTATTTTTGTACCAAAATTCTGATAAGTTCATGACCACCTTCAATGTGTCCCTTTGGGGTCTTTATAAGGCCAATTGACCACTCAATTTGCTTTACTCGGTTCATCTACCATAGACTCCTTGCAAATCTTTGCCCCCAAGAATTTCATGACATCTCACAGCAACCCCCAAATTTGACTGTATAATATAAACTCCTATGTTTCTTTCTAAAACCTACTCTAGTTTTTCAATACTCCTGCTGAAATGCTACCTATTATAATGTTGCCGAGGACAAGTACGTGATGCAGTGCTTGCCTACGAGAATCGTCGGTATCATCAAGGTTGGCGCAATGCGTCAACTAAGGTCAGTCTTCCTGTCTTCCCCAACTACTGGAGAGAGTTAACGCTTCATCATTTTGGGGCTGATTATGTTACCATCTAATGGCGAATGAGAGATTAAGTAAAGGATTTTTCTTTGTTTTTGTAATTGTCGCCCCCCCCCCCCCCCCCCCCCCCCCCCCCGCCCCCCTCTCCCCCATGGGCCGTATTTTTTCTTTTTTGTATATAATGATAAATGTGAAATCTTTTTAGAGTTCCTTAGCTGAGAACAATTATGCATTTTTTATTTCCGATTGCGCTGCAAGCAGAGTGCTTGTCTCCGGGCACATAATACTGAGGCTCTTGCTTGGCATGAAGAATTGGCATCGTGTGTCAAAAGCCTATACTTCGCTAGAGAACAAAGCGTGTGTCCCTGGGCCCAAGGTGCCAAAGCTTCTGTCAGTCATAAGGGCAAAGACTTTTCCAAGAGTTAGAAATACATCGGGAATAAGATCTTCCATTCAAGTCAGAATAGATAATACAAATTTCTAATAATTCTTCAAGTGTGTTGCATTCTGCGGATGCGGGGTTCTTGTGTGTGCTCCTTGAGAAAGTATGGTCTATGCCAGTTTGAACCCAGCTTTCCATCGACAATCTTCTTATTAGCACGAAATCTTATGGTTCGAAATTTTGTGGTCGAACACGTTTGTTGTAGGCTTTAGCCAATAACTTGGTCACTGGCTACTTGACGAGTGCTGCTAACCTCCTTTCTTCGATGAGGTCCGGGTCTTTTTTCAATGCCACATTGTTTAATACTTCACTAAAATCGATTGATCTAATGGTTACAAGCCTAACTTCTACAGGAATGACTGCTTCCAACCCATAAGTTAGGGCAAAAGGTGTTTCACCAATAGCTCAACACGAGGTTGATTGACAGACCCGAAGTACGCTCGGCAGCCCTTCTACCCATCTTCCTCTCACTTTTTCAAGGCAATTTTTCAGTCCACTGAGAACTATTTCATTGGAGGCTTCTGCCTATCCGTTGCTCTAGGGGTATGCTGTGAAATAAATACCTTTGATGTTGTCTTCTCAGATAAATCTCTATATACTTCGCAATCAAATTGGATGCCATCGTCTGGTACTAGGGCTCTAGGGATTTCCATATCTAGTGACGACATACTCCCACAAGAATCTTCGTACATCAATGTCTTAAATCCTAGCTGGAGGCATTGCTTCAATCCACTTGGTATTAATAGTCGTTGCTGACTACCAAGTAGTTTAGGCATTCCGTGGCGATTTGGAGTGGTCCAACAATGTCCAACCGTTGTGAAAATGGGCATGGACTCATCACTATGTTGAGTTGCTCCAATAGAAGATGGGTTAGAGGGGCAAACTACTGACACTTGTGGTATTTCTTTACGTAAGCAATTGCGCCCTTCATATGTGGCCACCAGTAGTTGTACATTAGAGCTCTGAGCGCTAGCGTTCTGCCCGGGCATGAGAGCTGCAATCTCTTTCATGTACTTCTTTGAGAAATTCTTCCACCTCTTCGGGTTATATGCAGAGCAGGAACGGCCTGCAAAATGATCTTCTATACAAGTGTCCATTAGGGCTGAGCTAAAACCTTGCTGACTGCAGCCTTATATTGTGGGCAATTTTTCTATCTTCCGACAAAAGAATGTCGTGAAGAAAATTGACGATTGGATCCTTCCATCTAGGAGCGGGATTGGAGATTACACAACATGGCTTGGGCTTTTCCTCATCCATAATCAGCCTAGGCTGGAGGCCCACTCTGACGATTTTTCCTCATCCAAGTGTCGCTAAAGCGTCAGCATGGCCATTTCACTCTCGAACTATTTGCTTGATTTGATGATGAAATTCTTGATCAATTATTGGGCTTTTCGGGCGTATGCCGACTTGGGGTTGTCCCTTGCCTCGTATTCTCCCTCCACTTGCTTGACAACTAGTTGGCTATCAAATTGCACGGTGGTTGGTTGGGCTCTCAGTTTTAAGGCGTGGTTGAGGCCGAGGCCGATGGCCTCATATGCAGCTTCATTGTGGAATGCCTTAAAGCTCAAGGTGACTGAATGCTCTATCACTGCTCCTTCTGGGTTGAATATTATTACGCCGACGGTAGCCGCTCTGGCATTTGATGATCCGTTGCAATACATGCTCCATCCTTTTTAAGCTTGTTCCTTCTCTTCCTTAATGTGCGATTTGTCATGGTGCTAGCCTTTCTGAATTCGACCACAAAATCAGCCACTACCTTTCTTTTAATGGCCGTTCGAGACGTGTAGTATATTTTGTACTGCCCAAGCTCTACCGCCCATTTTTAAATTCTCCCCATCATGTCTGCCTTTCGTAGAAAAGCATGAAGGGGTTGGTCCGTTTTGACTGCGATGGTATGAGAAAGGATCTAACATTGCGATTTCCTTGAAGCCATCAATAGCCTAGGACCAATTTCTCTAACAAGAGATATGGAGTCTCGACATCTACAGGGTAATACATCAAGAGCTATGCTTTCTGCTGCTCCTTCAAAAGTGCCGCACTAACAGCATAATCGAACACGGCCGACGTACAATTTTTCCATAGGCGATGGCGTTGAGAGCAGTGCTGGAGACGAGAGGTAGGTTTCGAGTTTTTCCATGGCCAGTCACATTTGGCATTCCACTAGAACTTCGCGCTCTCAACTGGAAGAAAGGGTGACAACAGTCCGAAGACCGACTAATGAATCAGTTTAACATTGTAGCCATGCCTATTAGCCTTTGTGCTCTTCTGTTAAGTCATTGTAGTTACATCATCACCTCGCTTGTTTTGGATTGGCTTCTATCACACTTCTTGTGATGAGGTATCCAAGGAACTTCCTGGATTCCGCACCGAAGACTCATTTGGAGGCATTAAGCCTCATCTTGTACTATCTGAGGATATCAAATGTTGCCTATAGGTCAAAATGTGATCACCCAACTCTTGATTTGACCACCATCTCGTCGATCTATACTTCATCTTGATTTGACCAACATGTCATCGATGTATACTTCCATACTATGCAGAAAATCTTGACCACCAATCTTTGATAGACGGCCCCTGCGTTTTTTAGTCCAAATGCCATTACTTTATAACAATGGAGCTCTCATGGTGTGATATACGCAATTGTGTCTTGGTCGGGCCCTTACATGGATATTTGATGATACCCCTATTATGCGAAGAACCCTTTCCCTTTGCCAAAAATAGATAAACCGATCGACTCAACGGCTAAACACAACAGAATGTGTTTGTTAGATGCATACAGGGCTCATGAAGTCGACACATACCCGCCACTTTCTATTTTTCTTCTTTACAATCACCATGTTGGATTGCCATTCCGGATAGGCCACTTTTCTAGTGGCTTCCGCCTCAAGGAGCTTCTCTACCTCCTCGTTTACTCTGATCCCTCGGCAAGCTCCTTATCATCTTTGTTGGTGATTTTCCATTCATCTGTGGGGTCCAGGACGAATTGCTTCAGGTATCCCTATTGCACCAGGTCTTCTAGATGTTTCTTAAACGAGAAACATTTCTCGATCAAGTGGTTGTGTCGATGTGATAGGCACGGGATTGCTTCCAATCCCTGTGTTAGGGTGCGCTTATCATTGGCATGGGTGCTAGGAAGTATGCTTCCTTCTCGATCTACAGAAGCATTGTATAGATTGGTATATTGAACTACGCCTTGGCCCCTTTCTTACACTCTATATGCCATTGTTCTTCCTTTTCTTTAACTGGTTGATCCACGTTCTTTTGTCTCTTCTTCTACCATCTTTGTTTCTTTCCCCCTTTTTACTTGCCTCAACCAGACATTCATCTTCCACGTCAGCAAACTCGTCCACCAGCTTCATCAAGGCTTGGAGATCTTTTGGCTTCTTTCTCTTTTTATAGTTTCAAGTGGAGCCCCATTTTGAACGTGCTAACTGGGAACACTTCCATGGGTCTTCCACCTCCTTGTAGTAATTCTAGTATCCTTACACATAGGCTCATAGAGATTCTCCTTTCCTATCACATAATGACCAAGCCTTGCATGGTCTTTGGCGCCATCTTGCTTGAGAAGAACTTGGCTAAGAAACTTGTTTGGAGCTACTTGAAGTTGCCGATGGAATCTGGTTCTAACTTGTAGAACAAGCGTATGTACAAATGTCCCAGGCTGGAGGGAAATATTCTGCACATTAGTGCTTTGTCCTGATTGTATAGGCTCACGGCTTGGCAATAGTGTGGGATATGATCGTGGGGATCATTCACCCCATTGTATACAATGAAAGGCGAGCATTTTAAATTTCAGCAGGATGGCCATTCACGTTATGTGTCGAGAAAAAGGGGTTCCGAACTTCGTCCTAGGTCTCGCTTCTTTGCCTCTGAAGCATGAGTTGTTTTCGAGATCCATCTTCACTTTTTTCCTTTTAGGCTAGGAGCTTCCGCTATCATCCACATATTCATCGGATACTTTTCGCAACCTACTAGTCTCTACTCGGTCATTCGAACGATGGCTCCGCTCTCCCTCCCTTTTTGATTTCTTTCCTTCGAGCACCTCTAGCTTCGATCCATTTCACACTTATCACGTTTTGATTCTATTTCGACCTCATCCACCTCTTCTGAGGCGTCAAAGCTCCTTTTCTTGCTCATCTAGTCAAACCAACAAAACTTTGTTCACGTGGAGGCCTCCCCCTATGCTGGTACATTTGCTCCTATTTGTTTCCGCATTAAAGGCCCCTGCCGCTTAGTTCTGTCCCTCAACATTGCCCCAACATTTCTTGACTAAGCTGAGGGATGACACATCATGACTTTCATGGCAACTCTTTATATCTTACGCTCCCACTATGGTCTCCAATTGTGGGGTCTTGAGCAGTGGACTCCCCCACGAGTCCGTTGGAGTGCACGACGGATGCCTTGGAAGCTCTTTCTTGGCGAATCTAATCGGATCCTTTCTACAAGAAAAACAACTAGTTAGAGACACCCTGACCGGAGGCCAGAATGTCCTCTGATGGCTAAGTTAGCAACTACTGAGGGATGCTCTGAGAACTATGTTCTACCAAGGATGTATGATCTTCAAATAGAAAGTAGGTCCAATGCTTACGTACTTGAGTAAATAATCACCTACATGGTGTTCTAAGAACGACCCCCTTTTTGATGAATCTCCACTCCTTATAAGAATTGGTTGAGTGTCTGTGTGAAGATACTCGTGCGTTCTTTGCGCCTCCCATCCTTTATGTAGGTTGATTTGACGTTTCATGGGACTTTGCAGCGTGTGTTTTCTTCATTCTGTGTGGTCGGCATTGTTGTTGAGGTGGTCACTGTCCTCCATTCAAATTCTAGCGGTAATATGGCGTGGTCAGAACTAGTTTGCCGGTTGGGTCAAGTTACATCTAGAGGTCAGTTGTATGCTTGTGCTCAGACTATATTGAGGTCAGTAGTGCGATGAATTCACTTCCCACATATCAGATTATGTGTAGGTGTGTGCACCTTGACTTTACATTTCTCACACCAAATACAAGTTTGTGTGTATAATTCTCGATACTCTCTCTCTCTCTCATATTCATTAAACTGCAATTCTTTTCCTTAACCAACACACTACAATTCTTATCCTTAACCCACTACGCGTTTTCTTGGGTTAAATTCCCCATTAATTCCGTTTCTCAATTGTTATGTTCTACTTTTTGTTCTTAATGGTTGTGATACACAATTATAGTCAATAAAGCACCAATCTTCTAATTGTAAAGTAACATCATTATCTGATCTGTCTGCATGCTCTACACAGTATGTGCCACGACTTTCTCAAACCTAGGTCTATGATTTTCCCTTGCACTTGGGCCCAAATATGTTGGATAGCTTGATATAGATTCCTGGGCACAATTTCCTAAGTGCTTAAGCTCGAGACAATTGGCATTCTAACAGGAGCTTTGATTTCCCAATAGGTCAAGGTCCAATGCTCACCATCTGCAATTTTACTGTTGACATCCTTCTTCTGTGTCGGTATTTTGACCTTGTATGTATGGATGTTCACATTTCAACATCTAAGGGGTAGTTGCAGGTGAGGGAGGATTGAATAGCTTCACATACTCTTGGGCACATATCCTGACAGCTTAAGCTGTGATACAATTTGTACTCTAGCAAAATACAGAACATATAAAACTCACGTGGTGGTAAAACACCTTGCCATCACTGCATTTTGCTATTACTGCATTTTGTAACTACTGAATGCAGAAAAGTAATGATACTGTTGACAGGCCATTATGCCGCTTCCGCGTAAGACAGGGAAAAGACTTACCCAAGCCTGTAAAAAGCATGACCTTGTGCGAGCAGCAACAGCTGCAGAAACTATTCTCGCAGCACGAGTGTTCTCAAGACCAATGTTATCAGCAAGCCCCGCAATGAATTGCCGGGCATCCTCTCCATCAATCTCAACAGAATTAGAGTGATTTTCCGTTCTAGAAAAAACGAAATCCCATCACAAATATACTAAAGCACGGTCCATATATATGTTGAGAAGTACCTGCCACAATGATCGAAAACAACGTGAACTGATGCACGATAAAATGAATCTCGTCCATTGTTTGTGTCGATGGAAACCCTCGCTCCAGATGTCCTGCATAATCGACGGAACTGCTCACCAACAAGGGTATAGAGAAAAACAGTGCATCAGCAAAGAGTGACCTACTCCACATAATAAGATGAATAGTTGTTATGTCAAGCAACGAACTTGATCTCCATTATGTACTATAAACTATAGGATCTCAATCAAGATATGTAAAATTTAACATGTTTAAAATACTTACATTTAAGACAAAGGGTAGGGAAATTAAAACTCCCCTTAATATATGGTGTCAAGGACCCTTTTTTTGTTTAGGATCCCCTTTCAGGTGTTTCATAGCATTGTCTTTAAATTTTTTCCCCTTCCCAAATATTTCATAAGGTTGATTACATAAATTATGCATATCAACTATAATTTGCATGCTTATTCATCCTGCAAAATGCACATGATCTAAAACTGGAAAGAAGGTGAGAGCAATGGAATGCAACTTAGTCTCACTTTCTTTTGCTAGACTAAGAAGCAATGATACAGATGGGACACGGAAATACATGATGGGAACGTGCAGATATGTCATTTTCTCAAAAATGTTGGGGACACATTGTATCCAACAACACATATATCATATATATCATATACTAATAGAGTAAGCAAAAACATTACTCTTACCAAATTAGGGATTAAACTAGGGGAAGACAAATAATTTTTGTGATATGATGTATAAAAACAACTGCTTTACATACATATTCAAAACTAAGCATTGATGCCAATTTTGACCCGCTCCCAACTTTTAAAATTGCATTCTGACATCCCTAATTTCCCCAACGTGTCTCCAACATGTGCTCAGTGTGTCTTTGACATGTCCCTAGCGTGCCCAACGCTTCCAACGCTGAGAATATAAAACAAAATGGACACATATTTGAGCATGTCTAACACACGTCCATAGACACAGATACATGAGACAGATCGATGTGCACCAATATAGCACGGACACTTTGTCGGAGGCAACGCAACTTCCCAATGTAGGACACACTCAGGACACAGACACGTGTCCGACACTCATTGTCAAAGTGTCCAATGTTTTCCAGCTATTTTCAGTTGGACACTCCCAACGCTCATGGACACCAAAAGGACAAGCCGAGGACACTTCGGAGGTAAAAATGCAGTTTTAAAAACATTCAGTAAAATAGCAATGGTCAAAAGTTTCACATGTGGTGAAACAGTAATCATCTAAATCCCAAAATATAGAACATATTAGGGCTAGAGAAATAGATGACTTCCGGTGTTAGTTCAAGAGAATCACGACATCCTCTCTCTTTCTCTCTCGGTGATATCTACCCTTGCTTACCCTGTTCTTCTCTTTTGCTGAAATGTAAAATCTAATTTCTTTCCAGCATGAGTGTTGTCTATGTGAACTTTTATGAAGGTGATTGCGGTGCATATTGTTTTCTAGCACAATCTCTCAGTATGGCTTCAACTGGTGCCAATGACAGGGAAGAATTTGCTGAGAATAAACCGTTATGGAAGGATATTATGAATTGTGAAGAAGTGGAGAATGGGAATGAAACTTCAAAATACAATTTAACTTGTGCAATCGCACTTGCAAAAGGATAATATATAAGTGTCAAAGGAGCATTTCTTGAAAATTCCAATGAAACTAATCAAATAGGAGACTAAAGCAAATGAACTTGTAAGAGAAGAGTTGGGAAGGATAGTCGAAGAAGAAAATGGCCTCACTAAAGTTATGCACCAATTTGTTTGTGAGCTAAAGGAATCCACAAGAAGACCTCCCAAGATATCTTGGACGATACTAGTAACCCCACAAAGGTGAGAAAAGAAGGAGAAGACGAACGAACAAAGAGATACTACGTGAGAGAAGTTACCAGCCACATGATGAGAGAGAGCGCAATCTTGTGTTGGAACTTTTGAATTGTATGTAAATAACACAGTACATTGTTGTACATATTTCTCTTTCTAGCCAAACAATTGCTTGAATACCTATTGTGATTCCTAATACAAGAGCAAAACAATAGGAACAAAACCCATATGATTCCATGGACTTCTTTCAAGGGTTCCAATTAACACGTGGTGTGCCAAGTATTTGACCAATCACTCCCTGACCTCATGGGGCCTAAAAAACCTGAAGTAATGAGACATGTGAGTTGTGACCAATCATTACACCCTAACCTCATGGAGTAAAACAAAAAAAACAAAAGAATTACTATAGCAACTTTGATTACCTAAAAAGAAAACAAGAATCGTGGGGATGTTACAGCCTCACGGGATCCTAGTATGAACCCCATCGAGTCTGTTGCATGCAATGATGTGGAATAGACCATTATTGTAATCAGCTAAGAGGCAGAGGATAAAATTGAATAATTAGGAAAAGCCTACTATCCTAGTGAGGATGTTAGGAATGGAAGTGAGCCTTTCGAAAATATGACGGGCACTACGACGGTCTCGAGACCAGCAAAATTTGAGGAGGAGAGAGCTCAGGGCAGCCTCAGAGAAAGAGAGGGGGATGGCAGTGGAGAGTGATCAAAACCAGAAAGCATTCAATACATATTAAATGGTTATCAAATACTTATTGAATGCTTCTTGAGTGCTCATTTAATCCTTGTTTAGTGCTAGATGAATGCTTGGTCTTTTAAATGTCAATCCTCCCTTGTATATGAGCCTTAAGAGGAAGAGAGAGCCGGCTGTCAGCCTCATCTCCACTGGTGGATAGAATGCAGGTTGACACACTTTCGTGATATCTAGAGGCCCGTATTATATGACCCATTGTTATGAATCTCATACCCTACCGACCAGTGCGTCCCAAACCAGACGCAAATGAGGCACTCGTCACTAGATACTGTACCGCTCCAAATATCAGGTGCACCGGTCTATGCCAGAGATTCCAGGGCGTACCGGGCATTTACCAGATCTTGGCTAGTATGATTTTTTTTAATTATTTATCTATTAATTTCAACTTTATTTTTATTTTTGCTAAAATTATTCTCAAAATGATCTATATAACATTATTTATTAATAAAAGATTGTTTCAATCCAATGATTATGTTTCAAGCCTTTTAAGGTAATAAAATTTTATAATTGCTGAATTTGGCTATGTCCTATTATGTATTTTGCCTTTTGAAAATTATTAAATCTTATAATTTGTTATCTTCAATTAATTTAAAAGCTATAATGCAATTTTTTTATGTCTGATAGAATTTTGTGGTGAATGATGTTATTTGAAAAGTATACATTATATTATAGCAATAAATTCACGGAGCTATGAATGTTTAGGAATTTAGGAGAGCTCATTCCTCATGGGAGATGAATGGGATCCATGGATGTCGGGCACAACGGCTATTTGGATAGCTGGGAGATGGAAGATCCTCCTGCAGCATCTTCTAGTGGAGGACTCACAGACGTGCACATACATTCATGCCCGTTGTGCGCATGTACTCATGTCTCAAGTGAGTGTAGGCGTATCTATCATATGTTTTCTTTCTTGGATAGATGAACTCTTGCAAACAAAGATCAGCTCTCCGGTCTCCAAATGAAAGCAAGGTTGACTTCTAGAAGCTCTTGCTTTTTTGGCCTAGGCCCATCTTGTAAGCATTCTAAAGCTGGTTTGATCTCTGGGGGACTATGGAGACTAGACCTCCAAAGGACGGGCTAGGTTCTTCACTTGAGGAAGCTCAGTTGGGGTTCTTTTTCTTCTTATGTGGCTTGCCTGATTGTTTGTGTACCAAGTTTGACAAGGCACAACATTGGGCGAGAAATTTTGTTTGGTCCTCCTACCCGTTTTGAGGTGGGGAGCCGGCTGCTCCAAGCGTGGAGACTAGCTCCACGCATCTTCATAAACGGAAAACCTCCTTCCTGTCGGGCCTTGTGTATTTTGTCATCCTAGAATGATTGTTTGCCGATGTTGGGGAGACTTTGGAGACTAGCAGGATCGTGCCCCTTGCTCGCTTCTTACTAGGACTTTAGCTCATGGATGGGTAATCTTCCTCTGAAATCTCGCTCCACTTGCAAATGGGAATGCCTCGAGGGAAGCTGGGACTTCTTCTTCATCCACATCATTGTAGAATACGACATCTGCCATGTGAGATTCGTCAGGCATGAAAGCCTTTTGTGAGCCCGCGATGGTGTCAAGGCTATTCTTGTATACTCTCTTCATGCATTGGTGATATGAGAGGGGACGGCCGCATATCGGTGCATCCAAATCCTCCCTAGGAGCATATGGTAGGTTGTGTCAACGTCAATCATGTGATACTTAGTCGTAGAGCGTATTTGTTCTGAGATTAAGTCTACTCACAAATCCCATTGTCTGTTGACAATGGTTCCCGAACCCGGAGACGGTGATGGGCTATTTCACAAGATGGCCAGCAGGAATGCTAGTAGCTTTGAAAGTGGAGCAAGTCATTGTGTTCAGGGGTGCTCCACCATCCATAAAGTCCCTTTGGAATTTCGACTTTGTTGATAATTATCTTGACATACAAGGGCATCTTATGGGACAATGGGAGTTGTCGTTCGACCTCGATGAATGTGATGGAAAGAGAGCCATCTCTAAGCACTTTGCAGACCAAGCAGAGAGGCCCATGCACTGCTCTCCATGTTCATACGCGACAGGGAGTATGGCCTTTGTTGCTTCAAGTCTTCTTTTCGTATTGGCTTCAAAAAGAAAAATTGGTCAAAGCGCGACTTGAGCTTCATGGAATTTCAGAGAATCGTAGCTCGTCTTTCTTTGATGTTCGGGCAATCCAGTCCGCAAGGTTAGAAGCCTCGCACGTCACCGGCTATTCAAACTTTTCATGGTGGAAAATAGTCATTGTTGAGCCCCGTCTGCTTAAAGACCCTATTCTATGTGTGGCCATCATAACCGCTTTACCATTGTCTCTGGGGTTCGGAAGAGGATTTCGAAGGATATACTTGGTAGCCAGAAGCTCCAAGGAATCCTCATTCATTACTTTTAAAATATTCGCCGGAGAACCCAATAGTCTTTTTTGTAGTGGCAAACTATTATATGGAGTATGCAATAGTCGCTGTGGTTCTTATCTTGACTAGTTGACCCCTCCTTACTTGAGCAAGGACCACCTTCCCGTCACACCCCCAAGCGCCAAGGAACACTTGAGCCTCATCCACTGTCACTGGCAAAGTTGGTGGTTCTCTGAACTTTTGAAGCTCGTGTTGGTGTGAGGCAACTAAATACCTGCCAGAGCATTTTGTGCTCTAGTCTACCAATGTGGAACAAAGAAGTAGAGTGCGAGTTGGACGAGAGTTCTATACCACACTATATGCATCTACAACCCAACATTTCTGTGTTTTTCTGTAAAACATTAAATAACTACCACAGCATGCAATAATAAGAAACCAAACTATCAAAATCAAAGCACCTTAAAACTCAAGCAACCCCATCTCCAGAGAAGAATCTCTTTGCAAAATCACAAACACACACAAAAAAGTAAAAAAAAAAAAAAAAAGAACTTGTAGGTATATGGTTGGAGTAATAAGGACAATAATAAATGAATCATAAAGACACTGAATATTAGTTGTTGAAGAAATATACACAGATTCAACCTTATGTCTCATTTTTTTATCCGGATAAGTATATATGCTTATGACTCATGTTATCCATTGAAAAAACAAATGAGATAAGAAGCACAAGGTGTTCTATGGTTAAATTTATTTACATGCATGAATGTAATGTAAATGACAATCATGTAGGACAAAGTAGCACTCACTTGAATAATATCATCCTCCAAGATGTCCTTCCCGGCTATTCTGTAGTCCATGATTGCTGGAAATCAAGTTGATACACTGTGATTTGACGAAGAAAAGTATGACCATAACATTATTTTTGAGAAAAACATACTGGTACCTACATGAAACACAATAACTATAAGACCACATGCATTCGAATGCAAACTGTGCCTATCAAATAACAAGTAGTTGTCTACCATTACTACCTCTTTGCTCGCACCCGACCCTCCTATTTTTCATATTTTACCGCACCTTGTCTAAAGAACCAATTCAAGCTCAAGATGAGGCCCACACTAAGCCAGAAAAAAAGCACTCAGAGAAATCAACTTCATCCTCTCAAACCCCAAAAACCTGCTCCCCTAACGTTATGTTGGATCTGATATGTAAGTGATAGATGTAGCGTATGCTCAAATTTTGAACTTCTTTTCGAAGTGGAGCCTAAGTGGATTTCTCAACGCTCCATATAAATTGCCCAACATTCTGTTTATATCCAATTAAGTTCCCCATTTAATTACCATATAGTACAAACATATCAAAAAAATCTACACCATTTAATATACATGTCCTCTCTACGCCCACAACTAAACATTCCATCAGGTTACTTACATTTGCTTAACTCGTAAAAAATAAAACCACTCAATTTTTTATTTCTGTAGCAGATTTACAATCTTCCAATGAGCACATTCAAACTGCGCTGTTTTGCCCGCACTACAGAGAACTGCACTACAGCTCCCCCAAATCCTACATTTTAGCACCACCACTTTACCCTCTTTGTCCCAATTTCTAGATCAGCATGATATTATGTTAATCTACCATACAGCTTACTATCTAGGTTGCAATTTTATTGCAAAATATGGGAAAGATTTTTATCCAACGTTGGACAATGAATGTAAAGAACTTTCTGTCTTACAACTGAACAATCGCTTACACTTTTATTTTCTAAGCATCTTCAATTGCAACTAATAAATAGGATGTTTATAATTAACTAATGAAATTAAAAGCAACTGGAAGATGTCTATACACGCACACTATTAACCACTATATTAACACTCGCATTGTGCCGGCACGCTGCTAGCATTATACAGCGGAATTCAAGGCCCCAGATGAATTTCCTCTGATTACCTAGGGAGGAATTCATGACCATTGTTGGAATTGATCCCCTGAATCACACTCGAACAAACCAAAGTCAATTTTTTTATAAGATGGTCATCAGGTGTAATACAATTTTGATAGCAAAGAAGAAGAGACACACAGGTAGAAATGTTTGGCTTCTATCAATGTCAACTCACAATATTCGTGGGAAATTTTAATAGTCTACGATCAAATTAGTTAGATCACAGCCACAACGTGCCTGACGATGGAGCCGTATGTTTTTTACCTCTAAAATTTCAGCAAAATAGTAAACAAATTAGACTTTTATCAGAAGCATTAGAACAAAGTAGATAACAAATGAACAAAAAACTAATATGAGCACACGAAACCTCGTATTAATCTGTTGGCGATTGTTTGATACTTCTGCTTTTCAGCGGTTAAAACAGGAGGGGTAGAGGACACCGGCCACCAAGACGGCAACTTCTTCTCATCCATCCTTCTTATCCCACTCTTCTGCATTTCCTCCGACGATTTCAACCCTGTAGCCCGAACTGGCGCCAGAGGAGTTTCCAAAACCCTAAAGTCACTATCATGTGTATCTCTTTTACTGGCAACAACTACTTCTCTTCCCCCAAGACTCCGGTCCCTCCTCCGTACCAACCTACTGTTATTACCAAACCCCATTCTACCGCTAAATCCTGACCCTAATTTCACCAAAACCCTGAATGAAAACGCAATTACGCAGCTAAAGAGAACCAAACTGCCCATGAATCGAAGCGTGGATGGACGGCAGGAGATTATAACCCTCTGGTCGGCATCAGCAGTGATCAAAGTAGTCAAGTCTGCGATGGCTTCATTACCGGACTGAACGAATTCGTTGAACCTCAACTCCGACGACTTCAATATCTTTCTTATAGATAGAGGGGCTTTATTCGAAAAGTTCTGGATGTCGATAACCATTTGGAGCTTCTCGTCGGAGGGCGACCGGGGTCCGGGTCGTTTTGGCTTCTGGGGGCTGCGCCTGCGACGGTGGTGACGGCGGAGAGAACAAGAGACTGTGGAAGTCAAGGGATGGCGAACATGATTGTATCGATAATGATGGCAGTTATTATGAATTGGGAATTTAGGAGGGTAGAAATGAGGAATTGAGGGTGAAGGAGGAGGAGAGGATGGTGATGAATTGAGAGGAGAGTAGTAATTCATCGCCACTGACGTTAGAGCAAAGGTTTGCTGATTGTTTGATTGTGTTTTGCTATGATTGTGTCTACACGTACGAGAAATTAAGGTTGACTCTTAACATTAGTTTACGAACCAAAAAAAATACACTGGTCCGTAAATAATAATTCATATCATTTTTTTTCAAAAAAAATTCAGAAATTCATGACAAGTCACAAAATTTGTTGCGACTTTTTTATTGAATTGTTTTTTCTTATTAGTTTATCTCGACAATAGATTTTAGAAAAATTAATAATATAATAGATCAAATTTAAAAACAATTTAGAAAAAGAGAATTCAAAACAAGATATTTTATACTTATTCGTCCTTTATAGTAATTTTATTTAGCTTTTAACATAATTTTATATTTTTTTAATTTTTTTTTTTAATGAGATGGGCCAATAATTTATGAAACATTAAGACTAAAATAAGAAATGCGAAAAAATTGAATAGAGATAAAAAAATTACGAAAAGAAAAGTTAGACCAAATTAAATTCATAATATCTACTATTTCTAAGAAATTCATAGAGGGTGTAACTTTGTAAAGTCAAAATATTATTTATGTTCAGTAATTGAAAGTATTTTTTCACCAATAGCATGATTCACATAATGTTGATCAAATTTTAAGTGAACTTAGAGTTAAACTAAATGTTCATCACACAACAATGGAGCCAGAAGAATTACTTAGAAGATCACCAATAATTCCAAGAAACAACCCCAAATAAAATCATAGACAAAAACACAAAAGCAAAAATAAGCGCAAAAAACATAGAGATCAAACCTACAGGCTATGGCCAAACTTGGTGGCTTCGATTAAACTCATTGAAGAACACATTATACTTTTGAAAAATACTTCCTTCTGGATTTTAATTCTAGTTTGAAGAAGAGGTGATTGTCTAGTTGCTTTCTGCAAAAAGTACGATGAAGTTGTTGCAAACACCTCTACAGTCTCAATATTTTCGGCAAACCTGATAGTCAACCTCTTTTCTATGTCACAGCTGCAATTTCAAAATCTAACGAATGAACTACACTTGAACAAATTATATGCACCACTGAAGATACACCTAATCAGCCCTACAAATTATCTCATGTAATTTTCGATGCGTAGAACACTAATAATGTCAAACAAGACAGAATGATTGCAAAGTTGAAAATCAAAAAAAGAAAATCATCCAAACATATCCAAGATGATAACAGAAAAACTTGATAAGAGCAAGGATTAGTTGAAAGTGGAATTGCTATTCAAAAATAAAAGACCTTGAAAAGAAGGTTGAAAAAATGAAAAGTGAATTGCAAAACAACAAATAAGCTGTCGAAAAGATTCTAGAGGAAAAAAATGAGATGATGGATAAAAGATTTCTTCAGAGAAACAACCCTTTGAACAACTCAAAAAAACTACAGAAAGAGAAGGCCGGCACAGCCAGCTCACAGAGAGAAAAAAGTGCCATAGTTTAAAATGAGAACATCAAAGTCTTAACTTGGATATTCTTGCTGGAAATGATACTTGAAAAAAAGACAGAGCTTAAGGATGCAAGAATACATGAACTTGGAAAAAATCTTTTAATGTTTCGATAGATACAGTGATTGTTGTACCCAACCTCACACCAGATCTTCAAGGTAATACTAAGAAAGCAATTCATGAAATCATGCAACGATATGACAATGATGTTGTTCAGAGAGCTATCCACCTCATTATGCAAAGAGCTCAATAAAAGAATATGCAAATAAAAAAATAAACTCGATCCGCCTTCAAGGATCAAAAAATTGAAAATGAGGCAAGAAGGGAAGGATACCCAATCTGAAGATTTCCTATATGATCTTATGAAAAAACAGAAACAAAAAATACTAGCACTAGATGTTTCAAACTTTGAACCATATATGCAAAACCGTTGGCAAAAAAATTGAAACAAGTGAAAAAGATAGCTCATAATGTTTCAATTTGCTCCTTTATGAATCTCAGCAAAAAAAATTGAATGATCTATGGAGCATAGTGAAAGATGAGTAGATGAGTAAGAATACTACAAACTTTTTCCATATATTTACAAATTAATAACTAGTTGCAATAATCTATTATACTTGCACATTCAGTGTTGTCATATGGTCTGTAGAAGAAGACCACTCTGTGCATATTTTTTAAAGATATCAAGCACATCTTAGAAGATGACTCGATATCAAACCAATAAAAATACATTATTTCCTTATCATACCATAGTTTCACATTTTATATATGCTAAAAAGTACTCTATTATCTTGTATTACAGTCAACATATGCACACACATCGATACTGATGCAAGAACAACCAACTTTGACACAACCACCATTTTTGTTGGAGTGGACCCGTAACGATCCTACATATCCTTCATCCTTCCCATCTTATTTGCAGTAAGGAACAACAAAAATTCACTGTGAATTTTGAACTAATTCAACAAATTCCTAGACTTCACAGTAACAACTAAAAGAACTGTGAATTTGCCAGATGTTCAAATTTAATGCAACCAACTAATAAAAGGTATGTGAAATTATTGATTGTCAAAGAAATTCACAGCGTTAGTGATCCAAGCAAAAGAATGTTGTTGTGTTTCCATCTCAAAGTTGTTTATTAAAACTACTCATACTTCTTAATTATTCAAATGTATAGCAACAGGTCAAGTATCGATCCTCATGGACTTGTGCAAATAATTATCAAAGTTTTAATTAAGTTTGTATTGATTCCGATAAAACGAAGTTTAATTTGTGATTCAAGCTAACTAAGTATTGAAAACAGTGCAATAATAAAAATACTAAGAACTGAAAAAAGAAAAGGATCTAGGGCTCGAATCCGCTCCAACCCTTACAATGGTAATTTCAAGTTATTTAATATTTATTATCTAAATTTGTCAAACACCGAGCAGGTAGAAAGTCCACACAATATTTTTCTAAGGATATTTGTTACTTATCAACTGGCATAAGTTATTGTAGCTTAGCACGAGCTATCTTACCAACACGATCAGTCTCGAAGGCATGGATTATCTGATAGTACAACACATCTTACAAGGTATAATCTGTCTCAGTCTAGTTACACGAATCAGTGAAATACTTGTTGTATGTCGTAAAAGCACGAGAAATATTTAGGAAGAAGTAGATTACTTTGCAAATCAAAAGTCAAAGTTCTGTTTTGTACAACCTTGATCCAAATAATGAAAAATCAAAAGCTATAAAGAAATACATATTACTTGAAATTGGAGATTCATCTTTACCCTAGATAGAAGATTAGCCGACCATTGAACTTGATTGTATTGATCTTGAAATGTAGTACATTGTTATAAATGGCCTAACTACAAAGTCTATGGCTCTAATCACATTTTTCGCTCTTCCTCGCACTACCTAACCCTTCCCGAACTTCCTTCCCCTTGAAGTTAGCTCCATCCTAGTGTTTTGTTCTCAAAAATCTAGAATGAATCATACAAAAGTTTCATTTAAATAGACAACCAAACTGGTCTAAGTTCTCCGGACAGGAGTCGTGGTTGTCTCGACGCTTGTGTGAAGAAACTATCCAGAGGCATCTTTTGGAATCCATCCGGACACATGTTCCCCCATTTGGATGCCTGCATCGTTTGAAATTAGGGTTGACGTAAGCATGCCAGAGCTTGGAGCTGTGGCCCAGCCGGACGCATATCTTTCCCATCCAAATGCTTGTGTGGAAGCTGTTAACGTGTCTTTGCTAAGCTGGCATCCTATTAGTGGTGGAGAGATCCGTTCGGACAAAGATCAAAGCCATTCGGATGTGTGGCTTGAGAAACAGGGCAAAGAGGTATGCTGAATGGCATCCGGACGGGAGTCATGGCCGTTTGGACAAAATACCTTAAAATGCTACATTTTTCCTTGTCATCACTTCGTAACTCTAAAACGCTCAAAACAATCAAATTCAACAATAACATGATCCGCAGGATTTAACAAAGGTAGTTTGGATGGCGAAAATATAAACATTTATGTATGTATCACATAACTTACACTTTGCTAGTCCTCGAGCAACGAGAAATACAGGAAGCAATAAACACTAAACTAAATATGTCCAAGTTTCGTATGGTTCACAATTGCACTTAGCATGTGCAAGAAACCTTTTAAACTCCTAGGTGGCCCTAATAGGACAAGTGAAGTCTCATGAGGATTTCCAGCAATGATACCCATAAACACTCATGAATTCTGTTACTATAATTCAAGCATTCAAGCCACAAACATATTTCATAGATTTCAACTAAGACATGCCAAGGACATAGAAAGTTCTAAACACTATCAATTGATAAAGACGCCCACTAGTATCAATACTCATAATGTGTGTGATCTCAATCAAGCGATGCATTCAATCTTAAAGTCGAGATATAAACTGCCCAAATCTCTATCTATGTAATAACCCTAAATTTTAATTAATTAAAATAATTAATAAATTCTTTTCTCTTTATATTTTTTTATTTAAAATTTGGGATTTGAAAATTGGGAGCTCGCTCGAGCGGTCTGTTCAAATTCCAGTACACAGCGCTGCTGCGTGAGGAGAAAGTTTCTATATCGAATTTATTCTGTAATTATATGATATGATTACACGATTATGAGGTTAAAACTCTATTTAAACATAGGAAATTTCATTTATCATTTATAGTTTTGTATTATCAGAAACATTTTAGAGAGAGAGGGCTTTCGAGTGTTCTTGAGATTGTTCTTGAAGAAATAGGTTTTGTCGATCCACCATCTGCAAATCCAAGGTCATTTTGTGCTAAGTCTTCAAGATTAAGGTAGGGAGAATCACTTCCGACTTCAAGGTTAAGAAATACAATAGGTAGATTTACTGATTTTTCCATGAGAAGCATGATAGGGTTTGCTATTCATCTTTATTTATGCATGAAATTTATTGTAATAATAGATGGATCGGAGAAATTGATAAGGGGTTACTGTTTTCCAAACTCTAAAATTTCTGTTTGCACATTCAATTTTTGTTTTTAAACCAGAATCATAGTTCAAAAATGCTACAAGCACAACAATAATGCACAACATTTGGCACAACATGCCAAAACTACGTCGTTTCATTAAGGAAAAAAACAGTGAGGTTTTTTCTTTAATGAAACGACGTAGTTTTGACATGTTATGCCAAATGTTGTGCACTATTGTTGTGCTTGTAGCATTGTTGATCATAGTTTGGGGATAGAATCGAGTTGTTCGTAGTAGAAAACCTAGAACTCAAATCTGCTGGAAAAGACAACTCGGTCAAGCTACATGTCTAATTTTTGATAGATTCTGAATTTTTTTAACAGAATCCAAAGTTCGACATTTTTGGCAGACCGCTTCAGCGACCAAGTAAAAATCTAGAAAAGTTAAAGATTTTGAACTGAACTTTTTGGGCAAAAGTACAGACTGTTACCACCTCTGTTTTGTGTGAACACACAACACAGACATCCACAAACATGTTTTGTATGACCACGAGTTCCCATGGGACTCTGTGTGATTGTTTGACCAACTTTGACCATCAATCGTATGTTATCGTATGTTAATAGTGTTGTGATTATGATTTATAGTTGTTAAGGTTGTGTGGATCGGACTGTGGTATTGATAGCGGAGTTTGGGTATAGCCGTTGTGCTAACCAATGTTGTAAATGGAAAGTGAGGATGCGGTCATCGTGCCAACTGTTGAATGTGGTTAAGTTGTCGTGCTACCAAATTATAGTTAGTGAACTATCTTATATTTTGGGTGAGTATGTGAAAACTTAGAATCCACACTAGGGACACCAGTTCGAATGCCACCTTAACACGGAAGCGAAGAGTGTTAGATGAACATTATAAGTAGAGAAAAATGTAGAGAACAAGTAGGTTCGTTAAATGAAAAAGTATGGATAAATTGATGGTTGTTGAGCTAAATATTGATTGACCATCATGCCTAGTGTTATGTTATGAGTATCATCCCAAATTTGTGTTTCATATGAGTTTGAGTCCCACTGGGCATCGTTCCGTTTGTTGATTAAGGACCCCAACTAGAAGATGCGTGTGTTCAGTTGGAGGTGACTTCAGGGTACGTTTGCATTGATAGTTTTGGACCTCGAGGAAGTGACGGCCTTGTCTTGGGCGTCCTTGAGCTAGTAAAGGGGAAGCGGCTAAAGTTCGTTGGTACCTGACTTGGCAAAGCTACATATTCGACCGGGTCTAGTTAAGGTGAAACATGTATTGACTAGAGTAGATGATAGAAGGTCTCTTCTAGGAATTGCATTTTGATCCAATCCGATGGATATTCGAACTGTAACCAATTTTTTTCCCAAATTGTAACCGAAATATTTCCTGTGGATATGGCTATGGAGCAGACAAATAAATATCCGTTTGAACAATAGCCGAAAAAAACCGAACGGATATCTGTATCCGTTATCGAACCCTAACCCAAACCGAACCGCAATATGTTAAACTACTTTATCTTCCCTTACACCTTTTTATCATTTCTATTATTTCACTTTGGGGTTGTATTCTATTGTTAAATTACTTTTTATTTTGTTGCGTTGTTGGTTTAACTACAATTGGTGAATTTCTTTTAATGGTTATGTAATATGTAATGTGTTATTTGTGAGTTTTGTTTGTCGTCAAAATATGAATAGTAGTTCATTTTCAAAATATGAACTGAAATTTATTTTTTTAAAAATTGCGTTCGGATCAGATCAAGGCGAATTCGGATCAAATTCGAAAAAATTACGAATATTCATTCGGTTCGGGAATTGACCGATATCTATTGATACGGTTATGGTTCACTAATTTTAATAACCAACAGATATCTGGTCGGATATAGTTATCGGTTAGCATTCGGATATCAAATATCATAATAACTGATCCGATCCAGTCTATTGTCATTACTAGTCTCTTGTTTACTTCGCTAAGGACTTGTCAATATCAACCGAGTAGTACACTAGATAGTCGGATAAAAATGAATACCAGGAGAAAAAGGTATTCTTCGTAACTCTAAAAGTAACGAGAGCATAATAAATTTACGTGAATTTATTTTCATTCTTTACCATTTTCATGATTATAAATATTTGATGTATATCTTTATCTTTGGATTCGATTTACTGAGTTTCATTACTCATCAGAGCAACTTTTCTGCCCTTCGTGTTTCATACCAGATGTTGCAAAGCGGTTGGAGTATCCACCTGAGTTTGAAGAGCCGAGAGTTGCTGAAAAAGACCATCGTGAAGTTTAGCTACCTTATTCCTAGTAGTTCTGCTGAAGCTTATTTTCAAATAAACGAATATAAACCCCAAGGGTATTTTTGTCATTTTCTTTTCACACTTTAAACTTTAAATTATCTTAATATCTGTTGTTTTAATCAAGGTTTTCAATATCGTATGTATCGGCCGATACGTACGGTTTTAGCGTAAAACGGTACTAGATACCTCTAGTACCGTATTGTTTTAAATACCGGCTCATATTGGCCGGGTACCGATCGTACAGGCTAAAACTGACCGGTACCAATCGGTACTGGTACCTCTATACATGCATTGATAGTTGAAAAGAAAGAAGTTAATTTTTTTGCTCTCTCTGATTTACACGCGCGCGCGCACACACACACATATATATAAATATATTTATATTAATAGTTGTGATAAATTCAATATGGTATCCAATATATAACTAGTACCGATATGTACGTAATAAGAAAAAAATCGATACTCAACCTGATACGGTATTCAGAATCTTGATTTTAATAATAAGGAGGTCATTTTCGTAATGTATATTTTAATTGACTTAATAATTAAATTAAAAGATGTAAATAGTGTTCCGACAAATTGGGGCATCACAATCTGAAACATGTTTCGATTCAAATCTTGCCAGATATGCACTCAACAAGTAAAACTCCCAAAAACACGTGCATATATACTCTCACATGTGAATACAATGGAGGGTATGTAAGACAAGCAAATTATCCGCAATCAAGACTCTGGAACACATTTTATATGATCAGTAGTCTCATGAATGGGATGCCAAATGGCAGGAACAAAAAATACAACCACATTACTTTATTAGGTTTCATGCTTCATCAAGTTACCCCTAGGATCAAGTAGTAGTTGACTTTTAGTTGTAATGTCAGTTAAGGAAGAAGTTTTCAAGCAAAGTCGAGAAAAAATGTCTTGAGACTTAGGCAATATGCACAAGTCAATTCATGGGCTTTCATAAATTTTTCTTTTACTAGGTAGCCATATTCAAATCATTTGCCAAAGATTCCAACATTTTCCTTCTAGATGTTCATTTCCACACTAACCAATTCATCTCTTTTCTTTCATTCTTTTGTTTGTTTTAGTTCATTTTCAACTCCGTGCACGAAAATTTTCCATTCATTCATTTTTCCCCCTAAAACAAACATCAACATATATTCCCTGTCCAATCAAATATCTCTTACATTCAATACCAAGCCTATTATTGTCAAGACATTTTGGCCATGAAGTTCAACAAAGAATGGGTATATCACATAGTAAGCTCAAAGAGGCTGACTAGGGATACATGTATCACAAAGAGATGATCAAGCTTTAAATCCACAAAGATGGCATATAATTCTTCCTAAGGTCAACAAGACTTAGCCCCTTCAATTTGTCATTAGATGCAGTGTGGATTCATTATTTATCTCAGCATTCAACCAATTATGCAACATTTATTAGCGTTTGATGTCTCCCGAATGCCAACCTCAAGTATGGTTCTTGACACGGCTCACAAACACTGATACGGTTCAAGAACATCACCAATCCCCCTTTAACCCTCATTACCATAGCAATTATTAATTCTGATTATTCCTCATTATCGCAACAATAACATTATCTAACCAATCCCATTATATTAAGTTCCAATTCCGTACATACATGCATGATGCTCAACAGTGGTATCCAATGTAACGACCCGTATTTTCGGAGTATTTTTATTTGATATTTTAATAAATAAATAAATAAATTTTAAATTTTTAGATAAGTTGTTAATATTTTTTTAGATGTAATTAGTTGGTGTCTAATTATCCTTTCATTTTAAAATTTTTTTTCAGATTTTATCCCTACCCACTAACTCTCTCTCACTCTCACATCCCCCTCTCCACCCACTAACTCTCTCCCTCACTCTCACGTCTCCCTCTCCACCCACTCACTCTCTCTCTTACTCCCACCAACTGATTCTCTCTCTCTCTTTCTATTTATTTTATTTTTTCTCCTTCTTTTCTCATTCTTCCTTCCTCTTTTGCTCGGTTCTCTCTCCAGGTACTTTCTCTCTTCTCTCTCCTCTCTCACTCATTTCCTCTCTCTCTCTCTCTCTCCGGCAGTGGGGAAAACCCCCCACTGTTTTGTATTTTTTTTTATTTATTTTGATTGTTTGTTAATTTAGTTATATTATATATATATATACTTAGCATTTTTATTTATTATATTGTTTATTAGTTATAGTACACTGTTTTTTTTTTAAATTTATATTTTTAATGAATGATTTTGATTCTTTTTTTTTTTTTGTATATAGTGTTGCGATAAATCGGATCTCAGTGCGGTATTTGATTCGTGGGTTTTCAGTAGCGCCTTATTTCGTCGAATCGAGGTAGAAAATCTCGGACCGAGCTCTATATATAATGTTAATTTACGAGTATTGTAAATTTTAATTCAATGTTCGAGTAGGGGATATAAATCAATATTGTTATTGTCAAAATATTAGAATAATTAGGTGTATTCGGTTGCATTAATTGATCATGGTGTGAATTGGATAAATATTAGGTGTCAGCTCTGCCAAGTTTTGTAGATGTATGTACTTAAGTTGTAATTATAATGTATCAATTATTAATTTACTCGACGACCAAAACGTATATGTAGTTATGTTTTATGGAGAGGCATGTCAATAAATAGCACTCTTGCAGGCGGTTTAAGTCTATTGATAATTAAGGAACCCAATTTCATGATGTAAGACTTATCTATTTGCACTACAGGTTTTATAAACAAATGTCTGAAATTCCTTCTGCATGGTATTACGTGAATCAATTGCTCATGGTATGCCAGCATGCTTCTTGTATGAAGCTTATTGGAATTGCAAGGGTGCTAATTTAATTCTAGTTCTTTATCTGCAGTCGTTAAATATTATGGAAATTTCTATTTTCTACCACTCTTGGATGTGAACAAAAAAAAAATAAAAGTCATGGATTTATTTCTATGAGTAATTATTTTATGTGTTGATTCATTATTTAATTTAGACTAACTGATTAATTAAAGGATTTACACTTGTTGAGACAAATTTGTTTAATAGGACCCACGAACGTTGTATGTAACTTAGATTCGATTGATGTGGATATCGTTGTATGAATTATTGCAATTTAATTTATGCTCGGTGCATATTTAATTGGAATCACAAGTTGAAATTTTATTATTGCATGTTGAGTATAACGGGGAGCATTGTGCATGCATGAAAATTTAAAATTAATCAGACGGCAGGGTTAGATGATCTCATTGTTGCGATAATGAGTAATAACCATAATGATTTGGAGTTGTGGTGAATTATGAAGGGGATTGCGAGCCCTGAGATTGAAAATTTGGCTAAGGGGGATTGCGAGACTCCGATGCTGCGATACCAATGAAGGAGATTGCGAGACCCTGAGGTTGTTCTTTCGATATGGGGAATTGCGAGACCCCGGTGTGGAGATATAAAAAAAAATAATAATAATAATAACAATAATAAAATAAAAGGAGACTAAATGCGAAAAAGAAATTTATGCACGACATAGTAGATTTTTTGTTGGTTTAATGTTCTTTGCATACTATATAGAAGAAATATTAGGTATGTTTATTTGTAAGTTAGGAGTAAGGTTAGATTTTTTTCTACTGAGTGTTAATCACTCATTTGGAGCTACTTCTTGGCCCCTGGCATTTCACGTCAGGTTTTGAGGAACAGGTTGAGGGGGAGAATGACTCAGAAGTTCAAGAGACTGAGTTAGAAGAGAAGGAGGTACCAGAGCCATGGCTGTACCAGTAACAGTCTGATGGTGTAACCTAGGGTGTCTTCTCAGTTGACTTTTTATTTAATGAAAATTATGATTTAAGTTGTTAATTTTCAAAACTGTCTAGAGAATTAAATTCTGATTTGATTACTTTGCAAACAATTATTAAATATTATGAGAATTGGGTTCTTCATGTTAAATTGAAATTTTATTCCGCAGCGTAAATGCTTATTATTTTATTTTAACGTACCATAAAAATATGGGGCGTTACACTTGGTATCAGAGCCCCAGGTTGAGAACCTAGAGACTTTGGGTTGAGTAGCTTAGTGAAATTGTTCGTGACCTTAATAGTTAACTAGGCTTTCGAGTGTGTTGTCACGTAACGTAATTAAATTTTCTGAAAAAAAAAAAAAATTTATAGATATTTGAATTGATTGAGCTTTGATATATATATATATATTTTTTGGTTCTCTTTTGTAGATGTCGTCAGATTCGAACAGTGTTAGTTTTGACACTTGGGGTATTCATCGCCAGCGAGGGAGAGCTATCGTGAATGATAACCCGAGAGTGCTAGAAAGACGCGTACAGATGAGAGCCGAGGAGGCAGCGGCTAATGCCATGAGGTGGGTTCATGATGCAACCTTTGGAAAAACCAGAGAGTATAGGCGCCGATTAGTGCAACGTCGTCTTCAGAACCAGTATCTAGAGGCGCGTCGAGCCTTACAGATCAGCAAAAATGATACATTATATAAAAAGACCGTGGAAAAGACTTTTGCTATAACTGAAGCTTGGTTGCCAATCCGAGCTACAATGAGGAGAAGACGGGGACAGGAGAATCAAGCACCTCCTGAGGTGATTGATATCTCTTCAGATGAGGAAAATCCACAAGAGGAAGAACCCATAGATGAGTATCCATCAGAGGAGGATCCAACTGAGGAAGATCCAGAAGAAAATGACCCGGAGGAGGTTACTTCTCCGATTAGGTCTACAGCTAATAGCACCGAGTGGTGATTAGGAAGTCTTGAGTATAGGGCGTAGATCGAGTAGGAGACTCTTTAATTGATTAGTTGTTAGTATATTTTCTTTGGTTTACCGAATGTTCATCGAGTTACATTTTGGAATTAATTATTTATATATGGTCATTTTTGTTACCTTTGCGCTGATGGTTTGATTTACTACATGTTTCTGTATTTATTTCTATTTATTGTGTTGTTTGACTCTTCTTCCGAGATAGTTAGTGACCCTTAGTTGTTCGCGTAGATGGTGTCTAATTTACGTTCGGGACCAGTCAACGGCAACGATGCACCTGCCGCTACTCCACACCACAACGTGGGTGCAACCGGTGTGTCGCCGCCACCACCAACAAACGCGGATGACATACCAAATCCGGGAATGAACGACTTTGCTCGGATGTTTCAATACTTCGCGGCGAGCATGCAGAATGCTCAACCACGTGGACCTGCTAATCGTACATCTATCTTTTCGGAGTTCAGGAGACAGCGACCACCAGTATTTCACGGAGAGCCTGATCCGCAAGCGGCCAATGGTTGGCTGAGGCAGACAAAGAAGATGTTTGAAGTAATGGGTGTGTTACACGATGAGGATAAGGTGGCTCTTGCTGTTTATCAGTTAGAAGGGGAGGCGGATCATTGGTGGGAGACAACCAAAAGGTCAGTACCTGCTAATGAGTTGACGTGGAATCGCTTTGAACAGTTATTTTTGGAGAAGTATTTTCCTGCCCCGGTGAAGGAGGCCATGATACAAGAATTTTTGGGATTGAAGCAGAGGACTATGACAGTTGCCCAGTACGTAGCGCGTTTCGAGGAGTTATCTCGCTATGCACCGGAGATTATTGCAACAGATTCAGCTAAGGCAAGAAAATTTGAGTGGGGTTTGGAACCCGCACTTCGAGGGAAGGTAGTTGGGCTGCAATTACCGACCTTTAATCAAGTGGTCAGTGCGACATTGGTGAATGAAAGAGAATGGTTGGATTCGAAAAGGATCTGGAATCAGAAAAAGATTGGCACAGGAGGGCCTGTGCGCAATAACAACAAGGGTCAGAATACGCCAAAACCTTATAACAACCCAAGTCAGAATCAGCAACGGAGGGGACCAGACACCAGGACTTGCTTCGGATGTGGCCAGATGGGTCATATTCGGCCTTACTGCCCTCAGGCAAGTGGGGGCAATTATCAGAAGTCAATTGGTAATGTTCAACAGGGTCAAGGAGGAGGTCAACGTCAACAAGTGCCCCAAGGACAGAGTCAGGGAGTGGTGAAGACAAACAACCAGCCAACTGTTGGAGGTAGAATGTTTGCGCTTCAAGGAGAAGAGGAGCAGAACCCGACAGTCATTCAAGGTAACCTTGTATTATTTAATTCTTTGGTACAAGTGTTATTTGATTCGGGTGCGTCGCATTCTTTTATCTCTACGTCATGTGTGGCTTCTTTGGGACTTGTTACGGAACAACTCAGGAAGACGTTTAGTGTAGCGACACCTTTGGGAGTCCACGTCTCCGTAGGACTTATTTGTAAGGATTGTGAATTAGAGGTGTCTGGTTTGCGTTTGTCTTGCGATTTACGAGTGATTGATATGTCGGATTTTGATGTCATTCTTGGGATGGATTGGTTGTCCACGCACCGAGCTTTGATAGATTGCCACCAGAAGCGGGTAACTGCAATCACTACAGATGGTACTTCTTTCACGTTTAAGGGGGATAGGCAAGAACCTTTCTCTACTACCAGACGATCAAGATGGCACCAAAACCTAACCGGATGGATAGCAAGCGTGATGCTTGATGAGGAAGACCGTAAGGAGTTGGATTTGCCTAGAGTCGTGTGCGAGTACGCTGATGTTTTTCCAGACGAATTGCCTGGTTTAGCACCACACCGAGAGGTAGATTTTACAATCGAGTTGCAACCCGGGACCGGTCCGATTTCGATGGCACCGCACCGAATGGCACCCGCTGAGCTTAGGGAGTTGAAGGTTCAGTTACAAGAGCTGTTGGATAAGGGTTTCGTTCGACCCAGTACTTCTCCTTGGGGAGCTCCAACATTATTCGTTAAGAAGAAGGATGGAACTTGGAGGCTATGCATCGACTATCGACAGTTGAATAGAGTTACGATCAAGAATCGCTACCCTTTACCAAGAATCGATGATCTGTTTGATCAGCTACGAGGATCAAAATGTTATTCGAAGATCGACCTACGGTCAGGTTATCATCAGCTACGAGTCAGAGAGGAGGATATCTCAAAGACAGCGTTTAGAACCCGATACGGACACTATGAGTTCGTAGTGATGCCGTTTGGACTGACTAACGCTCCAGCAGTCTTCATGAGTCTCATGAACAAAATTTTTGCACCGTACTTAGATCAATTCGTGGTGGTTTTTATCGATGATATACTAATCTACTCGTCATCGGAGGAGGAGCATGAAAAGCACCTGAGAATAACATTGCAAGTGTTACGAGACAACCAACTATATGCTAAGGCGAGTAAGTGTGAATTTTGGTTGAAGGAGGTGAAGTTCCTTGGACACGTCATTTCAGAGCAAGGGATTGCTGTGGATTCTAGTAAGGTGGATGCAGTGTTGAATTGGAAACAACCTAAAACAGTGTTTGAGGTTCGGAGTTTCTTGGGACTCGCAGGCTATTATCGTAGGTTCATTGAAGATTTTTCTAAGTTGGGGAGACCAATGACCCGTTTGACTCAGAAGGAGGTCAAATTTGTTTGGGACGAGGCATGCGAGCGATCTTTTCAGGAATTAAAGAAAAGGTTAACTACTGCGCCAATATTGGTGATTCCGGCTAGGGATGAAGGATATGAAGTGTATTGTGACGCTTCGGGAGAAGGTCTGGGAGGAGTTTTGATGCAAAAAGGACAAGTGGTTGCCTATGCATCAAGGCAGTTGAAGCCACATGAGAAGAACTACCCGACTCATGATTTGGAGTTAGCAGCAGTGGTGTTTGCATTGAAAACTTGGAGGCATTATTTATATGGGGAGACTTTTGAGATTTTCACAGATCATAAGAGTCTGAAGTATCTTTTTACTCAGAAAGACTTGAATATGAGACAGAGAAGGTGGATGGAGTATTTAGAGGATTTTAGTTTCACTCTGTCATATCATCCAGGGAAAGCTAATGTCGTGGCTGACGCTCTTAGTCGTAAGTCTAGAGAGATGGTAGCAGCTCTAGCAGTTCGAGAATGGAAGATGATGGAAACTCTTAGTGAGCTTAGTTTACAGCCATCTACATCAAAGCCGGGCGCTTTGCTTTGTGCCGTAAAAGTTACGCCGGCGTTACATCGAGAGATATTGAAAGTGCAAACGCTTGATCAAGAGACGGATTTCTTCAAGCATCGTCTGACGTCAGGAGTCACTCTAATAGGTTGGTCTATACATGAAGATGGAAGTTTGAGATTTCAAGGCAGAGTGTTTGTTCCTGATTTTGGAACGTTACGGGAATCAGTGCTGAAGGAGTTCCACAAATCGAGTTTTGCCGTACACCCAGGAGGTAACAAGATGTACCGTGATTTGAAGCGTCAGTACTGGTGGAGTGGGATGAAAGCGGATGTGGCAAAATTCGTTTCTACATGCCTTGTTTGTCAGCAGGTCAAGGCTGAGCACCAAAAACCAGGAGGAACACTCCAACCTTTGCCCATTCCGGGTTGGAAGTGGGAGCATGTCACTATGGACTTTGTGACGGGTTTACCCCGCACAATGAAGAAGAATGACGCTATTTGGGTTATCGTTGATCGATTAACGAAAAGCGCGCATTTTCTGCCAGTAAGGGTGTCTGATACCTTGGAGTCTTACAGCCGTCTCTACATCAACGAGATCATTCGACTGCATGGGGTACCTGTCTCTATCGTGTCAGATCGAGACCCCCGTTTTGTATCTCAATTTTGGCAGAGTCTACAGTCAGCTTTGGGCACTGCCTTATGTTTTAGCACGGCATTTCACCCGCAGACCGACGGACAGTCCGAGCGCACAATTCAAACATTGGAAGATATGCTTAGAGCCTGTGTTTTGGAATTCATGGGAAGTTGGGAGAGACACCTACCATTAGTTGAGTTCGCCTACAACAACAGTTTCCAAGCAAGCATTGAGATGGCACCTTTCGAAGCCTTGTATGGAAGACCTTGTCGATCACCTATATGCTGGACAGACGTTGGAGAGACTAGCCTTATTGGACCGGACCTAGTTCGCGAAACAACGGGGAAGATTCAACTCATCAGGCAACGACTTTTGACTGCTCAGAGTCGACAGAAGAGCTATGCGGACAAAAGGAATCGACCTCTGGTCTTTAATGTTGGAGATCACGTATTTTTGAAGATTCGACCGCGACGGGGACTTATTCGTTTTGGCAAGAAGGGAAAACTATCACCCAGATTCATTGGGCCATTCGAAGTGTTAGAACGAGTGGGAGAAGTAGCATATCGTATCGCTCTACCACCACAGCTATCTAGAGTTCACAATGTGTTCCATGTGTCAATGCTAAGGAGATATATGGCACACCCAGAACATACGCTTAACTGGAGGGAGCTTACACTGGATGAGAACGCAACATTTCAAGAACAAGCCGTCCAGATTCTTGACCGGCGAGAGAAGGAACTTCGAGGGAATAAGATCACACTACTCAAGATACTATGGCGTCATCATGGGCTGCAAGAGTCAACATGGGAACGAGAAGACGCAATGCGAGCTAACTATCCAGATTTATTTGTCGAGTGAGGTAAGCTTTCGAATTTCGAGGACGAAATTTGTTTAAGGGGGATAGTTTGTAACGACCCGTATTTTCGGAGTATTTTTATTTGATATTTTAATAAATAAATAAATAAATTTTAAATTTTTAGTTAAGTTGTTAATATTTTTTTAGATGTAATTAGTTGGTGTCTAATTATCCTTTCATTTTAAAATTTTTTTTCAGATTTTATCCCTACCCACTAACTCTCTCTCACTCTCACATCCCCCTCTCCACCCACTAACTCTCTCCCTCACTCTCACGTCTCCCTCTCCACCCACTCACTCTCTCTCTTACTCCCACCAACTGATTCTCTCTCTCTCTTTCTATTTATTTTATTTTTTCTCCTTCTTTTCTCATTCTTCCTTCCTCTTTTGCTCGGTTCTCTCTCCAGGTACTTTCTCTCTTCTCTCTCCTCTCTCACTCATTTCCTCTCTCTCTCTCTCTCTCCGGCAGTGGGGAAAACCCCCCACTGTTTTGTATTTTTTTTTATTTATTTTGATTGTTTGTTAATTTAGTTATATTATATATATATATACTTAGCATTTTTATTTATTATATTGTTTATTAGTTATAGTACACTGTTTTTTTTTTAAATTTATATTTTTAATGAATGATTTTGATTCTTTTTTTTTTTTTGTATATAGTGTTGCGATAAATCGGATCTCAGTGCGGTATTTGATTCGTGGGTTTTCAGTAGCGCCTTATTTCGTCGAATCGAGGTAGAAAATCTCGGACCGAGCTCTATATATAATGTTAATTTACGAGTATTGTAAATTTTAATTCAATGTTCGAGTAGGGGATATAAATCAATATTGTTATTGTCAAAATATTAGAATAATTAGGTGTATTCGGTTGCATTAATTGATCATGGTGTGAATTGGATAAATATTAGGTGTCAGCTCTGCCAAGTTTTGTAGATGTATGTACTTAAGTTGTAATTATAATGTATCAATTATTAATTTACTCGACGACCAAAACGTATATGTAGTTATGTTTTATGGAGAGGCATGTCAATAAATAGCACTCTTGCAGGCGGTTTAAGTCTATTGATAATTAAGGAACCCAATTTCATGATGTAAGACTTATCTGTTTGCACTACAGGTTTTATAAACAAATGTCTGAAATTCCTTCTGCATGGTATTACGTGAATCAATTGCTCATGGTATGCCAGCATGCTTCTTGTATGAAGCTTACTGGAATTGCAAGGGTGCTAATTTAATTCTAGTTCTTTATCTGCAGTCGTTAAATATTATGGAAATTTCTATTTTCTACCACTCTTGGATGTGAACAAAAAAAAAATAAAAGTCATGGATTTATTTCTATGAGTAATTATTTTATGTGTTGATTCATTATTTAATTTAGACTAACTGATTAATTAAAGGATTTACACTTGTTGAGACAAATTTGTTTAATAGGACCCACGAACGTTGTATGTAACTTAGATTCGATTGATGTGGATATCG
This sequence comes from Arctostaphylos glauca, assembly GCA_019985065.2. Classification (NCBI taxonomy): domain Eukaryota; kingdom Viridiplantae; phylum Streptophyta; class Magnoliopsida; order Ericales; family Ericaceae; genus Arctostaphylos; species Arctostaphylos glauca. Next base: position 6,994,311 of record JAHSPW020000015.1, read on the forward strand.
TTGTATGAATTATTGCAATTTAATTTATGCTCGGTGCATATTTAATTGGAATCACAAGTTGAAATTTTATTATTGCATGTTGAGTATAACGGGGAGCATTGTGCATGCATGAAAATTTAAAATTAATCAGACGGCAGGGTTAGATGATCTCATTGTTGCGATAATGAGTAATAACCATAATGATTTGGAGTTGTGGTGAATTATGAAGGGGATTGCGAGCCCTGAGATTGAAAATTTGGCTAAGGGGGATTGCGAGACTCCGATGCTGCGATACCAATGAAGGAGATTGCGAGACCCTGAGGTTGTTCTTTCGATATGGGGAATTGCGAGACCCCGGTGTGGAGATATAAAAAAAATAATAATAATAATAACAATAATAAAATAAAAGGAGACTAAATGCGAAAAAGAAATTTATGCACGACATAGTAGATTTTTTGTTGGTTTAATGTTCTTTGCATACTATATAGAAGAAATATTAGGTATGTTTATTTGTAAGTTAGGAGTAAGGTTAGATTTTTTTCTACTGAGTGTTAATCACTCATTTGGAGCTACTTCTTGGCCCCTGGCATTTCACGTCAGGTTTTGAGGAACAGGTTGAGGGGGAGAATGACTCAGAAGTTCAAGAGACTGAGTTAGAAGAGAAGGAGGTACCAGAGCCATGGCTGTACCAGTAACAATCTGATGGTGTAACCTAGGGTGTCTTCTCAGTTGACTTTTTATTTAATGAAAATTATGATTTAAGTTGTTAATTTTCAAAACTGTCTAGAGAATTAAATTCTGATTTGATTACTTTGCAAACAATTATTAAATATTATGAGAATTGGGTTCTTCATGTTAAATTGAAATTTTATTCCGCAGCGTAAATGCTTATTATTTTATTTTAACGTACCATAAAAATATGGGGCGTTACATCCAACGTGCAATAACAAATTTCATCATGCGATTTCATTAAATATGCATCTGGAATTAAATATCATTATACAAATCATTAAATTAATATCAACCAGATTTAGATCACATGCAATGTTCATGGGTACTAAATTTTAGATCAATCTCATCAATTAATAGTCCATCAATCGATCATGTAAATAAAATATAGACATCGAGTCATCAATTATCAATCACTAATCTGGCTCACCTAAAGTTCAGATCCAACTTATTCGACCCCTATAAAGCATTAGATCCATACATCAACTAGTTTTGCGTGATTGGATACATAAAATATCCCAACAATTAAAATTATAAGGTTACGATTCAGATCCCCTACATATTGACAAGTATACACTATCTGATCTATACATAAAACACAATACACGTAGGGTCCATTTATGTTTCGCTACCTACTTCTATGCAAGAAATCAATATCACAATTCTCTATAATCAAATGCCACACACTGACTGAGATCTAAATGTGTAATAATACAAAATAAATAATCAAATGTTAAAACATTAAAATAACAACATAATTTAAATAAAGAAGAAATGAAAATAAAACAAAAGAATGAGAGAGTGAGAAAGAGGAGAGAGAGTGACGTCAGAGAGAAAAATAGGAGAGAGAAAATAGAGAGAGGGGAGAGAGATCGAGACCGAGAATGAGAGAGAAAGAGAGTTTGGGGAACAAGAAATGAATAAAACAAAATTGAGGTATTCACTAGATTACCTAACAAAACTCTCGAGATACAAACTCTAGATTCAGAGAAAAGTGAAAATTAAGCGGAACAAATGTCCTATAAATAGAAGAGGTGGGACGAATCTAAATCCAAATAAGATTCGGATGCAAGAGATAGAATTCAGTTAGGATTCCAACTCTCAAGTAGTTATCGGTTAGGTTAATAACGGATAGTAAGAAAATTAAAAGCATAATAATATAATATAAGATAATAATTCGGATAAATTTAACTTGACTAGATGACTCTCCGAAGGCTTGATGAATCTAGATGGATTACACATGAAAAGATAATTAGGCTATTAAAAATCTGAGATAACTAACGAAAAGTTATGTTAATCCAAAATATTAATTAAAATATCAGATAATAAATTCATAAATAAATTTAAAAATTCTGAACTTTCAGATTGTTACAAAAACTGTAACGTTAGAAAAAAGAGGAGTGATAGTGACTCATATCTCTTGAGCGAGTATGATGAAAGTCTTTGAGAGGTTGGAATCGACCATCACAACCTGGATAACACTTGACTGAGGTAAAATAAAGGGAAGGTCCCAACAATCCCCTTGATTGAGTCGGCAATAACAATCTTGTCATCCTAATCACCATGGGTCTGGTTCAAAACACCAGAAACAGGTTAAGGGATAGGAAGAGCACTTGGGTCAGCAACAAAAATATTCTTTAGATTCTAATTGATAATATCAAGTATTCTAATAATATTGCAGAGTGAAAATGGAAAAAGATATGCACTATTTTCAAAGTCAGATGTTAAAGATATAGAAGTAGGGAGAGCTAATTGAAGAAGAAGTAGAAGGGTGAAAAGAGTGAAACAATTAGAAGAGCTACTAAATCCACGATCTCGAAGTTGAGGACAAGTAGAAAGTTTAAAAGTTCACCAGTATTATTTAAATACTGATGCGTGAGATATGTTTACATCCAAAATCTGTTCACTAATGAGAATGTACCACGTGGAACTGCTCACATCCAATTGAGAAAATTGTTGAGTCATCATGCATGCAACATGTTTAAAGGAAAAAGATAGTTATTATTTACCCCAGGTCTATTTTAAAAGAATTTCAAGGTCCAAAGATATAATTTTCTTTTCAACCGACATGTGCCAAGCATAAGGCATACTACTTTGAAAAGAAAGGTGACATGCTAGGAATTCGGTCAACATAGTTGCATAATCATGCCTTCGTAGTGGAAAAAATAGATGAGTTTTTAGAAAATAAAAGAAGCGGGAAAGGCACCTAACAAAAGATCAAAGAGCAATTACCAAGAGCAATTGTAGCCTTTGAGTATTAGCACAAAGAAGTATTATGGAAAACAGGGGGCGCCCAAAAATCACTTATTTTGTACCTTAGGTTGTATACAGTTAATCCTAACAGTAGAAATTTTATTAGTTGTACTCATAGTTATAATTCGTAGCAGTAATAATAGCAATAATTGGTAGACTTGTTTGAAGGAATTGAAATCTGAGAAGAAAGCTCGAATATAAGATATAGATTGAACATTTTTGTTTTTTGTTTTTTATTTTCCTTAGTTTGATTGAATTGTGTGTCCACTCTTTTTTTTCTTTTGATATAAGAAAACAAATAACACAATTACTTGATAATTTTGACTTTTCAACTTTTAAATATAAAAAAGAATAATTATAAGTATTTTCAGACATGCTTGCATTCAATTACAATCCTTGAAGTAAAATAAGTCAAACAACCTATCTTGTTCGGAAGTTATATTAGTTTTTTGATGGGGATGAATGTGGAAATCGATAATTGAATTCAAAGTACTGTTGTCTAATTAAAACCTTTTGAAGGTCAAGTATGGATAAGACATCGATATAACAATATAAGGGGGTGTTTTTAAATTGTCTCCTTACAAACTAACTTTTTGTAGATTTTGTTGGAAAAAATGGTTTGAAAAACATAGTTTTAGCTAACTTTGAGCTAAAATAAAAGTGAGTCCTACGTAATTTTATGTGTAGATCCAAGTGACAATGTGTTTACATATACATAGAGCTTAAAATTGTATACTTGGTTGGACAAAACAATTTATATGTGAATTAGAAATTGAATCTAAAGTAGATTCCAAGGATTGATAATTTTGGATGAAAATTATGTTAGTCCCACATAGAAAAAATGTGAAACTTTTTAGTGGCTTATATATCTTGACATTGGTTAATAGTTTGGATCCCAAGGGGCACCCCATTTTTATGGATGGGGAAGGACTTAGGTAGCTGTCCAAAAGATGATTTTTCTCTTCCTCACATCGACATATTGATTGACAACACAGCTGGTCATGGCATCTTTTCCTTCATGGACGAGTTTTCGGTGTACAATCAGATGGCTGAGCAAGATCAAGAAAAAACAGCGTGCACCACTCCATGGTTTTAGCCCAATTACCAGCGTGTCGGCCGGCTAGGCCCGATTCGGGTTTGGGTTGTTTATATAATAATCTTTTTACTAGAAATTTATTTAAATTAATTATTAAATTAATTAAATCAATTTCTAGATTTAATTCTGGATCCGGTTAACCCATTTAAAGATTTTTGACCCGTCCGTTATAGGCTCGCATGGCCCAATCGAATTTGTTCATTGGTCTTCGGCCAGTTCCTGATCGTTTAAATGCCCAACGGCTACGACTCTTGAGCCAAACCAATGCAACTGAACAAAATCGATTTTTCCAACCGAACCGGTGCACCTTTTTTACCTTTTTTAGGTTGAACCAGTGCAACTCTTGGACAGAGTTACACGTTTTTACAGCCTATAAATAAGGTTATTCCATTCCACATTTTTGTTCTTAATTATTTAGACCTTTGATCATGCATTTATAGTATTTTGTCGCATTAAAACTTCGGTTCTTTGAGAGAGTTCAGTGCACATTCTGGTTCGCCAAACCACTAGTTTGCAGTGCTGCTACTATTAGTATTGATCGTTGCATCCTGAGAGACAGACGCTAATTTATCTCGTAGCACCGTAGCGAGGACGTATTTTGTCTTAAGGCAATTGTATCCAACACAAACCTCGATCAATAAGTGTTCGCGTTCAAAATATTCGTCCACCACATGCTTCATCGCTAGAATTTGTTAAAGATTCAAATAAGTTTCCATCATATTATTTTATTGTTGTTTCTATCTTTCTTCTTTCCATAACAGATTAATAATAGACTGGATAACAGATTTTAATGGTTGAGATGAAGTTTAAAATTTGATCCAATGGATAGAATTAGACCAAGTAAGTGCTATTGGGGATAACTTTCAATCCCACATTACTAAAGAGATAAAAAAAATGCAAAATAAGTTCATGTATAAAATAGATAGATGGGCTTCTTGGCTCTGACTAAGTTCAAGCATGGTATCAATTCTTATTAGTTAAATATTTGGCATGATATGTTCACAAATTTTAAAAAGAATGTAGAAAAATTTAAAAATAAGTCAAAACAGTAATCGTTTGGGCTTATTTATTGTGTTTTGTCTTATTATTTATTTTTATTTTTTTAACTTTTGGATATAATTTTATACTTTTTAGATCTGTTTCATTGAGACGAACTGTAATAACCCGTAAAAATTTTAATCGAATAAATAAATAGTGCGAGCAATTTTATTTCAATTTTTATTTTATTGCGGTTGCGTACACGAATATGTTGATGTGTGGCGAAATATTTTTTTTCTCTCTTTTCCTCTCTCCTCTCTCTCTTCTCTCTCTCTCTCTCTTGGACCAGGTTTGGGCTGGGATTGGGCTGGACCGCCTGGCAGAACGGGCCGTACCCGGTTTGGGCCGCGCCCGGCGCCTGGGCCGTGCCCGGCATTTGGGCCGTGCCCGGCCTCCGGTCCCGGTTTTCCGTCTGGGTTTTGGCCGAGTTTTTTGTCCGGTTCGGTGGGTTTTTGCCTAGTTTTTGGGCTGTTGTGCCCGGTTCCTGTCCGGTTCGGATATTATATATATTTAGACTAGTATATATTTTATATATACATATATATATATCTGTGTGTGTGTGTGTGTATATCTGTGTGTGTGCGCGCTGGAAAAACAGAACAGAGAGCTATGGCGTAGCTCCCATCGATCTTCTTCTTCCTTCCGCTTCTTCTCTCATCCCCGACAACCCCCACCTCCTCCCCGTCAGGTCTCCTCTCCCATCCCACCTCTGATCCATTGCTCTACCACCTCCCATCACTCTCATCCCTCACCAGCTACCCCCCTGCCCCCAGCCACCCCTATAACCATCATCAATCTTGACTATTTCGCTCCCACCGTCGATGCTCCGGAAAACCCTCTAAACCGTTGATCTTGTTCCCTCCATTTCTCTATAAAAAGGGGCTCTTCCCTTCACCACAACACACACCATCATCCAACGCTGCCAGGACGAGAAGGAGAAGAAGAAAAAAGACAGAGTCTCGAAGAAAATCCGGCGAACCAAACCGGCGTTCGAAACCCAACAGAACCAACTCGAAGCTTCGAACCAATGTAAGATTCTTACTCTGGAGTGTTCGTTTTAATATTTTGGGGTGTTACGAGGCCCTGTAGGAAGAAAATGGTGCCGGACGTGAGACGGGTATAAATTTCTAATTACACTCCAAGTTTAAAATATAAAGTTATTATATTACACATTAATCCTATTATTTTATAAAATTACCGATTAGTCCTTCTTTATTAAATTATAGTTTTATCCTTAAAATATTTAAATTACAAATTTGCCCTAATTTATTTAATTTTAAGTAAACCTATTATTTCCTTTTATTGATTATTAACACTCAGGGTGTCCCGTGGATACCCGAACGTAACCACACTAATAATAACATACGATTAGTTGTTTGTGAGTTATATTCCCCGTGGGAATATTATACGTGTCTTGTAGCCGTGATGCGACATGAGCCGAGCTTTGACTTTAACCAAAGGATGTGATAGACCCAAGCTTTGTATCACCCAAGCACTGTAATTTAGCCGTGTCATGTGTTTAGCCAAATTTCGCTTGAGCCGAAATTATATCTAGTCCTATTGTGCCATTTATAGTCTAACGGTCTTCTAGTATAAATTTTAAACTTATATTGTCCAGCACGGTAGTGAGAGGATATAATGTTAGGGAGAGCGTATTGATTGGGAACATGATGATCGGGAGCAGGGCGGTTGGGGCGCAGGGCGGTTGGGAAGCATCGGTTAGTCGGGTGGTCGGGATCGTTATCGTTCGGGAGCACTATATTAGACTTTATTGATTTAGAAAAGCCTATTCGAAATATATGACGAGGTCATTATTGGAACAATTGATAGAATTATATGACGTGGTCATACTTGAGAATATTTGATTAAAGATGAGTACTCATGAAACAATTTGAATTGATATACTCTGTGTTAGTTATAACTTCAATTACGCTATTCCGGTTAAATTTTGTACTTATTACTGTTTACACCTATTTTATTACATGATGTTACCAAACCTTGATTACTTCTACACGTTTACACATTGCATATTATTTTAAATGCTCCAAAATATTAAAAGGGAGACTTAAGGGTAGGAAACTTACTGAGTGTCAAAACTCATGGTGCAACGTCCTTCTGCCCCTGGTATTTCATAACCAGGTACTGACGACAATGGAGCCGGAACCGACTTTACACCATATGATGACGCCTATCCCGCAGAAGACGTGATCGAGCCGTGGATCACTTAGACTAATTTAGACTGCTCTGACTTTACTTCTAAAGTCTTTTTGAATGTAAACAGTCTCTTTTGAAATGTATTTTGATAATCTCGTGTATCAAACTCGTATTTCAATATAATGATGGTATTTTAGTTACTTTACTTGTTTTATTAACGTGTCCAAAATTCGGGGCGTTTCAACTTGGTATCAGAGCTTAGGTTTCACCACCTCTCGACCTTGGGTAGACTTGGGTAGCTTACACTTTCGAGCGTTCTTACTCCGAGTAATTAGACTTTTAATTGTCCTTTTCCTTTTATGATACGATATACATAAGTCTAATTTATAATTACTTTACAGATGGATTATAGAAGCGGACCGCAATACTCAGACAACGATATCTCGGAAGACGAACTTATGGACAGGCTACCAGTGGACGAGTCACAATTGGTCCCATATTCAGATGACAGCGACAGCAGCACTGACAATAGCAGCACTAACGACGACAACAGTGAGGATGAAGATCCTGAAGAGCCTCCTTTTCCAGGAGATGACGAATATATTCCCCCCTTCGAGGCACCAGAGATGGATTTCCCTGAGGACGCACCGGGATACATAGCACCAGTAGCTCCAGAGCCATTACCAGACTGGGAGGAAGCAGCACAGTGGTTCCAGTACGAGCCAGTGCATAGCGACGAGGAAGACGACGGCGAAGACGCTTACCTTGCAGAAATCAGAGCGTACGAGGAAGCCGAGGATGCCGACCTGGAGAGCGATGTCGAACAACCACCGACACCTGAGCCCGAAAAAATACCAATGGAAGTCGAAACTTGGAGACAGTGGGGTTGGACCCCTGACATTGAGGCAGGCACTATGGTGTACGTGAAGATTTCACCAGCAAAAAGATATTTTTGGAAAGTGCGTTCGGAGCCTTATTTCATGGGACCAGTAATGCTCCTAGACCGAGATCCCAACGGCAACTACTTACTGAACTTACCCGTCGGATTTGTAGAAAAAGTTGGAAACACCGCGCCCCGCTCATGGGTGCAGATAGCAAGGTCGGCTGATGAAAGTAGGATCGTGGATCCCGAAGGAAATGTGGACTTCACCAATCGGTTCGTCTACATAGAACGCCCTTTTATGATTGAAGATCGTCAGCTCCAGAATCCGTGGGAACGTAACTCTTGGAGTTACAAAACTTACTAGCGATGTTTTGGCTGTATTGAGACCACCCGAGAACGTGAATCTCACCTCCGCCGAGACTATCCCCGTCTTTTTCAGTGACGGATTAGCGTAGTGTAAAGAGTGTTATTTTGCGAGCTTAACTAGAAAAATCTTTGTAAAACACTCCACAACATATAAATCATAGCATACATTCACTTTGTAGTATGCATGATTCGGCTTAGCTATGTTTAATGACTTAAGTTTAATGAAGTGTTCTCTTTCATGAATTGTGTTCTTTACTCGTTCTTATTTAGGCCTATATGTTTGTTTAATTGTAGAAATATGGTAGAAACATGTAACGGAGCAAACACGAGTGACACAACTGGACAGAATCAACATAACCAACACTGTCAACCACCACCTCCACCCCCTACCTCAGTTAATCGTACAGCTCCGCCGCCTCAGCAACAATATCAACCATATGCGCCTCCACATTACTATGGGCAACCCAACCGTAGTATCTTGCTTAACGAGTTCTGTAAAAGACGACCACCGGTCTTCACCGGCGATGTTAGTCTTGGAGCTGTAGAGGCTTGGCTTAAGCAGACTCAGAAGCTTCTGCACATCATGCAAGTCCCCGACAATGGAGATCGAGTGGCTCTAGCGATGTATCAGCTTCAAGGAGACGCAGATTACTGGTGGGACCTAGTGAAAACGACACACGATGATGAGATGATGGACTGGGAGACTTTCAAGACCTTGTTCTTGGCTAAGTATTTTCCTACCCCTATGAAGCAGGCTTTAGTCCTACAGTTTCTGAACCTCAGACAAGGCAACCGTACGGTTACACAGTACGCCGCCCGCTTTGAAGAACTTTCTCGACATGCCCCTGAGAATGTGGCAACTGACGCCACCAGGGCTAGGAAATTTGAATGGGGACTCAGCCCCTACATCCGGAAGGGTGTAGTAACTCAAAGAGAACAGACCTACGCTGGAGTCGTAGAATGTGCTCTACTGGTAGAACAAGAAGCAGCCAATTCAAGGAGAATCTTTGACAGCCGAAATCGACCACAGTTAAGTGGACCAATGCGAAATTCAAGAGAGAACCCCATACAAAGGTCTTACGGCAACAACTTCAATAACAACCACACTGGAAATTTTAACCGCAACAACACTGTCAGCCGCAACAATGTCGGCAACTACAATCAGCCACCACCCCAGCAGAACCAGCAGTTTCAGCAGAGGAGTGCTCCTTATTCCACACCACATCACCCGGTGAAGCAGAATCCTGTCACTTGTTTTGGTTGTGGCAAAGAAGGCCATATCAAAACTCAGTGTCCATCCAATGCCACTGGAGCTAACCAACAGAGAGTGGGGACCACTCCAGCTGGAGGACCTCAATAGCAGACACAAGGACAGTGGCAGCCACGGAATAATTTTGGCAACCAGCAGAGGCCCGGGCAGAACAATCAAACCGGACAGAACAGAGGACCGATTGGGCCCAGGCCGAACAATGGAGGAAGGATCTTTGCCCTCCAAGGAGAAGAAGAAGCTGAAGCCACAGAAGAAGAAGTGTATGATCCTTCGGTCATACAAGGTACACTAGTACTGTTTAACTCGTGCATTACAGCTTTATTTGATACGGGTGCTTCGCATTCGTTTATATCAATAGCATGTGTTAGTACTTTAGAACTTGTACCTGAACAACTAGAAACTCCTATGTGCGTTACCTCACCTTTAGGAGGACTAGTTTCTGTGAGCTTAGTTTGTAAGAACTGTGAGATAGAAGTCTCAGGATTGCGCCTAACGTGTGACCTTCGAGTCATAGCCATGGCCGACTTTGATGTCATCCTAGGCATGGACTGGTTGTCCACTCACCGCGCTATTATCGATTGTCACCAGAAGACAGTGACGGCCTACTCCTTAGATGGAACTTGTTTCAAAATTAAGGGGGATAGGCAAGAGTTTTTATCACTATCAAAGACCCGATCACAATGGCATGACAATCTAACCGGATGGTTAGCTAGTCTGACATTAGGAGAAGAAGATCGAATGGAATTGGGATTACCACGCGTAGTTTGTGAGTACGCTGATGTATTTCCCGATGAGCTACCTGGACTACCGCCGACTCGAGAATTGGATTTCACCATTGAGCTTCTACCTGGAACAACACCAATATCCATGGCACCATTCAGAATGGCACCAGCCGAATTGAAGGAATTGAAGATTCAGCTTCAAGAGCTTCTAGAGAAAGGATTCATTCGACCGAGCACTTCACCATGGGGAGCCCCTGCACTGTTCGTGAAGAAGAAAGAAGGAACACTTCGACTCTGTATTGACTATAGACAACTCAATCGAGTCACAAGCAAGAATCGATATCCACTACCTCGAATCGATGACCTGTTTGATCAACTTAGAGGAGCAACTTGTTTCTCAAAGATTGATTTACGATCCGGGTATCATCAGTTGCGAGTTAGGGATTCTGACATTCAGAAGACAGCTTTCCGAACAAGGTATGGCCACTATGAGTTTCTAGTGATGCCTTTCGGACTTACCAACGCACCAGCAGTATTCATGTGCCTCATGAATAAGATCTTTTCGCAGTACTTGGACCAGTTCGTGGTGGTATTCATCGACGACATATTGATCTACTCAGTAACAGAAGAGCTTCATGAGCAACACTTAAGGACCACACTTCAGATTCTACGAGATAACCAGCTTTACGCCAAAGCTAGCAAGTGTGACTTTTGGATGAGAGAAGTCAAATTCCTAGGACACGTTGTGTCAGAGAAAGGAATCTCCGTCGACGACAGCAAGATCGAGGCCATCAAGGATTGGAAGAAGCCTACTTCAGTTTTCGAGATTCGTAGCTTTCTGGGACTAGCCGGTTATTATAGACGATTCATCATGGACTTTTCGGCTTTGGCCAAACCAATGACTCGGCTAACTCAGAAGGGAATCAAGTTCGATTGGAGCGATGCATGCGAGAAGTCTTTTCAAGAGTTGAAGAATAGATTGACCAATGCCCCTATTCTTATCGTTCCACGACGAGATATTGGGTACGTCGTCTACTGTGACGCATCAAAGGATGGATTAGGTTGTGTGCTTATGCAAGAAGGACAGGTCATAGCCTACGGATCACGCCAGCTGAAGATACACGAGCAAAACTATCCGACTCATGACTTAGAGCTTGTCGCTGTGGTACACGCGCTTAAGATCTGGCGTCATTACCTTTACGGTGAGAAGTTTGAAGTCTCACGGATCACAAAAGTCTCAAGTACATATTCACTCAGAAGGATTTAAATATGAGACAACGACGTTGGATGGAGTATCTAGAGGATTATGACTTCACCTTGTCCTATCACCCGGGAAAGGCTAACGTCGTAGCAGATGCACTTAGTCGCAGGTCTCGAGGACACGTTGCCAGTTTGGCAGTCAGAGAGTGGAAACTAATGAACCAGATACAGGAGTACGGACTCCAGCAGAATGAACAGCAAGGAGAAGCTTATCTGTGTGCAGTGATAGCTACGCCGGCACTTCATGAAGAAATTCTGAAGGTACAGATCCTTGATTCAGAGTCAGATCTTGTCAAGAGCCGACTAGCTAAAGGAGAATCATCAGCAGGATGGACTATTGGAGCAAATAGAGGATTGAGATATCTTGGACGTCTTTTCGTGCCAGACTTCGGTACTCTCAGAAAATCAGTATTGAAAGAGTTCCACAAGTCAAACTTTGCTGTCCACCCTGGAGGGAATAAGATGTACAAAGACTTGAGGCGAACTTATTAGTGGAGCGGAATGAAAAGAGACGTGGCCAAGTACATAGCCACTTGTCTCACATGTCAGCAAGTCAAGGCAGGACATCAGAGACCTGGAGGAACGCTACAACCGTTGCCTATACCAGGATGGAAGTGGGAGCATATAGCAATGGATTTTGTGACAGGACTACCGAAGTCAATTCAGGGACACGATGCCATCTGGATTGTCGTTGACCGTTTGACTAAGTCGTCACACTTCTTACCAATCAAACTATCCGACACAATGGATTCGTACAGCCGATTGTATATCAAGGAGATCATCAGACTGCATGGTGTACCAGTATCAATTGTATCAGACAGAGACCCAAGATTCACGTCAACTTTTTGGCAGAGCTTACAGAAAGCCTTGGGAACAGATCTTCGTATGAGCACAGCTTTTCACCCCCAGACAGATGGGCAGTCAGAGCGAACCATACAGACCCTGGAGGATATTCTTAGAGCGTGTGTCCTAGATTTTCGAGGTAATTGGGAGAGACATCTACCACTAGTAGAATTCGCTTACAACAACAGCTATCAGGCGAGTATCGAGATGGCGCCGTACGAAGCACTTTACGGACGCCCATGTCGATCACCTATATGCTGGACTGAAGTTGGAGAGACTAGTCTTTTAGGTCCAGATCTTGTACGAGAGACCACAGAGAAAGTCAAAGTCATCCGACAGGGACTTCTGACAGCGCAGAGTAGACAGAAGAGTTACGCCGACAAAAGAACCAGACCTCTGACTTTCAACGTTGGAGACCACGTTTTCTTGAAAATCTCACCGCGTAGAGGAATCATTAGATTTGGAAAGAAAGGGAAGTTATCGCCACGATATATTGGACCATTTGAGATATTGCAGCGAGTCGGAGAAGTCGCTTATCGTTTAGCACTTCCACCTCAGATTGATCGTGTGCACAATGTGTTCCATGTATCCATGCTTCACAAGTACATGGCGCATCCGACCCATATCCTCAATTGGGAAGAAGTCACCATCGACGAGGACACTACTTATGAAGAGCAGCCGATACGCATCATTGACCATGGAGAGAAGACTTTACGAGGAAAGACCATCCGTCTTGTTCGGGTCTTATGGCGTCATCGCAACATTGAAGAATCTACTTGGGAAAGAGAAGATGTTATCCGAGCCAATCACCCACACCTTTTTTCTGACACTCTGTAATTTCGAGGGCGAAATTTGTTAAGGGGGATAGGTTGTAATAACCCGTAAAAATTTTAATCAAATAAATAAATAGTGCGAGCAATTTTATTTCAATTTTTATTTTATTGCGGTTGCGTACACGAATATGTTGATGTGTGGCGAAATATTTTTTTTTCTCTCTTTTCCTCTCTCCTCTCTCTCTTCTCTCTCTCTCTCTTGGACCGGGTTTGGGCTGGGATTGGGCTGGACCGCCTGGCAGAACGGGCCGTACCTGGTTTGGGCCGTGCTTGGCGCCTGGGACGTGCCAGCATTTGGGCCGTGCCCGGCCTCCGGTCCCGGTTTTCCGTCCCGGTTTTGGCCGAGTTTTTGTCCGGTTCGGTGGGTTTTTGCCCAGTTTTTGGGCTGTTGTGCCCAGTTCCTGTCCGGTTCGGATATTATATATATTTAGACTAGTATATATTTTATATATACATATATATATATATATATATATGTGTGTGTGTGTGTGTATATCTGTGTGTGTGTGCGCTGGAAAAACAGAACAGAGAGCTATGGCGTAGCTCCCATCGATCTTCTTCTTCCTTCCGCTTCTTCTCTCATCCCCGACAACCCCCACCTCCTCCCCGTCAGGTCTCCTCTCCCATCCCACCTCTGATCCATTGCTCTACCACCTCCCATCACTCTCATCCCTCACCAGCTACCCCCTGCCACCAGCCACCCCTATAACCATCATCAATCCTGACTATTTCGCTCCCACCGTCGATGCTCCGGAAAACCCTCTAAACCGTTGATCTTGTTCCCTCCATTTCTCTATAAAAAGGGGCTCTTCCCTTCACCACAACACACACCATCATCCAACGCTGCCAGGACGAGAAAGAGAAGAAGAAAAAAGACAGAGTCTCGAAGAAAATCCGGCGAACCAAACCGGCGTTCGAAACCCAACAGAACCAACTCGAAGCTTCGAACCAATGTAAGATTCTTACTCTGGAGTGTTCGTTTTAATATTTTGGGGTGTTACGAGGCCCTGTAGGAAGAAAATGGTGCCGGACGTGAGACGGGTATAAATTTCTAATTACACTCCAAGTTTAAAATATAAAGTTATTATATTATACATTAATCCTATTATTTTATAAAATTACCGATTAGTCCTTCTTTATTAAATTACAGTTTTATCCTTAAAATATTTAAATTATAAATTTGCCCTAATTTATTTAATTTTAAGTAAACCTATTATTTCCTTTTATTGATTATTAACACTCAGGGTGTCCCGTGGATACCCGAACGTAACCACACTGATAATAACATACGATTAGTTGTTTGTGAGTTATATTCCCCGTGGGAATATTATACGTGTCTTGTAGCCGTGATGCGACATGAGCCGAGCTTTGACTTTAACCAAAGGATGTGATAGACCCAAGCTTTGTATCACCCAAGCACTGTAATTTAGCCGTGTCATGTGTTTAGCCAAATTTCGCTTGAGCCGAAATTATATCTAGTCCTATTGTGCCATTTATAGTCTAACGGTCTTCTAGTATAAATTTTAAACTTATATTGTCCGGCACGGTAGTGAGAGGATATAATGTTAGGGAGAGCGTATTGATTGGGAACATGATGATCGGGAGCAGGGCGGTTGGGGCGCAGGGCGGTTGGGAAGCATCGGTTAGTCGGGCGGTCGGGATCGTTATCGTTCGGGAGCACTATATTAGACTTTATTGATTTAGAAAAGCCTATTCGAAATATATGACGAGGTCATTATTGGAACAATTGATAGAATTATATGACGTGGTCATACTTGAGAATATTTGATTAAAGATGAGTACTCATGAAACAATTTGAATTGATATACTCTGTGTTAGTTATAACTTCAATTACGCTATTCCGGTTAAATTTTGTACTTATTACTGTTTACACCTATTTTATTACATGATGTTACCAAACCTTGATTACTTCTACACGTTTACACATTGCATATTATTTTAAATGCTCCAAAATATTAAAAGGGAGACTTAAGGGTAGGAAACTTACTGAGTGTCAAAACTCATGGTGCAACGTCCTTCTGCCCCTGGTATTTCATAACCAGGTACTGACGACAATGGAGCCGGAACCGACTTTACACCATATGATGACGCCTATCCCGCAGAAGACGTGATCGAGCCGTGGATCACTTAGACTAATTTAGCACTGCTCTGACTTTACTTCTAAAGTCTTTTTGAATGTAAACAGTCTCTTTTGAAATGTATTTTGATAATCTCGTGTATCAAACTCGTATTTCAATATAATGATGGTATTTTAGTTACTTTACTTGTTTTATTAACGTGTCCGAAATTCGGGGCGTTACACGAACCAATAAACTTGAAAAAATTGAATAAATACAACAAAGAACTTAGTTAAGTTACGCCAAATTTAACTTAGAATTCTTCATAAGATTGATTGCAATTTTAATTTATTTTCATATTTCAAGAAGATAATTACAAGTATTTAGACAATAACCGGTATTTGTAGCAAAGCATGCAGTAAGAGAGAGAAAAATTAAATGAAAAACATGATATCCACGTATGCAATTTTTATCGGCGCATTTTTTTTTAATATTTTGTTCGCGTACATATTTTATGCATATATCACATATCTATATAACAAAATAAGGGAGTCTTTGAAAATGTCTCCTCACATACTAATTTTTTGCAGATTTTAATGGTTGAGATGAAGTTTAAACTTTAATCCAATGAAAGTACTTTTGGATACAAGTTTCAATCTTACATTGCTAAAGAGATAGAAAATACAAAATAAGTTGGTGTATAAAATAGACAAGCTAAGACAAAGCAATTCATATCCTTCTTAACCTTTTGACTAAGTTCAAGTGTAGTATCTATTCTTATTCTTATTAGTTTAATATTTGATATGTTCAAAATTCAAAAAAATTTAAGAAAATAAAAAATAAGTCAAAAATTTATTTGTTTAGACTTTTTTTTTTGTTTTACTAATTTTTTAACTTTTAGATATAATTTTATACTTTTTAAATCTTTTTCATCGAGACTAACTAATAAACCGTAAAAAATTGATTAAAAAAATAAATACAAAAAAAATAAAATTAAAAAAAACAACAAATAATTTAGTTAAGTTAAACCAAATCAAATTTAAGTATTTTTATAATTCAAAGAAATAATCATAAGTATTTCGACAATAATCGGTATTTCTAGCAATGGAAAGAAAAATAAATAAAAAATATGCATAAACATAATTCTCATATTTGTAATTCTTACCCGCGCATTTTTTGTTCGTATTCTGTTCGCGTACATATTTTATGCATACATGACATGTCTATATATCTGTATAACAAAATAAGGGGATGTTTTAAAAATGTCTCCTTACATACTAACTTTTCGTAAATTTTAGTAGTTGAGATGAAGTATAAAATTTGATAAAATGTATAGAATTAAAATAAGAAAGTGTTATTGGGACAAGTTTCAATATCACATTGATTAAGAAATAGAAAATGCAAGATAAATCGGTATATAAAATAGTTGAATGTAACGCACAATGTTTAAACTTTCTATTAATTGATTATTATAAATAAATGCACTTTTTTAATTTATTTAATTATATTGATTAGATGTACAAATCATATTTAAAGATTATATAAGAAAATCACTTCTCGAATAACACTAGAAAATTATAATTCAATTTAAATGTGTTCTCGATGTTTTGCAAGGCACAGGTTAAAAAACAAATTATAATAGATTGATTGGTTTAATGTAAATATTTTAAAATTATTATCAATTGTTTTTGGATAAAAATTTTAATTTTTAATCAATTGCCTCCACTTACGAGGACGGGGCACGGAAATTCACTAGTTGAGTTAAAAGGTGAGGGTGTTTTTTGAAATTTACACTCTTCTGAACTATACAATACCCCAGGGAGAGAGAGAGAGAGAGAGAGAGAGCGCAACCTGACTACGGTTGGAGCTCTTTCATCCCCGGGAATTCATCGTCCTCTTCTTTGATTCGTCTTTCGAACATCAGGTATTTGAATTAAGCCATCAAATCCATATCCAAACATCAATGCAACACATACGTACATACACGCAAATTCATTCATATACCTGCAAAGGAGGAAAAAATCTGTCTTTAATTTACCGCTCGACTTTGTTTAGGTCTTTCAATGGTTTTCCTTCCGTTTTTCTCTGTTTCCTTTCTGTTTAGGAGGTTTAGATTTACGTCAATCGAATTAGAAAACCCTGCTCTGTATAGGGTTTAAAGGGATTTCGTATTATCTGCCCTAAATAGGAATGACTTGTGTTTTCCTTTTATTTAGTTCCGTCGAAAATAAATAAAGGTATCATTGATTCTGTGATGGCTACGGCAGCTTTGTATTACGTGCAAAACTTATGGCCCTTTTCAGTACTTAAATTTGATGACTTGAAAGTGTCAGAGAGATTAGTTCGCAAATTATCGGTGCCCAAACACACAAAACAATTTATTTTTGCGATACGCGAACACGAAGCAGATTCTGTGATATACATACTGTGTGCTCAGAATTTATCTGAGAGATCAGCTTTGGATGCTGAGTGTCTTATTAGAGAAATCCGACCTGATGCCGTTGTGGTTCAAGTGGGCCATGGCGTGGTTGATGAGATTCATTCCGGAGAAATTGCACAGAGGAATGGTATAGACGTTTCAGTTCCAACTTCGTCCTTTGAAGTCCTGAAGAGGTGCTTTGTTCATAAGTTAAATAAGGACAAGTATGAAAATGCGGCTGGGAGCCTGGTTTTGAGAGAGATCTTTGGGATTTCTCTTTATGGGCATTTCTTGGCTGCTAAAAGGGTGGCTGAAGAAGTAGGTTCATCCTTCTTGTTGCTTGAATCTCCATTTGTGAAGTGTGACGGGGTGGAGAGTCCGGCTTGTGAAGGTGAACTGGGGAACAAGTTCCAAGTCTTAGGTTTACAACCTAACACTTTGGTTCCACAAAAGTTGGGTTCAGTGGTTTCCTCAACTTCAAGGAGATTTTATCATATGAATGATCCTCATTTACAGATGTTGAAGACATTAAGTTCATATTTAACTCAAGCAAGTTCTGTTTCAGAGGGGGCTTCTGGAGATTTTCAGCCAAGAGAAGATTATGAGGCCCCACCGTTTGCTCGTTCAATCTACCCTTTGCTTGTGGATTTACATAATATTTTTCAAGATATCCCATCGATTGGAAGGGCTTTAGCTCATGCACAAAAGATGCTCAATGACGTGAACAAGGGAGAATCTGTGGATATCAAACTCCTATCTGAAGTTTACATCTTCCAGATTGCAGTTGAGGGTTTGAGAATTGCTTTCAACAATGCAGGTCGGTTTCCAATGAAACAACTTGGGAACTCAACCTCGGACAAAACCAAGTTTTCAGAGCTTGATGTCGAGGAAAAGTCACATGCTCTTCTTGCACAAGCCCTTAGAGGACAAACCAAAAATTTTAAATCCATAGTGGCAATAGTAGATGCGAGTGGCTTAGCTGGTCTCAGAAAACATTGGAACACCTCTGTTCCTCTGGAAATCAAGGATATGGTGGAACAAGTTATTACTAACTTTGAAAACGATGAGGAAACCTCATATCATGGTGACAGAAAGCGGCTGTTAACTAGTAAACCAGTGGTGGCAGTTGGGGCAGGAGCAACAGCCATTTTAGGAGCTTCATCGCTCTCTAAAGTTGTCCCTGCATCAACCTTCATGAAAGTTGTTACCTTCAAAGTTCCTGTTTCGTTTAAGGTTATTTTGTCACAGACCCAAAAGGCAGTTGCCATTGCACTAAGCAAGACTGTGGGTCCATCAAAAGTGGTAGCCCCTGGATTTGCAACCACAGGAGCCAAAGCAACATCTGCCTTGAAAGCAACTGCTTCTGCTGAAAAAATAAGGGTGGTGGTTCACAGCATGATAGCATCTGCAGAGAGAACCAGTCTTTCAGCCATGAGAACCGCATTTTATGAAATAATGAGAAAACGGCGGGTCCGGCCCATTGGGTCTCTGCCATGGGCCACCTTTGGGTCTAGTATTGCTATTTGCAGTGGGCTTCTTGTGTATGGGGATGGGATTGAATGCGTTGCTGAGTCTCTTCCTGCAGCCCCTTCAATTGCCAGTTTGGGTCGTGGAATCGAAAGTTTACACAAGGCATCTCAAGCAGTGAGGCAAGCAGAAAGCTCTCGGATTCAGAAATCTATAGAATCCCTAATTGAAAGATTTAAGAAAGTGAAGGCTCAATGAAGTAGCAAATCAGACTACTCATTGGCCTTAGTTTTTTACTGTTGATGCTCTTGAAATGAGTTCTTCTGTACATAGTATCTATATGCAGAGAGTTTTGTTTATTGATATATGTTGATCTCATTGTCTGTTCTATTACAAGTATCTTGGGATTATACACAGATAAGTCGTGATACAAGTTTGAGATTCTTGCTCCATGCTCATAATTCTGTATTGTTTCTAGTAGAATTGGTGTGCAATAAACTATCTAGTAAGCCTTTTAAGTACAATTGTAATGTTGAGTTTATGAACATGTGAGAAAACCTGCCATCTCATCATAAAATGTGAGATTAGGGACCGCTGGGTTCTTGACAAGGCTCAAAATTGTTTAGCCGCTCATGTTACAAGGTTTTGGGTTAAGAACTGACCTACCTTATTTCACAAAAAATGAATCCATGTGTTGAATGAGATACTCACACGGCTTTTTATCTCATCTCTGTTGGTTGAAGAAATGAATACATCGGAAAAATACTTTGAGACATGGTAGTATGTAGTAAGTTTGACCCACAGAAGGACAATACATTTGTCGTTAGAGATCATGGGAGATATCTGATTTTGGTTACCTGCCTGATACTAATTTTGCGGCACAGTTTCTGGACAATTTTCTATCTGGACTACCCCAGACTGAAAGGTGCAAGCCAGCTGCAGAGAAGTTATGTTCTATTTTTATCGTATTGGTCATAACTCCACTTTTTGTGCCATCTGCTTAGGAATGTTACTCTGCTTTATTTAATTTCTTTTTCTTAGTTTATTACTTTTTTTATTCAGTTACTTATGAAAGGTAAGTTTCGTAGAAACCTAAAATTTGAAATTTAATAAAAAGAAATTTTAATTTCAGTATTTAATTGATTCATAAATTCATTTGGGCTTGCATAATTTAAATTTGAAATATAATTTGGACATGCTAGTGGCTCGTACGCACACCAACTCTATGCATTTCACCCAATAGCCCAATCCAATTTTCCTTTCTAATGCCAAAGACCAATCAAGCCCTTTGAATCTCACTAAAGTCTGACTCAAATTCATTTTGTCCATTTGCCCCTTGAAAAGTTCAAAGCTAAATCAAGTTCTCAATAGTTCCAACTACACTTGATTATTTTTACTTGCTACTGAGGACTCCTTTGCACTAAACAAGAGTGCTACATACACATCATTTTAACACATCACTTAAAACTACGTCGTTTTATGTTAAGGAAGATCCAAATATGTTTTCAGCGATATGGGTCAAAAACAAATATGGTTTTTTTTTCAACACAAAACTACATAGTTTTGAGTGATGTGTGAAAGCGATGTGCAAAAGTAGTGTGTCTTTAGCATTTTTGTGCGCTAAAAATCTTTTGATGTGGAACAAAATGTCTCCCCAATTGTGGACGTTTCTTCTTTCTTTTGCTCCCGTATTGTACAACAGAACTACTCTCTCTTCTCCAGTGATGGCCCTTACTTCTTTTGCCTCCTCAATCAAGCTCTCATGGCTGCATGCAAATATATTAATTGCTGCAGATTTGTGTTCCACATTATGTTCCATACCCTATATAAAGAAGCCTCATCCTTCTTCCTCCCGCACGAATTCTCCTAATCTGGTGAGATTAGAGTACTGCATACTAGAAGCTCAGGGTATGAGAGGAGAAAATCTCAGTGAAATTTTAGAGAGAGAGAAAGAGGAAACCTACTTGGAGTTCTAAGCCCAAATTCATTTCGATCTACAAATCTGAGCTTCAATAAGCCATTATAGGATAAATTTAAGGACCCTAAAAATTTAATTCAATAAAATTAAACTAAAAATTAAAATTTTCAGTAAATTATTATGCATATTTATGTTAGTCGCATTTTAAATCTTATATGCACATGATTTATTTTATTTGATTGATTTGTGTATGTTTGACTTTGATCCAACCTTCGGCCTAACCCAATCTAAGTTGCGCAATCTGATTTTGGTATGGGACGTTATCCAAGCCCAATTTATTTTACCCAACTCTATAATCCATGGACCATGAGCAACCTAATTCTTTAGACCCATGTAGCAAACCCATAAAAGTGGGTGTTTGGGAGATATTTTTTGAGGTGTTTTTGAATTTTGAGATTTTGATTCTGAAATTTTAAATTCTTAAAACTCATAATTAGAATCTGTGGAGTGTTTGGTAGAATTGTGCAAAATAAATTATAAATCTGTGAAGTGTTTGGTAGTATAATCAAATTATTAGATTATGGATAAGCAATTGTGGGTAAAATAGTAACAAAATTTTAAAATTCAAAATCAGAATCTCAGCAGTAGATCCAGACCTACTTTTGAAATTGTAGTTCTAAAGACCTGTTTTGAAAATTCAACAATCAAAATTTTCATAATTAGAATCTCAAAATCAGTATCCAAACATTCAAAAACCCATAATCAAAATCCCATAATCCAAAAACAGTTCAAAAAATCTCTTCCAAACACCCACAAAATCAATCATGAGACATATCACATAGAATCATTTTCCTTTTTATCATCATTTTCCCCACATCTTTATCCCTAAAAAACATTCGTCCATATCTTAGATGTATCTCCTTCACATGGCGATGGCAGAGGAATAACATCTTCCCCAATGCCCTTCATTCCCTTGGCTCCTACTCAACTCAAAACCTCCTTCTACCCATGGGTTACCCTCAAAACCGCCCTCTTCATTGCAAGTTCTGTAGATTCTTTTTAAACATAATCAAAGCTCACCAATGGTCATCCATGCAATCAAAGGATTTCATGCTCAATATCCCCTGCATATACTCCTACTTCTACCATGTTCATCTCCTTCCCTCCATCATGAAATTTCAGAGCTCGGGAGCTATGTTGGAAGCAACGATTGTTGATTAAAAAAAACCATTGTAGGGAGACAGGAGGGGGGAGGGAGGGGATATAGAGGCTCTATTTAGAGGTTCAAATTGTTGGAAAAAAAATGGATTTTAATCCATATTATTTGGTGACTTTGTCCCAAAAATTAAGGGGTTCCCTAAGACTAATTGAGGTGGGTCTTTGTGGGTTTGTGTACTCTTATATGAGTAGTTTAAATCTTGAAAAGAATGGTTAAAATCCATTAAGGTTTGAATGAGAAATTAATTCTCTAAATATACACCATGTGCAGTATGCGGGAAGGTGATAGGTCACGCGCGCCGCCGCCGCCTACTTGGACCGTGATCGAGCTGTGGTCCGAGGTCCGTAGGCCATGGGTCTAGGCTTGGGCTTGACTTGGCTTGGCTTGGCTTAGTGTGGCGTGGTCCTTAGGCCCATAAGCCCAAGAGATTGGGTTTGCTCGCTTGGGCCACTTATGTACTTGGGCCCACACATGGTGATATGGATTTGGATATTATTCAGAGAATATTCTATTACAGAATATTCTACAATCAATTTTATAATTGATTTAAAGAATCAAAACCCCAAATTTAATTCTGATTTTAAATTGAGAATTTATTTTCAGAATTATAACCTCAAAATTTATTTTGTATATTAAATCTGGACATTAATTTCTAGATTTCTTACGGAATAAATTTTTTGGCTCCCCTTGTATCTATAAATTGAGCATCATCCGTTTGATAATTGACACACAAAAATCAGAGCAATCCTTCTTCTCCCTCAAGTGTTCTTCGAGTGTTCTTTGCGTTCTTCGGTCAAAGAGAGTACAAAAATAAATCAGTTCGATAGCTGGTATTCGGAAGGTGCTACCGAAATTGAATTCAACCGTTGTATCCTGGGAGACGAACGCCAGACAAATCCTCAAGCACTTTGGTGATGCGCGCAATTTGTCTTAAGGACACCGTGAGATTCACACTCGGTTTGCAAATTTTAAATTTCGTTATTGTTCAAATTTATGTATTATTTTATTTTTCAGAGATTAAATAAAATTTCCAGAATTTGTTTGTTCCTACAATCTTAAGACAAATTGCTATTTTTATTTAAAAAAAAAAAAACTGATTCTGGAATTATTTTGTTCGGAGTAGCTGTTTCTGTTTCGTTGGGAAAAGAAAAGAAAAATCAGTTCTGGTGTATTTTGAACTGATCTCATACTTTTTGGATTTTCTATTCATGTTTCATATTAGTTCTGGAAAAGATTACCTTTTTTTCTAAAAGTACGAATTTCCTGCAGTGCCATATTTGGCATTTCTGTTTTGAAAGAACAGATCTTAAGGTTTTGTCTGTATTTGTCCTTTTTATTTTCCGAAACTGTTTTGGACAGATTATAATAGAACTTGTGTGGTCTTGGTGTATACCTTTGGGGACTAACCATTGACTCTTAGTGGTAGAATTATATTAAAGTCTATTGTCCTGTTTAGTATATTTAATTCCTTATGTGGTTTCTACCGTGAACTGTGCATAATTTTGTTTCTGGAAGTATAAAACAAAAATTGTTTGGTTTTAGTACTCAGATCTGATATTTTCAATTCTTGGGAATTCTTGTGTTTAGGTGTCTTATAATAGGATACAAATTTCTTAAGGGAAAATATAGATTTTGGTTTCTATATTCCTTTTTATAACCTCTGTACATGCCATATGCCTTTAAAACTTTAACCAGATTTTAGTTTGCTTAATATAGATTTCTCTTAGGGGAATTGTTTTATATACAGTATATTATTTTGGTTACAGTAAACTTTGTTAATTGGTATCTCAATTGTACCATGGTCATGTTAGTTTCAGTACGACAGTGAGTAATTTTCTATTGCATGTGTTGCTTTTTGTTTTATGTGTGCTTAATTTGTAATCAAGAATTATTTAATTTACAATTATTTTAATCTGCTTATTAACTTGGTTTGTGATCTAATTTTCAGTAATGGAAAAACAACCTGAAAAGTCAACCGGAGACAATAGCGGCAATGAGAACCCTACTGTTGGGGGTATTCCTACGGTTGTGAACACTCCGGTTGTGATGCCAAGAGTGGGTCCTTCCATTCCGGTCAGCCATGCTGAGAAAGCGGAGAAATTCCACGGTGTGGACTTCAAGAGGTGGCAACAGAAGATGTTGTTCTACCTGACCACGTTGGGTCTCGTAAGGTATCTCACAGAAGATGCTCCTGTCATTGATAAGAACGAACAGGACATGGAGAAGATAGTCGCTGCGCTAGCCTGGGGTGATTCCGACTTCTTGTGTTGGAACTATGTTCTAAATTGCTTGCATGATACACTTTACAACGTGTATAGTGTCAAGAAGATATCCAAGGAACTGTGGGAGTCTTTGGATAAAAAGTACAAAATCGAGGATGCCGGATCAAAGAAATTTGTTGTCGGCCGATTTTTGGACTTTATGATGGTGGATTCGAGGATTGTGATCAGTCAAGTCCAGGAACTCCAGGTGATCTTGCATGAGATCTTTGCTGAGGGAATGGTACTGAGTGAGACCTTTCAGGTGGCTTGCATGATAGAGAAATTGGCCCCTGCTTGGAGTAACTTCAAGAATTACTTGAAGCACAAGCGAAAGGAGATGAAGATCGAGGATCTCATCATCAGGCTCCGAATCGAGGAAGATAACAGGAGTGCTGACTAAAAACTAAGGAGCTCCTTTGCCTCGAAGGCTAATGTGGTGGAGCATGGCCAGAGTTCTGGCTATAAGAAGAAGCAGAAAGGAAAGCTAGCTGCTAAAGGGGCCAATTTGGGGCTTAAGGGAGGAATTGCCAAGAAACTGAAGTTTCAGTTCCAAGGCAAATGCTTCATCTGTGACAAGACGGGTCACAAGTCATCGGAATGCCGCCAGCCACAACGAAACAAGCGCCCTTAGGCACATGTGACTGAGGTGGAGACTCTACAGAGAGATGTTTCAGACATTAATCTCTCAGCGGTGGTCTCGGAGGTGAATCTGGTAGGGTCTAACCCTAAGGAATGGTGGGTGGATACTAGAGCTACTCGCCACATCTGCTCAGAGAAGAAGATGTTCACCACTTTTGAGCCAGTTACAAACGGTGAGAAATTATTTATGGGAAACTCTGCGACGTCAGAGGTGAAGGGAGAAGGCAAGGTCATCCTGAAGATGACATCTGGAAAAGAGCTGACTCTGAACAATATCCTTTATGTGCCGGACATTCAAAGAAATTGGTGTCAGGGTCACTCCTTAGCAAGCACGGATTTCGTATGGTGTTTGAAGCAGATAAGGTCGTGTTGACCAAAACTGGGATGTATGTAGGGAAAGGTTATCTTTGTAATGGGCTGTTTAAGCTTAATGTTGTAACTGTTGTCCCTACTATTAATAAAGTGAAAATTCCTTCTACTTACTTGTTTGAGTCTTCTTTATTGTGGCATGGTAGACTAGGTCATGTTAATTACGATGCATTGCGTAGATTAATTAACCTAGATCATATTCCAGCTTTTCAAGTTAATTTGAATCACAAGTGCGAGACTTGTGTTGAAGCAAAATTAATGAGAACTTCGTTTCAATCGATTGAAAGAAGTACAGAACCCCTTGGATTAATCCACAGCGATGTGTGTGATTTAAAATTCATACAAACACGGGGTGGCAATAAATATTTTATTACTTTTGTTGATGTTAGCACAAGGTTTTGCTATGTGTATTTGCTAAAGAGTAAAGATGAAGCCATTGATAAATTCATTCTTTATAAGAATAAAGTTGAAAATCAACTTGGTAGGAAAATTAAGGTGTTAAGAA
Source organism: Arctostaphylos glauca (assembly GCA_019985065.2). NCBI lineage: Eukaryota > Viridiplantae > Streptophyta > Magnoliopsida > Ericales > Ericaceae > Arctostaphylos > Arctostaphylos glauca. The sequence goes on from JAHSPW020000015.1 coordinate 7,020,612, forward strand.
GTGACCGAGGTGGTGAGTATGAATCACCATTTGGTGGATTATGTGCCCAACATAGAATTATTCACCAAACTACTGCACCTTATTCGCCACAGCAAAACGGAGTTGCTGAGGGAAAGAATCGGACCTTGAAAGAAATGATGAACGCAATGTTAATAAGTTCTGGGTTGTCACAGAACATGTGGGGGGAAGCAATTCTCTCTGCTAATTACATCTTGAATAAGGTACCGAGAAAGAAACTTGATAAAACCCCATACGAACTTGGAAAGGTCGAAAACCTTCTTATAAATTCTTATGAATGTGGGGGTGTTCGGCAAAAGTTGCAGTACCAACGCCAAAGAAGGTCAGGATAGGACCTAAAACAGTTGATTGTGTATTTATCGGTTATGCACATAATAGTAGTGCATATTGATTTCTTGTGCATGAATCTGAGATTTCAGATATTCACAAGAATACAATACTTGAATCACGGAATGCTTCATTCTTTGAACACATATTTCCGTGTAAAACTAGAAATGGAGAGTCAAGTTCTATGAAGAGAACTTATGAGGATGTCAATGAAGACAACCTAGATCAACAAGATGAAGTTGACGACGAGCCTAAAAGAAGTAAGAGGGCTAGAACGTCAACATCTTTTGGTCCAGATTTTCTAACATTTTTGTTAGAGAATGAGCTCAAAGCTTCAAGCAAGCTGTGAACTCTCCTGATGGTACTCTTTGGAAAGAGGCAATCAAAAGTGAGATTGATTCCATTTTGCAAAATCATACTTGGGAGCTGGTAGATCTCCCTCTAGGTTGTAAGCCTTTGGGCTACAAATGGATCTTTAAGAGAAAGATGAAAGCAGATGGTTCGGTAGACAAATACAAGGCAAGACTTGTAATCAAAAGGTACAGGCAGAAAGAAGGTCTGGACTACTTTGGCACGTATTCTCCTCTCACGAGAATAACATCGATTCGGATGGTCATTGCTATCGCGGCTTTGCGAAATCTTGAGATACATCAGATGGATATCAAGACAGCTTTCCTAAACGGAGATTTAGATGAAGAAATCTATATGGAACAACCCGAGGGGTTTTTCGCTCCAGGACAAGAGAGGAAAGATTGTAAGTTAGTCAGATCATGTATGGTCTGAAGCAAGCGCCTAAACAATGGCATGAAAAGTTTGACAATGCGATGATGTCAAGTGGTTTTAGAATCAACGAATGTGACAAATGCGTATATATCAAGAGCACTGAAGATGGTTATGTCATCTTGTGTCTTTACGTTGATGACATGCTCATTATTGGTAGTAATGAAAGGATGACTCAAACTACTAAGAAAATGTTAAACTCAAAGTTTGACATGAAGGACATGGGTCTTGCAGATGTTATTCTGGGAGTGCAAATATCCAGAATATCAGATGGACTTGTATTATCTCAGTCTCATTATGTTGATAAGATACTTGAGAAATTTAACAAGTCTGATACAAATGTGGCCAAGACTCCTGTAGATCCGAATATTCACTTAGCGAAGAATACTGGTGAGAGTGTGTCTCAATTAGAGTATTCACGGATCATAGGTAGTCTAATGTACTTAATGAGTTGTACAAGGCCAGACATAGCTTATGCTATTAGCAGGTTAAGCAGATACACGAGTGATCCTAATGCTAACCATTGGAAAGCTATTGTCCGAGTACTAAGGTACTTACGGTACACCCGTAATTATGGTCTGCACTACGCTAGATATCCAGCAGTACTAGAAGGCTATAGTGATGCCAACTGGATATCGGATATCAAGGACTCGAAGTCTACTAGTGGATATGTATTCACTCTTGGTGGTGCAGTAGTGTCTTGGAAATCTTCCAAACAGACTTGCATAGCAATGTCTACGATGGAATCTGAATTCATTGCTTTAGATAAAGCAACTGAAGAAGTTGAATGACTTCGTCATTTTGTGGAGGATATTCCTAGATGGTCGAAACCTGTGCCTGCAATATGCATACATTGTGATAGTCAATCAGCAATTGGCAGAGCACAGAGTAACATGTATAATGGTAAGTCAAGACATATTCGTCGACGACATAATACCATTAGGCAACTACTCTCAAATGGGGTTGTTGCTATAGACTATGTTAAGTCTAAGGACAACATTGCAGATCCACTAACCAAAGGGTTAAATCGAGAGTTAGTTGACAAATTAACGAGAGGAATGAGACTAAAGCCTTTGGATGTATGAATTACCGTAATGGACACCCAACCTAGTTGACTGGAGATCCCAAGATCTAGGTTCAAAGGGACAACCTAATTGCGTGTAATTAGTTGAAACACTAAAGAGATAAGTTCTCTTACCCATTCCTATGGTGAAACTGTGTTGCCTGTACGGGTTAAAGTTAAGCTATGCTTTTAATGACTCTTATGCGTTGGTATATCCAAGCAAGGTATGACAGGATACCTTTGGATAAGAGGTCACCTATGTAAGTGTGAAGTGGGGCCGCTTCTATAAGAATTGAGAAGGCAAAATTCTTTAGACCACTTACTGAACCAGGCGAGAGTTCAGGGTCAAAATGAACTCAACAGTGAGAACTGATTTGTGTTAGGAGAAAATTCCTGTGTGAAGTTTGTTGTCTCAGTTTACATGAGAGGCAGAATAGTTCAAGACATCATGTTCACTGTTCAGTCAGTAAATCCGATAGACATTGCTGTGTAGGAATTTTTCGATGTACTCTCTCTTTCTTCAAGTCTTTGTTATCTTCCATTTCGTGATACTGACAATTTTCATTCATGTGGGGGATTGTCGGAAAAAAATGGATTTTAATCTATATTATTTGGTGACTTTGTCCCAAATATAATTTGGACATGCTATTGGCTCGTACGCACACCAACTCTATGCATTTCACCCAATAGCCCAATCCAATTTTCCTTTCTAATGCCAAAGCCCAATCAAGCCCTTTGAATCTCACTAAAGTCTGACTCAAATTCATTTTGCCCATTTACCCCTTGAAAAGTTCAAAGCTAAATCAAGTTCTCAATAGTTCCAACTACACTTGATCATTTTTCCTGGCTCATTATCACCCTCACTTGGTACTGAGGACTTCTCTGCGCTAAAAATCTTTTGATGTAGAACAAAATCATTCTTCCATGGTTTCGTTTCAAAATGATAACATGCCAGAAAATCTCTCCCCAATGGTGGCGGTTTCTTCTTTCTTTTGCTCCCGTATTGTACAATAGAACTACTCTCTCTCCTCCAGTGATGGCCTTTACTTCTTTTGCCTCCTCACTCAAGCTCTCATGGCTGCATGCAAATATATTGCTGCAGATTTGTGTTCCACATTATGTTTCATCCCCTATATAAAGAATCCTCATCCTTCTTCCTCCCGCACGAATTCTCCTAATCTGGTGAGGTTAGAGTACTGCAAATTAGAAGCTTAGGGTATGAGAAGAGAAAATCTCAATAAAATTTTAGAGAGAGAGAGAGAAAGAGGAAACCTACTTGGAGTTCTAAGCCCAAATTCACTTCGATCTACAAATCTGAGCTTCAATAAGCCATTATAAGATAAATTTTAAGGACCCTAAAAATTTAATTCAATAAAATTAAACTAAAAATTAAAATTTTCAGTAAATTATTATGCATATTTATGTTAGTCGCATTTTAAATCTTATATGCACATGATTTATTTTATTTGATTGATTTGTGTATGTTTGACTTTGATCCAACCTTCGGCCTAACTATTTAGGTTGCAATCTGATTTTGGTATGGGACGTTATCCAAGCCCAATTTATTTTATCCAGCTCTATAATCCATGGACCATGAGTAACCTAATTCTTTAGACCCATGTAGCAAACCCATAAAGTGGGTGTTTGGGAGATATTTTTTGAGGTGTTTTTGAATTTTGAGATTTTGATTCTGAAATTTTAAATTCTTAAAACTCATAATTAGAATCTGTGCAGTGTTTGGTAGAATTATATAAAATAGATTATAAATCTGTGAAGTGTTTGGTAGTATGATCAAATTATTAGATTATGGGTGAGCAATTATGGATAAAATAGTAACAAAATTTTAAAATCCAAAATCAGAATCTTAACAGTAGATCCAGACCTACTTTTGAAATTATAGCTCTGAAGACTTGTTTTGAAAATTCAACAATCAAAATCTCATAATTAGAATCTCAAAATCAGCATTCTAAACATTCAAAAACCCATAATCAAAATCCCATAATCCAAAAACAGTTCAAAAAATCTCCCCCAAACACCCACAAAATCAATCATGAGACATGTTTCATAGAATCATTTTTCTTTTTATCATCATTTTCCCTACATCTTTATCCCTAAAAAACATATGTCCATATCTTAGATGTGTCTCCTTCACATGGCTACGGCAGAGGAATAACCTCTTCCCCTATGCCCTTCATTCCCTTGTCTCTTACTCAATCCAAAATCTCCTTCTAGCCACGGGTTACCCTCCAAACCACCCTCTTCTTTGCAAGTTCTGTAGATTCTTTTTAAACATAATCAAAGCTCACCAATGACCATTAATGCAATCAAAGGATTTCATGCTCAATATCCCCTACATATACTTCTCCTACTACCATGTTCATCTCTTTCCCTCCATCATGAAATTTCAAAGCTCGGGAGCTATGTTGGAAGCTACCAATGTTGATTAAAAAAAACCATTGTAAGGAGACAAGAGGGGGGAGGGACGGGATATAGAGGCTTTATTTGGAGGTTCAAATCACTCAAATTCAAGCTTACTCCTTGGATTCAAGTTTCGTTTCTTCAATACCAAGGTAAATAAAACTCTCCATAATCTTAAATTTATGTTTCGGTGAAGTCCTAAGCTCCACAGAGTTTTGTAAAACAAAATCCAAAATCTGTAGTTGGAGAAGATGATTGATGCACCGGTCTCTTGGTTTTAGTAGCACTGGTGCCTTTGCTTCGCAACACTTTACTTTTATCATATTATCTTGCTAACATATAGGACTTATAAACTTTTGCAGGATCATATGCATTTAACGGATACCCTATACATAATTATCATGTTTATTGGTTTAAATCTTGCATATCCATGACATTAGCACGTTCACTTGCTTAATCCTCACACTTTCATCATAGTATCATGCTTATTGATTAAAAGTCACATCTCCATCAAATTACCATGCTATCATGTATCTAGACGATTGAACGTAACTTAGATGTAGTCAACAAGGGATGTTTTGAGGATAGTAATGACGAAACCTGAGGTTTGACACCAAATATGAAATTTCACAAGTTTTGGGACGAAAGTTGGATATTTTGAAAATAACTTACATATTTTGACATGAGATGGTAAAGTCTATGTAACTTATGTACTTCGATGACATCTTCTGCTTGGGGTCTTGAGACACTAGATATGAATGATGAGATATTGAATTTCGCTTGAGGTCTTGATGACAATTGAGTGTGAATAGCAAGAAACAATTTTAAATGAAAAAGTAACCTTTTTGGGAGTCTACCGACAGTTTTATATGATGGAATGTGTTAGGATGTCTTTGGCCGTAATACGAATTTTAGTCAAATTACGTCTGTTACCACCGAGCTGTATCTTGGAATCAAGTTAGTCATATCTCATCTATTAAGTCAAGTTATGTCGTGAGCTAGTTATGTTCGTAAGTCATGTCGTGTCTTTTCCAAAACGAAACATAGTTGAAGGATAGGAGACAAATATTTTTTTTGAAGTCAAGGCATGACATATGGGAGACATAACGCTAGAAGCATAATGGTTGAAAACATGGGATACATGAGCTAATATTTGGGTACACTAGCGTTGGAAATGAAGTTAGTGTGGGGGTTAGGACCATATTGATCGAGAACATCAGAACACTACTTTGAAAATAGAATTTTGATAACGGGCAACACTCATGTCGATCCAAATCTTGAATTTTAAATGGATTTTGGACACCTATGAATATTGGTCAGATACGTGTGTCAAAAATTGAGAAACAAGTCATAGGAGTGGATTGAAAGGAAATATTATCGGCATTTCATTTATTTACCGCACTTACTTGTTCAATACTTCCACTTCCCGTTTAAGATGATTATGTTGCACTCTGATTATATCGCTTTGTTCATAACACACGATTAATTGCTCATATTATTATCATGATCACGTATCATATGATTCATTGTATAAATTTAGAATTAAGGATAGGTTTTATTTGTTAAGCATCAATCATTCATATGGTGCAATTTCTCTGCCCTTGGCATTTCATGCCAGGTGTTCAAAATGACGTTGCTGATCCCGCTTACCCAGATACCAATGACGGTACTTTCAAGTAGGACATCATAACCCTGTGGTTCAACTAGATTTATTTCGAACTCTTTTTTTAAATCTTTAATGTAATTTTCTTTAAGTTGGATGGATGTAATCAAACTTTATTTTGACTATAAAATGAGAATTTAGTGGATTTTTGATAAATTATTTTAAATCAACGCCTCCGAAATTCGGCGCGTTACATAAATGATCCTCTCCCATCTTTAATTTGTGTTTTGGATCAAAGCCATAAACTTCACTTTAATGGTGAAAAACTTAGAATTTTTTTTAGAGAAGACGAATATCTTGACTGGTCACCCTTAGAACCCTAACCGATTACCTTCACAAATTGTACATAATTTCCTTTAGCCTTCAACATGAATTTTGACATATCTACGTCGACCCCCCCAGATAACAGACTTAAACCATGAATTGTTTTTCTTGCATACATCATTCAAGGCCTATTAATAAGATGTGACATAAACCATACGCATGATATGAATTTTCACTATTCCTATGCATAATCATATGATTCAATTTATTACTTCGCATGTTTAATTAAATATCCATTATGCGTATTTTGCTTTCATTACTATTGATTGATGATGAAAGCTTGACTAGAATAATTGGTCAATCGAAAATCCTGAGTCTAGGAAACGATAAGTTGACGTTAAACATGACAACTCATGAGATTTTGAATGAAATCTGAATTTTGGAAAAATCATTAAGCACATAGATCAAGAGATGTTTTTGCTCATTGGGAGTTGTGTTCAGGATGTCTGTTAAAAAAAATTTAATCTTCTAAACCATCTAGTCTTAGCAGCTAGTAGTCATTGCTTAGCATAACCTCACTTACATAAATAAAAATTTATACAAATTTTTACTATGTATGTCAAACCCATCCGAAATATAACATATTTTTAATCATATCTATTATAAAAAAAATATCTTGATTCCAACTATAATTAATTTCAAGAACAAAATAAATAAATAAATAAATTAGAGTTTACTTATTTTAGTGACTGGACTTAGTTTATTTATCTAGGTTGCTTACGTACTCCTTATTTGGGAATCAAATCAAACATAATTTATGTTGGACCTCTAATTTTTAGTGAACATTGGGATTAACAAGTTGTGACTGAACCTATTTATTTAGGTTGCCTATGCATCTAATTTGACTTGTCCGCAATATAACCGGGACAAGTCAAAATCGAATCAAGTCAAACCGTAGTTCTCCATTTTAATATTTTGATGTTGGTGAACATAAGAGTTCACAAAATTTATAACTGTACCCATGAAATTGCCTACGTATCTGAATGAAGAGTAAATTTGGACTGGAATCAAGTCAAACTGTAGTTCTTATTTCTTTAAATATTTACTGTTGTTTCAAACATTTATGGTTTGCAGAAATAAATTGTGACTGAACCTATATAAATGGGTTGCTTACGTATCCGATTTTAATTCGAAATCAAGTTGAACCGTAGCTTTAATAAATTTGATGTTGCGAACATTTAAGGATCACAAAAATAAATTGTGACTGAACCCATATGAATGAGTTGCCTACGTATCCAATTTTAAATCGAATCAAGTCAGATCGTAGTTCCAACAAATTATTTAAATACGAGAATGATTTTCATTTGCCTCTAAGTTTGACGCCCAGTAGGCAATTTTTGTTGTTGTGATGTAACCAAAATAAATCTGCAAAGAGACATAAGCATCAGGTGTTTGGTATTTTTGGGTGGATATAGTTTTTGTCCCATCTATACCAGGTAATTATTGGGCTTAATTCTGGTGGTATCTTCAAGAATGGGAAACAATAATAATTTTTTAGTCTGTACTTGATTTTCATAATTCTTCCTTTATATAAGCATTCAAAATTTGTTGCTTCTAATTTATTTGCACAAAAAAACAAGTAGGGAGGCTTCATTGATTTTCTTACTTTACTGGTTTCATTGTGTAGTTGGCTAGTAGCACCGTGAAACTGATAACTGGAGTCTCTACCTTGGCTTGCAGACTATGTATCTCCCCAACCTTAGTTCTCAAGATATCATCCGGATTTCTTCTACTGGACAAGGATGAGGAGATGGAGGGGGGAGGCGTGTGATCTCGATCTCTTCTGGGTCCTCTCCTCTCTGCTGGTCTCCCATGCTGGGTGTCTTCCTTTTGCGCAAACCATTAAAGTCTTCCTTGTCTGACCAGTCCTTCAATTTGTTGCTTGAGCCAATGTATTCATCTGTATTGTAACCATGGTCACGATGAAATTTGTAATATTTGTTCTGGGAACGTCTCTCTGAAGGGGGCTTCATCTTGCATGGCCAGCTGAGTTCAAGATAATCACAAATTTCTTGTAAACCTTGATCAACAGAAGCCACAAGAGGAGTGTGTTCTTGAAATCTCTGCTCGGGCCTCCCTCTCCTAGGAGAATCTCTCTGCTCTCCACAAGAGGAGTATATTCTTGATGTGCCAGTATTAACACATGACATTGTTTTTTGTCTCTCCCTTGTTGAAATCCTCCTTCTTGACGACAGGTTGTATCTCTCTCTCTCTCTCGCGATGAGACGCCAATCTATCCTATGCATTCATTTGTTTCTACGCTCTTAGTATAAATTCAGCTATATAGGATGGCAGACAACGAGAACAAGAATTGTCCAGGCTTAAGCCCTGACATGTAGGTTGCTATCAACACCTGATCTTATGCGTTATCAGTCACCCTCTGCATGTTTCACATTAAGGAGATAAATCTTTGGCCTTCTATATCGTTGTCCTACAATGAAGTAGCTGACAAAGCTCTGGCTGAATTCCTTGAAAGTGCTGACGATACTAGGGAAAAACTTATTGAACTACATCTGAGCAGCGTTGCGAAGCATGATTGAAAAGGCCCTGCACATGATAGCATCAAGTACAACTTGCAAATGCATTAGAGACTTGTAGGTCTCCAAATGGTTAAGGGGATCCCTGGTCCCATCAAAAGTGTCAATCTGAGGGACCCTAAACTTTAGTGGGAGGGAGACCACTATCACATCAGCAATGAAGGATAAATCATTGGTCTGAACGAGCTCATCCACAGAAGTTGGGGCATTGATCTTCACCTGCCTAGTCAGCCCATCCAATTGGGCCTTCATCTGCTATATCTGCTTTATGATTGGTCCTTCTAAGAGTTGTTGACTACCTAGAGGACCGTCATGACGACGAATAGTATGACTGTCACCTTCACCCTGTCCTGCCACAGGATTATCCTTTGGTGGGGGATCACCATCAAGAGAAATATCCCTGATGCGAGAGGGATGGCCTCCTTTGCGAGACATTGGAGGATAACATTGTAAGAGTACTTGGTTTTGCTCTAGGATGCGCTGCATCCCCCGGGCTAGGGTAAGGACTTGTTCACAAAGTGCTCTATAATCTTCTTGAGTTAATGGGCTACAGGGAATATTATCACTTGACTCGGAACTCGTGGTTGGTTATTAGCGTTTGAGGCCACACAGTGAGTACGAACCATAACACATTCCACTCAAACATAAAAAAAAGGAACGTTGACCGTAATTCATGAACCCAATTACCATAGGGAACATATTGTAAATATCTATAAAATTTGTTTCTATTTCTTTTTTTCTCTTGTTTGATGTGATGTTTGAGACAAAATCGTGAATAAAAAATATAGTCTTTCTTTACAGCGAAAGAAGGGCCTATCCGAAAGAGAATCCAATACTTCTTGGTCGTGAATATCTGAAGTTCGCTGTTCAAGAATTCTTGTTTAGGCAGTTCATACCATCCATACATAGTATTTTGATCTAAGATTTCAATTCTTCCATGTTTCAGCAGTAGCATATTGTTCCATGCTCGTTCCCATAGCTCGTTCCCATAGACGACACCAACTGATGGAACAAATTACAACACCTCTAGCTCGCTTGAACCTACAGCACACTTGGCACCAATGTGGTGCCTTGCCAACACCCCTCCGATACTTAAGTTAGAATAAGAAAAAACCCAGTATTTAGAATATCAGAGTTTTCTGTACCTAGTACCATATGGTTGGCTTAGGTTATAAAGGAATAGGGGCTTCCTTACTAGCATCGTGGAGCATAGTTAGGAGGTAGTTCATTAAAGATAGGAACGACACCATAATGGATTCTAGAATCCTTATCCATTAGGAGATCAAAATGGATAACTATTATGGGAGATTAGTCTTTATCCCATGATAGCATGATTATGATTAACCAAAGTAAAAAATCGTATAGTTGGCTAAGTCATAGCAGTCTTAAGCTGGCTGAGCAGAAGATGACTGAGCACGTTCTCAAGCTGAGGAGACCCTTGGTCCGAGCAGACCACATGTCTCAGTCAAGTTGTCAGTTCTCATGACCACCAGCAACAAACTAGCTAAATTAGTATTTTAGCTAGCCAAAAATCATGAAATCTACTCTCTAACAACCTCAATAGTAGACTAGTTAAAATCATTTTGCTACGCTGCTTGACTTAATTTGTCTCGGCACTATTCACAAGCAATACAATATTTTATTTTTTGATTTTTTGATTTTTTTCCTAATATCTCTCCTCTCTAGTTTAATGTAAAGAAAAAAGTTAAAAAAGAAAGAATGTATATTTTAATAAATAATAGATAAAATAAAAAATATTGTTGGAATTTTGATAGCTAAAATGAACATTTATTCACTAGGTAAATTACTTACATGTTCACATCTAAATTTAAGAATCCATCCAAATAGGCTGGTAAAAGGTAGTACAACCCAACAACTCAAAGGGAATTGATTTTCATATACCTTTTTTGTTCTCGTGCATTTTTTTTTGTCCTTGTTATACGAAGTTATTAAAATACCTTTCTATTATATAATTTTTATTCATCTTGTGCTTAAATTAACTAAAAGTAAATAATTTTTATTTGTTATTTTGCGTCATTTTTTATGGTTTATTGGTTTGTCTCAACAGAATTTTTTTTTAAAATTAATAACATCCTGTCCAAAGCTAAAAAAATTCACTAAAAATAAAAAATTCAAAAAAGAAACTATTTTGAGCTTTTTCTTGGTGTTTTCTAAATTTCTAAAATTTTTGGACATCATTTTATGTTTTCTAAAATCAAGACGAACTAATAATCATAAAAAATTGATACAAAACAAAAAAATAAATTATTTTTCAAATAAAGGCAAAAAAATAATCAGACAATAATTTAGTAATTAGTTAATCACTATGCTAAATAGATCCTAAATAAAAGAAAGATTCCACCTAAAATTACAGGCAACCATTTGCTGTTTATACAATTTCATAAAATTTTAATTTTTGATTTATTTAGAATCTATTTAGCTTGTAATAATTATAACGTTATTTTCTAATTATTTTTTTCTTATTTGGAAAAAAAATTTATTTTTTATTTTCTATTAATTTTTTGATGGTTATTATTCTAGACAAGAGATTTTAGAAAAAAATATAAAATGACGTCCAAAAATTAAAAAAATTAAGAAAACACAAAAATTAAGCTCAAAACATCGTTTTTTAGACTTATTTTTATTTTAAATATTTTTTAATTTTTGAACATAATTTTTATAGTTTTTAGATTTCTTTCGTCGAGACGAACAAATAAGCCATAAAAATGACGCAAAATAATAAAATAATTTACTTTTAGTTAATTGTGAAGGTAATATAATAATTTTTTAAAAAATAAAAATTATATAATAGAAGAGTATTGTAGTGTAGAGTAGGGGTGTACATAGTCCAAATTGAAACGGTTCTATAAGAATTCAAAAACCAAACCACATCTAACGGTTTCAAAAAATTGAGAACCATAATTATACTATTACACATATGGAACCAAATCAAAACCAAACTATTAGACTGGTCCGATTTGATTCTTGTTCCAATTCTAAACCATGTTAACATTTAAAAATTATCAGAAAAATATGAATAGAATAATACTAGTTTTTTAAAATTACGAATAAATAAACAACAAAATAATCGCATCAACTTCATTAATCTTAATAACCGAATTTATACATCTAAAATGTTTACAAAAAATACAGCTATATCGAGAATGAAAGAGTTTTTTATTTTGGAGAATAGAAAGGTTGTGATTTTTTTGAGAGAGTGAAAAAATTATAAAAGTGTATATATATATATATATCGGTCCGGTTTAGTTTGAACTAGATTTTGTAATTATAAAACTATAGACTGAACTATAATATTTGGTTTTTATTTTTTTTAAAATCATAACTAATTCACTAAATTACAAAATCAATTCAAAATAATCGATTTAGTTCGATTGGTCCAGTTTAGCGATTTTTCGGTTTTCTTTGAAGGGTAGAGGCCAAAAGGGGGTGCAAAAAGTAGCGAAAATTTCCCAGCTTGAAATGACGAGGGATTAGGTGTGAGAAGGGCAGCGCTCTTCCTGCGGAGATGCCAAGAAGTCAAATTCTCTTCCCCAAATAGTGAAGCTCAGAGCAACACACTCGGACAAATTCTTCTACTTCTTCACTGTAGTAGGCATTTCTGTATTAAAATCAACTCTCCCTCTCTCTACATCCACATCTGTATCGTAACTGTACATATACGGATCATGAGGATGATGCTGATTAGATCTCTTCGTCCGAATCGGGGGCCATTCTTGATGATGCTTAACCGGCATTCGTCGTATTCTTCTTCGGCTTCAGCTGCGGCAGTTCAAGCGGAGCGAACGATCAAAGGAGGACCGCGAAATGATTGGACAAGAGAAGAAATCAAGTCCATTTACAACTCCCCTGTTCTCGACCTACTCTTTCATGGGGTCAGCAAGCTCTCTCTCTCTCAACTTGTTTATGTGGTTTTTTTTTTTTTTTTTTCAAGAACACAAAACTCGAAATTTCTGGACCCATTTTGTTTTGTGATAAAGAAACTAGAAATCATGCCGGCTTTCTCATATTTCTTCTTGCTGCTTTTGCAAAGCAAACATTGAAATTGCGTTCTCAGCTATTTAATTCACTTTTATGGGATAGAAGGTAACTAATTATCATTTTGGGATGCGAGGACAAGATTCTAGAGCTACTCGATTAGCTAGGGCATCTGGTGCATTTTCCCAGGGGTGTCCGAAAGTTCTCCACCAAACTATTGCGTGAATCAATGGGGAAATTGTCTTGAACTTGTGGAAGTTCCAAATTCAGTGGCGGACCTAGGGGTTTTAAATAGAAGGGGGTCCAAATTAAAATTTATTTAGAAGGTAAAATTGCAAAGCAAACATTGAAATTGCGTTCTCAGCTATTTAATTCACTTTTATGGGATAGAACTTAGAAGGTAACTAATTATCATTTTGGGATGCGAGGACAAGATTCTAGAGCTACTCGATTAGCTAGGGCATCTGGTGCATTTTCCCAGGGGTGTCCGAAAGTTCTCCACCAAACTATTGCGTGAATCAATGGGGAAATTGTCTTGAACTTGTGGAAGTTCCAAATTCAGTGGCGGACCTAGGGGTTTTAAATAGAAGGGGGTCCAAATTAAAATTTATTTAGAAGGTAAAATTAAATTAATAGGAAAGGATTGCTTCCTGGTTTAATTACCAAATTGGATTTTGTTCACTAGTTACATGGAAATACTTTTGTGAGTTGTGACACGTTAGAATGCTGGTGCTTTAGCTTGGCTTGCCCATACCAAGAAAATTCATGTTCCTGTTGTTATTCCAGTTGTTTCTTTCGGCTAAGATAAGTTTCATTGCATTAGAGTTTTCATCATTTGAATTCCTGGCTTAAATTGTGAATAGTGACTAATAGTAAATCGGGCACCCTAGGAAGAAAACAATGAACCTAACCTAGTGTTCGAGGTCTGATTGTGGAGAATGTTATTTGTATATTTAGATTTTGGTTGTTTTTACATTGATGATCCGAGGGCTTTATCGAAGGAGCTTTTGCCTTTCTTTCTTCGTCATTTTGCTTCACAATTGGAAGGAGAAAACTTTCGATCACTCCTTTTTTCTTCCCTTTTCTTTGAGGTTACCACGTTAGATGCCTTTTATATTTCACTTCGCCCGTCCATGCTCTATGCACCATCCCTCTTGCCGTTCGATGCCTTCGTTGATATCTATTTATTTATTTAGTATGGTGTTTGAAGAGCAAGATTTTGAGTCTTCTCTTCTCTTTCATAAGAAGTGAGGTCTTCTAATCAAATGTCATGTTTGATAAATACTTTTACCATCCTTTATTAGTAGTTCACATGTAAAGAGACAAGGCAAATTGTAAGAGAAGATACGCACCCAAAGATATTGGTTGCTGTGTTTATGATTACTGCGTAAAGATGAGTTGTATCTCCACAGTGCTTAAGTTATTAGTTTTTTAATCCATGCAAAATGCCGATTGATTTAGGTACTACTTAGCCATCTTTCTACCCCAGCAAGGGTTAAGCATCATTTCTATGAAATGTGACTATGTGAGGAATAATTGCTTCTGCATAGTGTGTTTGAAAATAAGCTTGAAGGTGGCAGATTCCTTACACCTCCAACAAGGGGATGTTTCCCTTCCAAACAGATTGCCCATTTTTTGGACTGATTGCCAGGTTTCTAGTTCGATTGCACATATTTCCTCAATGGATTTTGATATTGAGGTTAAGATGCTATTTGGGGTAAAACGGTTGTGGTCCATACGATTATTTTAGCGGACATAGCTGAGTAGGGTTGTTGGGGTTATTTTAAAAATAATTGAAAGACCAAAAAAGACTATTTTTCATTAGCACTTATGGCTTCCATGAAAGTTGTTATCGAGAGAGAAAAGAGAGAGATGGAAGTGTATAGGGTGTTAATTAACCCTAACACGAGAAAGCTTATATTTATATATAGAGGACCTAAATACAAGATTTCCACATAACCAATGTTGGACTCGACTAACTCTATTATTCTAATATTGTAACACTCTTCAAGCTTGAGAGTAAATATCAATAAGTCCCAGCTTGTCACAAAATAACTCCAATCGTGGTTTGAACAATAGCTTAGTAAAAATATTGGCTAACTGGGCATCGGTGGACACAAAAGAGTAGCAATAATACCGCCGGTCAATTTCTCTCTTACAAGATAAGAGTCTACTTTGATATGTTTAGTCCTCTCGTGGAATACTGGATTGGACGCTATGTGAATAGCAGCTCGATTATCACAATACAAATTTACAGCCAACTACACTGGAAACCCTATCTCCTCGAGAAATGAACGCATCCGCACAATCTCACAAGTCGTGTGAGCCATCGCTCTATACTCTGCCTCGGCACTAGACAACACAACTACCGCTTGTTTCTTACTTTTTCAATTAATAAGGTTTTCACCAAGAAAGATACAGTATCCTGTAGTGGACCTCCTGTCAAACGGACTTCTTGCCCAATCAAAGTCAGTGAAGGCCTCAATACGCAAGTGTCCACTAGTACGATAAAACAGACCATGTCCCTGATGGGCCTTAAGCTACCTCACAATTCTTAGAATAACTCTAGTGTGGAAGACGAGGAACAAACATAAATTGACTAATCAGGCTAACTGTAAATGAAATATCCGGACGAGTAACGGAAAGATAATTTAGCTTTCCAACCAAGCGAAGATACTGATCTGGACTAGAAAGCAACTCTCCTGATCAACACACAATTTGACATTAGGATCCGTTGGAGTCTCGATAGGCTTTGACCCTAGTAGGCCAGTCTCATTTAGAATATCCAGCACATACTTTCTCTGCGATAGATTAATACCATCTTTAGAACTATCTAAGAAATATCTTAATTTTCCCAAGTCTTTGGTATGGAACTGATGTTGTAGGAACAGTTTTAGATCATCAATACTTTTCTTATTATTACCTGTAATGATAATATCATTTACATAGACAATCAATAATATTCTCCCTTGAAAAGACAGAATGATTAGAATGACAGTGTTTCGTGCTAAAACGCAAGACAACATCACTAAACTTGCCAAACCAAACCCTTCGAGATTGTTTAAGCCCTTAAAGAGTTTTTCCAAGGTGACATACCTGAGATGACTCCTCCTGAGCAACAAACTCTAGTGGTTGCTTTATATAAACTTACTCAACGAGATTACTATGCAAGAAGGCATTTTTGACATCCAACTGAAAGAGGGGCCGGCCAAGGTTGGTAGGAAGAGGGATTAGAAGACGAATTGAGCCAAGCTTGACAACTGGGGAGAAGCTTTCGGCATAGTCGACACCATAAGTTTGAGTATAGCCCTTTGCCACAAGACGAGCTTTGTATCGCTCAACAGTCCCATTAGGATGATACTTCACAGTGAACACCTAGCGACACCCAACAATAGACTTTTCAGGAGGAAGAGGTATAAACGCAATTATGATTGCTATGAAGAGTAGACATCTCCTCCTCCATAGTTGTCTGCCACTCAGAAATAGACATGGCCTCCTGAATAGTATTAGGAACAAAAACAGAGGACACAGAAGTAGAAAAAGTATGAAAAGATGTAGAAAGATGATCATAAGAGACAAACTGAGGAATGAGATGAGAAGTAGTGCACGTACGAATACCTTTGTGGGTGCAATGGGCAAAGAATCTGGAGATGGAGGCTCCGGAGCATGAGACAAAGGAGGCGGCTGATCTCGCGGCGGAGGAGACGAATCAGCAGCTAGAAAAAGCAGAGCTGGAGAATCTTTGGGATGGTGAACATATATCTGCAAGGGTGGAGAGGGGGTAGTGGAAATGGTTCCTTAATGGGCATGGAGGCTGGCAGCTTGGTAGGTCCACAAGAGGAGTTAAAGCGTGCAAAAAATGGGACAGACTCATGAAAAGTAACATCAGCACACGTAAACTTATGACAAAGGGTGGGAGAATAACATTTATAACCTTTTTGAGTGGGAGAATAGCCCAAAAACAAACACTGATGGATCGGGGATCAAGTTGATCCCGATTTGGATCCCTCAAGTCAGATTTTGGAACATTCATTTATAGCAAGAGAGCACGAGTAATTGTTAAAATGTGGCCCAATTTGCGTTTGGCAACTCCATTTTGTTGTGAAGTCTGAGTGCAAGAGGCTGATGTAAAACTCCATCCAAAAACTGTGATAAAACATGATGATAATATTTACGAGCATTGTCAGAACCAAAAATTCACATAGGCACACCAAATTGCCTGTTTATTTCCTCGTAAAAAGATTTGAAGATGGAGTACAACTCGGATTGCTTGTGGCGTTGTGCATAAGATAAATATAAGTAGCATGAGAATAATCATCAATAAATATCACAAAATATTGAAAGTGAGAATTAGACGGAATCTTCACAGGGCCCCAAATATCTGAATGCGCTAAATGGAAAAGACTCGACACACGACAATCTACTCGAGGGGAAAAAGAAACACGGCGATGCTTACTAAACTCACATACTTCTCATGGAAGTGACTCGACAAGACTACAGGAGGGGACCAGACGTTTAAGGTTGGGAAGCGACAGATGGCCAAGGCGAATGTTATACTGGTAAGGTGAAAAGTGGATTGGAATGCAACAGAGGTAGATTGCTCGCCATCTAAAAAATAGTATAGGCCACCACGTTCAACACCGCCACTAATTTTCGTCCTCGTCAAATTCTGAAAGATACAAGAATGAGGGAAAAATGTGACTGAATAGTTTAAGGTTTCGATAATTTTACTCACAGACAGGACTAAAAGGAAAGCGAAGAATATGTAAAATAGAGTCTAAACAAAGATAAGAATTTAATGTAACTGAACACAAACCAACAATAAGAGTAGTAGAGCTATCAACCAAGGTGACACGAGACGATGTCCCAGAGGGACGACAACCGAACAAGACAGTAGGAGCACCGATTATATGATCAGAAACCCCAGAGTTAAGACCCAAGGAGTTTGGGAAGCAAGATAAGCAGAAGGTGGACCTTTTTGAGTAAGCGTAGTAGTGGAGGCAGATGACACATGAGAAGTCTGAGTAGACCGATATTGTTGATACTCGTTCTTTGGAATAGTGACTACACGAGGGGCAGTATTGGAAGAGAACTGGAAACCATCATCCTCAAAAATTGTGATCTGGTGGGCAGAAGGGCGACTATGGAGATCCCAACAGTAGTCAATAGTATGATTATCAGCACTGCACCAAGAGCAGGGACGAGGCACCCATCCACGGCCTTGGCTACCTCCTCCTAGTGATCGACTGCTACGGCCAGAGTTACGACCAAAACCTCTGCTGACATCACAATTGAAACCACGATGACTGTAACCACCTCGGCCTGAATCACGATTGAAACTCCCACGGCCACCTCCCTTTGATGTCGAACCACTATATGTATAACCACCACTGGAAACCGTAGTGACTAAAGTTGAACGGTCAGAAGGTAACTGAGATGCGGAAGTAGAACTACTATCAGAAATGGTAGCCTGATGTATATGATTGAAGACCTCACCACGAGATGGTAAAGTCCGTTCTCCCAAAAGCTACGTATGGACTGAATCATATGCAGGAGAAGGCAAATTGGACAGAAATCGAGCAACAAAGACTGTCGTTGACGCTTCATAACCTGAATTTTAGCAGAAATAGGCTTAGCAATCTTGATCTCCTCACAAAGACCACAAAACCTAGCATAATGAGTTTTGAAAGATTGTTCACTCATGGTCAATGAGAAGAAAGCTTGATGAAGATCATATGTCCGACGAAGATTGTTAAAATACATCTCTTGAGCCTATTTCTATACATGATTGGCTATGGGTATAAACATCAAAGGACCGACAATCTGGGGTTCTATACTATTCTATAAGTCGGTGCGAATGCGAGCATCCTCGGATTTCCAGGTAGCAAATGTTGGGTTAGTTTGCGCAGGAGGATCATCAGTAAGTCATTGTGAGGTTGAATCACTCTCAAAACAGATCTCAACAGTCTTGGCCCAAAGAGCATAATTCTTATCATTCAAAAGGATGGAGGTAATAGGCCTCTGTTACAGAATCGAGAAGAACTAGCAACAGTATGAGTAACATGAGAGGTAGCAGAATCAGACTCCTTTCCAGACATTTTGCCAATCAACCAATCAACCAAATAACTATGTCCACCAACGAGATGAAGCAATAACCAGTCAACTAAACTCCAATCAAAGAAATAATCAGAAACAGTGGCCACCCAAGCTGTCAACATAAATCGGGTCCAAGATTGAACCGAAATCGAACACCAAATATAGCCGAGTGCAGATTGAAATCATGGTAGCAATTGAATAACAGGTCTCCCCGAAGCCGAACAAATCACATACCTAATCTCCTTAGATCACAATGCTAATGAAACGAGAACATAGACAGATTGACGATTAGCATACCATCTGATTGACGGCGACAAGGATGACGAGAGAGGTCATCGCTGGTGTTGGTGCAGGCGGCCGATGATGAAAGCTGTAGGCGGCAGCGGCGAGGGCGAGGGTTTCGATGGCGTGGCAACGGCTGCTAGGGTTAGGGTTTGGTGGGTGACGGCTAGGATTAGGGCTTGGTTTAATCGGGCTTTGATACCATGTTATCGAGAGAGAAAAGAGACAGATAGAAGTGTATAGAGTGTTAATTAACCCTAACACGAGAAAGCTTATATTTATATTTAGAGCACCTAAATACAAGATTTCCACATAACCAAGGTGGGACTAACTCTATTATTCTAATGTTCTTAACAAAAGTAAGTGCATAACTGGTCTCGAGATTGCTTTATTTATTTGTACTGAAAATTTGACATCAATGATTGTACACTTTTAGGTGATTAATTTCATAGTAATTTTAAAAAACTACATGGATATGGAAAAGGCCATAAAGTTCAACAGTCAGTTTGGATGAAATAGGAGGATGACTACTGCCATTAATGATCAAAAGTACAAAAAATTTGGTGGGCATGAAGCACGTAACGGCTCTAGTGGGTTGGGATAGATCTTTGTCATGTGTATTCATTTTCTGTACAATGAACATTCTGATATCCCCTTTTGTCCTGCTGTTGCATGAGATGCCTTAGAGTGGTCCTAGAAACCAGCATTGTCTCCTCAGTTCCAATTCAGTGGGGATAATGTTGCAGTACCAGTTGAGAACAAGAGCGACGAAAGAAAATTCTTCACCTGCCCCACCTTCTTTCCCGCTGTTGAATGGAGTAATCTAGGAAGGGATCTTTTGCAAATTTCATTCATTTGCGTGGAGCAAAGGGCACCTTCAAACAAAATGGACGGTCGCAAAGGAACCGGACTTTTGACGGGCCAGCCCTTTTTTATGCGCCGCTTTTGCCTGCAAGGAAAATGAGCTTTGCTCCTCTAGGCGCTAGGCGCTCCCGTGGTTCGCTAGAAGGAAAAAGGACTCATCCTTTGTTGCATCTGGCAGATTCAGAAAAGGACAGGAGGTAAACCAGAGAGAAGCAAAGAGGGAAACAAGGAAGCCATTCAAATTTTAGGAATTCCTCATCTTCTAATCATACAATACCCTCGTCATCATGAACCCTATGAACATGACCATCCACATCAGTTTGGTTGAATTTATCTAATAATGGGTATGTCAATGAGGAGCCGCACCTGTTTCAGTCCTTGTTCCTTGATGTTGTTATCTATCTGTATGCTCTGGGAATGAGCATATGGTCTCCCTGTACTTTTAGACTGTCACAACTCATCTTCTCACATGCATTTAGAGATGGAAAATGTTGATGGTTGCAGGTTTGCAGTTAGATCCTCATGCATATGTAGTATAAATGGTTTTTGTACACCGAAGCCTTCTGTGATTCTCAACACTTCTCGTTCGTGGAGGTTCTCGGAAAAATTTGCTGTTTTTTGGTGGGGGTGGTTACCATTTTCTTTCCTAGATATCTGCCTTATTTTTTTTAAAAATTGCATGTATTGCCATGGTGGTTGTTGTGGTTATGTACTACAAGTACTTTATTTCCTACCAATGCTGCTTCTTCTGCTGCCATGCTTTAATCATGTTGAGCTTGTTAATCTCATATGCAATCATCTTCTTATAGGCTCAAGTTCATAGACATGCCCAGAACTTTAGGGAAGTGCAACAGTGTACTCTTTTGTCTATAAAGACAGGAGGATGCAGTGAAGATTGTTCATATTGCCCTCAATCCTCCAGGTATGACACTGGATTGAAAGCTCAAAAGCTTATGAACAAGGAAGCTGTTATTCAGGCAGCACAGAAGGTGCAGTTTCTCTCTCATTCTTGAGCTGTTTTTATGAGGCAGTATATGTTTTTGGGTAAGGGATCTCACCCGCCCCCGCCCCCGCCCCCGCGCCTCCTATCTATACATGAACATATGCATATATAAATCATTCCGTCCCCCTTGGTGGTCCCTTTAATTTATGGAGACCAATTAATTGTACTATAAAAAACTCACTTTCCAAAAGTGCCTTAAAGTTTTGAGTTTGAAAGGTAATGTGAAACCATTTCATTACTTTTTGACAAGTAGGAGAAATATACATACATATTGTACTGCTGTCCTTCTCGTAGCAGAGTAGCATTGAGCTCTTATTGAAATTCATAGTAAACGTGGGACATGGGAATTGTGCGAAAATTTTCCATTGACTTTTCAAAGTGCACCAATATCATGGGACACACACCATATGGTATAATGGATGGACAAAGGGGAAGAAGGGAGTAATTTTCACAATATTCGATCTCATTGAGCTAGCAAAGTGTTCCCAGGAGACGTGTGCTCATATATTGATGAGACGATAAAAGCTTAATCGTGTGAAGCAGAAGCAGGTCTAGCGGAGCGAGAAGATATTAAGAATTTAAATTTGGGAGCGTCTATAGGATTAGGAATGCCTATATATATTTCTATACATGTATGCATGTAATTAGTTATAAATGTGTCTAATGATATAGATACTACAATTTTTTATTTGTTTGACAGTGTTACATTTTTATTGGTAACAAGTGTCAAATGCAAATGTTTTTGGGTAATTATTATGTTTCTACCAAGTACTTGTGAAAATCTGGGTTAGTGTATTTCTAGTATATTATTGTTGCTTCATAGTTGCTCTTGCTTTGGTAGCTCGTTTTTTTTTTCCTTATGAAATTCATATACTTGAGAGTTCTATCAGTAGTTGCACGAGGGAACAAGAGGATGTAAAAGAATTTAAGGTTAAGAGCGTCTATAAGACATGTGTACCTATACATCACTGTAAATAAAGTAATTGACGTTCTATGAATATAATTTGTTGTGAGTTTTAGTATACACGTCGATTTGTTATTCGTGTTGGTGCAATATTATTTTAGCGAATATATATTAGGTGTTATATTTATACCAAGTGCATCAATAGTATGTCATATTTTCTCTTGCTTAGTATATTTTCTTTTGTTTTGTTGTTTGTTTTGATATTTATATGCTTGAGAGGTACTATCCTAGTTGGGAGCGCATTCCTTCTCGATGGGAGCAAGATTCCTTGTACATCTTGACTTGGGAGCTTGAGAGAGAGGTTCTGAGGTTGATTTGCAAAGCCAATAGGAGGATCCCATTACTACGGTTCTATTCTAGCTGGGGACACACTCCTTTCTTGATGGGAGCAAAATTCCTTGGAGGTTTTGACTTGGGAGCGGAGGGCAAGATTTCGTGGTAAATCTATTACCTCTAGAGGAGGAGGATCATGTAATTAAGACTAAAATTACGTATTATTGCTACAAATAGAAAAAAAACCTTGCCATGGTGTTTGTTAATAACTCTTGTCAGCATGCGTCATCATTAGATCACGTTATGCTTTTGCTTACTACTTTGATACTTGCTGTTGAATGGTGGTAATTAATTATTTGTTTCAATTGTAAAGTAGTGAAATATATTGCGTTTCATTTATTGTTGACAATTGGCAGGCAAAGCAAGCAGGTAGCACTCGTTTCTGCATGGGTGCTGCTTGGAGAGAGACTGTGGGAAGAAAGACTAACTTCAACCAGATTCTTGAATATGTAAAGGAAATAAGGTAATGAAGCCAATAATTGGTGCAAAGGTACTTGCATTTTTGCTACCTTTTTGTCAAAGCACAAGTTGAATTGAGGTTCAAACTCAGTACTCAGGAGCTACTTGTGTCATAAGATGAGTACTTTTAGGCGGCTTGTGGTTTAAGAATTGTTTACCCAACGTTGATGATTTGGGTGGATTGTTGTCTGTGAGGTTCCAAACTATATGTGTTCATTTAGAAGTTTCCAAAACATTTTCTGAAAATTTTCTGAAAATGTTTTGGAAACTTGTTTGGGAAATTTTTTCCCGAACACTTTTATTTTTTTCCCAAACAACTTCATCTCTCTACAAAAGAAGAGAGAGAAAGAGAGCACCTCAAAAACGTCGAAAAAATTTAACTCTCAAGAGTTAAATTTTTTCTGAAACACTTACACCAAATAACATCTTAGAGTTTTTTTCCAAAAAATCGTTTCAGAAACACTCAACCAAACACAGTTGTCGTCTTTCTTCTAATTTAATTTCTAGTAAATGTCATCATGAAATTTGCACTTCAAGGAAAATTGTTTTATTTAGTTGCTATAAAATCACGAGTAAAGAGGTTATAGATTTCAAGAAGTTTTTAAATCCTAGTGTAATCCTTTTCTTTCATATGCAATAGTTTACCCTTCGATCATGGTTGTAGTTCAACTTCTTTTCACGGTAAATTCTATACAAGTGTTCTAAAAATTGGCCTAGGCAATTTCATGCTGCCTCATCTTTACGTCTAGGCATTTTTTAGGATTAGTCAAGGACTAGTCATTTTAGGATTGGCAGCCAAATCGAGGACTAGTCGACCTAGTCATCATTGAAAAATTGATGGAAACTGGCAGCAACCAGTAAAAGTTTATAAAAGACGTGGGCTAAATGGTTCTAAAGCCCAAGCATTGATCTGCATATGTTGGATGACAAAGAGCCCACTTGGGAGTTGGGCTATTGACTGGGTTGGAATAGACTATATAATGCTTTATAAATATGTATTAGTTGCATTTAAGTTTCCATTTGATCACGTGTTTATCTTCCTAGACCTCTAGGGAATAGGAAGAGTCTTTGTTTTGTTATCTATTTGAACGCATGTTTTATCTTCCTGGACATAGGGAATAGGAAGGGTCTTTTGTATTTCACATGTTGGAGCCTATAAATTTCTTTAAGCTTTAAGCTTTTGGGATATGAATGAAAATATAAAAAACTTCCAGCTTCTAAACTTTCAAGGTTGTGAATGCAATCATTTCTTTAGTGTGACGCTAAAGAGGCCTTAGGTGTGATGCCTAGACCTATCCTTCTAAAAATTTCCTTCTTCATCTTTGTTGCTGTTCACAGCCACCAAACAGTCCTCCAAAACAGCCTTTGTTTTCTTGTTTTTGATCAACATTAGTCCTATTCCAAATTTGTCCTATGCAAAAAATTTGGCACTAACTGGGATTTTTTAGTTTTTTTTGGGACAAATTAGAATTATTTTAAAATTGTAGGGTTTAAAGTGTAAACTATGAGTCTATGATATTTAACTATTTATGATTTTACGTGTTAGTTTTTAAATTTCATTTGGTTTTAAAACATTGAAGATTGAAAAACTGATTAATCTCTAGTCTACGACTACTCAGATTAGGTGCTAGGTGCCCCTCGTCTGCCCTACTATGCCTCGCGACTTTTAGAATATTGGTCTATATTGCTATGTGCATTCATGGCTACCTCATTTACATGTTAAATATTCTTGTTTGAGTTGATTAGTTTACTTTCACCTCATACCACAAAGTCCTTCGAATTTTGTATTATCAAGCCAATAGAAGGGTCCTCTAGACTTCTTCAATGGCATGCGGCCAACATAGTTCAGACCAGTTAGGTTGAACATGAGAAAGCTTTGTGGTGTTTGGCTTTAATTGTACAATTGAGTCCAACCGGCGCATCTCCAAACACATCATTGGGTTTTGGTGACCGACCTTTGAGGAACACGTGAAGTGTCCAAGTTCCTTCAAAAGAGATTAGTGGATTAGAATTTGTTATGAGCTCAATGAAATGTTGAATCCTAAAATTTTCTTAGCCACTAGCTTTGGGGTATTATCCTCTGTGTGATACTTTACTAGGACCATTTCACACTTGGGGAAGCAAAATTTTGATTTATATATATAGAGATGTTTAGCATTTTTCTATAGAGCAAGCTTTTACACATACACCTCTCTTGATAGAAATTTTGTAGAGGTTTTAGGGCTAGCGTGGAGCAAATATGGGCTTGTACAGTTCCGGTAGAAATTTCTAAGTTTTCAAAGCACAATATGTATCACAAGGATTAAAAAAAGAACATAAAGAAGTAAGAATGTGACTCATTTTCAGAGCCGTAGGAAACAACCAATTGGCTTCCATATGAGTCGGTATGACCTACAAGAAGAGCTAAGGACACCGGTGTGGTTCCGGCTAACTCCCGTTTGATGCCTTAGTAGGTAAAAATTGTAGGTATATGGTGTAGAAAGTACTCAAGCATAGATTAGCAAGAGCAGGCGTACCTTAGATGGTGACAAAATTTTGTTTATATAGCATTGGGGGTTGAAATCCTTTTAGGATTAGGTCCTGTGATTTTTGGGATGTTAATAAGGCTAGCACTTAGTGTAGGCCCATAGTACGCTATTTAGGATTTGTAGTCTTGTTAGGCTTGGGACTTTGTTAGATATATCCATGTAGGGGTGTGAGGCAGTTAGGATGAGTCCTTTCGCATGTACCAGCCCCTTGGGGGTGTGGGTAGCTGCCAAGTCGTAATCAAGTCGCACTTGTCCTCGGCAAGTGGATGTTCGAGTAGAGAGTCTGAGTAGATTATTTCTTAATCGATTGCCTGAGCAGAGGATGTGGTAGAGTAGTTCTACTTGGTTGATGGTCCTATGCTCATTAGCTAGTTCTGGTCAGTCGATATCATTCATCTAATCCTAGTCAACCCTTGGTCCTATACTGATTGGTTACTCCCCTATTTTCAAATCCAAGCAATGAGGGGTTGAGAGAGAGATTTGAAGCTCTAGGACCGATGGTAACTTTTTCTAGATGGGACTGATCCATGGAATTGGTTCAGAGAATCCTCTTCTCAATCAAAAGGTGAAAATGCAAATTCCTTGTTTTAGGGTAAAGGTCGTGGAATTGTGGATTGACAGGAGGCTGATACTGGTCCTCGGGTGTTGCTTTTTATGTGAGGGGAGCTTTAGTAGCTTTGCTATTGTTGGAGACGAGGGTAGGGCCGAGTAGAGATTGTAGTTCTTTGAACTTGGAATTATTGAAGCTGCGAGGCAGAGGTTTGGGACCTTCAACTCATTTTTACTTGTCCTCTCTATTGTTTTCTCGTGGTTGCTTTTGTTTAATCTTCTAAAGTTGTGGAGAGATATATCTTTCTACTCCCCAAGAAGTGTCATGGGATGAACTTCTGTCTTGTTTTGGGGATTAGCCAACTCATAGTTTTACTTTTCGTTGAGCAACCTTGCTAGTTGCCTTTGGTCTTTTAGGGCTTTTAAAGTTATTTTATAGCTTTTGGCCAATCAACTTTGCTGATCGGAGTCTGGTTTGGCTTTTGGCCGAGTAGCTTTGCTGATTGGACTATGGTTTAGCTAATTTTGGTCGTTAATCTATTATCGTCTTATACCATTCAGCTTTGCTGATCAAACTTGGATTCATTGAGACTTGGCCAATTTCTTTGGGCCACATTGTAACTTCTGGTCGAGTTGCTTTTCTGATCGGAGTTTGGCCCCTTAATACTATTTATGCTATTTCATTTCCTTTGGCCAAGCAGTTTTCTGGTTGGATTCTGGTCCCTTAGGACTTAGCCAATTTCTTTAGTGCTATCTTGTACTTTTGGCCGAGTAACATTGCTGGTTGGATTCTGGTGCCTTAGGACTTTTGAGCTACTTTATAGATTTTGGCCGCGCAGTTTTGATGGACAGATTGTCCCTTTCGGCATCCATTTTTTGGCTCTTAGGCTATTACTTAGCGACTGCCAAGTAGCTTTGCTTGTCAATCTTTGATCCCTTGGGACTTGCCAATTTCTAGTTTTTGGCTAATCATCAGTCGGTGCCAAGCAACTTTGTTGGTTGGTCTTCTGGTCTTGTGGGATTTAGCCAATTTTGGCTCCTAGGCTATTAAAGTATTAATCAACCAGTGCCTAGCAGCTTTGCTAGACAGTCTTTAGTCACTTGGGATAGTCGATTTATGGCTCTTAGGCTATTGATTAGTCAGTACCAAGTAGCTTTGCTGGTCAAGTTTTTATCCTTTGGACAACTAATTTATTGCTGTGGACTATCGCCTATAGGTCAATTCTTCTTGGCTCTTAAATCTTTGTGATAGGTTGAGCATGTTTTTTGGTATAACTTTGGTCCCTTAGGACTTCCATGTAGGCCGAGCAGGTTTTTTGGTTGGTCTTTGATTCTTTAGGAATTTTTTGGAGGATGAGCGGATTTTCTCGTTGGACTTTGGTCGCTTAGAGCATCTCTAGCAGAGATGTCAAATCCAATGTGTCAATAGAGTTTTCAAAAAATGACATCAAAACTAACTCCAACAAAAATGTCAAAAGTATTGTCAAATCCTATGTGACAATTGAAAAAGGCTACTTGATGTCAAAATTTGACATCAAGTGTCAAATATTTTTTTTGTCTTAAATGCCCCAATTTTAAATGTCTTTTTATGTTAAATGCCTCAATTTGACATCTTTGTTGGAGATCAAAAAAGTTAAATGTCAAATTTAAAGATGTCAAATTGCCACATAGGCCATCAAAAAAATTTGACACCTCAAAATTTGACATCTTTCTTGAAGATGCTCTTAAGACCTTCTTGTAGGTTGAGTAGGTTTTTGGGTTAGACTTTGGTCACTTTATGACTTTCGTGGAGGTTTGGGCTGCAGCTTGGTCCCCTGGGACTTTCTTGGAGATTTGGGCCATGGTCTGGCTGAGCAATTGAGGTTGTTAGTGTTTTTGGTTCCTTAGAACTTGGCAAACTTTGTTGCTTAGAGGGTGACAGTCATGATGGACCTCTTGCCTCAACTTCTTTTTGCCTTGTTGAAGTATTGCAGAAGGTGGTTATCTTGTAACCTAGTAGCTTTATACTTCTCGACATCTTTTTTGTGTCAATCAAGTTGGCTTTAGTAACATTAGTGGGCTGTTTTTATGTTTTCCAATTATGTTGGCACTACGTTAGCTTCCTTTCTTTGCAAAGCAATTTTATTTCAGTATTGTTGGGCAAAGAATGTGTTGAAGTGGAGAAGACATACTTTGCTCATTTATAAATTACTCAATTTGGTGCCAATCAAGTTTGGCCTAGGTAATACATTACTAGCCTCCATATTCACGGGTTCTGGGTGCTCATTAGGAGATGGAAGTGATATCTTCTTACTTTAATATATATTTTGGGTGCTTGGCCAGGTAGACTTCCTTGTCATGATTTGATCAGATTTTTTGTCATGTGCCTTTTGGGTAGAGTGGGAGTTTCCACCTCCTCCCAGCTCACCAGAGATTATGCTAATTTCTCTGATTGGTTCTTTCTGAGCAGGAGATTGGTCCTTCTCTTCCTTGCGGTCCTGATCTTTTCAGCGTTGTTGTTGAGGTTATTTGGCTACAAACCTTCGTAGCCTTGCCCGTCTGATCAACCCAATTATTTGTTGCTTCAAATCAATGCAATCGTCTGCACAGTGGCCATGGTCCTGGTGAAACATGTAATAGTTGTTGCGTGAGCACTCTTCTGGTGGACTGGGCAACTTTTCAAGCCATTTCAGGTTTGGATCATTTCACATCTGGTGAAGAATGTACTCTGCCATTGCCACTAGGGGTGTGTAATTGTTGAACCTATTTTATGGGGTTCCTCCTCTCCTTGGAGAATTCGTTCACTCTGCCCTTCTTTTTCTGGAGTCATCACCTCCTTGCTAAAGTTGATCCTCTCCTTGTTTTCTCTTCTTTGCATGTCCTCTAGGATGGCCTCCACTACTTTGTTGGTCACAGATGTGATTTTCTCGTTTTCGTCGAGCACTTAGGGTGTCCTTGACATTCATGTGCTTTCTAGCCATGAGCATCCACTCTGCCATGTATGGGGGAGGTTCCTAGGAAATTGAAAGCAAGAACTCGCTAGGATATAGCCTCTTTCCATATATGCCGCTATTTTGACCTTGTTGTCGACAGGGTCTCCTTGTGTTGGACTAGGCTATAAAGTCCCGTAAGCTTTCATACTTCTTCTTGATATTAATTATATAAGTCGCCGATCTTCTATATCTCTATCTAACTATGAAATAGCTAACAAATTCCTTGTTGAGTTGCTTAAAATTCTGGGGGTTTACTTTGTTGAACAATGTCCCGGTTGTTCCTTTGGGATTTGTTGGGAATGCTTGGCACATGATCCATTTGGGTACTGCCTCAAGATGCACGAAAGGCTTGTAGGTTTCCAAGTGATCCAGGGGGTCCTTGGTTCTGAAAAAGCTTTCAGTCTGAGGCATGCGAAACTTGCGAGGCAAAGATTTCAACATGAGCTTAGGGGTGAAGGAGGTCAGTCTTCTGCACCAATTCCTCTATGGACGCAAATGCCTTCGGTTTCATCTGCTCAACTAGAATGTTTAGTTGGGCTTTCGTCTCAGATCTAATCTTCTCATTTAGCTTCTGCCTCTTCCTAGAGTTGATTAGGTTGTGTCCTATCTTGTGGGTTGGCACCTCGGTCGTCTCCATGGACACGATTTACCCCTAGACTGTTTTTGTGGATGAGTCACTGGTAGTGGCGGAGGTGGTGGGTCCAGGGAGCACTGTATGAGGGGTATGTTCTTCCCTATGAGTTGTTGCATCCCTTGGTTCAATGTCCGGACCTGGTCTTACAATATCTTAAATTGCTCAGAGTTAACCTTAAGATGGCCATCTTGAGGGGTCATCAGGGCTCATCTTGGCCACCTTCACGGGCTTACTGTTTAAAACCTTGGGTTTTGGTGTTCTGATTGTGATTTTGGGCTTGAGAGGCCATGGATTGAGTTCGAACCATGAACCATTCACCGCATATGGGTTTTGGGAGAAGTTCTCACAGATTACGCCAATTGATGAAGGGGTTTTTGGTGCCCTCAATTGTCTAAACTGGAAGAATAACTAGGGACACTGGTGTGGTGTCAACCAACACTATGTGATGGCTAAGTTAGTTGAAATTGTATGTATTTGGTGAAAGTTTACTCAAATGATAAATTATCAAGATCAATGTACCCTAGATAGTGAATGGAGGTGTTTTGCTATAGTATTTGTGATTGTGGGTAATGTTGGAGATGTTGATAAGGTTGACACTTAGTGTAGGCCAATAGTCTTAGCCATCTCACTGTCTTTTGGAGTGGTTGGCTCGTTAGGCTTAAGACTTTGTTAGACATATTTCTGTAGGGGTCTGAGGCGGTTAAGATGAGTCTTTCGCATATAGGTGCCTCTTGGGGGGCTAGCCAGCCAGTTATCAAGTCGTACTCGTCCTCACCCAATGGATGTTTGAGCATAGTAGATCTTAGTCAGTTGTTTGGGCATAGCATCTGACCAGAATGTTGGGCTCACAAGCTACTTACATTGATAAGATCCTAACTTGTTTACCATGACGTTCTAAGAAAGGGTTCTCCCTTTGAGGCATTGAATTAATTTATTCAAGGATCAGCATCTTAAGACACCTGAAGCAAGAGAGAAATTGAAGACCGTGTCTTATGCTTTAGCAGTAGGAAGCCTCATGTATCATATGCTTTATGCTGAATCAAATATCTATTTCGTTGTAGGCATGGTTGGCAGATGTCAGTCTAACCTAGGAAGCAGCATTATACTGCTGTAAAACATATACTTAATTCGGTAAAAGGACTTGAAATTATGTGTTAGTCTTTAGGAAGAAATTCAAAGGGATTGTAAAATGGCAAATTCGAAATGTGTTTACTTTAGGAGATGGATCTATAAGTTAGAGTACCGAAGCAACATTGTATTAACTGACTCCACCATGGAGGCCGAATATGAGGGCTTAGAGGCAACGGAGAGGTTGTCTGGCTTAGAAATTTCTTGACAGATCTAGAAGTCGTACCTTTGTTACAGTCGGCTATTGCACTTACTGTGAGAAGAACGGTGCAGCTACAAAACTGAAGGAACTAATAAGCCACAAGAGGAGAAAACACTTCGAATGTAAGTATCATGTGATACCAGACATTGTGCAGATTGGCGATGTAGCAGTAACCAAGATTGCATCCGAGAACAAAATCGCAGACCCTTTAATGAAGAGCTTACTAGACAAGACTTTTGATAGTCATGAAGAGGGAATGGAAGCGAGATGCATGGCAACATGGCTTTGAGTCTAAATGGAATATGTGTTAGAAAATTATATTAAAAGCCATGTTTTTATGTCATCGAACTTAGTTAGTTGGTTTTCATTAGTTAATGAAAGTAATTATTTCTGTTTTATGAGCATTGTGTATTATTTTTTTATTCAATATCGCATGTGTATCTTTTATTGTGTATAATATATGAACTGGTGTGTAAAGTTTGGCTTAGATAAAAAGGGTTATTTCATTGGTTCTTACACGATATAAAAGATTATTTTCACATTGTTAGATGGAGTTGGACAAATTATCTGTAGGACTGTAACACAATATTTTAGTAACTCTGTCTGGATCACAAAAATCCATTTAATTTTAACTAATTGTGCTAGTACACTGTGTATTAAAAGGAACTGCTTTGGGATTTTGTTTCTATATTGACGTGGACAATAATCATCGCATGGTTATTATGAGTTCTTATACTCTTAATATAGATATAATAATGGACACATGGATCTAGTATGGGTCACATTGATTCTTAAATGATTGCATTACATGTATGGTGCATATTACTTACAAAATCTAAATCCCGGTATCGGGTTTGATAATACCCCTTAAAGATGCTTATAAGTTTTTGTTATGTCAAACCATTGCAGGTCTATTTTGTTCCCGACATATCAAATAACTTCAGAAAGTCTTAAGGAATTATTAAGACATAGATTAAATAATGATATTAGTAGTTTATTTAATTGATGGGTATTTGTAATCTTAATGAAGGGAGATAAATAAGCATTCAAGAATGTGGAGCTCAACATATAATTTTGAGAAGGTGAAAGTGCAATTATTGTTCTTTACTGTCCTGATGGATAGTTTAATGGAACTAGGGTTGTAATTTGGGTGGAATTAGGCTTTCCTAATCCTATGAGGAGTCCAATCCAAGTTCACTCAGCTGTCTATAACCACTAACTTAAGGAGATAATGTGAATTCGAATTGAGAAACATAGAGAGAAAGCAGATCACGTCTTGAGTTCACTCTCAATCTGTGATCAGGTATAAGAGGAATAAGGTAGAATATTGTAAGGTGCAATTCGAGTTCGATCATTTCTTGTCGGCGATCCGTGTTTGGTCAATCAAACAGATCTCGGAGACTTTTCATTTGTACATATAGTTAGTAATTTGTCGACATCAAACTAGAGAGATGTTGATGGTATAAACCCTAATTTCGCCTTTTTTTCGTGTTGTGAATGCCACTAATGACATCCTTAGAGATTATACACATCCTTGTTAGACTAAATTGAAGCACTATAAAGAACTTTGGTGAACATGTGCGGAGAAATTAGATCTATTTTGTGACTTTTAGCCATTTGTGAGTTCGTTGTATCGTCAGCCATTGTTCAACCTGCATCTGACTGTCAAACAACATTAATGGTTGTAAAAGCATGGACCAAAAATGTGTTGCACTTTTATTAGCTCAATATTAGGTTGTTAAACCTGGAATCTTGCTAATTTTTCTAAGTGACTAATTTTCATTTCTCGATTGAAAAACTGATTGTATTTCCTTTTTCTTGTTCTGATGCCAAATAGAAAACACAGCATATTCTAGGCGAAATTTACTTTGCTAGTACCAGTACAAGTTAAATCAGTTGTGCCCCTCAGAAGAGGACACAACCTAGAGCTTTCTTTTTTATAAGGAGTTGTTCCAACCCCGCCAACAGTCTCCTACTCTTTTAGTAGGCTTCTTGATTTTATTTAACTTTTAGTTTATCAAAAGTTGCAATCCGTATTAAAAAAAGTTAGTAGTAAAATTTGGAATGTTCCTATTGTCTAAGATCCATTTTCCACAAGAACCATTCATTTCTATATGCATCGCGTTGGTCCATTGCTAGTTTGAGTGTTGTGATTGATTTTTCATATGCAAGCAATTTGGGCAGCTGTTGTGTGGATATCCTTTAGCTCGTTGATTGGAATAGCCACATGAAACCTAATCCTGAATTCTTTCACTTCCCGAACTGTATTTTTGAAACACGCATGAACATTTGGAACTTTTTAATAAAAAAGGGGAAATAAAAGGCTATGCATTAGCATTTAAACATTCTTAGTTGTCCCTTCTGATCTTTTTGCTAAAATCAAAATCTTTATCTGTCCTAGAAATTTTTTCTTCATACCCAAAATTTGTACTCTCTATCAGAAGCATATCTCATGTTTCAGGGAAATGGGGATGGAGGTTTGCTGTACCTTGGGAATGATAGAGAAACAACAAGCTTTGGAATTGAAGGCCGCAGGCCTGACAGCATATAACCATAATCTTGATACCTCAAGAGAGTATTACCCTAATATCATAACAACAAGATCATATGATGATCGCTTGGAAACCCTTAAGTATGTTCGCGAAGCTGGGATCAATGTCTGCTCAGGTAATTTGGTTAACTTTTCTATAATACTTTTTCCTTCTTGTCTCGGTGATTAGAAGCCGCATCATGTTGAAGTTTGATTTAGGGGGTGTTTGTCACAGATCTTGTGCAACAACTTATGGATTCTGGCTCCTCAGAAGCTGTGCCAGTGTGTTTGCAAAAACTTTTGCTTTAGGCAAGAAACAGATTTAAAAGCTGATTCTGAGAAGCATCAATTTTTATGCTTTTGGATTTTGATCACCTGTCTTGACAAACACCATTTTATTACTTGTTGGGTCGTAATTCATTAACTTCGGGGATTAGATACTTCATGAAACAATTGGGGAGGGCCATGAGATGAAGTTGTAGGGTTCAATATCCCAAGATTGACTAAGGTGGATGTACTTAGTTATCACCCAACCCAAGTAGAAAAAGTCATGTTGTAGAGATGATGAACTCATGTTTCCAAAATCATTTGCCTAAGCTATCAGGATCCATCCCGATGTGGGAAGGATTAGTGACCGGCAACGAGTCTCACTCGCTAAAGCCTTTTACATAATCAGTTTAAGAATTTCTAATCTGTAATGTAACAATGTACAAAAAAGTTTAGAGTGCGTGGAAACTTTATCCTTTATTACATTGAAAAGAAACCAAGGAATTGCAAATGTAACATAGACAACCCTCAACATATATTATAACTTCAAAACAGCAAGGCCTAACCCGACCAAACAATAAAGACAAAAAAGTAAAGAACTATCTACACTAGACTACAATGGTCGCCTGTGTCTGTCTCTACTGCCCGCTCCCTCCTACCTCATAACTTGAGATGTTGTTTAACAACATCATTAGCATATCTAGTGTGAATCCAAATATGAAGTATTACGGGTTTGCCATGTTAGATTTTCAATCCATGCAACATGATGTTCTTATTAAACGGAATTCACGGTATCATACCTAGGTCAACGCCCGAGTCAACATTCAAGATTGTCTTATTTACGTTCATCATTCAAGATTATCTAATTTGCGTTTAGTGTAACGGTCGCCAAAACTCGTAGGTGGGAGCTATCCCCTTTGCATTTTTAGCGAACATGGAATGACGTCATCCATCAATCACATTGGCCATGATTAACAACTTATTTCACACCTCCGTTTTGAAAGAATTGTTAACACATTACACTATTTTTTCAATTAACACATGGTTTATAATATGAATAGTTCGATATGGTCTTGCATGGCATTTCATGATTAAAACAACATATAATCTTTGAAACATTTCATGCCTTTTAAAACGAACACGTAATTAAATCATATTTGAACTCACCTTTTTGTGACTTGTCTCATGTACTGATAACCACGTCAATGCTTCTATTCCCTGTCTCCTACAGTTGTCAAGAGTATCTCACTCAATAATCGAATTCGGCATTCAATTGGATTTGGATTTAACGTTTCTATTTGTTCCCAACTCAATGTCATATAAGTGTAGCCTCGTGTCACGATGTACTAGGATCCTTCGTATCTTCATCATCGTCATTTCCCTATTTCTGATTGTCATTGGCGCCTTCTGGATTCTTAGGCTGCGTGTCCAATTCCAGATTTTGTTCCTATGGTGCTGGGTTGGAAGCTGTCTCCTCTTCATCTTTCCTCCTAGCCCACCTCGAGCCTTGACCTACCTCACTCGTCGATGAATATTGTGGAGGTGTCCATCTCCCAATGTCACCCCTCCCAACCAACTCCGCCAACATGCATGACATGTTCCATGTGTCCATGCTAAGGAGATGTGTACCAGATTCAGGTCACATACTAGAACAACCACCAATTGGATTAGAGAAGAATTTACGATATAAGGAACAATCAGTACAAATCTGGACACACGTGTCAAGCAAATGAGGAAGAAGGACATACCATTAGTCAAGGTCTGGTGGGAGAACAAGACGACTGGAGAAGCTTTGTGGGAGAAGTAGATGGATATGCATCAGAAATACCTGGAATTATTCAAATGAGGTATGATTTATATAATATGGAGCTACGATAACACCATTTCATTTCAGTCCTTAACTAATTGAGATAACTGTACTTAAGTTTGGCGGACCAAACTTCTTAAGGTGGAGACTGGGAGGATGTGAGACCTCAACCCGGAATAAGAAAATTAAGAATTGACAGCAAAAATATTTTGGTAATTCAAGATTTGATTAAATTACGAACGGAGACTTTGAAGTTGTTTCGGTAATTTATTTGGTGAATGTGGAGATATCTCAGAATTATTTTATTTAATCGAGATTGGGTTTGATTTTTAATCGGAAACCGAAGAATCATTTGGGGATCAATTTTGTAATTAATCAACGAATGGAAGTTAACCTCGATGTTATTTCGGAGACATGATTTAATTCCGGCGCGCGATCAAGCGAGGATAGATTAATTTGTGATTTAAGGGGACAAGTGGATTAATAGGCTAGGAGATATTTATGTGTTCTTCATACATATCCCCTGCTAGGATATCCTCACGTAAAAAAAAAAAAAAAACCAAAGAAGAAACCAGGCATGTCTATCTTTTAACCATCCTAAGTAGATAGTTAGAAGACACCTCATGCTTGTCAAAAGATTAGCATGTAAGGATATTTTCTTTGCAACAAAGGTCCAACCAAGCACCTCCCTCCCTTATTCTATTTTCGGGCAGCCGAGAGAAGAAGCAGCAGCAGCTGCTTGAGGAAGATGGTCAAGGGTCTTGAACAAACGCCTCCGCATGTTTTTTCAATTTTTTTAGTGTTAATTCTTCGATTATAAGCCTCAATTAGATAGAAATCGAACTTTATTTGCATATATTAGTGTTAATTCAAAGTTTAGAACGCAAACCCGACTAACCCAAACCAAGAAAACTCAGAAAATAAAAGGTTGTGGAAGGAGGAAGAGGAAGAAGATAAGAGGTAGGACAAACTTCCTCAAGGAGAACTTGTGTTCTAGACTTGATTTTTAATAGGTGGGAGCTATCCCCTTTGCATTTTTAGCGAACATGGAATGACGTCATCCATCAATCACATTGGCCATGATTAACAACTTATTTCACACCTCCGTTTTGAAAGAATTGTTAACATTACACTATTTTTTCAATTAACACATGGTTTATAATATGAATAGTTCGATATGGTCTTGCATGGCATTTCATGATTAAAACAACATATAATCTTTGAAACATTTCATGCCTTTTAAAACGAACACGTAATTAAATCATATTTGAACTCACCTTTTTGTGACTTGTCTCATGTACTGATAACCACGTCAATGCTTCTATTCCCTGTCTCCTACAGTTGTCAAGAGTATCTCACTCAATAATCGAATTCGGCATTCAATTGGATTTGGATTTAACGTTTCTATTTGTTCCCAACTCAATGTCATATAAGTGTAGCCTCGTGTCACGATGTACTAGGATCCTTCGTATCTTCATCATCGTCATTTCCCTATTTCTGATTGTCATTGGCGCCTTCTGGATTCTTAGGCTGCGTGTCCAATTCCAGATTTTGTTCCTATGGTGCTGGGTTGGAAGCTGTCTCCTCTTCATCTTTCCTCCTAGCCCACCTTGAGCCTTGACCTACCTCACTTGTCGATGAATATTGTGGAGGTGTCCATCTCCCAATGTCACCCCTCCCAACCAACTCCGCCAACATGCATGACATGTTCCATGTGTCCATGCTAAGGAGATGTGTACCAGATTCAGGTCACATACTAGAACAACCACCAATTGGATTAGAGAAGAATTTACGATATAAGGAACAATCAGTACAAATCTGGACACACGTGTCAAGCAAATGAGGAAGAAGGACATACCATTAGTCAAGGTCTGGTGGGAGAACAAGACGACTGGAGAAGCTTTGTGGGAGAAGTAGATGGATATGCATCAGAAATACCTGGAATTATTCAAATGAGGTATGATTTATATAATATGGAGCTACGATAACACCATTTCATTTCAGTCCTTAACTAATTGAGATAACTGTACTTAAGTTTGGCGGACCAAACTTCTTAAGGTGGAGACTGGGAGGATGTGAGACCTCAACCCGGAATAAGAAAATTAAGAATTGACAGCAAAAATATTTTGGTAATTCAAGATTTGATTAAATTACGAACGGAGACTTTGAAGTTGTTTCGGTAATTTATTTGGTGAATGTGGAGATATCTCAGAATTATTTTATTTAATCGAGATTGGGTTTGATTTTTAATCGGAAATCGAAGAATCATTTGGGGATCAATTTTGTAATTAATCAACGAATGGAAGTTAACCTCGATGTTATTTCGGAGACATGATTTAATTCCGGCGCGCGATCAAGCGAGGATAGATTAATTTGTGATTTAAGGGGACAAGTGGATTAATAGGCTAGGAGATATTTGTGTGTTCTTCATACATATCCCCTGCTAGGATATCCTCACGTAAAAAAAAAAAAAACCAAAGAAGAAACCAGGCATGTCTATCTTTTAACCATCAGATAGTTAGAAGACACCTCATGCTTGTCAAAAGATTAGCATGTAAGGATATTTTCTTTGCAACAAAGGTCCAACCAAGCACCTCCCTCCCTTATTCTATTTTCGGGCAGCCGAGAGAAGAAGCAGCAGCAGCTGCTTGAGGAAGATGGTCAAGGGTCTTGAACAAACGCCTCTAAGGTTTGATTGCCGCATGTTTTTTCAATTTTTTTAGTGTTAATTCTTCGATTATAAGCCTCAATTAGATAGAAATCGAACCTTATTTGCATATATTAGTGTTAATTCAAAGTTTAGAACGCAAACCCGACTAACCCAAACCAAGAAAACTCAGAAAATAAAAGGTTGTGGAAGGAGGAAGAGGAAGAAGATAAGAGGTAGGACAAACTTCCTCAAGGAGAACTTGTGTTCTAGACTTGATTTTTAATTGGTTTTATGTTATTCCTTCATGATTGTTTAGTTGTAGGAAAGTTTTAATACCATGTATAGGTTAGTTGAGGTTAGAAATAGAAAAAAAATGAAGTTGGAAGGTCAAAACCTGAGCTGCCATGGAAACTGTTGAGGAGTTTCTAGGCAGGGGTTGGTCCTAATGCGTTTTAGAGTTTGAATTCGGGTCTCAATTCGACCCTATCCCGGAATAATTTGAACATAACGTAGGCCTCCTTTCAGGTCTAGAACAAGACGTGACGGTTCCGAGGTCATTCTGGCATCGGAATAGACGGGATGTGGTCCAACGGCGTTGCGTAAAAGGCCTTCGCGATAAGGATTCTAAAAACTTAGACTAGTCTTGAGAATTGAAATTTAAGCTAGTTTCACTAAACCGTCGCAATCGAGGGTCAAACCAAGCGGTAATTGGCCCGACCACTACCCTAGCATGGGAATGAGACATACGAGACTATCTCGAGGCCACTCCAATGATTTAGAAATGAGCCATGGTTGATTAAGCTAAGCTATAACATTACCTTAAGGCATACCTTAAGCTAAGCTATAATATACGTTGAGGGTTGTCTATGTTACATTTGCACTTCCTTGGTTTCTTTTCAATATAATGAAGGATAACGTTTCCGCGCACTCTAAACGGTTTTTACGTTGTTACATAACAGATTAGAAATTCCTAAATTGATTACGTAATAGGCTTTAGTGAGTGAGACTCATTGGCTGGACACTAATCCTTTTCACATCGGGATGGGTCGTGACAGCTACCCACTCCTCTCTTGAGAAATCCTTAGATTTGCCCTTCTCAATAATAGATCTCAAAAGCGAACATGCCTTTGCTTCTTTTCCTTGATACGACAACCTGAATCTTGTTGCAGTCTTTTCTTTTGAATTATACTGTTTGCTTTTGTTTTGCATTCTAACATTGCAGGATCTCTAGCTCCAGGCTATGGAGCACTTATAATTCTAGAAGGGAGTTGTATCTGTATCAGTATCGGATACAACGCTCTTCTGATACACATGGATAGGTATCATATACTTCCTAAACATATCCTAATTAGAAAACCAATTTTTATTATAGTTGAAGTATTAGATACTTGTAAATATAGACACGTATCCAAGTCTTGTGAAATTGAGATTAGGACATTTCTTCCATAACATTGGAGTGTAACTGGTAGAATATATACATGGATTGCTTTTCAATAGTTTTTGAATG
Organism: Arctostaphylos glauca; assembly: GCA_019985065.2. NCBI lineage: Eukaryota > Viridiplantae > Streptophyta > Magnoliopsida > Ericales > Ericaceae > Arctostaphylos > Arctostaphylos glauca. The sequence continues at coordinate 7,060,513 of JAHSPW020000015.1, forward strand.
CTTAGATAGAAAGAAAATAATGAACTTCTTTTCATCCATTTCATGAATTAACGTACCCTTGTGTCACAATATCGGTATCCATACTTGATGTTTCACTATAAAAGTTGTAGACTTGTTTTTCAAATGTAACCTGTCTACAACACGGTGAAAACTACTCGTATCAAATATCCTATTTTTTTAGGTTCTCCCTAGTCGCTGTATCATCCATTCCCTGTATCTGTGAGGGTGCGTCATAGGTTCCAGGAGGCCTTGGGTTGAGGTCGCCACACTGTTATGTCAGTCAGTGTGCACTCTCTTGTTCCCGCTCCTTGTCTGAGTCAGTATGTTTGTCTCTCCACATGCAAGGCCCAAGATTCTTAATAGTTCGATACACAAGGTTGGGCTTATTTGACAACAGTTTAATGTTTTGGCACAGTTGGTGATCCGACAGCTCTTTTTGCTGTGTTTTCTGGCTAAGCAACTTAACAATAAGGTTTTTTTGTTTTTATTTTTTAACTACAGATAAAGGATGACTCGTATCCTAAGAAAAGTGCAGATTTATTTTTATTTTGCACATTTAATTTTTAAATTTCTAGTCATTTTCGAGGATATCTCACGCAGGTACAAAGTTAAGTTTAGATAGTGATTTGCAAATGTAATGGAGATTTCTAGTGGAGGCTTTGGTGAGTAAAATTAGATTTTGGTGAATAACTTAGATTTTCTTGTGGCTCTGGTTTAATCATTATATTTTAATTGGACTGAAAATGTATTATCTTTACTTGACTGAAAATCTTTTCAGATTGGCGGGTTACATGTTTTATGAAGCTAACCGGTTATGTTCTGTTAATAGGAGGAATAATAGGGCTTGGAGAAGCAGAGGAAGACCGAGTTGGTTTACTGCATACGCTTGCAACACTCCCGACACACCCAGAGAGTGTTCCCATCAATGCACTGGTTGCAGTAAAAGGCACGCCTCTTGAAGATCAAAAGGTGATTCTCATAATCTGTCTATTTGAATTATGGAAGCATTGTTGAGCAATAATTTTTACATCTAAAAACTTACTCCCTCCTTCACATTTTGTCCATTTTCGACAATCGTGCCTTCAATCGGATCAACAAATAATGTATTTTTGTAAATAATTTTTGCAACTTTTTCCTACCAATCAAAAGATCTAATTGAGATTTTTTTATTGGTGAAAAGAAATTGAATTTATTTTTACTAAAATACCTGATTATTGATTTGAAAAGTTGGCTCCAAATTTTTGTTGTTGTATTGGAACATTGTATCATATTATGTACCGACCAGCTTTCTTTCCCATGCACTAACTTCTAGTATCATTTCTAAAACCCATTTTTTATTGCCATCATTACTAGCATCACATGAGAAATTTCATATTTCCTTGGATTTTATTTGCAAGATTGATTGCATGTTGTTTACTTGTCCTTTATCCAGCCAGTTGAGATATGGGAGATGGTTCGGATGATAAGCACGGCCCGAATTGTTATGCCGAAAGCAATGGTTCGTCTGTCAGCTGGAAGAGTCCGGTTCTCCATGCCGGAGCAGGCATTGTGCTTTCTGGCCGGAGCGAATTCTATCTTCACTGGTGAGAAGTTATTGACAACTCCCAACAATGATTTTGATGCAGATCAACTCATGTTCAAGTTGCTTGGACTCACCCCAAAAGCTCCCAGTTTTTCCGATGAGGAAGTGAAGGATTTAGAAGCAGAAAGTTGTGCAGAAGCAGTGTAGTTAAGGTTGAGAGAATTCGGCTAACTGGAATTGGAGTACTGTTTCTATGGTAGTTTTATCATCGTGCATAACATAACTAAACTGGATCATTGTTGAAACTCGTTAATGTGAAAGATGTGCTTGGGTTATGAAGGGTCGTGGGCCACTGATAATGTACTAAATCCGGCCACTGTGAGGTGAGGCTAATTCATCTCTCTCTCTCTTTTGTGTGTGTGCGCACGCGTGTATTTTCTTCTTTTGCACTAAAATCGGATAGCACGTGATTGTATCGTAACAAATCAACTCAGAGAGAAACGAGGAAATCATTGATCCGAGAATACAAGTTTATGGAGTGTCAAAAGATTGTGTGAACAAGACTCACAATATAATGATACTCTTTGGTGTTTGTTTGCTACTCTTCAATCACCCTAGGCGCTAGTAGTGTGGTTTTGGAAGCGTGTTAGGAATGAATTACGATTCAAATGTGTGTGTCTCATGGGTGCGAGTGACAAGTGATTCTTTATTTTGCCTCAAGTATGTTAACTTGGAATGTCTCAAATGCTAATGAAAAATAAAATGAACTGAATTGAATTGAGAAACAACTATGGAGTTGCATTCATCTCTACGCAATAATAAAGTTGGAAAGAAAATGACAAGTAAATGTTAGATAGACTAGATAAAAATTACCTATATATCTCTTCAATTTTAGGTTTAATTTTATTTTAGACCTTGTTTCAATTTAAATATTAAGCCTTCTAAACTTTGAAATCAAGTTCAATGTGACCCTTCTGTCTGAGTCCGTCTAGTTTGTCTAACCGAGGGTGGCCATGTGTGTTGCATATGACCTTATGAGAGGGTGGCCATGTGTGTTGCGTCAGAAATACCTTCTTCTTTTTTTTACCATTCAGCTTGCGCTTAACATTGTACAAGTCCTTAACCAATTTGGTGTGCAACGGTATTTGCTTGATGACATCCAGAAGTAGAATGTTAATGAGCTTGAAAAGCTCATAAATCTCAATGCTTGTCATTGGTTTAGAAGGTACTCTCAATCTTTGAGAATACGAAGCCTGGATTGCACAATATTAGATTCTCCATCTCGTGGAGTTTCTGATACATCACCACTTAGATGTTCCATTGGGTCACAAGAAGTAGCGGGAAATAGAGGAGCAATAGACTTTAGAAAAATAATTTTATCAACTTCCTTGCCACCCCTGAAAGTGATTATCGATTTGGCCTATTTCGCATTTGAATTTGTAGCAGATGAGCTACTTATTACAAAGTGTTGACCTTGGTGGTTCGCTTGAGGTTGAGCTGGAAATCTTCCTTTCTCATGTTGGATTGACCCTAACGAAGTGATCAATTTAGTGAACTTGGAATGAATGTCCCAATGACTTGTGTGTTTTGTTCATGTATACTGGATTTCCCATGTATGAACATTTGCATAATGTCTTCAATACTCCGCTTATGAGGTGGCTATAATAAGCTTTAGAACCCACGGGAGGTCCTTGTAGAGCATAAGACTGTGGTTGGTATGGAGCATGCCTCGGAGATCCTTGACCTTGTTGAGGTTGATAGGATGGGATTAATTGGGGTATGGGCCTTGATTTCCATATTTTTGGTTTGGTTTTGTTTAGGGTAACTAGACGGATCTTGAGATGGTCCAACATTCTCAACTTCTTTCTAGTGAAAGTTTGGATGATTTCTCCTCGCAGGATTGCATGTATTGGAGTAAGAGAGTTGAATGATTTTTGTGGTCGATTCAGAGCATTTACTTCAACTAGCTCTGTTCCTTAGAGTACCTCTTTGATAGCAGATATAGTTAGATAATCACTAGTAAAATTCCCTTGTATGTTATAGATCATGCATATCTCTTCAACCTTAGCCATGGCGGCTACTTCGCTGATTTTATTCATTTCCATTTTTTCTAACTTTCTTGTGGGTTAGACAACTTTTTGATGGAGGTCATCTTCTTCCCTTAGAACTTTCCAGGATTGATTTGGCCATGGTTGATGGTTTGGTTAGTCTTGTCAATGGGATCATAATAATCTCAAGACTGATTTGTTTTGGCCAAAATGTTAAAGTACTCTAAGGCTTCTTGGGGTTCTTTATTCAAGAATTTTCCGTTGCAAATCATATCAATGAATTGACAATTTCTTGGGGAGATCCCGTCATAGACGAAGCTGACTATTTTTCAATCATCATATCTATGATGCGTGACTGCATTCATGTAATTCTTGTATCTCCCCCAACTTACACAGGATGACTCATTTGGTTTTTAGTGAAATTTTGAACGAGCTTCTTCAAAGCTGTCGTTCTATACATGGGGAAGAAATCTTTAAAAGCTTTCTTTTGTATTTCTTTCCAAGTTTACACAGATTGGGTGGGGAGTGGCACGACAATGTCCAACCGCCCAATGGAAGAAAGACTAGGGACTGGTGACTGAACTTAGGTTTTTCGACGACAGGTGGGTGAGTGATCCAAATTGCTGACACTTTAGGCACTTGTATAGTTAGGGACATCTTCATGCCTTTCGGCCACCACTATCCATGAGTCATGGCCCGGTGGGCCAATGATTACTGCTCCTTTGAGCTTCTCATTCCCCTTCATGTATTTCTGCAAGAAAGACCTGCACCTATTTTGGTCGGACACAACATGGTATGGTCCTATGAATGACCTCCAATAGAGTTTCCCTTTTGGATTCAGCTAGAATCTTGTCGTTTACTGCCTGGCTTGTGGGCAGGTTTGCCATCTTTTGGTAATGTGCCCTTTTTCAAGTAGCTGATGATCAAGTCAGCCTAGTACGCCCTATCGATGCTTATGAAAAGGCATACATGTTGTTGTTCTTCCATGGGCAGCCTCAGCTGGTAGGGGTTTGGGATACTTTGTGTGAATTCTGCTCTTACAACTGATGTCAAAGAGGCCAAGGGGTCTGCATGATGGTTCTACTCTCTAACGGTCTGCTTTATCATCACTTATGCCAACTAATTTATCATCTTTCTAGCTAACTGAGAGTTGGCCGCCATCCAACTGTCTCCCACCTCTTATTCTCTCTCGATCTGCTTGACCACTAGCTTGCTATCACAATGAATGGTAATCGGCTTTACTCCCAAAGAAATGACATGTCTGAGCCCTGTTATAATAACTTCATACTTGGCTTCATTGTTAGATACTCGGAACCCCGAAGTGATAAATTGTTCAATCGTCACCACCTTTGGTCAGGTTAGTACCATGCCGACCACTAATCCTCAAGCATTTGATTAACCGTCATAGTAACGGCTCTACTTCTTCCATTGGGGACTTGACTCCTCTATTTTCTCCCATTGCAACGGCTCTACTTCTTCATCATTTGCTTCTTGAGATGTTGTCTCTCGTAGTTTACCATGGTTTTGGGTGGAAGGAATTTGGTCAAGCCTGTGCTTGGTCGGGTGCTTTAGTCTGGGTAAGATCGGTGATAAAGTAGGCCAATACCGAGCGCTTTATGGATTTTCTGGGCACGTAATTTATCTCATATTGACTGATTTCTACGGCCTATTTTGATATTCTTCCCGTCATGTTTGCTTTTTGCATCAAGGCCTTCAAAGGTTGCTTGCTATAGATGGTAACAGTGTGAGAGAGGAACTAATGTTGCAACTTCCTTGAGGTGACCAATAATGCCAAGGTTAACTTCTGCATGGGGAGATACCTGGTTTTTGCATTGATGAGCATCTTGTTAATATAGTAGATAGGCAGATAGATCTTCTCTTGCTCTCAGATTAGTGCAATGCTCACCGCATAGTCTGAAATCGCCAAATACAAGAATGAGCCTTCCCTTGCACATGCATAGATAGCAGTGGTAGTCTTGAGAGGTAGTGCTTTAGGTTCTTCATGACTTGGTTGCATTCATCGTTCCATTCAAATTTGGTGTTTTTCCTCATCAACAAGAAGAATAGTCTACACTGATCCAAGGGCCTTCTGATGAATCGATTTTGAGTCGCTACTATGCCCATCAAATTCTGAACTTCCTTGTCTTGGGTGGAACATTGGAGCTCTGCCAATGTCTTCACTTATTTTGTGCTAGCTTTGATCCCTCTTCTTGTGGTTAGGTATCCCAGGAACTTCCCTGATTCTACCTCAAAGGAACCTTTGGATGCCTTGAGCTTCATCTCACATCTCTTGAGGATGCCAAATATTGCTTGGAGATACTCTACATGCATTCTTGGCCATTTTTTTGTTTACTTGCATGTTGTCAATGTATAGCTCCATGCTCTGCTTGAGCAGCTTAGTGAACATTTTGGTCACCAGCCTTTGATATATTGCCCCAACATTTTTGAGTCCGAATGGCATCACATTGTAACATTATAAGCCCCTTGGGGTGATGAACTCTGTCTTCTCTCAATATAGCCCGTACATGGCTATCGAATGGTATTCCCTATATGTATCCAAGAAGCTCATTCGATGGTGCTTGTGCTTGGCTACCGAATTTATGAGTTGGTCAATTTTAGGCAACATGAAGGGGGCCTTTAGGCATGCTTTATTCAGGATCGTGAAGTCAATGTAGGTTCTCGACCTTTCATTCATCTTCTTTACAACCATCGTGTTCAATAACCATTCGAGATACGTGAATTTCCCAATGGCCTGTTGATACATGCATAAATGTGTACATTTTTGCCATCCAAACTACCTTTTCTAAGTCATGTGGGCCATGTTCATATTGAATTGGGTCGTTCTTTTATTATTTCAGGGTTATGAAGTGATGACAAGGAAAATAGAGGAAAATGCAGCATTCTAAGGCTAGATGTCTAGATAGGTCAGTCATACATTCGGATGCCACTCAAGTTACCTCTCTGCCCTATTGTTCTAGCCAGACGTTCAAACGACACTGATCCCTGTCTGGGCAGATCTTTCTACCATTGACAGAATGCTAGCACAGGAAAGACACGTCAACAACTGCCCTACAGACATCCAGATGAGAAAAAACATGCATTCGGATGTGACGTCGCTCCAACCTCTGTCATGATTACGTCAGTCCTAGTTGCAAACAGTGCAAATGTCCGGATGCGCTAGACACACGTCCAGACGGATTCAAAATATAGCCTCTGGACAGTTTTCCCATACAACTATCCAAACGACCGTGACTCCCATTCGGAGGGATTAGGATGGCAGAGTTGTCTATAAAAGGGGGAATTTCGTATTTCATTCATTCATTCCATATTTTTGAGAGCAATATATAGAGGACAGAGCTAACTTCAAGGGGAAGTAAGCTCAGGAAGGGTTCGGTAGTGTGCGGAAGAGTGGAAAGATGGCGAGGGTTATAAACTTTGTAGTTATGCTATTTGTAATATGTATTTCATTTCAAAATCAATGGAATTAAGTTCAATGGCCGACTAATGTGTATTTCTTTCTAGGTTTTAATTTTTATTATTCGGATTAAAGTTGTATGAAATAGAACTTCGTCTTTTTACAAAAGTTTTCTTCTTCTTCCTAAATGTTTCTTGTGTTTTCACGACATACAACAAGCATTCCACTAATTCGTGGAAACCCACTGGGATAGATTACGATTGTAAGACATGTTGTGTTATTAGACGATCCGTACCTTTGAGACAGGTTGTGCTAGTAAGATAGCCCGTGCTAAGCAAGATAATCTATGCCAATTGGTAAGTGACGAATCTCCTTAGGAAAATATCTCATGGACTTGCTACATGCACGGCGTTTGACGGATTCGGATAATGAACATTAAATAGCTTGAAATTAATATTGTAAAAGGTTGGAGTGGATTCGAGTCCTAGATCTTCTCTCTCTCAAACTTTTAATATTTTCGTTACTATTCTGTATTTCCATTCTTAGTTAATTCAAATTAAACTTTGTTCTTTAAGAATTAGAACAGATTCAATTAAAATAGTTAACCACCAGTTAACCTTGTCTCTTTGGGTCGATACTCGACTCATTGCTGTGCACTTTTATTAAGAAGTATGAGTAGTTTTAATAATCATTTTGCTACGGCATAATTAACAACGCACTTTTGCTCGGATCAATTTTTGGCATCGTTGCTGGGGACTCGGTGAAACTTGTTGTTAATTTTAGATTGACTTTATTTTCGTTCCTAGTTTGGCTCTCATTTACCTTAAGTTTAACATTGTTTTGTAGTTTTGTGTTCTAATTGACATGATAAGCATTCAACCAATTCCTCTCGAACCAAGTGCAAGATGGTGAAACTAATAAAGCAACATCGTTGCAACACTGTTTGCATTAAGTTGGTCATTTTTGAATTCATTCAATTGAGCAATTTTCTTTTCATTTTGTAGTTTGTGTTGCGTTATATGCGAGTCGTTGATCATTGGCTCCTGATATTCAACCGACTGCACACAAAACTGAACGCACACTTGGAGCTATTCGGCCTTCAATTAGATTAGAATCAGCTCGTTTGCCTGGAACATCCATGGCTAACGTCACTAAAAACCAGGCTTTGACAAGAATCCTTTTTCCTGATATTGCCTTAGTCCCACTAATACCACAACCATTAGCATCACCACTACAACAATATTTTCCCACTTTCGCCATCCTATATTGTGTTACCAAATGTCATGACCCAAAATTATGAAATCAAACCTAATACTATTGGCATTTTACCTTCCTACTACGGGTTGGATGATGAGGACTCATTTAAACACATAGATGAATTTCTCAAAATCTGCTCCACGGTGCTGATTAACGATTTTAGCAGCGATGCCTTTATGCTAATCTTATTTCCATTTTCTTTAAAGGATAAGGCATCCCATTGGCTTACCACGCAACCTACCTAAACCATCTTTACTTGGGAGCTGTTGAGAGGAGAATTTCTAAAAAAATACTTTTCCATGGGTAAAACTCAACAATATAGGCGAGCTATCAATCAGTTTACACAACTAGATGGTGAGCAATTTTATGAAACTTGAGAAAGATTTAAAGACCTCCTTAGGAGATGTCCTCACCATCAGATTCCCAAATGGCAATTGTCCATACATTTTATGTTGGGTTGTTGAGGCCAAATAGATAAATGGTAAATGCCTCGATTGGAGGAGCATTCATGCTAAGAGGTGCAGATGATGCATGGAAACTATTTGATAATATGGCCGAAACTTCTCAGCACAACGCCTTAGCTCTCTGAAGCAATAAAGGGTCCACGTCATCTTCAAATAAACCACAAGATATTTACTAGGTTCAACCCTCTACTAACCTCACTTGTCAAGTGGCCACCCTTACTCAAAAACTTAACCAATTACTCTATGTGGGAGTTCGATCTCTCCAATATGCCAATTGCACTAAGGCATGTGCCTTGTGTTCTAGCCCAACTTATTTTGTGAATAAATGTCACATTGCTCCTGAATACCCTAATTTTGTACAAGAGCAAGTCAATGCCACGCATGAATATGCCAAATCCGGTAATAATCCATATTTCAGCACTTATATTCTGGAATGGCGTAATCACCCAATTTTTTTGTGAAAACCTTATCCCCAAGGCAATACCTTTTCCGGACCATCTAGGCCAAGTTATCCTAATACTTTCAATCCTCTGCCCTATTGTCCTTACCAAAATCAACTTCCACTTCCGCCTTCAAGAGGCTTGGGTTTTGAAGAGGAAGTATTAAAAGCCCTCAGAGGGCTACACGCTAAAATCTCCTCCTTTGAATCCACAACTCAATTGGTTCACTCTCATTCTCAATCCATATCATGGCTTGAAGCCCAAATGAGCCAGATCGTCAATGCACTAGTTGTAGGGAAAATGGTAAGTTGCCTAGTCAGGTGGTCAATAATTGCAAAGGACAATATGTATTAGACTAATTGCTTGGGCCAGATCATCACCATGAATAGTCCAAGGCTGTCATGACCTTATGAAATGGGCAAGAGGTTGGCACTCGAACTCTCCAGAGTAGTGATCAAACCCAGGAGCAAGTGGCTCCTACACCTGTTTGAGAAATGAAAGACAATCCTCCAAGCCCTTCTTGTCCACCCAGGCAAATTTCACCCAGTTCGACACCCACTTATGTGCCAAAGGTACCCTTCACCAATGCTTTGAATTCACCTTCACCTTTTTCAAAGAAGGGAGCATCTATGGAGGAAATGCTAGAGATATATAAACAAGTTAGGATGTGATCCAACAAGTCCCATCATATACCAAATTTTTAAAGGATCTTTGCACCCAAAAGCATAAATGCCAAACTCATGTGTCAAAAAGGGTCCTTCTCGCTCAACAAGTGAGTGCCCATTTTATAAGTGGCCACTTTCCAAAAGTTACAAGATCTAGGCCAACCCATGATTTCTTGTGTCATAGGAAAACATCACATTGATCGGGCTTTGTTGGATCATAGAGCGAGTGTCAATCTGATGCCTTACTCGGTTTATGAACAATTTGATTTAGGCGAACTCTAGCCCATGTTGGTTACCCTCCAGTTAGTATACAGATATTTTTGGGTATCACGTGGCGAGATCAAGGACATTCTAGTCAAGGTTGATAAGTTTATCTATCTAGTTGACTTTATTTAGGCCGTCCATTCTTGGCTACTGCCACAGCCTGTAGTAATTGTCAAACTGGTGTGATAGCAATTTCTTTTGGCAATATAAATGTTAAGTTGAATGTTTTCAACGCTTCTTAATGCCCGCCCCTGACCGAGGAAGACTACTTTGGACTCGACCTAGTTGAGGATCTAGTAGAGGAGGCTAGCCCCTTATATTCTTGCTAAAGATCCATTGGCCACATGCCTAGCTCATTTTGTGTATGACGAATATGACGTAGACAAATTAATGAGCATACATATTTGCATATATAATAGTTCATCGTATTAGTTTCGGGCTTGCGTGCGTGATTATTCCCATGTTATAGTTGATATTGCACATATGGTATCCATGTGTGTTTTGCAAGAAAATCATTTTAATGAGACATTCCGGGAAGTCTTTGTGACTTCTTGATGTTCTATGAAGTTTGCTAAGGTTGTACTTAAGCATTGAAGGATCCAAGGCTCGAGAGGAAGTGCGAGGAAGGCCCGCGACAGCCTAGAGAGCTGTTGTCATTTTGTTGTACAGATATCTTCATCCAGATGAGATCCTAGTTCATTCGAATGACTTGTTGTTATGAGGATGCTAGAGAAGTAAAGCATCCAGATCACTTATTAATGCATCCGAATGTCAAGGAAAAAAGCCATTCAGAGGCCTTATTCATACGGATGAGGCACCATTTCATCTGAATGCATGCATTGGAGAAATAGTAGAAGAAACCAGAGAACCAGTTAATCTGGATGACATTTCAACTCATCCGGATGAGGCACCAATTCACTCGGATGTCATGGGTCGAATGCAACCACTATTATTGACTTTTCAAGCCACCTTTTTGGACCCTTTTTGCCTACTTTTGGACCCCTTTGGTATGGGAATATCTAGACCAAGGTGGGGACTGATCAGTTGAGGTTACTTCTGAACATTTTGAAGGTTGAATGAAGTGATCAAGCTACCTTTTCAGTAGAACTTGGAGGCCAAGCAATACCTTTTCCAGACATTCTTTACTTCAAGGGATGACAAACTAGTATTATAAATAGGGGACTTGATGTAGTAGTTATAGAGAGATTTATGATACTTAGTATGGTATGGTAGATAGATTTTGATATAGTAGATAGAGAGTGATAGATAGTTAGAGTGAGCAAGTAGCAAGTGTTAAGAGAGTGTTTTACTTACAAGTTTTCTTCATTTTCATTATTGATAGGCACATAAATGTTGACATTAGCGCCTCCTAATTTATTTTTGTTAAGTCCTTTTTAATATTTTACTTGGAGTGTAATGATTTATTTTTATGTTGTAGGTATTTAGAGGCTTGGAGTGTAAAATACATTTACAAAATCAAATTATATACAGTGGCAAAGCAAAATCCATTACCAAATAGCAAATCATAGGCCAAATAACAATTCAATTATTTTTTTAATGATATGTGAAGTGGCCTCAAAGGATGAATTGGATGACAAGTCTTTTTGACTTGTATTTGGTGGGCCCATGAAAAAAGGAAAAGATGAGGCCAAGAAACAAATTAGGTTTTGTGGGGGAAATAACAAGAGGCAGCAGAAGGGTTGAAAAGAAAAGAACATATGGAGCAGCTGCAAAAGAAGAGGAGAAAAAGCATCACACACAACACTGGCCGGAGGATATAAACAGAAAATAAGAGAGGCGCACAGCAGCCGGGGGTTTCACGAAGAATAATTAGAAACTGTGGTTGCATGTGTGTCATTATTAGCGCGATGACTTCCTTTCCAATGGCCGGCTGAATCTTAATTTAGGGCGTAGGTGAAACTTATACTCTGAGTAACAAAGTTTTTATTATTTTTGTTGGATTTATTATTTGGATTGGATTCTATGAACTAGATGATTTTAATTCATTATGTTTTTTCATATAATATTGTGTGTTTGATTTCATATTTTTAAATACGTTTCATACAAGGCTTTAATTGATTTGTGGTAATTAACTGTGATAGATGATACTACTGTAAGACGGATCGTACTAGGAAGATGGTTCTTACTAGGTGGAGATAATCTATGCCGCTTGATGATACACGAATATTTTTAAGAGATATTGCAAGGGCCCGCGAACCCTAACTGTATCTAGTGAATCTGAATTAAAAATTCTTCAATTGAGATAAATCTAGGTTACAAAGGATAAGTGGAACAGAAACCCTAGAGTTTTTTGCCATAAACTTTATATAATTTTCAATTGTCTTTAATTTTATAGTTATTATGATTTCAGAAAACCAAATTAAAATCTCTTTTTCTAATATTAATTTAGAAATTGACTAAAATAATTATAACTTAGTCTTTTAATCACTGAGAATGATACTCGTAGTACTTGCCATTATTCGAAAGAGTAGTAGTAATTATCATATTTTATTAATTATTTTTGATACACAAATGACACGAATCAATTATACTTCTACATTTCAAGTTTAAGAGTTACTGGTTCTAAATCCAACTTTAGTTTTCAATCATGTTGTTTATAGTTTCTCTTTCATGTGCAATGTTTACTTTAAGCATGCTAGGCTAAACTTAGAAGGCCCAGTCATGGGATGACCTTCATTCCATGGATTGAGCATGAATAATTTCTCAAAAGAATTTTCATAGCATGTTATGAGGTGAGTACTATTTCTAATATTAGGAACTAAAATGTAGTGTTATAACCTTGATTGGTTATATCCGAAATCAATTATGGTATATCCACTGCATGGTTCTATATCCTTTATATTTAGACTAATTGTCTAAGGGACAACATTCACCTCCTAACACACTTTCTTATGGTTTTCAAAGAACAATTTTCGGGCAAGGTCATAAAACCTTGATTATTGGTTGAGTAGTGAGGAGCAGATATCTTATGCTTAAACTAGGGAAGAAATAACCCCCATAATTATGCTTGTTTTTATCTTTTTACTAGTTTTGTGTTTAAGTGTTTTGTCTTTGGTTGATAATCCCAAAATCCAAACAAAAAGGAGTGGCATTCTAAATGCTGAAACCAATACAGAAATCGTTCCACTGAAGCTTCCATACACAAGTTTTTCGAGAATCAATACCCGGACTTTGCTACTGCTATACAAATCATTAGAAGAGTTCGGATTTAAACTCTGAACCGTGCCTAGCGCCGCAACGATGTACTAAGTGGGGACCGTCACAAATCTGTTGCTAAGGTCAATTTGCTACTTGACAAGGCCCTTCCATTTAGAAGGCCAGATTTGAGTCTTTGCCACCCTTGTCAAGTGTACCAACACCACTCTCGATTGATGTCTCTCCTAAACTGGAGCTGAAGCCACTTTTAGCTTCACTCAAATATGCTTTTCTGTTACTAAATGACACCTTCCTTGTCATTATTTCAGCACAACTTTGTGCTGAACAGGAAGATCAAATCATTAATGTGCTACAAGAGCACAAGAATGCCATAGGGTGGTCAGTAGCTAATTTAAAGGGAACAAACCACTCCCTTTGCATGCACCACATTCACTGCAAAGAAAATGCAAAACCCATTCGGGAATTGCAGCAGAGGTTAAATCTAAACATGAAAGATGTAAGGGCCCGAATTTTTTTGTTTAATTTATGTGATCCAAATGTCGTTATTTGATTCGCATTGAAAGGTGTTACATGAAATGGATGATTGAGTATGGGTGAGGTGAAGTGGGAAGTGAAAAAGGAGTGAAAAACCATCGGGTTAGATTTAGAAATCATTAGGTCAGGTTTGGAAAACCATCCAGTCAGGTTTGGAAGGCTTGGAAATCATCCAGTCAGATTTGAAAACCATCCAGTCAGATTTGAAAACCATTCAGTTAGATCTAGAATTCTGGCCTGAAGTTTTGAAATTTTTGAGGCAGTAGGTCAATTTGACCAGTCAGATCTGAGGACCATCCAGTCAAATCTTTTGGTCAGGTTTTACGCGCATTTTTAAAAAGAGTAAAAATTAGATTTTTGGCAAAGAAATCCAACTTTTCAAAAGGGGTTTCTCTCTCTCTAGGGGTCCTCTTCCCCATCAAAACCCAACTTCAAATCCTTGATTCTTCTTGATTTTACTCAAATTTTTTCAAGATCCACCACTAATATCTCTAGATTAGTGGATATTTTAAACTTGGAAGCATCTTTTTCACTTGAGACAAGATTTTGGGAGCTCTCCACCACCATTGTTGCTCAAGTTTCGGAAACTCAACCCCTTTGATCCAAATCTTGAGGTAGGGATATTTTCTCTTCAATTTATGGGTATTCTACATGTTTTGACCCATATCCCCTCATTTTGAATGTTTTATGGAGCTTTGTTCTATACTCCTTCATATTGAGTTTTTCTTTAGATTTGTGATTCCAATGTTGAATCTCGGTGCTTAACCACCATCTTTTCGTCTTTGGTTGGATTATCCCCTTTCTTTAGATTGGGTTTATTTAGCTGTCTGGTTGAACCATACTTTGTATATGATATTGAAGAGTTGGAAATGACTTGGAGTACGATGTGTGAGGTTTTGTCTTGGATAGATATGAATTTTTATAAATGACGCGTATTTGTTAGAAAGACGTGAGATTATAAATTGTGAAATGTCTACATTGTAGACTTGTGATTTTTATGCAATTGACACAAGGCGTAATGGTCTAGCCTCCGTGAGGAGATGTGCTAGGGATCATGACATAATGGTCTAGCCTCCTTATAGGAGTGATGCTAGTGAAATATAAAACGATGCTAGCCTCCTTATAGGAGTGGTGCTAGTTATGAAACTTGACTAGCTTCCCGAGAAAATTGTGCTAGTAAGATGCTTTATCTTATCAGGCCACCTACAGGTGCGGTGCCGTCATTGACCATTGGATTTGAATGGAACTTATTAAATAATGAAATACTTAAGGATAGTGACAGAATGAAATCTTGACTCCTGAGATGAATATGGAAGTAGTTGTATCATTTACCATTGGTTTAGTGTTATTACTTGTACATCCTCTTTGAGATCATTTGTGCCTTATATCATGTCATTTCATACTCGTGTGATATTGGCATAGATATTCCTACTGAGCTTGTAAGCTTACCCTATCCTTCTCAGGTACAATTTTGGATACTTAGCATGTGGTGCATGTCGTGCAGATGGTGCTGCATGAGTTTTGAAGGTTTTGACTAGAGTTACCTAGCATCTTTGTATTAAAATTTTTGAAAAGATGTATTGTAACTCATTTTCAACTTTATTCTTT
The DNA here is from genome assembly GCA_019985065.2 of Arctostaphylos glauca. Taxonomy (NCBI): domain Eukaryota; kingdom Viridiplantae; phylum Streptophyta; class Magnoliopsida; order Ericales; family Ericaceae; genus Arctostaphylos; species Arctostaphylos glauca. The sequence goes on from JAHSPW020000015.1 coordinate 7,075,907, forward strand.
GTTTTCATAAGGAAATGTAGAACGGTTGACTTTAGTATTATTTTGAAAATTGTTTTTTGGACTAGGAGTACTTTTAATATAATATCTGTAGACTTAACTTTTGTTGCCTCATTGAATGAGATGGTTTGGGATTATGAGTGTATCTTTGAGTGTTGTGAGGTTTCATTGACTATATATAGTCGTAATAATATGTTGAAAATCGAGAGCGTAACAAAAGAGGTAGTTATGAAAGAAGTGGTTAAACTACTGGATGTGGGGATCATTTATCCCATTTCTGATAGCAAGTGGATGTATCCCACCCAAGTGGTGCCCAAAATGTCGGACATCACTGTTTTGAAAAATGAGGAAGAAGATTAATGTCCACTTGTACAGCAACTGGTTGGCGCATGTGTATTGATTATCTACTAAACTCCATCACTATGAATGATCATTTTCCCATACGTACAACAACTGGAATATGTATTGATTATCCACGCATACAACAACTGGAATGTGTTCTTTTGCCACCACTGTATTAAAAAAAATGACCAACACTGTTCATACCCCTTTTGATTTGATCGTAGTTTCTAGATTTTATTTTTGAAAAAATTCTAAAATTCACAGTTATTGTACGAGATTAACTGTGAACTCAAAATTTCAAAATAAAATTTTGTTAATGGTGTATGTGCACACAATACACAAAATGTGTTTTATTTAAAACTCAAAACAGTACTATTTTTCTTACATAACATGTGTGTTGTGCTCACAACACATCACACATCACATATCCCATTCTCATATCTCTTTATCCTATAACGGGATTTTGGGAGCTTTGCCCCAGCTACCGCTATCATGTGATCTAAATTTAAGTTTTAGCTAAATTTGCTTTCATTATATTGCAGTGTGACTTTTGAGAATTATTTTTTAAGTTTATTCTAAATAAGTGGCCATCCTTTTTGAAATATCTGGATCCGCCGTTGCGTCCAAGCCTAAATTGGCAACATGTTGTAATTATTGGAGGATAGTGACTTGAGTTGTTAACGGAATAGATTAAAGATAAGTGTTATTCTTGATGATTTTTGAAACAGTTCAAATTAGATAAGAATGAAGAATTCTAGGCTAATTCAACTTATAATGAGAAGTTAGTAGTTGAATGAAGATCTAACTATAGAAATAAGAGGCTGGAGTGCTCGGACAAAACTTATCTTGTTAGGGACTGATTAGAATACACTTCTAATCCGTTTCTAATCATCATCTGCATTCAAGTACTGGGATGATAGATTAAGAATAAGCATATTTCCTAGGCTTTTTTCTATCATTCCTTTCGAGAATCCTATCGATAAAGAAGAGGATCCCATTTCCGTACAAAGAGTTATTAACATCTCCTTGAAGAGTTAAAAACCAGATTAGGACTCAAATTGCTTGGTAAGAATTTCAAAAAATAATAGCACACCCCAAGATAAAAGGTACATTGTAAATTTTTATTACAAGCACTACATCGAGTACACCTTCCTACCTAGAAACAGAGGATTATTTGTCGGTTTAAATAATAGATTTCAAGAGAGAGAGAGTGTGAGACAATTTGCCCAACCATTACTCAGGTATTAAAGAAAAATAACTCAACTAAAATAAATTTCAAATAAATGTACTGTCAACAACGTAAGATTTGAGATTTTGAGGATAAAATAAACAAAACTAAATCTAAAACGAAAATGACAGTATATGGCTAAATTAATGTTGTCATTACCGAACCGGTCAGTACGTACCGTTTTGACATAAAAACGGTACCAAGTACTCCTAGTACCGTACCGCCTTCAATACCGGTCGGTACCCGGCCGTACCGGCTAATACCGGCCATATCGGACTGTACAGGCCGGTATTGGATCTGTTTTTTTTTTTTTAAGAGTTGCGGAAAAAATTAATTTTTTTGGATTTACTCTCTATAATTTATATATATATATATATATATATATATATATATATATATATATATATATATATATATATATATATTGATAGTTGCGATAAATTCGATACGGTACCCGGTACATGACCGATACCGATACGTACCGTACCAGTAGAAAAACCGATAACCAAACCGATCCGGTATTCAGAACATTGGGCTAAATTCATTTAACGCCAATGTCTTTTCGTTTAGACGAGAATAAAATATGAGCGAGAGCATCGTTATTTGTCTAAACCCCACAACTCTTTCTAGCTACTAGCCAATGTTAAACCCCATCCACTCATGTCAATGTCTGCCGGCTAATTTTCAGTTAAAGCTTCTCATTTCTGTCTCTTTCAACAGGTCAACTCTCTCTCACACACACAGACGGTTTTACTCAATTATTCCCATCTGCATATATTGAATTTGTGATTCATGTATTTTTGTTCATTCTTAGAATTTTCATTTGAAATCTGTGGAATGATGCAAGGTACGTTATCCGAGGAATAAAGTAAGGCCAAGGCTCAGGCCTGCTTTTTTTTTTAGTTTAGCCCCGTTCAATTTGTTGTAAAACTCGTATGAGACGTCATGTACAATTACATTGTGACTACAAGTTGAGAAATGAACAAATGATTTTTCTACATTCACAACTTATATATATATATATATATATATATATATATATATATATATATTTTAAGGATACCTGTCAGAAATCAGTTCAAAATATTACCTAAAAAGATTTGATCCAAGCAATAATTCAAAATACTGACAGAAATTATTTTATGAACCATTACTTGGATATTTTGAGCTGATTTCTCGCAGGTACTCTTAAAAACATGTTTTAAACACATTCAACTGTTTGAATCATTAAAATTTAATCATGAATGAAAAATTTAAATGTTGGTCTAATATTTGTCTAAAAAAGTATTGGTCCATAGAGCATTTCTCATACACACACACACACACACACAAAAACACACACACACGGATTTTTCGTGCTTGAAGACACTTGATCAAAAATTAAAATCTTACAAGAATACAATCTATAATTTTGTTTGAAAATTTATATTAACCTAACCAATGTCTTATACTGCTAATTAGATCTGCAAAAGTTAATCATCATAAAGAAATTCGCAACGTAATTTTAAGTCACTTAAAAGTAAACACCACATTATTTTCTAAATTCCGATAATCTTTATTAAGAAAAATATAACATGGATATGTAATTGATCAGTAAATGGATAAATTTTTGTTCCCAACAGAGATTAGATCTTGAGGTATGTAGCAAATGAACTGTGTGTTAACTAAACAAAAAATGACTACTATTAATGGTGAAAAGCATATGAACATGAGTTAGGTATGTGCACTAGTACTGTTGGCTACAATTCAGAAAGAACTTTGACAATGACGTCGAATCATATTCCTTTTAATTATTGCATCGCAGAATTTTTTATTTTTTAATTGTAATTACAAATACAACCTGGTCTAATTAATCTTCTTGTACATTCACTCTTGTAAGCTCCATAGGCTTTGCTCCGCATTGGTTGGCAATTCTGGTTAAAAACACATGATAGGATTAGATGTTTATTCATCTATCGAGTTGTATGTTTATCATTTTTAGAGCGTCTGTCTAGGAAGTGGAATAAATCATTCGAAATGTATTCATTGGAGTCGCTCGAAGGTCACTCCAGCGACATGTTTGAGGTGCTTACAAATAGATTTTAGGGTTTCTGGTTGAACACACACTTTCACAGACTTTCAAGAGAGTATACGGTCGCAAAAATTGATGATTCATTTTAAAGATCTTGAGATATCATCTTTAATGTCAAAGGCTTAAAGAATAGTCATTCGTGCATTCGGAGTTTCCAAAGACTTGTGGATTTAAGGCTCAGGCAATCAATCACTTGGTGTGATAAATGAGAATTCGGCAAATCAACCTTGGTTCAACTGTGAGGAGTCGAAGTTGTGAATATAGGTTAATTTGTAATCGCACAATGATAATTATAGTGATTTGATTATTTCTTCCCATGGTTTTTACCCATTTAGGGGGTTTTTCACCTATATTGCATGTTCTTCTTTTACGTTATTTATTTTATATGCTTATGTTTAGTGCATGTTAGGTTAGTACAGTATTTCAACTGGTATTAGAGTGGGTTACTCGTTTCTCGTAGAGTTGAATCCTGTTTAGTATGAGTACTAATGTAAACATGAGCCAAATCACAAGTCGCACTCCTATTCTAGACAGTGATAATTTTGACTACTAGAAATCTAAAATTAAAGTCATCTTGAGATCTGCTGATGAAGAAATATGGAACTCATGCATTACTAAATACAATTATCCCACAGTCACCATTGAGGGAGCAGTAGTGCATAAACCTCTCTCTAGTTTAATTATTGCCAAAAAATCAGCACTTCAAGCAAATAATAGAGCTCTTGACATATTGTTTAGAGCTGTGGACATGACAGAACATAGAAAAATTGCTAAGTGTGAAATTGCTAAAGAGGCTTGTGATATTCTTATCACGTGTCATGAGGGAACTAACATTGTTAAAGAATCTAAATTGCAAAGGCTCACTATTGAATTCAAAATCATATTTATGCAAGAGGAAGAAACATTCACTCAATTCTATTCTAAACTCATTGCTGTAGTAAATAACTATGAGACTTTAGGTGATCCTATTCTTCCTTTTCATGTCATTAATAAAATTGTTAGGTCTTTGCCTAAACGTTTCAACACGAAAGTCACTATACGCGAGGGTAAACATAAACTCATGGAGAAATCTATAGAAGAAGTTATAGGCATTATTCAAACTTATGAGGCAGACGTGCAATTGTTGACTTCTCATAAATCTAAGCCTAAAGCCACTCCAAAACCTATAGAATTTAGTAAATGCATGATAAATGATTCTGACAGTGAGGGTGAGTATGACATTGAAGCCATAGCTTTAGTTACTAAAATATTTAAGAAGAAAACCCCTAGTGAAATGAATAACAATTTCATTTCAATAAGGGAAAAGAAGACAACCAAAAATAAAAAAGTCATAAAAGGACCCACTACTGGACCTAAATGCTATGAGTATGGTCATCTTGCACCTGAGTGTGAAAATAAGCTAAAAAGGAAAACTAGCTTTAAGGCTAACATTACATGGGATGATGACAGCGACACTGATAAACAGGAAGAAGAAACTAAAAACAATACAAATTTTATTGCTTTCACGCCTTCATATACCTCTGAACCTAATGATAAAGAATCCTCTGAAGATAGTGAAAGTGAGGAAGAAAATGAGATTAATAACTATGAAGAACTTCTAGAAGCATATAATTTGATCTATAAAGAAAGTGTTAAAATCAATAAGTCCAACATTAAAATTGTTGAAAAATATAAGAACTGTGAAGAAAAATATATAAACTTGTTAAAGTAGGTTGGAGAAAAGGATGCTACGCTAAAAAAAATTACCACAGAAAACGATAATCTGAAATTGCAAGTTCTTAAGCTTTCCGCTGAAAATTGCAACTTAACCAACCAAAAATCTAAGGAGGAACTAGAAATCATAACTACAGATATTGCTAAAGTTAACAATGTGTTTGAGCGATTGAATGTAGGTTCAAAGAGCTTAGATGATATTCTATATGTGCAAAGATTAGCAAGCAACATGACCGGTCTTGGATTTGCTAAAAGCTCATTAGCTAAAACATATGTGATAAAAGCCGACAAAGTAACAAAACCAATAAATCCAAGGAATACGCACATTATAAATGGCCAAAGTCAAGTGAAATTTAAAGGCAAAGGTGAACAAGTAAATACTGGTAAGTTCATTCTTGTGTGTCATCACTGTAATGTACTAGGTCATATTCATCCAAACTGCTTTCAACTATATGGTTTTCTCTGTGATTTTTCCTTTCATAAAAAATCTTTTAATAGTCAATTCACAAACATTACAAAATCGTATTTGAAGAAACTAAACAACAAACGGAGCGGTGTACCAATGTCATGACAAACCCAGTCAAGAACATCGTTCAACACATTAAAAGCAGGCCTATATGGGTTAAGAAAAATGAATTGTGTTGCAGAGTCGCTCACACAACCCTTAAAACTAGAAATACTCACATGTGGTATCTTAATAGTGGATGCTCTTGACATATGTCCGGTGATAAGTTTGTTTTCGTTAAGTTAGAAAAATATGATGAAAGGGTTGTCACTTTTGGCAATGGTAACACATCTCGAGTTGTAGGACGTGACATTGTTAGCACTCCCGACATGTTGCACTTAGAAAATGTTCTATATGTGGATGGCCTCAAGGCTAATCTTATTAGCAATAAGTCAGATGTGTGACTTTAATCATGAAGTTCGATTCTCTAGAAATGATTGTTGTATTTGTGATGACCAGGGAAATGAAATCATGCATGGCACTCGCACCTTTGACAACTGTTATGGGATCATCCCAACATTGAAGTTGTATGCCAATCTAGTATGATGACGGACATTGACCTATGGCATCAACGTCTATGACATATTAACTACAAAAATTTATCTACGTTAACTAGACAAGAATTGATTCATGGTGTACCTAGACTAGGTAATATGGAGAACCACATATTGGTCTGTGTAACTTTGGAAAGCAAATGAGGGCACAACATAAAACGATAACAAGTAGAGTGACTAAAAAGCCCCTTGAATTGCTCCATATGGACTTGGTGGGACCATCCAGAATAGAAAGCATTTGAGGAAAATGATATATTCTTATTATTGTAGATGATTTTACACGTTTTACGTGGGTGAGATTTTTTCGGAAAAAATTTGAAACATTATCTTTGTTTAAATCTCTTGTTAAAAAATTTCAACATGAAAAGGTGTGAAAATTTGATGTATTGTTTGTATTTGTTCAGACCATGGAAGGGAATTTGAGAATGTAGAGTATGCTTTGTTTTGTGATGAACTTGGAATTAGCCATGAATTCTCAGCTCCTAAGACGCCTCAAAAAACAGAGTTGTGTTGAGCGAAAAAATAGAGTTATTCAAGAAATGGCTCGTGCTATTCTGCATGCCAATGTTGCTTTAAAATTTTGGGCAGAAAAATTCTTTACTGCATGCTATATTATTAACCGAGTGTATCTTCGTCCTGACACTAAAAATATTCAATATGAATTATGAAAAGGTAGGAAACCAAATATTAAATACTTCAAAACCTTTGGCAGTAAATGCCATATTATGTGAGATTGAGAATAGCTAGGTAAGTTTGATGCTCGAAGTGATGAGGGGATATTACTTAGATATGCTACTAATAGCAGAGCATTCTGCGTTTATAACAAACACACTCATGTTGTTATGGAATCTACCAATGTGGTTGTTGATGAGAAATATGTAGATGAAACCAATCGTACTATTAATGAATCATTTGAGCAGGTTTTTGAACAAGACACATGGAACGCACAAGATAATCCGCCATCCGATAATAATGAAGACAATGTAGAAGATGGACAAGGGAACCAGCAAAGTGATTAGGAGGCTGACAAAGACAGTGAGGAAGACATTCTGAAACAATCATCTCGTGTCAAACTCCATCGTCGAACAAGTTAGGTTCTTGGTAAGGTAACCAAACCAATGAAAACTCGGAAGCAACTGCGCGATGAGGTATCTTATGTTTGTTGTGTCTCTTTATTTGAGCCAAAAAATATAATGGAAGCCTTAAATGATGAACACTGGGTTGATGCCAAGCATGAAGAACTCAATCAATTTGAGTGCAATGATGTACGAAAATTAGTTCCTCGTCCTAAGCACACAAACATAATCGGAACATAGTGAATTTATAAGAATAAGTCTAATTAACAAGGGATTGTGGTTAGAAACAAGGCACATCAAGTTGCCCAGGGATACAGACAAGTAGAACGGATAGACTTTGACGAGACATTTACCCCTGTAGCTAGACTCGAATCCATTCGTATTATGTTAGTTATTGCATGCTTCCTATAATTCAAATTACATCCGATGGATCTTAAAAGCACATTCCTTAATGGCATCATCAAAGAAGAAGTCTATGTATTCTAGCCTAAGGGATTTGAAGACTGACATAAATCAGATCATGTTTATCACTTAAACAAGACTCTTTACGGATTAAAACAGGCTCCACATGCCTGGTACGAACGACTGACCACTTACTTGTTAGAACACAACTTCGTTAGGGGGAGTGTTGACAAGACCTTATTTGTTCGGCGTACCGATAAACATCTCCTAGTTGCTCAGATTTATGTCGATGACATCATTTTTGGTTCAACCTCAACTGTTCTGACTAATGAGTTTTCAAATATTATGCAAAATGAATTCGAAATGAGCATGATGGATGAACTTTTGTACTTTCTTGCCTTCAAGTTTGCCAGCTTGCACTAGAATATTTATAACTCAAACGAAATATGCCTTGAAGTTAATTAAGAAATTCAATATGGAATCCTCAAAACACTCATATACTCCCATGAGCACCACACTAAAACTCATGAAAAACACCGACAGGATCGATATTGATCAAACAGTTTTTTGTAGTATGATAGGGAGCTTACTATATCTTAATAGTTACCACTAGTCATCCTGATATTGCTTTCAGTGTCCGAGCACGTGCTCGCTATCAGGCTAATCCTAAAGAGTCCCACCTGTTCGCTGTTAAACATATATTCAAATATGTGAGTCGTACTATAGGATATGGTATATGGATGTCTCGAGATACAATATCTAATTTGGTAGGATTCTCTGATGCTGATTGGGTTGGTTGTGCTGATGATCATAAAAACACATCCCATGGTTCTTTCTATGTGGGTAATATTCTTGTTGCCTAGCTTAGTAAGAAACAGAACTCTATCTCTCTCTCTCTCTCTCTACAACCGAAGCAGAATATATTGCCAGAGGAAGTGCTTGTACTCAGCTACTTTGGATGAGACAAATGCTCGCTGATTACGGTTTGCTTCAACACAACATTACTTTATACTGTGATAACACTAGTGCGATAAACATTTCCAAGAATCCTGTCCAACATTCTCGTACTAAGTATATTGACATTCGTCATCATTTCATTCGTGAGCTAGTCAAGGATGGATCTGTTACTCTCAAATACCTTGAAACCACACTTCAATGTGCTAATCTGTTCACCAAGCCTCTAGATCACAATCGTTTTGACTATCTTTGAAAAATAGTTGGTGTTGTTCTCGTAGACTACATATGTCTCGCTTTTATGTTCATCTTCATATTTGGTTCGTTATGTAGCATTTAACTTTGTGTTTTCGTCTTGTTTCCGTCGGTTATTTTAAATCTCCTTTCATGATTATGATTTGCATAGCTTTTCACATTCATGGATGCTCTGTCGGTTGTTGACTTCTACACATGGGCCACAGTCATATAAGCATGCATAATTGAATGATTCTTTGATCTTCACGTTATCATCGGGGCATGCACTAATAGTTGAATTAATGAATCATCGCTCTCGCAGTGCACTAGTATTGTGTTTCTCTCCAATAGTAGCTTCAGTTTTCTCTAAAAAAATTAAAAAAAAAAAAGAACAAAGAAGGGGGATCCTACTTATCATATGTTATGTAGTTGCTTATCTGGGATTTTTTCTAAGTAACCGGGCCTCCGGATTAATTCAAGTGGGACTGTTCGCGTAAAAGGGGAAATAGACCTTGTGAAGGCAAATTCAGACCACTTACTTAGTAACCGGACACTTGACCTAATTCAAGCTTAATGTTCGCGTCAAACAATGGAGGGGTAATATTGGTGTTGTTGCTTCTGTTTCGCCCTGGTCCTATTGATAGACATCATCGTATTGGATTCTGAATCTGAGGGGGAGCATGTGGTAAGTGCTTTCGTTTGATGTCCGTGTGTTCTTAAACTCTTCTCTCAGTTATGTCCGGTGATTCACACCCCCCCCCCCCCCCCCCCCCGTCATTGACTTGTGGAATTACTATTTCTTATCTGGTCTATTATCTCCCATGTGTTTGAGGTTTTTCCATCCTTACTCGCTTTTGTGTTTGTGTTTAAACTATCATTGCATTGTGATGACCTGATACTTATATTTTTGTGCGACCCCATTGACTTGATCACCGTCATTGACTTGTTTAAACTATTTCTTATCTGGTCTATTATCTCCCATTTGCTAAGTGATTTTGTTTGTGTTGGTTCCTCTGTTATTTTGCTCCATGAATGACCTTTATGTAGATTCTTTTATTTTTTCAATTTGGCTCCTACGACCCCATCATCGCTCTAGGGACTTTTGTTTTTCTTGTCGCGTGAGCAAAACGTTGGGTGACGCACCAATGACAGTCTCTATCCAACTTTTTATAAACTGCGACTTCGTGTCTCTTGACTCCTGATCCAGAGTCCCCTCAAGCAACAAACACTGCCTTCTTTCTTACCTTGAGCAACACCTATTTGCTCCAGCGACCCCCTCTGCATTTGTTATCCTCCTCTGACCTCCTTATAGCTCCAGCGACCCAACCAGCAACATCTGAGTCACTCCAGCAAAACCTTGGATGCTCTAGCAACACGTTTGACACACAGACACACACAGACACACACACACACACACACACACACATATATAGAAAGAGAGAAGACTGATCAAGAGCGTCTTGATTCGGAAGAAAAAGAAAGAGAGGAGACTGATCAAGATCGTCTCGATTCCGAAGAAGAAGAAAGAGAGCAGACTTATGAAGAGCGTCTTGATTCAGAAGAAGAAGAAAGGGAGAAGACTGATCAAGATCGTCTCGATTCCGAAGAAGAAGAAAGAGCGAAGGCTGATCAAGAGCGTCTTGATTCGGAAGAAGAAGAAATAGCAAAAGCTGATCAAGAGCGTCTTGATTTATAGACTGAAACACCTCATCATTTGTTTCCCGGTGGTTGCCCCTACCTAATGACTTGTTTCCCTTTTCAGGTGGGCTCTCAATCAGATGCTGGACGAAGATCAATGCCCGGCCTAGGCCCTTCGAACACCTCGATTGTTCGAAGGTTAGGGAATGAGTTCCTCTGCTGGTTTAGGACGAAAGAACATCAACCCCAGCCTCAAAAGGAAAGGCAGATCTCTTAGATCGAAGAGCAAGTCCTATTGACTGACCGTATGTGTATATATATATATATATTAAAGTATATACTTCGTGTGTATATATATATTAAAGTATATACTTCAACTTTCTTGTGCTAGAACTTTGGCTTGTAAACACCCAAGTACGGTACGTGCTTTTTTGAAAAGATTAGGAGTGGGACTATTGGAAGAATTTTTTACGGAGGAAGAACAAGTTTTTTATTTGACCTTCCCAAAAGCTTCTTCTAGTTCAGGGGAGTTATATAGAAGGCGGACTTGGTATTTTGATTTTATTTGTATCGATGAGCTGGCAAATTATTCATGATTTGTTATGAGGCCTTGTAAAGTTTCACGCTCATGTCACGTTGAGGTAATGCAAAAGAAAAAACTGCAAAATCTGATCCAATTTATTGTAATCGATTAGTTAATATGTTGGTTAACATGTACTAATATTACTGAAACCATTGTGAAAATCCTTTTACGAGAAGGTCTTGGTCCTTGTGGAGCGAAAAGTAGGCTAGATTGAATCTGCATGGCCCTCTGGATAATATCCATAAATGACTTGGTTTTGGTAAGAGATGAACATTACCATACGTAAATTCAGGTGCATGATACACATCGGTACTCCAGTGCATTTCTCCCTTTGAGTCAGAATAAATAAATAAATAAATAAATATATATATATATATATATATATATATTTATTTATGGGGGAGGCTCAAGGGACCAATACTTTTTTAGACTAATATTAGACCAACATCTAAATTCTTCATTCCTGATTAAATTTGAATTATCCAAACCGTTCAATGTGTTTAAAACATGTTTTTAAGCGTATTCGCAAGAAATCATCTCAACATATTATTGAAAGGGTTTCATCCAAGCAGTGGTTAAAAATGCTGACAGGAACTGTTTTATGAATCACTATTTGGATCAACCTCTTTTCGATAATATTTTGAGCTGTTGGCACTCCGCCTCCTTTGGCTTGTCCTCATACCGGCCAATCTACAGCTCCCTGAACATGGGATCCATTGCTGCAAAATCTGAAATGATGGGGGAGTTTCAACAATCTCAGGGCCCCATTATCATCCAAATCAATGAAATTCAGCTTATTGTCGCGCTCGAAAATTTTCTGCTTGAGCGGTGGGACAAAATCTGGTATCAACACCTACCTCGTAAATCCTTTTAAAAAATGTTTTGAAATAAAAATTTTGTTTTTGTTAGGATCTTAGTTTCATATGTAATATATATGTTGTAATCGAAACCTTCTATTTCTCTCTTTAACGCAAATGATAAACAAATGAATCTTAGAAATTATTTAATTAACATCACTGAAAATCGAGACTTTACCAGATATGTATAACAGACTATAATTACGGCATTTTAAGAAAATAAATATAATATTTTGTAATATATATATAATGTCATTTAATATGTATCATATTTTGTACGAAAATAAATATTCTTTTAGAGTTATTGTTTTTGTATATACTGACAGAGAGAACTGAGGGAGTGAGTACATTTAGATTTGATTCTTTTCGTGTATTCTTTATTGTAGAAGGTTTTCTGTTGGCATGGAAGAGCCAATTCTGGTTCCTCCCGTAAACGTGCTTGCTATTATTTGGGTTGAAAGTGATTTTTTTATAGATCTTTTTTGGAAGAGAAATTGTGAGTCATCTTCAAAAAATAGTTCACACTAACTTGAGTATTCTCTTCATATCAAGAGCGGACCCAAGAAACAGGGGAGGTGTCGCGTGACACTCCCATGGTTTAAATATTTATTTTTTATTTTTTTAGGTTTAACAGTAAGTTAAGACTTATCGTATAGCACTGTGACAGCGGCCCTGTACCACTTTAAAATTCGATCTAGAAGCAATATTATTGGATGATTTTTGAGACTTAAAAAAATGTAAAATTCATAAAAGAAATTTTAGAAAAATAAAAAAGTATATTCAAAAATTAAAAAATTTCATAAAAGAAAAAAATAAGTTAAAACAGATCATGTTTAGGTTTATTCTTTGTTTCTAATAAAAAATTAGGTTTAAACAAAAAGTTCTACTTTTTAGAATCTTGTTCTTAAATACAAAGAATAAGCCTAATTTTTTAACGTAATTTTTTTATTAGAAACAAAGAATAAATCTAAACATGATCTATTTTGACTTATTTTTTTTATAAATTTTTAAATTTTTTAATATATTTTTTATTTTTCTAAAATATCTCGTCGAAATGAATCAATAATTAATAAAATATTATTAAGTCAGACAAAAAATAAGGTCCGATTAGGTAAAACTAATTAGACTTAATTTTTTGTAACATGTATTATAACTTGATTAGGTAAAAACAAATCTGATTAGATAAAACTAATTAGATGAACTAATTAGATTTCGAGAATTACACATACATGCAAGAAATAAGTCTTTTTACAAACGAAAAATATGAATATAGCATGAAATAATTCTTTTTACAAACGAAAAATATGAATAGTACACGTAACATGTTATTTTTTACCTAATTGGACTTATTTTTTGTTTGACTTATTAATCTTTTATTAATTATTAATTCTTCTCGACGAGATGTTTTAAAAAAGTAAAAAATTATATTAAAAAACTAAAAAAATTCTAAAAAAAAACAAGTCAAAACAGATCACGTTTAGACTTATTTTTTATCTCTAGTAAAAAAAATCACCTTTAAACAAAAACAATTTACTTGTTTTATTTTTTCATCCTGACAAATTAATAATTTATAAAAAAATTAATGCCAAACTAATAAATACAAAAAAAATAATAAATTAACAAATTAAAAAATAAGAATAAGAATTTAAACAAAAAAGTATGTGAGAAAGATAGAGGATTGGGTGGGTGGGTGGGTGGGTGGGGAGGAGGGCCACGTGTGAGAGAGAGAGGGTGGCTGGAGGTATGTGTTTGGAGGTATATTTAGTGGGTGTGTTAGTAGTATTTTCCTTTTCATAAAGGTTTTTTTTTTAATAGCCTTCCCGTAGTCTTCTTGTGAATATGAGGAAGCGAATTTGTTAAATTTGCAATTGGGTTTGTGAAGAACTTGAGAGAGAGAGAGAGAGAGATGTTGAAACTCGAAGTAGAGAGGGGAGAGCCAATTCTGGTTCCTCCCGCAGACGATACAAACTCCAAGGGAGATCTCTACATGCTCTCCAACTTTGACTACAATTTTCCGAGAAAGACTTGTACGGTTTATTGCTTTAATCCAACGGAAGGCAACGAGGAGGGACACGTGGTTGAAGTCATAAAGAATGGCTTGTCAAAGGTTCTGGTTCCGTACTATCCGATGGCCGGCCGACTAATCGTCGGCATGGATGGGAGGCCAGTATTGACTTGTACTGGGGAAGGTGCTGTTTTTGTTGAAGCAAAAGCCAGTTGCACCATACAAGAGATAGGCGATGATACGGTACTCATGGATCAACTGGTTTACGATACTTCTGCTGCTAAATCAATATTGGACTTGCCACCTTTGACTGCTCAGGTGATCAATTTTTTTTCATAAGCCATCTTTCTTTTCTTTTCTTTTTTTTTTTATCAGACAGACTTATTACTCAGTATAGGAGAAAATATAGGCAAAAGCCAGCCCTACACCTCCTTAAAGAGCTTCAAAGAACGAATCGCTTCAATATTCCAAAGGAAATCATCAATCGAGACTCCCTGTATATATGACTATCGTTCCCTTCGTCCATACTGCAGCCATTTATATATCTCAATGATCGCCATCTCTGCTACTAACTCCGGCCAAAATGGAGCCCCCTTGAATATTATGATCCTCGCAATCCATATCTAGACCAGCATGTAGCAAAAATATATAGTCGACTCCCTCATTGATCTCTCCAAGCTCCAGTATACTGAATTGAAAACTGCTTGGACGAGTTCTGAGATCCCCTTGAATACCCCGACCAAATTTGATAAGCCATCTTGTTAGAGAGAGGGAGAGAGAGAGAGTTGAGCTATTTCTGTTTTACCTTTATGAAGAACAAGATCTTTTTTTTTTTTGGTTTTTTCATTAGTGGAGGTATTCGGCTAACTATGGAATTACTTTCAACCTATTACTGATTAGTTCTCAGAGGACCAATTCTACCGTTCACTTGCGATGCCTCCATTTAAAGTCAAGACTTTGTCATGTATAGAAGAGTTGATAGCATCTTAAAGATTTTGAACCTGAGACCTAGAAGAGAGTATATTTCTAAATCCAAGGAAGCATATCTTTTAAGTGCCAGACCTTGAATATCAAGCCACTTCTTGGGATTTCGAGAACGAGATTTTAAGAGTTTTTATTTATGAAAACTTCATTTTAGGAAAATTTAACTCATTGTGTCATTTGTCTTGACATGTTTGTACTGATCAGTTATCATAATTTTAATATTTATTTTTGAAGTCGAATTTTTTATTTGATTAGTCTTTTACCTTTTTTTTCTTAGTTTACTTGATCAGAAAAGAAAGTATCCTAATTAGATTAATTTCTAATCTTATAAAGAAAGCTTGTTGTTATAGTCAACACATCGTACGACCATATTCGACTATTTTAATGATATTTTCGTGTTTTCATCTACTGTTCTTTGCGAATTTTAATTAACTTAAATTTGTTTATGTATTAATTCGAGTATTATCTCATTTGTTAAACCGCTGCCTAACCCGTGTGTACTCTGCCACGTCAGATATTTTCACCTTTCCTCTAAATCTTGCACAATTTCTTGATTTTTGAGAAATACTAAAGTCTACGTACACACCATTTAGTTTATACTTGCTACACACTCCATCTATGTTTGAGATTTTGATTTTTTGATTTTGATTTTTTATTTTCTTTTAAGGGTTAAATGGGTGGGGTTCATGTGCCAAGTATGTGGGGTGTGAAATGGTGTAAACCAAAAGGTGTGTATGTAGCATTACTCATCAACAATGCTAAAGACACACCACTTTTGCACATCGCTTTCACACATCACTCAAAACTATGTAGTTTTGTGTTGGAAAAAAATCATATTTGTTTTTGACCCATATCCCTGAAAACATATTTGGATATTCCTTAACATAAAACGACGTAGTTTTAAGTGATGTGTAAAAGTGATGTGTTAAAATGATGTGTATGTAGCACTCTTGATTACTCATAGTGTAAGTGTAACGCCCCGAATTTCGGACACGTTAATAAAAAGAGTAAAGTAACTAAAATGCCATCATTATATTGAAATACGAGTTTGATAAATGAGATCGTCAAAATACATTTCAGAAGAGACTGTTTACATTCAAAAAGACTTTAAAAGTAAAGTCAGAGCAGTCTAAACTAGTCTAAGTGATCCACGGCTCGATCACGTCTTCTGCGGGGTAAGCGTCATCATAAGGTGTAAAGTCGGGTCCGGCTCCATCATCGTCAGTACCTGGTTATGAAATACCAGGGGCAGGAGGAAGTTGCACCATGAGTTTTGACACTCAGTAAGTTTCCTACCCTTAAGTTTCCCTTTTAATGTTTTAGAGCATTTAAAAGAATATGCAATGTGTAAATGTGTAGAAATAATCAAGGTTTGGTAGTATCATACAATAAGTGTGAACAGTGATAGATACAAGATTTAACCGAATTAATAGAATTTGCAGTTATAACTAACACAGAGTAAATCAATTCAAAATCTTTCACAGTACTCGACTTTAATCAATATTCCAAAGCATGACCACGTCATATAATTCAAAAAGGCTTTTTTAACATCAATGACATCGTCATATATTTCGAATAGGCTTCTCTCAATCAATAAAGTCCAAATGGTGCTCCCGAACGATAACGATCCCGACCGCCCAACTAACCGATGCTTCCCAACCGCCCTGCGCCCCAACCGCACTGCTCCCGATCGTCATGTTCCCAATCAAGATGCTTTCCCTAACATTATATCCTTTCCTATCGTGCCGGACAATATAAGTTTAAAGTTTACACTAGAAGATCGTTAGACTAGAAAAGACACGATAGGGCTAGATATAATTTCGGCTCAAGCGAAATTTGGCTAAACGCACGACACGGCTAAATTACAGCGCTTGGGTGATACAAAAGCTTGGGTCTATCACATCCTCTGGTTCAAGTCAAAGCTCGGCTCATGTCGCATCACGGCTACAAGACACGCATAATATTCTCACGGGGAATAATCCACAACAACTAAACGTATATTATTATCAGTGTGTTTACGTTCGGGTATCCACGGGACACCCTGAGTCAAGTAACCATAGCAATAATCAGGATAATATTCAAACTACTAAATAGAAATTGCATAATAATAAGATAGTTGTGCAAATAAAATTTTAAATAATATCATAGTGATAAAATAAATAAGTTTACTTATAATTTAAATAAATTAGAGTAAATTTGTAATTTAAATATCTTAAGGTTGAAACTGTAATTTAATAAAATAGGGACTAATCTGTAATTTTATAACATAATAGGATTAATGTGTAATATTATAATTAATGATACTGTATAATTTAAACTTGGGGTGCAAATAGTAATTTATACAAAATTTACTTATCCTCATAAATAAACTAATAACTACGGGAAAAAAAAATGTAATTTTGTTTTAACAAAATAAAACAGAAGCTTCGTCTGAAATTATCCGGCCGGACTGCCGTCTCACGTTCGGCACCATTTTCTTCCTACAGGACCTCGTAATACTCCGAACATTAAAACGAATACTCCAGAGTAAGAATCTTACAGTGGTTCGAAGCTTCGAGTTGTTTCTGTTGGATTTCGAACGCCGGTTTGGTTCGCTGGATTTTCTTCGAAGCTCTTTCTTTTTCTTCTTCTCTTCCTCTTCCTGGCTGGATGATGGTGTGTGTTGTGGTGAAGGGGGGAAGCTCCTTTTATAGAGAACGGGAGGGGACTAGATCAACGGTTTGGAGTATTTCCCGGAGCATCGACGGTGGGAGCGAAAGTGATGATGGTTTATAGGGTGGCTGGTGGCAGGGGCAGCTGGTGAGGGACGGGAGTGATGGGAACGGCGACTTAACGGGGAGGAGGTGGGGTGGTCAGAGAGGAAGCGTGGGGAAAAAGCTCTATATTCTTCGTTTTCCAGCGCGCGCACACACACAGATATACGCACATATATATATATATATATGTATATATAAAATATATTAGTCTAAATATATATAAAATTAGAACCGGACAGGAACCGGTCGGAAAACCCAAAAACCGGCCAAAAACCGGGTAGGAAACCACCGAACCGGAACAAAACCGGCCAAAACCGGACGGAAAACCGGGCAGCCGGCCGGGCACGGCCCAAATGCCGGGCACGGCCCAGGCCCAGCCCAAGTCCGCCCAAACCCGGCCCAGGTGAGGCCCAACCCGGGAGAGAGGAGAGAGAGGAGAGAGAGAAAAATAATTTCGCAACATTTCGTGTACGCAACCGCAATAAAAAATAAAATAAATTTAAACGTGGAGTATAAAAAATTTTCGAACTTATTTATTTATTAAAAATATTTACGGGTTATTACAACCTATCCCCCTTAACAAATTTCGTCCTCAAAATTACAAAGTGTCAGAAATAAAAAGGTGTGGGTGATTGGCTCGGATAACGTCTTCTCTTTCCCAAGTAGATTCTTCAATGTTGCGATGACGCCATAAGACTCGAACAAGACGGATGGTCTTTCCTCGTAAAGTCTTCTCTCCATGGTCAATGATGCGTATCGGCTGCTCTTCATAAGTAGTGTCCTCGTCGATGGTGACTTCTTCCCAATTGAGGATATGGGTCGGATGTGCCATGTACTTGCGAAGCATGGATACATGGAACACATTGTGCACACGATCAATCTGAGGTGGAAGTGCTAAACGATAAGCAACTTCTCCGACTCGTTGCAATATCTCAAATGGTCCAATATATCGCGGCGATAACTTCCCTTTCTTCCCAAATCTGATGATTCCTCTACGCGGTGAGATCTTCAAGAAAACATGGTCTCCAACGTTGAAAATCAGAGGTCTGGTTCTTTTGTCGGCGTAACTCTTCTGTCTACTCTGCGCTGTCAGAAGTCGCTGTCGGATGACTTTGACTTTCTCTGTGGTCTCTCGTACAAGATCTGGTCCTAAGAGGCTAGTCTCTCCAACTTCAGTCCAGCATATAGGTGATCGACATGGGCGTCCGTAAAGTGCTTCGTACAGCGCCATCTCGATACTTGCCTGATAGCTGTTGTTGTAAGTGAATTCTACTAGTGGTAGATGTCTCTCCCAATTACCTCGAAAATCTAGGACACATGCTCTAAGCATATCCTCCAAGGTCTGTATGGTTCGCTCTGACTGCCCATCTGTCTGAGGGTGAAAAGCTGTGCTCATACGAAGATCTGTTCCCAAGGCTTTCTGTAAGCTCTGCCAAAAAGTTGACGTGAATCTTGGGTCTCTGTCTGATACAATTGATACTGGTACACCATGCAGTCTGATGATCTCCTTGATATACAATCGGCTGTACGAATCTATTGTGTCAGATAGCTTCATTGGTAAGAAGTGTGACGACTTAGTCAAACGGTCAACGACAATCCAGATGGCATCGTGTCCCTGAATTGACTTCGGTAGTCCTGTCACAAAATCCATCGCTATATGTTCCCACTTCCATCCTGGTATAGGCAACGGCTGTAGCGTTCCTCCAGGTCTCTGATGTCCTGCCTTGACTTGCTGACATGTGAGACAAGTGGCTACATACTTGGCCACGTCTCTTTTCATTCCGCTCCACCAATAAGTTCGCCTCAAGTCCTTGTACATCTTATTCCCTCCAGGGTGGACAGCAAAGTTTGACTTGTGGAACTCTTTCAATACTGATTCTCTGAGCGTACCGAAGTCTGGCACGAAAAGACGTCCAAGATATCTCAATCCTCTGTTTGCTCCAATAGTCCATCCTGCTGATGATTCTCCTTTAGCTAGTCGGCTCTTGACGAGATCTGACTCCGAATCAAGGGTCTGTACCTTCAGAATTTCTTCATGAAGTGCCGGCGTAACTATCACTGCACACAGATAAGCTCTTCCTTGCTGTTCATTCTGCTGGAGTCCGTACTCCTGTATCTGGTTCATTAGTTTCCACTCTCTGACTGCCAAACTGGCAACGTGTCCTCGAGACTTGCGGCTAAGTGCATCTGCTACGACATTAGCCTTTCCCGGGTGATAGGACAAGGTGAAGTCGTAATCTTCTAGATACTCCATCCAACGTCGTTGTCTCATATTCAGATCCTTCTAAGTGAATATGTACTTGAGACTCTTGTGATCCGTGAAAACTTCAAACTTCTCACCGTAAAGGTAATGACGCCAAATCTTAAGCGCGTGTACCACAGCGGCAAGCTCTAAGTCATGAGTCGGGTAGTTTTGCTCGTGTATCTTCAGCTGGCGTGATCCGTAGGCTATGACCTGTCCTTCTTGCATAAGCACACAGCCTAATCCATCCTTTGATGCGTCACAGTAGACGATGTACCCAATATCTCGTCGTGGAACGATAAGAATAGGGGCATTGGTCAATCTATTCTTCAACTCTTGAAAAGACTTCTCACATGCATCGCTCCAATCGAACTTGATTCCCTTCTGAGTTAGCCGAGTCATTGGTTTGGCTAAAGCCGAAAAGTCCATGATGAATTGTCTATAATAACCGGCTAGTCCCAAAAAGCTACGAATCTCGAAAACTGAAGTAGGCTTCTTCCAATCCTTGATGGCCTCGATCTTGCTGTCGTCGACGGAGATTCCTTTCTCAAACACAACGTGTCCTAGGAATTTGACTTCTTTCATCCAAAAGTCACACTTGCTAGCTTTGGCGTAAAGCCGATTATCTCGTAGAATCTGAAGTGTGGTCCTTAAGTGTTGCTCATGTAGCTCTTCCATTACTGAGTAGATCAATATGTCGTCGATGAATACTACCACTAACTGGTCCAAGTACTGAGTAAAGATCTTATTCATGAGGCACATGAATACTGCTGGTGCGTTGGTAAGTCCGAAAGGCATCACTAGAAACTCATAGTGGCCATACCTTGTTCGGAAAGCTGTCTTCTGAATGTCTGAATCCCTAACTCGCAAATGATGATACCCGGATCGTAAATCAATCTTTGAGAAACAAGTTGCTCCTCTAAGTTGATCAAACAGGTCATCGATTCGAGGTAGTGGATATCGATTCTTGCTTGTGACTCGATTGAGTTGTCTATAGTCAATACAGAGTCGAAGTGTGCCTTCTTTCTTCTTCACGAACAGTGCTGGAGCTCCCCAGGGTGAAGTGCTCGGTCGAATGAATCCTTTCTCTAGAAGCTCTTGAAGCTGAATCTTCAATTCCTTCAATTCGGCTGGTGCCATTCTGAATGGTGCCATGGATATTGGTGTTGTTCCAGGTAGAAGCTCAATGGTGAAATCCAATTCTCGAGTCGGCGGTAGTCCAGGTAGCTCATCGAGAAATACATCAGCGTACTCACAAACTACGCGTGGTAATCCCAATTCCATCCGATCTTCTTCTCCTAATGTCAGACTAGCTAACCATCCGGTTAGGTTGTCATGCCATCGTGATCGGGTCTTCGATAGTGACAAAAACTCTTGCCTATCCCCCTTAAATTTGAAACAAGTTCCATCTAAGGAGTAGGCCGTCACTGTCTTCTGGTGACAATCGATAATAGCGCGGTGAGTGGATAACCAGTCCATGCCTAGGATGACATCAAAGTCGGCCATGGCTATGACTCGAAGGTCACACGTTAGGCGCAATCCTGAGACTTCTATCTCACAGTTCTTACAAACTAAGCCCACAGAAACTAGTCCTCCTAAAGGTGAGGTAACGCACATAGGAGTTTCTAGTTGTTCAGGTACAAGTTCTAAAGTACTAACACATGCTGTTGATATAAACGAATGCGAAGCACCCGTATCAAATAAAGCTGTAATGCACGAGTTAAACAGTACTAGTGTACCTTGTATGACCGAAGGATCATACACTTCTTCTTCTGTGGCTTCAGCTTCTTCTTCTCCTTGGAGGGCAAAGATCCTTCCTCCATTGTTCGGCCTGGGCCCAGTCGGTCCTCTGTTCTGTCCGGTTTGATTGTTCTGCCCGGGCCTCTGCTGGTTGCCAAAATTATTCCGTGGCTGCCACTGTCCTTGTGTCTGCTATTGAGGTCCTCCAGCTGGAGTGGTCCCCACTCTCTATTGGTTAGCTCCAGTGGCATTGGATGGACACTGAGTTTTGATATGGCCTTCTTTGCCACAACCAAAACAAGTGACAGAATTCTGCTTTCCCGGGTGATGTGGTGTGGAATAAGGAGCACTCCTCTGTTGAAACTGCTGGTTCTGCGGGGGTGGTGGCTGATTGTAGTTGCTGACATTGTTGCGGCTGACGGTGTTGTTGCGGTTAAAATTTCCAGTGTGGTTGTTATTGAAGTTGTTGCCGTAAGACCTTTGTATGGGATTCTCTCTTGAATTTCGCATTGGTCCACTTAACTGTGGTCGATTGCGGCTGTCAAAGATTCTCCTTGAATCAGATGCTTCTTGCTCTACCAATAGAGCACACTCTACGACTCCAGCGTAGGTCTGTTCTCTTTGAGTCACTACACCCTTCCGGATGTAGGGGCTGAGTCCCTACTCAAATTTCCTGGCCCTGGTGGCGTCAGTTGCCACATGCTCAGGGGCATGTCGAGAAAGTTCTTCAAAGCGGGCGGCGTACTGAGTAACCGTACGGTTGCTCTGTTTGAGGTTCAGAAACTCTAGGACCAAAGCCTGTTTCACAGGGGTAGGAAAATACTTAGCCAAGAACAAGGTCTTGAAAGTCTCCCAGTCCATCATCTCATCATCGTGCGTTGTCTTCACTAGGTCCCACCAGTAATCTGCCTCTCCTTGAAGCTGATACGTTGCTAGAGCCACTCGATCTCCATTGTCGGGGACTTGCATGATGTGCAGTAGCTTCTGAGTCTGCTTAAGCCAAGCCTCTGCAGCTCCAAGACTAACATCGCCGGTGAAGACCGGTGGTCGTCTTTTGCAGAACTCGTTGAGCAAGATACTTCGGTTGGGTTGCCCATAGTAATGTGGAGGTGCATATGGTTGATATTGTTGAGGAGGCGGCGGAGCTGTACGATTAACCGAGATAGGGGGTGGAGGTGGTGGTTGACAGTGTTGGTTGTGTTGATTCTGTCCAGTTGTGTCACTCGTGTTTGCTCCGTTACGTGTTTCTACCATATTTCTACATTTAAACAATCATAGGCCTAAATAAGAACGAGTAAAGAACACAATTTATAAAAGAGAATACTTCATTAAACTTAAGTCATTTAAACAAAGCTAGGCCGCATCATGCATACTACAAAGTGAATGTATGCTATGATTTTATACGTTGTGGAGTGTTTTACAAAGGTTTTTCTAGTTAAGCTCGCAAAATAACACTCTTTACGCTACGCAAATCCGTCACTGAAAAAGACGGGGATAGTCTTGGCAGAGGTGAGATTCACGCTCTCGGGTGGTCTCAATACAGCCGAAACATCGCCAGTAAGTTTTGTAACTCCAAGAGTTACGCTCCCACGGATTCTGCAACTGACGATCTTCAATCATAAAAGGGCGCTCTATGTAGACGAACCGATTGGTGAAGTCCACATTTCCTTCAGGATCCACGATCCTACTTTCGTCACCCGGCCTTGCTATATGCACCCATGAGCGGGGCGCGGTGTTTCCCACTTTCTCTACAAAACCGACGGGCAAGTTCAGTAGGTAGTTGCCGTTGGGATCTTGGTCTAGGAGCATCACCGGTCCCAAGAAATAAGGCTCCGAACGCACTTTCCAAGAGCATCTCTTTGCTGGTGAGATCTTCACATATACCATAGTGCCTGCCTCAATGTCAGGGGTCCAACCCCACTGCCTCCACGTTTCGACTTCCATTGGTATCTTCTCGGGTTCAGGTGTCGGTGGTTGTTCGACATCGCTCTCTGGGTTGGCATCCTCGGCTTCTTCGTACGCTCTGATTTCTGCAAGGTAAGCGTCTTCGCCGTCGTCTTCCTCGTCGCTATGCACTGGCTCGTACTGGAACCACTGTGCTGCTTCCTCCCAGTCTGGTAATGGCTCTGGAGCCGCTGGTGGTATGTATCCCGGTGCGTCCTCAGGGAATTCCATCTCTGGTGCCTCAAAGGGGGGAATATATTCGTCATCTCCTGGAAAAGGAGGCTCTTCAGGATCTTCATCCTCGCTGTTGTCGTCGTTAGCGCTGCTATAGTCAGTGCTGCTATTGTCAGTGCTGCTGTCGCTGTCGTCTGAATATGGGACCAATTGTGGCCCGTCCACTGGTAGTCCGTCCATAAGTTCGTCTTCCGAGATATCGTCGTCTGAGTATTGCGGTCCGCTCCTATAATCCATCTGTAAAGTAATTATAAATTAGACTTATGTATATCGTATCATAAAAGGAAAAAGACAAATAAAAGTCTAATTACTCGGAGTAAGAACGCTCGAAAGTGTAAGCTACCCAAGTCTACCCAAGGTCGAGAGGTGGTGAAACCTAAGCTCTGATACCAAGTTGTAACGCCCCGAATTTTGGACACGTTAATAAAAAGAGTAAAGTAACTAAAATACCATCATTATATTGAAATACGAGTTTGATACATGAGATCGTCAAAATACATTTCAGAAGAGACTGTTTACATTCAAAAAGACTTTAAAAGTAAAGTCAGAGCAGTCTAAACTAGTCTAAGTGATCCACGGCTCGATCACGTCTTCTGCGGGGTAAGCGTCATCATAAGGTGTAAGTCGGGTCCGGCTCCATCATCGTCAGTACCTGGTTATGAAATACCAGGGGCAGGAGGAAGTTGCACCATGAGTTTTGACACTCAGTAAGTTTCCTACCCTTAAGTTTCCCTTTTAATGTTTTAGAGCATTTAAAAGAATATGCAATGTGTAAATGTGTAGAAATAATCAAGGTTTGGTAGTATCATACAATAAGTGTGAACAGTGATAGATACAAGATTTAACCGAATTAATAGAATTTGCAGTTATAACTAACACAGAGTAAATCAATTCAAAATCTTTCACAGTACTCGACTTTAATCAATATTCCAAAGCATGACCACGTCATATAATTCAAAAAGGCTTTTCTAACATCAATGACATCGTCATATATTTCGAATAGGCTTCTCTCAATCAATAAAGTCCAAATGGTGCTCCCGAACGATAACGATCCCGACCGCCCAACTAACCGATGCTTCCCAACCGCCCTGCGCCCCAACCGCACTGCTCCCGATCGTCATGTTCCCAATCAAGATGCTTTCCCTAATATTATATCCTTTCCTATCGTGCCGGACAATATAAGTTTAAAGTTTACACTAGAAGATCGTTACACTAGAAAAGACACGATAGGGCTAGATATAATTTCGGCTCAAGCGAAATTTGGCTAAACGCACGACACGGCTAAATTACAGCGCTTGGGTGATACAAAAGCTTGGGTCTATCACATCCTCTGGTTAAAGTCAAAGCTCGGCTCATGTCGCATCACGGCTGCAAGACACGCATAATATTCCCACGGGGAATAATCCACAACAACTAAACGTATATTATTATCAGTGTGTTTACGTTCGGGTATCCACGGGACACCCTGAGTCAAGTAACCATAGCAATAATCAGGATAATATTCAAACTACTAAATAGAAATTGCATAATAATAAGATAGTTGTGCAAATAAAATTTTAAATAATATCATAGTGATAAAATAAATAAGTTTACTTATAATTTAAATAAATTAGAGTAAATTTGTAATTTAAATATCTTAAGGTTGAAACTGTAATTTAATAAAATAGGGACTAATCTGTAATTTTATAACATAATAGGATTAATGTGTAATATTATAATTAATGATACTGTATAATTTAAACTTGGGGTGCAAATAGTAATTTATACAAAATTTACTTATCCTCATAAATAAACTAATAACTACGGGAAAAAAAATGTAATTTTGTTTTAACAAAATAAAACAGAAGTTTCGTCTGAAATTATCCGGCCGGACTGCCGTCTCACGTTCGGCACCATTTTCTTCCTACAGGACCTCGTAATACTCCGAACATTAAAACGAATACTCCAGAGTAAGAATCTGACAGTGGTTCGAAGCTTCGAGTTGTTTCTGTTGGATTTCGAACGCCGGTTTGGTTCGCCGGATTTTCTTCGAAGCTCTTTCTTTTTCTTCTTCTCTTCCTCTTCGTGGCTGGATGATGGTGTGTGTTGTGGTGAAGGGGGGAAGCTCCTTTTATAGAGAACAGGAGGGGACTAGATCAACGGTTTGGAGTATTTCCCGGAGCATCGACGGTGGGAGTGAAAGTGATGATGGTTTATAGGGTGGCTGGTGGCAGGGGCAGCTGGTGAGGGACGGGAGTGATGGGAACGGCGACTTGACGGGGAGGAGGTGGGGTGGTCAGAGAGGAAGCGTGGGGAAAAAGCTCTGTCTTCTTCGTTTTCCAGCGCGCGCACACACACAGATATACGCACATATATATATGTATATATAAAATATATTAGTCTAAATATATATAAAATCAGAACCGGACAGGAACCGGTCGGAAAACCCAAAAACCGGCCAAAAACCGGGTAGGAAACCACCGAACCGGAACAAAACCGGCCAAAACCGGACGGAAAACCGGGCAGCCGGCCGGGCACGGCCCAAAAGCCAGGCACGGCCCAGGAGCCGGGCACGGCCCAGGCCCAGCCCAAGTCCGCCCAAACCCGGCCCAGGTGAGGCCCAACCCGGGAGAGAGAAGAGAGAGGAGAGAGAGGAGAGAGAGAAAAATAATTTCGCAACATTTCGTGTACGCAACCGCAATAAAAAATAAAATAAATTTAAACGTGGAGTATAAAAATTTTCGAACTTATTTTGTCACGACCCGTTCCAGTTTGGAATAGATTAGTGACCGGCCAACGAGCTAATCCCGTTAAGGCCTATAACAAACACAGTTAAGGATCTCCAATTTGCCACGCAAAAATCTAAGCCAAAACTAATCAGAGTAAATGGAAACGTGTATTTACAACCTCAAAACAAACACCAGGGAAGTGTACGTGTTAAACTGAGCATACAGATATTCTATAACATCATCCTCAAAAATATCAGCCTAACAGGTGGCCGAACAAGTCCTAGCGATCAAACAAAATAAAACATACTATTTATGCAATATATACAACCAAGAGTCCTTTATCTCTCTACTGTCCATGGCTCGCCTCCTCAGAACCTGGTATGTTGTTTAACAACATCATTAGCACAACGCTAGTGTGAATTCAAATATGAAATTCTACGTATTTGCCATGTTATCCATATGCACAATGCATGTAACATAATGATCTTGATAAACATAATTAACAGCATAGTCCAAAAGGTCAAGCCTAGGACTTTGTTCAAGCTTATCTCATTTAGTTCAATTTAAACGGTTGCCAATTGTTCGTAGGTGGGAGCTACCCCCTTATGCATCATCGCATACGTGGAATGACGTCATCCATAAACCACATTGGCTGTGGTTAACAACCTTGTTTCACACCTCTCGCTATATTCTAATCCCCTAGCGGTCGGGGTACCGTTTGAACCACTTTTCAACGTATTAATCAATGTTTTCTTAATTAACGCATGGTCTAAGTATGAACAATTCAATATGATCTAGCATGACATTTTCATGCTTAAAACAACATATAACATTGAAATATCTCATGCTTTCATGCTTTTAAAATTATACACGTAACAAGTCATATTTGAACTCACCTTCT
The DNA here is from genome assembly GCA_019985065.2 of Arctostaphylos glauca. Classification (NCBI taxonomy): domain Eukaryota; kingdom Viridiplantae; phylum Streptophyta; class Magnoliopsida; order Ericales; family Ericaceae; genus Arctostaphylos; species Arctostaphylos glauca. The sequence goes on from JAHSPW020000015.1 coordinate 7,103,575, forward strand.
GTCTTGTTTGAGTAATTAACTATCTTGCCAATCTCCTACAATAAATCAATGATATCTTATTTAATATCGATGTTTAACGGTCAATGATATTAATAAAAATCCTAATATTTTATCGGTAATAAATCCCAGACTACCGGTAATGAATACCCAAACTACCGGTAATAACTGCCCCAAACTACCGGTAATAAGCCCCGGACTACCGGTAATAGAAGGCAAAGATCCACCTGAAGAAAAGTCAGTGCCCCAAACTACCGGTAATAGACCCCGAACTACCGGTAATAGAAGGCAAAGATCCACCTGAAGAAAAGTCAGTGCCCCAAACTACCGGTAATAGACCCCGAACTACCGGTAGTTATAGGCACTGGTCCAGTTGAAGAATGACCGGACAAACCAGTGCCCCGAACTACCGGTAGTAAAACACGAACTACCGGTAATAAAAGGCACTGCCCAGAAGTGCAGAACCCCAAATTCAGCCATGGCTTCTCTCTAATACCCCAACTAACACCTCTGTTTTTCATTGTACACTTCTATAATCATTATCCAAAGTCTAGACTAGTTCATTCCATGTTTATATTACTATATAAACCATTAAACTAAGAGAAGCAAGGAAATATACCCAAAACAAAGATACTTCTTCAATTGCTTCTTCTTCTTCTTCTTCTTCTTCTTCTTCTTCTTCTCTCTCTCTCACTAATCTCACGCCTGACTCCTTTCTTCTTCTCCTTGTCCTCTTCTCTTTCTCTCTCTATTTCTCCCGACTGAAGCTGTATTGTGAGAGGTGCTTATGACTTGTACATACTTTGAAGAGGCAAGGTGGTGGTGGCTTAAGCTTCTCTCTGTCAACTAACCAAACAACACAACTGATGACTAAGCCTAAGCTAGTCTCTATCCACGTCCAAAATATCCAGCCCCCTTAGGAAACAAATATATTTATATGGTGTATTAACTCACCCCAATTCTACAAAAACATATAATTCTCTTATTAGTATTATTTCTTTAAAATCACCCGTGTTTTAACTACGCCCAATCAAGTTCCGGAATTAAAACACGTTCTAACATATTTCGGAATTAATTCGACCGAATTTTCAAATTTACCAATTATATATATATATTTTTCCTTTTTATTTTCTTTATTTCGGGTCGGGGTCTCACATCCTCCCCACCTTAAGAAGTTTGGACCGCCAAACTTAGGTGTTGTTATTCTGAACAATTAACTAGTAAGAAGATCAACACTAACAAAAACAATACTTCTACGCAGATCGTACCTTACTTGAATATCTCCGGATACTTCTGACGCATATCCGTCTCCTTTTCCCATGTGGCTTCTCCAGTCGTCTGATTTTCCCACCAGACTTTAACTAATGGGATATCCTTATTTCTCAACTGTTTGACACGGGTGTCCAAAATTCTCACTGGTCGTTCTTCATATCGCAGATTTTTCTCCAATTCAATCGGTGGTTGCTCTAGTACATGATTTGGATCTGATACATACTTCCTAAGCATGGATACATGGAAAACATCATGCACATTGGCTAGTTCAGGTGTCAAAATTAACCGATACGCTACTGGGCCAACTCTCTCAACAATCTCAAACGGTCCAATATATCGGGGATTAAGTTTTCCCCTCTTCCCAAACCGTACTACTCCTTTCATTGGTGAAACTTTTAAGAAAACTAATTCACCCTCCTGAAACTCAAGTTCACGTCGGTTCGCATCTGCATAACTTTTCTGACGATCCTGGGCTACCTTAAGCCTGTCCTGAATTAACTTAACCTTTTCTGTCGTTTCTTGTACTATTTCAGGTCCTGTAAGTTCCACTTCTCCTATTGTTGTCCAACACGACGGCGATCTACACATCCTTCCGTATAGAGCCTCGAATGGTGCCATACCGATACTAGCCTGAAAACTGTTGTTATAAGTAAATTCTGCCAGCGGTAGATGTTCCTCCCAACTTCCCTGAAACTCTAGTGCACAAGCTCGTAACAGATCTTCTAGTATTTGAATAGTCCTCTCAGATTGTCCATCTGTTTGAGGATGGAAGGCTGTACTAAAATTCAATTTAGTACCCATAGCCTTTTGCAACGATTGCCAAAATCTAGAGACAAACCTCGTATCTCTGTCTGACGTAATCGAAACTGGTGCACCATGTAACCTTATAATCTCCCTCACATAGAGACTAGCCATCTGGTCCATTGAATAAGTATTTTTAATTGCCAAGAAGTGCGCTGACTTAGTCAAACGATCAACGATCACCCAAATTGAATTATTTCCTTTTACTGTCCGGGGAAATCCTAAAACGTAGTCCATTGTAATGTCCTCCCATTTCCACTTGGATATAGGCAAAGGTTGAAGTAACCCTGCTGGTTTCTGTCATATAGCTTTGACTTGTTGACACTGAAGACAACGACTAACATAGTCAACAACGTCCTTCTTCATCCCCATCCACCAATAGGTTTTCTTTAAGTCTTGGTACATTTTCATCATTCCGGGATGAATAGCCAACCTTGTTCTGTGGCCTTCGTCCAAAATCCTCCGTCTAAGTTCCTCATCCTTGGGTATACATATCCGATTCCGGAATTTAAACAATCCGTTCACCATACTAAACTCAGAGTTAACATTAACCAAAGACTGTTCATAAATTTTCTTTAACTTGGGATCCTCCAACTGCTTTACTTTTATCTCCTCCAAAATGGCAGGTTCAGTGACTACCATTGAACAAATCCCGCCTTGTTCCTTAGTCAACCATTGGCATTCCACCAATAAGCCATTTAGCTCACTTTTTGTCTTTCGACTTAACGCATCCGCTACCACATTTGCCTTCCCTGGATGATACTGGATGTTGATATCATAATCCTTCATCAACTCCAGCCATCTACGTTGTCTCAAATTCAAATCCTTTTGAGTATAAATGTACTTTAAACTCTGATGATCAGTGTAAACGTCACATGTCACACCATACAAATAGTGCCGCCAAATCTTCAAAGCGAATACCAAAGCTGCCAACTCTAAGTCATGCGTTGGATAGTTCTTCTCATGTGGTTTAAGTTGTCTTGACGCATAGGCTACTACTTTACCATGCTGCATCAGAACACACCCAAGTCCTTGGTGTGAGGCATCACTATAGATAGCAAAGCCTTCTAGTCCCTCCGGTAAAGTAAGAATTGGTGCCGTCGTTAGCTTTCTCTTCAACTCCTGGAAACAATCCTCCCTTTCTACTGTCCACACAAAAGCCTCTCTTTTTCTTGTCAACTCAGTTAACGGTACTGCTATCTTGGAGAAGTCTTGAACAAACCTTCGGTAATAACCAGCCAGCCCGAGAAAACTCCTAACCTCGGTCACCGTCGTTGGTCTAGGCCAATTTACAACTGCCTCGATCTTCTGATTATCAACTGCGATTCCCTCTTCAGTGATAACATGACCCAAAAACGCTACACTTTTTAGCCAAAATTCACACTTCTTAAATTTGGCATACAACTTTTGGTCCTTCAATGTTTGTAGCACTATTCGAAGATGCTCTTCATGCTGTTGTTCGTCCCTCGAGTAAATCAAAATATCATCAATAACGACAATGACGAACTCATCCAAGTACTCCTTAAAAACTCGATTCATAAGATCCATAAATGCAGCAGGTGCATTCGTAACTCCAAATGGCATTACCAAGAACTCATAATGGCCATACCGAGTTCGAAATGCAGTCTTCTCAATATCTTCCGGTCTTACCTTAAGTTGATGATAACCAGATCGCAAGTCAATCTTCGAGAATATCTTCGCCCCTTGTAACTGATCAAACAGATCGTCAATCCTAGGTAAAGGATACTTGTTCTTGATAGTGATCTTATTTAATTCTCGATAGTCAATACACAACCGCATTGTTCCATCTTTCTTTTTTACAAATAGTACTGGTGCGCCCCATGGAGATGAACTAGATCGAATAAACCCCTTATCCAATAACTCCTGAAGTTGAGTTTTCAACTCCTTCAACTCTGCTGGAGCCATACGATACGGTGCCTTAGATATGGGTTGGGTTCCAGGTACAACATCTATAACAAAGTCTATCTCCCTTGTAACAGGAATACCAGGCAAGTCCTCGGGAAACACCTCAGGAAATTCCCGCACTACTGGAATATCTTTCACTGACTTTTCACCTACTTCCAATATCGATACACTACATAAGTAGCCACGACAACCTTTTTGCAAAAGTCGACGGGCTCGCGCCACTGATATAAAACATGGGGGACTCACAACCCCTTCTCCTTTGAACTCAATATCCTCGACATGTTTCTTGAATGTCACTCGTTTATGAGCGCAATCAATACTTGCCCCACACTTGGATAACCAGTCCATTCCGATGATCAGATCGAAATGTCCCATGTCCAATGGAATCAAATCCATACTCATTTCCACGTCACCAAACCGAACATCACAGTCTCGATATATCGTGGAACATATCACGCCTCTACTTAGGGGTTGAGTCACCAACAATTCATAACCCAATGGTTCATCTCTCCTATCGAACTTACCCGCAAAAGTTTTCGACACAAAAGTATGCGATGAACCAGAGTCAAATAAAGCATAAGCAGGATATGAGCACAAAGTTATATTACCTGCTACCACGCTTTCATTGTTCCTGGTATCACCCGGTACTACTGCAAAAGCCTTTCCCTGTCTCTGACCTCCTGCGTTCTGATTCTTTTGTCCCCCCTGACGGTTGTTAAAGTTACTGGGACCTGCCCCCGTGTTTCGTACATACTCTTGTCCTCGATTTCGTCCCCTCTGATTTCCAACGGGTACAGTATTCGCCCCAGTCTTAAACTTAGGGCAATCTCTCCTCATATGCCCTGTTTGACCACAATTAAAACATCGCCCTGACCCTTCCTTCCTCCAACACTCCCCGGCATGCTCTTTCCCACAGATTGCACACCTCGGTACAGACCTTGGCTGATTGCCTCCGTCTTTCTTCCAACCACCAGTAAACTGACGTTTTTGACCCCCAGAAGTATTACCCTGCACAATTTGTCGTCGTTTGCTATCTTGATACCTTCTGGTCTCGTCCACATCCTGCTCCACCATGAGTGCTCTATCCAGAACATCAGCGTAACTGGGCAACAGAAAAGGTCGCACTACCCTCCGAATATCATGCCTTAGTCCCTCCTCGAACCTTCTTGCCTTTAATTCATCTGTCACAACCAAATGCGGTGCGTATTCTGCCAAATTTGTAAAGGCAACCTCATAATCAGCTACTGTCATTGTCCCTTTTTGCTTCAGCTGCTTGAACTCCGAGCACTTAGCGGTTTTCACCGCCCTAGGCATATACTTCTCTTGAAATATTATCTTAAATCGATTCCAGTTCATTCTCGGCTCACTAGTCCGTTTCAAATTCCACCATCTGCTAGCCTCACTCACTAAAAGATACGATCCCACCTCAACCTTTTGATACTCATTGCATCCCAATAATCGAAAGTTCTTTTCTAATTCCGATATCCATTCATTGGCCTTCACCGCGTTGATCCCTCCCTCGAACGTTGGGGGTTTCAACTGTAGGAACTCCCTAACCACTGTTACATCCGGCACGGGAGGCACTGGTCGCACAACCTCCTCTTCTCGTCTTATTTCATGTTCTCCCAAATTTGTAGCCTCCGGATTGGTTATCCCAGGTTGAGGAGCAGCTGGTTGTGATTGCACTAAATGTGCCTGGAGTAGTTGTTGTTGTGCCTGCATGGTCCCAACTAGGGTCTGCATCATACCTCTCAGTTCCGCCAGTTGTGCACCCGTATCACTATTATGGTTATCATTAGTCTCGTTACCCTCACTTTCCGTTGAACGTGTCATCACCATAGTGATTATCTATAGTACAACTTCTAAAATTAATGTTCATAAAACCACAGGATAAACACTACTATAATATGGAGTAAAAGAAACCGTTGCACAAAAGAAACACATTACGTATATATACATGTACTGCCAAAAACTGTTACATCGTTCAACCAACATATACAACCACTAGCATACTGTTACCCAACTATGTACAATGTAAGTCAAACTACTGCACTAATCGTTGCCGTTCAAACCATACATTGTTCATCTGTGTGAAACTTTCTATTCATACTCAAAAATAAAGTTTCACACTATATAAACACAACTACCCCAAAAAAAAGAACCTCTCATCCTCAAGAACACTCTCACTTTCCGAGCCAGTTCACAGAAGCTTCCGAATCACTACGAGATTTCACCACATATTCTTCTGGGGCTTGCGGAGTCCCTGGGTCTTCTGGGTCTTCGTCCTCATCAACCCAGTTCACATTATTCTCAAATCCCACAGGATGCTCCGACTGAGCATCCAGCTCTAAATTCTGTTCCTGTGGAGCTGGTGATGACTCCACCTCCTCTTCCATAGTTGCCCCTAGTACATGTGAACTCTCTCCTACCTCACATGTAGATGAAAACGCAAGTGGCGGCCAATTTCCCACATCTTCTCTCCTCATCATCTCTGCGAGAGTACTATGATAACCTATATCCAACTCCAGCCACCAAATACCCCTATCAAGTGCCACTCGCTGGGTCCGAAGAGAACGTATAGCTAACTGTCTCCGCATTTCATCCGTATAAAATGGTTTGTTGTCTACTGCCTTTTTCAGTTCCTTATAAGCTTTAGCTGCTGCTTTATGACATATATTCCTTTGGAAACATTCTCCGTCTACATCCTCTATTCCTCTCGGTCCGAACCTGTAAGTGCCCATACTATCCTCACTATATGAATTATTGGCCATACCTACAACACACCAGATATATTCTTGTTAGTGCCACCAAAATCGTTCAACGTTAATAATTATAAACCATAAGTCAGAAATAAATAACATATAAATTAAGCATGTGGTGTGCAGCTACGTGTACTGACACCTATCCCCTGGGTTTTTAATCTATTGCAGATCCTAAACTAATGCTCTGATACCACCAACTGTCACGACCCGTTCCAATTTGGAATAGATTAGTGACCGGCCAACGAGCTAATCCCGTTAAGGCCTATAACAAACACAGTTAAGGATCTCCAATTTGCCACGCAAAAATCTAAGTCAAAACTAATCAGAGTAAATGGAAACGTGTATTTACAACCTCAAAACAAACACCAGGGAAGTGTACGTGTTAAACTGAGCATACAGATATTCTATAACATCATCCTCAAAAATATCAGCCTAACAGGTGGCCGAACAAGTCCTAGCGATCAAACAAAATAAAACATACTATTTATGCAATATATACAACCAAGAGTCCTTTATCTCTCTACTGTCCATGGCTCGCCTCCTCAGAACCTGGTATGTTGTTTAACAACATCATTAGCACAACGCTAGTGTGAATTCAAATATGAAATTCTACGTATTTGCCATGTTATCCATATGCACAATGCATGTAACATAATGATCTTGATAAACATAATTAACAGCATAGTCCAAAAGGTCAAGCCTAGGACTTTGTTCAAGCTTATCTCATTTAGTTCAATTTAAACGGTTGCCAATTGTTCGTAGGTGGGAGCTACCCCCTTATGCATCATCGCATACGTGGAATGACGTCATCCATAAACCACATTGGCCTTGGTTAACAACCTTGTTTCACACCTCTCGCTATATTCTAATCCCCTAGCGGTCGGGGTACCGTTTGAACCACTTTTCAACGTATTAATCAATGTTTTCTTAATTAACGCATGGTCTAAGTATGAACAATTCAATATGATCTAGCATGGCATTTTCATGCTTAAAACAACATATAACATTGAAATATCTCATGCTTTCATGCTTTTAAAATTATACACGTAACAAGTCATATTTGAACTCACCTTCTGTCTTGTTTGAGTAATTAACTATCTTGCCAATCTCCTACAATAAATCAATGATATCTTATTTAATATCGATGTTTAACGGTCAATGATATTAATAAAAATCCTAATATTTTATCGGTAATAAATCCCAGACTACCGGTAATGAATACCCAAACTACCGGTAATAACTGCCCCAAACTACCGGTAATAAGCCCCGGACTACCGGTAATAGAAGGCAAAGATCCACTTGAAGAAAAGTCAGTGCCCTAAATTACCGGTAATAGACCCCGAACTACCGGTAATAGAAGGCAAAGATCCACCTGAAGAAAAGTCAGTGCCCCAAACTACCGGTAATAGACCCCGAACTACCGGTAGTTATAGGCACTGGTCCAGTTGAAGAATGACCGGACAAACCAGTGCCCCGAACTACCGGTAGTAAAACACGAACTACCGGTAATAAAAGGCACTGCCCAGAAGTGCAGAACCCCAAATTCAGCCATGGCTTCTCTCTAATACCCCAACTAACACCTCTGTTTTTCATTGTACACTTCTATAATCATTATCCAAAGTCTAGACTAGTTCATTCCATGTTTATATTACTATATAAACCATTAAACTAAGAGAAGCAAGGAAATATACCCAAAACAAAGATACTTCTTCAATGGCTTCTTCTTCTTCTTCTTCTTCTTCTTCTCTCTCTCTCACTAATCTCACGCCTGACTCCTTTCTTCTTCTCCTTGTCCTCTTCTCTTTCTCTCTCTATTTCTCCCGGCTGAAGCTGTATTGTGAGAGGTGCTTATGACTTGTACATACTTTGAAGAGGCAAGGTGGTGGTGGCTTAAGCTTCTCTCTGTCAACTAACCAAACAACACAACTGATGACTAAGCCTAAGCTAGTCTCTATCCACGTCCAAAATTTCCAGCCCCCTTAGGAAACAAATATATTTATATGGTGTATTAACTCACCCCAATTCTACAAAAACATATAATTCTCTTATTAGTATTATTTCTTTAAAATCACCCGTGTTTTAACTACGCCCAATCAAGTTCCGGAATTAAAACACGTTCTAACATATTTCGGAATTAATTCGACCGAATTTTCAAATTTACCAATTATATATATATATTTTTCCTTTTTATTTTCTTTATTTCGGGTCGGGGTCTCACATATTTATTTATTAAAAATATTTACGGGTTATTACAGTAAGTCTTGTCAACACAAGCTTCATAGCTAGGGAATGACCTGAGGTGTGGGTCTCATCCTGTCGTCTAGGGTGGCAATATTTGGCTTAGGCGAACATCGTATCGGATCAGAGCTTCTCTCAAATAAAAACTTCACCCTGAGCCTACCATCGCAAACTGAATACTTTCAGATACTACGCCTAGGGTGGCGCTACTTTGAGCCAAAGGTCGCTCAGGTCAGTGATGCCGACCAATACAAATTGATCAACCTTACGATATGAAGTCATCTTACAATCGAAGATGACGAATCAAGAAAATGCGCACGAGTGGATTAATACGAACACTCAACTAACTTCTATAAATACAGGCACAAATCCACCACCACGAGTAAATTAATCGCTTAGTTGGAGAACTTATGCCAGGTTGATTACTAAGGTATTCTTAGCCACTTTCACGTATCCATCCATTGTAAGAATGATTCTATAAATTCTTTCTTGTGTATATATTTGCTTTGCAGAACACTTGTTATATAAGCTGACCCTCGCATAATTGCTTTAGCCGAAAAAGGGCATTTCGACTACTGGTCAGAGTGTCTTTTACTGGTTGTACCTTTTGCGGAGTACAACTAACAGCAACAACTGGCGGTATACATGACTCAACTCAACCATGTTTTAGCTCTAGAAGGACTCATAGAGGAGTCCTATAAACCAACATCCCACAATTGGCGATCGTAGGAAGGAGTCTGACAATCAAGAAGTGCTAAGGATGCGATAGTATTATGCATTTTTGCCCAATCTATCAAGGGGCACAAAAGGAAGCCTAACACCCAAAGAAGGGGCCTCTAATGAAGAGACAAATGGGGTTCATCAGCCTTCTCCCATGAGGGACAATGTATCAGTGTAGAAAAAGCCTTTTGGGCTACATGTCAACGTGCTGGTTCGTTTGGACGAACAAGACAAAGAGCTCCAACACCTCGGGAGAAAGGTGGACGAGATTAAAATGGTCTCCTGACACCAAAAGTGGGAACATGAGAGAGGCTAGAAAAGTTCGGCGGAGAAAGAATAGGCTCGTTAACAAGTAGGGATGGCAACGGACCGGTTCGGTTCGGTTATTCGGATAACCGAACCCGAACCGAAGACAAAATACCCGAATCGAAACCGAACCGATAACCAAATGGAGGGAGAGAGAATATTCCATAACCAAACCAAACAGGGTTCGGTTATTCCCCGAACCGAACGGTTAACCGAATGGTTCGGTTATTAATTATCCGAACCGATCCGATCCGAACCGAACCGAATCGCTCTCTCTCTAAATCCCTCTCTCTCTCTCATCCTTCAATATATATTATATATAATATATATATGTTTATAATATATATACATACATACATACATACATACACATATATATATGTATATATATATATATATAATGACGTTATTTTCGGTTCGGTTCGGGTTCGGTTCGGTTCGGTTATTCGGTTCGGTTATTCTGCTAACCATAACCGAACCGAACCCGAACGGGTATTCATCCGTCCATACCATATCCACACGGTTCGGGAAAAATTAAGCAGTTTGGTTCGGGTAACCATCGGTTCGGTACAAATTGCCATCCCTATTAACAAGAGAGGGGTCAAGGATCTCCTGAGAATGTACCAACGTGACAGGGAGTGCAGGTACCACTCTCCTCTTGCATGGAAATCTCTAGCTCATAAGGCAACTGACTGAGCCGATGGGACTAGCCAGAAGCGCAAAATCTCTTGAAAGTGCATCGAGGACGGAAGAAGTCAGAAAGAAGACAAATGCAGACATTTGGAGTAGGCTCACGTTGATGAGCGAGTTTGAGGAGGAAGGGCCGCATACCCTATTTTCTTAGTGCTAGCTAATGAGGGTGGATATTAAGCTTGCAGAATTCAAATGACAGCCTTCATGCTCAACGATGCGGTCAACGATTCCGATGACCAAGCCAAACACTATAGTCAGGCCATGATCCTTTATGATAACGATAAAGCAATCATGTGTCAGATATTTCCCCTCATCTCTCAGGCACCTATTGTTCTATAGCCTAGAGCCGAGCTTTACTACTTTGTTTCTTCTCGAGCAAAAAAAATCCCCCAGACCATGCAGAGGTTAACAACCATGCAAATGACCAAAGAATAGTCTCTGAAGACTTAGCCTAAAGGTACAATAACTACTATAATGAGGTGGAAGACCCTATGGAGGTCTTCGTTGTCAGTATTAGGGTTTTATATAAAAAGCCATGATTTTATGTAATGAATTAATATTTATTTGAATTATTATTAAATAATTATTTTTTTTCTTGATGAGAATCTTTATGGCCAATGTTTACATTATATCTTATCATATTGAGCATGAGTGTCTCTTATTTCACATAGTAGATAATTTGGTGTGTAGAGTTTGGTTTACAGAAAGAGGATTAGATTATCTGTTCTTATAGAATATAAGTCTTTGGTTCATAGTCTTAGGTGGAATTGGGCACACCACTAGTAAGATTGTAACACAGTGTTTTAGTAGGTCTGTATTGATTGCGAAAAATGATATAGGTTTAACTCACTGCGTTAGTACACTTTGTGTGTGTTGAATAGGACCACTTTGAGATAATTATATTTATACTAACAATATAATACAATTCACACCTCTTGGTTATTATGTATGCTTGTGCTTTTAATTCAAAGATTAATCGATGTGTACATTTAAAGTTGTTGTCCTTGATTCATTATAGAGTTAGGCTTTGTGGGCCAATAGTCTCGATGAGTTAGGTCACAATAGTAATTGTATAACAACTGTTAATTATTCATGAAATTCACGTCCCGTTATAGGGATTGATGATATCCTCTTGAGCAAATTTATAAATTTTGATTATGTCAAACTCTACAGGTGGATATTAGTATCCGACATAACTAATAAGTTGAGTGAAATGTCTCAAGGAATTTTATACATATTTATTAAATAAATTGTTAGTAATTTTATTTTATCTGCAATCTTAATATGGGGAGATAAATAAGTATTTAATAACAAGGAGCTCAAAATATAATTTTGAGATATGGGAGGGGGATGCAATTATAATTCTCTAGTGGTATGAATTGTATTTTATATAAATTCAAAATTAATCCGGGTTGGATTAGGAATTTCGAATTATATAGAAAGTCCAGCCCATACTTCTCATAAAAGTCCCTATCATTGCATATATATACACCGCTATGCCTTTTATCTCAGAAACAACTTGATATCGAAATATTGAGAGAGGTTCTGTGAAGGCAAAGAGATCGCGTTTTTGTGTCCACACTCAATTCATGATCAAGGTGCAATTGGATTACGGTAGAAGATATCGAGGTCAGTTGAGCAAGATCATTCCAACCGTGCTCAAAGTTCGATCAGGATCAAATTGTGAAGATAGTCGAGATTAAACCCGACAGATTCAAAGGTATGAACCCTAATTTTGCCTAGTAAGATTTCATATTTCTTTTTATTGTATAATCTATACGCGTTCATCACTAGGTCTCGGAAATTGATCCCTAATAGTCGGCATCTTCAAGGTGGGGCTCCCAGTGAAACCTAGGGACCTCCAAGACTTGACGAAAATGATGGATGAGTTTACCAACGTGAAAGACAAGCTCCTACCCGAGGAAAAAGGGAAAAAGGAAAAGAAAGAGGAGAAGAGCAGAGACAATGGTCAGAGGGATTGACAGATCGATACTAACAAGTCAAGAAAGGGAAGAACTATCAAGCCAAACTAAAAGAGGGAGGAGCAGTTGAGAATGAAATTTAATTTTTCGATCTCTAAAATCCTACAAAAATAAAAAAGGAAGCGTACTTTTAAGCCCTAAGACCGATAGGGGTAGACCCCAACTGAAGGGGTTAAAAGTTGCATTGAAAAGTTCTTGTTCCTCAAGAGACTCTTGAGGACCTCGTGCAACAAGGGGACTTGAAGAAATTCATAGATGAGCCTGAGAAGGAGGGAAAGCGTGATAGAGAGAAAGAGGAAGCCAAGAGGTCAGGCTTTGAACCTTTTAGGGTTGTGTCAGCCATCACGACGGCGCTGAAGCTCGAGTAGCTACCCGAACTCAAGAAATAAATCCATGAGGCAAGGAATAGGAGAAGGTGCACCAGGTGAGCATGGTAGAGACTGGTCGGCCCACCATTTCCAAAGGCAACAACATCTAATTTACCAAGGAAGATAAGGAGAGAGTTGAGTACATGCACAATGATCCTTAGGGGTTGACTCTCCGAATCAATAGTTACGACATCTAGCGAGTGCCTATAGACTCGGAAAGCTTGTCAAAGATTATATTTACAACACCTTTGAGATGCTCGGAATCAAGGAATCAAACCTCACGATGGTAAAGGCGCCTCTCTATGTGTTTAGCATTAGCCAAGAACTACCCCTCAGAAAAAATTTTCCTCCCAGTCTAGACAGGATGTATCACAAAGAAATGTGAATTTCTGGTACTCGAATCCCCTACACGTACAACGTCATCAAAGGCCAATTACGGGGTTGACGAGGAATCGTAGGAATGAGAATTCCTTGACTTGGAGAAGCAAAAGAGAAACCTCATAGAATGTGGGAACTATGTGCGTCACGAGGTTGAGGGGGAACCATGCATCACACACGGTTATGGTCAGTAAAGTCCAGTTAAGCGGATTCCAATGCATATGGGTCATAGAATTAGAATCAAAATTGTTCTACCATTAACCCTTGCGGGATGGAGAAAGGATCCTTAAAAAATTTTATATTGGCCAAAGAATTGAAATAAGCATAGTAACAACACATGTTTTTGTGATTCCTTACAAAATTTAGTAGCACATCGCAAGAGCAGGAAAAACTTGTGAGCAAGCGAACTCAACAGCTCTTGTACCGATGGAGGAAAGCAAAACAAATTAAATGAGCTATCTCTCCCTTTTTAAGGGCCCCACACAGAGATTGAAAAGGCACACTAAAAGTAACAGTGACGTTCAAATCTCCACATACGGCAGTATTGATCACATTCGACGTGATAGTATATACCTTGGATTGGCACATGGGCTCATCCATGCCACCGGAGATCCTCGCCCCACCTTTTAGGATGCTATTTGAGGAGATATCACTCACTCAACTTAATCATTCAAGATGTCCAAAAAAACATCCTTGCCTAGAAAATATCCCGTCAAGGCTTAGGGTTTGTTGTTGGCTTTGTCCCACTAGGTTATCCTTTAAGGCACCCCTATTAAGATCCAAAAAGGGACCATGGTTCACTTGCGGAACGCCAACCGAAAAGATATCAGTCCCTTGGCTAGTTAATCTATAAAGGACCCACCACTCGTCCCGGGACATCAGCACAGCCAAACTGAATCATCCGAATAACTATCCTTATGAAATGAACGCTACCAGACCTGAAGATGGCATGACCAATGTTGAATAGGTCTATAAGAGCCTTCGAGGAGTTAGCTTTATACCTATGAGACAACTTCATGCATGACCAAGAACAAAACCTCGCCATTGTTGGAAGAATGAAAAAAAGAAGAAGAAAGAAGTAGAGCAACATTACAAACAACATATGAGAAGAAAACATCCTGATTGCATTAATTCAAAAACTATTTACACGATCAAGCTCGTGCTCTTATAAAAAAGAGAAGAAAGCTCAAAAAGAAAAGGAAAAAAAAAAAAGAAAACATAAAAAACGAAGTAGCCAGTTTGCCTAGGTACGAGATGTCCCTTCATCATTGTTCGAGTCAGGTTGAACAGGCTAATCGAGTATCTCATTCAGAAGTGTCTCTGGAGGTGCAAACCCCATCCACTGATAGGCAACGATATATCCTTTTTAAAAGCTCCTATTTTAGTATGCCCCAACTTGATACACAAATGAGTCAGTCAAGATTTCCTTGAGTTTGCCCACCCTAGCTTCTAGGGAATTGACCGTCCTCTAAAGTTTCTCAGAGATGACCACCTCGTGGTTAAAATGAGCAAAAAAGTTTTGAGGCATGAGTCACGCTTGGCAATCATCCTCCCAAACATCTCCTATTAAAATCAAAAGGTCTCGATCTTCTCCTTGGCCTTAGAAACCTTAGGGACAACACATTCCAAGTCACCATCCAGAAAAACCTTCTCAAACTCTAACTCGATTTTGGGGGCCTCTAGTGAGGTCCTCTAAAAATGAACGAATATTTTTTAGCCTCAAGTAGCCCCTTCGTCGTTTACAACTCTTCTTCTAGGGTTTTTGCCCTATCCTCCTGATTTTTTTTCTTGCCAATGACGGATAAGACCTCCGTCTATGTTGCTTTCAAATATTGGATAACATCGATGGCCTCACGATGGGCTTCTATAAAGCCGTTGATGATCATAAAACCACTAGCCAAGGCATGAAAACAAAAGAGAGAGAGCTTAGTTACAAGGATAAAACACAAGATTTGAAAAAATTCACAAGGATAAACCACAAGATTTGAAAAACATCACAAGGATAACCCATAATATTTGACAAACTTCAAAAAGGTGAAGCATAACCATATAGAAGGACTAGTAAAATCGATCAGGCAAAAAAGGCGTCTACATCTTATCTATCAACCCCATGTCCATCATGAGATGAAGATCGTTGAAGATAGTAGTACCGATCTTATGGTGGTAAAAAATTGAGCTAGTAAGAGAAATGCTGACTCTACCGACGAGAGGGTAGACAGCTCAGTTGTCATTCTGACAACTAAACTGTTGGGGTATGCCGACCTGTTGGGAAAGGACACTCAGTAGTGTGCAGGAGGAGGTGCCTCTTCAATGCGAGCCTTCTTCGTTGGAGGATCCTGATCAAAATTGAAATAGGCATCGGGCAAGAAAAATAGGAAAGAATCTTTCCCACCCTCCTCAAGAGCATCCTTTGCAAATAGGTTCTTCTCCATGTTTTACAATTGAGAGCATGGGCACCTTCGATGGGGGCAATAGAGGTGGCATCTGGGGTCACGACTATAGCAACAATGGTCCCCTAAGGCGCTTGGCGAGGTATCATTCCACCGCAGTCTCTAGCAGTCGGCTGCTTCCCCATGCGACGCCTCATGTAGCCCTTAGATTAAGTACATCCGTCTCTATTGGTGGATCTCCAAAATTTTGGCAAAAAGATCGTCCATAGGTGGTAGAGGAAGAATAGTGGACTGATTCGGGTGATGTGGGGAGTCTCTTGCATCCTGAGCAGTTGGAATAACAGGTTCACCATAAGAGACTTCCACCACCTCTTCGCGCTCTCAAGATCAGTGGCAGTATGTTCAGACCAGTTGGAGAAAGTCTGACAAGGAAGCTAACAAATCACACAATTTAGGATCCTCGTACCGCAAAAGGTCAAATTTAAGAAAACGGGGTCTCAGATGTGGATCTAAGCCCCCTTGCTCACCGGAAGGAATACCCTCAATTACGGTGAAGGTCCAGATAGAGGGGTAGTAATTCAACAGTACATGCATAGCCGTTTCGTAACTCCTCTACTCGAGTGGACCTTGTTACAATAGCACTTAACTAACATCTTCTTACACAGTAGGATCCATGCTCAGTAAGCTCTGTGCAGCTACATGACCTGAGAAGAAATGAAGAAACATGTCAGCACCCTAATGTCCAAGAAACACGAAAAGAGAACAGAAAAAAGAGGAGATTGCACCAGGAGCCCCCTCAACACGATGCACATGCTCAACTTCCTGGCCACCAACCGGGGACCCCATTCTCCAAATATATACTTCGATCAACAACATGTCCAAGTTCTTGGTCGATGGCGAAAGACCTTGGGCTACATTATGACCGCCACTTTGGCTTGTTCGTGATATTTTTGGGATTTTCACATGCCCTTCACCCTTTTGGCCTTTTCAATGCCACGTTTGAGGGAGTAGCAATGACAGATGATTGCCAAACCCAAATTAATTCCGAGCAGGGTGTTAAGCACCTAAATCCCAGACATTACCCGGTAGAAGTTCCCGGTGCCTTGGAAATGGGCAATACCCTAAAAGCAAAGGGCCTCACGAAGAAGGTTGTTAATGGGAAACCTAACTTCGCCCTTTACTACAGCCATTGGAGAAAAGTAGGGTTGAGTTACTGTTGGCATCAATAGCCAGACTCTTGTTCTTTCCTAGGAGACAAACCCCAACATTATTGGAAATCATGTAGACTTCCTTGAACATATTGAAGTTATCTACTACAAACATCCTCATTAAAGGAGACGCCATTAAAGAGTTTACAAGGAATCAAACTTATAAATGCAAAATGCAATGGACATATAACAAGATTAACTCTTCTCGGACTGCTCAGAATATGTAAATTAAAATTTTTGGCCTTGCCCGACTTGAAGTATTTGAGCGTGAGTCAAAAAGTCAATTTTCAAAAAAACTACCAAAGATAACGCCAAGGCGCACGTCGCATTCAATATAGAGACACACTCACTAGCATGCAAATGATGTAGGAGAGGTAAAATGTCAACTCATCTCCTCTGTTGATTAACTTACTGCCACCCAAATTATGATGACAATGATGAACTAGTAGTAAGGTAGGGCAATTATGGCTAGTGAATTAATCCTATAGCTTACTAGATGACATCAGAGAACTGATTGGGGACTGACCTGAGGAGTGGGTCTCGTCTTGTTGTCACGGGAAACAAATGTCTCGGGCAAACATCGTCTCTGACTAGAGCCACTCTCAAACAATAGCTTCATTTTGAGTTGACCATCCCGAACTAAACATTTTTTGATACTAGGCCTTAGGTGAAGCTACCTTGGGCCGCAAGTCGCCTTGGTTGGCATAGAATGACCAACCTTTGAATATTTAAATTAGCCCAGGATCGAAGATGGCAAATGCAGAAAAAGCACTTGAGTGCAGAACAATTATTCTGTGAACTACCCTCTCATAGTTGCTGACTTATCTATCGGAGGGCATTCCGACTAGTGGTCAAGGTACTTTTGATTGATTGTTTATCTTGCAAAGGACATTTGACTGAAACAATAGGTGTTACACAAACCATCTTTTCATCTAGAGAAAGACTTGGGGGAGTCAAATAAATTGACACCCCTCAATAGTCCCAAGCATCATGGTGACATAACAAGACGTTATGTACGTCACAGTGATTCTTTTGGTTCAAAATGAAAAGACACCAATTAGCCAAATCAATTTGTAGAAATTTTTTGTTTTCTGCTCTAGTTGTATATGTCGTTATTTATTATACAATCAAAAATCTCTTCCAGGTTACAAAATTTAAAAATGGGGGATTCACGTTGGGGATATGCATGAACCATTTGGTACTTGACGGACTTGCTGCCTCAATATTTATTAACTCCTGGGGTGAAGTAGCAAGGGGATCATCATTAAAGGTACCTCCATTATTGGATAGAAATATACTCAGAGCTCGAAATCCGCCTAAGATTGAATTCCCGCATCTCGAGTTTAGTTATATTGAAGATTTATCACACAGCGATGTTCTTTACAATGAGAAAATTCTCTACAAGTCATTTTGTTTTGACCATGAAAAGATTGAAAAACTGAAAATGGAAGCCATGAAAGAAGGGATTATAGTTAGGTGCTCTACGTTCCAAGTCTTGTCAGCCTTTATTTGGCAAAATAGAGCTCGATCTTTGAAATTGCAAGATGATCAAAAGGTAAAACTCCTTTTGATTGTTGATGCACGGTCAAGGTTTGATCCGCCACTCCCAGAGAACTACTTTGGCAATGGAGTTGCAGTTACAAGTTGCCTTTCTACTGCAGGCAAGTTAGCTTCTACCTTATTTTCAAGCTGTAGTGTTGTGGTATGTTATATGTTTTAGAATTACCAAAACTTAAGATAAGAATTCTTATTTAACTAGCTGAATTCTTGAAAAAACCTAAGAAAGCAGCTAAAAAGATAAAATTCATGGACTAGAGCCATTATAGATTATATAGTGTCCAAATTTTGTGGGTAATATCTCCATAATAAATTTAAGATACTTTGTGTTTTTTTATGAAATTAATTTTCTAAATAATTTTTTAAAACTATTAAAAAAATAATTACGAGTTTCATATCTTCTCCCTTTTTAGCAGAAATGATTTTCAAAAATTTAAAAGCATGCCTTTAAATGTCGGTGTTAAACAATTTCAAAGAGCACAAGTTCAAAAAGATCATGTCTTGAAACACACTATTCGTGCACAAATCCAGATATAGATATTTTCGAAATCGTCCAACACACGTGGAGCTCACGTCACCTTGGAGGGCTCCACGTACATCAAACAGTTTTAGACATATATATCTGGAATTGTGCATGAAAGGGTGTGTTTGTAGACTTTCCCATTTGAAAACTCCCCCTAGGTTATTGATGGACAATCCAGATTTCATGGGTCAGTCCAATGAATAATATGGCTGGTGTTTCTCTTACGAGTTGGCTTTTCATTTTAGGTGAATTATCAAAGAGACCACTTTCATATGCTGTAAAACTAGTTCAGGATGCGATTCAGCTGGTTACAAATGATTATATGAAGTCAGCCATAGACTTTTTACAAGGAAAAAAGCTAACTAGGTCTTGTGCCGCTGTAACCTTCGGAATTACTTCCTGGACAAGGTTATCTTTAGACACCATGGACTTCGGGCGGGGACAACCATTCCTCGTTGGTCCTGCATATTCTCCACCAGCGGACGCAGTTTTCCTTCTTTCTCATCCAAAAGAGAAGAAAAGCTTCATTTTTCTTTTAAGTTTGCCAGCTTCTTCCATGAAGATCTTTGAGGAACACATGGACATTTAGTGAAAAGAGACAATGTAAGGCATTTATGGTCATTTGTTTGGACTTAAGAGGGTTTGTACACTTTCAAATCCATTGTTCTTTGCTTCTATTTTTGGCTATATTGTTTTCCATTTTAGTTTGTAATTTCAACATTTCAATGGCTATGAATTGAGTTTGTTAATTCGGGGTCAACCATAATGTGGTACTTGAAGTGGACTACATTCTGAAGTAATTTGATGTCAACAATTGAAATGGAGGAAATGTCTTAAGTTCATAAGATTTGCTAGTTTGTGCATTAATACTTTCATACGTGACCTAATATCAAAATCAGTCAGATTTGTAGTCAATTTCACTTAAATAATTTAGTATGCACAATTGTAGTGTATCCCTGTTGGACCCTTGAAGATCACATCATTATGAGAAATGCTCATCTATGGAGGTTGCCTCTCACTTTAGATGTACAAAAGATTAGGTTAATTAGACAGTAACTGTAACGATCTGCCCTCGCCTTGTACAATACTGTCCGCTTTTGTCGCCCAAACCCCATGGACTTCCCAGTAGGTCACCCATCCCAAGATTGCTCCAGGGTAAGCACGCTTAACTGTGAAGTTCCATTTGGTGTTGGCGCCATCACGGCTTTAAAAGGCCTTGTACAAGGAAGGTTCATAATCTTATAAATACTATCGAACTTACATCCACCAAGCGATGTGGGACCCTTGACCACCCATCCGGACGTCCTACTGAGACTCCATCTCTTGGACGCCGGCCTCACAGCCAGCATTACAGCCTGGCTGGGGTGTCACAATCTCCCCCACTTAGGAACACACGTCCTCGTGTGGGGCCGAGATATCCCACATTTCCGGTTGGTGCAGGCTCTGATACCATTTGTAACGATCTGCCCTCGCCTTGTACAATACTGTCCGCTTTTGTCGCCCAAACCCCATGGACTTCCCAGTAGGTCACCCATGCCAAGATTGCTCCAGGGTGAGCACGCTTAACTGTGAAGTTCCATTTGGTGTTGGCGCCATCACGGCTTTAAAAGGCCTTGTACAAGGAAGATTCATAATCTTATAAATACCATCGAACTTACATCCACCAAGCGATGTGGGACCCTTGACCACCCATTCGGACGTCCTACTGAGACTCCATCTCTTGGACGCCGGCCTCACAGCCAGCATTACAGCCTGGCTGGGGTGTCACAGTAACAGTCATATGATTAAGAATTTTTCTTGCAGTTATTCTTCGAATTGTATTGATCATCTATTTTATAAAAATAAAAGTTGTACGATCACATCTCTTCTAATATTGATTCAACATGATTTGATGCGCACAAAATTTTCAACTACCTTTGCAAAATAAATGGTTTAAATCATGACGATGAAATTTTAGAGAATCCCATTGTGATCTAGTACAATCCCGCAGTTCTCATCTAGCTCAATCTCCCTGGAGGATCGGCGGGGGGAGGGCAGAAGAGAGTAGGTGAAGCGAATTGGTTTTAGGGAGAAGATGGAGTTATTGCTAGTTGGGTTTGGTTCACCCACCTCGGCTTATTTATTGTAATAGTCCAGTAACTTGGGCGAACCGGATGTAAGGGTGTGTAAAGTTTCATTAATAAAGTTTATTTTTGCCTTTCAAAAAAAAAAAAAAAAAACAATCCCGCAGTTCATTAGTAAAATAAAGGGTCCCTCCTCTAGTATACCCAATTGTATGTGTAACGCCCCATATTTCATGGTACGTTATAATAAAAGAATAAATAATTAAGTAGAAGAATAAATTTTTTTCCCAAATGCCATCCATAAATTTATTTAAAATCCTCAAAAAAAAAAAAAATTAACAAGATACTTTTTTTAAAACAATGCAAATCATAAAACTCCAACAACAAAGTTTTAAAATTTTCATAACAATAACGCAGGCTCCCACACTAAAACTCCTCAAAGACTTAGCTTCCTGCCACTATTGATACAATCACGGCTCGGACTATCTCTGTCTCCTCGACTTGCTAGATTGCACCTTCTAAATCCCCTTCTTCAGTACTTGGCTTGGAATACCAGGATAACGCAGTACCATGAGTGACTGACACCCAGTACTAGCTAGTGCACCGAAGCCTAACCCTTATAGATAGGCACATAAGGCAAATCTTAATAACAACAACAAAACTAACAGCGAAAAAATGAATCAACAATACAAAATAGTGAAATTTGCAAATATTGATTTAATTGATCTTTTTAAGTGGGTAATGTTTGCATACACCAAGCTTCCATATACTATGCTCTCATACGTTAGTGATGAGTGTGTAATATTGCAGATCTACTAGCTCATCCTCTCTATTTTGGCACGCGTGCGTGAGTTTAATTGCATAATATGGTTGATATTGCACATAAGGTATTTCTTGATCCATGACAAGTTGATCACGCTTAAGGAGTAGCCCGAATAGTCAATATGACTTCTGAGAATTCCTATCAAATTTTGAAGTCTGGAAGCATGTCGCTAAACTGATCAACATATAAAAAAAAGGGTAAAGATCAAAAAAAGGCCAAGGGATCGAGAATTGAAGTCAATAGGACAAGTCTACAATTCTGTAGAAAAGCCAACCTAATGGTCATAAACTGAGCCAACCAGATGACCCTAGAATGCACAGGTGAAGGGAAAATGTTGCAAGCTTGCTCAACCAAATGGTCATGAATTGGACCAACCGGATGACCCTGTGATGAAGAAGAAATCAAAATATGCAGAGAACAACCTCAACCGGATGACCATGAATTAGACCAACTAGTTGACCTCGAAGTGCATACCAAAACCAAAGATCCAGAGAGCAACCTCAGCCAAATGGTCCAAAATGGACCAACTGGTTGGCCACGAATGGAGATAGCCCCTTGATTCTGACTAATGGGAGACGTTTTGGGCTACCTCGAGTCCCGTGCTAAGACTATTTTGGAGATAGTATGATGCCTAAGAAGTGCAAGTACTTTGTGTCAGCTCTTGAGGGCATTTTCGGGATTTTTTCAAGGGATATCATCAGATTTTTGGGAGTTCTATGTGTTATGTTTTATTTCACAATTTTAGATATAGTTTCCTGGAGAGAAGTTAGAGCTCTTTTATACTTTCATAGTTAGTTCTTAATCATTTTCTTATAATTTCTTGTGTTTCTCTACCTTGAAATCAAGATTCCATTGAAGAAAGAGAAGATCAAATTGAATATTCTTCATCTTTTGTATCATTTCAATTCAAGGTAAGTTACCAGCTTTTGATTTTCTATGTTGTTCTTGTTACTTAGCTTTGTTGTATCTTTCCTTTACATAAGGTATCCAACTTTGAATTTGAAGAAATAGTTTTTTCGATTGAATTTGACGAAATAGTTTTTGTGTCTCAAAATAAGGTATCCAACTTTGAACCGAAACAAATGTACTATCCGAATTCTATTTTTAACCTATTACGTATCGTTTGAAATCTTGTAGAGTGTAGTTTCTATTGACATTAGACCTAATGCCTCTACTTATAAATTATAATATTTTAGAATTTTTAAGTGTAAACCTGACTATATAGCTTTTTCCACTTGAGTAACCTATTCAAAAATAAAATTTGAATTTTTATACACTCGACTTGTTTCTTTTCGTTCCACATAAAGTTACTGTTTAAGCTTAGTTTTGACTGATAATGATACATATGAGCATGCATGGGCATTGGACTTCGGGTAAAGGATGGCCCCTCGGTATGATAGTCCGTAAACTCGGCATGAGAGTTTTTGTGATTCGTCCGGTGAAAGACCATGAAACTGTCGGCTAGGAGATGACCCGACGGTTGGAGCAGTCCATGAACTCGATTTGGAGTCTTTGCGATTCCTCCGATAAAAAGCCGTGAAACTACCAGGTTTAGAGGTTACTCGACGGTCGGGGTAGCCCTTGAACTCTACGATAGGGTCCCCGATGTGGGTTGCCCATGGTGCAAGACCGTCAAAATTATGCATAAGTCACATAAGAGCATGATAGTGTTGTGAATGTTTAGTCGATGGTTTATATTGTCGTTATGCATATTATGTTGTTAATGCGAGTATGCTATACTCAATATGTCGCCGTTTTTAATATGGCTTTCTACTCGAACTCCGGCTTATGTTTTTTTTCTGTAAACTAACAATTTACAGGTGATGATATGGAACCAAAGACTTAAGGTTTACTTATGAAGATGTTTAGCATGCTTAGTTGAATTTTCTATTTTAAAGATATTTTCATGTTTTGCAGTTCAATTAGAAGTATTCACGTTTTGATTATTCATTTGTTCAGGCATTGTGGGCCTATTTTTGATTAGTTCGAATTCGATTTAGACATGATGGATTACTTGTTATTTGATAATTGGATATCATTTATTGAGATTTAATTCAGTTTATTAATTATAGTTATGTTAAGTTTTGGTTTGAGTTATTCCATTGCTTATTTCATACTTTACAAGTTTGGGATGTGACAGCAATTCCTCTCCTTCCCTAGTGGATAATGCTCTTCTCAATACTAGGGCATCCTCTATCCGACCAGATTGGAATAGAGATGCCAGTCTGGCATCTTTATTCTGGACTATTTGGAAGATGGATGGGAATCTGATACACCACGGTTGTCCGAGCCCCTCCCAATTATCCATCCAAAGTTTTATTTTCTCCCCATTTCCCACTTTGAATATCAATTGGTTAAGGAACATTCCAAATATTGTAGGGGCTTTTGACTGGATATTGATTATGCCTTTCCACACTATTGAACCTCTGCCTCCATTGTTAGCTCTTGGAAGCCATGAATGAATTTCCCCCTTATTTACATCACAGATTGCCAATCTCCAGAGGTTGTATCTCTCCTTAGCAAACCTCCACCACCATTTTAGTAGTAGAGCATTGTTCATCAATTTGCAATCTCTGATTCCAACTCCTCCCTGGTCCTTGGGTCGTGCTAATCTGCTCCATTTGACTAAGCTAATCCCCACCCCACCCAGAATTCTCCTCCCCATAAGAAATTTGTCTGAATTATTTGTATCTCCTTAGCTACCTTTGAAGGCATTTTGAATAAGAATAGGTAATAGATAAGTAAATTGCAGAGCACAGACTTGATTAATGTGATTCTCCCCCCTACAGAAAGGAATTCCCTTTTCCAACTTGCTAATTTTAGTTTAATTCTGTCAAGTATTGGCCTCCAAGTTTTTGATCCTTGATGGTTTGGCTCCTAGGGGTAGGCCAAGGTAATTGATAGGTAGTGTAGTGCTTTTACAACCCAGAATTGTGGTGGCTGTTTCAATGAAGCTCTCCTCTCTGCCCACCCCACATACAACAGATTTCCTAAAGTTTACTAATTCAATCCAGATATCACCTCAAAACCTTTTAGGATCCTCTTGATATTTACCACTTCTTGTAAATCCCCTTCACAAAATAATAGTGTGCCATCTGCAAATTGTACGTGGGTAAGGCTCCCCGATAAAGGACCAACCCTTGCCCCAGTTATAAGATTCATCTCCGTAGCTCTTGACAGGAGTATACTCAGCCCCTCGGCTGCAATCAAGTATAGGAAGGGTGAAATTGGATCCCCCTGCCTCACTCTTTTTCCATCTTGAACTCTTGCGTTGGTGAACCGTTAACTAGGACTGATAGAAAAGTCGAGGATATGCACTCTTCCATCCAGACAATCCACTTATTAGGAAATCTCATTCCCCTCATCATTGTAAGCACAAAATTCCAATTAAGATTGTCGTAGGCCTTCTCGAAATCCAACTTAATGAGAATATCCTTCTTCTTTCTTTGTTTCAAAAAACTTACAACTTCATTAGCTATTAGTATCCCATCCTAGATGCCCTTGCTTCCCACAAAAGCCGATTGGAAATTACCAAATTAATGTTGGCATGACAACAGCCAATCTCTTAGCTAACACTTTGGCCAAGATTTTGTATGCGCTGCCCAAAAGACTTGATGGTACAAAATAAAACCCTCATTAATAGCCCCAACCAAATTGATCGAAAAATTCATAACACTAGAAGATCAAATATGTAGAGTCACTTTCCTTACAAATTCGAATCCAGTTGTTATGTGTCTTATTTGTTAATTAGCTACATTTAAAAAAAGAGGGTCAAACAGGTAATAAAAAAATGTGTGACTTCTGGGTAGTACTTCAGTCGGGATATGCACACGGTTTGGTTTTTCCTTTTTTGGTAATCAATTTTCTTCATTTTTTGGATCTTGTCGAAACGCTGAATATTTGCGATTTACAATTGGACAAATTTGGGTATCAATTGGTATATAATTGGAATAAAAAATAAACTTAGAACTTAATTCCCAATGGTTCTTAACACAATGAATCAAAAACTAACGAAATTCCTTTCATATTATTTTTTGTGTTCCGAATAAAAATTTATTCATATCCAATTCACACGATTTTAAATCAAAACTAAGCATGTTGGTGAGATTTAAATTGTTGGCGAGTCCTACATTGCCTATGGTTGTTCCCCCTTCCTCTGCTTATAAGTCTAGTGCAACGTTAACACTTACCTTTCAAGCCGGTTTTCAAGATACAGTTGGGTTATGGGTTTCCAACATGGTATCAAAGCTAGGTCCATTAAGCAAGTGGATTCTATCGTTTAGCCCTCAACCATCCTCATATATGCGTTACAAACACGTTTCGCGTGAGGGAGGGCGTTGGCGGAGTCACACATCGCCTATGTTGTTCTCCTTTTTCTGCTTATATAAGCCTAAGATAATCCTTACCTTTCAAGCCAATTTTTAAAATTGAATTAGGCCCATAAATCTATAACATAAATGATGAACGAAACTGATCACTGAATTAGAGTTGAGAAAGAACCAAAAAACAAAGAAAAGAAATTGCAGCATGTGAAGTTCCCGACTGAAGTGTCAAATCCTAACAATGACATCATAAATTGTAGGTAGCACTGATAAGGAGATCCATGGACATGAGAGAAACTTCCATTCCTAGTTATCCATGTTGGGTGCGAGGCACGATAGTCTTAATTATCCAGAAAGGTGTTCAAAATCTTATAATATTCGATGCATATATAAACCTTTCAAAATCTTATAATATTTGATGCACGTTTATGCACCCCCATATATATATATATATATATATATGGGGGAGGCTCAAGGGACCAATACTTTTTTAGACTAATATTAGACCAACGTCTAAACTCTTCATTCCCGATTAAATTTTGATAATCCAAACCGCTCAATGCGTTTAAAATATGTTTTTAAGGGTACCCGCGAGAAATCATCTCAAAATATTACCGGAAAGGGCTTGATCCAAGCAGTGGTTCAAAATTGTGACAGGAACTGTTTAATGAACCAATGTTTGGATCAAGTACTTTCCGGTAATATTTTGAGCTGATTTCTCGCAGGTACCCTTAAAAATATGTTCTAAACACATTGAACGGTTCAGATCATTAAAATCTAATCGGGAACGAGGAGTTTAGACGTTGGTCTAATATTGGTTTAAAAAAGTATTGGTTCATATAGCATTTCCTTATATATATATATATATATATATATATATATATATATATATATATATATATATATTAGTCCATGTTGGGTGCGAGGCACGATAGTCTTAATTTCCAGAAAGGTGTTCAAAATCTTATAATATTCGATTCATAAACCTTTCAAAATCTTATAATATGTGATGCACGTTTATGCACCACCCATATATATATATATCCGGCAACTTTTTTTAACACTCTGTCTTATCCTGAGGTGATTGTGGATTACATAACGCAAGAATTGAGTTGCTTGCCACGACTTCTAAAAACTTATTTGGGAATCATCAATTTGATCTGGTCTTTTTATTCGGTCTTTACCAAACATTTTAAGAATTGATATTTGTTAACTCCGTAGATAAGATCTGACTTTAGAGAATTCAGTTAAAACTTATTTATAATTAGGGATCAATTGACTGAAAGTATAATGTGTGTATAATAAGGAATCAGAGGATGTAAACGGCTCAAATTCGATGAGGAAAAATATTTATAAATGAAAACACACCCAAGGTTACATATATGTTATAATTTGCTACAAATGACTGAATCATTGAAGTGCATGCCTTCTCACCAACCAGAGGTAAAATATTCTTTTGACAATTTCTTCTATTGCATATTAATTAAGTTTCCAATGAGAGAATAGATCCATGCGTTTGGCCAATATTAAAAGAAATATATAGAGATAACTAGAAGTTGTACCCAAGTATAACTGACGTTATCTGGGGAAAAATTTCAAGCTCATAGCTAACAACACGCAACACACAAAGCAAGTAGCCTGGGAAACAAGTGGGTTAATATTGGACCCAAACACCAACCCCCCCCCCCCCCCCCCCCCCCCCCCCAAGTTGCCTCCAAAAAGACCAGACCTAACTCCCACAAGGCCAATAGGAAAAGAAAAAAGTCTCATTATTATAGAGATGATCGCTCCAAGACAACGGATAGATCTAGGCGCGACCTGGACCTATATAAAAGGTTGCAAAGGACCATTCGAAAGATGGAGTGTGAACTCTATTAACAAGATAAAGAAATCCTGGAATTGAGAAAAACATTGGACAAGGACCACTCGGCTCGCTATCCCTAGAGAAAGCATGGAGAGGCTAGCTGTAATGACTGACATAATTGAACAATTAATAGTCATATTCTTGGTCGCTTATAAGCTCAGAAATGATTGATAAGGGAGAACACCCATTAAGGAGAGCTAGCGGAAGAGAAAAAGTGGCCTTTAGATCCAGTAGTGGGCGTTGAAACCAACCTCTTTCTTACGATGTAAGACAGTGGTTGAATCAACGTCTTGAGGGGAAAAAGACGTCGCAAGATTCAACAAAGGAGGCACTACAACAAATTACCTACTCCCCACATTTTAAGGCAATAGAGATAAAGACCTTGCCAATGAAGTTCGTCCACCCCAAGTTCCATCTTTACAATGGAAAATAGATCGAATGGAGCATATTAAGGAGTTTCTTCAAGTAATGATCTTGTGTGTATAGGACGAGAACCTCTAGTGTAGGATGCTTACCTTAAGTTTTGGTAAAACTCCCACCAACTGGTATCATAAACTTTCACCGTGTTCCATTACAAATTACAACTTATTGATGTTGGAATTTGTGGCAAGGATCTTACCAAATCGAGCCCAACTAAAGGAATTTGTCATTAGGGACTACGCAAGTAGGTATTGGACTGTCTATAGCAAAAAGTACTATAGCTAAATTCATATTAGGCCTACCTATTCGCGAGAAGTTGCATTAGCCGTTCTCGAGAACTTCAATTAACACCCATCCTGGGCTGATATAACGGTGGACCAACATACAAAATTGGAGGACGAGATCTTTTGGTAGACAAACAAGGCGCTCCCATGGCTAATTAGACTAGTGTCGTGAAGGGAGTTGGGCAAAAGATTTAAGTCCGGAAATGAGAAAGAAAATACACAAGCGAACGTTCTAGCGATGGCTACCAATTCATGACAAAAAGAGATGTCAAGAAGAAGAAAATACACAAGCGAACGTTGTAGCTATTATTGAGAGTTCATTCATCTCACCAAGAACTACAAGGTGTTTAAAAACTTCCGTCAAGAGCTCGTTGAGGCACATCTCAAGAAACGCCTAGCCCGGGAGGAATGATGTCGAATACAAAAAGACCGAAGGATTAGAATTTCTCGACAATAGCAAGGATCTATCAGGAAAGGTTATCGATATCGTACCGTATCGATCGGTATGTACCGTTTCGATCGGTACATACCGTTTTGCGTAAAAATGGTATCAAGTGCCTCTAATATTTTTCCGTTCTCAATACCGGCCGAGTACCGATTGTACTGGCTAATACCAGCAATACCAAGCGGTACTAGATAATACCAGTAAAATTTATTTTCTATTTTTTTATTTTTTCGCTCTTAGTAAATGTTTTGGTATTTTTCATCATAATTTTTTAACATCTAGATTTCTTTCATCGCGATGAATGATTAATATAAAAAGTTAACACAAATAAGTTACACTGGTTCACTAATTATGACAGTTCACACCAACATCTTTCCTCCTCCTATTTTTGCTCACTCATAAGAGTCTGAACTAACCTAAAAGCGGAGGAAGTCGACTAAACATCTTAACAATTGATGAAAATTTCACCAACATTCAACCCCCAATTATTGTCCACCCTGAATGATTGTCTTGAGTAAATTGCAATCTCGTACGATAATGTCGGATGAACAATAGTTGCTTCATCACAATACTTATTGGTTAACGAGTTACATTTTAGCCAAGTATCCTATGAATAAAACCAAAAACATTAATACCATATAATTTAATCATAAAGACATCAATTTTTTTGGCTCTCTCTCTGATATATAAATATATATATATATATATATATGGGAAAGACTATATGAACCAACACTTTTTTAGACCAATATTAGACCAACGTCTAAACTCTTCGTTCTCAATTAAATTTTGATAATCCGAACTGTTCAATGTGTTTAAAACATGTTTTTAAGGCTACCCGCGAGAAATCAGCTCAAAATATTACCAGAAAGGACTTGATCCAAACATTGGTTCATAAAACAGTTCCTGTCAGCATTTTGAGCCACTGTTTGGATCAAGTCCTTTCCAATAATATTTTGAGCTGATTTCTCGCGGGTACCCTTAAAAACATGTTTTAAACACATTGAACGGTTCGGATTATCAAAATTTAATCGGGAACGAAGAGTTTAGGCGTTGGTCTAATATTGGTCTAAAAAAGTGTTGGTCCCTTGAGCCTCCCCCTATATATATATATATATATATATATATATATATATATCGATAGTTGCTTTTTCAATATCCCGAACAATATTAAAGAATAAGATTAAGATTTTTTGATGGAACAAGGGGATGGGTTTGAGAATCCACTGGTAGCGAGAGGGGGAGCCGTTTGTTCAAGCGGTAAATCTGGTATATGTGACCGTACTAATATGTACCGTACCAATAGATAAATAGATACTAAAGCCGATACGGTATTCAGAACCTTGCTATCAGGGACTATCTATGTCAACCACTAAATGGTATTTTGGAGTCTGAACCAATGCAACACCTCATGCAGCCAGTCGATCATGCTAGAACATGCCTTTTGTTGTCTTGTCCAACCAGCTATCCCATAAATCTTTCCTCTGCATTTTGTCTATTTGACCGTTCAATGGCCCGAGTGTTGTACTATTGTCCATTTTCTGTTCTCCCAATCTCTGGAATGTAGAAACCCTTGGGTTCCTTTCATTTTGCCAACTGTCATTCCGGCGATGGGTTTCACATTCAACGTTCCCTGTTTCCACCGTCATGATGGTTGACAATAATTCTTGAACCTAGCCCAAGGCGCAAAGACACGCGCCCGGACCATTCGTCACCAAGTGGGATCTTGGTCCTAGTGCGTCCCTTGTCTCGAGTCTGGCTGACTGTCGGGACTTGATTCTTCTGCACATTGGTTTCGAGTTGGAGAACCTCCGAGCATATTGTCAATGGCTAGGTCCCTCTTCTCTAGGTCACACTCTAATTGTTTGATGTGTCATGGGAGGTCAATCTCGGAGGGGCTGTACATGGTTGCAGCCCTCCTGAGTCAATTTCTTCAATCAACGTCCCTTCCCCATTGCAGTGGAGCGTCCCACTAGATCTTCGCCCTTGATTCTCATCGTCCTAACTTCTCTCATCACTGGAGATCCAGCCATAATGCTTATAAAAAAAAAAGAGATTGTCGTTTCTAACGGAGTCCCCAATTGTGGGGTTGTGATGATATGTTACTTGTCCCCAAAATCCATGTTATTCCCAAGGCCTACGCAAGAAACAACCAATTAGTATCAATAGTCTGTTTTTAGTCAGAAAGCACTCCGATGCTAAAGTTAGAACACGTCGAATGAAAGCACAAAAGTGTTTGTACATCAAATTGATTGCGTCCCTGAGTTAGCTCTGTAATCCCATATATGTAAGCCATTGAGTACCTTAGTTTGGTAATAGAATATCTTGGGATACTTTCTCTTACTATACGTTGCCAAATAAGGCCATTCTCTTGTTGTATGGTAAGTTTAGTAATAGAAATCTCGTCAAATCTCATACTTTTATGTTACACTTGATTTTGTAAGATTCTAACCACTCAACCAAGTGATGGGTCGGTCAACTCGGCATGGGGACAACCCACACACTGAGCCCCCAAGCTCTCTTTGGTAGTCTACAACAGTCGTAGCCCACGATATCGACATGGCCCAATGAGTTTCAGGCCCAGTTCGGACCTCGACCCATTATTTCGGACGTGGGTTCCTTTCGATCGACACGGCCAATAATGTTTCGGGCTCAACCTAGTAGCTCAGCCCATCATCTTGGCTGCGAGTTAGCCCGACAATTCGGCCTACTACATCTTCAATCCACTACAAAGTATTGTTCCAAGTTAAAAATCGAAAAGAAAATCAGCAAAATGAAGAGGGAAAAAAGAGCCAATAGGAACAACAACATTAAGATAAACAGAGAGTGATGTAAATTTTGGAAGTCCTTAAGATTAATTTGGTATCACATATAGTCTATGACGTTAACAAAATTAGTACATTTTTTTTGTGAGTGAGGTGCAGGAGAGAGAAATAAATTCTTATGTATGTTTGTTTATTTGTATGTATATATAAATTCTTCCTAAGCCAAAAATGTCAACTTTTGGTTGTTACAAATTTTTGGAAATTGATTTGGTATTACTTATGTAAGCGGATTGCAAGGAAGGATACATTCGGCTGCTTTATTAATATTCTAAGGTGATGGTG
Organism: Arctostaphylos glauca; assembly: GCA_019985065.2. NCBI lineage: Eukaryota > Viridiplantae > Streptophyta > Magnoliopsida > Ericales > Ericaceae > Arctostaphylos > Arctostaphylos glauca. The sequence continues at coordinate 7,136,024 of JAHSPW020000015.1, forward strand.
ACATTAACATTTGAGTTTTGTTTTTTAAAAGTATAGCTTCCTCTCTAGCGTGATGTATGTATATATAGAGTAAGTAAAGACCGGTTGGGAAGCAAAGTTGATCATTTCTAGTGGTGATCATTATAGGAAATTAATAAGCGCAATGTTGAAAGTGAATGTTGAGAGGGGAGAGCCAACCCTAGTTCCTCCTGCAGAGGATACAAAGAATAAGGCTACTTTTTACTTTCTCTCCAACGTTGACCATAATTTTCCATTGAAAACGAGTACAGTTTATTGCTATGAACCAAGGGATTACCAAGGCAATGAGGAGGGAGGTCATGATAATGAAGTGGTGGAAATCATAAAGAATTCCTTGTCAAAGCTTCTTGTTCTGTACTACCCTCTTGCTGGGCGGCTAACTACCAACTCAGCCGGCAAGCTAGTGGTGAATTGCAGTGATGAAGGTGCTGTCTTCGTTCAGGCAAAAGCCAATTGTACAATACAAGAAATTGGCGATGATACGGTTGCTATGGAAAAGCTGGTCTATCATTCTCCTATGGCCAACAACATAATGGAAGTACCACCTCTGGCCGCTCAGGTACCTCATTAATTTTACCCAACTGATATTTCCATTTCAGCTCTTCAGTTTGATCAACCATTTTGTATGAGTAAACACATGCGCGATAACCATTTGGCTTGGTTAACATTAATAGAAATAATAACCCTACCAGATCATTCCGTCTCAACCAAACCATCCCCACAAGAGGTTGATGATGCGTGAGGCCCATGCAGGGCCGGCCCCGAGTTTTTTGGGGCCCTAGGCAAAATCTAAAAAAGGGGCCCTTTATATTTTCTAAACGTAAAAAGAATTACAATAATTTTGAAAACAACATCACAAAAATTACTTAGCATTAGAAGATCACAAAAATAAAAGTTCAAATATTACATTTCATTACAAGAAGCTAAGAATATCACTTGAACATTACTTTTCTTGCATTTATAGAAGCAAAAGTATCAATTACACTTGTATAATCTATCTCTTCTACCAAGTCTTTTTCTATAGATAACATGGATAACCCATTTAATCTTTCTTGTGACATGGTTGATCGAAGGTAAGATTTGATCATTTTTAACTTTGAAAAGCTTCTTTCTCCAGAGGCAACCGTAACCGGTATCGTCAAAAGAATTCTATAAGTATTCTATGTATTTGGAAAAGAATCCTCCATGTGCTTCAAATGATTGAGCACTTCAATTGGTTTTTTCACTTCATTTGGCAATGTTTCTTTCAAAACTTTCAATTCCATGAATAAATCTTTCCCATCAATATCAAAAACCCTTCCATGTTTCAAAACTTTCTCAAGATTGGCACAATGAGTCTTCAAATATTCATCGCTCGAACATGACTTTTCCAAATCAAACAAGAAGCCAAAATTTTTTTCATAGATTTCAAACTGTTCAAACCTATTCTTGGATGAAGAAAGAGCTTGATCTACTATGTATAAGAAATAATTCACTCTAAAAGATTCTTCAGCCGAGTGTGTCACCTCTTCACTAATATTCTCATCAAACTGCTTCTTTCTTTGAATGATATGCTTTTCAACAATCTTAGGCTCAATTCCCATTTCATTAGCCATTTCTTTAGCGTCAATCATAGCCTCCACAAATCCAACTTCTCTATACTTTTCAAAACAAGTAATAAGCCCTTTCAACTTCTCTATAGCAACATCTATGTGCATGTCTTCACTTTGAAGCAACTTGCTAACAGAGTTGACAACAAATATTAACAATTTATACCAAATAACTATGCTCATTAAGAACTCAAAATTTTCAAACTCATGAATTACAAGAGATTCAGCTTCACTTTTTACCATCGCTTCTTTAGTACTATTTGCCAAGTGTATCAAAGCATCTGTTATTCGTGAAGCTTGATATCTTAGTGGCTTAATGCTCTCAATGCGACTTTCCCAACGTGTTTATGACAATGGCTTAAGCGTGAGACCTTCCACATTATCCGTTAAAATTGTCCATCGTTGAACTGAAGAGGAAAACAACACATATAAACGTTGTACCACTCCAAAAAAAGATCTTGCTTTAGGACAAGAGTTGACCATATCACAAAGTACAAGATTAAGACTATGACAACCACACGGCGTATAAAATGCTCTAGGATTTACTTCAAGCACCCTTGTTTGCACACCCTTATTTTTTCCTTTCATGTTCGAGCCATTATCATATCCTTGTCCTCTTAAGTCACCAATATCAAGTTTAAGACAAACTAATGCCTCTTGAAGCTTATCAAAAAGTCTCATTCCCGAAGTATCATCCACCTTCAAAAATTCCAAGAAAAACTCTTTCACCTTTACCGAACTTGTTGAAATATCTACACATCGCATTACAAGAGACATTTGTTCTTCATGACTGACATCTGGTGTGCAATCGAGTATAACCGAAAAATATTTGGCTCTTTAATTCTTGCAACAATTGTGTTCTTGATTTCATCCGCCAACATGTGTATCAATTCATTTTGAATTTTATGACTAAGATAATGGTTATGGATCTCACCCTTATCGATTCGTCGCAAGTGCTCTTGCATTACTGGATCAAATTCACCAATCATCTCAACCATGCTTAGAAATATTCCATTACTCTTTTGGTAAATCTTCTCATTGTTTCCACGAAATGGTAAGTTGTTTTTTGCAAGTGCTTTCACAATAGCAATTTCTCTTAGTAATACCCCCCCTCCAATGCTCTCTTTCTTTAGTGATTTGTTCTTGCACACTTTTGTCAATTGTTTGATTCTTCTTCATTCAATCCATTTGCTCATACAAGTGAGATGCTCACAACTACTTTCATGACCTTTAAGCCTATCACCAATATTTTTCCAATCCTTAAATCTTTCGGTAGCTAATTGAGTCTTGTTTTCTTCTTGTTTGAACAATTTGCAACAAAAGCAAAATATTCTATTCAAAGCCTCCGAGTATACTAGCCATCTTCTATCATGTTTCTCTCCATTCGGCAAATGACGAGTGTTGTAGACAGCAGAAAAATGTCTACTAGAACCATTATCATTCTTCGGAAATTTAGTATCACCATCTATTTTAACAGGACCTCGTTCAATCAATAAATCTCACAAATTCTGATCAATTTTATTCCAATTACTTGGATCATCAATGTTTGAAGGTGCACATTCCATGTTTAAGTCATCATTCAAACCTTGTTCGGTTTCCTCACTTTTCAAATCTTCATATTCTTCTTCTACATTCATCAAGTTTTCAACTTCATCATTCACCAAACTTTCATTTTCTTCAATTGACTTTCCTATTTTTTTTTTTTACTTAAAAAAAACTTATCAATTGAGCCTCTTTGAGAATTGACTAATGCTTCTATTTTTTGCTTTTTTTTTCTCTTTTCATATCCGGATGGATAGCTTCTTGGAGGCATGATGCACCTAATGGAAAAAAAATAACATTATAATTTTCTACAATTTATGTATCTTTTTGTCAAATAAAATAATCTAAACAACTATATTATAAAACAATAAAATCTGCAAAATCAAATTAAAAAATTTATCAAAACAAGTGCTGGAAAAAAAAACTAATATTCTTCTCATCAAAATATTCAAAAGGCATGTATACACAATATATATATATGTATATATATATATATATATATAATAAGTTAAAACTTACAGTAGTGGGGACCAAATTTTTCGGTGGGTAGTGGACTTTCTGCTTTGTAGCTTTGGTGGCCGGTGGGGACCAAATCTCTTGACTCTTCTCCTGTTACCAATGGCTTCCAAAGAAAATAAAATATTGATGAGTGAGAGTAAGACAAAGGGAGTCAGAGGGTGGGGGCGGGGACTGGCGGACTGCCGAGAATTGCATTGCTGAATGAAAAACAATTCTGTAGTACTATGTAGGCTTTAGGGTTTCTTTAAGATAATAAGTGAAATATATATGGATTGGGTTAAATTAATTGGGCCTTTTTTGTTTGTTTACCTTGAGCCCAAAAACAATCCTTTTAAAGAATAAATGGGCTTAAAAAATTGAAGTTTTCTATCCCTACTCAGCCCAAAATCAAAATTTTAGTAGGGGCCCTAAATTTTTGCTCTTTTTGGGGGGCCCTAGGCAATGGCCTCTTGGGCCTTGCCCTTGGGCCGGCCCTGGGCCCATGGCGCGAGTCACGGCGGTCTGATCCCACGCGCCGGAATTCAAGCGGTGCTGTGGCTCATGCCGGCGGCATTTGACTTCAAGTTTTGCCCCATTAGTCTTGACTAGTGTAAAAGATAATCACAACTCAGGTCTCAAAACTTAATGTCAATAACTTTTATTTCTGGGCAGAGTTTCGAGTCCTCGGTTTTTGCCCGACTTTGCAACGGTTTGGCATCTCCTGTCTTGTCCTCTCAACCCTCTCGTTTCCTATATACCTTTGTAGATCGTGTAACTGTTCAAAAGCTAGTGTAGATTTGTAAGATGACGAATAATGTAAAAAAAAGTGCTGTGTGTTGAAGTGTTGAAGGAAGGGATGGCCGGACAAAACTATATATATAACATAACTGTGCATCTCTCCTATATATGTATCGTTTTTCCACATCAACTTCCATGATTTTGTGCATGGTTATCCTTATTATCTAATGGAAATACACTGTTGCAGGTGACCACGTTCAAGAATGGGGGATTTGTTCTGGGATTATGCGTGAACCATTCGATACTTGATGGACTTGCTGCCATGGATTTTATTAATTCCTGGAGTGAACTTGCCAGGGGCTTGGCATTAAAGGCTCCTCCATTCATGGACAGAAGTATACTTAGTGCTAGAAATCCGCCCAAAGTTGAATTCCCACATCACGAATTTAGTAATGTTGAGGATATATCAAACACGGATGTTCTCTACAATGAAAAAATTATCTACAAATCATTTTATTTTGACCATGAAAAGATTCAAAAACTAAAGATGCAAGCTATGAAAGAAGATAGTCTGGTTAAGTGTTCTACATTTGAAGTACTATCAGCCTTTGTTTGGAAGAGTAGATCTCAAGCTTTGAAATTGAAGTATGATCAAAAGGTAAAACTCTTTTTGGTTGTTGATGGGCGGTCAAGGTTTAATCCGCCATTGCCAGAGAACTACTTTGGTAATGGAATTGCACTTACGAGTTGCTTTTCTAGCGCAGGCAAGTTTATGTTTTTCCTTTACTTTCATCCTATAGGAATGACTCACAAAATATCAACATCCAATTAACACACTATTCCTCAATCATTGAATGAGTAATCTCTAAATAAAGTTCTGGTTAAATACAATTTTGTCATACAATTAAACTTTTGAAAAGCCTAATTTTTACATGATAGTTTCGGAAAAGAAATAACTCTCATTTTTTTTATGTTATTCTTTAGTAGAAGCAATTTTGTTTCGGAAACTTCCCTCGATCATTGATGAGGGTTGGTAAAGATTTGAATCGCGATTGTCCAAAAATTATTTTGGCAATGATGCTACCCTTTAAAAGTTGCATTTCTAGTGCAGGTGAGCTGATGGAGAAACCACTGTCATTTGGAGTGGATCTAGTCCAAGAGGCTATTCAAATGGTCACAGATAAATATATGAGGTCGGCCATAGACTTCGTGGAAGTAAAACCACCATTGATTTCCATGACTTGGGCAACTCTTTTGATTACTACCTGGACAAGGTTATCTTTAAGTAGCACGGACTTTGGATGGGGAAAACCTTTTCTTGTAGGTTCTGTGTCTGTTCCGGCGAAGGAACTAGCGATATTCTCGTCCCATCCAACAGAGAAGAATAGCATTAATGTGCTTCTGAGTTTACCAGCTTCTTCCATGAATATATTTGAAGAACTTATGAACCTTTAGGGACAAGAGTCATCAAACAAGTCCTTACTGATACTGTGTTTGGATTTAAAAGACTGGTGGATATTCGATGTTGTGTTCTTTGCTTTGTTGTTTTACTATGTTGTCCATTTTCAATTATGGTGTGTAATTTCAACAATTATGGGTGTGTGAGTTCATGAATTCAATGGCAATAACTTAAGTTAATTTGTTACCTATGAGAAAATCATGTAGAACTTCAATATATACTAAAGTAGTCACTGTGTGTTCGTTTTGAGTGTTTCTGAAATAATTTTTAGAAACAAAACTCCGAGACGTTGTTTGGTATAAGTGTTTCAGAAACTTGTCTGGGAAAAAAATGTCTCAGAGACACTTTTTATAGAGAGATAAAGTTGTCTGGGAAAAAAGTAAAAATATTTGAGAAACTTGTTCCAGAAACTTGTTTGGGAAAAAATCTCCCAAACAACTCAAAATGAACATGTGCTAGTCAATAATATTATTCAAACTATTTTACTTGATCAAAATCAATCAACATATATAAATAAGAGTCAAAAGTAAGATAATTTCTATGTTAGTTGTTCATTATTTTATGTTGTCAGTCTCGCCATATTCTTTGCCTTCATTTCTTGCTTTGGACATACTTCAAGTTTCTTAGAGCTTCAAAAGCTTCCATGTAACAAGTGTAACATGCACGGCCATCCCAACAAATTTTGGGGCCCTAGTCAAGATTATAAAAGAAGGCCTTGTATATTGCTTTTTGTTTAAAAAAAATTTCAAAGCATTATACATAAGCTTCAACATAACGTTTTTTAAGGATTATACAACATAAAGTATGTTTATATTACTTCGCACTTAATTTTTTTATCAGTATTTCATATTTGATTGATTCAGATTAAAAGTTTAAATTTTATTTATACAAACTAACTATATTCTGTTGATGTGCAATATTCATAGTATATTAATTGCACTATTAACAAATTTACTAAGATTTGAAAGCATTGTAGTACACCATTTATTTTATTAGTTTCTATTTAATGGTAAAACCAAAAATCCCAAAAAAAAAAAAATTGTGATATTACCTAAAATCTCTTTAAAGTAAAACTTGTATATTTTTTAATGTCTATTTTTTAGTTATTTCAATAGTACATTCAAACTAAGGAGTAAAACAATAAAATATGAAAACTTTTTGACAAAAGTTGGTTACACAAGCCTTTTAGTTGTGGGTTCAAAATAATCAATTGAGCCTTTAGCATTTTTTTTTTAATATCGGGATGATTTTTTTACTTAAATCTGACATATGGGCTCAAAATAATCAATTCGGCATTTTTTTAATGGGGTCATACTTAAAAAAGTAGTTGGGGTTAAACATTTTGGGTCTTTTTTTCAAAGAATCCAAAAACAATGGGGCCTTGATTTCGGCCTATATTTGGGGGCCCAGGTGGTGGCCTAGTGGGCCTACCCCTTGGGCTGGGCCTGGGAACATGTAATGGTGTTTAACTATTGCATAAGCTAAGAAAGATCACAATTTTTAGCTATGATTTTTGGATATTAATATCTTCGGTTTTCAAACTATGGTTTGTGAACACTTAATTAAAAATCTCGCATTTTAGTCTAGTTTTTACCCCTGGTAAAAAATTGGGAAAACAATCCGAGATAAAAACATTAATAAGCATGTTTGTATCTCAGTTTTATCTAAAATTGTGGTAATATAATATTTAAGATGTCATTTTCTTTTCAAAAATCGTGATCTTATCTGAGTTATTATCTCAGTATGCAACAAAAACCATCATTATAGTTGTTTATGTCTTGCGTTGTGCTATGACATAAGTCATGTTATATCTTGAACCGTACTAAGTCTTGAGTCGTTCTATCACTTCTATGTCTTCAGTCGTACTATGTTCAATGCCATGCTTTGTCCTCTCTTGTACATGCTAATACCTTGAGTCGTACACAAGATGATTAGGACTTGGGTTGCAGCATTAAAACTTATGTACTTTTGTGTTGTATGTTAACATAGTATATGGGAGTATAGAGTTTGAGAATAGTGTACAGGAATTTAGTGTATGGGATCATAGTGTACGACAGCATTAATTGTTGTTTTGATAATTGGCAATTGAGATTGAAACATTGGAATCGTTTATAAACTCTTATATGCCTTTTACTTGTTACTTAATTTTTCACTAAGTTGATTGTTATTGTACTTGTTATTATTTCATATCATTTTATAAGGGGATCGAGTATTTTTTTTTAATTTACCGAGTGTTCTTGCTTACGGTATTACGTGGCCTAGTATTCCACGCGAGATGTTGACGGAGACAAATTCTTAGAGCATCTTCAGCTAGAGCTATCAAGACGGAAGAAATGGCACAGCCATGCTTATATCAGTAGTGTTAGATATAGGGTCAATTTTTTTCCTTTAAAGTATGCCCCTTTTTTTCCTTTAAAGTGTGCTTCTAAGGACCTTTTATTGAATTTTAAATCAAAAACTTCACATATATTATTTCGGATTATAACATTCGAAGTTCAATACGAGGTTCATGTCCATTTAACTTCAATTTCTAAGTCACTTAAGTATTTTACGAAAAGAATTTCATTAACGAACCAAAATTTTAGGGTGATATAACTTGGTATCAAAGCCTAGGTTTAGGGATCGTCTTGAGGCCGCGGGTATTGATACCATTAAGTTTCAAGGACACAACTTGCGTATATAATGTCCAACTTATTAGTTTACGTTTTCATACAAATTTTTCTAAGTTTCGCTATAAACATATATACCCTGTAGTTCGATTAGATATATAGTTTAAAAAATGTACAATGTCATCGTTAGAGTGCCTCAAAGTGTATGAATTGAACAAAAAATAAACTATAATCGTACTCCTAATGTTATTAAAACCAGAAAACATATCCAATTACATCATATCACAAACAAAAATAATTATCTAATCAAAACGGGCCCACAATACCCAAAATTCAGTATTGTCGTCTCAACTCTTGTTACATCATAATAACACCCAGATGCACTGCAAGACGAGAATGATAGAACTCATGAAGTACTTATTCTCGGCTTGACTCCAAAAAAAATTCTACCTGCAAATCTCAACCCTTGATCAGTAGGCAGCACACATCCATCAACCTGTTTGCCCGAAGCCAGACGATCCTGAATTGAGTAGGCTTTCGCATCCTCACATTGTACCTCGATTACCTTTGTCAATAATGATGGATGAACCACAATACTAAATAAGGCTGAGTTGTAATTTGTGTTCACCAATCAAATGTAATATCTTCCACTCACGGATGGCTAGGTTAGCCAAACTGTAAAATGATTTCTTGCACAATGCGTCCACCATCGCGTTAACTTTACCCGAATGGTATTGCAAATTAAAATCATAGTCCTCCATGTACTCCGTCCACCTTCATTTGTGCATATTCAGATTTCTCTGGTTCAATAAGTATTTTAAGCTTTTGTTTAGAGAACACCTTGCATTGTTCACCATACAAATAGTGCCTCCAACTCTTAAGTGCAAAAATCATTGCCGCCAACTCAATATCATGAGTGAGGTAATTGTGCTCATGAGTTTTCAGCTGTCAAAAACCATACGCCACAACTTTGGCCTCTTGCATCAATATACACCATAGCTCTTTCTTCGATGCATCACAGTAAACTAAGTATCCCAATCCACGTTCTGGTATTATCAAAATTGGTGTTGATGTCAACCTCTTCTCCAATTCTTAGAATGAAAAGCTCACATGCTTCATCTCATTCAAACCTGATTCCTTTACGCGTAAGTTTGGTCATTGGCACAACTAACCAATCAAAATCCCTAACAAAACAAAAATAGTAGTCGGCCAAACTCAAAAAACTTTAAATCTCGAATACACTCCTACGTCGATCCCAAGTCAACATGACATGAATCTTTGATGGGTCGGCAGCAACCCCAGCCCAAATACCACATGCTTGTGAAATTTCACCTTCGAAAGCTAAAACTTGCACTTGGAAAATTTAGCATATATATTGTTCTACCAAATGATTTGTAAGGTCAATCTAAGATGTTCCTCATGTTTCTCCTCGAGCTGTGAATAGATTAAAATGTCATCTACGAACACTACTACGAACTTATCCAACTAAGCATGGAAAATCCAATTCATCAAGTCCATGAATGCAGCAGATGCATTAATCAAGCCAAATAGTACCATTACCACGAATTCATAGTGACCATATCGAGTTCTTGATACGGTCTTTGGAATAGCCTCCTCCCTGCTCCTCAATTTTTGATACCCCGATCTCAGATCTATTTTCAAAAATAGTTGTGACCCCTTGAGGTGGCCAAACAAGTCATCGATAGTCGGCAAAAGATATTTGTCTTTAACCGTGACTTTGTTTAGTTGTCTATAATTGATGCATAAACGTAAGGACACATCCTTCTTCTTGGCAAACAAAACCAAAGCACCCAATGTGAAGTGCTAGTTCAAAGAAAGCCCTTATCTAACAAAACCTACAATTGAACCTTCGGTTCCTTCAGTTCAACGAGAGAAAATCGATAAGGTGCCATGGAGAGAGGTGAATCTCCGGGCACGAGATGAACCGAAAACTCCACTTTTCGCTGAGGAGGTAAGCCTGTGATATCTTCAGGAAAGACATTCGAAAAATAATATACTACTGTCGGTAAGTCATCCTAACATCTACTAACTTCATCATCCAAAGTAATGGTAAAGAGTTGACCGAAGTCCTCGCGGCCCCACAGCCCGTGAATAATAGAATGAACTCCACCCTAGTCTCCCCAAAAACCAAAACTAGCTTCATTAGGAGCACAAACATTCACTCTACCCCAGTGACAATCGATAGTGGCTCGATAAAGGCCAACCAATTCATTCCCGAAATGACATAAAAACTCGCCATGTCTAATAAAATCAAATCAAAGGGTAAGCTATGGTCGGCAAGAACAACTTTGCATGACCGATAAACTCGATCTAGAGCAACCTTGACCCTAATTGGTGCATCCGCATACAAAATAGAATCTAGAGGCTCGTCTTCCATACCCAAAATAGATGCAATACTCGATGTTATAAAGGAGTGCGATGCACCCATGTCAAACAAGACAATAGCCTAGGTGCTAAACAATAAAAATATTCCTCAAAACACAGAAGTCCCGACAACTACCTCTAGTGTTGGCACTGTATAGGCTCCACCCTTGGTCCCTTGTCTCTCCTGAACTGATTGAGCGGACGAAGCTAGACATGTTGCCCCTACCTGTTGTAGATGAGACAATTCTGCTGAATCGAGGCAGACTGAGTGGGTCACGTCAGCACTAAACCCTCTGCTCCAACACTCCCCTACCCCTGAGAGAAATATCGTTGTATGTGCCCCATCTGATTACACTTGTAGTAAACAATAGATCACAGTGACATTGTATCCATCTATTCACAGTCGGCCTTCATATGACTCAGCTTTCCATACTTATAATATATCATCTCCCCTTTCTTAGTCCTGCTAGTCGAGACCATTCAGGGTGCTGACATAGTTTGCCTGTGATATCCCCTGAACTGTGAATTGGCATCCCTTGGCCTCATCTTTCCTTGATATCATGTTCCCACTAACCCACTAGCTTAGGTAGAACTTTTACCTTCTCCTGCTTATCCTCTTCCACGATCATGGCCCGCTGCACCAAACCCCCATATTCTTGTATCTTAAACTGTTTTACTTTCTCTCAAATAGTAGGCTTGAGAACCTTTTCAAACTGCTTGCATTTCAAATCCTTATTACTTGTCATTTCAGTTACAAAATAGGACAACAAAGTGAACTTGTTTTGATATTTCACCATTGTCATATCCCACTACTTCTGATTGTAAAGCTCCTGTTTTAACGAGTCCTTCATCATCTCAAGAAAATAGCGGTCAAAGAATATCTTCTTAAACGCATTCCAAGTCAATTTTGCCACTTCATATATGGCCTTAATAGTTTTCCACCATTGAGCCACATCACCCGTGAATTGATACACTGCTAAAGAGACCTTCAGATCATCTTCAGTAATCTAAAGGGTGTCCAGTTTTTTCTCCACCTGTTTGACCTAGTCATCTGCCATAAATAGATTCAAACCACCAATAAACTCTGGGGGATTCATTCGACGAAACTCTCGGATGGCAATCATCGCCCTATTCTTGTTGCCTGACTAATATGTAGCAGTACTCTAATTATTTTGAACCAGTTGTTGCAACACTTCGGCCATGACTCTAGCCAAGTCATCACCATTAAACGCTCCTAGTGCCTCAGTTGCTACATCGACTCTATCCTTACTATTTGCTCGACATGGCAACATAACTCTACAGCAAGGAGATAACATTTATCAATATCTAACAAACACGTAAATATAACGAAAACACATATACATGTAAAGCACTACAAAATGTACACATGCGAATATCGGCTAGATTACTAATTAACTTTCGCAGACCTCTAGATTGAAGACATTGTCATCAGTTGTTTCTTCTAACTGGATTTCACGAGTAGTCGCACGGATGTTCAAAGGCGAAGCACAATATTCCTGGGATACATATCCACATAAGCATATAACCTCCCTAGGACCCAATCCCACAGACTCTAGGTATTCGAACTATACTCTGAAACTAAGTTGTCATACCCAACTCTGAAGCATGAAATGAGAAATATAAAATTAGACACGATCCCATAAAATAATATAAAATCTCTGATAAGAACTTAATCTCCAATACATCCTCTATTAAGTCCACTAACAGGAATAATTATAAAGGGGCCCACCATACCCAACAATTAATTATAAAATTGTCCTAAAGAAAAAACTTAACTCCTACACTACTCATAATTTCTTGAAGTTCTATCATGTAGGCTCAATATACATTCATGTAAAAAGATTTTAACAACAAAACATAAGTCAAAGCTCATACAGGATGCTAGGTAAAATAAGGCTTAAAGATATCCAATATATACCATGCCAAACTTATCAAGTCATAATATCCTACAAATATAAGACAATGATTAATAGTTTAAGAACATTTAACTTGCCATACCTTGACAATTGATGCATCATGTTACTCCCAAAACAATTTATTGCCTTTCACCTATGGCTACCTATGATGGCCATGAGGATCTCTATGTTTTTGTGGCCTTTCATAGCTATCCAAGTCGACTGTGGAGACCAATAGTGTCTATGGCCTTTTATCGATGGCAATCCATGGGGACCAGTAGGAGTACTCATCACAGCGACAACTATTCTCACGAAGGCATAATCTATCAGCTGAATCATGCAAATAAAATAACAAGCGACCAGAATCAACAACTACCATGTAAGGGCCCCGGAAAATTTTTCATTTTTATTATATAATTGGAATGTTGTTAATGACTTTGTATTAAAAGGTATTGCATGAATTGGATGATTAAGTATGGGTAAGATGAAGTGGGAAGTGAAGGAGGTGTGAAAAATCATCGGTCAGGCCTTAGAACCATCAGGTCAGGTTTGGAAACCATCCAATCAGGTTTAGAAATCATCAGGTCAAGTTTTGCAAACTATCCAATCAGGTTTGGAAGGTTTGGAAATCATCCAGTCAGATTTTGAAATTTTGAGCCAGAAGCAAAATCTGACCGGTCACCATCCAATTAGTTGTTCCGGTAAGATTTGAAATTTAGTTTGAAATTTTGAAAATTTCAAGTCAATGGAAAAACCTGACCGGTCAGATTCTGGACCATCTGTTCAAATCTTTAGGTCAGATCTGGACGTGCGTTTTTAAAGAAAAAATAGATTTTTTGGAAAAATAGATCTAACTTTTTCAAAGGGCTTTTCTCTCTCTCTCTCTCTCTCTCTCTCTCTCTCTCTATGGGTCTTCTTCCCCATCAAACTCCAACTTCAAATCTATCAAATTCCTTCAAGATCCGTCACTAATATCTCAAGATTAGTGGATATCTCAACCTTGAAGATACTTATTTCACTTGAAAGAGTTTTATTGAATTTTCTCACCACCATTGGAGCTCAAGTTCTTGGAACTCAAGTTTTGGAGTAAATCACTTGAGGTAGGAATGCTTTCTCTTCGATTTACGAATATTCTATGCTTATTGGCCCATATTTATCTATTTTGATCATTGTGAGGATTTTGTTCAATATTTCTCCATATTGGATTTTCCTTTGGATTTGAGGTTCGAGTGTCAAGTTTTGGTATCCATTTACCATCTTTCTTGTCTTGCGTGGATAATCTCTTCCTAAGATCGAGTTACCTATGAGTCTAGTTGAATCGTGTTTGAAGATGATGTAGTGAGTTGACCATGATTTGTGGCGTGACATGTGAGATTCTACTTTTTTATTTTCTAGTTGGACTTTGTGAATAATGAATGTTAGTTGGATAACCATAACCGTATGGGTTGTGTCATGAACTTGTAATCTCTCATGCATTTGACACAATGCATTTTGGTCTAGCCTCCTTGAGGAGATGTGCTAGTAATTGATAAATTGTGATCTAGCCTTCTTGAGGAGATGTGCTAGTGATTGATGACTTTTGATCTAGCCTCCGTGAGGAGAAGTGCTTGTGATTGATGAATTCTGATCTAGCCTCCATGAGGAGATGTGCTAGTAATTGATGAATTGTGATCTAGCCTTCGTGAGGAGATGTGCTAGTGATTGATGAATTTTCACTACAAGAAAACGCATCTTTGGCGACAAAAATCACCGACTAAAATTATTTTAATCGCCGAAACAAAATCTTGGCCGACAAAACTACGTCCAGTCACCCCAGGTTGCAGTATTTGGCAACTAACCTCTATTTAGTCGCCGATGGTTGAATCCTTCCCCGGCTAACATGTTTTTAGTCGCCATAGGGTCGGGCATTCCCGACTAATTCTGAGTTTGCCGCCCCTGATTAGCGCACTAAAATTTCCCGCGGACGACCATGTCTGGAGGGAAACTAAATTAATTAAGAAATAATAGTACATTGGGCGACTAATACGGGTTGTCGGTGTTAAGTGCCACGTTTACCGACTAATTACGGTGTGGTCGGCAAAGGATGTCTATTACCAACTAGATACGTTGTCGCCAAAGGGGCATCGCGTAAAACAGCGTCGGTTTACAAGTTAAGGGTTCAAACCCTAGATCATATTCTCAGCCGCATTTCTCATTATACCCTGTGTCGTTCCTCTCTCACAGCCACCGTTTGTCTCATCCTCGTCGACTCGTCGTCGTTCCTTCTCCACTCGCCATCACTGCTTCTCCATGCCATCGCCGTCGCCGTCGCCGTCCTTGCTCGCGATCGTTGTGCTTGCTCGTCATCGTCCTCCTATCTCCACTGCTCCTCGCTGTCCAATGTCTGTTGTTGCTCGCTGGCCAATCTCCATTGCTGCTCGCCGACCAATCTCCGCAGCTACTCGCCGACCGTCAGCCTTCATTTTTGGCCGACGTTGGTACTGGTAGTACTCAGCTCACAGTGAGTTTCACTACTGCCTTTAATTGTGAGCCTCTCTTCAATGTGTCTTTTGGAAAATAGCAATTTGTCTAATTGGTTTTGTATATTTACAACTTTAATTTGGAGTATTTTCATGCAATGGAATCTAGATTTTGACTTTTGGAATATAAAACATTGCTATGGGCCCATGGATATAGTAGTGCTTGTGGAATATAGTAGTGCTTGTGTTGGACAGTGGACCCATAGTAAATCTACCCAAAAGGCAGACACTTCCCAATAGTTTAATGGACGGTGGACCCATAGACTAAGAGACACATTCAGCCTAATATTTAATGGACAATGGACCCCTTGTGAACCTTATTCAATACAAAGTGAACTGGGTAAAAAAGAAAGCAATAGCCCTAATGGCTATGCAACTTAGTAAGATTGAGTAAAATTGCGAAAAAAATACATGGCTTAACTTAGTCAGTTGTGCAAAAAATACATGAACGTAAGTAATTTGGAATTACATGGTAAGAGTGGAAACATAAAGACATTATTCTATTTTGAAGTCAGTGGATATGGGAACTGATCTAAAAAAATAAAGAAATTATCCAAATCGAATATATCGACTATCATATAATTGAAGGATAAAAATATGATGTATTGTTAAGCGAGAATATTGACCACCATATATTTGGCGTAATCTTCATTGAGTTTGTGTAAGTTATCGTTAAAAATTAAAATATTACCTCAATGATATGGTGGTCAATCATAAAAAATCTATATTAATATTTCTAATCTAAATAATATCCCGATTGTCTCTTGCAAAAAATTTGTGGAATCGTCACCATACTCCTGAGTTCTTTCTTTTAGTGCAACAGACATAAACACAATTCAATTATATATGTACTTATAAAGTACTATTTGTTTGCATAGATTAATATATATCCCATTTATGTAATTTATCATGAAATCATTCTCCTTTTTTCCGATAGTGAATACATTTTACAGCGAGATTTGTGATTCCAAGTGTGAACTTTGTCAATTTAATTGTTCTACATTCTACTCGTTATTCTTTATGTTAGACAATTATTCAAGTACTTCTTATTCTTTATTGAACTTGTTACATTCTATTACAACAGACTTGACAAAATGTCTATTGTCCAGGTGCTGACAGTGATTTGAAAAAAAACCAAAGCCATCCGTAGACGTCTCATCAAGCATCAGGTATAACTTGGGCATGCTATTATGTTCTTTAACCGTAATTTTTATCTGGAGCACTTGGTTGCAAGCTTTGCCCCAAAGTTGAAAGACTATTTGGAGCAGAGCACCAGGTTGGAAGACTCCTTATTATGTTGTGTTGCATATTGGTTTATTGCCTGAGCATCTGGTGTTGACTGTTGAATTGATTGTGTGAGCATGGATGTGTCATGGTCATTATGTTCTTAATCGTAATTTGTATTTGGAGCACCTGATTGCAAGCCCTACCCCCAAACTTGAAAGACTTTTTAGAGCAGAGCACCAGGTTGCAATACTCCTTATTATGCTATGTTGCATATTTGTTTATTGACTGAGCACCTAGTCTTGCTCTTGAGTTGATTGTGTGAGCATGGATGTGTATATGTAAATATGATGGTATGTGTAGATTGTGTGAGCATCGGGTATTGACTTTTTAGTCGTCACTTTTTGTTTTCCTCAAAACGGCATCATATTGTCTCTTGAGTTAATTATGTGAGCACCTGGCTTTGACTTTGTAATTAATTTGTAGGTGAGAAGTAATGGACAAGAGTTGGATGATGATTAGAAATAGGTGGACTAGTAGGGAATATAAAGAAGGGGTAGAATCATTTTTAAAGTTTGCGATGACAAATTTAGGACTGGAGGTATATATTCGGTGTCTGTGTATTGATTGCTTGAATAGCAAAACACTTAGCGTTGGAGTTGTTAAGTTCCATTTGATACGGAAATGAATAGATACTTCTTACAAGACTTGGGTGCACCATGGGGAACTTGTCCAAAATTGTCAGCCTCAAGTACACAATGATGATGAATATGACCACGATGAACATAGCGGGGACGACACGGGAGGGGGCACAGAGACTAATGATGACCAATTGCATGATATGTCGGATCAGATTTATGTGGGTGGCATTATGGACGATGATATCGATGACTTGTCCATTGATTTTGAGAAGAAAGATATGCAAAACTTTGATAAGTTATTTGATGGTGCTCAACGTAAAGTGTATCCTGGATGTGCAAACATCGTGTTTAGGGATGGCAATGGGTTGGATCGGGGGTGGATATTACTGTCTCCATCCCCGATCCCCGATCATATATCTAATCTCCATCCTCGCCCCGATCCCCGAACGGAAATTAATTTTGCGCTCCACCCCCACCCCGAACGGGGAACGGGGAGCTCCAAATGGAGATTGGAGATCCAAAAATTAAAAAATACATTAGTAATTAATTAAAATTTAAAATGATTTCATTTTCATCCAAAAAAACTAACAAAAGAAAATAAATAAAAGGATTCAAGTCTACCATTTACTATCTACTTCAAACATAATACCACAATCCTGTAAAAAATCAATCCACCGAAACCCAAAATGACAGTACCATCATTCATAGAAAGTTCGCTAAACATCAACTTTAAACGCTCGTGTACTGCAATCATCTAGCTTTTACTTGTATGGAGCATACAACGTGGAGTCGTGCATGAACTTGACAGGACCATACAGCTAAAGGGGCAAATGTCTACCAAAATCAAAATGACAGCAACATCATTCATAGAAAGTATGCTGAACATCAACTTAAAAGACTACATATATAGCCATCTTATAGCTTTTACACAGATGGACCGCACAACGTCGAGCCATGCACGAACAACCTGACAAGACCATATGGCAGCAGAAGCAAATGTTGAACATTTTATCAGTGAAGACTACAACCAAAGCAATAACAGTGAGTTAGAGTTTGGATATTCAAAAATACACAAACGATGAATGCGTGCATGGGTGAACAAAGGTATTTCTTTATTATTTCAGACAGCGTTCAAGGCAGGAAAACTCTTACCCGACTACATATACAGCCATCATCATTAAGTTTTCATATACAATTATATTGAAACTCTTACCCAATTAATCATCAACACTAGTTATATACGACATACAACAATCACCATCCACATCGTCGTCATTGATGGTTGGAAAACTGGTTCCCGGCTCACCTTCAAATTGAAAAGAATATGTATTTGTCATAGAGTATAAAAATTAGCTATGACAATTTGTAGAGAGCATGAAAAAAAATTACCTCCATTTTCAAAAGCCAGCAACCAACTTTGAGCACACATTAATGCTTCCAAAGTCTTGGGATGAAGTCTATTTTGATTTGGAGAAACAACTCTACCACTTGTGCTGAAAGAAGACTCTGATGCAACAGTAGATACAGGTATAGACAACACATCCCTAGCTATATCTTGCAAAGTAGGGTATTTTACACCATTGAATTTCCACCATGCCAATATATCAAAATCTTCACTTCTAGGTAACACATCTTCCTCCAAATAATGATCCAACTCTAATTTCATATGGGATGTTTTACATTTTTTTCGTTCATGAACAAATAAATCAAAATCAGAGAGAACATCACCACCACCCGTTGAAGTAGAAACTGCCTTGCTTGAACTTTGACTACTGTTTTTGTTCTTTTTTCTTGGTATACCGTAAGCAAGTCATAACAACGTGTTCTAATTTTCTCAACCATCTCAAATGCGCTCCCACCATAGATTCTTGTAAAGTAGTACTCTATGAAGGTCATCTTAAACCTTGGGTCTAACACAGCTGCCACACCCAAAATTTCTTGTATATTATCCCAGTACTTATCATATTTCTCAATCATTTTGAAGGCCATTGCCACCACCACATCAATCTCACAATCAACCCACTGACGTAACTGGAGTTTAATCCGACACACATTGGCCAAAAAAAAAAATTAGAAGTTGGATACTTACTTCCACTAAATAACTCAGTGATCTCATAGAAAACTTTCAACCTCTCACACATATCAGAAGCAAAGTCCCAATCATCCTCACTTGGAAAACATTTATAATGGGAATCCTTGAGTTTCAAACGGTCAAAAGCTGCCTTGTACTCAACGGCAACTTTAAGCATTAAAAATGTGGAATTCCACCTTGTAGGACAATCAAGTGATAGTTTTTTACCATGTGTAATACCTAATTGGCGGGCAGCATCTTCAAATTTTTCCTCTCTCTTTGGTGTAGATGTCCAAAAAGCAACACTTTCTCTCACCTTTTCAATTGAAGCTTTAATTACATCTAAACCATCTTTCACAATTAAGTTCAGGATATGAGCAGCACATCTTACATGAAACAAACTCTTACACCACCTATGATCACTACCAAATTTCTCCAAGAGAAGAGCTACCATTGCATCATTTGTACTGGCATTGTCAACGGTCAAAGTTGACAATTTTCTATCAATATTCCACTCTAAACATGTATCCATCAATGCTTCACATAATACTTCGGCTGTGTGTGGGCATGGCACATATATAAACTTAAACAGATCAACTTTTGTAATTATTCCACTTGCAAACAATATTAAAATTTACAAAAAATAGTCTTCAATAAGTATTCTGTAAGATTAACAAACTAGTTTTGAAAAAGCACCTTATAATGCGACTTTGTAACTTCCAAGAATTGTCAATGAAGTGGGTTGTGATAACCATATATCCTCTTTTTCAGTTGCTAGCTGTCCACATGTCGGTTGTCAAAGAAATTTTACTTCGAATTCTTTCTATAACCATCATTGTCTTCGTCCTCTCAACATCGTATATTTTTAAAATATCCTTCTTGATGGTGTTACGAGAAACCATATGAAACAAAGGTTGAAGGGCATTAGAGTATCTCTTAAACCCAACATGTTCCACCATGGATAATGGGTATTCATGCATAATTATCATACAAGCCAATTGTTTCCTAGCTTCTTCTTGATTGAAGGAATAAGCTTCAAGTTTTCTCACTTTTGAATCTCCCACGGAAAAACTAGATGTTAGAAACTTTTGCTTTGAATCCAACAATTTTCTCTTCATACAAGAGTTGAAGTGATCTTTCAAGTGTGTTGTCCCACTCTTAGCATCCGCAACAAGTTTTTTCTTACAATAAATACACCTCATCTTCACCAGCCCCACTCCCTTAACTCTTATCCTATCAAAATGCTCCCAATGAACACTTCGTAATTTATCTTTGGGCAAGACTTCATCTCCTTCAGAATTTATTTCAATAGCTGTAATCGGAATTGAATCTGTTTCTGGTTGTGAACTACCAAACGTTGGTACTTGTTGTTCATTCGATTCCACTTGAGGTGTTGACGTAGAGTGACCTTCTTTAATAGACATACTGTTAGCAGTCAAATTTTGGAGAGATAAAGTTAGGACTAACAGTATATATTGTATTCATAGATAAACAAGTTATAATCTTAAAAAAAAATTAATTTAATCAAAATCCTAATTCCTAATTGCTTTCATGGCGTGCTAAAAATCTGTAAAACATTGTAAAAATCCAACAACAGGCCATAGATTTTATAGGGTTCGAGTACATTTTGTGTTTGTGAGGGGATGTTTGGCTACTTGCCAACCTCACTACATCTCCCCTGTAATGTCCTATTTATATTTTCATATAATTTACCTTTGCAAATAAAAAAAAACAGGACATAGATTTAGGAGAAAAAAATAAATACAAAATCCAAAGTGAAGTGTATAAACGGTATTGGAATCCATTCTATGTTACCTTCTTCACAGCCTTCAACCGATCCTCTATCCTTAATAATTTCGAAACTCAACTCTGTACCCAGAAAAAAATAAAACTCAGAACATGTATATACGACATGTTAAAACTCAGAACATGTAAAACTCATAAACATTTGTTTGACTCTCCTCTAAATGGAGTTACCCAGATGTGAATAGAGTTTCAACTTACCTCAGGTCTCACAAGCCATAGCTGATGTCACACGATCCACAAATATGATTGTGTGAAGGGTGTGGTCTCACAGCTGAATTGCTAATGACTCACAGTGAGATTCGAACCATCTGATTGAGAGAGAGAGAAGAGAGAGAGAGAGAGAGAGAATGGGTGTGGACTGTGGAAGTGCCTAAATGGTAGAATGGCGAGATGCGGCGGTAAAATACTAAAACCTAAAAGTGAACTGAAAGTTTGTATTAACCATTAGTCATTGTCCTTGTGATATATTATTAATATATTAGTATGAAGATAAAATCCAAATTTGCATTATTAATATATGTAAAAATAGAATTAAAAATTAAAAATAGGATAAAAATTCACGGGGCGGGGTGGAGCGGGGAGGGGCGGGGATGGAGAAGGGGATCGGGGCGGAGATCGGGGTGGAGATTAACCCCGAATCCTACCCGTTCTCCATTTTTTAGAAAATTTATCCCCGAATCCTACTCGATCCCCGAAAAATTCTCCGAATCCCCTATCCATTCGGGGCGGGGAACAGATTGGAGCGGGTAGGATCGGATGAAATTGCCATCCCTAATCGTGTTAGCATTCATTGTTAAGATGCTTCACATTAAAGTGCACAACAAGTTGAGCAATATTGCATTCGATATGATTATGAACGTCTTTAAAGAGATGCTACTGGAGTGTGATGAGACAGTTCCATGGAACATATACGAGGCCAAGAGATTCTTGCGTGATTTGGGTTTGGGATATTTGACAATTCATGCACGAAAAAATGATTGCTCATTTTTTTGGAAGGAAAATTTAAATTTGGAAAGTTGCCCCATGTGTGCACAATCTAGATACAAAGTGAACGATGGTAAGGGTACAAAAGTTCCTCGTAAGATATTGCTATACTTATCATTGACACCGAGATTGCAGAGAATGTATTTTTCAGAGAAAACAGCTCCACATATGAGATGGCACAAAGAAAAATGTGTGGATGATAAAGAATTAAGGCATCCAGCAGATGGTCAGGAATGGAAGGATTTCGATGAACGATATCCTGAGTTTGCTACCGATGCGCAAAATGTGAGACTAGGGTTGGCCACTGATGGTTTCAATCTTTTTGGAAATATGAGTACATCATATAGTATGTGGCCAGTTATCAGTGTTCCTTACAATCTCCCACCATGGAAGTGCATGAAAGAATCCTTTTGCTTCATGTCATTGCTTATTCCAGGTCCATCACAAACTGGTACAGATATTGACGTTTACTTGGGCCCATTAATTTATGAGTTGAAGGAGTTATGGGAGGATGGTGTTCAAACTTATGATGCTGCTAGTAAACAAACTTTTAGAATGTGAACATGTGTTCTATGGACTATCAATGACTTTCCTGCATATGGCGTCATGTCTGGTTGGTCTACAAAGGGTTATTTGGCTTGTCCCATTCGCAATGAGGACAATTCATCAGTTGGTTTAAGAAGTAAGATAGGGTATTTGGGCGTGTGCCGCTACTTGTCTGAGAATCACATTTGGCGGAGGAGCAAACTATTTAATGATGAAGTTGAGAATAGGAATAGACCTTTGGAGTTATCAGGAAAAGAAGTATGAGAGCAAGTTAACTTGGGAACGTACAAGCAGTTTGAAAAACATACAGACACAGTGAAAGACAAGAAAAGCAAAGGGTTGAAAATGAAAAGTATTTGAATTGAGAAAAGACTAACATAATGTTCGAGTTGCCTTATTGGGAGACTCTCAATCTCCAATATTGCCTTGATGTCATACACATAGGAAAAAATATATGTGAAAATTTGTTGGGGACATTGTTGAGTATGGATGGGAAGAATAAAAATACAGAAAAAGCACGATTAGATTTGGAGAACATGAAAATATGAAAAGAGTTGCACTTGAAGAGACGTGCAAATGAGTCTTTTGAGAAGCCTCCAGCCATGTACACATTGTCATTGGCAGAGAGAGAAGGTTTTTGTAAATTTTTAAAATCTATCAAGTACCCCGATGGTTATGCAGCTAACATCTCAAAATGCATAAGCACTCACAATGGTAAACTATTGGGCCTAAAAAGTCACGATTATCATGTTCTTCTACAACGACTGCTTCCAATTGGGATGCGTGGCTATTTGAACAAGGAAATTGGTACTACACTATTTGAGTTTGGTAATTTTTACTAGCAGTTGTGCTCCAAGACCGTAAAAACGAGCGATTTGGAGAAACTAGAGGAGCACGTTGTACTTGTACTTTGCAAGATGGAGAAGATTTTTCCTCCTTCTTTCTTTGATGTGATGGTGCATTTGGCTATTCACCTACCTCGTGAAGTTAAGCTCAAAGAGCCAGTGCAATATCGATGGATGTACCCGATTGAAAGGTATTAGATGGTACCGTTGCTATATCTTTGTGATTAAATTACAATTTTATGTGTAGTACAATAATTTCTTATTATTGAATAAGCTACTTAGAGTTCTAAAACGCTTTGTATCCAATAAAGCTCACCCCAATGGTTCGATCGTGGAGGCTTATATGTCTAAGGAGTGTACAACCTTTTGCTCTATGTACTAAGGAGTGTATAACCTTTTGCTCTATGTATCTCGATGGAATAGAGACAGTGTTCAATCGAGAAGAAAGGAACGATGTTAGTGGTGTGCATGTAGAATGGTTTGGGGTATTCACTCAAAATATTCGTCCATTTGGTCTAATCCCAAGGGCGCTTGATATACCTGTCGACCAACGCGACATGGCTCATTGGTTTGTGTTGTACAATAACCCTGAAGTCGACCGCTATTTAGAGTATGTACTTAACATTTCAACGCATTTTTTTTGTGTTTATTTCGACATTATATTATTATTCTTAGTCATACATCTGTTAATTAGGATACATAAGAAGTTGTTGGAGAAGACAAATGCACTTGATATTGCGAAGAGGCAACGCAAAGAGCTTTCCCAATGGTTGAAAGGGCGAGTAAGGCATACAATTATCATGTTTATCATGTGTCAAATTAAATTATGATTTTATCAAAAGTCACATAATGCATCCCTTTTATGTAGATGAATGAACTGCGAAAGCAAGGGTCTCTGGAATCAACCGATGAGTTATGATCATTAGCTAATGAACCCGATGCACTAATAAACACATATTCAAGGTGCATTTCTAATGGTGTCCGTTTTCATACTATTGATCGTGACAACCGACATAAGACTCCGAATAGTGGGTTGGTCTTTGAAGGGGATCATGATGGCCAACCAAATCTCTTCTACGGTTATTTGACCAAAGTATGGGAGATGACATACTTGTTTGGTCATCGGGTTGTTTTGTTCCAATGTGAATGGTTCAACACCAGAAGTAGTAGAACTTTGCGAGTTGATGCATATTGTACAAGCATTGACGTAAGAAGCCGATGGTACAAAGATGACTCATTCGTGCTACCAAGTCAAGTTCAACAAGTATTCTACATTAATGACACCAAATTAGGTGATCATTGAAAAATTGTTGAACGCATTCAGCGCCGAGGAATCTGGAATGTACTGGAAAGAGATAATTTAGAAACTAATAGCACTCCTACCGAAGTTTTCCAACAGGACACAACTATTGACATTCCACCAATAGTTGTTGATGATCCTATTGTGATCTCTTTGCGTATAAATGATATTGAATCTGAAATTGTTGGCGATAATGCGATTTTACATTTGACTAATCGACAAGCACAACCCAAAGGTGTAGGTGATGAAACCTTTATATGTGATGATGAAGATGAAGTAATGGAAGATTTTGATGATGATGAAGAAGAAGAAGAGTTTCATAGTGATTTTTATATCGACACTAATTTAGAACCTTGATATAATTTTGATGTAGAAACTTGATGTATCTGTTTAAACTTATTTTGAAGGGAAGAACCTTAATGTATTTAGTTTCCTATTGATGGATGAACTTATTTTAAAATTGTACAAACTTGATAGATTGTTTTATAGCGAGTTGTGGGATAACGATTATGATAATTTAGTTTTCTATTGATGTCATTTTTATTTATAGCATTTAATTTATGACAGGTTACAACATGTCTCCTGGATCTAGAAGGAGTAATGCATCATCATCCTCTACAGGCGCATCATGTAGGTCAGTACCAGTACCATTAGGGACAACACCTACACCATCTCCTCTTAGGAGTGTGCCATCTCCTTCTACCAAGTCTAATGACATAGCTAGGTAAATACAAACCTTTTTATATTGCATTTTTTTCATACTTTATCTTTTTCTTTACTTGCTTGGTAAATACTGCTTATTGTTCTTTTTAGAAAATAATCGTTTACAATCATGGGGATAGACTCCAAATATATGTATACCGAGAAATGAGAGTTTTTGGTGGGATAAATGCAACGAAGGTGGCTAATGGGTTGGGCTCACAGATTCGGAGAGTCTGCCCTCTTGATGGCTTCGCACACTCGTGGAAATTTGTTAATTCAACGCTTAAAGAAGCCATTGTACAGGCTGTCCGGGTAAGACTTTTAATCTTGGAAATGTACTTGAGTTAGATTGTTTAGATTTTGTAGCGATTGATTTCATTTATTACAATGCTTGTAAGATAAATTCAAAATCACGGAGGAGGGTGAAGAGTACACTGAATTAGTTAAGGAAGTTATTGATGAGAAGGCTAATAGGTTGTAGAAAGACTGGAAACACAATATCAGCAAGCATTACACCCAACAAGTAGACCGAGGATTCGATCTATATCAACATCCATATAAGGGGGCAAACATAGATGGGTGGAGGTTCATGATTGATCACATATTCAAAGACTCAAAACTTAAAGTTACTCATTATTTATTTAATTTACATTCCCAAGTGTACATTAATATGTAACAAGTGCATTTTTTTAGGCTCGCAGAGAGGCTTGTCAAAGAAATAGAACCCTCCTACCATATAATCATACTATGGGATCTCAATCATTTCCTGCTGCCATGAGCTTTGTGGTGAGATTTTATGTTTACATGTCCACCTTACAAGAATTTATCACGTGCTCTAATAATTGTATTTTATGTTGATTGGATATTATAGGTTGAAAGCAATTATGGTCAATTGCCAGATTTTTGTGACGTTTATGAAAGATCACATAAGTTGAAAGAGACAAATAACTGGATCAACCCTATTTGTGAGGAGTTACATTTAAGGATATAGTATTTTATGTTTTCTCTATGCATTTCATGTTTTGTTCATTTATTTTTTTTATGTTTTTGTTTTAAACTACAGTCGAAAATGGTAGTAGCGCGAGATGAGGCTTCCAAGTCCTGAACTCCAATGATGCAGGAGAAAATTTTCAAAAACAGTGCTTGGGGAGAAAAAATGGTACATAAGAGGATTTAGGGTTCGGTCAAGACCCACTTTCTATTCTTCTAGATCTGATGCTGACATTGCACGTCGTGAGGAGCTTCAAAAACTGCAATCTTAGTTAGAGGTGCTTCGTGAGGAGACACAAAGAGAGCGAGAGGAGGAGCAAAGACAACACGAGGAGGAGCAGAGACAGCGTGAGGAGGAGCAAAGACAACGTGACAAGGAGCAGAGACAGCGGGAGGAGCAGACACAGAGACGCCATAATGCCCAACAGAGGGAGATTGACGACCTTAAAAGTTTTATGAGCCAATTCAAGGATAACTATGGACGCGATTATTTGGCATTCGAGTGACGATAGTTACAGTATTAGGTAAGCATTAGGTGTTGAATTGTGGACGCGTAGTCATTTGGCTTGTCTTGTGAGAATTTGTGGTTGTCTTGCAATTGTTATGGTACAACTATATGTTGTTGCTATGGTAGAATTATATGTTATTATGGTAGAACTATAGCTTGCGATTGGTTTTGTGGTTGTCTTTTTTGTTACAAGTGTATCTTAATTGTTTCTATCAAGTTGTTGTTTTTATTTGGTTGAAAGGTTATGTGTGTTTTATTTATCTTTCGCTATCAGTTTTGCTATTGCACATTTTTTATATTACAGGGTTTTAGTTCTGTGTATTGAAGGTTTTTGTTATTTTCTTTTTTTGGTCAGTGAACATTTTACCGACAAAACTATTGGTCGCCCAAACTTGTACGCAGTTGACTGCAAAATGTTTTACCGACCAACTTTTTGGTCGGCATTGGTAGGCTTTTGGCAACAAAACCTGTTTTAGTCACTAAAAGACAAGAATATTTAGTCGCAAAATGTTTTACTGACCAACTTTTTTGTCGGCATTGGTAGGCTTTTGGCGACAAAACCTGTTTTAGTCGCCAGAACAGAGTTTTAGCGAAAAGAATATTTAGGTCACCAAATAAATCCCCCGACCAAGATGTTAGCCGGCCTTTGTCACTTTTGACAACAAAAAAGTTTTTAGTCGCCAAAACCTTTTCCCACCCTCGATTTAGCGGCAAAAGTGGCGACTAAATAATTTAGTCGGGAAAATATTTTGCCGACCAAAATGGCTTTACGGCGACTAAAGCGTTAGTCGCCAAATGTGTTTTTTTTGTAGTGTTTGGTTTAGCCTCCATGAGGAGTTGTGCTGGTGATTGATGAATTATGGCCTCTAACCTCCATAAGGAGACGTGCTAGTGATGAACGAAAAGAATAAATTATACTAGTCTCTGTGGGAAGTGGTGTTAGTTATGAAACTTGTCTAATTTTTTGAGAAAAATGTGTTAGTAAGACGATATATCTTATTTGGCCACCTTCAGGTGAGGTGCCGTCAGCGACGAATGAGTTTGAATGGAACATAGGAAACAATATAATGGTTAATAAAAGTTAGCTAGCTTCCCGAGAGAATCGTGTTGGTAAGATAATATATCTTGTTTGGCCACTTTCGTGTGTCATGCTAGTGTAAATTATTGAAATTGAATAGAACGCATGAGAATATTTTTCCTAGTTTTCTTGGGAAATTGTGCTAATGATACGGTTCGTCTAGTCACTATTGAGTGAGGGTTAAGAGTGAAGACAGATAAGAGGCATGAGATGTGGACCTAGAACTGGTCATGAGAACTGTTGAATTATGAAGTAATGTTTTCACATGATAATTAAAATTAACACAAGTGAGATATAACACTAAGATGAAGGGTAATGACCGCTAAATACATCGGGATGCTTTGGCATTGAAATGATGTGCAGTGATTGGTGAATGACATGTTGAAAGAGGGCAATTCACTTGCCTCTATTGTCTGTTTTTTGTACACACTAAGGTGTTTGTTAACTTTCCATTTGCTGGTGGAATTGCGTAAAACTCTATGACATTGCAAATGAAGGTTGTATGATGCTTCGTAATGGAACATAGACTGTCATATTGATATGTCGTAAAATAAAAATGATAGATTATGTATGAGGGGATTATGAAATATATAGTCTATGTTGTATAAATAGAATTAAATGATAGTTATGTGACACGTGACAAGTGTGGACACCGACGCAATATAAGATGATCGTTAAGAGGCACGTGATGTACGTGAATATTGAACTAGATTCTCTAACGGGGATTCTAAGAATGTGACGTGAAAATGCATAGGGTTCCTTCGGGTACGTGAGGAGGGTACTAGGTCCCTTCATGTGAGTATTAGAAATAACGTGGATCGGTCCCATTAGAGAGAAAGTTCGGTACAAAAACTTGACACTTAATGATAATATGTTGATGATAACGTGAGTCACAGTATGAATTAAATGAAATGAGAAATTATGAATGACATTGATAACCTCCTATGGACCGTGCAAAGAAATGAGGTGGTGTACTGTCTCCTCCAAGAGAGTGTCAGGAATGACGATGTTATGGTTAGCTACCATCAAGTGAGGTGATAGCGATTACAAATAAACCACGATGAGAAAAATAAAATGACTTGTGTGAGTTGGGTATCGATCAAATGGTTCGTTAGTTACAGTCAATGTGTCATAGATTGTTGAGAGTTGGACAAATTATGAGAGTTTTGGGTAACTTTGTTAAATTGAGGTATGATGATTTTGTTGATACCAGATTTTGGCCCCACCGCTCAATTATTATGAAAAATGCCATCGAAATGGGTTTAAAAGAATTTGTGCACAAAAAGACTATTTTGCCTTTGCACAGCCTGGGGTTCGGGAGTACTATTCACGGACCACTTCATTAAGTCATGAGACCCTCATACTATTGATCAGTACGACGACACGAGTCCAGTGACAGTGACTGGGGTGAAATCGGACAACGCCGAAGATTTTTGATTGCTCAGAATGGGGTCTCGGAGGCACAATTTATGAGCTGATATGTTCAGACATCGAGAGGCACATGTTATTGATCAGCATAGAAATACGAGTCCATCGGCTGTATCCATGGTCAAATCCGAATTCGGTAGCTCAAGAAACGGCATTTTAAAGAATGATAGCAGTGTACCGGTGATTATTTGGGAGTTAGGATTGCGAGCCGACGTGCCCATAAATCAAATATTAGGCTCAAAATGATCCTCTCGACGATACGAGTCCATTGGCTGTATCCGTGGTCAAATCCGAGTTCGTTTGGACGTCCAAAGATTAAAAATAGCGCGCGAGGGCATTTATAAAGCAGGGGCATTTTCGTAAATACAAAAGAAAGAGCTGACTCAGCAGTGCGCGTCGGCTGACGTACGCGTCCCACGCGCGCGTGGAGTGCACGCGCCTTAATTTTCGTGCTCGGCTTTAATGCCGTGCACGGCTTGATGGGATCTGGTGCGGTCGTGCCCTGTTGTATCAGACACGTGGCGACGTTTTATTACCTGGAGTTACCGCTGTTCTCTCTCTCTTCCGCGTGGCCCTCTCCTGATCTGCCACGTGTCCGGCACTCCCATCTCACCCTCACCGAATCTCTTACCCTCTGCCGCGCCATTTCTCTCTCCACTCACACACTGACACGTGGAATTCCTCCCTCCTCTCTCTTCACGCACACGGCTCTGGTGCGGATATGGTGTGACACGAGCGTGTGCGTTCGGACACGTGGCGGTTTCCTGTTGGCTGGATTTATGCCCTTTTGCTCTCTGTTCTGCGTGTTGCTCTCTGGAGTGGCCACGTGTCGGTCTCTCCCCCTCTCACCCACACCCAACCATCTCTCTCTCCTCTCTCTTTCTTCTCTCACGGTTTTTCTCTCTCTCTCCTCTCTCTCTCACACCGGTTCTTTCTCTCTCCTTCTCTCACCCACCGCCCCTATTTCTCTATAAATACACACGCCCAGCACACTGGTTTAGAGAGGAATTTTTGGGAACGAATTTTTTAGACAGAATTTTGGGAGACGGAATTTTGAGAACGAAATCCAGAGAGCGAAACAGAAAGAGATTTTTACAGAGAGGAGAACCCAGACAGAGGGAAAAACCAGAGAGAGATTAGATTTTCTTTTAGATAAAGAAATTTTTATAGAGAGGTACCGCGTATATTTCTCGAGCGAAAACCTGACTTCAGTCATCCATTGTCAAATATTTTTCGACTCTGTAGTCGTGGAACATTTGACACCCGAAATAAATTAGAGTTACGATTTTTTTAGATAGGACTTTTAGCCCAAAAATAAGAGGAGGTTCTGTCCAATTATTTTCATATTTAGAAAGATCCGAACACGCTATTATATTAGCATAGCTCGAGATAACAGGGCTTTGAAACCCAGTGTTATGTCGGGTTACGGTTTTACTTAGCTGTTCGCGTGTCTTTCTTATTTTCATGTAACCAGTTGATTCAAATATCAATACAGAGGTATAATTGCAACAATTTATTTCATTTCAATATCTGTCTTTTTCTTATTTAATTTCTGCTCTGTTCATTTATTTTTTTTTATTTTCTTTTTTTATTTAATGTAAATACTACGCTTAAGAGCCGGCGTTCGCATCTCTAGTCCGCAGTTCTAGAAATTTCTAGTCCTTTTCCTGAAATTTCTAGTCTGCACTTCTAGAATGACAGAACATTTTTTATTTATCTTTTCTGTTTTTTTATGTAAATATCAATTGGGCATCCGCATCTCTAGTCCGCAGTTCTAGAAATTTCTAGTCTGCACTTCTAGAATGTCAGGATTTAGCCCGCTAAATCACGAAAGTCGGTGTTTGGCTCTGCCAACTACTTTTCTTGATTTAAGCAAAAATCACTTTAAATAAAAATAATACTCCGGCATATCGCTCGATTGCGTCGGCCCCTGCCGGAACTAACTTCTAATTTTTCCCCTTTCCCAGATCCCGTAACTTTTTCTTTTTTACCCCTTTCCCATTTCCCCGTAACAGTTACTGCAATTTTCTTTTTATTTTTATTTCACGTAAAATCAATAAAAGGAAAAAAATCGTTACTTCATAGCTGAGTTATATGAATAGTGCTGTTAGTTCACGCTGACACACTATCCATATCACTTGGTTAAAAATCTCGATAATCTCGGAATTCCATAAACACGCGGGTGACATAGGTAGCCCATGTTAGTGTTTTTGGGACGAAAATTTAACGGGCAATGCACGTTATCTTTTCACGACAGATTATCGTGATTGAAGTAACATTTATTAAGTTCTACAATTTGGACCGCCAGTGATTGTGTAGCTGTCGGGATGAAGAATTGCAGATAAATAAAACCAGTTAAAGGAAGTGACATTTGTTAAATTCTACAATTTGGACCGCCAGTGATTGTGTAGCTGTCGGGATGAAGAATTGCAGATAAATAAAACCAAAAAAAAGGGATAACATGATAATCCATTGAAAACGGAATCGGGTTATTGTTAAACTTGAAAATTCCTGCCAGGGATTTAAGGTACCTGGCACTCAGGGAATAGAAACATGACGTGCAGATACCAGTTTGCGTATCATGTTTCGGTCAAAGTTTAACATATATCCGTTCCAACCTTTTTGCCACCAAAAGCTAAATTGCGTAAGCCGGGGTTCTGTCCCCGCACTTGTTTTCACTTTTGATCCAATTATACAGCAATCACTAGATATTTTATTAAATTTGGCCAAGGATAATAAAATAAAATTAATTGGGAAAATAAAGTACCGAAAGGGCGATGTTGGGTGCCTAACACCTTCCCAACTCGTAACAGTAAATCCCCGAACCCATCTCTGTTTTCGCAGACCAGTTTTCTTTTAAAACAGTCATTTTTATAAACAGAATCGTATTTCTGAGTTAAAGTTAAAATATTTTTCTAAGGGCATCTTCTTCGAAAATGGCCTTAGAGGGTGACTTGACACACCTAAATTCATGTCAAGTGGCGACTCTGAGTTTTTAAATAGGTCCCAGCTGTCAAATAATTTTCATTAAACGTCGCATTACAAGTCAAGAAATTATTCAGCCCCGTTCAAAGAATTCATATATTCGCGAGGGGGGCCGGGAAATTTCCGGGCGCGACAGATTTAATGCTTGATGAAGGACGTGAGTATACTTATGAGACGTGAAACGTGAGGGATAACTATATGTGCATACATCAGGATATGAGGGTTGGAGGAATAGTAGAGAAACATGAGTTGTGTTATGGCTAATGTACTGGTACAATGTAACGATCAATGGGAAATAAGCCGGTATCGTGAAACGGTTAATGGAGAAGTATTGATATTGAGAAATGGCTGACGGAATTAACGGAACGGTGTTGTAAGATGATTGAATGTGTCGTTTATGCTTATCTTATGATTCTTATAAACTCATACTTGTTTATTGTTCATTGATTATATTATATGCCATTCCAAATCATAGTCACATGACATATGTGTAAACATTCCTACTGGGCTATATAGCTCACCCTATTATTTTACAAGTAGTGTCCCAAATGCTTTGCATGAAGCTCGAGTGATGCATGGTAGGATGCATGTTTCAAAGATTTGATAGGGAATATTCAACATCTTGAAAATGACTTTTGAAAAATACAAACTAACTTATCCTCGAATTATTTCTTGTGCTTGATAAGAAAAGTGAATGTTTAATTTTGATAATTTATTTTCATATATGTAACGGGCTGGGTATTTGCCCACATTGATGCAAGTACTTTTGGAACATTAGGTTGCTTATTGAGCGTCATGAGATTTTATTTATTATAAACGGTTATAATAACATGTTAAAAACGAAAGCGTGACATACCAGATGTCAAAGACATTCACTTAATAGCCAAAATCTTAATAAGGTAATTTTAAGATGTTTCATAAGATTTAAGAGTTTTTCAGAAAATAAGATTCTAGACAAAGTTAACTGGTTGAGATACATCCCTGGCCAATCAAGTTTAACTAGACTGGTCACGATTGCTCACTATTCATTTGAGAAAATTATCAAGACTGGTTGCCTCACAACCCTGACCGGTCAAATTTGGCCACTGTTTTCAAATTGCAAACTCATCGTGGCCTGTTGCCTCAATGTGTTGATCGGTCAGTGCGGCTACTGAAATATTTTGATTCACATCCTAACCAGTCACCACCTCACCCTAATCGATCAAATTAAGCTACTGGAAATTTCTAGTTTATGCATCCTGACCGGTCAAACCTCTACCTTGACCAGTTAGCCCACCTAACCGACTGAACACTCGGCCGAGGGCCAAAATCTTATAAAAATTAGAAGGAACCTGAATAGGAAATTTAGGTAAGTACAAGATTCGGGACGTTCTTGTTTAGAAAACCCATTATGCTACAAGATATTAATCACACTTGGCAGTATGCAATTAGGGAAAGAATCTCATGATATTCACTTAGCAAATTAAGGAATGGGGGACTCTGTTGTGCAATGCATATAGCAAGGGGAGCTATGCGCCAAAACGAGGTCATTTTGGCCCACCAAAAACTGCCCGAACATTGTCTGAACACTATCTCGAATATTTGGACAGTTTTTTGTGCGCTAAAAGAACGTCGTTTTGGGGCACAACACGTCCTACTATGCGCAATGCGCATAATAAGGGTCATTGCGCACAACATGGCCTTCAACTCCCCAAACTAAAGCATTCAATGGTTTATAAATAAGGGATCAAAAGACAAAATCAGATACGCTATCAATTACAAGTATAATTACTATTGTGTTTTTGTCCCACATATTTTAACTCGAGCATCGGAGTGCCTTTCGATTGGAAAAAGCCGAATGACACTAATTTGTTATTTCATACATAGACTACAGAGGCGGTTTGCATCAAGAAGATCAATCACATCAGGATTCGAAGATCTTCTAGCCCCACAATTTCCATCTTTTTCTTGCCTTTGCTTGCTTGCGTTTGTAATGTTACAGTGGATGGGTAATGAATTTTTTTACTCCTTCCACAAAATGTACGTGGTTTACTTTTCTAGTATGGTTTCGTGATTTTATATAGTCTCACTTACAGATCTGTTTTGAGAAAAGGGAAATGTGAAATAAAGAAAGGTTATTAGAATATTCACATCAATTTCTCTATTTTTTAGACCAAATTAGGGAGAAATTTTCACTTCTATTTTTAGAGAGCCACATTTTCTAATGTCATCTGCATCAGACTCTCTAAATAAAGTGAATAGTGATCACTTTCAATTTTGCATTCACTAAAGAGGGAAGCTACAATGACTCTTTAAATATAGAGAGTTATCGTAGCATTCACAAAATATGAAGGACATCTAGAGAGGCTGATATAAAACATATATGGAAGAATTGCTCCTCAAAATAGAGACGAAGGAGCTCAATAGAGGCTGATGTGGATTCTCTTAAGGTTCATTTTCACTATATGCTCCATCTAGTGTAGATTATTCGATTATTCGATTATGTTGGTAGAAAAATAATTTAATCTATTTGAATTCATTTGGGTTAAATTATTTCCGGTATCTTTTGATTGTATTAAATAAGAATATTTGTTTGACTCCGGATGCATAAAAATCAAAATGCCCTTTTACAAAACCCATTTAGGATTGTTGGTGTTTGTTGTCACCCAAAATAGAGGGCATTTACGTATTTACATCTTACCCTTTTGTTTGTCTCAAAATGTGGAAAAAAATCAAAATTACTTATTTATTTATTTTTTTTTGTTAACCGAGGTGTCCGATGGCTTGGGGACCAGGCTGGGATTGCCTGGGGGAGCCCCCCACCTATGCCGACTAGTCCTCGGGGCCCTGAAGTGAACGACCGGGAATACCCTCCAGTGGCCCCAAGGTTTTTGCGGTTGCCAAGTTTCGAACTCAGCATCTGGGGTTTAGAGCTTGCCTGTTCTACCACTTGGACAACCCCTTGGGGTTAAAAAATCAAAATTACTATCAATAGTAAAAATCAATTTAGCCCAAACAATGTAGTGCAATCAAAAACAGTTCATTGGATAATAAATGATTCACTTGTCGTTTATTTCATGGACCGACAATAATAGTTTCCACAATTGATAATCCCCACCAAATGGTCAGAAGATTAAACGTGCTCTAAATAGTTAAGAGGAGACTTCTCCTATTGCAAAGTATATGTCAAGAAATTAATTGTGCGAAGTTTTATCCTTGAAAGCGAATAAATTATTTTCCTCACTTAAGTCCATGATCACCAACTCAATAAAATAATTTAATTATTTTGTCACGATCACTCATTATTCAATCTCGTATAAAATAAACATGACAGATGAACTAATACTTCAATTATTTATCTTACTCGATGCTACTATTCATGTGAATTAGTTTTTCTTTTTTATTTGAATTTTTTTTATAAATTATTTGATCGTCCCAACAAAGTATTTTAAAAAAATAAAAAAACATTAATCAAATTAAATTTTAAGAAAATTTTAAAAATATGAAAATAACTTCTGTCCGTTTAGAATTATTTTCTATATATAGTATTTTTTTTAATTTGTTGACTTCATTTTTGTATTTTCTTAATTTTTTTATCAAGTTGAATCAATGTTTCGCAAAAATTAAACACAAACAAAAATAATGTATGATTTCATTGGTCCAAACAGAAAAACCAAATTTTTTACTCATCTGGACAAAAAAATCTAAAAAATATATATAATTATACCTTAAAGTTTAAAAAAAATTCATTTAAGAAAATAAGTAAAGCACAATACACTCTATTTTTGAATGATTTATCTTTTCTAAATGTCATTCAAAATTAATTTTTAATTTTTTTCTCATCGAGATGAGTCAATAATAAACAAAAAATTGATGTAAAACAAAAAAATTCAAAAATATTAATCCAAAAGTTAGTCCAAATCGGGCTGAATTAATTTATTTGGACTGACGTTATTACTAATTTATTTAGACTATGATTTGCTTTGATTTTTAGAGACTTTTTGAATTTTTAAATGAACTTTTATATTTTTGATATATTTCTTATCAATCAAT
Source organism: Arctostaphylos glauca (assembly GCA_019985065.2). Lineage (NCBI taxonomy): Eukaryota > Viridiplantae > Streptophyta > Magnoliopsida > Ericales > Ericaceae > Arctostaphylos > Arctostaphylos glauca. The sequence continues at coordinate 7,172,437 of JAHSPW020000015.1, forward strand.
GATAAATATGAAAAAATTATGGGTAAAATGCACTTACCTCCCCTGAGGTTTCTATCAAATACAGAGACCTCCACTAGAGTTTCAAAAAATACAATCATCTTCCTTACTTTTGTAACTATTAAACTATTATTATCCATTGCCTTTAGCTTTCAACTGACACCGCTAGTTTTTATTGATAAAAACTAAAATATTCTCGTCCCTCTTAAATCTTTTTGCCTTTTTTAAATATATTTAATTTATTTATGCGGATTCAACATATTCTATTAATTATATATACGAACGTATATAGTATAAAATAATTTTTAAATTAAAATTTTAAATGTGTAAATAAAATTAGGCTCAAGTTATATTTTATAAAGTTTGAATAAATAAACATACATCATATATATTAATAACTATTTTTTTTTTACAAAAGATATCTTAATTTATCACTTAATGCATGTTGTTAAGTTTGTATTTTTTACCTAATAAAAGCACATATATATTTTTAGTCTATCTTATAAAAAAAATATTATGACTTTAATTTAAATTTTATTTTTCATTCAGACTTTAAAAATTAAACTTGAGTTATATTAGTTAATTTTATAAAATTATATATTAGTTAATTTAACTTATTATTTTGTAGTGTTTTAATAAAGGGACTTGTGGTGGTTTACTCTTATAGTAGTATATCTTACACACAACCCACTCATCAAACTGCAAGAAAATTATTAAGGTATTGGAATTGTTGTTGGTAACAGAAAATTAATTAAAATTACATAGAAATAAAGAGTTTTTGTATTGGAAAATCCTTCAATGACATATTCTAAAGGAAAATACTATAAAGACAATTAAGATCGCGTCAGAAAGTGGCTAGTATGGGCGATCATCCCTGCAAAAAAAAAATCTCTATTATTATATAAAAAGAAAAAATTCCTATGAAATATATAGATTCGTCTTTGCTAAATATTTTGGAAAAATATACTTTTTGGTCTCAAATATATATTCATTCATATGTAGTGAAATATTTTAAAAGTATTGCGTGGATGATAATTAAATATAACGTACAACACCCCCACTAGGCTTTAGTGAGTTGCACATTAATAGCTAAGAAATTTAAACCTAAAATCCTTTTGTATAGATTTTGATGAAAAAGATTACTAATATAAGTCAAGTTTAATTTTTAATTTTAGTATTTAAAGTTTAAATAGAAAAAAAAATTAATACATTAAAAAATAGTAAGTTATATTAAAAATCATAATATCTTTTTAATAAGATAGACTAAAAATGTATGTGTATTTCTATTAGGTAAAATATACATAATTATAGAATATATATTTTAATCTACAGATAAGTAGATTAAATACATTCAAAAAAAGAGACAAAAAGAGTTAAGATGAGACATTTGAAGAGGGATATTTTAGTCTTTTATTAATAAAACTAATGTTTTTAATAGAAAATTAACGACAGAGGTAATAATCTAATAGTTTTAAAAGTAAAATAGGTAATTGTATTTTTTCAAATCTCAGAGAAGGTTTCTGTATTTGTCAGAAACTTCAGGGGTGGTCAGTGTATTTTATCCAGAAATTAAATAAAGACCTGACCAATAATAATCTGTATAATACACCGACAGTCTAATAGTGTTTGGTGTCGGTGGCGAGAGAGGAATCAGTTGGTGGGCCCACCCCTTACATGTTGATTCATTGCTTGTCTCCAGCCTGTTATCCATTAAATGTCGAGCACTCCTAACCACCAAACCCGAGATCCACCGTTGATCGCTTCCTCAACTAGTTCGCGTGTTAATCACATCTGAAAGAGAAACTTGATCTAACACTCTTTCATTCCCTCCCCCTCTCTCTCTCCCCCCATCTCTCTCCACTCGCAGCCAAAGGAAAATTGGAGTGGAAACAGTGGGGCAGAAATTTAGTCTTCATAAGTCATAACACGCAGTTATCAACAACCAAGCTCTCCATTCTCCATTCACCAAGTAAGTTGCAATTTTTTCACTTTCTCTCTCTATCTTAGATCATCCCCAGATCTGCATTCTAGTTTTCCGAGTTCTATATGTTACAGAATTCCTGTTATACATTTCTGTTGTTGAATATATTTGCAAAGAATTGAGGTAAGTTATATCATATCTGCTCTGCTTTACAATATTTTTAGTGACAGAATTGTTCTCTTCTATTTTTTCAGCTGCGCAACTCTTCTTATTATATATACCCATTTCTTTGTTTTTAAAAACAGAACCCAATCAAACTCAGAGAAGATTGAATCCAAAATGGAGATCAAATGGTGGGTTTTGGCATTGGCGATGGTAATTACAATGGAGGGTATTGTCGAAGGCGATTTGACGACGCCGCCAAAGGTGAAGATAGTGAAGGGGAAGAAGTACTGTGACCAGGGTTGGGAATGCAAAGGTTGGTCCAGATATTGTTGCAATGAGACCATTTCTGACTTCTTCCAGACCTACCAATTCGAGAATCTCTTCTCCAAGAGGAACTCGCCGGTGGCCCACGCCGTCGGATTCTGGGACTATAGGTCTTTCATCACTGCTGCTGCCGTTTACGAGCCCCAGGGTTTTGGCACCACCGGCGGTAAGTTTATGGGGATGAAGGAGGTCGCCGCCTTCCTTGGCCATGTGGGCACCGGAACATCTTGTAAGTGTTTCATTCGTTACAATTCAAACTAGTGTGATGGATCCGTGGATGTATGGAAGCGTAGTTTGGGGTGGATACTCTTTAGTTTTTTGTAGACCAGTTTGGTCTATTTTAAAATTTTCCAAACTGGTCCGTAGAAACTAGAGACCGCATATTTACTTAAATCCTCGTATCAGTGTAAGATAGCTCTGAGAATACAAGGGTACGCATCACAAAGTATATGAGTTTGCAACCCAATGTCAGAATCCTGGATCCATCCGTTATCCAAGGTCTATTTGATTGTTGAGATAGTGCTAGAGGAAGTATTTTGCTATGTGGATGAACTTCATTGTTTTTCAACTTATTTATGCCGTTTGCGTCAAGTCAATATATGTTTTTCTCTCCATTTGTTTCCTTCATGAGGAAATATAGGGTTAGGCACGTCATAGTTGATGTATAACTATAAAATAGGTTTGGAAAATTTTACTTAGTGAGTGTGAGATTGAAATTTGAGGATTATCATGATTTATCAAGGACTTTCACAGAGTTGCTATGAAAAACTTTTAATTTGTTTGAAATGAAGTGCAGAGCTATATGTTTTGTTGGGGTGTAATTTGATGTCTTGGAATAATTCTGGAGATTAGTTCATAAATTATTCTATTTGTGAGTCTTTTATAAGATGTGATGGATTCTATTCCAAATGGATCAAGTGCAGATGGAACCTCTTGCAGTGGTATTGTTTGAAGTCCAATTGTTTTGGCTCCTTTTGGAATTTGCGGTTAAAGTGGCACCAGCAGTGCTGGGCTAGCTGGTGGCTGCAAGAACTAGGGTGTTAACTCAAATATAGAAATTAATGGATGGCAATATACATGGAAGTATTATCTAGTAAATAGTTACGTGCACAACTAATTTTCATGCAGAAAACTTATTTGGAATGATGTGATAGTGACATTTTTGAAATTATGAGCTATATAGTCGGTGTTTTCGTTTTAAATGAGAGGACTACATGATCAAGATGTATTGAAATTCGTAACGATGGTCTGTTTGTATCGCATTATAGTAACAGTATAACTGGTAATGCCATACCAACAAATTTTGCATAGAATTCTCATACAGATTGACATGGCCTTTCATGGTCCTTTCTCTGCAACTCGAACCAATAACAATATATTGGTTTATGATTTTAAAAATGCCACTATCACATTATTTTGGATGACTTTTTTTTATGATAAATTGGTATGTAAACCATTTCCTTGTATAACAACAAGCATGATTGGTTCAAATGGGCTTGCTAATTGTTATGCACAAGAGTGATATAACATTAGCAAATTTGAGACTACATGTTACAAAGGGAATGATGTTAATGCATAAAGTTTCTTGGGGACTTGTTGGACTAAAGACCCAGAATTTTAGCTTCACAATGAGTTATGGAGGCACTAATATGAAAAAGTTTGAAGCAATAAGAGTGGGGCACTCAAGAGATGACTAGATAAGGCCCTATGTAGCACAGACACTCCTCGGAGGTCCCTGTACCCGAGTCGAACACTCCAAAAAACGTATAGGACACGGCAAGGATACAACGGGGGTAGATTTATTATTTTTTAATTTTTTGGGGGCAAATATGTTATTACATAATATATGAGTTAAAACTGCAATTAAAAGTATAAAATCTTAAAGTATCCAAAGAGACCTACGTTCCATCTCCATCTCCATAGCAATCTGTGCTACATTTCTCGCTCCAGACATATGTTTTTTTTCTTATCATCTCAAACATAATACATTAATCCAGATATCTTTTTTTATTTTTATTGATTATATTGTTGTTTTGTGTCAGTAGCATTAATGTTCATTCATTAATTATTATATAATATGTATGTACTTATATATTATATGTATTAAAAAAATTGTTGTGTCTCCACGGTGTCCGTATCTCTATTTTTTTTAAATCCAGTGCCTCGTGCCCGTGTCTGTGTCTGTGTCTGTGTCTGTATCCGTCTCCACATTGTAAACGATAATGGTTGGTGTAATTGATGCAGGCGGTTATGGTGTGGCCACAGGAGGACCTTTAGCTTGGGGTCTATGCTACAACAGAGAAATGAGTCCTAGCCAATCATACTGTGATGACTCCTACAAATACACCTACCCTTGCTCTCCTGGTGCTGACTACTACGGGCGTGGTGCTTTGCCTATCTATTGGTAGAAGTTCTTTTGTAATCTTGTCTTCTTATATTTTGTGCTTTTCATGCCTGTCATTTTCTTTCATCGGTGATTAAGATTCCATTTCCTTGGAATGATGCTTAATTAAGGTAGTGTCTTGACTCTTGATGCAACACACAGTTTGAAAATAGCTTGTGTTAACACAGTTGTGTGTTTGTAATCTCATTTCCTTTTCCTAATATTTCCGCCAAGAATAATGCTTTAGTCAGAATACAGGGCTGATATTTTTTTGGTAATGTCATAGGAATCGTTGCACAGGACATTTATATAGAATGATGTGCGCTATGAAGCATAGATACTTTGAGAATGGATTCGTATCCTTAACGAATGCAGTACTCCTCAAATACTCGCCAATATGGATCCAATACTTCTCAATAGTCTTTGTCAAGTATCTAAAAATTATCGTGATTTAGAATTTTGTTTCATTGAAAGCTTTTTTATGGTTTTCTCAAATTGTGAAAAAATGTGATTTTGGAAGCAGCTATTACTATGTAAAATAGGTGCAATACAATGACAAGCTATTGATTAAAATTCTGCTTGAGTAAAAGCTAGGGGCTATAGTTTCGAATTTGGGCAACATATGATTTGATAAATTATGCGTAGCTTAAAATTGGAAGTATGTATACATATATATATAATCATATACATTTGTGTGCATTATGCTTTAAGCTTGTTAATGACCCCCTCCACACTTATTCCTGGTGTTGCAACTTTTCATCATACATGTCACATTTGCATATCCATATTTCCGAGAGAACAAAGCATAAACGATAGTTGGAAGTCTAGTTGTTACAACTATATTCATATCTACAAATTGTTGTCGCATCCCCACAATATGCTAGGTTATACTCATATCGCATAATGCGTATCCATGCTTACTCCGGTATACCATTTTGTTTCCTTCTCTTAAACCAAAACACCCACTATTGTATGCTTGTAGTTTCAAAATTGTCAGTGCCACATCATTCTGACTGGGCTTTTCGTCGTAACTTTTTTCGTATTTCTTTCTTTTTTGTTGGCTTGTTCATAATTCATTTTCCTTTTTAAGTTTTTTTTTTTAATCTTTTCCTAGGTAAAGTAACTGGTTCTATTCCTCCCTTGATTCTTGCAGGAACTACAACTACGGGGCTGTAGGGGAAGCCCTCGGCGTAGATCTGTTGAACCATCCCGAATACATTGAGCAAAATGCTACACTCGCTTTCCAAGCTGCAATTTGGAGGTGGATGACTGGAATCAAGAAGTCCCAGCCTTCGGCTCATGAGGCATTTGTGGGAACCTGGAAGCCCACAAAGAACGACACCTTGTCGAATAGGGTCCCAGGCTTTGGCACCACCATGAATGTGCTTTATGGAGATCAAGTTTGCGGCCAAGGTGACATCGATTCGATGAACAAATTCATTTCTCAGTTCCTATATTACCTTGACTTGATTGGAATCGGGCGAGAGGAGGCAGGCCCACATGACGTGCTCACCTGTGCTGATCAGAAAGCTTTCAATCCATCCTCTACTACTACCGCCTCGTCCTGAGGTTTTTATGATTGTGTAGAGCAGTTCCTCATTGTGTGGTTTGATACCCTTCCATCAAGAACCATAAATAAGGCGGCAAATAAGGTGTCTTGGTTTGAAGATAAGTATCAAAGTTTGTGTGGAGTTCCAGTTAGTCTGCATAATATACTGTGGATTGAATATTCTATTTATACTGTTGATTACTTGTTTTGGCGTGCCCATTGTCATTTGTAGATGTTGGTACCTGGAATTCATTTTGTTCCTGTAGTTTGTCTATTATGTAGTTACCATGATATTTGCAATATCATAGGAATCTTTGTTTCTATCTGTAAAAGTGTTTCCATACGTATAAGTGTTTCAAACTGTTCAGAACTGGATGTTGCCTTTGTATCATGTTCCTGTGATTCGGAACTTCGCTTTTGATTACTCTGTATTGTTTTGCCAACAACTCTTCAACATTTTCAGCTATCTTTGGACAGTCTTAGTAGGGCACTAGACGTTATCTTGGGTTGGGACCAACAGTCTACCTTGTCTTTTGTTATTCATTACTGTCAGTTAGCAAACTTGCCACAAAAATAGTTGTTTTGGGCATGTCATGCGGGCGTTTTCTGTGTGCTGTCTATTTGTTTTGTGGTTGCAAGAGAGAACCACAACACTCGATGGATGTTCGGTTTGGGAGTTGAGAAATGCATCAAAGTTCCGTGTTGCATTACATCCACTTGTTGTAGGGACTTGAGGTAGGTAGACTTGCCCCAGATACTTTTATCAGACTTGCTCCTAATTCGTAGCTTCCATGTTCGTGTAGCTCGGCTTTTGAGTATAAGTATTTACAAATTGTACCACGTGTTTAAGGTGAAATACAAGGTTCAGTTGCTGTTCAGTTGGGCCTTGGTCGAAATAGTTGATTTAGTGGCATTAGGTCATGACTCATGAATGTGCATGGATCAACTGGGTTGTTTCAGTTGATCTTATGATTCCCAGTGGAGAAAATACGCTTCTGAACCTCAAGGGGTGGATGAGGCGGGCCGTGGTTATGGACCTACAAGCTGTTGGGTTATTCCAGGTGATTGGGGCATATGATAAGCATAAGAGATTCAATCATCTCTTAGCTTCCGGTGATGTTCTTAGTCTCTGTTAGCAGCAAGCTCATTGAGTTCCCAGAGTTGGGGTCAGGCACCACATGAGGTTTGCATGGTGCAGGAACCTAAATCTCACTCAGTAGGAGTTCTTAGGAGCTGGTAACTAAGAAAATAAACTTATGAACCTAAAGGGTTGAATGAGGGCCACTAGTGGTATAAGCCTTGCACAAGGCGGCTGTCTTGCTCTATGAAAATTTTGCCCAAAAATTTGTCCTTGAGAAATTTTGGATTCTTACATAGGGATTTAATCGAAGTTAAGGTGAAATCGTGCTATAAACTGCTCGCCTAATTGTCCTCAACTGATAATGAAACATGGAGGAATCCTGTGGTACCAGTTGAGGGAAGCTTCCCCAAGGCTAGAGTCAAAGACCCTACAATATAGATCTTTGTTGCTAAGATGTAGGAACATGGCCTGAAGAAATCCCTTGATGTGGCACATCAGTTCTGTCTTGCCTTTGTATAGATGGAACTTTGGGGGTGTAAATTTTCTTGGCAAGGCCATTGTCTCTATTGCCTCTAATAAGGGAGAAAATGCTAGTCGTAGCACCTTTTTCGTTGGCTCATGGGTCATTCGGCGCGCTGCTTGCTACTATTTAGCAAATTCCTCATGTCGAGAGGGTTTAACTGAGCTTATGGAGTGCCACTTGATGATTCTCATCCTTTATTATTTTGGGGTTTGCTCCCCAATAGAGGTTCTCCCATTTTAACCTGGCATGGACCGCCGTCAGTACAATGGCAACTCCCAATAGTTTTGATTCACTTATCTTGACGGGTATGGGAATGAGCTAATCTGTCTCGATCAGGGGCCCTTTTCAGGTCCTTGATTTTATTTATTTATTGCTTTGTTAAGGTAATATCTTGGATTGCTTATCTCGTTTTCCCTCATTTGCTATCTATCTCATGTGTTTGGATCCCTCTCGGACTCGTCGTTCGATTTGGAACAGTCCTCCTCATGGATTTGAGATTCTCTCTCTTCCCTTGGGGGGTCTCGTTAGGCCCCCCTTCTTGACTAGGGCCCCAAGTGGGGTCTTAGACCGGTTTCATCCATTGACTCCAATATTTTGATTATTTGGTGTTGCTACCATGATGTTATATTTTTTTTTCAGACAGCGCCAATTATTTGTGAGTGATTTTTTTAAATAGGAAAGTTAATATCTCGGAATGGCTAGAAAAATATTCTCACAATCACTTTTTCTGGTACTTAAAATCTGCAAGACAAGAAATCGTCAAAGAACCCTGCACCTCTGTGACGAAAAGACCCTCCAACGATTAAGGTACTAAAATTATAGATTACTCTCAATATCAAACTTATCTTTATTTAGACTTTCGGATTCAGGGAGATTGTAGTGCACTTTCCTATAGTGCACGTGTAGTATGGGCAAAACGACGTAGTTTTGTCCGTTTGGCCATCGAAACTATACCGTTTTAACTTATCATGTGAATTGTTATCAAAATATATGGAATCAAAACGGTAGAGTTTTAAGGGCAAAACAACGTCAATTTGCCCGCATTATATGCGTACTACAAGAAAGTGCACTATAGATTCTCCAAATCCTAGATTTCTTACCCAACAATCAAGTCCTAATTCGGCCTCTAATTCCTCATTCGAAATGAATTCGAAGTGCCTTTGGATTTGTCACAACTAGAAAAGTCTTACCTAGACTCTCAGACCCTTATCTTCTATAACTAGAGTTTTATTCAACTTTAAACTTCTCGTTTTAAGTTGAATCCTCATCTAATCTAAATTGTTCCCAAGATAATCAGGGGATCATCCTTATCTTTAATTCATTCTACGTTTCTCAGGTCGGCTAACTCAATACGCACGTGCCCAAGAGAACCTTTTTGCTAAGTTGTCCATACATTTGTTGTAACAGGAAAGACTTAATTCAATTCAATTAAGTTTTAGCTAAGAAAGCCGTTAGAGAGGCTAAGTTGAAAGCCTATGAGGATTTTTACGCTAGACTTGATAGTAAAGATGGGGAGAGGAATATCTATAAACTCGCCAAGCTGAGAGAAAGGAAAGCTAGAGACTTCTCTCAAGTTAAGTGTATAAAAGGTAGCGATTCAGTAGTGTTAGTGAAAGATGAGGATATCAAGGATAGGTGGAGGACGTATTTCGAGAAGTTGTTAAACGAGAAACATGAAGGAGGTTTTGGTGAGGAGGAAGTTGATGTTCCTAGCGAGAAAATGGAATACGAGTTTTATCGGAGGATACAAAAGTCCGAAGTGGCCAAGGCTTTGAAGAAGATGAAACCGGGTAGGGCCTTAGGACCAGATGGCATTCCTATTGAAGTGTGGAAAAGCCTAGGTGATTTTGGGGTGACTTGGTTGACAAAGTTGTTCAACAAAATTATTGTATCTAGGAGGATGCCAGACGAATGGAGGAGCAGTACCTTAGTACCTATCTACAAGAACAAAGGGGACATTCAAAATTGCAACAACTATAGAGGTATTAAGTTGATGAGTCATACGATGAAGCTGTGGGAAAGAGTTATGGAGCATCGTTTGAAGATGGAGACTATGGTGTCGGAGAAACAATTTGGGTTCATGCCTGGGAGATCGACCATGGAAGCTATTTACCTTCTAAGAAGAGTGGTAGAGAAACACAGGTCATTGAAGAAGGATCTTCATATGGTCTTCATAGACCTAGAAAAGGCTTATGATGGGGTGCCCAGAGACATTATATGGGGGGTTCTGGAGAGAAAGGGAGTAACCAAAGGGTATATCGATGTTGTTCGAGACATGTATGAAGGTGCTGTCACTGCCATTAGATCACCAGCAGGGGAGACGAGTGAATTTCCCATCACAGTAGGATTGCACCAAGGGTCAGCCTTGAGCCCTTACCTTTTCGCTTTAGTTATGGATGAATTGACTAGTCAGATTCAAGAGAATATTCCATGGTGTATGTTGTTTGCAGATGATATCGTCCTTATCGATGATACTGCTAGCGGTGTTAATACTAAATTAGAAATTTGGCGGGATGCACTAGAGTCTAAGGGCTTTCAGATAAGTAGGAGTAAAACTGAGTATATGGTTTGCAAGTTTAGTGATACCAGAAGTGCGTACGAAGAAAAAGTGATGATTCAAGACCAGGAGATACCAAAGAGTGACCGTTTTAAATATTTAGGCTCTATTATTAGTCAAGATGGAGAGATTACGGATGATGTGACCCATAGGATCCAAGTGGGGTGGCTCAAGTGGAGAAGTGCTACTGGCGTACTGTGCGACAAGAGGGTACCCACAAAGTTGAAGGGAAAATTCTATAGAACTGCTATAAGACCAGCGATGCTTTACGGGACAGAATGCTGGCCTATGAAAAAACAACAGGTGACCAAGATGAGTGTAGCGGAAATGAGAATGTTGAGGTGGATGTGTGGTAAGACTAGACGAGATAGGATTAGAAATGAAACAGTCCGCGAGATGGTAGGCGTAGCACCTATAGACGAGAAGTTTGAGGGAAAATAGGCTTAGGTGGTTTGGGCATGTCTATCGTAGACCTACGGGTGCAATAGTTAAGAGAGCAGATAGGATAGCTTTGCATAGCAAGGCTTCGGGGTGGGGAAGACCCAAATTGACTTAGATGCGGTAGTGCGCAAGGATTTAAGTCTACTAGGGCTAAGTGAGCAAACAGCACTTGACAGAACTCTTTGGAGGAAAAGGATTCATGTAGCCGACCCCAATTGATTTGGGACATAAGGCTCAATTTGGTTTGGTTTGTTTGGTTAAGTTTTAGCTTCTTTACCGACCCACAGTTTCCGTATAAATTTAAGATGCATGACTTCTCAAAATCGATGAAACTACATACCCATCCAATGACCATGTTGGCATGCACCTATTCTAGCACAGTCCCCACAGGGATTGCACTCCAATGGCTTGCCCCTCTTAGTCTACAGAACATCCAAACTTAGGCCGAACTTCCAAATGCCTTGCTCTTGCAGTACGGCATATATAACATCACATAGGTCAAAGAACTTGTGACAATTCTCATCCCAAAAGCAATAAATGGGTTCTGCCTGCTTGTAAAGATTTGATAGAAATGCGCTCAAGCGTATGTCTGTTGAAAAAGCAACGAGAATGAGGTTGATTGGGATTCTTTTTAAAATGAAATTTGAGTTGGTCACACTCTTAATAGATCATAGGTTCAAACAAAAAAAGAAGCATAGATCATGCTTTTACTACAATACATGTTGCACAATACTATATTGTAACAAATGTTTTTTAAGTACAAACATACTCTTAAGTAAAATTGTTTTTGTTCATTTTATCTCATAAATTATCAAAAAGCAAATTGTTTTGACAATATATACTACTTCATTAATGTTTACCTACCCATCTAGGTGCAAATAATTTTTACTTATTTTGTATTTTTTTTTTCTCTTCCCTTTTTCCTCCAAGATCCAAGCACGTAGTACGTCTCACAAGACAGATGCAGCCAGCGGCGGAGCCACGTTGACAACAGGGGATCACATGCCCCTTTGAACTCTTTGGTATTTGCATATTTGCCCCAGTTTATTTATAGTATTTTCTATTGATTCTCTTACAAAATTGCACCAGCAACTTTTAGTGTTGAGAATTTATCACATCAATCATTTTTATTTGTCTTAAAATAAGGAAAGAACCCCCTTAAACCAATGTTGTTTTACTAGTTTTGGCTCTCAAGAAAAACTAATGTTATGTCCGTAGATCATAATGGTTTTTTAGCTAAAAAACAAACCCATTTTCACAAATCTATTTTTACATAAATAGAAAATAACATTGATTGTGAAAAACAAAAAAACATGGCTATACTTAAAATGTGCCCTATCTGAATTGATTTTCTGGATCTGCTGTTGGATGCAGCAAACCCTCCAAAAGGGTTTTTATCCTTATTAAATGTGTCCACGACGTGATCAAAAGTGAGAACTAATCTTCATCCGTCTAGACAAAAAAGAAAAAAGGAAGCAATCTCCGATGTATGATGCATAATCAAGGAGTAGGCAACAATATTGCACGCTAATTACCCAGGGAAACAAATGAGTAACATCCTACTGGGACATAATGGCTCTCTGGGAATGATGGTAGATAAAGAAACCAAATCAATTATGGTAGATAAAGAAGAAGAAGAATAATAATAATCTCAAGGCATGGGGGAATTGTCACCACTCTGCTGGAAGAAAGATTGGTAAGTCTCCACTCTTGGTTTTGATTCCGGTAGCTCTAGTTCTTCCATAAACCCTCTGGTCATCTTTATGAAGTCATCCATGTGTGCTTCCCTCCATTCCTTGCAAGAGATTGGTAGAAGCGAAAAATAAATAAATAAACGAAAAGGAAAGTAGATATCAGGAAGAACCAAAGAAAAGATGTCAAATAAAGCCAACAAAAAATTAGAAGGAAAAAGGGACAACAATATTTCATGCCTATCAAGAAAAGAGGACAGCAAATCCTAGGATTTGCTATTAATTCATGGCTATCCAAACTATACTCTGCAAAACAAAGTTGAATGCACAACAGCTTTAGGAAATTTAACCCTCGGTGACATATTCCTTTACTTCCTCTGCTAAATAGTAAAAGGAAATAAAAAACTGCTTGAGTGGTTCATTCGCAGAATTCAAATAACATTACAGAGATCCTTGGAAGGTCCTACTAACCTTATCACGAACATTTTGACAAAACTTAGGGAAGATGGAGAAATGGTGGAGGTTGGCCAAATTCTTTCGTCTCCTTTCTGAGCCTTCCTTTACATGACAACTGTGAGTTTCTCACAATTATATACCATGCATAGCGGATTGTTGTTCTCCTACAAGTTTGGTGCTTTTAATTATTTCTTTAAATGAGTAGCCAGTTTTTAAGGTAATCTTCCCTTTCCATATAATCGACCTGCAGATTCACATTTACCTGTAGAAACCATGATTCATGAAGGATCACATATAAACGCTCTAAGGTCCCGTCCATTGATGTTCCTCCATGCCCTAGCTCTCAAGTTAACCACCAACGTATTCTTTTCTCTTTTGCCCCTTGTTATATGCACAACTTAACACCATAAAAAACTAAGGCTGCAACATTAAGCTACTAATACACGCAATCTGCAGTGCATTCAGATATAGTTGTTAAGAAGCTTCAGAACATATGCAGGCCTCCCCAGAATATCATTAATCATTTAAGGCTGTACAAGAATGAAATCATCAAGCCACCCAGTATGACAATCAATGTTTCGAACAGCATAGTTGAGGCGTACAACAAGGCGAGGCATCCAAAAAACGCCTCAAATTTTTTTGAGTTTGTGCTCCATTTATATCCTGTTTTTTTTCTGTTAAAGTATCCAACTGAAAGCTATTTGACAATGAATGGAAAGACCGTCCAGATTCATAAACTAGTTTTGATGGTAATAATTAATCAATGTGGAACAAACTTTATGTGTATTCACGCGCGTTGTTTATGTGTAAGTATAAATATCACAAGAAAATAGGATACGCAATTGTGTTCGGTCAACCATAATCGAAAGCCATGAACTATAAAGTGTTGGAAAAATGGTTTGGCAAAACATAATTTTAGCTAAGTTAGAGCTAAAATAAAAGTGAATTCCACATATTTTTATGTGTGAATCTAAGTGGTAATGTGTTTACATAGACATGGAGCTTAAGATTGTATATTTGGTTGAACAAAACCATTTATATGTGAATTAAAAATTGAATCTAAAGTAGGCTCCAAAGATTGGTAATTTTGGGTGAAAATAATGTTAGTCCCACATAGGAAAAATGTGGAACTTTCATGTGGCTTATATAGCTTAACATTGGTTAAGGGTTTGGGTCCCAAGGGCACCCCACTTTTGTGGATGGGGAAGGACTTAGGTAGATGGGCTTTGGCCCAAACTACCACACGCGTGCGCCGCCGCCGCAGTCCGTCCGACCAGCCGGCCGTGCTGTGCCGAGCCGGTTCGGGTTCGGGTTCGGGTTCGGGTCATTTAGATAATATTCTTTTTGTTGGAAATTTATTTAATTAATTAAATAAGAATTTTATTTATTTAGATCCGGTTAACCCGTTGGTCCGTTTCTGACCCGCGTGGCCCAATAGAATTATGACCGTTTGGTTTTGGGCGCGGTTCCTGACCGTTATGCCAAATGGATGCGTCCCTTGAGCCGAATCAATACAATTTACCCAAACCGAATCGATGCACCTATTACCTGTTTTAGGCCGAACCAGTGCAACTCTTAGCCAGAGTTGCACCTTTTTGCAGCTTATAAATAAAGGCCAATTCAGTCCGAATTAAAAAACACTTAATTTCCAGACTTAATACCTTGCATTCATAGCATTTTGCCCGCACTTTAGTTCTATTCTTTGAGAGAGAGTCCAGTGCATTTTTCTGGTTCGACAGACTAGTAGTTTGCAGTGCTGCTACTATTAGTGTTGATCGTTGCATCCTGGGAGACAGACGCCAATTCATCTCGTAGCACCGTAGCGAGGGCGTATTTTGTCTTAAGGAGATTGTGTCAAACACAAATCTCGATCAGTAGTAAGTTTTTGTGTTGTGCCATATCGCCTAGGAAGCACGGATACCGATACGGGATACGGATACGATACGATACGGATACGGCGATACGGCAAAACCTAAAAAAATAGGATACGGATACGTTGGGGATACGGCTATAATTTTTTTTTTTATAATAATTATCGATTATGTACTATGCATAAAAAGAAGCCAAAAGAACTAGAAGAGTAGTTGAATTGCTAATAACATTATACCAATCATTTAGCACAAGTTAATTTTCAAAAGTCATTTAAAATAGAAAGAAAGTGACTAAAGTCTAAACCAAAAAATGATAATTCCTATTAATTTTTATCCATATCAACTTCAACATTCAATTGCATCCCCTCAGCCTTCATCGGAGAATATTATAGCTTCTATATCCAGCTCATCAAGGAAAAGACTAGCAACTTCAAGTATACCGACACCCTCAAGCGAATCAAATGCATCTCCCACCATATCCCTAAAGTATCCGGTCGTATCCTAAAAGTATCCACCGAGTATCCGAAAAGTATCCGAAATTAAAATGATTTAATTTTAATGTTGGATACTTATTTGGCGTATCCGATACGTATCGGGGTGTATCGGGTGAGTATCGGTATCGGAGAAGTATCCGATACGGATACGTGACTAGTTTCGGAGTATCCGTGCTTCATAGCTGATATCGCTTTCACAAATCGCTTAATCACTGGAATTCGCTCCGAAAACTAAGTAAGTTTCTGTCATTTTCTGTTTTCTGTCTTACTTATATGTTACAGATTATTAATAGCCTAGATAACATAAAGAACGAATAGATCCAAATGGAAGCTATATCTGTATGAAATCCATTTGGGATACTTATACCCTACATCGTAGATACATATCTTAGAAGTGTCCACTATATGAAATTCAATTTTCTTACTCTTTGAAGTATTGGATATTTTCGGAAACTTTAGTTTACATACCTGGACTTTTATAAAGTTGAACTGACAGTTCTCGCATAGTACTAGAGTACAACCGAGAGTACTAAAATGTTAGTTATTTCTTAGAAAGAAAGACACAGTGCAACTACCATTTTATATTCTTTTGAATGTCCTCCTTGTGTTCATAGGATTAGATTTTGATGGGGAAAAAATTACAAAGTAGACTTGTATACAATACTATTGCCCAAGAAAAATACATGATTTTATCACCATTCTTGTTATTAATGCATAACATAATGCTAAGAAACTAGAAAATATATTTTAATCGAATGTATCCTATTATACGTGTATCCAATTTTTTTAGATTTTCTAGTATCGCCGTATCCGTATCATACACTTATGTTGCCTGCATGTATCAGTCTTCAAGGGCACGGACACCTACCCAAACATGCCCAATAAGGAGTGTGTTTTTTTATAGAAAAAAGTTTTAGGACATGTAAGCGACACGCTAGTTGAAACATTCAGATCACAAAAAAAAAAAGTTACAAAATTTTAGGTGCAGTGAAAGTGTAAAGTTAATAAATTGAGCAAATATAATAAACGAAACCAGACGCCCTAGCCCAGTCAGAGAAGAGGAGGAGAAAACCCTCAAGTCAATCCTAACATTACATTTCTTCTTATTCCTTGCTTCCAGATCATATATAAGAGCAGAAGCTTTGTTCAACAGTGGGCTCATCACTCTAGCATACTTGAATACCTACTTAATTACATTTGTTTAATTGCTTTGGTATAGCGAGGGAATTAGTGTCGGTAATTGTTTCACCCCTCCTGTCAGTGCCCCCACCTTTCTCAGTGCACCAAAAATAATTGTTAGGATTCTCCTATTGCCCTCAGAACATACTATTCAATTCGCAGCTCATCCTCATCTTCAAAATCTATGCCGTAACCCTATCCAAACCCAACCACCACATAATGTACCCACTGTTGTCGTCCCTGCCCTCCACCTCTGTCGCAGTACCACCGCACCATGACTCTTCAGCACTGCCCATCCCTCCGCATTTTCATCTCTCTCTCTCTCTCTCTCTCAAACCCCACCCTTGTCATTCCACCCGTGCAACACCACTCTCCTTTGCAAACTGTTGTTACAGAGAGAAGTTTTCGGGGTTTGTTAATTAATCTTAACACGCATAAGATTAATATATATAAAGAGAGTGAGTAAAAAGATAATACTGTCTAAGATAACCTCACACCATAATAATAAACACACTACATACATATACCTAACACAAACCATGACGCACCTTCCCCTCTTTGGCACAAAATCAACACTACCTACCGATTCATTGAATACCACTTCTCCATGGACCCATTGTTCCACTCTGAAAATTAAAGCAAAGACCATACGTTCATCCATAGTTGGTTTAACGATTGCTCTACTTTGGGACTTCACAATTGCACAAGGAAAATCCAATGCTGCAAGTCAGAATGTCGGTTTGGGTGACAAAATCTAAACCTTGTGCATCTGTCTTGTATGATACATCCGTATATTTACAAAATTTTCAAGACTGTAAGTTTGAACTTAAAAAATTTGTTCCACACTATAAGTTGAATAGCCGCATGAGAGAAAGGAAAAGAGCGATAAACTAACAAGAATAGAGTTTGGAGGTTGAGGGCAAAATTAGAGTATCAGTCCCTTTTTAGCTTGTTTGGTGGAGAAAAGAACATCATCCGTCCTATGAGTTCCGATCACCCACCACGCCCTTCAATTTCCTCAGCGGGGCGAAGTGTTTTGACACCTCTCTTTGCTGGGACGAGGGCGACTAAAGAGTGACTGGGCTTGGCAAGGGATGGGCTAGTGTGGTGGGTGCAGGTTGGGGAGGTGGTGGGCTGGCAGAGGAACGAGTGGTTAGTTGGGTTATGGTTCGAGGTGGTGGGTGGCAGAGGTGGATGTTGGAGGCAGTGACTGGCCTGAAACTATTCGTGTTGGGATAGGTGGTGGTAGTGGCTGGTGATGAAGTGGTGGTGGCTGGGGGGGTACAAAAGAAATGTTATTCCAATAATCCGAAAAACAGGAAAAATTTAAAATTTTTTTTAAAAAAAAAAATGAAGGCGGGGACACTAGAAAAGAAAAAGGGAGGTGGGTGCGAATAGAATTTCCCATTAATGTTGGTATTTTTCACGTGGATTTTCCAATACAGGGATATTAAATACATAAACTTAACTACCCTACATGTTTGTGTTCCAAGTTTTTTATGAATAATGTGCTCGTATGTCGGTGATTTTTCATGATCGTGCCTTGTGTCCATATTAGTTTGTTCCTGGTTTCAAGAACTTCCCAGTAGGAGTGATGAACCCACTCCTGAATGTTGGTTTCACTACTTATAGGAAGAACCTGCATCAAATCTTGCTTCCATCATAGATTATGGAATGAAGCAGGGTTTATACAAACAGATGGACACGACAAATTTGTGTGGGAAAATAATGAAGGGGAAAAAGAGAAAGGTTTCTCTGTTAAATCCATGTACCGGAAAATTGAACTAGCAAATTCAGAGCTGTGTGTACCTCCTCCTGCTTGCATTTGGAACGGATTATCCCCTCCAAAAACGCAATTCATCAGCTGGTTGGCTTGGAGAGGAAAGGCCAAAGTGGCAGCCAAATTGTTCTTCCTTGGATTTGTGAACTTAAGAGAAAGCCTTTGCTCCTTTTGCTCAGTAAAATTGGAGACCCAAGATCATCTCTTCCTAACATGCCAGAGAGTGTGGGAATTATGGGGGAAGTTTCTAGCTCTATGGAAAGTTCAGTGGGTGGCTCCAAGATCAGTAGCCGATTTCCTTGATTGGTGGTCGAGCTGGAAATTCTCAAAGGCTTCAAATCAACTATCTATCCTTCTATGGCAATCTCTACCCTCCATCGTCATCTACTCCCTTTGGACAGCGAGAAATCAACTCAGGTTTAACCAAAAGAGAATATGCTGGGAAAGGTTGGAGGAGGAGATTAAAATCAGATGGTTTCAAGGTATATTTACCCAGACCACGCAAGCAGGATTCTCCATAGATATTCTGATGTACAACACCTCGGCAATCACTCAGAGGGGGAGTCTTCGCTGAATCAGGGCGCTTCCAGGGGAGTGAATTGGAGAACGCAATGAAGCGGTAGGGTTAGGTTACAGTGGGGAGTAGGCGTATTCAATGAATTAGGTTGTTTAAAGGGAGGGTGGGTGAGGATGGAGGTAAAATGAGTTGGATCCTCACCAACCATTTTCATTTCCTTAATATCTGTACCCTTAATGATTTTAAATTCTAATATATTCTATTTTTGCCTTTCAAAAAAAAAAAAATCTTGCTTCCATCACAAACAACTGTATAAACTTCAAGCGCACAATATAATAATGACACAATTGGGGGCTCGCTTTATAAACCTCACAGGCAGGTCAGTGTAATTAACTATACATGTAATGTTTATTGCTAATTCTACACCATGTCTCCTTTCCAAAATACCTTCCCCTCCACTACCTGCCCCCTCTTTTTCACAAACTCAACTTTCGTCACAAGTGCAACACCTCAATTATATGAACTAGTGATACAAACGATAAAACAAAAGTAAAAGCAAGAAACTTTACCTCAAAATTCCAATCTCCATACAGGTTTGGATCGTTATTGTTTGCCCAAACATATACATGAGCCGGTAACTTTTCAGCACTACCCTGGAAAAAAAATCCCATTTCATTCTCCTTTAAGAGTTGTTGGGGAAATTGTGAATCTGCAATAGGAATATCAACAATGCCATGGTAAAGTTTACCAAGACCAAAGTGTTTGTGTCTCTTTCAATTTGATTATCCTGATCAAAATTGCTTAAATGTTCCTGCTTAGTTATTGTTGTCATCTTCAATCTCATTGGTACCTTCCCTTCTTCATGTTAAATACAAGCTACCCATGAAAAGAATTTCAAGTCGAAAAAACTGAGCAGTTTTCCACTGATTATGAAATTGCTCTTCCTTTCACGTGAGTCTCCATTTCAAACTTCCAATGGGAAAGTATAAAGTAGGTGCATCAATGATACATACGACGTTTCCATGATGAATTCAGTCCTACATACCATCAGAGAAACCTCAACAGTGCGCCTCTCATACTCAACATCCTCAAAAGTGTCCAATACATCTAATTCATGAGCTGTGATACCAGACAATACCTGCAACAAATAATATTTACAAGGGAAAGGAATAAATTGATTATAATTCAATGTGACAAAGTAAACCCCTCAAACTTGCATAAATGCAATCAAGACAAACCATCCTATTAATATTTGGCAAATTAAATAAATGGGTGACATGACATTTCGCACGCAACATGCTTAAATTAACAGGCTTAAGTTACCGCGACTGAGCAAGAGTATGTACCCTACAAAGCAAACATGCAATGATCATACCGAAAGACGGTTTTTTCATCATGGGGAAAATGTGATCCTGTGATCCTTTTTGTCTCGATTTCTCAGCTAAAAGGGTCTTCAATCCCCAAGCTTGTAATTTTGCTTTCCAGCCAAGTCTCTATCCTTTATCAAGATCATGGGACCTCCATCCTCCATTTGCAATTACTCAAAAGAAGGATCCCTAATAAGTCGAAGGCAACTTTCAAAACATGCAACCAAGTATCATTTCTCCTTTACTCTTTTCTGACTTCAATCTTTTCCTAATCAATAAAGCTTTAATCATCCTTCACATTTTTGTTTGCTTGCTTAGCGGAAACTTTTGCTCCATGATTGATATTCCCATTAAAAGAAATCTGGGTTGGTAAGCAAAGTATGAAAGATCATTGCGGTTTATACATTCCTCCAGCACCTCAAGACATTGAATGAGATGCATGTGTCAACTACCATTACTTTGAAAAACTTAAGAGAACCATAACACGCAGCACTCAGTGAAATAAGAGGTCTCTCACCACAGGATAGCATCAAGTCACAAATTGCTTGTTAGCGTGTCATTGCGGTTACTTGTTATTTTTGCTCCAGTGTTAGCTCAGGCATTCTAGTCATTATGCCGATTCATGCCACAATAAAAGATTATGGTCAACGGAGGGAAAAAGATGCTTTTTGGTTAATCTAGTCAACCCTAATACATAAGATATAAATATATAGAAAACGAAACATGACATAAAGACCTAACTATCCCTCATTACATTTTAACACTACCCCTCAAGCTGGAACATATATATCACAAAGATCCAGCTTGTTACACAACTCTAGACTTGGTTTGAACAATTGTTTGTTAAATATATCGCCAGCTAAACTCCAGTAGACACAAAGAGAATAGTCAACACGGCATTATCTACCTTTTCCAAGCAATATGACAATCCTCAATATGTTTGCTTCACTCATGAAATACAAAATTTTAAATAATATGAATTGTTGCCTAATTATCACTACATATGTATAGACAACTACACATCAAACCCTAAATCATTGAGTAAAGACTGCATGCATACAAACTCACGTGTAGTGTGAGTCATGGCTCTATAATATGCTTTTCCGCTAGACCTTTCTTGTTTTTGCAACAACTGTTTGTTTCTTGTTTTATCAGGTAACAAGATTTTCACCAATAAAGGTACAGTAGTTGTTAGTTGATCATCTATCGGATGGTGATCCTGCCCAATTAACATCAATAAAGGCCTCAACAAGCAGATGACTATTAGATCGATAAAACAAACTGTGCCCAATATGGGCCTTAAAGTACTTCACAATGCAAAGAGTAGCTTCTCAATGTGGAAGTCGAGGACATGACATAAACTGATACACAATAATACATCGAATAAGATATTAGCCCAAATAATGGTGAGATAATTCAACTTGCCAACGAAGCGGCTATACTAGTCCAGATGAGGAAGATTTTGTGGTGATCTTTACAAATTATAATCATGTAAATGGCCAGAAAAAAGAAGTCTGTGCCACTGTTTGAGGTGTACAACTCAGCACTAAACTGGCAAAACCTGCAAAGTTATGATATACCTCAGTCCTTAGAGAAGGCCTGCTCATAAGCCCCTCAAATGTAAACAACACTATGATAGGTAGCACGGGAGAAGACACAAAGTTGGAATCTAGTGAAATGGGGTGGGCACATTAAGATCAGCAATTCATAGTAGCTATCTACACATAATGCAAAAGTACGCATGTTCAAATTATGTTCTCCACCCTTTGTCTTTTGTCAACCTTTTTCAGCTTTTTATCAATTTTTTGGCTTTTAATATTTGTCTTGTATGAGAATAGTGAAAACAATAATTGCACTTTATTTGCAATGTAGAACGAATCGATTCCAGCACTTGTTTGTCTTTAGTGGACTTCTTCGAAATTTACTTTTCCAGTTCCTCTGATTAAGAGTAACTAGAAAAGTTCTAAAAGAATGACCACAAGTGGAAAATGTTCACTAAATATCAACATTCCCCAAAACTTCCAGAAACAAATCCTACTCTAAGCCTTCAGCCCTAGGGGGCTCTAAACCATCATATGAAACAAAAGCCCGGGACAAGCATGACAACAAGTGTTTTATACTTCTCAATCTGCTTGTTTTCAAGTTCGAATTTCACTGGCCTTTGGATACTAGCTTTACAATAAAAGCTAGGGCCCCGAGTATAGGCATGTAAGGTCAAGAACGTCTTTCAACAATTGTTTTAACTGTGTAATAACCAATTTGGTAGCAAAGTCGAGAATAAAAATGCTCAAAAGTGTTTTTCTCTGGATTGTCTATGGCTGGCAGGCAAGACCTTAGCAGAGTGGTCTGAGCCTAAATGATGCAAGCTTATTTCAAGTATTCTGCAGAAAATAAAATGCAAAATGATATTTGATAAGAAAAACCAACAGCTCATTCAGATACTAGTACAATAAGATGTTAAATTTAGGTACACAGTCACAACAATAGAGACTGTACAAAAACATGGTATGATCTTTAACAGGGTTACTTGACAGTCTGCTTCCCAAGAGTCTCCAATCGGACCAAACAGCTTGATCACCACGGTCTTGTAGACCATTAAAAGTTACATTCTCCACCATTAAAGGCAGATACTTCATGTGATTTTGGTCATAAAAATAGTTTTGTTAGTATTTAAATGTTTTTGCTACCAAACAATTTTCACAGCCATCTACAACAAAACACTAACTGAAAACTATGAACAATTATGGTATAATGGAAATAAGAAGATGAAAATTGACATATTTGATCATCTTCTTTTATACTGAAATCCTTAGCACGGTAGACCATTCAAAGAGTTGGTTGATTTACCCTTAAGCCTTGATACTATATGATAATTAAAACACAAATAAAAATGACTTTCTGAGGTACAAACTTCACCAATTGATGAACCTGATTTAACATTATAGAGAAAGCACACAATAAAGGATTTTTCTTAAGAACGGTGAAATGGGAATCAAAATGTAGTTCCATAGCAAAACAACTACAATACTCTTACGCAGCAATCAAAATGTTCCATGAACCTACCTTCCCAACAACTTTCTTATTCTCTACCGCTAGAATAGCAGGATAGACGCGTCCTTTGATGCTGAACCTATGGCTACAAGAAACAAAAGCCATTCAAATGTGCATCAGAGATCAGAAATGGCTACAGAAGTTGACTTGAAAACATATAACAACATTCATAAAAAAAAAAAAAAAGAAGACAAGAATTAACTACTGCATGTGCTTCCACTTAAATTAGTTAGAATTTTTTGGACATTTCATAAATGCAATCAAGGAATACTCTTGACATTGTAACATCCTAACAAGGATCAATGCTACGAACTTCAAGGATATTTATACTACATACTCACGATCACTCACTCAAGGATGCAAGCCAATTACCCAAAATAATGGTGCTACATATGATCAAGGATTGCAATGCCAAAAGGGATGGAAAAAAATTCATGGATGAAAGAGAAACCCACAAAAGTTTGATTTTGTGATAGAACCACATGTATTTAGGAAAAAGATGGGGGAAAAGTGACGAATGTGAGGAGGAAGGATAAGAATGGTAAAGTTCACAATTTGAACAGTTTGCAATGATTGATGGATTGTTAGATAGAGGAAAGTATGCCTCAATTCATTTTAGCCAATACTCAGCAGATGTCATTTTCGATCTTTGTAGTAGGCATAATATAGTACGTCGAATGCAAAAACCACGTACAAAACCATTAGGTCAAACCAAATCCCAATTATTAGGAAACAAGATTCTTGGATGAACAAATTTCACTCTAGTCCTAGTCTTCTTTTTTCCCCTCAAATGATAAAGTACATCAAAAATGTTTTCAAGGATAGACCTTATCTCCAATTCCTAAACATGAGGTAGTATCAGTTTGGTATTATTTCCAATCCTCCACCATCCCTGTTACTAATTATAGGTTGTTTTATTTCTGCTTCTAGATGTTAAATGCAAAAACCATGTCCATGATCAGTACGCCAAACCAAATCCCAATTACAAGGAAATGCGCTTGTAGGATCAACAAATTGCACTCTAGGACTTGTCTTTTTCCCTCAAATGCTGAAGTACTTACAATTTTCTTCACGGATGGACCTTACATCCGATACCTAAACTTCAGATATCCATTTCAAAGTATCTATGTCAGCTGGGTATTACTTCAAACGCCTCCACATTTCTGTGATAATGACTACTATTTTTGGTTTTCTTTTCATTTAATGTGTCGTTATTTTGTGAAAGGAAGCTGAAATCAATCACAACAAGGAAAAGGTTAATGACATTACAAAGTTTCTGTAACCAATACCTATTGAAACAACATAAAATATAATATTTTTAAATCTACAACTCACTACCCAAAGGTTAGTTGAATCTTCTCATTACCACATCAAGGGAAGACAACTAGATGAAAAGATATTATGCTTCAATCTCTTTCTACACAATGTAGAAGCACATGAATGTATTCAAGCCAAAGTTTCCTCTCTTTTTTATCAAAAAAAGTTTCCTATCTCTAACCAAAACTTTTACGAGATAAAAACTCATAGGAGATGATGCAAGCCGTAACGCATTATCTCATACAATTGACTATAAACAAAAAAAATTTGCACCCTAGACGTAGCTATGCAAGGTAAGATGTCATATAACTAACTTTCTAGCATTTTCTACAATTCGACACTTAACTTAGAGAGGATTAGGAGATCAGTACGTCACAATGTAGATGCATATCTATGTGCTCAAGCCACAAGTTTACTCTCTAGTTGTAACATATATATATATATATATATATATATATATATATATATATGAAACCCAAAAGCAACCAATTCTAGTAGCATGTTACACAAAGGAACATTTTCTTATGGTTCTCTACAAAGAACCCAAGAGAACAAAGTTGTTTAAGGGAGAAGTTAGAGAACGGAAGAACAGCTGTTGAAGGAAGATTTTTCAAGCATGTTATGCTTGAAAACTAATCTCGCATGAGTCCTAACTTCCAAGCAGCTATATTGTCATTAATTGTCAGAGAATTCTACGTTTGTTGGGGTTGTAATTTGGACTAAACACAACTGTTGGACTTCATATAATTGTTGGATCGCCATCTAATATCTGCCCATTTGGTTGGACAAATTTTTTCCCACTAATTCTTACTAAACATAACTCAGGCTCTGTTTGTCTTGACATGAAATATTCACAACAGAAAATGTTTTATAAGTAAAAAGATATTGCACAAAAATAATAATAATAATAATAATAATAATAATAATAATTTTCTTGTGTTTGTTTAACGTGTGAGAGATATGTTGGGGAATGAAGTTCAATTTGTACTTTACCCACAATGAACTCGCAGTAGCTTAACCATGCAAGAAAAGATCATCATGCCCACCGGATGCCATCACGTCCCCAGGACCACATAAACTGCTCCTATATATTGCTAAGTATACATGTATGTAGATATAGACCTGCGCTGTATAAATTGAACAGGGGTCGCTGTGCCAATTCCCTATTACACTGTTCAGTATCAAGTTCCTGTTATCTCTTCTCAGTAGGTCATGGGTCGACGAAGTGAGGATCGCAAAAAAGAACTTAAAAAACTTCCGGATTAATTACTTAAGTTATGTTACATATCGTTGATGGAAATTATTTTCACTGAAGAATATCTTACTTAATTTGATACCACCAAATAACCACAAACGCGTAAAATATTTCAAAACAAATGGAGCCATAAGAACAGAGAGAAATCATTGTAAATTTCGGATGCAAAATATATATCACCTAGGGATTAGTGTAGGAGCCTTGCAAATACGACAAGAAGATTTCATTTCAATAGCAAGCCCAAATTGCTTGTATTGATATGAAATACGGATATGGACATGGACATGAGTATCCCGTGCCCTGGTGCTCATCTCAATAACTATACGCGTCGATTTTAAGTGTTTCGAACAATATGATATTATAAAGCACCAAGAAGTAGGCAAATTACTGGAAAACTGTTCTTCTTTCTACTTCAAACAATCATATTTAAAGTTTACCTAAGACACCATAAAATTAACTTCATAGAAGTCCACCTGGGACCAAAAGCCACCATGGCTGACCAAGGTTGCTCAATCCTATGATACATCAAACCAGCCTACATTAAGGGGCAACGAATGCAGAAGATGCACTCAAGTGCATTCACCGGTACATTCAACCGAAATCTATAAATAGGAATGAAGATTCACTAGCAAGGAGATCGATTTATTCGAGAGTCGAGACTAATTGATTCCACATCAATCATTGAAGTATTCCTAGCCACTTAATACACCACGGACATGTAAGCAACACTTTACGCGCTTATTTTATATTACAAACTTCCTCGGTAAAACACTGTTCTCCAAGCCTTCCCTCCTGCAATTGCTAACTTAGCCATCGGAGGGCATTATGACCACCAGTCAGAGTGTTTCTGACTGATTGTTCTTTTCGTAGGTGACATCTGAGCATAACGCATTGTGGTACACTTCCAAAACAACATTTTCATCTCCAGACTGACTCGTGGGGGAGTTCATACCGCAACACCCCACAATTGGCAACCACAGTGGGAGTTTGAAAACTGAGAGTTTTCATGGAAGCTATAGTACCAAACGTTTCGATCCAATCTAGCAATGCGGGTACGGGAAGAGAAGCACAAAATGCAGAGGTACAAGGCCTCAAATGAAAAAACAAACAGCATTCACCAACCTACCTGCGCCGGAGCTAATGTATTGGCACATGTAGAGTTAACTCACCTAAACAAGGCCGTGTTGGCCCAATTAGACGAACATGACAGGGAGCTTCAATGCCTTAGAAGGAAGGTGGATGAAGTTAAAATAGTCTCCCGATGTGATAGTCGTGAGATGGAAATGAGCTAAGGACGCTCCAAGGAAAGACACCAAAGAGAGGGTGACCAAAGGCATCATTGTCCCAGCCACGAGAGTCTCGGACTCATAAAGGGCCTGAAAGGAATGCCGAGCTGAGGCAACCAATAGAGGTGAAAGGTCTCGCACGAATGTATCAAGTTCAGTGGGAGCTCACAACTGACAGATCGCCAAGAGAAGAAAGAGGTGAGGCGGAAGCTGAAGGTGGTCCTCTGAAGCAAACTCACGCTTCAGAGGCAGAGAAGCGAATCCTAGGACAAGAGGCCACAGACTCCCTTCTTTCGGCACATAACGAAGGCGGCCATTCCCTAAAGTTCAAAATGCCAGCCTTCACCTTTTATAATGGGGTCAGTGACCTACACAACCATCTCTAGCATTACTCCCCACCCATAATCTTATACGACCACGACGAGGCACTCTCTGCCGAATCTTCCCTCAAGACTTGGACATTTGTCTTTTCGTTGGTTCTGCAAGTTAGAGCCACGATCAATTGGCAACTTCACGCACCTCAAAGCAGGCTTCCCACCTAATTCTTCTCAAGCAAAAGAACTCCCAAAACCATGTAGGGATTCGTAATCATGAAGATGGTGAAAGGGGAGTCCCTGAGGGCCTATGCCCAACATTACTAGAACTAGTATAACCAGGTCGAGGACCCAATGGAGGTCTTCGCAGTAAGTACCCTTAGAATGTGGCTCCCGATGAACTTCGAGCCGCACAGGAAACTAAGGAGGAAGAAGCCAAAGGACCTCCGAGCACTAATAAAGATGGTGGACGAGTTTGCGGAATTAGAAGACAAACTCTTAGCCGAAGAAGAGGGAAAGAATGAGGAATGAAACAAAAAGGGCGGACGAAAGGACTGGAGATCCAAAACCAGTTCTAGAAGGGGCGGAATGATCAGCAAATAGATTCGAAGAAGAGAGCCACGACAAAGTTCAATCTGCCGCTCTATAATCCTCCAGCAAATAAAAAAGGAAGCCTACTTCCGAGCCCCAAGGTTGAGCCAAGGCCGGTGTAGGAAAAACCCGAGCAGACGAATCAAAAGCAGTACTGTGCCTTTCATGAAGATCATGATCATCTGACAAAGAAGTATTTTTCCCTCAAAAGGCATTGAGGAGTCCATAATCTAACACTCCGCAGAACAACACGACAAACAGATATATTCGTGCTTCACAATATGCCGAAACAGAAAACCGTATCATGTTAAATAAAAAAAAGACATTACACATTACATACTGACATACAAATGAGAGCATTGGCAGAGAATGCCACACCATTTGGGATTTGAGTGGAATATAACTTAATCTACACGTTTCCTTTTCTTTAACAAACTTGAAATGCACGTTCAACCTCTCTAGAAAGATTTTGGGACCTATAAGAAAATTTCCGGCCTTAACCAAAACACGTGACAACTGCAGCATACAGAATTTGTAATGACTTGAATTGGAAGAAGAAATGCAAAAGGAAAAGAGTTTATTGATGCTCTTATTCCAACCCAACTAAATGGTTACAAAACAATACAATGAATTGGGTAGAGTATTCCCTTCGTTATTTATACACATAGTCAGCTCTAACTGCCCTAACAGAATTACTAGAAAGTACAAGAATAGCCTTGACTAACAGACTCCAACTAACTCGTTTATAACAAACTCCAACTAATGCGTTCATAACATTCCCTACCCCTTCAAAAAGCCTTGTATCAAGGCTGAAAATCTGGAAATTTGGAGTGGAAATCTTCATAATCCATCCATGTAGCATCTTCAGGAAATGTCCTTGACCACTGAACTAACCATTGCACTACTGCCTTGTTGTTTCGTTTGACCATCCTTCTTGCTAGCACGGCCACAGGTTCCATTTGTAGCACTCCTTCATCATTGACTGGAGGAAGGGTTGGGGCAAGAATGACTTGCTGTCCCAACTTTTTCTTCAACAAAGAAACATGAAAAAAGGATGCAATTGGGCTGAGCTAGGCAAATCTAGTTTGTAAGCTACCTTGCCCACCCTTTGAATGACTTGAAGGGGTCCATAGAAACGTGGAGAAAGCTTCATGTTTCTATGTAAAGCCAAAGAAGATTGTCTGTAGGGCTGCGATCTGAAATATACCGAGTCACCAACTTCAAATTCCCTTTCACTCCTTAGTTTGTCTGCATAATGTTTCATCCTATTTTGTGCTTGCTGCAAGTTCTCTTTCAGCATTCTCCGAATAGAAGCTCTTTCCCTAGCCCAATTCTCCACTGCTGCTACTTGAGACCTTCCAATTGTTCATAAAATTGTGATCTGGTGGTGGCTGGCCATAGACTGCATAGAAGGGAGTTATTTTGATTGTGGAGTGGTAAGAAGAGTTATGCCACCACTTAGCTAACGATAACCAAGTTGACTACTGTTTTGGGCAGTCACCACACATGCACCTTAAGTAATTTTCCAAACACTTGTTCACTATTTCAGTTTGCCCATCTGACTGTGGATGGTATGCTGTACTAAGGCATTGCTCAATTCCCAAAATTCTGAGTAGTTCTTGCCAAAACAGACTTGTGAACACAACATCTCTATCTGAAACTATGGTGCTTGGAAGCCCGTGGAGTTTGTAAACATTGTCTAAGAATAATTGTGCCACATCCTTAGCAGTATATGGGTGAGAGAGTGACATAAAATGAGCATATTTGGTTAACCTATCCGCCACCATAAAAATAGTGGTCTTGCCATGTGATTTTGGAAGACCTTCAATAAAGTCCATAGAGATATCACTCCATACCTTCTCAGGAATTGGCAAAGGTTGGAGTAACCCAGGAGGGTGAACATTTTCTCCTTTGAACCTCTGACAAACTGAGCATTCTGAAATAAAAAGTTGAACATCTTTCTTCAATCCCTTCCAATAAAAGGTTCTTTTGATCCTTCTAGTGGTTTTATCTATGCCTGAGTGTCCTCCCATAGATGAGCTATGATAAGCTGATATGAGTTGCTTCCTGAGATCAGATGAATTTCCCACCACCAGACTTCCTTTGTAAGTTAATTTACCATTTTCCCAAGAAAAACCCTGATGAGAGATGGGGTCATGTTCCAACTCTGTTATAAGCTATTGTAATGCTAGGTCTGTTTGCCAACTAAGTTTGACTGTGGGAAGCCAAGTAGAATCTACTGCAATCAAAGCATTGATGGTGGCATGCTCCAAAAACAAATCTTCCCTTCTTGATAAAGCATCAGCTGCTTTGTTTTCTGTCCCATGCTTGTAGGTAATCTCATAGTCATAGCCAAGCAACTTGGCAATCCATTTCTGCTGGAAGAGGGTTGCAACTCTTTGTTCAAGTAGGTATTTTAGACTTTGGTGGTCAGTCTTGATAAGGAAATGCCTTCCAAGCAAGTAATGCCTCCATTTTAGGACTGCTAAAACCATAGCCATTAATTCCTTTTCATAGGTGGATAAAGCCAAATATTTTTCTGACAACCCCTTACTCCAATATGCAATTGGATGCCCCACCTGCATTAACACTGCCCCTATCCCTTTTCCTGAAGCATCTGTTTCAATAATGAATATTTTGGTATAATTAGGAAGAGCCAAGACTGGTAAGGTCATCATAGCTTTGTTGAGAGCATGGAAAGCTGTTGTTGATTCATTAGTCCAATGAAAAGATTCCTTTTTCAACAAATGGTTCAAAGGGACTTAAATCTTCCCATAATCTCTCAGAAATCTTCTGTAGTATCCAGTTAAACCAAGGAATCCTCTTAACTGTTTTAGAGTTTTAGGGATTGGCCAATTAGTCATGGCCTCAAGTTTGCTAGCATCTGCAGATACACCCTTGTTTGAAACCAAGTGACCAAGATACTCAACCTCTTGTTTGGCAAAGACGCATTTGGACCTTTTAGCAAATAGGGTGTGTTTCTGTAAGAGTTGTAAGGTCAACTTCAAATGGGACAAGTGCTCGCTCAGAGTTTTGCTAAAAATCAATATGTCATCAAAGAAAACCAAGATAAACTTCCACAAATATTCTCTAAAAACCTCATTCATGAGACTTTGAAAAGTTGAGGGTACATTTGTCAACCCAAAGGGCGTGACTAGGAACTCGCTGTGTCCCTCATGAGTCCTAAAAGCTGTCTTTGGTATATCAGAGGTATGCACTCTAACTTGGTGATATCCAGCCCTCAAATCAAGCTTAGAAAAGAAAGAAGCACCACAAAGCTCATCTAGTAATTCATCAATTACAGGTACTGGAAATTTATCCTTCATAGTAATGTCGTTTAAAGCCCTGTAATCAACACACATACGCCAAGTTCCTTCTTTCTTTTTAACTAACAAAACAGGTGCTGAGTAAGGACTCACACTTGGTTGAATGACCCCTGAATGAAGCATCTCTTTAACTTGTTTTTCTATCTCAGTTTTTTAGAAATAAGGGTACCTGTAGGGGCGGATGTTTGGAGGTTCTGCACCTGGTTTTAGGGGAATGTGATGGTCTTGGCTTCTTGTTGGAGGCAAGCCTTTGGGCTCTTGGAACACTGCTGCAAATTGGGACAGCAACTGTTCCACTTCAGGTACATTGGGTACTGTTGGAGTATCCTCATGTATAGCATAAATGTGAGCTACAAACCCTTGAGGTTTCTTCTTCAGTAATTTCTTCATGTGTTCAGCATCCACCAACTTGGATGCCCCTTGCTTCCCTCCCTTCAAAACATGCCTCCTATTGTTTAGGGTGAAATCCATACAAAGATTTTTGAAATCCCATTTCACAGGACCCACAGTAGCCAACCATTGAATTCCCAGCACCATATCACACCCTTTGAGTTCCAAAATTCTCATGTCTCTTTGGAAGACTACCCCTTGCATCTCCCATTTGAAACTTTTACAAGCTGCACTGCTGATCATCTTGGTCCCATCAGAAACAAACACTGTTAAAGGATCAGTGTCAACAGTCTCCACACCTGCTCTCTTTACAACGTCTTGGTTCAAAAAGTTATGGGTACTGCCAGTATCAATTAAGATCACCACTCTTTTTTTTTTGACCAACCCATGTACCCTCATGGTTCTGTAAGAGACTGAACCAGTTATTGCATTAATAGAGATCTGCAAATCACCATCTTGTTCCTGAACTTCCGCAATTTCCTCCTCCTGTGTAGGTTCCTGATCTGAATCCTCTTGGTCCCCATCCAAAACATACAACTGTTTTTTCTTGCATTGGTGATCCCTTGTGAATTTCTCGTTACACTTGAAACACAGGCCCTTAATCCTCTTTTCTTCCAATTCCTTGGGTAATTCCCTTCTAATAAAATTTGAGGCAAGGTTAAATCTTGGCCGTCCAGTGAGCACATTTTTCCCAATTCTTGGACCTTGTCTAGTCTTCTTAGATAAGGCTTCAATACTGTATTCCTGGAGTTCAGCCAACCCAATGGCTTGGGTAACAGTCGTGGGTCTAAACATCAGTACATTGGCCTTTATTTCTTCCTTTAAACCACTGATGAAACTAGTGAAGAAGCTTTCAGGAAGGTTTTGAGTTTTGTTGGCCAAGATCTCAAATTGTTCTTGGCATGCTTGACAGTTGTTGTTTGTTTAAGTTTGGTCAATTATCCTACCGCATCTTCATACTCATCAGGACCAAATCGTGCAATAATCCCTTGTTTAAATGAAACCCAATTGATTATACAATGGGTCTTCTCAAACCATTGGTACCACTGCAGTGCCCTACCTTCCAAATGAAGAATGGCCAATTTAACTTTGTTTGGGTCTTCGACTGAATTAAACTCAAAAAATCTTTCACACTTAGAAACCCAACCAGTGGGATCTTCACCAAAGAATTTAAGGAAGTCAATTTTAGCATACCTGGTTCCAAAACCAGATGTAAATTGGGACTGAAATCCCTCAAGTCTGAATTGAGAGGATCCCGCGCCAACCATTTGGTTATCATTTTCCCCATTTGATGCATCCAAATGCTTTTTCCCAAACACATGTGCCGCCATTTGATCGTATTTCATAGTGACAGCAGAGAGCATCTCCTTAATATCGCCCAAATCCTTTAAAGAATTCCTAATTTCTTCATTCTCTCTCGCACTTCTTTCTTGATTTTCTTTCAAAGCCCGAACGGAAACTTCTAACTTCTTGATATCGTGACTTCTAGTTCCATCCGCCATTGTAAAGTACAGAACCACAAGCTAAGGAAAGCTGCTCTGATACCAATGTAATGACTTGAATTGGAAGAAGAAATGCAGAAGGAAAAGAGTTTATTGATGCTCTTATTCCAACCCAACTGAATGGTTACAAAACAATACAATGAATTGTGTAGAGTATTCCCTTCGTTATTTATACACACAATCAGCTCTAACTGCCCTAACAGAATTACTGGAAAGTACAAGAATAGCCTTGACTAACAAACTCAAACTAACTCGTTTATAACAGAGTCCAACTAACGCGTTCATAACAGAATTAACCAATCAAGAGAGAATAAAAGGCAATTCCAGAAACCGAAATCCTTTATCCGATCAGGAAACTAACGAACTGCAAAAATGGAACGACAATAAGAGGAAGAATTGCAGTGCCAATCAGAAGAGAGAGAGAGAGAGAGAGAGAGAGAGAGAGAGAGAGAGAACTGACAAGCCATGGAGGATGGCGGGGGAAGAGGTAGGCACGTGCTTCAGTAATACCTGAACAACCTCATCAGCCAGCAGACTTCCGTAGACGAAGACGTTGTGAAGCACCTGCCCCGTTGAAATTGAGGACGATGCCATTCTCACTGTTCCACTGATTTTGATTCCCATGCGTTTGGAACGGGGAGAAATGTAGTTATTCGGTTTTGATTATACAAGTCCTTTTAGATTTAGAAGGATTCAAATCTTGTCCCTGTACTTCTAATTTACTCACTTTTGTATCCACATTTTCAATCCCGTTCAATTGTACCATATCCCCTAAAGTTCACCTGGATTTCAAACGGTAAACCACGTGTGCACTAGATTGTGCTCTTAACACCTAGTTTGGATTGAGGAATTTGGAGAGGAGGGGAGGGATTTGGAGGTTATTTTTGTGTTTGGATTAAATTTTAGGAATGAAAGTGAGAGAGATAGAGGAAAATAGGAGAGGAAGAATATAAATATTTTAAGCACATCACTTCACCTCAAAAATTAGAAAGAAATAGAAGGAAAGTGAGATGATTATGTGGTGGCTCAAATTTATAATGTCAACTATGACTCTTCAAAAAATAAATATTAACAAGATAAATTATACAAGTTATTTGTTACTAAACAAGATGTAATGTTAAAACAGTAAAATATATTATAACATTTACTTTTCTTCCTTAAACAAATATAAAAAAAATATTTTAAAATCTCACTTTTCACTTCATAAACCAAACAAGTAAAAAATATGTCACTCCACTTTCCATTCCCTCCCCTCTCGTCCCCTCCCTTTCCTTCACCTCCCCTCTCCTCCCCTCACATCAATCCAAACTAAGCGTTAAGGAAGGCAGTTTTATCTTTTGTCTGCCTCCCCAATTTCTCTTTAGTCTACCCTACCTATAGAGGGAACATTGCAAAATCTACTCAAAAGTTTTCATAAGGTAAATTTCATTAACCTTCCTTTTGGCTTTTTAACAACAAAAATTTCTCTTCATGTTTCTCTAAAATTAAACATTCGTTGTAGATTCTTCCTGGACTATTAGGCCTCGTTTGTTAAAATTCTTCGTAGCTTGGGATTTGTAAAGTGATGGGATTAGGATGGGATTCGTAATACCAAGGGATTATTAAAACCAGTGTTGTATGTTTGTTTGTACTTGGGATAGGATTAATAATGCATGGTTTGTGTTTGTTTGCAAAAGAAAATGATGGGATTAAAATACATGTTTTACAAATTTGCCCTCGCTTTGATTGTCTATTATTTTTCTTGGTTATTCCATAAAAAATGGAAAATGATGTTCTTGACAAATAAAATGAAAAATTAGCAATCTTTTTATTTTATTTATCTATTTATCTCATTAGAAACAAATCAAAATAGAAAATGAGCAATTTTATTTGTTTTATCTATCTATTCCCCTTCCTATACTGATTTCAGGCCCAGAATACAACTCAAAGATGAAATGATGGAACAATTCAATATAATTGGAGATAACACTTACCAAACCAAGTCATTGAGATAGCACTTGCAAAAATTATTTGAAAAATCCACATTAGTGCTTCCAAATACAACATATTTCCTTCTTCAAATTACATCAGATAAGTTCATGATTTTTAGCAAATCAAAAGGCATTGTAACAGCAGTAAAAAACTGAATTCCACTCAATAACAGAAAACAAACTCTAACAGAATTTAACTAACCAAAAAAACTACACAATGAGCTGGGCAATCGTTGAACATTCAAAATAGCCAATGAAAATACAGCACACGAATCACCAAGCAATTTCTGCTTTGCATAATCTGAACTTCCTCTGAACTTCACTTATATGTCAACAACTTCCACCAACAAGAACGATTTCATCTATCTTGTTCTTCTCCAACCCTGCATCTTCCATAGTGTAAACCAAGTCAAGCCCGAGTGCCACCTCAGCTCAGCCGGTTAACTGATCTCAGAGACGGTTAAGGAGGAGCCTAGTTTGTTGCAAATCTGTTATCAGCTTTCTGTTAAGAGTTTGTTAGATGTCAAGAATTTGTTAGATAGCTGTTTAGTCTAAAGTCAGTTAGAGGGATTGCCTATAAAAGGCCTCTCTGTTGTTCCTTTCTAAGCAGGAAAATATGTTCATGTTTTCAATACACAAACGTTCTAATATGAGTTTTTCTCTGTTTTGATCTAACACTGAGTAAGCTTGAAATCTCAGTATTTTACTTATGGTTCTTCACTCCCTCAAATCTCCAAATGTCTGATTTGTTCTTACATAGCCCTTCTTCACGGGTCCCATGGTCTTTTTGAACAAATCATTGTTCAATTCTTCGAATCGAGCTCGGGTCAATGGTTTGGAGAAAATCTGTACCATTGAAAAGGGATTCAATCTCCACTCAGACCTGGTGCTAACTGCTCAACACTCTCTTTGCCCGTTCACGTTCTGTTCTCAGTTTCCCAAGAGCTCTGTTGTTCTTGCTGATATCACACATATATTTCCTTTGACTACTTCTCTTTTGAGTTTTTCTCGTGAAATCAACAAAAAAGAATATCATTCACTAGTTGATCCAAAAAAAGTTGTTCAGAAACATCACTTGTTAAAGCTTATGAGATATATAGATCCTGTAGAAAGAGGTCAAAGCTCACCTCCAAGGAATGCTTCAGTAGTCTCCTTCATTTTAATTAAGATCATAGCACTGACTTTTTCAGGGCTAAATACCTTGGTCTCTCCATCCTTAATCTTAACTTCAATATAAGGCTTTCCATCTTTATTCACAATTTTGTAAGGAACAAGCTTCATATCCTTTTCTCTTTGTCCTCAAACCTGCCAATCAAAGGTAAACAAAAGCCTTTAAAAAATAATTCCGCTACGCCTCGTAACTAGACGATGAACAAGTTAAGAAAAAATCATTACTTTCTTCTGATGACCCTCTTCACATCAAAGATTGTCCTCTCGGCAAATACGCCCCAATTTTATATTCAACATGAGATCCCAAATAACCTTGGACCGCTATTCTCAAATGTAGGCTCCTCCGATTGACAAGACGGTTCACCAATAGAATACGTTTGATAACAATCAGAGGATCAAGAAGATCGCATGCATTAGGTGCTCATGGAAGCAATTTATGAACACTTAAAACAACACATCGGGTACTCATAATGCAAATAAATATAGCCTATTTGATTGCGCTAGAATCAAGGAACAACTAATGTGCACCGACCAGATTTAGTTTAGATTAACAAATAACCTAATCCACAACTGAATGCAAAATTATTCAACCTAGGATTCTTAAGTAAGTTAGCAATACATCACAGATCCAATATAGGATTCTTAATTCACTAAGGCTTTTTATCAAACATATAGTGAGCAGATGAAGGATGACTAATGGGGTTTAACTAAAACATTTTATCAAACATCTAGTGCGCATGTGATGGATTGAAGATATGCTCGGAAGATGGTTAGAACATCAAACGGGGTTTCACTTATATGATTAGAATTACACAAGCAAAATGTTCAGTAAGAAAATTATCCAAGCAAAAAAAGGACAAAATGTAAGAACAAATAGTTCACAATCTGAAAATGTTCACTACTGAAGTCTAATGGGTTCACTAAGAAAATATTCAAACAAAATAGCTTGATCTAAAGTCTCATCTCTTTGCTCTATAGTTTATGGGAATGCTCAAAAATAAATATAGCTTAATGAGTAAACTACTTACCCCAACTTGCGTCGGAAGTGAGTGATTTTGCAACCAATTACAGATGACAAAAGCTTCAATGCATTCAGCAAACAAACAGATAACTTAGATCTTCACATTTCACTATAATGGAAAACGACATAAACTTCAGTCATCTAAACAATTGATGATCGCAAAATGAGGGAAGAGCACAGACCTGCAGTGAACGATACCTCTTATGGCACGACGAGCAACGATCAGAGGAGGGCTAATTCGGTCACTCTTGATAGCAGAACAACGGCCGGATTACCAATACCTGGTATGACTTGGTATTCGTAATACGCCCTAATCCAAGGAGTACCAAACCCTTCGCCTTATCAATCCGTTCCTAAATCACAAAACAAACATGCTTACCTTACCCCATGGGATTAGTAATCCCATCCCAGGTCACTCAACGGGTTAACAAACGGAGCCTTAATTAGTTGTTAAAGATCCATTGAAAACTAATGATGTGTGCAAAAACAACCATCAAATGACTTTGTTGCGCTCTTTTCATACTTGACAAATCTGTCACATTCAATTCCTATTCTCTCTCTCTCTCTCTCTCTCTCTCTCTCTCTGTATTTGTGGGAGGTGAATAAATTTCATAGTGGACCTAAAAATATTCAAGAACCAACAAGAAGTCAACCTGTAAACTAAGGTCTTGTCCAACTATGACGTCGCCTTGGATAGCAACCGTCTTGGACAACAATCGTCTCGGATCACAAATATTTTCATACTACAACTGTCTCAGATGACAATCATCTTGAACTACCAAATTGCTAATATTGTGCCTCAGATGACTGTCATCGCGAACCAGATGCCACATTGGTCGACAACGCCGATCCACACAAAAGGGCACATTGTTCATTCATATGATATATCATATAAGTCCACATTTAAGGGCACAAAATGCAAAAGATGTAGTTGAGTGCATTCATTAGTGTACTCAACTATTTCTTATAAAACAAGAGCAAAGATTCCCTAGCAAATGGTATCGATCACTTGGAGATTAACTAATTTCAAGTTGTTGAGGTGTTCTTAACTATTTTTACACACAAAATACTATAAGCAACACATTAGGTTCTTAATTTTGAAGATACATTTTCTTGGTAGAATGCATGTTTTCCGAGTCTTCCCTTTTGCAGTTGCTAATTTAAAAATAGGAAGGCGTTCTGAACATTGGTCGGACTGTCTCCAATTGGTTTATTCTTTTGAAAATGACGTATGAGCGGAACGCATTGTGGTGCACTTTCAGTTCAACCATTTTTCGGCTCAAGAAGAGCTCATGGGGCACTCCCACAATCGGCGACCATAGTGGGAGCATGAAAACAAAGAGTTGCTATGGAAGATCTCATACCACATGTTTCTAGCCAATCGTGCCATGTAGGCGTACGAAGCGAGGCCCTAAACCCTGATGTAGAAACCCCCAACGGTGAAACAAACAGGGTTCACCAGCCAACCCTAGCTGAGCCAATATGATGGTACAAGCAAAATGAATCAAACTAAACAAGGCCTTTGTTGGCATGTTTAGACGAACGAAATGGGAAGCTTCGATGTCTCAAAAGAAAGGGGGATGAGATCAAAATAGTCTCCCGACATGAAAAACAAGAGTTGGAGAGGGAATGACATTTCGAAGAGAGAGAGATTGAGGGTGCTCCAAGGAAAGACTAGCAAGACAGGGACTGAAAGCAGCATTCTTCCCAGTCGAGGGTATTGGGCTCATAAAGGGCATGAAAGGAATCATAGGGCCCAAGCAACTAGTAGGAAGTGCAAGGTCTCATATGAGTACATCGAAGACAACATAAGCTATAGATCGATACGAGAAAAAGAAAACGAGAAAAACTGAAGGCAAACCTCCAAAGCAAGCTCGCACTTTAGTGGCAGAGAAGCAAGTTCAAAGATGAAGGACCATAGGTTCCTTTCTCTCGGCACATAACAAGGGCGGTCATTTCCCAAAAATTTAGAATGACATACTTCACCCTCTTCGATGTGGTTAGCGACCCCTACTACCATGTCCAACATTACTTCCAACTCATGATTTTGCACCATCATGATGAGACTCTCATATTTCGAATATTCCTTTGAGCCTTGGGCATCTATCTTTACGTTGGTTCTATAAGCTAGATTGGAGCTCTATCGGCAACTTTAGATAGCTCAAATCAGGCTTCACTGCCTGTTCTTCTCAAACAAGAAAACCCAAAAAACTATGTAGGGTTGGTGATAATAAAGGTGAGTAAAGGAGAATCCCTTATGGCTTATGTCCAACGATACTGAAATTAACACAACGAGGTGAAGGACCCCAAGGAGGTCTTTGCATTAAGCACCTTCAAGATGTGTCTCTCAATGAACTTAGAGCTCCAAAAAAAAAGCTGACGAGGAAGAAGCACACAACCTATAATACCTAAAACGATGGTGGACAATGTAACGATCTAGAAAATTTGAACTTTTATTTTAATGTGTGGGTTAATGTGTAATATTAATGTAGGATGTGTGTAAATTGGAGTAAAAACATGATTTGGGGTTAATACGATAAAACATTATAGCTTGGGGGCTTGTGATAGCATGTGGCACACTTTAGGATGTGAGTGTATTTTGGGATGTTAGAGTTATAAAATATCTAACGTGTTTTGTTTTGGGGATCTAAACCCTTCTCTCTCTCTCTCTCTCTCTCTCTCTCTCTCACCTCGTTCCAATATCTTTCTCACATTCTTCTCTTTCTCTCACTAAAACTCT
Source organism: Arctostaphylos glauca (assembly GCA_019985065.2). Taxonomy (NCBI): domain Eukaryota; kingdom Viridiplantae; phylum Streptophyta; class Magnoliopsida; order Ericales; family Ericaceae; genus Arctostaphylos; species Arctostaphylos glauca. Next base: position 7,212,666 of record JAHSPW020000015.1, read on the forward strand.
CACCAAATCTTGCGTCAAACCTCAATTCCTTCTAGATTCTTCAAGTATCTATCATCCTTGGTTGATATCCAATGGTGATTCGAGTTCATTTCACTTAGAGGATGAGTTTTTGGAAGTTAGAGCTTGAAGTTTGGAGCTTCAAACTTTGGATTCAACCTTGAGTTAGGAATTTCTAATTGGTATTATATGTTTATGATCCCATTTGATTGCTATTTCGTTGCTTGATTTTGATTTGTGAGATTTGAAATCAAACCCCTTTGAAAACTCTTTTTTGTTGCAGTTCGAAAATTTCTAAAAATTCATGAAACATCCGGATGTTTCATTGCTTCATTATGATGTTTGATGTCTTTGTTTTTCACAGTTGAGTTTTGGTCAAAAAACATCCGGATACTTTCTTGTATCATCCTGAGGTTTGTCCCTTCTGTTGTATGAAGTTTATACTTCATTCGGATATTTTTTGTCTCTACCATTCTTAGGTGAAATCTTTAGTAATTTCATCCGGATGTTTCTACTTTCATCTAGATGTTTTGATCCTCTGTAAATTTTTTGGGTGATTACTTATTAGTTTCATCTGGATGTTTTTTCTTCCATCTAGATGTTTCATACCTCTGTATTTTCTGGTTGAAATCTTGGGTTATTTTCATCCGGATGTTTTAGTATTCCATCCGGATATTTGTTTCCTCTAGTTTGTTGAGTATTTATTTCATCCGAATGTTTCTTTGGAATGTTTTCGGGATCTTTCTTCGAGAAATTATTCTGAATGTTTTCGAGATGTTCTTCAGAACGTTCATCGGAATATTGTTCAACATGTTTCTCGGGGTGTTCTTTTGGGATGCTATTTCTTATCTCATCGGGATGAATGAGCTAAATTTTAAACTTATAAAAGTGGAGTTTGAACATGAGGATTACTTAGTTATTCATGATATTATTGAAATACATTGATATTGAACTTGTTAGATGATAAATGATGGATCCTATGACTTATATGCACTCTTTTACGATACGGCACGATAGTTATGTGATACGTGATATATGTAAACACCATACTAGATTCTTTGGGGAATGCTAGGCATGGCCATAATTGGAATCCTTCGAGATGAAAATCGAGGGCACAACATTCCACACCCATGGAACACAACCCACTTAAAAAATAATGTCTAAACTATAATGTCTACTCAAAACTGGAATGGAAGGATCGTCTGTTTTGCATAAAGGCTCACTCTTCATCAACATGGCATGAAAATAACTAAAACAATGCATTTTGCAACTCAATACCACATGCTAGGGGAATAAGTCTTTGGCCTTCTGACACATGATAGAGTCTGCACACTACACACCTCAGCACTACATGCTAAGGGAACAAGTCTTCGACCCTATGACATATGACAGACGCCATGACCTCAGCCCACAACATTACTTCAAATCCATCATCATTATGCTCGAGGAATGCAAAGTTCATTTTCGAAACACAAGTAAAGGCTGTCAACACGTGACGCCTAGTCTTCATGCAATGCAATAAGAACAAGTCAACATCATGTGCGAGGGGAACAAGCTTTATTTTCAAAAAAAACAAAAGTTGTCAATAGATGATGCCCAATCTCAATGCCTTGTGATGAGCAAGAACCTTGGCACCATGTGCTAAGGGAACATGTTTTATTTTCAACCAAAGCCAAGGTTGTCAATACATGATGCCCAGTATCCATGCCCTGTGATGAGCAAACGCATCGGCACCATGTGTCGCAATCATGAATTTCATAATTCTTTGAGAAATATTATTCTTATTGTTATAATCTTTATATTTTTTTAACTAAAAAAATTATTCTAATTCTTTATACTTTGTCCTATTTTTAGGGGTTATGATGCAATTTAGTGAATACTCTGTTATTGAAATTGATGGTTAACCATAGAGATATTGTACTTATTTTATTCTTCTCATGAAGAAATGGGTTAAGTAAGGGAAAAGAAAAGATAAGCTATGCATGCAAATGAAAGAAGATTGTTTGTCATCGGGCGGTATGGTTTTTAAAGCATTGAGCAACTAAAGTAGTTAAAATTGATCTTTTCATCCAAACTAAATTTTTTGTAAAATTGTTTTCATTCTAAATGTGTCCGAGACTGGGTAATTAGTCAAAATAATGAATATCATATTACCTCATAACTCTTGAAAAAATTATATTTTTATTTTTATCATCTTTTCAAATTTCAAATTAGAATGTGAATTTTTTCGTTTGAGAGTTTCATAAGATGAACTGCGAATTTTGTCATTTTTGTATATTTGGACTTTTGGATTGAGATAAAAAAAGCTATAAAGAGCAATATAATAAATACAACTAAACAAGGATACCATAATAAGGTAGTTTTATCACATTATTTTTTTTACAAAATAGTTAACTTTTACTCATCTAATTATTTTTAGGATAATTACTTCAGTAGTCCCTGTAGTTTGGCCCGAGTATCATTTTCGTTCCTATCTTTTAAAATGGTTCAATTTTAACCTTCAATTTACGTTTTTGTGTCAATTAAGAACAATCGTTAACAGACGTTTAAAAATTTAACAAAAAAGTCAAATGCTAACTTCTTTCAAGAGTATTTTGGTAACTTAATATTTTTTTTTATTATTTTCTACCCACTGTTTCTTTTTCTCTCTCTCTCAATTTGGTTGGATTGGGGGAGGTGTTGTGCACACAAAAGGGAGTTTGGTGTTGGCACAAAACTGTGTCGTTTGAGTGCACAGCACCTCCCCGTATCCCAATTTGGTCCTACTATTTGTGTTTTCACCCTTTCCCAACCAGCACCTTGACTATTTGTGTTTTTTTTAAACGAGAGGAGTTTGGGATTAATCAATGAAGGCCAATCTATACAAGCGTCCATTTCAACAACGGATGATTCAGATTCAAATCAGTATTTATTAATTATTTTTACAAATAAATATTAATTTGAATCTAAACTGTTCGTTGTTAAAATAGACGGCCAGATCAACTAACTACACGTACGTAGTGAGGGGGCACAGGCCCCCCATTCCATCTATACAGAAGGATTGAGAGTGATAAGGTCCTGTGCTAAAAAGATAAAAAATGGAGGGCTTATTGTCTGGCATTTCGGTGCGTCTTTCTAAATGGAGTCTAAACTACTAGTATCACAAGCTCATCATCTCTCTCCTCTCTCCTTTATCCCTCCAATTCCAAACCCAGATCATAATTCAACCGCCAAAAACCTCCATGGCTGGATGTACGACCTCCAAATTACCCAAAATCAAGACCCAGCAAGGGGTTCTTCCTTATTCGGGTAGTAGCCTCCTCCTCCTGCTATCTCATCGAACCTCTACACCCACGCACACACACACACATATACACACATACATATATACACACACTTATTTTTTATCCAGACCTAGAAATCAAACCCCAAGAGACTCAATTAGAGCAGAAGAATCGGAAGAAGGAAGAAGAAAAGTATATTGATCTGTTCAACTTGTTCTTACAAGATACAGCTCAGAGTTATATATAAAAGAGAACCTCTAACTAAACGTAAAGAGAACTAACTATGGTTACAAGTAAAATAACTATGGTTACAAGAGAGAGTTAGACTAACAACCTGATTAACTAACTAACGAACTTAATAGCTAACTGATTACTGTTAACTAATTAACTGATTTATTCAATACTCCCCCGCAAGATGGACTGTGAAGGTCTTTGACAGCCATCTTGGAGAGAAGAGGAATGAAGAAAGAAGGAGGTAAAGCCTTGGTTAATAAGTCGGCAAGCTGATGTTGAGTGCGGATGGGCATGAGACGGATCACACCATCTTGAACTTTATCACGAATAAAATAATAGTCTAGCTCAATATGTTTAGTGTGTTCATGGAAAATGGGATTAGATGCGATGTGGATAGCCGCCTGGTTGTCACAAAATAAGAGAGCTAGAGAGGAAACATCAATCCGAAAATCAAGCAATAATTGGTGTAACCAAACCAATTTGCTAGCTATAGCAGCCAAAGCACGGTATTCAGCTTCGGTTGAAGAACGAGATATGGTAGATTGTCGCTTGGATTTCCATGAAATCATGGAATCACCAAGGAAAATGCAGAAACCAGTTACGGAACGACGAGAATCCAAACAAGCACCCCAGTCCAAATCAGAAAAGGCTTTGAGCTGTAAAGAAGAATGAGCAGATAAAAATAAACCTTGACCAGGATTGGACTTAAGATAGCGAAGCAAGTGATGCGCAACCTGCAGATGAGGAGTGCTTGGTTTGGCCAAAAATTGACTAAGTTTATGGACTGTAAAAGTAATGTCAGGTCATGTAATTGTGAGATAAATCAAACGGCCAATGAGTCTGCGATATTGTGAAATATCAGAGAGCTAATCCCCATCAGTGCTATTTAAGTGGACCTTGGGATCTAAAGGAACTGAAGTTGGTTTGCAAGCAAGAAAACCAGAGTCCTCAAGTAATTGAAGAGCGTAATGATGCTGAGAGAGGACCAAACCGTGGGTAGAACGGGCAATTTCAAGTCCAAGAAAGTATTTCAAATGGCCAAGATCCTTGAGCTTGAACTGACTGTGAAGGAAATGCTTAATGGAAGCAATAACATGAGAACTAGGAGCAGCAATTACAATGTCGTCAACATAGACCAATAAGGCAACAAATGAAGTCTCAGAGCCCTTGGTAAATAAAGAGTAGTCTGCCTTGGATTGAGTAAATCCAAACTGATAAGAGCATTAGCAAATTTGGAGTTCCATTGACGAGACGCTTGTTTAAGACCATAGATGGATTTATGTAAGCGACAAACATGTCTAGTACTGGGTGGAGGTTGCTGCTCTGGAGTACTGTAACCAAGAGGGATATCCATATATACTTCTTCATTTAAGAAAGCATTGTTAACATCCAATTGAGTAAGATGCCAATCTTGACTTGTAGCAAGGGCCAATAGAACTTTGATAGTTACTAATTTGGCCACGGGGAAAAACGTTTCAAGGAAGTCAACACCTTCTTTTTGAGTATATCATTTGGCAACTAAACGTGCTTTGTGTTTGTCAAGACGGCCATCAGAATGATATTTCAGTTTGTATACCCATTTGCAGCCTATAGAGTGTTTATCTTTGGGTAAAGGAACAATGGTCCAATTATTATTGGACTCCATGGCATCTAATTCGACTTTCATAGCATGTCGCCACTGAGGAAGACTATCAGCCTGACTGAAAGTTTGAGGTTCCAACTGGGAAGAAACTATTAAGACAAAGTTTCTGTGAGAAGGGGATAAGGAATCATAAGACAAAGATTTGGACAAAGGATATAAGGCATGGGAAGGAGGAAATTGATTATGCATCAATAAATGGCAATGAAAATCACGAAGAAAGGAGGGAGGTTTGGAAATGCGGGAAGACTTTCTAGGTACAATAGCAGAAGTATGGGAAGGTGAAATAATAGAGGGGATGGCAGGGAAAGCATCATTGGAAGTACTGATGGAAACATCAATAGAAACAAGAGGAGAAATAGAAGGAACCGAAGAAGGAGAAACTGGAGATGGAGAAGGAAGGTCTAGGGAGGAAATGGGCAATACAAGGTCAGGAAAGGGATCAAAAAGAGGATCATGAGAAGTAATGGAATGAAAATGGAAGACATCTTCATGGAAAGATACATCTCTAGAGATAAAGAACTATTTAGAGTTGATGTCATACAACTTATAACCTTTGATACCAGGAGGATATCCCAAGAAAACACATATGCGAGACCGAGGTTGAAATTTAGTGCGATGAGCTTTGAGAGTGGATGCAAAGGCAAGGCAACCAAAAACTCTAAAGGATGTATAATCAACAGCACATTGGTATAGAAGGTCATAAGGAGATTTTTGATGCAATAAAGGAGATGGAGTACGATTGATAATATAGGTGGCAGTAAGTAAACAATCGGTCCAGAAAGGGATAGGAACTCTGGACTGAAAAAATAGGGCCCGAGCAACATTGAGTAAATGTTGATGCTTTCGTTCAATAACAGCATTTTGTTGTGGTGTGTCGACACAAGTGAATTGGTGAAGGACACCCTTGGTTGCAAAGAAATCAGAAAAGACAATTCTGGAGCATTATCCGATCGAAAGGTCTTTATATTGGCATGAAACTGAGTTGTTACCATGCTAAAAAATTGCGGAATCACAGTGCAAACATCAGACTTGGTCTTAAGTAGGAAAACCCATGTAAACCATGTACAATCATCAACCAGAGTTACAAAGTATCGATAACCAGCATAGGAAGGTATGTGATAAGGCCCCCAGATGTCACAATGTATCAAATCAAATGGAGTGGTTGATACATGGTTATTAGAAACAAAGGAAAGTCTTCTTTGTTTGGCTAAGGGACAAATGTAACAGGGGCTCTTATTAAAGGTTGCAGTATCACAACTAAAAAAAGGCTTCAAAACATCCAATTGTTTAAAAGAGAGATGGCCAAGTCTACTGTGCCAGGTGTAAGTAGATATCGTGTTTAGAGAAGCTTGCTGTGAAAAAGAAAGTGTGGTAGCATCCAGAACATATATAACCAGCCACTTTCTCACCCTTGCCAATCGTTTTCCTGCTGATAATGTCCTGAATGAGAAAGGAATCAGAAAGAAAACCAACTGTAAGTTGTGAGGCATTTGTAAGGGCAGCCACAGATATTAAGTTAAATTTGAACTGAGGTACAAACAAGACGTCCTTGAGAATAATCAAAGGACTAAGCCGAATGTCTCCACTGTGAGTAACTAGTATGTGAGTATGATTAGGTAAGGTTACATAGGAATTCTGAATAGCCTTCAAAGATAGAAAACTAGCAGCAGTAGAACATGTGTGTTGAGTAGCTCCCGAATCAATTATCCAATATTGTGGTGAGGAAAAAATAGGATGAATAGAAACGGAAAAACAGATACCTGTAGTGTAACTAGAGGCAGGAATCTCCTGTGTAGAGGGTGCAACCGTAGAATGTAGTTGGCTTGAAAGCAAGGACATCAATTGAGTACATTGATCAGCGTTTAGATTACTGAGAAAGTTCCCAACATTTGTCTGAGAATCTAAATGTGTGTCTGAACCTCTAGTAGAGAGAGTAGAAACTTGATTAACTACCAACTTGTTGGTTTGGGAAGAACCAGATTTCGACCTTGGAGTAAAACCAAGTGGATAGCCATGTAGTTTATAGCATTTTTCAATGGTGTGGCCTTGAATGTTGCAGTGAGTACAGAGAGGTCTATCCTTCTTCTGATTTTTATAACCTCCAAAGGTATGAGGTCCAGCATTATTTCGCTTGTAAGTATTGTCCTGTCTAATAGTGAAATCCATATTGGGAGATGAATCCAAAGTAGAACTATGAATAATTCCAACCTTTCTTTGATGTTCTTCTTGAGAAATCAAAGCGAAAACTTTGTTGATAGGAGGTAGTGGATCCATAAGGAGTAGTTGACCACGAACTTGAGAAAATGACTCATTCAGCCCCATAAGAAAGGACATGATATACTCCATTTGATGATGAGAACTGAGGTTTTTGACACCATCACGGGTGCATGTGCCACGTGAACAGAAAGGTTTGTAATTACTGAGTTCTTCCCATAAGGTTTTGAGTTTAGTGAAATACGTGCTAATTGAGTCTTGACCTTGAACTAGGTTCATCAATTCTCGTCTAAGTTGGAAAATTCTAGGGCCATTACTTTGCCGAAAACGATCTTTGAGATCAATCCAAATATCGTGGGCAGTCTCAGCATATATGATACTGGCGGAAATTTCTTTGGATACAGAATTAAGAATCCAAGAAATGACAACATTGTTGTTTCTAGTCCACGCATTTAGAAGGGTTAGGTCATTACCTCCAGGTTTGATGATGGAACCATCAACGAAGCCCAGCTTGTTCTTGACGGAAAAGGCAATCAACATGGCTCGACTCCAGGAGGCATAGTTATCTCCTGTGAGAGCTTGCGAAACCAAAATAAGACCTGGAGAATCCGAATGATGAAGGAAATACAGACTAGAAGGTTCATCAACAACAGATGTTCTTGAGAAGATAATATTGCTTGGTTCCATACTGTATTAGGTTTGAAAAACTAGAAATTGAAGGTTGAATTAGGGGTTTACGTAGCTGAATTGGTTAATCGCTCTGATACCATATTAGAGCAGAAGAATCGAAAGAAGGAAGAAGAAAAGTATATTGATATGTTCAACTTGTTCTTACAAGATACAGCTCAGAGTTATATATACAAGAGAACTCTAATTAAATGTAAAGAGAACTAACTATGGTTACAAGTAAAATAACTATGGTTACAAGAGAGAGTTAGACTAACAACCTGATTAACTAGCTAACTAACTTAATAGCTAACTGATTACTGTTAACTAACTGATTACTGTTAACTAATTAATTGATTTATTCAATAACCCATAAAAAGAAACATGAATTTTCAAACACATACATGGGAATATCAAGAAACAGAAGAAGAGAGAGAGAGAGAGAGAGAGGGAGGAGTCGTTGGACTCAAGGCCTCGGTCTTGATTTTGGGTCCTTCGTGCGTCTTTTTGTCTACTTGAGGAGACGGCGATGGAGTAAAACTCCGACGATTTCCATCTCCTTATCAGTGAAGAAAGAATAAAGTGAGATGTTTTGTTATGGGATCTGATTCTTCATTTGCTATTTTTAAGTTTGTGCATGTTTGTATTTTTGGGTGGTGGTCCTCTTCTTCTTTGTTTGCTAGTGTCTTCTTCTTCAATTTAATTTTATATATATCCAATGTTTAATACCTCAAGTTACTAATTTACCCCTAATGAAAGTCAACATTTGACTTTTCACCTAACAACAAAGGCCATCAATAATTTGACTTAATTAGAATAAAAATTAAAATTGAAGGTCAAAATTGAGCTATTTTGAATGGTAAGGACCAAAGTGAATTACATCCAAACTTGAAGGACTATTGAAATAATTTACCCTTATTTTTATAAATTTTTTAGGTTATTCATATTCTTAATTCTGTTCTTTGGACAAAATACATATATATTGGTTCACACACTTTTTGAAGAGTGATGGAGAGAGAATTTTAAAATACACACAATGATGAAAATAAATATTTCTTTAAAGATAGGGGATCATATGTTTCTTCAATTATTTTGTACGGCATGACCTATGTAGAGCATTCTTTATTTTGTTACATTTGTGTATGAGTTTTAACTCAATTAAGTAATTTTTATCTTATGATTGAACTTAGATCCTACAGTTCTCAAAACAACATGATACTTATTTGAATAATAGTTGAATTTCGATCTTATGAATCTAGCATGTTGTTATTTGATTAATAATTAAATTTGAATCTTAACATAAATTCAATTTCATTAATAGTGCGATAGTCACCGATAATACCCTAATTGAAGTATGTAGCCCTCCGCCCCATGTTATTCTTAATAGCCCAATTAAAGCCCAAACCAAACCTTACACAAGCACACCACATAAAAACGAATAACAGTGAGAAATTTCAGATCTAAAAGCTTAAAATGAAGCAAATCCTATATTTAAAGGCCTTGACAACAAGAACCACCCTTTAGAGTTTTCTCTCCACCCATGTCGGCAAAGTATCTTTAAAGAACAATACTACTAACACTCTACAAATTATTTCATTTTACACTGCATTTTAAATGACAAATAATCATAGAGAATTGGAACATACCTCATTTATTTGAACACTCCACGACTATTTACCACCTAAACATACAGTATAAAATGATATAATTTATAATATAAGGAAATCAAGATCTAACTAATTACTTGAGAAGAAAGACAAAGAAGAAGAAGAAAGGCTTGATGTATTTCCATCTTTATGTATTTTCCACACACTGATTACAAACCGAACTATAGGTATTTATAGACAAGAAAAGCTCCTAACAAACTTAGAAGCTAACCGACTTTGATTAAGCCTAACTGCCGACTAACAATACTAACAAACCCAACTAATTTCCAACTAATTGTGATGAGCTGGCACACAGCATGCAAGGCGTGCAAAGGCATCACTAAACATCAACACCTCTGATATCAACTGGCTTAACATCCCCCCGCAAAGTGATAGGTGGGATCACCATCAGTTTGGACTTGAGAAACAAGAACCGAGCACCAGGGAGAGACTTAGTAAAAATGTCAGCAACCTGATGAAGAGATGGAACATACTGAACAACCATCTGTCTGGACAAAACCTTTTCATGAATAAAGAGATAATCAATTTCAATGTGTTTAGTCTGAGCATGAAACACAGGGTTGGAAGCCAACGAAATCGCGGACTGATGATCACACCATATCAAACAGACGAAGGAACACGAAGATCAGCTAACAACTGAGATAACCAGACCAACTCAGATGCAGTATTAGCTAAAGCACGATACTCAGCTTCAGTAGAAGACCGAGCCACTGTGTGCTGCTTCTTGGCAGACCAAGACACAAGATTAGAGCCAAGGAAAATAGCATAACCCGTGGTGGATTTACGATCACGAATATCACCAGCCCAATCCGCATCAGCAAAGGCTGTCAAAGTAAGAGAGCCAGTAGAGAAGTGCAAACCATGAGAAATAGTACCCTGCACATAGCGCAGAATCCATTTAACAGCCTGAAAATGAAGCTGAGAAGGGTGATGCATGTGTTGGCAGACTTGATTAACAGAGTGAGCAACATCAGGACGCGTAATAGTGAGATACTGTGTCTGTAAAGATCCAACCAAGGTCCTCTAAGAAGAAGGATCTTCATAAGCAGAAGAGGTATCCTCAGTGGAAAATAGGCCGACGGATGCAGGAGTGGAGGATGGTTTACAGGGCTCCATACCAGCCTTTTTGAGAAGATCAAGAGCATACTTAGTCTAAGACAAATGAAGGGAACCAGAAGAGCGCTGAATCTCAATACCCAAAAAATAGTGCAGATCCCCAAGATCTTTCATGGCAAACTGAGTATTCAAGGTAACAATAAGAGAGGAAATATAGGCATCATCACTGCCAATGATCACAATATCATCAACATACAAGAGCAAGATAGTAATGGAACTTGCTTGTTTATAGACAAACAATGAGGAATCAGAACTGCTGTTAAGGAAACCCTGCTGCAGAAGAAATGTGCTAAAAGCTGAGTACCAAGCGCGGGGAGCCTGACGAAGACCATACAAGGCCTTATGTAACTTGCAGACATATAGAAGGTGAGAGGGATCCTTATAGCCTGGGGGTTGATTCATATAAACGTCTTCAGAAATAACTCCATGAAGAAAGGCATTGGAAACATCCAATTGCCGTAGGGACCAACCATGAGTCAAGGCTAAAGTAAGAACAACCCGAATAGTTGTTTGTTTAACAACAGGACTGAAAGTTTCAGAAAAATCAAGGCCCTCAGTTTGTTGATTCCCATTAGCAACAAGTCGAGCCTTGTGTCGAGCAATCTGACCATTGGAATGGCGTTTGAGCTTGTAAATCCATTGACACCCAATAGCACGGGCATGAGAAGGTAAGGGCACTAAAGACCAAGTACCTTGACGGAGAACAACATGATATTCTTCATCCATAGCAACTTGCCAAGCAAAGTGTTTGGAAGCTTGAAGAAAACTCTTAGGTTCTGTATCAGTAAGGACAGTCAGCAGAACTTGAGCAGACAAAGACAAAGGTATACGAGGTTTAAAAATCCCTCTTTTGGACCCGGTAATCATGGAATGAGAATTATAAGGAAGAGAAGGACAGACACAGCTCCAGAAGTATCAGGAGCAGCTGTAGAACTATCAAAAGAAACAGAAGGTAGAGAAGAACCAAGAGGAGACACATCTAAAGTGGTGGAAAAGATAGGCTCAGAAGAAGAAAAAGATTGAGGGAGCTGGTCTAAAGGACGAGGAAAAGAAACATAAATAGATTCAAAAAGAGTCAAGGGAACAGAAAAAGGGATAGGAGAAGAAGTACTAGGAGTGGAAACCAGAGATGAATAAGGAAAAGAAGTTTCATCAAATTTGACGTGCCTGGAAACATAGACACGACAAGTGAGAGGATCAAGGCACCTATAACCTTTAGTTGTTGAGCAATATCCTAAAAAGACACAATGGATGGACTTGGGTTGAAGTTTATTGCACATATAAGGCTTCAACCACGGAAAACAAGAACAACCAAATGGTTTGAGAAGGTGATAATCAGGTTGGTGACTAAAAAGAAGAGTATAAGGAACCTGAAAATCAATTGCTGAGTGAGGAAGCCTATTGATCAAATAAACAGATGTGAGCAAAGCTTCAAGCCAAAACTTAACAGGAAGGGTAGCTTTATGCAAGAGAGTTAATGTAGTTTCCAAAATATGTCTATGTGCTCGTTCTGCCCTGCCATTCTGTTCTGTTGTATGAGGACAGGTGGTTTGATGGATAATACCAGCATTGAGAAACACCTGAAGAAGGTAGTGGTTCACAAATCACCACCATTATCACTGCGAATAGTTTTGACAGTGGTGTTAAACTGAGTTTTCACATAGGCCTTAAATTGAGTAATATGTTGCTTCACATCAGACTTATAGTGCATAGGTACCACCCAACAATATCTGGAAAAATCATCAAGAACAAGAAGATAAAACCTGTATCCTTTATTAGATGGTATTGGAGAAGGTCCCCAAACATCAACATGTATCAGCTCAAAAGGCTTAGAAGCGTGAGAGAGTGATACAGGGAATGGAAGCTTATGACTTTTGATAGTATTACAACTAGTGCATGATAAGGATCCAATCTCAGTACAAGGGATAGAAAGTTGCTTCACCATTTTTGTTAACAGAAAACTTCCAGGATGACCAAGTCTGTTGTGCCAAAGAGACAAGGAACCAGCTATCTGACTGAGAAAAGCCTTAGGTTGCTTAGAAAAGTTCTGAAGATGATACAGACTCTGCAGACATGGCCCCTTGCATAGAATTTGATGTGTTACTCTATCCTGAATTTCATAACCTGACCAATCAAACACAATTCTGCAACAGTTGTCTTTAGCAAACTGATGTACTGATAACAGGTTATGACGAATTTGAGGAGCATAAATGACATGAGATAAAGAAAACATGGCATTGGGAGTTGATAACAGGCCTTTACCAGTATGAGAAATTGGAACATTGTGTCCATTACCAACCATAACACCATCAAATCCTGAAAATGGTTCCTGTTGAACAGAAAGATGAGCCAAATCATTAGTGACATGATTGGTAGCACCACTATCAAAATACCAAGGACCAGAATTGGAGTGACCCATATTTGGAACGGTTGCTACATTGGCCTGAGGCATTAATCCTAATGGCACTGTATTAGAGGAAGAAACACCTCTATAACCTTGATTAGGAGTGCCAGTATTTGGAGAAAAAGGAACACCAGACGAAACTTGTCCTAACTGAGTCATTGACATAGGATACATTGGATATTGTTGAGGTAAAACATGATGATGAGGAAGGCCAACATTCTGTTGTGGAAGGACTAGAGGAGTCCCGGGAGCTGAAGATTGAAACATTGAGGGATTTCTGAGCTCAAAAGAAAACTGACTCCTAGGCTGCACATTGAACTGATTTGGCTGATAAAACATATTCAATCTATGGTAACACGTTGCTGCAGTATGATTATCTTTGTTGCAGATTTGACAGGCTTGCCTTGAACCACTTCCACCAACATAACTTTGTCCTGAACCAGAGTTATATCCTCTATAATTCCGTTTCTTGTCTCTACTAAAACCTCTCCCTACACTAGTGGAGTACTGCTGATAAAACTGTTGTTGAGGAGGCAAAGACATTGAAGGATGCACATAAGAAGATACTTGAAATGCCTGATGTGGAGAAGAAATCTCAGATGCTTGTGGTTGAGTCTGAGTTGTTGAGCTTTGGTCAAGAACTAACTGAGGACCAGAACCTCTTACATCATGACTTCTCAGATCTTGAGAGGTAGTCAAAAAAACTGAAGTTGAAGCACTTGATGCTTTCACTTTATTGGACAAACTTGCATCCATATCTTCGGACTGAAGAACTGATACTAAATCCTCAAAAACAATAGGTTATGTCCTAGTTTTTAATGCTATTTTGAGACTATTGAAATCATCTGGTAGACCGTGCAAGGTATGAAACACCAAATCATCATCTGAGACCGAACTTCCTGTAGTTGCAAGTTTCTGAGCACACTCTTTAATCAAATCTATATAATCCTCCATTGTTGATGTCTTGGTTACAGCAAACAATTTGCATTTTAGAACATGAACATGTGACCTAGACAACATTCCAAATCTGATCTCTAAAGCATTCCAGACTTCAAACACATGTTCACAACTCATAATGTGTTGTAGAGTAGCTACAGAAATGGAGGCAGTCACACGACAGTAAATGGCCATCAATAACCGACCAAGACAAGAACTCTGGATTTGGCACTAATTCACCATCAAGCTGTATTTCTTTTGGAAGAGATTTGATGGAACCATCAATATAACCTAGATAGCCATTTGGCCTTGTATAATTTTGAATTTGTATCTTCCATACCACATAGTTGTTTGAATCTAGCTTAACTGTGACTAAGCTATGAAAATTGGAAACAAGAAACACAAGTGAAGAAGGTAAGGTGACTGACATTTGAGATCTTTCTGATTGAGACTGTGAAGCCATAGGCGTACGCAACAATAACCAGGATCGCAATGGCATGAGCCTTATTGCTTTGATACCATATAAGGAAATCAAGATCTAACTAATTACTTGAGAAGAAAGACAAAGAAGAAGAAGAAAGGCCTGAGCTGAATTTCCATCTTTATGTATTTTCCACACACTGATTACAAACCGAACTATAGGTATTTATAGACAAGAAAAGCTCCTAACAAACTTAGAAGCTAACCGACTTTGATTAAGCCTAATTGCCGACTAACAATACTAACAAACCCAACTAATTTCCAACTAATTGTGATGAGCTGGCACACGGCGTGCAAGGCGTGCAAAGGCATCACTAAACATCAACACCTCTGATATCAACTGGCTCAACACCCCTCTATTTGGCCAAAAAAAATTTTTGGCTTATTTTTTGTCTTTATTCAAATTTTTTTTGTATTTGTTATTTTTATGTCATTTTTTCGTGGATTATTAGTTCATATCGACGAAAGGAATCTAAAAAGTATAAAATTATGTCCAAAAGTTAAAAAAAATCACTAAAGACGAAAATAAACCAACACAGACGCTGTTTTTGACTTATTTTTTGTCTTTTCTGAACTTTTTTCAAATTTAGCCGATGATTGATAACTTTTTTAAAAGCTATTGTCGAGACGAACCAACAATCATTAAAAAATTGATGAAAAACAAAAAATTAAAAAAAAAATTCAAATAAGGACAAAAAACTAAACAGTGAATAATCCAATAATAACCACAGGCCAAATGGACCCAAAGTGCCACTAGCTTTATTGATCTTTAAAATATGCGTAGAAAAACAATTAAATTTCAGTAGAGAAAGCACAGAGAATAAGGGTTAAGCTCCATATAATTCAACCATAAAACACAAAGTACCAGAATCCCAGAAGCCTCTATAGTTTCTGTTTTCAAATAACTCTGTATGCTTTTATCCGACAGAAAAGATCCCATTCTTGTAAAGAAGGCTCAATGCTTAATAATCAGTTGAACTGGAAACACAAAGGGAACCAGTTGTTTAGCAAAGTATATCCAGTTATCGTCCACACAACTCAACTCCACTCAATGCCCATCCATGACTTTTGGGGGAAAAAAACACTCACCGCAATCATAAAACAACAGATAAAACAAACCGGGGAAACACAGTCAATCCCAAATGCCAAAAAAAAAAAGAAAAAAAGAAAAAATATATATATGTATATGGTTGTCTGAGAAAGAAATTTTCTGGCACATGAAAAAACAAACTGTGCAGAAAACGCCAGATATCCGATATGACAAGATGAGTTTATTTGAACTTTAGATCTCGGGAGCTGGAGCTGGAGCGGGAGGCTTCAAAAGGGGTTGGAGAGCCTTGACAACGATGCTCATATTTGGCCTGAACTCGGCCTCGTATTGCACACACAACGCTGCAACAGCTGCCAGCTGCATCACCAAAAGATAGCTGAATAGTTAGCTTCTCTATATCTGTGTGTGTGTGTGTGTGTGTGAGAGAGAGAGAGAGAGAAACCTTGGCAACTCCTTTTGGAGGATACTCGCCCTTGAGCTTTGGATCCACACATTGTTTGACCTTGTCTTCACTCAGTCTTGGAGTGGCCTTTGGAAGATTAATACAACAATTTTAGGCCAAATATCTCATATTAAGATGGTAATAAACTCAGAATTAAGGATACAAAAGCAAAAGTAAAAGAAAAGACAAATATGGAAACAAAAAAGAGGATCACCCAGGTAACGAGAGACTGTTGTCCACGAGGCATGGTATGATCAACAGGTTTGCGACCAGTCAGAAGCTCAAGCAGAACCACACCAAAGCTATACACATCACTCTTCTGTGTTAATTGTCCAGTCATTGCATACCTGCAAAGAGGTTTTCATGACAAAAATAATTGTTAACAAGAACACGAAAAATAAAGGTAAGACTTCAACCCAACATAATGAGACACAAAAAGAATCCTTTCGATGATGTTTTCTGTATTAAGTTGCCTAAAACAGCAGTGACGTGAAAGTAGTAAAGCAAAACACAGTTTATTGCTCAAGAGATGTTAACACGGATTGCAGCAGCCAGATCCCCAAAATACATTTCTCAGGCACTACGACCACTCGCTACTTTTTGTAAAGGGGAAGACTGGGTGGAAAGGCGGCGGCCACCCGCGGGTTTGGGGGGGGGGGGGGGGGGGGGGTGTTCAACAAATTGTCAAACAGTAAACACAGTTTTTGCACAGAATCATAAATTATTGAAAAGGAAGAAGGTGCAATGACATTTCTTTGACACACCTTAGAAGCTATCGAAGAAAACCCATAGAAAGGAATTGGAAAAATGTAATCAGAACCCTCGTTCATAGTAGGGAAAATAGAAGCATTATTCAAGAAAGCCTTAATGGCGTTGCTGAAGAAATTAAACTAAGAAAAAAATAAAGTCATATTTTTTTGCATTGAATGGACGAAATTCAACTGGTAGCATGGAGACACAAAATAACAAACTCACAATCAAGACAACAAACTGAAAATCAAAATAGCCATATAAACGTTGGATTGAGTTTCAGAGGTATTACTCAGGTGCATGATATCCAAATGTTCCTAAAACTCGAGTAGAGTGAAGGCGAGCCGCCATGTCAGGAGTCTGATTTGACAAGTTAAAATCTGCAATTTTGGCCTTAAAATCTTCAAACAGAAGTACGTTGCTAGATCTGATATCCCTGTGTATTGTTGAAGGTTGAACCTTTTCGTGCAAATACTCCAACCCCCTTGCGGCATCAACAGCAATCCTAACACGTTGCATCCAGTCCAGAACAGGGCCTGGTTGCGCTCCTTGGACTCCCTTCCTACCTGTGGAAGTGCAGACATGTCAAGACATTGCTTCTCATTCAACACAGCAACTATAAGCCAAGTCTAACTAAGTCAAGCAAGGACACTACTGGCGAATACCATGCAAAATGTCGTGCAAAGATCCCATAGTTGCAAACTCGTATGCTAAGACACGGAGATTTCCTTCTACGCAGTAACCCAGCAACTCAACAAGATTTTCATGTTTCAGTCTTGAAACCATGGAAACCTAAAGTGGTGCAAGTATGATCAGATAGAGGGATGAAGGAATTAAACGTTGAAAAACACCAGAATTTATGAATAAAACAGAGCTAATGAAACTACAAAACTGTTTCACAAAGATTGTGCACCCACCTGCGTCAAAAACTCAACATTTGTCTCGGGCTCAGCTGAAACATCAAGCTTTTTAACAGCTACAGCTTTTCCACTGTTCAAGTTTGCATAGTACACTCTTCCGTAGGACCCCTCACCAATCAATGCTTTGGATCCAAAGTTGTCAGTTTTTTCTTTAAGATCATCCAAGGACAGCGCTGGAACTTCAATAGGAGGTGCTGCCTTTTGAACTTCAGCTTTGACAGGAGCTGTTGGCTTTGACCCTTTCTGATATCCTAATATGCACATGCAGCAGTAAACAGTGTCAGAAGAATTGAAGAGAACAATCAATCTGTTAAAAGGATCCATATCACAGGGTAAGCATACAACATACAAAATAAGTCACTAGAAGATAACTGATGATTCCCGTCCTTCCTTTCTATTTACTTCTCTCTCTCTCCCTCCCTCCCTCCCTCCCTCCCTCCCTCCCTCCCTCTCTCTCTCTCTCTCTCTCTCTCTCCCTCCCTCCCTCCCTCCCTCCCTCCCTCCCTCCCTCTCTCTCTCTCTCTCTCTCTCTCTCTCTCTCTCAATCTGTGCGTGTGTGTCATGATTCCCTTCCTTTCTCATGATTCCTTTCTTCTATACCATTTCTCTATTAGAAGAAAGAAATTAACTACCCAAAAGATATATCTGATCCCCAGTCCCTTCATGTGACTCACTCACCATCATCCTTGCATTTCTATATTCATTTATTTTTTTAGGACAAATGAATGAGCTAACAAAATATTGATGTGCATATATTGAAAACAGATTTAGCCAGGTTTGTCAAGCAAAACAATCACGTGTATGAAGATTGCTCAAATAGAGAAACCCAAAGAAAAGCACAAACCATAATTACACTACACAATATACAGACAAATTCTACTGTGCTATACAACTTTGCTATCTTGAAAATTCATTGCTAAAGTTGCACAACTAATCTTTTCAATATTTTGCGAGGAAGATTATATTCCAATAATACATTAGCTTCTCGTTAAGTAAATTCTCCCAAGGATACAAACATTCAAGAATAGATCAAATTTCAGTGCCAGGGTGAGGAAATATGCAGCTGCATGTTTTTTAGTAGAATCCTACTTATATCCAACATACAAGGAATTTCCAAAGTAAAAAAACAAAAACACAGACATGCTCATGTACAGTTGCATACACATGGAGCTCTCTGCAACTGACCATGGATATAGAAGACTGATACAATAGTTACTCACTGCCCATTTCACCCGGTTTAAAGAAATTTCTAGGCTTTGCGTTCTTCGTGAAGAAGTTTCCTAACATCTCAAATACCACCCTGTTGCATATCATAAATCTCTGAAATGTTGTTATGTGCTTTCGGAACCGATTCCCAGAGGTGACACTTGCTGGAAGTTTACTGAATTTGCGTCATGCTGATCTGTGAACTTGTTTATGCTCGGATGTGATGTCATGAAATCATTGCCAAGTTTGAAAAATAATTCAAATGCAATTATTTCACATCTAAAATAGGTTTTTGGTATGAGATTCATGAGTAGTTTACTTACCATGAATGTTGATTATGCTCTCTATAAATGAAATCCAGATCACTCTTACAGTTGAATTTTTATTGCTTGAGATAAACTACCTAATAAGTATAGTTAGAATGCTAAACTTCTTCCTTATATACGAATACTTTCAGATGTGTTCTGATGACTGATCCTGAACAAGTGTATGACCCAACTCCGACTTGGACCAAGAAGAAGGCCCAAAGGGATTCCAACCTGAGGAACCTTAACTAGCAGAAGAAAGGGAGAAAGAGACAAAAGGAATTGAGCTGTTAGGAGCAGAACCAGAAAAAGATCTAGATGATCCAGAACAAATAGAGGCTGACCAAGCAGCAGTTTCTTTGAACGTCTAGATGATCCGGATGACTAGGATGAAGACTTGAAAGAGATGGAGGCAGAAGATGATTCCGATGAACATGCTCGAAGCAAGGTCATCGATACTGACCCACCTCAGGGTAGAGGTATGAATGTATGTACTCAGTACTGTGGTCTACGCTAGGGTTTAGCCTCAAGTGCACTGTCCACAACATTCCTCCTTTCTGGGAGGGGTTATTTCATGGACAGGTGCCCGTTATCAAGGATGAACACCGCACATTTCCGACTTCTTGCGCCTCCCTATTTTGCCGTGCGTGAGAGATATGTCTTCTTTGTTGGACTCTTACAAACGTTTGAACCATGGGATGAACAACAAAGTTTCAGCTCTGAGGTCCACTTGACATTGAAGACATCAACAGTTACACTAAGACACCAGTCCTTGTGGCGAGTCAAAGGATGCGGATCATATGGTGTCCAATATCATTTACAGCAACATACATTGTGAGTCTTACAGAGTCCACAACACTTACGAGCAAGATGATTGTGCGTGTTACCTACGTGTTCTTGTTCCCAACTGATGATTCCGATGATGATTGTTTAGACTTAGACCAGCAGGCTACGACATTCTTTTTTTGAGAACTGACCCTATATTTGTGCAACTCTTATATGCTAGATAAGCTATGTAAGTTCATGTGATTGAATGGTATATCGAACTATTTAATCCTTAACTAAAATGAATGAAACATCCTTGTAGCAATTTCACTTTACCTTTTGTCTCACTAGAATTTTACGACTGTGAACTAGATTGAATTAACATAGAATGACCTTAAAATGTACATGTGACTTCTCCACATTTGTAGAATGGTAGCAGATACCAGAGCCAACAATCTTACTAGAAAAGGAGTCGAGTGTAAGTGGTGTGATGCCAACAACCAACCTCCCACGAGACCAGGCAATGTTCCCCAAGCACGCGCCCATACTAACCACTGAGAATGCACGGGGACCCACGAACCAGAACCTGTTCGTGTTCAGAGTTAAGGAAGCAAAGACCCAACATCCAGAGGAGATTCAGATCCAAAGGACACGGAGGAGCTCCAACAATGGAGGTCGAACAGGATGGAGATAAGATTGCTTTGGCTACCTCTAGCTAGAGGGAGAGGCCGAATATTTATGGGACATAATTAAGAGCACAAATGCAGCAGCACAATGACATGAAATTAGCTTGAGGCGCTCTTTTTGGGAAAACATTTCCCGACTCCTATTACGCAGACAATGATCCAGAAATTAATGACTTAGAAACAAGGAGGGATGACCGTGACAAAACTCTCATGCCACACCTCCACAATGTAGTGAAAGTATCATTGATCAATAAGAGGGAGTTAACATCATCTCATAGACTGTGGAACCAACAAAGGAAAAAAAACAAGCAGACGGAGGACCAATTAGCACCAATGCACGTTATGTTGTTTTGAAGCCCTACACACTGCGCCTCAGCAACAACAATAAAATAAAAAAATGGGATTTTCGAACAAGAATGTGGTGCCAGGGACGTGCTTTAGTGCAGTAAGGAAGGACATTGCAACTACGAGTGTCCCCAATGGGTTAAGAGTGAAAATGTGGAGGAAACATTAATCCGAATATTTAGATGGCAGGAGCATGACAAAAAGCTATAATCAGGTGGCAGTGAGGCCACAGCAGTTGGGAAGGGATCAAAGCCAGCAGTTTCAGAAGGCGGGAATGGAAGAGGAAAAGACAGAACCAAGGAGAATGTGGCGGGAAGAATGTTTTCACTAGATGGGGATGGATATAAGATGTACGAGCCGAACGGGAAGAGGAAGATCCGTCAATGATTCAAGGTACACTTGACCTTTATAATTCTTGGTGCAGATATTGCTTGACACTAGTGCTTCGCGTCCTTTATATCTATTGCTTGTGGTTTGTCTGTGGAGTTAGAATCTACGCACTTTGGCACCTTGATTAGAGTACATTCACCACTAGGCGGACTACGTTTGACTTGGGACCTTTGAACCATCAAGGTAGCAGATTTTGAGTTAATTTTTTGGCATGGACTAGTTGTCTGCCCATCGTGGCATCATAGACTACCATCATAAGAAGTTAACGGCCTATGCTCCAGATAAAACTCGTTTCCAATTTAGAGGGGATTGACAGGACTCCGGTCCTCTATAACTTGAAGGTCCAAGTGGCACCAACCATTTGATTGGATGGTTGGTCAGTTTAATACTTGGCAAGGAGGACCACTTAAGAGTTAGGATTTCTCCGAGTTTTCCAGAGGATTTACCAGGACTACTCCTGCAACAAGAAGTAGAGTTTACGATAGAGTTGCATCCGGGAATTGTTCCTATTTCTATGGCTCCACATCTTATGCCACTAACAAAGCTTCTAGAGTTGAAAATTCAACTATATGAGTTGCAAGAGAAGAGCCCTATTCGGCAAGAAGAAGGATGGGTCATTGTCTCATTGAGGTTGTGCATTGACTCCCAACCAATCAACAAGGTAACAATCAAAAACCATTATCCTCTTTCTAACATTAAGGATTTGTCTCATCAGTTGAGAGGTTTTCACGATGTTATTTTCAAGATTAATCTACGATCTCGATAGCATCAATTATGTGTGGAGGAGGATATGGCGTTTGGCCTACCAATGCTCCAGAACTAGTCATTAGTTCAGTAAACAAGATTTTTACTCCATACATGGACCAATTTATGGGTAGAGCTTATTGATAATATCTTGATATACTCACCAGCAGAGGAAGATCATGAACATCATCTAAGAAATGTTCTGCAAATCATAAGAGAGAACCAATTTTATACTAAGGCTAGCAAGTGCCAATTCTGGCTGAAGGAGGCAAAATTCGTTATCTGAAGAAGCTATTTCACTTGATTCAACTAAAGTAGAAACAGGGGTAGACTAAAAAAAGTCAAAGGAAGTCTTTAAGATTCAAAGTTTCCTTGGATTGGCGAAACATCATTGGAGGTTTACTCCAGAGTTCTCCACTTTGGCCAAGACAATGACTCGACTGATGCAGAAGATAGCCAAATTTAAATAAACTACAGCTTGTGAGCATTCCTTTCAAGAACTTAAGAAGAGATTGACCTGTGCATTGACACTTGTTATCCCAAAGCAGAACTTATGGTACATTGTTCATAGTGATGCTTCTAAGGTGGTCTCGGTTGTGCCCAGAATGGGAAGGTGATCGCGTCTAGTTCCAGACAACTGAAGCCACATGACAAAAATTACCTAACACATGACCAGGAATTGGCTATGGTCTTTGCACGAGTCATGGTACTATTGCCTTTATGGTGAGAAGTTTGAGGTTTTAACAGATCACAAGAGTTTGAAATACTTTTTCACTTACAAAGAACTGAACATAAGGTAGATACGATGAATTGAGTATCTCAAAGTCACTATCTCCTATCATTCAGTTAAGGTAAATTTCGTGGCCTACACGATTAATTGAAAGACGAGGGGACTTGTAGCAACTTTACCGTCCAAGATGGATGATGGTGTAGACCGTGAATGAGTTTATCTAGCAACTCTGCCCGAGCAAGGAAGGAGCTTGATAGTTTGCAATAGTTGACACCAAATTTACACAAGAAGAATTTTAGAGTGCAAAAGTTTGTTCTGGAAGCAAACTTTATTATTAGACACCATTTACCTACAGGTGAATTTCAACATATTAGTGGAGTAGGATGAAAAGAGCGAATTTGTCAAGGTGCCTCACTTGTCAGCAAGACAAGGCAAAACACCAAAGGCCAAGAGGAATGCTTCAACTCTTGCCGTACCAGAACAGAAGTGGGAATACATGACAATAGACTTCGCGACAAGGCTACCTAGGTCACCACGAGGGCACAATGCCATTTGGATAATCATTAATAGTTTGAGCAAGATACGATGAATTCATATAGTCAACTTCATATCTGAGAGATGATACAAATGCAATGGATTCATATAGTCAACTCTATATCCGATAGATCATAACGACTGCACAGGCCACAGAGTACCCGTGTCAATTTTATCAGATTGCTATCCTCGTTTCACTCAATTTTCGCAAAGCTTGCAATCCATGTTAGGTGTTGATATGTATTTCAGCACAACTTTTTATCCCAAGACTAGGGAGAATCCAAGAGGACGATTCACAGCTTGAAAGACATACTTCAAGCTTGTGTGATGGACCAAGGAAAGTGGGAAAGACACTTACCATTGGTGGAGTTAGCTTACAACAACAACTATTAAACAAGTATTTTGTTTCTTAAGCAGCACTCTATGGACGACTGTCTTGATCACCACCAATTAGTTGCATAGACATTGGCGAAGCAAGGTTGTAAGGACCTAAACTACTTCGAGAAACTACGGAGAAGGCGAAGTTAACATGACAATGACTAATGACCCGGCAAAAGTGTTATGCATATAGACGAATAGGCCTAAGAGTAATAACAGGGAGATCACATGCTATTGAAGATTGAACTACGCCGAGGAGTTATTCGTTTCGAGAAGGTGTGTTTTATGTTGTTCCAATAAGTCTTGTAACTTTCCCTTCGATCCATTAGACCGTTCAAAATCCAGTTAGTGACGGAAGTGGCTTATCACTTAGCTCAACTAGCTAGAGTACACAAGGTGTTCCATGGTTCTCTATTGAAGGACAACAACAAGCACCATTCACACAAGCCATATTGGAACAAAGTCACATAAGAAGAGATTTCTTGGCATGTCAATTGGAAAAAGGCTAGCCTTATCTCTTTTATGAGTGTAGGAACTTTTTCGAAAGACTTTTACAAGTCTGTATTTATTTACTCAAACTAACATGCTAAAAGACGAGGTCTTACCAAGCCCACGATTATACTCTTAGGCGCAACAATAAACCATTAATTGTCTGAAATTCTCTGACTTCACAATAACACAATTACTCCTCTCGTTCCTTTTTTTGGTGGCTTGACTAGAGTCCATGTCTTATTCTTCTCAATGCCCTTCATCTCTTCATCCATGCCCTTTAGCCTCATAATACCTTTCATAGGGCTTGGCGAAAGCTTCAGACACAGTTTCAAGTTCCGATGTATGAATAACAACATTTTTGGGTTCTCTCTCAACATAAACGCCCTTTAATCAAATCCAAATAATGCATTTATACAAATAGTTTTACGAATTTTAATTTTGAAATTTTCTCCACCGATCAAAAAATAGGAACTAGTATTATGAACACAACTTCCAACACTACCTAAAAAGATCAAACAAAATAGACCATTTCTTAAGATGTCAGGAACAGTAAAAATGGCCAAGAACATGTAATGGAGGTAGTATATTTCAATTCCTAAAGTTGCTAGATAGACAAATACAAGATTTAACTGCATGGAAAGGAGAAGTTAATGGTCGAAAACAGACCCATCAATGACCTTATGGACAACCATTTCCCATTATCCAACATTTTATAGATTAATTTTGTTCTTAACCATCTCTCAATCCCCAAAAATTAAAACAGGGAATGGAATTACCAAAAGAAAACATCATTACTGTTTCACATCCATGGAAGCAGCAAAAAGTCTACAAAACAATTCATTAAACCCACCAAGTAAGCAACAAGATGTATCCGTCATACTACACACAGATAACATCAAGACTTCTTTACGGCAGTGAAAATACTAAACAAGCATAGCAGTCAAGCTAACTTACCATCTGCATGGTTCCTTGGGTTTTTGAAAGGGTCGTTATCACTTGATGGGTACGACTCCTCTACTTGACATGTACAACACAACCACCTACGCATCCTTGCTTTCTTTCTCAAATAAAGATCGTCCTCGGCACTTGTTTTCTGCAAACGTACAAAGTAACCAGGAGGCGGTTCATGTGCCTGTATAGTTAGAATAAAATGAGTAAAATTCAAAATGGTGCAGCAAACAGTCAACAGTATCAACACAACTGTACTCTAAATGTCAGGCCCTAATAAATTTCAACAATCAGTTCATTTGCAGAATCAACAATCTCAAAGCAAAAGTTTCTAGTCATGTACTTCTTGGAAGGGCAAATAAAAAGCCGATTGACAATAGCAGTCCTGCACATTTGCTACACCAAAAGAACAAACTATTTGGAAGTGTTTCTCTGTTTTCTTTATAGACTCGATGATCTACATTATCTATCCATAATCATTCCATATCCAGGTGTTTTTAATCAACCACACATCGCAAACGCAAATTTCGCAAAGCTTGATAAGCACAGAGAGTTTCTAAAACAGGTGTTATCAAAACATAATAAATACATAAATTCATTTTGCAAATAATAAATATGCTATAGAAAAAGGTGTCTGCGAAGGGGTATATGCTATGGCAATATGCAAGCACATAAAGTCTTAAAAACGTTCTCAGAGCACGAACAAAGGATGAAAAGATACCTAGCATAGCAAAGGAAAACATTGAAAATACCATGTTTTCCCCTCATCTTAGGTAATTCCTATTAGTCATTTGCTAGAAATACACACATTTCGAACTATTCGTTGTTCTCAAGCATTATGTGATATGTAGTCAGTCGCTTTCAAACAATAGTTCAAGAATAAAAAATAATTCACAACTGCATAAGGATAACGAGGGATGGATCCACGGTTTCAATTTGCTGGTGTGAATCCTTATGATTTCACGATTATCTTACAAATCGACAACATAATATGGGGTGGTGTTTAAATTTCGGGTGGCCACCCCATAACAGTAAAAGAAATCAAAGAGAGCTATCAATTCTCACCACCAGACCCGGTCGAAGATATTTGTCATCCATCGGAAACAGACAACAGATTCAAGGTCTCAGAACAACCAATATATATAACAAATACAAAACAAAAACTCCGCCCCAATCGCTCGGCACAATTAAATGGCAAAATTGACAGTCAAACAATAAAATTCAAAACATAATTTCCGGTGAAAATGAGAAGATCCGCGAATTATGAGAGAGATTAACGAGATATAACAGGAAAACAGAATGTCTTAAAGCAAATGGGTCAAAGAAAAGACAGATAGATAACAACAACAGCAACAGATCAACAACCGAAAACGAAGGATTACCTAATCTTTCGCTCTCTTCTTTTCTCTCTCCTTTTCTCAGGGTTTCGAAAGTGGAATATGGTAGGAGTGAGAGAAGATCGGAAAATGGGGAGAGACAGGTAAGCAAACAGGGAGGCAACGGACGAGAGAGATCCTCTTTAGATGGGAACGAGAAACAGTTTCTAACGGAGAACTCTGCCTTCGGATGTAGTTTCTCTCTCTGGAAAAGTGTGGGACGGTGGTAAAAGTCGAAGTGGAGGAGAGAGGAAGTGCTTTCGAACTTCTCCTTTGTTCGGCAACGGCCCCTAAATACGTGTCTGCTTTTGAGGTATCCGTGTCTACTGTACTACGAATATAATTAAAGTCACGAATTTGAATTCATATTAGAATTAAAATTAAAATATTATTTAAATTATTAGCATATTGTGTTGGTAAGATCAAAATTCAACCATCTCTCAAACAAATACCAATCTTACTTGAGGATGATAGAATTTATGTTCAACCATAATTCTACAAACACTTAATAATAAAGTTAAAATATATATAAATATAACCAAATACAGGGTACTCCACGTAAGTTATGTAATTGCAAATGAATCAAAAGAACTTATGATTCTATATATTCAAAAAAAAAATTTGTCTTCATCACTCTTGTTTATCTTAAAATATTTTCTTCATGACCCTCCAAAAAAAATATTTGTATCAATAAATATGTAATTCGTTTAAAGAGCAAAATTAGAAAAATAAACAACAACCTAGAACATCTACTACAAAAATAAGTGGGTAAATAAAAAAGAACCTTGAGTCCTTTAAAAGCAATGTACACTATATAAAATATAGAGACTGGGGACAAAAGTAAAATTATTAACCAAACTGACATTTTTGACAAAAGTAAAATTATTAACCAAACTGACATTTTTGACAAAAGTAAAATTATTAACCAAACTGACATTTTTCAAAGGTGACAATCAAACTTAGGACATGGCCACATAGGGGAAATGAGGGCTTGCTGTGCGCTGCGCACAGTAAAGTGTGTTGCGCGTCAAAACGATATCGTTTTGGCGCGTAAAACACTGACTAAAAATTATTCGGTCAATTTTTTACTGTTTCGGGCAGTATTTTACGCACCAAAATGACGTTGTTTTGGCGCGCAGCAACTCTGCTGTGCACTATATGCACAACAAGACCCCCAGTTCCCTGCAAGAGGCGTCGTTTTAGCGCGTAAAACACTAATAAAAAATTATTCGGTTAATTTTTTACTCTTTGGTCGGTATTTTGTGTACCAAAACGACGCCGTTTTAGTACGCAACACACTTGCTGTGTGCAGCAGGGCCCTTGTTCCCCACATAGGTAGCTTGAAAATTAAATTTAAGATTTATTTATTGACAAATAAAATTAAACTTACTTTTTTTATCTCTTTTTTACAATGCTCCATGCACTATTGTGTTCAAGGTTGAACTAAAACTTCATGAGATGGATAGAAAACTAAAATAAACAAAGAATGATATTGAAAAAACTTGGATTAATGAAATAAATGTGTACCCAAATCATCCTTTTGACAATTTAATTTTTTTTTATCGGATTAAGTTGATAAAGTAGCTTTGATAGCATTTTGAGAAAACTAAAGAGATTATTAAATAGAACACTACGATAAAATAAATAAATAAATATAGAGTGATATTGAAAAATCTGAGGCAAGTAATAAAACTTGGAGGGCTATTGATGAACCCAATATGTAAGTACATGTGTTGAGCTTAAGATATTCCGTAGCAAAGGCAATAAGTGGCGGATGATGTCCATAGCAATTAAGGGTGGTGATCGCCTAGTTGAGATAGATAGTAAAGATTAAAAACTTGCAAATAAGTTGAAAGCAATGTTGGTGTTCGTCTAGAGAGACCAGTGATATTTGTTGTAGGAGAGAGAGCAGTGGCGTGACAACAAATTTATTTATTTTTGATCAATTGTAATTTCTTCGATTTTTTATGCTTGGAATAATAGATAATTAAAATGTCCAACGTAAGATATAGAAATTACAATCCTCATAAAATAAAATTAGTAATAAAATTTGTCAAAATAAGTAATGAAATTAATATCCGCGTAATCTTGATTTTATACAAATCCAGCGTAATCTGTACTATACACAGTTAGTGCATTCCATTTATTAAAACTTGAAAACCCAAATTAAATTACTTTACAATCTCCTTGAAATTACAATTGGGTTAATTTACATTAGGCATGTACGTGTAATTCTCCGCTTTACGATTGGTGCATTCCAATATTTGAAACCAACCCAAATCATTCTCAATTGGTGCATTCCAATCTTTGATATCACAATTGTATTTCAAATCTCGGAGATCACAATTGTTACATTTCAAGATTTTGAGAGAGAATAACTTTTACTTAAAAAAATCCAACCATTAGGTCGAATCAATCTCAATTGTTCTTTTAAAAATGTCTTTTGGGGCCTCCACACCGTCTTTCCTTGTAATATAGATTTAATTTTTAATTTTTTTATTTATACATGTGTGTGTAAAAATATGTATTATAATTATATATACGTACATGTGTACAGAAAATAAAAGAAAAATAATAAGCTATATTGACTATTTTTTGCAACACTTACATTATTTTATTAAAATGATTAGTTAAAAATATAATATTTCAATTACAAAAACATACTATTGTGACCATGCAACCTGTCAAACCATGATGATCAATGCAACCTACCTTGCTCAAATTCAAATCGGCGCACCCCCAGTATTGAGCCAAAAGCAATTTACAATCTTTCACCGAAGGACTTAAATTCCAAGTCTGGTTCTCGGAGTATCACCAATGGGAACACCCTAAACCCAATTTATGAATTTTCACTGAGGGACTCTAACCCATAGTCGAGTTCTCAAACTAGCACCGACGGGCCATCCCTTATTCGATCACCGATGGAATCACACAAATACTAAAGGAAAATCACAACTGACCATGACTATGCACATAGACCCATACTCAGTTAACCGAATCATGCACTTGAATTAATGCCATGTCTAAATCATTCTCCAGTATATGCCCAAGACATCTACTCAATATCCAAAATGTTAAAAAAAAGTTTCGATGGAAGTTCATGGTTATTATAAAAAAAGAATTTTATCAAAAAATATTTCAAGCAAGATTGATCGATCGGGATGCACCCCTAACTGGTCAAGTTTGACCCTAACTAGTTAGGATTACATGTTGTTTGGTTTTAAAAACTTATCCTGACTGGAATATTTTGGCACATTCTGACCAGTCACCCATCACCTTGACTAATCAGATCAACTTATTGCATTTTTTAGGTTTGAAGGCATCCTGACTGGTCACCCTTCTGTACGCGAGAATAACAATTTTGCAAAAAAAAAAAATTCAGTTTTGTGCACATAAAGCATCATCTTTTCAAGAAATCTCAAAAGCCCAACATCCATGATTAATAGACAACAACATGTAACAAAATTTCAACACCAATCATGACACGAAAAACATAAAATCACATTGAGTCAAGGTTTAAATAGGATGCTACCTTAAATATAGGATTCCTTAATTAAGAACACTAAGATTCCTCTGCTCCCATGCAAATCCACCAACACCTGGTTTGTAATACCCTATGTCCCTAATTACTTTTGTTAACGAAGTTAATTGGTATTTCATGAGCATATTAGTTGAAATTAGAATTTAATTATTTTTAATTAAGATGCATGTGTATGTTATATGTGGTGCTATGTTTATTTGATTATGTGAGTTAATGTTCTTAAATTTAGTTAAGTTTAGATGATTAAATTCGCTAGCATAATTTTGTTAATTACATGTATTAGTAGATGAGTTTAAGATTTTTTTAAATTAAGCTTAATAAGTGAATATAGGGTTAAATGTGTGATTGTACACCTTAGTATATGCAATCCACCACATAGGATAATAGGTTTAATTCTTTTTATGTTTATCTCTTCCACCGTTTCTCTTTAAATTGTAAACGATAGAAACAACATAAAGAAGGGCAACGTACAGAGAGAAGAAGAAGGGAGAAACCTAAGACCAAGATTGGGGGAAAGTTTGATTGAGTTGAGATTCAAGCCCTAGATGGTAAGTACATACTCTTTTATGTTTGATTTCATCTTTTACAAGTTTGGTATCATGTTTCTTGGTAGGGTTTAGGGTTTAGAGATCATAGAACCTATTCTTTTATGGTGGTTTGAGAATTTAGGATGAGTTCTTGATGGATTCTTTGATGTTGAGTATGAATTAAGAAGTTTGAAAATCTGCAAAATTTGAAAACCTAACCATAACCTGATTTTGGTTAACTTAGTTAGGGATGTTCTTTTTAACAATTTATATGTCTTTGCTAAAACATATAGTCTTGGTATTATTCATCCATACAACGAAAGCTTATGGAGTATATTTATATATGTTAAAGGTGATGAAAACTGAAACAGGATTGAAGAAGCCTTCGGAAGCTAACTTATGGACACATGTTGTGTCGTGTCCTGTAGTGTGTGATTGGAAGTACTTTATTTTTGTCGTTTTGAAAGTTAGAGCTATGTATAGACTTTGTTCTTCCTGTAAGCTTTTGTAATTAAACTTGTGTGGACATGCAAGGGCTGTAATAGCAATTTTGAGTGATTTTTTAATATATGAACGTAACTTTGTTTTGTTGAGGTTAATCACAAGGGTATTAGTTCACTATTTAACGTTCCATTGCGTTTGATCCTCCTTGTATATATTTATAATTTGGCCTTGGGTGGTTGAGCTATCACCCAGCATCATTGCGATAGACTTGGGGAGGATGGTTGGGGTCATGACACGGTCCGATCTTAGTTTGGATATTCAATTTGATGCTTCAATTAGCAAGCCCTTCAAGGATTTAGATCAACGGATGTGTCCCCCCCCCCCCCCCCCCCCCCGGCCCCCTCCTCCAGGGTTTCCTCTCTTCCCAAATATGCCCAAATAATTATTATGCAATCCTAATTCATCTAAAAATTTGATTATATACTGATTAGGAAACAAAATACACCAAAACCCCTTGAAATCTTATTCATTCTCAAAATAAGTTCTAAGGCTTCAAAAAGCACAACTATACCCTTAGTTAATGAAATTTCACATTAAATCAATAATTAAAATACACAATTTGGTATAGTCTTGACATTAATTCATTTAGATTTTGCATAATTACATGAGTACATGAGTTGTGCATACTGGTGGACTCACACCCTAGCCTAGCCCATTTCCTCAGGGTAGGCTCATAAAGCTAAATCTAGTCTTTTTGGTCTCACAAGGATTTGACCCAAACTCATATCTAGTGGCCATGTTCTATGGTAGCACTTTTTATCCGCCCACCCTATTTTTTCTCTGTAATAACCCATGGTGAGCCATCCTATATCTAATGATTCTTCTTAGTCATCATCACCCCCACTCCTCCTTCTACAACCTTCTCACGCCAAATTTTTTTTAAAAATCCCTCAAAACCATCTCTCCCTTGGTTTTGAGCCAAAACCTCTCAGAACTTGACCTTCTCTCTCCCCATGGTGAAGGTTACTCCTGTTAGGATTTTATATTAAAAGACATGACTTTATGAAATGGATCAGTATTTGTTTGAATTACTTAAAAAATTATTTTTTTCTTGATGAGAATCTTTATGGGCAATATTTGTATTATATCTTATCATATTGTGCATGAGTGTCTCTTATTCTACATAGTAGATAATCTGGCATGTAGAATTTGGCTTACATACAGAGGATCAGATCATCGGTTCTTGTAGAATATAAATTTTTGGTTTACAGTCTTAGGTGAAATTGGACACGCTACCAGTAGGACTATAACACAGTTTTTCAGTAGGTGTGTCTTGACTACGAAAAATAGTATAGTTTTAACTCACTGTGCTGGTACATTTTGTGTGTATTGAACATGACCACATTGAGGTAATTGTATTTATACTGACAATATAATACAATTTACACCTCATGGTTATCATGTGTGCTTGTACTCTTAATCCAAAGATAATTAATCGATGTATATGTGTAATGTTATTAATTTTGATTCATTATAGAGTGAGGCCTTGTGGACCAATAATCTGGATGAGTTGGGTCACAATATTAAGTGTATGATAACTATTAATTATTGATGGAATCCACGTCCCTTTATAGGGATTGATGATATCTTCTTGAGGAAGCTTATAAGTTCTGATTATGTCAAACTCTGCAGGTGGATATTAGTATCTGACATAATGAATAAGTTAAGTAGAAGGTCTCAAGGAATTTTATAGATATTGATTGAATAAATTGTCAGTAATTTATTTTAATCAACGGGTATCTGTAATCTTATGTGGGGAGATAAATGAGCATTTAATAATATGGAGTGCAAAATATAATTTTGAGATATGAGAGGGAATGCAATTATAATTCTGTAGTGGTGAGAATTATAATTTTATATAATTCAGAATTAATCCGGGTTGGACTAAGATTCCCGAATTGTATAGGAAGCCTAGCCCATACTTCTCTTAGTGGTCCCTATCATAGCCTATATGAATACCGTTATGCCTTCTTGGTCAAAAATAACTTGATATTCAAAAGATTAAGAGAAGTTCTGTGAAGGCAATGCGATCACGTTTTTGAGCCCACCCTCAATATGTGATCAAGGTGTAATAAGATTACGGTAGAAGATCTTGAGGTCAGTCGAGCAAGATCATACCAGCCGTGTTCATAGTCCGATCAGGATTAAACTGTGAAGGTAGCTGAGGGCGAACCAGACAGATCTCGAAGGTATGAATCCTAATTTCGCCTAGTAGGGTTTCATAATTTTTGTGCTGCATAAACTGTACGCATTCATCACCGGGTCTCGGGAATCGGTCCCTAACAACTCCTCCCACACTTAACTCTCATTGCTGCTACTCCACCACATGTGTAAAACTACTCTTCCCTTCCCTAGGATTTTATCCCAAACCATGGCAAGACTTTCACACTACTCCTTCATTTCATTGTTCCCCCTGTAGGAAGATCCCCTCCCTAGTGACCTCTGATATACGTGAAATATAATAATTAAATTACTCTCATGTTAACCTTATTAGTTTTAATTTTATGCTATCTTGTGACTAATTATGATTTATTTATGTTTACAGAAAAAATAGAGATTTGTCATGGAATGAAGTTTATGCAAGGTCAATGATGTAATCCAATTCAAATAAATCAACTCCAACCCAAATTAGAGATCTATTGGGTGCAAACAAGTGAAGCCATTCAAGAAAAGAAGAATCCAACTTGATTTTGGAATCTACATAAAATTGGAAGCAATCCCGAGTTAGAGTATTTTTGGATAGTTTTTAGTATTTTAGACATAACTTTCTGCCTATAACTCGGATCAAGGTGATTCAAATTGGGTTAGAAAGCTATTTTAAAAGGCTACATATTTGTGTGAAATAGTAATTTTCTAATTTTGACCTTTAAGGGGTCAAAACGGGCTCACAATATGGGCTAAAAATGCTGAAAAAGTCAAATCCGAATTTATTTTGGATTTAGGGTTTTTCTAAGAGGAAGCTTATATAAATAGAGAGGCAAAGTGGTTGAAGGGGGGAGACAACAAAGAAGATGACGGCAAACCAAAAAGGAGGATTTCACTTTTGGGGATCTCACGGCTAAAAGATCAAAGAGAGGAAAAATAAATCCAAGGCTGCTCTTCTATATTTCTGTAAGACTTATATTTTCTCCAATGGAGTTTTGTTGTTATTTTGATTTATGTTTCATCGACTCCATGAGTAACTAAACATTGAAACTAGGGTTAAGGATGAAACCTCATATATTTTATTAATTAATTTTATGCAGTTGATTTTTCCTATATGCGTTTATTGAAAACTGTTCTTGGCTCAATTTTTATTGCTTGATTTATTATGGTTAAATATTTAAGTGTTGGGTATCATCTGTGATTTATTTTTATGGATACAAATGATGATTTAGGCTTAAACTTTGAAGCTGAGGAAGAACAAACATTCGTAAAAAATAAAAGTGCTTAAAAAATATATTACCCATAGTGATTAAGATTAACCTCTAAATCATTGTGTAGAAAATAATAGGAAAAATCACTACATAATATTAATTGATAAATATTTATGGGGTGGATTCCGAAACCCTAGTTATTTTCTCAACACTTGATTCAAACTTACTTTTCCATGAATATTTGATTTTTAAAGTCTTTAATTTATTTTTAGCTTCGTTTGTTTAATTATTTTAGAATTAAAAAATTCACAACTTTTTGTCAACTAGGTTAGGGTTAAATCAATTTGATCTATTTAGTTTTTGTTCTTAATAAAAATCACAAGTCCTTGTGGGTTCGACCTCGCTCTTGCATTACTATACTTCGGTACGATTCGTGCGCTTGCGAGTACATTAAAATTTCACAACAACCTCTATTTGCTTTGGCTCATCTTCCTAACTACTCCAACCAACCTTTATCATGGCAGCATGCAACAACTTGTAAAGAGCTTCTCCTTCTCTTAATAAAACCTCCTCTATTGAAGGCCATCTCACCTCTCTTGCCTTCTATACGAATTCTTAGAATTTAGTGGGTTTAGAGTACTATACATTGGGAATTTTAAGTGAGTAAGAGAGGAAAATTTAGTGGCATTGTAGAGAGAGAAGTGAAGAGCACTTTAAAGTTCTAACTCGAATCCACTTCAATTCTCATCAATCCGAGCTTCAATCATCTATTGAAAGGTAAATAAATCTTCCCCATTCTCTAATTCATGTCTAAGATTCTTGAATCGAGCTTCAGGAAGCTCCATTAATTTAAACTCAATTATGATTTTTGGAGAAGATGACATTCCTGACCGGTCACCTTTGTATTATGTTGTACTATTTATGCTAAAAAATTGTATTCTGACCGATCATATTTGACCCCTGATCGGTCACCTTGTTCTTTGTTGCATAAAATGTCTTATTCTAACCAGCCACCATGACCACTTGACCGACCAATTTTTGTTACTAGAATAAAAGTTTGCAACTACCCTGACCAGTCCCCTCTTGACCTCTGATCAATCACCTTTAGCTACTGTCCAAATCCCAACTTATACCCTAACCAGTTAGACATATTCTCCTACTAGTTAGACTTATCCTCTATAAGCTCCAGATTGCTCTATCATGACCGGTCACCATTTTTACCCTAACCAGTCACCTGTAGACATTGTTCATAATTTCTTTTGAATCCAAACATGAACTATGAACCTATCAACTTAAGAACTTTAACTAACATCAATTGACCTCTTTTGTGCATTTGTTTCAAAGTCTGATTGTTAGTACCCAACATGCATAATGATGATAACACAAACTACATGCATACACGATTACTTATTCAAATTACTATTATAATTGCTTAGTTCATGACTTAGGCGTAAATTGTATTATCATTTGAACATCAAACGATGTTAAGTCCTGAACATAGAAATTGGTCAACTTAGGAACATTTGGTCATAGCACACGATAAGTCGACATTGGACATAGTAACTCACAAGACTTTGAACAAAATATGGATTTTAGAAAATTAATGACACGTATGAATTGAGAGCTGATTTTACCTCCATGGGAGTAGTATTTAGGATGCCTTTTGCTGTGATATGGCTTGAGCCAAACTATGACTGGTTCCATGAGGTGTCTTTAGCTGAATTGCATCTTAAGCCAAGTTGTATCGTGTGTTGTGAGCTACTGTGAATTGGATTTTGACATGCATGATATTGTCGAACACTTCTGCTAGAAACTTAGAAATTTGACATAGACGTTGACTTGGGAAAATTATCATCTACGTTATAATATAATTTATTTTCTTGCATTTAATTGTTTACTGGTTTTGCTATTTATTACTTGCTCATTTCATGATCATGAATTACTTTAATCCGATGCATAAATTGGGAATTACGAGTGTGAATTATTTATTGAGTTTTATCATTCATGGTGTAATTTTCTACCCCTGATTTTTCCTGCTAGGTATCGAGGTCAACATAGAAGAGACTAACAACCAATTCATTGAAGTCAAAATTCCCGAGGAAGATTAGATTGCACCCTGATTTACTTAATTTAATTTAGCTCTATATTTTCAAATTCTAATGTAATTTATTAAAATCTCAGTACGTGAAATCAAACTCATATTTTGTTATGTCTATGGAATGAAAGTAAGTTTGGTTTAACTATTTCTTTAAAAGCTAACATATCCAAAATTTGATGCGTTGGATAACAATATACATTTGTTGGTACTCTAATAGCTCTGACAATAAGAATGCAACACATGACATAACATCTTAGGAGTATTTACACGTGATAAAATGCACAAGAATTACAAATGACACCGCTCGAACCTTGGAGGTAGTTAATAAACTATCACAATAATGACATATGCAGAATGCGAAGCATCAATGTTTCACATGTATGGACAGTTATTGTAACTGTCATGCATCCGCAGGAATCAAAGGAGAAAAAGGTGGCAGAATGTGCATCAAGAACATAGGAGAGACATGAGGAGATGGTTGAAGTGTAGCAACCACAATTCGTTCCTATATCGGAGGACAGATCATGTAAGCAACCAGGTAGGAAAATTCAAAGGAAGAAGATGCAATCCAGTACTAGTGGTCTATAAATAGGACCAAGGGTGCAAAGGAAAAGGAGGACAATCCCTCCCCCCCCCCCCCCCCAACATATCTTTTTGCACTTATCGTTCATTTCCTTTCTTGTACTTAGTTAGTTTAGCTTATCATAGCCTTAGTTAGTTTAGCTTATCATAGCCGTAGTCGTAGGTGTAGTTATACTTGTAAACTTTCACCTGTTTCCATAGGAGTAGTTCTTAATTCAGTTCGAAGCAACCTACATCTTTTGTACTTCTCTAATGTAAGCTTGTCTTCAAATTTATCATTCGAAATTAGTTCGTTTCACATTCTTGATGATTATTCATCTTCTTTTTTTATTTTGATTTGCCACATGTTGACACTATAAAAAAATCCTCTTCATTGCGGTAAGAGAAGAAACAGTGCAAATGCCTGATAATTGTTGGTTTAACTGTCGTAGTTATAAGGTTTTCTGAAAAGGCTAGCTACACTCCTTTTCTGGCACACTCGTGCATCAATTTTTTCTTGGGAGATATTAGAGTCAACATCTTTTTTGGCATGCCTAGTGGAACTTAAAGTCTCGAGTATGGTGAAAACTAGAAACCAAAACACCACACTTCCCTCTAAAGTCAAGGTAGAAGGAACCCCAGAGGTGAGTTCGGTAGATGAAACCTCTAGTACTCACATGGAAAATGACTAGCATAGTATCACCTATTGGCGAAACTCAAACTATGAGTCATGGCCATCTTACTAGAATTCAATATGACCTAGGAGGCCTTTTTACCCAAGGAGGTCAGGCCAACATAATTGACTGAACCATACCTAAAAGTGACATAAGTAGTGATCTAATTGATGTGGGATTGCAACAATTAAATGTTCAACTCTTTAATACATTAAGATAAACCTCTTCGTCTCCACAAGCATTGCTAAGACATATAGAGGAATGGAAACCAGTAGTGAGACAAGTGGTATCTAGCAGATCTATCTCTAGAACTCAAACCCATGAAGCACAACATCCTCCAGGAAGTATACTTTCTCCATATGGTTTGGTTTAAGGTAATCCTAGAGACGAGGTTGACTTAAGAAGGGATTGAGTAAATTTGGGGACATGATCATACAAATCAAGGAAATCTCCCAATCTACTCTCAATCTTGGTATGAGCCGATCAGAATTTGACCTGGTACAGGGACACTACGGGGCAAAGACTCAAAGATTCGCTATATCCAAATGGCTTCCCCCAATATGAGTGATCTACGTAGAACCCAAATAGTGGGTTGGAGTAGAGTTTCTCAAAATTCTCTTTTTGACCCCACACTTGGGGGTTGGAAGAAGTCGTTAGGATCAAAACCCAAACACGTAGAATGGACATTGGTTATGAAATGTTATCGAGGCACAAACTGGTATGCCATCTGTAACATTACCCTTGTTGCCTCATCAGGTGTATTTAGGAGTGCCACCTTCACCACCACTTCATCAATCCTTTGTAAGAATGCCAGAGCCCTCAACTATACGGGAGCCAACACCTATACAAATCCCAATACATCCACTTGCACCTGCACTTGTGCCTGTAACATGGCCTGCAACACCACCCATGGATGTTGGTAATCAAGGAAACCATCCTTTTGGGTGAGACCCTCAACTTCGAGACCAGGTGTTAGATCTCATTTAGGAGGTATATGGCCCATTAGCTTGAGGGGTCTAAACCCTAGTTTATAGGAAGCCATATTCTGAATAGATCAAAGTTGTTGATACCGTACCGTACCGTACTGGCCAGTACTTACCGGTTGGGCATAAAAACGGTACCAACTCTATGTAATACTGTACCGTCTTTGATATCGGCTCGTACCGGTTGGGTACCGGCAATACCGGTGAATACCGGCCATATCGGCGGAAAGGTCAATACCGGCCAGTAAATTACAAAGTGTGGCAATTTTGTTATTATATTAAAAAATCAATCTCTTTTTTTATTTCCCCAAACGCAGCCTATAATCCTAATTTCCTAAAAAACCCTAAAGGCCTAAATCAGTCTCTTTCCCAGCTCTCACTTCTCATGATCTAACCCTCTCTCTCATCTCCATGTCCATGGAGTTTCAATCCCTGTGATCACTGATCAGTCTCTCTCATCCCATCTATGTGATATCAAGTAAGTTCTTTTAGTCTCATATCATCTTTGAGCAGCCATTTAGCCCTTGAAAAAGAAAAAATAGAGACAAATGACACCCATAATTTTTGAGTTCTTTTAGATCTATTTTCGTTGGTTGTTTTCATTTTTATACGGCACCCAGCATTTTTTTTATGTTGTTTCACTTTCACTGTTTCACATGCTTTTACAGTGTTTATTTCCATTAGATTTGAATTTGTTAATTGATGACTTTGGCTATTTTAGAATCAAGTTTTCATGTCATTTTTCTAGAGGCCTGATTTTCTGGAAGTTCGTTTGTGGTTCTTTTAAAATTATTTTGTGATTAAATTATTATTGTTTCAATCAGGCCAACTTTGCATATTACAAATAATTTATACTATGAATATCGTGTAAGCTTGTGTGGATATTATGATGCTAGCTATGCTCATAAAGCATGCCATGAAAATAATTACACTGTGAAAGGATGTTTGTGTGTGTGTCTCCTCTGTGCATCTATATTAGATTTGGACTGTGAAGATTTTACTTACACCAAAAATGGTGGTGATCTAGCTTAGCAAAAAAAAAAAAATGGTGGTGCTATGTACTTTGTTTGGTCTATTAGAATTATCATAAGCTGTTTGTTAATTTGTTATAGGAAAAAGAAAGAAGATGAGTGATGATGGTTCTCGGTCTAGTCAATCAATGTCCTTACCTCCTGTAAAATCTGATGACCCTGCTTGGCCTTATAGTAAATTGGTATTGGGAAAAAAGAACAATATCATTTGCCTTTTTTGCAATAAGAATATTAAAGGTGGTGGAATCACGCATTTAAAACGACATCTTACCGGGGTAAAAGGGGATGTAGAAGGTTGTAAATGTGTGTCGTTGGATGTAAAATGGCAAATTAAACAATTGCTTGAAGAGTACCAACAAGTAAAAGAAAAAAGGAATAGGGTGAGTGAAGATATTGGACGTGGACCCTCTTATGATGAATATGATGAAGAAGAGGAAAAGCATTTAACGGAGGGTACAATATCCAGAACTGGGTCATCTGGATCGCAAAAGAAAAGAAGGCAAGCAAGTGGTTTCTTTGCTCCAAGAACAACGCTGGGTTCCCAACCTTCTATAAGAAGTGCATTGTCATCTAAACAATTTATTGATGAAGCAAGAATGGCGGTTGCTCGATGGTGGTATGATGCTAACATTCCATTTAATGCAAGTTTATCTCCGTATTTCCAACTGGCGATTGATGCAATGCTATCCGTTGGATCGGGTTTCAAGGGTCCTTTGTATTATGACTTGAGATGCACTCTTTTGAATAATAATGTTCGTGAAATTAGGGAATATCTTGGTGAAATTAAAAACTCATGGAGGACTTATGGATGTTCTATCATGTCGGATGGATGGTCGAGCCAAAATCAAATTCCGGTGATAAATTTTCTTGTTTATTGTACAAAAGGGACTATGTTTTTGAAGTCAATTGATGCATCGGGACTTGTTAAGGATGCAGATATATTATTTGGTATTTTTAGTGAAGTTGTTGAACTAGTGGGCCCAAGTAACATTGTGTAATTTGTTACGAATAATGAGGCGGCTTACAAAGCGACGGCAAAGAGGTTGCAAGTACATTATGGATGCTTCTATTGGTCTCCTTGTGCGGCTCATTGCTTAGACTTGATGTTGGAGAATTTCGCGAAGCCTAAATACTTTCCGCACATAGATGCTACCATCCAAAAGGCAAAAAAGGTACATAGCTCTTACATGTATATTTAAGATGTTAATATTATGAATGTTGCTCAATTTATAGTTAATATGTTATGAATGCATGTCTTAAGAATTGTGATCGTTACTTTTATAGGTAACTCGATACATTTACAATCATGCATGGGTTGTGAACTTAATGAGGAAAGATTTCACAAATGGTAGAGACTTGTGTCGTCCCGGCATCACAAGATTTGCTACAAACTTTTTAAGTCTTCAATACCTTATGAATTTCAAGAAAGAACTTAGAAAAATGTTCACTAGCGACAAATGGGTTCAGTCTCGATATGCTAAAGATAGTGGTGGGAAAGAAGTAGCTAAAATTATTTTGGAAGATAGCGAGTTTTGGTCAAATTGTCAACTTGTTGTCAAAATAAGTGAACCTTTGGTGAAGGTTCTTCGTCTAACTGATGGTGATGAAAAACTGGCAATGGAATACTTGTATGAAGCAATGGATAGAGCGAAGGATGCAATTAAGACGAGGTTAAACAATAGGCTCTCTTTGTATGCCCCATACACTAGAGTGGTTGATGCAAGATGGGATAAGCAACTTTATAGCCCTCTTCATGCAGCAAGTTGTTTTCTTAATCTCGGGATATATTTTAGGCCAACTTTTACGAAGAAAAAAGAAGTTGCTCGAAGATTGATTCAAGCTCTTACAGTCTTGGTGCCGGATGAACATATACAAAACCATGTAAGTGAACAAATGGAGGAATATAAGTAGTCAACAAGTGACTTTGGTATGTTCCTCGCTATACGTCAACGGGAGAAACTAAATCCAAGTAACCTTTATCTATGGCATTGCCTATTTTAATTTTTAAAATCGATAACTTATAACTTGTAAGCTGTTAAATTTTTACTTCATAAATTGTCATGTTTTATTTTTTTAGTTGCATGGTGGGAGCAATTTGGAAATGAAAGTCTAGATTTACAAAAGTTTGTGTAAGAGGGTTGATCTTGATAATCAGGACGGAAAGTTAAGAACTCACTATCCAGCCGAAACAATGCTCTCAATATGTGGGAACCGGGGGCCCTGCTGTGCACAGCGCACAGTAGGGCGTGTTATGCGCCAAAACGACGTCGTTTTGGAGCACAAAACACTGTCCGAACAGTAAAAAACTGACCAAATAATTTTCGGTCAGTGTTTTGTGCACCAAAACGACGCCGTTTTGGCACACAGCACGCCATGCTGTGCGCTGTGCACAGCAGGGCCCCCAATTCCCAATATGTGGACCTGTGATCTGCAAAAGAATAATCCGTCAAAGAGCCCTCTGCCGCTGTGGCAGGAAGACACTCCGATGATTAAGTCAGGCAAAGCTCACAGGGAAAATAATAACACAAGCTAATATTCTCTATTAGCAAGCGAAACTATGCACTACTTAGAACGTACCTCTTTTTGTTGATCTGGAGCTTTATTTATAGACTTTATCTTGGGCCCTAATTCTCTTAGGGCTTTCTTGGGCCCTAATTCTCTTAGGGCTCTCTTGGGGCGAAGTGTCTTCTGATTGGCCACTAATGAGATATCCTCTGATTCGTAGTTATCTTCTATCATTAGTTTCCTATTTAATTAATACTTCTCGTATTAACTAAATTGGCCGTGGATTTCACATCCATAACTGATTGATTCGAATCCCGACTTATCCGGGATTCTGTCTTATCTTGGAAAAACGGTTACTGGTTGCCTTTCTCAGGTTGCCCGTAGTTCGCACCGACCTTATCTGTTCGGAAAGACATGGATCCGCCATTCTCAGGTCGGCATCCTTCAGTACTTGATTCCGTTATCCTGATTTGGGTATGGTCGGCACTTCTCGTGTCGGCCACTATCTCACGTGATCGGCACGTGCTTCTGGATATGTTATCCGGTCTCGGCCGAATTCTGAACTTACTCGGGGGGGTTAAATGTATTTTCTCAATTACATTTTACCCTCGTCAGTTTGCTATTCGAGTACTTAGCCAATGTTGCAGTGCAACTGGATGTGAAAGAAACTGGAGTACGTTTGAGTTCATCCATTATAAAAAGCGAAATAGACTAGAGCACAAAAGACTCAACGATTTAGTCTATGTTCGTTATAATTTGAAACTTCGAGAAAGGTATTATTTTTACAAATGTCAACTCATCTACTATTTAATATACTTTGATTTTTTTTTTTAATCATGAATTGTGAATTGTGATAATTACTTTTGTAGAAATATTAGGCGAAGGAAAGATCCACTTGACTCGATTATCTTGAGAATATAGATGTGTTGGATGACTGGGTGAATGAAGAGCCTACTTTGCTTGATGAAGATGACGTTGCATGTGAGATTATTGAACCACCATCTTTAGACGCATTGACTTTGGATGATTGTGAGCTTACATTTGATGATGCTACGGATAATTTTCCTAATGAGAATGAGAGCCAGTATTATTGGGACATTGGAGGAGAAAATGATCCTTACATTTATGTTGAATGACATCCTATAATTCTCTATATCTACTTCTTAAGTCATTTTTTGTGAATTTTGTGTATGTCTTCTGAAAAACTTTTGGTATTTTTTGTTCTGATGGATTTGTACTCGACATTGCGTATGTTTGATTATTATGTTATGCACTTGGAACATTTAGTAGTTAGTTTGAAGTGTATGTATGACATTTGTTATCTTAGAAAAATCTATTTCATATTGATTTGGATGTCATGGGTAAAAAATTTTATTTGTAATATGTATAGTTGCGGTAAATCCGATACGGTACCCGGTATATGACCGGTACCGGTACGTACCGTACCAATAGAAAAATCGGTACTCAATCCCATACGATATTCAGAACATTGGAATAGATCGATCGTGAGTGCAAATTTCCCAAGGGATTTAAAATCCCTGACTTTACTTTATTCTATGGAGAC
Organism: Arctostaphylos glauca; assembly: GCA_019985065.2. Classification (NCBI taxonomy): domain Eukaryota; kingdom Viridiplantae; phylum Streptophyta; class Magnoliopsida; order Ericales; family Ericaceae; genus Arctostaphylos; species Arctostaphylos glauca. Next base: position 7,256,691 of record JAHSPW020000015.1, read on the forward strand.
GAAATACAATTGACTTGGGAACATATAGCCAGATTCACAGCTCAATGTGGAAAATTGGCTAATAGTAGTTTTATGAAGCTTAGATTGTTCTCAAATTCATCATAGAGAACTGCTTTTGCATGGTACTCTAGTCTAGGGTCTAGTACCATTACAAATTAGCAACAAATGGAAGATGCATTTCATACACAGTTCTTTTAGACAAAGCCTAAACTCGCAATGGATGATCTAGCCAAACTTCGGCAAAGACCGGATGAAAAAGTTACTCAATTTATCATCAGGTTCAAGAAAGCCACAAATAAGTGTAGAGTAACGCTCTTGAGGCTGAATTTGTTCGATGGATAGGGAGCTTTGAAAAAAATTTCATTCCATGAAATTTAGGGACTTAGTCGACGTAACATACAAAATCACTCGTTATGAGTCCTTGTTAGAAGAAGAGTTGGATCAAAATAATTCTTCGTATAAAACGTATTATAAAGATTCAAATTATGAGATTGATGCTGCAAAAATCAAAGGCCAAGACCCACGTGTTTGCGAGGCCTTAATTTAAAAGGACACCGCAATTGATCAGTTATACAAAAAGAAGGAAATTCAGAAGTTATGTTCATTTGATTTTTCTAGGGTAGACGGAATTTTTAATTTCTTACTGTCTGGGTGCGTTATTAAGCTTCTTCCTAATTGTAAACTTCCTACTTTAGAAGAAAAAGGGATAAAACATATTATAAATGGCATGATTCTTGGTCGCATTCGACGTAACAAGATACAAGAACAGATCCGAAAGGAAAGATTGAAATTCCCAAAATGTCCTATAGGGATTGACAAAAATCCATTCCCTAAGATCATGAAAATCTTTCTGAATACTAGTATGCTAGTGTCATTGGCAGAATAAGCCCAGTCTAATTTTTCATGGAAGAGAGTTTCTAGTTAGTATGAACACAACCAATTTCTAGTCAGATTATGCCAGGCCAAGAAGCGTGGTGGTAAGGTCAAACTCTTATACTCATGTTGTGATTAGTCCTCTGGTGGGAGAAACAAATACCAGAAATGCATCCCCTCCTCTATTAGAAGCCTCAATTTTTCTGACGGGGTTGCAGAGCAAATTATCTACAGTTCAAAGATCTTGATCGACGTGGTGAAAGGTTTTTTCCCACCAAGATAGAATTGCTTTTGACAAGCCCACTTCGAAGATAAAGAGTAAGCCTTTATAGGAGGAAAACTCTAAGCATTGGAAGTCCTAGAATAGAAATGTCCCTACAAGTCCAATCCTGCCAGTTTCGAGAAGGGAATCTTGACCTTTAAAGAAAATTGATCTAACCAAGGGAAAGGAAGGGAGTTTTGATGAGTTTACCCATGTGAAGGGAGTGCTGGACTAGTTTTTGAAACAGATTAAGCCAGATTTATTTCAGGGTTACAAAGAATTGTCCAAAGGAAAGACAAAGATATTGAAACTATCTCAATTAGCCCCGAACCAACGGGTATTGCTTCGAAAATCCATAGATGGTTCCAATGTTGTCTCTAATATAAAAAAATAAATTTCAAAGAAGGTATACTCTTTTCCAGCAAGAAGAAGCATTACCCAAGGACCCTGCTTGGATGAGATCTAAGTCTAATCCAAGGTTTCTGAGGAAATTGAAGGAGGATCCTATTGGGGAACTGCATCAAGAGCTTCAGCAGAAAGAGAACCAAACACTAAAAGTTGTTGAAGCATCTCTTCTTCAAGATGATGAGTCAGAAAATGATACTTTGATGTCGCCTAGTTCCTTAGCCAACTATCAATCAGGACTGCTCGAGGCAATGTTGGTGGAATAGGGAGGGCTGAATTAAGAACCTATGCTAATGGAAGTATTCCCCAGGAAACACCATCAAAGTTGGAGTTAAAAGCGGGGAAGAAAAACTCTTGCCAAGAAGTCCAGATAAGTACGATCAAGTTTGAAACTTTCTCAAGAGTTCCAATCAACATGGTATGTGTATCCTGATTTGCAAAGCAATGCAATTGGGTCTCAAAGAACCAATGCTTGAGTGGAGGTTCTATTTCAAATGAGGGGGATGACCATGTATCCACGACATGTGAAGAAATCAAGGATGCAACAACATAGAGTGATCATAGCGATGGAATCTTAATTGTTGATCATAGCGATGGAATCTTAATTGTTGCACATGACATTAAAGTAGTATGTGAGTCGGTTGAAGCTAGTTTTAGCTACACTTCAAACTCAGAAGTGGAAAGTCCTCCGACTATGAATGTTGAGAACACAATATGTCTTGTATATTGGTTCAACATGTCCTTACTTGGCATACGTGCAATGCTTGATTGTCGTTTGTATCAAATAATGAACAGTTGATAGTTTTTGTCCATTCGAGGGTTTTTTAATGTCAAAAGGCTGTTTGATAACGAAATCTCGATGCCTGAATGATCGAAACAAGTTTCGACATTTGAAGAATGATGGAAGGGCGATGGGATGAAGTGCCGAGGTCGAGATTGATGCAAAGTTCGAAGAAACTCCGAAGAAAGGTTAAAGAATTCGAAAGAATGGAAAAAGCTCATTTGGCATGGTCTTGACCTGATTATCAAGCTTGAAATCCAGTCAGGCCAACCCTAACTGGTCAAAATTGGAGAAGTCAGCAACCATAGGGGTGACTTGATCATCAGGTCACGCATTTTAGCCACACACAGAGAAGAATGAACCTGGCCTGATCATCAAGTTAGGCCAACCCAATCAAGCTTTGAAGAAGAACATAAAGTTTCAATAGCTCCAGGTGACCGGTCAGGCATGCGCGTGTCAATAATTTTTTATTAATTTTTTATTTTATTTTAATACTGTAATTCAGTTTCATTATTCCTTCGGGTCTAGTTTCTTAATTTTCTCCTAGGGTTCTTCTTATATAAGATTCTAAGACGCATAGATCGAGATACTTAGTCTTTTAACAATAATATTCTTTTAGCTCTTTATTTTTTCAGTCATTAAATTCCAGCAGTTTTATTTTCAATCTTGGATATTCAAACCTTCATTCCATTAATTCAAGTTTGCAGTTTCAAGTTTCTTTGGCAAGATCTATTGGGTTTTCTTTAATTTTTTATTCGGTAAGATTTTTTCACGTGTATATTTTGTTTATCTCGTTAATATGCTAGGCTAATTTTCATAGGCAAGATTCGACGATGAATTTCATCTCATGATCTAGATTTCAATATCTTCTCATTATTTTCACAGCTTGTTCGAGATTCGATTTGAGTTATAAGGTGTTAAGCTCTTGATCAGTTGTCACCATTGATTTGGTACATCTGATACTTGGGTCGATGTCCTCATTCGGTTTGACTTATTATTTGAATAAAAATTGGATCAAGAATACATCTTTAAAAAATTAATTATTTTTCATTAAAATATTATCTGACCAAGATTCTTTGGCCTGAGTTCTTGATTGAGTCATACAAAGAGAAAATGTTATTACCTAAATCTATGATGGAATGATTCTGATTTGCCATGCTTTCTTAATTAACCAAGTTTCCTATTTTAAGTTAAATTGCAGTTTTAGATTATAAACCAACCAAAATTCAAGGTTAGCATCTGAAATGCCACAGCAACAAGTTCTCATGACAACTTTTTTGCTGTTCTTCGTAGATCAATACCTTGTCTTGCCGCTCTATTGATTTTCTACACTCTTGAGGCAAAGATCGGTTTTAAAGTAAATATTGATTTGATCAGCACATCAGCGATACTCTTTTGCCAGTTGATCATATTTTTGGCGTCGTTGCCATGGAACAGCTAAGGCAAGGTATCTAACTTGCAGTTGTTTAATTTTTCTTTTCTTTCATATATCTTTATTGGAGAGTGAATTTTTGTGTATGAGTGTTTATGCTCGTGATCACATTAATTGACTCGTAAGAACTAAAAACCTCCCCAATAACGTGATGGTTACCAACAATGGGGCCAATGAAGTTCAAGCACCACCACCACAGAATATGCGGGAATATTTACACCTGACATGCACTACCATGCCCTCTTGCTTTTCTATGCCTGAAAATCCTTATCACTATATTCGCAAATTTAAAGAGGTGATTAGTACTTTCACTAATAGTGTAGCGCAGGTCGAGATAGCCAGAATGAGACTTTTTTCTTTTTCATTAAAAGATAAATCTAAAAATTAAATTTCTACTTTAAAGTCTAATTATGCTAGATTGGGCTGCACTGCAAGCTGAATTCTTAAAATGTTTTTTTTCAATACATCGGACCACCGCTTTAGAAGCAGATTTAAGATTTCTCTAAAAGACCCAATGAAACATTTTGCGAGTGCTAGAAAAGGTATAAGGAATATTTGTTGGTCATTCCACATATTATGAGGACTAGCAGCTGGTTACATTTTTTTACGAAAAGATTTCTACACGCAATCGCTAGTTTATAAACATGATGTGTAATGCAGAATTTCTAAACAAACAACTGGCAGATGCATTTGAGTACGTGGACGGTCTGGCATCAACTAATAAATTGTGGAATTACATTGATCCCCATGATCGTACCTATAAACAACCTTCATCTGCTCAGATTGTTCTTTACAAATATGTGCTAATAGAGGAGGTTGACCTCAACAAAAGGCTTGACCTACTAGCTCGAAAAATGGATAAATTGGAAATCAATCAAGCAGTGAGGTCTCTTCTGTATCTTGGCCAAGTGAGATGTGCGTGATTTGTGAAACACCGAAGCATCTTACCCAAGAGTGCCCCATTATACCTGCTTTGAACAAGGTATTGCATGGTTCTGAGTCGGCTGAAGTGAAAGCTCTAAATCAGGGGCAAAAGTTGAACAACTCCCTTTACTCTAATTCTTATAATCCGGGGAGAACAAATCACCCAAACTTCAGCTAGAGAAATCATAAGCCAACTGGGCCAACTCCTGGTCCACCGACATTTGCTACATAGGGGCCACCCAATTACCAACCTCAGTTTTGGGGCCCCAATCAGACCTATTCTGTACTACAAGGGTAAGGACCACACCAGTACCCGCCCAATGCTCAGAAATTTTATGCTCTAGGGACCTTCTGTGGGTGCTAATGCTTATTAGACACCTCCAAAGCAGAATCTTGAGGACTTGCCGCAGAAAGTCATGGAAGGCTCATCGAATGACTAAAATCACTATAATCTTGGGGGCTATTCAGCAAGAAAATGACAAGTTTTCTACCCAACTAGAGGCCAATCCCTAGGGTCAATATTTGTGAGTAGCTCAATTCTTCCAAATCTTGAGCAAGTCAAGTCCATCACCACCTTGCGGAGTGGAAAAGAAGTCAACAAGACTGTCCCTCCTAAGACTATTCCTCCTCTAGTCCCTACTACTACTTCCAATTCAGGGGACCCTTCTAATATTTCTACACCACCAAACGTGAGCACCTCTGTTGGAGACTTCGTTATCTCCAATTGCCCTATTTCAGCACCATTCCCTCATAGATTGTGGGCCCAACCCAAACCTAATAATAGTGCTAAAATATACGAGTTATTCAAACAGATCAAGGTGAATATTCCCTTGCTCGATGCTATCAAGTAGATACATTCCTATGCCAAAAATTGTGAAAGATTTGTACACTCATAAACACAAACATAATGTGCAAAAGAAAGTATTCATCACTCAACAAGTTAGCTCCATTATCCAAACTTCCATTCCACCTAAATATAAGGACACTGGTTATTCTACCATTTTGATTCAGATAGGAGGGAAAGTTGTGGAGAAGGCTTTACTTGACCTAGGGGTCAATATGAATCTGCTGCCATACTTTGTGTATGAGCAGTTTGGGTTGGGGGATATAAAATCTACTTTGGTGACCTTTCAATTAGCTGATTGGAGTGTTTGGCTACCAAGAGAAGTGATTGGGCATGTGTTGGTACAGGTAGACACATTTGTCTATTCTGTTGATTTTGTGGTACTGGATACCTGTCCAATGTCAAACCCGCTGCCATGGACTTTGATTTTTCTTGGCAAGCCTTTCTTGGCCTCTTCTAATGCCATCATTGATTGCTGCAATGGGTTGCTCAATATGACGTTTGGGAACATGAACTTGGAGACATTTTCAATGTCAAAAATCAGATGGGAGACGATGATGAGGTCCACAATGCGAGCCTTGTTGGTACACTCGTTAAAGAACATGTGGATCTTCTTTATTTCTTCGAACCTCTTGAAGCCATTCTCACTCAGGAAGAGGTTGCTTTTCCTGACTCCCTAGAGGTGGAGTATCTCTATATCCCATGAATGAATAAGAAGTCAAGTGGGTGCCCACTTTTGAAGAGCTCCCACCGATCAAAACTGGAGTTCTACCTTCTACCGTTCAACCTCCTAAGCCTGAGCTTAGAAATATCCCTTCGAATTTGAAGTATGCCTTCCTAGGTGAATTTGAAACCTTTTCGGTTGTGATCTCATCTAGTCTTGAGAACCTTCAAAAGGACGCATTGCTAAAAATTCTTAGGGCACACAAAAAGGTATTAGGGTGGACCATTGCTGACATCCAAGGGATTAGTCCCTTATTTGCACTCACCGCATATACCTTGAAAATGATGTCAAGCCATCTTGCCAACCTCAGCGCTGCTTAAATTCAATCACGACGGATGTGGTGTGAGACGAAGTTCTTAATCTACTGGATGTAGGCATCATATATCCAATTGCCGACAGTAAATGGGTCAGCTCCATCTAGGATCTTTTGAAAAATTCCAGCATCATCGTTGTCCCCAATAAAAGTGGAGAGTTAATTCCTACTCGAGTGGTCACCGGTTGGAGATTTGTATTGATTATAGGAAGCTAAACACTTATACCAAAAAAGATCACTTCCCTCTCCCATTCATTAGCCAGATGTTGAAAAGGGTAGCTGGTCACTCTTTCTACTACTTCCTAAATGGATACTACGGCTACAATCAGATAGAGATCTCTCTAGAAGACCAAGAAAAGATGACTTTTATGTGTTTGTTTGGCACCTTCGTTTATCGTCACATGCACTTCAGGCTCTGCAATGCTCCCGGCACCTTCTCTCAATGCATGATAGACATATTTAGCGACATGATTGAGAAAATCGTGAAGGTGTTCATGGATGACTTTTGTTATTGGTCCTCCTTTGGGTCTTGTTTGGAGAACCTAGAGAGGGTTCTCGTGTGATGGTCTCTTCCCAAAGGAAGATTTCCAAGATTTCCCATGTGATTTGCAACCACAGGTGTTGCCCTAGGTATTGTCATATGGGTAGGCATAGGTGAAGGTGTAGGTGCAGGTGCAGGCACAAGTGAAGGTATATGGATTGCCATTGGTGTTTGACATCGAACACTTGAGGCTCCAGGCACGCCTATAAAAGGTTGATATAGTGGTTGTGGCAATGGTATCCTAAAATACACCAACGAAGATGGCATGGGTGGTATTATAGGTGGGGCACTATATTGTGCCTTAGTAAAAATCCCATACCTCGTCTCAGCTCTTCATGACTGGGTATTTGCCTCGACTCTTTGCGTAACTCCTCGAGTGTTGATTCGGATAGGGGGTTTTGAGTAGCTCTACTCCATCCCATGCCTTGGGTCCTAGGTAGGTCATTCACATTTGGGGAAGCCATTTGGACATAATGAATTGTAGTTATAGGCACCCCCACGATGGTTCGAGATCTGCCTGGTTCTTACCAAGACTGAGGGGTGGACTCCTATAGATCAAGACAGTCCTTGTCCTATGTTTAACTTGTCGCTTTGGGAATCAACTTCATCCCTTGAATCTCCTTCGAAGAATCCAGATGGGGAAGGTATCGTCCCTCGTAGGCCATGGGTCCCACTAATTTGAGTTCTAAAGCAGGATCCACTAAAGACAATTTGCCTCATGGTTGTTGTCCATTCCTCCATGTGCTGTAACAAGGCTCGTCGAGATGAAGAGATATCTCTCAATGAGTTTAAAAGGTAGTGATTTAATTGTTGAGATCCAATCTCTATCGGATTGCTCATTACATCACTAGAAGGTGTGGATCGACCAACTGCATTGATCTGGTCACCTTGGATATTTTGACCCCCTAGATCATATTGAATTCTCAGAAGGTGGCATTGACTCACAATTTGAATTTGGACAACTTGTTCAATCTAAACACCATGTTAGTCTCATTCTAAGTGATCATTAGAGGCATCATCTATTAGACTTGTTTCTCGAATACCTTCAACCTCAACTTCAGAGTGAAGTCTGGCGTTTCTCATTTTAACCATACTCAACACTTAAGTCCCACTGAGCATGCCAAAAAAGATGTTGGCTACAATACCTTCTAAGACTAAATATGTGCGCCAACATGCTAAAAAAGACATGTGATTATTCTTTTTAGAAAACTTTAAATGTGACAGTTAAACCAACAATCATCACGCATTTATATTGTTTATTCTCTTACCTCAGCGAAGAGGATTTTTCTCAAGTGTTGACACGTGGTGGTTAAAAACCAGAAAACAAAGACGAACAATCATAAAGAATGTAAAATGAACTCATGTCGAATAATAAATTTAGAGACAAACTTGCATTCGAGAAGTACAAAAGACCCAGGTTGTTTCGAACTAAAAATTACAAACTATTCTTGCTGATACAGATTACAGCTAAGCTATGTATAACTATAGATATAACTATTGTTACTACAATTGCCATGGCTACGCTAAGCTAGTACAGGAAAGAAAAAACAAGTACGAAAAAGATAAGTTTGTATGGGTTTGTCCTCATTTTCCTTCCCACCATTAGTCTTATTTATAGACTAATCAGTATTTGGAGCTTTCATTCCTTGAATTTTCCTACTTGAATCTTGAGACGTTATGCTTACTTTAATGTAGGATCATGCCACGATCGATGTACTCAGGTATGTTCCCCTTCTTCTTATATCCATAATTTCGCTTCTTCTCGTATTCTCCCGCTTCAAATGTAGATATGCAAGTTGAAATAACTGCCTATGCACATGGAACGCCGTCGTTCTATCTTCTGCGTGCCTCAGCTCACAGGAGTTAATAAAATTGGCCCTAGAAGATGAAACGATATCGTTTTGTAGTCCCTATACTCTTTTACGAATGCGGGAACCTCCACAACACAGTGCCACACGTCACTCTTCTATTGGAGGACTAATTATGGTGTCAGCAATTTTGAGAGGTAAAGTGGACAATTAAGTTTCAAGTCTCACCATATCAAAATATATATCCTAGGATATCCATTATAAACAAACATAGGATATTCTTCCATTAATATCTAGTTTTATATGCACTGGATATCATACCCACACATAGAGGGTGTTTGAGAGAGATTTTTTGAGGTGTTTTTGGTTTTTGCAATTCTGATTATGAAATTTTAGATTCTGAAAACTTATAATCAAAATTTGTAAAGTGTTTGATAAAATCGTGTAAAATAGATTATGAATCTGTGAAGTGTTTGGTTATATAATCAAATAGATTGTGGGTGAGCAATTGTGTAATAAAATTTCAGAATTTAAAATTAAAATCTCAAAAGTAGCTCTGGACTTACTTTTGAGATTGTGGTTGTAAAAGCTTTTTTGGGGAATCCCACAATCAGAATCCCATAATTAGAATTTCAAAATCAACATTCCAAACCCTTAAAAATGTCATAATGAGAATCCTTGAATGTCAAAAATACCTCTAGAATCACTCACAAGCACACACATAATTCCACATAATTTTATATCTTACCCTTTGGGCATGTTTGATTGTCAAACTAATTAGTGAGGGATAAGTTAGTCTTGAGACTAAAATAAAAATTGTCCCGTGATGTTAAGGTCCAATATTAATTGTTGTACAAGGAATATGTGAGCTGTCAAGTGTTTAATTACTGGGATAAAAGATAGATTAATTACATAAATGCCACATTCAAATTCCAAATGCCATATAATATTAATTGTTGAAAAATGAAAAAGTTTTCTTACTGTTGAGTAATAGCATAACATCATGTGATACCTGCCCCCTTGTTAACTGGAACAAAGGACGATCCCTAGGCTTGGGACAATCAGAAAGGAAAGCCAAGCTACAACCCTGCAGAGTCAAACTTCTTGCACGTGGAATTCATTAAAAGAATCATCTGAAAGAAGCATATAATTCTGAGACTAGAGAAATGACCAGATAACCCGGATATCCCCTTAAGTTTTCTTATTGCTAAGTACAGAAAAAAGTTTAACTTAATTTTTTTAAAGACAATGAGTATAATTGATGTTTAATGCTTTTTTTTTTAGCTTTTGGTCAAATTTTGGATATTAATAATTCGTTTTGATGATATTTAAAAAACTATAAAACTATAAAAATAATAACTTTAGTTTAAGAAAAAATCAATAACAATATTATCCTAAAACCATGAAAGATGGTGACAAATTGTCTCAATTGAAACTTTTTTCGGATTTAATAAATTTCTAAAAGTTTTCAAAAAAAATTTTTATAACTGTAAATTTACTTCCGTAGCCAGATAATAAAAAATTGGAGTCAAATGAGTTTCTTCGAGTACTTGTTTATTTAAAAATCCTCATCCTAATTATTAGTTCACTATTTGAATTTAGAAATGTTCTAAAATTATTATAATGAGTAATAAAAGAAATTATGCATTCAAATTTTGATATAATTTAAGTATAATTGGGTGAGATTTTAATTGAGTGGTAAGTTTTGTGGTTAAAGGGTTTGAATTGGGTCATTTTGGTAAAACAATTATTTAGTTTGGAGTATGATTTTGTCCTAAAAAATAATACTACAAATAACCCACTACTTTTTAATTTTATTCTAAATGCAATTTAGTCCTCGAGATGAATTAAAATAGAATCAATCGTAAGTCACCTTTTTATATCCAACATGAAGGAAATTCCGTTCAATCATTGCTGATATCTGAAGACAAAGGGTTCAATTTTTAGGTTTACTGCTCTTCTCTGGCCAGGTCTCTCTCTCTCTCTCTCTCTCTCTCTCTCTCTCTCTCTCTTGCATAGTAGAACATTTCACGTATTATCTGCATATGACTTTGATAATCAATTGACATTCTTAACTTTGTGTAAGATTCTCTGTTTTATCGCTCTTTCCTAGTAATTTGAGGGAATACTGAGTGTTGAGTTCTTGTATGTGGTATTGGGGGTATCTCGGTTTCTTATGAATTCTAGTGTTTTTTAGTATGAATATTTGGCGTGTCAATGTGAAATTCAAAACTATTGTCGTATAACGCCCCAGAGTTTATGAATAATTCGGAACCTCAGTAGTTATGCTAATGGGAGATTTTAATCCCCCATGTTCTATGGAAAGAAAGAAGCCACATAGTCATGTTCGTTGAAATTATCCATTGTTTTTCAATGCAACTTTGATACTGTTATGATTTCGAGGTTACAATTTAGGGTATCAGAGATTGATTGGGGTTGATCAGACAGGTTTGGTACCAACTGTAAACCATGTTTCTTCTGTATTTGTTTATGGGATTGCATAAGTAGGGAAACTGACTCAAACTGCCTTATTCTAGAATCTAATCCACTAACCATAACTCCCTCAGCTACTTTATTTGTAGTACACATAAAACAAATACAAATATTCTTAACAATTATGTGCCTAAGAATCCTGACCCTTTAGGATCACATTGCTCTCAAGATTGAAGATACAGAAATTTCGCACCACGTCCACTAGGATTGAGATATTGTTACATAATGATTCTTTATATATATGAAGAACTACTTGGTTTATGAACATAGCATCTGACTGACTTGCACAGACGCTAGTCCTGATTCTCTTGAGAGTTGCTATGAAAACGTTTAATCATTTTGCCAACTTCGAAATTCTGAGTGACCCTAAGAAAATTCGTTGATAGAGTAGAATGTGGGGAGACCTAATTATTTTATCTTCATTGATGACTGTCTACTTCATGAAATACATTATGAATGTGGGAATCGGAATTTCTATCTTCATAATTTATTCTTTGATCGGCATCTTAATCTCTTTTAGAGATTTATTGAACTGCGTGGTCCTCTTGATCATCTTCAAGATAATTGCCTTCATCTCTTGCACCTATTTGTGTACTGAATCCACTCCATCTTGTGGTAAAACCAGTGTCAATAATCAATGGCTCTGGTACCACTCGATACAAACCTACCCATAAAACGTAATAAAATGGAAGTTAAGAGAGAAGAGTCTTATTTCATAGGGGAAAGACCTCTAATTGGCTCGAGGAGAACCGACCTCCTGTTCAGACTAATGCTAATATTCAACTTCGTATTGATTCATAGATGTCGTATTTATACGAGAAAAAGATATCCTTCCACCAATTGAGTACCGTACAAAAATGCACACCAACTTATTCCACTATCGAACTTGCTAACCATAACTCCTACCATTACTTGGTTTATGATATTTAGTAAATCACATGCAATTTTTTTCAACATTATTGGTACATAACAAAAAGACATTCGCATAGCTTCCTAGATTCCAGAATGTAAATCACTCCCTAGAATCCATTGCAAGCTGTGTTAATAACAATTATTACTAATATTCAATCTTCTTTGGTAGCTATATTTTGGAGATGTGGATGATTATAGATCTACGGTCCATCCATATGTTTCATGGTACCTTAGATGTAAATAATAGCTTTCAACAATCACTTCAAGTGTTTAACCCGATGTTAAGTCCATGGTTCAGTTATGTCTTGTTTTGATTTTTTTGCTGATTTTTCTTGGTTTACTAAATTTATACATCATTTTTGACACGTAGTAAAATGGGATTAATATTTTCTGAGGTTTGTTTTGGGTGGATTATTAGTTTCTTCTGAAGTCTGCTGAAATTTTGTCCAACTGGACCAAGCGATCTCAACCCTAATTTTGTGTTGCTTTTTTCTTTCGTTTTTATAATTTTTCATCGCACATTGCCTAGTTGCTCCGAGACTATGCTTGTTTAGTTCTAAAGTCTTTATTTCCATAGCAATCGTAGACTGTTAGTCCTTTTAAAGATTTGCTCAAGGTGAAATGAGTCTGGTTAACAAGTGAAGTTTTCATCCTTAGACTTTTGATGTAATCCATGATTTGTAATCTTACCTGCATCTGAGCTTTCTGTGCAATAACCATCTCCAAGGAGGAATTTTCAAATCCTAAATTGTCTCTTTATTCAATTTGAACAGATGGAGAATTCTATTTCTGCTCTTGCTTATGATGGTTCTATTACTGATGCAATAGTTGAGGCCAAGATGCAGAAGAAACTTTTTGTTGTCTATATTTCTGGTAATGGTTCTTACATGATATTTGTTTTCATATATGGGCAACACAAAGGGCCACAATCCTATGAGAAGGCCCCATCCTCAAAACTATTTTCTGTTAGTTGATTCAACCCATTTTGATTAGTACATCGAGAGAGAGTATTTGTAGGCCCAAAATCCTAATAACAAAAGGAACCTAAAATCGTAGTAACAATTTGAAACACAAACCTATTAGGAAGCAAATGTCAAAATGTCATAAGTAATTATTTTGTAGATCTTATCCTAATAAATATTGATATTGGTAGTAACAGAAATATTTCTTGGACCAAGATCTTCCACTCGGGTAGATGACCCTTACGTTCCACATTGTTCTCCTAAACAAAGGTAAGAACTCGACCTTGAGTTCCAGTCAAAATAGTGTACTTTACCACTCTAGCAGGTCAAATACTTAGAACATGCTAGCTGCTAGGCTTTCTTCTTGTGCCAATTGACCTCAATTCTCAAGCTGTTGACGAGGTCGACTAAGTACATGTAAAGTACAAACCAAATCTTGAACACTGATAAACCAAATCTTTCTAGCTTGACTACTTAATTGCTTGTTTGAGAGTCAATAGAAGCTAAGAATTTAAATGGGTCACTGTTTTAACGATCCTCTTCTTTTTATAGCTCTTTCTGCATGGGATTCTCTTGTTCTTCAGAGGGGACTCCAAGCCATTAACATTACCATAAACATTTGGGAAAACATACCTTGTTGCAACGCCATTCGACTTAAAGCCCCACCAACCTTGGTTATGGTCATTTCTTTTGCTGCTTGGGTTTTGATGCCTTCCAAATGTTGTTTCGACATAACATCACCTTCCTCATACTTTGAAACTTCTTGTCAACTACATTCACGTCATCTTTGCTATCTTTGAGGAGTTGCAAAAGTATTCACTAAAAAATAAGCTAATAATTCTTACATTTATGCTTGCATTAGACGCACTTGTTCTAGCATTTCCATTTTGTTTATCCCTTTTCGTTAGTCGCTCCCTTTAATTGGATAGAAGAATAATGTATTATCATGAATAATGTTTTGACTTTTTTTATCAATCAAAAGACCTCAATTAGTTCTTATAAGTTTACAAAATTGGTTAAGAAACAATAAAACAGGCAATATATGATATTTAAGATGTCTGATATAGTAACAATGGACTACCAAAGAGTAATGACCCTTCGCGGCCCAGTACAATATTTTCCTCTTTGCCCTTCATGCGCAAGTTATGCATCCATACATGCACGTCTATGTAGCCAACATGATTTTGATCATCCCAAGTTTTCTTATCTCCCTTACCCCGAACCCAATAGAAACATAGAGTTTCCTCCGTTCTTCTCTCATTTAATCTATCTTTGTCCGTACTCTCTTCACAGTAACGTAAGATAGATGGGCATACACTTGCATATTTATTTGTGATTTGTTTTACTTATTTTTCTTTCCACTCTTCCCCTTATCCATTTAACCCACACGCACATGTATAGATTCATGAAAATCGAAATTTGTCCAAGAATTACACGAGTCAACCAACTCATGTCATGCATATTGTCTTATATGCCTTAATTTCTTTTCTTTTCTCTTCAAGAAGTAGGAATATAATTCCAAGATTTTTTTTTTCTACTTGGTCCATTATTCTAACATCAAATCCTAATTGTGATAATCTAAAGAAGCATATTACAAACATCTCTCCTCGAAATGTTCCTTGAGGAGATTAATGTAAGACATTTGCGCTGTGCTACTCAAACCTCTTTACCTACATCCTTGGAGAAAGAGAAATTGTGCTTAGTTCAATAGCTTTGATTAGGTGGGAAGCCCTTGTACACAACATACACATACTCCAGCTATGGAGAAATGTCCACGGAAGCTTGTGGAGGGTCCCTGCCCCTCGTGACACACCCCTCTAGGAACGGCCTTGGCGAGCTACGGTCATAGGAACCTCCCCTCGACCACGTTGCGGAGACGGACTAAGACTACCCCCACCTCCAAACAGGCCTGTATCTCTGTTTGTCTAAACTCGCTAAGTATGTAGACACAAATGCGTCATAGTCTCCGTCCTGCTGAGCAACAGGGACAGTCGACCCCGCTTGTGTAAACTCCACTAGCTCCACCAATGTGTATCGGGCTGTAGTCCAAATTCCCGGATAGAGGAGGGCTAGGTAACTCAAGGAATGTCAACGTCAAAGACATGACGTGAAAGTTGAAACCTTCGCCCAAGTATCACTGGCGACCAAAGGGAGACCATAGCAAAACGCGACTCCTCGCTACCTTGCGACTCTTGGTGAGGGACTCTGCTCCTAGTGCTTTCCAAACTCCCTATTGAACCCACATCAATGAAAGAGTTGTGATTAGAACACCATGATAAAGGAGAATCTTGAACCTATGCAAACCAACTAGACTTTGCTTGATTCACCATCGGATTGTCCACACGATAGCAATAGGTGTCCAAGTCCTTTCCTCCTGGCTTGGGGCCTCGAAACTCCTTGGCCCATCGTGCAATATGCACGAAAAATAAGGCAATTAGGAATTTAGTGTGAACCATGGAATCTAAATCATTCCTACCCAGCCATAGTTATTAAAGGCGAAAGGCGCACCGAGGCGCAAAGGGCTTCTGGAGCCTAGGCGCGAGGCGCCGAGGCGCAAGGCGAGGCGCGGGCTTTATTGAAGCGAGGCGCACCTAGTCAAGAAAAAAAAACAAATATAGCACATACGAATACTTAAAATAGTAAACACCAAAACAATGAATTTGAGAGATAGTATCACTTAAAATAACTATAAAAAACATCTAACAAACTCCAAACAGTCGGTAACACTTGCATAAATAAGATTTAAAACGTTAAATTCGACAAATGACTACTAAATAAGTACATACTACATACTGATATATATACTAATATATATACTGATATATACTGATATACATACTGATATATACTCTAATGTGTACTGATATATACATTAGAATATGTACTGATATATACTGATTATATACTGATATTCATATTCTGATATATATATTCATATTCATATTCTGATATATATACATTAGATATCAGTACAAAACTACAACATATATATACTGATATATATATTTATATTCTGTAAAAATGCAGAGTATATACGTATAGAGAGGATAATATACGTACAGAGAGCAGAGAGGATCGGAGAGCAGAGAGCAGAGAGGATCGGAGAGCAGAGAGAGAGCTGCCACCACCAGAGGCAGAGAGGATCGGGGAGAGATCGCCGCGCACAGAGAGGTCCGGGAGAGAGAGAGAGTCTCGCAGACCAGACCACACAGAGAGAGAGCCGTGTAGAGAGAGAGTCGGGCAGAGTCCGCAGACCAGAGAGAGAGAGCCGCGACAGGAATAGGGCACAAAAAATTTTAAATTCGAAGAGGAGCGCGCCTCTCGCGCCTGGGCCGCCTGGCGTCTTTTGCGCCTAGGCTCCTAAAGCCCGCGCCTTCTTCAACCGCCTCTCCTCGGACCATGCCAGGCGCAAGGTGGGCCCCTCGGTGCGCCTAGGCGCGCCTTTTACAACTATGTACCCAGCAAGCATTGGATGTCAACATGAATCTTGTCACTTTGGTAGGATAGTTTCCCCAAAAATAGCGGCGCCAATAGTATGAAATTGCCTCCGGCCAAACTTAGCGCGAGATGCTTGGGCTTGGCCCTTCGAGATGGTGATCGGCAGCCACAAACATTGAGAAAAAATAAAACTAAAATGCCCACAGTGTTGAGTCCATCTGATCTCTGTCGGTGTTCTAAAAGTTGACTAGTTGTGACCTAGACACTAGGTCGTGGCAGACCGATTGGTCGGACCTAGATGTAGGCGATAGTGGTCTCACGCCGCAACTTTATTTTTTCAGTTGTATATTACACGTATTGTCATTAGTTGAGAACAAGTATCGGGTAATCGACTATTCTAATTAATCGGTAGGTTGACTTAGTAAATCTTGTAAACAAATTGCTGTCAAATTACAATTATAATAAATTCTGATATCTTTTATAAATTTAGCATTTTATGTGTTTTTTTATTAATTTCATTAGGTTTTGAACTTTGAAATTAAACTTTGTTCTACTAGTTATTTGTTGTTACTACTTACTTTTTAGTGTTAAGTTGTTACTTTGATCTTGATTCATTTCTTCCTAGTTTTATGTCATCATTATTCAAATTTTGGAGGGGCGACGAGAAATATTGTTTAAAATAATAAAAGACTGATTAATCTCTAGTCGCCTATTAGTCCTCGACTAGTTTGCCTATGGGCTAGGCATCCCTCCTCTACTTGACTAGTGCATGGGAATTTTTAGAACATTGAATTCTTCGCACAACTACCATCGACTCGTCCTTTTCCCAAGTTGGATGTGTTTGAAAAGTGTCACAGTCACCAATGACATGATGTCTTGTTGGGTTTAGATCGATGAACCTACTACTCATTAGAGTGTTTGAATCATGAGCTATAGTTCACAGACTTTGTAAACTCCTCTTGGAGTGAGTGCAAAATTTCAAGATTAGAAGGAGAGAGGTTAAAAGGATCGAAAGGGTGCATGCTGCGAACATTCAATCGCATTAAGACCACCACGTCCTTCAAAGTGTGCGGAAAATCATCCAGAGATTCATAAAGGTATAAGCATTGCGACTCTACTAAGAGATAGCGAAATCTAGGTTGGCACTGTAGCGCGGCATATTGACGAGATAAGCATACCATGTCCAAAATACGGACTTCATCAAAGCTGCGCGGTGGGTTTGCAAATAATATACTCCACCCAATCGGCCTAAAATTGCGGGGTTGAAAAAAGTGGCATTATAATGAGTAAAGGAATGGGGGAGTCCCTCCTCTCAATAAGGAACCCTAGCAGATACGAAGGAGGATCCGGTTTGGCGTCTTCAAAAGGCATTGTAAGAAAAGAAAAAGAAATCAGAGGTGACCGTAAGAAAGGACTTCTCAACACTTTTCCAAAACTGGTTCTCTTTGCCACCAAAGTAATGGGCCTAATACCCCACTAAAGTAAGGGGCCCAACACCACTAATCATTGTGTCGGGGGTTGTTATTGTCTAGAGGTTTCTGGTTGCTGTGTTGATCATGTCAGCATAAGTACCATGACAAACCATGGCAATGGAGAAGAGGAGAGAAAACCAAGATGTGAGACCCCAACCCGTGATTCTGGCATAAATAGAGTAAAATCGTAATTATAAACAATGTAATTGCGGGTTAATTTTATATAATCGGCGATCGTTAATTTATTGCGAATTACGTCAAGTACGTAGTATATTTTTGGGGCTTGAACGCGTAGCGTCTAAGGTATTATGTGGTTTATGAGGATGGTTGTAGGGTAGAGCCGCGGGATGGGAAACAGTCAGTGATTTTCTGATAGGTGGTTAGTTTATAACTTGTCATCAGGACAATAGTTTTAACGTTCGCCATGGAGCAGCTTGAGGACGCCTCAAGCTTGCATTTAAGCCTTGCCAAGCAACTCTTTTCTCATTTTGCTGTTGTAAATCGTGAGAATTAAGGGCAAGGAAGGGGGGGGGGGGGGAATAGCTCTCAAACCCAGATTAATAATAGGTACTAATTCTTTGCGTCCTTCAGGGTTTTGTTGTTGATTCCTAGTTCCTATAACATGTTAGGTTTGAGGCCTTAATTTGCAATAATAGTAGGTTTAGTAGAAGAAACATGAGTCTACCATGGAAGAACAGTCGAAGAATTCAAACTCTGCAACATCCTGCTACAGAGCCGGTTGCGGGGCTTGATGTAGCTCTGGTCGGTCGGTCCACCATCTGGATGATGCTTCAAGTTTTGTGAAATTTTTTCCTTCCTCAACTTTAGAAGCCTCCCTTGACATCAAATAACCATGACATTTGGTACACAACTACTTCGATGTCTACCTAGTATCTCCAATTTGAATCACGAAGTTTCAACGATCAAATTGTTAAAAAACTCATTTTGCATAAACTGTATTTGTTTTGGACCAGTTATGTTCCAATGAGGTTTTACCCATTTAGAGGCCATTTGGGACCTTCTACTCTTTATATAAGATGCTCCCAACATCTTTAACTAGCACCCTGTCAAATTTGGTGAACTTTGGACTTCATTTGAATAGGTTCTCAAGTTGATTTCCATTAAGATAAATTTCAGCAAATCTGCCGGGTTTTACAATTGGATTATTTTGGACCCAGGAATCTCTATTTTGACCCCGTAATGACCCGAACTTATGTACTTTGACTTTGGAACATTAGAGGGGTTAGTGTAATCCATTTACCTCATATCCCTCATAATTTGAGAGGGTTGAGCATACAATGCCGATGTGTCAGGTCTAGAAAGACTTGTCATTGTAAATGGGAAGCTAGAAATAAGTTATTGAAACATTGCATTTCTTGTTATAGGATTCAAGCCTGACGACATAGTCTGTGCAAATTGTTGTATTACGTGACACGATACGAGGTGAGTCCGGATTTATGTTCTTTACTCGTTCGTTTTAAAGAACATGTTCAAGTAGGTGATTATTGAAAGGAAATATTTATTCTTGTTGGGAACTAATTTATGATTAAACCGTGCTTAGATACGTTGAATGATAGAACATTTTGACTATTATAAATGCCATGTGTTGATCCATGGATTTTGATAAAAGGTGATCATAAGGAGACATCTTGTTCAAACAGTGTTACCTTGATTGCTGGGGGTGAGAAAAGCAGTGGTTTGAGATAAGGGTGGGGCCACAACAAATGTGGAAAGGACGACGTCATACAATGGAATGCAATGATGCATTAGGGGGTAGCTCCCACCTTCGATAATCGGCACACTGTTTTATATTGAACGTCATTGTATGAGTGATCATGTATTTTTGACAACCAAATAACATATGGGTTACGGAAAACTGAGAAATGCTTTGACATTGTTCTCCGCTACAGCCTTTGGACTGAATTACTTACACTGACAACTTGTCATTTTGTATACAAATGAATGTGACTAAGACATAGTAAACTTGTAAAGTTTGTGTATCTAGATTCATATTAGTTTTATGCTAATGAATGTTACTATGCAACATGTCAGGTGGCGAGATAGTAGGCAATAGAGCCTAAAGAAGATCGAGAAAAGCCGTTCGGCTTATTGTTTATAAGAAGTTGTGTAGTACTTAGTGAAGTTGTAAATACTTTTAATCAGTAACAGTTAGGTCGTGCTTGGGCGATGAACATGTTGTATTTTGTATTTTTTACGGATTGAGTCATGTATGTATTTTGCACGTCCCTGAGCTTATTTGGTTAATTATATTCCAAGTTTCTGCAACTCTAAGAACCTTTAAGGTATATATATGATTAACAGGGTGGAAATCCCTAAACTCATTTTGTTAGAAGCCTTGAGGAGTTAGACTCACTGGTCGGTCACTAATTCTCACTTTCGGGATGGGACGCGACAAAAGAGGCCGGAACAAGGGGGACCCTATTGACTTGTATAGATGAGAAGAAGGTAGTGGAGAAACAGTTTGAGCGAAATTCGAATCAACACTGACTCACCATGCGTGTGCCACGCGCACGCGGGGGAAAATGTTTGTGGTGGAGAGGGGGCAATTACCAAGCGATATTCAAATTTTGCTTGGAGTTACACGCGGGGGCAAATGTTTGATGGTCGTGTCACGAAACAAGAGGGTTGTGGTAGGTTTAAGGTCATAGTCACACTACTCTGTGTGGCATGGTAGAAACGAGCAAAGAATGCCATGGAGAAGAGGTGAAAAAACCCAAAGGAGCCGCTTAGAAGGGCGGATTGCGCCATATCCCGTAAACAAATATTGGCCTAGACACTTTAATGTTTGCTCTGATCGGATGGTAAGACCCAAAAGCTGTCTTGGACTTGGTCGCAGCAAAGGCTGGGCTGAGCCTAGCTTTGAGTTTGCAAATAAGGGAATAAGGAGAGGTCTAGTGGTTCGGTGATTGAAAAGGAAAAGGGGTCGCTTTGGTGGTCGCAGAGCTTCAATCACAAGACCTTTGAAAATATCGTGACTCCCCTGGCTTCATAGTACAGATGGGATACTGCCTCCACCTGTGTTGAGATTTATTGGCTAGCTAGCCTGGCTTGGACTTGAGTGTTGTCCCAAGTCACCAACAAATAGAGCCATCCCTTCCGATTTCACAAGGTTCACAAGAGGCGTAGTCCTAAAGAAAAGAATAACTTTCTAGAGAGATTGTGTGCCTTGAGATTTTTTTTTTTTTTGTGTGTGTGTGTGTGAGAGAGAGAGAGAGAGAGAGAGAGAGAGAGAGAGAGAGAGAGAGTTGACATACTCCTTCACCCTTCTTGATCACTTCATTCTCCCACCTAATCATTAATTAGCCTCACCTGTCCACCGATATTCTCAGAAGTATTCTCTACATATTTTGAACCTCTTATGTGGATTAGTCAATGCCTAGATGCTTCAAGATCTGGACCTTGTCGATTACAGTTGAAGTGTATATTAACTTTTACTTAGAAGTTACTTGATTGGTTATTTATGCCTTTTGTATTTCTAGGCAACAATGCAGAGTCAACTCATTTGGAGGAGTCAACATGGATGGATGCAAGGGTAGATCTCCTTACCACGTTCTTCTGCTTTTTCCTTTTTTCTTCTTAGTACTTAGTTTTTCCAAGATTTGTTGAAAAAGTACAGGTAAAGAAAGGAGAAGGGAAATACATATTCTGCTTATTTTTTTATACACAGAAAGCTAACGTCTTTGTCTTTGGTAAATTTGGGGCTAATGAGAAATAAGAAGAAAAATGAATTTGCATTTCTCAAAAATTTATCTTCTGTATTTGGTTATCTAGAAGGAAATGAGCAAGTACAAGCAATTTCCTTCTCTTTTATCCTTCTCTTCCATGGAACCTGGATCCATACTTAGCATCAGTTCTTATTTGACTGGAACATATATTTGGTATTCTATTTCTCATTCCATGTTCTTAACTGGCATGCTACTTTTAGGTGGCAGAGTCAATATCAAAGTACTGCATTTTATTGCACATCTCAGAGGGGAGTACTGATGCCGGAAATTTTTCAGCAATATGTATCCTGTGATGTCCGGCCCTTGCCGCCATGTTACTCTCATTCTTCACTACTTGTTAAATATTTAAATCGTATTGAGCTTAGTACTTAAGAATTCTCTCAGTTTAAATACGCCAAAAAGTTAGTTTCACTTGTGTCTGTTGCCTGTCATTTATGTATATCATGACGTGTGCGCTGTTATATTTTTTTTTCCTAGCTGGGTAGTTTTTTTTTCTGTAGGGAAGTATCTTAATTTTGTATTGTTCGTCACGGAGATCAGATGATGCGATCATAATATTCCAATTTATCAATTTATCAGATTGGACTATATTTTCTCTCTTCAAACCATCTCCATGAAAAATCAATCTATGCGTACCGATTTTGTTCATGATGTATTCAAGGCATATACCAGTCATTTTGTATGGTAGTTTCTGTTTGAGACGAGATTGGATTCTTCCAGGTAACGATAGGGTTGGCTTCATTTCACCTCGTCAACCTGAATATTAGTTTGTGTGATACTTTTGATAACTTTCCAAGGATAAGATCATTTCATTTCTATTGAAGTGGCCAAAACATTTTGATTCTTCGGGAAACCACCCAAAACACATGGAGCGAAAACTTAGTCTTGGAAATATTTGTTTTTGATTTTGATGGTGGTATTGGCAAAAACACGGGGATAAATTTGTGTTGCTTATGCTTGGAGCCATCTCCAGAGATTGCAAAAACCAGCTCGAGTCCCATAAGCGGGAACAAACGACGTAGTCTTGTGCAGAACTAGGTGTTATTTCTACCCCGCATCTGTTGGACACATAATGTTGGAAATGAAAACTGGCTGTATGCAAGTTCTCATCTCTTCATGACAAAAGAGTATTTCAAAGCTGTGATGCCCTAGCCTAGTCTAAAGCGGACAATATCATTATTGATTGAAATGGTGAATTTATATGTAGATGCCCTAGCCCTAGCCTAGTATTTTTTACAGGTGGCTGAATTTATATATGATCCTCCCCATAATGCGTCAAATATTGTTCCTGTGGCTAGATTTTGTTCCATCAAAATCCTTTGAATGTAACACAAAATCTTTATAACCAATCAAAATCTTTTCTTTTGAACTTAATTCTTCGAGGGGAATAGCATCTCTCCCTTGTTAAATGCTTTGCTAATCCTCCCTTGTGTGGTCTTATTCTGTTGTCTTTGTTTGTTTGCAGTTATCCTATATTTTTTTGTTTTCGGTGACTAGTGATATTATGCATTTGCTAACCTCGAAAAATGAAGCATGTAATCCTTGCATCAACCTGCATAGATCCAACTAAATCTGCACCTTGTATAACGGCTATTGGATACAACGGAGCTCAAGTTTGGCAAAATGGTACGGTAGTTCCTTAAAATGATATTCAGGAATTCGTAAAATATAATTACATGTGTCGTCAGATTGAATTAATGTGCAGAGGGATTTGTTTGTGCTGAACTTCTGGCTTCCACTCTTGAAAAGGCATGGTTGAGTCTTCATATCGGGGTAGGTTTCACAATTTGATTATTATTGTCCTTCAGCACATCCTAAGAGCATGTGTTGTACTGCAAAAATCAAATTCCTGGTTTGAGCCACACTTGAGCCCTGTGGAGGCCAATCTTTTAATTGACCTTGGTTTGGCCAAGTTAGTGATCATATTTCAGAGTAAAGAGAGTGAATTCAATTTCAAAAGGAAAATGAACTTAAAAAAATGGTTTAGAAGGTGGAAATATTTTTGTTACGTATTGATAGGATTGTTTAAACAAATGGCAAATGATCCATTTCCAAAAAGAAAAATTACGAAGCTCTTTTTGGATGCGTTTATGGATATACTGTGCTATGCTACCTTGTGGAGAATGGGTTCGCCTTTCTTCTCTTCTTTTTTGCATTTGGCTTGTATTTGCCGTTGATGAACTTTTTTGAGCTTTTTAGTCATACTTTTTTGTAGTATACCCGACAAATTGGGAGGTGTAGCCACAATAGCACTAGTTTTCATGTCTCTTGGCTTTAGTGAACTATTTTTAGCTTTGATAATAATTTTTTACCTTTTCGATTCCTCTTGTCAAGACGAAATGAAAAAGATAAAAATAAGCAATGTAAGCCTAGTCATTTAAGCCACAATATACTCCTTAATTGGGTTATAGGTGCAACTGAAATGCTGAGTTGTAGTTACGCCGTGCTACTGCAGTACTTGCATTTTTCAATATTCTCTTCTATTTTGGAATCACTCTGCCACTCTTAACACTGTATCATGGCCGCATTTCCCTGCTACCGTCACCTCCAACACTCACTCTATTGCTGTGATCAACTCTCACAGTTTTTCTCAGGAACTGTGCAGCTAAAGTGCAATATTTACTAGGTTTATCCGGAGCATTCCTCCATCTTTCCTAGACTGTTGATTTTTTGTATGGAGCGTTCCTCCATCTTTACTAGAGACTCATCTCTTGTTTATTTCTTTTGTCGTAGGTGGATTAGTTATGCATGTTAAGACTGAAAATTTTGTTGTTTTCTGTACGAGTCTAATTATTTCAGGACTTCTGTCATGTTAACGGGGGTTAAGTAGTTTAATACGATTTAATCACCTCAATATAATAGGATATTCACTCCCCAATTGCTCCAGCATAGAAGTTTCTTTGGAAGAAGGGTTATTTTTTTTTTTTTGCAACCTGCAGGAAACTACCGCAACTTTCTTCAGTGCTGCACTTGCTTCAAATAAATTGGAGCCACATGGTAACAACAATTCTGATACTGCTCCATTTGAGGAAGGAAGTTCTTCAAGCATGGATGTTCCATCATCTTCAGCCGACAAACATCCCCAGGGTCTTGAGGTTATGGGAGTGGCTAGCCCAGAGATGGAAGATGATGAGTCAGTTTTTGCTGTTTCATCTAAAGTTGGTGAGGAAGAACCATCCACATCTTCAATTGAAAGAGCCAAAGAAGCACTTGATCGTGTGGAGGTTGGCCATAATGACACTCGAGTTGTTCATATGCCTTGTGGCACTAGA
The DNA here is from genome assembly GCA_019985065.2 of Arctostaphylos glauca. Taxonomy (NCBI): domain Eukaryota; kingdom Viridiplantae; phylum Streptophyta; class Magnoliopsida; order Ericales; family Ericaceae; genus Arctostaphylos; species Arctostaphylos glauca. The sequence goes on from JAHSPW020000015.1 coordinate 7,281,893, forward strand.
GCTGTGGTTGATCATAATTTAGAAGTTACAGAGGAAGCTGCTCAATTGATCGCCAATCAGGCAACTGAAGCCGTCCAAGATAAAAAAGCTAAAGCAGTGAAGGAAGACAAAATTGAGTTGGGAGTTAAAACTGTATCTTCTCAAGTGACTGCTGACAAGCCAACTGAAGCTGCACGAGATAAAATGGCTGATGCTATAAAGGATGACAAAGCTGAAGTTCAGGAGTCTTGTTCGAGTAAATCAACTGATGTTCATTTGAATATCCGATTGCTTGATGGTGCTAGTATACAAGAGAAATTCCTTGTGACCAACACGTTGAGAATGGTTAAAGATTACGTGGATGAAAACCAAGCAAGCGACATGGGCTCCTATAATCTTGCTATTCCTTATCCTCGTAAGGTTTTCAATGAGCAAGGTACGAGCATCGTTCACCAGCCAGTTAGATTGATTAATTTAAGCTTAGCACGTTAAACTGTAAACATAAAAGATTTTTTTGCTGCTACCGGTTGTTTGTTGGTTTCTGTTTTATTTGCAGCACGGTGTAGTACCATCTACAGGTAGCATGATTGTTTTGTACTGCCGTAGTCGGACTCGATACTGGGTGTCAGACTTGACACTTTTCTGTATGTCAAACTCACTATATCCTTTTTGTAGGATACATGGACTCAGCTAAAAAATTGGAAACGGGTACCAGTATACTACATGTTTAATGTATAGAGTATTTTGTATTTCTTTGAGATTCTACCAATTTCATAATTAATCGACTTTATAAAGTTAGTAATTCTCAAGTGCTATTAATTTCTATTATTACTCGCAATTACATCATAACTATCCGTTTGGTCCATTTAGGCTATACATGTGTTACCTGGTTGAATTTTAGGATAACGAAATTATTTTACTTCAAGTCCAATCTCTTACCATAGTTGTTGGGCTGAGCTTATTATGGCCCTACCTCATCCTCTTCCTTTTTTGCTGGGACATCACCTAGGTCACTAGAACTTTGTTGTGTCCGACCTGATATTGCTGCGGCTGAAACAGATCTCATGATGGTGTCAGTACCATGTTGTGCTGACATTGGCTCGCTAAACTGGAGCGGCAATGTAACATAGTCACTAGGTCTTCGTGAGCATTAATGCTACTTATTCTAACAGTTTCTGGGAACAGTCAGAAATAACTAAAACCTCGAGCAATATCATTTCATTGGGAAATAACTAGTAATGAATAATGAGAATCTCAAAAACTTTTGGGGATGGAAACCCCGGCAAGCACCGGCAATCGGCTGTAGCATCCTTGCAGTTGTTCACGTACCAAGGAACTCATGAGCTAGATCTGTATGCTTCTAGGTCTACCTTGGGGCTTGTGGCAACATGCAACCCATGATCATCAATCCACATAAAGGTGCAGCTCTCACTTTATCCAGTCTCTGTCTTGTAGATTCCATCTGCCGCCTCTAGTGACTGGAAAAGAAAGAGGACATAAGCCCCATTCGATTCTTTAACCAAAACTCCAATAGGAAGGCCAATCTGTATTGAACTTTTCGTGCACCCCCTTCCTTCTCTAGAAAAGGTGTACTCCAAGGACCAATGCCTCCATCCAAATCACCAAATGTCTTGGCCACCGCCAACACCACAACTCCAATCCTGAACATCTACAAAATATTATGTAAGCAATTGTTTCAAATGCTTAAGCTATTAGAAAATGGGCCAAACAATGTATGTCTTGCTATCCAACACCTCTTTCAAGTGCAACCCCATCTTGCACATACAGGGATAAAAAAATCAGTACTTTTAGCGAAACAGAATGCAACGCGGAGAAGCACATAAATTAAACATGGTCAGATGTAGATGGTGAGACTTGAGCCAGTACAAAAGCTATGGTACAATTTAAGTTACTAATTGATCCCAAAAGTTCAAGCTGCTGAGAAATGGCCGAACATTGTAAATCAAGCTATCCAACAAAATCTTCACCACCCCCTTATACCACTGCCAGAATCACCACCACTCTTAGTTTTCCATCCCTCCCTACCTGCGATTAGAGAGTAACTGACAGATCATGGATATTTGTCCTCTAGTCCCCTGTTGGACAAAGTGACCTTCCCTGACTCTCAAAGAAGGCTCCTGGAAAATTTGGAGCAGCCACTCTTAGCTACACAGTTGACAACGAAACTGACTTAATGAATTCCTTCCCTCTCTCCACCAGTTTAAAACCCTTGGATAACATGTTATCATCAAGTTGAAAGACTTCCGTGAAAGTTGGAAGATTTTACGCTGAAAGTTCTGGGTCATATCTCATGAAGGAAAACAATAAAACTAAGAGCTATCCTGAAATCCTTTCGCGATGATCATTTTGACCTGCAGTTTGATTAACCAGTATCAGGAATGCAGTAAAACCCTTAAACAAGTAGCGTCCACAAGAAGAATTCTGGCTAGAAACTTTATGAGCCCACAGTTTTAAATAATAAAGAAGAGAATACAAAAAAAAATTAGTCTAAAAAAAGGAAAATATGAAAAACCTTGTCCAGTCAATTTTCGAAAACGCAACTGTCTTGCAAAATACTTACTGGTCCAGTTTGGGAACCAAAATGTAAAGTAGGCTTATGTTGACCCAAGTAAAGTTACAAGGCTCCAAGCAGTTTAAATCACCCGCTCTCAAGAATTTTGAAGTATTTTGTTCAAGGTGATGATTTTAGATTGGTAGAAGGCTCATCAACTTTTGTTCTGGTTGAATTCTAGTTTCTACGTACATGGCACTTGAATTTTTTAACCACTTAACACAGTTTAAGTTTGAGAATAGATTAAAGTAGCCTACAATCTTAGTAATTAAGGGCATTACCTTTTAGTATGTGGATTTGACATGGTTATTAATGATTTAAGGAGAGATAAAAGTTTCAATACGAAGTAGAGGAATAGTAGCAGCTCAGTGGGGAAGTTTATCTGGAGGATTGGGGCAAGTGATCATCGACTACACAATTGAAAAGATAGCAGTTGAAAAGGTGGGCATCTGGGTTCTGCTACTTTGAATTTCAAACATCAAATATAGCAATTGAAAAGATGAGGCTGAAACCGTTTCATGGAAGCAATCAGCTTGGTTAGGTAGGTTTTATGAAGAAACTATCAGGTTGAGCAGGTAGCAGACACAAACTGGCTGACAATATGAACGACATTAGCAATATCAAGGCGAGTGACAGTGAGATATACCGAGTAGCCAACTAATTCTTGATACTCAGTAGATCATCAAGGATAACACCACCGGAAGCAAAAAACTTGGCATGCAAGTTGATAGGAGTGTTGAAACTGTGTCATTAGTGAGATTAGCACGATGGAGAATATCAGTTGCATATTTGGTCTGAAATAAGAGATAAACCTTTGAAGATGAATCTACCTCGGTATCCAGAAAATAATGGAGAAGAGTTAAATCTTTTATCTCATACTCGCAAAATAGATGTGACTTCACCTCACTAATGGCTGCAAAATTAGAACTGATGATAATCATGTCATCTACATGTAACAATAAAAGAAGTAACCCGTAGAAGATTGACGAATAAAAAGAGCAGAATTATGCACAATAGGTTGGAAATCAATCTATAGAGCAACAGATTGAAATTGCTCATACTAAGCACAAGGAGACTATTTGAGGCTATAGAGAGCATGACGGAGATGGCAAATAAGCCCAAAAAGGTATGAGAAAGCTCCGGAGGGAGGCGTATATAGACTTCTTTAGATAAGTGCCCATTATGGAATGTATTCTTAACATCCAACTCAAAGACAGGCCACTGGTGCATGACAACCATAGAGATGAAAGTGTGAATTGTGGTCACATAGCAACAAGAGCAAAAGTCTCATCGTAATCAATTCCATATTCTTGGGCAAACCTCTTAGCAACTAAGTGAGTTTTATACCGCTCCAAAGAACCATCAGAATGAGTTTTGTTTTTGTAAACTCATTTGCAACCAATGAGTTTTTCCCCAGATGAAAGCCATACCAAATTTCAAGTTTGAGTTTTAGCAAGTGCAGTAAGCCCATCATTCATGGCATGCACCTAATTAGGATAATTAAAAGCTTATTTATATGGACTGTGTGCAAAATAAGTATGGATACGAGAGAGAAAGGAACGATAGGAAGAAGAGAAACTAGTATTTAGTAAAGCTAAGACTTATTGGGGGATTCCGATCAGGAGTAGGATAACGGTTTTCAGATGGATCAAGGTCCAAAGAGGTAGGTTGTTGGGCCGTAGAGCCGGAGTAGGAGGAGTTGCACGACGATGAGAGTAGACTGAAAAAAAGGACGGAACTAAGGTAGAAGTAGAGGCAGCAGAAGAGGCATCAAGAAGATCAAATACTTCGAGAGTATAGATGTATTCCTTAGAGGGCATAACAGCAGAGAATGGATCAATAAGAATTAGGTCTTCCTTAACGACATGTGCTAGTTTGGATGGAAAGATAAAATATGGCAAATGTTTGAGAAAAGAAATATGTTTAGACACATACAACTTCTTAGTCACAGGGTCATAGCAATGAGTACCCTTTCGATTGATGCCATACCCTAAGAAAACACAGAGAGCGGGGAGAAAGACGAAGCAAGCAAAACCAAACACATGAAGAAGGGTATAATTGAGAATCTAACCATAGACGCTTGTACAGACAAGTAATTGAGAGAAGAGGAGTAGACATCCGATTCAAAAGATAGGATACAATGAGCACAACTTCTCTCCAAAATATAGAAGGAATAGAATACGAGAGAAGAAAACATCTAGCAGTGTTCAGGAGATGAAGGTACTTTCTCTCAGCTCGACCATTTTGGGCGGGTGTATCAGAACAAGTGGATTGATGAATAGTGCCATGAGTCGTTAAAAAGTCTGTAAGCTGAAAAATAAAGTATTTCCTACCTAAATCAGGCCGAAGGATTTTGACCAAAATAGAAAATTGAGTTTGTAACATATTGTGAAAATTGTGATAAATTTTGAAAAAATCAGATTTGTACATTAGTAAATAAGTCCCTGTATACCGATAATAGTCATTGACAAAAGAAACATAATGCATAGTACCAACCTTGGTTGCAATGGGGGAAGGACCTCACCAATTAGTGTGAACAATCTGAAGAGATGTAGATACCGAATTGCTTTTATAAATGGCAAAACAGACATTTTAGCAAATTACAACTACTACACTAAAAAATTTCACTAATAGAAATTGTACCCAAAAGACAAGACTTAACTAAAAGTTTCAAACGCTTATCATACAAGCGTCCTAATCTAAAATGCCAAATATAAAAAGGAGAGAATTTTTCATCTAAAGAAAAAGATGATAAGGCAATGGAAGTAGACTCCATAAGAATATGTAAGCTTTCCAGAGTGCAAAAGTCACCAACTCCACGGCTAGTCCCAATTTGCTTCTAAGACACCTTATCATGCACAACACAACCAGAAGAAGAGAACAAAATGTCTAAATTCGAATCAAACTGACTTATCAAAATAAGGTTTAAAGACAACTAAGGCAAATAGAAGACAATTGGGAGGGACAGTAAAGGGTATGAAGCTAGGAATGATAGAAACAACATGCATAGGGTATCCTTTTGCGGTGTCAATACTAATGGGGCAAGTAGGTGAAATGCAGTTACAGACAGAGATGGAGGATGGAGCAATACCAAAATCAAGAATTCATGTTGTGAGTAAGATACCTATGGTGTTAGAACTGTGCAGACCTGGGTGAGTGGTACTCATAAGATACCTACGGAGGACCCTTTCGGTGGCAACCATGAAAGCTTGAAATTGCTGATACTACTTAAATGAGAGGGAGGATGGAGCACTACCAAAAGTCGACACTGTAAGAGTTGTTGGAGGATGATGGAAGTGCTTTGCTGGCCGAGAAGATGACATATCGGTCGAATCAAAACAAAATAGGGACTGTTGAACCAGAGGTCTTGAAGATTGTGTGAAATAGAGGTTGTCGAAGACTTACATAGGTCTGGTGAGTGGCAGATGAAGACTTGAGAAGGCTTGCCATGAGTAAGAGGATGTTTGGCAAGTGCTGGCGAAGGTCCGGCGGGGGTCTTAACGAGTATTGACGAAGGCGAGAGAGGAGTAGATCTGGCTGCGATGAGGGCTGACAAGGCTGCAATGAGGGTTCCCGAAAAACCAGAGGTTCCGACGAGTGCTGGCGATGTTCGGCGAGTGGAGAAGAGTAATCTCAGACGTTGTAGGTGGAGAAGACTGATCACAGGATTGTAGGATCGCAGATGTGAAGACTAATTGCAGATGGAGAAGACTGATTGCAGGTATAAACTTAGAGGACAAATCACAGATGATTGGCTTGCAAAAGAGGAGAGGAGATGGTGTACAACTGATCCAAAGAGGAGAGGTTGGAGATGCAGATACAAACCCTAAACCTAACGCTCTATACCATGATAGATGAGAAAAGACGAGAAGTATTTTTATTCCATTTGATTCAATTGAATAATACAAAGCTGAGATGGTTTATATAGTCTAACCCTAATAACCCTTAGATTTTTGTTTCTCATATTCTAAGCCTGGACTAAACTCAAAAACTTTGTGGACCAAAACCAACAGACTCACCACTATGGAGGACTTTGCAGTAAAATGAAACATTTAAACGGGAAAATTGCTGACATTGTAAAAAAGGAAAAGAAAGAGGGGGTTACAAAGAATCAGATGGGAACACATGAAATTTCAGAGCGGGTAAATTAGAAAAAGTTAGTAGGTTAAACTACATGTTTACACTTTGTTGAGCAGGAAAATGGTGGCTCCCCCGCCGGAATGACAAAGAATACCATATTATTCAACGCGGCAAGGATTTGTTGTCTAAGTTTAGCTATCCAGTATTTACCCTCTCTGCTTTTATGAAACCATCATGCTTTTGATTTCAATTTTTTTTTTTTTTTTTTGGTTAAGCTTAAGATTTAAACATTCTTATTGTTAAACTTTATGCTAAAAGAGAGGCCAAATAAGCAAATCTTGATCTTCAAGTTTCCTCTCTTCTTGTAGACAGTTCATGACTATGAATGTCCAAGATTATAGACTTCCTATTTATGTACGTTGAAATTCATCAAGCATATTGGTTCTAGAGTTTGTGATTCAACCTGAAAATTCACAGGAAATAAACAAAATAATTGCAGCATGTTTATTTCATTAAATAGATTGGTGGTGGAGACATCGATTGAAGATGTAAGAATAGAGAGGAGAATAAAGGGTGAAACCCTAGACTGCTAGTGGCCTTGAAATTGCTGGGAGAACGGAGAGAAAGAAAGGAGGGAAATCCTAGAACATCTAAGGGCCTTGAATTACACAAGGAGAATAAGACAAAGGAGAGGGGTGAAAGGGAAACAGGAAGCCGCAGCTACAAACTTACTTTGAGGATTTCTCACATCTAGGCTTCTCTCAAATAAAGGACGTGAATCCTTAGACTATTCAAAACCCTAAACTGAAAAGTTCTGAATAAATCAGCTACCATATCTTTCATGACACATCGAAAATATCAATGCCAATATCCATCTTTTGTTGTTGGGCCTGAGCTATGAGTGATAGATGCCTTGCATTTTAATTGGATTTCTCTAATATTTCGTGGGCGTATGAGTCTTATATGATGCTCTGTAAGGTTGTAATGACTTTAGTGCTCTATCTCTCTCAGAGTTTTTTTTCCATAAATATTTAGAGTCAAACTAGTGTCTTTATGAATTTATAGTATTTAGAAATGCATCAAGCCTGCAGAGTAAGGTTTTACTTTTTTTGGCACGTAACACAATTTTTCCATTGCAATTGGTCATGTCCTTTAAATCCATATAAAGGACTTGTATGCCACATATCTTTTTCTTATTGTTTTATACTTTCAATGGTGCTGCAGATTTGAATATAACATTGTCAGAGTTGGGTCTGTTTGGTAGACATGCATTGATCGTGGTTCCACATCACCAAGCAACTAGTTATCCTCGGGCAGGATCATCATCCCTTAACCAAGCGAATTCCACCACTGTTCTTGATTCTTCAAACAAAAGTAATGAAGGATATTTTGCATTCATGAAAAGGATTCTATCTTATGCAAATCCTTTCTCATATCTTGGTGGTGGTGCCAGCTCTTCAAATTCTGCACAGGAAACCCAAGGCAGCATGTGGCAATCCAGTGAGTTCCTCTACCCGTTTGCATTTCCTGCTTAGATCTCAATAAAAAGTGCTGGTTAGTTAAACAAAACTGACATGGGAAGCCTGAAGATTAAGGTTGTCACTGAGATCAAATGTAAACCCGGAAGTCTTGTGTTTGATTCTTCTTGGCAATGCTTTGACTTACCCGATACATTGTCTTGTGGATGGTTACAGGTATCCATGGTTTACCCTGTAAAGACAGGTCAAAAGTGGCCCTACGGTGAAGGGATACCTCGTTATAAAAAAAAGAGAAGTTGTAATAATGTTTCAGACTGCGTTCTTTATTGGGATGTCTTAACCTTGTTAAAATCCTTGGGAAACGATGGTATTTGATATGCAACGGGACAGCACTTTTATCGATGAGTAAATGACTCATTAGGAATAACCTGTAAAAAATCCTTAATTTTGTGCTGCGTCACCATTTTGGGGTTGCACTTTTTCTTCACATCTTTGCTTTAGATCCTCTTTTCCATGCTACTATGTCAAGTTTGACTTTTCCTTTCTCTGCCCTTTCATAGCCACCCCCATCATAATGAATTTGTCAGGGAAGTGAATATTCATAGAGATCTTGCATGCATTGTACAAGACTTTATACTGGGCAATAACCACTGATTGTGAGATAAGTATGTTCCTCATTTTTTAAAGTAGACTGTGAAGTCATCTCCACTTGGTTAATCAATCGAATGAATTTTTAGATTATAGAAATGGAAAAACTTTTTATAGCAAAAGGGCACAAGTTAAGCATACGGTTTTTTATTCAGTTTCTTTCCTTGCCCGATTTTGTTGATACGACTCTTTTGGTGATCTCACTGAATCTTTTTTATTTTTGGTTGTGGTTATTTTCTAATCTCACTTTACTTATTTTTATATCGTAGATCGAAATCCTGCCCCGCAGAATAACCTCAGAGGCACAGGCTACACTGCCAGCTCATCACACCAAACTCCTCTCACTGGCACAAATAACAGCAAAAATAGACAAGCAACATCGTCCCGCTCTGGAAGCAATATCCACACACTAAAGCATGATGAGGAGGATGATACCCGGTTTGCAGATCGGAATACCTTCTGGAATGGAAACTCCACACAGTATGGTGGGGACAATAACGATGCGAAATAATATTTAGCAGCAGAACCTTCCAATCGCATATAGGCTCAGATCATCTTGGTTCAAGCTAAAGTTCACTCGCTTCTCCTGTATTCCAACCCTTGTGATAACTATGTTTGATGACGACGATAGAAGACCAAGAACTAATGAATCTTTTTTAGTGTTCGATGATGATGATTATAGTTTATACGAGGTCTTGTATAAGTTCTCCTGGCATGTGTTTCTGTTGTATGTTTGAACGTATACTCATTTATATAGTTCTGGTAATTATAGACGTCCATTGGATTTCGAAATATGGTTTTTCCATAATGCTCCGTGGCATTTGGTTCAATTGCAACTTTGTTTTTCTCTATTTTTTGGTTAATCATCTTCGATTACAAGGGTTCTGGTCAAATAAGACGATTGTAAGTGATTCATAGCATGGATCATACTTGCAAAGATTTTCGGGTACAATTAATCGTTACGCAGTTATATTATGTTGAATGTTCTTTAGCTTTGTTGTGAAGAAGACGCTTTAATCTGCCTACAACAATGAATGCCATTGAAACCACTGGCATACTTTTGGGCTGAAAGATTGTCGGTGGCTTTCTGTACTGGTGTGGTCAATCTTGCTATGGTTGGCCCAAAAGAACCACCCCTTTCTAGGTGTTCATGTTTTACTTGGTTCATCCTTCTCCACCATACATTTATGCAGTCCTTAAGATTGAATATTTTATTTTTTTTCATATGAATATTTGGTGCAGAAGAAAAGTGTTGGGCATTATGTAATGGTTCCTAGGACCATATGAATAATTACTTCCATTCTCTTGAGACATTTCTTGTTTTGCATATTCGAGCTACTATGTAAAATCAAAACATTTTATTAGATCTTTTCACTTTCTACATGGCTCCTCATGTGGCATAGTGGTGTAAAATTATGCAGTGCTCCTGGGACATCACTTGGTGTCACAAGCGCTCTAACACAACATATTTAAGGTCCATGATCAAGCGTATGAATTTGTGTGGCATAATTTGGTGTTCTGAGTAAAATAGTAAATACGAGCGTATTAGCAAGGATCAACTTGTCCTTACAATAATTACCAAACTAAATATGCGCACTAGACTTATTTTGCCATCGGTTTCTTGCCTCAATTAAGAGAATTCGTTTGATAATTGCCAACACGTATGAGCACAAATGATAAACTAAAAAAAAAATTATTGAAATTAGTAAGGATTAATTTCCATTACCGATAATGGTATTTTCAAGTAATATAAAAACTTACAAACTGGATTAAATCATTCCTACTTCTATCTATGATAATGACTACTCATATGAAAATTGAAAGTGTTGAAAAGTAAAGTGCTTGATAAGTAAATAACAAAGTAAAGTATTGGATAAATAAAGTGCTAGATAAGTAAGATAATTGGAAGTTCATTGTTCAATTTTGGGACCCATTCCTCTGAAGCCTTTAATGAATATTTATACTTGCGCAGCTAAATAATTGCCTTCAAGTACTTTGTACATGGGCTCCAACATACACCATGTATCCCTTCATTCAAGGCTTTGGCCTCAAGTGACATCCACTTCTTCTCACGCATTACCATCTTCTTTTGTGGTTCTTAATAATTGCCCACTCACCACACGTTCCCTAAGTTGCTTCGCTATTAGCAAGCCCCATTGGTATCTTTTGACTTGACGAATTCACCAAATCATTCCAGAACTGCCACATGTCAAACCAATTCTTACTCTCAATCAAGTACCTCCTTTAGTCGCATACTATATTCCTTCATCCACTTGTCACAATCTCAACAAATCCCACATTTATGGTATTGACATACCCTGCGCATTAGCATCTCTCGAGCATCATAATACAAGTCGAGAACCCCACGATTTAAGCTCTGATAATCATCCTCACTATACATAAAAAGGGCCTTGTGCACCTCCCAACTGTGTACCTTAGGGCGCTTACATCCTTCTCTTTCTCTTTGCACTATCACATCTCCTCACACCACCTCTGATTATAATGATTGGGATTTCTATATGACCTCACCTCCAGACCACGACATCCCCTTTTCACCAAGCATTAATGCCACACTAGTTGATCCTTTTCACAAATTCTTAGTTGTCCCTCCTAATGGCACTATGAGGAGTGTGGCAATACAAGAGTGTACCCCTTTTCGAAGGTCAAGAAACAACATCTGCCTTTGGTTTGAGTCCATTGTAGATGTGATCTCCAAACCTCGCTATATTCTCCCTTATAGCTCCAACCATTCCCCCATCTATGATTCCTAGAAACATGCCAGACCCCACAATGATATTTGGCTGGTTCAAGTGTGTAAACTGCTTGACCCAAACCAATATACTACATCTGCAAAGATGCACGAATTTCTACAGGACTTAAATTGGCTTGTCCTACTAAAAGAGATTAGCGATCATGGGACTGACCCACTTGCTACACCTTTTACAACATTGATGACTCAGAGGACAGTCTTCTCAAAGCCAAATTCCTCTTGATTGCCTTCTCACATCTTCCACCCAGTATCCTTTGTGAAGAGATTCCCAAATATGAGACTCACTGAATCTGGAGCTCATCGTCTAAATATAGGTCGAAAAGAGGGGTGTGAACACGTTTTTGACCCCTGTTTCTCTCGTGATGCTCGGCCTCACTATGATTCTCGAGTTGCTCCAAAGTTGGATGCCTCCTCTTATTGTCTTGTCCCCTTCTGTCCAAGGAGGGCATTCGGCAACGTCTTTGGTGTCCTCTAGTGCCGAAAGCTTCTCCATTTTGAAGGGGCTGGATCACCACCTTCAACTGTGCTATCTCCTCCCTCACCAGCTGGAGGAGTTGATCTTTATCCGCTAGCCGAGCCTTCAGTTGGACCGAGTGTGAAGCTCAGCAAAAAGGACGATCGGTCAATTGATCCAGCAACTACAACTCATTTCCTAGTTTGGTTGGGATCTACGCGATTGTCTTTGTAGTTTGATATTTTTTTCAACTATATAAAATGATTACTGAGGTGAGAAGTTTGAGGGATCTCCCACTATATATAGTTGCTAAATTGTGGAGTTTGAAATCTCACTTGTTGACTTCTCTTTGATCTCTTGAACACTCTTCGATGTGCTGCTAAACGCCCAAAGGGCTAAGTTAGTATCAACTGAGATTGGGTCTCAAGCGAGCACTCTGATGCTTAAGTTAGTTTATGTAGAGAGAGAAAGTAACTTGCAAGCTTGAGAGTGAATAGTACATGAATATTTGAACGCGAGTGCCCATCGAGCATTTATAGAGAGAACACACAACAGACCGCCGAGAGCATCGACCGAAAATATTGCGCCTTGGACTGCAAATCACGAAGCTTCCGCCACGTCCCCCACGTCCGTGTGGATCGGACGGGCATGTCTGTATGTCCTATAAAGATTGGGGCCCCACATCTACCCAGGTAACTGCCCATAATGTGGGGGGTAAGCCACCTCCTGGTCGTGCCGAGCACATAGCCCTTGGCAATATGACCGAACGTTGAGACTTGTGAGTGATTCTTCTTGCAAAGCAATGACAACCGCTGAAGAGGTTTGACCAGACTTGGCATGTCTTGCACTCGACAATGGCCGAGGCATGCCAGATGACCTTGTCAAATCCCTATGCCCAACAAGAGTAGATCTGTCCTTGGGCCCGGCCCGGCCCGGCTCAATGCCAACACAGATGGGCCGACTTTGTTCATGGACGGAGGACGCATTGTACTGCGTATCTGGCCTACCACAATAGTATGACCATTATGAATTTTCAGAACATACATTAAAACTGGCCGGATAGTCATTAATTTTAGAAAATTCTAGTGGCAATAGTTTTTAAAAAGAAAATTGAATCATCATGTTTGAAGGCCTTTTCGACATACTATAATTAGCCCAGAATGGAGAGGAATCTACTCTTGAAACTGCCTTTGTGTGAACACGGAGATGACAATCTTGAAGGGCCCCCAACCTGATAGCACTGCCATATTTGAGACCATCTCATGATCCCATTTCTTTGCTGACATCTTTGAATTCACAAGTTGTGTAAATACCCACTTACGAAACCTAACAGTGATAGGCATATTTGTTCTGATATCAGCTCAAAAAAAGACAATACGTCTAATAAGGCAACTAAGTAACTGAAAATTCATTTCAAATTATTTATTCAATTTGGATATTTGTATTATAACGCGTTTGATGTACCGATTAACAACTTTTCCATGCCTAAGTTAGAGATCAATTATGTATTAAAGTTGGTAAATGTACTGTAAATTAATAAATAGTATATATAGTCATACCAGTTTTCTGAATTAGAATATGGTTTTATACTCTCCTACATTTTTGAATCCTCTTAGGAGTCTATTTTTCACGAATTAGGATAAGACCTTTCAAGGGCGGACCCAGCATTATGATTTGGGGTGTCACCATCAAAATAAAAAAAAAACTAAGAATAAAATTTGTATTCAATAATAATTATAAGTATTCAAATCTAATCAACCATAATATTTTTTAATTGAATCATAGTATAACAAGCGGACCAAACAAAATTATATAATGATATAATATATAATACTATAGTGTCATTCTACATTAGGACTTGGGCATAATAAATTATAAATTTATAATGATATAAATTGTAATTTATAAGGGCATTAGGATTTAGGCATTAAGCATTATACTATAATGATATAACTTTGGAAAAGCTTCCATAGACCAGCAATTTTTTCAACCAGTATTAGACTAACATCTAAACTCTTTATTCTCGATTAAATTTTAATGTTCTAAACCGTTTAATGTATTTAAAACATGTTTTTAAGGTTAACCGTGAGAAATCAACTCAAAATATTACCAGAAAATACTTAATCCAAACAGTGATTCAAAATGTTGATCACAGGAACTGTTTTAAGAACTATTGCTTGGATCAAGACATAATTTTCGTTAATATTTTGAGCTGATTTCTCGCAGGTATCCTTAAAAACATGTTCTAAACACATTGAACGGTTCGGATCATTAAAATTTAATCAGGAATGAAGAATTTTAATATTGATTTAATATTAATTTAAAAAAGTGTTGGTTCATGTAGCTTTTCCCCATAACTTATATAGTATAATATATAATACACAATACTTATAAGGCCATTAGGCTAGGCATTGCTAGCTGCCGCATTAGGCATTAACATAGGGTCCATTTGGCCTGTGGTTATTATTGGATTATTCACTGTTTAGTTTTTTGTCCTTATTTGAATTTTTTTTTAATTTTTTGTTTTTCATCAATTTTTTTGTTGATTGTTGGTTCGTCTCGACAAGAGCTTTCAGAAAAGTTATCAATCATCGGCTAAATTTGAAAAAAGTTCAGAAAATACAAAAAATAAGCCAAAAACAGCGTCCGTGTTGGCTTATTTTCGTCTTTAGTGACTTTTTTTAAACTTTTAGACATAATTTTATACTTTTTAGATTCCTTTCGTCGATATGAACCAATAATCCACGAAAAAATGACATAAAAATAACAAATACAAAAAAAATTTGAATAAAGACAAAAAATAAGCCAAAAATTTTTTTTTGGCCAAATAGACACATAATATATATACTACAATTTATATTCTAAATATGCATTACTTATATTTTATAAGGATGCAAAGTGCAGCCCGCACCTATAGTAAATTCCAAGGCCCAAGCAGCAAAGGCACAAGGCTCAGGGCTTCACGCGGCAAATCTGCAGCTGCTGCAGCCTGCAAGTGGCACTGCCGGCCCCGGTTGTCACCAGCTCAACAGCTCAAGCGGCAAACCTGCACATGTATGAGACCTCACGGCCCTGAGGCCCTCACCCTGCGCAATCCGAGAGAGAGAGACACGTCAACGCTGTTGCCCGTCGCCAATTGCCTTGCTGAATCACCGATGAGGATAGAATTGGACAGGGGTGGCAACAAAAAACCTAAAAATTGTAATTGGGAAACTGAATCGGCTGTAAATCTAAATCTGCTTATTTATTTTCTTTTTTTAATTGGACTAGACCTGGGGTGTCACATGACACCCTGCCCCTCAACATAAGTCCGCCCCTGAGACCTTTATAGCGTGACCGTCTAGAAATCTAGGGATCTTGAAATCCTTATTCTAAAGCAGATGCAAGAGCATCTAGATCAGTTTCTCTATTTTTTAGACTAAGTTAGATAGAAATTCTTACTTTTCTACTTTAAAGAGCCACATTTTTTAATGTCTCCTGTATTAAGATCTTTAAATAAAGTGAATAGTGATCCGTTCTAATTTTACATTCATTAAATAGGAAGGTTATAGTGACTCTTCAAATATACTGAGTCACTGTAGCATTCACAAAATAGCAAGGACGTCAAAAGAGACTGATGTAAAACATGTCCAGGAAAATTGTTCCGCAAAAATAAGAAAGAGGAGTACAAGGAAGGCTAACGTGGATGCTCGAAGCCTATTTTATTTCGGTTTGTCCTCTACATAGTACACTCTAGTAAAATTTTAATATCCACTAGATGATTGGGACTTCCTATGAATAGAAGGTACTCATTTAGGCTGGCCCGCCTAGGATCAGCCTGGCCGACAAGACCAAGAAAGTTTTGACCGAAATGTCAAGTAGACTGCGAAAGGCTGAGCTGGTCAGGTCTCTGCTCAGTCGTCAGTTCCTTACCTATCACATATATTTTTAAAAAATAATTTATATTTATAATACTTTTCTATAATTTTTAAAGTCTGATTAATAGAAATAACTAAAATTTAATCAAATTTTAGTCAATAGTGTATCTATATTATAACTAAAGAAATATAGATAATTTTTTCGGAAAATAATAAAAGCGAATTAACAGCTTTGGAGATAAAGTATATGCGGATGTAAACATTGCATGATGGATGCATGTTGTGTGCATCATGATGTATGATGAAGCACAAGGTATTATGGTCATCAATCAATAGAGGAAAACATCGTCCAGGTACATTGAACTTGGACGGGTTTCCAGGGTAAATAGAATGTCCAGGTACATTGAACTTGAACTTGGACAAATTCCAATGTAACTGACTTATTGTCATGGAATTCATTGTCACACGTTAGGTATGTACGAGGGGTCTTCGCGTGTATTGCGTACAATATAGCTTATTATGCATCAAAATAATGTTATTTTGATGTGCAAAATACTATCCGAACAGAAACACATTAACTGAATAATTTTCAGTCAGTATTTTACACGCTAAAATGATACTTTTAACACACAACACGAATTATTTTACTCAGTGCACAACGGCCTCTCTAATTCTGTTAGGTATAAAGTGAAATAGCAACAATGAAAATGCCACTTCCCATATAAAAATTCAACTCTTATAAATAGAAACACAGAGGTTCATTGAATCTGGACATCTATCAAAAATATATATTTTAGAATATTATTCTCAAGAAATTATGATTAAGTGAAATAATAAAAAATATATATTTCCCTCTATTCATTTTTATTTTTTAAAGGAAAATTATTAATTTATTCTATAAGCAACTATTTAAAAAATAAGTTTTTTTTTTTTTTGCAAAATTCTGAATTTCTTGTGACAAATGTTTTTGTGAAAACTAGTACCAACGAGTTTCATACTAACTGAACGAATGAAAAATATAAAAAATTATATATTTTTCATACTTTCTTTTCTCCGGAAAATTGCATTTTTGTTTTTTTGTTTTTGAATTGTGCAATTTTTATTCGTGGGGGTTAGGGCAAAATTTTTTTTTTGCTAGAATTGATTATACCAAAATGCAATTTTAAAAATAAAGAGAGAGAAGTCAAAATTCAAAAATGATCAAAAATAGCTTTCCACTTCTCATTTTGCATTCAAACAATATTTTGCTGTAAAATCTATCTATTTTGTATATATATTCAAATAGTTTTATAAATTCTAGTTACAATACAAATTTTAAATAAATTGGCACCCCCAAAAAAGTAATTAAAAAGTTGGTTTTCAGCTTTATATAATAAGCACTATCAATTTTATTGCAGATCAATGGTAATTTTACTACTATGGAAAAATTATTTATTTGCTTATATTATAATGCAAACTTATAATTTAAAATTTTTAAGTTATAATAGGAATTTTATTTTCACAATTTTGTATATGACTAAATGACCCTTTGCAAAGTTTAGCAACACGTTGATGTGTTGAACAAGTGCCAACCAACTTCAACATTCAAAGTTCAACTATAATAACATTTAACTATGCATACAAATGAAGTTTGACTGGTCAACTATGCAAAAATTCTTTTGTTGATACCATAACATGTATGAGGTTGTTAATATCATGATTCATGATACATCAATGAAATAAAATAGTACGAAGCCATACGAAGTACTCAATATGAATGACCATAGCTTGATACGTCGTAGAGGTCTTTCTAGAAGCATTCGTCGGGTCTATCGGGCCAAGAATTGCCAATGGACATATCGTGTCACTCACGGATAAGGTTGGGAATGTGGGAGATGCAGACTGCTGCTTGTAGAGAAATATAATTCAAACATATGCAAACAATACTCGGATATTCTAGATAAAAATACATACATTGATCATTGAAACAAAAGTTGCAAAATGAAATATACAATACAAGAAATAACACATAAAATATAAACCTAAATCGAATATGATATCAAATCGACTCACGTAGATTCATAGCCATCTTAAAATAGATTCGCCATCTAGTTTCGAGTGTTGGAGGATCGCATCAGCGTTTGTCCCTTAAGGTAAAATAATTGAATCAAACGGAGGAACACCAACCTTCGTCCGTCAATCTCTCTCTCTCTCTCTCACACACACACACACACACACACACACATACAAAGAGTTAAAAGTAGGATAGAAATTTGTAGACGAAATTTTTTATATTTGCCAAAAACATGGAATGTTCACAACATTTATAGGAGCGAAGGGACCTTTGACATGCTGAAACTTTTGAGACCTTTTGAATTGCATACATGAATGGAGGCATCAATGGAAAGACTCTTGGGTTGTAAAACGAATGAGACTCTCTGTTTTTCGTGAGATCCTCTGGCGTCCAATTCATTCACAGCCCTTGAATTTCGAACATTGCCAAGGAGCACAAAGAAAATAAGAACGTGCATGAAGAAGTGGACACCACGTGAAACTGGGGCAAAAACTTAAAAGAGAGATTGTACAGTCTACTTGGGAGTCCATGCACATATCAACTAACTCTTAAGAGGTAGTTAGTTTGTGTGACATCTTAGCCAGGCTGTGGTGCCAGCTGTTAGGCGGAGCATCCGGGAAGAAAAGTCTCGGTAGACGTTCGGATGGGTGATCAAGGGTCTCTTATCGTTTGGTGGATGTAAGTTTAGTACTATTTATAATAGATCATGATCCTTCCTTGTACGAGGTCTTTTAAAACCGTAGGTACGCCAAAACCAAATAAAACTTCACAGTTAAACCTGTTCATTCTGGAACAATCCAGGGATGAGTGACCTACTAAGAAGTCTATGGGGTTTGGGCGATCAAAGCAGATAATATTGTACAAGGCAAGAGTGAGGCATTACAAATAGTATCAGAGCCTGCACCAACCAGAAATGTGGGACAAATCTCGGCCTCACACATGAGGATGTGTGTTCCTAAGTAGGGGAGACCGTGACACCCCAACCAGGCTGTGGTATTAGCTATTAGCCTGAGTGTCTGATAGGAAGAGTCTTGGTGGATGTTTGGATAGGTGGTCAAGAGTCCCACATCGCTTGGTGGATGTGAGTTTAATACTATTTATAATAGATCATTACCCTATCTTATACAAGGCCTTTTATAATCATGAGGGTGCCAAAATCAAATAGAACTTCACAATAAATGTGCTCGTTGTGGAGCAATCAAGCGATGGGTGACCTATTGGAAAGTGCATGGGATTTTGGTGATCAAAGCGGATAATATCGTACAAGGCGAAAATGGGGTATTAGAGTTTGCGAAGGCTAATAAATTCTAGTTAAGGTTTCAAAGAAAGGGGTCAAAAACCAAACCAAGTATTTACATTATCTTCATTGCTAGTCATTTTCAAAGGATTCAAAAGAGGCTTGAAAGGTTTGCTAAAGTTCGGATGGGATTCCGAGTTCTCTATGTCACAAGGCATTGTTTGCAGAATATGCAATAGTGTTCTTTTCCACGAGCAAAGAGACTGAAGGTGATGTTTTGATTGATTGCAACTTTTCACTAGAAGGATTATTGAAGACATGTTACTAGAATTAACTAGAAGAAGCAATGCTCTTTACGAGGATGGTCTCTTTCCTTTCTGATGGGATCACTCCATTTGTCTAGTAGTGATGTTTCTTGTTGCTAGTGTTCTATTCCAACCTAGTCTTTATTTTCTAGTTTCGGCCTAGTGGTTTGTTTGATTATGCCCATGTCTATATCTGTAGTTATTAGTCTTTCTTGGTTGGCAACTTGCCAACCTTGGTGTATTAGGGATCCAAGTTAAAAATGAATGTTGTCCGGGCGAGTGTCAACCTAGTTGAGATTCGCTTTGCTCGTGGTGATGCCATATACTTGTATATATACTGCTTAATCATTGTAACATTATTCCATTGATTGAAACAACTTGCTTTGGCTGAGATGAAAAAACACTCTACTCTTCAATTATCTCTAATATTAATAGCCAGCTGCTGAAATTCATGCGATTCCCTTAGTTTTTTCTTTCCCACTTGATTTGAATAACTTTCTACCTTCGAAGTAGAGATAGATCATGGCTCTGCATGCTTGACCATTTTCTCAAGCTTTACCTCTTTCTATTGACACCAGTCCTTGGTCCATGAAGTTCAACACGCACCTATGTTTTACTGGTGTGAACTCTTAATCATTAATAAATGCTTTTAAGTTTAAAACAACATTGCCTCGTTTTTCACCAACGTTCTTCTGATCACGTGCTTGCACGCCAACTAACTAGTGCTACGTGTTCTCTTCTTATTGATATACAAACTAAGGAGTAAAACAGGTGCCATATTTGGCTATGTAATTTACGTAAGAACGATTTGATCATCATTGACACGCTTACACTTATTATTTTATCCATCATTTGAAATTATGCATGTAAAATCTCATTCCAGAAAATGAGTTTGAAAACTTGTCCATTTTTTCCAAGACGAATTGGAATTGGATTATCAACCAAGTATGGGGTGGCATAGGGTTCTCCACCCATAACCTTGTGTGTTACAGCATCTCTAACACTGTAAGCAAATCAATTATCTTAGTTAAAATAGTCAATAATTCTACTTTTTAAAGCTCCAACACACTTTTTGTATAGCTAGGCAAAATGTACATTGTCCATCTCGCTAGCTACATATGATTGATTAGTCGAGAGATGCTAGACAAACCAAAACTAGCATTGCAGTGCACCTATAAAAACGTAATAGTTAAAATAAAAAGTATAATTTTGAATAATTAAAATGCCTAATACTGTTGGAGTTGCTCTTACCATCCCCATGTGTTACCATCCCTAGCAAACGTGCACGAAACACTTGCCCTGTGTTTTGCTTAACTATTATTATTAAATTATTTTCATAACTTTTATTTTGACTTTTATCAATTTTGAATTTTTTTTGAGTTATTAGTTTACTTTACGAGAGAAATTAAAAAAAAAACAAAATACATTAACTAAACTTTTGAAGAAACTCAAAATTGACAAAAATAATTTAACTATATATGTTTGTTTTGAATTAGTTCTATATTTAGTGAATTGTTATAAAATTTTAGATTATAATTTTGTCTTTAGAATTATTTTATAAAAAAATTAATAATTCACAAAAATATAACTAAAAACAACATAATAGAATAAAAATATGATTAAAAAATTAGGCCAAATGCGGCCATTATGCACTGCTTTTGATGGTATGGTGTCATGATTCATGCTCGCTATTACATGAAAACGCAAACCTATAAAGTACGCACGCGCCCGTTATGACGCATCGATGTGTAGTAATGTAGAACATGATGACATGCTATATATATATATATGTGTGTGTGTGTATGTACGTATATATATATATTCTCACAATTTGAGGACGCCTCCTCCAAAACCTGAAAGCTTAGAGAGAGAGAGAGAGAGAGAGAGAGAGAGACAAACGGAGAGGCCCTGTCGAAGCTCTCTAGGGCTTGCGATAGAGCCCAACCCCGTTTGCTGTCGGTTTCCTCTACGTTTAATATACTGTAAGGCCTCTAATTCTCTTTCTGTTTGTATTTTCTCTCGCCATTTTCTCTGTTCACAAGATCTACGTATATCTAGTCCATGTATGTATAATGCCGTCTGTTGCTTGCAAAGGAATTTGGGTTTGGGGGTCAACCTCCCCTTCATTCATCTATCCTCTTTGTGCTCCAGATATCTAGCTCGGGCTCACATCGAAGATCTGAGCAGTTAATCTCTGCAAAAATCAGTTTGATTGAAAGTTAATTTGTACGTGAACAACTCGTATTTTGTTTGCTATATATATATATATATATATATATATATATATTATATTGGAACACACAAGAGTTGTCCACATAACGATGTCCGGCCGAGATATTTTTCTTTTGTAAAATATTTTTGTTTATGAATGTACAAGATTGAACTTTCGGATATTCGATGCGGGAACTGGATGGGGCCCACAAAGAGAAGTTTGGAGGGTAAGGGAATGGCGAGCAGCTTGACCAAGAATAGCTGTATCGTGCTTCAGTTGGATAGGAATTATGATTCTGCCGATGAAGAAAACGGAAAAGAATAATTAGCATATTAAATAGTTTTTGTTTGCTTTCTAATTTTTTCCTGTCGGGAAAACGTTGTTTGTTTTGGTTCTTATTTGGTTTTATGGGTGTTTTTGTAGTTTGATTTTCATCTTTGATTTTACTGGCTCCTTGAATGTGGTCTGATTAAGTTGGAACTTTCTCTTAATTTTTGATATTGGTCTTGGATTTGGTTGTATGCATCTGGGTTTATTATACGTTGCTATCGAGTAGAGATTAAGGAGCACGGATACGAACACAACGTGAAGACAATACGACATGGACACGTGGATACGGATACATTATTTCTTTAAAATGTAGGACACAGACACATTGGATATACATTCAATTATATGTATCCAAATATCGATATGTATATATATATGTATCACCACAAGTACATGTCCCAATTATATAATGGATATGATACTATAAGTTATGAAGAATCTAAATTGACACCAAGAGTCAACAATTTTTCTTAAAAACAGAGTATGGAAATGATTAGGAATCATCAAGAAATTGTTAAAAAGAATTTCAAGTGAATTTAAATATGACTACCCTAAGAGTTACTATTTTTCTATCTTTTTATATTGGTATTTCAAATTTGAAAATCTTTGGTTATCACATTTATCAAGTGTCCAAGACGCGTGGATCACATGTTTATTTCTCTGTCATAGACATTAAAGAAGTGTCAAACACATCGTAGAAAGAGTGTCAGACACGTGTTCGAATTAAAATTTTAATTTCCTAATCGTTAACACGAAAAAGAGTATTTTACACGTGTCCGATAGTGTCCGAGGTGTGTTGTTGTCCAACATGTGTCGGACATGGGCACACCACCTTCTTTTTAAGTGTTCGTGCTTCTTAGAGTAGAGATGGTCCATCAAAACTTGTAGCAGTATTTCTCATGGTCATAGAACATGTGTGAAGCATGGGTGGACCTTTTAAACCACGTCGTACCCATACCAAGTATATACTGGGTTTCCGTACCTTGCATTGTACTTGGTACAAAAAAACGTGCTAAATTTTTTTTCTTTAGTTTTTGTCGGGACTCAGAAGTACCTATTATATGCCTAAGCTGTAGCCCCATCTAGAATAGTACTATGCTTTACACAATGATAAAGTTTGCTTTGCAATACTTTTTTTGTTCCATGCTTAGGATGCTTGTAGAGTTAAGTTTTAGTCTATAGGTTCTTACTTTATTGGAGTTCAACTTTGCTATCAGATTCTTAATCTGTGGAATCACGTAGCTATTTGTAAATTTCTATGCTATCATTACATGTGAGTATCCCTCTAAATAATAAAATACAACTTTTACTGTGTTATCCCTGGCTTAGTTGTACCTTACTTTAAGTTCTTCCGGACTGGTGTACCCATATCGTACAAGTAGCCATATACTCATACCCAATACATATTCTCGTAGGAATCCATTAATGGGCATAGTGTCTACCATCCTTTTACAACCTGGCTGGTCGAAAGTGGCATATTAAACTACTGATGCGTTTCCAATCTTTCACTAATTAGTCTTGTAAGTATGATTTGAAACCACCCTGTTAAGTTCCCAGAATTTTCAGAGCAAATATAAATCACAGAAGGATACCCATATTCTCTAGGGTTGCATTCTTTGAAATGTGGGCTTTTATGACCTTTGGTAATGGTACCAAAAATGGCAACATGTATCCGTATTTTAGGGCTCGGCTTCTTGGAAGGTCGATCAATGAGGCACTCAATCCTATTGTCCATTTGACTGTTTTTAACCAAATTTGGGGGCCCTCCAATTTTGTTGGCTGTTTAAAGTACTATTTCATGAATGCAAATATGCAAAGAGGCATACAACTAATACATATTTTTCTATGGTTGATGTCATGGAGTGTTACCAGAAACTTCACTTGCAACGATGGTGTTTTGGGTTTTTGGATACGGTTCAATAATTTGGAACCCTGGATTCGAATATGATGAGAAAGTGATAGGCTTCATCAAGGATTACAAGCGTGTTTTCGATCTTGGTAAGTGGATTTTGAGCATAAGGGAAATTAGACTTTTCAAATGATACATAGATTTACCTTTTCACATTTTCCTATTGTAATTACATTTGCTGATCAGCCTTTCTACGTTTCAGCTTGCATTGATCATAGGGGTACACCAGAAAACCCGGCAAGAACTTGTACTCTGGAACAAAATGAAGGAGCCATTTGTGTGAGTAGTTTAAACTTGAATGCAGTTTCATTTCTAGTTCCAAGTCTTGGTGACATTGGTAAGATTGTCATTTTTCAAGTGATTAAAGCCTTATGCATTGGATTGTTTTCCTTACATATTGTTTTCCATTGACTACACAATTCTTCGAGGTTATTGGCTTGTGCTTTCTTTTCTCAGTGGGGTGCTGCTTACTGTGTGCGAGGTGGCCCACACAAGGAAAGAAAGGCAATGGAGGTATGTTCTGTCTCTAGCTGTACTTCCAGATTGCTGGTAGAAAGTTTTCACATGCTGAATAATAAATAGCAATCGAGGCTACCACTTGCTATCTTTTAACATTGTTCAGTAACATTTGCAGATTTAGAGATCAAACTATTGTTTCCTCTTTGTTTTGTAGTACCTAGAGAGAAGAGAATGCGAATATGATCGGAAGGCTTCTGTAGACTTTTATAAGGTATTTTATCCTTTGCTTGATGGGAGTTTCATGCCTCAAGATACACTTTCAGGTGCAAATGAGTGTCGGAAAATTCTCATGAAGATATTGGGACACAAACGTATCGAAATTATTTTATTTAATTGTTTTAATTTTCAGGTTAAATGGTGTTTAGAAAGTGTCATGGAGCATTCTGTATGTTGTATGCGAATCTTGAGCATACTTGGCTGGAAACTTCTAGTCTATTTCATGCTTCTATTTTTTCTTTCTTCTTTTGATCAACAAGGTTGCGTAAGGGGGTACAACCTATGGTCAATCAAGAAAGAAGTTATGGTTGCTAGGGGATTGCCGAACAAAAAATGTCTGAACCATATTCCATAACCTTACCTGAGTTTCAAGTATCCGACTAATCTTTAGGCACTGACTAGTCCCTGACTAGTCAGCCTAGGCACTAGGCGCCTCTCTTTTGTCCGACTAGTGCTTAACAATCTTTAGAACATTGTATGTGTAGTACTGGTGCTGAGTATGCTAGAAACAATATTCTGTTTAAAGAATACCCATTTTGTAAATGCCAATTTGCTTACATATTACTCGTTCATGCAATGGATTATTCCCCCACTTGTAGTTCTCTCTCACCATCAATGTTCCTGTCATTCTCTAAGAGTCACTTTTGGCATTCTCCAAGTGCACCTGGGAGTGAACTTATACCTTCACCTCCAAAGTGATTGATTTCTAGGTTTCATTGTGAACACTACAATTGTTGGTAGCATTATATACCGCCTACCTTATGACGTCTTCCGTATGTATGGTCCTCCACCTCCTCAATGACTGGCTAGGATGGTCTTGATCCAAGGGCCTTATTCTACTTCTAGAATCCTCCTAGGAAATATCTTTGTTTCTCCATCCCTCCACAATGTTCTAGAACCACTGGAGTCTTTTACCAATATAGAGAATCTTCACTCTGGACTCCTTCGGAACTCTTGGAAAATCTCAAGTTCTCCCACTTTTAGAACCATCGAGATTGTTCTAGAATATTTTCTCATTTTCCAGACCATTTTTATTGATTTGCAGTAAACTTAAACATTATAATCTGCCTCTTATTACAAATTTCTAAGTTATGTTTACTATATATCTTTATGATATTTGGAAAATAATAACTTCAATTTACAATAACATCTTGGTTTGACAACTGCGGATGGCTCTAAATACCTGTCTTACGAGAATTTGATGCAGTGCAGAATTTGAGCCAAGTGTTAGTGACTTGGAATAGAATTTATTTTGTTTCTAAGAATAAATGCTGCAAAGTTTTTGGTTGAAGATGCGTATCGGATGTAGTAAACATCTGTTAATTCTGATTCTGTTTCTGTGCCCTGTTTAATTCAGGATGGTGATGCTACACAACCTACTTTAAGTGGAGTCATCGTGTAAGTCAATGAGTCATTTCGCTCACTTGATTCCACTTGTATTTATATAATTTACCAGTCATAGAGAATGGATGGAGTCTCCAATTAGTCATGCCTCTCTCTCTCTCTCTCTCTCTCTGTCTCTCTCACACACACACACACACACACACACACACACATCCATGTCTTGAGATGAATTAGTAGCTTGTAAGTTGTAGTTCATAATCAAAAGATTAATCCTAATTTCGTATGGAATCCTTGCAGTTTTGTGTCCACTCCAGATAGAGAAACAAATAAATATTACCTTGGCCCCGCCCCATTGGAGGATATGGCTAGGTAACGTGGAATGGCATTCTTACTCACCACCCTTTCCTGTTCGTCCAAAGAGTCAGGTTCTAGATCTTAGAAGTTTTTGCATTCAATTTTTTTTTCGTTCTGATTTTGCGGCGTACTTTGCAGACAAATTGCAACTGCTTCTGGTCCATGTGGAAACAACAGAGACTATATCTTCATGTTGGAGAAGGCTATGTATGATATCGGTATGTTAAGAATTTATTGATGCTTGCAGTTGATTGATGAACCTTGGTAATTTCTCTATAGATTTTCAATTTTTTTTTGGTTTAGGTTTTGGTTTGTAGATTTGCCCATGTTTGACATACGGAGAGCATCTCTCGTAGGGGTTCATGCAAAAACTAGCAATTTTTTTTTCTTTTCATTTAAGTGTTCTAATGAGCTCTCCAAAGTGACTCTTGAACTAGGCGGCCAAGTTTGGCCCTTAAGTGATTTGTTAGATCTGGCTCCCCACTCTCTACTTTATGATATATGTATCTATATTACTTGACCTCCCGTACACTGTCTATATTATAGCATATATTTACAGAATCTATAATTTCTTAAATGCTCATCCAAAATTTGATTAGAAAGTGCACCCCCAAATCTAGCTTCTCTAAGATCAATTTTAGTCCGTTTTAGAGTGTTTAGAAATTTCTAGAATCTCAAAATCTGTTGATGAAAATTTCTAAAATAGTTACTATTTTTTTTTTTCTTTTTCTAAATTGAAATTTCAAAATCTACTTCTAAACTTTTTGTGGACACGGAGTCACGGGTATAGCAATCTTCAAGGGTCCCCAACCTACTAGTGTAGTACTATGTTTGAGACCACCTTGTGGTCCCTTTTCTTTGTCGACATCTTCAAATACCTCAATTCTGTGAATGCCGACTTGTCATATGGTCCTCCTACACTCCCAGCATGTATACATCTCACTGAAACACCTTTCATGGAATTTGATTCGATTGTGGTAATAATCTATTTTGTCAACTTTATAAACAGGTCATGAAGATGACATGGTTATAGAGCTGGCAAATGAAGTGAGGAAGGTCCTTGGGATTTTTGTAGTGATACCCATGGGGAAAAAGAAGGTTAGGCCATCATCCCATGGCCCTCATGAGCCCCATATCCAACCTCTTCGACTACATACATTACCGGAAGCTGTTGCTATGGACTCCTAAAACATAATACAAATTGCTGAAGAAGCAGGACACAGGACACAGGCAAAGCCTCTAACTCTAAACCATCACATTCTTGCGGATTCTCCTCTCAACGAGCTTTTGGCACACCCTTATGACTACAGTTTTTCCTAACTTTGAGAATACAGTTGGTTCTGGCCGCGCAATATAGGAATTTATTTACGGCCATCCATTGTAGCGACATTGGTTTGTCTTAACTTTAATTTCAAACTTATATTGATGATCAGAGGGCGAAGAATCGATTAGCATCTTTCATTCGGACTTTCTTTTATTGAATTGAAATCATTCAGTTTGAATCACATCGTCAATGTTCTCTTTTTTATTTTATCTGTCCAAGTGATCTCTATCAGATATCCATACTATTTCATTACAGAAATTTTGGCTGTCCATGACAAATGCGATACAATGAGATTTTACTGTAGCCTGATGAAAGTGACTTTTCGCGCGGATGATCTTATTCTACTTCACAAAATAAAGTTTTGGATTAATTAAATAGGACAGCGGTAAGACTCCCAGGTCCCTCAAGTTCTTTTAAGTACATTTCAAGGTCAAAGAAGCCATGTCCAAAATGTTTTTTCTAAAGGGCATGTTTGTTTTATGGACCAAGTCATTGGATAGAACTAATTATCTGAAGTTAAGTGCAATCTTATGTTTTGGCATGCTTTTTATTGTCGGAACTATTTGTCTGAAAAGAGCTAAAAATCCCTCAATTCTTGGGAATTGGGGTGGCTGCAGCGTGTTGTGCTGCATGCCAAAACGAAAACGCGTAAAATATTGATCAAAAATTGTTTGGTCAGTGTCCAACTATTTGGACAGTGTTTTGCCCATCAAAATGATGTCGTTTTGACGCACATCACAGACTGTTATACGCAATGCACAACAACCTCCCTTGTACCAATTCTTGATAGTATTGAGTGATATAATCAAGAATGATTATATGAACTCCAGCTCTCATTCATGCCATCCCTCTTCCCACCTAATATTTCAATCACCTAAGAAATCCTAATCCCGTGGTAATAAAGAAGTTAGGTTCTGTTTGTTTGTTTGTCTGGATATAAATGGTGGAATATAAAATTCTATGAGATTTTGTGTGGATATGATATTCAATAGATATAATACTTGATATAAATTAAAGGATATCATGTGCTTGTTTCAAATGGATATTTTAGGACATGGATTTAGATATGGTAAAACTTGAAACTTAACTGTCCACTATTGCAAAATAAAAATTGTCCTTTAATTTATTAATCCAGTGTTTAATTTTACAAAGTAAAAATAAAAAAACTAAAATATATTAATTGTTTACAAATAAAAAATAAAAAATTGGGTTACAATTGATTTGAGCTTCCTTTATTTTTTTTGAACTTCTTGAATTCTAATTAAAAGTGCAATCTTCCACAAGGCTTGTTGGAATAATTAAGAATAAATAAGTTTAATTTCTCAGTTAAACAAATAAATTGGGTTACAGATAATATTTTTACAAAGTAGAACTAATATTTACCCACTGTCTAATTTTACGAAGAAAAAAGAATAGACCGACTATAAAAAGTTAGCAATACAAACATATTTTAAAAAAAAAAAAAAGCCTGATTGAATGAAATTTATGTACATAGAAACATTTAAAAAAAAAAAAAGTTCACTAACATAATTAAGACACCCAAATGAATGAAGAAACACTATCGTAAACCACATTAATCAAGAAACACCATCCGTTATTGTTTAGAGTGTAATATTATCATTCTTGTCTTATCCCAAAGGAGAAAATTTGTAACACCACACCCCCCTTGGTATTATATATCCTCCTCCCTTCACGATATAATATCCCTTCGGATATTTAATCCCAAGCCTAATAAACAAAACAAACACTTCATTTCTCAGCCCCATGATTTATATCATTATCTCATCCTCCTAATCCCTCAAACATACATGCCCTTAAAGTTATGTATAAAATCATCTCTATTACCAACTTTATAACTATCACTGAGCTTTTACCTTTTCTTCTTTCGGAAAATGTACAAATATAAGCTCAATTGGCCCATTAAGTTTGGATTAATTTGATTTTTGAGTTAGGGTCCATTATTTTTATGGTGTTAACAATAGGTTAAGTCATTTAATAGACATAATTGCTCTTATTGGTTCAGTTGTCAGTCGTTTTATTTCTCTCTCTTCTCGCTCATCAATCTCCATTATTTATGTTATTTTTCGATCTCTCTCTGATATTGCTCGATCTCTCTTTCTCTTTGTTATTTCTATCTCTATTATCGACCGATCTCTCTCTTTTTCTTTGTTATCGCTCGATTTCTATCTCTCTCTCTTGTTGATTGATCGATATTCTGTTTAAATCTATATCAAATTGTGATTTCTTTCTATTGCGGTACCTATCTGCGATTTTCGGTATTCACTGGTTAGTTCAACCATGATTTATTTATTTTATTCTCTTTGCAATTTTTTTTGAACTGTCGCAATGATGATATTTTTATTTATGTGTTGACTTGTATTAATTTACAGTTCTGATAAGATTATATGTTGCAATCTGCTTCAAGTATCTATCGTATACTGTATGTGATAATGTTATCTGTTGCAATCTATGTGGGGGGGGGGGGGGGTGTGTGTGTGTGTATTCCACTTACAGATAAGGTCGTTTATTCATGTTTTGGAAATAAGTTTTTACTTGATATTTGGTGCAATCTGCTTGTAGTATCTGATAATGTTATCTGTTGCAATTTGCTTGCAGTATCTCTAATTTACAATATCTAATACTGTTATTTGACGCATTATGCATGGTGTATCTATATATTTCAGTCCAAGATAAGGTTATCTGTTGATTTTCTGGCTGTGTTCAGCAAACTCATGTCTTCTGAAATTGCAGGATACAGTTTAAGCGTTGTTGCTCAATGTAATGGATTCTTCTTTTCTATTATTGTGCAAGTATGGAACAATTAATCTTGTTGTTAAGATAACAAATGCTTCTAGATTTGAGGATGTTATTCAAATTATTAGCAAGAAGTTGAAAAATTTATCAGCACATACGTTTCACATTTTCTATTATTTTCTAGATCATCTGAATTGTATTATTGACAATGACGAGAATTTTGATAATATGTTTGCATAGGTTGCTGCATACAGTGTTAATCATGTAATTGATGCATGTGTGTCTGAGAATAGTTCATCCTATTATGTTGGTGATGGTAGTATTTCTTGAAGTGATAGTGGTGAAATTGATGAATGTAGTATGAGTCGTAAAATAGAGAATGATCCTCTTCATAAGTTTTGTTCTCATCAGGACACAATTCATTTATTGCCAGATTGGGTTAACTTGCTTAGTAATATGGGACAAGAATTTAGAAGCGGTGTCGACGAGTTTAGAAGTGCTTTGTAGTATGCAATTGAAGTTGGGTTCATGTTCAAGTATTTAAAAAATGACAAATTAAGAGTTACAAGAAAGTACTTAAAAGGGAATCAGCGAGTTGTATGTGTTTTTTTTTCATGTAACTTTAGCAAAATTAAATGGATTCTTTTGTATTAGGGAGTTTTACAATGAACACAACCGTGGTGGTATATTTTGGAGTTACTAAAAATTCCAAATGAGTTTGAATTTAGTTGCATAAGAGATTTTTTATGAAATTCATTTTAAGCCTTCGTATTTCCCAATAGATGTTATCAAACTTTTTGAAAATCGTTGTGGTAGTACCATTAGTCATCATCATGCTTGGTTGGGAGTTCAGAAGGCAATGAATGAGTTATTTGGTGATTATGCATTGTCTTTCGAGATCAACTTCAGTGATATGCTGATACGATAAAATAATACAATTTAGGTAGCATTGTGGACGTTGAATATGATGATGATAGTTTTCTGTTTACAAGGTTATTTGTGGCTTTTGACACATGTATTAAAGGTTGAAACTACTGCCGTCCTTTATTGTTTCTTGATGGTATTTTTTTGAATAGAAATATAAATGATGTGTTCTAGCAGCAACAGTAAAAGATAGTAATCAAGGTTCGTATTTTAAGTTTTTAGTAAGTAGTGTGTTTTAATTTGCATTATTTGTTTTAAGTTTTTGCCGATTATCTATTGACATGTATTAGTTTACAGTTCTGATAAGATTATTTAGTGTAATCTGCTTGCAATATCTATAGTTTACTATATGTAATAATGTTATCTATTGCAATTTTTATATTACACGCGCGCGCACACACACACACACACATATATATTTCACTTACAGATTAGGTTATTAGTTCATGTTTTGGAAATAAGTTTTTACGGATTATCTATTGAAATCTGCTTGAAGTATCTCTAGCTCAGAGTTTAGGTAATGTTATTTGTTTCTTATTTATCTTTTTGCTTTTTCTTCTTTGTCGGTGGTGTTGGATTATTTTTGTCGGCCTTTTTTGTGGCTGATTCCGAGAATGATGAGAATTGATTTGAATTTGTCAAGTTGTTCAATTACAATAATAACGATTGACATTCTAGTCTTGTGAAATATGTGCCATATGTTTTTCAGAATGGATATCATGATTATTGTTTGTTGTACTTGAAGAATAAGTTGAGAGACAAATTTTTTGGTCGTTTGTCAAATGGGTTTAGGAACTGGGTAGTCAACTTGTTTAATGATTGTGCCCATTGTCACGGCCCAAGAATTTCTCCACTTGCGCACCGTGCGGCACTTAGGCAAATAATTCATTTGATGCCCAAGTCAGCCTTTCCCCACGAGCTAATCCTACCCAACCACCCAAGTGAGACACACTCACACACTCACACACTCTTAAGACAAGAGATTTGGGTAAAGGAAGCTCTTTCACTATAAACAATCTCTTTACAAGACAAGATATACAAGACTCTCTCTCTCTCTCTCTCTCTCTCTAGACACAAGGTTAGTTCTCTCAAGCTCTTCTAAGCTCTCTCATAAGCTCTCATATGCTCTTATATGCTCCCTCACAAATGAGGCCTTCCACCCTTTTATAGGCTTCAAGGAACTCTTGGGAAAGATCTAGAGCTCTCTCATTCTACTAAGTCCTAGAACATTCCACACACATCTAAGAACAAAGTAGAAGACTCTATACAACTCTAGAATA
This sequence comes from Arctostaphylos glauca, assembly GCA_019985065.2. NCBI lineage: Eukaryota > Viridiplantae > Streptophyta > Magnoliopsida > Ericales > Ericaceae > Arctostaphylos > Arctostaphylos glauca. Next base: position 7,314,492 of record JAHSPW020000015.1, read on the forward strand.
TTCCCAAACCTTCCAACATCCTCTTTAGCCTTCAAGCAGCTTCCAGCATATTCCGGACCTCTCCAGAATCTTCCAGCTGCCTCTAGCATCCTCTGCAACATTTTGGACCTTTCTAGAATTCTCTAGCTTCCTCCCCGACCTTCCGGATCTTTCCGGAATTCTCTAGGTTCTTCCCGGACCTTTCTGAAATTCTCTAGGCTCGACTAGAACATTTCGGACCTTTTCGGACTCATCATGAGTGTCCTAGAACCTTCTTCAAGCTTCTACCAACTTCTAAGAGCTTCCAATGTCACGAAAGTTGGCGGGTGTGACATTCTCCCCCGCCTGATTCCGTGACGTCCTCGTCACGCCGTGGTACTCCCAAGCACCACATCGAGGTAAGACTTCTTGCCCAATCCACTTGAGCTTGGTGAAGCATTCTCCACCCCCTTGCCCTTTTCATACTCTCCAGCCTTTTGGACTGCTGCTTGGGACTTCTCCTTCTTTAGCTGGCTCCACTCTATCAAAGGGGCACTGCACGGGGCCTCTCCTGAAAATAGCAACATTGACGCCATGTGTGGAACAGGTATCGCATTGGACTTTCGCAAGAAGTCCATCCCCAATATCATCGGATGATCATCTATCTCGATCACCGAGAATTCTGCCTGTCCCATCCAAATCCCAATGGCAATGTCAGCACTTTGGACAACTCCTTGGATTGGCTTGGCCTCCGAATTCACTGGCTTGGACCAACCCTTGTCCTGCTTCACTTTCAAGCCTAGCCTACTGGCCTCATCCACACTCACAAAGTTATGTGTGGCTCCCGTGTCGATCAATGCCTTGGAGGATTTCCTGTTCACCTTCACCTCCGCGTACAACACGTCTTTCTTCTTGATGCTTCTAGGTTCCTTCTTCTTCTCATTCTTCTTGGTGACCGCTCCAAGAAGTTGAACACTATCGAGTAGGTTCTCCCCATCCGAAGAACTTGACCACTCGCTGTCGGAACCCTTCCGCGGCTTCTTCTTCTTCTTCATGGCATTGAGCTTTTCTCGTTTAGGACAATATCGTGCCAAATGCGGTCCGTTGCACAAGAAGCACTCGATCTTCTTCTCATGGCCATGCTTCTTCGTGGAGTGACGCCCCTTCTTGCGATCATCCTTGCTCTTATGGGACTCCTTATCACTCCGCTCATCATCGGTTGTGGCTGGTGACGTCTTTCCACTATGGGTCCTCCCTTTTGGTCGGTCACCCCAACCCTTAGAGTGGCTCTCTCTCCATACCTTGGGTTTAGTTGGCACCTTAAAGTCCTCCAACTTTTCTGCTTCACCAAGCGCGGTCGCCATATCATTGACCCATTTGATTTGCAGTTCTTGTGCCGTCCATGGTTGCAAGCCATCCATGAACCCAAATAGTGCTTCCCTCTCGCCCATGTCCGGGATCTCTAGGAGTAGAGCTGAGTACTCCTTCACATAGTCTCTCAATGAGCTCTCATGCCTCAACTTGCGGAGCTTGCGAAATGCCAAGAACTCCACATTCTCGGGGTAAAAATGCTTCTTCAGCTCTCTCTTGAACTCAGCCCAGTTCTCAATTGTGCACAACCCCTTCATTTTATCACCGTATCGTCTCCTCCACCACAACATTGCCGTGTCAACAAGGTACATGGTAGCCGTTTGTACCTTCTCTTCCTCATCTTCAATATGGAGATTGTCGAAGTACCTTTCCATGCTCCATATGAAGTTGTCAATCTCCCGGGCGTCTCTTGCACCATCGTAACACATAGGTTTCGGTGCTCGAACTTTCTTCTTTGGCATGCTCGTCCCACCATCCCTTGATGCAACAATAGCCTTCTTGCAAAGTTGCAACTCTACCTCCATATCTGCCAACCGCTTCTCTAGGGCCTCTTCGTGGCTACTCCTTGATGCCATTAGTTGCTCTTCGAAGGTCCCTACCTTCTCCTCGAGCTCCTCCACCCGAACGATTAAGTCGGCAAAGTATGCGTAGAAGTCTACAACCCGGCTCTTGGGCTTGTTCGGGCCAACTAACGCCTCTTCTAGCCTATCGAGCTATTCCGCCACGACCCTTTCTATGTTCTCAAGTCGGGCCTCCATCGTTGCTAGTGCATCTTTGGTGGACAGCTTCTTTGGCTTGATGACAACACCCGCACCATCGGCCTTGCCAAACTCATCACCCGAGGTGGCCATGTATACTTGCTTGTCTTCTGCTCTGATACCAACTGTCACGGCCCAAGAATTTCTCCACTTGCGCACCGTGCGGCACTTAGGCAAATCACTCCTTTGATGCCCAAGTCAGCCTTTTCCCACGAGCTAATCCTACCCAACCACCCAAGTGAGACACACTCACACAGTCTTAAGACAAGAGATTTGGGTAAAGGAAGCTCTTTCACTATAAACAATCTCTTTACAAGACAAGATATACAAGACTCTATCTCTCTAGCTTACAAGCTTAGTTCTCTCAAGCTCTCCTCCAAGCTCTCATAAGCTCTCATATGCTCCCTCACAAATGAGGCCTTCCACCCTTTTATAGGCTTCAAGGAACTCTTGGGAAAGATCTATAGCTCTCTCATTCTACTAACTCTTAGAACATTCCACACATATCTAAGAACAAAGTAGAAGACTCCATACAACTCTAGAATATTCCCAAACCTTCCAACATCCTCTTGAGCCTTCAAGCAGCTTCCAGTATATTTTGGACCTCTCCAGAATCTTCCAGCTGCCTCTAGCATCCTCTGCAACATTCTGGACCTTTTCAGAATTCTCTAGCTTCCTCCCCGACCTTCCGGACCTTTCCAAAATTCTCTAGGTTCTTCCCGAACCTTCCGGACCTTTCTGGAATTCTCTAGGCTCGACTAGGACATTCCGGACCTTTCCAGACTCATCATGAGCGTCCTAGAACCTTCTTCAAGCTTCTACCAACTTCTAAAGGCTTCCAATGTCATGAAAGTTGACTGTTCGTGACACCATGCACCTTCTATTGTAGATTTTGAGACTGCTATTGAGGAATTTTATGCTGTTGGTGGATAGAAAGCTCGAACACTTATTTCTACATTGTCATACGAAAATTGTTCAAATGCAAACTTTAAAGGAAAATGATACAATGAAATTCATTCAAATGCTACAGAGTTATTTAAAAAATGAATAGTTGGTGCTCGCCACCTACCAATTATAGAGATGGTTGAACAGATAAGGATTCAACTAATGAAGCAAATGTGTGCAAGAAGAGAAGTTTGTAGGAAGTGGAATAGCTTGGTGTGTTCTAAAATGGACAAATGTTGATTGAACACTACAATACGAGATAGGTACGGAATGTGGCATCTTACAATGATGATATTTTTGAAGTGTTTTCATTTCCAACTGTTGGGGTAAATGTTCGTAACACGACATGCACATTTTTGTGTTGGCAGCTCAATGTTTTCCTTGTGTCCATGCACTCGTAGCTCTTCTTCAGAAGTCTAGTCGTCAAATATATGATCATATTGATCCCATTTTTTCTGTTGCTGCCTTCCGATATTCATAGGAGTGTTTTATAATTTCTATTCCCACTCTTGGAGCTCAAGAGGTGATAGACTGGTTTGCAATTATTCTTTCTTCTCAAATGAAGAGGCCCGTGGTAGACTAAGGTTATAAGAATCCAATCTAGGGGTGAGATGATTAGACAAATAAGATGTGGTAGATGCGGAAAGTTGGGCAAACATAATATGAAGAGTTGTAAGGAACATTGTGTTTGATAGATGTTTTTCAGTATTTGTAATTGACTTTATAGATTAGCATATAATAATAAGATGAGTTTATTTTTATACTCATAATGTTACCAGTTGAGCTATTTTGAATAGTTATAGAGAATACAATGCATAGATCACTTTATCTGTTGGCTTATTTTTCAATAGTACAAAGATTAGAAATGCATAGATAAATTTATTTAATATATAAAGTTAGTTGTTTCTTTTCTTTTCTTTTCTTTTCTTTTTGTGGGAAGAGGGACAGTAGATTAAAAGAGAGCTTTATCTGTTAGTTTATTTTTGTATAGTAAAGACGTGACAAATAATTAGAACAAATAATGTTATTTGTTGGTTTGCTTTTTGTGTATTAAATTCATGACCGTTAATTTGGGGATGAAAGGATGTGCATAAATGAACATTGATCTCCAACGCTTTCTGAAAACTCTACTAAAACAACGACGTAAACCTTAGATCTTGATCAGAAAGTATCGTCACCGACACCCCATGCAATCTGATTATTTTCTTGATGTAGAGTCAGCTATAGGATTCTATCGTATCAAACATCTTGACTGTCAAAAAATATGCGGACTTGATCAATTTGTCCATGATTATCCAAATAGCATTGTGTTCTTGAACTGATCACGGTAAGCTTGTGGAAAAATCTATGGTGATGTGTTCCTATTTCCATCTCAGAATTTGCAATGGCTGGAGCATCCCTTTTGACTTTTGATTCCTCCTTGAATTTTTGACACATCTGACATGTTGAAACAAACTTGGTGATATTTCTCTTCATTTTGCTCCACTAATATTGTCTCTGGAGGTCCGTGAACATCTTTTACCTCCTAGATGAATAACGAATCTTGACTAGTGAAAGGCTTTCAACATAGACTCTCGCGGAGTTCTAATGTTTGGTACAAACAATCTAGCTCGGTACCTTAGTCTTGCATCAGCATAAATTGGCCATCCAGTTGTGACTTCTCCTATAACTATCCAGTGTCTAATAAATTCGTCTTCCTAGTGAAATTTTTGCACGAAAAATATTTATCGGTGTAACAATGGCATAGCTACCAAAGCAAACAGACACGCACCATCCGCTTTATCTATTGATTGTAGGTCAAACTCATTGACAAATTCGATCAACCTCCACTCTCAGGCAACTAAACTTGCTATGTTGCCTTGTTTTTTTGGCTTAGAACATCGACGACTACATTCGCTTTCCCCTGATGGTACAAGAAAGTGAACTTGTAGTCCTCCAAGTACCTCATCCACTACTTTTGTCTCATGTTAAGCTCCTTTTGGTTGAACATGTACATGAGTTGTGGTCGATGAAAACCTCGAAACTCTCCCCATACATATAATGACGCCACAACTTCAATGCAAATGCCACAACTACTAGCTCCAAATTATGCGAAAGTTAATTTTTCACATGTTGTTTCGACTGACGTGACCCGTAAGCTATCACATTCCCATTCTACATCAATATGCACCCCAAACATTCCTTGGAAGCATGATAGTATACAGTATAGCCTATATTTCTTTTAGATATGACCAGAATAGCTGCGCTGGTTAACCTTGTCTTAAGTTCTTAGAACAACTTTTCACATGTCTTGTTCCACTCAAACTTAACTCCTTTTTACCTCATTCAGCCAAAACTCACACTTACTTGTTTTGGCATACAATTGATTTTCTCTCAAAGCTTGTAGAATCGTTCGAAAGTGTTGATCATGTTCTTACTTTGTTGGTGAGTATACTAGAATATCGTCAATGAATACGAACACAAATCTGTCCAAGTATGATGCAAAGATCTTCTTGTTTATGATGCGCATGAATACAGTTGGTGCATTGGTGAGTCTAAATGACATCACTACAAGCTCGTAGTGGCCATCACGAGTTCAAAATGCAATCTTAGTATGTCACCCTCTTTAACCCGCAATTGGTGATATTCGAATCGTAAATCGATCTTCGAGAAGCATGCTGATCCTCTCAACTGATTAAACAAGTCATCTATCCTTGGAAAAGGGTAGCAATTCTTAATCGTAACTCGGTTGAATCGACAATAATCGACACACAATCTCAAGGTGTTTTCTTTCTTCTTGAAAAACAAAGTCGGTGCTTTCCACAATGATGTACTTGGTTGGATAAAACCCTTGTCTAGTCTAGTAACTTCTAAAGTTGTGTCTTCAACTCTTGTAACTTAGCTGGCACCATACAAAATGGTGTCGTAGAGATCGGTGCAATGCCTGGTTGAAGTTCGATTGTGAATTCTAATTCTCAATTTGACAGTAGTCTCGGTAGCTCCTTTGGAAACACATGGTCAACTTTGCATATGACCTTTGATAATCCCAAATTCATCCAATTTGTTTCCTCTAGCTTTAAGCTTGCTAGCCATCCAGCCAACTAATTGTGCCACCTTAATCGTGAAGTAGAAGTTGGGTCCTGCCTATTCCCCTTAAATTTGAAGCACGTACCATCTTACGAGTAAGTTGTAAGTCTTCTGATGATATTCAATCACAACTCTATGTAAGGATAACTAATCCATTTCCAAGATGATATCGAAATCTCCCATCTCGATAACTCGAAGGTCACATGTTAAACAAAAATTTGATACTTCTAATTCACACGTCCTATAAATCTTACCAATAGTAATCTGCCCTACTAACGGTGACGTGTCATACATAGGTTTTCTTAGATCCTTTATTTCTAATCCCAATAATTGGGCACATGTAGTAGATATGAATGAATGTGATGAACCCAAATATGTTCTATAAGTAGTGTGAAGTGTGAGGGTGGTCTAGACATTTTGTCACCATTTTCATATTCCATTGCTTTAGATTGTAAAACTCATGTCTAAACGAGACCATCATCTCGTGAAAATAGTGATCAGTAAAGATCTCCTTGAATGCATCTCAAGTCACTTTCGTTACTTCATATGCGGTCTTAATGATTTTCCACCGTTGGGTTGCCTCAACAGTGAATTATACACTGCCAAAGAAACTCTTAGATCGTCCTCCGCGATCTGAAAGGTCTCTAATGTCTTCTTCACGTGCTCAATCTAGTCGTTTTCCACAAACGGTCTACACCATGGATAAATTTTCGGAGATTCATCCGACAGAATGCCCGCATGGCAATCATTGCCCTATTCTCGTTGTCTAGTTGATGGGTAGCAACATTCTGATTATTCTAAACCAACTATTGCAATGCTTCGGCCATGACTCTAGCCAGATCGTCACCATTGACTGCTCTGGTGCCTTAACCGTAGCACCACCTCTACCCCTACCATTTACTCCACAAGGCGACATAGCTCTACAACATGAAGATAACAACTATCAATACCAGACAATATGTAAATAAAAGAAAAGCAAGTATACATGTAAAGCACATTCAAGAAGTACCCACGAGAATATCACCTAGGTTTCTAATTAACTTTCCCAGACCTCCAAATAGAAGACACAGTGATCAGTCGTTTCTTCTAGTTGAATTTCACAAGTAGTCGCATGGATGTTCGAAGACGAAGCACAAAATTCCAGAGGCACAACTCCATATAAGCACATAACCTCCCTAGGAGCCTATCCCATGAAATCTAGGTATTCGAACTATGCTTTGATACCGAGTTCTCACACCCCAAGTCCAAGGTATGAAATCAGCAATAAAATCAAACACGACCCCATAAAATAATTAAGAATCTCTTAAAACATAATTCTCCATTACATCCACCATCAAGCCAAATAACTAAAATAATCATAAAAGGGCCCACAATGCGCTATAAAACAAGTCTGACATAATGAGGAACATAAAACTTATGCTACTCAGCCAAACTCCAAGCTCTATCCTGTAGGCTCAATATTTGTTCATGTAAAAGGTTTAACAACAAAACTTAAGCTGAAATTCGTATAGATGCTAGATAAAAAAGCTTAAAGATGTTCAATATATAACATGTCAAACATAATAGATCTTCCATATCTAAAGATATGAAACAATGATAAACTCTTGAAATCATGTGACTTACCAGGCCATAATAACAAATGCATGCACATTACTCCAACATATTTTTATGGCCTTTCACGGATGGTTCCCCATGAAGGTCATGAAAACCAGTATCTTTTTCCATCCTTTCATCGACGACTGTCCAAGTCGACTATGAAGACCTCTAAATTCTACAGCCTTTTGTCAACGAGAGTCCATGAAGCCATGGAGATCAGTATGAGTAATCATCACAACGACTCAATCATGCATACGAACCCATACTCTTTCTACTGAACCACGCAAAGAAAACTATACCAAACGAGAATCAACACTCAATATATGCCCAAGACATTTACTCAGTAGCCAAAACCTTTAAGAAAATAACTTAGTGAAGTTCCCATAACATTACACATTTTCAAAAAATAAGGTTGCAGGCAAGGCTGATCGGTCACAACTCAGCCCTTACCGATTAAAGTTGACCCTGACTAGTCACCAAGTAGTCCTAACTGGTCAAGATTGCCTTTATTTTATTTTTGAAAATCTCCCACTCTGACCGGTTGTCTCACAACCCTGACCGCTCAAGTTTGACTTGTTTTGAAGTTGAAAACTCATCTTGACCGGTTGCCTGTCAATCCTGACCAGTCAGGATTGACAATTGAAATATTTTAGTTCACGCCTTGACCGGTCAAACTTGTCTACTAAAAATTTTGATTTAATGCATTCAGACTGGTTAGACTACCACCCTGACTGATCACCCCCTTCACGCAAGAAATAACAAATTATGCGAGAAAATATTAATTTTATAAAAAATCTTAAAACTCATCTTCTTGATCCATGAACAATACCACATAATCTATTATGAACATCAAGACACAACACGACATACATTAACTCGAATCCCACCTTTAAATAACGACTTAACAACCCAAGAACACAACGATTCTTCTGTTTCCAACATACTAACATCCGGTTCAGTCTACTTTTCGACACTCGATATGATGCTTCTAGTTGCATCTTCACGATTTTGAATGCCCAATACACGTCCTCTCAATTAATCTCTCTCTTAAATAAGGTAGGGAAGCTCTCTAGGGTTCTCTCTCTCTCGCCCAAAATGTTCAATAGAATGTTTAGGTAACTCTAATTAACTTAAAATGCTGAGGTCTCATACGTCCTCAAATTAAGTTTATAAACTTTCAAAATTATAGTTACACCCTTAATCAAATAAAATAAAGTATTCTAATTACAAAATTGGGCCAGTGCTCACACGTATACTCATTGAACATCCATTATATATGTGGAAATTGATTTTGGAACTATTTTGAGTTTTCTGCAGAGTGAGGGAAACCATAGAAATATTTTTAAGAAAATAACTTAGTGACGTTTACTCAATAGCCAAAACCTTTAAGAAAATAAATTAGTGAAGTTCCCATAACATTACGCATTTTCAAAAAATAAGGTTGCAGGCAAGGCAGACCGGTCACAACTCAGCCCTTACTGATTAACGTTGACCCTGACTAGTCACCAAGTAGTCCTAACTGGTCAAGATTGCCCTTATTTTATTTTTGAAAATCTCACACTCTGACCAGTTGTCTCACAACCCTGACAAGTTGAAAACTCATCTTGACCGGTTGCCTGTCAATCCTGACCAGTCAGGATTGTCAATTGAAATATTTTAGTTCACACCCTGACCGGTCAGACTTGTCTACTAAAAATTTTGATTTAATGCATTCGGACTGGTTAAACTACCACCCTGACTGATCACCCCCTTCACGCGAGAAATAACAAATTATGCGAGAAAATATTAATTTTATAAAAAATCTTAAAACTCAACTTCTTGATCCATGAACAACACCACATAATCTATTACGAACATCAAGACACAACACAACATAAATTATCTCGAATCCCACCTTTAAATGACGACTTAACAACCCAAGAACACAACGATTCTTCTATTTCCAACATACTAACATCCGGTTTAGTCTACTTTTCAACACCCGATATGATGCTTCTAGTTGCATCTTCACGATTTCGATTGCCCAATACACGTCCTCTCAATTAATCTCTCCCTTAAATAAGGTAGGGAAACTCTCTAGGGTTCTCTCTCTCTCTCGCCCAAAATGTTCAATAGAATGTTTAGGTAACTCTAATTAACTTCAAATGCTGAGGTCTCATACGTCCTAAAATTAAGTTTACAAACTTTCAAAATTATAGTTACACCCTTAATCAAATAAAATAAAGTATTCTAATTACAAAATTGGGCACAGTCCTCACACGTATACTCGTCGAACATCCATTATATACGTGGAAATTGATTTTGGAACTATTTTGAGTTTTCTGCAGAGTGAGGGAAAACATAGAAATATTTTGCAGCTTATCAAGAAGCAGTTCCTTCAAATCAATCACTCATATGTTTGCACAATCCGAAGTTCCTGATTTCGATTTCAATTTCAATGGGGAAGAATGAATTCTCGACTCTGAAAGCATTCACGAATTGAATCAAGGCAAAGGGTCTCCAAAAGCTCCGGTGGTACTACCAGAAACAATGTCGGGATGAGAACGGGTTCAAGTGCCACTGCATTAGTGAGAGCCATCAACGCTAGATGGACGTCTTTGGCCAAAACCCTAACCGAGTGGTCGACGAGTACATATTCAATTGCCATCACACATCCACATGAATTCGATGCAGTGGGCAACTTTGACCGAGTTTGTTAAGTATTTGGGGCGTGAGGGTAAGTGTAAGGTGGAGGAGACCCCGAAACGGTGGTTTAAGGGCATGTGTACACAGGACATGACATTTACCTTTAAATATTGGACGAAAAACTGGCAAAATTATGCCAGTTTCTATAGTTGAAGGGAGTAACTTGTAACTCAAAAATAATCAAGGGAATGAGGTGAAAAGGGATAGTAATTGAAGAGAGCAGAGTATAATTAACACTATAGTTTATAGCAAAATATCCTTCCGGAAATTTCAATCTCTATATTAATTTTAGTAATTTTTTCTTTTTAAGCACTGATTTGAAATTTTCCCCAAATTGATTGGAACATGAACTTACTCTCTCTCACTCTCTCTCTATCTCTGCGCTTAACTTAGTCAGTGAATCCTAATATCAATAGGCTTGAATTCCAAACATTTGTGATGTGTAAAAATTCTAGAGTAAATTGGTTTATGCATTTTACATGAAACATGATTTCTACCTCAGTTGCGATTTTGGGCGCGTTCGAGTTCCGGCCTTCTACTTTCTCTACGTGAACTCTCTCTCCCTGTAATCACCTGGCATTTTTCATGTACTAAAAATAAAAATTTATCAAGCTGTTTACCCATTTGTTTTCAATAGATGGATGAGATAGCTTGTGTAAGGGAGTAGCGTTGGGGTGTGCCACACAGGATTATTTTCCCTTTCTTCTTCTTCTTCAATTCCCATATCGTTAGAAATTCTAGGGTTTTAAGGCTAGCTTTGTTATGGCTACACTATGAGGTATAATATGGCTTCTAATGAGGGGAAAAACTGTTTTTATTAGTTTTCATGGCAGGATAATGGATATTCATGGGGAGTTTATGTGAGGTTTAATGGACAAATAGTAAAATTGATTCCATGGGAGTACTATACAAAGGGCCAGTTCTTTTACTTTCATTCTCATCATTTTCACACCAATTTTGAAATCAGAGTTTAAAGAGAGAGCGTGAGTTTTTGAGGTAGAGGGAGGAGCTTCTGCCCTAATCGAGGTTTCCCCAAATCACTTCCATTCTTCGCATATTTTACGTAATCGTGATAGGGATTTATACTTTCAACCCCTTGGTGTTTAATTGTTGTTGTAATTGCATATGTTCTTATCAATAGACCATGGATTTGCAGTTCTGTTTGTGGAAGAAAATTAGAAAACCCAAATTCTGGAATCGAGACAACGACACCTCGCTTGAGCGAGCTTAGGCTGCTCAAGCGGTCTGTCCAAAACTGCAAAAATGCAAAATGGTGTCCGAACTGTTTGGGTTCCATTTTCAGATAGTTTAAATCACCACTCAGTTTCATGTACAATCTACATCTACATACACATGTATTTCATTTACATCCATGGATCCCCGTGAGATCTCGTGAGAGTAGGATTACCACTCAAAACCATAATCAATGCTATGTTTTGCTGTTGTTATCATGCTAGTGGACTGTTGTTGTGTTGCTGGAATTTCTAGACATTTTGAAAATATTGGATATGCCCGGGTACAGCCTTTATGTTGCCCGATTTTTTGATAAATTAACGTTAACTATGTCTTGGGGAAAACATAGACTATACAATAGGGACACCTGTTCTAATGACACTTGGGCAAGAAAGCGAAGAGTGTCGGGTGTGCATTGTAATTAGTTTCATGTGCAGAGACACCTAGGTGTATGTAATGGAATCTAAAATTGGTTTGGGTGGTCCCGCCATGGTGAGTTTGTTGTTGGGGGTCGACCCGTGTTTGGTTTACTGTTAAGTCGTAAGGACCCCCACTAGGAGTTGTTGGAGGTGGTTGATGGTGACTTTGGGGATGTCTGCAAGCGAAGCTCTGGATCCCGAGGGAGTGGCAACCGGTGTTTTGGGGGACTTGGTGATGCAACGTTCATTTGGATCTAGGTAAGGTGTGATAGATATTAACCTGAGTGAACGATGGAAGGTCTCTTCCTTGCAAAGTTGCCAATATTCAAGTCGAGTAGTTAACCTCGGATTACGGGCCCAAGGTATGTAAGAATTGGTCAATATCAACTAAGGGCCCTGTGCTAGAGTCGATAGGTAAGATCGGATTCCCTAGGCGGTGAATCCTAGAAACATAATTGAAAAAATCATAACATACCTCCATGTTTGTTTTTTGTTGTTCAATTCAATTCCAATGTTTACTCTGTTGTATATATCATGTTATGCATGCCCTTTGAGTTTGGTTTTTGGTATGTTTTCTTATTGAGTTTCATTATCCATGGAGCAATTTCTCTGCTTCTGATATTTCATACCAAATGAAGGCAAGCAGACAGAAGTTCCACCAGAGCAGGAAGAGTTGGGCACTGCAGATGAAGAGTTCAACGGCACCTGGCTGCCATATGCCTCGTCATTTTTGTTGTTTTATTATTATTTTTTCAAAAATGTCACGTTATTACAATCTTGTACTACACACTGATAGTTTATTTAAAATGAAATTTTACCCGCAAAAAGTTTAAGTATTGACTAGAATTTTCTTTCACTGAACAAGTTATATAACCCCATTGTAAGGCAAAAAACAGAATATGCACTATATGTAATTAAATATTTAATAAATAATTTTGAATCATTTACTGAATTCGTTTTGCATTTCATGGTTAATTTGATAATAATTAGTTTAGTTATTCGATCGAACGTTGTAAATTTCTAAGGCACAAGTATGATGGTGTGATGAGTAATATCAAATCATTTTTTATGCTTCTTCTTTACCCAATTAACTCTTCAATTATTGTTCTTATCCATCAACAGTAAAAACCCAAAAATCAAGGTCATCCTTTCCTAGCACTAGCCATTTTTTTTAACTAAGTTCGTTGAGATTCTTGAATTTTTTTCTCTAACCCTTGGTATTCAATCCATTGTTTTTCTCCCTAACCTCTTGATTTTATAACCTTATTGATTACAATCTTATCTTTTTGAGGCATTTGAAATTCCATATTCATCTCACTTGAAAAAACTTAACCACTAAATATTCTCTCTTTGTACTCATATATAACTCTTTCTTTCCTATCCTCTTTTTCTAATTAAGTTCGTCCAAACCTTTTGGCTTTCACACCCCAGCCCTTGGTCCTCCCAATTCTATAAATATGACATCATCCTTTTCATTTTTTCATACCCAATTAATGTGTTTTCTTGATTCTCACACCTCCATAATATTGTTCTTAGCTATTATGTCTAACCAGAAAACTTTTCAAGTTATTTCTATCACAAATCTCCAACTATATGATTTTTCGATGGTGTATCTAACGGTGCTCAATTAAAGTATAATTCTAGGATGTCATTTTTTTAGCACCAATATACACATATTCAACGGTCACGATATTTGCTTGAGGTAAACCAAAAGTATACTATACACTTTCAATCTCTAAAGAATTTTATTCATATCAAATATTTATACTCATTTGATCATCTTGAAAATTATTGTTGAATTCTATTTATCAAATCGTGATATAATATATTGCATGATTGATTATCATGGATCTGATTAGTACATGTGTAAGCCCACCGAATCATAGTAAATTAGTTATTATGATTGATTGCCTATCGTGGAATCAGATGTATTATTATGCGGGCCCGATTGACATATTAAATTATTTTTGACCTAGGTGGTGCTTGACATGTTACCGAGATGGGTCGAATACGAGATCTATTTTTGATAGGTTATGTATATTGTTGAAAATTATTTCGATTTGACTTGTGATCTTCTTTTGTTGATTCTACTTTATTCAAATTCTTGATTCTTCCTGTCGTATAGTATGCTTCTTGCGGTTTAATATTTTTTTCAAGTATTAGAGCAGATTTAGTGGAACCTAATTGAAGTATTTGAAGAAATTATTGCATTTAGATATATTATCATTGTATAATTATATTTTTTTTCTTAATTTTAGGGCCACCAATTGTGTATTTTTAGGACTCGTTTGTGTATATTTAGAGATTTAGTTTCTTTTAACGTTATCGAGAAGTGGGGTGTTACACACCACTCCTTTCCCGCCAACACAATTTCACTCACATCCAAGCCACATAAGATAAAATGGAGACAAATGAGAGAATATTGGCTGGTTCTTACAAGGGGAACGAGTTGGTATGGACTTGGCACGATTTAGATAGTAGGGTTTGTATTTTAGTCATGTTGCTCTTTTAAATCGCACAAGTGTGAGAAAAAGATTAAACAATGCGGCGATTGACACATGTAAGGATGTGAAGGTGAGGGCCTGCTAGGAGCTAAAATCACTCCAAGTAGCTTGATGTATCATGCCACAAACATGCAACTTCCTTAAGCATTGTGCACGGTCTAAGGGAAGGTAAGGATTGATTGGTTTAGATCTTGCCTCAATGAAGAGGGCTTCAAGTTTCAAGCAACGATAGCTAAACTAAACACAATAATTAAACAGATAAATTGTATTGAATGACTGAAAAAACAATGAAGCAAACAATAGAGGGTTTTTTCCTACTTAAATAAGGAGGGGTCATACTCAAAATAATCTAACTATAGCTCTTGAAAGCAAGGAAATTTAATAAGAAGGTGAATAGATTAAAAATATGTAATGTGTGTATGTTATTGGTGCTAGATCCATTTCTTATACGGCATTGGGTTGTATTTATAAGCAAACATTAAGTCCACTAGCCATTAACAACTGATTCCACATTTCTAGCCCACCATCTCTTATCACATTTTGGTAAAATCATTCTCAAGCTGTCATGTGTCCCATTCCTTTTAACCACCCCAGGAAATAATGGATGGATATTTCTCATGTTACCATGTGTCCTTTTAATCCTTGCAACCAATTTCTTTTGGCCCCCACACATCATTTCATCAAAATCGTATTAACTCTTTTTCTACCGCCATTTAACTTATATAGGGTCCCAATTCTTAAAACTAATTTAAAATAATAATGGTATCTTTTTTTGTCCACAACACTGCTCCCCTCAAACTCTCAATTGAGAGAACAATTTAGAGTTTAGAATTAATTGAATCCTGCATGTCTATCTAAGAGTAACCGCCTCTTCAAATTTGATTAGACTCCTGCTAAGTCATAATAACTCTGTCACCATCACCTTTGAATATTCAAACGTTATGTTAGGACTTTACACTTTTCATTCCAACTTCCTTCTTCGTCTCCCCCCTATCTTCCTTCTTTGCTGCAAACAAAACCCAAAACCTCATGGTAATTCATCGATCAAATGCTCCTTTCAGAAACTCTAATGGTCCTGATTACAACTCCAAATGCTTTTCCTTGAAAACAAGGCTCTCATAGACAAAGACTCCTCATTTCAATCTCTTTGAAGAATATCCAAAAAATTGGCATCAAACTCAATGAGAAATGGATGACAGGCATCCAGACCATCTTAATAGTCGACTCTATCCTGATCGGTATGATTCAGATAATACTTTAGAAGATTCAGACTAAAGACATCACCAGCTCCACTGTTTTCCAACTGTTACTTTTAGTTTGGAGCGCAAAGTGAAAGAAAAAGCTAAAGCTGCAAAAAAAAAAAAAAAATTATTGTTTTTATTAAAGCTGCAAGAATAATTGTTGCTTTACCTTTTATTTCAGTAGAAGTAGTGAAAGTTATTTGTAAAATTATTTGTCGTATAGCGTGTATTGTAAGATTTGAATATCTTCTCGTGTAAATAAATTTGGCACCAGGATTGCAATCCTGAATTTATGGTATAAATAAACATGTACTCCACATGTTTTTCAACCTAAGTTGATCCACGGTTTGTTGACTGGCTAAAGATAAGACTGGACACACACACACACACACACACACAGAGTATTTGTCCTTTTAATACCCCAGGTAGAGAATTTAGAATAGGATATTTATCAACTTAATATGCATCTTTAAAATTATTTCGCTCTTCGTCTAATGATCAAAATTAATTCTCCGCTCTAAGGGTGTACAGATATACTAGGATAAATTTAGATGAATTTCAAATAAGTTGAGTTTCTAATGAATCATTAACGCATTTATAACTCAACTAGCTAGATATAATTTAGTCATACTCAACCAGTAACTCAATAACAAAAAAGAAAAAGAAAAACAACCCACTACCACTATTACATATCTATATTTATAATCACCTATAGGGCATATATTTATACATGTATTGAAGATAATGCAACATCAATAAATTCTGAACTCGCATTAATAAATTTGGTCTATTATTTATAACTTTTCTGAAATCTTTTGTCGAGATAAGCCAATAATCCACAAAAAATTGACGAAAGACAAAAAATTGAAAAAAAAATTCTCAACAAGAACGAAAAAAATAATCAAATAATCAACTCAAGCCAAACCCAGTAATTCTAACCTTTTTTTAAAAAAGTAATCCGACAATCAAAAGTGAACAACAAACGTCCACGTTCTGGTATCTGTAACCTATTAACAGAAGAAAAGGTTTTCCAGTCTATAGCAGATTTTGAAAGGTTTTATGCTCCCCTAGAGAACTCTCACAACTAACATGTACGTACACAAATTTTAGGAGAAGAATGGAATATAAACTCGGTAACTTGCACTTTTTTCGCCCGGCGGATTCGAGTTTTGAGATTCTTGCCCGGCTTTCTTTCGGCTTAAGAAAGTTCTTTCTCAAGCTGAAACCCGTGAATTTTCAGTATTTACCACCACCTCGTGTTGGTTATTGAAACCTAACATCTTGTTTAAAGCATTAATGTAAGCTCGGACGCTTGAGACAACAATATCCATTCCTGCCCCGGTTCCACTGTGACAAAAACAAGACGAAATAACTCATGATTCTAAGTACCTAAATATAAGCGTTGCATACAATATCAAAGGTAATAATACGACTGTCCCTTTTTACTTTTCCAGATTAAGGCACTGGATTAGCCTGCACATCCAAGTGGAAGGGGTTGGAACATTTTTAGTATGGATTAATATCAGTAGGACATGATATCCCATGAAACATGGGACACAAAACGCTTCAAGGAATGCAATACGAAACATGGGACATACAACGCTTCGAGGTGCAATACTACTATTCCACTACTATTCCCGTCAGTGTTAGGTCAATAATATTCTAAGAGATTCTATGTCGCTTCTCACTTTTAGTCCAGGGACAAAAAACAAACTGGGCCATAGGATTTCATCATTGAAAGCCCCATGAGCACTTGTTAATGTGCTTGAATTGGTTGTACTTACATCATTATGCTGCACGTTGTAGAAATTTACAACTACTTTAAGCTTTACTAACCAATGCCTACTAGGGCTGTCGTTGAAGACCCCTAGTATGAAATTGTAGTGTGAACAACAAGAAATGCCAGTATAACTAAGTAAATCCAAACAATTATCGCACCTGAATGTTCGGTAGAAAGTTTCTCCGCTAGAATGTGTCGATTTATGGTTGTTCTCCCCACGGATTAAAACTCGTGTGGTGGCGATTGCATCAATCCCTTCTGTTACAGAATTCAAGGAGTACTCAAGAAGTGTTACGGGTGCCTGCACATATTGAGAAAGAGAAGCCATCAAAACACTTTTTTTTTTTAATCAGTGCTGCCATTAAAACACTTAAAGTGCTGAATCATTATAAATCAATGTCAAGGGTACAGAAAACGAAAATAACGCAATGTGGCATTACCAAGGACAATATGTGAAATCTTCTCGCTTAAAAATAAGCAAACTTACCTTTCTTACAATATATGATAAAGGGAGAAAAAGTTGGAAATCAGTACACAGCTTACTCTCAAAAAATGGGATCAAATTTAAATCAACTTTTATACAGTAGCATGTGAAGGATCTTGTAAGCATCAGAACAATTTTCCCCTTACAATAAAAATAAGGATTAATTACAATTTACCCCCTCCAACTATGATCCTTTCTCACATTACTCCCTTCAACTATAGAAAGATGACATAATACTCTGCCGTTAGTTTTTCCATCCAATATTTAATGGTAAATGTCATGTGTTGAGTACATATGCCCTTAAAAATACTTATTATGACTGAAATACCCTTCATACACACATATGCACAACATAATACATAATTTATAATATATAGATTAAGTTAGTTAATATTAATTCTTATTTTATTTAATTTGCATCGTAAATGGATTTTAGGTATGACACATCGTAATAGTTTAACACTTAGTAATATGTTAACGTTATTTTATAACAAAATATGAACAAGAAATGGCACATCACTATATGTCTACTTGGTTATGTATCTTTCAAAAAAACTATAATAAATATTTTTATTTGAGTGCCTACAGAGTATATAATTTAATTGCTTTGTATACATAATATTTTGTATAAAGTTCAAAGAAAAAAGGTAATGTTTGTGGAAAGATTTATAATTCATAAAACTTGAAAAACAATTACAAAATTAAGAAAAAGATATAATGACATACAAAGATATTTTTTATCGGGAAATAAAACATATCGATAAGCTTAAAATGGGTACATCAAGAAATAAATGGATCAAAGTTTGGTTTAATGATATGAATTTATGTCAAAATGTTATAAACTCAACACGCAAACAATACAAATTAAATAAAATAACAATTAATATTAACCAACTTAATTCATAAATTATATATTATATATGTATAATGCTCTCTGTGCTCTGTGTGTGTGTGGTATTCTAGTCATAATAAGTATTTTTAACACGTGCACAAGACATGAACTTTACCGTTAAACATTGGACGGAATAACTAAGGGCAGAATATTATGTTATCTTTTTATAATTGAAAGGGGTAAGTTATAGCCAAAAATAAAAGGGAGTAACAAGAAAAAGGATCATACTTGGTGGGGGTAAAGTGTAATTAACCCTAAAAATAATGCCCAAAGTACAATGCATTTACTTGTTTAGTACATTCCACAGGGGATTGTTTCCTTTTAACTACCATTTATATTGCATTCCATTACCTGGTAAGGAACAAAAGTTATGTTTTCATCCTTTCTGATTCAGCTTGAATGGAGCATAGATTACTAATCATAACCTACGACGAAAAATTGAAAGTGCATGCAGTATGCAATTTAATGGCCCTTTCTTGAACTGTCATTGGTTGGGATCGCCAAACATGTACTATTTCATTTCCAAAACTCTGGCTTTTAGTCTCACACAAGAAATACATCAAGTTTTGTCAGCGTGTTGTTGAAACCATGAAATGTGTGATCTGATCATGACACGTGGATGAGGGAACACAGGAAGAGATTGAGCGAAGTATTTGATTAGGAATTGTTATGAGAGATGAGAGAAGGTGTATAGGGTGTTAATGAACCCTAACACATAAGAGTTGTATTTATATTATTGCTCACGACATTACATGTCTCACTTAAGCGATGTGGGACAAACACATAAACTAAACATAAACTATTCTAACACTCCCCCTCAAGCTGGAGAATAAATATCACAAAATCCCAGCTTGTTACATAAAAACTCAAAACGTGGTTTAAACAACGACTTAGTAAAAATATCTGCAATCTGAGCTCCCGTGGATACAAAAGGTGTAGCCAAAGTACCACTATCAATCTTCTCCCGAACGATATGACAATCTACCTCAATATGTTTGGTTCTTTCATGAAACACCGGGTTTGAGGCAATATGTATCGCCGCCTGATTATCACAATGCATAGAAATTGGTAACTGCACTGGAAATCCAAGCTCCTCAAGAAAGGATTTCAGCCAGACAACCTCACTGTAGTATGAGTCATAGCACGGTACTCTGCCTCTGCACTAGACCTTGCGACAACGGTTTGCTTCTTACTCTTCCAGGTAACTAGGTTGCCACCAACAAAAGTACAATAACCAGTGGTTGAACGTCTATCAGAAGGTGACCCTGCCCAATCTGCATCAGTAAATGCCTCAACACGCAAATGACCATTAGAACGAAAGAATAAGCCACGTCCAGGGTGAGCCTTAAGATACTTCACAATGCGAATGCAAGCCTCCCAATGTGGAATACGAGGAGCAGACATAAACTGACTCACCTTACTAACAGCAAATGAGATATCAGGACGAGTATTGGTAAGGTAAAGCAACTTACCAACTAAGCGACGATACTGATCTGGATGAGAAAATATCTCCCCCTGATCAACACAAAGTTTCACATTAGGATCCATTGGGGTCTCCACAGGTTTTGCTCCCAATAAACCTGTTTCCTCAAGAATATCCAATGCATACTTCCGTTGAGACAAACTGATTCCGTCCTTGGATCTTGCTACCTCAATACCCAAAAAATACCGTAGCTTACCCAAATCTTTAGTATGAAATTGACGCTGTAAGAACTGCTTCAACTCATCAATACCTTTCTGATCATCTCCAGTAATAATGATGTCATCTACATACACAATTAACACTATTTTCCAACGCTTTGACTGGAGAGAGAAGACAGAATGATCTGAATGGGATCGACGCAAACCAAACTGTAGCACAGCATCACTAAACCGACCAAACCAAGCTCGAGGAGATTGCTTCAGACCATATAAAGTTTTGCGAAGACGACAAACGCTAGAACGCTCCCCCTGAGCAACAAACCCAGGAGGTTGCTCCATATAGACCTCCTCGAGCAGATCACCATGTAAGAAGGCATTCTTGACATCCAATTGAAATAAGGGCCAACCCAGATTAGCAGCAAGAGAAATAAGAATCCGGACAGAATTTATCTTGGCAACTGGGGAAAAGGTCTCTGCATAATCAACCCCATATGTCTGTGTATAGCCTTTGGCCACAAGACGGGCCTTATAGCGCTCAACAGTGCCATCCGGATTATACTTGACAGTAAAGACCCATCGACAACCAACAGTAGACTTTCCGGACGGAAGAGGAACCAACTCCCAAGTGCCATTGTCATGGAGAGCATGCATCTCAGTCTCCATTGCTGTCCGCCACTCAGACAAAGAAAGGGCCTCCTGTACAGTGTTAGGAACATATATAGAAGAAACTGATGAAGTAAAGGCACGAAGGGAAGGAGACAGGTGATCATACGACACATAGTGAGAAATGGGATGAGAAGTGCAAGTGCTAGTACCTTTACGTAAAGCAATAGGAAGATCAAGGTCGTCAGGATCCCGCAACGGAGGAGAAGACAGAGCGGTGGTTGAAGGTGGGGCTATTTGCTCAGAGGGCACAGACGGAGATGGGGCGGGCTGAGATGACACTGGTGGCTCAGGCGGAGATGGCAATATTGGAGGTTTAGGACGACGAACATATACTTGTAAAGGTTTTGGTGGAGGAGGTGTTGGTGGAGGACCAGTACCTGACGGGACAGCTATAGGAAACACTGACTCAAATGCAAGCCGATCATTGACAGTAACAGACTCTGAATAAAACGGGAGTGACTCATTAAATGTAACATCAGCACACACAAAATGACGACGTAAAGATGGAGAATAACACTTATACCCTTTCTGAGTCCGAGAATAACCAAGAAAAATGCACCTAATGGAGCGAGGGTCAAGTTTGCTCCGGTCAGGATCCAGAGCATGAACATAACACGTGCACCCAAAAATTCGAAGGGGTAATGAGTGGAGGGGACGACTGGGAAACAAGACTTTATGGGGTATCTGACCTTTAAGAACAGTAGAGGGCATACGATTAATCAAACAACATGCGGTAAGAACTGCGTCACTCCAATAAGACTTAGGAACTTGCATTTGAAATAACATTGCACGCATAACTTCTGATAAATGTCGAATCTTGCGTTCGGCAACTCCATTTTGTTGTGGAGTCCGAGCACAAGAAGACTGGTGAATAATACCGTGATCATCAAAAAACTGAGAAAGGACTTTATTAAAATATTCACGGGCATTATCAGAACGAAATAGGCGAATGCAAGTATCAAACTGGGTTTTGATTTCCATATAAAATGACTTAAAAATAGAATATAACGCCGATCTCTCTTTCATAAGATAAAGGTAGGTAACACGAGAGAAATCATCGACAAAAATAACATAATACTGAAAGCCAGAAATGGTAGGAACATGCATGGGGACCCAAATATCAGAATGAACTAACTCAAATGGATGCGACGCACGATTCTCAATCCTAGGAGGAAAAGATACTCGATGATGTTTGCTAAACTCATAGACTTCACAGGGCAAAGTATTGACACGACTACATGAAGGAACTAGCCTTTTAAGGTTTTGAAGGGATGGATGACCAAGACAACAATGATGTTGATATGGTGAAACGGATGACTGGAGAGCAATAGAGCTAGGATGAACACCATCGGTAAAGTAATACAGGCCACCACGCTCAACACCGCCACCAATCTTCTTCCCCGTCTTGAGATCCTGAAACACACAACCATGAGGAAAAAAAATAACAGAACAATTCAAAGACTTTGTAAGTTTACTAACTGACAGAAGATTTAATGGAAAACGAGGAACATGCAATACAGAGTCCAAAGTAAGAGAGGGGGTAAGTGGAACAGAACCCAAACCAATAATAGCAGTAGTAGAACCATCAGCTAGAGCAACATGGGATGGTTTACCGATAGACTGATGATTAGAAAGAATGTGAGAACTACCAGTCATATGATCTGATGCACCTGAATAAATAACCCAAGGAGTGGAAGGAAGAGAAGATGCAACACAAGTAACAGAAGGACCTTTCTGAGATAGCGTAGCAGTGGCAGAACCTGACTGAAGTGACACGAGGCGTTGGTACTCCTCTGCAGAAATAGTCACCCTACGGTTGGCAGAAGGATGAGTAAACTGTCTAGCATCCTCAGAAATAGTAACCTGATGAGCCTGAGGAAAACCATGAAGATCATAACAATACCCCACTGAATGACTTGTGCCCCCACAATGAGTACAAAATCGGGTGCCACGACCACCAGAACTACAACCACCAACAACACCAGAAACTACTGAAGCAAATTCCATAACCAAACCCAAATAGCAACACCAATTTCACCAATGAACCACGACCAATCAACTGATCAATTTTGTGTACGATCCACCATACACAATCAACATCAACCAACGAATCAACCAATCACTAACAGAAGCAACGACAACTAACAAATAACCAGGTATGACATATCCCCAATACTAGCAGCAGCAAGAAGCATATACGACTGACCAAATAATCAAACCAAACATATCAGATCCTCCACAACACAGATGCAGAATAGGAGACTTCAAACCAGAGAGTACCAGGACGGCTCAATGCATTAGTAAAAGCAGGAGCAAAACCAGAGGTCAGAGACTCATAAGACTTAGGACCAGAGACCAAACATACATCAGCGGCAACATACATACATGCGATGAACTCGAGATAATATTATTGCATTTTATCAGAAAATCAGCAGACAACCACCACCAAAGCAGCAAACGAAAACCAGAAAATCAGCAAACCGATATAGTGGCGGCCATGGGAACCGGCCACACCAAAAAACAGAACCAGAGGCGAGAAAATCTGCAATCAGAAGGCGTATGATGGTGAAGGCGTGAAGCAGTATGGTGGAACAGCTAACAACAGCAGACCAGCATATCAGCAGACCAGAACCAGAGGGTGGAACAGTAGAGGTGCAAAAACCAGAGGGTGCGAAAAAGTAGCAACAGAACCACGCAGTAACAGTAACAGAGGGTGAAGCCAGAAGGCGTGGTCGGCTGAAGGTGTGGCTTAAGGTGTGGTGGCGGCTGGTGGGCTGCGGCTGAAAATATGTTAGGCTTGGTTTAGGGTTTAAATATGTGCGACTGAAGGTGGCTGCAGGTGTGGTGGTTAGGGTTTAGGAGGGCGGCAGCAAGGAGGGGGGCGGCTGATGTAGCGTTTTGGCAAGGAGGGGGGGGGGGGGGGGGGGGGCTGATGTAGGGTTTAGGGTTAGGGTGGAATATGGCTCTGATACCATGTTATGAGAGATGAGAGAAGGTGTATAGGGTGTTAATGAACCCTAACACATAAGAGTTGTATTTATATTATTGCTCACGACATTACATGTCTCACTTAAGCGATGTGGGACAAACACATAAACTAAACATAAACTATTCTAATAGGAATAAAAGATTGTCTAACACATGGAATCAATGCTTCTAGAAGGACTTGGTGAGTTCGTTGGGCTAGCAGACATCCTGGAGTACATTAGACCACTCGCAAAGCAACTTGAGAGACGTGGGGAGAGTGGGCAGTTATCGAGGAACACATAGAGAAATAGCAATGTGCATGGAGAGATGGGCGTTGTTTGAGGCTGAAGCCTTCAAAGGAGGAATGCAAGGTGTACATGGGAGCCGCCCATGCACGAACTATTCAGAGGCATTTACATAGTTGCACAAGTACAAATATTCATTGAAGGCTTCAGAGGAAGGGGTCCTAGAACTGAACAACAAATTTCAATTATCTCTACTTATCCAGCATTTATTTATCCAGTATTTCTTTACCCTTTACTTTCCAGCACTTTACTTTCCAGCCCTTAAAGTTTTTCTTAGAAGCAGCCATCCCTTTACTTTCCAGCACTTTACTTTCCAGCCCTTAAAGTTTTTCTTAGAAGCAGCCATTTACATATCTAGGAGTAGAAGTAACTTAATCAAGTTCGCAGGTCACTTTGTTACTTGTTACTTCACTTGTTGTAATTGGGACTAATCTTTATCAATTCCAGCTTTATTTTCTTTTGAAGTTGATTTCTTTGTGTTCATTCTTATTGACAATTAGCGAAAAAGTCCTCTTGACTGAGGTGGGGAACCGATAAACGCACTTGTCTAGTGCACATATTTGACTCGCTAATTCTTGTAAGGACGAGTTGATCCTTGCTGGCACACTCACATTAACTATTTTACCCATAGTATCAAATTAAGCCACACATGTAAAGGAATTGTGACATCTTCTTGCACCCAACAATAATATAGTGAAAGAAGAGAGAGTTCAAACTTGTTAGCATTAAAGTCATTTAGTTAATTTTGCACTTTATAGAACACTTGAGTCCTCCATTTAGGAGGAGGCCAAGACGTGAGAACTCAGAGTTTTGTTAGTGTGTTGCGGTTCCATGTTTCCCATCCCTTTTCACCCCTTTCTCTTCATCTCCTTGCGGTTTCAAGGCCACCTAGAAGTTCTAGGATTTCCCCATCTCTTTCTTCTTTCATTTTCCTGGTGGATTCAAGGCCCCTAGTCACTCTAGGGTGATGGCAATCTACACCTATGGAGTAGGACTGATTTTCTATTTTGTATTTTTCTGGGGTTAGTTTTCTAATTTTGGTTCATAGGGTATTAGGAGTTTGTAAACATAACTCAAATCTTTCATTTGAGGAGGCCAAGATGTGAGACAACCTCAAGGTTCTTTGTGGGCTGTGGCTCCACTTTTCTCTTCCCCTTCTCCCCTTTTCCTTCCTCTCCTTCTCCCCTTTCCCTTCCTCTCCTTGTTTGATCAAGGACCCCTACAACTACTAGGATTTCATCCCCTTTCTTTTGCCCATTATTCTCCTTGTGGATTCAAGGGTCCCCAGTAGATTCTACGGTTTCACCTGATTTCTATTGCTCTATCCCTCAATTTTCCTCTTGCTCTATCCCCCTCGATCTTTCATCGATTTATCCATGAAATTCATGTATTCTAGAAGAAACAAAATTGCAGTTCGTGTTTTATTTTGTGTGGTTTTCTCATGCGAGAAAATAAGTATCAAGGCCAAAGTTCCTTAAGCTCAACCTGGGCCTAAATTTGCTACTACTGTTGCATCTTCCATTTTTTATCAGCCTTTCTCCATGTTCTTTGCTACAGGTTATTCTGTGTCATGTCTTGCTGCAAGTTTTTCTTCTACTTAAGATCTATTGTCTTCTCAATGCTACAACATCTCCAATTCTCTATAACTTCATGCCTATTGCTCCATTTTCTCTGCAGGTTTTCACCAACTTCTCTGGTTCTTCTAATACTGGTTCTTCTTGTCCTCAACTATAGTTTCTGATTATTCTTTCTACTACTACACTTGCTCGTTCCTCCCTGCTTTCTGTGCTGGTTCTGACTCCTTCCCTTTCCATCCACTTATTTCCTGAAACAAGAGACTGAAAGATATACCCTGATGTTCTGCTGCTTCTATGCTCCAAGTACTTCTTTCCCACTGTTGGTAGCATCTCTTTCGAATGCCAATATCTTTATTGACAGAGTACCTGGAAGTATATTTTCAAGGATTTTGATAGACTTAACAGAATTTCCAGGAGTATCTTCGTTTCATGCTGGAAGTATATGGCAACAGACCTGGTTTACAAAACTACAGTATGTGTGTAGGCTTCTATAGATTATCATCTAAGAACTGTAATTATTCCAAGAGATCATCCTAAAAATAAAAACAGCAATATTTTGTCCAAATATTCATGTATATCACAATTCTAGAAGCATAGTGACCATTTTGTTTTTAATAATTGTCTTGTTAAAGCTCCTCTCTCTCTAGTTTCCTTTTTTTAAAAAAAATTTGAGATAGATTTGGTTCGCTAAATTCAACATTTTGGAAGGTAAGTGTACAGTATATCGGAATGTGCTTTCCAAAATGTAACTCGCTAGGCTATTAGCATTTTCTGGTAACAGAACACTGCAATTCTGAGTGTTGTCTACAATTTTCAGCTTATCAGCTTGGTATCAGAGCTAGAGCTCCTTGAGCTCAACTTGTGAAATTGTTACAGCCACATTACAACTGATAAACCCACGTTACAGCTGTTGCTATGCTACAATTCTGCTCTCTCCCCCTTTTCTCTTCCTCTTGTAGTTTCAAGGCCCCGTAGATGTTTTAAGTTAACGCCCTTTTCTTCTCCCTCCATTCTCCTTCTAGAATCAAGGCCCAAGTCAGTCTAGGCTTTCTCCCCTTTCTTCTCTCTCCATGTATCCCTTAATTTCTATCCAATGTATAGGAAAACTAGCGTATTATCCATGGCTACGGCACTAATAATAACATTAAATTCCTGTTAGGATTCTAATTCAATTATTATCATGTTGCATTGTGTAACTTTTTTTAAGCGAACCTCCGTATCAGTTGTTGTCAAAATGTGTTTAGAGAGCTCCATGGCGCTGTGTATTATAACATAGATTGGTCCGGACCACGCATATTTTCAAAGAAAATAGGTATTTGCTATATATTAGAAAGTAAACATTCATAGAAATTAATTAGTTTCGAAAAATAGAAAGGGAGAGAAGAAAGGAGGGGGGGCGGGGGGTGTGTGAAGGAGTTGTAATGAATCTCAACCGTTAGATGAAAACATTCTCAACCGTTGTTGCGAAAATGTCTTTACACACCGTCCTGATTTATAATATAGATTGTCTACATGAATAAAATGTGTTAAAAGAAGGGTTATTTACACTTTGCCTCCATCACTTATCACCCTTTTTCACCTTACTCCTTAATTTTTTTTGGCTACAAGTTTTTCTTTTTTCTTTTTAGCAGCAAAGAGTTTTTGGGTTACAAGTGACCCCCTTCAACTATGGAAAGGTGACATAATAGCCCTTCCGTCAATTATCCATCCAACATTTAACAGTAAAAGTTATGTATTATGCACATGTGCCCTTAAAATACTCATTGTAATTGGAATACCATTCACACACACAATATATACACACACACAAATGTATATATAATATATGTATAGATACACACACAGATATATAATATATATACAAACACACACGCAGTATGTACACACACACACACATATATACACACATACTAAAAAAAATAGGGTTAATTACACTTTACCCCCTCTAACTATGACCCTTTTTCATGTTGCCCTCTTTATCTTTTTTTATTACAACGTACCCCTTCAACTATAGAAAAATGACATAATGCCCTATCGTTAATTTTTTCATCCAATATTTAACAGTAAAGATCATGTGTTGTGCGCATGTACTCTTAAAAATACTTATTGTGAGTGAAATATGTTATACACACACAACATTATACATAATATATAATTTATGAATTAAATTAGTTGATAATAATTTTTATTTATGTAATTTACATTGTTTACGTGTTAAATTTATAACATTTGGACATAAATTCATGCATTAAATAAAACTTTGATCCATTTATTTCTCGATTTATCCATTTTTAAACTTCTCGGTATGTTTTATTTCCTGGTAAAAAAACATATTTGTATGTCATTATATATATTTTTTAATTTTGTAATTTCTTCAAGTTTTATGAATTTTTAAACAAGAAATATATTATAAATTATGTATTATAAATGTTATACTTATAATGAAGGGTATTACAGTCACAATAAATATTTTTAAGTACCCATGTGCACAACAAATGACCTTTACTGTTAAATATTGAACGAAAAAACTGACGACAGGGTATCATGTTATCTTTCTATAGTTGAAGGGGGTAAGTTGTAGCCAAAAAAAAATAAAAGGGGCAATGCGAAAAAAGATCATATTGAAGGGGGTAAAGTGTAATTAACCCTAAAAAATAGTGTGATGCATATTTTGGAACGTTAATTAAAAAATTATGATTCATTTGTTTAATAATTTTACCTTTTAATTGTAAAATGTTTTTTGACTTATTTAATCTGACTTTTTATAATATGAAGTTAATTATTGCACTTCTCTTTTTCCATATGAGTAATTTTTCCATGGCCAGCACTAGGTGCCCGTAATTAGGTGTCATCCATAATCCATTACCTCAATAATATAGAAAAAATGAACTTACTATTTTTCTTTTGAAAAAGAAAAAAACTCCATGATCTCTCAACATTTTATAATTTCATGAGCTAAAAAACTGGGTGTAAAGCAACCAAAGATGAATTAAGGACATGCTTCCAGAGTTTTTGAAACCTGAGCCCCCAATACTCGGCTCTCAAAAAATATAAAGTTCGTAAAAAATTCATTAATTTAAAAAAAAATCATCATTTTGTTTAAACTTACACATTTGGCTAGACACAAGAAATCAAAATATTAAATATTAAATATAAAAAAGTGTAAGATAAAATAACGCTAAAAGTACTAAAGTTACTAAAAATTGTTTTTAATTTTTAGTGAATTCTTAAACTTTTATAGTCATTATTTACAAGAATTCTTTCATTAAAACATATTTTAAAGTTACGAAACAATTAAAATCTAAAACAATGCAAATTAAATAAAATAATAATTAATATTAACTAACTTAATCCATACACACCATGTGATTTTAGAAAATATGTAGGTTGAGGGGTTGATTGGGTATGTTGCTTCACAGAAAAATCGAAGGGCAATACCAACTTAACTTCTGTTAACGACAAAAGGGGTTCTCACATTTTTAGTAGTTCAAAGGGGTAAGTTGTAGCCCTAAATCCTTCAAGGAGGTATGGTAAGAAAGGGTGAAAGTTGAAGGGCGTAAAATGTAAATAACCCTTAAAAGAATGGTTCATTTTAAGGGGGTGTTTCATAGTCAATTATTTTTTAGATTCTAGATTCTAGATTCTACATTTTTAGATCACAATGAGAATTTGTAAAACTATTTGGATGATAATGCACGTAATAAATTTTGTAAAAGAGTAATGTGTGATTTTGGGATCATCCGTTCTCTAGCTCATTTCCCAGAATGCATTCTATAAACTACTCCCAAACAGTGAAAATGCAAAATTATACAATGCAAAATATAATAATGCGGCTTCTAAAGACCCCCAAGTAGCTTGGCTCAATTGTTAGCAAGAATGGATATGGTTGTTCGCCTCGCCCGCCCCCTTTAGTTCTTGTCTGACGCGGAACTCTACCCATTTCTTACAGCTCAAGCAGGGCTTCTGCGTCCCTCTATTGCTATCAACTAGTCTTCGTATCCAAGTTGTTAGTAGGCAAACAAGGAAAGACTAGATGAGCTTTCTTTTCTTTGTTATTTGCAGTATGATGGGACAAGAATAGGGAAGAGGTCGTAAGCAAAAGACCCCAATTTTCTTTCTTTCTCTCGGTCGATCGCTTCAATGCCTATAATTTGAGAGATAACAGGAAAGCCTTCTCTTGAATTCTAAGATGTGACACAAATAATGACTCTCTTCGCCGGGATGTCAGCAAGTTAGGCAGTTGTAAGGGTTTTTATATTCGGTGGAAGGCAAGCGGAAACTCTGCCCCAACCAAGTCAAACTAAGGGTCTGAAAGAGTTCACGATCTAACCTATGGGGTCCCTCGGAGGACGGTTGCAGATGACATAACAACTAGAGTACAAGTTGGATAGACTAACTGGCTGAATGCTTAGGGAGAATTGTGCGACCGCAAGATAGCTGCAAGTTGAAGAAAAAATTCTACCATGTTGCTACAACGTTAGCCATGTTATACGGCACAAAGTGTCGGGCTATAAAGATACAACATGGCAGTAAGATGAGTGTAACCAAAATGAGAATGTTGAGATGGATGTATGTTAAGACTTTGCGAGATAGAATTGGTAAAAACAACCTTCGAAAAATGATAAATGTAGCACCAGTGGAAGATAAGATGAGAGAAAATAGATGAAGGTTTTTAGGACACGTCTATTGAAGATCAATCGATGCGGTAATTAGGAGAGGTGATATAGTGAAGATAGATGATAGTACTAAGGGGAGGGGTAGATCACAATTGACTTTAGAGGGGGTAGATCGAAAGAATTTAAGTATTTTGGATATCATGAAGCATGATGACCTCGACAAAGCTCATTGGAGAAAATGAATTCATATAGCCAACCCCAACTGATTGGGACTTGGGATCGGTTTGGTTTGGTTGGGTCTGGTTGTGAATGAAATAAGTGTGATTTTCAAGTGACGTCGCTTTCTTTTTACAATAAGCAACACTACAACCATTCATAGAGTGCAATATAAGAACATTATCCAACGAGCATGTTTCAAACAGTCGTACGTACCTATTATATGTGTGTGTGTGTGTCGAAAAACAAAGGAAATAAAGGAATTGGGGAGAATATTTTATGATATTGATTCAAAGGCTATACACAAATTCCTAGCTACAAAATAGGAAACAGTCCTTATTGATTACTCAAAATAAGAAATCCTACCTAACCAATCAAATCCCAATCAATCTCTTAATTACCTAATCAAATCAAATCTCAATTAACTCTCAATCAATCTCATAATTCTACGCATACAAATATACACGTACCTAAAATACAACTTCCTAATACACATCAGAACCCTTATTTTTCTACACCACCTCAAGCTGGTGAATAGATATTTTCCATTCACAGCTTGGATACACTTCTCTCAAATGCTGTGCTACATAATCCTATAGTAAGCATGTCTACAAGTTGGCAGTCAGTGGACACATAAGGCATGCAAATCAATCCGCTATCCAACTTCTCCTTGATGATTAAACCGATCACAAAAATACCAATTACAGTACCTATTAACCAAAGAGGAATCCTTTGAAATGCACGTCCACTTCCATGTACTTTGTTCAATCATGTTGAACAAGATTATAAGCAATGTTGACTGCAAATTTGTGATCGCAATATATTCTCATTGGGTTATCCCATTTAATCTTCAAATCCTCCGAGATGATCTTCTTATCATAACAATTCACAAACTCCTAGAGCCATTGCTCCAAATTCTACTTCAACACTGGATCTAGACACCACACTTTGTTTCTTACTTCTCCATGTTATCGGATTCTCAACAGGAAAAACACAATACCCAGAAGTCGACCTCCTATCAACCACAAATTCAACAAGTCATAATCAGTGTCAGTATATGCCTCAAGCACTAGTCTTGCGTTCCTTCTGAACAAGAAGCCCTTTTTCAAAATCTGCTTCAGACACTAGCACTTGCTTGGTAGCTTGTAGATGAACTTCTTTTGGGTTGTGCATTAACAGACTAATCATGCTTACAACATACGGTATATCTGGTCTCATGTGAGAGAAGTAAATAAGTCTTCCTACTAGGCATTGGTACATCTCTTTATTCACAATAGTGTTGCCCTCGGCCTCTCCGAGCTTGTGATTAAGATTTATTGGAGTGCTTGCTGGTTTACATGCTAACTTTCCTGTTTCCTTGAGAAAACAAGTGGCCAAGCATTGCTTCGACAATTGTCTTTTCTTTTCATCATTCTCGGTCATAATTATGTCGTCAACATATACCAGAAGAACCATGACTCCCCCTGAACTTGAATGCTTGATGAACAATGTATGGTCTCCCTGACTCTATCGATACCCCATATCTATTATCACTCATGAAATCTTCCAAGCTATGCCCTTGGAGATTGTTTAAGCCCATACAAGGAAGACAAAAGAAGGATGATCAATGACTCGATTACTTCTAAATTTAGGTGGATCTCCATATAAATCTCATCTTCAAGATTTCCATGCAAAAAACATTCTTCACATCGAACTGCTGCAAATCTCACCTATAGTTGGCTGCCAAGGACGACAACACTCTTAACAGTATTCATCTTGGCAACTGAAGCAAATGTTTCCTGATAATATACTCCATCAACCTTGCCTTATGCCTTTCCATTGACCCATCAGCTTTGTATTTCACAGTGTAAACCAACTTGCATTCCACGGGTTTTTTTCCTGCAGGCAAGCTCACCAACTCCTAAGTCTTATTATTTTCTAAAGCCTCCATCTCTACATTTATAACTTGTTTCCAATTTTCATTAGATAGATGAAGCTTGTGATAAAGTGGTAGGAACGGACACAATGTTTAGGCTAATAAGAAAAGCTCTATGAGATTGTGAGACCTTTTCAAATGACATAACAACCGACAATGGGTATAAAGGATGTTCCGATTCCCTTTCTGATGGTAATGGGAAGGTCCTCACCAGCATTATCACTAGAATCCTTAGTAGATTCAATTTGCAGAGAATGTTCAAAAATTGTTACCTCATTTCCAGAATTCGAAAGGATTCATGGACTTTTGTCAATTCAAGAACTGCAACTTTCTTTCTTGAGTACACTTGGTCGTTCATCCTATCATCAAGGGAAACAACTGGAGATGGAGCAGTGCATGAGGATAGAGGTTTGGATGAGGGAGGAAATAAAAGATCAATGAGAGTGAAATCTCAATCCTTATCTTCCATGGTTGAGTTCTCCCCCTGAAAATAGGATAAATGAAATAGGACTCGTTTTCGTTGAAAGTGACATCGACCGAGACAGAAAATCTCTTTTATGGTGGATGATAGCACTTATATCTTTTTTGGGTTGAAGAATATCCCACAAAGACGCATTTTATTGCTCTTGGATCTAATTTCCCCCTATTTTGACTGTGAATATGGACAAAGGACACCCAAAAATCTTCGAAAAAAGATGATTCGTAATATTTACATCCAAGAAAAATTTTGAGAGCACCTCCATAGTACTTTAGAAATCTAAGACTCTAAAAGGCAACTAATTTATAAGATGTGTGGCTGTTAGAACTACTTTCCCCCAATAAGATTTTGGAACAAGAATGCCCGGATTGTATCAAGTACATGACCATTTTTTCTTTTCGCCACTCCATTTTGTTGTGAATGGCATTGTCTCATCTAAACCTTTTAACTTTGACACCCAACTGGTTTTCAACCATGTTATGAAAATTTAGGAGGACCGTACTCGCATCACATTTGTGTTTAAGCAACAACATCCAAGAGACCCTCGTACAATCATCAATGAAAGACCCAAACCAATATGCACCAAAAATATTTGACACGGTAGAGAGACCCCAAATATCACTGTGAATTAGACGAAATGGAACAGAACTTTTTTATTGCTAATCGGAGAAGGGACACACTTGTGTTTTGCCAACTCACATCACAATGAAATTTTTCAATTTTTGAACCTGTAAATACGGAAGAAAACAAAACCTTAAGATTTCTGAATGATGGATATTCTAGTCTAAGATTATGGAGCCATACTTTGTCTTTACTGGATAGGCAATATTCAAAAAGAAATGACGAGGATGGTTTGTCCTTGATGATACTCGAATTGCCCGATCTCTCAACATAGTATAGCCCGTTCTATTCCTTAGCATGTCCAATTATCTTTCCCAAAACTTGGTCTTGAAATATACAATAAGCAGGGTAAAAAATCACGTCGCAACACAAATAATGAGAGTTTTTTAAGAAAAACGAGATTGATGGACAATTCTGAAACATGAAGCACATCCCTGAGTACGAGTGAGGAACTAATATGAACATCTCCTAAACCTGCAACAGTGGTTAATGAGCCATCTGCTGTATTGCTTGAACATGGAATATAAATGCTAAATTTCTATAATGAATGAGTCATATGATCAGTTGCTCCTGCGTCTATGACCCAGAAGTTAGTGAAGGTTCTATCCGAAACATTTAATCCAATAGAAATAGAAAACTTACCTAAATGTGCCTATAAAGAAGTATCTAAGGGCTTCTTGAGGGTTCTTAACAAATTCTTAACTTCTCAATCTCACTTTGACTGAATCCTTCTTACTCCAAAGACTTCGTTTATTCCGGTTGCACGGCAGACACGTGTCTTCCCATTACCTCTTTGCTACCCTACTTTGTATCCCCACTCTCTACCGGAAGTTGGTTTCCCATGGAATTTCTAGTACCGCTGAAGTGTGTCATGACTGCTTGCAATAAATGCACCTTCGGTTGTCCTTGTTGTCACGGTCTGGAACCTTTGACAACTCTTAACATTATGGATCAATCAAGCAATCGGCGATGAAGGCTAAAAGGAAATCACTAGTGATGAAGGCTAGCAACACAGAATTAAAAAAGAGATCACTACAATGAAGGCTCTAGAAAAATAAGGAAATATTTTTTTCTCGTGTTCAACAAACGGTTGGCGTTGGGGGAGAAGAAGTTGATGCTAAGAAGGCAAGCAACAAAAATCATCAGGGTTGATCAGTGATTAAGGGTGGGCATCAACCCCAATTAATTTCCTAGAAAAATTCGAGCCTAGGGCACTGATATCATGCGGAAAAAACAAAGAAATGAAAGAAATTGGTAGAATATTTTCTAATATTGATTCAAAAGCTATACACAAGCTTATACACAAATTCTTAACTACAAAATAGGAAACAATCCTAATTGATTCCTCATAATAAGGAATCCTACCTAATCAATCAAATCCCAATCAATCTCCTAATTACCTAATCAAATCAAATCCTAATTAACTCCCAATCAATTTCCTAATTCTAGGAATACAAATAACAGACTTTCCTAATACACACAAGCACCCTTATTTTTCTACAATATATATATTGTGTTGAATGGATTTTATAAGACATAAAACAATTTTCCTTCTTGAAATTATTGGGCATTGAGAAAGGGAAGACATGGTGTATTGTTTTTTTGGCTATTATGACCTTGATCTGGTCTGGTTTGGGTTATAACCATCCAAGGATGTAATCAAATACAATTTTCATCAAGTCCCTACCAAATAGTGGGTTAACAGTCAATTGTAAGTTGATGACTGTTATTTCAAATTAAATAATTAGTCTTTTACATTCCAACTTAGACGCTTTTGGACTTTGACTCTAGTTCTTTAACAAGATCAGCCCCCAGTCTAATCAATTGTGCTTGTTGGAAATGAACATCTACAGTACACCGATAATCTTACATTAAGCTCATGCACTTTTATTTCCTAGTAACAGAAGATCCTGGTCCAATTTTTTAAGGGGTAAGCATACAAAGTCCCTGTTGTTTCCTCTTGTGCCAAGACATCCCTTTAAATCCTTAAACTCGAGTCAAACAGGTCCAATTCTTGACAAAAATCTTAACAGTTCGATGGAGAATGGCAAAATGGACCTCACATGACCATGCTCAGGAGCATTGTGGTCCTTTCCTCACTTCCAATCAACCACCAACATCACCCACCTGAAAGTGGTCCCGTGAGGTGTGGGGCCATTTTAATCGAAAAGAAACAAATCATTGTCAAATGAATGGCACACTGAAAACCAAAAGACAAGCATTTTACAAGTGGATGCAGTGGCTGAATTGACACAACTAAGAACTCAGTGACTAGGATGTTGTATTGAATGGGACTCTAAATTGAGACCAGAAATACAAGGCATATGATTCCATCCCACTGGGCCTTCTAACCGGCATCAACATGTAGCCTGAAGTTAACCCTATATCTTTCTCTCTTTGAGATAACTAAAAGTCTAAAAGGTATTCCTTATTTCTTCTGCTACCTGCCAAATTTTGGAAGATAAGCTACCTACAGAAAAGGTGCATCTTGTGAAAGTATCTTTACCTATTAAACCATACAGGAATATTATAGGACCGCAAAATTGAAAATTTACGTTTCAAACCTTAACAATGAGATCAACAGCCTTATAAGCTGAATCAACAGGGCCTGTCCCATTTTCACAAGCAATATGCTCTTCCCCATTTTCATCAATCAATCTAACAGTTGCCATTGGAAGACCAAGAGTTCCACATGTAACCTGGTGGTTAGATCATTTGC
This sequence comes from Arctostaphylos glauca, assembly GCA_019985065.2. Classification (NCBI taxonomy): domain Eukaryota; kingdom Viridiplantae; phylum Streptophyta; class Magnoliopsida; order Ericales; family Ericaceae; genus Arctostaphylos; species Arctostaphylos glauca. The sequence continues at coordinate 7,351,145 of JAHSPW020000015.1, forward strand.
AATTAACTTTAGAATCACAACTTAAATATCAAAACAATAACATGAAAGTTGATTCTATGCGTACTTGGACATCTCCAAGCTTCCAAACAACTTGTGGCTGGAAAACTACATCTGACACCAGTGCTATCAGATCATCATCAGTAATATTCTGGGATGGATCAAAACCAGTTTAAACTTTAGCATCTTACCAAAAGAACAGCGATACAAACACCAAAGAAGTTTGTTACACAACACATTGCTACTCTTGTGCTTCACAACCATATTAAATTAAAGAGATTTTGCTGTGGGGTAAAAAAAGAGTGTAAAGTAGGCGATACGGATGACATGTGCACAAGTGTACGATAATATTCAGTTTTTATTTTTTACAAGGGTTATTTTTTCACACTTGCTTTCCATTATCTAGACCGTTTAAATGTATAAGATGCAATTATACTACTAACAATTGGGGTCGGCTACATGAATTTATTTTTCTTCAGTGAGCTTAGTTGAGGTCATAGTGCTTTGTGATATCCAAAAAAACCTAGATCATCCCAAACTACTGCCTCTAAAGTCAATTTTGGTCTACCCCTCCCCTCAGTGCTACCATCAACGTAACCATATAAATACTACTTACTACCGCATCGACCAATTAGACATGTCCAAATCACCTTAGTCTATTTCCTCTCATCTTATCTTCTATTAGTGCTACCCTTAACATTCGGCCAATGTTGTCATTTATATTCTATCTCGCAAAGTATCACCACACATCCATCTTAATATTTTTACTTGAGCTACAATCTTACTCGCATCTTGTATCTTAATCGCTCAACACTTCGCGCAGTATAACACAGCTAGTTTTATAGCAGTACAGTAGAATTTCCACTTTAACTTTGCAATTATCCTGCACTCGCACAACACTCCCAAAATGTCAACACTAGCATTTTGACTTACCACTAAACTTACATTCAATGCACTTTGTTTTACTTCTATTAATCATAAATCCTTTTGCCTCTAATACTTCTTCCATGTTCTAATTTAGCATTCACCTCCCTTACAATTTCATCTACTGAAACAACATCATCCGGAAACAACATACACCATGGGATAGCATCTTGAAGATTCCATCTGCGAGGACAAAAATGTAAGGGCTTAGCCTTGGTGCAATGGTACTGTGATTGGGACTTCGCTTATTCTCCTACTGGGGATCTACTATCAGTGACAGTACCTTCATACACGTTCTTAAACACACAATATAACGTCTCTAGACACCTTATCGTATGCTTTTTTTTTCTATGAAATCCATGTGACTATGCTTTTTGAATCATCTCGTTAACAAGTATATTGATTCCATAGTTAATCAACCAGACAAAACAGAAACTAATTCTCCAAAAGCATTGTCATCATTTTTAGGCGATGCTCAATAACTCTTTCCCACAACTTCATTGTATGGCTAATCAATTTAGTTTTTTTATAGTTGTTGCAACTTTGAATACCCCCTTTGTTCTTATATAAAGGTACCAAGATACTCTTTCTCCACTCATCACGCATCTTTCTAATCAGAATAATCTTGTTGAACAGATTAGAAAACCACGCACTCCAATGTCACCAAAGCTCTTTATACCAATAGTCTTAAGCCTTTCCCAATTTCATCCTTTTCAGCGCATTTGCCACTTCAGACTTCTGTATTCTGCAATAGAACATATATTCTTGGCTCTTACTCCCACTACAAGTACCAAACCCTCTTTGCTTAAGTTCTCCTCATCCTTCACGTTCAATAGTTTAGAAAAATAGTTCTTCTATCTTCCTTCCTAATAAACTACAATTGCTATCTTTTATGCACTTAAAGAAAAATCTCGTGATTCCTCTCTCCTTTTGGAATTCCTTACGAAAGAAAAAAGATAACTTCTATTTTCAAAGGACCATTCACATCAATATATTACAGGTTGTCGTGTCCTTGTCTAGTTTGTTGTGGCCTAATTTCCTCAAATATTGCCATGTGGATTTTGTCCATATCTTCTCGCATCCATGCATAGTAGTCAAGAACCATAAACTCATATAAGTTTGCCATCAAAATTCTACATGTTTTGAGTCAATCATGCTAGCATCATTTAATCAATTCAGCCATTTCAATCTACGGCAATGACCCTTTCCTTCTGTGTTTATGATGGGGCTTCCAACTCATAACTTATTCAGATTTATACTTCCTTTGGATCAGACTTAGGAGAAACGAAGTCTATATTCAAAAGTTCATCTCATGGCAAATTCTACGTGATGGATAGAAACTGTAAGGGATACGTTCCTTTCACTGAAACTTAACAAAACATAGTAAAACTGCAGCCCATATATTTTCCGAACCTAAGACTTCCCATCAAAGAACCACAAAAACATGAACGGAATATCAATAAGAAAAGACAAGTATGCAACGAAGAAAAAATTGCCAAAACCAATATGACATGATACAACGGATACACAACAAAAAAATGAAGAAAACAACCAAGCATAACTTTCTCCGATTGAACATGAAATAATATAAAAAACCACATGTTTAACATTACAATTTCTTTTGTAGTTTATAGTGGTAAACCTAAAATAAATACAAATAAAATGCTCTAATATATATTTTATAAGTTCTTTGAATAAAACTATAGGAGGACAAATCAGACTAATATATGATATTTTTGAGATCCAAATTTTTTTTCCAAACTTGTGTTTGTTCATGTTGTATCAAGTAATTGATATGCATACATCCCAAGTATCCGGAGCATGTCCAATTCTAAGATAAGAAAAAGAGGACACATTTGGACGATTGTCAAAGTGTCCAACACAGATGCACCACAAATGTAGTACTGTAAGTCCATGTGCTTCTTAGCCCTAATTCAAATGGAACAAAAGCTAGCACTGAGAAATTATTAGTCAAATAGTGATTCACAAGAAGTCGAAGCATATAGGGTATTTCCAGCTCCAATTGTCTGTTTGGCAGGGCGAGGAGTCAGGAATGAGCTATGTTTGTGTTATTGAATACACTTCATGCCTTCTACCGAATGTGTTACTTTCGTACAAAGTATGCTACGAAGCACCAGTACGGTATGGCATATGGGTACGATACATTACAGGTATGACAGTATGGCAAAATTTAAAAACATGATACAGGGACGGCTGGGGTAGTTAAATATATAAAATTATTGATAATGTATTTTGTATGTCAAAGATTAAAAATAATGAATTTGAAAGTATCTCCTGTTGATCTAGTTTAATGTCAAAACTTTAGCGTTCATATATCCTCTTGTGGACAGTTTGATCTATTTTTTAAAAATCAAACCAAATATGCCCTACCAATATGCAGAATTCATATTTTCTTTTGGGAGTTTGGCATCCCTCTTTCTACCTTTTAATCTTACTTTTGTACCTACTCCTCTTTATGTTTTTATATATTCATAACATAATTCTAAAGAGAAGCATATTTCATATTGTAAGTAGTCCCTTTTTATTTTTTTACTGCGTTCGTACACAAAAATTAATTCTTTTACACATGAAAAAATCAGTTAGGTCAAATAGAAAAATACAAATTACAATTTGGAAGGGGAAAAAAGTTAGTTGTTAATCTCAAAGATCTAGTACATCACACAAAAAAGGGAAAAAAAAGAAGAAAAATCAAGCCTACCGGAGCCGTACCCACTGAAAATACCAACAATCTCATACCCATGGCATACCGGTGCAGTGCCCAAATATCAAACCTGGCCGATATATTTTGTGTGTACCGGGTACATATTTTTCCGTGCTGGCATCGTACCTGTATCGTATTAAGACCCTATAATCGCAAGGCCACATTTTTTGAGCACTCGTGCCTCATATAGATAGTACGTGATTGATTACAGTTTGGGATAATCTCTATTTCTGAATTATAACCCCATAAACATAAAATCTGTAACCCCAATGATTGAAGGGATAACATATAGTTGGTCACACCAAGAAATGCCTGTTGATTCCAAAGAAATGACAAGGTCAGGTTGTTGTCAGGTTTTCACATTCCTATATCCGTCCCTGGAAGCATTGGCAACATAACATTTTACATCCAGCTCATCAAATTCCATTTTCACTGATGATCTTCAGAATGAATCCAGTTACACTTGTATCTTTGCAACCAATGTTTATAAATAATGGATTCAAGGATGTGAACCAGAAAAATAATTATCCTCTACCTTTTTCTTTTCTGCGACGGCCTTGAACCGCCAGAAGAGATCATCGAGGTCCTTACTGTCAATGTCATAACCAAGCTGCAATGGCAGAAGAGAAGAAATATTAAAGCAAGACATTGACAGAAAAAGTTCCATTAGGAGCTCTGAGGAACATGAAAACTGCAGCCTACCTCTGAAAGTCGAGATTTCAAAGCATGACGTCCGCTACACCCAAAAAAAATTGCAAAGCAAATCAAACCATTACTCGAATAAATAATCAACAGAGATGCACAGATCTGATCCATCAACCCCGATCATAGTAACAGAAGACAATGTTTTGTAAACGCTAGCCAAAAGTTGATCAAACGTAATATCCACCATCATTGCAGCACAAACCATCATACAGATTTCAGAAATGTGTTTTACATGAATTTGTAGACATATAATACTTCTATTTAGCATACCATTGCAATCTATAGAAGCCTAACTGTACTGTACCATGATTTAAAGCCTATAGGGTATACATTTCGTCTCCGTCCCTCACACCTCAATGGTCTACGTTTCAATTAGCATAGCTCCAATCACACCTTTTTTCTAGGTTACATGGACTTTTCAGGGCATCCACAACACATTCAACGCTCGGATAAGTATTGCATCCATGTCCAGCATATTTAGTTGGACATTCACTTAGAAAACCCATATTGCAAGAAAAATTTACTACGAAAAATGTATGGAGTGGCTGTACCGGAACTCCAACATCCTTCCCTTCCGTAGCTATTTTGCGGCACCCCTACTAATAGGCAACCTAATAGGGCAACCTAATAGGCAACCTAATAGGGCACTCCTTAAAGAAAAAAGGAGAAGAAGAGGAATAGTAAATGAAATAAAGAGAGGGTCCAAAGGGCAAAAAGTTAAAAATTAATAAAGAATAAAAAAGGAGCTTGTGCTATGGTTGAGTTCCTTGGCTTGTGTTCTAATAGTAACCACAGGACGAAGGCGGAGAGCATTCGCTATCAAATAATGATCGAGGGGGTTCATGGTCCCTAGCCTCGTTTTTGCCGAGCCTGATTCTCTATGGTATGGATGCCAGGCACGCAATGCCCGGAGGCACCCTATTAACATAATTTATTATCCAAAATAAAATAAATATGCTAACAACAATGAAGATGCTTCCGCGTACCCGTGTCCTTGAAATGAAAATCACATGAATCTAACAATCAAAAATACAGAACTGCACCCGATACCCATAGCGGAGTCAATGTATAACAGGGCTTTTCTTTGTCTGCCCATTTACCCATGTGTTATATGGCTTACTAAACCAATTGCCACCCCTGTTTCTCTTCGAATGGCATCACATAACTGTCATTCTTTATCTGTTTTCTATACAGCATGTGGAACCAAAAAACGGGTAGCAAAGCAACTTTGGATAGCAGACACTCCACTTCAATTGTGATCAGCTGACACTTCAAAACTTGGCTGCATCAAGAAGGAAGCAGATATTTCTCCCAGAAAGTCATCTTTCTAGGCAGAGGGAATCTTCACATCCTACATAATTTGGATTAAGAGTCTGATGGCCAATTACTTTTTTGACAAACGACTTATTATTGAAGCATTCCAATGAATCGAATTCGGCTCATAAGAGCCTGCTCTAACATAGAAACAAAATCCACAGTTACCATTTCATTTTTCTTATTCCAAAATCTTATCTAAACTGGCTGCTTTTGCTCACTAGACAGCACAAAGAACATCCACTACAGGACAATTTTATCTATTTGAATTTCAACAAAGTAGAAGCAATATAAGAATTCTGACCCTATTTCATTGGGACTGACACCTCGGTTTGGTTTGGTTAGAAAAGATATAAGAACAATATTCGCGTCTAGAACTATTGGAAAGTCGAGCAAACATAAACCTCTACCTCTATTAGGTTCACAGTGACCGGGCATGGTGGTAATTACTTGGCACAAGTTCTTGACCAGTATGACCCTAGTCATTTTTTGCCCGCACCAAGTCATTTTTCCATAGATCATCCAAAGATTGATTGCATATAATCATCGTTGGTTCCACAAATTTTTTGATGGAGATCGCTACAGATTTTGAGTCCAGAATTCATCCTCCAAATAAAAAGGTGAAGCCATGAAGGTTAGAATGTAAAGAGAACAAGTATCAGGGAGGAATGAACTTAGGCCTGCACTGCATCCAACACTTATTGCTTAGTTGAATGTTATGTAGTAAGCCATTTCCAAATATTGCCAGTTTGAGGTTTCTAACCATACAGGAATGGCGTGAAGTTTTCAAAATAACAATTTCTTCCTTGTCAGAGATGCGAGTAATTTACAGATCGAAATTTAAAATAATAATCACTACAGACAAACTCATACAAATATGTTTTCAATTCAAAATTTAGTAAGTAAGGGTAAGATTATCCTGCGAAGTCGTGATTGATGATAGTCAACGTTTTCCATCCATCCATCAATTAAGAGACTAAACGAGGAGGGTTTCTGGACATTTCAAGCAAATATAAGAATATGTTATCAGTCCAAAATTTAGTAATGAAGGGTAAGATTATCGTGCAAAATTGTGATTTGATCACACTCAACATTTTCAGTCCATCCATCAATTAAGAGACAGTAAACGAGGATGGTTTCTGGACATTTCAAGCTTAAGTGATGAGTTTTACTATTACTTTGGAAACCAAAGGGTGTCTCTGAAATTGTTGTATGACACATCAGCAGATGTTAACTTAATTTGTACATGATAGCTTACAGGTGATTCAGCAATACAATTGTTTGGCAATAGGTCAGTCATTTCTTTTATTACTATAAATTAGTACATTTGAGTTGGCAGTACGGGAAGTCTTTCCTTTAGTTATACGAGTGAGCATCGTGTGATTAGTTTACTGCTCCCCTTGAAACTAAAATAGGAATCGGAGAGGTTGATTCGTTCCTTTTCTGGAAAAGTTGTTTCGTCCACCTGCCTCAGTCGAGGATTCTCATGCTATCCTTTTTTTCATCCACGCTGGGAGTCTAGCAGATGTCGGCTTTCTCTAAAGACATCAGCACGTTATTTACCTGCTACGTGTGGTTTAGAGATAGTCTCATGCCCATGTGAAGTAAAAGACAAATCAGCTTTGCTTATTTTAGCTTTGCAAGTATCATCAACCAAGTGTCTCCTTGCAACTATATCTTCAACAAGAATTGCCTTCATATAAACAATGAATCAGCAAATCCAATTTTCGTGAGATCTGGTTAACTACTAACATTTTGCCATAATGTCAGTTGGAGGTTTACATAAAATTGTACAAATGCTTTTTCATATGCCTATCCAATGAATGAAAATAACACCACCAAGATAACTTGCGAGAACATATGTGAATATACTAAAAAGAAGTTCGTCAGAAGTCTTATGTGATTAGGAACTCTAATTAGATTAGGATTATGATTTGTTTCCCTACGTAAAATAGAAGAAGAATTAGTTAGAGATCCAGTTAAACTAGGATTCGTTTTGCTTGTCTAAATAGCATGCTTAATGAATAGAAATTTATTCTAGATTATTAACTATAACATGGTATCAGAGCGGGACAGAAAACCCTAAAGCCGTCACCGACCACCATCATCGCGGAATTTACCGGCCACCGTGGTTGTGTTCGTTTTTTCCTTTGTAGTTGAAGAATTATCGCTCTACCATATTATTGTCTCCCATCACAATCTAGCCGGCGGCAACCGCCCAATCCAACAATTTTTTGGAGTTTTCCCGGCGCGCGTGATGTTTACTATTCATCAGACCGGGAATTGTTCACGCGCGCATTGTTTCTATTTCTGCGGTGTTTCAGAACATTTTTTCGCGTTTTTGCACTATTTCTGTGCGTTTCTCAACTGTTTCACCACGTTTCAGCACGTTTCTGTCTGTTTACTGCACTGTTTTTGCTTTTTTTTGGTCGTGCGATCTGCCAGTTGCAATCTGCTGTTTTCTTAAAACTATTGTTCGTCGTCTGCGTTCTCAGTTTGTTTTATCGCTATTTTTTGCAGTTTATTGTTAGGTATCCATCTTCTGCATTGCAATATGGTTAGTACTAGACAAACCAATGGGCCTATTGATCGTGAGTCCATCTAGTGTGATTATTGCCATAAAACTGGCCATAAATGAATTTTTTTGAAAGTTACATGATTGCTCCTCGTGTGGGCACGAGGGCGGAGTTAGTAGTCGTGGTCATGATTCCAGGTGTTCTATTCATATTGGTGATTTTTCTCAGGAAGAAATACACGCTATCCGACGCCTTATGGCTCATGCTGATTCTCCATCTACTATAGCTTCCGCTTACAAAGTCGTCTCCGCTTCATCACATTTTGCTCACGCAGGTATCTCAACACATACATTTATTGCCTCTTCAGCTGTTGCTTCGATTATAGATACTAGTGTTTCCGATCATATGACAGGTTATTCCTCTGTGTTTGATTCTTACTCTACTTGTTCTGGTAAGAATAACGTCAGAATAGCCGACAGGTCATTCTCTGTCATTTCAGGAAAAGATTCCGTTTGCTGTTCTCCCTCTTTGTTTCTCTCTTCAGTTTTACATATTCCAAATTTTTCACTAATTTTTGTCTGTAAACAGTCTTACTCATTCTGCAAATTGTTCCGTGACTCTTTTCCCTACTCATTGTGTTTTTCAGGAACTGGATACGGGAAAGGTGATTGGCTGTAGTAAAACACATTGTGGCCTCTATTTCTTAGACTCTACTCCTCGTCCATCTCATTCACCCATATCATGTGATCTAACTCTGCAAGTAAATGTGAGTTCCGCTCTTTCTATGTTACATCAGTGGCACCGTAGATTAGGTCATCCCTCTTTTGGAATCTTACAGAAATTTTTTCCTAATTTAGTTAAAAATTGTTCTCAGAGTAAATTTTTTTTGTGAAGCCTGTGAGTTTGGGAAACATAAATGTTCTTTTTATCCACCTATTAATAAAAGGAGTGATTGTCCGTTTGAGGTTATCCACTCTGATGTTTGGGGTCCTTCTCCTATTCCATCTCTCAAAGGTTATTGATGATTTGTCACCTTTATTAACTGTTGTTCTCGTGTCACTTGGGTTTATTTACTTAAATCCAAAGGAGAAATCTTTTCTTACTATGGTACGCACTCAGTTTGATAAGCCGGTCAAAATTCTCCATAGTGACAATGGCACTGAGTATATAAATAGGAGTTTTCGGACCTTCCTAGATGAAAATGGTATTCTTTTTCAGACAACTTGTGTTGACACTCCACAACAAAATGGAGTTTTCGAACGCCAAAATCGTCATCTTGTTGAGGTCGCTCGCTCTCTTTTATTCACTGTGAATGTTCTTAAGTTTTTATTGGGCGAAGCCATTTTAATTGTCACCTACCTTGTAAACCGTTTACCATCCAGTATTCTACTCTTCAAATCTCCTTTAGAGTATCTTCCTAGCAACTTCCGTGTCACGACACTCCCTCCACAAGTTTTTGGTTGTGTGCTTTGTTCATGCTTATAGTCCCTCAAATGGCAAGTTAGGTCCTAAAGCCTACAAATGCATTTTCATTGGGTACTCTCCTATCCAGAAGGGCTACAAATGCTATTAGCCTTCCTCTAAAAAAATTTATATCTCTAGGGATGTCACTTTTTGGGAGCCTGAATCCTTTTAATCTCCCTCCCTTCAATCTCTTCAGGGGGAGTCCAGGCAAGAAGAGATACCTACCTGGTATAGTCCCACTGAGAGTGAGCCACTGTTCTATAACCATAGTGATCATAATGAGGGAGAGTCTGTATCTGCTGAAGAGGCAGAAACACGACATTGATAGTGATATGGGGGAACGGATACACCAACTACAAACTGCAAACTTAAAAACATACACTAGCCGGAAGGACAATAAGTCTTCATGTGTGATACCACCTTGTCCATCACAATCACCTACTCCAGTTCCAGATTCCTCGGCGGACCCATCTGGTAATGACTATTCTCTCATTGAAACTTCCTCTATTAATTCTAATAGTGATACTGATAATCTTCCTATCGAAAAGGTGCTAGGTCATGTACTCAACATCCCATTTTCCAGTTTGTTTCTTGTGATCGTTTATCTTCTTCGTGCTATGCTTTCGTATTCTCTATCTTATATATCTATTCTACAAAAATGGCAGGATGCTGTAATGATATCTAAGTAGAAAGGAGCTATGGTGGACAAGATGACAGCTTTGAAAAAGAATGGCACTTTGGAGCTAGTATCACTTCCCAGGGGGAAAGAAAGCAGTAGGATGCAAGTCGATTTTTACTGTTAAACAAAATACTGACGGTATAGTTGATGGATACAAAGCACGACTTGTTGCCAAAGATTTTACTCAAACCTATGGTATTGATTACGAGGAAACGTTTGCTCCAGTAGCAAAGATGAACTCTGTGCGAACATTGCTCTCTTGTGCAACAAATTTGAATTGACCTCTTCGTCAATTTGATGTGAAAAATGTATTTCTTCATGGTGAGTTAGAAGATGAGATATATATGGATATACCACCAGGTTTTTCTTTCTCTGAGACAGAAGGAAAAGTGTGCATGTTGAAAAAGGCCCTTTATGGGTTGAAACAGTCACCAAAAGCATGGTTTGGTAGATTTTCAACGGCTATGTTGCAATTTGGATACAAACAAAGTCATGCCGACCACACTATATTTATCAAAAGAGGTGCTGGTAAGATCGTTGTCCTTATTGTTTATGTTGATGATATAATAATGACAGGCAATGATATAGATGAGATTTTTAGTCTCAAGTCTAGTTTGGCTCAAAAATTCAAGATTACGGATTTGGTATCACAGCGATACTTTCTGAGAATGAAAGTGGCAAAGTTTGATCGAGATATTTTTATCTCCTAACAGAAGTACATTCTCAATCTACTGGAAGAAACAGGTATGTTGGGTTGTAGACCTGCAACTTTTCCTATTGAGCCAAATCATCAACTCAGTGGAAACTTGGGGGAACGCACTAATAAAGAGAGATATCAACGACTAGTGGGTCAACTAATATACTTAGCCCACACTCGACCAGATATTTCCTATGCAGTGGGCATTGTTAGTCAATACATGCATGATCCTCGTGCTTCACACTTGAATGCAGTCTATCGTATTCTGAGGTATCTCAAATCAGCTCCAGAAAAAGGGACCTTGTTTTCTAATCATGGTCACGGTTGGAAACATTCACTGATGCCGACTAGGCTGGTTTTGTGGATGATAACGTTCTAGTTCTGGCTATTGTACTCTGTTTGGGAGAAATTTGGTTACTTTGCGGAGTAAGAAGCAATTAGTGGTCGCCAGGTCTAGTGCAGAAGCTGAGTATAGAGCTATGGCTCATGGCGTTTGTGAGCTTCTGTGGCTCCAAACCTTGTTACGTGATTTGGGAATATTTGATAATGGTCTGATGAAACTCTACCATGACAACAAAGCTACCATCAACATTGCTCATAATCCTGTTCAACATGACAGAACCAAGCATATTGAGATTGACAGACACTTTATTAGGAAAAACTCAGCGATGGGTCAATATGTATGCCCTTTGTGAAATCTGAAGATCAGTTAGTTGACATCTTCATGAAAGGGCTGGGCAACAAGAATTTCCACCTCATTGTGTTCAAGTTGGGTTTGATTGATATCTTCGCTCCAACTTGAGGGAAAGTATTAGAAGTCTTATGTGATTAGGAACTCTAATTAAATTAAGATTAGGATCAGGATTTGTTTCCCTATGTAAAATAGAAGAATAATTAGTTAGAAATCTAGTTAAATTATGATTCATTTTGCTTATATAAATAGTATGCTTGATGAATAAAAATTTATTCTAGATGATTAATTGTAACAAAGTTTCGTAAACAAGACAAAAAAAGATCGCAGACAATTTGGCAAGGCATACCTGAGCTTTCCAAGGACAATGCCAGACTCGTTAGATCGGTGGAGCCCAATATCTGCTGGTGATATAATTTCATAGGTATTTTTATGTTTAAGCATTCCATCCTACAAATGATAAAGTAATATAAACCAATTATTAAGGACAGGAATAATAGCACAGATAAGTATATACACTAAACGTTGGATAATGAAATTTTCGGAAAACATTTGTTATACAACTAAAGCATGCCAAATGATAAATAATTTATTGATTTGTAAACTAAGATTAAAATAAGGAATTATAAAAATAATATTACAAAAACCAAATACACATGAACTTTGAGGCTGGGTAGGCTGGTTGTGGAGTCCAAAGTCATGCATAGCTGTAAAATTAGCTCTATGCTTGGAAATGGCTGGCACAAGCACGTGGAGGCTCGCAGAAGGTCCTAGGGAAACCTGGAAGACTTCATAATGAGGGATAATCTAGAACGTTCAGAAAAGTTCTAAAACTTTCTGAAAGGTTTTAGAACATGTGAGAACCTTGGAAGATGTATTGAGTTCTCACGAAGTTTGGAAGGTTCCTAATAATCCTAGGGAATGTAGAAAGTTCTGCGATGTACTAGGATTGGATGGGTGATATTAGAATATTGTATGCCAGAAGAAATAGTAGGAGAGATCTCAATTTTGAATGTGGTGCCCTTGGAACAAGCTGATACTACCAAACCATCAACGAGTTGGACTATAAAAGGGTGGAAGCCTTACTTGCGGAGGCATTACAAATGAGTTGAATGCTCGACAGAGTGAGTGAGTGCATTTCTGAGCTTAAAAGCTGGTGAGCATGTGCGGATGCCTATAACCTTGCAAAGCCTTCTACATAGATTCATTGTTTAGTGACAAACTTCCTTACCCAAGTGTTGCATACCTTGTGTAAGAGTGAGTGTGTGTGGTGTGGTGTGCCTCTTTGACATTGGGGTCGTGGTTGACACTCTAATCCCTTGGTGAGGTAGCTTGAGGGGGAGGCTGACTTAGGCAATTAGTTGCAACTCCAATTCGCATTTCAACTTTCTTTTCATATCGATGCAAAAGATGTTTACATAAACATGGGCAGATTACATATATTCAGAAAACACCAAAAGATATCACAGCAAACAGTCACGTTTGTAAGGAAAGATACAGAAGAAAAACTAATTCAAAGAGATAATAAGGCTAAAGAATTAAAATGCTGAAGATATCAATCATCAGCCGGAAACTACTTCTAAACAGAAAGCACAAGAACAGTGGCGATAAGGCATGAGGTCCAAGTTAGTAACAAGAGGTCATGCAAATGAAAACCACAGGAATTCCAAACTGATAAGATGAACAAGAAGATCATAGAATATTTTAATGGAAGCAACCAACCTGATGGATACCACTTTCATGAGCAAATGCATTAGCCCCAACAATGGCCTTATGTGGTTGTACATGCAATCCACTATACTCTTCAACCTAAAAATATTATAATCTGATTAAGAACTCAACTCAAGAGAAGCAAATTACCAAAAGGGAAAAGTGAGATTAAAGTTTGCAAAATGCAAGTACTACAAACATTACCATCTTGCTTGACATAATAATTTGTTCTGTATTGATTCCTGTATGGAGTCCCCCTAACACTTGGTCTCCACGGCATTTAAGGGCCATAACAACCTATTATTGATATGAAAACACGTTAATGGATACAGAAATTTAAAGGTTAAAAGAAGCACAAAAAATAAGAAGGGAACTAGAGGTAGTAACAATATTTAAAGGGAAACAAAGTGAAACAAAAAAGATGTGTCATTAAGTTCTCTATGATCATTGGTGGCAACTAAAGTACAAAAATAAGAATATCAGTCTAACAAAAAAATCTTCAATTTATGTTAGATTTGCATTCTGTTAATGACAAGTATAATATGGCAAGTAATGACATAACCTATCGGTCTCTGCGGCTAGGGAAACATAAAAGCAAAGTTTCACCAGGTATTCTACATCACAGGATAAAAGAAATGCATTAATTTTCTAGATGTGCACAAAGAATCTTTAGTAGCGAATAACTAGATTGTTATATCACAGTATATGAGGCTTACATGAGGCTAGAGAAACATAAAAGAACTTCAACCAATTATCCATGTCCAATAGTACGATATCCATCACAGGATGAAAGCAACACATTAATTTTCTCTCTATGCATCAAGAATCTTAAAGGTTTTAATACAAATTTTTATGTCAATTGCAACAGAGTCCTATATTGAATTCATAAAGATGCTACATTATTAGATTCTTAAGGGACAAAAAGGCATATAGAAGATTCCATTTTTCATTTATGCCCGTGTTTTATGTTTAGGCAGTATGCAAATGAGAAAGATTTAGCAACCTTCGAAAGTGGAAACCGCTTGTGCAACAGATGTAAATACAATGCCTAAACAAAAGGGAATGAAGATTGGTGACTGGTGAGGTTGTGATTGTTATTATCCATGATTAAGATGGTACACAACTTAGTCAATAATAGAACACCCAAATCCAACCTGTAGAAAAAAAAAATCTCGGAATAATTACACAACATGAAAATATTCTAGTAGCTATAAGTATTCTTGTTGCTTACACGGACAGCAAAATCTTGAAACCTGCAACACCAACACCCCCAGCCCCAACATCACCCCAAAACCCTAAAATGGGAAGAGACCCTCACCACCACAATAAAGAGATAAAATGAAAACAGAGAAAGGAACACCATAATCAAGCAGAGGGTGCAGCTACACCATAGAGCCTGTTTGATTAGAGGGATTGGAAAATGAGGGATAAGCTAATACCATTAGATTAGTAAAGATTGGGCGTCCACATGTTTTTTTATCCCAGGGAGTTAAGGGAGCAGATTACACATAGCTTTGTAACATGGTTGGTTAGGATGGGATAAAGTTTTGTGTATTAATGGTGGCCGTTGGATCTAATTAGTAAGATAATCTGAAGGTCGGCTTCGTCCCGAGATTATTAGTCCTTGGGGGGAGGTGGGATACGACTATTGGCCCCAATTTGTCCCAAACATAATCCAATCCCACACCCCTTGTTTGTCTACCCATGGGATCAGGAACAATCCCATACAAGGTGGACCCCAAGTGTTTTCTCCTAATCCAATCCCATCCCCAGTCCTCCCAATCAAACAGGCCCCAAGGTCCTAAAAGATTTCTGAAACAGAAGTCCGGAAACCGCATAAAGATAAGATACCGTGACATGTAGAAGATTTGAAACAGAAGTACTTCTACACTAAAGCACAAGAAGAGAAGAAACCATGACAACAAGTCAAACTTCGCAATCAGCAGAGACAATCCAAATGCCTTGTGCAACTCATACACCCTCACCTCCTCCAATGAAGCATTACCAGCTCGTTCACCAATGCCATTAATTGTTACTTCCAATTGTCTTGCGCCTGCACAAGCCCCCTGATATTAGATGAACAAAGACGTGAGCGCAAATTGGTCTTTAGGGCCCTCAACGTGATCAGGACAGAAATATTTGCATACCGCCAGAGTGTTGGCAGTAGAAAGCCCGAGATCATTTTGGCAATGTGTCGAAATAATCACACTTTCAATTCCGTTGGTGTTGGCTATTATGTCAGCAATCAATTGTCCAAATTCATTGGGCATGGTATACCCAACAGTATCAGGGATATTGAGAGTGGTAGCACCCGCTTTAATAACTTCACCAAGAATCTCATAAAGGAACTCCCTGTCAGATCTGTTAGGAGCCAAAAGTAAGAACGTTATGTTAAAGAGAAGACATTTCCAACAAAGACCAGTCTCCGCAGAAGAAATTATTAAATTCAGTAGGAAGAAAATCCATAAGATAATCAACTGCGGATACCACGCTTAAACAATTAGATTATAACATGTTTTTCAATACTAATTCCAGACCCAAAACTTCAAGAGAAGCCACCAAAAAAAAGTGAAGATCAAAAAAGTTCCAAGTAACATCTTTTCTTCCTTGGATCAAAAATAATATGTAAGAGTCAATTTGCAACTGAAGTCTTCAATATTCTTTGTGATCCCTTTATTTACAAAAAATGCACCCAACCCAGATTACAAAACCAACTTAAGGATCAAGTAGTATGCTTTGACAAGGCAAGAAGGTTTTTCAATATGGAAGTCCAAGATGGAATAACAAGAACTTGATTCCAGAAATGCTCCTCTACAAGGGAATTAGTGGACCAGAAATAGAGCTTGAAGGAACAGTTCTTGGACTCAAGCACAAGGTTCATCATCAATAGATTGTCATAAACTTACAGTCATTGTTATTCAGCACCATACCAACTTGAAGCCTCTGCGTACCAGAAAAGCCAACTTCAAAAGTAAGAAAAGATATTTAGCTCGAGCTTATACTCGTATAGGTCTTTTAGGACCAACCAACAGATGTCAACTTACTCTTCCTAAGCCAGCTGGGTTGAGGTATGCCAGACTTTTGTCCCTTATCAATACCTATCCCGTTGGCCATCACCTTTTGATTTGGAACTCCTTAAATATAAAGATTGGGCTAACATGTGTAAATAAGAAAGAAAAAGCTAGGAGGATTGCAGCACATGGAGGTTCCAGAACGGGATGATAAAGAAGAAGACGCTGCGAAGGAGAATACCAGTAATTACATCACAAGGGATAAGAAAATCATACAAACACCACAACACTCCACAACTTTACTATGGAAAAGAAACTGCATAGGTGTTTAAAAGACTATTTTAACTTGTCTACTTCTACAAGTCCAAAAAGTATATTCTAGACAAACTAAACCAATACAAAAGACCAACGATCACAACTTGATCCAAATGGCCCAAACCTGAATCCCGAGTGCAAAATTTTATAAAACCACCAAAAATGCACTTTGCTCCCCACAAGAAAATATAGGGGGGAAAACAACCACCAATAACATGAATGTACGAGATCAAAAACAAAAGAACTAGATGTACAATAACTACAAGTGCGACTCAACCACTGAGAAAACTTCCATCCATTTAGATAAGGAAGACTCCTTGGTATGAACTCAAGCCTCAAGACCTTTCGAAAAGGGTTGACTCATGAAAGAAATATCCCTAATAGGTACAGTCTTTACCCCCTAAGATTCTGATAATCTCCCTTTCATTGCAAATCTATAACATTAACATAAAAATAATATATTTTAGCTATCTTTCCCTCAATAATCCACATCTCTATACTTCTGTTAAAAGTGATCACAAAAAAAGAACAAATGGTATGAAAAATGTTGCTTTCGTGATTCGATTGAATGACAGAAAATCCCTATAACCCCACTCGAAAAACAAGATACTAATATGTTAGCAAAATGAGTGTACCATCAACTCAATCCACCTTATACGGCCAAGGATGCAGTGCAGTTAGAGGATGAAGACAGTCAACTAGAAAGACCGGAATGGTAAATACAAACTGCTTTATTAATAATAATCTTTTTACGTTGTTTTCCACAATGCGTCAACCTTCAAAAAGTATAAGAGCCTCGCCAATGTTTGTTTTCAATTTTGGGGTTTATTATTTGTGGGGTTCTTAGGTCGAAGGAGAGAGGGATAAGTAAATTCCAACATCAAAAAGGAAGATAAGGATGACCAACAGCTTGATGTTACACACTAGACCTAGAATTTGAACTGCCTCAGTGCCCTCACGGCTCCCACAACTGCAAAGAAACTTGGAACTGCTAGAAAACTCTCAAACTTGGTTTGGAGCGACAAAAGTCTTGAGAATTCAAGAGAGAGAAGGTCGCAGCAAGACGATCCATTTATCATTACAATAGGTGTCAAATGGAAGTGCAGTAATGTATGCAGCTGAGGCATCTTAACATATCAGTAGACTTGAACCTAGTTCCTACATGACCCGATCAATCAGATTAGGCACTTCCCATCTATTTTCATCATTCAACTCTTTGACAACACAAAACAATCATTGTTCAACTATCAACATGAAAAAACCAAAAGTTCATTTAACTGAAGGCATACATGGCTTAGTACAAAACTTGTAAGGAAGATTATCATTGGTAAAAAAGATGTTCAAGTTTCAAATGTAAGGGTCCTACAACTATGACATTAAATAAGAAAACTAAACAAATAGAGTCCTAGTACTAGAACTTCCAAAGGCACAAATAACCAATTTAAAGCGAAACAAAAATGTCTATAACAACAGGACCTAATCTAAGACCTAAGGCCAAAACTCACGCTGTTTCCAACTCTTGGTTGCAGGATCCTTCTGCTTGGCTCCAAAATCTTGCCCCTAGGCTCCGAAATAAGTACGTTGCAGTAACCTTCTCCCATCGAGAAAGGAGGGCATCTCCAATTAGGATTGTTGATTTCATTATGATTTTATTAGATTGTTAATTTGATTTGATTAGATATGATATGGCAAGGAGATAATTTAGGATTTGATGTAATATGGCAGGAAAGAAATCAGGAATTTAGTTTACAAATATCATTAGATGATTGATTTGTATTTCCTATTTTAGTCTATAAAATTGTCCTATAAATTGTCCCTCCTACCAGGAGAAGTATATACTGAAATACTACTTCACAAATTCTCTCAACATGGTATCAGAGTGGGTCTTCAGCAACCTAATCTGATTTGGGTCCTCTCTCTCTCTCTCTCTCTCTCTCTCTCTCTCTCTCTCTCTCTCTCTCTCTCTCTCTCTCTCTCTCAATCTTTTTCTCAAACGATGTAACACAATCTCGCTGCCTGTCTTGCTAGAGCTCTCTCTTTGCCAGTCGCTGTCTGTCCAAGTCCAAAACCAGGCAACCTCACTGCCCACCTACACTTGTTGATCTCTCGTAACTTTTTTTTTTTGGGTACTATACTTCATACAATGGCTGAAAAACTTGCAGAACTAGAACCTAGAGCTAGGGAAATCAAAGATATAAGGGATCCCTTTGTTTAGCATACTCTTACCACCATTAAATTAAAAGGGTCCAATTATCTTCCTTGTTCTCGGGCTGTGACTGTCTCACTTCATGCTAGCGGTGAAACCTCCTATGTACCAATGATTCGTCCACTGATCCCAACTTGAGTCAAAATGATGCTCGCATTATGACTTTACTTTGAAATAGTCTAGAGCCAAACATCATTAATAATGTTGCATATTTGGAAACCTCTAAAACCATATGGTTCGCTTCTGCACTAGATCGAGTAAAATGGTTAGCTTCTTACTTTTCTACGTCACAAGATTACAGCCTAGGGAAACGCAATACCCAATAGTTGGCCTTCTATCAGAAGGTCCTCTTGCCCAATCTGAATCAGTAAAAACCTCAAGACGTAAGTGACCACTAGCTCGATAAAATAGTCTACGATGAGCTTTTAGATACTTCACAATACAAAGAAAAGCCTCCCAATGAGGGAGTCGAGGTGCAGACGTAAACTGACTCACCAAACTAACTGCAAATGAAATATCAGGAAGAGGAATAGAAAGATAATTCAACTAACCAACCAAACAACGATATTGGTCAATAGTAGGAAGCAAATCTCCCTGATCAACACACAGTCTGACATTGGGATCCATACGAGTATCCACATGTCTTGATCCCAATAACCCAATCTCCTCTAAAATATCCAGTATATACTTGCGCTAAAACAAACTAATTCCATCATTGGACCGAGCCACCTCAATGCCCAAAGTATTCTAGTCTACCCAATCCTTGGTGTGAAGCTATCGTTATAAGAACTCTTTCAACTTGGCAATGCCTTGTTGATCATTGCCTGTATTGATGATATGTGATAAGCGCATAAATGTTCACATTAGCGCTCCTTAATTTATCTGTGTTAAAATTCATTTTAATATTAGTACTTGATATAATGCTTTATTTTTATGTTGCAGCTATTTGGAGACTTTGTTATAGAAAACGTTTGTTAAGTCGACTTATAACCAATATCGAAGAAAGTTGCGTGATCAAATTAATTTAAGGAGTGGGTCCAAGTTAATTAAGGTTTTGGGATGGAATTTAATGGGATGTATTGTGTGTGTATGCGCGCGCATTGGGGGGGTTACCACGCAGCTTTTTGATTCTCAAGAATCCTTTCCTACGGAGATTTTGATTGCAAGATAAAAGGTAAAATAAAAGAGAGAAAAAAAAATCAAAAAGGAGGTGGGGACCACATACCTAGGCCATGGCTTATAAATACAAAGCAAAAAGAACTCCTGGAGGCATCGCGTTAGGGGCAGCACTTTGGGAGCATCACAGCAATACAAAGATTGAGGCAGAGGACGGGAGTGAGGGAACTAGATCAAAAGGGCTGCTACGCATACATCATCATCGGCACGTATCACTTTGGGAGATGGTTTATTGAGATTAAGTTGTGATGTCCGGCTAAACCCCTTATCTAGGGGGACGATGAAGCACCGATTCAACTTTGTGCGCGTTTATATTAGGTTTTTCTTATTCAAACAGATTGGTTAATTATGAACATATTTTTATTGCGCATGAATAAAATAAAATAACTTCTTCTGATTTGTTGAGTATTTGTGTGTGCACTCTCAAATACATAATCAATCAATGGTCTCAAATACATAATCAATCAATGGTTTTTGTTATCAGAGATAAGAGAAGTGTATAGGGTGTTAACCAACCCTAACATAGGAGTACTTTATTTATATTACATTACTTAACGTATCCCATGTGGGATAGATATAACTATTCTAACACTCCCCCTCAAGCTGGAGAATAAATATCACAAAATCCCAGCTTGTTACATAAAAACTCAAAACGTGGTTTAAACAATGACTTAGTAAAAATATCTGCAATCTGAGCTCCTGTGGATACAAAAGGTGTAGCCAAAGTACCACTATCAATCTTCTCCCGAACGATATGACAATCTACCTCAATATGTTTGGTTCTTTCATGAAACACCGGGTTTGAGGCAATATGTATCGCCGCCTGATTATCACAATGCATAGGCATTGGTAACGGCACTGGAAATCCAAGTTCCTCAAGAAAGGATTTCAGCCAGACAACCTCACATGTAGTATGAGCCATAGCACGGTACTCTGCCTCTGCACTAGACCTTGCAACAACGGTTTGCTTCTTACTCTTCCAAGTAACGAGGTTGCCACCAACAAAAGTACAATAACCAGTAGTTGAACGTCGATCAGAACGTGACCCTGCCCAATCTGCATCAGTAAACGCCTCAACACGCCAATGGCCATTAGAACGATAAAATAAGCCACGTCCAGGGTGAGCCTTAAGATACTTCACAATGCGAATGCAAGCCTCCCAATATGGAATACGAGGAGCAGACATAAATTGACTCACCTTACTAACAGCAAATGAGATATCAGGACGAGTATTGGTAAGATAAATCAATTTACCAACTAAGCGACGATACTGATCTGGCTGAGAAAATACCTCCCCCTGATCAATGCACAGTTTGATATTAGGATCCATTGGAGTCTCCACAGGTTTAGCTCCCAATAAACCTGTCTCTTCTAGAATATCCAACACATATTTTCGTTGGGACAAACTAATCCCATCCTTGGATCTTGCCACCTCAATACCCAAGAAATATCGTAGCTTACCCAAATCTTTAGTGTGGAATTGACTGTGTAAGAATTGTTTCAACTCATCAATCCCTCTCTGATCATCTCCAGTAATAATAATGTCATCAACATAAACAATGAGCAACACTTTCCCTCGAGATGATATGAGGGAGAATACAGAGTGATCAGACTGACTTCGACGCATGCCAAACCTCATAATAGCATCACTAAACTTGCCAAACCACGCTCTGGGAGATTGTTTAAGGCCATAAAGGGATTTGCGAAGACGACATACCTTATGATGCTCCCCCTGAGCAACAAACCCAGGTAGTTGCTCCATGTAGACTTCCTCCGTAAGATCACCATGGAGAAAAGCATTTTTAACATCAAGTTGAAACAACGGCCAACCAAGATTGGCGGCAAGGGAAAGAAAAATCCGCACAGAACCAAGCTTGGCAACAGGAGAGAATGTTTCGGAGTAATCAACGCCATAAGTCTGTGTGTAGCCTTTGGCAACCAGGCGGGCTTTATGACGCTCAATAGTACCATCAGGAAGATACTTAATGGTATAAACCCAACAACAGCCAATAGTGGTTTTACCAGCAGGACGAGTAACCAACTCCCATGTGTCATTATTATGAAGGGCAGACATTTCAGCTTCCATAGCTGTCCGCCACTCAGACCGGGATAATGCCTCCTGAACAGTGTTAGGAACAGATATAGAGGAAACAGTAGTAGTGAAAGCGCGAAGAGAGGGAGAGAGATGATCATAAGAGATAAACTGAGAGATAGGATGAGAAGTGCTCGAAATATTAGAAAAACCATATTTTACCGGTGGGTGACGATTCTCACGAGTAGGATATCGACGAGCAGGCGGATCTGGCGACAAGGGGGAAGACGGAGGCGTGGGCAAAGATGGTGCAGCAGCCGGAGATGGTTCGGTAGGTTGAAGTGATGTCAGGGGCTGGGTTGGTGCGGGTGCGGGAGAACGACGAACATATACTTGTAAAGGTTTTTGGGGAACAGTCCCAGTGGGGACAGTCATAGGTAGCACAGACTCAAGGGTACCAAGATCATTGGTAGTAACAGGATCTGAGTAATAGGGCAACGACTCATTAAACGTGACATCGGCACAAACAAAGTGACGACGTAAGGCAGGAGAGTAACAGCGATATCCTTTCTGAGTGCGGGAGTATCCCAAAAAAAATACATTTAAAAGATCGAGGATCAAGTTTACTTCTATCAGGATCAAGGACATGGACATAACAAGTGCACCCAAAAACTCGAGGGGGTAAGGAATGGAGAGGCCGACCAGGGAACAAGACCTTATGGGGAACCTGCCCTCCTAAGACCGTAGAGGGCATACGGTTGATTAAATAACAAGCAGTGAGAGCAGCATGACTCCAATATGACTTAGGAACCTGCATGTGGAATAGTAAAGCACGCATAACCTCAGACAAGTGTCGAATCTTGCGCTCAGCAACTCCATTTTGTTGTGGAGACCGAGCGCACGATGATTGGTGAATAATGCCATGATCATCAAGAAATTGAGAAAGAAGACTGTGAAAATATTCACGGGCATTATCGGAACGAAATATTTGAATGCAGGTATCAAATTGATTCTTAACTTCCATGTAAAAAGATTTAAACACATGTTGCAATTCAGACCTCTCTTTCATTAGATAAAGATATGTGATACGAGAAAAATCATCCACAAAAATAACATAATACTGAAAACCAAAATTACTGGGCACATGAATAGGCCCCCAAATGTCTGAATGAACCAACTGAAAAGGACGCGATGCACGACGCTCAACCCTAGGATGAAAAGAGACGCGTCGGTGTTTACTAAACTCACAAACTTCACACACCAACTTATTGAGAGAACGACACGAGGGGACAAGACGCTTCAAACTCTGGAGAGATGGATGGCCAAGGCGACAATGTTGTTGGTATGGTGACTCGGATGTCTGAAGAGCAACAGGCTGAGGGACAGTCAGGTAATAGAGGCCACCGCGCTCAATGCCCCCACCAATCTTCCTCCCTGTCTGGAGATCCTGAAAAATACAGCCATGAGGAGAAAATGTGATGGAACAGTTTAAAGATTTGGTAAGACGACTCACAGACATAAGGTTAAATGGAAAACGAGGAACATGTAAGACAGAAGTTAACGTGAGAGAAGAAGTGACAGGAACGGAGCCCAAACCAGTAACAGCAGTGGTAGAACCATCAGCTAAGGTGACATGTGATGATTTACCAAGTGACTGTTGACTAAGGAAAAAGTTAGGTGTACCAGTCATGTGATCCGTAGCTCCCGAGTCAATAACCCAAGGAGAGGATGAGAATGAGGCAGCACAGGCAACAGATGGACCGGTCTGAGCAAGCGTAGCAGTGGAAGATTCTGGCCCATCCTGTAATGACAAGAACCGCTGGTAATCCTCAGCTGAAATAACCACACTATCGGCAGAAGTTTGAGCATACTGTCCAGTATCCTCAGAGGCAACCTGATGAGCTTGGGGATAACCATGAAGAGCATAACAATAGTCCACGGTATGACTTGTACCCTTACAATGAGTACAAAATCGGGTACCGCGGCCACGACCAGAAGTACCTCGACCAGAACTAGCTCCCCCTCGGCTAGAATGACGACCATTGGACCCAGAATTACCATGACCACCATAATGAGGACTGGAATCATGGGTACCAGAACCCCGTCCTCCACGACCACGATTGCTATACCCAGAATCACGGCCGCGGCCGCGGCCACGGCTGGCAGAGAAAGCAGAGCTATCAGAAGCAGCGGAAGTCAAAGATGGTGTAGAAATAGATGATGACTGACGAAGACGACGAAATACCTCGCTGAGAGGAGGTAAGTCAGGAGATCCCAAAATCTGATTACTCACAGGGCCAAAGGTTGATGACGCACCAGATAAAAAACGAGTAACCCGCATACGATCTCGCTGGCGTCGTACAACCTGAATATCAGCAGAAAGAGGCTCACAAATATCTAATTCATTACAAATGCGCCGAAACTTAGCATAATACTCCTCAAATGAAGCATCACCCTGAGATATAGTAAAGAAAGACCGATGAAGCTCATAGGTGCGACGGAGATTGTCTACACCTGAATACAATTCTTTGGCCTCGGTCCACACTTCTTTTGCGGTCACACAGAACATCAACGTACTGGCAACCTGCTCCGTCATACTATTCCAGAGTTCGGAGCGAACACGGGCATCAATTGCTTTCCAGGCCCGATATGTGGAAGAATCAGCAGGTGGGGGATCATCAGTCAAATAAGAGTCCTCGGACTCACCCAAGTAATACACCTCAACAGCCTTTGCCCATAAAACATAATTTCCCCCATTTAATGGTGTGGAGGTAATAGAACGCCGATCACGAGACCGGGAACCACCCAGTAAACTACCAATAGCTGTCGAGTCAGAACCAGACAGAGTACCAACAACAGTAGAAACAGGATCAGACTGCTCTACAGACATGTTTGACAAATACAAATAACTAGCAACAAATGAAATCCAACAACCACCACTTTAACGGATCACAACCACCAAACAATCGACAAACTAATCATCAACAAACAAATGCCAAGAAATCAGGGCCATAAACAGAGACTAAGCAACATCAAATAATCATCCACAGAGGTCGAACATCAACAAATCAGAGGCACAAACAGATCAGATCATCAGCGAAGAGCAACCAACAATCAGTAAACCAGTAAAAAACAACAACCAAAACCAACAGATTACGAGAGAAGCTGGTACAACCAACGACCAAACCGCGAGTGAGAAGGACAGCCATCAGAGGTGATGACAATGGCAAACATCAGAGGTGTAGCAAACATCAAAAGGTGCAGCTATCAGACAATGGCAAACATCAGAGGTGTAGCAAACAGCAAAAACGGATCAAGGGAGTGCGGCTCACAGAGAACAACAGAGAGTGCGGCGGCGTAGGGGCGATGGAGGCTTCGCAAATCGGAAAATGGAGGGTGCCAGGGGCGATGGAGGCTGGTGGCGTCTGGATCTGAGGTGGCTATATGCGATGGAGGCTGATGGTGGCGTCTGGATCTGAGGCTGATGGTGGCTACGGCGACGGGACCAGGGGCGACGGCGACCAGGGGCGACGGCGACCAGGGGCGACGGCGGCCAGGGGCGGCGGCGATGGAGGCTGGTGGCGTCTATATGTGATGTGGTTGGGTTAGGGTTTAAACATAGGATTAGGGTTAGGAGGGCTAGGGTTAGGATTTAATTTCTAGGATTAGGGTTTGGTTTTGGGTGGATCAAGGTTAGGCTTTGATACCATGTTATCAGAGATAAGAGAAGTGTATAGGGTGTTAACCAACCCTAACACAGGAGTACTTTATTTATATTACCGTGAGAGTGTTACATTACTTAACGTATCCGATGTGGGATAGATATAACTATTCTAACAGTTTTCTTTGTTTGTGCTTGAGTAACTGAGATATATTATACTCGTAAGACATATCGTGCCACTAGATAGCCCGTGAAAGAGACAGATTATACTAGCAAGACGATCTGTACTATGGGATAATCCATGCCTATTAACAACTCGATTATTTTCTTGACATGTATGATTGAATAGAAATCCAAACATATATATCGCCTAGTTATGCAGTCGGGGTGGATTCGAAACCCTAGACTTTCTTTCACTAGATTTCTCTTCATTTAATTATTTTGTTTTCCTAAGTTTAATTATTTTACAATCCAAACAATCAAACCAAATTATTTTTCAATCAAATTAGTTTAGGAAATAATTGGATTAATCGCAACTCAGCCATATTGTTTCCGTGGATCGACATTTGGACTTGGCCACTATTATTTGGATTAGTAGTTAACTCTAGATTTTTATAAATATATTTTTGATTCGGTACGACACGATCAAATTTTGGCGTCGTTGCCCGGGACAATTTGCACGATTGATTAATTTGATTATTATTCTCATTTTAGTTCTTAGTCTAGGACTCTTTAATTTTGTTTGTTAAGTGTGAGCAGTTGAAGTACCGTTGCGAAGAGTTGATCGAGCAGAACCTTGCAGTAAGCAGCTTTGTCGTGAGATAAAGCGATATCATTGCTCGCTGTAAGTCCAACTTTTTATTTTTGGTACTTATAGTTGTTTATGTTTGGTCATCGATCTCTAGCACCTGCATTGCTCTCAACTAATTTAAATTTGGATAGGAGAAAGTAAAACCACCCAAGAGACCGACTTTGTCGCAATGGCAGGCCAAGAGGAAAACAATCACTTGGGAAACCAAAATTCACCTCTTGCCCCTCTTTACTCACACTTTGTGTCATCCGCCTATGATTCACCATCATGCATAATCCTGCCTCAAATTGCAGTCAACCATTATGAGATTAAAACCAGTATGCTTCAAGCATTACCTACATTTAATGGGATGGCTGAGGACCCTTACCAGCACATTGATGAGTTCTTGACCATAAGCTCCACACTTCAAATTAATAAATTTCCGAAAGAGGTGCTTAGGTTGATCTTATTCATGTTCTCACTCCGAGGGCATGCCAAACATTGGCTTAGCACATTGCCCTCCAATTCAATTTCTAGCTGGGAGGAACTACAAACTGCGTACCTCAAGAAGTATTTTTCCATTGGCAGAACTATTCAATATCGGTATGAAATTACTTCTTTCAAACAAACCGACAATAAGCCTTTTCATGAGGCTTGGGAGCGATATGAAAATTTCCTCCGTAAGCGTCCACACCATGGCATTACTCAGTGGCAATTGGTGCAGTGTTTCTATGACAGCCTAGATGCACATTGTGGGATGAAGGTTGACGCCTCATGTGGAGCTCACTCTTGAATAAAGACAAAAATCAGGCATGGGATTTTTTTGAGACCATGAGCGATACCTCGCAACATCATGCCTCCTTTCGTCGAAATGACAGTTCCACCACCACTTGTTCTTCAAGGCCGCGAGGTGTATACAAGGTTAACCCCTCTAATGATCTCGTTCTTAAAGTGGATATACTATTTGAGAAGCTTGCCAAGTTTCTCAATATGGACTCGACTTCTACTCCGCCTTCCTACTTGTCAAGAGGCCTGCTATTTATGTACTAGTCTAGCCCATTATATCACC
Source organism: Arctostaphylos glauca (assembly GCA_019985065.2). Lineage (NCBI taxonomy): Eukaryota > Viridiplantae > Streptophyta > Magnoliopsida > Ericales > Ericaceae > Arctostaphylos > Arctostaphylos glauca. The sequence goes on from JAHSPW020000015.1 coordinate 7,378,824, forward strand.
GATCTATCCCGCTACCACCAATTTTCTAAATTTGTGAAAGAGCAAGTTTATGCTCCTTAAGGGTATGCCCATAACCTGGGCTTCTCTAGACAGGGTAATGATCCCCTTTCTAATACCAACCCGGGATGGAAGAATCACCCTAACTTCTCGCGGCGATCGCAATCACAAGGAAATACTGTTGCACCACAATCTAGACCGTGAAACACCCCATTCAATCTGGCGGTCTATCGCTCTTCTTCTTACCAACCACCACCTCCGTCGTAGGCACCTGCCCAAACTTCAAAGGACCCCACCTTTGAGGATAAGGTGTTAAAAGCAATTAAAAGCATGAATGACACTCAGCAGCAAGTGCGCTCCAACACTCGGTCTATTGCCCAACTTGCAACCCAAGTGAGTCAGATCACTAATGCATTAAACCGTAGAGAAGAAGGTAGGCTACCTAGTCAGACTGTCAACAACCCTAGAGGGCAACACCAAATTGAGGGTAGTAAAGGGACTGATAATTTTCGTGAGGTGAATGCACTATTTTCCGTTCGTACCAAAAGAGTGTTTGAGACTAAATCAGAGCAAGAAAAGAGCAAGAGCCCTTGGCTCCCTCCATCCCATCTAATTCTGGGGTGGAGAGTTCTTGTAGTAAGGAGGACCCCCGTCCAATCACTTCTTTCCCAACCACTTACACACCACCAAGCTCCAAGGCACCACACTATGTGCCTAAAGCCCCATTCCCGTTATGTTCAAATGGACCATCTCCCTTCCCCAAGACAAAAGCATCTATGGAGGAGACACTGGAAATCTTCAAGTAAGTTAAAATCAATATTATCCTGCTAGATACCATCAAACAAGTCTCGTGCTACGCTAAATTTCTTAAGGACCTCTGCACTCAAAAACACAAGTCTCGGACAAATGTATCCAAAAAGGTCCTTCTTACAGAGCAAGTGAGCTCTGTTTTTCGATCTGATGCTCCCCCTAAGTTACAAGATCCAGGATTGCCATAATCATAGGTAGTCACGTCATAGAGCGTGCACTTTTAGATTTAGGGGCGAGTGTCAATTTGATCCCTTACTCGGTATACGAACAATTGGGACTTGGAGAGTTGAAACCCACGTCGGTCATCTTACAGTTAGCAGATCGATCCATAAACATAGCATGTACACCCAAAGACCCGCAAGGTTAAGAAGTGTAAAGAACAGTCAGGGAATAAGACCGTATAAGGAATTTGACCCCCCAAAAAACAGTGGAGGGCATACAATTAATCAAGTGGCAAGCCATGAGAACAGGATCACTCCATTAAAACTTAGGAACCTACATTTGAAATAACAGTGCGCGCATAACTTCAAACAAATGACGAATCTTGCGTTTAGCAACCCCATTTTGTTGGATACTCCGAGCGCAAGAGGACTGATGAATTATGAAAATATTCACTTCCATTATCAGAACAAGCGCAAGAGGACTGCTATTAGGTTAATGAGAAAGTGTTTAGGGTTTTTCCATATCTTAACCCTAACACACATACATTATATAAAGAGTGAGTACAAGATAAAGGACGCATATACCCTCACACTAAACACACATTATAATAACTTAACGCCCTAGAAAACATGATAAAGCTGACCAGCAAGGAAATACCATAGATATTTTCATAAATGACTTCAAAGAACCACCGTGCAACAAAGAAACACGGGGCCTTGTTCTTTCCTTCTATTTTCCCCTTTCTTTGTTTATCGGCTATAACATGTGTTCTAACATGCAAGAACAACTAGCTTATGCAGTCAAGTGGAAGGGCATAATGATTGCTCTGTAGTACTGCAGGAGCCAGGAACCAAAGTAACTAACTGAAACCTTAAAACATCACTATTCATACTAGTTGTTTACCAAAAATCTGTTGAAAATAATTAAACTTTATTTTTTATTTATTTGGGAGTTATATTTGTTTTTAATTAGTATTTCAAGAGTCATGTATTTCAAGAGTCATAGTAGTGAGAGTTACACAAAGTAATTGTGTGTTTATTTTGTGGTTATGAGAATAATGGAGTTAGTGGATGATTATGAGCATTAAGGTGGTTAATTAGGAATAGAGTTACATTTTATGTCTAGTATAAATTAACATGTAATCTAGTCATTTTTATTTTTGTGAGTGAATAAAATTATTCTAAGTCTTTCTTCTATATTGTCTTCTTCTTCATATTGTGAGTGTGTGTGTGCTCTTGCCCCCAACAAAATCAACAAATTCGAAGCAACTATTTGAGGTCAGCTAGAATGGTTTAACAACTAGTATTCAAATGTAAAGGAAATTTAGAGGGAAACCAGACAATAAATTTTGTTTTCCCACTTCACTCTTTCCTTAATCTTTTACTTCCCCTGTATAAATTACCTCCACAAATCATTTATCGAATGACAGTCTAAGGAACACAAGACTCAAAAGTTCATTGATCCTTCCGTCCCTTATGTTCTCTCAGGAGCCAAAAAAGCCTCATGCAGCAAAATTTTACAAACACTAAGGCAAAGTTTAGTTAGCAGGAAAAGAGAAGAAATACATCTGCCCCACGTCGTAGCTTTCTACAATTTGTCTACCCTCAAAATAGCATTTGACAAAATGAAAAGATCTTGCAAGAAATTTCTAAGTTAGTTCGTATATGATCAAATAAACAAGTATAGTTCAACCATTTTCTCAAAATTTGTCAAATTAACGCACAAGAAAATATATTTCCTTTCCTTCAATTTATACGGGGAATAATTTTCCAGCAGAAGAGTCTCGAGTGGGTAAATACACCCACCTCCACAATATTTATAACAGACATTAAAACCCAAAAATAAAATATTCAAACCGAAAAATAAGATATTCAAACCGAAATGTAGAGAGGAGACAGAGAGCAGAAACTAACCTCCCAGCATCTTCCGGACTGAACTCAACATCGTCACAACCCAAACTCCTCGCATACCTCACCATACTCCTCGCCGTCTCGATCACCTCCTCCTTGGTCTTCTTCAGCTTGTACTCCATGTGAATCTCACTCGTCGCTATAAAAGTGTGGATCCGAGGCCTCTTCGCGTGCTTCACGGCCTCCCACGACTTGTCAATATCGCTCTTGTTGCACCGCGCCAGTCCGCATATCACAGGCACGTACCCATTCTCGTCCACCTCGTTACCCACCTCCTTCGCGATCATCTTCACCGCCTCCAAATCATCGTTTGAAGCGGCAGGGAATCCGGCCTCGATTATGTCGACCCCGAGCTTGGCCAGCTGTCGAGCCACGTCTAGCTTCTCCTTGCTGGTCATGGAAGCCCCGGGGGACTGTTCGCCATCGCGGAGGGTGGTGTCGAAGATGCGGACATAGGACGGGTCGGGGATTCGGTTGGGGATGTATTCCGGGCGGCGGGAATGGCGGACTGCGGAGCAGAAGATGGCGGTGAATGGAGTTGATGATTTTCTTGTGCAAATTGAGGGGCTTTTGCTGGTTGTGGTGTTGTAGTAGAGGAGGAAGCGGTCTGGGTTGGCGGCGGTGAGCTGAGATATGAAACTATGGTTTGTGAACAGAGGCGCCATGGAGAGAGAGAGAGAGAGAGAGAGTGAGAGTTGTCCACGGCTCAGGGTGTGGGATACCGAAATACAAAAAGAGGAAGAGCACAACCCTAACGGCCCGATTGGATGGAGTATTATTTTCAGGGGATAATTTTTGGAGGGGATATAAGATAAGAAAGGGTATTATTTTTGGAGGGATGGTCTACATTGATGTGTGTGATATTTATAGAGGGGTATAAAAAAATAGATGGTTTGGATGAGTGATTAAACAAGGGGACAAAGGGGATAAGAGTGGGTAGATAAGGAAAAAAACTGTCACTCATTTGGATGGGGAAAAATAGAAGGGGGATAATTTTTGGAGGGAGTAAAAGGATCGACGTGACATGTTTAGCATGATTTGGGAGCAAAAAATGCAGGGTGATAATTTTTCACCCCTCCAAAAATAATCCCCGGAGAGGGATAAAGGGGGATAATTTTTGGGCCGGTTCCCTAAGCTCAAAAATTATCCAAGAGGGGAGGGATAAAGAGGGGAGGGAGTATTATCCATGAATAATACCCCTTCTTTCTCATTATAAATACAAAATAATTTTATCCCCCTATTTTATCCTCTATCCAAATCAAGTACTATTTTATCCCCTTTTTTTAATAATTCATCCAAACTATCTACTTTTTATTACCTCCTCTATAAATATCACATCAATGTGGGCCAACCCTTTAAAAATAATACTCCCTCTTATCTTATCCCTTCAATAACTTATCCCCTAAAAATAGGGTCCATTTGGACTGCAGTATTTATTGTGGTAAATTTTTTTCGTCCTTATTTGAAATTTTTTTGTAATTTTTTGTTTTTTATCAATTTTTTTTGATTTATTGATTCATCTCGACAAGAGCTTTCAGAAAAGTTATCAATCATCGGCTAAATTTAAAAAAAGTTCAGAAAAGACAAAAATAAATCAAAAATAGAGTTTTTTGTACTTATTTGTCGTCTTTAGTGACTTTTTTTTAACTTTTGGACATAATTTTATACTCATTAGATTCCTTTCATCAAGACGGACTAATAAACTACAAAATATTGATATTTAAACAACAAATGCAAAAAAAAAATGAATAAAGACAAAAATAACAAATAAATAAAAACTATAGCCCAAATGGAGCCTATAATCCCTTATCCAATCGATCCCTCAAATGACTATTTTACCCTTGTACAGTATTAAACTTTATTATGTATTAAATAAAGTATATAAATACAAAATTAAATATATATAATTAATATTGGATAATTTGAAATATTAATTAATTGAGAAATTTATTAATGTATTATATTTAATAACCATTAATCAAAATATTCCGAGCTAACGGTTAATTCTAAAATAATTTTTTTAGTAAACAATAAATTTTTTGTATTTTTTTAGAATAAAATTTGAAAAACACGACTAAAAGGGATTTAAATGAGCGGTGTCGGTCATTTTTCTCAAAAGTTGAGTCCATTAGGACATGTAATGAATGTGAATATTTTTGAAAATTTAAGAGTTTTTTTAACTTTGTTTTATCAATTAACAAAAAAGAGAAAAATAACTACAAAATATAAATCAATAAATATCTTAACATAATTTAAAAACTTTTTATCAAAATATTTCGAGTTCACGGTTATTCCCAAAATAATTTTTTAAGTAAACAGTAAATTTTTAGTATTTTTTCGAGAATAAAATTTGAAAAGCACGACTGAAAGAGATTCAAATGAGCGGTGTCGGTCACTTTTTTTTCCTCAAAAGTTAAGCCCATTAGGACATGTGATGAGTGTGAATATTTTTGAATAATTTAAGAGTTTTTTAACTTTGTTTTACCAATTAACAAAAAAAAAGAAAAATAACAACAAAATATAAATCAACAATAAAAAATTTAGTTAAAAAAAGAGAAAAATATAATTTAGCTCGTGTAAATTTATAAGAGAGGGTGATAATTTTTGGAGGGGGGCTTTCCCCCATCCAATCGGGGCCCAAGGTTTTTATTGGTTATGAGAAGAAGCCTGTTTTTTGACTATAATCTTCTTTGAAAAATGATAGGGTAAAATGGAGTCAAATATTTACTTCATTTAAAACGTCCATCGCTTATTTAGTCTTTAAATTATCTATCAAATTTTATTTAATCAAATTAGTGATTGTCTAAGATCTATTACAAACCGTTAGAATTGTAACTTTAGTCCGTTAAGAGTGAATTTAAGTGCAATTTAGTCCTTAAAAGTCAGAAGTTGTTCCATGTTATGCTTAATTGGGCTGCTTTATTCAGAATCAAATGTTATCTTAAGAGAATGCAGAAAAAATCTAAGTGTATTGGTAATAGCTTTTGTATTTTGCACGTATTCGTAGTCAATTGTTGACTTTTCAATTTAATTTGTTCGCATATGTTCTGGACATTATGGTTGGACTCAAAATACTACAATAGGTATTATGCGTTGTGTATGCAAAATAACAGCCGCGATGGAGTTGTGGAGTATACTATGGATGAAATTGAGTTGGAAAATCGTGTTTGTTATGTATTTTAATGCTCAATTTTTGTGATTTTATTTTTAAAAATTTGGAGGTCATAAGTCGATTTAGTTTTTCTTTACTGTTAGTCCTCCTTGACAAAATTCTTAGTGAAAGTTAATTTTAGATCTGAAAATAAGATGTCCAAAAGTTTCCACTTTATTGTCAATATTGTCTAGCATATTACTAGGTATTCTTGTTCAGTTTTTTTTTTTTTGGTTGCGTATAGAATTATAAATCAATTATATTTACTGTACGTACCAAAGTTATCAATCCCGGCCAGTACGTCTAATATTGCCCTCGTAACGGTACCAGATCATTAGAGTATTGTTTTGGCCACTGTTCTAGTTGTTTCAACGTATTTTGGCCGGTACCGTACGGCACCGGTCCATATTTAAAAAAATAAAAAATTTAATTAACTTTCTTTAAGTAATCAGACATAAATTGATGCTAAAATCATTTTTTCTTATGTTTAGTGATTTGTTTTTAAATTGTAATGTTTTATTTTACATATTTAATTTGATTTTAAAAAAATATTATTTAAAATATGTATATTAATTTTAGTAATAAATTCGAAATAATACACCGGTATACACAGGTACTAGTAGGGTAGCAAAACTTGTACCCTCACTTGTACGAGATTGATAACTTTGGTACGTACTAGTTTTTTCCATTTTTATATCATTTGCTTATCATTTGCCTTTTAGTTAATCGATAGTTTAGAAACTATGTAAATTAAATTATAACGCCCCATGTAAATAACTGACCCAACAACTTGTTGAAGTCTAACCACGTGACCCAAAATGCTTAAACCCAAGTTATTAGTAATAGTTTACATAGTTCCTTATATACCCAGGATCACCCATGTAGACTTTCGATGTGGGACGGGACATCACAATCTCTCTATCTTTTAAGACCTTGCGTCCTCGCAAGGGGTTCACACTAGAGTCACCACGGCCTAACCCCGGGTCTGTTTCCTATGACCAAACAAAGTCCCGGCCCCCACACTCGATCGTGTACACGGGTCGCTCTGATACCATTTATAACGCCCCATGTAAACCACTGACCCAACAACTTGTTGAAGCCTAACCACGTGGCCCAAAATGCTTAAACCCAAGTTATTAGTAATAGTTGACATGGTTCTTTATATACCCAGAATCACCCATGTAAACTTTCGATGTGGGACGGGACATCACAATATAAATATAAGGACCCCAAATTTTAGAATTTTAATATATGCCCAATGATTTTTATTAAACATTTAATTTCTAATTTTATTTAGTAAGATTATACTGAGTTAAGTACATATGTATCTGTGCATATATTATTATTGTATTAAGTATTTATATATTCAATTATTAATTAATTACCATGTATTACTATTAAATATAGTTATAGATAATTATTAAGCACCCATTATCCCACTCCCTATCCTCACTCCTCTCCACTCTTATCTTAACTCCCACAATTTTTTTTTTCCCACAATTCTCTCTCTCTCTCAGCAAAATTCTTTTTCTCTCTCTAAGCCCCCCTCTCTCTCTCTAGTTCTATCTCCCTAGATCTCTCTCTTTCGCTCTATCTCGTGCGCGCTCTAACGGATTTTTGTGGGTGGAAAGACAAGTTGAAGTGTTTATTCATACGCGAAAGAAAAACACAAGTAAGTACTACATTATCGTTTTTATGAAATTCATGCGCGTACATATGTAGCGTGTTAGATTATTAGTACAAACGGGTTAATAAACCAATTTCGGTAGCCACTTCGGGCTGTAAAACGATAATTTTTCTGGATATAAATCATGAGTTAATTGATCTAGAAATATAAAAAATTGTCTAACATTCGTTTTGACATCTCACGGGTCTAAAACGGACATCGGAAAAGGAATATATGGCCGTTTTAGCGATCTGCAATTTCGCAACAGATTCTGTCTGAAAATTCCAGCCACTTTGGGTTATCGTTTGGGAACCGAAACAAAACTGAATTAAGATCATTTATTCAGGACAGATGTAGATCTTAATCTTATGTACGCTCTGAAATTTTTCGGGGCTCAAACGGAGTCCCGGAGTGAATTTTATGGCCGTTTTCGTAGCAAGAGTATAAAACTGCGTGAATTACGTTAATTTGGAATTTTGAAACAGTTACCTTGATAATTTAATAAAGTGATAAACATGAAATAGTTAGGGTTCAGTCTTAGTTTCGCAATGCAAACTAGAGTATAATCGGACCATCGGGTGATTTTATATGATTTTTTTTACAAGGCTGACTTTCGTAGGTATATTTTGAAATATGCAAGTGTTTAATTATTCACTACAACATATCAGGGTTTTCCCAGCGTTTTTAAAACGTCGGCAAAAGTCATATAAACGCCAGCAAAAGCTTTCCTGGCGTTTTTCCCGGCGTTTGTAGAAACGTCGGCGATGCCGCTGTCAGAAATAGTAAATGGCGTTTCAAAAAACGCCGGGAATACTTACCGGCGTTTTTCCCGACGTTTAATAAACGCCGCAAATTATTTCCAAGGACCGGCAACCCCTTTCCCGGGTTTTTGTAAAACGCCGGGAGTATTCCCAACATCTTAAGCACCTAGAGACGGTGTCCATAGTGGTTTGGATTTTTTCAAACGCCGGTAACATAATAATAAACGCATGGAATATTATTTTACTCAAATTCAGCTAATGCTATTTTTTCAATTTCTCTAATGTTTAACCAACAATTTATATCCAGATACAACATCTATGAAATAAAAACATCTCAAATTCATTCCCCATAATTTCTCAATTTGCCAAATCTCTCCAATACATCCGCCACTCAAATATTTTTAAGAATTCACAACACATCAAGTATTTTTTTCAAAATCAAGCCAATATAGAACACTACGTCAAGGAGAAACCAGTTGCTACCGCGATCTTCAACATGGATGACCCTGAAATCAAACAACACAACCAAATTTTGAGTACATACGCCACATGTATTAAGAAGTTAAAAAGTTTTAAAATTTTATGCATATATACTAGTCAAGACCGAAGTGGAAAAAAAAAAAAAGACATGGAAAAACACTTCTCCATACAAAACCAGAAGAACAAAGTGTTTTAGGAATGCAGAAGTAGCCTATAATAATACTATGAAATATAAAGTGAATACTGAGATGAGGAAATGGAACTAGCAACTTCCAATTGGTGGAGCTTCATTTGTGTCTGGTTGGTATCCCGGAAAACAAATGTATTTCCTTTCGTTTGACTGGAGATAATCAAATTCAGGGAGCACCAGATGACCAGAAGGAGAATCCGTGTCAATCAGCTTCCAGCATCTTTGCGCCAAGCAAGCAAGCTAGAAGCCCACTGACACTAGGCTGTGTTATCTTAGTTACTCCTTCTGACATCAAGAAAGTAACATATAGAAGGAACTTACTGACATATCTCCGCAAGATTCCCTCAAAATTTTTTGGCGCAAATCTACCCTTCACAACTAATCTTTGTTGCCCATCAAGGGATCCACTAGTCCCCATTTCAGCGAGCAAGAATGTCATGACATGCTCTGGTTGCCTATGCATCCTGGAGGACAAGCAGAATGAACTACGTTACAAGCATGCAGTTGTGCAACTATAAGCTGAAAAAAGCCACCCCAACCTGAAGGCAAGCACAACACAAGGAGCAGTCGCAAATTTAAAAAACAATAACACAATGAAATCCTTGACGCAATGAAATTTTACATCATATACAATACAAATTTAAAGAAAATCACAAATTCACGAACAAATATCAAATTTGAGGACTATGGACATGATTGAACATCTATGAAGCCCAAAACTAGAATAGAAGAGTAATAGCACAGTAAGAAATCCAAAAGATCTTGGGCATACGTCTTGCAGAGATCCATAAAGTTCACAAAGACAGTTTTCTTTGTGCCTTCACGAAGAACTTGTGGCGGTCTCATGACTGTTCTACGTCTATCTCCTGCAAGCTCCGGATTATTCTCACGCAGAATATTGAAGACACGGCCCAGAAGCTGCACATATTTTCATGTAAGGTTATTAGATCCACCAAAAGTGAATTAAATCCCTGAAACGAAAAGCAGTTTGCCTTTATATTCATGAAAGAGCGAGCATCCTTGAAGTATTCGTGATTCATATGTACAGCCCTGAGCGACGCGAAAACCTTCCATCCTTTTGGAATTGTGTAACCTGTTTACACAGATGGAAAATGTATACCAATTTTACTGCAAAAAACCAGATGATTTGTTTTGCTAATCTATATGTAAGGCAATATAAGAAAGTTAGTCCCCAAAGTTTTGGACATTAAAGTAGCCCTCATGTTTTCAAAATAACAATTGTTGTATGCTTCTTTCATAGCTAGTAAGTTATTAGCAACATAAAGAAACACTTAAAGGGTTCGTTTGATGCGCGGAGATAAACGAAGCGAATATAAAATTCATGAGATATAGAATCCCTTGCAGTATAAAAATGAGGGAAAACAACCCGATGTTTGTTCTGGTTTGGGATTGTGTCATGCATTTCTTATTCTACCTTCATGCAAATCACAAGTTTTATGTTCAAGACAGACAGAACAATTAGATCATTACTTTCTTGATGGAGCTGAAATGTAATCACACCCCCTTGTAATTTGTAATCTTAAGTACGAACGCAATATGAATGCCCTACGGAGATGCAATCCCGCCTCAACTTGCTACATCAAACAATTGTGTTGGCTACTCAAAAGCTAAGAGCACATGCTATGCATCAATTATATGATCATTACACACCACCATTTTGTATAAAATTAATGAAAAGTTTTTCTTTATAATCACCTTTTACGTCGACATCCGTCATTGCTCGCCTAAATACCCCACTAATTATGTTGGCTACTCTTAGGGTCTCATTCACAACCTGCAAAACATAGAAAATTATGAGCTTTAATTTCTCTTTACAAGAATTAGCTCATCAAGGAATCAAAAGATTGTCAACAAAAAACGGATGGTGATATCGACTTACACATTGGGTGAAAGGCATGGACTTGTAATCGTTCAATTCCAGAGCCTCTGATTTACCTTTTATTGATCTAATTCACTGATCTAAGGTTATTAGATCCATCAAAAGTGAATTAAATCCCTCAAACGAAAAGCAGTTTGCCAAGGTGGGGCATTTTACCTCCTCATATTCATAATCTCTGACGCTCCCTTCCCATGGATACTGTGGTTGCAGGATGATACCTTCTCCTTCTTCATCCTCTCCAATATGAATCAGTGGTAGCAAAATATGATGCTTAATCAAAAAACTATAAAACTCCAAATGAATAAGAATCAGCACTCATGAGTTATCCTAATTTACTATATCATCCTGTGAAAGCGCCACAGCTAAACCCATATGCATCATCTACTAGGCATGGAATAAATTCTTTGCTTTGCTAGTAACAAAGTGGCGCATAATCAGACGCCATCAAAAAGCTCACAAAAAACCTTATTGCTTTTCCAAAATCACTTGTTGGGAGATACAAGATCTGCAGAAATCTTCAAACGTTGGGCCTCATTGTGTTCCAAGATTCTAGACCATAAATCAGATTTTTTGGTCAAAAAAATTGTGATTCTACTACACAGCACTATAATAGACAGGAGAGAGAGATCGAAATGGGTTAAAACAGAGGGAAGGACCGAGAGAGAGAGAGATCGCGAGAGAGATACAGAGATCGCGACCGAGAGAGACCGCGAGAGAGAGAGAGACATACCTGAGCAGAACCACGGCGAGGAAGGAGCGGCAGCAGCAGAACCACGGCGAGGGAGGAGCGGGCAGCAGCAGAACGCGGCGGCAGAGGAAGGAGCGGCAGAGGAACGGCGGCAGAACAAACACTGATCTGGTCTAGGGTTTATTTTTCTTTTTCTTTTTTTTTTGGGGGGGGGGGGGGGGGGGGAAGCGGGGGAAAGGTTTGGGGGGGGGGGGGGGAAGCTGGAAAATGGGGGGAAACGGAAATCAATTTTGGGGGCAAATATAGACAAGAAAAAAAAATGAGTATTCTTGGCATTTTTTAAAAAATGCGGGGAACTAAATGCGGGAAAAGGTTTAATTTGTTGTAGTGATTATTATTGATAGCATGTTCTTTTATGTTTTTAATTATTATTTGTGGAGAATTTTGCATGAAAAACGTAGTCACCCCACGTATTGCATGCAACTTAGGATTAATAATAAAAATAGAAAAATTTTAATGTGTTATGTGTCATGGCTTAGTCTAGGGGACTTAACCTGTCGAAAATTGGAGGGTACCATTCATACGGTCTAGGCCGACTGCCACCGCCTGATGTGTACGGGATCGAGGCTGGCGGAAAGCTCAACACACATGATTATGGTATAGCATGTACGGGATCGAGGCTGGTTAAAAGCTCGACACGCATGGGTTGGGGGGCTGAGGACGCCGGATGGTGGTACCATAGGTGGAAGGTCTATGAGACTGTTGATTGTGGATTGACTATGTGATAGATTGGAGAATTGTTACATGCTAGATCGTTAACCGTGCTAGTGTTGCGAGTCGAGTCAGATCTTGAGCCGTGCGGGTTCGCGACCCGTGTATGGGAATCTATCGCTTAGAAACACAGCGTATGAGAACCTAAGCATGGGTGTAAGGATGGAAATTGTAATTTGAACCACGCAAATAATAATATTAAAAGTTAAAACTAATCTATTCATTGGCTCCATTTGGCCAAACTTAAGTCAGGCTGGATTATCTGGCTTATTTTTTTGTCTTTATTCAAATTTTTTTTGTATTTGTTATTTTTATGTCATTTTTTCATGGCTTATTGGTTCATATCGATGAAACAAATCTAAAAAGTATAAAATTATGTCCAAAAGTTAAAAAAAAATCACTAAAGACGAAAAACAAGCCAACACGGACGCTGTTTTTGCTGAACTTTTTTTAATTTTTTAACATAATTTTATACTTTTCTGAAATCTCTTGTCGAGACGAACCAACAACCATCAAAAAATTGATGAAAACAAAAAATTAAAAAAAAAATTCAAATAAGGACAAAAAACTAAACAGTGAATAATCCAATAATTCAGCCAAGCCAAATGGACTCATTATATACTTGCATTCATGGGGGTTTCATAAGGGATAATTGGTATATTACTGAGTTTTAATACTCATGGTACGTTGTACCCTGGCCCCGAGCCAGATGTAGGAAACGAGCTCGAAACTGAACCTGAACTAGAAGTAGAAGTGGTGGCTACCGAAGCGGAGGAGAAAGGTCCCGAGATAGCAGAACCTTAGTTGTACCAGTAGTCAGTTCGTCGGAGGTCCACTGAAGGTCCTCGTGTGTGGGGTTAATTTTAGTCGTGTTATTTAAATTGTTTCGCCACTATTACTATTTAGAAATTGAGATAATACTTTAACTGTTTTATTATGTTTTAAATTTTAAACTTGAGAGATTTTTTATATTAATATTAATTAAGTATTAAATTCTAATTGACTAATTATAGATAATTTTAATAATTTTAAGTTAAATTAAAAAAAATCATTTAAATTTTTGGGTCGTTACATAAATTGTTAGTTTAAGAACATTTTACAAGTTCTGTATATAGTTTAGGAATGCATTGAACTTCCTTGAGTTTTCTAACAAATGTAGGAACCTCCCCGATGTTTGAAAAATTACAATCATTTTTCTTATTTTTGAAACTATTAGACTATTATCCCTATGTTACTTAATTTTTATTAACGCCATTAGTTTTTTATTGATAAAAGACTAAATGACTTTTGCTTCTCTGAAGTCTTTTTATCTCTTTTTTAAAATATTTTTAATTTATTTATGTTTATTGGAATATATAGTCTATAATTATATATACGAATATATAAAGTGCAAAATAAGATTTACAATTAAAATTTTAAATGTTTAAATTAAATTTGACTTAAGTTATATTTTATCAAGTTTGTGCAAATAAATATGTATCTTACAAGACCAGGGGCTTTGTTGTGCATTTCACACAGCAGGGTATATTACGTGTCAAAACGACGTCATTTTAACGTGTAATATGGGCAGTTGTGCGCAATGCACAACAGCTTCCCAATTTTATATCTTATATATTAATAATTATTTTTTTTTACAAAAAATATTTTAATTTATCATTGAATGCATATTGTTAAGTTTGCATTCTTTATGTATTTTTACCTAATAAAAGCACATATACTTTTTTAGTATATCTTATCAAAAACAAAAATGCTACGGACACATCAAAAATACACACCCTTTTTGCACATCACCCCAAAACGAAACGACGTCGTTTTGGGGTGAGGCCAAATTAAAAAAAAAAAAAAAAACAGAAAACCCCAAATTTCAAACCCCACCCCCACCCCCACCGCCACTGCCACCCGCCACCGTCCCACCCCACCGTCCCACCTCCACCTCCACAACCGACGGCGAGACCAGAGACCAGAGATCAGAGAGAGAGAGAGAGAGACCAGAGATCAGATCAGAGAGAGAGAGACCAGAGATCCGCTCGCGAACGGAGATGATGGTGCGCGCGAGGCCGTCGCGGCCAGAGATCAGATGAGAGAGAGAGAGAGAGAGAGAGACCAGAGATCAGAGAGAGAGAGAGAGAGACCAGAGACCAGAGATCAGAGATCTTCTCCGTTCGCGGCCTCGTGCGGAATTTCAGACCCGTCTTCGAAGCTTGTCGGCGAACGACGATGGTGGTGGTCGTCGGCGAACGGAGATGATGGAAGTGGCCGTCGGTTGTGGACGTGGAGGTGGGACGGTGGGATGGGATGGTGGCGGTGGCGGTGGCGGTGGGGGTGGGGGTGGGGTTGGGGTTTGAAATTTGGGGTTTTCTGTTTTTTTTTTTTTTTTTTTTAATTTGGCCTCACCCCAAAACGACGTCGTTTTGGGGTGATGTGCGAAAAGGGTGTGTATTTTTGATGTGTCCGTAGCATTTTTGTATCAAAAAAACATTATGACTTTTATGTCCATTGCAAACATATCCTCTGCCACACTGGAAAGAAGGGAATGGCTGAGTTCATTCTCTTAGCATCAGCACTATTCTCGGGGGTCCCTTCTTACTTTGCCTCTTATTTCCTCTACTGTGTAAATCGAGTGGGATCCAAAATTATGAAAAAATATCAGAATCAAAATCATGGTGGCCCCTTTTGGTTCGTACAATTTTTGGCTTCTCACCTATTTTCCAGAGTTACAAGCAGGTGAGTTCAAAGTTTGCTAGGCAATTTGGTCTTAATCAATCTGTTCCCCTTCTTTTCTGTGGTATCTCGAATGTTCTGCTAACTAAAAAGTCAGGGAAGTTGTGCAAGATCACCACTAGGACTAATCATGATCCTTATATCACCCAATTAGCCAATTTCGAGTCCACTGTCTTTGATCAAAGTAGAGCCTATGCCATAGAGAGATTTGTTCGTTGGTGGAAGAACAATCTTGACCTATTTTTGATAGGTCCTTCTTCTAGGAATCTTGCGCCACAACTTTTATAGGGACATTTTCCATTAAAAGGGCTAGCACTTGGCTCAGGGTCCTCCTCCCATCAGTCCGAAAGGTTTGCACATGTCAAAGATTTAGAAGAATTCAGTACTATATCTAAACCAGTACCTGCTAATCCCTTGCAATCAATATTGGACTTTGTCTCTGATGGCTTACCAATCAAGGAAGAGCCCATGGAGGAGCTTGTTCCTCCCCTAGCAAAGCCACATACCAGGGTCTCAACTAGAGCTGGTAGCAGATTCATTATTATCCAACTAACTTTTGCCTTAATGTTGGTTAACACCATGTTCTTGTTTCATTCTGCTTTTCTTTCAGCTGCTTCGATATCAAAACAAGCCAAAGTTCCCAATCCTATTGTACAAGCAGAAATTGAAGTAAGTGATGAAGAGGAAGAAACCCAATTTACCTTCAAAAGGAGGAGCTGTGGACAATAGACACCCCCTGCAGCAAGTGCGACCGCTCCTCTAGATAATTTTTTGTGTTATTTCCTCTTCTGCTCAGCTTCGATATCTGCTTTGCTAAGTACTTGTCTCTCCCAACTGATCCTCCCTAACACCTTCCCTCTTGTTCAGCATCTCTCAAGGAACTAGTTCTTAAATGCAGGGCCTTTGTTCGAGAGGGTTTGGCTAAATTGGTGCCAAAAAAGAAAAAGTTGAAGAAGAAGTTTACCCCTACAGTGAAGCTCATGGAGACAACTGATTTGATGAGCCAGAGGTCTCCCATATCTTCCGATGATGTAGAAGTCACTACAGTGAATCTTTCGCTTGACTTGGGTTCCACTGGACTTCCTCGCGCTCAAGTCAAGTAGAAGATAGAAAACCAAATTCGAGCTAATCAAGCCATTCAAGAAAAGGATTGTGTGCCTCTACTACGTGAGCAACTCTAGGCGCACATTTGTGGCTTTACTTTTCACTAAATGTATCATTAATCCTTTTGCTTGTACTGCTGTATTAATACAGAGTTTCTTACATAACTTCTATCTGAGGGGAATGTGAAGATAAGTGCTAATCAAAGACTTCCTTGAAAAACTGCTGGCCAGGAACTTGTGGGGGGAATTTCTGAGGAAAATATTATTTAGATAGAGTTTCGAACAAGAAACACCAAGGATTATTTTGAAGCAGAAACAACTTTAATTGACTAATTCCCAAAGACTAGAAAAGTAACCCCTACTCTCCCATTGTCAAGGTGAGTATCCCTCTGTATTACCCTTCCCAAAAACTAGAAAAGGAACCCCTAATCATCGCTTTGCTCTAGGATGCCCCTCCGTCTATACCAAGACGAGTAGGAGCAAGACACAGTACAGACCACTCCCATCCTTATCAATTTGGATGAAGATGAGCCTTTACTGTGGCCTCAGCTCTAAATGCAACTGTTCTGAAACAATCAATGATTGTCTTAGTTCCTGTTACCGCCTCTTTAGATTAGAAGGACCTCATCAAAGAGGCGGAGCCCTCGCTCTACCAAAGCAGACACCAAACGTGCCACCTGCATCTTCTATTGGGGCAGGAATTGAGGAGCCTTCAGACCTTTGGTAGACAGCCTTTAATCGCTTGCTTAAAACACCCATGAAGTCAAGATTTTCCAAGTCTTAGTGAATCGTCAACACACACATGCTCATTTCTCTCTTGGAAACCCTCTTGGAAGAGCTACAGCTTTTCTTAAGCAACGAGTAACCTCCAACCCCACGATTGAAGTTGAAGCCATGAAACACGCGCAAGATTTTCTCTTATCCTTTATCAGAGTTCCTTTTCACTTCTTTGTAGCTTATGACCTGTTACCAGGGTTTCAGACTTGGTGTAGGGTTCTATTGAGATTAGATCTCAGGATGCTTAAAATCACACCATTATTCGAGCATTTAAACTTTCATCTTCATTCTGAGCTACTTATCTATCAAAAGACTGAAAAGATATGAAGCGAACGGAAAGAGAAAGAGCCCAAGCTAAAGTGATTAAGCACAATACTTTATGGGTCTGTGTTGTATGTGGCCAACAAATGCAAACCATCCAAAACTTGAAACTTCGACTGTTTGCTCTGATCATAGAACTTGCAGAAGTTACACAGTCCTTGGCAATGGCCTCCTTAACACTAGGTGGTCTGACCGATCAAATTGATCAGCAATGTGACATGATACAATGAGATATTCCTTGTTAGACCACCTTTCTAGAGGAAGGACGATGCGATTGTACTATTCTCAGTGATTGTGAAGGAACATGGAAGGAGCTTTGCTCCCTCATTTATAAAGAAGTAACTTCTTCGTAATTTGTAATTCTTACTTAGTTACTTTCGAGGATGAATAGATCCCCAAATGGTTGGGAAATATGGCTTTAAGTATCTATCATTTATTTTTCTCTGATGTACATCACCATCCATATCTTATAGATGATATGTTCCACCATGTAAATTTCATGAATTCAATACGGCCTTTCCCAATTGGGTGCCCATTTACCATACCTAGCCTTCTTGGCCCCAAAACATAAAATGACTCGTTATGCTAAGTTTCTCTCATCAAAGCCTTTGTAGTAGACTTTCTTTTTTTTTTTTTTGTTATAATGCGGCTTTTCTAGCTTTTTGGAATATGATTGTATTGAGAGCTTTGATTCTCTCTTCATCGATGTCTACCAATTCCATATTCATTGCTTGATTATATGGATGAATGTCAAGTTTATTTTGAGCAGCCACTCTCAATGATCTCATGGTTAGTTTTATAGGAACAACTGCATCATGACCATATGTCAAGGTATAAGGAGTGGTTCCTGTACTTGACCTTTTTGAAGTTTTGTATGCCCATAAAGTGTCCAACAAAAGATTGTGCCCATTTCTTGAATTTCTTTCCACCGTCTTTTGTATTCTTGTTTGATAATTTTATTTGTGGACTCTGTTTGAACATTTAACTAAGCATAATAAAGAGTAGAATATATCAATTCAATCCCATGCTTTGCTGCAAAGGTCTTAATCTGGCTTCCTTCAAAGACACTAGCATTGTTCACTGTTATCGTTTGTGTTTTTTTTTTTTTTTTTTTGGGGGGGGGGGGGGGGGGGGGGGGGGGTGCGGTTGGAAATCTATAAATAATGTTTCTTAAAATCTCTTGAAATTGAGCTTGATAAACATTCTAGAAGGCTTGAGCCTCGGTCCATATGGTAAAATAATCAGTAGCAACAAAAATAAATTTATGGTCACCAGACAATGGAGGGTAGATCATGCCAATCATGTCCACAGCTCATCCTCAAAATAGCCAAGGTTTGATGACAGACTGAAGTTTAGCACTAGGTGCATGTTTTAGAGGTCCAGTTGCCTGGCATGGCTCACAACCTCTAGCACACTCAATACAATTTTTGAGTATCGTTGGCCAATAATATCCATACTTGCGTAAGAGCCATCTCATCTTAATTCTAGCTCCACACAATCCTTCATGTACCTCTGTCATGACTCTAAAAGCTTCGACTTTTCCCAAGCATCTCAAGAGTAGCCAATCGTAATTAAGGGACCTTAGTCTACTAGCTCAATCAACTTTCGCACTAGGCTGAGTTAAGTAATCTAGCAAGGGTTGTCTCCAATTCGTGGTCGGATTTGACACTACCTCATTTATCTCCTTACAAGCCTTCAACCCTCAAAGGCAGATATGAACTTACGACAAGTTATTAGATTTGAGTGCATATCACTTTGCTCAACAACTCTATATTTGGAAACCTTTATAGCTACTTCATTAGCTTCCTCATTCATAAACCTAGCTATTAAGGTGAAGGAAACCATGTCAAAGTTTTTAAGCAGTTCCTCGGTATATTCCAAATTTGGAAGTAAGCAAGGACTAGCACGTTGGAAATCTCTATTTACTTGGTTGATGACCAACTAAGAATCTTCAAATATCTCTAAGATAGAGACATTTAGATCGTGGAGAATTTCTAATCCCATAGTCAAGGCTTCATATTCTACTTGATTATTAGAATATTTTCCTTCATTAATTTGAAATCCAGATCTAAGTTTGGTTCCCTTTGGGGATTGAATTACTATGCCTATTCTAGTCATTTGCATCATTTTTGACAAATGACATGATCCATGGTCGAACATCGATCACATTGATTTCCATTGATTCATGTGTCTTGAATGCATTAGGATGGTCCACGAGGAAATTAGCAATGCTTGGCCTTTGATAGACATTTGAAGCATATATTCGAAGCATAATTCAGACAACAAAATAATTCATTTCTCAATTCTTCCACTAAGTATAGGTTGTCCCTACATTTACTTAATTACATCAGTTGGTGAAATGACATAAGTTATAGGTGGCAACGAATAGTACCTTAATTTTTTTAATAGCAAAAAGTAAAGTTAAACATAGCTTTACGATACTCGAATATCAACATTCACAATCATTTAGGAGTCTACTCAAATAGCAGACAACTAGTTCCTTGCTATTCTCATTGTCTTAAGCTAACAATACTCCAATCGAGTCTTCTGTTGTTTCCAAGTAGAATTGCAAAGGCTTTCTTTATCTTGGAGGCATGAGAACTAGAGGATTGGTCAAATACTCCTTTATGTCTTGGGAAGCACGCTCATGCTCTGCTCCTCATTTGAATGCGTCATCTTGCTTTAGCTTCAACAAAGATGAAAATAATTTAGTTTTCCTAGCAGTATTATAGACGAATCTTTGAAGAAAATTTAATTTACCCAAAACCTTTGCAAATCATTTTTCGTTGCAGGGGGTTTTGCCTCAATGATGGTTTTGGCTGTGTTCATGTCTATTTGAATTCCTTTTCGATAGATTAAATACCCAAAGAAATTTTCTATATACACTCCAAATGCACATTTCAGCGGTTCAATTTTAATCTATAATGTCTCATTATCTGGAATGACTTCTTCAAGTGTTGTAAATGCTCCTCACTTGATTGGGACCTAACAACGTTATCACCAATGTAACAGTCCATGAAATCACCAATATGTTCATGAAAGATCGTAGTCATAGCTCTTTGATACGTGGTTGCCAACATTCTTTAGCTCGAAAGGCATTCGACCCGTTCGAAGGTGCCAATGTTATCTGGACATTGGAATGCTATTTTATGAATGTCTTCTTCAGCTAAATAGATTTAATTACATCGGAATGACCATCCACAAGGACAAAATGGGGTAGCCAGTTAACCTATCAACCAATAGGTCTACGATTGGCATAGGATACTCATTCTTGGGAGTTGTAGTGTTTAGATTTTGAAAATGTACACACATCCTTAATTTGTCATTCTTCTTGATTACTGGAACGACATTTGACATCCATTCTACATACCTGGCTGTCCTAATAAACCCGACATTGAGTAACCTTGAAATGTTTTCCTTGATTCTTGCAATCATGGAGTCATTCTCCTAGGTGGTTGTTTGAATGGCTTACAATACAGCCTGATAGGTAACCTATGCTCCACCAAGCTCTTGACCAAACCTAGTAATTTGTTGTAACTTTAGACAAAATAGTTCTTGTAGTCTTGCAATACAACGATTGGTCTGGACCTTGAGCCTGAGTTAAGCCAGTTGCTGATAAATAATGGTTTGGGGTGTGCTTATCACCTAGATCAATCTCTTCCGCTGAATCTTGAGAGACAACCATGGTTAACCCCAAATCAACCGGTTCACTAGTCAATTTGTCGATGGAGCACCCGCTTAGCACCTGTCTTCTTCAAACACAAAATCTGCCCAAACAATCTCTGCTTGTACTTTTTGCTTGATGTCAAGAGCAACATATTTGATGAGGGCCAACGAACTGGTCTACTCTCCTTCATCACTTGACTTAAACCCAAGCATTATCGTCTTTGAATGCATCTAATTCACATTCAATTGCTTGCTTGAGCTTCAACTTCAACTGTGTCAAAGTCGTTGGTCGAGAGTGTGGAAGTTGTTACAACACTAAGCAAAATCATTCTCTACTTCGACAAAGTTTGCCCTAAAAATAAAAGGATGGGAGTAAAGTTTAACCTCTACAATATCCACTTCTTCTCCCTTCTCATACTTTATAGCCATCAATTCTTTGATGCATCAAAGAAGGGACACATCCGTTGACACGTCACGGCCCATCCCGATATCGGAAGGATTAGCGACCGGCCAACGGGTCTAACATGCTAAAGCCTATAGCACAATCAGTTTAGAGATTTTCAATCTGATATGCAACAATGTACATAAACTATTTAGACTATATGGAAGCGTTAGTCTTTATTACATTGAAAAGCCAAGGAAGAACATGAGTATCAAACAACCCACAACGTATATTTCATCGTCCAAAAACATCAAGGCCTAGACCAGCCAAACAGTAATAAACCGCATAAGTAAAGCTTACTATCTACACTGAACTATAGTAGTCTCTTGTCTCTCCCTCTACTGTCCACTATCTCCTGCCTCATAACCTAATATCTTGTTTAAAAATATCATTAGCATATCGCTAGTGTGAATTCAAATATGAAGTTTTACAGGTTTGTCATGTTAACCATATGCACAATGCATGCAACAGAATAATCTTATTGAATGGAATTCACGGCATAGTTCTCCATGTCAAGCCCGAGACAACATTCAAGATTATCTTATTTGTGTTCATTATAACGATCGCCAATACTGCTAAGTGGGAGAATGAAATGATATATCTTTTATTTCGAGCACTTAAATGATGAATGTTATTCGATATTTTTGACGCGTTATGAAATAAGAGAGTTTAATATACAGATTGTGGATTGTGTAATTGCAGTTGAACGATGCAATCGCTATCCTCCAACGAGAGTTATGCAAGTTATGAGGAATGATCTAGCTTCCATTCGGAATTGTGCTAGTAGACGATGATTGTTCTAGCTTCCATCTGGAATTGTGCTAGTAGACGACATGAATTGTCTAGCTACCATTGGGTGATCTACTAGTTGGAAAAAAGGAAAATTTGGGACTTGATATGTAAATTGTAAATTGGTTATTAGAATCATTATATCGTGATGTGAACTATCAATTGATTATTGGAATTAGTATATCGTGATGTGAATTGTCAATTGGTTATTGGAATTATCATATCATAAATGGGATATAGTGAATTGTGCATCATATTAATTATGCATTGAGTTACATTTTATACATATTATCATCAACTGTTCATGAGACCTGTCAAACTATTGCATGTTTGTATAATATTAGCGTAGGCATCTCTATTGGGCATAGTGGCTCATCCCTTTATTTTTCAAGTACTGTTCTGGAGCCATGACATGGATTGTTTGGAGCGCATAATGATGCATGCTCTTGGGAGACATCATTGTAGGAGTTATTTAGCATCTTTAGAACTTTTTTTTTTTAAAATGTAATCTAACTCCCCCTTTGTTCATTTTCCATAATTAGGAGCAAATCTTGTTCTAACTATTCAAACTTAATATTCTGGGTTAGTTGGGCCGAAAGTGCCCAGTTTGAAATTGTATTACCGTTTGACTAAACTTTTATTGACTATCAATGAAAAATGGTAACTTGGGCGGTTGGCGAGATTTTTGAGGTTTTTGTATTGGATGCATTTAATTATATTATTTTGAAAACGAGGGCATGAGAATTTGGTGTTGGTCTTTGAAAATAATTTCAAATTACTGGTTACTTCATATTAAGGGTTTAATCCTATTGGTTTACCGTTCTTATAAATGCAAGGTTTGCCCAATGGATTGCGAACCCAAATCTTTCACCTCCTCTACTCTTTGAAGTTGGCTATAATTCTCTACAAATATTTATCTTAGTCCTGAAGAAGTCAGTCAGAACGCAATATAAAAACCCACGAGCAAAGTGGAAACAGGGGCCTCCACCCTTCTCTTGTTCTTTTCTTGCCAAAGTTTCTTTCTTCCATATTAATTCTAGAGATCCCAAAACCTAAAAAATCCTTTGTGTTTTCTTCCTCAGACAGTCCCAGCCTTTGTAGCTTTTGGATTTTTGGTATCATAATGAGATTAGGTTTAGGGATATTATTTAAGATTTCGATCAAATGCAACCAGAGACCATGCCCGTTCGAATTTACATTTGAATTCTAAAAATGATCCTAATGTACTCTTAATTTAGCATAGCTCGGGATAAC
The DNA here is from genome assembly GCA_019985065.2 of Arctostaphylos glauca. Lineage (NCBI taxonomy): Eukaryota > Viridiplantae > Streptophyta > Magnoliopsida > Ericales > Ericaceae > Arctostaphylos > Arctostaphylos glauca. Next base: position 7,402,383 of record JAHSPW020000015.1, read on the forward strand.
ACGAGAATTCAACATCCATTGTTATGTTGGGTTATGGTTTTACCTAGTTGTCTGTGCGTCTTTCACTTTCTTGTAATCAACAAAGCTTGAAAATCAATACAAGATAGCGTGCTGTAATAGTTGTTTTGTTTAATTTTGTTTCTCCTTTTCTTTTTATTTTTTATGTGAATATCACCCTCGAAAAAGCCGACATCAGCATCTCTTGTCCGTATTTCTAGGATTCCTAGTCCACACTTTAAGAATGCTCAGGCACTACATTTGCTAAGAATCAAAATTATAGTAGTTGAAGTCGGCGTAAGGCTGGCGTATTTTTTGTGATTTCGACCGAATTGAAATTTCTATTTTGAGAACTCTACAATGAAATTGGCATATTACACGGTTTTACCTCTCAGGTACCTATCATGCACATTTTTTAATTTTCTTTACATGAATCCTGGCGAGAGCAATATTTACATTGACGACGTGTTATTATTGGCACCCGCCAAAGTTAACTCCTAACTTTTCCCTTTTTCCTTGTCCGTTTCCCGTAACCCTTTCTATTTTTATCCCCTTTTCCATTATCCACAACTGTTACCGCTACCTTTCTTTTCATTTATCGTAAAATTAATAATAAAAATACGTTACTTCATGGCTAAGTAATATGAATAGTGATTGTTGGTTCACACTGACACGCTATTCATATCACTTGGTTAAAATTCCAATAATCTTGAAATTTCGTGAACATGGGTGTTCTATGTAGCCGATGTTTGTAATGAAAATTTAACTGGAATTGCACGTTTTCTTTTCACAATATATTATCATGATCGAAGTGACATTTACTTAATTTTGAGATTTGGACTGTCGGTGAACCAAGTACCGGACGAGATGAAGGATCACAGACCAATAAATTTGAGCAAAGGCGTATTTTGCCTAAAAATAAAAAAAATATGAATAGCCGTTATCCTGTTCATGTCTCCTGGTCTTTAGTCTCGATAATCTTTAACGAAAGTACGTTGTGCAAATCGTCAATTTCTATCGGTTTGCATGTTGTGCTTTCTCGAAAGACTATCGGGAAGACATTGACACTTGGCACCAAATTGACCTTGAAATTCTTGGAACGTTGGTGATTTAGTCAATGGGAAAAGAATAAAAAATGTGATAATAGCTTATTTGATTTAGACCGGGACGACATATTGTATTTTCAAGAAAGTTTAATATGGTAATTTATCAATAAAATAGAATTGACTATTGTTAAACTTAAAAGTTCCTACATTGAGAATTTAAAATACTTGGTATCTCGAGAATAGAAATGCGATGTGGAAATGCCAATTTACATACCAAATTTTGGTCAAAGTTTAACAAATGCTCGGTTCAATATTTTATCACAGAAGCAGAATCACGTAAGCCGAGGTCGTTGTCCTTGCACTTGTTTCATATCTTATCGTGTTGTACATTCAATTACTCGATGTTTATTTACTATGGCTAAGGATAATTAAAAAAATCAATACGAAAAAATTAAGTATTGAAAGAGCGATGTTAGATGCCTAATACCTTCCCATCTTGCAAGAATAAATTCCCAGAGCAATCTCTGTTTTCAAGACCAGATATCTAAAAGGAATCATTTTATAAAACAGAATCGTATTTTCAAGTTAAAATCAAAATACTTTTTCTAAAGACATCTTCTTCAAAAATGACTTTAGAAGGTGACTTGACACACCTAAACTCCATGTCATGTGGCGGCTCTGATTTTTAAATAAGTCACAGCTGTTAAACAATTTCATACTTCGTTTCATTTCAAGTCAAGAAATCATCCCGTCCCGTTCGACAATTCCTTTTCGCGTGGGTCATTGGGAACTTCCGAGCGCAACATCATGAACCACGTTGGTCGTGGTTAACAACCTTATTTCAGGCCTCTCAATACATTCTATCCCCTAGCGGCAAGGGTACTGTTTTGAATGGCTTGTCAACATAATTAACAATATTTTATGGATTACAATTAATGCATTATCCATAATATGAATAGTTCATTATGATCTAGCATGTAATTTTCATGCTTAAAACATCGCATAAATGTTAGAACATCCAATGCTTTTACGCTTTGGAAATCATACGCGTGAATAGGTCATATATGAACTCAACGTCAACTTTCTTATTTCCGGTCTCTTACAATATGTCAAAAGCATCTTGTTTAGTACTAGCAATTGGCATACATAAGGTATCAATTAAATTTTTATGTTTCTACCCATTAACCTACGATTCAACAACCTTCCAAGTCCATAATCGGTCCAAAATCTCGCTTATTAGGTTCTAGGTTCACTAATGAAACCTCGTATCATCCTTCCATGGCTTTAAGAAGCTTTAGGTCAACCCATGTCCGAACATTCCAAAGTTCCCGTCCGGACATCCCATGCAAAATAGCACTCTGCCACAATTTTTCTCACAGTCGTTCGGACGTCACCATTTCTCATCCGAACGCCACTAGAACTAAGCTCTCTGCCACAATTTCCCATACAGCTGTTCGGATGCCCCTTGCTCTCGTCTGGACGCCGCTTGTCGAATTGCCCATAAACTGCTTGCCACCTTCCATGGTAGCTCGGGTTTCAGCCTTCAGAACTTCAAATTCTTAGGTTTGAAGTTCAAGATTAACCTAGTTATGGTATAAAAACTTAAACTACAATAAAAATCAGGTGGAATAAATCAAGAATTAACACTTAGAACATGTTTATATTCCTTAGGAGCTTATCCCTTCTTCCTCCTCCTCCTCCTCCTCCTCCTCCTCCTCCTCCTTCAAGCTTTAGCTTCCTAGATTTTTAAGCTCATAACTAACCTAGCTTGCTATATAGCTTTGAAATAACATAAACCTATGATAGAAATCAAGAATTTTTGCCTTATTAGTGAACCAAGTCAAGAGCCACCACCATTCTTCTTCTTCTTCTTCTTCTTCTCTCTCTCTCTCTCTCGCTCTCTCTCTCTCTCTCTTTCTCTCTCACTCACTCAGCTGCCTAAATGGAAAAGGCAAGGAGTAAGGTGCTTAGTTGATTTGTATATTGTCTGATGGGCCTATTTGGACTATGGCATTTATTGAAGTTTTTTTAGTACTTATGTGAAATTTTTTTGTAATCTTTTATTTTTCGTCAATTTTTTGTGATTTATTGGTTCAATTCGACAAGAACTTTAAAAAAAGTTATAAATGATAGGCCAAATTTGAAAAAAATTCATAAAAGACAAAAACAAATAAAAAATAGAGTTTTTTTTAACTTATTTGTCGTCTTTAGTGACACTTTTTAACTTTTGAACATAATTTTATAATTTTTAGATTTCTTTCATCAAGACCAACTAATAAATCACAAAACAGTGATGTTCAAACAACAAATGCAAAAAAATAAAATAAATAGAGACAAAAAATAAATTATAATAAATTAGTTAGGCCAAATTGGGACATAATAAGCATGACGTGACTGCTAGAGCTACTTGTCATCACCTGGGAAAATTAAGAGATAACTATGCCTAGATAAGTTTTAGTAATAAGGAAACTAAATAAATATCCTAACCAATATATGTATAATGAATAGATTATATTCTCCTAGACAAAAAACCCATCACTTGACTTCTAAATCCAAAATTTATGCTTATTTCGTCCGATCGTACACCGAAATAAAAATGTATTTCCGGGATAATATCAAGGTTAACTCCCATTTCTCGATTAAATATAAAATTAATCCTCGAACCATCTTTCGGTCTCCGTTTAAAATCGAACCCGATCTTGACTATCCAAAGTAATGATCATAAAAATTTCAAAAATGTCCAATTGAATATAATTCGAATTCAAACTTACCAAAATATTTTCGCTTTTTGTTCTTAATTTCCTTATTCTGGGTCGGAGTCTCACACCCTCTCCACTTTAAGAAGTTTGGTCTGCCAAACTTAAATACAGTTATCACAATAGATTAACAATCGAAACAAATTGATATTATCGCAATTCAATAGTATGTAGGCCATACCTCATTCAAATAGCTCCAGATATGTCTGATGCATATCTGCCTCCTTTTCTCGCGTGACTTCTCTAGTCGTCTAGTTCTCGCACTAGACCTTGACAAATAATATGTCCTTATTCCTCAGTTGTTTGACATGCATGTCCAAAATTCATATCGGTAGTTCCTCATATCGCATATTTTTCTCCAATTCAACTGGCGGTTGTTCTAGAATGTGCCTCAAATCCGGTACATACCTCCTCAACATGGACACATGGAAAATATCATGCATGTTGGCCAGTTCAGGTGTTAATGCGAAACGATATTCAACTGGACCAATCCTCTTAACTATCTCAAACATTCTGGGGATTAAGTTTCCCCCTCTTCCCAAATCATACGTCTCCCTTCATTGGTGAGACCTTCAAGAATACCGACTCACCCTCCTGAAATTCAAGTTCCCATCGGTTCACATCTGCATAGCTTTTCTGAGGATCTTGGCTAGCTTAAGCCTGTCTTGAATCAACTTAACTTTTTTCGAATTAACTTTTTTCGTCGTCTCCTGTACTATTTTCGGCCTTGTGAGTTCCACTTCTCCCATTTTCATCCAACAAAATGGCAACCTACACTTTCGTCTGCACAAAGCCTTAAATGATGCCATACCAACACTAGCCTGGAAACTATTATTATAAGTGAACTCTATCAGTGGTAGATGTTCTTCCCAACTACCATGGAACTCTACTGCACAAGCCCACAGTAGATCTTCCAGTGTTTGAATAGTCCCCTCAAATTTTCCATCTGATTGAGGATGGAAAGCCATACTAAAATTCAATTTAATACCCATGGCCTTCTGAAGTGATTGCCAAAACCTGAGACAAACCTCATATCTCTATTTGACGTAATGGATACTGGTGCTCTGTGTAACCTTATAATCTTTTTCACGTAAAGAGTAGCCATCTGATCCATCGAATAGGTATTCTTAATTGCTAGAGAGTGCATCAACTTGGTCAAACGATCAACAATCACCCAATTTTAATTGTTCCCTTTCAATGTCACTGGAAATCCTACCACGTGGTCCATTGCAATATCCTCTCATTCCAATTGGATATGGGTAAAAGTTGAAGCAACCTTGTGGGTTTCTATTGTATAGCTTTGACCTGTTGACACTGAAGACAATGACTAAAATAGTCAACAATGTCCCTATTCATCCATATCCACCAATATGTTTTTTTTTTTTTAAGTCTTGATACATCTTGATCATTCCGGGGTGAATAGCCAACCTCGTCCGGTGGCCTTCGTCCAATATTCGTTGTTTAATTTTCTCATCTTTGGTAGACATACCCAATTCCAAAATTTGAACAACCCTCCAACACACTAAACTCCGAATCAATGTTAGTCAATGACTGTTCATATATTTTCTTTAACTTGGGATCCTCCACGTGTTTCTGTTTTATCTCCTCCATAATGGTTGGTTCAACAACCGCCATTGAACAAACTCCCCTGTATTCCTCAGTCAACCACTGACAGTCCACCAATAAACTACTCAATTCACACCTCGTTTTGCGGCTTAACGCATCAGCTTTCACATTTGCCTTCCCTGAATGATACTGGATGTTGATATCATAATCTTTCATTAACTTCAGCCACTTGCGTTGTCTCAAATTCAAATCTTTCTAGGTATAGATGTATTTTAGGTTTTGGTGGTTCGTATGAACATCATACGTGATTCCGTACAAATAATACTGTCAAATCTTCAAAGCAAACACTAAGGTTGCTAACTCCAGGTCACATGTTAGATAGTTTCTCTCATGTGGCCTAAGTTGTCTTGATGCATGGGCAAATACCTTACCATGTTGCATCAAAACACACCCAAGTCTTTGGTGTGAGGCACATTGTAAGTAGTGAAGCCTTCTGACCCTTCCGGTAGAGTAAGAATCAGCTCTATCATTGGCCTTTCCTTCAACTCTTCGAAGCAACCCCTCTATTTTCTCCATCCACACAAAGGCCTCTCCTTTCCTTATCAACTCCATTAGTTGTACTGCTATCTTGGAGAAGTCTTGATCAAACCTCTGGTAATATCCTGCTAGACCAAGAAAACATAAAAACTTGCTCACGGTCATCCGCCTAAGCCAATTCACAACCACCTCAATCTTCTAATTATCAACTTTAATCCCTTCTTTAGTGACAATATGACCCAAAAATGCCACACTTTTCAGCCAAAATTCCCACTTCTTGAATTTAGCATACAACTCTTAGTCCTTCAACATCTGTAGCACTACCGGAAGATCCTTTGCATGTTGCTGCTCATCTTTCGATTAAATTAAGATATCGTCAATAACACAATGACGAACTCATCTAGGTACTTAAAAACTCGATTCATAAAATCCATTCCAAATGGCATTACCTAAAACTCATAATGCCCGTACCGAGTTCAAAAGCAGTCTTATCAAAGTCTTCTGGTTTCACCTTGAGTTGATGATATCTCAACCTTAACTCAATATTTGAGAACACCCTCATCCCTTGTAACTGGTCAAGGCTAGGGATACTTATTCTTAATAGCAACCTTATTCAACTCCCAGTAGTCAATACATAAACGCATCGTCCCATCTTTCTTCTTCACAAACAATTCTGTTGCTCCCCATGGCAAAGAACTCGATCAAATGAACCCTTTATCCAATAGCTATTGAAGTCGTGTCTTTACCTCCTTTAGTTTTGTCAAAGCCATCCGATACGACATCTTGGATATAGGTTGGGTCCCAGTTACTACATCCACAACAAAGTCTCTCTCTCTCTCTCTCTCTCTCTCTCTCTATATATATATATATATATATATCTATCTCTCTCTCTCACACAATAGGTATACCCGAAAAATCATCGGGAAATTTTCGTGCCGCCAAAATATCTTTTACAAACCGCTCTTTGATCAACCTGCAAAAGTGTCGCTGATGCGCCAGCCAAATCAATATTTAATATTGAAACTGATCCTTGCCTCAAAAGTATAGAAAACCAGTAGAGCGGCAAGATAGAGTATCGATCCACGATAACAGCAGGAAGGTGAATCACGACATTTGGAGTTGTAGCGTTTTGAATGCTAACCTTTAATTTGATTGGTTGATTAATTCTAAAAGCTGCAATTGAAACTAAAATAGGAAACCAAAAGATTAAGAAAGTAGGCTAGATCCGTGGAATCCTTACATCCTAGATTTTAGGTAACAACGTCTTCCCTTTTATAACTCAATCAAGAATTTAAGTCAGAGAATCTTGATCGGAAAATAATTCGATGAAAAATAATTTAATCAAAAGATGTATTCAAAACTGATTCGCGTTCAATAAAAATAAGTCAAATCATAAGAAGACATCGACCCAAGTATCACTCGTACCAAATTAATGGCGACGATTGATCAAGAGCATAACACTCCTTATTTGGTTCAAAAAATAAGAACTTGAATCAATTTTGAATAAACGGTGTAAAAATATGAGAAGACGTTGAAACCGTAGATCATGGGATGAAATTCATCCTTGAATCTTGCCTAGCATATTGAAATTGAAAACAGAATAATAAATTGAAAACATCTTACTAGAATTGATGAACGAAATAAACTCAACAATCTTACTTGAAACTTGAACAAAACTTGAACAATTTGAATGAACTTCGAAATAGAAAAGTAAATAATTGCTGAAAATTTATTGTTAAGAACTCTAAGTAATTGAATGAATATTGAATGTAAAAGTGTTGTAGATATAAGCCTCTTCCTAATTTTTCTCCTAAGTTTTCCTTATTTAAGGACCTAGGAGGCTTATAGGATTCCTAATCCTAAAAGAAAACTAATTATAAAAATAATAAATAAAAAGAAAAGGGAAAAGTTATCTAATTCTAATAGGAAACTTCTTAAAAATATTAAATAAAATAAGAAAATACAAAAAAATAATTTTACGCGCAAACCTCACTGGAAGGTTCCAATCAGGTTCTGATCTGACCGGTCAGATCTGGTCTCTAGAAATTTTTTATGCTTTTCTTCAAAATCTGACTGGATGTTCCAGTCAGGTTTCAACCTGACCTATTCATCGGGTCAGGTCAGATTGTTCTTTCTTCAGGTGACTGGAAGTTCTAGTCAGGTTTCAGCTTGACCTGTTCATCAGGTCAGGTCAGTTTTTTCTCTTTATGGATTCTTTTATCTTTTTCCGCATTTTCTTCGAGCTTCGCATCATTCTTGGCCTCGGCACGTCTTCCGATCATGCTTCCATCCTTCCTTGGGTGTCGGGACTTCCTCCGAACTTTTGGATTTCACCGTTTCATCGGTCCAACACCTCTTTTAACATAGAAAATCTGAAATTGGATAGAAACTACCCAACGTGCATTATTCGATAAAATTGATGTTTAAGTATCGCACATATGCTAAATAGGACATGTTGAACCGGTTATACGAGGTGTATTACGGTATAAACACACCCCCCAACTTGAGGGTTGGTAGTCCTTAGCAACAAAATTACGAAGACAAGGACAAGTACAACCTCCCTTGTACGAATCATGAAATTCAATCCTTGAAAGCATTATGGGAATTCGAGAGGGAGATGCTTCTAAAATTTGGTGTGCTAACAAACAAATCATTTGTTGTCTATTTAACTATTCCAAAACATTATGTGTTTAACGAATGCATGCTTCTCACAACCTATGCAATTTGGATTTCAAAACTCTCCAAACTCTCAGAAGAAATTGGATTAATTGTACGGCTATCCCAACATGCTTACACAAGGTTTTCATAGAGTTTAAGTACAATGGCACAAAGATGCAAAAAGAAGCTATGTCAGCAGAATATGCCATATCAGCTTCTGTAAACATAATGCCACAAACATTCTAAATCAAACTCACACGTGAGATCAAGCGTAGGATTTTTTGGCTTGTAATGACCTTGGGTTATCAAGAAAAATTGGTAAACGAAATTGGTGACAGCTGAAAACTGGCTAATGGGTAACTACCCCGGTCACCATCACCAAACAAAAATAACTCAACCACGTAGGTACCAAAACATACAAAGTACTCCCAATCACAACATCTACTAATGTATCAACTATCCAGTCAATATCAACAAAATGCTCAATGTAGCAAAACTACCCAGAATAGAAACGCATGCCAACCGTACCACCTGCATCATATACCAGCCATATCAAAAGTACTTCCCTGTCTGTTAGTGATCTGCTACTCTAGATCTTTCAGACCTAAACTAGATGCTCCAGAAACTCCCTTACCCTTGTCCATATCACTTGGTCTCATCTCCAGTGCTCCTTCATCCACTTTAGACAACAAGAGCTGTAACATCTGTAGAATCGTACCCTATTCAGCCCAAACTCTTCTAATTTTGGCGCCATTTACTTCCTCATTTATTTTCATCATCATTTTTCTTTCTTTATTTTATTTTATTTTTTCATTATTTTTTCCTTTTATGCCTCGCGAAATGCCCGTTTACACACCGATCTGACCGGATGGAAGCTACCTGACCGGATGGATCTGACAGGTCAGATTTACTTACTGACCAATTTTTGGCCAAAAATCTAACTGGATGGCTGTTCATCAGGTTAGGTTTTCTCTTACTTTATTCTCTAATTTTGACTTGATGTCTTCGTTGTCATGCGTACTCATGGATCACCACCCTTATATCTTCCGGTTTCCTAGGTTTTGAACAAATTGATTTAGATTTTGGCTCAAATTTCATGGTCTAGGTGACTCATTTGTGGTTTGATCAAAGAAAAATGGCCTAGTATCACTTCCCACATGCTTCACGGATTATCAAATGATGCATGCACGTGTTAACACAAGTAATATATGGCAAAAAGGAAGATCAAGAAATGAAGAGTTCAAATTTTTTCAATTGGATGCCGCACATAAGTCTACATTAAAACAGATCATTTGATTCACATGCATTAGTTCCTTGTGTCATTTCAAAGCAATTTAGCCTTTCATGAATGAGATGAATGCAACACATTAATCTTATAAGCACATGACTCTCATTCATATGTTTAGCGCATATATGTAGATTTCAATGAATTAAAGCAAGGCCTAGCTACTCCCCCCAACTTGAATTGTGCAATGTCCTCAATGCATGAAGACGTAATAAAATGGAAAAAAGGAACGATAGTACCTGCACCGGAGATGGTCAGGAAGGTAGGTCCCCCAACTGGAACTATGAAACCTGCAAGTGTTAGGCCTGAAGACAAGATTTATATCCACCACTTTCTTCACGCGAAAGACATGGGTACTACTTTTCTTCCTGTTCGAAGACTGTGTTTTCTTATTTGTTGGAAGGACAGTATGCAAAAGGTTCAACAATATCTTGAGAAGAGGCGCCATCATCTAATAGGCTACCTCTCCCTTCGGGAGTGACCCCAAATTCCTTACCTATCACTCTATTTTGAAGCAATCTCCATATAGCTCGACACTAAAACCTGATGGTTCGGACAGATTTCTTGTTGTTCGATTCACCTACCGTCAGACCCAACCTCCTAGGTACTCTATACATAGCTGCAAACAGGTGGCTATACTGGACCAGCAGAGGCCGTTCGAGCACGACGAACACTGGAGATATCTCAAACTCCGTGGATTTATAGTCTTTTAGACATCATAAAAGCTCACGGATCCGAATAAACAGGATCAACTAAGTCCTCCTCGTATTCGGGCAATATATGAATTTTCTGCAAAACAAATTGCAAAGAAAAACTAGACAAAAACACATTAAACGTTAACCCATGTGAGTTATTCAAACAATTCGAGCACAAAATTTTTAACGAAAAAGTCCCGAATGGATGAGATACATGCAGATGTGCTTGGTCTACAAGAGAAACTACAGTGTGATTATAACCTGAGTGACCATCTTTCCTCGCAAAGAAGCGATTAGTAAAAGACGGAGGGTTGTGGTCTTTTCTTACATGCCAACTACATGCTTGTTGATGCTTGCTCACAACTTTTCGTATTCTGCTCCCCCAATGGTGCTCTTGAATGGAAAAAATCACAACAAAATAGCATCCTGTCTCACGAAGGGGAGCGTTTTTCGATTCCTCGAGAAGAAGTTGGGGTGCCAAAGGTGGAGATTGGACACTTTCCAAAAACAATGGTGGTTTATCTGGAGGTAACTTTTCAAGTGTGGGTTCCCAATAGTCCGTGCCCATGATTTCTTCTTTTGTGAGGAGTGAGTCCAAGTACTCTACCTCAGTTGAGTCTAAAAATGCGGCCTCTTCAATAGTGAGACCAGTTTCAAGTACTAAAGGAGGTACACTCGACAGATGATTTATTGATTTGTTAGAAGGCACTATTTCAATAGTGGGTTGCCACCTTTTCGTGTTCATGACCTCTTCTTTCTCGGGGAGTGAGAACATATTTTTCACCTCAGGGGAGTCAAGAAAAATAGCTTTTCAACAGGGAGGCAATTCTCTAAAGGGTCGGGGAATGCATGAGAGTTCTCCTGTGCTTGGTCTAAGTTATCAATGAGGTTCAAATCACAGAACTCATTATTATTTCCGACTTGAATTGTATCATTAAATATAGCGCTCAACTGAGTCATTTGGGAATGAAAGTCTTGCGTGTTCTGCTCAATATTTTTGGATTGCACTTGTATGATCATCAACATGTCCTCTAAACTCGAGTTATGAGCTGGTAGATAGGCCTCAGAAACCACAAAAGATCCCTGAAGAGCGTATTGTTGCCAATTATTAGGCGGGTACCATAGTGGATCCCGCTCTTCAGAGTAGGAACCATGAGTTCGGAAATTCGATAGGTATAAATAGTCTATCATGATCCTTGGAGGTATAGCATTATTGGCCCCCAATAGGGCAGCCATCACATTGTTAGGGAGATTTTTAGTTCGAATAAGACGATTGGTGTGACTCGAGTGTACACACTCATGCACAAAAAATCCAACAAAGATAGATAACAAAAAAATAAAAGAAAAAAAATAAAATTAAACAACTACAAATTCACGTACCTTGCCTTAATTGTTCCTTGGCAACGGCGCCAGAAATATGATCGACCGACAAAAGTGTCGCTGATGCGTCGGCCAAATCAATATTCAATATTGAAACTGATCCTTACCTCAAAAGTATAGAATACCAGTAGAGCGGCAAGATAGAGTATCGATCCACGAAGAACAACAGGAAGGTGAATCACGAGACTTGGAGTTGTAGTGTTTTGGAAGCTAACCTTTGATTTGATTGGTTGATTAATTTTAGAAGCTGCAATTGAAACTAAAATAGGAAACCAAAAGATTAAGAAAGTAGGCTAGATCCGTGGAATCCTTACATCCTAGATTTTAGGTAACAACGTCTTCCCTTTTATAACTCTTCAGGCCAGAGAATCTTGATCGGAAAATAATTCGATGAAAACTAATTTAATCAAAAGATATATTCAAAATTGATTCTCGTTCAATAAAAATAAGTCAAATCATAAGAGGACATCGACCCAAGTATCAATCGTACCAAATTAATGGCGACGATTGATCAAGAGCATAACACTCCTTATTTGGTTCGAAAAATAAGAACTTGAATCAATTTTGAATAAATAGTGGAAAAATATGAGAAGACGTTGAAACCATAGATCATGGGATGAAATTCATCCTTGAATCTTGCCTAGAGAATTAGCTTAGCATATTGAAATTGAAAATGGAATAATAAATTGAAAACATCTTACTAGAATTGATGAACGAAATAAACTCAACAATCTTACTTGAAACTTGAACAAAACTTGAACAATTTGAATGAACTTCGAAATAGAAAAGTAAACAATTACTGAAAATTTATTGTTTAGAACTCTAAGTAATTGAATGTAAAAGTGTTGAATGTAAAAAAGTGTTGTAGATATAAGCCTCCTAGGTCCTTAAATAAGGGAAACCTAGGAGAAAAATTAGGAAAAAGATTCCTAATCCTAAAAGAAAACTAATTATAAAAATAATTTTTTAAAAAAAAGAAAAGGGAAAGGTTACCTGATTCTAATAGAAAACTACTTAAAAATATTAAATAAAATAAGAAAATAAAAAAATAATTTTAATTCGCGCGCAAACCTGACTGGAAGATTTCAGTCAGGTTCTAATCTGACCGATTAGATCTGGTCTCTAGAAATTTTTTATGCTTTTCTTCAAAATCTGATTGGATGACTTGACTGGATGTTTCAGTCAGGTTTCAACTTGACCTGTTCATCAGGTCAGGTCAGATTTTTCTTTCTGCAGGTTACTGGAAGTTCCAGTCAGGTTTCAGCCTGACATGTTCATCAGGTCAGGTCAGTTTTTCCTCTTTCTTGATTCTTTTATCTTTTTTCGCATTTTCTTCGAGCTTTGCATCATTCTTGGCCTCGGCACTTCTTCCAATCATGCTTCCGTCCTTCCTCGGGTGTCAGGACTTCCTCTGAACTTTTGGATTTCACCATTTTGTGGGTCCAATACCTCTTTTAACATAGAAAACCTGAAACTGGACAGAAACTACCCAATGTGTATTATTTGATAAAATTGATGTTTAAATATCGCACTTATGCTAAATAGAACATGTTGAACCAGTTATACGAGGTGTATTATGGTATTAACACTCTTTCGCTTCAAACGTCAACACACTACATAAATAGTCCCGACAACCTTTCTGCAAAAGTCGACGAGCTCGTGCCACCGATATAAAATATGGAGGAGTCACAACTCCTTCTCCTTTGAATTCAATATCCTCCGATATGTTTCTTAAATGTCACTCGTTTATGAGTGCAGTCAATACTTGCCCCATAACTGGACAACCAGTCCAATCTGATGATCAAATGAAAATATCTCATGTCCAATGGAATCAAATTCATACTCATTTTCACGTCATCTAAATGAACATCACAGTCTTAGTATACCATGGAACATACCACGCCTTTACTCAAGGGTTGAGTTACAAACAATTCATAACCCAGTGGTTCATTTCTCCTATTCAGTTTACTCATAAATGTTTGACACAAGGGTATGCAACAAACCAGAGTCGAATAATGCATAAGCAAGATATGAACACATAAATAGCAGGGAGTTTAAGAGCAAGAGGAAGTTTAATAACACACTTAGACAGTAAAAAATAAAAAAATTCATCTGCCTTAGAAACGTCAAAGGAATATAATTTCTTAATTTCCTTGCTTTTATATAACTAATCGATCGCAGTGTCCTTCTTAATTAGGGGCGTCATAAACACATGGATCTTGGCCTATGATTTTGGCGGCGTCAATCTCGTAATTTGGATCTCTATAATACGTTTTATACGAATAATTATTTTGGTCCAATTCTTCTTCAAACAAGGACTTATAACGGGTGATTTTGTATGCTAAGTCCACTAAACACCTAAATTCTGTGAAATCTAACTTCTTTCAAAGCTCACTTTCCAAGCCCATTCTTGGGCTAATCGAACAAATTCAAAGGGGGCGTTACTCTACACCTATTTCTAGCTCTTTTGAACCTAGTGATAAACTGAGTAACTTTTTCATTCGGCTTTTGCCTAACTCTAGCTAGATCAACCATTGAGACTTCAGGCTCTATCTGGAAGAATTGTGTATGAAATGCTTCTTCCTTTTGTTGCCAATTTGTAATGATACCAGACCCTAGACTGGAGTCATGCAAAAAGCAGTCCCTGATAATGAATTGGGGAACCATTTGAGCTTTATAAAACCACTATTAGCCAATTCTCCATATTGGGCTGTGAATCTAGATATATTTTTCGAGGTCGATTGTCTTTCATTCTCAAAGAATAAAGTAAAAGTCAAGGATTTTAAATCCCTTGGGAATTCGTACTGACAGTCAATCCATTCAGGATATGGTTTTCTATAAATTGTGATTTGGATCCCCCGGGATAATGGACCATATACCTTCTGAATGGGATCCAAAACCTGGTATCGAAGTTAAAGATCTCACCTAAAACGAAGGTATCTTGGATTAACAACTCATGTGTGTGGTGCTACAGGCAATGCTAGAGGCACAAGTGCAGGTGCAGGGGGATGTATCTGGATTGCCATAGGTGTTGGCTCCGATAAAGTTAAGAGCCATGGCAATCCTATAAAGCGGTGGTGGAGGTGGCACCCTAAAATATGCCTGATGAGGCAGCATGGGTAATGTTACAGGTGGCATACCAGAATGTGCCTTAAAAACACTTCCATAACTAATGTCCACTCTGCATGTTTGGGTATTGACTCTAATGTCCTCTTCCAACCCCTCGAGTGTAGGGTCAAAAAGGAAATTTTGAGAAACTCTACTACAAGCCACTCTTTGGGTTCTAGGTAGATCATTCATGTTTGGGATGGCCATTTCAACATAGTGAATCCTTGAGTCTTCGCCCCTAATGTTCCTATAACAAGCTGATGACTGATCGGTTCATACCAAGATTGAGGAGTAGACTGAGGAATTTTCCTTGATCTGTATGATTCTGGCCCCATATTTACTCTACGCTTCTTGAGTCAACCTCATCTCTAGGATTACCTTTAACCAACCCATGTGGAGAAGGTACAACTCTTAGAGGATGTTGTGTTTCATGAGTTTGAGTTTTCGAGATGGATCTCATGGTTGGTGTCCATTCCTCCATATGCCTTAGCAATACTTGTTGAGACAAAGAAATTTCTCTCAGTGTTCAAGAGTTGAATATTTAACTGTTGTGATCCTATATCGATTGGATCGCTAAGTATGTCACTTGTAGGCTTGGTTTGACCAACTATGTTAGTCTGACCTCCTTGGGTAGAAAGACCTCATGGGTCATATTAACTTCTAACCAGATGGCCATGACTCATGGCTTGAGTTTGGCCAGTTGGTGGAGTCTAACCATTATGCTAGTCACTTTCTATGTATATATTAGAGGTTTCATTCGCAGGACTTACCTCTAGAATTCCTACTACATCGACTTCAGAGGTAAATGTGGTATTTTGGTTTTCAGTTTTTACCATACTCGACACTTAAGTCCCATCGGGTGTGCCAAAAAAGATGTTGGCAATATCTCCTAAAAATTGATGCACGAGCGTGTCAAGAAAGGAGTGTAACTAGCCTTTTCAGGGGAAAAAACCTATACTTGTGACAGTTAAACCAACTAGACTTTTACTTTATCTATTCTTTTACCTCAACAAAGAGGATTTTTCTAAAGTGTCGACACATGGCAAATCAAAATCAGAAAACGAAGATGAACAGTCACAAAGAATGTAAAATGAACTAACTTTGAATGATAAATTTGAAGACAGACTTACATTCGAGAAGTATAAAAAATCCAGGTTACGTCGAACTAAGACAAGAACTACTCCTATGTATACAGGTGAAAGTTACAAATACAACTACTGCTACGACTGTGGCTATGATAGGCTAAAGTCCAAGAAAGAAAATATAAGTGCAAAAAGATAAGTTGTATGGGAGTTCGTCCTCCCTTCCTTTTCACCCTTAGTCTTATTTATAAACCCCCTAGTGCTAGATGCCATCTTTTCCCTTTGAGTTTTCCCGTCTGGTTCATTGTGTGATCTATCCTTTGATATAGGATAAAAACGTGGTTGTCCCACTTCGAGCACTTTCATATCTTCCTCCTATGTTCTTGATGCACTTTCTGTCACCTTCCTTTCTTCTAATTCATGCGCATGCATGGTATTTGAAATAACTAACCATGCATTCGTAACGTTGCCGCTTTGCATTCTGCACATGTCATCATTGCGATAGTTAACTAATTGCTCCAGAATTTCGAGCGGCATCATTTAGAATTCTTGTGCATTTTATCGCGTGTGGGGACTCTCAGAATGCTTTGCCACATGTCACATTCTCCTTGGCAGAGCTATTAAAGTGTCAACACCTCAGCAGGGTCATCAATGAGATCTCAATAAGACACCTCCACCACCTCTTCCATTTCTCAGGGTCGCTTATGGTGTTCTCGGGGTCGCTTGTGATGTTCTTAGACGATTTAAAAAGGGGCTCCTCATGCCGAGAGAAGTTTAACCGAAGACAACAAAACTTCAAATAAGTATCCAACTGCGCATCCTCATCGACAGGGATATCCTACATGATATGAGGGTTCACGGGTAGTAGTTAAACAAAAAGTAAGTTGTCTGACCCCAACTCTTTTGCTTGGGGGACCTTTGTACGGTTGAACTTGAGCGACGTCCGCTAAGACAACTTGGCCCAAAATGATTGAACTCCTTGCAACTGCTCTAACTAAAGAAGGGAAAAAAAGAGCTCATTATTATGAGAACATCTAAGAAATAGGAAAAACATTAATAGAGTATGGGGAATCTCAGCAGAAGCCCCCTCTACCTGAGGAACACGCACGACTTCTTGAGCACTGACAGGGTACTCTCATCCCCCGAAGACCTCAAATAGTTTAGTGTTTAGGTTCTTGGTCGTACGAGTGCCTGGACTAGATTAGACCTGCTACTTTTGGCCTGTAAATGAAATATTTTACGTTTCCACGCATCGTCCTCCTCGCCGGCCTTTTGGGGGGCATGTTTAAGAGAATAGCAGTGGCAAAAGTGAGTAATACCAAATTGGTCCCCAGGAGGGCGTTAAGTGCCTCAATCTCCAAGAGTGTTCAATAAAAATTACTGACGGCTTCATAAGGGGGCAATACTCTAAAAAAAGAGGGCCTCACGAAAAAGGTTACTAATAGAGAACCTAACTCCACCCTCAACTATGGCCATCAAAGGTAAATAAGTTGAGTTTCTATCAACAACAATCGTTGGTCTTTCATCTTTCCCTAAAGGGTTAATTACTACATTATCAGGAATCCAATGGGGTTACCTAAACCTATCGATGTTTTCTGCATAGAGTATTTTCTTGAAAGGAGTTGCCATTGAAGATTTTAGATGGAAATAAACTTACAGAAGTGAAAAAGTCATAAATCGGTGTCAACTGCAGAGTAAGGCTCTTGGATTGATCAGAAAAAGTAAAATACCTCTTGGCCTTACTCTACTTATGTAAGGGTGTATGAGCAAAATCGAAAAGTCGCTTTTTAGAAAGTTGGCAAAAAGGACCCCAAGGGGCATCTCATATTTGATGTAGGAGACACAACAATTAGCACGTGGATGGTGGATGATGTCAGAAAGATAAGTTGCCAACTCACCTCCTCAGCAAATTAGCTTACTACCGCCCAATCCAAATGACATTGTCTAAGTGATAGCAAGCTAAGGGACAATTGTGGGAGATGAATAAATTTCATAGCCGACAAATGATATCTAATAACCAACAACCAGCCGAGCCATAAACTAAGATCTCATCCAACTACTACATCACCTCAAACAACAACTATCTCTGACACCAATTGTCTCGGACCTCAAACCTTCTCAGACAACAACCCTATCGAATGATGACCAACTCAGACCACCAACTTTGTAATACTGGACTCGGATCAGATGTGACCATAGTTGGCAATGCTGACCAACACAAAAAATTGCACTGCTCAGTCTTATGATACTTCAAATCAGCCTGTGCTTAGGAGCAACAAATGCAGAGGATACACTTGAGTGTATTCATTAGTACACTGAACTAGTTCTTATAAATATGAGCGAAGATCTACCAGCAAAGGAGATCGATCGTTGGAGGACTAACTAATTCCATGTCGATTATTGAGGCATTCTTAGTCACTTTTTACACACCAAAATACTGTAAGCAACACTTCATTTTCTTACTTTTGAAAATATATTTTCTTGACATAATAGATATTCTCTCCCTCCTGCAATTACTAACTTAGCCATCAGAAGGCATTCCGACTACCAATCGTGATGTCTCTGCCAATTTATTTTTTTTACAGGGGACGTCCAAGCGAAACGCATAATAATATACTTTCAAATCAACTATTTTCAATTCCAAAAGGACTCACGAGGGAGTCCCATAATCCAACACCCCCACAAACTCGTATCACCCAATAGATTAATCATTAATATACTAACCTAGTCACGCAACCTCCATTATTACCAAATTTTATTTACCATCGCAACACCAATATCCACTGTTATAATATTACAATTAAAACTCCATCCGAACTCAAAATTTACTAATGTACTAAATTTTCGCTACCCAAAATTGTTAATGACAGACCACAATTAATTCATGTATAAATATATGCTTAATTTACACATATGAATTGGAATATTGATTGAAATAGTGAATTTAATTCAATCTTTACAAATGGACCAGTTTGGATATGTGTAATGTTATCTAACTTGTTAGGTTGTAAATGGGTTAATAGCTCACGTAAGACAATTCATATACAACTTGTTCAAATTTATCGCAATCATATTGTTGAGCCCGTAATATGTCATGTATAACGACTCAATACATCCTAAATAGGTATGCATGTGTTGATCAATTATTGCTTTTGTTCGAAAATAATGCACGCTTGGTATTATCTGCTATTTTGCAAGTTTTTCATGTTAAAAGGGTGTCTGGTAAGGAGTACTTGATGTCCAGATATTTTGAGGTGATCCCGACACTCCGGGGGTGTAATTTGATTCGAATGGAATGAGTGCCGAAGGCCCGAGGACAATGTGAAGTCAAGGAGTTGGATTGAAAATTGCAGAATTGCTCTGGTGACTGGAAAAATGTCCAGTCAAGACCATCCTAACTGTCAAAAGCAGTTTCAAAAAAAAAAAAAATTCAGTAAGTCAAACTGACCGGTCAGGGCTATTGTAAGTCAAGCAGTTTCAAATTGACTGGTCAAGAATAAAGAAGAATTGATTCTACTAGGTAAACTTGATTAGTCACGCATACGAGTCAGGCGTGAAGGACAAAAGGCTGACCAAATGCTACTACCAGTCATGCGCGTTAAGAGTGTCAGAGATGAGAACCTGAGTGGTCACACGTTCGTGTTAGGCTTGTGAAGTTTAAAAATTCCAGTGTCGAGATCTAACTGGTTAGGTCTTCTGGGCAATCGGTCAGGATGTCGCGCGAATTTCATTATCGAGATCTAACTGGTTAGTGTCATATTTTGATTATTTTTCTTTCTTTCCATGTTGGTTTCTTTTATTCTTATTCCTTATCTTTTTAGGATAATTTCCTAATCTTTTTAGGGTTTTTCTTATTTAAAGTCTTTAAAGACTTAGATCTAGTATCAAGTTTTCCTTAGTCTAGATTTCTTTTCAGTTCTCTTTCCATTAATATGCTAGACGAAATCTTTTTAGGCGAGGTTCTTCAATGATCCGCTAATCTAGGGTTTAAACACTTCTCAAATATTCTCATTATTTATTCTAAATTAATTCAAAAAAATTTCCCTAACTAAACAATGAGTGTTAATACTTTTGATCAGTTATTGTCATTAATTTAGTATAGATGATGCTTTGATTAATGTCTTCTTACGTTTTGACTTATTGTTCTTGAACAAGAATCAATTTGAGAACACATTTTTCGGATTTAAATTATTTTCCATCAAAATATTTTTCGATCAAGATTCTCTAGCCTAAATTTTTTATTGAGTTATAAAAAAGAAAATATTGACTACCAAAGTCCAGGGTGAACTGATTTGAAAGATCTAGCTGCTTTATTTATTTGATCAAATCTTATTAGTTCTTTGTAGTTTTAAACATTAAACCTTTTCTGAAATTGAGGTTAGCGTTCGAAACGCTACAGCCACAAATTCACGTGTTCCTGACCTTGGTATTACTCGTGAGTCGTTATTCTGACCTTCCACTTTACTGGTTTTATACTCTTGGAGCGAGGTTCAATTTTACATAAATACTGATTAGATTGACGCGTCAACATCACTTTTGCCGATCGATCACATATCCTATGTTCAAAATGAAAATAATTATCTTTGATTATCCTTCCGCCAATTTTAACAAGTACAGAATGACCAACTCAGAAGCAAAAAACTCGAAACTGCATAGGAAAGATTTCTAAAACAGAAGGCCGTGTTCCCGAGCGGCATCAGCAAGGGCTTGGATACGTCCCTTGTAAGGGTATCCTCCACGGTCAAAGGCCACCTTTGTGATCCCTTTCTCCAAACAGGACTTGGCAATAGCTTCACCTACTTTCTTTGCCACATCCTGACACCAAAACCATGCAAATATTCAGCAATTCTTTCCTACCGTATTTGCAGTATATAGAACCAAACACAAAAGTTAATTAGTTGGGGATGTGCATGCAAATTATTCTTCTTCCTACTAATATTTTTGTTTCTTTTTTGTGCATAAGAGAGCGTCTCAGAAAGGATTAATCAAACCTGATGAATTGGAAGTTGCACAGAGTTTATAAAGTTTCTTCGAACTCTCTTTGAGTAGCAAAAATCATCTTTTGATAAACGAAACATAATGAACTTAATTAAGCTAAGATAACATTGTTTCAATTAACATTCAAACAAATCATCAACAGTAGTAAATTTACCAAACAAATTGGGAGTAAATCTGGACCGGATATTCTTAACAAATGATCATTAAAGGAGTTGGATTTTAAAGCATCGCTAAAAAATCTAAAGTAGGCAACTAACTCATTTAACAACTTTTTTGACAACGAATTATCAAAACTTGTAAATGAAGAAGCAGCTCACTGGCAAAAGAACAAACGCAATTAATATAATTATTTTTTTTAACAACAAATTAGCAACTTGTCCATGTAAACTCTCCATGGCTAAAGAGCAACCTTGACTCTTGTTCTGCATTCTCAAAAAAAATTACCCAAGCCATCACTGATTACGCACTTGCATATTATGTTAAAGCAATTTAGATCACACAGAAAATACTATACAATGAAGCACATCGACACTCTTAGGAGGTCGCTGTCGAAAGCTGAGGACACGTCAAAATACATACGGGACATGCCACATGGCATGTTCATTAAATTTATTTGACTCTTTGAGGTGGGATACGGCCAGACAAGGCTGAGACACAGGGGGACATGCAAGGGATATGGTTGGGTTATAAGCTTTTAAACTTCTTAAACACTTTTTGGAGGTAAACATGCACAACTTCAAAGTTTTGAGTTAAGAGTTTAGTACAATCACACATACACAAAACAGTTCACAAACAGTTTGTTAGATCTTCTTTCCCAGGTCGTCGTCAATGGGATAGAAACCCTTACTCTAACCACTCTCTCTCTCTCTCTCTCTCTCTCTCTCTCTCGATCTATGACATGTACAGGCACATATATAAGTGCATAAGTCTATATGACTCGACAAGATCAAGCAATCTCTCTCTTGCTCTTTGTCCACCATGAATATATATACATGCATATTGACCACAGTCATACACAAGTATACATCTGTTTTCTTATTATCCTTCAAGTTCTGATAATCTGATAGGACAAGTAAATATATAGTAAGATTAGAAAGAAATAGTGAACAAAAAATTTCCATATCCCCACCCGTGGCTGTTTCCATGTCCCCAATTTTTTAGTACTCCAGTGTTTGTATCAATGCCCATATGCGTGCTACATAGCAATGAGGATACTGACACGAGTGGCCCTATGTGACTGAATCAATAAAACTGAGTGAAAATGCAGTTTCACTATTTATATTGAATATATTAGTTTGATGGTCGAGCAGTTGATAATAAGGAGAAGCAGCTTATTACATGCAGTTTATACCCTTAACCATTTCGTTTTTGATTTTCTTTTCCTCTTTCTTTAGTTCTATTTTTGGCCAAACACTATTCGCTACGAACTTACAACAGTGGGACCAGAGCTGTAGTCAAACTCCTCGGAGATGGGTTTCTGCATCGTTGAAGCCGAAGCAAGAGTATGCATCTTTTTGTCATCAATAACCTGGGCATAGATATGCTTGTTCGAGCGGAAGACGCACAACCTTGGCCTTTCTGGTGTCCCTTCTAACTGAGAAATATAATTGCTGAACTTCAGAAACAGCAGCATTATTCTTAACACCGAAATCCAGCAGATACAGAAACTGAATACCATAATTAGCAGAAAATAAGGTTCCCATAATCAGGGTGAGGCAAGGAATTTCCCTTACCGACGTCTGTAAACTTATCAGTATTAAGCATATGATGTTAATTCCACCACATCATATCGATGAAATGAAATAAAACAAAAACAAAAACATCTAACAAATGGTTAATGAAATGGGAAATAAGACAGTTCTTTAAAATTATTGCTTCCTTCACGAAGGGAAGGTTTATACATAACCAAGTTGAAGTAACGTTGTAGATAATGGAAAAATATCACCACCATAGGTTTATACGTTCTTTCTAGAAGCTGACAATCTCATGGCATATGATCCCGATGAAAGAATGTTTTAAGTTATTCAGATGTATTATAGAGTCGCTATATTATCCTCACCACTTTCCAATAGTCCAGGAGAATCATTTACCCCACTGCCCCACTCTAATAGATTGCTCCAGTAGGCAGTAACAAAAATGACTCAACTTATTCTAATAGCATAACAAGAACAGATTGAGGTAAGACTTTAAAAGAAATAGAAGGAGACGGAAAGAAAGCTTGCAAAAGAAATATCAATCTAGGAAGTAAATTCTCTTCAGTTAAATTCCACGTGAGGCTTTGAAATGATAGTATAACCTAAATAACATACTGAATACAACCAAGATTGCTTTTTTAATTTTGAAATTGCCACATCATTTTGGGGAGGATTCTGAATAAAATACCATATGATCAACATATTTGCCAATGCCATACTACAAATGACAAGAAATTGATAGTTCTAACTTCTAATCCAGGATGGCTAGCGTTTAGGATGATGTAGTACTCCACTCAATTATGCAGCCCATGGCAGTAAAGTTTCTCGTAAAATAGTTCTTGTACCAAAAAACAAGTATATTCAGTCCTCTAGAACTAGTGTTAATAGTTTCAGGTATCAAATAGCGGCTGCGGCCTCTGTAATGGTGGCGATGCAGGGTGCAATGGCCGTAACGTAACAGTGGCAGCAACTGGAGCCCCTACTTTTCTTCTTCTCCACCCAATGGCAGCATAGAACGGCCGCAACATAATAAGCAGAGGTACCACCCTTATAATTACATAAAAGCATCACATTATGGTTGTGGCCCATTTATGGAACCATCTGTGTCATCCACTTGTTGAAAATTGAAATAAATTCCTTGGGCATTTCTCAGTTAGCATTGAAAAACAATGTACTCAGTCACATTGTGTTTGCTGCAGCTCTTTTCTGGCTAGAATGTAGATTCTTTTATTTTCCTTTACCCCATATATGTCAGTTAGCTTGCTACTGCTTCTTCTTGTCTGCTCAAAATAGATTAAATAAGTTGGGAAAAAATGATAATCCCAAAGCTCCATTTTGATGCTTTTTAGCTTCTGATTTTCACAAAATTAACTTCCTACAATAATCTGGCAGCAACAAATACCCACATTGTTCATCTAAAGACCCAATCAAGCAAGGGGGCACGGCCTAACCACACTCAATAACGCCTGAAGGGCTTTCTGCCCCATCTCCACACACATTTTTCATCTAAAGACCCAATCAAACAAAATTCTCAAAATGCCCGCCTTTTAGGAGGAACAGTTTGAATTTTAGCCAATTTTATCACAACTTCCTTCGCCATGTTCATAAGCTTTTTTATTACCAGCAGCAGTTTGAATGTTCACCTACTGAACTCTAATTGTTCATACACACAAATAAGCTGACTGTCACAGCTTGTTCATGAATGTTAAATATTTTGACTTTTGGTAAATTTCCACAATGGATTTTCCGATTTCAGACTAATGAAGTTGGCCAAATCAGAACTTTGATTTCAACAAAGAGAACCGGATACATCATGTGGGAAATGTAGAGCAATTAGAATGTACCTTCTTTCTGATACGAGCATGGCGGGCAGTTCTGTCTTCTCTTCTGGTTGTGGCTTTGGCTTTGACAATCAGCGGCTTGTAGGACCCACCTGCACCATCCAATTTGGGACCGATGAAGAGCTGCTGCCTGTACGCGCAAGCGCCCTGAAGGAAGGACAGTAAAGCAGCCATGGATTACTCGCTCGCTCCCTCTCACTCTCGCTCTCTCTCTCTCTCTCGCTCTCGTGTTATGTTGTCTCAGAACCGCACCTTCTTATCCTTCATTACTATCTGATGGTGATGGAATTTTATCTTCAGCGCCGTTATCTTTTCTTGATTAGACTTCCCGTAAATTACACTTTGTACCCTCATTGTTCACATGAACTCTCAATTGAGTTAGTCTTAATTTCACAGTTCAGCCCCACGGTACATAAACAAAAATATATATGCAATCGGGCCCCAGTCTTAACTTTTTGTCCATGTTGTTGACGACGGGATCTAGGCCCAGCCCTTGGCCATGCTTACAATTTGGGCCCTAACTTAAACAGCGTGCACTTGTGAACTGTTTTGAAGTTTGTTTTATATTTGATGAGCTCAAATTTAGTTTTCCGTCGATCGATAGCCAACGAGTCTCGAGACTGACCAGAAACTTTCCATGATACAACGTCGCCGATCGGCCTGCCATGTTCACCCTCGGTTGGATTGAACTCTACTCAAGTTTTCCTCAGGCAGCACAAAAGTTGAGAGAAGAGGTGGCGCTCTAGACCGCACATATGATCCCAATGATCGCGCCTTTGATTCCCCCCATCCCAGAGATGGCATGTGCGCGATCAAGGCGTAAATCTCTCAAATACAGTTTATACGCTCCTACATTATTCTAACTTGATCGTCAGAGGGTCCACAATCAGACAATCACTCCTCGGTCACTGGACTTGTGTGCAGGAACCAGAAGCAGAACTCAGGAGCGTCCAACTATTTTCCGACATCATCAATATTATTTTATTTTTCTACTTCTTCCCGTCAATACAAATTAGTAATCTAAAAAAATTAAACACAAAAATGTAAAAATATTAGTAATTCAATATTAAAGTTAAACCAAATATTGTATGATTACCTTCCATCGCGGCAACTGTTTCTCTCTTTTAGGTTTTTCTTTTGTATTTTTTTCTAGTATTTTTTCGAATCTTTGCGCCCTTTGTACTTGTAACTTTATAATATAAATTATTGATTTGTGTTCTATCTTTTATACTCGTTGGTGGATAGGTCGGCGCAAAGTTAAATTTGAGCTCATTAAGTATAAAAAAAAAAAAAAAAAACTTGAAAAAAGTTCATAAAAATAAAATAATTTTAAGAAAATGTACTTTTTAAATTATTTTTTACTTTTTAAATTTCTCTCATCAAGATAAATTAATAATTTTTCGAAAATTAATTTTGCTAATTCTCAAAAGAAAAAGAGTTCAAATATATATAAACTGATCCCATAAAAATTGATCAACCAGAAAAACTTCGAACTCAAACCTTATGAATGAAACAAACCCCTAAGTCCGTTTTTAGAATATTAAAGTTTGGTAATTATTAAGCCGTAGACTGTGGACAATGGTCAATCCCATAGGTTGATTTTTTACTGAATTAGGATCCAAATGGAGTCAAATGGAAGATGAGTATATTTGCGCCACGTGTTCTTATCATCTCTTACTGTTTCACCCCAAACAAAAAAAACTTTAAGAACAATGCTAGTGGCACTCTATAATTTACTTCATTTTATATCGCGTACTTAGGTGTCAAATAATCATAGAGAATTGGAGTCTACGTACTTATTTGAACACCTCGTAGTTGTTTGACACCTAAACATGCAGTATAAAATAAAATAAACTGTGGAGTGTCACTAGCATTGTTTGTGCTGTGTGCCTCACAACGCAAGTGGACGGAGTCTAGCTTCATGAGAGAATTTTGTATTTTAAATAGTGTAACATTCAAAATTACCAATCAGGCTGTTTGGATGAGGACATAATTTTTTAAGTTTTAGATAAGAGGGTAAATAAGGTAGATGAGCGGCTTAAATGAGATGTTTAATTAAGAAGGCGTTTAGTTAAATTTTATAATAAGAGGAGAGGGGCAATGTAATATTTTGTTTGGTTGGTGTCTTGTGTGGGCGGATTAGAAGGATTCGTAAACAAATATTGAATTATTTGACCGTCTTGCCTACTTGTAGAGTCTATGCATAAACCTTGCTTTATTTTATTAAATAATTATTAAAAATAAAATACTATGATATACTACTTGTAATTAAATTGTATTGCACTTTATTGAATAAATTAGACTAAATGCGTGTGTATATATATGTATGACAAATAGAAGCAGATATTTAATTATTGGACATATATAAATATACAAACATGTGTGTGCATATAATTTTGTTTCACTTTTCACGTGTTAGTCAGACTACTACTAATCTATTATGATTACTGTAAGGGGGTTGATTCGATGATCAGGACGGAAAGCTAAGAATCCACTATCCAGCTGAAACAATGCTTCTCTCAATATGTGGACCTGTGATCTGCAAAAGAATAACCTGTCAAAGAGCCCTCTGCCGCTGTGGCAGGAGGACACTCCGATGATTAAGTCAGGAACAATCTCACAGGGAAATGGCTATGCAGGCTAATATTCTCTATTAGCAGGCAAAACTCTCAGTATTTCGGCGTACCTTTTTTGTTCATCTCCAGCTCTATTTATAGACTTCCCCTTCTGCCCTAATTCTCTTAGGGCTTTCTTGGGCCTCAATCCTCTTGGGGCCTTCTAGTGCCCTAATTCTCTTAGAACCTTCTCTGACCGAAGTGTCATCTGATTGGCCATGGATTTCACCTCCATGCCTCTCCTGACAGAATCTCGTCTTATCCCGTCTTATCCGGGATTCCATATCCTTTTCGGAAAAGCGGTTACCTGTCGCTTCTCTCGGGCTGCCCGTAATCCTGACCGACTTTCTCAGTTCGGCAGGTCATCGATCCGCCTTTCTCAGGTCGGCATCTCTCAATACTTGGTTCTGTTATCCTGATTTGGGTATGGTCGGCACTCCTAGTGTCGGCCATTATCTCACGTGATCGGCACGTGCTTCTAGAGGTGTTATTCGGTCTCGGCCGAACTCTGAATTTATTCGGGGGGTCTAAATGTATTTTCTCAATTACATTTTACCCTCGTCAATTGCCCCCTAGCTTCGGCTGCTTTGAACCGACTTGGCAAAGTAGTCGAGGCTATACAGTGTACCCATGGCGTCCTTTCTTATTCCTGATCGGGCGGTTTCTGAACAGTCGTTCTTGAATTTGCAGCGTCGCATTGAAGTCTAGCAAGACATGCAGCGGGCTTTAATGGCTTTGGGGCCACGCGCCTCCTGCGCGTGCCCCATAGGTGGAGCGTCCTCATTGGGGAGGCCTAGGGTTTCATCCGTTTGGCTTCCCTCCCTATAAATACTCGCCCATTCTTCACTTTTGATTTTTCTTCTGCAACCTTCCACTGTCGTCATACCAGAGAAAGAAATCAACTGCCTTTGTAAGTTTTTTCAACCAGAGCCTTAGGTTTTCCTTCTTTTTCTCGATCTTTCGTCCCCTACTCTTTTCTGTAATGGGGATTTTTAGGCAGTTAGTAGACACGCTGGAAAAGATGGCAGAATTCCGGCGACGGTACAACATCCCCTCTGATGTTGCCGTCGAAATCAACGATCCCCACACTCCTCGTGATGGGAATGACCCCGACACCCTTCACGTCCCTCTGATGGCGGTTGTCGAGGGTGGAGTTCGGTTCCCACTCAATCGCCTTTTTTGTGAAGTGCTTTGCTGGTACCGGCTTCACCCGATGCAAATCTCCATCAACACCTATAGGATTATCCACTGTATAGTGGAACTAAATAGGCTGAACCATACCGACGTAGGACTTCGGGAGATCCGATTCTGTTACGATATGGTCAGAAAAGGCTCTGATGCCTATTACTTGAAGAACAGACCAAACATCAAGCGGATCGTCACCTACTTGACGGACTCCAACCGTGGCAATGACGATGACTTCCTCATCGTTGCTGGCAACTGGGAGATCGGCCGAGATGAGCCTGAACGCCCCAAGTTCCGCATCCCGACCCGGTTTGGAGTCATCCGTTAGTGCCCCGACCTTGTCTTTCATTTCTCTGTCTTTTTCTTTTTAATGCCGAACATATCTTGATGCTGACTGTATTTTTCCGTTCTTTTCTGCAGCTTCTAACACCAACAAGGACCGAAACGAACGGTCGATAAATCTCGACGGCGTTAAAAAGGTCGCCCGATACACAGGGTCTTTTGGCCGAAGCTGGGCCCGATCCCCCGAAGTGCTCCTGAGATACGTCGGAAGCTACAGGGGGTACATCAAAAAATAAATTCCTGACGCCGACGTCGTTGGTGCCGACCTCCCAGGGTACCTCCCTGTTCAGCAACCGGATCCGGTGACGGTAGCTGCCATCGGAAATTCCCCGATCTCACCTAACTCGTCCGGCTCCGAGCACAGTTCTGCCCAGTCGCCTTACAACTGGAATTCAGAGGACGATTTGGAAATCGATCAGAGTCTTGACCCAATGGCTCGAAACCCCAGCGTCCCGAATCTCCGCGAGCTGATGCGGCAAAAGAAACAGAAACAGTCTGACGCCGGCCCGAGCTTGCCGAGGATGGAGCCGACCTCTGCGTCTGAAGAGGTTTCGGTTGAGGATGATGTTCCCCTCAACACGAGGTGGAGGCCAAGGGACCCCGCTCAGGAGGACCCCGCTGCGACGGCCTCGCCGAAGAAGAGCAGGACGGCCGATAAGGCCAAGACTGTTGAGAGGGTTGCCCCATGGTGCCCCTCATTGCTGGTGAATGGGGTTGATCCCATCACTGTCGCCGACTCGGCGGCTGACCTTGACGTCACGCAAACCCTCACAGGAATGCTGATGCTTCCGAAGGACGTCGAGCCCTACCAAGGCACCGACATCCCGACCTTGCTGCGATCCGTGATGGCTCACGAAGTCTTCGTAAGTATTCTGTCTCGGCTATTTTTCTGTTATGTTACTTGCAACTTTGTTTCTGATTTCATATTTCCTGATATTGTCGCAGGCTGCGCAGAAAACGATGATGTGCCTGAGCCGTTGCCAGGACTTGGAAACTCGATACAACACTATCGAGTTGGAGCTAAAGGCGTCCAACGCCAGGTTCCTGAAAATCCAAGAGGACATGGCCTCGTACAAGAAGAAGGCTCGGGACGCCGAGCTGAAGGCTAATACTGCTCAGTCCCAGCTCGGGACTGAAAGGGCGAAGTCATCCAGGCTGGAGGATTAGCTGGCCGATCTCAACTCTCAGCATGAGGCTGAGCTGAAGCGCGTTCAGGAGAACTCCTACGCCAAGGGCATGTTGGACGCTGCTGCCGACTTCTTGGAGAACCAAATGCCCGGGATCCAGACCGAGCTCGTCGGTATGTGTTGGAAGGCCGCTCTGGAGGCTGCCCAGGTGCCAAAAGACTCTTCCCTCTTCTCCAGGGTTCCAACTGTTACCGAACTGGAGAACAGGGAACCCGAAGCCGGAGAAGAAGGCCTGGCTGCTGCTGCTGGAGAAGGAGAAGCGGACCAGACTGCCGATGCTGGTGTCCTCGAGGCCGAGCATCAGCCAGCCACTGAGGATGTAGTTATAGTTTAGGCTGACGATGTTGCGCCTTAGGATTTTTACTGTTTTCCTTCATTTCTGTAATTCATATGTAACCTAACTTCTTGAATCAATGAAACATATTTGGATTTCCTATGCAACCTTCTTGTAGCGCGATGCTGAATCTGAAGTAGATTTGTTTCCCTCTGAATAATGTGTTGCACTTAATGGACTGTTCTCAATTAGGCTTAGATTTCATTCTTTTCTCAAGTAATGAATCATCTTCAACCGTTCTGATTATCAGACTTTTCTCAAGTACTGATTTAAATTCAAACTTTTCTCAAGTTTTGAGCCGAACAAACTTTTCTCAAGTCTGTTCGGCTGTTTAACCTGTATTTAGGTTTAAACACATATTTTTCTCAAATATGTTCGGTTGTTCTAACTTTTCTCAAGTGTTGAGCCGAACAAACTTTTCTCAAGTCTGTTCGGCCGTTTAACCTGTACTTAGGTTTAAACACATATTTTTCTCAAATATGTTCGGATGTTCTAACTTTTCTCAAGTGTTGAACGTTCTCAGACCTTTCTCAAATCTGTTAGGCCGTTTAACCTCTTCTTAGGCTTAAACACATACTTTTCTCAAGCATGTTCTGGAATTCAAACTTTTCTCAAGTGTTGAATCTTCTCAAACTTTTCTCAAGTCTGTTAGGCTGTTCAAACTCTGCTTAGGCTTAAACACATACTTTTCTCAAGCATGTTCTGGATTTTTTCTACTTTTCTCAAGTCTTGAGCCGAACAAACTTTTCTCAAGCATGTTCTGGAATTCAAACTTTTCTCAAGTGTTGAATCTTCTCAAATTTTTCTCAAATCTGTTGAGCCGAACAAACTTTTCTCAAGTCCATTCTGGATTTTCTACTTTTCTCAAGTCTTGAGCCGAACAAACTTTTCTCAAGTCCGTTCTGGATTTCCCCTTGCCCCCTAGCTTCGGCTGCTTTGAACCGACCTGGCGGAGTAGCCGAGGCTATAAAGCGTATTCATGATGAACTTTGTATCGATCCAGAGGACTCTCATCCGTATCTGGTCCATTTGAGGCGTGCTCTGTACTTCCATAAATGCGAAGTGACCGTTTGTTTGTACCTTCTGGTGAGAGACGCGCCTTTTCTGCGCGTGCTTTGACGTGTCGTTGCAGTATCTCAGACGCGCTTCATTGATTGGTCCAGGAGTAATGGATCCGACGGTTGGGGTTTTATAACGTGCAACGTATCAGATTCACCCGCACCAAACCCTATAAAACCAACCTTCGTCTCTTTCATTTTTCTCTTCTTGCTACTGTTCTTTTTCCATCTTCTGTAAGTCGCCCATTGTAGAACTCGTCTTTTTGTCTTTCTTGTTCGTTTTTCTTCCCTGCTTATTCTCTGAGTATGGGAATCTTCCGTAAGCACTTCGCCTCTCCGGCGCGCATAGCAGAGTTTCGTAGACATTATAACATCCCAGACGACGTAGTGATAGAAATAAATAGGCCTGAGACTCATCCTGAGATTCGGGATGAGGACTCCATCCACATCCCACTGATGGCCGTCACCGAAGGTGGGGTTAGATTCCCCCTTCATCCTTTACTCCGTAGGTTTCTGGCTTGGTACCGGCTGAACCCCATGCAAATATCCATAAATACATATCGCATAGTAATGGGCATAGTTCGTTTGAACGAACTGTGCAACACAAACTTAGGTTTATGGGACATAAACTTTAATTACGATATGGCATATAACAAAGAGGAGAAATGGTATCTTAAATCCCGTAGAGGCCGAGAGAAGATAGTGACGCATCTTGTCGACTCAAATAGGGGGAACGATGACGATTTCCAAATCGTCTCGGGGAATTGGGAGTTTTCTCCTGATGAGCCCGAGCACACGAGGATCCCTGTTCCCCGTAGTTTCGGGCAACCCCGTTACTTCCCTCTTCCCTTTAATCATAATTTCTGTAATTTGCCGACATTAAACATCTGACTGTTTCTTTCCTGTGTTTGTGCAGCTGCTAACGTGAACCGAGGTCGGCAACTTCACGCCACCAACCCTGAGGACCTGAAGAAGGTGCTGCGATACAAGGGTGTTGAAGGACAAGCAGAACCGAGATCTGCTGAAGTACTACTGCGGTATAACCCGACTTACAAGGGTTATATCAAAGACAAGAAGTAAGTAGCCGAGGCGGTAGCAGAGACATCTTTAGTAGCCGTTCCCGAAGCCATTCCTCTGCCGTATCTCAGGGAACCAAGCCGCGTCACCATTGCTGCCGTGGCCGAATCCTCCAGCTCCTCATCTTCATCTTCTACCAACCGGACGGAATCCCCACCTCGGATCACTTGGAATACTGAGGACGAGGAAGAGATAGACGCCGAGATCATGTCTTCAAACCCGAATGTGCCAAACCTGAAGGAGCTGATGAGGCAGAAGGCTAAGGCTGCTGCCCATGCGAAGAAGCCGGCTCCAGTCGAGGCGAAGAGGCCTTCTGGGGTCGTTCTGGCTAAAAGGAAGCCAGAGGAGAGTGGGAACCTGCTAAGTCCCACCCCTGCTGATGCCGAAGCTGCTCATACCGGCTCCAAGAGACGGAGGCTGGTTAAGGCGCATGAAGTTGGTCCCTCCAAGTCGAAGGGCAAGGCAAAGGTCTCTAGGAAGGCCGAGATCTGGGCTCCTCAAATGTTGATAGACGGAGTGACCCCCATCACGGCTGCCGACACGGTCAAAGACCTAGGAACTGCCACGGCTCTTGCCGAGGCGGTGATGCTGCCGAGGGACGTCGAGCCCTATGTAGACTCCGAAGATCACGTGATGCTTCGGACAACGATCGCCCACAATATGTTTGTAAGTTTCTCACTTCGGTAATATCATTTGCATATTTGACTGTGTCTGTTCTAACTCTTCTATTGATGCTGTAGGCGATCCAGAAGGCCATGCTCTGCATCGGGCAGAGCCAGGATCGGGCGGCAAAGCTGAATAGAGCCGAAGCCGAGGTGAGGGAGTTCAAGCTGAAGTTCTCCACCGCTCAGGATGAGGCCGATGGCTACAAGAAAAAGGCTTATGATATAGCCAAGAAGGCTGAATCCCTCGATTATTTCCTGTCCGAGGAGAAGAAAAGGACAGCCGAGCTGACCGCCGAGCTGGCCGCGCTGAAGGTCAAACATGCTGAAGAGATGGCTGAGGAGAAGAATAAGGCCTGTCAGCTCGGCATGAATCAAGTTGCTGAGGACTTCCTCAATAACCAGATTCCCGACATGCAGGAGGAGTTCCTGGCCGTTGGATGGAAGGCTGCACTCAAGGCTTGCAACATTTCCGCCGACTCGCCCCTGTTCAAGGAGATTCCCCACTCCTCTGATCTCGCCGAAGAAGAGGCGCCTGTCCCCGAGGCCGACCTAACTGTCGAAGACTATGAAGAAGCTGGCATCGGGGCGGGCCCTGTTGCTGAGGAGGGCCGAGTCCAGGAAGACAGTGCTGCAAAAGAGGGCCAAATCCTGGAGGACCCTGCTGACATCGTCTGAATGATGTTTTTTTTTTTTTCACAGCAGCAAGTCTTTAATATTTCTTTCTGCTCTTTTTGTACTTCATATATAAATGAATACAACTTGAATCTTTTGTTGGCAACTCTCGTCTCGATGCATATGTGTACATTTCTATTTAAAACATTGAACTTTTCTCAAGTATGTTTGGTAATTTCAAACTTTTCTCAAGTATTGAATTTTCTCAGGTGTTGAGCGGAACAAACTTTTCTCAAGTATGTTCGGCTGTTTAACCTGTACTTCGGCCCAAACACATTTTTTTCAAGTGTGGAGCCGAACAAACTTTTCTCAAGTCTGTCCGGCTGAACACATACTTTTCTCAAGTATGTTCAGGAGTTCAAACTTTTCTCAAGTGTTGAACATTATGATCTAGTGGTGACATTACTAACAAACTTTCTGAATATCTAGTTGAACATTGAAACTGGAACTTTCATTCACTGAGAAATAAACATAAGTACTGAAATAAAGAAATTACTGATAAAACTTCTTAAGGTTGGAGACATTCCAAGTCCTTGGTACTTCTTTATCATCCAGATCTTGCAGTTTGTAGGCGCCCTTCCCGAGTCGGCCTATAACCCTGTATGGACCCTCCCAGTTGGCCCCGAGCTTGCCATCAGTTGGATCTTTCGTGTTTCCCATGACCTTGCGTAGGACTAGGTCGCCGAGATTGAATTCCCTCTGATGGACTTTCTTGTTGTAGGTTCTAGACAGAGTGGACTGATAGGCAGCGAGTCTAGTCATGGCTCGTTCTCGTTTCTCTTCGGCAAAATCGAGCTCTGTTGCCAATGCTTGATCATTGCCACCTTGTTCCATCACTTCAGTTCGAAGAGTCGGGATGCCGACTTCAAGAGGAATGACAGCCTCTGTGCCATAAGCAAGTGAATATGGGGTTACACCCGTAGATCGGCGAGGAATGGTCATGTATGCCCATAAGACGAGTGGCAATTCCTCCACCCACTTACCCTTGGCTTTCTCCAGCCGTTTTTTTGTTCCTCCCAATATCGTTTTGTTTGAAGCTTCTGCCTGCCCATTGCATTGGGGATATGCCACTGAGGCGTAATAATTTCTGATCTTGTATTGTGAGCAGAAAGCCTTGAACTTGTCCTGGAACTGGGTTCCGTTGTCCGAGACGATGGCGTATGGGATGCCGAATCTGGTGATAATGTTCTGCCACACGAATCGCTCGACATTTTTCTCGGTGATCTTAGCCAGTGGTTCGGCTTCTATCCATTTGGTGAAATAATCTGTGGCAACCAACAGATACTTCCTCTCCCCAGTTGCTTTGGGAAGCGGGCCGACGATATCCATTCCCCATTGGGCAAAAGGCCATGGACTGGTGAGTGGTGACAGATCGGCAGCAGGTTGATGTGTGATCGGGGCGAACCTCTGGCACTTTTCACAGATCTGGACGTACTTCTTTGCATCTTCTTGCATATATGGCCACCAATATCCCTGAGATATGGCTCTATGGGCTATGGACCTGCCCCCAGCGTGACTCCCACATATCCCCTCATGAATTTCGTACAAGAATTTCTGAACCAAAGCAGGATGTACGCATTTCAAATAGGGACCAGTGTAGGACTTACGATAGAGTTCTTGCTTTGGTGATAGCCAGAAACGGGTCGCCTTGATCCGCAGCTTGTGGGCTTCTCTTTTGTCCTCGGGGACAGTTCCCGCAGTGAGGTAAGAGATAATGGGATCCATCCAGCTTGGGCCGAGATCGATTTCCAAAGCCTTCTCGGCAATTGGGATGTCGATGCTCGGGTACTCAATGGAATCTACGTATATGGTTCTGAACTTGTCTCTGGGTATTGCCGAAGCCAAACATGCTAGTCGTTCTGTCTTGAGCTGATATGCGTCATCATTGTTTTCTTGAACTTTGATAGCTCTGCTTTAGCCCTCTCTGCATAGGCGGTCATCCTCTCATCTCGGGTGGCATACTCTCCACTGAGCTGGTTAAGAACCAATTGTGAATCGCAGAAGACCTCCAAATGTTCTGCACCCAGATTATGTGCGCATTTGAGTCCGAGTATCAATGCCTCATACTCGGCGACGTTGTTGGAGGCGTTGAAATTCAATCGGAAGGATTGCTCAAAATGACACCCATCTAGCTCTTCTATCACGATGCCGACTCCAGATCCTCTTGAACAGGATGATCCGTCAACATACAACGTCTAGTACGGTGTTTGGTCGGGAACTATTTCCCCCTGTTCGGGCATATCCTCCTCTGAGATTGAAGCTGTGTTCTCCACAGGTTCGTGGGAGAATTCTGCAATAAAATCTGCCAGGACTTGCCCCTTCACTGCTGTCCTTGGGAGGAATCTAATGTCGTATTCCCCGAGCTCCACAGACCAAGTTGCCACCCTTCCCGACAATTCCGCTCTTCTCAAGACAGTACTGATGGGATGCTTGGTTGGTATCTCTATTGTATGGGTCAGGAAGTAGTGCTGCAATTTCCTAGAGGCCACCACAAGGGATAGGATCAACTTCTCCAGGGGGAGATACCTTGTCTCCGAATCCAGGAGTGTTTTGCTCACATAATAGACTGGTGTCTGCTCACCATCTTTGTTCTTTAACAATACCGCGCTGACCGCATGCTCGGATACGGCCAGATAAATTGTCAATACATCTCCCTTCTCGGGAGTCATGATCAGTGGGGGGTTCGCCAAGTAGTTCTTCATTTCTTGGAAAGCCCTTTCACATTCCTCCCCCCATGTATACTTAGACTGTTTTCTCAACAGTTGGAAGAATGGCCGACATCGATCGGATGATCGGCTGATGAACCGGTTAAGGGCTGCCACCATTCCGGTTAACCTTTGAACTTCCTTCACAGTCCGGGGACTCTGTAAATTTTGCAGGGCGACAATCTGATCGGGATTAGCTTCTATCCCCCTGCGTGTAACCAGATGCCCCAAAAATTTCCCGGAGCTGACCCCGAAAGCGCATTTCGATGCGTTGAGCCTGAGTTTGTATTTTCTTAATACCTGGAAAGTTCTGCCGAGATCAGCTATGTGGGATTGGGCCTTCTCAGATTTGATGACCATATCATCGATGTAGACTTCCATGCTCTTCTCGAGCAGCTCCCTGAACATGAGAGTCGCCAACCGCTGATATGTTGCCCCGGCGTTTCTCAAGCCGAAAGGCATCACTTTGTAACAGAAGAGTCCGCGTGGAGAAATGAAGGACGTCTTCTCTTGATCCGGCTCGTGCATGGCGGCGTTGGAGCCGTACTTCCTTTTCATCCAGAACTGGAGTTGCCGCATGTATGACATGCACGGTCCCAGTTACCATCACCTCTTCCTCAGAGGATTCGGCTTCCATCGGCTCTGGCTGAACCGCTTGTTGCCTCTGTTCGGCCACAAAATGTCGAAGATGCCCGGCTTCAACTAATTCCTCTAGGAATTGTTTAAGCGCCTTGCATCTTTCTGTCATATGGCCATTTCTTCGGTGATAGCTGCACCAATCTTTGCTCGGATCACGCTTTACTAGCTCTCCCGACCCAGCTGGCCACTTCCAGAAGGGCTCGTTCTTCAAGGGGTAGATCATCCGGAAGATCGGGGTGTTGAAAACCGTACGTACAGCTTTATACGCCTGAGCCCCCGGTGGTTTTCGCTCCCTCGGTGCTTGTGACACTTCGGCCACCTCAACTCTGGGCCTCTTGGCCTCGGGCACCATTACCGCATTCCTGTGTGCCTTTGCTGCTGGTCGATCTTTGTCTCGGCGGATCTCGTCTTCAAACTTGGCGTACTTCTCGACTCTGCTCATCAAGTCTGCAATGGTGCTTGGGGGATCAATGGTGAGAGACTCCCTGAGCCGATCTCGGTATGACAGCCCTAGCCTAAAAGACTCCACGGCGTACGCCTCTGTGCAGTCCCCAATTTCATTGTAGGTGGCCCAGTACTTGCTGGCGTACTGTCTGAGATCCTCTTCCGGTCCTTTTCTCAAGGCCAGAAGCGTGTTCACGTATTTTTTCTGTGCTCGGTTAGCCACAAATCTCTTGAGGAACTGGTCTGCCAGTTGCCTCCAGCTTATAATTGATCTCGGCGGCAAAGCCTGAAACCAATTCAGGGCTATCTCTCCCAAGCTCAGTGAAAATACCTTGCAGTAGAGGCTGTCTTGGCCCACATAGATCATCATGGAGTTCACGAATCCTTTAATGTGAGTCATTGGATCCGTTCGTCCATTATAGATCGTAAATTTTGGAGGGACAAACTTTCTGGGTAAGTCCTCCATCTCTATCTGAACTGACAGTGGCGATACTGCCAGCTGTTGCAGTTCCTTGTGGTTTTCGTCGTCCTCTGGGCAGTTGAGTCCCAACTGTTGATTTAGCCAAGCCCTCATGTCGGTCGGTGGAACCACCGGCGGCAAAGGCTGATATGGGAGCTTCTGCTGGGCGTCTGGGCTGTTTTTGCCCGCTGATTCAGCCACTCCCTCATGTCGGGAAGCGGCCGCACCTGAGGCGGTCCGCCTAGGTGCGATGAAGCCCCCATCTGCCTTTCTCCTCCTCGAGGCCTTTTGCTGGCTTTATGTCGGCTATCCTGTCGAGACGGCCCAGTCTCGGAGTGCTCGTCAAGTCTAGACACAGACTGGCGGACTGAGTCTCTATGTTTTCGAAGAGTTCGGTTTTCTCTCTCCATGCGACGTATGTAACGCCTCATATCTTCTACTTCTCGATCCTTCCTTCGGATCCGATCAGCATTATCGTATTCTTCGTATCGACGAGACCCTTCATGAGTTCGGGATTCTCTCCCTCCCTCATTTCGGGATTGAGTCAGGGATTTGTCCCTGTTTCTTGACCGTTCCGCTTCTCGCGGACGATCTGGGCGTTGCTCCAAAGGCAATGGCGTGGGTAGCGCAGGAGCTCCCGATGTATTGGCAGATAGCGGAACGGTAGGTTGCAACACCTGTTCTCCAAGCTGCTCCCCTACTATCTTTGTGGGAGGAACCCTCGGAATCTCCCTCCTAGGGCCCTTAGATTTGTGCGGAACTGGAGGGTGGGACCTTGATCTCCCTTTGCCATCACGTTCCCTCCCCTGATCTTTTCTAGATGTTTCAGTCATGAATCTTTAGCCTTCCCACAGACGCGCCAATTGTAAGGGGGTTGATTCGATGATCAGGACGGAAAGTTAAGAATCCACTATCCAGCTGAAACAATGCTTCTCTCAATATGTGGACCTGTGATCTGCAAAAGAATAACCTGTCAAAGAGCCCTCTGCCGCTGTGGCAGGAGAACACTCCGATGATTAAGTCAGGAACAATCTCACAGGGAAATGGCTACGCAGGCTAATATTCTCTATTAGCAGGCAAAACTCTCAGTATTTCGGCGTACCTTTTTTGTTCATCTCCAGCTCTATTTATAGACTTCCCCTTCTGCCCTAATTCTCTTAGGGCTTTCTTGGGCCTCAATCCTCTTGGGGCCTTCTGGTGCCCTAATTCTCTTAGAACCTTCTCTGACCGAAGTGTCATCTGATTGGCCATGGATTTCACCTCCATGCCTCTCCTGACAGAATCTCGTCTTATCCCGTCTTATCTGGGATTCCATATCCTTTTCGGAAAAGCGGTTACCTGTCGCTTCTCTCGGGCTGCCCGTAATCCTGACCGACTTTCTCAGTTCGGCAGGTCATCGATCCGCCTTTCTCAGGTCGGCATCTCTCAATACTTGGTTCTGTTATCCTGATTTGGGTATGGTCGGCACTCCTAGTGTCGGCCATTATCTCACGTGATCAGCACGTGCTTCTGGATGTGTTATTCGGTCTCGGCCGAACTCTGAATTTATTCGGGGGGTCTAAATGTATTTTCTCAATTACATTTTACCCTCGTCAATTACTAAAGACATAAAGAAGTATAAAAATAATAAAATAGAAACTCACTTGATTTGTAAACGAATTGCAGAGACTAAGAAAGTTGTAGACTAATCTGTTATACGCGAATACTGATAGAGATTTATGTTTGACGCAATCTCTGTAAGACAAAATACGCCCTCGCTACGGTGCTACAAGATGAACTGACATCTGTCTCCTATGATGCAATGATCAAACCTTGTAGTAGCAGCACTGCAAAATACGAGTCTATCGAACCAAAAATGTGCACTACACTCTCTCAAAGAATTGAAAAATAATGCGTCAAAATGCTATGAGATGCAAGAGCAAAGGTCTAATGTTTTGGTCCCAAAAAAATAGAACGAGATGGCCTTTATTTATAGGCACTGAAGAGGTATGGTTTAGTCCAAAAGATGAACTGGTTTAGATGAAAAAGGTAAGAATTGCAGTGGTTTAGGCTAGGGAAATCGATTCGGTTTGGATGGCATTGGTCCAGCCATGAGTTGCACCCATTCGGCCTCTAAACGGCCATGAACCGTTCAAGACAACGATCAAAATTCAGTTAGGTCAAATGGGCCTCCGAAACAAGTCGAAACTATTTAATGGGTCAAAAACTGGTCCAAAGAAAATTAATTTAATTAAGTAATTAAATAAATTTCTAATAAAAAGAATATCATCTAAATGACCAAAGCTCGAGCCCGAGTATAGCACGACCGGCAAGTCAAACGGCCGACGACGGCACGCGTGCGTGTGTGTATGGTAGTTTGGGCCAAAATCCATGTTACCTAGGTCCTTTCTCATCCACAAATTGGAGTGGCTCTTGGGAACCAAAATCCTTAACCAATCCTAAACTATATGCCATTTGAAAGTCTCAAACATTTCATATGTGGGTCGAACAACCTTTTTACCTCTTTCAACTAACCTTGAGCTTACTTTGGATTAAATTTCTAATTCATATGTAAATGGTTTTGCCCAACTAAATACATAATCTTAAACTCCAAATATACGTTAACATGTTTTTACTTAGACGAACATAAAAAAATATGTGGGATCCACTTTTATTTTAACTCAAACTTAACTAAAAAGATATTCTCAAAACTAATTTTCTCAACACTCCCCCACATGAATGAATTTAAGAGATACGAAATGCAACAATATACAAATTCTGAGAGAGTACAATTAAAAGAGAGATTCTGTAAATGATCCATAGTTATTGGCATTGAACCTTTCATTGTGAAAGACTAACCCATTTATTGGCTAATCAATGGACACGATACCTTGAATTGTTCACCCGTTGGTGTAAACCAAGAGAATAGAATTCACACAGAATATCTCTAACACGATTTGGTTCTCTCGATTGTGTTCATTTTGACCCTGAACAATACCTGATTTTTTATAAGTGCTCTAGAAAATTTAGCCTAGTCAATTCTCATAAAACTGGCCCTAATTCACACTCATATAAGTGATTCTCATGAGAGTATCTTGCTATACTTTACTTGATTTTTCAAGATATAAGAATCATTAAAAGTAAGGCTTAACTTACTCACGATTCAGCATCACTGTTAGA
This sequence comes from Arctostaphylos glauca, assembly GCA_019985065.2. NCBI lineage: Eukaryota > Viridiplantae > Streptophyta > Magnoliopsida > Ericales > Ericaceae > Arctostaphylos > Arctostaphylos glauca. Next base: position 7,443,568 of record JAHSPW020000015.1, read on the forward strand.
AATATTGCATATTTGATTTTGATTATGCAAATTAGTTTCATAATTCATACAAAAATTTTAGTCTTAAAAGAAATCATTTTGATATTTCCTAAATGAACTTAATGATTACGACATGCTTATGTCATCATTCAAAAAGAAATACAAACCATACATTTATGGCACAATAAAATAATCCAAATGATTTTAATGAATCATGATTGAATGGAATGTTAACATATGGATTATCTTTGAAATGATCTAAATAATTTGTTGGAGAAGTTTTTAAAATTTTTAGAGACTTTTTGGTCTAACCGGTATACAAGCTGGTAGTTAGCATCTACTGGCTAGAAACTTGTCAACCGACAATGTGAACTGAAAGACCGGCTGAATGACCGGTCAAGGCAAATTGGGATTTTTTTTTCCGAGACAACTATTAAGTAGAAGGCATGTCATCCGGAATAGACCACCAGTGGGCCACCCGGGCATCTAGTCGATCAACCGGTCAGAGGGTTCTTTTGTTGCTGATAGCAGGTCCAACGGGTAAAAAGACAGTAAATGCACACCCCAACTACCACCAACGGCTAGATCGAGCAAAATATCATTTATATCTTCCCTTGGATCATTTATGAATATAATAACAACTATTCCAAAGAGATTGATCAAGCATTCAAGAGCTTTCAGATTCCGACACTGTCAATCTTTTCTCTCTAGAATCTCTTTGTATTGAGTTTTTCACTTTCATATCTACTCAACTAAGGAGTGATTATTCTATTGAGCTACAAAAATTTTCATACACAAACCATTGTAACCCTTTGAGTGTTTGAGAGATAAATACTTGTAAAAATGATAGAATCAAAGTAGAAAATTACTTTGATGGAGATCAAGTAGTAGTTCACTAGCTCCTCGAGAAAGTTAGAAAGTTGTAATGGAATTTCAACTATAGTGGAACTTGTAACGCCCCGTTTCTCGGCAACGTTAAATAAATCTTTTTATTCTATTATTTTGAATTAAACATAATAAAAACATAAATTCATAAATGTGAATTTCATACTAAAACATTGTTCACAAGAGTTTGACAAAAAGATTACTAAAATACCCCATTCTGAGTTTACACTATGAATTAAAAATAATATAACAGAGCTTCTAATGAAAAAAATCCACATGTGTTGTCACGGTCTTCAGCTCTGAAATTCGATTCTTCCAACTCGAATTGCTTCTCTTCCTACACTTTTTCATCTGGCATTAATACCAGGGGTAGAGAAATTGCTCCATGAGTACATAATACTCAGCGAAAAACATATCCAAAACACTAACCCAAGAAGTACGCAATTTGACAGATATAATAATCACATTAAATAACAAAGTATAAAGCAGCAAAGATAAACACATAGGTTCGTTATGAATCTTGTATTTAAGTTTCTAGGATTCACCACCTCGAAAATCCAATCTTACCCTCTTAAACACTAGCATAGGCAATCAGTTGATATTGACCAGTTCTTACCTACCAAGGGCCCGTAGTCTAAGGTTACGTACCCGACCGAATATCGACTTGGCAAGACAGGGACCTTCTACCGTCCACTCAGGTCAATACCTACTTCACTCTATCTAGATCCTTCGCAACGTGGCTTCACCAAGCCCAGTCACCCTGAACCTTAGCCGCTTCTCATTATCGGCTCAAGGACGCGCAAGACACTGGTCGCCACTCCCTCGATCCGGAGTTGCCATCGCAGACGTCCCGAAGTCACCTCCAACCGTCTCCAACTCCTCCTAGTTGGGGCCTTTAAATCATAATCAACTTGATATAATTACGCCATAAACACGAGTCATACCGAATCAAACAGCCACCACGGGCTAACCCTTTTTATTTTTTTCTTTTAATGTTTCTGAATGTCTCTACATATTATCCGAATACAAATGCACACTCTGACATCCCCCGCTTCCGTGTCACAAGCGGCATCCGGTCCAGTGTCCCTAACGTATGACTCTAGATTTTTTCACATCAAATATATTAAGTTTTAGGAATAAAATTGGCAGCATAACGGCTATAAAATGAACTAACCAGAATTCCATCATGACCTCATCACGTCATAAATTCTATCAACGTAACTTTCAGAATCTCAACAACATTGCTAAAATTATTTAAATAATAAAATAACTAAACAAAATATAATCCGGTTATCATTCTTGCTCGCACGAGATACCATGGAAATTCGTGGACATCATAACACATTAAAAAGTGTATGCATGTGCCACTGTTATGTAATTTGGACAATATTTAATTATTTGGGTCGTGACCCGGTAAAAAAATATATAGGATTCCTCTAAAAAAAAATGCACATAATATCCACAAATTACCCGAAACTAGGGTTGCAAGGTATGTGTTTCTACCTTAATGGTGCAATTCCGGCGAAGATCTAACGGCGGTTCGATGGATTTGGGTCTCTCTCTACTTGGCAGTGAGATTCCTCTCACTCATCTCTCTCTCTCTCTCTCTCTCTCTCTCTCATCCTCTCTGTTTCTGCGTTTCTCTCTCTCTTTGCTAACAGAACTCAAATTCCCCGTGGTTTCTCTTTGATTGGTTGCGTAAAAAAAAAAAAGGTCAGCAAGACATGATTTATATAGGGGAAATGGGTGGGGTGAATTAAATAGTGAGGTTTGGGAATCCAAGGGGTTGGTTTGCACTTGGAAAGTTTTTTTTGACATAAATTCATAAGCTTGGTTACCAAGTTTTACCCATACTTTGAACGTACAAAGAATTGGAAGGGTTTGGAAGCAAACTAATTTGATACTATCCATAACCATGACTCACACGTGCACTTAGGATAAATGTCAAAACAAAACTATGATACCAAAAATTTATATAAAACTTATTATTACTATTTTGGAAAAAAAATAGCTAAATCAATGTCAAAATAATTATGTTAATGCAATTTATAAAAATAAAATCTTAATATTTATTTAAGAAAAATGTCGGGTTATTACAGAACTCAAGAGGTTTCTTTTAAGAAGTGGAATAGAGATTCGAGACCAACGGATTGCTGACCCACTATAAGTTTTTTTTGTCACTTTTGTCTTCTTTATTTATTGTACTCTAGGTATTTGATAAAATTTTTTAATTAGTAATTTTTACTTAGCAACACAATTTACCCCCTTCTTGGTTATCTATTGGGATAACAATTGGTATCAGAGCCTAAACTCTTGAAAAGATTTAATAATCTAATAGTGATTTATAGCACTCAATCTTTATACTCTGAGGGCTTATCCTCCCATAAATCTCCCTTGTTTGATGACTCGAACTACTCTTATTGAAAAAATAGGATGAGAATTTTTGTTACTTCCACGGATTGAGATTTATAAAAAGTCATTGTTAATGGGCCTACTATACCTATAATTGAAGTATGGGGAATTATTGTAGAGAAACCGAAAGTGATTGGACATATAATGAAAACATGAAAATGGAGAAAAATACTAAGGCTATAAATCTTCTGTATTGCGCACTTAAATACCACAGAATATATTCAAATATCCGCATGTTATACGGCTAAAGAAATTTGGGACAAAGATATATTCAAATATATCTGTGGCTCCAAAAGTAAAGAATATCTGATAATGGTCCGATGAAACTCTACTATGACAACAAAACTACCATCAACATTGCTCATAACCCTGTTCAACATGACAGAACGAAACATATTGAGATTGACAGACACTTTATTAAGGAAAAACTTAGAAATCGATCAATATATAGGCCCTTTGTAAAATCTGAAGATCAGTTCGGTGATATTTTCACAAAAAAGCTGGGTAACAAAAGTTTCTACCCCATCATGTTCAAGTTGAGCCTGATTGATATCTTCGCACCAACTTAAGTGGAAGTGTTAGAAGTCTTATATGATTAGGAATTCTAATTAGATTAGGATTAGAATTTGTTTTTCTATGTCAAATAGAAATAGCATTAATTAGAGATTTAGTTAAATTAATATTCGTTTTACTTGTATAAATAGTATACTTGATAAATAAAAATTTATTCTAGATTATTAATTTTAACAAAGCTCAATACCAATTTCAAGAGCAGCAAAAACCAGAGGAAATCCGAGATGAAAGACAACAAAAAATTCATGTTCAAAAACATTTGAAAATCTGAAAATAAAACACAGCTTACCAGTAATTCCATGCAACAAAAGAGCTCACAAAAGTCACGAAAACAGAAACCCAGAATAAAAAACTGGAACACAATGGAGACACGAGCAGTTTCAAAGCATCTGAAACAACATTAAATAACCCGGTTCCAAAACAGAGCATAACCAGATACTCAAGAATAGGAATCTTAAAACAAGTGCATAACCAAACAGAATAGGAAACAAGAGAGCATAAGTAAATACCCAAAACAGAGCATAAACAACATACGAATAGTCTGAAAACAACAAACAGAATCCCAGAACAAGTGCCCGATTTGATATGAAACATCGGTTCCAAGATAGAGTTGATATGAAACAAACACAAGCCCACAACAGAAAACGCAAATAGTTGCGATTCTAAAACATCATAAACAACATCAAATAACCCTGTTCCGAAACATCCAGTACTGAAGAACAGCCGTCGAACGGTTCAAAAACATCAAACAAATACAACATTAAAATAACCCAGTTGGTATGAAGACCAGAGGACCCAAAAATTACAACAAAAAAACCCAATGAGCATTACCCATTTCGAAATGAAAGCAAAAATTAGAAACGAAGAACGATATCGCAGTCTACGAGGAACGAAAAATAAGAATCCATTTTGGTCAGAAACAATTCATACCTCCGACGATATCACAGTCTACGAGGAATGCAGGGATGGTCGAAAACAAAGAACCCGATCTTCCGGTCGCACAATAGAGACATGAAAGTATAATCCCTCAAACGAAGAACCACAAATACCAATAAACAATTGTTTTGGAGGTGTTTTGGTAAAACACTCCACACACACACAAAGCACCCCCCACCCCACCCTGTTTCAATAAACCCCCACGGGGTCTTTACAAAATCCGGGGCCTTAACTATGTACCGCATAAGACCGCCAACAAACTCTGCCCTTATTCTTGGAGGTGTCTTAACTAAGAACCCTCTTAGTAAAGACCCCCAACAAACGGCCCATATTGGATAGAAAGCAAATCGTCCTCAAACTTAACCTTATTTACCATGTCAGTAGTGTTGCTAGTGCCTGACGTTCTCATACATCTCATTCAACTCCTCTCTACCTGCTTCATTTTTCGAATGATGTTGCTATTTTCCAATGTTCTCATACATCATCCAATTCAATCTCGAGAGACCCACTCAGTTTCCGGGAACAAACAATTACAATGCCTACTAAATGATTCTGTATGGAAAAATAATCACATCACAAATACATGTGTACTTGTAACCTTTGAAATGATTTTCCCAACTTCAAATGCTGAGTTAACACAAATGGCACTGGGAGTTCGTAATTCTACTTGAGATATATTATACAAACTCGGTCTATCCGGAGTTGTCAATAAAAAGTATCTTCTCGGGATGGAAAGGGCCACGCTCGCTGTGTGAAATCTTTCCATTCCATCTCATCCTATCTGTGATGCCTTTTAGTTTCATGATCATATCAACGTGATCTCTAACTACAATGGCGCCATGGGGGCGGAGGATCCGATACATCTCAAAGAGAATGTCAAGAATGTCACACCTGCATAAAGATCACTACTTGTTAAGCTATAGTATTACTTCGTGTCATTGAACAGACGTAGTAGTATATTCAACTAATAAGCCAAGCCCCGCAGTAAATGCAAGAAATGATAGTACCCAATAATTTATTGTTGCCCTGGATTAGTTATTTTTTGGAATTCCCCTAAGAATGCAAGAGAATTGCAAATTCCAAAGTAGAAAAAAAGAGACGCTGAGCCAAAAATATCTCAACGGGAGGCCTTTTAAGAGTTCAAATGCTAGTGTTGCTTTTATTAATATTAACATTTGAAATATATATTTCTTGCTTTCTGTGGTGAAATTATTGCTCAAGAATACCTAATCTCTAGGATCTTCACTTCCATTATTTTTAGAGCTTGAAATATGGAGAGAGTATCCAATGTTACAAAAAAATCCTGACATATAGATGAAATGAAAATCAAGTCTTTTTTAGGAGTTTTTTTCTCTTATATACCTAAATGAAACTACTTTTTACCAATTGAAATAGTTTTGAAAAATAAAAAAACTAGCAGTACCTATGGTTGACGCCATAAAATGTGGGATCCGTTAAGATCATAACACGTGGATAAAAACATGGTATGAAGCCAAACGAAGTACTCAATCATCTATGATCTTAGCCTGACACATTGCAACAGTGTTTCTAGAAGGGTTTGTTGGATCCGTTGGTCAAGAGTTACCATGTATATATCCTATCACTCACGAAGCAGCTTAGAGGACATGTGCGATGCAGGCTTGTTACCAGACACCACGAAAGAAATGGTGACGTGCACAAAGAAGTGGACACCACATGAAGTTAAGGTAAAGGCTTAAAAGAGAGAATGCATGGTGTATCTTGGAGCTCATGCACATGTCAATTAACTGCTTTGAGGTAGTTATTTTATGAAGAACTATAAATAATTAGAGAAAGGGGTCCACAGTTGAATCAAGAACTTTCATTATTATCTTCATTATCAGCACTTTGCTTATCTAGTAATTTACTGTATCCAACAATTTTCAGTTTTTCTAAGAGTAGCTATTACCATAGCTAGTAGTAGGAGGAGTAATTAGATTCAATTCACAGCCCAAGGAGCTCCTGTTAGTTGGTACTACTATCATCCATAATTGGAGTTAATTCTTATTAATTACAGCTTTTATTTTCGAGTTGATCCTTTGTGTTCATACTTATTGACCATTGTCGAAAAACTACACTTAATTGATGCAAAAAACTGATAAACACAATTGTCCGGTACGTATAGTTGGCTCTGTAAATTTGTGCAAGGACGAGTTGATCCTTATTAACAAGCTCACGTTAACTATTTTACTCATTACGCCAAATTAAGTCACACACCTATCAATTTACCCATCCATACTTTGTGTCCTAAGCGCATGTCGTCCACGTGGAGTCCTTTCATTTCTTCACAAAAATTAAAAAAATTAGAGGAAAAATCATCTCACCTAACATAAATTCAAATAATACCGTTTTTTTTTAAAATCTACATCAACATTTGTTACCTTCCATAAAATGATTCAACAATCCAATTCCCAAAATCTTTTGCAAAACCACTTGAAATAAAAATCTACCTATGCTAAGTTTTCTCATATTATGTTTCTAAATCTTTTTATTTTTTTTTTACAGATTTTTTCACATGATCAGTTGTGATGTGAAATACTTTAGGCCTCTAAATTTGAATTTCTAGCCTAAATGGCTTAGTGGTTGTGTCGCCCTTGTGTCTCAATAAATTACCCGAGCGTTTGCCTTCTGTAAGTATAGTTATATAACCACCATCCGGACTGACAATTCTTCTCCATCTACGGTGGAGGCTAGAGCTAAGAATCACCAAGGTTGCTAGGGCAACCTTGCTTGGTCAGCTCTGTCATGTCTGGTCTTACGACATAGGGGACATTGACCAACGATACGGACACCGTGAATTTTGTTAGAATTTGTCCCACATTAATTTATTATTCCCTTCAAATCTAGCATATGAGCCTAGATGGTCTCTCTAGTCATTGTCAATTGGTATTGAGCTGATACTTTAACATAGTATCAGAGCTAGGATTTCGACGGCTTCTTGGCCAAGACAATCTTGGCTTATAGTCAGTTGGTTTTGAGTTGAATGCTCTAAAATGGTATCAAAGTTAAGATTTCGGAAGCTTGTGGACAAGACACCTTGGTTAATCATCCTGTTGTTTGTGCCCTAAGTGCACATTCTTTCGTTATGATACATGTGTTATGGATCCTTTGTTTATCTCTCTGTGCACAGGTCAAGGGTCGCACGTGTAGGGAGGGCTAGAGTTTGTCTCATGTAAACTAATTATTACCTTCAAATGTAGCGTATGAACCTGCATGAACTCTCCACTCATTGTAAATTGATTTGAATTGGATGTTTAACAAAATCAGAGCATGCTAACAACACATTGCAACTAACATGGACCCACCAAAGAGAGTTTGTAAGACTTTTTAGCTATGTTTGAGCGACAATGTAAATGGAGTCCGCACACCAAGGCAATGGGTTATCCTCAGTATGTATACTAAGGCTGTAGAATTATTTAATTAAAATCAATTAAGAGTGAATGAACAATTGTATAAACTAGCCATGTGAGCATGGGTTGAAGAATGTGAAAAGATTCTTGTCCCACATTGGTTATGTAACATGTGATCGGTAATATATTCTCAATCAAGTAAGGTGAGGGCCTTTAGGGCACCCAAGCTTTGCAAGTGGAGAGGCCCTAGGTTCATGTGGGCTCAACCCAATATTCCACCCCTGCCTTGCTTCCGTTGATGACCGAATCGAGACGACCAGAGTATTCTCATACTAATATTTCCCATAATATTTTGTTTCTTTTTATTCGAATGATCCCAATTTCTTAGTGTTACCAAATTCATGGCTCAATTTTGCAAATGAACAAACTTGAGTCTTTCTATCTTCATGGTTTAGTTTCTTAAAAAAAGACAGTCTCACTCACCTACATATTGGTTCGTCCTCCTTTCGCTCCAGTACAAACATCAGTACCATTTCATCCTATCCAAGTTATGTTTTTCCCGCGAGTGATATTTATACAAAGTTCGAGTTCAGGGAACAATCAGAGTGTTGTGCCACTTCTAATTGTTGAAGATCATTTTATTCTGAAAGACAGACACCCACAGACTAAAGCACTTGTAAAGCGCGAATCTATTTTAAGGATAATGTGGTATACAAGCTTCAATCTGCTATTATGAAGTTTCTGATCTTCTTGTCCATATTTGTTATTTTCGTTTCTGTTTTGTGTTTACATTTTTTCACTTCATTTTAGTTATTTAATCTACTTTCTTTCCCATTTAATCACATATATACTCATATTTATTTTGTTACTTCCGACAACATGCGCCATGTTTCAAATACGAGCAGTTCCCGTCCCATGCTTCAACCCTATGTAAAAATGGTCCCCCCATTATCTAGGACACTACGATTGCCATCTATCATCTTCCACCTCCACCTCCGTACTTCCGTGGTCTCTAACCATCGAGTGCCAAGTCATCTTTCTAGATGTCAACTTCGGCCCTCTCATCTACATACACCACACTTCCATAAAACATTTATTGCAATATTGATCTATCAGTTCATAGCATTCAATGGTTTGGTTAAACTGTCAACTCCTAATTTATCTAAAAATTTAAAGTTGTTCCAAGGAGGGGTGACTTTATTATTTTTACCCTCCGCAAGTTTTACTCAGTTTTCTCATGTGATTGGTGACTTGTACCTTTTCCTAACAAGTGCTAAGAAGTAACGGCATAAAAAAATTAGGACCTCACAAATTTTCTTGGCTGGTTGATGCTTCCATTTGTAACTAAGGATAACTGAAGCAAGATGAAATGACAAAAACTCCTCCGATGTTTGAACAACTATAGAAGAGTTCCAATTTAGATACTTACTTCTTGTTATAAGTGCTAAACAAACCATCCGCGTGTAATAAATCATAAGTTCGAGGGTATGTTGAGAAGGGCTCACACCTGCCAGAAAGAAATTTCTATGAATCAGTTATCAGCAGAAGGGCAAAATGAAAGAAGATTGTATCATACTGAAAATCTGAAACTACTAAGGTACCCAGATTAATTAACCATCCCCTGAGTCGTGAAGCTGAATATGACGGCCAATAGTGTAGAGCCATCATTCGTGCTACACAAACAAATTGCATTACGACAACTGAAAAATTTTCATTGTAAATAGAACTCTTTCGATGTCCTTGGACTTCATTAATTAGATTAGAATCTGACACTTTGGAAGATATTCATTCCAGACTCATGTGAATCTATATAACCTAGGCCCCTCTAAGCCCCTCCAGAACCCAATACAAGTAGGTGAGAACTATGCTCCACATGCGTGAATCCCAAAGAAATAAGCATTGTCAAACAAAGATTGCATTTCTATTGACCAAAGAATGAGTTTTCTTTGGGTCTTACCAGTTCATGTAGGTTCCAATTAGGCCACGTTCATAAATGGCACCAAGTGTGTCATTTTTTGCATCAGAAGGAACCACGTTCATAACCCAAACTGGATAGTTTACAAGCGCTGCAGCAAAACCTCCAATCCCAGCATTCATGTCCATTATGTTTCTGTATTGTCCAGCAAGGAGAGATTTGAGAACACTCCCATAATACAAAACTCTCCTCTTCCACAGCTGATTATCCTCATTAAAGGTCCTGATAGTAATCCCAACAACTGCTCCATTTCTAATCCTAGGTGGAACAGTGTTCAGCCTTTTAGGCCATTCGTCAACAGCACCTCCAGATATATCACGAATATCTTTGACCTCTGGAAGAGGAGTAATGCAAGCATCCATCTTCTTATACCTAAAGACAAAATTAACAACTTTTAAGAAATAAGCTTCTTTCCATGGTTTAGTTATAATACTACCAATGGAAAAACTACATGATTTTAGCACCACCAACTTAAGTAAAAACCTATTTGCAGCCTAGGATTAGATGAGAAAAGGATCAGGTTTTTAATTTGCAACAAAGATTCTGACCTCCTGTAGTAGTATGTCCAATTAATATTTCTTCCACTCCGTTTCCCAGCACCAAATTTAATTTTAACAAACAATTTTTCTACAACTAAACAACGTCAAAAAGGTTATCAACCTTCGGACACCAGAAGTATACAACAGTAAGATAGTTAACCAAACCCCCAAAGCACCATTCGATATCTTTTCGTAACCATAATTTGAAGAAATGTTATATATATTTGCTTGAAGATCCAATCTGTATGCACACATTAACATTTCAGTAGCTGGATATACGTTTTGGGGCTTATTCCTATCAACTTAAGCTTTTGGGACAATTAGTGATCTAACATGGTATCAAAGCTTTGGTTTTTGGGGGTCGTGGGTTTTCCTTATATTGATTTATTTCTTTTATTAGTGTATTAGATGCCATATTATTGTCTTTCCTTATTATTTTCTTTCTATGTTGGGAGGAGTCTAAGGGTCTTTCTTGTAATTGTATTCATATTGGGATTACTATAAAGAGTTAAACTCATAATCTCTAACCAAATTTTCACACAATATTATTCAACATGGTATCAGAGCCGCTCTTAGTAGGATTTGGCCAATTACTATAACCACCACCACCAATAACCATCGCAACACTAGCCACCAGCCACCAACCACCACCAAAAACCTAACCCCAGCCCTCTCTCTATCACGACCGCCACGAGTCCTCTTCCTTAAAATTCAACCACCAGCCCATCGCTAACCCACTGAACACCCATCAACCACCTCGCGACACCCGCCAGACTACCGTGAACCCCCTTCGCCACTCGCAACCACCACCAACCTCATCATCACTGCTCTCTGCTCTCTGCTCTCTACTGAACTCTCCAGTGTTCCCAATCCTTTTTTTTATGGGCTTCTAGATCAGCCCATGATCCTTCCATAAATTTCCGAATCCCGTACGGCTTGTTCGTGACTTTCAGTGTTCCGTCTCTTATCGTGTGATTGTTAGAAATATTTATCTTCGCTTGCTATGGGGGAGAAGAAATCTACCGCAAGCTCTCATCCACTAACAGAGAGGGGGAATATTATCTCCAGAGACAACTCTAACTTGAGAATCACTACCACCCTATTCGATGGCTAGAACTACCTCTCTTGGTAACGCTCGGCAATCTTGTCTCTGAAAAGTTAAGATTGCCTAGGTTATGTCAATGGGACAACACCATGACCACCTGTTAAGGATCCGAAGTATAAAAAATGAGATATAAAGAATTCCTAAGTGATGAACAAAATAGTACATTCTATGATTCCTTTGATTGGCGAGAGATATCTGATTTTAGATACGGCCAAGGAGATTTGGGATGCCTTTGCAGCTACCTATGCTCGTAAAAGGAACATGGCTCAGATATATGACCTGAAGCGCACCATCGAACGGCAGAAACAAGATGACATGATAGTTCTCCAGTACTTCGCTACCCTTACTGGCTTATGGCAGTCTTTTGATCATTACCAGGATTGGAACCTAACTTGCGCTAAAGATACTGCGAGTTATAGAAAGTTGGTTGATCGAGATCGAATATTCAAGTTTTTTGCTGGTCTAAATCAGGAGTATAATCCCATTACTAGTCGAGTATTGGGAATGGAGCCATTTCCATCTCTCCGAGAAGTTTTTGCCTATATTTAGAATGAAGAAAGTTGACGTGTTACCGCGTTGTCTACTGTTCCTATTAACCGCTTTGCCTTGGTCTCTACTCCCTACAATGATGGTAGGAGCCAACCTTGGAATCGCAATAGCTTTACCGAGAGACCTCCTGATGAGAAGGATAAGTTGTTTTACGATCATTGCCAACGCGCTCGCCATACAGGGAGACATGCTGGAAACTCAATGGGGACAAAGGCAATTGTGGGAAAGGTGGCTGCTCTAGACCTTCGAGTGGCAGGTTTGGGAGTTATGGCGATAGAGGGGGAGGATCCCGTGCCCATCACACAGAGATTGTAGATTCACTACCTGCTAGTGAATCTACAATCTCTATGTGATGGGAATGAAATAAAGCAGTTCTATAAGAACCCATACCAAGAGCTAACATGATATACCCCAATTGAGACAATTCTGAATAAAAATAAAATTTTTGAACTAAATCTACGCTTGTTGAAGGTGAAGTTTGGAAATAAAAGAATTCCTTCTGTCGTGTATCCTCGATTAATGCAGCCTCAGATGCTAGACTTCAACTGTGGATTCTAGTATTTAAAAATCTTTTTCTTGTAACGAAAAAACGATCTGTAAATAAAATAAAAGACTACTATAGTCGTAATAAATAAAGTAAAGGAGCAATGCACTCTTGATAGAACAAGAGATTTTTGCCAGCTAGTGATCCGACTCCATCTTCATCAGAGCCTTTTTCTTCATCAAAGATGGAGACTCTCTGCCACTTTATGTCGTGGCTTGATAACTCCAATGGTTATAGTCCTTTTGAGACAACCATAGCTTTCCCGCTGACCTATCTCTGCGAATCTCCATCCCAAGTATTTTCTTAGCACTCCCCAAATCCTTCATGTCAAATTCTTTGCCCAATAATGATTTTAACCTGTTTACCTCAGTCATACTCTTTGCAGCGACAAGCATATCATCCACATAAAGTAGCAAGAAAATGTATGAACCATCATCAAGACTCTTACCATAAACACAAAAATCATACTCACAGCGTGTGAACCCAATCCGGATCATATAGGAGTCAAACTTCTTGTACCATTGTCTTGGAGACTGCTTGAGCCCATAAAGTGACTTCTGCAACCTACAAACAAGGTGCTCAGTCCCTGGCTGCATGAACCCCTCCGGCTGCTCCATATATATATCCTCCTCCAAATCACCATGGAGAAAGGCCGTTTTCAAATCCATCTATTCCAACGCCATATCATTGCTAGCCACCAATACCAAGATAATCCTGATTGAAGTATGCCTCACCACTGGAGAAAAGACCTCATCATAGTCAATCCCCTTCCTCTGTGAGTATCCCTTTGCTACCAATCGAGCCTTGAATTTTTCCTTTTCCTTTTCAGACGCAGCTTCTTTCTTCTTGTAAACCGACTTGCACCCCACTGTTTTCTTTCCTTGAGGTAGTTCTTTCAACTCCCAAGTCTTATTCTTATGCAAAGACTCCATCTCCTCCACCATGGCCTCCATCCATTTGTCCCTTTCAGAAGTAATGATGGCCTCCTGAAAAGTAGACGGATCCCCACTGGTAGTAGACAATGCATAAGAAACTAAATCCTCAAACCCATACTTTACTGGCAGTTTGATAACACGTTTGGGTCTCCCTGTGGCTATGCTTTCCTGTTGCTTCTTCTGCTGCTGATCAAGTTGTTTCCCTGGCTGAGAATCATCCAATTCTATACTCTCCAACTCGACCTGGATACCCTGCTGCATGCTACCTTCCCCTGACTCGGATTTCTGAACTTCTGAATGTGTTTTGACCATAGAATCTTCGTCAAATATCACATCTCTACTGATCACCACCTTCTTTGTTTCCGGATCCCAAAGCTTGTACCCTTTTACCCCTTTTTCATACCCAATAAAGATACACTGTTTGGATTTGGCATCAAGTTTTGACCTCTCGTTTCCTGGAACGTGCACATAAGCTGGACACCCAAAAATTCTCAAAACTGAATAGTCTACCTCTTTGTCTGTCCACACTTCTTCTGCCACCTTTCCGTTCAGAGCAATACTTGGCGACTTGTTTATAACAAAGACTGCCATATTCACTGCCTCTGCCCAGAAATTCTTTGGAAGAACTGCATTGAGTCTCATACACCATGCCCTTTCTGCTATGGTTTTGTTCATCCTCTCTGCCACCCCATTTTGCTGCGGTGTCTTTCGAACTGTCCAATGTCGCTGTATCCCATGCTCCTCACAAAACTTCAAAAATTTGTCATCCTTGTACTCTTTTCCATTATCCATTCGGAGACATTTGATCTGTTTTCCCGTCTGGTTTTCCACTTTAGCTTTCCACACCTTGAATGTTGTGAAAACCTCAGACTTGTGCCGCATGAAGTAAACCCAAACTTTCCTCGAATAATCATCAATGAAGGTCACGAAATACATAGATCCCCCTTTCGAGGCTACCCTCACTGGCCCCCAAACATCTGAATGAATATAGTCAAGAATCCCCTTTGATCTTTGTGTGACATGCTTAAACTGCACCTTGCACTGTTTTCCCAGAACACAGAATTTACAGAACCCAACCTTGCATGATTTTACTCCTTTCAACAGATTCCTCTTATGTAGTTCCAACATCCCACGTTCCCCCATATGTCCCAACCACATATGCCAAAGAATGGTATCATCAGTATCGTCCGTTGTGGTGGTAGCAGCTCCACCTACAACAATACTCCCTATCAGCCTATAAATATTTCCTAAAACTTTTGAACCCTTTATGATCACCAAAGCACCCTTCGTTACCTTCATGACTCCACCTTCAGTTTTACACCCACAACCGTTGGAGTCTAAAGTTCCCAAAGAAATTAAATTCTTCCTCAAATCTGGGACATGTCTAACCTCACCCAAGGTTCTCACAACACCATCAAACATTCTGATTTTAATTGTGCCTATTCCTATGACTTTGCACGATGCATCATTACCCATAAGAAAATTACCACAATCCACTGACCTGTAGGTGTCAAACCATTCCCTGTTAGGTGACATGTGATAAGAACATGCTGAATCCAGAATCCATGAATCTGCCAAATGATCTTGATTGGTAGAGACCGAAAGTAAATCACCATCCTCTGAATCATACTACTCCGCCACGTTTGCAGTATTTGATGGTCCCGCTTTATTCTTCCCTGTCTTTCCTTGTTTCTTCTTCCAGCTATATCCTTTTCCCTTATTCGGACAGTTCTTCTTGAAGTGACCCGTTTCATGGCACCTAAAACACTTCAACTCAGAACGGTCCTTTCCTGTTGATTTTCCACGCTCAACAGATTTTCCTCTGTCCATCTTCCTGCCCCGGTCCTCGTACTTGACCACAAGTCCCTCACCCTGAATTGATTCAGTTTGTAACCTTCATTGATTATTCGCTAGAAGTGCTGCGGTAACTTCCTCTAGTTCTAGGGTTTCTTTCCCCCAAAGTAGGGTAGTAACGAGATTATCCATGGAACCCGGTAAAGAGGACAGCAACATTAAAGCCTAATCCTCCTCTTCGACTTTCACCTCAATACGTAACAAATCGCTAACAATCTGATTGAACGTATTGATATGCTGAATTAGGTCAGAACCTTCAACCATCTTCAGCCCAAATAACTTTTGCTTGAGAAACAGTTTATTAGTCAAAGATTTTGACATATACCTGCTCTCCAATTTTGCCCAAACCCCAGCCGGCTAATTAGAATACTAATCTAATTAGGTCGTACAGTCCAACTTTAATACAATTAGGTTGTACCGTACCGCGAGGGGCTTCCCCAAACCATTGGGCCTTCGGCCCTCGCTCCGCTCCACTATGTTCAATTTCTGGCCCACCCATATGAGCCATAAGTTCCAACAATCTCCATCTTGGTGAATATCCTCGCCCCTTCAGAAGATAACTTATCTTAATCCAATTGGTTTGGGGGATGCCTCCTCTCTATCACCTGGAGACGTTTACCAAGTTCAAGCAATGCTCAAACTTGTCCGCATTCACAGTCTTTGTCAACATGTCAGCTGCATTCTCGGAAGTGTGCTTGTGAAACCTCACGTCAATATGCTTGGTCCTAGCATAGTACACCTGATGCTTCGCCAAATGGATGGCACTCTGACTGTCACAATACAACTATACTCCACCTTGATCTATACCCAATTCCTTCACTAGCCCCTTTAACCACAATGCTTCCTTAGCAGCCTCTGTCACCACCATGTACTCAGACTCAGTAGTAGATAGAGCCACTAGAGGTTGGACCATAGATCTCCAACAAACAGGCCCACCTGCAAGTGTAAACACATAGCCCGTAGTAGATCTCCTATCGTCCACATCTCCAGCATAATCCGCATCTACAAACCCCACAACTGAAGCCTGATTCTGTTGCCTAGCAAACATTAGACCACGGCCTATCGTACCCTTCAAGTATCTGAACATCCACTTGACTGCCTTCCAATGCTCGCTGCCTGGATTGGCCATGTACTTACTGACTGTGCTAACTGCATGTGCCAAATCGGGTCTAGTACATACCATTGCATACATCAAACAACCAACTGCACTGGCATAAGGCACCTTTGACATGTCCTGAATTTCTTCATCTGATTTTGGACACTGAGTGGTAGATAACCTAAAATGACTCGCCAAAGGTGTGCTAACCGGTTTGGCACTATCAACGCTAAACCTCTCTAACACTTTCATCATTAACCCGATTTCTGATAAATTTTCAGTTTGGGTATCCACGGGATATCCTATGTCCAAGTTCAATCAACATTCTAAGTTCAGAATCCCATAGGAAATTTCTAACGAAATTTCTAACATCACGCTTGCTAAAAAAGCAGCTAACTCAGTTCTTCAAATGCAATGCAATCGGAGCTTGGACAAGACGATGAAAATGGGAAGGAAGGATTCAATCTAGCCATAGGAAACCCCAACTACCTTGTTACGAAGGATTCTGAGAAAGAAAGCTTCTAAAAGAGAAGTCAAAGGACTGAAATTTCTAACATCATGCTTGCTCAAATCTTATGTAAAATTGAAAGACAACTTTTTAAATCACAAATAATTGACAATAATTTAAATGATATGAAATGACATAATGTAAACGCAAGGATAAACTACTCTTGTTATAAACGTATGTCGAGTGACTTTAACCTACGATATTCTAAATCATTTATTCGGGGCTATTTTGCCGAGTTCCTTAGAGAGAGTTCCTCTGCAGCCTTGTCAGACTTGAATCTGGATTCAGCTTGATCTTTTGACATTGGGATTAAAACCTCCAACAACCCTTTTTCGAGGACTCAAGTTATGGCGATTCTATGGCCAGAGTAAGTGAGGTGATTACAGAAAATTAGTGTAGTCCACACTACCTATCTGTAATCAGTTTAGCTTATGTCACAAGAGATTTGTGAGTTGTTGTCGATAGAACTCCTACTAAGAGACTTAAGGTTTGAGCCTATACCATGAGGTTATATTGTGACAATAAGGAGCCATTAGTATTGCTCATAAACCGGTTCAGCATGATAGAACCAAACACGTGGAGATTAACAGGTATTTTATCAAGGAGAAGTTGAACAGTGTGATTATTTGCACTCCGTTTGTGAAATCTAGTGAACTGACAGATGTCCTCACCAAAGGTCTTGGAAGCTGACCTCATCATTTCATTCTTGGCAAACTGGGCATGAGAGATATTTTCGCACCTCAAGCTTGTGTTGATTTCTTTACAGTTTCGTATTCGACATTGTGTGTGTGATTGAGTGATTGCGCTAACAAGTGGTATCAGAGCTCAGGTTAATTCAATCACACGAAGGACAATGGTGGGGAATACGTCTGTGTCGAAGTTCGATGTGAGAAAGTTCGATGGAACTGGAAACTTCGAACTGTGGCAACAAAGGGTAAAGGATCTGCTGGTGCAGCAAGGTTTGTCGAAGGCGCTGGGCGGGAAGTCCAAGAAACAAGAGCAGATGACCAACGATGATTGGGAAGATCTACAAGGGAAGGCAGTGAGTACGATTCGTCTGTGTCTCGCGGATGAAGTTATGTACCACGTGATCGGGGATGATTCGCCTCATCATCTTTTGCCCATTCAGGTAACATAACTAACTCTGTAAGTGCATTATATTCTTTTTCTAGTATTCCTTGGGTTATTGATTCTGGTGCATTTGATCATATAACTAATGTATCCTCTGTGTTCTCCACCTATAAACCATACCTAGGTCCAGATAGAGTTAAAATCACCGATGACACTTTTTCCTCCGTATCAGGCAAAGATTTAGTCCATGCTTCTCTGACCTTACCATTATCGTCTGTATTTCAAGTTCCTAGTTTTCCTACTAATTCACTGTCTATTAGCAAAATTACTCATACCTTGAATTGCAGCATCTCATTTTTCCCTTCTCATTGTATTTTTCAGGACCTTACCACGAGGAAGATGATTGACAGTGGTACTGTGGTAGAAAAGAAAATGGTCTGTATGTCTTGGATCTTGTGGAAGGAAGTTAGACGGTCACTAACAGGCTCATCTCACGAGGGTTTCTGATTCCTCTCCTGACACTATCTGGTTGACATCACCGTCATGGTCATCCTTCTTTTTATTTATTACAACACTTGTTTCCTTCCTTATTAGAAATTGTTAGCGCAATCACTCAGTCACACACACAATGTCGAATACGAAACTGTAAAGAAATCAACACAAGATTTACGTGGTTCCCCAAAACTGGGTACGTCCACGAGAGCGAAGCGTGGTTCCAATCCTAGTCTGATTCTAATTAGGTAAACCAATCCTAATTAGGATACAACTCTAATTAGATAAACCAATCCTAATTAGAATACAACTAAGCTGGGGAAGTGTTGAAGATTCACTATATATTGGCTTATTTCCTTATATTGATTTATTTCCTTTATTGGTGTATTTCTGTCATATTATTATCTTTCCTTATAATTGTCTTTCCTTATTATTGTCTTTCTATGTTGGGAGGAACCTAAGGGTCTTTCTTGTAATTGTACTCGTATTGAGATTACTATATAAAGGGTTAGAGTTATAATCTCTAACCAATCTTTCACACAATATTATTCAACAGTTCAAACCTCTCCATTTGCATTATGTTTCTACCCTAGACATTCTACTTTTCTATTGTAAGACAGGGTTGCATGTGAGGGAGGGTGTTAGATAGCTTGATAGGCATTGTTGGGTCCATTTTCAAACAACTTCAGTAATTGAGACAATTAGTGACATAACATAATCTTCTAGGCCCCTTTCGACCGAAGACACAAAAAGGAAGGAAAGAGAAATCATTTTGTGAAGCTCATCAGGGACATTGGGTACCAGAAATAGCATAAGTCCATGTTATGCCTCAAGATGCTCCTATTTTATTCTTATCGAATTCTATTCGTTGGATCCACCGGCATGTCCTGTGTCGATGTTATGGGGTGCCAATTCCACAATTTCATTTTGCTTCAAGGGACCTTTGTTTTTCATTTTTTGGTCCATCGGGTGCAAGTGTTCATATCTGGGCTACACTGGCTGTGTGCAAATGTGATCAAATACTCACCAACCAGAATCGGGATCAGCGTCAACACAGAACTTTGTATCTTTCCAAGCCTTCAATTTTTGAGCGCAGTGGATATGATTAGTTGGCTTTTGCCATACTGCAATTGGTCCCCTCTCTTTGATCTTTTTCCAGCACAGTTTTCTAGCAAGATCTTCCAAATTCTTCTGCTCATATTCAAGATCCTGAGTTGTTCTCTCCCAACCCTTGTAGTTAACCCTCCAATTTATAGGTGGCCCAGACAATACCCAATAACCACCAGGTCGCAAAACACGATCTATTTCCAATAAGAACAGTCCATCTAGTATTTGAAACAACAAAAGAAACAGATTACATATCGTTAATAACTTCATTGCCTGGGGAGACATCCAGAAAACACATGTAATAATCATTCCTTTTCCATGTCGCCTTGGAATATTGTTTGTTTGTTATAGTCTACAAAGTGAAGGAAAATTTTATTTTTATATTTTGTAAGTTTTTATTTCTGTGGGAAGAAGGGCTTAAGTGAACCAATAATGCAGTATCATATGTAGAACCAGAGTCAAGATTTTAAGAAATAAGAAGCATTTCAGAAGTTGAAATTTAAGTTATAACCTTGACAGAGAAAAAAATCTTGTCTCATGGCAGTAACCAGATATGCCCCATAAAAAAACCGGCAAATCAAGAATAAGTACCATAAGCAGTCCATGGTACAAGGCATCTTGAACAATGAGCCATATCAAAAGATCTTGATGGATATGGTAACCTGTGGACACTAAGTATCCCAAGCATCGCTGGGAGTCTTCTTTCAAGGGCAAACTGAACTTGAGCTTCATGTATATCCCTCGGTGCTATAGACATTGTCAAAATGTTGTAGTCCATGAGGGCAGCTCCAAAGCTTGCAACCTAAAAGAATGTGCAGATTAACCAAAAAAAATTATCAAGCATAAGAAAAAAATATCTCCTGGCATAATGTAGCACTTCATGACAACACAACTGGCCTTGCTTGACTTTTCTCCAGATACTTTCGGAAGGAGAAAGAAATAGTTTATTTGCTAACTCTTGGCAAAGAGTGCCCATGAATTTTTATTTCATGGACAGAAAAGGTGACTAGAAGGGCGGACCTAGTTCAGAGGTAAAGCTGCCCAATTGTGGCACAAAGGTCACTGGTTCATGTTGCAATAACAGCCTCCCTGCTTGCAGGAGTAAGGCTACATATATCAACACCTTCCTAGACCATGCATATGCAGGAGCTTCCTGAACTGTGTACGCCTTTTTTTATGGATAGAAAATGCCACTGATAAGAACAAGCTTAAGATCATTTGGAGATAAAAAGTCAAATGAGCGTGTTGTGCACGAGTAGCAGGAGGTACCATCAACAAATGCATACAAATGCTAGTGCGAAACTTCATTCTCTACTTATATATAGACATAGTATACAGTATTCCTTCTTACTCATACCGCATTACTTAGAGCTTATTGTCCAGAAAGTAAAGGCAGAATTAGGAGATTAAACCATGATAATTCCACCTCTCTTTTGGATTAAATATCATAAAAACCAAGACACCAAAGTTAAGAGTCCAATTAGACAAAAAAAAAAAAAGAAAAATCTGGTGATATAAACCATAGAGGCATTGACAACGTACAAATTTCTCAGGTCCTTAAGTTATGGGCCAATAAAGATCAGATGCATCTAATGATCCTGCATTTGGTGAAAACCAGAACCGATTTGAAATGCAACTGCAATTTTACTTTGTTTCATTACCTTGCACACTTATTCCTTTGAAGCCAGAATTACTTCCAGAGCCCATATTTAGATGGAAAATCACCAGAAAATAAAATTGACAACACAACCGGAAAATCATGACTAAACTATACAAAGTAAAAACAAAATAACAAAATGGGGGCCACGTTTAACACAAGATAAGATGCCGGAAAAGAAAAAGGCTTCTGGCACTAAATTGAAAGGTTCATTAAGGGAAACTATCTTGGAGAATTTTCATGTACTCTTTGTAAATCCATTTAACCCTAGTGGATAATTACCAGTGGTGGAACCACCCCACGTGGCAGCCCGCACTCACTTTTTAAATCTTTATTGTTTAATGCAAAAGTATACATATACTTGGCTCCTCTCGTTTTTCATGAAAAATCTATGCCTCTCCATCACATTGACCTTGACATTGTTTACCTTCTTAAAGTTATATTTTTTCAATCTTTGTTGAACCAAATCGAACTATAAGCAACAAACTTAGTGGTTCCAATAGTGGTTGAAATTCATAAACATATCATATGATTAAGTGAACATGCATACGTCGAAAAAGCAACAAATTGAAGTAGTGGACATATTTTGTATGTAGAAAATTTAAAAGAAGTTATATCAAGAAGTACTTCAAACTTAATATGATGTGTACACAAACATTAGTTTTTGTGAGGCCAATGTGTACATTTTTTCTTTTACAAGGAAAGATATAGACTAGTAGTGATGCATCCGTTGACGTACAATTATGGCTAGGCCACCAGTAATTATGATGTACCTTTGGTAAAATTTAATGCCTAGGCTCTGCGGCCCAAAAGGAAAAAAATAAAAGTGAAAGGCCACTGTAGTTCCTATTAAAAGAAGAGCAAATTTCATAAGTGGTTAAAGGGATAAAATACTACAAAACCATGGCAAGCAAATTGGGATTTACTGAATCATGGAATGAGGCACAATAGTTACCCATCCATGAAATTCAATAAAAACGACGACAAAAAGTACCCTTAAGATCTAAAAACAGTGACAATGGTGCAACTAGTTTTTCAAGACGAACAAGTCATGTTAATTTGAGTAGCTATTTCAGTTACTAAATATGCAACCCATTGACATCCAAAGTAAAAAAGGGCTTACATGACTGAACACTGAGCATGCGAGTGGAAAGATGAAACTAGTTTTAAAAGGACCTAGTCATTTTACCTTGAAGAGCTACTTCAGTTACTAAAAAGCTCAACTAACTAACATCGGAAGTGAAAAAGGATAGACAATATCAAACAATAAACATGTTAGTGGGTCATTAAGGTGCAACTAATTTGTAACTAGTTTTTAAGAAGTTACTTCCATACAGAACACTATGATACATGCATAATGGGTCAATTACTTGCAGGAGTTAGTTTAGTGTTCTGTAGCATAATGGGTTAGTTAATTGCATGAGTTAGTTGTTTCTAGTCAGTAGGTACATTATCATCTAAAATATCTTCATGGGTAGTTTACTAGGTCCTAGTTTGTAGTTTACTTGTTCCTAGATTTTAGGGGATGTTTCCTTAATGGCATGCATGGAAATTATTTGTAATCCTATTTATTGGTTAAAATCTGAATGAGAAGGATATCAAACACTATCCAACTATTTTTTTTCCTCTACTGTCTAATTCTCATTGCCTTATTCTTCTTCGTAACTTCCTTCTGCTAATTGAAACTTATCAATTGGTATCAGAGGAGCATTCCATGGACACCCATGGCAAATCCAACACCGAATTCCTCAATGAAGTTAGCGAAATTTTGGCTCGACATGAGTCAAATTTCAATCAAATACATACTTCCCTTCAAATCCATTCTTGCCCAGTTACAAACACTACAACTTCGTCGCACCTTCGAAACTAACCCCGATAATACCAACATCAGTCCCTTCGCCTCTCGCTCGAACTCCCACCAAACACTCACTCAAGACCCAAACCGTCCACCCACCAACCTCAAGCTTAGTTTTTCAAAATTTACAGGGGACGATTCCAACAGTTGGATATATCAGGCCGAACAAGACTTTGAATTCCAATGTATTGCCCCCGCACAACAACTCTAGCTATCCTCTTTCCACCTCGAGGGCATTGCCTTGCAATCACACCGATGGTTCACCAAATTCAAAAGACACGTAAGTTGGAGTGAATTCACCACCACCCTGCTTCGTCGCTTTGGACCCACCGATTTCGACGACCCCTTTGAAGCCCTCACCTAACTTAGACAGACCACCACCGTGGGTGCATACCAGGAAGTGTTCGAGAGGCTATCCCAACTCATTGACGCCCTACTGATAATTATTTGATCAACTGTTTTATTGCCGAACTCGAAGACGACGTATGTAATGATGTTAAACTCAAGATGCCTTGGACTTTATCTGAAGCTATCGGCATGGCCCGACTTGTTGAGGAATGCAATACCTTACAAAAGAAAAATATCCTTTACCCCCGACCATTCGTTCCCAACACCGCAACACCTCCAGCCCCACCACGGCCGGCCTCCTTGGCCCGAACCCCACTCAAAAACCAAGTCCGAATCAAAACCCTCCAACAAGCCCAAGCCAATCACAGGCCCAAAAGCTCGAGCTCGTAGAGAAAAGAGCCTATGCTATTATTGCGATGAGAAATACGTGCCCAGTCACCGTTGCACCAAGCCCCAACTTTATGCTCAAGGATTTTGTGACTGCAGATGATCAACCCGAGCCAACCATATCCGACACCGGCCCGTACACCACGCCCGACCCACCTACCCTTTGTCAAGCTGTAACTAACCTTGAAACCCCTAAAAACAAGAATATTGGTTAAACCAATGGCATTTCTCTCGATCTTACCCGGAATTTATCCTTGCAGCCAAGGATATGTCTAGCGGGGGGAATGATATGTGCATAATAGGCCAATTACTTGCATGAGTTAGTTTAGTGTTCTGTAGCATACTGGGTTAGTTAATTGCATGAATTAGTTGTTCCTAGTCAATAGGTGCATTATCTTCATGGATAGTTTACCTGTTCCTAGTTTGTGGTTTACTTGTTCCTAGTTTTTAGGCATGTTTCCTTATCATGAATGGAAGTTATTTGTAATCCTATTTATTTGTTAAAATCTGAATGAGAAGGATATCAAATACTATCCAACTATTTTTTTTTTCCTTAACTATCTAATTCTCATTGTCTTCTTCTTCTTTGTAACTTCCTTCTGGTAATTAAACTTATCACATTAATCATGTGAGCAGGCCATTGAACTGCAACAAGTTTTCCAAAAAAAAAACTAGTCATTTTAAGGAGCTACTTCAATTACCAAAGCTGCATTTACTGACCTTGAAAGTGAAAAAAGCTGAGTGTTTACAACGAAAAAATCTAAAAACACAGATGTTCCGGACACATCCAGACACAGATGTGTCCGGAACAATTTGATGCGTCTGGGGTTCACAAATTATTGAGGATTTCACTTGCATCCAACGGTTTCGGACACATCTGTATTCCTAGCATTACTCTTTTACAATATATGAGGTAAAAAGATCATTGTTAAAAACCCATGCATATATCGCTAGATATTTTACAGCCTACCGCGATGCCCGCAAATCTCAATTTTTATGTCATGTTTAGTAATTTTTTACCGGAAATGAGGAGCCTACTGCACAGCACCCCTACGTGCAACAAAACGATATCGTTTTGGCACAAAAAATACTAGTCAAACATTTCCCAACTGTCCGAACAATGTTTTGTGTGTATAAATATCATCGTTTTGACGCATAAAACGCCCTTCAAAAGACGCAAAGGGAAAGGAAAACCAAAACAGCTTTGGAGGAATATCAATGACTCATCAGTCAAGTAAGTATTCCACTTTTGTAACCACACACACGAAAAAAACAGGTTTGATTAGTATTCACGTGACTGACAAAAGGTGGAACTCTCAGATTACTTTAAGTCCTGTCATTTTGTTGGCAGCTTTTATAAAGAAAGAGAAAAGAAAGAAAAATAGGAATGATTTCTCTTTATTATTTGGTTATTTGGACAGAAACAAAATAACAAACTAAATTATTAAGCAGAGTATAATCTTTTTGACACTTTGTTTACACTTTTCTCTTTAACCATTTGTTTTTAGTTTTTTGTCCTTTCTCTAAGGTTCAAATAAAGACTAAAAGTCATAAAAAAAATTCATTAATTTGTAAGATATCCAAAAAGGAGTAAATTGAGCGATCCCAGAGGACACAGTGAGTCAGTGGCATCTACTAGAGAATAGAATATTAGGCATAGCAAAATTGACACACAAAACTTCAAGTTGATTTAGACTGGGACTCTTCCAATCCCGAACCCAAACCGACAGAATACCACAATTATAAAAAATAAATATTCAAGTTGATTTATTTTAAATGACTTGTCCAATGCAAGCAATATTTACAACAATAACCAAGATAGGGGCAATGTTTAACAGGGGGGGGAAAAAAAGATAGGGACATCAAGAACGTTAAAAAATGAACAAGAAAAAGTCTCACAACACATATTATCCGTATACATCAGAACTATCGAATGCACGTATAGTTTTCCATAATCATATGAGATGAACGTGTATTGGATGGTTCCGAGCACATCGAATGTGCAAAAAGTGTTCGTAAACTTGTCCAAAAAACCAATTTGATCAGAATAAGCAGATTGCAGTAGCACTCACCCCACAGCCGATATCGAGAGCAGTCCGTACAGCCCCCAGTTTCAAAGGCACAATCCGATTGATTTCGTTAATGTAACCCTTGACTCCCAATGTAAATGAAGTTCCCCCGCCGGGAAAAACAAGGCGGTCACCTTCCAATCGCACCCAATTTTGTCTTTTCTTCAACACAGTTAACCTTGGAAAAGGCACATTGTTGAACCAAGCATAGTCCTTACTCTTTGGCCACGGAAATGGCCTTCTGTACCCAACTGGATTCCGAACCAAACACCGCAATGTTTCATCATTATTCGGGCAATGCCTCTCTCTGTGAAAGAATTTTGCAGTGCTGAACTGGCTTTCCCTATATGGTTCTTGACAAGGGCAATAGTTAGTGAAGTTTTTGGGGCAGAATGGGAAGAATCGCTCGCTTTTGGGTGGATTTGGTGGAAGGGAGAGAGAGTGGTGGGTTTCAAAGTGGAGGGATTGAGCTGGTTTTTGGTGCTTAGTGAGGTTTTTGAGGGGAAGACAAAGGGGGGATTGAAGGACAGGAGTGCTAGTTGGACTGGAATAGCGGTTGGTGGATTTGTAGAAGCCAAGAAAGTAGGAGAGAGAGCAGATGAGGGTGATAAGTAAAACCGTAATCAAGGGGTTTCTGAGAGGGTTTAGAGCTGCTGAAGGTACCGGCCATGGTCGGATTGCTGCCATCTCTGAAATTTGACAAAGTTATGCATTGTACTGGCACTCGAAAGAGAGAAGAAACATTATATTGCTATTGTCCTAAAAAAAACCCGGAAATATTTTCGAATTTAAAATTTAAAATTACATTTATTTTAGATTTTAAAGTCAACACATTCAAATAAATCTAGACTATTTATTTTGAATTATAAAAAAATTTATTGAAAATTTTATGGAACAAAATTTTTTCCAAACACATAGGCCTCGTTTGAGGATTAAAATAGGTAGAATTAATAATTCTGAGATTATTTGTCTCGGTACTGTTTTAATACTAGTTAAATCTAATCTCATGTTTGATTGGATTGAATTATTTTCAAAATATTCTACTTGGATGTCTAGAGTTTTGAACAAAAATATTTTACTAAAATTGTGTGGATATACGTATGTGGCAATGGCGGCGGCGGCGACAGTGACAATGGTGGTGGTGGTGGTGGTGGTGGTGGGGGGGGGGGGGGGGGGGGGGGGTGGAGGGGGTGGAAGGGGTAGTGATCAAAAGTGGTGACGAATGCGGTGGTGGTGGTTAGAGGTGGCGGGTAGCGGTGTAGTGCTGGTTTGTGATCGGAGGTGTGGCAACAGTGGTGGTGTCGATAGCAGGGGCGGTGGTGGTTAAAGGTGGTGCTACTGGCGGTCGTGGTCGTGGTGGCAAGATGGTGGCGGTGATGGTCGAAGGTGGTGAAATAATAATTGGTGCAAATGAGATTAAATGAGTCTTACCTTTTCCCTTAGGTTAAATAGCACCCCACATATAAGTATTATAATAATTCTGAAATTATTTGTCCTTATTCAATTTTGAAGAACTAAATATGAAATTGCACAAGATTAGACACAAATAGTCTAATCTCGTCTCCTAATCTGCAAATTAAACAAGGGCTAGAGTTGTGTTATCGCGTGCCTATTAGGCAGTGGTGGTGGTGGTTTAAAACAAGGTTATTAATACCATATCGGTACTGACGGTACTAGCCGGTACGTACTCTTTTGGTATAAAAATGGTACCAGATACCTTTAATACCATAGCATTCTAAATATCGACTGGGTACCGACCGTACCGGCCAGTACTGAATTCTTTTTTTTTTTTAAAGTTATGAAAAAAGTAAATTTTTTTGCTCTCTCTATGGTTTATACATATATATTGATAGTTACGTTAAATTCAATACGAAACTCAGTATATGATCGATACCGATATGTACCATACCAATAAAAAAATCAATACTCAAAACCGATCATATATTCATAACCTTTGTTTAGAAATCATCAAGTCATAAGTTCACGTGCCATTTTTTATATATTTCTCCTACACATTTTGTACTCATATCAAAATAACAACTTCAACCCATATGTTATGTTATATGTCATTTGCCCCTTCTATTTCTCTCTCTTCTCTCACTAAAACATATTAACCCCTAAATACTTGCCCTGACCAGTCACCGGATAAAGAAAACTTAGGTTCTCTATAGACAAAATTAGTTTTCACAAATGATCCCATTGGCCAATTAGATTATTTTTCTTTTTTATTCAATAATTTCTTTTCTATTAGTTATGTATCAATTTTTTAAAAAAATAAAAAAATTCGCCATACACAAAATAATTCAAAACATATATCTTTTTTAATTATTTTTATTCGTTCTATTTTTTTTCAAGTTTCGCTCAAGTTTCAAAGTTCTTTTACTTTCAAGTGAATTTTTTAAAAAAAATTGGTCATAATTTTTTATTTTTAAATTTATTTTTTTAAGAATAACAATTAATCTAAAAAAAATGTAATGTGAATCTAATAAAAATTTAACTAAAATACTAGTAATAGAGGTATCGAATAATTAAAACCCTAAGTTGCGTGTTTTTCACTTTAGAGGCATATTAGTTAGGTTGACGTTGTTCGACCATATTTTTTTGTTTGCTAAGATCTTATTATTAACGGAAGTATTGTACTCTACACTTTATTTTTTGTGTTTACAGTATGCATTCCTAAAAGTGCTTTTAAAATCATGATATTTTATCTAAAAATTCATGATATAAACTTTTTTTTATCACGCATGACATAAGTTTTGAATTCATAACTTTCTATATCATAATTCATAATATTTGAACATAAATTCAAAATGAAAAAAGTTAATTCTGCTAAACAAACAAACAAAAAAATAAAAAGTTAATCTTTTTCCTTAGAATGGGGGCTAATTGATTTGCTTTAAATGTAATAAATTTTTGGAACTTTTTTTTGTTTGGAAATGATAATAGATATAATTTACATGCTCTTATTTTCATACTAAACTCTTGACAATCTATTTGGCCTAATTTAAATAGATTTTTTTATTTTTATTAAGTTTTTTTATCAATTCATATTGACAAAAGAAATCTAAAAAATATAAAATTATGTCTAAAAATTAAAAAAATTCACTAAAAATAAGTCTAAATAATACATATAAAAATTTAGATAGAATTTTATATATTTTCAAAAAAAATCTCAACAGGAATTAATAAAACATATAAAAAATTAATGCAGAACAAAAAAATTTTAAATAAAGAAAAAAAAAAGGGTACTATCAAGATTTAAGTATGATGCAATTGGCGTTCACGTTAAGCAAAACAGGGGGCTTTTTGTATTTATTCAAAAACAATGGAAAAATTATTATTAATTTCAGAAATGCTACACACACAACACACTTGCACAACACATTACACAACACAGCCAAAACGACGTCGTTTTGGCTGTGTTTTTCAAAAAAAAATAATAAAAACCAAACCCTTCTTCCCCAAACCCCACCCCCCTCCCTCCTCCTGTTGCGCCGCCGCCGCCGCCGCCTCCGCCTCCGCCGCCGCCCCCCTCCCCCCAACTCCAGATCGCGCCACCGCACACCGCACACCAGATCGCGCCATCGCGCCACCGCAAACCCCACCCGCCCCCCTCCCCCAGACTGTCGCGAACTCTCTTTCTCTCTCTTCGACTGTCGCGAACGCTCTCTCTCTCTTCGACTGGTTGCCTTGGTGGTCGCGGACTCTCTCTCTTCGACTGGTCGCCGTCGTGTCTTTGTGGCCGTGGAGTGGTGGTCGCGAAGTCTCTCTCTCTCTCTCTCTCTCGCTTGCTCTCTTCGACTGGTGGACGGGGAGCGGCTGGTGGGGCGATCTGGAGTTGGGGGGAGGGGGACGGGTGGGCGGCGGCGGAGGCGGAGGCAGCGGCGGCGGCGCAACAGGAGGAGGGAGGGGGGTGGGGTTTGGGGAAGAAGGGTTTGGTTTTTAATTTTTTTTTTTGAAAAACACAGCCAAAACGACGTCGTTTTGGCTGTGTTGTGTAATGTGTTGTGCAAGTGTGTTGTGTGTGTAGCATTTCTGTATTAATTTAGCCCAACTGTTCTTACCATTTGACTTTTGACCCAAGAGACTTGTCCTATCTGGTATGCTGATTGGACACTTAATCAATGCCCTATGGACAGTTGTTAGATTTTCCCAACACATATAATAGTGGCTTCAGTACTACTCCCATATCCCAATACTCCCACATCTCAAAGTCACCGGTGGGTCTCCCTCCTAGCTAGGTTTCTTTAGACATACGGAACTGTTGATAATGGATTAATGGCGCAATTTTTGGGGGGTAAATTTCACTAATAATCCTTGAAGTTTAGATTATGTTCAAATATCCTCTTCAAGTATGAGAAATAATTCTTTCATCTTTGAGGTTTGCATTTTCGTTTCACTTAACCTTATTTATTAGTTGGCCATTAGTTGACTAAAAAGTTGTAACAAAATCATTCCTAGAAATTCCAAATAAAAAAATTAACCCTTGATACTTTATATTATATACTTCTCTCGTGTGTTTTTTTTTTTATATCTGCTAACACAAATTTCATCACAGTTATTAATTAGATCCTCTTAATGTCCTAAATAGTTAGTAATTTATCTTCTAACATCTATGAATTAGTATAAATATTATTTTACTCATGCATATCTATAGTCTCTATGAAATGCGTTTGATCCTAGGGAAATTTCTTCGTACATGTTCTTCCTGTCTATAACCATAGGATTGAACTAAACCCTCTTTCTTCCAACATTATCCAGTAGTGTGACACTTAGGCATGGGCTTCGCCTAACTATTTTCTTCTTTCCTCCATCTCCGAGTATTCTGCTTCTTCTAATTGCTAGAACTTCCAACTTGATAACCTTGCCACCACTTCCCATCTCAAAACTACCGTGACTCATCGGCATCTTGTTCCACCAAAATTGATCTATCTAAAACCTCACCGTAACTAGATAGTTGCAATGGTCTTACTACCCTATTTATACTCAGGGTATCCTGTGGATACCCCAATATGGAAAACATACTGAGAACCGTGATAATGATTAGTTTTTGAGGATTATATTCCCAATGGGAATATCTACGGTTGTCTTTAGCCGTAATGCGACTTAAGCCAAATTATGTCTAAACCTAAGGTGCAATAAGTACTTGTTAGGGATCGATTCCCAAGACCCAGCGATGAACGCATAAAATTTATGTAATAAAAAATTATGAAACCCTATTAGGCGGAATTAGGATTTATACCTTCGAGATCTGTCTGGTTTGATCTCGATTATCTTTGTAGTCTAATTCTGATCGAACCTTGAGAAGTGCTTGAATGATCTCTCTCAACTGACCTCGAGATCTTCTACCGTAATTCTATTTCACCTCGATCACGTACTAAGGGTGGGCTCAAAATCACGATCTCCTTGCCTTCACAGAACTTCTCTCAATCTTTCAAATATCAAATTGTGTCTGACCTAGAAGACATAATAGTGTTTATAGAGGCTACCATAGAGACCCCTAAGAGAAGTATGGGTTGGGTTTCTTATACAATTTGGGATTTCTAGTCCAACCCGGATTAATTCTGAATTATATAAATTATAATTCATAGTACTATAGAATTATAATTGTATTCTCCTCTCATATCTCAAAATTATATTTCGAGCTCCATGTTATTAAATGTTTACTTATCTCTCCATGTTAAGATTACAGATACCCGTTGATTAAAATAAATTACTGACAATTTATTCAATCAACATCTATAGAATTCCTTGAGACTTTTCACTTAACTTATTCGTTATGTTAGATACTAATATCCACCTGCAGGATTTGACATAATCGAAACTTATAAGTTTTCTTAAGAGAATATCATCAATCCCTATAAAGGGACGTGGATTTTATTAATAATTAATAGTTGCCATGCACTTAATATTGTGATCCAACTTATCGAGATTGTTGGCCTATAAGGCCTCACTCTATAATGAATCAAAGTCAACAACATTAAATATATACATCGATTAATTATCTTTGAATTAAGAGTACAAGCACACATAATAACCATGAGGTGTAAATTATATTATATTGTCAGTATAAATATAATTACCTTAATATGGTCCTGTTCATACACACAAAGTGTACTAACACAGTGAGTTAAAATTATACCATTTTTTGTAGTCAAGACAGACCTACTAAAATACTGTGTTACAGTCCTATTGGTGGTATGTCCAATACCACTTAAGACTGTGAACCAAAAACTTATATTCTACAAGAACTGATAATCTAATCCTGTGTATAAGCCAAACTTTACACACCAGATTATTTACTATGTAGAATAAGAGACACTTATGCACAATATGATAAAATATAATGCAAATATTACCCATAAAGATTCTTATCAAGAAAAAATAATTATTTAAATACTTCAAACAAATATTAATCTATTACATAAAGTCATGCCTTTTAGTATAAAATCCTAACACCCAAGTTATGTCCTTTAGCCAAGTCTATACTTTTAGCCATATCATGTCCTTAGCCAACTTATTTATTTAGCCGTGTTATATTTGGACATAATGTGTCATTCTTGATAAAGCCTAGTTGTCATGTAGGAAGTAATTTGGTATTAGCACGTTGTCGAGAAATATAAATGTTAGGGAATGTAGTGTTTGGGAACATGTCGTAAGAAAACATGACGATTGGGAGCATGGTGGTTAGAGAGCACGATTAGATTAGTGGTCGAGAACTTTATCGTTTAGGAGCACCATGTGGAAAAACTTGATGGAAATAAATTACGAGGTTATTCTTAGAAATTTGATGAAATTATATGACAATGCATACTTAGAAATTCTGATTAAAGTCGTGCACCTATGGAATAACTGGAACTGGATAACACTCAATCAGATACTCAAGAATTCATTCACAAGATCGGGTCCATTTGCCCTAACTTATTTTTCTGGCTTATTTTTTGTCTTTATTCAAATTTTTTTTGTATTTATTATTTTTATATCATTTTTCTTAGCTTATTGGTTCGTATCGATGAAAGAAATCTAAAAAGTATAAAATTATGTCCAAAAGTTTAAAAAAAGTCACTAAAGATGAAAATAAGTCAATACAGACGCTGTTTTTGGCTTATTTTTTTGTCTTTTCTGAACTTTTTTTAAATTTTTAATATAATTTTATACTTTTTTGAAATCTCTTGTCGAGACGAACCAACAACCATAAAAAAATTGATGAAAAACAAAAAATTAAAAAAAATTTCAAATAAAGACAAAAAACTAAACAGTGAATAATCCAATAATTACCACAGGCCAAATGGATAATAATATCAACAATAATTAGTTTAATTCTTGTACTTATATACTTAATGCTTCTGCACTTATTTCGCATCTCATGCCATTCTTATTATATCAGTCAATCTAAAATATTGAAATTGGAATTTAAAGGTAGATTAACTTGTTGAGTGTCAAAACTCAAACGACATATTACTTTGTCCCTAGCGTTTCATGCCAGGTATAGATAAAAACGGAGCAGAACTAAAATACCTGACCCAAGAGGATACTTTTTTGGAAGACGAAGTTCACCTAGTCAGCCTTAGAGAAATTTTATTTTCAACTATAAGATGCACGTGTATATATATACCTAAGTACATATAAGTATATGTATAAAACCATGTATACTTGTATAATCCATATAGTACGTAAATTGAATTAAAAATGCTCGGAATGAAATAATTATCCAAAATTTAGTTAAATATTTAGAAAAACTTAATATTATTGAACTATTTGAATCGGGTCCTTATAAGTCCATTATTCCTATTGCCTTTGAACTTAGAAAAAATAGTGCAATCTCATTGGCGATCAACATTAAAAGTTCAGAAGATTGCACAAATGTATTTGATAATTCTTATACAAAAAGGGTCTTATACTACTACTAATTAACACCAACAACATTAAATTTGCATTTGATTATCCAAGACTTATGAGCCCAAAATTAGGCACAATATTCACTATTGAACTCTATCTAATAATATTGATCCCATAACATTTAATTTGATGATCATTATTTATAAAGGCATCCAGTGAATAGTGCAAATAAAATATGCAAAAAACTATTTGGCAAAAGAAGATAATTACTCAGTTATAAAAAAAGAACATGATCTAGTCGATCTATGATCGTAGTTGAGAAAATTAATAATATTTGCAAACCTCTTGGTGACGTCGGAGGATATAAAAAAACAAAAAAAAAATGTCCCTCTCTTTCTTCTGATTATAAATAATTGAGATGACCAATAGAGATGATAGAGGATGTATACGATAATAATTTTTGGATGATGATTACATATTGCTTAATGAATTTTTCATAACATGAGATGTGCACATAAAAAAAGACAAGGAAAACAGAGCTCTTGGGACTCTTTCCTTGCCATACCAAATTTTTAATGGGATTTATACAATCATAGAATTTTGATTATTTTCTTATGAAAAAAATTAGATATGCAAGTGTTAGGGTTTTAACAAATAATATTAAGCAAACAAACTCATATAATTTTAACATATTTGAAAAAGAAACTACTATGATTACAAAAAAAAGTTTAAAACATAGATAAACATTCTTCTGAACTCATCCTCTCTCGGTTTGTCCTTGCCTACAAAAGTTTCACTCTTACCATTGTAATTCACGCTTGAATAGTAGAATTTTATCATTTGAACAACTTATAGCATTTTAGAGAGAGTGAGAGAGAGAGAGAGACTCATTTTATTTATTCTTCCTTTTCAATTACCACGGCAAAGATAACTCAAAGGGTTAATTATATTTTATCAACTTCAACTACCATAATTTAGTCCCAAATTACCTTAAATTATAAAATCTTGTAATTAACACCCTTCAAAATAAACAGATTGTGTATCTCTTACGCCGTTATCGAAAATATACAAAAAAATAAAGAGTTATTATATCTTACCCTCTTCAACCATAAAAGCTTTTTATTTAACTACTTACCTTGAACTATAAAACCTTACAACTTGCCTCCTTTCTCGACTTCACACATTTTCACTTAGAATTTTAACCATTGGATTTGCAGTTTTTTTTTTTTATCTTTAATCATTTCCACTTAGAATCTCAACCCTTGTATTTGCAATTCTTTTTTTTTTTTTTATCTTTAATCATTCTAGTCAACTATTCACTATTCCTTCTCAAGTCGTTATTTCTCTCTGTGTGTGTGTGCACGTCTCTTTTTTTTTTTAACATTAAAATTAATAGCTTTGGACTTTGAATTATCAATCCATTCTAAACATAACATATTCTATTGCAATTTAAAAATCATTCGTAAAACATGCCCAACTAATAATATTTTTAAAAGAGGTGTTTTTTAGATGTTTAATCCAAAATGTGAATTCATTTTAACATTTTAAGATATTTTTATAAGAGTATCTACTGCACATAAAGAATGAACGCGATTATTTTATTTAGATGAATCTCTCAACTTATAAGAAACCAATAATTTAAAAAATTGTTGACAAGAAAGTATGAATTTATAAGTAGAACATAAAGACTTGAAAGTTTTACAAGAATAATTTAAAATCCAAATAAAAAAATTTAAGTTTAAAGTTAAGATGTTCGAAGTCAAACTTTTCAACCTTATTTTTTACGAAGGAAGCCCACTTATACACACACACACACACATATGTATATATATTTCCAAACCTCCACTTAGGCATCCCACTTCGACCACCACACCTATATATTCTAGCATTGGACGGAGTCAGAAATTTTACTATGTAAGGGCGAATATGTATCCAAGACAAAAGAAAAATTTATACCAAAATATTTAGCAAGGACATGCCTAGCTATATACTTTATAGAAATTTTTTTCGACACAAGAATAATAAAAAAAAATTAATTTCTTGCGGGGCAACTACCCCTACTGACCCCCTAACTTCATGGCACCACATATTAGATTGATATGAGATATGAGGTGTCGCACAATTTCATTTATTTGTAACAACAATCGGTGGTATTGACGATCATGTGTTCCACAACCGGCGATATTGTCACACTAATGAATGTTGTTCTGCAATGTGCCAGGTCACGAGAAGCAATACAATAGGTTGTGAGGAGACATTAATCGGACTTTAGCTATCTTATTTTGTTTATTAGTATGTTTTGCAATGATATTGTACTTTGAGCTTTGGTAGACCAGAAAGACTAGTTTTATCAAAGTTATATAATTACTTTGGGATGCATGTATTACTTCTTGTGAGGTTTTCCTTGGGATTTGATTTATATATAGCATGGTACTGCGTCTTTGATAAATATGATTAACTTCAGCAAGTTAACTTGACAGGTTATAAGTTCTCAAACCTTGTAGTATTATTCCTTAGCGAGTTTTACTCATTGGCCAGTTCGGTGTATGAAAGCATATGAACTACTTGGTATGAAATATACGGGACTAGGTTAAGAAAAGTCAAAGTTTTGGTATAACAGCTAAGCAATGCCCAACTCCAAACTCATAAGTAACAAAGATGATGATAACATAAGTGAAATGGAAAAATTCAAACCCCAAGTTCAACAACTATTTCAAGAACTCAAGGAAAACAAATATATGATAATGGTTTCAGATGCTACAAGGCTGGCTAATCGTACGCGATAGGCTTGAAGACCCCTGGTTTTGGAAGGCACATGAGTCTGAACAATATGTTGAATGTACGACCGGCACTACATAGGCTAATATGAGTTGAAGTAATTCAATGTACCTTTATTTTCATAAAAAGGTTAGGAATATTTTCATCATCAAAAGGAAGGGTGATGCAGAGAAGACCATCAAGATGACCCCATAGCTCCATACATCTACCTCAGGTCCAGCATACAACTTCCCAAATATACCGGTAAAAGTTAAGAGTGTATGTTAGCCTAGGATATTCTAAGAGTTCTTTATCTATAATACAGTAGATACAGGATTCAATTGACAAATCTCCAACTTGTTTCCTTGTCTTAAACTATATCTTTAGGATACAAACCTTGGGGGCTGCATAATTTGGCTTCCACAACTTGTCTTTAGAAATTGACCACCCTGCATGATATTGCTCAAACCAAGATCAGCAATCTTGACATTGAACTTGGAATTCAAAAGCAGGTTCTCAGGCTTAAGATCACGGTGAACCACCATATTCCTATGGCAGTACTCTACACCAGAAATAATCTGTCTCAAAGTATAAGGATACAATTTAATTAACCAACCATTGGAGGACATCTACCTTAAATAAGAAAAAAATTACCCGCTGCAAAAAATTGCGAGCTTCTTCCTCCTGTAGCAGACCTTTTTCCACAATGTAATCAAAGAGCTCACCAAACTTCACATACTCCACGACAACATAAATATCAGTTGATGTCTTTATAACTTCATAAAGGTGTATAATGTGAGGATGGATAAATAGCCTCAATATCTTTATTTCTCTCCTAATTGCAAAATTGAACCACAAGGACCTCTTGTCATAATCTAGATCTAGTAATAATAAATATACAGTATGTATGAGTGTGTCAGAGGAAGAAAATTTGTCAATGAACATTTAGTTCAAGTTTGAACCAGCTAATGATGTACCACAAACCAAGAAAAATCTCAATTTGAATAGTTCCTTCCAATTCTATTTTGTTAGCATTTATCATTTCCATTTTAATCCTTACCTGACGATAGTTTGTGACTTAGTTGTTGTAGATTCGTAACTATGTAGGCTGTACAGACAAATCTTGAGAAAACTTTCATAACTTTTAGCACGAGTATCGAAATAGCGCACCGTTTATTTTGTTAAAAACTAGACACATAGAACTTTAAAAATAAGTACATTTTGTGTCTTATTTTTACTTGAACAACATCAATTTTTTGATTGAAGTTGACAAAGCAGTTTTGGTATTCTAAAATGAGGTATCCAACTTTGAATTGACATAACAGTGTTCTCTGAAGTCCATTTTTTAACCTATCGCCTATAATTGGAAAGCTTGTATAGTGTAGTTTTTATTGATATTGGACCCAATGCCTCTATTTAGAGATTATAGAAGAGTTTGCCTCCACAATGAGAACATTAGCTTGTGAATTAGGAGCTACTTGAGGACCATGAACCTTAGGAGGTTGACCTTTATAGTAGTAACAATCTTTAGTTCTATGATTCAATTTTCGACAGACCCAACGCGGCACGATCTTTTCTTGACTATATTTTTGCCTTTTGGTTTATTTTATTGTGGCTCCTAAACGTTTTCGCATAGTTGGTCTTTTTGAAATTTGAATGTTTAGGCTTATAGAGATTTTCTACTACATGAGCTATACCTAGAAATTCTAGAGTTGAAATTTCAAATTGTTTCTCACGATGTTTCTCCTCAGTATTTAAGGACACTAAAAATTCATAAAAATTATAGTCATTGGACTTTTGTGCAGTGAAGTAGACTCACGAACCAATGATAGTTTCCCAAGATTGTAATAAACAAACAAACTCTATAGTGAATGCGGTTGAAAATGAAGAAAGCGATGTCTTTGTTTTTATACAAAATAGTGTGTTGATCTTTTCTCACGGAAAACCATTGGGAGGAAAGGAAAAAAGAATTGATATAAGTAATCTTTACTAAAAATTAGTCTCTCATCCCATCCCAAATGGCAACCTATATAGTAAAATAAGTGCTTAATGAAAGCAACCTAAAGAAGGCAATGGAAATGATTTTATTTAAACAGTTTTATTTTAATGACATAAATTAATGGGTTGTAACTACCCATTAATTCTTTGACCTAATAAGGAATAAAATTATATAAAATATAATATTAAAAGTAAAATATTAAATTATTATAACAACATAACTTACCTCTCAACTTGTTCATTTGGTTACTTCCAGTTTATGAACTTTCATAGTTTACTGATAGAAGCTTCTTACAATCGATTGAAACACCAGTTGCCAGAAAAACCACTTTACCAATTTCAACTGTAGAACTGTTAGCTAAACCCGCCGATAGTGAAACTAAATTTTGGCCTAATGCTTCAACTTAGAACCTCTAACGCGTCAACCCATATACCATGTTATAAACTATATATTAACTATGATTAGATGTCTTTGTATACTTTATTTAATTTTCGTTTTTAGGATGTGACACCCAAGCATTTGTTAAACCATATTATTAAGCTTGATCCAACCTAAGCCATGTTAAGCAACATTTTTATATCGCATGCTATTTACGTGTCTCCTTGCACTTTTAACTATCGCTTCGATATTGATAAAATTATTAATGATAGAACACTTGGGATTAGTGGACTATAGTTTACATTGAACTTAGAAATCTTAAGGGACGCGTTTGAAAAAGGACATGGTATTGTTGATATTTGAATATTGTGGAATGATCTTTTCTCTGTTGTGGTATGTATATGTGGATGTCATTAGCCATGATATGACATTAGCCGTATTATGACTAGACCATAAAGACTTCCACTTTGGTATTGGTAGAGATTGAAGTAACCCTTTTGATTTCTGGCATACATCCTTAACTTGCTGACATTAGAGGCAACGACTGGCATAAGCCAGATATCACGTTTCGTTCTTGTCCACCAATATGTCTTTTTCAAGTCCTGATGTATTTTCATCATCCCTGGGTGAATAGCCAATTTTGTCCTATGTCCTTCATATAAAATTGTTCGTTTAAGTCCTTCATCTTTAGATACACATATCCCATTCCGAAATTTCAACATTCCATCTACCACCTTAAACTCAGAATTCACATCATTCTTTGATTACTCATAGTTCTTTTTTTCAAGTCAGAATCATCCACCTATTTTTCCTTAATCTCCCTCAAAATAGTGGATTCAGTAATAATCATACAGTAAATTCCTTCCCGTTTTACACCTGATCACTGTCCTTTTGTAAACATCCAATTCACCTTCCCTGTTGATTTATGGCTCAGCGCATCCGTCGTGACATTAGCTTTTCTTGAGTAATACTGAATATTAATATCATAGCCTTTCATTAGCTCCAACCATCGACGTTGCGTTAAGTTCAAATCTTTTTGAGGAAAAATATACTTCAAAATCTGATGCTCCATGTATATATTACATGTAACTCCATACAAAATAATGTTTCTAGGTTTTCAAAGAAAACACCAACGCTGCCAGCTCCAATTCATGCATTGGGTAGTATCTCTCATGAGGTCTGATTTGCCTTGATGCATAAGCAATAACTTTTCCATGTTGCATCACAATACACCCAAGACCCTAATGCTACGCATCACTATACATCGAAAAACCCTCTGTGTCTTCTGGGAGGACCAGAATCAATGTTGTAGTGAGTCTCTTCTTTAATTTCTGAAAACACTCTTCACGCCTTTTTGTCCATACAAAGGCTTCCCCTTTGCGAGTCAATTCTGTTAAGGGTACGAATATCTTAGAAATGTCTTGTATAAACCTCCGATAATACAATGCTAACCCAAAAAAACTTCTGACCTCAGCGACCATTGCCGATCTTGGCCAATTCACAATTGCCTCTATCTTTTGATGATCTACCGCAACACTATCCTTGCTAAATGCATCGCCAAAAATGTTACACTCTTTAACAAAAACTCACAATTCTTAAACTTGACATACAACATTTGTTCCTTTGATCTTTCCGATATTATTCATAGATGATCAACATGCTGCTCTTCACTCCTTGAATAAATCTGAATATCATCAAGGAACACAATAACAAACTCATCGAAATACTTATTAAAGATCTGATTCATCAAATCCATAAATGAAGCTGGGGCATTAGTAAATCTAAAGGGCATCACTAAAAATTCATAATGACCATACCTTGTCTGAAAGATCATTTTCTCAACACTCTCTTCTCTCACCTTAAGTTGATGGTACCCTGGCTGTAAATTGATGGAAAATACACTTGCTACTTGCAACTGATCGAATAAATCATCAATCCTAGGCAAAGGGTAATTGTTCTTAATTGTCACCTTATTCAACTCTAGATAATCTATACATAATCGCATCTATCCAATCTTTCTTCTTAACAAATTATACTGGTGCACCCCAAGGTGAAGAAGTCTAATAAATTTGTTATCTAACCATTCTTGCAATTGCACTTTTAGTTCCTTCAGCTTTGTTGGGGCCCTTTGATAGGATGTTTTAGATATTTGTTGAGTTCCAAGGACAGCGTCGATAACAAAATCTCTCTCTCTTTCTATGGGTATACCCGGTAAATCCTTAGGAAAATCTCAGGAAAATCTCGTACCATGGGTACATCTTTCACTGTCAACTTATTCGATTCTAATTTTGAGACATTATAGAGATAGACTTGGCAACCTTTTTGTATTAATCGTTGAGCTCGTGCCATTGATATAAAACATGGGGGTATCTCCTTTTTTCCCCTTTAAATTCAACCTTCTCCTTGTTGCTTCTAAATGTCACATACTTCAGAGTACAATCAATTGTCGCTCTATTCCTAGTCAACTACTCCATCTCAATGATTATATCAAAATGATCCATGTCTAATGGTATAAATCCATATTTGTTTCGACACCACCTATATGAACACTGCAGGCTCGATATACTGTGGAACATATCCTACCCTTACTCGTAGACTGTGTCACAAATAATTTATAGCCCAATGGTTTGACTTCTCTATCTAATTTACTTCCGAAGACTCTAGATATAAATTTGTGCCTTGAGCTTGAATCAAATAAAGCATGTGCAGGTAGTAAACAAACAATTGTATTAC
Source organism: Arctostaphylos glauca (assembly GCA_019985065.2). Classification (NCBI taxonomy): domain Eukaryota; kingdom Viridiplantae; phylum Streptophyta; class Magnoliopsida; order Ericales; family Ericaceae; genus Arctostaphylos; species Arctostaphylos glauca. The sequence continues at coordinate 7,485,518 of JAHSPW020000015.1, forward strand.
CTGTAACCACGTTATCATTATTTCTCGGTTCGCCTGGTTCTATTGCAAATGCTCTCCCTTATCATTGACCCTCAACATTTTGAATCCTTTGTCCTCCCTATCTATTGGGTTCCGTGCTCATGTTTTGTGCATTTCCTCGACCTTGGTTCTGGCCACCCTGATTCCCAACTGGGATTGTGTTTGCCCCCGTTTTGATCCTAGGGTAATTTCTTCGTACATGTCCTCCTGTCCATAACCATAGTATCAAACGAAACCCTCTTTCTTCCAACATTCTCTGAAATGGTTCTTTCCATTGGGTTGACTCGTCAGAGTGAGCTTCTCCTTACTATTTCCTTCTTTCCTACATCTCTATGTATTCTGCTTCTTCTGATGCTAGAACCTCCAACTTGATAACCTTGCTGCTGCTTTCCATCTTAAAACCGTTGCGACTCATCGACATCTTGTTCCAGCAAAATTGATCTATCTATAACCTCAGCATAACTGGATAGTTGCAACGGTCGTACCACCCTATTTATACTCAGGATATCCCATGGATACCCCAACATGGAAAACATACTGAGAACCAGGATAATGATTAGCTGTTGTGGATTATATTCCCTATGAAAATATCTATGGTTGTCTTTAGCCGAGATGCGGCCTAAGCTGAGCTATGTCTAAACCTGAGGTATAATACCCAAGTTATGTCGTTTAACCAAGTCTAAGCTTTTAACCATGTCATGTCCTTAACCAGGCTATGTATTTAGCCGTGTTATCTTTGGACATAACGTGTCATTCTCGATAGAGTCTGGTTGTCATGTAGGAAGTACATTGGTGTTGGCACATTGTTGAAAAATATAAATGTTCGGGAACATAGTGTTTGGGAACTTATCTTATGGAAACATGATGATTGGAAGCATGGTGGTTGGGAACATTATCGCTCGGGAGCACCATACATAAAAACTTGATGGAAATAAATGACGAGGTCATTCTTAGAAATTTGATGGAATTATATGACAATGTCATACTTAGAAACTCTTATTAAGGTCGTGGACTTCTGGAATAGCTGGAATTGGATAACACTTGATCAGATACTCGAGAGTTCACTTATGAGATAATATTACCTATAGTAATTCTTGCACTTATGTACTCAATGCTTCTGCACTTATTTCGCATCTCATGCCATGCATATTGTATCAATTAATTTGAAACATTCAAATGAGAATTTAAAGGTAGGGTAACTTATTGAGTGTCAAAACTCATGGCGTATATTTCTTTGTCCCTGGCGTTTCATGTCTTGTGTAGATAAAGACGGAGCAGAACCCGAGTACTTGACCCAGGAGGATACTTTTTTGGAAGACGACGCCGTTGAGCCTTAGTTCACCTAGTCAACCTTAGAGAAATTTTATTTTCAACTATAAGATGCAAGTATATATACATATACCTAAGTACATATAAGTATATGTATAATACCAAGTATACCCGTATAATAGACGCATTACGTAAATTGAATTAAAAATGCTCGGAATGAAATAATCATACAAAATTTATTTAAATACTCAAAAAAACTTAATATTACTGAATTATTTAAATCGGGTCCTTATAAGTCCATTATTCCCATTGCCTCTGAACTTAGAAATGATAGTGCAATCTCATTGGCGATCAACATTAAAATTTCAGAAGATTGCACAAATATATTTGATAATTCTTATACAAAAAGGGTCTTATACGTATTACTAACACCGACAACATTAAATTTGCATTTGATTATCCAAGACTTATGAGCCCAAAATGAGACACAATATTCACTATTGAACTCTATCTTATAGTATTGGTCTCATAACATTTAATTTGATGATCATTATGAAGGTATCCAGTGAATAATGCAAATACAATATGCAAAAAAACCTATTTGGCAAAAGAAGATAATTACTTAGTTATAAAAAAAGAATATGATCTAGCCGATGAAGGATCGTAGTTGAGAAAATTGATAATATTTGCAGACCTCTTAGGTTGACATCCGGGGATATTTAAAAAACAAAAAAACATCACTATCTTTATTCTGATTATAGATAATGGAGGCGATCAATAGAGATGATCGAAGATTACGTACGATAATATTTTGTGAATGATGATTATATGTAACTTAATGACTTTTTTTGTAACATGAGGTGTGCATAAAAAAAAAGACAAGGAAATTAGAGCTCTTGGGACTCCTTCCTTGCCATAGCAAAGTTTCAATGGGATTCATACAATCATAGAATTTTGATTATTAATTTTTTATAAAAAAAAATTAGATAGGCTAGTATTAGGTTTTTTAAAAATAATATTAAGTAAACGAACTCATATAATTTCAACATATTTGAAATAAAAACTAATATGATTATAAAAAAATTTAAAACATAGATAAAACAGTCTTTTGAACTCATCCTCTCTTGCTCCGTCTTTTAAATGGAGCCTCCCGCAAGTAGACGGTGAGATTGGTCTCCCGAGGACTAGCCGGCATTAGATTGTGAGTAATCTCCAAGCCGATCGGATACATCGGCTATCAAAAAACATATCTTACCCTCTTCAAGCATTAAAGTTTTATTTAACTACATACCTTCAACTATAAAACCTTAAAACTTATTTTCTTTCTTGGCTTCACACATTTTCACTCAGAATTTTAACCTTTGGATTTGTAGTTTTTTTAATCTTTAATCATTTCAACTGAGAATCTCAACCCTTTTATTTGCAATTTTTTTTTAATCTTTAATCATTCTTGTCAACTATTTACTATTCCTTCTTAAGTCGTTATTTCTCTCTGTGTGTGTATGCGCATCTCTTTTTTTCACATTAAAATTAATTGCTTTGGACTTTGAATTATCAATCCAACCCATACATAACATATTCTATTGCAATTTAAAAATCATTCTCAAATCATTCCCAACTAATAATATTCTTAAAAGAGATTTTTTTTAGATGTTTAATCCATAACGTGAATTCATTTTAAAATTTTAAGATATTGTTATGAGAATGTCTACTGCACATAAAGAACGAATGCGATTATTTTATTTAGATAAATCTCTCAACTTATAAGAGACAAATAATTTAAAAATTTGTTGACAAGAAAGTATAAATTTATAAGTAGAATATAAAGATTTGATAATTAGCATTGAAGAGTTTACAAGAATAATTCAAAATCCAAATCAAAAAATTTAAGTTTAAAGTAAGATGTTCGAAGTCGGAATTGGGGGCACAGCAGTGCACAGCAGGGCGTGTTGTGTGCCAAAACGGCGTCGTTTTGGCGCACAAAACACTGACCGAAAATTGCTCGGTCAGTTTTTTACTGTTCGAGCAGTGTTTTGTGCGCCAAAACGACACCGTTTTGGCGCACAGCATGCCCTGCTGTGCGCACAGCAGGGCCCCCGGTTCCGTTCGAAGTCAAACTTTTCAACCTTATTTTTCTCGAATGAAGCCCGCTTTTGTAGAACCCACCACCAAAAGACCTCTTTCCAACTCTATGTGCACCCTTGACGGTCCCAAATCTCTCTCTCTCTCTCTCTCTCTCTCTCATCAGATTACCCCCACCCACCTGATTGTATTCTCTCTCTCTCTCGATATATCTATATCTATATATACCACCACTTATGTATCCCACTTCAACCACCACACCTATATATTACACCACTCGACGGAGCTAGAAATTTTACTATACAGGGGCGAATATATATTCGGAAAAAAATGTATACCAAAATATTTAGTAGGGATGAGCTTAGCTATATATTTTATATGATATTTTTTTTCTACATAATAAAATAAATAAATACTTACCGAGGCGACCACCCCTACTGACCCCTGACTCCGTGGCACCACATATTAGATTGATATGAGATATGAGTTGTCGCAATTTCATTTCTTTGTAACAACCACATGTGATATTGACGATCTGTGTGTTCCCCCCTCATCCAATTCACCATTCTTAGTGGTTTGTTTAACGGCTATTAATCACACAATTTTCTTTATTACTTAGAGTATTTGAATTAGTTTACACGAACTTCGATTAATTTTTGAATGACCAATTCTATCGCAAACTTGCAGAAATCACAATTAAATTAAGCAGAGCAAAACTCTGTATGGACTGACTCTATAAAAATCAATAGCACCAAAGAAGTTTTGAACTTGAGATTTTTGGATGAAACAAATCCTTAAGTCACAAATCTTCACTACCAAGCTAATCCTTTAGGGTTATTGCTGTATATATATATACACACACACATCATCAACAGATGCACTGCTATGATGTAAATTATACTCCCTTGCGTACGGTAAAAAGTGAGCTATATAGTTTAAGAGTCTAAAATTAGAATAATACGAGAATAATAAAAAATATATACTTGCAGTGTATGAGGTTCACATGAATGTGATAGTGAAAGGTCAACGATACCATGTGGCAGAGCCTCCTAGATCACCATGGGATTGGTTGTTCATCACAATCAAAGGTAACTGCATATTCAAAGGGCGATCTTTAGTGATGTGATAAAATCGTTAGTTTAGGATGTTGAGGCATTATGTGGCGATATTTCTAACACCATTAAGTTTAATGGGTTGGCTATTAATCACATCAAAGGTCTTATTCAAAAGGCAATTTTCTTATTCAAAAGGTAGTTTTCAGTGATGTGTTCAAAGTCATAACTGGACATGAATACGATGAAAAAGTATTTCGCCATAATGATATATATATATATATATTATTTGTTTTTGTTTTTGTTTATATATATATATTTATATATATAATATGTATTTTTTTTTTTGGTTTTTGTTTTCGCTAGACTTTTGAACTCTTATTTCTTATTTTCTAAAAAAAGTAAAAATTGACTTCAGATAAAATAAAATTGATAGAAAACTCTATCTATTTTGTTTTTAGTTCATTGTTTTCACATTTTAGTCAAGTTTTTTATGAATTTTATTTCTCTATCTATTTTGTTTTAGTTCATTGTTTTCACATTTTAGTCAAGTTTTTTATGAATTTTATTTTATCCCAAGTCATTTTTTACGTTTGGGTCTTGTTGACCACCGCCTATAGGCGGTGGATAATATAAACATAGACGGTGAATAATATAAACATAGTGTCAAACAAATACTAATATTAATACACATTTTACGAATATTCATGCATATTCGTGGATATCAAGACACAATTGACGAATATCAAATACACTTTTTATATATTATTCACAGTCTAATAGGCAGTGATTAGCATTTTTCATAAATGATAGAATTGTGGAATAAGAGAGAAAGTTGAAGGGGTAAACAATACAGTGAAAGTGGTAATCACAGGTCAGCATTTGTGTCACCACAGGTCAGCGTTTGTGTTAGGATACTAACGGAAGGAGAAATAATGGACTTGTTAGTACAAACAATTGGTTTTGCCCCCCGGGGGGGGGGGGGGGGTGGGAGTGATATTTCATAAACTTCGTGGTAGTTCTCCGTCTCCGTCAAAAACCTCAAGGGGAGTTAGTGAAATTGACCCAAAAATTCCGTACTTCCCTGCCAAGTTTCAACCATTTTAGAATTCGAGGGTAGGTAAACAAGAAAAAGTTTTCATTCAATTTTTTTATATTTTTTATATTATTGAATTTTTATAAATTATTAATTCGTCTCGACGAGATCTTACAAAAATAAAAGATGCAAATTAAGTTTTTAAAAAATTTAAAAGTATCTGTCTATTTTAAATTATTTTTGTATTTAGTAATTTTTTTAACTTTTAAATATTCTTCATCAAAATAAATCAATAATATAAAAAGAAAATTTAAAACAAAACTAAATAACTAAAAAATAAGAGTCTTGTTAACCCAAAATTTACTTTTACAATCAAATTTATTAAAAATATTTGCTCCTTTTGCTAAGGAAATTAAAACACCCTTGCGACTTGCGAGGTATAAAATAACCATAAAACTAAATATTCTTTAAGTCTTTTATAATTAATTACCATTCTGATTTTTTTATCTTTTTAATCTCAGCATGATTTCTTATTATGAATGCCGGACTAGAATTTAAGCTTCTTGTTTCTTCAATTAATTTCTTATCTAGAAGCTCTGTGAATTGTACATCAAACTTATTTATATTCTTTTTGATATAGATTATTGATTTTACTCTAATAATTATATTAGAATTTCTAAATTGTAAGTCACAATATCGAGTATTGCTACATAATATACATATAATATCAAACAAATACGAATATTAATATATATTTTACAGATATTAATGTAAATTTATGAATATTAATACATAATTTATAAGGGGCCGATTGGATGAAGTATTATTTCAGGGGATAAGTTTTAAAGGGAGTATAAAATAAGAGGGGTATTATTTTTGGAGGGATGACCCATATTGATGTGATATTTATAGAGGGGTGGTATAAAAAAGTAGATGGTTTTGATGAGGGATTAAACAAGGAGATATATTTTGACTTGGTTTGGATAGTTTATGAAATAAGGGGGATAAGAGTGGGTGGATAAGGAAAAAAATTGTCAAATGACTATTTTACCCTTATCCAGTATTAAATTTAATTATGTATTGAATAAAGTATATAAATGCAAAACTCAGTATATATAATTAATATTAGAATTTGAAATATTAATTAATTAAGAAATTCATTAATTTATTATATTTAATAAAAAATATTATTTAAGAAATGAATGGTAAATGAAAATATCAATCAATTAAAAAACTAATAATAACAAAATATAAATCAATAAATCTTGTCATAATTTAACAACCCTTAATCAAAATATTTCGAGCTAACGGTTAATTCCGAAATAACTTTTTTAGTAAACAGTAAATTTTTTGTATTTTGTGAGAATAAAATTTGAAAACCACGACCGAAAAAGATTTGAATGAACGGTGTCAGTCACTTTTTTTTCCTCAAAAGTTAGGCATATTTGAACATGTGATAAATGTGAATATTTTTGAATAATTTATGAGATCTTTAACTTTATTTTATCAATCAATAAAAAAAAGAGATAAACAACAACAAAATATAAATCAACAAATACATTATCATAATTCAACAATTCTTTATCAAAATATTTCAAACCCACGGTTATTCCTGAAATAAATTTTTAAGTAAAGGAAATTTTTTTAATATTTTTTTTAGATTAAAATTTGAAAAGCACGATCAAAAGGAGTTTGAACGAACTGTGTCAGTCACTTTTTTGGTCCAAATAGGCGCATTAGAATGAATGTCAAGGGGATAAAGAGGGGTAAAATAGACAAAATTTACCCTTCTACACCCGGATAATTTTTGGGAGGTCAAAAGCTACCCAAAAATTATCAGGGACAAAACCATTCCCAGGTGAAAAATTATACTGGGTGAAAAATTATCCGGAATAAATTTTATGTTTCCAAACCAAGGCAAAACTGGGGCCCCACCCCTTATTAGTAGTAATAAGTTATCAGGGGGCCTTTGTCCCCATCCAAACAAGCCATAAATATTAATACATTTTTTAATACATTATGTAACCTAACGGGCGGTCATTAATATTTGGGTCAAATTAAATTATTTGGGTCAAATTGGAGTGATTTCGCAGCATCCCATAGCCGTTAGAGCAAGTGCAACAAGGGTGAACAAATCTTTAGCCAAAAATATTAGTGAACAGTTCTTTATTCACCCATGTCATTTTCAACACTCCAACAATACTACGTATACTCACTCTCTACTATTAAAATACTATTTTTTACTTTTTTAAAATATTTACAATAAAGAACCCATTTTGTTGCCAATGAGAGAGAGAGAGAGAGAGAAATAATAGAAAATTAAAAGGGTCATGAACAGTAGCTAGCCAAATTGGGGTTGATTTAGGGAGACACTATTCATGAAATCCATTTTGTTAACCTGTTTAGGGAGTTTGTTGCAGCCTATTTTTTGAGTTGAACTGAGTAAAATAGGGAAGGGAATAAATTTGTTCATTTTGTTGCACTTGCTCTTAGGTTGGATCGAGTGGAGTAGTGATTGTCAAATTTCAATCTAGATGTCAACATCACTTTCTAATCCACTTTATTCTCTACCTACAAATATCTCTGTATCGACAGGGATTTATTCAATATATATCGCGTGACAGAGAGGAAGTCTTCTGTCATGCGTTGGCTTCGGCAATCAGGTGTGTGACCATTTTCTGATCTTGGTTGCATTGGGTTTCAGTTTGTTTTTTCCGAAAGTCCAAAGGGAAGGAAGAGAAAAATGATGACAATGGTGGCATTCAAGGACTTATGGACGAAGAAGACATTAGTGGGTCTTGTGTTGGGGCAGCTTCTTTCTCTTCTAATCACTTCTACTGGCTTTTCTTCCGCCGAGCTCGTCAGAAAAGGTCCGTCTTTTTTCCGTCTACTGATACCCAAAACGACTACTTGATTTAAAGCTTTGTTTTTTTTTGTTTTTTTTTTTTGTTTTTCAATTTCTTTTGAGGGTGAATAAAATTTCATTTCACGAAAACAAACCAATACAAAGAGACAAAACCCAGCTACAGAAAGAACAACCAAGACTCCAGCCTAAGTTACAACAAACCAACAGCAACTACCACAACTGATCAAACCTTGGCTTGTCGACTGGTAGAACAGAATTCAAACATCTGGTAATTTAAGGCTTAGTGGGTAATTTAAGTGGAGACTTTACAAAATTTTACCCAGCTTGGTCCAAGCCGACTGGATAGTTATAAAAAAAACCACAACTGATCATCTTCTTTTACATTTCAGTAGTTTAGGAGAGAGATTCCAGGCAAGGCATAATTAGCCAATCCTGAAGACTTCTCCACATTACCCCAGGAGCACACTCTACCCCTAACCCCTTGTATGTACAATCAACTTCAAGACAGATTATGGGTATTAGACACATGCTGGACGATCTGGGCATTTCTCTCTAACAAAATCTGATATGGAGAAGCTGCAAGGGCCAGTTTGGATAGCTCTGTAATCAAACATTTCCTCTTTCAATTCTGAATAGTGCCAGGAAAGCAGTATAGGGAAAAAAAAACCAGACTTGAAATTCTGCAAAAGCCCACTAAATAAGCAGGAATAGATTATCAAGAACTGTCGTACGACTTACAGAATATATTGTAATAACTGATACAGAAACTGGAATTGAAGAAGTGCAGAAACCGTAAGCCAATCAAAAAAGATTGAGCACACTGAGGTATGTATCTCACATGGCTTATTTAAGATGGGTTTGCCGCCTCACCTATAGACAAGAACCGATCACAGCCTATATCTCAAGATACAAAGACTGTTGCACAGTAGCAATCACTAGCAATCACCACTACTGATACTGTCTCGTTGAACTGAACTGGGCAGTACTCACTCTAAATGGTAGAAGATGAGAAACAAGAGCAAAAAGGAAGTATGTAAAGCTCTGAGAATAAGTTTGGCGAGACTTTAAATGTGCAATGCAAATTAACTTTTTTTCTTCCACTGTTTCACATTTTGAGTTCACTTTTTTGTTAAATATTGTCATGCTCACAATTTGTGGGTCGCGAGAATTACAGATTTTGGGTCATGTTACAATATATCATGAATCAATTTCAATTTCCCCATCCTTAGGATCTTATTAAACTTTTTTCAGAAGAATAATTTGGGCCTTCGATAGCATGTAATAATTCGACTTATATACATTCTGGTGTGTGCTAGGAATTAATGCACCAACTTCGCAGTCTTTTCTAAATTATGTGCTACTTGCGTTGTTTTATGGAGGCACATTACTACATCGAAAGAAAGCTCTCAAGGTTAGTCTTTTGTTCTTTTATTTTTCTCTGCTCTCATTTTAGTAAATCACTTCTATTGTTTCACCTCAAATTACAATGCCGGTACCCTCATCCTACTTGAAGGCTTTAGTAATAGATAATGGGTTCATCTGGGAAATAGAATAGGATATATGAAGGGAGGTTTGCTTCATAGTCTTCAAAGTATGTCCTCACCCTATCCATCCTCAGAATATGGAAGTTGTAAATGTAGTATAAAGAGATGCGTTTTTCTGAGCTAATGATGAACCTGCTTTCTACTAAGTAACTTGAGCTTAAGCTTTTGTGCCCTGTTGTTAGGGCCACTTTCTTCAGGTTACAATGCTTAGAAGTGTTATTTGAGCCAATGTCTTGTGAGGATATAACTGTGCTTGTTGCTCTATGGAAGAGTTATTTGGCCATAGTGTGCAACGAAGGCATCACATTTGTAAGTGGGGAAGAATGTGACTACTAAATCACAGAGCATTGCGATATGGAAGCTGTAACTAGTATATGAAGAATCACCTGCCTGCAGGTAAGTAAATTGAGATTAAGCTTTTGTGCCATGTTGTTAGGTCCACGTTCTTAAGGTTACGATGCCTAGAAGTGTTGGGTCGTTAGAAGAGTTATCTGAGCCAACCCTAGTCTTGTGAGGGCATACCCCGTGTTGGTTCCTCTGTGGCTTCATATGACCTGCTATTCTGCCATGGCCACCTAGGAAAAGTTAATTGACCATAGGGTGCAACGAAGGCATCACCTTTGTAAGTGGGGAGAATGTGACTACTAAATCACACAACAGTGGGATATGGATGCTGTAATTAGTATACGAAGAATCACCTGTCTGCGGCTAAGAAAATTGAGATTAAGCTTTTATGCCATGTTGTTAGGTCCGCTTTTTTTAAGTTACGATGTCTAGAAGTGTTATCTGAGCCAATCCTAGTCTTGTGAGGGTATAACCTGTGCTGGCTGCTCTGTGGTTGCATATGACATGCTATTCCGCCTTGGCCACCGAGGAAAAGTTTCTTGCCATAGTGCGCAACGAAGACGTCACATTTGTAAGTGGAGGAGAATGTGACTACTAAATCACAGCGGTGCAATATGGAAGTTGTAACTAATATATGAAGAATCACCTGTTTGCTGCTAAGCAACTTGAGCTTAAACTTTTGTGCCATGTTGTTAGGTTCACTTTCTTCAGAGTTGTTAGTTCCACTTTCTTTAGGTTAGGATGTCTAGAAGTGTTATCTGAGCCAATCCTAGTCTTGTGAGGGTATAACCTGTGCTGGTTGCTCTCTAGTTGCATACGACCTGCTATTCTGCCTTGCCACCTAGGAAAAGTTACTTGGCCATAGTGCACAGCGAAGGCTGTCACATTTGTAAGTGGAGGAGAATGTGACTACTAAATCACACAGCGGTGTGATATGGAAGCTGTAATTAGTACATGAAGAATCACCTGTTTGCTGCTAAGTTACTTGAGATTAAGCTTTGGGCCATGTTGTTAGGCCTACTTTCTTCTACTTTCACCTGTTTACGGGTGAAGGTTGGCTTTCTAGAATTTTCTTTCTTTAGGTAATCTCAGGTAATGTTTTGAGAGAAGGGTATAGGTTCAAGTTGAGGTTGGGATTTCAAAGGAAGCCACGGATGTGGCAGCTCCTTGTTGAGGACTTGATGGAATACTGACCAGATCAGGCCGGAAATATTTCCCAGAAGAAAATGCTAGGAACTCACAGCTAGAGACCATAAGCATCAAATTTTTGTGTGCTTCAAATTAACCAATTTTCAAAATTTTCAAGGTGTGTAATTTTACTTTTCCTTGAGTACTCCCTAGCCTGCATCATATTGTCCGACTCTTGATGGGACATCTGAAAAATTGCTTTATTAGGATTCATAAGATTTGTTTGGGTTACGTGATAGTTTTCTTCTAGGCTGCTGATCTTTGTATTTGAAGGCTTTAAGGCTAATACTAAGCCAGAAAAGCCAAAAATGCTGCCTCAAAATACAACATGGTGCATGACTGGTATGGAAGAGATGTTATAAAAAAGTAAATATGGTGGAGTGAACATATAGCACTGGAGGGGAACTTCAAAGACAGTAGCAACAAGTAAGATGGGTTGGATGTGGTTGACCAATATCAATGGTGAGACCTGGAGACGTGTTAGAGTGAATATTTCAAGACCTAGTGTTAAAATTAATAATCCAGAATAAATTTCTATTGATCAAGCGTACTATTTATACAAGCAAAACGAGTCATAATTTAACTAGATTTCTAACTAATTCTACTTCTATTTTACATAGGAAAACAAATCATAATCTTGATCTAATTAGAGTTCCTAATCACATAAGGCTTCTAACACTCCCCCTCAAATTAGTGTGAAGATATCAATCAAGTCCAACTTGAACACAATGGGGTGGAAACTCTTGTTGCCCAATCCTCTCGTGAAGATGTCAGTTAACTGATTTTTAGATTTCACAAAAGGCATACATATTGACCCATTACTGAGCTTTTCCTTGATAAAGTGTCTGTCAATCTCAATATGTTTCATTCTGTCATGTTGAGCAGGATTATGAGCAATGTTGATGGCAACTTTGTTGTCACAGTAGAGTTTCATCGGACCATTATTAGATATTCCCATATCACGTAATAAGGTTTGGAGCCATAAAAGCTCACAAATGTCATAAGCCATAGCTCTATACTCAGCTTCTGCGCTAGACCTGGCGACCACTGATTGCTTCTTACTCCGCTAAGTAACCAAATTTCCCCCAAAGAGAGTATAATAGCCAAAAGTAGAACGTCTCCAACCGTAAGTGTCCGTGATTAGAAAACAAGATCCGTTTTCCTGGAGCTGATTTAAGATACCTTAAAATACGATAGACTGCATCCAAGTGTGAAGCACGAGAATCATGCATGTATTGACTAACAATGTCCACTGTATAAGAAACATCTGGTCGAGTGTGGGCTAAGTATATTAGTCGACCCACTAGTCGCTGATATCTCTCTTTATCAGTGCATTCCCTTGAGTCTCCACCGAGTTGATGATTTGCCTCAATATGGGAAGCTGTAGGTTTACAACCAACATACCTGTTTTTTCCAATAGATCAAGGATGTAGGAGATAAAAATACCTTGATCAAACCTTGCCACTTCTATTCCCATAAAGTACCGCATTGATCTCAAATCCTTAATCTTGAATTCTTAAGGCAGACTAGACTTGAGACTACGAATTTCATCCATATCATTGCCTGTCATTATTATATTATCAACATAAATAACGAGGACAACGATCTTACCAGCACTTCCTTTGATAAACATAATGTGATCGACATGACTTTGTTTGTATCTAAATTGCGGCATAGCCTTTTAAAAATCTGCCAAACCATGCTCTTGGTGAATGTTTCAACCTATAAAGGGCCTTCTTCGACCTGCACACTTTTCCTTCTGTCTCAAAGGAAGGAAAACCTGGTGGTATATCCATATATACCTACTTTTCTAACTCACCATGAAGAAATGCATTTTTCACATCAACCTGATAAACATGCCAATTCAAATTTGCCGCACGAGAGAGCAATGCTCGCATAGAGTTTATTTTTGCTACTGGAGCGAATGTCTCCTCGTAATCAATACCATAGGTTTGAGTAAAACCTTTGGCAACAAGTCGCGTTTTGTATCTCTCAACTGTACCTTCAGCATTCTGCTTAACAATAAAAATCCACTTACATCCTACTACTTTCGTTTCCCTTGGAAGTGATACTAGCTCCCAATTGCCATTCTTTTTCAAAATTGTCATCTCCTCCATTATAGCTCATTTTCACTTAGGTATCATTATTGCATTCTGTCATTTCTCTGGAACAGATATAGAAGATAAAGACGAAACAAAAGCATGATATGAAGGAGATAAATGATCATAAGAAACAAATTGGGAAATGATATGTTGAGTACATGACCTAGCACCTTTTCGAAGAGTAATAAGAAGATTATCAGTATCACTGTTAGAATCAATAGAGGGAGTTTCAATGAGAGAAGAGTCATTACCAGATAGGTCCGCCGAGGAATCTGGAACTGGAGTATGTGATTGTTATGGACAATGTGGTGTCACACATGAGGACTTTCTGTTCTTCTGGCAAGTCTATGTTTAAGTTCACCATTTGTAGTCGATGTATCCATTCTCCCATATCACCATCAATGTCATGTGTTCTTGTCACTTCTGCAAATATAAGCTCCCCCTCATTATGGTTATGGTTGGATATAGGCTCCCCTCATTATGATCACTATGGTTATAGAGTAGTGGCTCCCCCTCAATGGAATTATACCAGGTAGACATCTCTTCCTGCCTAGACTCTCCATAAAGAGATGGAATGGTGAGAGAGTAAAAAGACTTGGACTTTCAAAAAGTGACATTCATAGAGACATAAATTTTTTTAGAGGAAGGCTCATAGCATTTGTAGCCCTTCTGGGTAGGAGAGTACCCAATGAAAATGCATTTGTGGACTTTAGGACCTAACTTGCCACCTGAGGGATGATGGGCATGAACAAAGCACACACAACCAAACACCCGTGGAGAAAGTGTTATGACACAGAAGCTGCTAGGGAGACACTCTAAAGGAGTTTTGAAGAGGTGAACACTGGATGGTAAGCGGTTTATAAGGTAAGTAGCATTTAAAATAGTTTTGTCTCTTAAAAATTTAGGAACATTCATAGTGAATAAAAGAGAGCGAGCGACCTCAGCAAGATGATGATTTTTGCGTTCGCCAACTCCATTTTGTTGTGGAGTGTCAACATAAGTTGTCTGAAAAAGAACACATTTTTCATCTAAGAAGACCCGAAAACTCCTATCTATATATATACTCAGTGCCATTGTCACTACGGAGAATTTTGATCGGCTTATCAAACTGAGTGCGTATCATAGCATGAAAAGATTTAAAATAAGAAAAGACTTCTCCTTTGGACTTAAGTAAATAAATCCAAGTGACACGAGAATAACAGTTAATAAAAGTGACAAACCACCGATAATCTTTGAGAGATAGAATAGGGGAAGGACCTCAAACATCAGAAATGGATAACTTCAAATAGACAATCATTCTTTTTATTAATGGGTGGATAAAAAGAACGTTTATGTTTTCCAAACTCACATGCTGCACAAAAAAATTGATTTCGAGAACAATGTTTAATTAAATTAGGAAAAAATTTCTCTAAAATTCCAAAAAAAAAAAAAAAGACCCAATCTGCGGTGCTATTGATGTAACATAGAAATAGCTGAACTCACATCTACTTGCAGAGTTAGATCACATGACATGGGTGAATGAGATGGACAAGGGGCAGAGTCTAAGAAATAGAGGCCATCATGTGTTTTAACACTGGCAATTATCTTCCTTGTATTCAGTTTCTAAAAAACACAATGAGTAGAGAAAAAAGTCACGGAACAATTTTCAGAACGAGTAAGATTACTAACAGACAAAAGATTAGTGGAAAAGTTTGTAATATGTGAAACTGAAGAGAGTAATAAAGAGGGAGAATAGCGAACAGAATATTTTTCTGAAATAGCAGAGAATGACCCGTCTGCTATTATGGCCTTATTCTTACCAGAACAAGTAGAGTAAGAATCAAACATAGAGGAAAAACCTATTATATGATTGGAAGCACTAGAATCTATAATCCAAGGAACAACTGAAGAGGTAGTAAATGCACGTGCTGAGATACCTGTGTAAGCAAAATAGGATGAAGTGGAGGCGGCTATGGAAGTTGAAGCTATAATAGATGGAGAATCAGTTTGAGCCATAAGGCGTTGAAGAGCGTGTATTTCTTCTTGAAAAAAATCACCAACACAATCAGAACGCTCGGAACCATGATCATGGCCACCAGCTCCGCCCTCGCGCCCACGAGAGGAGCGACCATGTAACTTCTAACAAAATTCATGGTATAGCCGGTGTTATGGCAATAATCACACCGGATGGACTCATGATAAATAGGCCCACTGGTTTGTCTGGTACTAACCATGCTGCAATATAAAAGAGAGATACCCAGCAACAAACTGGAAAAAAAACAGCGACCAAATAAACTGAGAACGCAGACGAAAAATAATAGTTCCCAGAAAATAGCAGATTGCACAACTAAAAAAAAAAGTAGAAACAACATAGTAAATAGTGCAGAAACGGCACAGAAACTCGTGAAAACAGCGTAGAAACGCACAGAAACTGAGCAGAAACTGGCAGAAACCGCAATAGTATGCAGCCCGTGAAGAGTTCGTGTGAACAGTACCTGGAACGTCGGATGACCAGTGAAAATTCGCGTGCGTGAACAGTGAACAGTATGCGCGTCAGAAAAACTCCAAAAACTGCCGGACTGGATCGTTGCTGCGGGCAAAGACTGCGCGGCTGGATTGTGATGGGAGACAGCGATATGGTAGAGCAACAACGCTTCAACCACAAGGGAAAAAATGAACACAACCATGGCGGCCGATAAATTCCAGCGATGATAGTGGTGGGTGACGGCTTAGGGTTTTCCGTTCCTCTTTGATACCATGTTAAAATTAATAATCCAAAATAAATTTCTATTCATCAAGCGTACTATTTATACAAGTAAAATAATTCATAATTTAACTAGATTTCTAACTAATTCTACTTCTATTATACATAGGAAAACAAATCCTAATCCTAATCTAATTAGAGTCCCCAATCACATAAGACTTCTAACACCTAGAAATAGGAAGAAGGGACTGAAAGTCATTCAAGGCCTGTGATTAACGCTTGGATGTTTTAGTTGCAGGACTAATTTCGCAAGTGCTAGAACGCCGAGCAGGATTCCAATTTTCATACAAGTGTTGAGGCCCTTTGGGCTCTAATTGTTTTAATAACAAAACTTGCATGGTGTATTCTTACAAGTTTATTTGATTGTTGGCAATTAAATGTGCAAGGCATTGGTGCTCTTGCACCGGAAAATAAGTGCTGTCAGTGCCCGTCTCTTACATCTCAAATGTATGCTTCGTTTGGAATTTTGCAGGCGAAGTGGTATTACTACTTACTTCTTGGCCTGGTAGATGTAGAGGCCAATTTTCTTGGTAAGTATGTCGGACGGATTTTGAGATTTAACGGAGATTTCCTTGCATTTAATTTCATGTGTTGGATTTGGTAGGTAAATATGTTGTTTTTTCTGTTCATCCTTAATTTAAACACGATGCCCAAACATTTTTTGTTTGTAGTTTGTCTTTAGTTTCCATAATCTTGTGATAATGGGGTTACTTCCACTGTTTATATAGTTATCATTACCTTTTTGTGCAAATGTATATGTTTCCTTAACTTTGAAATGGAAAGTATGTGGAACAAAGTGAGATTCCAAGAAAGAACTGTTAGAATAGTAATGGTTAAATTGTTATTAATGTTTAGTTGCAAGGGTATTATTGTCCTTTCATGTAATTAGGGTTACCTAGGGTTTCTAGGTTTTCTCTATATATTAATGTATTGGCCCCTTGTAACATTAATCACTCAATAATACAATTCTTCTTTCTCTTGATTCACAACATGGTATCAAAGCATAATATCTAGGCCTGTGGAATACTCGCTTTCCGGCGGGCGGCTTATGCCTTGCCGCCGTCCGCCGGTTGCATCAGGGTCTTG
The DNA here is from genome assembly GCA_019985065.2 of Arctostaphylos glauca. Lineage (NCBI taxonomy): Eukaryota > Viridiplantae > Streptophyta > Magnoliopsida > Ericales > Ericaceae > Arctostaphylos > Arctostaphylos glauca. Next base: position 7,502,849 of record JAHSPW020000015.1, read on the forward strand.
TTGTCAACGAGTTCAAGCTTCACGTCTGTTTTACTCGCAAAACCTTTTGTCGTCACATTGATAAGTGGTTCAATTTTGCTTTCCGGAAGTCTGTTAAAAGACTTTGCCCCAGGTTGTCATCGTCTGGTCTCTATTTTCACAAACCCCCCTGATGTGCCGCACTCTCTGATGTTGTTCCACCTCTGATGTTGTCCGCCTCCATCTGCCGCGCCTCTGGTTTCTCACCCGCTGGTCTCTGGTTCTGTTTCTTCCGCTTCTGGTTCCCTTATCTGTTCTTGCCCTCTCTGGTTTGGTGTTTGCTGTTTCGCCCTCTCTTCCAGTGAGATGGAAATCTCTGGTAGCGGAAACTAGGGTTTCGAAGAGAAATTGTTTCTACCCCTCAAGTTTGTTTTGATTATAGTTTGATTCCCAAACTTTGCAATATTTGATTTTGGTCCCTGCAGTTTAGACTTTTGGTGAATTTATGGACAAGTCTTTCTTTTGTTGGTTGGTTGTTAAATCCCCGTTTGGTGTGCCAAGTGGCCCCAAGTTGTGCCGTGTGGCACCTTGTTGTGATCCTTGTTGGATCCTTTGTTTCTCTCTTCCCGTGCGATTCGGGGTTCGCATGTGAGGGGGAGAACTTGTCCCATATTTCTTTGTTAGTTATATTCTACTGCATTTGTTCGGGTACCAAAATTAGTGACTCTTTAATGAGATCGAAGTTGTGGAGGAATCGAAGTTGTCAAAGACATCAGTTGGAGCATCTCTTTTTCATGTTGGCAAACCCATAATGCTCTCCATGCTCGCATCATGTGTTTGAGGGGGAGTGTTAGAATAGTAATGGTTAAATTGTTATTAATGTTTAGTTGCAAGGGTATTATTGTCCTTTCATGTAATTAGGGTTACCTAGGGTTTCTAGGTTTTCTCTATATATTGATGTATTGGCCCCTTGTAACATTAATCACTCAATAATACAATTCTTCTTTCTCTTGATTCACAACAAGAACCTTGACTGTGAATGGAAACTCTGCTTTCCAATGGTTGGTGAATGGTGATACCTTTGTTTTTCTGTCCATTTGTTTTTCATTTACTTTGCTTTCACAGTGGTGCTTCAGGATTCCAATCTAATTGTCCAAGATCAGAATGTCCCCAACTGCCTTGCAGCTCCTCTTCCCTCTTTTTCTTTCGTTAGAGGACTTCTCATAGTGTAAAGCTGGAATGAAATAGAACTCTTAGGTTTAGTCAGAACTAATTTTTCGGACTGGTGTTTCTAGATATACTGGTTGTTTTTTTCACTGGTAATTTTAGAATCCTTCAATGACTTCTGTACAATTATGGCAATGTCCTAAACTGTTCTGCACATATATTTTCTCGATTAAGTGGAAGCTTTGGTTATAATATTGGCTTCTGCCTTAGGCCACTCTTAAGGTCTTACCCTGAAAGTGTCATGTCTAAATTAGCAAAAATAGTTTAAGATACAATAGAGAGATCGATTGTTAGGCACTATAATACTGGTTTAGACTACTACTCTTTTTCTAAAAATAATAACATGTTTTGATCTAAAAATTTTCCAATTAACACTGAGAATAGATCTGAGTATAGATAATTTATTACCTCTAAAACTAGTATATGAGCCTGACCGGCCTCTTCACTCATTGCTTATTAGTTTTCAGTTAGATACTTTAACATGGTATCAATGTTAGGTTTGCGGAGGCTTTTGGACAAGACTCTCTTTGTCAATTAACACTTAGGGTTGCACGCGCGGGGGTGTTAGACTTTGTCCCACATTGAATAATTATTCCCTCAAAAACTAGTGCATGAGCTTGAGCAGCCTCTAAACTCATTGCTAATTGATTTTGAGTTGGATGCTTTACCACGGTTAATAGAAACATAAGTGATTACGGTCTTAATTAACGCTAATACAAAAATACACGATCTTTATGAACATATAGGATGAGCCTACAAGGCAAAGGACAAAACTGCCCTTAAGTAACTAATACCAGAGAAATACATAACAACTCTTATTAGTCACCCTCAAGATGGACAATAGACATTACAATGACCTAGCTTGTTACCTAGTAGCTCTAAGTGTGGCTTGTACAATGGCTTGGTAAAGATATCAGTTAACTAAGCCTCTGTAGACACAAAGGAGTCGCTAAAAAGATGACAATCTATCTCAATGTGTGTAGTATTCTTGTGAAAGACATGATTAGATGCAACGTGAATCATTGCTTGATTATCACAAGACATACTCATGGACGCTTGTACACCGAAGGTCCAAAACCTATGTCCTCAAGGGGTGATTGCTCCCAAATAATCGCATAGGTTGTTTGTTCCATGTCTTGGTACTTTGCTTCCGCATTAGATTGTGCAACAGTTGTTTGCTTTTCACTCTTCCAAGTAACAAGGTTCCACTAAGCACAATAGTGAGTCATGCATCGCCTATCAGATGGTTCTTCTGTCCAATATGAGTCAGTAAAGGCCTCAATTTGTAAATAACCATTGGCTTGATAAAACAGACAGCATCTTGATGAACCTTAAGGTACTTCACAATCCGCATATGACTTTCCAATGTGGAAGTTGAGGCGCAGACATACACTGACTTACCAAAGCAACTGCAAATGAAATATCAGTACACGTGATGGTAAGATAATTCAACTTACGAACAAAGCAACAATACATGTTAGGATTCGAAAGTAACTCTCCCTGATCAATACACAATTTGACATTAGGCTCCATGGGAGTATCTCCAAGTCTCGAGTCCATAAGCTAGTCTCCTTTAAAATATCGAGAACATACTTTCTTTGAGACAAACTAGTTCTATGTTTAGATCTAGCTTCCTTAATACCCATGCATTGTTTTAAAAGTCGGTCTAGGCAGCGGACTAGTCAGGCCTAGGTACTAAGCAGTAGTGGGCCAACTAGTTTGCACCTAGGCGCTAGGCGATGGTAGCCTGATACCGCGACTTCATGTTTTAAGCATACATTAGGCATTGTAGCATTAGTTGGCGACTAATCGGCTATCCCGATTACTCGACAAATTGACTTGTTACATTTTAAAAAATAAATAAAGCTTAAACTAGTATTATTTTAAATCAACTTTTGAGATTTTGCGTGTTAATTTTAGTATTTCATTTGGTTTTGCACAATGAACTTTTTTTTTTACTTGTTATATTTGTTACTACTTATCTTGTAGATTTTGGTTGTTACTTTGGCCTTAATTCATTTCTTCCTAGTCTTATGATATTCTTACTTAAATTTTGGGGCAGGGAAAAATCTTGTATAAATTAATTAAATCGACTAATTTCTAGGCACCGACTAGTCGTCCTAGGTAGCAAGAGTCCCTTTTCCGCCCGACTAGTGTCTAGCAATTTTTATAACATTGTCCAAGAAGTACCGTAGTTTGCCCAAATCTTAGGTATAGAATTGTCGCCGTTGAAAGTCCTTCAACTCAGTAATACCCTTTTGATCATCACGTGTCATGATAATGTCATCCACATAAACAATAAAAAATATCTTCCCTCGGTCAAAAGTGAGGGAAAAAACAGAATGATTAGAGTAACAACGAGGATACCAAACTGCAAAATAACATTATTAAACTTAACAAATCAAGCTCAATGTGACTGTTTAAGCCCATAAACAACTTTGCAGAGACGAGACACCTGATGCCTTCCCCCCTGAAAAAAAAACCCAGGCAGTTATTTCATTTAATCTCCTGAGTGAGATCACCATGTAAGAGTGCATTTTTAGTGTCCAATTGGAACAAGGGCCAACCAAGAGTGGCAACGAAGGAAATAAGAAGGCGACCAGATCCAATTTTAGGAGAAAAAGTTTGCATAGTCAACACCACAAGGCTAAGTGTAGCCCTTGGCCACTAAACGGGTTTTGTAACAGTCAACAGATCAATGCGGATGATAACATTAAAACCTAGTGACATGCAGCAAGGGTTTTACCATAGGGAAGAGTAATCAACTCCCAAGTACTATTGAGTTGAAGAACAAACATTTCATCCTCCAAAACTATCCCGTCACTTAGAAATAGACAACTTCCTTACCAGTGTTAGAAACAAAGATAGACGAATCAGTAGAAGCAAAGGCCGAGAGGGATGGGGACAAGTGATCATACGAGATATAGTGGGCAATAGTGTGAGAAGTACAATTGTGAATGCCTTATGAAGAGCAATGGGGTGAGAGTATGAGGAATCACTTGGATCCGTGACGGAGGAGAAGACGGAGCAATGGGCTAAGGCGGAGCAAGTAGAACTTTGGGCTTGTGGACATATGCCAAAAAGGTCGGTACTGCAGGCAGAGGCAGTGAGGGGACTGAAGTGACCATATAGGGAGATGGATCTGTAGGCGAGGGACACAGAAAAAAGGGTAACAACTCATTGAACGTGACATTTGCACACCCAAAGTTATGATGAGGGGAAGGGGAGTAGCACTTGTAATCTTTTTGAGTCCGGGAATAACCTAAGTGCAGATATTTGATTGATCGGGGATCAAGTTTGTCACGGCCCGGATCAAGAAAATAGACATAAAGTGTACAAACCAAAAACCTTAGGAGGTAAAGAATGGAGTGAATGAGTAGGAGTGGTAGACAAGATCTCTAGAGACCAAGGGAAACTACAAAAACTAGCAGTAGCTATAGATGTAGAACTGGAAGTCATGATAATAAATAAATCACAAAATAACGAGGGAACACCCAACAGTCAACTGAACATTACCCGATAGACATTACCAACAACAAAGAACAATATTAACACCTACAGAGGTGCTTATGGATCTGGATCTGGTTCTGGTGGGTGGCGGTGTTTTAGCTAGTGGTGCAGCATGGTTCATGGTGGATCACCACTCTGAGACCATGTTATTGACTAGAGTGTTAATTAACCCTAATACACCAATGTTGCAAATATGTAAGATGCGCGTGTAAGGCAAAAGACAAAACTAGCCTTACTAAACTAATACCAGAGATATACATAACATAACAACTCTTAAACTTTTATTTTTTATGATCATTCGAATGCCAATGATGTTAGAAATACATAAGATAACAACTCTTAAACTTTTACTTTTAATCTCAGGTGTATCCTCATGACTGACAATTTCTTACTTGTTACGGATACTAAGGAGATGATTTTGCATATGGAAATCTTTTCTTTTCCTAATAAACGGTATAATGCTCTATTTTTGTTTGGAATTCTTGGTTCACGTGCAAAAATCATTTTGGAAGCTCCAAAAGATACATGAATGCAAAAATGTAGTACTCACAATGGTTTCTTTGTTGATTTGAAAACATAAACTTTCGAAGAAGTTGATTTGGTTATCTCTTGATGTGCAGTTGTGAAGGCATATCAGTACACATCCATTACAAGTATTATGCTGCTGGATTGTTGGTCAATCCCATCTGTCATATTTCTAACCTGGTTTTTCTTGAAGACAAAATACAGATACAGAAAAGCTATAGGCGTTGCTATCTGTGTTGTTGGTCTTGTTATGGTTGTCTTTTCAGATGTACATGCAAAAGATCGGTCGGGTAAGTTTATGCTGTTCTATGCAATATCTTTTGAGTTCGTCGTGTTGTTTATATGCATCTGCTATGATGGTGTGTGGAATGTTTTTCTTTTTGCAATTTGACCCCTTGTGTTTGCTTTTCATTTAACCACAGTTCCCTGAAAAGGCAATGTTGCCTTGTTACTGGTTATGTCTACATAGGTGTTATGTTAATTATAGTGTTTGGTTAATAATGACGAACCAAACCTGAAAGAAGAATAAGACAAAAGAAAAGCACAATACACTGGAGGCTACCTTGCGAATATAATCAGATTTTCGCAACATTTATTGGTTCCACACCTATTTAACTAGTTTCATATCCTTATTAGTAGAGGCACACGCGCAATGCATGTGGAAGGTACAACTGCATCCAGTCAAAATAATTGCAAGCTTGCATAATGCTGTGAATTGCGTTTGTCAATTTGCCCTGTTTTATGTATGTAACAGTGTCAAACTTGCATTGCCATTGCTTGATAATTGAAGGAATATCTGGCGTAACTTCATTTACTTTCTGCATGTTGTCTGCAGATAATTTTATTGCTGTTGAGTTAAATTCCGAATTGTTACAAGTGTGACATTACTATTGAACTTAAAAAGACATTATAGAACGTTTTTGTTTTTTGTTTCAACCCAACCTATTTTTGATATATGGCTACGTGTTCCAACTGAAACAAGAACGAAAGGTCTACATTTGCTTTCTAGTCGTAAAAATTCAGTCACTGCAGGTACAACTGTCAACTCTTTGGTTGTGTTTCGAGTATAGATTTTTGGACGGTTTTATCAAGGGACGACAATAATACGCAAACCGAAGGATTTTCTAACCATTTTCAATTCTTCTTTTCCTCTCCTTCCATTATTCTCTCACAAAGCCTTGTTACCATCAAAAATCATCTACTATAAGGTATTGCTTTCGAGCTCTTGAACAGGTATTCAAATTCATTTAGGACGAGAAAACTTTTTTTCTGATACATGTCGGCGTAAATATACATGCTTTTGTTCAAGTTGTGTGTGTCTGTTTTTATTAGAATTGAATCTGTGTTTAATGGATGAATGAAACACAATGAATTTCTGGTCATCAAATGGATGAATGAAATTGAACAGTCCAGTAGAATTCCTAAATCTTCTTTCTTGTTAGTGGAGAATATATGTTTTGATGCAAAGTGCAGTACCAAAAAATGCAGCACACAAGGTTTTGTCCCATAATCCCATGACAACTATCCAAGCAATCCCTCCGGTGTCAAAGTAACCATGATGACATGCATAAACAAGTTTCTTCTTTCAGTGGAGCACCTATATACAAGTTGGTCTGATCTTGTACTTGCCGTGCCTTTCTCAACTTAGTACGAGCAAATTTAGGTCTTAGTTCCAGAAGCGTGTGCAGGGATGAAGTGACACTGGTGTCGGGGGGGTGGCCAATCCTTCAATTGACCCTAGATCTCTAGTACAACATCACTCTTAATATGCACTGATCCTCATCCATTGAAAGTCCCGCAGATCTGATACACCTTTTTTTAAATGTTTTACTAGCAAATGCCCGTGCAAAAAGGCACACAACAAACCTAATAGGTTGAAGTAGTCTAAATTTGACTTTTTACAAATCGAGTTTGTGATAATAATTTTTTAGACCGTTCGATGTGAAGAATAAAAAATTAAGTTTTTTGTTAAGAAATATATTTTCTGTGTATTATTCTGTATATAATCAATGTACAAAGGCTCCTATATATAGGAGAGATAGAGATAAAGAGAGAGATAGAGATAGAGATAGAGATAGAGATAGAGATTAGGATACATAATCCTAATCCTAAACTAACTAGGAGGATAGAGATAGAGATAAAGATAGAGATAGAGATTAGGATACATAATCCTAATCTCTAATTTATCTCTAACTGAATCCCTAATTTATCTCTAACTGAATCCCTAAATAGGCTCCTAATTATATGCCTATTATTTACATAGTCAACACTCCCCCTCAAGTTGGTGCGAAGATATTACTCAAGCCCAACTTGGATGCAATAGCATGGAAACTCTTGCTGCCGAGTCCTTTTGTGAAAATATCAGCCAGTTGATCTCCAGATCTCACAAAAGGCATACATATCGAACCCTCACTGAGTTTCTCCTTAATGAAGTGCCTGTCAATCTCTATGTGCTTCGTTCGATCGTGTTGGACAGGATTATGAGCAATGTTTATGGCAGCTTTATTATCACATTAGAGTTTCATTGGACCACTATTGCTAAAACCCAAATCACGCAGCAAAGTTTGGAGCCAAAGAAGCTCACAAACACCATGAGCCATGGCTCTGTATTCAGCTTCTGCACTGGACCTAGCAACCACAGATTGTTTTTTACTTCGCCATGTAATCAAATTTCCTCCAAGAAAAGTACAATAGCCTGAAGTCGATCGTCTATCATCCACAGAACCAGCCCAGTCAGCATCAGTGAACGCTTCCAAACGCAAATGACCATGATTAGAGAACAGGATACCTTTTCCAGGAGTTGACTTGAGATACCTCAGGATGCGGTAAACCGCATCAAGCTGGGCGGTGCAAGGATCATGCATAAACTGACTAACAACTCCCACTGCATAAGAAACATCTGGCCTAGTGTGAGCTAGATAGATCAATCTACCCACAAGTCGCTGGTACCTCTCTCTATCAGTACGCTCTCCCATATCTCCTTTCAGGTGATGATTCACCTCAATAGGTGAATCTGACAGGCCTGCAACCTAACATACCTGTTTCCTCCAATAGATCGAGAATGTATTTCCGTTGAGAGATAAAAATCCCTTTATCAGACCGTGCCACTTCTATGCCAAGGAAGTACCGCATTGATCCTAGATCCTTGATCTCGAATTCTTGAGCTAAACGAGATTTAAGGGTCTGGATCTCTTCCACATCATTGCCTGTCATTATTATATCATCAACATAAACAATAAGGACAACAATTGTATCAGTACCTCTCTTTATAAACATTGTGTGATCTGCATGGCTCTGCCTGTACCCAAAGCTCACTGTTATCAGAGATGAGAGAAAGTGTATAGGGTGTAAATGAACCCTAACACATAAGAGTTGTATTTATAGTATTGCTCACCACATTACATGTCTCACTTAAGCGATGTGGGACAAACACATAAACTAAACATAAACTATTCTAACACTCCCCCTCAAGCTGGAGAATAAATATCACAAAATCCCAGCTTGTTACATAAAAACTCAAAACGTGGTTTAAACAATGACTTAGTAAAAATATCTGCAATCTGAGCTCCTGTGGATACAAAAGGTGTAGCCAAAGTACCACTATCAATCTTCTCCCGAACGATATGACAATCTACCTCAATATGTTTGGTTCTTTCATGAAACACCGGGTTTGAGGCAATATGTATCGCCGCCTGATTATCACAATGCATAGGCATTGGTAACGGCACTGGGAATCCAAGCTCCTCAAGAAAGGATTTCAGCCAGACAACCTCACATGTAGTATGAGCCATAGCACGATACTCTGCCTCTGCACTAGACCTTGCGACAACGGTTTGCTTCTTACTCTTCCACGTAACGAGGTTGCCACCAACAAAAGTACAATAACCAGTAGTTGAACGTCTATCAGAAGGTGACCCTGCCCAATCTGCATCAGTAAACGCCTCAACACGCCAATGACCATTAGAACGATAAAATAAGCCACGTCCAGGGTGAGCCTTAAGATACTTCACAATGCGAATGCAAGCCTCCCAATGTGGAATATGAGGAGCAGACATAAACTGACTCACCTTACTAACAGCAAATGAGATATCAGGACGAGTATTGGTAAGGTAAATCAACTTACCAACTAAGCGACGATACTGACCTGGATGAGAAAATACCTCCCCCTAATCAATGCAAAGTTTGATATTAGGATCCATTGGAGTCTCCACAGGTTTAGCTCCCAATAAACCTGTCTCTTCTAGAATATCCAACACATATTTTCCTTGGGACAAACTAATCCCATCCTTGGATCTTGCCACCTCAATACCCAAGTAATATCGTAGCTTACCCAAATCTTTAGTGTGGAATTGACTGTGTAAGAATTGTTTCAACTCATCAATCCCTCTCTGATCATCTCCAGTAATAATAATGTCATCAACATAAACAATGAGCAACACTTTCCCTTGAGATGACATGAGGGAGAATACAGAGTGATCAGACTGACTTCGACGCATGCCAAACCTCATAATAGCATCACTAAACTTGCCAAACCACGCTCTGGGAGATTGTAGGCGGCTGGGCAGGAGGCGGCTGTAGGCGGCTGGACAGGAGGCGGCTGGGCAGGAGGCGGCTGGTTAGGTTTAGGGTTTAGGGTTTTTGGTTAGGATTTAGGATTTTTTGGTTAGGATTTGTTTTAGGATCAGCAGAGGGTTAGGGTTTGGTTTTGGGTTAGGTTTAGGGTTTAGATGTAGGGTTAAGATTTAAGGGTGGCTCTGATACTATGTTATCAGAGATGAGAGAAAGTGTATAGGGTGTAAATGAACCCTAACACATAAGAGTTGTATTTATAGTATTGCTCACCACATTACATGTCTCACTTAAGCGATGTGGGACAAACACATAATCTAAACATAAACTATTCTAACACTCACCATAGCTTTTGAAAATCTGTCAAACCAGGCTCGAGGCGACTGCTTCAAACCATAAAGAGCCTTCTTTAACCTACACACTTTCCCTGTACTAACTGGGGAAGAAAAACCTGGAGGAACCTCCATATACACCTCCTCCTCCAAATCACCATGAAGAAAAGCATTCTTCACACATCAAACTGCTGAAGTGGCCAATTCAAGATTGCAGCACATGAAAGTAATGTACGCACTGAGTTCATCTTCGCAACTGGTGCGAATGTCTCCTCATAATCAATGCCATATGTTTGCGTAAAACCCCTGGCCACCAATCTCGCTTTATATCTCTCAACTGAACCATCAGCATTATGCTTAACAGTGAAAATCCACTTACAGCCTACAGGTTTCTTTCCTTCAGGAAGCTTTACAAGTTCCCAGGTGCCATTCTTTGCTAAAGCTTTCATCTCCTCAACCATAGCCCCTTTCCACTCCGGTATCATAAGTGCTTCCCTCCAATTCTGTGGAACAGTTATAGCAGAAATAGAAGCAACAAAGGCACGGTACGAAGGAGATAAATGATTATAAGAGACATAATGTGAAATTGGATGCTGAGTACATGATCTGACACCTTTCCGAATAGCAATAGGACGGTCATCAAACTCAACTGAATTAGTTGCACTAGAAGAATCACAATGAGGAAATACACTAGGAGAGGATTCATTACCAGATGAATTAGGTGAAGAGACTGAAGATGATTCTGGAACCGAAGTAGGGTCTGCTGATTGGCAAAGTGGTGGAGCACATGGAGCTTTAGTTCTCCTTTGATACATTGCCAAGGTGGTAGGCCACTCTCTTGGCAATCTATGCATGTTCTCATCCACTCGTCCATCACCATCATGTGGTTGAACATTCTCAACAGATACCAATTCGTCTTCTTCCTTATTCTCCCCCCCATTATGAAAAGAGGAAGGCAACAAAGACCATGATGACTCCAGAGATTGGAACACCCCTCCTTCCTCTCTCATCTCTTCCGGACTAACACTCTCCCCCTGAAGAGATGAAGGAATATATAAGGACTCTGTCTCCCAAAAGGTAACATCCATTGACACAAAAAACTTCCTAGACTGGGGCTCATAACATTTGTAGCCTTTTTGGGTAGGAGAATACCCAACAAAAACACATTTGTGTGCCTTATGTCCAAGCTTTCCCCCAGAAAGATGAGGAGCATGAACAAAACACACACAACCAAAAACACGTGGAGGAATAGATGTGGCGTGACAAGTACTAGGCAAACATTCAATGGGTGTTTTGAACTGGAGCACACTAGATGGCATGCGATTAATGAGATATGCAGCAGTTAAAATAGCCTCCCCCCAAAAATATTTAGGAACTTTCATGGTAAACATAAGAGAGCGGGCTACCTCAGCCAGATGGCGATTTTTCCGTTCGGCAACACCATTCTGAGATGGAGTATCCACGCATGTTGTTTGGAAAAGAATGCCATGGTCATCAAGATATGCACGAAAAAATTTATCAATGTACTCAGTACCGTTGTCACTACGGAGAATTTTAATGTTCGTGTCAAATTGAGTGTACACCATCTTATGAAATGATTTGAAACATGAAAAGACTTCATTTTTAGTCTTGAGCAAGTACACCCATGTAACACGAGAATGACAATCAATAAAAGTGACAAACCATCTATAACCCTTCAATGAAGTAACGGGGGAAGGACCCCAAACGTCAGAATGAATAATCGTAAAAGGAGAATCACTTCTCTTATTAATAGGTGCATAAGATGAGCGTTTATGTTTAGCAAGTTCACACGCTTCACAAACAAATTGACTCCTAGGACAATACTTGACTAAAGTAGGAAAAAGTTTCTCTAAAATCCCAAAAGAGGGATGACCCAATCTACGATGCCACTGGTGCAATAAGGATAAAGCTGAACCCGTATCGACTTGTAAAGCTTGACCACATGAGAATGATGGTTGAGGACAAGGTGCATTTTCCAAATAGTAGATGCCACCAAGTGCTTTACAACTGTCAATCACCTTCCCCGTTTTCAGTTCCTGAAATACACAATGAGTAGGAAAGAAAGTTATAGAGCAATTGGCAGAACGTGTAAAACTACTAACAGAAAGTAAATTGGTGGCAAAATTTGGAATATGTAGAACAGAAGATAGGGAAATGGAGGGAGAATAACGAACAGAACCTTTCCCTGAAATGGTAGAGAATGAGCCATCGGCAATTCTAACTTTATCCTTACCAGAAGAAGGGAAGTAGGAATAAAAAACAGAGGAACAACTTGTCATATGATCGGACGCACCAGAGTCTATAATCCAAGGAGTGGAAGAAGAAGACGCTGTGAAAGCACTGGACAGTATACCTGAATGAGCAAAATATGATGAGGCAGGAGCTGATGTAGGAGGTGTGGAAGTAGGGGCTACAGTAGATGAAGAATCAACCCTCGCTGACAGAAGACGCCTGATAGCCTGCAACTCCCCCTGAGAAAGACCCCCATGAGACTCACCATGTGGCTGAACCCCAATAATCGGTCCTGAGGCTTCATTCAGCCCTGATTTCTGCTCATCAACTTTTTCCTCAGACATAATTCCAACAGGATAATCCGCGTGACCAAAACCCGAGTGAACTCGACCAAAATAAACCTAGAGAGCCGGCGTGTAGGGCAACAGAGGCGGCGGAGCAAACAGAGGCGTGCGGCGGCGGAGTAAACAGAGGCGGTGGCGGCACAGAGGGGCCGCGGAACATAGGCGTGGATGGTTGAGTTGGCGCAGAACAGAGCTGACGTGCCGCGCGTGCGAGCACGTGGGTGAACGGTGGCGGAAGCAGAGACGGTGGACCAAATATCAGTGCGATCTCGATCGATGGCGACGGTGGTCAACGCTGTTCAGATGGCAATACCGTCGGAGAAGAACTCAGACGACCGCAGCGAAGGAAAACGAAGAGGCCGACGAAGATGATGGTCGGCGACGAAGAAGATCTGATCGTCGGTGGGTAAACCCAGCAAATAGCGACGGTGGTTACACTCGTCTTTTTCAGAAAAGGAACAAAGAGCCGACGATGATTATGATCGGCGGCAGCAGCGGAAGAGTTTGTGATTGGAATCAGGTACGGTGCTCTGATACTATGTTAAGAAATATATTTTCTGTGTATTATTCTGTATATAATCAATGTACAAAGGCTCCTATATATAGGAGAGATAGAGATAGAGATAGAGATAGAGATAGAGATTAGGATACATAATCCTAATCCTAAACTAACTAGGAGGATAGAGATAGAGATAGAGATAGAGATAAAGATAGAGATAGAGATTAGGATACATAATCCTAATCTCTAATTTATCTCTAACTGAATCCCTAATTTATCTCTAACTGAATCCCTAAATAGGCTCCTAATTATATGCCTATTATTTACATAGTCAACATTTTTGTAATAAAATATAGGAAGTATTTATTAAAATATCATTCAAAAGTTAATATGTGAGTTACATATTTTTAGACTGTTGGATCTGTAGAGTGGAGAGTTGAGATTTATAAAACGAAAAATATTGTTTGAAGATACTTCTCAATTTTGCTATCTAGATTTTTGTTATGACAAATGTTAAATATTTACTAAAATTCCATGTAAAAGTTAGTTTGGAAGAGTAATATTTATAGACCGTTAGACGCGTAGAGTGAAGAGTTGAGATTTGTTAAAAAAAAATATTCTTTTTGAAGATACTTTCCTATCTTGTTATATAGATGTTTGTCATGAAAAATGCTAAGTATGTACGAAAATACTATTCAAATTAGATTGTGACAGTGATATTTTTATATCTTTAGATGTGTAGAATGAAAAATTGAGATTTGTAAGAAAAATAAGTATTTATTAAAAAGTCTTTAAAAATTGCGTTTGTCACTAGTAAATTTTTAGACCGTTAGATGCGTAAAATAAAAAAAATGAGTTTTTGTGAAAACATGTAACAAGTATTTATTAAAATATTATTTAGAAGTTAATATACGAGACACAAACTTTTACCCGTTTGATGTTTAGAATAAAGGGTCGAGATTTAAAAAAGGAAAAATATTCTTTGAGATGCTTCTCAATCTTGTTATCTACCTTTTTGTCATGAAAAAATGCTAAGTATTTATTAAAATGCCATGAAAAAGTTAGTTTGTAAGAGTGGTATTAATTGACCGTTAGAAGTGTAGAATGAAAGGTTGAGATTTGTTAGAAAAGAATATTCTTTTTGAAGATACTGCCCTATCTTGTTATATAGATGTTTTTGTTGTCTTTCTTCTTTGTTTATAGGAGTATTTTTTAAGAAGATTTATGACTTTATGGATTAGGAATGTTGGAATAAGCTAATGGAAATAGAATAAATTAGGATCCCATGAGATGTAGATCACGGCTCATAAGGGTTTATTTTTGGCCCATTCGTTTCTTATTTTTTCCTTTCCTTACATTTCATGGTTCCTTATCTTGTCACCTACTTTTAGTAAAAATATATGTGGCCATTCCTCTTTGAAATTAAGCCTACTGGTTTCTTCAGGAAAAGACTTTTTTTGGTAAAATCTGTATTAAGACTGATGAGTGTTATCTTTGCTGAATATTAGTGTATTTTAATTATAGTTTCTCACATAGACTTGGTTACCTTGAAAGCTAAATCTTGACTTCGTCCCTGAGCGTGTGATACTTTGTCAATTTATAGGCTGATCAATCTACAGAGAAATTTTCTAACTTTTACGATTTTACGCGTATTTTTAAACTGAAACCCTGAAGATAGTTTTCGTGATGTTAGGAGTTTTATGTGTTTGTAGGAGGCAGCAACCCACTTAAAGGAGACTTGTTTGTGATTGCTGGGTCTACGCTTTATGCTATCAGCAATGTCAGCGAGGTATGCAAGTTTATCTTTATTTATTTTTGGTAGCTGACATGAATATATGATTCATTGGAATATTTTGCATTTCAGAAGAAGACGTGCCTAAGGCCCTAAACCTATTTTTTTGAAATGGCGCTTTTCTTCTCGTGAAGGATATCTTTTTGTTTGAACTGAAAGGATCTTATCTCCTTTTTGCTTCCCAACTATTAGATTATGCTATGAATGCTACTGCCTCCATCTAGATTTTCTTCAAATCTCCTTATGCTTGTTTTCCAATGTTTTTCCCCCCATTCTTCCATTCTTTTTCTTTCTCATCTTTTCTCTAGTGGTGGTCTCTTACCTTTGTGAGTGTCCTTCCACTCTTTTTTTTTTTTTCCCCGATCCTTTATCCAGCCATGGACTTTTTGGCTTTCTTTCATTATTTGGTATTTGTAACTCTTTGGGTTAAGTAACGGCACCTACTTTTTAATATTTTCGCCGCTGCTATTGGTTCTAGCTGTCTCTATCTGTACCTTATTCTCATGGGAACAAATATTGCTTTCTGGTTTCTTCCGAGTGTTGACTGAAAATGTGCAATGGTTGCTTTAAATACCCACGGTGTCATTAAGGCAGATCTAGTTCTCTCTCTCTCTCTCTCTCCCCCTCCCTCTCCCTCTCCCACCCACATATCATACTTTTTCTTGGTCGGCAACTGAAAGAACTCGTATGATAGAAATTAGGAAAGAGTACAACGATCTGAGGACCAGCTGTCTACCATAGAAATGATACAAGATAAAAATACAAACTGCAGAACTAAACATTTAACACCGCCGGTGCCCTCCAATCCCTAGAATTTAAAAACAGAAGTATAGCCCTAAAATGAGTAGATACTGAAATCTAAATTGATGGCAAATAACAAACTATCTCATAAGGAATCAGTAACTAATTGTTCCTGAAAATTTCTAGCATTATCCAACTAATAACCCAAAAGATAGAGCTCCAATCAAAAATCTCACAACACCTTCACTTTCTTGCCGGATGATTGCATATTCGCATCCAAAACCCAAAAATATTGTAAAGTGTTAGCATGTAATATTGTTAGATTGATAGAATAATCGTAATTGATTTGATTCTGATTATGTAAATATTTAGGCTGATTTCCTTTCCGTAATTAGGTCTCCTCTTCCTGTATAAATAGAGGACCCGTTGTACAGCTTTGATCAATTCAATATAATACAAAATTGATTCTGTTTACATGGTATCAGAGTTGTAGCTATCCTACCACGCCGCCGTCGTCTGAGTCGCTTGTGTTCGCTGCGATTTCGTTTCCGGCGAACGGCACTGGGTTCATCGTCCATCGTTGCTGCGAGTTCTGTCATTGCCATCACCAGTCACCGGTTTTCTTTCAAAGTAGTCATTCATCGTCCATCGTTCAGCACTGGTTTTCCAGCGCTGATCTTCCATTGTCGTTCCGCTGCCATCGACGACCTGGGTTTACCCGTCGTCTGGGTTTACCCGCCGTTTCCTTCCTTTTCCGACGCCGACCAGCCTACCGTTGCCATCGCCAGTCGCCCTATCGTCCGGCGGGTGTTGCGTCGTTGCTGTGGGTGTGTCGTCCTCAGCCGTCGGTACTTTCTGGATCTCTCTGTTTGAGATCTCCCTCAAACGCCAGCCGCCGCCAGCCATCTCAGACGCCGGCGCTCCTTGCTGGTGTTAGTTCGCCGGTTTCCACTGCCGGTCTCCACGTCTGGTATCGCTCTCTGGTATCACTCGCTGGTATCTCCACGTCTGGTATCTTGGTATCTGCTGATCTCTCATTCTTCTAATATTTATATCGCTCGCTGGTCTCTCATTTTTTTTTCCTCTGGTCACGTGGATTATTCGGGTACAATTATGTCTGAGGAACAAATTGATGCGCCAAAAGTAGAGATGAATGAAGCATCAGGTACACGGTATACTTCAGGCCAGTTTATTAAGGCATTGGATAATGCACCTGTGGATGTTTGTCCAATTAAATTGGATGGAACAAATTATATGCTTTGGTCACGATCTTTTACATTGGCTATTGAGTCCAAAGGAGTGTCAGAGTTTATTGAGGGTCCGGTTAACCCACCTACAGATGCATTGGAACTTAAAAGGTTTAAAGCTCAACGATCCTTGGTTATGACATGGTTGTTCAATTCCATGAAACCCGATATTCGTAATCCTTTTCTGTTACTTGAGAATCCATACAAGGTGTGGACAATTGTTTCTAATATGTACTCTCAGCAGGGTAATGATGCTCAGTGTTTTGAACTGAGAAAGAGGCTTCGTTCTATGGAGCAACATAATCGTCCAGTTGCTACATATTATGCTGAGTTGTGTGGAGCATGGTAGGAATTTGATTTCTATCAGGGGTTTCAAGCTGCGTGTGAAGCTGATGCTGCTAAGTGGCTTAAACGGATTGATAAAGAGCGTGTTTATGACTTCCTGGCTGGCCTTGATAGGGAGTATGATCAGATTCGAGTGCAGGTATTGGGCCGTGTTCCATTTCCTTCCCTGGTAGATGCATATGCCATTGTTCAGCAGGAGGAGAGTAGGCGAAGTGCCATGCTGGCTCCACCTACTTCTGAGCGTTCTGCTTTAGCTGCTATACCTCATACTAGTGTTGGGCGAGGATTCGGATCTCCACAGAGTGGGAAGGTCCAGGTTGGAACTCATGGTGGATCTAGTGGTGGCTCTAGTGGAATGCGTAAATGTGATTATTGTGATGGGATCAATCACACCAGAGACACCTGTTGGAAACTACATGGGCGTCCTCCTCGTGATGGACGTCGTGGTGGTGGTGGTCGTGGCCGAGGGCGCTCTTATGGCCAGGCTCACTTCACAGAGTCTGCAGCTGTTACCGTGACTGATCCAGGACCGATTATTGGGGTTCAGCCACGTGATGAGTCTCATGGGGGTCTTTCTTCGGGAGAATTGCAGGCTATCAGGCGTCTTCTGTCAGCGAGGGCTGATTCTTCATCTACTGTCGCCCCTACTTCCACACCTTTTGCACCAGCTTCGTCATATTTTGCTAATTCAGGTATACTGTCCAGTGCTTTCACAGCTTCTTCTTCCACTCCTTGGATTATCGACTCTGGTGCTTCAGATCATATGACAGGTTGTTCCTCTGTTTTTGATTCCTACTTCCCTTGTTCTGGTAAGGATAAAGTTAGAATTGCAGATGGATCATTCTCTGCCATCTCAGGGAAAGGTTCTGTTCGGTATTCTCCCTCCGTTTCCCTATCCTCTGTCCTACATATTCCAAATTTTGCCACCAATCTTCTATCTGTTAGTAGTTTTACACGGTCTGCCAATTGCTCTATAACTTTCTCTCCTACTCATTGTGTGTTTCAGGAACTGAAAACGGGGAAGGTGATTGGCAGTGGTAAAGCACATGGTGGCATCTACTATCTGGAGAATGCTCCTTGTCCTCAACCATCATTCTCATGTGGTCAAGCTTTACAAGCTGATACGAGTTCATCTATATCCTTATTGCACCAGTGGCATCGTCGATTGGGTCATCCCTCTTTTGGGATTTTAGAGAAACTTTTTCCTGCTTTAATCAAGTATTGTCCTAGGAGTCAGTTTTTTTGTGAAGCATGTGAACTTGCTAAACATAAACGCTCATTTTATGCTCCTATTAATAAGAGAAGTGACTCTCCTTTTACGCTTATTCATTCTGATGTGTGGGGTCCCTCCCCCGTTACTTCATTGAAGGGTTATCGCTGGTTTGTCACTTTTATTGATTGTCACTCTCGTGTTACTTGGGTGTATTTACTTAAGACTAAAAACGAAGTTTTTTCTTGTTTCAAATCATTTCATAAGATGGTATACACCCAATTTGACACCAAAATTAAGATTCTCCGTAGTGACAACGGTACTGAGTACATTGATAAAATTTTTCGTGCATATCTTGATGAACATGGCATTCTTTTCCAAACAACATGCGTTGATACTCCCTCCCAGAATGGTGTTGCCGAAAGGAAAAATCGCCATCTGGCTGAGGTCGCTCGCTCTCTTATGTTTACCATGAAAGTTCCTAACTATTTTTGGGGCGAGGCTATTTTAACTGCTGCATATCTCATTAATCGCATGCCATCTAGTGTGCTCCAGTTCAAAACACCCATTGAATGTTTGCCTAGCACTTGTCACGCCACATCTATCCCTCCTCGTGTTTTTGGCTGTGTGTGTTTTGTTCATGCTACTCATCCTTCTGGGGGAAAGCTTGGACATAAGGCACACAAATGTGTTTTTGTTGGGTATTCTCCTACCCAAAAAGGCTACAAATGTTATGAGCCCCGGTCTAGGAAGTTTTTTGTGTCAATGGATGTTACTTTTTGGGAGACAGAATCTTTGTATATCCCTTCATCTCTTCAGGGGGAGAGTGTTAGTCCGGAAGAGATGAGAGAGGAAAGGGGGGTGTTCCAATCTCTGGAGTCATCATGGTCTGATCCTTCTCCTTTTCGTAGTAAGGGGGAGGATCTGGAAGAAGACAAATTGGTATCTGCTGAGAATGTTCAACCACATGATGTTGATGGACGAGTGGATGAGAACATGCATAGATTGCCAAGAGAGTGGCCTACCACCTTGGCAACGTATCAAAGGAAAGCCAAAGCTCCATGTGCTCCACCACTTTGCCAATCAGCAGACCCTATTTCGGTTCCAGAATCATCTTCAGTTTCAGACTCTTCACCTAACTCATCTGGTAATGAATCCTCTCCTAGTGTATTTCCTCATTTTGATTCAGTTGAGTTTGATGACCGTCCTATTGCTATTCGCAAAGGTGTCAGATCATGTACTCAGCATCCAATTTCACATTATGTCTCTTATAATCATTTATCTCCTTCGTACCGTGCCTTTGTTGCTTCTCTTTCTGCTATAACTGTTCCACAGAATTGGAGGGAAGCACTTATGATACCTGAGTGGAAAGGGGCGATGGTTGAGGAGATGAAAGTTTTAGCAAAGAATGGCACCTGGGAACTTGTAAAGCTTCCAGAAGGAAAGAAACCTGTAGGCTGTAAGTGGATTTTCACCGTTAAGCATAATGCTGATGGTTCAGTTGAGAGATATAAAGCAAGATTGGTGGCCAGGGGTTTTACACAAACATATGGCGTTGATTATGAGGAGACATTTGCACCAGTTGCAAAGATGAACTCGGTGCGTACATTACTGTCATGTGCTGCAATCTTGAATTGGCCACTTCAGCAATTTGATGTGAAGAATGCTTTTCTTCATGGTGATTTGGAGGAGGAGGTGTATATGGAGGTTCCCCCAGGTTTTTCTTCCCCAGTTAGTGCAGGGAAAGTGTGTAGGTTAAAGAAGGCTCTTTATGGTTTGAAACAGTCACCTCGAGCCTGGTTTGGCAGGTTTTCAAAAGCTATGGTGAGCTTTGGGTACCGGCAGAGCCATGCAGATCACACAATGTTTATAAAGAAAGGTACTGATACAATTGCTGTCCTTATTGTTTATGTTGATGATATAATAATGACAGGCAATGATGTGGAAGAGATCCAGACCCTTAAATCCCGTTTAGCTCAAGAATTCGAGATCAAGGATCTAGGATCAATGCGGTACTTCCTTGGCATGGAAGTGGCACGGTCTAATAAAGGGATTTTTATCTCTCAACGGAAATACATTCTCGATCTATTGGAAGAAACAGGTATGTTAGGTTGCAGGCCTGCAGATTCACCTATTGAGGTAAATCATCACCTGAAAGGAGATATGGGAGAGCGTACTGATAGAGAAAGATACCAGCGACTTGTGGGTAGATTGATCTATCTAGCTCACACTAGGCCAGATGTTTCTTATGCAGTGGGGGTTGTTAGTCAGTTTATGCATGATCCATGCATCGCCCATCTTGATGCGGTTTACCGCATCCTAAGGTATCTCAAGGCAAATCCTGGAAAAGGTATCCTGTTCTCTAATCATGGTCACTTGCGTTTGGAAGCATTCACTGATGCGGACTGGGCTGGTTCTGTGGATGATAGACGATCGACTTCGGGCTATTGTACTTTTCTTGGAGGAAATTTGATTACATGGCGAAGTAAAAAACAATCTGTGGTTGCCAGGTCCAGTGCAGAAGCTGAATACAGAGCCATGGCTCATGGTATTTGTGAGCTTCTTTGGCTCCAAACTTTGCTGCGTGATTTGGGTCTTAGCAATAGTAGTCCAATGAAACTCTACTGTGACAATAAAGCTGCCATAAGCATTGCTCATAATCCTGTCCAACATGATAGAACAAAGCACATAGAGATTGACAGGCACTTCATTAAGGAGAAACTCAGTGAGGGTTCGATATGTATGCCTTTTGTGAGATCTGGAGATCAACTGGCTGATGTTTTCACAAAAGGACTCGGCAGCAAGAGTTTCCACACTATTGCATCCAAGTTGGGCTTGATTAATATCTTCGCACCAACTTGAGGGGGAGTGTTAGCATGTAATATTGTTAGATTGATAGAATAATCGTAATTGATTTGATTCTGATTATGTAAATATTTAGGCTGATTTCCTTTCCGTAATTAGGTCTCCTCTTCCTGTATAAATAGAGGACCCGTTGTACAGCTTTGATCAATTCAATATAATACAAAATTGATTCTGTTTACATAAAGCAATTCAGAACAAGAAGCCAGAGCCACCCAACAAATATTATCCAGTTGCAATGACATCAAGGCTGTTAGGAAGGCAAAAATAATTGATCTTGTGACTTATCATTCGTTCTACCCATGATGCACCACTGAAGGCAAGATAGTAACTGGGTTTCCTTCTTTGGAAGTGTCACCAGTCATTAGACTGTCATGATCCAGTGACCACATAAGAACCTCAATTTGAGAGGCACAGCCATAATCTAAACCCTCTTTTGTGGGAGAGAAGACTGGACATTTGGGTTATATATGAGTTTATTAAACAAAGACGTACATGAGAAGAGCCTCAAAAGATGAAGATTGAAGAGTACCTACTATCATGTAAATTTGGTTTACGAACAAATTGCATGCCTACACAGTTCTAATTCATTTTTAAATTTCATGGTTTGAAATTATCATCTATTAGATAAGTCAGTAATATTTATTTCGTGGTTTTGATTGGGTGTTGGACGAGGAAACAGTAAATGACATGAAACAAGAGATTTTGAATTTTTGTTGTAAGTCGGGCTACGCCGCCCTTGAGCGGCTCAGAAGACTACTTAATGGCGGGAAATGAATTAGTTTTTTTGGTTAATTGGTGCAAGTTTTCTTATTTGCACTGTGCTATGAGCCTACATCTAATACTGCAATAGTACTTCCTTTTATCTGTCTTCTGAAGGAGTTCTTCGTGAAAAGTGCTGATAGGGTCGAGCTCATGGCGATGCTGGGTTTTTTTGGTGCTATTATAAGTGCTTGCCAAATGTATCCTACATTTCTTGTTTTTCAAATTTTTTTGCGTATCGAAGATTATTCTGTTTTATAGAGGAAATCAAATGGGTTTGGAGTGTCGTAATAGTTTCACACACTTTAATTAGCATGTATATGCATTACTTGCGGACATTACTATTTGTTTGTGTGTTCATCCCCTTGAAAGTTTGCAATCTGTTCTATGCTTTTGTTGCCTTCAACTTGTATTCTTTAACAATGCTTTCAGAAGCATACTTGAGCGTAATGAGCTCCGCTCAATTCAGTGGTCAGCTGGGGCAGTAAGACTCTTTTCCAACTATCTATCTCTCTCTCTCTCTCTCACGAACACATGCACTCGCATGTGGACAAGACTTACATTCATAGAAATACATGTTATCAAAGAGCAAGCAAACAATGCGTAGCACATCATAATCATCTCCTGTTCATAAAATTTTGGATGAGAATACTTCAAGCACGTGTGGTGGTATGGAAACTCAGGAAGGCGTGGAAGTTTAGGAATCAAAATTATTGAAATCTAGATTAGCTAAAAATTAACTCAAGTTGCATTTGTAAGGCAATTGTAAGGTGTATTAACTTATGTTTTGTAATGTAGGACTTCTAAAGCTCTTTTAACTCTACTGATGTTAATATTTTCTGGTTTGATAGTTTTTAGTTGCACTTTGAAATAGTTCCTTAGATAAGGGAATTTTGATAACCTCAAATATACAATGACACGTGTAGTATACAGCTATATGGATAGCAATGTCTTCAAGAGACATCCCAGTTGTGTAGGTCCAATTACCCAATGTCTTCAAGGGACATTTTGTAACTGCTGCTTATGCAAAAAGTAATAGTATATTGGTAAAAAATTGGGCGGTGGAAATACCAAAAGGATAATGAATATAAATTAAATGCCTTGTCGATCTATAACTCTTGACGTCATGAACTTTCAAGGAAAGCAGTGGTCTTGGCTGTTCAAACTCAGTTTGTAATGATAAGTTTCATCCCAGCACTGCTAAGTTTCTAAATGGCTAATATGTATTAAAATATGTATTTAATAGAGAATAGTTAGAAATGAAGAGCAAGTTGTCTCCCATGCCGGCCTATTACTTCTTTTTTGTAGTTTCTATACCTTAGTTTTCAGAATAATGAATTCAAGATTTCCTCCAACAGATTCATCATAACAAACTCCACATTTTGTCTACTGTAGGTGCTTCCTTTTATTGGATTTGCAGTGGCGATGTTTCTGTTTTACTCTGGTGTTCCCATCTTGCTCAAGGTATGGACTAGATCTGTTGAGGTTTTCCATCTATGTTTGTTCTTTTAGCCAAGCCACAACAGATCAAGCTTCGTGTCCCATCAATTGGTTGTCATTGTAATCCTTTTCTGCCATTCTGCTCAGTTGAGGCCAAGGGCAACATATTCAGTTAACAATTTAATGAATTCTTACATCTGTTTTGCTGCAAAATTCTGCTTCTACCGTTGAATTTATTTTTGTTACCACTAATATTATTTAGCTTGATAAACCTGTAAAATCGAGGCTAATAGTGTACTTTGAGGAAGTGGTTGACCAGAGCCATTGTCATCACATGTGCTTGATATCTTTTTAAAGATTGTTCTTGTAACAATGTGTATATCTTAACATTCTTTGCTCTTGCTTGTTTTTGAGATTTTGGTTTTTCTGGTTTTGCCTTCTCCAGGCCCAGTTCGTTATTTTTTTGTCTCATCTTCCTGAATTTACTTGGACTTGGGTACCAGGTGCGTGTCCAAGCATCAGACCTTACGAAACTTAAGTCTTAGAATATTAGGATTTGTGTCCCAAGGTTGGGAATGCAGACACGTATGACATTTTTGTACTGTAAATGGTACAAATGTAATACGGTGCGAATTACTTAGACATATAATCGATATCCATGTTAAATGCTAGAAATGTTTCTTCAGATATCACAAAATTTGTTATCTTACTTTCTCAATTGGGTAAGGGTGTCAGACACATCCCACATCCACTTCCATAGCCATATCCATGTCATATCTGTAGGAGACAGCTTATTTGGGGGAAATAGAAGAGTCCATGTAACAAGGGTTTGTGAATGTTAGCTGTTCCATATCTTCTTCACTCATTTGAGTTAGTATTGTGGAAGTAAGTAAGATGGATTTTGAAAAAGAA
The DNA here is from genome assembly GCA_019985065.2 of Arctostaphylos glauca. Lineage (NCBI taxonomy): Eukaryota > Viridiplantae > Streptophyta > Magnoliopsida > Ericales > Ericaceae > Arctostaphylos > Arctostaphylos glauca. The sequence goes on from JAHSPW020000015.1 coordinate 7,527,377, forward strand.
GGGCGAAGACAAAATCTGTTTCTTTCTAGTCTCTTCTTTTGTTTTTTCTGTTTTTAGTTTTACATAACCAGGAAACCTGGTGCCTGAATGAAGCTCAAGAGACCACTATGTATGGTTCGGTCTACAAGGTATGGAGATGGTCAGGAAGAGTATCCTTGCATTTTCTTTTGAACCGGGTCAGGAGGAGTGTTGAAGTTGCATAAACAGACAAGAGATATCCATTGGATAATGGGTCTCATGGAATCATGACTTCAAATGAATGAGAGAAACTGATTAAAAATTAGAGTAGGGAGATGAGTCCTCATTGTTTGTAGCCATGTGAAATGAAGACTAATTGAAAATCCCCTTATAATGGGTTCATGATTTGCTACTGTTGATTACCTATGACAACAACCAAAAATGCAACTCAGCCTAATCTGAAAAACTAATTGAATCATCCAAGTTTCCAATTAGGATCTACTCTACCTTTATCCTAAACCATGTGAATATCCCTGCAATTACAAGCAATAAATCAATCAACGGGACACGTACCACGATTTATGTGGATTCTATTGTGCCAACAAATGGATGCAGGTTGTTTTTTAAAATTTATGATGTGAATGCACTATTGGTCCTTGTGCCATGAGACTTTAGGAGCAACAGTAATGTACGTTCAAGTCAGTTTCAACCACAGGAATGTCAGAAGATAAAAAAAAGATTGGTTCTATAGTTCTTTGGATCAAACATTCTACCTCAATGATGACTCTTTTCGTTGCCATGTAATACTCATGTATTTGACTATTATTCTAAGTTGTTACAGAAGCATTTGGATTTAATCTTTGAAAAAGAAAATCCAAAATCATGAACTTGCGATATGGAGGTTTCTGCGATTCTTACTTTCGGAAAAATGTTCCATTGGTCAAGTTTAAGTGTCTTGAGCATAAGTACATGGTAAATATCCACTGTAATCTTTTGAAACTGCACTGTTGACTCGATCAGATAACTATACTGAGTATAACCAATTAATTTTTGGATTTCCATCCGGAAACTTGATATCAACATTGACAGTTCTACCGCGATTAGTTTTTATCTAGTCTCTATCTTCTAAGCTTCTCTTTTTTTTTTTTTTTTTATGCAGATCAGTGGGTCCACAATGCTAAACCTGTCTTTGTTGACCTCAGACATGTGGACAGTTTTGATTCGCATCTTTGCATACCATGAGAAGGTTTGTCAGAAACAATTATTTGGTATTTCAGTGCAAAACCCTACAAATTTGACGGATAGAGGTATTGCTGCTGTAAATCTGAATCCAGTATTCCACCTCAGGTTGATTGGATGTATTTCATAGCTTTTGCTGCTGTTGCTGTTGGGCTTGTCATTTATTCTCGGTATGTTATTTCAATTTTTTATTGGAGGCCGTTCTAATAAAATTGCAGTTATGACTGTATTAAACTGCTTCCAGGTAGCAACTCAGCTCCGGCACATTATTTAGGTGTTTTAGGCTTCCTATCGTCTTTTAACAAACATAGCTCAAGGTTGGGGCTTGAGTGCAATTATTTCAGTTGCTAAGCTTGAGTGATAAAAAGGTAATCTTGAGTAGGTTTAACAAATGGGTTTTAGGGAGGACTTTAAAAACATTACAAAATCTTAGTTTTTGTGGTGGCCCTTGCATCTTAAACAATCCAGGACGCAGATGAAAAGATCTGATAGTGGCAAAAACAAATTTTTGTATGGCAATCAATTGATAACCGCTTGAAAAAAGTAAAAAGAAAACATATGGTGGTTGATTGTACTTTGCTTAGGGTCATCCAATCAGATTCCTCGGGGTGCACTGCTACTTATATAAGCTACGTTTTGTTTATGATGCAACATACTAAAGTTATTTGTGGTTACTTAATGCTTGTAATCAGGGGTGATAAAGAAGAGGATGGAAGAAGTGCTGATGTTGCTGGTGAAGAGGTCGTGCCGAGCAAACGTTTCGATGAGGAGGCTGGTTCTGTAATTCCGAGTCAAAAAACTGCAGTTGAGAGCTGCTCAAAAACTGGGGAAAGCAGTAGTAGTAAGAGTGACTTTACTTCTATTGGCATTGCAGATAATAAAAGTTGGGTCTGGGGAAAAGAGATCACAAGTGAAGTAATTTGACTTCTCACTTTTGCTCATGTAGAGAATAAACCGCAGTTTGGTTGATTAGTGATGAGGTGACTAATGTCACTTAGGAAATGAAATACAAATGATCCAAATAAGAATTACCAAGGAAGATGTGAATTGTGCACAACTGCAGCATCTTCCCTTGTTTTAGTTTCCATTTAGGGGTAGTTTAGGATCCTTCTTACTACAAGGTATTGTTTGGATCACATTTACGAATTGTTTCCCACACCTGCTGGTACTGGCCGAGCATGCTGTACCTGTAAGTAAATGGGACACTCAACACTTCTGTTCCTGCTGAAATACCATCGGTGTGGATGATGGATTTGGAGGAAAACAAAAAGGTAAAGGAAAGACTATTATTTTGAATTGAACTACTTTTATGTATGTTATTTTCTGATAATTTACTCTCTAGTGGTAAATCCTTTTACAAATTATAGTGAGAGAGTCGAAGCTAGAAAATATTTGCCACCTGTGGACTTTTTCATGCGACAAAAAATCAAATGAAGATATGTTTTTTGCCTGTTCTTTTAGTATGTTTTGTTGATGCTGGGAGTTAAATACTGTGCTTCAAGTTCATGCCCCAACCACCTGTTCTCATACTAGCAAACCCCTCCCTTGGTATTAAGGACTTGTGTATGAATTTGAAGATGGAAAATAAAAATAGAGAATTCACTTTGCGAATTGAATGCATCTTTTTCTCACCCTTACTTTTTCCGCTTAACAAATTCCTTCTCAAATCTTTGACCAAACACAACCTTATTGATAAATATTGGGGTTAACTTTGTGGGGATTGAATTTACGAACTACCCCTCAAGTTTGATGGAGAGAATTATCGTTGCTCCTGGTTGGATCTTGTTGAGTTGAACATAATTAAAAACTATAATTTTATTGATTATAAGTAATTTGTACACTATATGTGTGCACACATCAACACACATTATGATTCTCACATACACAAAAATAAGTGCACAACCCACTCAGGAAAGAACACTCTTTGACACTCGCTTTAAAACGCGGACACCTCACTCGGACTTTTTCTTGCATTATCTACAAATGAAGACCTAATCTCTATTTATAGGAACTAATGGACTCTTCTTCTAGAGCCACACGTCACTACATACTTCAAGATGCTTCTAGATAAGTCATAAACTTTCATCATATTCTGAAATATTCTAGTATAATTCGAAAAGTTTTAGTGCAGTTCAAAGTATTCTGCACCAACTCTCTAATATATGTCTTACTCAACATGCGAAGTTGTTTTCTGAACTCGTTGAACTTAAACTTGGCTAAGTCCTTTAATAAATATGTCTGCAATTTGGTTATCGGTTTTTACGTAGCTCATCTCTATCTCTCCTTAAAGTACCTTCTCTCTCACGAAGTGATAGTGTACCTCCACATGCTTGGTCCGAGCATGAAACACGGAATTCTCGGCCAAGCAAATTGCTGATTGACAATGCTATACCACTGTATAGTCATTTGGTTGATGAAGATCCTTCATTAATTGCATAAGCCATGTGCTTTCTTGTGCTACCATCGCCGATGCTCTGTATTCAGCCTCCTTGGTTAATAAAGATATTGTAGGTTGTCTCTTACTACACGAAGAGATAGCTCCTGAACCAAGGTTGAATACATATCCCTGTAGTTGATCGTCGTCTGACATGATCTCCACCATAGTCAGCATCGGAGTAGCCAGTCAATTTGCATGCTTTGCCTTTCTTGTACAAGAGATCAAAATCTATTGTACCTTTCACATACCTTATTATTCAATGTACTGCTTCAAGGTGGGGCTTCTTTGATGTCTGCATGAAGCGGCTAGCAACGCCAACTGCGTATGCAATGTTAGGTCTCGACAGGGTAAGACAGATTAGACTGCCTACTATTTTCCGATATGTAGTCTCATCCTCCAAATCTTTTCCTGCTTGCGAACATAGCCTGTCATTAGCCTCCATTGGTGTTGCGATTGGCTTGCACTCGAGCATCCCATATTTCTTTAACAAATCTTTCGCATACTTCTACTGGCAGAGGAATAAACCTTCATTGGTTCGATCAACCTCCAGCCCAAGAAAGTGCTTTAATTCTCAAAGTTCCTTCATTTGGAACCATATTGACAAGTTTTCTCTTGTGTTTCGAATTTCATCCTCGTCATCTCCGGTGATGATTAGGTCATCAATATATACTAGCACTGTTGCTAGTTTATCTTCTACAAACTTCACAAATAGGCTAGAGTCTGCAGGTGCAACTGAGAATCTGCTTTGTACTTGAAATTCAGCTATCTTGCTGTACGATGTCCTCGGTGCTTGCTTGAGACCATACAAGGCTTTCCTTAACTTGCAGACATAATCTGAATGCCTTTTACTTTCAAATCCCCTTGGTTGCTCCACGTATATATCTCAATCAATTTCTCCATGCAGGAATGCATTCTTCATGTCCATCTGTCATAGCTTCCAAGACTGCTTGCTGCAATTGCTATCAACACTTGCACTGTTATAGTTTTCGCTACTGGACTGCATGTCTCATCATAGTCCAGCCCGTATTGTTGTGAGAACCCTTGAGTCACTAGTCTAGCCATATACCTCTCTATTGATCCATTGAGACGAGTCTTGACTTTATACACCCATTTGCATGATATTGGCTTCACATCCTTGGGTTTTGAAACTAGTTTCCAAGTTTGATTTTGATCTTGTGCCTTTATCTCTTCCTCCATTAGCTTTTGCCACTCTTTGCCTCGGGATGCCACTTCAAAAGTTGTTGGCTTTTTCACACTCTCTTCTTGTGAGAACTCGGAAAAATTTTCGTTTTATTTTGGTGTTCAAAACATATTAGGATTATTAAAATTGATAAAGGTATGCTTTAGATGAGATTGAATGATAATGTAGTGAAGGGTGGATGAATGTGTGAGGAGTAAGGAAGGGAGAAAGGGTGACCAGTCAGAAGTTGAGAGGGGACTTGGGTGATCGATCAGGAAAAAAATAAAATTTTGGACAGTGGCCAGCTGTGACCAGTTAGGCTTCTGAGCACCTAACCCGTGACCCAGGCTGGTAAAAACACGAACTTAAAGAGGATGGACCAAATTTTTTTAGACATAACATATACACACCAAATCAGATTTTTTCCCTTTCTCTCTAGGAAAACCTCTTCATCATTTCCTTCCCACCCAAATACATGATCAAATCTTTAGATTCATCAAATTCCTCAAAGGATCCTTCAATATCCTTTGATATCTAGTTCTTGGAAGTGAGCATTTTGCTTGGAGATCTATAGGCTTTTTACAAACTAGAAACTTTAAAGCTATACCTATGCTAAGGACATGGTATAATCCCGCAGTCAAGAAGTGGTGACACGAGTATGGTGGGTAAATTGCACATGCATAAAAACGGTATCTTAGTTTAGCTCACCCATATGTATCAAGTTTCTTATAATTCAAGAGTTTTGGTTGTTGAACTTTTTAAATCGTTGTATCTTGTATCCTTTCATGCTTTTGCAATATTTATGCCAAGTCTCGATCGATGTGGTTCGCACAGATTAGACACTAGCTTTTAGGAGAAGCAAGAAGATATGCAGAATGTAATTGAGTAGCTAAACAAAAATCAAGTAAGTATTGTATAGTTTTCTGTATTGACATGTATCATATGGTATGTAATGCTTTGAGCTGTTTTGTTCTGGTTTGTAGCAAAGGAACTCCCCTATTTTTCTAGCTTTGTGTTGTTGATTCTCATCAGTTGAAGGGCGGTGGGAGGGAATCAAAATTTTGGTAGTTAATTTATATAGACTAGTCATCTTTTGGCTATTTGATTGGATTCTTGAACCCGAATGTTGCTGTTGGAGCCCCACTTGAGGAGGTTCCAATCAGCAACTTCCACGTGTGTCAATTTATACCAAGGTCTGGCTATCCTTTTCCAATTTATTTCTGTAGGATTTTCTGAAAATGAAATGTGAACTGATTTTGAGCTTTCAAAATAGTTTCACCTAAAGGTATAAATGGTTACTATTTTGATGCAACATTTTTGAGCCGTAAGGTTTGCAGCAGAAGGTATTTGGGTATTTTTGTTGGGTTTATTACAACACAAAGACCGCTTCTACTTCAAAAATGATATATAAGGTTAAATATCTTTCTATACATCAAATGTTGGGTTTATTACCTCGATTTTCTTGCTTAGGTTTTTGGATAGAAATGGATTAGTTAAAAGGATTTACATATAATTTGTAGTGGAAGTATAAACGGAATTGTTTTCTCCTATATTCATATAATTTTTTGGTAACTTAAATTCATTGACTGTTATTTCTTTCTCCCCAAAAGTGATATGTAGCTGCAACTAAGGCCAATTGGCATCATGCTTCAAATCGTTTCCCAAACTACACAGGTGACTTGGCAAAAGTTGCCAAATCAGTTTGGAAAGTTGTGGATGAATAAGTTGCACACTTATTCATACACAGGTGACTTGGCACTAGTTTTAGGTTAGTGTAGTGTTTTGATCGAGGTTAGCGTATGTAAACCTTATACGCGATGTATCTTTTTCATGTTTTCTTTTTAATTCAGTCAAATCCAAAAGAAGAAAAGAAGATTTGGTTGTGTTGTTTGATTTCATGTGGCGTACTCTAAATTTGGTTGTGTTGTTTGATTTCAGGTTCATCCACGTTGAAGATCGCGATATCAACTAGTAGCTCCTTGACGTAGTGTTCTATGTTTATCTATTATGTTTTTTTTGGCTTGATGTGTTATGGATTCTGAAAAACTTTTGAGTGGATGTATTGCAGAGATTTGGAGTTATATTATATGGTTTATGTTTGATTGTCTCATGATATTAGATATATCTCCGAACGTATTTTGTAAATTGAGAAATTGTGGTGAATGAATTTGAGATGTTTTTATGTCATAGATCTTGTATTTGAATATAAATTTTTGGTTAACAGTGGAGAAAATTGGAAAAAAAAAAGCACTAGCTAAATTGTGGTGAGTGAATTTAAAAATATCAGGACTATTCCCGGCGTTTTGCAAAACCCTGAGAAAGGCTTGCCGATGTTTGGACATGGGGAATATTTTACGGCGTTTATTAAACGCCGGACAAACGACGGTAACAATTCCAGCGTTTTGTAAACGCCATTTAGTATTTCTGACAGCGGTATCGCCGGCGTTTTCCAAAACGCCAGGAAAAATGCCAGGAAAAACTTTTCCCAGCGTTTATATGACTTTTGCCGGCATTTTTGAAACGCCGGGAAAACCCTAATTTGTTGTAGTGACTATAGTAATGGAATATTAACGACACTCATATATGATCCAATAAAAGCTAGATGTTTCTCAAATCCATTCTTCAGTTCTATTTTTTAGACATGAAATCCATTTTCAGACTACCCACATGTGCTATTTGTAGCAAAAGAACTCCTTCAGCCCGTGTTGAAGTGGTTATAATAAAACTTTGCTAGCATTACAAACCACAGAGCTTGTGAATTCTTGCGAACCTATGAGTTTCAACCAATAGTGTGTTTTGGGGTCATCCCTACTTCTGCTACAAAATGGTAAACAGAGGTGGTTTTCCAGTAAACTACCCCAAAACATGTTAATAAGCTGAAAAGCTAATAATCCGACAGATACATTCTGATGTTTTTATCATCTAGCATAAAAAAAAAAATTTATCATAGCCTAAGTAGCAATAAGGACCTAGTGAAAGACCACTTCCATACATGATAATGATTTTTTAACTACACAACATAGGAGCTGTAAACCCAATTTCTTAACCATATATAGAAACCATGTGATGTACCATGTAATAAAATTACACAGACTACCAGCTATGGACTGACTTACTACTGCTACTGTTGTAGGTAAACAGGATTTACAGACACTGAAAATCTGATTTGGGCATCACGAAAGTTAATGAATGAAGTTAATCCAAACCCTGTAAATTTAGAAACACAAACTAAAGTTAATCCAAACTCTGTAAATTCATGATCTATGCAAATTCCCAAACATTATTACCTTTCACAAGGCTAGTGACAAGGCTAGTGTGGGTGAAATCCGCAATAGCTGCAATTACCAAATCAATACTGTTGTCGGAGTTAATAGAACGCCCAATATATAACAAAGAATAAAAGAAAAATTGATCTCCATATCACAAGCTAATGGATGAAGATTATAACCGTACTATGGTATTTGAAGAAGAATTAAAAAAAAATAATTAAAACCCTACTCCTGTACATTGGGCAAAATTAAGAAAAAACCAAATCAAACCTGTTGAGGGCTCCAATGACTCTGATTCAATCGGCTCAACATGTCACAATATGGATTGATTCTTCACTGAGTAGGGAATGAGGGAGAAGATAATAAGTTGCGAGTCAATTAGGAGGTGAATACAAGGGAGAAAATTGACAAACCTTTGGAAGACAAAGGAACTCATGCATAAAATCGTAACGCAACTGGAGATGAATCGAGTAGAAGTCAAAATCACTTCGCACAATCAGAAATCGAGCATCAATTTGGACAAATAAGGTTGAAAATCTAAGCTCCTCAGTCCGAATCAGTTTAACTTTTGGGTGCCCAAAATCTGTAGATGACTTTTTGGAGAGATCGGAGTCATGTGCCTAATTATGAAGTAAAAGGTTCCCATTACACAGTCAACTTACCAGGAGGTTGGAATGGGGCTCCCAAACCAGCGGGCTTAAAACTGAAAAACCTTGAAACATATTTTGACGCTACCACACGATTGTAACCGCCATTTGAAATCTTTGACTGGTTTGATGCCGTTTTATTTGAAGGAGCAGCTCCGCCACCCTTATCATGCGGTAAATATGCCTCTCCATGACTCAGTTTAATCTTGCCAGAAATGTTTGGTTGCAATATGGAACCTGATACTTGCAGCTGAGAATCAACTTGACCACTGTGATTTATTAAGTGTTAGTTCTCCGTCAACAATTTATAAATGAGACAAGAAAAGGCAGATAAAAATTACTCAGTGAACAAGCTTTTGATTATGATCTAAGAGAAAAAACTGCAATCGGTATTATCACCGGCAATGGCACAGTTTTTTAGTTTGAAGAACACGGGCAAATAAATACCCAACAGCACAATCAAAAGCAAAGAAAGCCGTATCAACAGAAATGCATCACCCTATTTCACTTATAAGAAAATTTGCATAGCTGCTGCAAAGAGGAAAGCCATTCTCGTAAATTCAGAAAGATATGAAGGACACCTTAGGATATTCTTTGCCCGAACTTCAAAGATTTCACATTTCAAGTCAATTTTATCACCAAGAGATGCTTCACTAGTCCTGAGAGGCAGGTTTCCTTTTACTGAAAGTTACCCAGGAGACACACACACACACACACATATATATATATATGAATGTATGTAGAGAGAGAGAGAGAGAACGAAAGAGAGAATGGGAGAGAGAGACCGAGAGAGAGAGAGAGACATACTTGCAGCAGCAGCTCGAGCAAAGGAAAAGGAGCAGGAGCAGAGTAGATCGAGCAGAGGAGGAGCAGCAAAGAAGATTGAGCTAGGGCTTTTAGGTTGGGGAAATAAGTGGGGGAAAGTTGGGGGGAAATAAGGGAGAAAGCTATTTACCAAGAAAATGAGGGGGAAAGCTTGGGGGGAAATAAGGAGCCATGAAAATTTAAGTATTTCCTGGGTTTTTTAAAAAACGCGGGGAAGACAGTGTAGGGAATTGTCTGATTTGTTGTAGTGAGAAGACTTGGGTGAGTTCTCTTCCATCTTTAAAGATAGGTTTTCACCTTGGAGCTCAAGTCTTACATTTTTCTCTTTGAGTTAGAGATTTTCTTGCTTCTCTTAGTTGTTTATGGTTCGTTTTGGTTATATTTAGGTTACTTCCATCTTTCTAAAGTCTTTGGTGTCTTTGGGTGTGATTGGTGAAATGTTAGGAAGTAATATTGCATCTTTATTTGGTAGATATACTTAAATACCTTGTTTATTGTATGGATGGATTGAGATATGAGTTCCATAGAGTAAAATGAGGTACCCTTTTTTTGTTCAAAGTTATGATTGATAAACTGATGCAAATGAAATGTGGGTTTGACACGTGACGTACGTGGATGCATAAATAATACGATTCGTGAGCTAGATTTCCTTATGGAAATACTAGGGCAATTGGACTAGCTTCTTAGGGGAATGCTAGGATTATAGGACTAGACACCTAGGGGAATGCTAGGGAGACATCGAACTAGACTCCTCGAATGAAATGCTAGGGGATGCGAACTAGGACCCTACGAGAATACTAGGCACGATATGAACCAATCGTAACGATGAAACTATCTTGGCTTATGAACGATTTGATGAACACATGGTGCAAGTATTTCCCTAAATTGTACATCCACTAATAACATAGATCATTTGCCATGGCATATAAATTCATATACATGTAAGATTAGCATTGAATTTCTCTACTGGGTTTGCTAGCTCACCCTTTCATTTTTTCAGGTGATGTTTCAGGACCTTAGCATGGAACGCATGATGCGCATGGATTGTAATGCATGATTTTTGAGAGCCTTTATCAAAGAGTTACTCAACATCTTGAAAGCATATTTTTTTGAAAATGTACTTAAACTCTTTTCTTAAGTCTTCTTTTGCTTAGTATCATGTGATCTTATGTAATTAAACAGTATTTTGATATCCATTTGGGCTTGGATTGCCTATGGGATCGAATCATATTTTGGGAACTTAGCTTGTAAATGTTGGGTTATGTATGGAAGACTTCGTCATGGGCTTATTATTATTGATTATAAGGTTTTAAATTGGATAATTATGGTTTTACTATATTTAAAATTGAGGGCGTGACACTTCTTCAGCCAAGACAATATTCATATATTCCGGGTTCAGCTTTCTTTGTTGGGTAGATCTCCTTAGCAGTGGGTTGTCTTCTTCCATCTCTTGTTGACTAGGCTAAACCTCTTCTGGAAGATGTACTCTGGTTTGTCATGGCCTCATATACTTTCCTGGCATACCAGAAAAACTAAGCTCTTGTTCATCGTCACCTATTGTATGCGTCAGCTCCTTAGTCGAATCATAAGGTTCTTCTCATTCTCTTATTTCCTTTAGCTTCTCTTGCAAATAACCTTCTAGGTCTCTAGAATTTGGCAACTCCACCTTTTAAGTCAACCACCATGATGAAGCTTCATCAAAGACCACGTTCCTTGATGTATAACAATGACCAGTTATAGGGTCACAATATTTTCACCCTTTCCTCTCATTCTTGTAGCTCACAAAGATGCATCGAATCGCCTTCTTATCGAACTTGCTTCACTAGTGATCTAGCACAAAAACATAACACACATCCAAAGACTCGAAAATGACTTACTATGGGCAGTGTGGACCACAACTTCTCGTAGGATGAGATAAAGCCTAACTTTGTCTGTGGTAGCTAGCCTGCCGATCACATGAGTTGCCATCTTCATCCACTCTGCCCATAATTGGCTAGGCGCATTCTTTGCATGTAACATACTTCGACAAATCTGTATAAAGTGTCGGTTTTCCTTTCAGCAACGCCGTTTTGCTATGATGTACTAGGGCAGATCAATTGACGTCAGATTCTGCACTCCTTTAGATAGGTTGAGAATTCTTCCAACGTATATACTCTCCACCATTATCTGTTTTTAAGCATTGAATCCTTTTACCGAACTCACTTTTGATCTTCTCGCGAAACTCTTTAAATTTTGATAGAGTTTTAGACTTTTCTTTCATGAAGTTTACCCACACGTACCTTGAATAATCATCGATGAAGGTCACCACGTAGCGCATGCCACTAATCGATACTTGTTTCACCTGCGTGAACACATCTGAGTGGACGAGTTCCAAAGGTTCCTTGGCTCTGAACTTTGACTCCACATACAGGAATTGATGTGCTTTTCCATATTAACACCCTGCACAGATCACATTTTCTCGCACTTCTAGCTAAGGAAGACCTTTGAGTATAGCCTTCTTCATCATTATCTTTAGCTTGTGATAACTCACATGCCCCAAACGTGCATTGTAATGCCCTGAATTTTTGGACACGTTAATTTAAAAGAGTGACGTAACCAAAATATTATCATTTTATTTAAATATGAGTTTAATACAGGAGATAGTTGAAATATGTTCAAAAGACTGTTTTACATAAAAAAGACTTTAAAATAAAAACATAGTAATGCCAACATGCACTCTCCATGAACTACAAATTTTGCATCTAGAGAACCAAGCCAATCTAAATAATCTTGCATATTAACTGGCCAGTAGCAAAAGGTACTCAAGCAGTTGGTTGAACTCAACTATTAAATCCATCAACGAAACAAGTTTTCATATAAATTCATCATGAGTTATACAAACCTTTGAACTTAATACACTTCACATTTAAATTCATGGAAAACAAAAATACTTTTACTTTGTTTCTCCATTTTCGGGAATAACTACAGCCAAAAATACCACTACCAACAAAACAAGAAAGACAACCATTTTTAAAAGTTTTCTTTTGAACAGTAATATCTCCATCTCCAACTTCTCATTCCTAATAGATAGCTCCAACACCTTCGCCGATATATGGTCGTTCTTCTTCTGCAAAAATGAATTTATCACACAAGCTCGCCATTTCGTCTCTCTAACTCTGCCTTCTTTCCGTTTGCAAATTTAGCATACTCCATACCCCCTGCGCAAATTGGTGGGCCTACCCAAGCAAAAAAAATACAACCCATCTCTATCTGAACAAAACACAATCAAATTAAGATTAGGAAAAGTGCATTAGACAAAAGATAAATAAAGTTTAGAGTTTTCAATTAATCTTTAAGTTATATTTTAAACAACCTAGAAATTTTCGTTCCAAATGATTTTCGATTGTTGACATTCGCAATGGAGCTCTGTATCCACAATGACAAAATACTTCTCCGTGGTACACCATTCGAAAGCTATAGCTAAAGCTCCCTTCACTGGATGCCATGACTCAAATTCGGAAGAAAACGATGCAAGATGTCTGATTTGTGCTTAAGGAGTTTTTATATTCAAAGGATGTTCGTTAAGGCATTACAAAAATTCCAAATTTGGAGTAATGACTTTTCTAATTTGTTGATTCCCTCTGTCTATGATTGAAAAACTACATAGCATTACACAAATTCCCTCTGTCTATGATTGAAAAACTACATAGCATTACACAAATTTCACCTCCCAGGATTATAAATTGAAAGAAAACTCATGCCATCAAAAATCTAACTGGTATGGAACAACCCACACCATCAGTGAAAGAAAACAATATGAACAAGCCACTATAACTGTAACAATATGTAATTTTACCTGTGTCGTTGAAATTCTCCAAATACCAACAAAACCCATGTTATCAGTATTGTATTTTCCAAGCCATTGAAATTCTCCAAATACGAACAAAACAACACCTATTAAGGTATATGAGCCCAAAAAAATTGAAACAACCCAAATAATAAGAGGAAATCTAGCTCGTATGGAAAACCCAACCAAAAAAGTTGGAACAACGGATCTGAAAGCCCTAATTTCATTGTGTTCATTCAATGTCCAAATCTAAAAACTGCAATGAGACATACCTATTCTTAGCAACTGAGGAGAGCACAGTGCGCTGACAATGGAGAGATGGGCCAGCGACACCGAGGAGTGACTGGAGAGGTGGGAGGTGGGAGTCAGGGGAGAGAGAGAGAGAGAGAGAGAGAGAGACAACGATTTGAGAATCAAATCTCTAAAAGAACCCACTTTAACTGATATAACTCGTTTCATTTGCAACACATAACCCGAACCCTAGCTTTTAACCCGCGTTTTTAAGTGATTTTACCTATGCCGTTGGATGAGATCCAACGGCTAGTGAAAGAAGTCCGCAAATTCCTTATATGCGGGAGTCCTCTTAAGAAGTTAACTGTATAATTAATATTGAAGGTTTCACATGACCCAATCAGTAAGTTCTTTAGTTATTTATGAAATATGCAACTAAAAATTTAAATTCGCAAACACCAAAGACAATGAAAGTTATCTAGAAATCACCGTTGACATAATCGAGTTACTTATTAGTCGACAATGTCATCTTTGGCCCCATAGTTTCTCACATATTGTTGTTGAATTATCAATTTCCTCCAAATATACATTTGATATATAAAATAAAGCTGTACTGTATAAAAATAAATCAGTAAAGATAAAATGGGATGATTTTACTCCATACGGTAACTAAGGAGTTAATTAATGTTTTAATCTTAATTTATGTGTAATTACAAAAAAATCAATTAAAAATTTTAAAAAAATTATTGGCTTGTATCAGTAAGGGTTGTATTAGCCGGATCACCCTGTATTATCCAGTAAGTTTTCAGTACGGTATATGGGATTGACAATACCATTTTTCTTTCATTACAATATGTACCAACTGATATAGTACGGTATCAAGAGCACTAGTTTTAACCGCATTTAAGATAGGATTTTATTTGACTCTACCATTTGGTACGGTATCAATAATATATTTTACTTTTCTAGCCTTTTATTTTTCATGTTAGAATTTTTGTAGGTAACAAATAAATTATTAATATTTATATTTTAAAGAATATAATCGAGATTGTCCGATTTTCATACATACCCCTCACTTTGCTTCCTAAAATACAATATAACTAACTCCAAATCTCTCCCTATGTTCGCAACTGTTTGATACGTGAGTGAGTGAGTAAGTGAGAGAGAGAGAGAGAGAGAGAGAGAGAGAGAGAGAGAGAGAGAGAGAGAGAGAGAGCATGAAGGCATCAGTGGGTTGCAGAGACATCTCTTTCTTCCCTAATTCAAATTTCACGAAAGAGTCCCTGGTTTCCCTGCCTAGAAGCTCGGTTCTTCTTCTTCAGCCATCAACCAAAAACAGTAGCGCTTGCATTTCCACAGTGAAAAGATCATATAGAACCGTCGTCTCAGCTTCCTCCTCAGATGGCAACACCATCGGAAGGGAGTCCCCGGCGAAGCAACTCCGGAGGATTCTGGATTCCCCGGGAATTCACCAGGGCCCTGCTTGTTTCGATGCTCTCAGTGCAAAGCTTGTGGAGAGTGCTGGATTTGATTTTTGCTTTACCACTGGTATCTATTCAATTCTAGAATTTGGTTTATCTTAGGCTGTTGGATCTTATCAGAAGCATGTAAATCACGTAAATTTACAAGATGAAACGCAGCGGAATATTTTCAGCTTCCTGAGATGTATGATCAAGTCATCAAGACCCGCTCTGGAAGCACTAACCACGAGCACGAACACCGTTCTTTTTTTCTCGCCATGTAGAGGAGACTAATAGAACCTACTCCAGTTAGCCAGACCAAAAATCCTTAGGCTCTTTGATTTAAACCCTAGGGAGAGAAGACTGATCAAGAGCAAGAGAGTTGTAGAAAGGAGAGTCATTTTTTTCAATAAAGAACACTACTTGTTCTATCTATGTATGTTATCTGCCAGACTAATGAGATATATATAGTCCTTGATATTCAAGAGTCTCAATTGACTCATGACTCCTTTCAGATAGGTTTAAATTCAATCTGGACCAACCCATGCACTAACATCTCCCACTCCCACACATCAGGTTCTCAAGCCAATCTCTCATCTATATCAATCTTCTCGATCCCCTCTACATACAGGAAATGAGGCGTGTGACCGACAAGAAGATAAACAAGTCAGGAGTACCATATTAAGCTTTCATCAAGCTAACATGGCACATCACTCCATAAATCTCGTCATTGCCCTAGACTACTCTGGCCACATTGGATTGAGCATTCCTAATACCTATTGAGTTCCAGCTCAGAGATGTGCTCAACCCGCTTTCATCGGTGTGCTCCCACTTCAATTTTTTTTTTTGCATAGCATATAGAGTATACAAAAAGATAATAACTCGCGCCGGCACAAAGCACAACCAATTGCATAAACAAATGCGATACTAGAAAGTCTTCCTTGTGCCCTCATGTCTTTTTGCTTTAACCTTGCTGCTTTCCCAGTCGATGCTCCATGAGACCCTGACATGCCGTGGTCAAGCTAGAGTAGCAACACAAGGTTTCCACTTCACGACATAGTCTCAAGTCAAGCAAGGGCAAAACCTGTGGGGGACTATTTCACACACACACACACACACACACATGCTTATGTTTAGAATTAGGTGATGGGGGTAGCTTAGTCGTATTCCTTTGTATTCAATCTCTCTCTCTCTCTCTATATATATATATTCATTATGTGTGTATAAGGGTGTAATTAACAAACTCTAAACACTCTTTTCTATCTTTTAGAGTTGACCTATATTTGTAAAGATATGAGATGGAGAGTCGAGTGAAAACTTCCTCTTTCATATATATCTCTTTAAGTAACTATTCATTTTATTAGACAAAAGACAAGGAGAGTTAAGTATAAACTCAAACTCTATCATTTTTATCTTCCTCTAATTTATTTATTTAAAAGAGATAATTGTTCTTCTTTCTATTTATTTAAGACATATAATGACATAGAGAGAGAGATTTAATTTCATGTCGCCAAGTGGCATAATTTGATTTTCCGAACTTGACAACTTAACAACTGCATTAGTTTGACACGTAGCACCATGTGGTTGGCCTGTTTGTTTAGCTTTGTCTTTGAACTATGGACACTTGGCGACATTTGATTGGTCATTCATTGCGTCCTTTAGTTAGGCCTTTCAACACATGGCAACTTGCAGTAGACTAAAATTTTACATGCATACTGATGCGCCCTCGAGACTCCCTCATGTGTAGAAGTGAGGGAGTCTCAAAATAGTGACTTGACTTTATGCCGAAAATCTTATGAACGTGGCAACAATTTCTGCTCGACATTTGATGATGCTGGATCAGAATTTCTAACCGACGAGAAGAATTATAAGATTCTCCCGTTGCTTATTATCAACAATTACAAAGCCAGAACATTATTTTTGTTGAGAGACTAAAACTACATGAATCTTGTTTCATCATAGCCACATAGAGCCCTCTTTTTTCGTTGATGGTCTAGGAATGACTTGGCAAGAAATCAAAGCTTAAAGCTTCGGAAACCCAAATAGAGTATGAATTAGCAAAGGATTGAATGGCAAGACTTTTAAAACCTAGCTGGCACTTGTCGTGACATTAACATGCAATGGAGCCCATAAAAACTAAAGGTCATTTTCTTCACTGGAGTCAAACAATTTTGAAGCCATTGTTACGTGTGGAGCCGGCATGACTCGTATGCTTCAGTCTCCTAAGTTTGCAAGGAGTCAAACTTAGAGATTATCTTTTCAAATGATGTATTTTGTGAAATCCAAATTCTGAACCATCTAGGAAACATGGAAATTTAAATTTGAATGTTGATTCTTTTTTTTGCAAAACATTGCCAAATTAGTTGGGTCTAACAGCCTGTCCTCCAAGACTCATGCTCTTGATTGGAGACCGCAACTTGAATCACCAATGTAGTTGAATTAGGATAGGAATTGTCTATCACTCAAAAGCCTTTGTACATTGAGAGTTCTGAAGATTGAAGTTGTGAAGGCCCTTTAGAAGTCCTCTATGTCTAAATCCCACTCATCCATCACAAGATGGCATTCTTTTGTGATCATTTGGTAGATGGTCATCATATTCTATCTATTTGCATTCTTTTGTCAACTTCCTGATTCATGATCCTCACCATTGGAGAGCATAAAATCTCAATTTTAGACTTGGTATTGAAGATGCTTTGAGTGGTCATGAGTATGGACCTTCGTCTTAGTAAATGCTTGGAGTTCTTTATGTCTTAATTTCAGACTTTTGAGCATTGAAGATGCATTGGAGAGCATGGGGTCTCGATTTTAGATATGAGATTGAAGATGTGCCACTTTTCTTAGAAAGTCAAATAGAAAATCCATCCGCACTAACCACCATGAATGTAGTTATTTTTGGTTGGTTGAATTAACTCAGGATTTGGGTTCAAGTTGTTTATGTACCTGAAAGGGGATCAAGTCAGACATGGTTCAATTTATGCCATTTGCAGTTTTAACTCTTGCGGGCTAGGAGTACCATGCAGTTTAGGCTCATGCATTAAGGGGTTGTAGAATCTTCACGCTTTTGAAGATGGCAGATAGTTTAGGCTCGTGTCTAGGAGTACTTCTGAATTTGATGTACTCTGAAGATTAGCTTGCTTGCTTGGTGAAATTATGAAGTTTGAAAGCCCAAAGATCATCGTAGTTGAGTACGATGTCGATTTGTCCTTGTCCTTGTCGTTTTCCTCCTCCTTGTTGTACTTTGATTATGTTGAACCAACATTTGAATCGGACTATGGAGAGGAAGTCTCTGTGCTTGTATTTGGGTCACTT
The DNA here is from genome assembly GCA_019985065.2 of Arctostaphylos glauca. Classification (NCBI taxonomy): domain Eukaryota; kingdom Viridiplantae; phylum Streptophyta; class Magnoliopsida; order Ericales; family Ericaceae; genus Arctostaphylos; species Arctostaphylos glauca. Next base: position 7,545,758 of record JAHSPW020000015.1, read on the forward strand.
GCAGAAGAGTTTCTTGCGTTCCATTCAACTTGCAGTTCTTGCATGAGGATGTCTTCTTCTTTAGAATTTGAGATGCTAAGCTCTATATCATGAGCTCGTGTGGCAACTCTTCAAAAGTCTTCAGTTTTATGCCATGTAGAATATATGGAAGGCTCTAACTCATTCCTTGGGTGCACATCTTAATGGTAAGGTTTCATGTAGGTGTTCTTTGCAATTGAGGCCCAAACTTCTCCATCTGTTGATGTAGTCAATAACTAACTCATCTTCCCCTTAGCGGGTGTTAGTGGGTTCAATCATGTTGACAATGCATCGCGTTCTATAGAATCTATGGGGCAAATCCCGCTCTAGTTGATTCCAACGGTCTATGGCACTTGTCTCCAATTTGATGTACCGGTCAAAAGCATAACCCTTCAATGATTGTACAAATTGTTTGACGAGCAAATCTCTACCAGTTCCAGCAATGCCGCATGTCTTGACAAAGTGCTTGACATTCTGCTTGGGGCCGCTTTTTCCATCAAATTGTAGGAATTTTGGAGGTTGATAATTTTCTGGTATCATGAATTGTTCTATCCTTTGCGTGTATGGCGTAGTATCGGATCGAATGGTTAGAGATCTGCTAATGTCTTTACCATCCATTGCCCCCCTGATGAAATCGTTCAATTTTTTACTTGAACTTGAAATTTATCGAGGTTGACTTATTTTTTGTGAAGTAACTTCGGCAAGGCTCCTAGAACTTCTTTAGGAGGTTTTAAGGACTTGTTGTAGAGTCGCTTCAGGCATTGATTTAGAAGGATTTATTGCTTCACACCCTAACACCCCCTCTTGATCTACTTTATCCGAAAGCTTCTTAAGTTGAGTTTCTTGTCGTCAATTGCACTTCACAAGTGTCTCAAGAGCCTTGGCAAACGCCGCAAGTTGTTGTTCAGGTGTAGAAGCTTGCACCATCATGACTGACATGACTTCGCCATCAGCGAAGTTAAGAGACTTCCAATGTAGATTGTCACAAGGAGCAGAAGATGCAGATTTTCTGTCTTTTGTTGACCTTTGGAAGATGGATGGGTGTATAATTACTTGTTCATTGACGTGTCAACTTCGTTTGCCCTTAGCATGTTTGAGAAGATGAGTGGTTTGCTTGGTGTCATGGAAGCTGCACTGTTCCTTTCTCTAGACATATTTGACAATTTGTAATCTTCGAACTCGATTTGAAAAGAGACGAGATAAGAGGCTGAGATGGTCCCACCAGGCATGCCAAAATTTTAACACACAAATTTCAAATCTAAAAATAAAAATGAAAACATGATGGACAAAATGATTTTATTGATTCAAGAAAAGTTGGATTATAGTCTCTGATAGAATTTCTAATCAAAGAGAATACATCCTCCGATTCTTCTCTTTGAACATCGAATCGAGGACTTGAAAGCTTGATCCCTAATTGACCTGCGAAATCTTCTCCAAGAGTTATGAAGAAGATGGCAATTTGATTTGAATGTTTTTCAGAACATGAAGCTTTGGTATGAAGAAATGTCTTCCTTGATGTAGACATGGATTTTAAAGGACCTTTGCATAGAGCTCTCTATTGTATGGAAGCTTGTGTGATGCAGAATTGGAGAATTCTGAAGGGCCTTTGTAGCTTCGATCTTCAAAGTTTCTATTGTATGAAAACTTGCGTGTGATTGGGGAATATGATTGAATCCACCTCTATTCATAGAAATATGAGATGGAGAGTTATGTGTAAACTTAAACTCTTTCTCATTTATCTCTCTAATTATCTCTCCATTTAATTGTAAAAGAAAGGGATGGAGAGTTAAGAATAAACTCAAACTCTTATTATATTTATCTCCCTCTAGTTAGCTCTTTATTTAATTTGAAGGAGATAAGTATTTAAGAAAGATAATTACATAAAGGGAGATATTCGATTTGATGTCGCGCCAAGTGGCATAATTTAATTTTTCGAACTTGACAACTTGAAAACTGCATCAATTTGACACTTGGCACCACTATGTGATTGGCCTGTTTGGGTAGCTTTGACTTTTGAACCACTTACACTTGGCGACCTTTGATTGCCCATTTATTGCGTCCTTTTTGTTTGGCCTTTCAACCCGTGGTAACTTGTGATAGGATAAAATTTACATGCCCATAGGAGGTTCCGCTAAAAGTGGGACACGTTTTCTGCGAGTCTCTGATTCTCTCCCAGGATACATCCCAGCTTAGCTAAAGGTTTTTGTGATCGCGGGCTTTCAACATCGACCCCTAGCTAGTACTCCCTCATGGGCCACCAAACCACAAACCCCACAAAGGCCCTCGGGTCACACGTGTAGGTGATCGCTACCAGCAAATAGGCACATGGGTGCACCTATCTACACTGTTAAAATGCCTCTTCTACTTTAATCCGTCTTTCACCATAGTTTCTCAAGCCACTATTGCCAAACCTCTCATAACTTGGTTGAAATTGATCATAAAAATACCTTTACTTGAAATCTTCATGTATCCAAAGGAGTCCTTAAGTGGTATAACTTGTAATCTGTTAATTGATCACTTGTATTTAATATTGCAGATGGCCTTGTTCAGTTGTTTGATATGTTTGTGTTCTTGTCCATATGCTTGAGATATACTTTGTACTAGCAAGGATTCTAGGCCACAGATCAAAGACAAAAGAGATGTGCAGTTTTATTTGATGGAGATGGTTTGCATGAAAACTGGTTAATCATGCGATTGATTGTCTTTCATTTTTGCAGCATCTAATTTGTCCCTTCTTCCAGATTTCTCCAAGTCATGATAGGAGAAACCTATGCTTCACTTTGATTTTCCATTTTCTAGGCATTTGAGTTTCGATATATCAAATTCTGTCTTTTTTTTTTTGATGCCTCGTTAAAAGACAACATAAATATAAATTTATTTGCTAAGATGGTTACATGACTATTGTTGTTGCTTAACAAATGATCATTGGTGTTCTTATTGCAGAAAGAATATTTGCTATAAAGTTCCTTTCTGAAAGATGTATTGACTATCTATGTTCTCATTATATTCTACCCTATGGTTTCCTTAGGCAGCTAAATGAGATGATTGCTAAAAGAGATGAAACAACCTTTGGATGGTCCAAATATTTTACTTAATACAGGAATAAAGGAACGATTGACAATAATACAGTATAAGTAAACCACTCCTCTTTCAGATGAAAGTTTAGCTCATGGAACACAAATTTAGAATCAGACTTAATGTTAACTTTTAATTGTCTGTAGGCATCTGGATTTTTCTGTTAGATTCCAAATCTTTTCTAAGACAAGTTTCTTACTGTATTTCCTGCTTTGATTAGGGTTTGGAATATCAGCATCTCGGTTGGGGTTGCCTGATACAGGACTTATTTCGTATGGAGAAATGGTGGATCAAGGTCGACTTATCACCCAAGCAGTGTCGATTCCCATCATTGGGGATGGTGACAATGGGTACGGTAACGCCATGAATGTCAAGAGAACTGTCAAAGGGTATATAAGCGCTGGTTTTGCAGGAATTATTCTCGAGGATCAGGTTCAGATAATTTTGTTTGTCAGTTTTCCTTATCCTTATGGCTCTCTCTAAACAAATTAAATCTTGCACCAACTGCTCTTCGGATCCCAATTTCGCCAATTTTGAGATCACTATCCAGGAAGATTGGGAATTAGAATTACATCTGTTATTGGAGTATCTAAATTTGGCTTATTGCTGTGATTATGGTTACGTTACATAGCGCGACTGTGGTGTCAAGTGCACAAAATGAGTTAACTGTGGATTTGACCAGTCTTGGTATCTTAGGATTTAGACCAACAAGTATTTGCTAAAGAATATTGTTATTTGGATGTGTAAATTCATGGAAGAGTAAAGGCTAGCATTTACAAGATGTAGATAAATTATTCGTAGTCTGAAAAAACTTTTTGTTGAAAATGTTTAATTGTTGATGTCATGATCAAACTTTACAGTTGCCGAAAAAGACAAATATGAACCGCGCCATGTAGTGGTTTGAAATTGTGTTTTTTTGTGTCATGTCATCTTGAAATGCGCGGCTGGGAATGTGAACGATGTTAGAAAATTATACTAAAAGTCGTTCTTTTATGTCATTGGACGTAGTCTTTGTTTCACATGTTATTATTAGAAAAGTAGTTATTCAGGTTTATTGTTAGGGGCAACATTTGCATGTGTCTCTTTTGTGCTGTATCGCATATAAACTGGTGTATAGAGTTCGTCTTATACACAAAAGATCAGATCATTGGTTCTCGCAAAACGTATGATCCTTTTCAGAGTCTTAGTGGAGTTTGACACACTACAGGGAGAACTGTTAACACAATATTTCACTATGTCTGCCTTGACTATGAAAAGCAATACAGTTTTAACTCATTGTGCTAGTACACGTTGCTTATATTGAAAGGGACCGCTCTTTGAAAATTGTCATACTGGCTAGATAAGAAAATTATCATCCCATGGTTATTATGAGTTCTTATATTCTTAATCCGGAGATGATAAATGGACACATGTGTTTAGCATTGTTCACTTGAATTCATGAACGGATGAGATTCGTTTTGTGGGTCAATAAGCTCGGTACATTGAGTGATTATGCGTATGGTGGATATTAATTACTGACAGAATCCACGTTTTGGTATAGGGATTGGTAATAGCCCTTTAAGAATGCTTATAAGTTTTGATTACGTCAAATGCTTGAGGGTGGATTTTATATCAATATATAAAATAATTTCAGTTGAAGCTCTTAACGGGTTATGAAGATCTCAATAATATTATCAGTAATTGGTTTACTCAATGGGTATTTATAATCTTAAAGTTGGGAGATGAATAAGTATTTAATACGGAGCTGGTAATATAACTTTGAGATTAGGATGGAAGTCCATTTACAATTCTTTAGTGGTATGTATTATAATTTGTGGAATTGAGAAATGTAATGCACATTGTATTAGGCTTCCCTAATCCCTTAGGGAGTCCAATCCTAGTCCACTCCTAAGGTTCCCTTCCGCAGCCTATATATATGCGTCTTCGCGGTTCCCTATATATACAACTCATAGAGATTACATGCTTTTGGATTGAGAAAAATATTGAGAGAAAGCTGATCACGTCTTTTGAGTCCACTCTCAATTCGTGATTAGGCATAAGACGAATATGGTAGAAGATGGTGAGGTGCAATTGAGTTTCATCTATTCATGCGTGTTGCTTGCACTCGATCGACCAGTCGTTTGGTTTGTGATTTGTCGAGATCAAACCAGAGAGATCTCGAAGGTATGAATCCTAATTCCGCCTTGTGGAGTTTGTAGATCTCTAACAATTTTTGTAAATAATCTACACGTATATCAATGGTTCTTTGGTATTCGTTCGACCAAAGGATTCATGTACAACTACATGGACTTCTTCCACTTATTATGCTTCCCACTAACTGAAAGGTTATAATTCTGAGAGTGAGTCCTCTTTGATGGAAGTTTAAATACCTTGGTGGGGAGGGGAATGTATTGCTATTGACTGCATACCATTTTAAGAAGGTATGTGCTAATAGTTAACAAAAGTTCATTACATGTTAGTTTAAGATGGTAATTACAATTGTTGCATGCTTCTCCATTTCTTGTTTGGAACTCCTGTTGCTTATAGTATTATCATTTGAAGGTATCTCCCAAAGCTTGTGGTCATACACAAGGAAGAAAAGTAGTTTCTAGAGAGGAAGCTGTAATGAAGATAAAAGCAGCTGTTGATGCTCGAAGAGAAAGTGGCTCCGACATTGTTATCGTAGCACGCACAGATTCTCGTCAAGCAGTGTCTTTTGAAGAATCAATTTGGAGATCGCGGGCCCTAGCTGATGCTGGGGCAGATGTTCTTTTCATTGATGCACTTGCTTCAAAAGGAGAAATGAAGGCCTTTTGTGAAGTTTATCCTCTAATTCCAAAGATGGTAGGTCAATATCTTTGTAAACCATGGTGTCCTATTACCAATTAACTGGTAATGGTCTATAAAGTATGCTGCTTTTTCATGTCCTTGTGTCATTCTACAGGGTTCTTACATCTAAATAACTTAATATTAAGGTAAATGGAGACAATTTGGCTTATACCTATTAATACGTTCTCCTTTTAAGTTTCAAAATTTCAGGAATTCTAACAGCCTACCTTCCAATTTATTGTCAATATTTCTTCTGAAAATAAATAGTTAGGCTTCTTTTGTTGAAAGTACTCTGCAAATATAGATTTCAAAATGAGTTCTTACTATTTTGATACAAAATGTGAATATTCATATTGTAAAAATGAAGAAATAGTCATGATTTTCTTGGTTACATTAACAATTATATTACAATTTATTTTAACATCCCAAGTCATTAAGAGATGAGGATCTCAATCCATTCAACAGTCTTACGTGCAATCCCATCTTGGACATGGAGATGCAAACAGTGATCCATACAAGCAGAATGCAATTGAGAAGAAGATTGCAAAGGGAAACAAGCGCTGATGGAAAAACTGGAAACAAAGATCTCTTAGAAACTGAAGCTCTTATAACCTGAGTCCAATTAATGTATATCAAGCTATCGAATCATTTCCCATATGTTGCATTCTTGTGTCTGCTCCTCTTGTCTAATGTTATATGGATGTTTGACTTTAGACTTGCATCCATGATTATATGAATTCCTAGGGTTAATCTGCTTAAAATTTACCTTCCGAAGCAACAAGGGAAGAACCAAAGATTTAGGTATTCCATTGAACCATCGAGTTTACGAAGAATAAATGTACTAGCTTGAGTTCTCTAAAATCAAGAGCAGCCTTAGCTTGCCAAGAACAGAACAGTCAATTGGTATCTCATTCTTTGCTTCAACTACCTTGGCTAGAGAATCATGATATTATTGTTCTTTCTGGACCCCTTCATCAATGTGCGCTAGTGTTTTTCTATTATCCTCATGCAGATCCATGTTAAGAGCTTCAAAAGGAGGTCTCAACTCTTCAGTCTGTTTGCTTGTCTTTCTCAAATCAGAGCATCAATAGAAGCTCTTAGGAAAACATCAGCAGAAGAAGAACTCTTGAACCGATTGCACCAAACTTATTTTATGATTATCATCCATGAACAATCCATGTTGCCCCAAGGACTCATCCAATTTAAATGTAAAAAATTGACCTGAATGCCCTTTACTTAGTTTAATACATCATCTCCAACTTTGTGTGGTATTTGCCTATAAGAACAGCAAAAGTGAGACTTACATTTTAACCACACCGGAAACAATATTTCACAGCATTCAAGTTGTGCTCCAGCTTCCATAAACATTTGCGACAAACCTGCCATAGGGATGGAGTGAAATTCCAGACTTTCCTCCTCGTCTTCCTTCATATTTTGGATCATTGTGAAGCTGTACTATATTCTATCCTCAACACAGCAAAAGCTTTCCAAATTGCATAGATATACCACTCATGTAGGTTTCTCTCGGAGTTGAGTAGAACTATTTTGCTCCCTCCTCCCCCTACTATGTGAAGAAATAAATTAAAAGTAAGAAGTCACATACTTGTACCTCCAGTCATGAATTTGTTTGGGGCTTTCAGGAATCAAGGTTATGCGTGCAATTACGATGCTTGCACTAGAGACAAGCATACCTTATAGCATCGGCTGTGGGGACAATTTAGTGGTGTAGTAGAAGTTTCATAGTTGTGGTGGTGTAATGTCGACAATGACAGCATTCTGTCTAACTGACGTACTGTTAATGCTGAAAACTGAGCAAGGTAAGGATGAATCTGAAAGTTTATGTTTGGGTGTATTTCCAGATATTATATAACAGACTTAGTGTTATATTCTTCTATAGTGAAAGATAAAAGTATGCTGAGGCATAAGGGAATGTCACCTGAACACAGAGGGCAAGGCCAAGAAAAAAAGAGACCTATAAACTTCTGAGAGCATTAAAAAGATCTAAAAACATTGCCATCTCCTAATTTCTACTTCTCCTGTGTGAAAATATGTACATTTCACAACCAGAATATATTCTTGTTTCCGTTGGTAAGTAATTATGTCCAATGAACCGTATTTATTGAGATAGTTCCTTAATCATGTGAAGGCAAATATGCTTGAAGGAGGAGGGAAAACACCAATTCTAAATCCTATTGAACTCGAGGATCTTGGATATAAACTTGTGGCATATCCGCTTTCTCTAATGGGGGTGTCTATACGAGCAATGCAGGTCAGATCTTCTTCTTCTCCTTCTACAACAAATTTTATTTGCAGAAGTACTACTCTACGAGTTTGTTATTTTCTTGAATAATATGAATATTAGACAGTTGTTTTTTGTAATGTTGATCATGGTTATATAAAACATGGTGTTTTTTGTACTTTTTAGAATTAGTCCACGTATTTACACAGAAAACATGTTTTGCATTTATTTTGTGTATTTCATACAATGATGGTGAAAATTTATGCATGTGTCTTGAATCTCAACGAATGTATCCCATTTCAATCTCTCCAACTTGACCCACCTGAACACTTCTAAAGTTTTGTCTAAAGTTTCTATAGTTATGTTATTACTTATTGGATTGAATAGAGGTACATAAACAAAGAGATCTCTCGAGCGACCACCACCTCCACTCACCAGATCCTTCACCAGACCTTTTTCAGCCTCCTGTGCCTTGGTTTGCAGATATGAGCTTCCAGATCTATCCTCATAGAGTTATTTGGAGTTCTCTGTCTAATTCGCTATTCATAGTACACTGTTCCTGATACTGTTCATTCGGCTACAGTGTTATTGATGGTTTCAGCACTAATTTCTCAGTACTGGTTATTGGTGTTATTCTTGGGTACTTTTGATCGACTCGGTGGTGTTATTTGCCTCGGTTTTTTGGTTTGCTGTCTCTCAGTTTACCTCCATGGATTTCAAGGATACTCGTTGTGGTGGCCATCGTAGTGACCGTGATATCAAGTGGTGCGCTTATTGTTATCAGGCTAATCATTCTATTGAGTTTTGTTGGAGATTTCATGGCATGCCAACTTGGGCTAATCAAGCTACATTTAAAACAAAATAATCAGATTAGATTACTATTTCCAAATCCGAGTATGATTCAATTCTTCAACAGGTCAATGCATTTTCTTCCACCACTCATTTCGTCCCATTAGGTAACGCGTGCCTTCATTCTTTTCATACCCCTTGGATTATTGATTCTGGAGCCTCTGACCATATGACATGTAATTTTTCTCTTTGTTTCTGATGTCACTTATCATTCGTCTCCTTCCTTTGTTACTGTTGCTAATGGAGCTAAAACTCCTATTCATGGCATTGACACATATTGCACTCCTGGTCTCACTTTTGCCTCTATTCTTTATTTATCCTAATTCCCTTTCAACTTGTTATCAATTCAAAACCCATTCAAATTTTCAACTGTTCTATGACTTTCTATCACTCAGTATGGATTTCAGGATTTAAAGACAAAAAGGATGATTGGTGAGGAATATGAGAAGAATGGTCTTTACTACTTTCAGCGGCCTCGTCCCTCGATTTTGTCTGCTATGCAGTCCACCACATCTCCCTATCAGTGGCATCATCGACTTGGGCACCCAGCATCTGCCAATCTTTGGCATTTAGTTCCATCATTATTTGATTTTTCAAGGTTTGAATGTGAAACATATGAACTTAGTAAATATTATCGAGTTTCTTTCCCTTCTCATACCAAGTCACTTAGTTTGCAACCTTTTGCTCTAGTTCACTCTGATATCTAGGGGCCATCTCGGACCACTAGGTTCTGTGGCGCTCAATATTTTCTCACATTTATCGATGATTTCTCCCGTCTAACTTGGGGCTGTTATCAACTATTTAAGGTTTTTCAATCGTTTCATGCTGAAAATTTGAATCAATTTAATGCCAAATTACTCGTTTTTTGCACTGATAATGCTCAAGAATATACTGCGAACTCTTTTTAACAATTTCTCGAGTCTAAAGGCATTATACACCAAATCTCTTGTGTTACTACCCCGCAAAATGTGATTGCTGAACAGAAGAAGGGTCCTGTCCATTGCTCGTGCTCTTAAGACCCAAATGCATGTTCCAAAATTTTTCTAGGGGATGTTGTCCTCACTGCTGTTTACCTTTTGAATAGAATGCCATCTCTTGTTTTGAAGGATAAATCTTATTTTTAGGTTATGTTTCCTAACAAAATCCCTTTCCTCTTCCCCTAAAGATTTTTGGTTGTGTTTCTTTTGTTCATAACTTGCAACTTGGTCGTGATAAACTTGATCCTCACTTTTATAGTTGCACCTTTCTCGGTGATTTACGGACATAGAAAGGATACAGGTGTTATAGCCCTACGTTACCTAAGTGCTTTGTGAGTGCCGATGTGACGTTTTTTGAGACAGTTCCTTATTATTTTGCTGATGTGGATAGCTACAAGATCCACTGTTCTCTAAACTCGTCCGTCCTTCATGTGTTCTTGAGACTGTCCCCTCCTCTACTCCAGCTCGTCCCTTGATTACCCATGTTTATCTTCGTCGTCATTCCGCTGCACCTCAGACCATTGCTCCTGCAGACTCTTCTCATTCATTCTCACTATCTCCCCTTTTGTCTGCGGATCCACCTTCACAAGATTCCGTCCTTGATCTATCTATTTCTATGAGAAAAGGCAAGCGTACTTGCACTTCTCATCCTATTTCTCACTTCGTTTCATATGATCATTTATCTCCTTTATTCCAAGAATTTTTTATGTCTCTATCCTCTGTTGTTGTTCCCAAGTCTTAACAGGATGCCCTCTCTCATCTTGGATGGCGCTCTGCTATGGAAGAAGAAATGTGTGTGTTGGAGTTGAATCATACTTAGGTTCTTGTTCTCAAGTCCTCTGAGGCTCATATTGTTGGTTGCCGTTGGATTTTTACTGTCAAACAAAATCCTGATGGTACTGTGGATCGGCTCAAAGCTCATCTTGTGGCTAAGGGCTTCACTTTGACCTATGGCTTTGATATACCGAGACTTTTTCTCCAGTTGCCCAGCTGAATTCGGTTCGCATTATTATCTCTCTCTTGTTGCAAATCTTGATTGGCCACTCCACCAATTTGATGTCGAGAATACTTTTCTATATGGAGACTTGTATGAACTTGTCTATATGGCTCAACTACCCAATTTTGAGTCCAAGGGTGAGTGTGTGTGTCATCTTCGCAAATCTATATATGCCCTCAAATAGTCTCCCCGAGCTTGGTTCAATAAGTTTAGTAACTCTGTCATCTCTCATGGCATGACTCGGAGTCAAGCTGATCACTCAGTGCTCTTTAAGACGACCAACAGTGCTATTGTGATTCTCATTGTTTACGTGGATGATATTGTCGTCATTGGCAATGATAGTGTTAAGATTAGACCTTGATTCGTCATCTTAGTTCTACCTTTCATACTAAAGATTTGGGCAAATTTCGGTATTTTCTTGGCATTGAGGTTGCTCGATACAAAGCAAGCATCGGTTTATTGCAAAGGAAGTACACTCTTGACCTCCTAAGAGATACTGGCTATCTTGGTTCTAAACTTGTAGCTACTCCTATGGAAACTAATATAAAGTTGATGCCTAAAGATGGCGAGTTAATTGATAATCCTAAGATATATCGTAGACTTGTGGCCAAACTTATTTATCTCACGATTACTCGTCCAGATATCTCCTTTGCAATTAGTATTGTCAGCCAATTCATGACCCATCCTCGAGCTCCCCATATGGAGGCAGTCGTTCATATCTTGAAGTATCTTAAAAATGCTCTAAGACGTGGATAAGACGTGGACTTATCTATCGATCATCTGGACATCTCTATATTGAAGACTATGTAGATGCTGGTTGGGCAGGGTCTCCTACGGTTCATCGATCTATCACTGGCTATTGTACCTTTATCGGAAGTAATTTTGTGACTTGAAAAAGTAAAACAATCGGTTGTAGCCCGTTCTAGTGCTAAGGCAGAGTATCGGGTAATGGCTCATACTACTTGTGAGCTAACTTGGTTACACACAATCTTACAGGAATTTGGGATTTTGGTAGAGGATCATACTCCTCTCTATTGTGATAATCAAACTGCTATTCATATAGCTGATAATCCAGTCTTTCATGGGAGAACCAAACACATTGATGTTGTTTGCCACTTTTTTCGGTCTAAAGTGGAGTCAAAGGAGATATTCACACCTTTTGTTCCTTTTGGTTCTCAACTTGTAGATATCTTCATCAAAGCTCTCCCAAAGGTTGCCATTGATTCTATTTGTAGCAAGTTGGGAGTACATGATATATAGTTTCCAGCTTGAGGGGGAGTGTTTATTGTCTAGCATAATCTTAAGGGCTTTGATTGTATGTAATCTTAGGAATTGATTAGGAAGTTAATTTAGGAATGTGTATAGGTAATTGATTTATATTTCCCTTATTAGACTTGTATTTGGTCTATATATTGTGCCTCATTCTAGGAGAAGAATATATAGAAAAACCATTTCAACTTACCCGTTGATAAATTGTACACAATATTCTACGGAAGGGGATTGATTGCAAGATTTCAACATGCTTGTCCTAGAACAGGCTAGGAGCAGTATAGAATTGCGTTGTTCACAATTTTTTGGCGGACATTGAACTTTCAACTGATGGCAAGTCATCGATTATCTTGATTTTATTGTATAGGAAATGCCTTTTCATCTTCCATGTTTTCTTTCTAAGAGCTCTCTCCAAAGTATCATCCTGGAACATTCCATTTTGGTGATGACATCGGTAAGGCATGAACTGAGGATGAGAAACGCATATATGAGTGCTGAGTGCTCTTTCTCTAAATGCTTCCCTTTCTTTTGCCAAAGAGTAAAAGACTTCATCAGATAGAAAGCTATAATAATAGCATATAAATAACAGGCAGCCATCCTCTTGAAGAGGATTGTTATTCTAGAGTGGGGGAGCAGCTTCCTAAGTAGCAATACCCACACCAAAAACACCCTTTAAATTGTTGTGACCTCTTGTAACAAAAGCAAAGGTGCAAGAAGAGAAATGATTTCTAGACAGCACATGGGCAAGTGTTTGATATCCACTGATACTTGATTAGGATAGAAATTACAGGATAAGCATCACCATCTAGCAAGAATGACAAGAACGCAGCTGGTCTAGCAGTTTGATTTCCCTTGGCAGCTTCAACCATAATGCATTCTTTCCCCCATTCTAAATTCTCATGTAAATCTGATTCTTCGTCCAAATTCGCCCTCAGTGAACATTTCGCTCACCTGCTTTTCAAACTTAACATATGCACTACTATCCACGTGATTTTGTTTGTCCATTGGTAGTCGTGCATTTGCTCGGATCCATACATAATATCTTTTTGACTATCAACTTTTTGATTTTTTCCAACAGTCGAAAGATCTCAATTAGTTATTGTTAGCGAGATGGAAAGAGAGAGAGAGAGAAAGATAAAAGTGTATTAGGTGATTAAACACCCTAACACAAGCTTTATTAATATAAAGGCATAGGCTACACATGATTCCTCACATAACCAATGTGGGACTAAACTAATGACTAAACTAATTACTAAACTAATATTCTAACACTCCCCCTCAAGCTGGAGAGTAGATATCAATAAGTCCCAGCTTGTCACAAAGTAACTCCAACCGTGGTTTGAACAACGGCTTAGTAAACATATCGGCTAACTGGGCATTGGTAGATACAAAGGGAGTAGCAATAACACCACCAGTCAATTTCTCTCGAACAAGATGACAATCGACTTCGATATGTTTAGTTCTCTCATGGAAAACTGGATTGGATGCTATGTGAATAGCAGCGCGATTATCACAATACAGATTTACAAGCACCTGCACTGGAAATCCTATTTCCTCAAGAAATGAACGAATCCACACAATCTCACAAGTCGTGTGCGCCATTGCTCTATATTCTGTCTCGGCACTAGATCGCGCAACAATTGTCTGCTTCTTACTTTTCCAATTAATGAGATTTCCACCGAGAAAGATACAATATCCTGTAGTAGATCTCCTGTCAGTTGGGCTGCCTGCCCAATCAGAGTCAGTGAAGGCTTCAACTCGCAAGTGCCCACTAGTACGATAAAACAAACCACGTCCCGGATGGGCCTTCAGATACCGCATAATTATTAAAACAGCCTCCCAGTGTGGAAGACGAGGAGCAGACATAAATTGACTAACCAAACTAACTGCAAAAGAAATATCCGGACGAGTAACAGTAAGATAATTTAGCTTTCCAACCAAGCGACAGTACTGATTGGGACTAGAAAGTAACTCCCCTTGATCAACGCACAATTTGACATTAGGATCCATAGGAGTCTCGACAGGTTTTGACCCTAATAAGCCAGTCTCTTCGAGGATATCCAGCACATACTTTCTCTGTGATAAGTTAATACCTTCCTTAGACCGTGCCACCTCAATACCCAAGAAATATCTCAGTTTTCCCAAGTCTTTGGTATGGAACTGACGCTGTAAGAACAATTTCAGATCATCAATACCTTTCTTATTATCACCTGTAATAATAATGTCATCTACATAGACAACCAACAATATTCTCCCTTGGTCAGATGTGAGAGAAAAGACAGAATGATCAGAATGACAACGTTTCATACCAAACCGAAGGACCGTATCACTAAACTTGCCAAACTAAGCCCTCGGAGACTGTTTTAGCCCATAGAGAGCTTTCCGAAGGCGACATACGTGAGAGGACTCCCCTTGAGCAACAAATCCAGGTGGTTGCTCCATATAAACTTCCTCGGCAAGGTCGCCGTGTAAGAAGGCATTTTTGACATCTAACTGGAAAAGGGGCCAGCCAAGATTGGCGGCAAGAGAGATAAGAAGACGAACCGAGTCGAGCTTGGCAACGGGAGAGAAAGTTTCTGCATAGTCAACACCATAGGTCTGAGTATAGCCCTTGGCCACAAGACGAGCTTTATAGCGCTCAACCGTGCCATTAGGATGAAACTTAACAGTGAACACCCAGCGACACCCAACAATAGACTTTCCGGGCGGAAGAGAGACCAACGTCCAAGTATGGTTGGTATGAAGAGCAGTCATCTCTTCCTCCATAGCTATCCGCCACTCAGAAATAGACAGGGCCTCCAGAACAGTTTTAGGAAAAGAAATAGAGGAAACAAAACTAGAAAAGGCACGCAGAGAGGGTGAAAGATGATCAGAAGAAACAAACTGAGCAAGGGGGTGAGAAGTAGTACAAGAACGAATACCTTTGCGGAGAGCAATGGGCAAGGAAGCGGGAGACGGAGGGGCCGGAGTAGGAGACGGCGGCGAAGGCGGATCTCGGGACGGAGGGGGCGAGTCAGGAACCGGGGGAAGCGGAGCCAGAGAACTTTTGGGACGGCGAACATAGACCTGTAAAGGTGGTGGCGGAAAGGGGTCAAAACGAGGCAGGGGAACAGGCATAGCCTTAGAAGAGGAAGGACCTGCAAAATAAGAGACAGACTCATGGAAAGTGACATCGGCACACACAAACTGACGGCGAAGGGTGGGTGAATAACATTTGTAGCCTTTTTGAGTGCGGGAATAGCCCAAAAACACACACTTGGTCGAGCGGGCATCAAGTTTATCCTGTCCAGGATCCAGGACATGAACATAACAGGTGCACCCGAAAATCCGAGGAGGAAGGGGGTAAAGTGGGCGACCAGGATAGAGTAAATTATATGAGATTTGACCATCTAAGACAGGAGACGGCATGCAATTAATAAGAAAACCAGCAGTAAGGACAGCGTCACTCCAATAAGATTTGGGAACCTGCATGTGAAATAAAAGAGCACGAGTGACATTTAATATGTGGCCCAATTTGCGTTCGGTAACTTCATTTTGCTGTGGAGTCCGAGCGCAAGATTACTGATGTAAAATCCCATGTGCATCCAAAAACTGTGATAAAGATTGATGAAAATATTCACGAGCATTATCAGACCGAAACAAGCGAATAGGCACACCAAATTGCGTTTTGATTTCCTCATAAAAGGATGTAAAAATAGAGGATAATTCAGACCGGTTTTTCATAAGATAAATATAAGTAGCACGGGAATAATCATCAACAAATATAACAAAATATTGAAAGTGAGAACGTGAGGGGACCCGCATAGGACCCCAAATATCTCAATGAACTAAATGAAAAGGACTCGACACACGGCGCTCTTCTCGTGGAGAGAAGGAAACACGACGATGCTTACTAAACTCACAAGCTTCACAAGGAAGCGACATGAAGGGACCAGCTTTTTAAGGGTGGAGAGCGACGGATGGCCAAGGCGACAATGGTATTGATGGGGTGAAATGGTGGATTGAAATGCAACAGAGGGAGACGGCTCGCCATCCAAAAAGTAGTATAGGCCACCGCGTCCGGAGATCCTGAAAGATACAAGAATCAGGAAAAAAGGTGACTGAACAGTTTAAAGATTTGGTAATTTGACTCACAGACATAAGGTTAAAAGGAAAGCAAGGAACATGTAAAACAGAGTCTAAACAAAGAGAAGAATTTAAAGTAACCGAACCCAATCCAGCAATAGGAGTAGTAGAACCATCAGCTAATGTGACACGAGAAGATGTCCCAGAGGGACGACAATCAGACAAGGTAGCAGAAGCACCGGTCATATAATCAGAAGCCCCAGAGTCAATGACCCATGGAGATTGGGAAGCAAGATAGGCAGAAGGTGGACCTGTCTGAGCAAGCGTAGCTGTGAAGGCGGACTTATATTGCTGAAATTGTTGATACTCTTCCTCTGGAATAGTAACTACACGAGGGGCGGTACTGGAAGAATACTGCAGACCATCATCCTCAGAAACTGTGACCTGGTGAGTAGAAGGGCGACCATGAAGATCCCAACAATAGTCAATGGTAAGATTATCAGCATTGCACCAAGTGCAATGACGAGGCCCCCATCCACGGCCTCAGCCCCCTTCGCCAGGTGATCGTCCTCCACGGCCGGAGTCACGACCCGAACTTTGGCCTGAACCACGACTGAATCTACCTCGGCCTGAATCACGAGGAAAACTACCACGGCCAACTCCCCCTGACGGTAAGCCACCACGAGTATAACCAGACTCAAACTCAGATGCCCGTTCAGTCATGGTGTCAAAAGACAATGAATAAGCCGCAAAGCAATAGAGCAATCAAAAGAACCAATAACGGCCTCAATCAAGCAACCAAATCACGAGGGATAACCACATAAAATAGGTAGATCCGATCAAATCAACAAGAAGACATACCGATCGCGATAATCAATCGCATTGTGCGAGGATTGGATCGACCACCAATCACGGAAGCAAACATATCGAGGCAAGTAGATCACATAGATCAACCAAGAGGGCAACAACGGTGGGAAACCAGCGGCAAAGAGGGTCAGGCCGCAGAGCAACAATCAGAAGCAGCAAAGGCGGCTGGAGCACGCTGGGTGCTAGTGTTCGGGTTATCAGTGCTGGATGGTGAGAGGGCTGGAGGCCACGGAAAGGTGGTTGCAACAACAAGAGGCAACAGGAGGCAGCAGCAACAGAGACATAGACAAAGTGCTGAATATGGCGGAAAGAAGGCAGTGCAGCAGCTGATGGCGGCTGGACAGGCGGTAGAAGCAGGAGGCGGCAGCTGATGGCGGCTGGACAGGAGGTAGAGGCAGGAGGCGGCAGCAGGCAGTGGCTACTGGTGGGTGGGTGGCGGCAGTAGCAGCAGTAGATGGGGGTGCGGCAGGAGCAGCAGGTGGGGTGCGGCAGGAGCAGGAGGCTGGAGTGGGGGCTGGCGGCTGCTGCTGGGGTGCGGCTGGCTGGCGGCTGCTGCTGTTAGGGTTTAGATGTAGAGGGTTTAGATTTAGGGTTAGGGTTTAGATGTAGAGGGTTTAGATTTAGGGTTTGGTTTAGGGTTAGGGTTTGGTTTAGGGTTTAGACGTAGGGTTAGGGTTTAATTTCTAGGGTTAGGGTTTATCTAGGGTGGAATACGATCGCGCTCTGATACCATGTTAGCGAGATGGAAAGAGAGAGAGAGAGAAAGATAAAAGTGTATTAGGTGATTAAACACCCTAACACAAGCTTTATTAATATGAAGGCATAGGCTACACATGATTCCTCACATAACCAATGTGGGACTAAACTAATGACTAAACTAATATTCTAACAATTATCTTTGATCGGTAAAATTTCTTGGAAAAAATGATTCACTAGAATATTTTTTTGTTGATCTGATTAAAGGCAGACGATAAGAAAGGGACATGTTTTTGTTGGTCTGATTAAAGGCACACTATAAAAAATGGACAAACATCATAGGACGGAGGGAATAATAATTTTCTTCCTCGCCTATTTCACACACAAAGTTGACAGTGCACATCTATGTATATGGTAATCGAAACGGAAGACTGGTTGGAAGACAACAATTGGATTGAGGGTAGAAGTGAAGATAGAAACAACATGAAGATATGCATGTGAAAAAAGCTTCACAGGAATGGTCTTCTGATGTGTATTATTGCTTGGAATATAAACAATATGAGCTGGACTCTTCGGAATTAGTCCGATCCTTTGTAGGAACTACCCGTAATAACGAAATTTGTAAGGGTATGTCATATATATGCATGTTTATTTGGACAACCGGCCATTAACTATGCCGTAGTAATTGAGTACCATGTATAAACAGTGCCGAAGTTTCCCACTTTATGCATAATACGCTCTCTATGTTGGTTCGTAAGACCAGTCTAGCCATACCCTATCGCACTTGCCTCCATGGACCTGCCAAAATAGATGATTCCGGAACTTGGAGACATCCCAGCCTAGGCACTCTACCAGGGTCCATACAGCTTAGATTAGAAGTAATATTCAAATTTGCAACCACGAATTATATCAGTTTTTGATTTACACCTCGTGCTGAACCCATGCTCTTTCAAGTTAAAAGTAGTGATTTGTATGTTCTGAAACTTTGAGTTGGCTGAATTTGATTCAGATGCGAAGATTCTATTTCATTTGTGGTCTAATATTAGGTGCCGCTCTTCTTCTGCAACTTGTCTATTTTCGAATGTCATTCCCGAAAAACTGGCCAGTAACTTTTGTTGAGTATATGCAGGATGCACTAACAGCCATCAGAGGAGGTCGTATTCCTCCACCTGGAAGTATGCCTTCTTTTGAAGAAATTAAAGAAATATTAGGTTTCCACACCTACTATGAAGAAGAGAAGCGGTACGCTAGTCAACTTCCTTTGCAGAGAGGTCAGGCCATCCTAATATAAAGCCAACCAGTCATTTTTGCAAAGCACAATTTACCATCTTCATAATTAGGTTTGAGTATATTTAGTATTGCCCAACTCTTAACTTGATGAGCCCCAATTTTTTAACTCTGGTACGTAGATCTTGTTGCCCTAGTATCTTTGTTAAGATTTATTGTTGGAAAGAAGTGTTTAGGGTATCTTAATCCTAACACAATATTATTATAATATATATATATATATATATATATATATTATATATATATATATATATATAGTGTGTGTGTGTGTGTGGGTATGAAGAATAAAGACAAAAATACCCCCCACTTTTGTAAAACTAACATATATAAGTCCTCACAATCCCCCTCATCCTGGGAAGTAGATATAATAGTGTCTTAGCTTATTACATTGCAACTCTAGACGCGACTTGTTCAACGGTTTGGTAAATATATCAACTAATTGAGCACCTGTGGACACAAACGGGGTAGCAACCATACCACTATCCACCTTTTCTTGAACTACGTGAATGTGTTTAGTGCTTTCATGGAAACAGTATTAGATGAAGTATGAACTGTCTCTTGATTATCTCAGAACATATTCATGAGTAATTCCACATCAAGACCTATCTTCTCAAGGAAGGATCACATTCGAACAATCTCACACATAGTGTGAGCTATGGCTCTTTATGCTACTTCTATACTAGAAATTGCAACAAGTGTTTTTTTTTTGTTTTTTTGGTAACAAGATATTCACCAAGGGAGACCCAATATTCAGTAGTGAATCTCCTATTAGATGATCCTCATGCCCAATCTGAATTAGTGAAGGCCTCAACATGCAAATGACCACGGCCACCTCCACCTCCCCTTGACTAACGACCACCACGACTAAAGTTATGACTACCATGACTAGAGTCGTGACCATTATAACCACGACCACCAAACCCTGACTCACGGCCACAACCACTGCCACTGCCACATCTTGAAGGAGAACCAAATCCACCAGGTACAACAGACGCAAAGCAGAATGATCGGAGGGTGCAAAGATAGTAGAGCTAGTATAAGAAATGGACGACTTACAGAGCCGACTGTAAAACTTACTCAAAGAGGGCAAATTCTGAGCCCCCGCCAATTGAGAGCGAATGGGATTGTAAGATGAGAGCAGGGTAGATAAGAACCGAGCCACATGCATATGCTCACACTAGCATAGCATAACCTGAACATAAGCAGAAATGGGCTGAGAAATTTGAGCTCCTCAACAATATTGCGAAACTTGGGTCGTAATCTTCTAAGGATAACTCAGCAAGTGCAAGAGAAAAATACGTCTGATGAAGATCATCTGTCTGTTGCAAATTATTAATATTAGAATACAACTCCTGAGCTTGACATCACACAAATTTCACAAAAACCAAGGTACCACTAATCTAAGGTTCCATATTGTTCGATAATTGAATAAGAATGCGAGCATCCTCAGCCATCAATGCAACATACTTAGAATCAGTAGCTATGGGAGGATCATCAGTTAAGAAATGAAATCGCATCTTCCCAATATAATATATCTCAATAACTTTAACCCACAGAGCATAATTTTTACCATTCAACTTCGTAAGAAGTGATAGATAACATCTTAGGAGACCAAAGAGAAGCAGGAATAGAACTTAAAGCTATGATTAATACGATAAACAATAAGAAGCAGTAAATCAACAATTAGATTGTAAACAAACAACCAACTACTGATCATCACGTGCACACCCATAGCGACATATCGACGCAGGTGGATAATTAGTATAACCACCGACATCATGACCCTTGTTGGAACGGAACTTATATCATCCTCAAGCTATGGATCCAAACCAAAAATGTGAAAACCTAAGGTACTGATAGGTGTGATCAGACAATTACACAAAGACTGAAGGATCAGACCGAGAAACCTAAAACACAAAGACCAGACAATCTAGAGAACAAGATCAGATGATCATCAAACGAGATCGAGAAGATTAGACCATCGTCTCCAAGAGGTAGAGGCGAGATCAGACTACGACATATGAGAAGTTCGTGTAGAAACTAGGGGATGTTACTCATCAGCTGCTGTAGTAACCACACAAGGACCAGAACGAGAAGAGCTAGGCAATTATTGACCACCATCCTCACTCCTCAGTGACAGTAACCTAGTGAGTAGAAGAGGGGCCATGAAGGTCCCCACAATACTCCACAATATGACTATCATTATGCCAATAAGGGTAATGCTGAGGTACATGACCTCAACTACAACTAGCTCCCCCTAATGCATAACCACCTTGACCTAAATCACGGCCATAATCACGGCCGCCTCTACCAGAGTCATGATCAAAACCACCACAATTACCTCTGTCTAACTCTCGACGACCATGGCTAAAACCATGAAAAAAGGAGCCATCAAACGATTAGGGGGCAATTAAGCAACAAAACCATTATATGATGGTTAAATACCCCATTGAGACAAGGTAAGTCCTGAGCCCCAAGAAGCTGAAAGCAAATAGGACCGTATGACTATGGTGGGCTATACAAGAACCAAGAACATGCGTAGACTCACGCTAGCGTTGCATATAATCTGAACATTAGAAAAATTAGGCTGGCAAACATTGAGCTGCTCACAAATACCATGAAACATGGCATACTAATCGTCAAAGCAAGAATCACCAAGAGTAAGGGAAAAGTAAGTCGGATAAAGATCATATGCCTGACGCGTATTATTAACGCCATAGTACAACTCTTGAGCTTGATGCTACACAAGTTTGGCAATAGACAAGAATACTAAGGAACCATTAATCTAGGACTCCATACTACTTCACAACTGAATCCAAATATGAGCATCCTCAGCCTTCTAATCAACAAATTTGAATTAGGAGGATCAACAGTCAAGAAACTACAATATTTCTATCTGGAAAATACACCTCAATAACCTTTGCCCATAGAGTATAGTTTTTTGACATGTAACTGATCAGAAGTAATGGACATTATGTCAGTTGACCAAGAGTCAAAAAAAGCAACAACAGTAGAAGCAGAAGTAGAACTAGAAGCCATCTCCAATGAGACACCTCATAGTAAGAATCAGAAACTAAATAGCCAGTAAGAAATCAACCATAAGCAAGCGCAACAAGCAACTCAGACAACTAGCAACCGATTCGGATAAAATACATCCATAGAACAATCTCAACAATGAACGGGAACAAGAGCAACCATTACAAAGCCAAGTAACCAACAATGTGCAACGGAAACGAATTACCAAGATGATAAACGTGAGAAAATGGAGCCAGAGCAGTTACCATCACGGAAAATTAAATCTACACTGGTTGTCAGACATACGACGAGAGATCGAACATAAGGTTTCCAAAATCAACAAAAAATACTAGGAACACCTAGGATTTAGGACAAGCCCCAGTAGCTTTGAACTAGTTGCTAAGCCTTCGATTATAGTTTGTTAGAATATCTTTTGTATTAGTTGTTTATGTTTGTCCCACATCGCCTATCTTAGTCATGTAATGTGGGAACTCATTAATATAAATAATATTGTCTTGTGTTAGGGTTTGTTAACACCCTATACACTTTCTCTTATTCCTAACAATATGGTATCAGAGCCATGGATCTTATTCCACCCTAGTTAAACCCTAACCCACAAACCCTAATCTCTTTCTCAACCTAAACCTAAATCATCAGCCCTAATCAGCCTAACCCTAAATCATCAGCCTTCAAGCCGCCGCCCCTGGCCGCCCCAAACCCGGCGCCCCTGGCCGCCGTCGCCCCTGGCCGCCGCCGCCGCCGTCGCCGTAGCCCCTGGCCGCCGCCGCCGTCGCCCCTGGCCGCCGTAGCCGTAGCCGCCTCAGATCCAGACGCCTCTGGTTGCTTTGCCGCGCCTCTGGTTTCGCCACTGATCTGCGCGCCTCTGGTTCTGGTTCGCGCCCCTGGTTTCGCCTCTGATTTGCGCACCTCTGGTTCTGGTTCTGTTTCGCGCCTGTGTTCTGTATTCTGTTGCTTCGGATGTTCTGATTAGCGCACCATTGTTCGCCATTAGCCGCCACATCGCCTCTGATGTTCTAGTTATTCCGCCTAATGCTGTTGGCCGCTGCTCATGTTCTGGGTCTTGATATCGTTCGTTTTTTCCCAAAATCAGTTGGGGGTATTCCGGGCAACGAGGGTTCGGTTGGACTTGTTTTAGCAACGTCCGGTGGTTGCTTCTGATCTGTTATGCTTCCTCCTTATTGTCGGTTGTTGAATCAAGAAGTTTTGTGTATAACCATACTGTTGCTTCTGATCTGGAGATTAGGGCTATTGATTGGTATTCTCCCAGCGATGTTGGTCGATGTTTGGTACTAGTTGAGGTCATTGGTTCATTTGTTGATGCTCCACGGTGTTGCTTTTGTTCTTCTGCTGTTGCTTCAGCGCTCATCAGGTTCTGTTTATGGTGTTATTTGCTTTGTTGGTTCAAGTTTGCTGGATGGTGTTAAACTTTTTTTGGGTGCTATTCTGCGCTTCTGCTCGGCGCTCAGTTGGTTAGTTATTTGTAGTCGTGGTTGGTTGGTTTATTGATTGTGTTGGTTCCATACGGTGAATAGTAACGAGGTTGATCAGTCTGTTGGTTGTTTGGTTGCTAGTGGATTCCGCGTTGGTGTTTGGGTTTGTTAAAGATGAAGTCTACTTCAGTTGTTTCCGGTGGTTTTGGTCCTAGTTTTGGTGGTCATGGTGGTTCTGGTTATGGTCGCATGTCAGGGGGAGGTAGTTCGGGTCGTGGTAACTCTAGTCGTGGTGGTTCTTATTATAGTACTCGACAGTGTACCCATTGTGGGGGTACAAACCATACAGTGGGGTATTGTTATGATCTTCATGGTTTTCCTCAGGCTCATCAGGATGCTAGACAGTTTACTCATCGTTCTGCCAACCGCAGGGTGACTATTTCTGCAGAGGAGTACCAACGCCTCGTGTCACTTCAGTCAGGCTCTGCCACTGCTACGCTATCTCAGAGAGGTCCTTCTGTTACTTGTGTTGCATCTTCTCTTCCTTCCACTCCTTGGATTATTGATTCAGGTGCATCAGATCATATGACTGGTAGTTCTCACATTCTTTCTGATGGTTATCATAAGTCTATCGGTAAACCATCCCATGTTACTCTAGCTGATGGTTCTACTACTGCTATTATTGGTTTGGGTTCTGTTCCACTTACCCCCTCTCTTACTTTGGACTCTGTATTGCATGTTTCTCGTTTTCCATTAAATCTTCTGTCAGTTAGTAAACTTACAAAATCTTTGAATTGTTCTGTTACTTTTTCCCCTCATGGTTGTGTGTTTCAGGATCTCAAAACGGGGAGGAAGATTGGTAGCGGTGTTGAGCGTGGTGGCCTGTATTACTTTACCGATGGTATTCACCCTAGCTCTATTGCTCTCCAGTCATCAGTTTCACCATATCAACATCATTGTCGTCTTGGTCATCCATCCCTTCAAAACCTTAAAAGGCTAGTTCCTTCATGTAGTCGTGTCAACACTTTGCCCTGTGAGGTTTGTGAGTTTAGTAAACATCATAGAGTATCTTTTTATCCTAGGATTGAGAATCGTGCGTCGCATCCATTTGAGTTAGTTCATTCTGATATTTGGGGCCCCATGCATGTTCCTAACATTGCTGGCTTTCAGTATTATGTTATTTTTGTCGATGATTTCTCTCGTGTTACCTACCGTTATCTTATGAAAGAGAGATCAGAGTTATCTTCTATTTTTAAGTCGTTTTATATGGAAGTCAAAACCCAGTTTGATACTTGCATTCGCGTATTTCGTTCTGATAATGCCCGTGAATATTTTAAAAATACTCTTTCTCAGTTTCTTGATGATCACGGTATTATCCACCAGTCCTCTTGTGCTCGAACTCCACAACAAAATGGAGTTGCCGAACGCAAGATTCGACATTTATCAGAAGTTATGCGTGCACTGTTATTTCAAATGCAAGTTCCTAAGTCTTATTGGAGTGACGCGGTTCTTATCGCCTGCTATTTGATTAATCGTATGCCCTCTATTGTTCTTAGAGGTCAGATACCCCATAAGGTCTTGTTTCCTGGTCGTCCCCTCCACTCATTACCCCTTCGAATTTTTGGGTGCACGTGTTATGTTCATGCTCTGGATCCTGACCGGAGCAAACTTGACCCTCGTTCCATTAGGTGCATTTTTCTTGGTTATTCTCGGACTCAGAAAGGGTATAAGTGTTATTCTCCATCTTTACGTCGTCATTTTTTGTGTGCTGATGTCACATTTAATGAGTCACTACCGTTTTATTCGGAGTCTGTTACTGTCAATGATCGGCTTGCATTTGAGTCAGTATTTCCTATAGCTGTCCCGTCAGGTACTGGTCCTCCACCAACACCTCCTCCACCAAAACCTTTACAGGTATATGTTCGTCGTCCTAAAATCCCAATATTGCCATCTCAGCCTGAGCCACCAGTGTCATCTCAGCTCGCACCATCTCCGTCCGTACCATCTGAGCAAATAGCCCCACCTTCAACCACCGCTCCGTCTTCTCCTCCGTTGCGTGATCCTAACGACCTTGATCTTCCTATTGCTCTCCGTAAAGGTACTCGCACTTGCACTTCTCATCCCATTTCTCACTATGTGTCGTATGATCACTTGTCTCCTTCCCTTCGTGCCTTTACTTCATCAGTTTCTTCTATATATGTTCCTAACACTGTACAGGAGGCCCTTTCTTTGTCTGAGTGGCGGACAGCAATGGAGATTGAGATGCATGCTCTCCATGACAATGGCACTTGGGAGTTGGTTCCTCTTCCGTCAGGAAAGTCTACTGTTGGTTGTCGATGGGTCTTTACTGTCAAGTATAATCCAGATGGCACTGTTGAGCGATACAAGGCCCGTCTTGTGGCCAAAGGCTACACCCAAACTTATGGTGTTGATTATTCCGAGACGTTCTCTCCTGTTGCCAAACTTGGTTCTGTTCGGATTCTTATCTCTCTTGCTGCGAATCTGGGTTGGCCATTGTTCCAGTTGGATGTCAAAAATGCCTTTCTTCATGGGGACCTTCAGGAGGAGGTTTATATGGAGCAACCACCTGGGTTTGTTGCTCAGGGGGAGCGTAATTAGGTATGTCGACTTCGCAAAGCTCTTTATGGCCTCAAGCAGTCCCCTAGGGCCTGGTTTGGCAAGTTCAGTGATGCTGTTTTGAGATTTGGCATGCATCGTAGTCAGACTGACCATTCTGTGTTTTCTCTAACTTCTGCTCGAGGGAAAGTATTATTGATTGTATATGTGGATGATATTATCATCACTGGTGATGACCAGCAAGGTATTGGTGAGCTAAAAACCTTCTTACATCAGCAATTCCATACTAAGGATTTGGGAAAACTTCGGTATTTCTTAGGTATCGAAGTGGCCCGATCCAAAGAAGGTATTAGCTTATCACAGAGGAAATATGTGCTGGATATTCTTGAAGATACAGGTTTGTTGGGAGCTAAGCCTGTTGAGACCCCTATGGATCCCAATGTCAAACTCTGTGTGGACCAGGGGGAGCTACTTCACAATCCTGATCAGTATCGTCGGTTAGTTGGTAAGTTAAATTATCTCACCATTACACGTCCGGATATCTCGTTTGCAGTTAGTCTGGTGAGCCAATTTATGTCCGCCCCTCGTCATCCACATTGGGAGGCTGTCCTCAGAATTGTGAAGTATCTTAAGTTACATCCAGGACGTGGTCTGTTGTATCGAGCCAGTGGACACTTACGTGTTGAGGCGTTCACTGATTCTGATTGGGCAGGATCACCATCTGATAGGAGATCTACTACTGGATATTGTGTCTTTCTTGGTGGAAATCTTGTGAATTGGAAGAGTAAGAAGCAGACAGTGGTTGCCCGGTCTAGTGCAGAAGCAGAGTATAGAGCAATGGCACACACCACATGTGAGGTTGTATGGTTGAGGTCGTTTCTTGAAGAGATTGGGTTCAGTGTTCAGTTGCCTATGCAATTGTATTGTGATAATCAAGCAGCTATTCACATTGCTTCCAATCCGGTTTTTCATGAGAGAACTA
The DNA here is from genome assembly GCA_019985065.2 of Arctostaphylos glauca. NCBI lineage: Eukaryota > Viridiplantae > Streptophyta > Magnoliopsida > Ericales > Ericaceae > Arctostaphylos > Arctostaphylos glauca. The sequence goes on from JAHSPW020000015.1 coordinate 7,572,930, forward strand.
AACATATTGAGGTTGATTGCCATCTAGTGCGTGAGAAGTTGACTGGTGGTGTGATAGCTACTCCATATGTGTCTACTGGTGCTCAGTTAGCCGACATGTTCACCAAATCATTGTTCAAGCCGCGGTTAGAGGTGTTGTGTAACAAGCTGAGACTCTTTGATATTTATTCTCCAGCTTGAGGGGGAGTGTTAGAATATCTTTTGTATTAGTTGTTTACGTTTGTCCCACATCGCCTATCTTAGTCATGTAATGTGGGAACTCATTAATATAAATAATATTGTCTTGTGTTAGGGTTTGTTAACACCCTATACACTTTCTCTTATTCCTAACAATATAGTTGAATTGGATGATTAAAGGTCGAATCAATTTGAATCAGCACATAAGGGCCTTAAAACAAGTCACAACAGATGACAAAGCTCTCGAATTGAGTTCGCCAACCCTCGATTTAGGATTCAAAGTTCAATTCTAGGTTTAACCAACTGAATTGACAAGTAGCAATATTTGGGTGCGAATCAACTCGTCAATGCTACTACATATTAACTCATTTATGTCGTGAATCAACTCGATGAAGCTAAGAGTTTCTAGGCTTCGATGAGTTTTTTTTTTTTTTTTTGGGGGGGGGGGTTTCGTGGGGCGCTAAATTGACTTGGGATCATGATTGGAGGAATGACACGATTTTGGGAAAGGATATCAGTTCAGATTAATTGGAGGAACTCAATTAGGGTTAGGGATACTCCGGCAAGGGTCTAGAGTGGCTGCCGATGATCGGTAGGGTTGGTGGTTGTGAGTAGCAGCTGTGGATTACCCCTCGGATACCATGTTGTTTAAGAGTAAGTGTTTAGCGTATCTTAACCGTAGCACAAATACTATATATATGTGTGTGTGTATATATAGCGCGTGTGTTTGTGTGAGGGAACAATAAAAAGACAAAAATACCCATCACTTACTAACACTAACACATATAACTCCTAACAGCGACTATGTTCTTGGTGACAAATCCTAGGTAATTATGTCCTGGAAGTCATCATCTAGAAAAATGCTCATGATTTTTTAAGGTCTGATCATAATTCATCATCATTGTCATTCGGGGACCTGTTGTAATCTTGTGTAAAAGAATGTATGTGTGATGTACAAGTTGGGCTTACTTACTGTTGGTCTCAATGTGGTTCTATTATGAGGGCCTTTCAGACTGCATAGCAGTGGTTATCTAATGAATTTTCTTTGATTGACTATAGCTATAGACTCAACTGAGTAATTATAGTAAATCACATAATTGGTGTTAAGATCTGTAGACGCTTATTATCAATACAAAGGAAACTCTGGTTATTAAACAATTTTTCCACATTTGTCAGAATTAAGTGTTTGCTAAAGTTGGGGTCAGCACGAGCAGATTTGAGTTGAGCCAATCAGCCTGCTTGGAGATTGGCCCGTACTGCTGAAAGTCCTGCATGAACCTTAGTCGGAAGTGAGAACTTTACTCTGCCCCAATTTGGGCAAATCAACTTTTTAAGGAAACACGATCATTGCTCTTATAAAGCTTCAACTTTCCAAAAACGCCCTGTAACTATCTAAGATTTTTTCTTCAATCAGAAAGGAAGGAGTAAAAAGGGAATATCCTAGAGTCTGGTCCATTACCTTTACTAGATACACGTTTTGGAACAACTAAAAGTCAAAAGGTGGACAAATACCTTGGGAGGAGGGACTAGCATTCCTTGAGGAATTTTTATTTACGAGTTGAGCTCTATGAAACTTTTGGATCTGCATTCTATACCACCTTCAGGATAGGAATCTACCACAATCATTATTGCAGGCTAAATTTCTGGTTTACTTCTCTGACAGTCAATAATAGTTCGTATATGCTTGAAATTCGAGTATTATAGATTGAACTAGCCATTGAATAGATATACTGCTGATCATCTGATGCGTTCGTAGGCATCCTTGTCTTTTGCGTAAACACATCTCTTCCTTCCTAATTTTCTAGTTATTAGGTTATTTGCCAACAAGCAGCAATGCATTCGGTATTCAAAAAGTGGCTGGGGAGGATGCGGAGCAGAGAGGTGAAAGTCCCGAAGAACCTGTGGTTGAAGTAATAACTCCTGATGTATACAAGGGCTATGGTGCGGATGGTTCACAAGGTTCATTTTCAGGGATCTGGTCGCGAACACTGAGAGTCAAAATTACAGGACGAGATGGATTTGAAAGACTTGATGTTCGGATTCCTGTAAGTCATGCCTTCAACCATTGTCACGATGTCTCATTAAAACTTGAAGTGCTGCATTAGAATTAACAATTGTTGCACTCAATGGTTGCACTAAATGTATCATTGTTATTCTAGGGCTATTAAACGCTAGCCCACTACACACTGCATATGTCAGGAATATCAGTTGGCAAAATGTCATTGGTGATTGGGTACAAAAGCATAAAATATACATAAAAGAAAAAACTCATTGGCTCTTTCCTTTTCGTCATATATTACTTGGGTGAAACCTCTTAGGTTGTATATTTTACCTTATACGCATTTTGATGCACTAATTGGAAGAAGGATATTTGACTTTTGGTAAGTTGTACACAGGTTTTCACATCATGTCATTTTGGATATTTCAAGTTTATCCTTTCATGTAAGCCGACAAAAACTGGTGTCATATGAACATGTGCAGAGAAGAATTGTTTTTAGTTGTGGAGTGCGACATTCTTAGTGCACGCAACTTCTGGACGTCTCCTATTCTAGAAACAGGAACATAATGCTGCCCAAAAAAAAAAAAAAAAGAAGAAGTTACTTTTCCCATGTTTAACTGTTCCAAGTTAATTTTTGGTCATATTCTGAATTCCTATTAATTCCTGGCTTCAATATTTTAACAGATGTTAAATTTATTCCCCACGACCTGGTAAAAATAACACAAGCGAGTTATCTTTTAGGTGGTTCAGTTCTTGGTTCACAAGTGAAATCTTCACTTGTTTCTTGGAGGCTTTACTAAAATAAATGAGCGTACACCAACGTATTGAATACCCATAGGAGTCATTGCATTGCGCAGCTGCATCACTCAGGTAGCCAGAATTGGATCCTTGATTTCAATTTTTAGACAATTGTGAATGATTCCATGCTTATTAATTCAAATTGACGTTACAATTTTATCGCAGTGATCTTCTCAAACTTCATCTGCTATACCTCGCTTCATATGTGCCTAATAGATCTATTCAACAGGACTATACTTTTAATATAATTCTTCTGGTATTTACTTTCAAGATACTTAAATTATAGTCAAGACAAGTGAGCCCCTTTTTTCTAATCAGGCTGGATTCTTGGAAGGACTCACAAATATAGTTCCAGGTATCATTCATAATTTTTTTTTTCAACTTCTTGGCGTTGTGTTCCTTGCGGGTATCACAACTTTTCCTTGTTCTTTGTACACAGCATTAGTAGGTGTCAACATCAAGGCACTGCTGGACGACGCAGCTTTAGAAGTGGGAGGCAAGCTGCTGCTAGATTTTAATGACACAGCAGGTGACAGGATTCAAGTCTTTTTGGAGTAAATAAATTCTATTCGATCCCTGAAGGCTCCAACAATGTGGTGCGTATTTCCATAATTTAGTCCTGATAAATAAAGGGTGAAGTCAATTTGATGAACGTACATTACATATATCCATACATGAATTGAGTTGATTACCACCTGAATCTCAAAATGCTCTCCAAGATCTTTGAAGTTCTCTGCCTTGAATTGGTTTTGCAAAAATTGTTTCCTTGTATTCCTATTTGATCATGACATCTAGCATCACGTATCAACAAAAGGACAAGAAGTGTTCCATATCTATTGTCATTTGATGCCTTTTGTAGTATTGTATTGTGTACACTTATTCGTCCTATTAAATATTTAAGGCATACAACCCTGATTGGTGTTGGGGCAGACGAACACGCGTTGCATGTCAAGACCGAACGAGACATCTGGACTTCCCAAATCCAAATGGGATGTGAGGACCCGAGGTTCTATATTTATTATTTTATATTTATGACTTATTGTAGAGCTTCGTGGATTTAAGTTTATGGTTTAATTGTGGTCCAATTGTAATGATCTAGAGCGTTGGGCTCGATGTGAGATTTTTAGTTGTTCAGGAGTTTAGTGTAATTAACTTAATTGAGTATAAAATAGATTTAGAAATCCTAAAATTGGTTTTATTAAATGTTAGATTTTTGTAAACCTATAAAATCTTACATCACTTGAGAAAGACAAATGGCTTGTAGACGGAGAAATTAAGCAAAGAGTTCAACTAGAAAGTTGAAAGTTGCAGAAGGTGTCGAGAGTTTCACATAAAGTGCAAGATCAATCAAGTATGTGGGGAGTTCGAGGGCCTTTCTATCATTACAACGCTTTTTGCATTTTTTTAAATAAGGTAGGATTTCATATTGATTTCTATTGAGATGTTGATTAAATCGTATTTAAGTTATGGGTATATGCGTTGTTTTTTAGTGTGACTGAGTCATGCATGTTCTATGTGGATTTTGAGATGTTTTGGACAATTAAGTTGCAGAAAGGAAGGCCAAAACAAGGGTTGTCCATATTTTATTTGCAAAGAATAGGATCTGAAAAAAACAAAACACAGAGTGATAATCTGATTTTGAAAAATTTCATTAGGGTTGTTCTAAAACTCTAAAATTTTTGAAATATTTACTGAAAATTAGTTTATGTGTTTTCTGCTTGGGTTAAAATTTCGAAGCTTAATTCAAAGTAAGAAATTCTATAAAAATTCGTGATTGAGCTGTAGTAAATTTGCACCTATGTAGGTTGCACTGACACACTTTGAAAGAACAAGCGTAATATTTGGCACGAGTATCAGAATTGTGCGTCGTTTATTTTATTTGAAATTAGGTGCATAGAATTTAAAAACGAATATTTTGTGTCTTATTTTTACTTGAACAAAATTAAATTTTCGATTAAATTTGACAAAGCAGTTTTGGTGTTTTGAAATGAGGTATCCAACTTTGAATCAACACGATGGTGTTGTTCGAACTCTGTTTGTTACCTATCACCTATTGTTTGAAAGTTTGTACAGTGTAGTTTCTATTAACATTAGACCTGATACCTCTATTTATAGATTATAACGTTTTAGAATTTTTAATGTTGAACCTAACTATATAGCTTTGTCTACTCGAGCGACTTATTGAAAAACATAATATTTCTTTTTGAATTCTCGACCTATTTTTTGTCTTTCGGCCCATTTGTTGTTACTGTTTAAATCTATAATTATTTGTTGTTGGTTCATATGATCATACATAATGTTGAATACTGGGTAGGAGATAACTCGACGGTCAAAGGTGCTCGTGAACTCTACATGGTATCGTTGTGATTTTGACGGTAAAAGTTTGTGAAATTACCAGGTCAGAGGTGTCCCGATGGTTAGAGCGGTTCGTGAAATCTGAAGTAGGGCACTCGATGTAGGTAGCTTGCGGTGAAAGACCATCGAATTGCATGATATTATTGTTGTTATCTAGTTGGATATTTCTTTTGTCATATATTCACATTATGTTGTCGATGTGAGCATGTTTTAATTAATATGTCGATGTTTCAACATGATTTCCTAATTCGAACTTCGGCTTATGTTTTTCTGTAAACCAACAATTTACAGGTGATGAAATGAGTTCGAGAGACCTTGAGTTTGGAGATGGTTCAAGTATACTAGATAGGATTTATATATTTTCTGCAGTACTGCTATGTTTTAGATGTTTTTTAATGTTGGATTATTTATTTGGGCATTGTGGGCCCATGATTTGATTTCAAGTACTAGTTATGTGACACTTGTTTATTTGGTTATTGTTAATAATAGATAGTTGACTAGTTGACATTGGTGGTTTATTTATCTATTGGAATTGTTTTCTTGTTAAGATTTTATTATTGTACCATTCCATTGTTTAATTCATACCTTTGAAGTGCGGGGTATTTGACGCGCCACATGAAGACTTCCCCAATGCAGACACGTGTCAGGGTCACAGGCACGGGAGGGTTCGTGGTGTTGAGGTTAGCGGCACCCAAGACCCACATATAGGGCTGCAAATGAATTGAGCTGTTCGCGAGCTCGGCTCGGCTCGGCTCGATAAGGGCTCGGTTCGGCTCGACTCGTTCAGTTAACAAGCTGAGATCGAGCTCGAATTTTAGGCTTGTTTCGTAAACGAGCCGAGCTCGAGTCTCGAAAGTTCGGCTCGGCTCGTTTTAGAGGTTCGGCTCGTTTAAAGAGGCTCGTTTAAGTAAATGAGTTTAGTTCAACTCGGCTCGGCTCGGCTCGTTTACAAACAAGCCGAGCTCGAGCTCGAGCTCGAATTTTTGGCTCGTTTAGTTAACGAGCCGAGCTCGAACACTCCAAAGCTCGGCTCGGCTCGGCTCGTTTGCAGCCCTACCCACATAGTCCAAAGCTAGAATCACAAAGTACAAAAAAGAGAGCGCACGGAGGGGCGGAAGCATAAAACCCTAAGGGGGACAGATTACCGCTGCCACAAAGCGGCAGACTGCACACATTGTGTGGACAATTTTTGGCTCCGGTTATCTGGCAGGACCCGAGGGGCCTCTAAGGCTTGGTCGCTATATAGTCAAGACTAATTATGGTCTTGACATTGCCCATAAGGGAATGAGGGGGTGATCTAGTGGCTTATAGGGACAAGGGGTCTCCACAGTGGTTGAGGAGCAGCACTTGCCAGACCTCGATGGGTGTTGCGATCTATGTGGGTTGACAGTATGAAAGGAATACTTGCTTGGCATGTGTCCATATTGGTCGAATTGGCCACGAGAACATGGCCTAGACCACCAATAAATAGTCATTCCTTCGGATTCACACGTCTCTCAACAGGCACAATTCTAGAGAGAGAGCATTCCCTTCTAGGGAGAGAGAGTAGAGCATTCCCTTCTAGGGAGAGAGAGAGAGACAAAGTGCCTTTGGAATGTAAAAGCTACCCCAAACAGAGGCAACCCATTCGAAAAGAGTATACTGCCAGGGAGGAGAATTCTTCTTTAACAGGGAAGAGAAGGGTGTTCGATATCTGACAAGATATAAGGTTCTCTTCCCGTACCCCTTGCCCTTTTCCTTCTCTAAATTACCTCATCTACGTTATTTGTGTTGGGAATCCATTCCCAGAACCCAGCAATATGCGTACAGATTAAACGTTAACAAATCGAAAAACCCTACAAGGCGGAATAAGGGTTTTACCTCGACTCCTACAAAACAACGATCGCTGGTAGAACTTGTTACAGCCGTCTGCTGTAAGCCTAAAGATCTTCTGCCGTATTCCCTTATACCTCGATTCTCGTGCCGATTGTGGGATCAAACGAGATCGTCTTGTTCTCTCTCAGACCCACGTATTCGAGTCTCTCAAACGTATTCGAGTCTCTCAATTACGTAATCGTGTCTGACCTAGAGAACGAAGCGGTATATTTATAGAGCTAGGGCAGGGACCTCAGGAGAAATAATTCTGGGCTCCTTGTGTAAAATAAGAAACCCTAATCCTACCAAGACTATATTTCTTATTTCACAAATTATAATTCACACCACTAAAGAATTATAATTGCACTCCCGTCCTTATCTCAATTTATATTTCGAGCTCCAAGTTATTAAATACTTACTAATCTCCCCACGTTAAAATTACAGATACCCGTTGATTATAATAGATTACTAACAATCTCCCACTTAATCAACATCTTTAAATGCCTTGAGACTATCTGCTTAACTTATTCGATATGTCGGATACAAATATCCACCTGCAGGGTTTGACATCATCGAAACTTATAAGCTTACTCAAGGGGTTATCATCATTCCCTACTGGGATGTGGATTCCATTAATAATTAATATCGATACATGTCTTGCATATAATATCGTGACCCAATTCATCAAGAATATTGACCCCAAAGAGGATCTCACTTTTAAATGAGTCAAAGTCAACAACATTATATGTATATATCTATTAATTATCTTTGGATTAAGAGCACAAGTATTCATAATAACCATGAGGTTTTAATCATCTTATAAAGTCAGTATAAAGATAATTACCTCAAAAATGGTCTCGTTCAATACACACAAAGTGTACTAGCACAATGAGTTGGAAGTAGTATTAAAATTAATACCATTCCCCGTGATCAAGATAGACCCACTAAAACATTATGCTACAGTCCTACCAATGGTGTGTCAAATTCCATTTAAGACTGTGAACCATAACTTATATTTTACAAGAACCGATGATCCAATCTTCTGTGTGTAAGTTGCACTCTACACACTGGATCATCTACTATGTAGAATAAAAGACACACATGCACAACATAAAATAATATCATGCAACTATTGCCCATAAAAGATTCTCATCAAAATGGATAAAATTGATTAATAATATTAATCCATTACATTAACATAAAACCATAACGTTTCACATAGTTCTCTAACAAACTCCCACTGAGACTCACATCCATGTGGCCACACATCTGACTCCCATTCCTTCTACGTGATTATCAAAAATCTTGGCTTGTAAGCTCTTCGTAAATGGATCTGCCAGGTTGTTTGCCGATGCAATCTTAGTCACAGTAACATCGCCTCTCTGTACGATCTCTCGAATCAAATGATACTTACGCTCAATGTGTTTACCCTTCTTATGAGCCCTTGGCTCCTTTGAATTAGCAACTGCACCACTATTGTCACAATAGAGCGTAATGGCTGATTGCACTAAAGGAATCACTTCTAGATCCATCAAGAAGTTCCTGAGCCAAACGGCCTCCTTGGCTGTTTCAGACGCTGCCACATACTCTGCCTCCATGGTGGAATCAGCAATGCATGATTGCTTGACACTCCTCCAACTAATGGCTCCTCCTCCTAGGGTAAACACATATCCTGAGGTAGACTTTCTGGAATCCTTATCTGACATAAAGTCCGAGTCTGTGTACCCACACGGTACAAGACTAACTGACTGGTACACCAACATATAATCTCTAGTTCTTTTCAGATACTTGATTATATGTTTCACCGCAGTCCAATGCTCCTGTCCAGGATTAGACTGATATCTTCTGACCATGCCAACCGCAAAACAAATATCAGGTCTAGTACATAGCATAGCATACATGAGGCTTCCTACTGCTGAAGCATAAGGAACTGCCTTCATCTTTTCCATCTCATCAGTTGTCTTGGGACACTGATCCTTAGACAGACTGATTCCATGTCTAAAAGGAAGAAATCCTTTCTTGAAATCTTGCATGCAAAAATGAGCAAGGATCGTATCGATGTAAGAAGCTTGTGATAAACCCAACATCCTACGCTTGCGATCTCGCATAAGCTTAATCCCAAGGATGTGACTAGCTTCTCCCAAGTCCTTCATTTCGAATTGGCTGGACAACCACACTTTCAATGCAGACAACTCTTCCACATCATTTCCGATGAGCAGAATGTCATCAACATATAGCACTAGAAACACCACCACTTTGCTGCTGCGCCTCTTATACACGCAAGACTCATCCGGACATTGATCAAAACCAAAAGACTTGATTGCTTGATCAAAACGGATGTTCCAAGACCTAGATGCCTGCTTAAGCCCATATAAGGACCTCTTAAGCTTGCACAACATGTGCTCTTGACCTTTTGATATGAAACCATCTGGTTGCACCATATAGATACACTCTTCTAGATTTCCATTAAGGAACGCAGTCTTGACATCCATTTGCCAAATCTCATAATCAAGATGAGCTGCAATGGATAAGAGAATCCGAATGGATTTAAGCATGGCTACTGGCGAAAAAGTCTCCTCATAATCGATCCCTTCTTTTTGAGTATACCCTTTCGCAACAAGCCTAGCTTTGAAGGTATGCACCTTCCCGTCCACTGCTCTCTTCTTTTTGTAGATCCACTTGCATCCGATGGGTTTAATCCCATCGAGTGGTTCTACAAGATCCCAAACTTGATTTGAGTACATGGACTCCATCTCTGACTGCATAGCTTTTTGCCAAAGTTTTGCATCTTTACCTTGTAATGCCTCATTGTAGTTACAGGGTTCAGCATTTTGCTCGTCAGGGATCATATCATAATATTCTCCCAATAACGTATACCGAGCGGGTCGTACAATAACCCTCCCACTACGACGAGGTTCAGGTGTGTCAATAGGTGCATCAATAAATGTCTCTTGAGGTGTTTCTTCACGTACTACTGGTGGTATAAAAGATTGTGTCTGTCCCTCTCCTCTCAATTCCTCTAGAACAATCTTACTTTTGGGTTTGTGATCTATTACATAGTCCTCCTCTAAGAATCAAGCATTTGTACTAACAAAAACCTTCTGATCTTTAGGACTATAAAATAAACCACCTTTCGTTCCTCTAGGGTACCCCACAAATAAGCAAACTTCTGTCCTTGATTCCAATTTATCTGCGTTCCCCTTCAACACATGTGCTGGACTACCCCAAATCCGAACATGCCGTAGACTGGGTTGGCGCCCAGTCCACAATTCTGTGGGTGTAGACGGTACTGACTTAGATGGCACCAAGTTAAGAATATATGCAGCCGTTTCTAGTGCTTGTCACCAAAACGAAATTGGTAAATCAGAATAACTCATCATTGACCTCACCATATCCATAAGAGTCCTATTCCTTCTTTCTGCTACACCATTTTGTTGTGGCATACCTGGTGCTGACAACTGGGATACAATCCCTTCAGCCGATAAGTAATCCTTAAATTCTCCCAAGAGGTATTCGCCACCACGATCAGATCGTAGTGTCTTGAGACATTTACCTAGACGCTTCTCCGTTTCTGCCTTATACTCCTTGAATTTCTCAAAGCATTCGGACTTACGGCGCATCAAATAAATGTATCCATACCTTGAGTAATCATCAATAAAAGTAATGAAATACTCAAAACCACCTCTAGCTTGGACATTCATAGGACCACACACATCAGAATGAACCAATTCCAACGGTTCTTTGGCTCTATATCCCTTAGCGGAAAATGGCCTCTTGGTCATCTTACCTTCTAAACATGATTCACAGACTGGAAGTTCCTCTACTTGCAATGAACCTAAAGGTCCATCTCTAACCAGTCTAGAAATCCTATTCAGATTAATATGGCCAAGACGTAAGTGCCAAAGATACGTTTGGTTCAACTTAGAAGGCTCCTTTCTCTTACAAGGCAAATTATTAGTGTTATTCAATTCATTCAGTTGCACTGTAGGAAACATAGGATTAATAATATAGAGATCATCCACCAATGAACCAGAACAGACAAAATGTTTATTTAACTTAATAACTACAGAGTTACTAAAATAAACTGAATATCCATCCTTAAACAATTTAGAAACTGAAACCAAGTTTCTTCTAATACTGGGAACATAAAGACAATCTCTTAAAATTAAACTCCTATCATTACTAAAATTAAGAAAAACGTTTCCTACTGCAACTGCTGCTACAGTGGTAGCATTTCCCATATGTAAGCAAATCTCCCTATCACTTAGTTTTCTGGTTTCCTGGAACCCCTGCAATGAATTGCAAACATGATTAGTGGCACCTGTATCTACACACTAGGTACTGGTAGATAACACCGCTAAACATGATTCAACTATTAGCGAAAAAGATTTACCTCCTTTGTTCACTTTATTGAGAAAAACCGGACAATCCTTCTTCCAGTGCCCTTTCTGGTTGCATTGAAAACACTTGCCCTTAGGCTTTTTCACTCCATCGCGAGGCGCTAAAACTGCCCCCACAACCTTCTTATGAGACTTGTTCTGCTTCTTCTTGCCTTTCGGCTTAGAACTAGAAGCCTTCTCAGTCACTAACACAGATGATTTCTTCACACCCAAAAGACCCTCAGTAGCATGGAGTTCCTTAAGCAATTCCGACAAAGATAAATGCATTTTGTTCATAGAATAATTTACGCGGAATTGCTTAAAACTCTCAGATTTCAGTGAGTTAAGAACAAAATCGACCTGGGTTTCCCCATCAATTTCAGCTCCTAACATCTCTAGTTCATTCAAAAGAGCCATCATCTTTAGAACATGATCTCTAATTGGGGTCCCTTCAACATGGGTGATATTCATCAATTCATTAAAAGCAACTAGCCTTGCTGCACGATTCTGTTCCCCAAACATTTCTCTGAGGTTCAGTATCATATCGTACGCAGTTTCCATAGACTGATGCTGATGTTGCAATATATTCGGCATAGATGCCAAAATATAACACCGCGCCATCTCATCAGCCTTCTTCCACTGCTTGAAAGGCTTTGCTTCCTCTTCAGTGGCATTTTCAGAGAGTTGTGGAGGGCACTCTTGACTTAGCACAAACTTGTGCCCCTCAGCAGTTAAGACAATGTCCAAGTTTCTTTTCCAGTCAATATAATTTTCGCCAGTAAGTTTGTTTTCTTTGAGAATAACAGCAAGTGGATTGAAAGATGCCATTTTTGAATCTGAGAATCACATAATAACAAGAATTATGATGGACAATACAAAATTTGAATTTCAATTCAATATTGGTTCCCTCAACCACATTTTGAAAAGAAAAATATTGGCAATCCTACACACCGCGAAGAGCATGCCTCGATGGAAGGTCCTCTACTCTCCATCATTCGTGTAGATAGACACAACCTTTCAATTTCTACCATCTAGACACCAAACCGTGCCAGGTAAAATTAAATAGCCAATATAGCTTTGGTTCTATAAATAATAGCAGTGACCCAGATAGAGGGGATACTTTTATTTATAGCTAAGTGTACACCATTTCCTAGCTTTTAGACCCATTGTTCCGTTATGAACCACCTCAGATGGAGAAGTGGCCCACACAACAATTATCTTAAAACTATCACTCAAGGAAGTTTGTACCGATGATGCCATAATCAATTTTGTCCGATAGGGAGGAAAGTTCTAAAACCATCACACAAAATTAATTATATCACCTACAAACTAGTAATGGAAACCGTAGGATTTATTCAAAAATAAACTTCTTCTCCCACTTAGTTATTTAAAATTTTGTGAGGATTATCAAAATATATGTGTTTACAAAAAAATAGTGATCTAGGTCAAAAGCCTATTATTACCATGTTGTCCTAAAATGGTAAACTATTACATATGCAAACACTTATGGAAACAAATATAAACATAAATAAAGAAACATGATAAACATGAATCCCAACTATTATGGTCAGATTCATGATAAACATGAATCCCAACTATTATGGTCAGATTCTGTAAGAAACATGATAAACATGAATCCCAACTATTGTGGTCAGATTCATGATAAACATGAATCCCAACTATTATGGTCAGATTCTGTTTCCAAAAAAAAAACAGCCAAGTTCGCAGCTACGTCTTGCCCACCAAGTAAAAGTTTGTCCGCCAGACGCCATTTCTTCATCAAAAGATGCATCCACGCCTTCAAAAACTGTGTTTCTCCCATGCAGAAACTGTGATTTTATACAAAATCCTATGCCTCCCACATACCGGAGTTCACAAACTACTCTTATATTACAACCACGAAAAATACTCGTGGTACCCAAGATAAAAGCAGTAACCATGTTAAAATTAAATGTGGGATCCAATCACACAAACATTCATGCGTGACCATAATAGTGGGATAAGATTTCCTGCAAAATAAGGGTTAGCATATTCTAGAACTCTGCAAAACAAAAGTTAGCACAGTTCATACGATCGACCCTCTACAGACTCCGGACAACATGGTCTGTTTAATCTATACGCATGATTACAGCCTACTCTGATACCACTGTTGGGAATCCATTCCCAGAACCCAGCAATATGCGTACAGATTAAACGTTAACAAATCGAAAAACCCTACAAGGCGGAATAAGGGTTTTACCTCGACTCCTACAAAACAACGATCGCTGGTAGAACTTGTTACAGCCGTCTGCTGTAAGCCTAAAGATCTTCTGCCGTATTCCCTTATACCTCGATTCTCGTGCCGATTGTGGGATCAAACGAGATCGTCTTGTTCTCTCTCAGACCCACGTATTCGAGTCTCTCAAACGTATTCGAGTCTCTCAATTACGTAATCGTGTCTGACCTAGAGAACGAAGCGGTATATTTATAGAGCTAGGGCAGGGACCTCAGGAGAAATAATTCTGGGCTCCTTGTGTAAAATAAGAAACCCTAATCCTACCAAGACTATATTTCTTATTTCACAAATTATAATTCACACCACTAAAGAATTATAATTGCACTCCCGTCCTTATCTCAATTTATATTTCGAGCTCCAAGTTATTAAATACTTACTAATCTCCCCACGTTAAGATTACAGATACCCGTTGATTATAATAGATTACTAACAATTTGATCATTCTCACCTCTTGACCAAAATTTCCAAGAATTCTCCCACAGATTTCGGACCTTATTTGCTTGAAATTTCAATGTAGGACTCAACATATGGTTGTAACAAAGCGAATTGGTCCAGAACTGACTAATATTCGAAAAATGGACACCTCGAACAGAATTTCAAACCTAATAAGGCAGATGTTATGCAAAAAGGACGGTACAAGTAGACTAGATGTTTTAAAATTTCATGAATATATCAAATCCTTCCATTTTCATATGCCGTCAAATATTGGAACATTTGGTTTGAATATTGTTGGATTTTGGCTAAGATAGTTATTACATGAGCTCCAATTAGGGTGGAACAAATGGTCATCCATGTTAAATGGACTACGTACGGTTAGCTTTGTACCAAACGAAAGGGTATGGGTATTGGGAACGACAACTTGTTTAAAAATTAATTCATCTGACTACCTGATTGTGTCATTTCCGCATTAGTAGTTTATTTATAAAATAACTGGACTTAACTACTACTTCGTAGACCATTAGTTAAGACAGACCATCGTTCTTTAGGAACCGAATTGCTCTCTTAAGATAAATTCGAATAACCTTTTAAATTAATTTGAGAAAAAGGAGGTGCGATAGATTTGATTTGAAAAACTAATTATGAAATGATAATTGAATTCAATGAAGATTAATTAGGAGAAGTGATTCTAGGATTTTAAATCCATTACCACCGCATAACCAAATCATATATAGATGCAGTTCACCATTCGGATTAATTAAGATTGTTGCTAGGACTTGCAATCCCTATCAATAATTGTCAAGCGAATCTTTATGGTTTATCAATTGGGTTAGTATTTGTGTTGTTGCACAGAACGTCTCATAGTACGGTTTGTCTGACGAGCATAAACTATCTTGATCATCCAAATCGCAAACTAATAAAAGAACTAATGCATGAATGTATTTTTAAACCGTTGATACAAATACTTAAGAGAGAAATTATTGAAATCAAATCCATATTATAATGAAATTGAATTTTTGTAATACAATCAAATTCGAATAGCAAACTAAAATTTGTAAAAAAAACGAAGTTCTTCATCTCTACTGTTAGGGCCCAATGCAGTCCCACATTGGAGGGAAGAGCCCCTGGTAGTGGGTTTATAAGCCCCTGGGCACCCTCCCCTCTTGAGCTAGCTTTTGGGGGTGAGTTCTACCCAATGGTTTGTAACATTGGTATCAGAGCCAACCCACACCCTTCCAGCCGCCACGGGAAGTCGGTGGTGCCAAACTTGCACCTGCCGCCGTGGGCGTCGGCTCAGAAGGGGTGGGCTATGTTAGGGCCCAATGCAGTCCCACATCGGAGGGAAGAACCCCTGGTAGTGGGTTTATAAGCCCCTGGGCACCCTCCCCTCTTCAGCTAGCTTTTGGGGGTGAGTTCTACCTAGTGGTTCGTAACATCTACCCTAAATGAAGAGTTTACCTGAGCATCGTGGATTGGATATTCAGGCTTTCAGTGATTGAATCCATGAGATCTTCTCTTGTTGTTCTTGCCTCTCTCTAGCACACTCCAAGCTAATATTGCTATGTCAAATGACTAGGGTTGCCTATATGTATATATATATATGTATATATATATATATAGAGAGAGAGAGAGAGAGGGACTTAGAAATGCTTTAAAATTATAATTCCTGTCAAAACGGCCTTCGCCCATCTTGACCATCATCCAGACGGGCCTGACCATCATCTGGACAATACTTCTAGTAGTCTCTACATTCAGATTGCCGTGTAGAGCCATTTAGACGGCCGTGACTTTCGTCTAGACATGATATGCTGATTTGCCAAATTCTACTTCTTAATCTCTTCCGAAACCTCCCACAACCTTGGAAACCATCCATGAATTATCCATAAACCCCGTTTCACGTCGGATGATCCTCAAAACCTGTAAACACGAGAAATACATCAAACACCAAGTAACAAGATAAATGGGCTAAACAAAATATAACTTAAGGAGCTTAATGAGCATATTTACGCACTTATTACTACCATGCTCCAAGATAATCTCCTTCCATTTATTATGGTAAACACTCCTCTCAATACTCAAGTATTATAGGAATTTTATGCCTAGAGTGTCTATGCATAAATTAGCTAATGTCTGTGTCTAAAGGCACGCAACACACTTAATAAGTTACCTTAAATCAGTTATGATTTCTTACAAATATTTTTCAAATAAGATATAAACTATTTAGTAAGAATATTAAAAGAAGGTTATTTTATATCGTCCAATTGATTAAATAAAATTTATTATCATTTTCATTATATTTGTTAAGATCTTAAGACGGAATAATCTAAAGTGAGATTAAAATTTAATTTTATATCAATTCGTACTCGTAAATTTGGATGTTGATGTCCCTTATTTTCATCGAAGACCAAAACTGTAACTACAAAAAAAAATTGTGTATAATAAACAGATAATTGGGTAATGTGAAAGTGAAATAAAGCGTTCAATTGTTATTCCATAATGTCATTTTATCTGTTATTTATTTTATTAGTTAACTATATCTTCAATAAGGAAAAAAGAATAAGGTAGAAATAATAATTTAATTAAAAAATCTTGAAACTAGGATAATTTGAATCATTCAATAAATAAAGTTTGAAGTATATCTCTTGCTATTGAAGATTATTAGGTGTTCTTTGGCCATCGTTATATGGTATTACAATTTATTCTTTCACCATACATTCTCTTGGAATTCATGACAAAATGTATGACATCTACGTGAATGTCTTTGTCTATTTTTTAATTTTTATGTGTCTCAAAACGTAAAGAATGCAGGAGGCCCTGGGCTATCGTGTGACTTTATGTTGGAATAAAATGGAGAAATATTACCTTTTTTCCTTCAACCAAGAGATTACCGACAAGAAGGTGGTGGAGATTGAGGCGCGGACTAGGTCGCTCTCTTGAGATGATACGTGCCGTCTACGGAGGATTTCCAGTGTAAAAGACTGGAAGTGCTCTGATACCACTTCTTGTCACGACCCATCCCGATATAGGGATGATCAATGACCGGCCAATGAGTCCAACTCACGAAGGCCTCTCACTAATTGAGTTTTGGGATTTTTACTTGTCATTCATCCATAATCTTGAAAGATTCTCAAAGTGCGTGGAAACATGTAAAATAATCCAACTAACAAATCCAAGGACATGCAAAATGCCAATATCACTAAAACTCACAAAGTTACAATATACAATACGTTATCGGCCCCAACATAGCCTATCTCACATACAACATGATAGTTAACAACTTATCCGGTACATCTCAGCTTCTTAGAGCAAAAGGCCAAATGATCATACTTGAGCTTCCATAGGCCCTAACACCTCATGTCTTGTTACCTGATATGTTGTTTAACAACATCATTAGCATAACGCTAGTATGAATCAAGATATACAAGTCTTACAGGTTTTCCATGACTTAATCTCATTATAAATATTTCATTAGCATGTCGACAACGTTCGTAAATTGATCCATGGGCCGTAGCCGAGGACATGATAAACAGTTCGTAATTTTCATAACCCGTGGGTTATCAGCATCCGATTCAACAACCCAATATGCTTTGTAACAGAATCAACCAACCAACCAACCAACCAACGGTGTATACCAGAACTGGTAAAGGGAGCGACCCTTGCATAACAATTCAGAATTGGCATGACGTCATCCGATGCCACCTGGCCGTGGGACCCAGCCTTATCTCAAACTACCGCTTATCACACCCCCAGCAGTCAGGGAATCACCGTGTTTCACGTAATGTCAAGACATGATCATCTTTAATGAGGTCATCAATTTATAATATAGTATCACATACTAATCAGTCATGTGTCGTGCATAAGCATGGTTTCAATATAAACAACCATCAACAGGATTTAGTAAATTCACATACTCGGTCACGTTTTTAAACATACAAGTAGGACAAGCATATCAAGACTCACCTCACGTTGCATTACGTAGTCCAATAATTTGCACCGACTCCGATGTCACGATGGATTCCTATAACAAGGAATATAAGTATTTAACAACCTATTCCTAATTTTCAATACTTCGGCGTTGACGTTTTATGCCCAAACTACTTCAAGATAGGGAATGCACAAATCACACTAGGTCTACCAATGTCCTCAAGTGAATGTACATAAGCTCGGATGGTTACGGAGTCAAAATAGAGGTTCCTAAGTCCCAAATTATCGAAGTACAAAACTAGACAGCTTTTCTGAAATTTACCTCAACAGAATTTAATTTGAAACTCCAACCATCTCATGTCCAAAGTTTACCAAATTTAACAGATCACTAGCTTAGGATGTTAGGAACATATTCTATGAAGGCCACAAAGCTTCCATATGCTTTTAAACAGGTGAAAACTCCATTGGCACAAAACTGGTCCAAAACGGATAGCTTCTATGGAAATCTTAATTTAAGGAGTTCTAGAAGTCCAAACGATTTGGTTCCAAGTGGGAATGAAAGATAACATATTAAGGTACATTCATACCAAATTTGGGGTCAATCTGAGGTCTGTAGCATTCTGGAGCTCAAAATCAAGTTCGGGGTCAAAACTGTCCAAACCGGTAGCCAATCCAGCTAGGGTTCCAGAAATCCGGATGCGTGGCCGGATGTGTTACAGAATGGATTTCAGGTCATCGTTTCTTATGGTTTCTTACTCTAACCTCAAATACCTTTTCATATTTAACAAATAGGATCAAATTAGGTCTACCTTAGTCCTAAAATCGAAGAATTAGCAAGAAATTTACTCAACTATGAACCTTGGAAGGTCACTGTGAAAACCCAGTTGATGAACAGGTTGAAGAAGAAGCTCCTCTCTCTCTCTCTCTCTCTCTCTCTCTCTCTCTCTCTCTCTCTCGCACGCGCGTTGAACTCTGAAATTTTTGGCGTAATAATCAATTAAGGTGACCCCAATTGATTTGGGACACAAGGCTCAGTTTGGTTTGGTTTGGTTTGGTAATCAATTAAGGTGCTTACCTTGGTAATATACCAGTAAATCAACCAAGCAGGAGGTGTTCTTTTGCTTCTTGGTGTCAAGCCTAGGTAAAACCTCCTCATGCAAATATCTGTCAATACGTATCTGATATCTAATAGAAAAGTTATTCGGTACTTCTCACCCAAAGTCCAAAGGTTACAACAGTTCATCATCTCATGCCTTGCGTGTGTTTAAATTATTTGATCCGACTCAGAAATTCCGAACACAAATTAAATAAAAGTCAGGACGACTCTCCAATCCCAATTAAAAATGAAATTTGTGTCGAATTAATCAAATTACTCTTGATTTAACTATTCAAATTATAATTTAGCCCTTAAATGCCCAAATTTCGGGTCGGGGTCTCACAAGAGCTATGCTTTCCAAATGAAAGTGTTGGAGGCCTTGTCCAATCTCGAAAGTAAGATTGACACCCAACTTCAGGAGTTGAAGGCGGGTTTAGAGGAAACAAGGGCAAACTGGGCCATGTGTAAGCGTGTTGTGGCTAGAAGAAGCATGTCAACCTACACGGTGAGTTACAATCCAAGGATTGAAGCACCCAAGTCCAAGGAGTTTGATGGCAAGCGCGATACTATGGAGGTTGACAACTTCTTATGGCACTTGGAGAGGTACTTTGAGGCATTGGGCTTGAATGACGAAATGCTAAGGTAAGGACTGTTACTCTCTAGCTCACCAATCTTGCTACAACTTGGGTGCCAATAAGCATGCTGAAATGGAAAAGAGTACTTGCGCCATCAAATTGTGGGAATAGTTCAAAACGAAGCTTAAACAACAATTCTATCCCGAGAATGCGACTCAAATTGCTAGAAAGAAAATGAAGGAATTAAAGCATAACTGCACCATCCAAGAATATGTGGAGGAATTTTTAGGACTTATGCTTCAAATCCCAAATATGAGTGAAGAAGACTTGCTCTTCAATTTTATCGATGGTCTTCAATTATGGGCGGCCCAAGAGCTACAATGACGTGGTGTCCAAGAGATTGTGACAACACTCACCATAGGTGAGACATTGGTAGAATACAAGAAAATTGATTTTTCTAGCTCAAGAGATGATCACGACAACAGCGGGGGAGACAAAGACGAGGAGTTCCAACATGAAGAGGGCGATGGCAAGCCACATACGAATAAAGATCGAAAGAAGGGTCATAGCAGAATAGCAAAGGTGAGTCTAAGCCTCGAGATAATTATTTCTTGGGTGATGGTCCCCATTGGGCAATGGATTGTCCAAAGAGGAAGGCACTCAATGCCATATTGGAGGAGCACAATATTTATGAGCAAGCAAGCATGGGATGCTTGCAATTACTCAATGCTCTCAAAGCAAATCCAATATCAACTAGTAACAAGGACAAGTCTTTGATGTATGTGGAAGGCCAAATCAATAGGAAGACCACTCAAGTCATGGTAGACTCGGTTGTGTCTCATAACTTCATCAAGCGGGAAGAAGCTGATAGACTTGGTCTTAAGTTGTAGAGGCGGCAAGGGTGGCTAAAGACGGTGAATGCAGAAGCTAAACCCCTTAATGGCATAGCTTGTGGAGTTGAGCTACACTTGGGTTCTTAGAGCAGAAAGGTGGATTTTTCAGTGGCGCCCTTGGATGACTTCAACATTGTTCTTGGGATAGATTTTCTCAAGCAATTCAATGTTGTGCTATTACCACGTTATAACTCAGTTTGCATCTTGGAGAGAGGTCTATGCATGATTCTAACAATGGGCAAACCAAGTATAGGTATGAAACTTCTCTCCGCCATGCAAGTTAAGGAAGGGTTCATGGATGAGGAAGTGACTTACTTGGCCAATATCTGAGGGGAAGTCGATGAGGAGGATGCTTCTTCCAAGGACTCACCAGTTCAAAAGCTCAAGGATGTCATGTCTCCCAATTCATGAAAGACTTCTGCCCAAGGAGGAGGTGGGCCAAGAGATCAAGTTAGGGCTAGGAGTAAAGATGGACGTACCATGCTCCAACAAAGCAACTAAGAAGATGAAGAAGAGGGCTCGCAAAAGAAGGAGGCATGTGGACACCCAAGTTGGGGACTCAAGCAAAGCACCAATGGAAATCACTACATCATATAACAAGGAGGCAAAGTATACTATAGCCGATCAGTTCAGAAGGAGGAAGTCTTATAGCTTGCGTCATGAGAAATTCTTGTAGTGGAGGGGATACTAAGAGTGTGCAAACCTAAGGAGAACACATGGCAATTCAAAGACATGGGTTCCACGAAGAAGGCATGACCTAAGCATTTAATCAAACATTTGGTATACCTCATCCCATCTATTCCTAGAGACTCTCAAGGTTCTCCAGAAGATTCTAGAGCCCCCTAGAGGGGTATGGAAGTATGGAGGGTTCTAGAGACACTCTAGAACCATCCCCTGGAATAGTCTTGATTCTTGTAGATAACTCTAATCATTGTAAAGATAGTTGTAGATAATTCTAGATTGGATTAGTTAAGAAGATTCTAGAGGATGTTCTAGACTTCTCCCTAGTTGTATATATAGATGAGGCCCTTATTTGCCCAAACCACCTTGAAAGCTTATAATCTTTGAGTTTAATAGTGGAAGCCTTTTTCTCCAAACTCTTGTGGTCTTTTCTCACTTCTTGTTCTTGGTGTACTTAGGTGCAAGCGAGCGGGCATAACTTTTAAGGCCGCACGGTTGGCTTTGAATTTCTAAGGCCGTGCCACAACCTTATGGTACAAGGTAAGGAAACTCTACCATTCTAAATACCAAGTCTTTCCACATCACCTTTTTCACCGCATATTCCAACTTAGGCATTGGAGGAGTGTTGGCAAGGCACCACACTAGTGATCCACTCTTTTATTAGTGAATTGAATGGTTTACGGTTTGTACTCGCTCTATGGCCTCAAACACTAATAATCAACCACATGGTCTAGGTCAAGAGAATAACCAGATTCTTGTTATTTCCCCTAGCCCAGTCTCTCAAGAAGATTGCAGAGCACTCTGCGAACAAGTGCTTACCTTAATCAAGGGTATGCAGCGCATCTTAGAACAAAACCAAGCACTATTACAATGTTATCCAACAATGACTCACAGAGGAGGCCACCGTCCTCGTGTCAAGGATATTCCTCTTGCTGGTGATCCTCGACCATAGGATGATCTTGTGGCAGGACAAGGTGAAGCTGACAGTCATACTGTTAGTCGCCACAATGGTCCTCTGGGTGGTCAACAACTTCCAAGAGGACCAATGAACAGAACATATACGACAGTTGAAGGCCCAGTTAGATGGGCTGAATAGGCAGGTGAAGATCAAGACCCTAGCTTCCATTGAAGAGCTTGTTCAGATGATGAGCGCATAATATTGTGTATTTTACAGCTCAACACGTCTATTTTAACTTGCGTGCGCGTATTATTCCATGTTTACACTCGATAATTGCACGAAAAGGTATCTCATGTCCCGTGCAGGTCAAACAGAGAAAAGAGGACCCTGATGTGCCTAAATCAACTCTTCAAAAGTCAAACGAGGTCCGAATGGTCGAAGCCGAACTTGGTTGGGAGAAGCAATGTCTAGAGACTCAGTGACACCGGTGTCTCCCCCTTATTCCAAGTGAAGGCCAAGATGCAGAGACCAAGTGACACCGGTGCCTCTGAATTCTATGCACCAGTGTCTCTTCTGATAAGCAATGCAAGAAGGAGAATACAGTGTCCAAGACACCGGTGCCTTCAAATCCTTACACCGGTGTCTCTGCCAATTGCACAGAAGATCAAGATACAGAGACCAAGTGACACCGGTGCCTCAATTCCTTGACACCGGTGCCACCCCTTTCACAACAATGCCAGATACAGAGCACAAGAGGCACCGGTGCCTCTTTACCTTGACACCGGTGTATCAAGTTCGACAAAAGAAAACTTTTGCCTTGGGATGGCTGACTTTTGGGGGACCACCTTGCCTTGATTTGTGTGCCAAATCAGGGGACAAAAAGGATTTTAGCCTGGGGAAAGGAATAAGAAGCTTCCATTTATGCCTTTTTGGAGGATAGAATTGTAAAAGCACCTAGTTTGTTAGGATATTTTGTAGGTTGTTTTCTTTGGCAAAAGGGCTCTCTCTCACACACAATTACATATAGAATTTTCCAGATTATATCAGTTTAGAGAGCTCTTTGCCTCTCTTTTTGTCTTAGAATATTTGTTCTTCATGATTTCTCTTCAAGTTTTGAAGTAAGTTTGTTAATCTTTAGTGTTTTATGCTTGAAGATCCTTGTATTCTCTTGGAATCATTTAAGTTTTGGTAAGTTTTACTCATATATTTCCATTAGTATAGTATTTATCACCTTAAAATCTGATTGTTCTTAGAGCTTTCTAGTAGTTTTGATTTAATCCTTCTTATTGTTCTTAGATAAGTTTGTTTTATCATGTTTTCTTCTACCTCTATCATTTTCATGTTAAATATGAGTAGCTAAATTAGTGAGGGTTAAGTCTAAAATGTGAAGTTTATTTCAAAACCATGTTGGTCTATATCTTCTCCATATGTATTAATGTCATTGATGGATCTTTCTAAGTTCTTCTTATTGAAACAAAAATGAAGAGTTAAGTTCTTGCTTAGTTATAGCCATTCTTAGAGTTGGTATATCTAATACTTGAATCGATGTCCTTTATCTTTTAATCCCATTTTCTTGAACTTGAAAGAATCCATCAAACGATTTTATGAATTAAATCCTGATTTTCATCGAAGTATTTTCCGATCTAAAACCCGAGACCGGGGGATAGATTGAGTTATAAGGAGAAGAGATAGACCGACGAAAGAATTGAATAGACCAAACTTTAGGACTTAAGCCCACTCCTTAATCTAGTTTTTCCCCTCTTTTAGTAGTATAATTGTTAACCAAATCACCAAACAAATTTGAGGTTGACGTCCGAAACGTCGAAAAAACCAATTTGCGAAATCTTTGAATCCAACGTTCTTTTCTCTGTGGATCGATACTCCGGACTATCCATTTTACTCGTTTTAACATATTTTGAGGGAAGTCCTGTTTTATGAAATTAAACCATTGACCGAGTATGAAATTAAACCATTTTACTCCGGACTATCCAATCAATGGTTTAATTTCATAAAACAGGACTTCCCTCAAAATATGTTAAAACGAGTAAAATGGATAGTCCGGAGTATCGATCCACAGAGAAAAGAACGTTGGATTCAAAGATTTCGCAAATTGGTTTTTTCGACGTTTCGGACGTCAACCTCAAATTTGTTTGGTGATTTGGTTAACAATTATACTACTAAAAGAGGGGAAAAACTAGATTAAGGAGTGGGCTTAAGTCCTAAAGTTTGGTCTATTCAATTCTTCCGTCGGTCTATCTCTTCTCCTTATAACTCAATCTATCCCCCGGTCTCGGGTTTTAGATCGGAAAATACTTCGATGAAAATCAGGATTTTAATTCATAAAATCGTTTGATGGATTCTTTCAAGTTCAAGAAAATGGGATTAAAAGATGAAGGACATCGATTCAAGTATTAGATATACCAACTCTGAGGATGGCTATAACTAAGCAAGAACTTAACTCTTCATTTTTGTTTCAATAAGAAGAACTTAGAAAGATCCATCAATGACATTAATACATATGGAGAAGATATAGACCAACATGGTTTTGAAATAAACTTCACATTTTAGACTTAACCCTCACTAATTTAGCTACTCATATTTAACATGAAAATGATAGAGGTAGGAGAAAACATGATAAAACAAACTTATCTAAGAACAATAAGAAGGATTAAATCAAAACTACTAGAAAACTCTAAGAACAATCAGATTTTAAGGTGAGAAATACTATACTAATGGAAATATATGAGTAAAACTTACCAAAACTTAAATGATTCCAAGAGAATACAAGGATCTTCAAGCATAAAACACTAAAGATTAACAAACTTACTTCAAAACTTGAAGAGAAATCATGAAGAACAAATATTCTAAGACAAAAAGAGAGGCAAAGAGCTCTCTAAACTGATATAATCTGGAAAATTCTATATGTAATTGTGTGTGAGAGAGAGCCCTTTTGCCAAAGAAAACAACCTACAAAATATCCTAACAAACTAGGTGCTTTTACAATTCTATCCTCCAAAAAGGCATAAATGGAAGCTTCTTATTCCTTTCCCCATGCTAAAATCCTTTTTGTCCCCTGATTTGGCACACAAATCAAGGCAAGGTGGTCCCCCAAAAGTTAGCCAACCCAAGGCAAAAGTTTATTTTTGTCGAACTTGATACACCAGTGTCAAGGTAAAGAGGCACCGGTGCCTCTTGTGCTCTGTATCTGGCATTGTTTTGAAAGGGGTGGCACCGGTGTCAAGGAATTGAGGCACCGGTGTCACTTGGTCTCTGTATCTTGATCTTCTGTGCAATTGGCAGAGACACCGGTGTAAGGATTTGAAGGCACCGGTGTCTTGGACACTGTATTCTCCTTCTTGCATTGCTTATCAGAAGAGACACTGGTGCATAGAATTCAGAGGCACCGGTGTCACTTGGTCTCTGCATCTTGGCCTTCACTTGGAATAAGGGGGAGACACCGGTGTCACTGGAATGGAGCACCGGTGTGACTGAGTCTCTGGACATTGCTTCTCCCAACCAAGTTCGGATTCGACCATTCGGACCTCGTTTGACTTTTGAAGAGTTGATTTAGGCACATCAGGGTCCTCTTTTCTCTGTTTGACCTGCACGGGACATGAGATACCTTTTCGTGCAATTATCGAGTGTAAACATGGAATAATACGCGCACGCAAGTTAAAATAGACGTGTTGAGCCGTAAAATACACAATATTACGCACGCAATTTTTCTTGTTTCGAAGAAGAAGCACCGGTGTAACAATTTCAGAGGCACCGGTGTCACGACCTCTCTGCATTTCAGTTTTTCCTGTGGAACAAAGGAAGGCACCGGTGTAACAAATTGGAGGCACCGGTGTCTTTACCATTCTGTATCTCATCCATAGTGCTGTAGAGTGAAGCACCGGTGTAATCATTTCAGAGGCACCGGTGTTAAGACCATTCTGTATCTTCTGAATTCTGATCTGTAGTGGAGTGCACCGGTGTCATGGAAATGAGGCACCGTTGTCTTTGGGCTCTGTAAAATTCCTTTTGCTGAGATATTTCCTCCCGATTGCAATACAACACACACACCAACAACAAAACCCCATCCGACCTTATCTCATCCGGTTTCCTAAGCTTGTTTCAATGGATATAAATTGGACTAGGATCAAATCAAGGTCAATGAGACTCATATGTGGTACGGATCGTGGAAGATAGCCTTTTATCATTTCTCAAATGTTTCATGGATTCCACAATGATGCACACAAGTGTAAAACATGAGTAAACACGCAGTTGTAGAAACAAGAGATAGATGAATTCAACTCTGTGGCATAGAATGGGTTAACATTGGATCTCTGCTCACAACTTCTGATTCCAAATTGTTCAACAAAGTTCATGGTCGATGCACATGTAGTGAAATAGCAATTCATTGTTCAACGTGATGCTTATGGGAACATATGTCAAGTTACTTGCAAGCATTTTAGGAGAAGATTGCCTGATACAACGATATGCCAATTTGTATTCATTTTTTTCAAAATTTTTCAAAATTTTTCATGCTAAAAAGGGACTAAAACAACTAAACAACAAAGGGCTAACACACTAATGAATCATTCTCCCCCCCCCCCCCCCCAACTTAAAGTTTGCATTGTCCTCAATGCAAAGAGATAACTCATCTTAAAGCATAAAGAGAGGGACGATCATACCCGTGAGGTGGAATGTCAACCACCATATACCTCGACCAAGTTTGAGGATTTCTCGTCACGTGCACTGTTTGTCATTGGAAGGGCTTCCAAGGTGTACTCTTTCGGCTCCAACTTGTGGACCATAGCTAGTCACATAGGATCATCGCCGGAGCTTTGTTGGACTAACAACCGTAGCACATAGCTACACCCATGACTTTGGGCTCTTGAATGCCGCAATCACCCCGTACTTAGACCCAAACTACCAAGGCTGATGTGGTAGCGTGTACACCTTGCGAAGACTGAACCACCAACTACCTACTAAGAGCAAACATAACTTCATGGAACAAAAAATTTCATTAGCGGGTTAGTCCAAAAATGACAATAAAAGAAAGTAAGCAATAAATCCACCAACTTCTTCACGCGAAGGACACGAGTACTACTTTTCTTCCTTGTCGAAGGCTGTGTTTCCCTATTGTTGGAAGGACAGTATGCGTGGGGTTCAACAATATCTTGAGAAGTAGCGCCATCATCTAATAGGCTACCACTCCCTTTGGAGGGGATCCCCCCAAATTCCTTACCCCTTCATTCCGCTTTGAAGCAATCTCCACGGAACTTGACACTAAAGCCGAAAGGGTTCAGACAGATTTCTCATTGTCCACGCGCCTGCCGTCAGACCCAACCTCAAGGTACTACATACGTAGCTTGACAAGGTGGCTATACCAGACCATTTAATGCCGTTCGAGCACGGCAAACACTGGAGGTATCACATACTCCAAGGATTTATAGTCTCCTAGACTTCAAATAAAGCTCACGGACCCAAATAATTGGGGTCCACACTGTTGACATCGGACCCGTCATAGACCGGGTCTCTCAATTCCTCAACAGATTCCTCAGGATCAAATTTTTCAATGTAAGGCTTTAACTGGTGGCCATTCACCTTAAAAGTTGTTCCATTCTTAGGGTTCTCAAGTTCAACCGCTTCATGAGTGGAGACGATTTTCACAATGTAGGGACCTCCCCACCGGGATCGCAATTTGCCCGGAAACATATGCAACCTAGAGTTGTACAAAATCACTTTTTGACCGGGGGTGAATGTTTTATGGACAATGTTCTTGTCGTGAAAGACCTTTAACCTTACACTTGTAGATGTGGGCATTGTCATAAGCATCCCGGCGGATTTCTTCAAGCTCATCCAATTGGAGCTTGCGGTGGGCACCGGCTTCGGGCATCCGATAATTCAACTGTTTGATAGCCCAAAAAGCCTTGTGCTCCATTTCCACCGGTAAGTGGCAAGCTTTGCCATATACCAAGCGGTAGGGAGACATGCCCAACACGGTTTTGTAAGCAGTACGGTAAGCCCACAAAGCATCAATTAGTCTAAGAGACCAATCTTTGCGATTCGGGTTCACCATTTTTTCAAGGATGTGCTTGATTTCACGGTTGGCCAATTCAGCTTGGCCATTGGTCTGTGGGTGGTAGGCAGTGGATACTTTGTGGTTGACCCCATATTTCTTGACTAAGGCTTCCATGGGGCGATTGCAGAAGTGTGTGCCTTGATCACTGATAAGGGCTTTAGGCATACCAAACCTGGAGAAGATATTCTCTTTAAGGAAGCGGACCACAACAGAGTGGTCATTGGTTCGGGTTGGAATGGCTTCCACCCACTTGGACACGTAATCCACAGCTAACAGAATGTAGAGATTCCCAAAAGAATTGGGAAAAGGACCCATGAAATCGATGCCCCAACAATCGAAAACTTCAATGATTAAGATAGGTTGGAGGGGCATCATGTTACGCCGGGATAAAGCACCCAACTCTTGACAGCGCGGGCAAGCCTTGTAGAATTCAAAGGCATCCTTGAAGATATGAGGTCAATAGAAGCCACACTGAAGAATTTTAGCAGCTGTCTTTTTCGAGGAAAAATGCCCACCACATGCCTCGGTGTGGCAGAAGGTCAAGATTGACTTCTGTTCATCATCGGGCACACACCGCCGGACAATCTGGTCCGGGCAAAATTTAAAAAGATAGGGATCATCGAAGACGAATCTCCTCACCTCAGCCAGAAATTTTCTCCTATCTTGTGGAGTCCAATGTGATGGGAGTTGTCCCGTGGCCAAGTAATTTGCAATATCAGCATACCACGGGCAGCTTGAAATGGCCAAGAGTTGCTCATCGGGAAAGGAGTCGGGAATGGGTATGTTAGAGGTATGATCCTCAAACTCGAGGCGAGACAAATGGTCCGCCACGACATTCTCAACCCCCTTTTTATCTTTGATGGTCAAGTCAAACTCTTGTAGAAGTAATACCCACCTAATTAGCCGAGCTTTAGCATCAGGCTTGGTCATGAGGTATTTGAGGGCGGCATGGTCGGTGTAATTCACAATGGGTGATCCTATGAGATAGGACCGGAATTTGTCAAGAGCAAATACCACTGCCAACAACTCCTTTTCAGTGGTCGTGTAGTTCAATTGGGCATCATTCAGGGTCTTGCTTGCATAAGCAATGACATGAGGCACCTTCCCATCCCTTTGACCTAAGACCGCCCCAATGGCATAGTCACTAGCGTCGCACATGAGCTCAAATGGTAAGCTCCAGTTAGGGGATTGCATGATTGGAGGAGTCGTGAGAGCGACTTTGAGTTTTGAAAAGGCCTCCTCACAATCATTCGTCCACACAAAGGCTGTGTCTTTTGATAGCAAGTGACACAAGGGACGAGAAATGGCGCTGAAATTTTGAATGAAGCGCCTATAGAACCCGGCATGCCCAAGGAAAGAACGGATATCCTTGACACACTTAGGAGTGGGTAGTTTAGAGATAAGTTTCACTTTGGACTTGTCTACCTCAATCCCCCTAGAAGAGACTATATGCCCAAGAACGATACCTTGGGTAACCATGACATGACATTTTTCCCAATTAAGCACAAGGTTAGTCTCTTCACACCTCACAAGTACAGATTCCAGATTATTAAGACATGACTCAAAGGAGTCACCAAAGACAGAAAAGTCGTCCATGAACACTTCCACCACTTTTTCAATCAAGTCGCTGAAGATACCCGTCATACACCTAGAAAAGGTGCCGGGAGCATTGCAAAGCTCGAAGGGCATGCGACGGTAGGCGAAAGTGCCAAATGGGCAAGTGAAAGTGGTCTTCTCTTGGTCCTCTAGGGCCACCTCTATTTGGTTATATCCAGAATAACCATCTAGGAAGCAATAAAATGGGTGACCGGCTACCCTCTCCAACATTTGGTCAATGAAGGGGAGAGGAAAGTGGTCTTTTCTAGTAGAGGTATTCAGCTTCCGATAATCAGTGCATACTCTCCACCCGGTGACAACACGTGTGGGGATCAAGTCCCCTTCCTCATTGGCCACTACAGTCACCCCGGACTTCTTGGGAACCACTTGGATAGGGCTTACCCACTTGCTATCGGCAATAGGGTAGATGATTCCCACATCCAACAATTTTAACACCTCATCTCGCACAACATCCCTCATGATGGGATTCAAACGGCGTTGGGGTTGGCGAGATGGCTTGATATCATCCTCAAGGTATATATGGTGTTTGCAAAGTAGGGGGCTTATACCTTGGATGTCAGCTATGGTCCACCCTATAGCTCTCTTGTGGTCCCTCAAAATTGTCAAGAGGGCTTGTTCTTGGTGATCGTTAAGGCCAGATGAAATTACTACCGGAAAGGTTTCAGAATCACCAAGAAAAGCATACTTGAGAGTAGAGGGGAGAATTTTGAGCTCAAGCTTGGGTGGTTGGATGGTAGAAGGTAGGGTTTTGGGTTTTGCGGGTGGTAATGATTCAAAAGAAGTGGGTACCCACCTTTCGGTACCCATCACCTCCTCTTCACTTAGGAGGGAGTAAATGTACTCAACCTCGGGTGAATCTAAGAATTCGGTCTTTTCGGCAGTAAGCATAGCCTCTAGGGGGTCGGAAAAGAGATGGCAATCGACGTGTTCTTGGACGAGTGTGTCAATAATGCTTACATCACGGATGTCATCATCATCCCCCATTTGGCTTCCAATGTTAAATATGTTGAGCTCAAGGGTCATGTTCCCAAACGTCATTTTTAGTAACCCATTTCGACAATGGATCACCGCGTTGGACGTGGCCAAGAAGGGCCTTCCAAGTATGATAGGCGTTTGGGCTTGAAAATTCGACGTGGGACAAGTATCAAGGACTATAAAGTCCACCGGGTACACAAAGTTGTCCACTTGGACAAGCACATCCTCCACCAATCCCCTCGGTACCCGGACACTACGGTCGGCTAATTGAAGGGTCACCGAGGTTGGTTTCATGTCCCCCAACCCAAGTTGCTCATACACCGAGTATGGCAACAAATTTACGCTAGCCCCCAAGTCAAGCAAGGCTTTCTCCACTATCTTTCCCCCAACCCTCACAGAAATTGTAGGACAACCGGGGTCCTTGTACTTGGGTGCAATGGGGGTTTGAATGATCGAACTCACTTGTTGAGTCAAGAACACCTTCTTTTGCACGTTGTGCTTGCACTTGATTGTGCACAAGTCTTTCAAAAATTTGGCATAAGAAGGTATTTGCTTGATCGCATCAAGTAACGGGATATTGATTTTAACTTGCTTGAAAAGCTCAAATATCTCGTTAGAGTTCGTCAACTTGGGTAGAGGCCTCAATCTTTGTGGGAATGGGGCCGGCATTGGGCAAGTTGAGACCATGGGTTCTCCCACAGGAACAGATGTGGATGCGGAATTGGGGGGGGGGGGGGGGGGCGATTGAGGTAAAACACTCACCGGTTCATCATTTTGGGGTTGTGGAATAGGCACCGGAGGAGGAGTGGGGATTGTTTTTGGGAGAATGGTCTTATCGACCTCTTTCCCACTCCTCAATGTGGTGATGGCCTTTGCTTGTTCCACATTTGACCCCGAAGGAGAATCTCCTTGTACAAAATGTTGACCTTGGGGGTTTGCTTGTGGTTGGGCTGGAAACTTCCCTTTTTCATGTTGCATGGTCCCCAATGTGGTGGTCAACTTGGTGAGTTGGGAGCGGATGTCCCCAATAGCTTGCGTGTTCTGTTCATTTACATTTGCTTGCCCTTGCATGAACATTTGCAAGGTATCCTCCAAACTTCGCCGGTTAGGCGGTTGGTAAGAGTTGAGACCCGTGGAGGGACCCGGAGGATTGTAGGCATTTGGTGGATACCGCGGTGGTGCCGGCCCTTGTGCATTTTGATGGGCCGGATATTGTCCTTGGAATCCCGAGGGTCCTTGGGTTTGGCCACCCGTCTCATTGTTCCTCCAACTGAAATTGGGATGATTTCTCAATCCCGGATGGTAGTTGTTGTTGAAGGGCACGTTGGTAGGCTTTTGCCCTTGGTGAAGGGCATGGACCTCAGCTTGGTCCAGACCATGAAGTACCTCTTTGAAAGCAGGTATGGTTGGACAGATATTGGTGGTGTGGTCCGTGGTGTCACAAATGGCACAAGCCTCCCCGGGCTTAGAAATGGAAGAGACCTCATTCACTCGATTTATCTCCAATTTCTCTAGTTTCCTAGAGAGGTGGTCGAGGCGTTTACCGATGTCATCCTCTTCCCTAGGCACGTATTTGCCCATGGTTCCGTGTTGAGTGGGGGGTTTATAAGAGCGGTCATTGGGATCCGAATAATCCCATGATTGATTGTTCTCCGCTAACTCATCTAGGTAAGCTAGAGCTGCGGAGGGCCCTTGGTTCAGAAACTCCCCACTAGTCATGAGGTTGATGAATTGGCGATTGCGGACTGATATGGCTTCATAGAAAAATACCACAATCTGCCAATCCTCATACCCGTGATGAGGGACGGCGAGGAGACGCTCTTTATATCTCTCCCAACATGAATAGAAGGATTCGTTGGGTATTTCCTCGAAATTTTGAATTTTCTTTTTTAAGGTGGTAGTGCGGTGAAGTGGGAACCATTTTTTGTGGAATTCAACCTGCATTTCCACCCAACTTGTCACCGAATGAGCTCTCAAGGAGAGAAACCATCGCTTGGCCTTATCTTTGAGAGAAAAGGGAAAGAGTTTCAGACGTGCCGTCTCAAGGTGGGCGGTCACGTTGGTGAAAGTGTTCACCACCTCCTCGAACTCTTTGATATGCACATAACAGTTCTCCGATTCCATCCCATAGAAGGTAGATAACATGCCAAGCATGTTAGGCTTTACATGGAATTGTTGCCCTTCGGGAGTATCGGTAGGAAAGCGAATGCACGAGGTGGTGGTGGTGTGAGTAGGGTGCAAGTAATCACGCATGGTGCGACCCATGGGTGCGTCATTGGCCTCATTTTGTTCGGCCATAGGGTTGAGAGGAGGGTTGTCTTGGCGGATGAGCCTATGTGTAGCGTCACGAGTGTAGACACTCATACACCGAAGACACTCTCCCAACAATCACGTGTGAGTGCGAAAAGAAAATAAAACTTGCGAACTGCACGTTCCTTTGGCTTGCGTTACACCTTAGGTTTACCAATATGGGTAGGTTAAAGGTTTCCGCCAAAGAAACTTGCACTTTGCAAAATCTGTGATTCTTTAAAAACAACTATTCAAATTCCCCGGCAGCGGCGCCAAAAACATGACCGAACCGGCAAAGAGTGTGCGTCGTTACTGATCTACCTTTCACTGCTGATGTGATGGTAGTCCCTCTCCCACCAAAGTTAAGGGTCCCTCATCAACACCTTTGATGGGACCAAGGATTCCCTTGATCATTTGGAGACATACAAATCTATAACGCATTTGCATGCTATATCAGATGCCATCATTTGCAGGGCCTTCCCGATCATGCTTTGCGGGGCTGCTTGGATGTGGTTTAATAAGCTGTCTCTTAGCACCGTCAGCACCTTTAGAGAACTCAGCCAAAGCTTTGTTAGCTACTTTATTGTGGGTCAACAGTACATGAAGCCGGCCACCTACCTGTTCAATGTGAAACAAGCCAAAAGTGATAACCTTAGAGAATTTACCTCTAGATTCAATAGGGAATCCATGTAGGTGGATAATGCAGATGATCAGGTTGCCTTAACAACCTACGTGTTAGGACTTGGGCCTGGACAATTTTTGTTTCACTATCCGCTGATCCACTGTCCAACATGGTTGAGCTCATGTTGAGAGCGCATAAGCAGATAAATGCGGAGGATACATTAGTAGCCCATCGGGAGAGGGAAGCACAACTTGCTGGTCAGCTTTCTTTCAATAAATTAACAATGAATAACAAGCAACTTACTACCATGATTATAGGATAGGAATATGTAAGCTCACACTCTATGATGATAGATTGGTCTACAAATACAAACAAAATGGATGGCTTGTCTGTGTGACAAATTGGATGGTATTCATGGGTCATGAAAAATCTAGTGTAACAGAGAGAGATCAAATACCTGAGGCTGAGAGCTGAGTGGAGCGACCTAAGTCACGGTCCAAAGTAAAATTGCTATATGCCGTAATGTTCAAATCTCTTGTTTCTTATGTTCAAAGCTTGTGGAGCGACCTAAGTGATTGCAAAAAAATAAATTTTAGCCTTTTAATATTGAATGGTTAGAAAGTAATTTGTAAACAATTTATACAACTAGTTTATGACTTACGAAGGCAAATTCATTCCAGACTTTGGTGTCAGCTATAATCTTTTTTTTTTTTTTTTTCAGTTGGATCCCATGAAAATCCTTCACGGCTAAGTATATCCTCAATCATTTGGTAAGACTTTTTCCAAGTCCTAATCTTGGCCTTAATATACGATGCTTCAATTCCAAAACCGGAAAAACTTATGTCCATTAGATGTTCTAACATTCTCAAGTAGCCAGGAAGAAAGGTCTTGCTTTTGGTTTGCCAACTGTCATTGACTAGGTTCATGAGCCATTGCATCAATGACAACTCCTCTTCATGACTCCAAGCTCTTCGCGACATTGATAAGATATCAAACCTACGTTATACAAAAAGTATTTGGGGGAATAGACTTTGAACATTTGAATTGATATTATGAGATAATGTTCGTAATATTAAATTGTGCTAACTTTATTTGGAATCGAAAATAAATGCGAACAAAAGACAACCTATGAGACCTAAGAAAAAAATTGCAAGGTAGGATAATTTTCCAACACTGGCCCGTGTCACATTGGTTTCATGTTCTTCGACCCTTGTAGTGGTGAGGTGTCCTGCACCATCATTTGTCGCTTGTTCGGTTCGTGCCGATTTCTTTTGTTGTAAATGAAATCTCTCTTCATGAAACTTCAATAATGCATCTTAGTTTCGTCCAACATGTTGAACCTTTTCTTCGTATTCCTTGGGTATCCATTAACTTGTACTTCAGCTTCCTCCCAGTTTCTATAGATTCCCGGATTATACCCAACGAAAACCACCCAAAAGTAGTCTTTACGTTCACCTACCATTTCGAAATCTATTCCAAAACAACATTGACCACACTATAATATGGGTGAGAACGCAAACACCTCGCATGTAAGATTTTATAAAATATTAGTTGGCTCATATATTTTTTCTACCGGCACATAATGCACTAGTTGGCTACAACTTATGTTGCAAAATGGTTATGAGCCATTTGCCCTCGTAAGTAGTCCCGCCAGACGAGTACCATGTCAATGGTGTTTTATTTTTCATATCATCATAGCCATCCCAATATGCTATAGCAGCAATCATGCTAATAATCTTGGCCATTTACAAAGTTTGCTAAACTAGGTGTGAATATATTCAAACATCCAACATACAAGTAAAAGGTTTCAGATATGGAAATAAAATTACATCCACAAGGGTGATTCATGGCTGCAACTAATGTTGCCCCGCCAAGGTAATAGCATTCATTGACATTTATATGCATTCATCATCGCCCAATAGTACAGTAAATAACCACCCATACACCTGTGTATGCCAAAAAAAAAAATAATTATAATTAAAAAGTTAACTATAGAGTGCATAAATTCTATCATATACAAGACAAAGACTTCATCTGCCATCGTTCATAGTTTTGGTCATACAAAATGAGCTACGAAGTCTTTAATCCCTATACAATACCAAATGACCACATGATTAATATGAAGGTGTTTAAATCCTGGCCAGTTAAAAAATGGGCCTAACATGTACGACGTTTACGATTGGCCACTTCAAAAAATTGGTGAAACTTTTTCCATGAATGCCTAAACAGGACCAAAGACATGTCCATTGAGTACGGCCTCAATCCAAGCTTGCTTCATATCATCACGAGTGTTTAAGAATTGGTCTACCCTCTTGCCCTTCTCGCCGATAATGGCAGCCAACTTGAATTGTTGTGTCAATGTAATATCAAGTTTTTCTAGTTCCGTTGGAAGCGTCGAGCGACGAGCAGATAAGTCATTCTCATACCTATTGCATTAGCCATTTTTTCCATATAGCCCAAACTTTCTTTCATCCAATTGTTCATGGTTCCAATCATCGACTCCTCGTCACCCATTCTTGTCTCTTCTTTCCCTTTTTAGTTCCGGCATTGGCCGGCGGCGTGGTGGACGTTGAGATTGACGTGCGACGTGCGGAGGTCAAAGGTGTGGAATCCATAGGTGTAGACTCTGTAGGTGTGGAGCTAAAAGGTGGGGAGGTGCAAGGAGTAAAATATCCATCACTGTACAATGCTTCATAGAAATCGTCTTCCCCTACACCTTGCCCTACCCCTTCATTATAAAGTTGTGGATCCGGTTGTGCCACTTGCGAAAGATCCTCTACGCTGATC
This sequence comes from Arctostaphylos glauca, assembly GCA_019985065.2. Taxonomy (NCBI): domain Eukaryota; kingdom Viridiplantae; phylum Streptophyta; class Magnoliopsida; order Ericales; family Ericaceae; genus Arctostaphylos; species Arctostaphylos glauca. Next base: position 7,609,631 of record JAHSPW020000015.1, read on the forward strand.
TCTTCTTTATAAATATTAGAGGGTTCGAATTCCTCCATTTGTGTAGGATCCTCTACCCTCACCCTGGTTGCCCTATCCTTTCCAAACACGATCTTCCATTCTTCATAGTAAGGAAAATGCTTCCCATACATCTCTTTCGCCGTCTTAGGGCGGGCCTACACAAACATTGATAGTTTAGAATGATCACCCATGCATTAACATACTAGTATCAAAGTTTGTGGATGTTACCTTTTTCATATTCGTTCCACACCGATGCTTCCACATCGATGGGTTTGTTGACATTGTCCCAACCAAACCCACTGTTGAGAATGCCTTGAAGTTCTTAGTCCCACATTGGTAAACTATAGAGTTGTGGGTTTTGTATCCTCTTATAAATAGAGGTTTGTGGGTTTTGTCCCACATTGGAAAACTAGAGAGTTGTGGGTTTTTGTATCCTCTTATAAATAGAGGTTTGGGGAACTCTTATTAAATGATCCCTTTTGTTGCCTTTCTCTCATATTGGTGGCCTTTCTAGAGTTACGGATCATAGCCGGCTCTTTGTAATCTCTTCTCTACGGTTGATAGTGAAGTCCTCTCTCTCCTCGCCCGTGGATGTACCTCATTCTTGAGGGAACCACGTAAATCTGTGTGTCGTGTGATTGCTTGTTGATTGGCGTTTGTTAATCTCTCCGTAAACTGAGTCGCGTTCATAGCACGTATGTTACAACAAATTGGTATAAGAGCTTTAGGGTTTCGAGATTTCCGCTTGTGGCTATGGCAGCTAAGTTTGAGATTGCAAAGTTCGACGGACAGAGCAGCAGCTTCAGTCTTTGGAGGATTAAGATGAAGGCTTTGTTAGGGGGCAGGGAAAGTCCGGCATCAGCGCCTAACTTTGGGAAGACATGGATGCTAAAGCGCTGAGTTCTATTCAGTTGAGTCTAGCAGACGATGTTCTTCGTGAGGTAGAGGAAGAGACTTCAGCAGCGGGAATTTGGCTGAAGTTGGAAGGCATCTATATGACGAAATCGCTCACAAACAGGTTATATCTCAAACAACGTCTTTATACGTTTCGTATGCGTGAAGGTATACCTGTTAAGGATCATTTAGATGAGTTTAATCATATTATTATGGATTTGAAAAATATTGATTCCAAGATCGATCATGAGGATCAATCCCTTATTTTATTGTGTTCTTTACCGCCTTCGTATGAGCACTTTGTTACAACCCTATTGTATGGCAAAGACACGATATCTATGGAGGATGTTAAAGCCAGTCTTTATTCGAAAGAATTGAGGAAAAAGGTGTCTGGTGAGGGTGACGTGCAAGCGGAGGGTTTGTTTGTTAGGGGAAGAACGAATGAGAGGGGTGATTCGAGCAATAGAGCTCGATCTTAGTCAGCAGGTAAAAAGAAGAAGGGGAAGTGCAATTACTGCAAGAAACCCGGGCACTGGAAACAGGATTGTTTGGTACTCAAGCAGAAGGAAGCAGAAGGCCAGAAAGGGGGAAAGGAAATTGCTGGGGTTGCTGAAAGTTCAGATGAGTTAGATACTGATAATGTTTTATCAGTTTCGGCGGGTGATTCCCACTCGCAGGCCGAATGGATCATGGATTCTGGATGCTCATACCACATGTGCGTGCATAAAGAGTGGTTCTCCACTTATGAGGCAGTCAATGGTGGTACAGTTTTAATGGCCAATAATCAGGCCTGCAAAACTTTTGGTTTGGGAACAATTCAGTTGAAGATGCATGATGGTATTGTTAGGACTCTGTCTGAGGTTCGGCACGTCCCGGATTTGAAGAAAAATCTAATCTCCCTGGGTGCTCTTGATGCTTATGGGTACAAATTCCACGGTGAAGGTGGAGTTTTGAAGGTTTCAAAGGGTGCATTGGTGCTGATGAAAGGTCAGAAAAAGGGCAGTCTCTATTTGCTAGCGGGCAGTACAGTTACAGGTTCTGCTGCAGTGGTTGCTTCATCAAAGGTCACAAGTTCGGATTTGACTCGGTTATGACATATGCGTCTTAGGCATATGAGCGAGAGAGGGATGACAGTTTTGAGCAAACATGGTTTGCTGGGTGGCCAGAAATTTGAGAAGCTGGATTTCTGTGAGCATTGTGTCTACGGAAAGCAGTGCAGGGTGAAATTCAGTACAGCTGTTCATCGCACCAAAGGCACGGTGGATTATTTTCACTCGGACCTTTGGGGTCCCGCTGAGGTAACTTCTAAAGGTGGTTATAATTATTTTATGAGTATTATCGATGATTTCTCTCGTAAAGTGTGGGTGTATTTTTTGAAACATAAGAGTGAGGCACTTGACACTTTTAAAAGGTTTAAAATTTTGATCGAGAATCAGACCGGTAAGAAAATAAAACGATTAAGGACTGACAATGGTATGGAGTTTTGTTCTGGCGAATTTGATAAATTCTGCAGCAGTGTGGGAATTGTGCGGCATCACACAGTTCGAAAAACCCCACAGCAGAATGGTGTGGCTGAATGGATGAACATGACTCTTTTGGAGAAGGCGCGATGTATGTTGTCCAATGCCGGGTTGGGCAAAGATTTTTGGGCTGAAGCCGTTTCCACAGTTTGTTATTTGGTGAACAGGTCTCCGTCAACTGCTATTGAGTGTAAGACTCCGTTTGAGGTATGGTCGGGACATAAGGCTGATTATTCCGTACTGCGTGTGTTTGGGTGTCCAGCCTATGCTCATGTGAATGAGGGTAAGTTGGAGCCACGTGCCAAGAAGTGTATTTTCTTGGGCTATCAGGCAGGTGTTAAAGGGTACAGATTATGGTGTCCAGAAACCTCCAAGTTTTTGATTAGCAGAGATGTTACTTTTGATGAAAACTTGTTGGTTAAGGGGTCGAAGCAAATTGGGGATGCAGTTCAGAAAGAGAGTGTTCCAAAGCAGGTGGAGCTTTTGAGTGAATCTTCCGACTCAGGGAAGGTTCTTGTTGATCAGCCAATTGAGGAGGATGTTCAGAGTTCAGACACAGAGAATGATGCAGAAATAGAGCAACCGCGCACTATTGCTAAAGATAGGCCTAGGAGGGAGATTCGTCCTCCTGAAAGGTATTCGGCTTATTCTGAGATGGTGGCCTATGCTTTATCAGTTGCTGAGACAGTGGAGTTTGATGAGCCTTCTAGCTATACGAAAGCTGTTTTGAGTACTGAGGGTGCACAGTGGTCAGTTGCTATGAGTGAGGAGATTGAGTCTCTTCACAAGAATCAAACATGGGAGTTAGTAGAGCCGCTGAAAGGAAGGAGGATTGTTGGGTGCAAGTGGGTCTTCAAGCGCAAACCAGGTATTCCAGGGGTTGAAGAGGCACGGTTCAAAGCTCGGCTAGTGGCGAAGGGATTTAGTCAAAAAGAAGGTGTTGACTACAACGAGGTATTTTCTCCAGTGGTTAAGCACAGTTCCATTCGCACTTTACTTGCTATTGTTGCATGTTATGACCTTGAGTTAGAGCAACTTGATGTCAAGACTGCGTTTTTGCATGGCGAGCTTGAGGAACAGATTTATATGCGTCAGCCTGAGGGATTTGTTGTTTCTGGTAAGGAGGATCATGTGTGCTTACTTCGTAAGTCTTTGTATGGCCTTAAACAGTCTCCGAGGCAGTGGTATAAGCAGTTTGACACATTCATGATAAGTCAATCATATTCTAGGAGTAAATATGATAGTTGTGTGTACTTTCGAAAACTTTCAGATGGTTCGTTTATTTATTTGCTGTTGTATGTTGATGATATGCTTATAGCTGCCAAAATTGTATCAGAGATCAACAGGTTGAAGCGACAGTTAGGTGGTGAATTTGAGATGAAAGATTTGGGTGCGGCAAAACGTATTTTGGGTATGGAGATTCGCAGAGATCGAGTAGCTGGCAAATTATTTCTAAATCAGAAGTCCTATGTGCTCAAAGTCATTGAGTGCTTTGCTATGCAGAACTCGAAGCCAGTCAGTACCCCTTTGGCAGCACACTTTCGACTTTCAGCTGAGTTGTCACCGCAATCAGAGGAGGAGGAAAAGCGTATGGAAAAGGTCCCATATTCAAGCGGAGTGGGGAGCCTTATGTATGCTATGGTATGTACTCGTCTTGATATTTCACATGCAGTTAGTGTCGTTAGCCGCTATATGGCGAGACCTGGTAAGACACATTGGGAGGCTGTGAAATGGATACTTCGGTATTTGAGTGGAACTGCAGATATGGGTTTACTGTTTGGGGTTGCTAATTCGGGTAATCAGGCTATTGGTTACATTGATTCGGATTTTGCTGGTGACCACGATAAGAGGAGGTCTCTAACAGGTTATGTATTTACCCTGTCCGGAAGTGCCGTTAGTTGGAAAGCTACCTTGCAGGCTACAGTCGCGCTGTCTACAACGGAAGCAGAGTATATGGCCATTGCTGAAGCTGTGAAGGAGGCATTGTGGATGAGAGGTTTACTTTGTGAGCTTGGTATTGCACAAGGGGTCACTTCTGTATTTTGTGATTCGCAGAGTGCTATACATCTTACTAAAAATTCGATGTATCATGAGAGGACCAAGCATATTGATGTTAGGTATCACTTCATTCGGGATATCATCTCACAGAAGGAAGTTGAGGTGAAGAAAGTGGGTACAGCAGACAACCCGGCAGACATGTTGACTAAACCGGTTCCGGTTGCCAAGTTCAAGCATTGCTTGGGCTTGCTTGGCATTTGCAGTTGATCGCCCCTTGGGGGCATTTGGCGAGTGAGAGGTTAGAAGAGGAGAGCTATGTTTGGTGATTTGGTTTCAGTGGAATTCAAGTCAAGGTGGAGAATTGTTGAGAATACCTTGAAGTTCTTAGTCCCACATTGGTAAACTATAGAGTTGTGGGTTTTGTATCCTCTTATAAATAGAGGTTTGTGGGTTTTGTCCCACATTGGAAAACTAGAGAGTTGTGGGTTTTTGTATCCTCTTATAAATAAAGGTTTGGGGAACTCTTATTAAATGATCCCTTTTGTTGCCTTTCTCTCATATTGGTGGCCTTTCTAGAGTTACGGATCATAGCCGGCTCTTTGTAATCTCTTCTCTACGGTTGATAGTGAAGTCCTCTCTCTCCTCGCCCGTGGACGTACCTCATTCTTGAGGGAACCACGTAAATCTGTGTGTCGTGTGATTGCTTGTTGATTGGCGTTTGTTAATCTCTCCGTAAACTTAGTCGCGTTCATAGCACGTGTGTTACAACACCCACTTAGTGATACAATGTCAAGTATCTTATGGTACATTTGCCTCCAATAGTTGACCTTGGAGTCGATGTGTGGGGAGGCCTTAATGTGACTATCGGGCAACACCTTTTCTAACTCCTTCTCTAGCAATGTGAAAAAACTGGGTCTGAAGCCAGTATCGATGCTCCACTTGTCACATATTTCGGTTACCATCACTTTAATTAGAGCGTCCTCTTCAATTTTTCTCCACACCCGACAGGTTCTTAGTGTCTTTTGTGTAGACACAGTGCTTTCTTGGGTTTCCATTACTGCAAAAATATTTAAATCGGCCAACAAATGCAATCGAAGAAATTCAATTATTAACTACGAACCACAAAATTATTTAGAATTCTACGATACAAGTAGTATTAATGGAATCAGAAATCGGAATTACAACGTTTGCATTACTAGTACTTTAAACACTTAATGCAAAGACTTAAAAACAAGTTCTTATTACAAATACTTGGGAAAAAGTGCTGGAATCATGGTGGATAAATCTCTTGTCCCCCACCATTTGCTAGTCAATGGTTGTTTATGGCAGTAGCCAATGCATCCCTTTCTGCTATCCACTCATTGAAATGTCTATGGTAGATATGTGATCATTGTGTACCTCGACATTGTGGAGGTTCTCTTGTTGCCATTGCGTGTACCCCATCTCAATAGGATCATTTGGTATATCTCTTTTGATAAGGTTATGAAGAAGACAACATGTCGTAACAATATGACATTGAGTCCTGATGGGGTAATAAGTGGGAGACCTCAATATTGCAAATCGCATCTTCAAAACACCAAAGCTTCTCTCAATGACATTCCTAGTAGCGGAGTGCTTCATATTGAAGTACTCCTCTTTGCTAACCGGCATGTGACCTTGCCTCCAAATTTTCAAATGATATCGTTGGCTGTGGTACGGTGCTAGGAAACCTTCCCCATTTGTGTAGCCAGCATCCACAAGATAGTAATGTCCTGTAACGAATAAAATTAACGACCTTGAAGTTCGGTTAAGGGAGGGTTCATAATTGTGATGGATTAAAAGCAAAGGTGAAGTTAGGAGTTCAAACGCGGGGGACTTTTAAACCATTGGGTCTTGCGATGGCGTCTCTAAGGATTCTAGAGTCAGTGGCCGACCCTTCCCAACCAGACAAGATGAACACAAATTTTAGGTCTCGAGTACAAACACCTAAAACATTTGTGGCAATCTCCTCCTTCCTTGACCTATAGCGTGGTTTCTCAGCTATTGGAGGATAAACAGGAATGAAGGTCCCATCCAAAGCACCAAGACAATTCTACAACAATTTGAGTAGGTTATTGTAAATAAGTAAATATGATAGAGTGGAGGAAACAAAATTGAATAACTTGAATTACTTTTAAAGCAAGTGTACCTAAAACCAACTCCATCTATTTTCATGGTACTTTGCAAGTACAGGCTCAGGAGTTACTAGGAGCATTTTATGAAGGAGCAACACAGCTTGGAGTACGGCATTGAAATGCTTGCTTATTGTTTCAGTCAATCTCCAAAATTGGTGTTTGGTAAGCCTTTGCTTTGTATGGTGTGCGAGGATCCACAAGAAAATAGCTATCCTCTCCTCAAGGCATACGAACCACGAGTCTCCTAACCCAACGCTTCTAAATAAACAACACAACCTAAAAAATGTATGCCTATTTACCATTAGCTGCTCGTAGCAATCAAACTCATTACCATTTACGAGCCTATTGACGACATTGACTAGGGTTTTGGTAGAAGTTTGGGTTCTGGGCACACTTTGGTTGGGGATACTGTGCCGTAGATAGAATGAATAGGTAAAGGCGAAATACACCCAACGCATCATGAATGAAAGTGTTTAAAGCACTAACTATCTCTTGCTCTTCTTTTCTCCTTAATTGTTTTCTGTTTAGTCTTGTCATCCTACTAATAAAATGAAGTTAAACGACGAAGTTTGAATTTAAAGCAAGCTAGTTGTGGAGTGATTGCGAGACGAATTACATACGAACAAAGGACCCTTGGGAAATACGTGTTTTACTTTTGGTGGAACACGGCTTCATGGGGAGAAGTTCTTGTGAATAATAAAAGGTTTTCAAATTAGCTAAGTGATCTAAGTAGTAGTTAATTTTTTGTTGCCTTAATATCGGAAGTCAAATATATTTGTTATTCATTACGTACTACTAATAAACCATTTCCAAAACCCCTTCCCTCTCCTCTCTCTCTCTTCCTCTCTCCAAGGTCATTGTAGGGCATACTCAATTTGGTTATTGTCAAATTAAAGCATCCAACTTAAAAGTAATTGACAATGCATGGAGAGGGCATCTAGTCTCATTGTACTAGTTTTGAGAGTTACAATTAATCAATGTGAAACAACCTCTAACAATCCACCACACGTGCACTTGCATGTTGAGGTAAATAAAAGATTCACAACTTAGGAATCACTATGCAGATACGAGCACAAACAATGAGGCAATTTGTTAAGTGAGACTTCCCCAAAAGAATCTGAAAAGTACTACGTAAAAGCATCTAACTAAAAACCAAATGAGAACGAGTGGAGATGCAACCCAATCTCATATACTATGTTTAAAGGTTCTAATTTACCGATGTGGGACAATTTCTAACACCTCAAGAATTGGAGACTAAGTGATGACTTTCGATTGGATGACAAACTTGTGAAGGTAAATCATGTGGGTGATATATGCTATTGCCAACTATATGTATTTTATCTGATTATATTTTGGTTTTCTACAATATCAGCTATCAACGCAATGATGAGGGATATGATTCCGAAAATCGCCATCAAACAATGGACGTGACAAAATGTGATAACTTACAAAATAATAAACGTACGAAGACTAAAAGCTTTACCATTATATGAGGTCAGAAGCAACAAAATGAAGAAGATCCCATAGGTAATTTGGTTGGCACATCCTAGCCACATGCCAAATCACTAGTAATAAGTACTCCTTTGTTCCATAAGTTTAGTGCACAAAATAAAATTCGTGCAATTTGGATAAAAAAATAAATCACCTTCGTGTATCACGTTTTGATATATGAAACTATAAAGCTATGTATCTATCACCATAAGTTTATGTCCAACACTGAATAATACATCAGGTACGAGATGATATTACAAAGTTTGGTGGACACGGGACTCAATAAATTGTTGAAAACAAAGGCATGGGCATGGCTAGGAAATGCGATATCCTTTTCCTAATATTTTCTTTAATGCACCTTTCTTATTTCTATATGAATTTTGAGTGAACTTAAAAAATGTACAAATTGTATTAGACACTAACATTGAATTCTAAAATTGTGCTATTGCAACATTAGGAAGTCTTTAACAAGTGTCCATTATAGTCCAAATCTTTATTCATAGCTACCTAAGTTTCTGTCACGTTGCAACAAGAATGTTGGACACATGTGGAGATAAAAAAATTTATTTCTTATTAATGGACATGAAAAAAATGGTCTCAAACTCGTGTTTCAAAAGTGCCACATATGTTTTGTATGGATAATTTGGAAAACAATACGTAGTTCTACACTTTTGCTAGATGTTTATCAATGGAAGTAAGTTCCACGGGCACATCCTTTTTTGAAGTTTTTGTCCTTCCTAGCACACCAACACCTGCCACCCTTACATGAAACTACATCACATATTTGGTGGCGATTATGAGCCTTCGTTGGAATAACAAACAACTTACCAACAAAGAAGAGGGAGAGGCCTTGGTGCAGCTTTGCCAACTCCCCCTTCTTCCCCGGTTAAACTCGATGGAGGGTTTTATTTTGTTGGATCTTATGGCTCATATGGGCGGGCCAGAAGCCGAGCGTATTGGAACGAAGCGAGGGAAGCGAAGCGACCGAAGTGGTGCAGAATAGTACAACCTAATTCTGTGTGTGTGATTGGGTGATTGCGTTAACATATTCCTTAGAAGCCTATGTATGAACAAGGAATAATTTTACTTCCCCACCTAGCTACTCTAGAGTCGTGGGTAGAACCTGGTGGGGAAAGATAAGCCATTTCTCTAAAACAATTCTTGACCATGGGCAGGAAATGGATGAATAAAATGGCATTGCCATGTGAGAGGGGAGAGAAATGCACGATGATTATAAGTGATTATCACAAGTGATTCTTGATGGAGGTCTACCAAGCTCCCTGCTAACCCCAGTAAAGACCATGTTTGTTCAAAACATAAGAGGTTGCCAAGATAACAGGTTGGCAAGTTGTTTGCCAACCATACATTCTCTTACCTCAAAACATGGGATTCATAGCTTTTCCCCCTATTTAACAAAAGGACCTGCGCACAAGTCTCGCATATGATACTTTACAATTATGAAAACGAGTGCACTTGTTTTTTAGATGTGACCAATATGGATCTATCAGTAATGACAAACACCTGAAACATTTACTTCAACCAAAAACAAAAACAAAGAAGCAAAGTTACCTAATTTAGCTTCTACAAGTACCAAAAGGCGGGAGGAAAATTCCCAGAAATCTCCATGGGCAAGGGTGGGGAGTTGGAGATGGACTCATGGATGTTCAAAACCAAATTATCACTGAGTGTAATTAAGAAGTGGAATAAACATATATCGTGGGCAAAACTACAAAAACAAATAAATTTTCATCAAACTATACGAATATATGGATGAAGAGATATGTAGCTCACCATTGTGCTATGTTTCTGTTTCGACTTCGAAAAATCAAGAAACTATATACGATTTGTGGGAAACATTTTATTAAACATCTTGCAAGCATTGTGTGTAAAAATGAAAACTGATGCCACAACTAGAGAAATACACTACCAACACCATTTACTCAATCCAATTTCAGAAAGTACAGAACTACACCAGACATAACATTCAACAGAAACTTTGAACTCAACTCGGACCAAATCAAACAACGAACCAAGCCCTCAAAATCAGAAAAAAACATATAAACCACACACATATTATAGATATAAATCGCAGTACACATATTAGATCACAACAGAAATCGAAAAAAATCCCTAACCCGTCCGAACAAGCAATAAAGATGGCAAGAAATCAAAGATCATAGATCGAAATCGCAACATGACCAACAATCGAAACCCTAGCTACTTTGAACTCGTGCCGGATAAGGAGGGCTCAAATCGTCAAAAGACCCACCCTCAATAGCCGGATAATATTTGGGGAGGGCAGGAGGTGCCCAAAATTAATTAGGGACAAACCCACATAGCTGTGAAAATGAAGAGGGGGTGAAAGGATATCAGGGGGCGTGAAAAGTGTTGCCAAATGGAGGCTTATTTTTTACAAGGGGTCTTAATTTTTTAAGGGGGGATAAGGCCCCATCCAAACGTGCTCCTAGTAATTAATGATACTTAACAACATTAACATAATAAAAATGCCATCTCATCAGGGTTAAATAATTTTTTCCAAGATTATCGAAATGAAAATTTAATACTTTTTGGTCGTGAATATCTAAAAGTTTATTTATCAATAACTAGAAAACTATTTACAAGTACAACTAAACTGGACAACAAGTTATAAGAAATTCAAAAAATGTATAGCCTGCACAGATCGATTCAGGTCAGATTTCACATCAACTCCCTGTTCTAATCGAGATATTTTATTAATTATGTAATAGTTGGGGTTTATATGACGGGGTCAAAATGTGATGAGTTCTCCAAGCCCCACGCTCGATTCTTGAGATTCATGGGCCGTCTCGCGAAGGTCATCGATATGAACCTTTGCATCTACTTTCTCTTAGAGGATGAACCACATCTTTGCTATCGTTCCACACAACTGCTCAACCTCCCTATTGCGTTGATTCTTTGCTATCTGGAGCATCTCTACTTCAAACCATACAACAACGAAACGAATAAAGTACGCTTTTCCTGAGCTCGATGGCCCAAATTTCGGCACCATCAATTTCATTACTCTAGACCTATTTGTTCCTAGTTTCTAATGCATTTCAAGTTTATAATCATACAACCTCATTTCCTACGACTATCCCTTTCCTCTCTCTCTTTACACTTTTATGTCTCGTTTCAAAGACTCCTCTCTTTATCTGTAACGTCCCGAATTTTTGAGATTTATTTTTTATATATATTGGATATTTTTGTTTTAGATTAATAAATATTATTTTTTTCTGATTTATTATCTTAAATTTTTACTCGTGTATATCTCTTTATTTTCAATCTGATCAAGTTCGTTGAATCTTTAGGGAGAATTATCTAATTTATTTTTTATATATATTTTATGTTATATTATTATTATTATTATTATTAAGTATTTTTATTAATTATTGAATCTCATTCGAACTCTATCCCTAGTATTCAAATCCTACTCAAACTCTATCTTTGTTAATTCGAGTCCTTATTGGATTCAGATTCGTTCCCTTTTGTCTATTTATATAGCCCTTAATCCATCAAATATTCATTTTTACCCATTTTAGAGTTTTTGTGTGCATCTTGAATACTTGTGAGGTATTTTCTTGAAAATCTCGTGTTCGTTTATGCATGCGCACCTTTCTCTTTCTTCTTTTCTTTTTCTTTTTTTTTTCTTTTTCTCTCGGTATCTCTCTCCCTAGAACTCTCTAATTCTCTCTCTCACCCTCTCTCCTCTCGGCAGTGGGCATTAGCCCACTGTTTGTTACTTTTATTTTTATTTTATTAATATTTTGTCTGTTTAAAATTTGATTATTGTTTGTTTATATATATATTATATTTACTTATCCTATTGTTTTATTATAATGTACTATTTTTATTTATTTATTTATTATATTTCAAGTATGATTTTGATTTATATTTGATAGTGTTGCAATAATTAAATTTCGGTGCAATGGTTGATTTCGTGAGTTTTGATAGTGATTTATTCGTCGGATTGAGGTAGGAATTTCGGACCTAGCCCTACATGTATATGTGATTTATGAGTAGAGTTGGTTAATTTGTATTCGAAGATAACCCCAAGGGGTTGTCCGAGCGGTAGAACAGGTAAGCTGTAAACCCCAGATGCCCGTTCGAAACTCGGTAACAACTATAAAAACCTTGGGGCCACTGGGGGTGTACAAGTGGTCGACCCACCAGGGCCTCGAGGACTAGTCGGCATTAGGTGGGGACTCCCCCAAGCCGTTACCCCCGGCTTGGTCCCAAGCCATACCGGATACCTCGGTTATCAAAAAAAAAATTTGTATTCGAAGATTGTATAGGGTATATAAATCAAATATTTAATAATTAATTATTGGAGTACTTATGTGTATTCAATTGTGTGAATTAATCAAGTTGAAAATTTAATAAATATTATGTGTCAGATCGGGATTGGGTTTGAACTATAGGATGCTATATATTTATTATATGTGATGATTTGTTATTCAATTTAATTTAGTTGATCAATTAAAAAATTATTATTTGTTGAGACCGATTTGTATGTGAGGGCCCACGAACGTTGTATGTGACTTATATTTGATCGATGTTGATGATATCGCATGATTTTAGTGATTTTAATTTATGCTCGATGTATGTGTAATTAAAATCGCATGATGATATTTTATTATTGCATATTGAACATGACAGATGATCATTGTGCATACACGCATGGAAATTGGAAAATTAATTGAACAGCAGGGTTAGATGATCTCATTGTTGCGATTATGAGTGATAATCAGAATGATTGGAGTTGTGGTGTATTATGGGAGACTGCGAGACCCCGATGTTGTGATACCGATGAAGGGAATTGCGAGGCCCTGAGATTGTAATTTGGCTGAGAGGGATTGCGAGATCTCGATGTTTCGATACCAATGAAGGGGATTGCGAGATCCTAAGATTGTAATTTAGCTAAGGAGGATTGCGAGACTCCGATGCTGCGATACCAATGAAGGGGATTGCGAGACCCTGTGGTTGTACTTTTGATATGGGGGATTGCGAGACCCTGGTGGAGATAATAATAATAAAAAGATATTCAATGCGGAAAGTTTTATGCATGGCATTGCATATTCATGTTTATGCACGATATTGCATATTTCATGTTTATTTATGGTTCTTTACATGTTGTGTAGAATTATTATCATGTATGTTTATTTGTGAATTAGGGGTAAGGGTAGATTTTTCTACTGAGTGTTAATCACTCATTTAGAGCTACTTCTTGGCTCTTGGTATTTCACACCAGGTTTTGAGGAACAGGTTGACGGAGCGTAATTTGAAAGCTCAGGAGACCGAGGAAGATAAGATGAATGTACTAGAACTATGGCTGTACCAATAACAGCTCGACGGTTTGACTTAGGGCGTCCTCTTAGTTGTAATTAGTGATAATTTATAACTAGAGTTATTGATTTTCAAAACTATATAATGAGCTAAATTTTGAGTCGATTGTTTTGCCGACAATTAATAAATAATTGAGAATTGGACCCTTTGTTTTTAAATAGAAAATTCTATTCCGCTACTTTATTAAATACCTTTTATTATAACGTACCATAAAAACATGGGGTGTTGTTCTCTCTCTCTCTCTCTCTCTCAAATTCATTGAAATTTCAGCAGCAGAGAAATAAATCACACACAAGAAATTTTTTTAAAAAAATGCAAAGCAATTTGCTCTTAATGCAAGGAGATAATTTCTTGCGATGGCCTTTTTCTTGAAATTTATGCATCCCCACGGGAAAGAAAGCTCCCATCTTGATTCCATGAACATCTCACAAGCAGATCGTTGTTCATGACATTTCATCAAGAATAGTTCTGAATAAGAACAATTGATTAAATGTCGTGAACACGACCAGCTTGAAATTGTTTGCTTTGTGAGAACTGCGGTATGAGCTCCGTTGGCCATGCTCTATTTCTTCCGGTGGCCTTTTCTTGAAATTAATTTATTCATCCCCACAGGAAAGAAAGCTCTAATCTTCATTCCATAAACATGTCACAAGCAGATTGTTATTTATGGCATTTCATCAAAAAGAGTCTCGGATGACAACAATGAACGAAATACCATGAACACGAACAACTTGAAACTATTTACTTTTTTAGAACTAGTGTACGATGCTTTGTTAGCTAGTCCTATTTATAACCATCTTAATTGGAACCAAAAATACAATCGAACCGCCAAAAATACAATTGAACCGGAGAAATTATACTATGACCATGTTAAATCAGTTTACTTTGACAAATAGTATCTAAAAAAATAAAATAAATTTGAATAGGAGAATTTTCCTATTTTTAATTAAATGTACATGCAGTGAAAGGAAAGGTTATGATATGCACATTATTACATAATAATGGGATTTGTTCTCGTATAGTCATTTAGAGAGTTTCTCATTAAAACACGAGCAAGGCATGCACGGCCACAGCACGGGCAGAGCACGCACGGACACAACACGACAATGACACATGTTCAACATGACAAGACATGAGAAGTGGCGTGTGATGATGCTCCGTTGGCTAACTCTATTTATAGCCTCATCTTTCTTCCGATGGTCTTTTCTTGAAATTTATATATCTCCATGGGAAAGATAGCTCTCATCTTGATTCCGTAAACATCTCCCAAGCTGAATGTCGTTCACGGCACTTCATCAAAAATAGTTTCAAATGACAAAAAATTGATGAAACGCTATGAATTACACGTGCACCTTGAAACAGTTTGCTTCGTGAGAAGTGGTGCATGATGCTCCAATTGGCTAATTATTGTATTCATAGCCATCTTGCACAACAAAAAATACCGCACAAATCATCTTACCATGTTAAATCTGTATACTTTAACAAAGGGTATCTAAAAAATCAAATACATTCAATAGGAGAATTTTGTTGTTGTTAATTAAACGTATATCTATGGGAAGAAAGCTCTCATCTTGATTCCATAAACATCTGATCACAAGCTGACCGTTGTTTATGGCATTTGATCAAGAATAGTTTCGAATGACAAAAATTTGATGAAATTCCATGACCACGAGCAACTTGAAAATTGAAATTGTTTGCTTTGTGAGAAGTGGTGTATGATGCTTTGTTGTCTAACTCTATTTAGAGCCATCTTTCTTTCGATGGCATTTCTTGAAATTTATACATCCCTATGAAAGAAAATCCCCCATCTTGATTCCATAAACATCTCGCAAGTTGATCGTTGTTCATGGCATTTCATCAAAAATAGTTCTGAATGGAAAAAAAGTTGATGAAATTCCATGAACACGAGCACCTTGAAATCGTTTGCTTCGTGAGAACTGGGGCATGATGTTCCGTTGGCTAAATCTATTTATAGCCATCTTGCTATAATCGAATTGGAGAAATCTAACCATGTTAAACCGGTTTACTTCAACAAACAGCATTTAAAGTGGGGGATCTCATACTTTTGTGTTTATAACTTTGATTCTTCATTCATAACACTAACTAATTCCATAGTAAATTTGATAATTTATTAACTATCCAAAATTAGGCTGAATTTAGATTCACTACTACAATAATGATAAAAGATCACGCATAAAAAATTAAAAAGATCTCATTTTTATAAAAAGCGTGATGAATTATTTTAGAAAGTCTTTTTAATCACATCTTTGCAAAAAAATCGTGATAATAGTACTATTTTATCTCGGCATGTGATAAAAATGTGATTGTACATATTATATTTTAATCTTGGTTTGCATGTATGGGCGAGATTAAAAACATAAAAAATCATTTATAAAAATTTGGGTGCCAAACAAGGCCCTTGTTTTCAAATCAATCTCAATTTTAATAAAAATTGAGATTAAAAACTAAACCCTAAAAAGTTCCCCAAATTAATCTCTCCAGGCCATTTTGCTTTCCACTCTTTCGACCGACTGTGGCCTCCCTCTCTTTCGACCGGCTGTGGCCTCCCTCTCTTTCCCCAAATTAAAAACATGATTCTAGCAGAATGGACGTTGGGATGAGAAAAATAAATGACATACCGCATGCCTCTAATCCGACACTGAAAAAGGTAAATTATTTTAATTTTTTAAAAAGTTGTGGGATCATGTTGTTATTCGTATTACTAGTTAGAATTGTTGATTGATGGTTCTTATTGTTCCAGAGAAAACCCTGTATATTGGCTTTGGGGACCCTTGATAACATTGTTGCTCATGGTACGATGTTTGATAAAGTCGGACCGGAAGAAGTAATTCATACGGTACCCTTAGGAGAGGCAAATGTCCGTATGTCAATTGATTTGGTAATAGACAAGGACGCTGTTCTTCCTATACCAATACTGGGGGAGGTGAATACTATTGGAGAGGTAGCTGGATATCATGTTGCTTGGCCTAAAGATCAAGTATTACTTCAAAAAATCATGGATGTGGTAATAAGGTATTAATTCTCTCATAAAAGTATATTTCTGGATGAGAATTGGATATATCTAGTTTTTATATCTTGATTGTTGACTTATATTTGAATTCATTTTTAATTTAGGGACCTCAAAAAATTTCTGGACGAGATAGCAACAAGGTACAATATATGTTGTAATTTGGTATTTTTCATATGGTTCTTCTAATTATTCCATATCTCGGACTTTTTTTTTGGATAAACTTCTTACTTAACTAGGCAATGTCAAAGAATATGGATTTTGAAAAGAATTTGGAGTCTATTCGGTCTTTTGACGACTTTGTGAAGCATCTTGAATACAATGAAGCATATAACATTTTGCTTGACAAAGACATATTTGGGGAGAAGATTGTGGTGCCACTTCAAAGAGTAGATATGGAGTATATTTCTGAAATGAAAAAAATATCTGTTGCATGCATCATGCTGTATATCAGGTTAGAGGAGTAATATTACATGAATACATTTATTAAGTTATCAAATACTCATATAACGATTGCTTGTCGGCCTTTTCAGTCATCTCTATCATGTTATTAAGTCTTCAAACTTTGAGCGAAGATTTCTATTTGTTAACCCTTCCGCCATTAGTGGAACAAATAAATTCGGTGGATCTTCAAAATCATCAATGCTTGCAAGTTCACTCAAGGATGCTGGCAATGAACAACTTATTTTCGTTCCTTACAATTTGGGGCAAGTATTTTCTTCTAAATTCTTAATTTATGAGGTGCTTAAGGCTAATACGTTTATCACTTGTTACATTATAGGTAACATTGGATATTAGTAGTCATAGATCTATCATCTCCAACAGCTTACTATCTTGATTCAGTTGACGGTGAAATCCATCCCAACCTTAAGATTATATTCAATGCGTAAGTTCATCAATTGTTGGAGTTGATTAGCCAATAGTTTTTATTCCATTCAACTGATTAATAGTTTTATATTACTTTTTTTGAAGTGCTTTAAAGATTTACGATTCTACCAAGAGAAACACTAGAAGAAGTCTTGTTTGGAAACAAGTTCAGGTATCGGCGTATCCTCTTTCTTTGTTGTATGTCATAAATAGTAATGTCTTTTTTCTAATCATGATAAAAATTATTTCTGTAGTGCCCGCAACAACCTACAAATGTTGAATGTGGCTTTTACGTAATGAGATATATGAGAGACCTTATTAAAGATGAGAGCATCCTCCACAAACGTGATGTGAGATTACTTAGTTTATTTCACTATTTTCATCAAAATAAAGTATACAAAAAATCTTCTCTTCACTTGTTCTTTATGTTTTGCAATTCAATGGGAAGAAGACTTACACCACGGCTGAGATAGATGAAGTACGAGTTGAATGGATAAATTTAGTCTTGGAACATAACCTCTAAAGTACGGCTTATGATGGTAATTCATGACTTTCCTTGTCCTTTTTAAAATGGTGCCTTTGATCTTCTTTAGAATTTGACGATGGTGTTTCACTAATGATGCCTTGTGTGTCAATTTAAGAAAGGTGGTTTGACTCTATGTGAGTTTCATGAATTTGTGACTGTTTGCATTTCTACTCCATTAGGAGAATCCTAAATGTTCTCTTTTTTGTTGTGTCTAATGTTTACCTATTTGTTGGAGTCTTCTGGTTGATTCTTGGTGGTGTAACTTCTGTTGAGGCAGCTGCTGTGTGCAGCTTGGCACTTCTGTTGATGAGTTT
Source organism: Arctostaphylos glauca (assembly GCA_019985065.2). Classification (NCBI taxonomy): domain Eukaryota; kingdom Viridiplantae; phylum Streptophyta; class Magnoliopsida; order Ericales; family Ericaceae; genus Arctostaphylos; species Arctostaphylos glauca. The sequence continues at coordinate 7,627,783 of JAHSPW020000015.1, forward strand.
GGCGATGAAGAGCTTGTTTTGCTTCTACTTCTGTTGTTGGTTTGACGCTAATGAGTTTGTTTTGCAATTTAGTTTACCTTCTAATTTTGTTAACAGATTGTTGGTTTGAAATGCTTAAGCGTGTACTAACCTTCTTCAGTTCTACTGGAATTGGATACACTAGTTATGGATTTTTTGTAGCTAGCCTTGAGCAGCATACTCTGTAATGGATTTTTTGGTTAACATTAGACAAGATTTTTCGGTGCTATTAAAATGTGATTTTTATGGGTTATTTTATCGAATTTGGGGTATTATTTAATTTGATTTGTAGAAAAAGTGAAAATTAATTTATTACAAAGAATAACTTATAATCACGGTATATCATGCAACCGTGATATTACAAAGAATAACTTACAATCACGGTTTATAATCCAACCGTAATTGTTAGTGTCAAATAATCCCGGTTTTATACAAAATCGAGATGTTAGATAGGTGTTTTAATTACGGAATATGGTACCTTTAATCACGATTTTGTACAATACTGAGATTGTTTGTGCCGTTTTAGATCACGGATTGTAAGCGGGATAAAAAAGGATAGACTTTTCATTACACCCCGATACACCACGGAATGAAAACCGAGATTAAAAGGTAACGATCACAATTAAAAACCGTGATCTTTAGCTCTGTTTGTAGTAGTGGTTAAATTATTTTTTTGTTAAAGAGAATCATATAGTACAAAAATAATCCGTAGTTTTTTCATCAATTTTATTTTTTATATTTTCTCATTCATCTCGATGAGAGGAATCAAAAAGGTACGAAAACATAAACCGCAGTTAAAAGTATTCAGATAGCATGACGAAAAAGACATCAAGAATTGTCTTTTTCAACTTTTTTCATCTTTATAAAATTGTTGGGAAATTTGCTAAGATATTTTACTTTCTAGATCCTTTTTGTCAGAAAAATAATTAATCTAAAAATTTTTATACAAACTTGATAAAGATTAAAAAAATCACATAAAAGACAATGACATTAATTTCGAATAATTATGGTCAAAGGAGCCTTAGTAATATTTATCTGCATTACACAAACAACACATCAACATTAATGTAAAGGTTGACAGTCAATTCTTACCAAGGAAATAAAGAATTTAAAGAAGTCAAAGAGTGGGAAATAAATACTTAATTTTTTAACTTTGGTAAGAACTGACTGTCGATCTTCTAATTCTTTTAATCGACAAAAAATAATTAAAAGGTCAACGATAAATTCTTACCAAAGCCAATATGGGCGGACAACTTGCCATTATTGTGCATAAACAATATTTCTAAAATTATTTGCCATTGATCCAACATTAGGGGAAACATCTTGCGTAATTGTACTGTAAGGACCCAAAATTTTAAATTCAATAGAAAATAAAGATTTAACATTTAATTTAATTTCTGGGATATGTCATGCACATTTTATTTATTCTAGTGCACAATTTTATTTCATACATGAATTAATTGGGTTTGCATGTTCCATTCATAATATGGTGTGTATGTTATTTCATGACTAGCCCATCTAATTTTAGCCTTGTGGCCTCAAACATAAACCCCTTGACCAAACCATTTTCTTGCAAGCTCAAATCTATTGGGCCTAACCCTATAACCCATCTAATATTGGCTTTTTATCATGGGACCAATTACACTTGATTTTCTTCCCCTCACTTCATCATTTCCCCACATGTCTTCTCCCTCTAAAACTCTCGTTTACAAATCTCGAATTTTTCATCAAAATAGGTGTTTTGCAGAAACTAGTCATTGAAATAGGGTGGTTCTGAAACTATTTGTAAAAATAGAGCAAAATGCCATCCATAATGGCATCCTTAGATGACATAGCACAGCAGTTCCAGCGTGGACAAGTTGTACGTTAATTCATATGGCGCAGTGATAGAACGCCATCTTGATTGGCTTTTTATCGATATACAACTATGCTAGTAGCGTTTTATTGAAGAGCCATTAGCAGATAGAGTGGCCCAGTGATAGAACACCATCTTGATTGGCGTTTTACGGTTGTACGCCTATCCTAGTGGCGTTTTATTGCAATTATACAGACAGACCCATTAGCAGACAGAGTGAGCCATTTTATTGAAAAAACAAAGATGTCTGATCCATTGTCCAGATGGTTAGCCGAACATAGGTCATCAAATAGATTGCCTTTGTCTTACATGAGTGGTTATTGGGGAGATTGCACGGGAAGCAATCGAATAATAGTTTGGTAGCATAGTGGTCTGATCCCTAGCTGCAGTGTTGATGCAAGAGAAGACCATAGGTGTCTTTCACGTTTGGATTATAGCTTGGCATATTACGATCAATGGGGAAAACGGGTTTTTGTGGAGCCGGTAGTTCAGTACGATGCTGCAATTGACATGTATTTTATGATTGATTGGAATCAGACCTCATACGAGGGTGAACTTGTGGGTATACTAGAATGGCCTAATTTATTTATCGAGCGTAATAAGCTAGAAGCAAAGTCTAGAAGTTTCTTTGCAAATGTTCCCAAAGCACGCTCGATGGAGATGATTTCAGGTAGGAGAGAAAACATCCTTCATGGAGACGTTTGTCGGAGGTTGCATGTTGAAATTCGTGCAATGTACCGATGGGTAATGCGCCAAGGGTTGGTAAAGGATGCCATTAGAGATGCAGAAAGAAATAGTTATGACGTGATGCCATTAATTAGAAGTATTAAAAGGGACCCCAAATACCAGTCTGACTTGCAAGTTTCAGATTTTTCTGAGTAGTTAGTTAGCAGTTTGTAAGTTAATTTAATGCACTCCAATTATATAAGTAATGTTGTTGTTACCAGTGTTTTGTTATGTAGCGTTAATTATGTAAGTTAATGGTTTGTACTTTAGTGGAATATGATATTCCGATTTAATATTTGAGTAGTAAGACATATTTGTGCAATTAAGTAATTACGAAAAAATACAAGGCGCAGAAAAAAAAGAAATACAACTATTTATTAAGATGACATGAAACGACGAATAAGAAACTGGTAAATACATATATTTTAAGTTGAGCAATGAAGGTGTTTTCACCTGCTAGACCCGGCTCCTATTCGTCTAGTAGGGCAAGTTCGTCTGTTATGTCCTGATACGCCACATAATTTGCAAGTTTGGATCTCAGACGGCCGTGACTCTTGCCAGTCCATTTCATTTCTAAAGCGCCGGGTCCTTGACCTTCATTTCCTTCTCTTGCAATGCATTGGAAGGAATATGCGATCTCCTCTGTAGGGTGGCCAGTAGGCCATATCTCGAAGTGGATAGAATATTTGAGTATAGTATGTCTCAACGTTTCTGGCAACAGTCCACATGGGGTGCACGTAATGGAGATAGTTGAGGGACATTTTGTTGCAACAAGTAATGGCGTGGGAGCAGGGGATATTCCATTGGTCCCATTGTTGGCACGTGCATGTTTGTTGACGTAGATGGACTGTCTGTTTGCGGTTTCCTTCGTGCGGCATTGTCCGACTTGCAGCCGAAATTACCTCGAATACTGCATCAGTTCGGCTATATGCAACCACTGTATGAAACCTTGCCTTGTCGCACCACTTTTCTAGAATTTTGACTGTAAGTCACTGTATACTTGTATAAGAGCTTGCTTCTTCGTAGTAATTTCTCCCTTTTCGCAAAAGTATGCCACGCGTTTACAGAAAGTAACGGTGACGGCTGCTGTACAGGTCGATGTCTGGCATCTTTCATCCGTTGAAACACTCAGCAATGTTGGTTGTCATTGACCCATATCGCCTCCCACCATCAAAAGCTAATGCCCACTTCTCCCTGTCCATCTCGTCAATTACTTTCACAACAGCTCCTTTCTCCAAAGGGAGAATTCTTTCTAGCGCCCTATTGAACTTGGACACCTGAATTTGTTTGGCGCACACCTTGACTTGGTCCCCCACTCGCTTGTTGAAATTTTTTGCAAAGTTCGCCCTGACGTGGCAGGAGCAGTACCGATGGTATGCTCGTGGAGGTCTCCATTCCAGGTCAGTTTTTAAGTATGCCAATAGGCTAGGGTGTCTGTCTGAAATGAGGCAAAGGCCCGACATATCTGTAACATATTTTCTAATTTGTTGAAGAAACCACCCCCAAGTCTCAGTATCCTCCTTCGGCACAATGGCGAAGCAAATGGGAATGATCATGTTATCTGCGTCTTGTGTGATAGCAATCATGAGCGTGTGCTTGTATTTGCCACTCATGAAGTGTTGTCTGCACACAAAACCGGCCGACAATGGCTAAAAGCCTCTAAGCGCGGTCCGAAAGCCCAGAACACCCTATCGAACAGAATTTCTCCTCCCCCACGTGTCGGGCCATCTTCGGTTTGTAACCTCCACACAGTGCCCAGATTTTTTATGGTCGCCTCTATGAAGAATTGTCCAAACTTGTTGTATGATTCGTCCCAGTCCCCAAAGAGTTCTACGATGGCTTTTTGTTTGGCTGCCCAACATTTGCATACGATGGCTCAAAACCCACGCACTCTTTCTTGATGGTTGCCATAAGGGATTTGATTTTAACTAAAGGGTTTGATTGCACCTCGGGTCGTATGCAGCTCAAGATGAAAGACGCATCGAGCATGGGGTGGTCACAGGTCATACTTGCTGTGAGACACGTGTGAGGTCCACGGTATTTTGAAATGATCCATATACCTCCCTCCTTGGGCTTCAAATGGGCGCGCAATCGCCATGAACACGGATCTTGATTGCTGCACACGTAAGAAATTGTAGTGGCATTTGACTCTAATACCTTAGCCGTGTGATTATGATTCATGTTGTACATTTTGACGACACGTTGTACGGCACCTTTTGAATGGAAAACAATTCCCTTGGCCAGTTTTGATACGGCATCCCAACCGATCACGTCCATGTCTGGTAGTGGTGGGGAAGGGTCGACAATGTTTATCCATGTGTCTTGCGTGAAAATGTGGGATGGAGGCACATATGAATGATTGTCTTCATCGTCACTGGGATTAGCCTCTAGACCCGCATCCACGTCCTCTTCGGATGTAAATGCTTCAGTATCATCTTCTTGTTCAATATTTGCACCTGAATGAATGAAAACGCAATATGAAATAATATATCAATGGAACGTATAATGTGTACTTGTTGTACAAAGGCGATAGTATGAGTCTTACTGTCGGAGCATATGGGGATCTCGTCCTGGTCTGATGGCGATGTTGGGTGGTCTTGGTTATAAGACGGACCTCCTTGCATTGAATCCCAGAAAATGTCACCTGCCTCAGCGTGATCATGTTCATGCCCGGTGGAAATGTCTGGTGTGTTTGTGCCAATGTCTCCATGAATAATTGGTCTTCGTGGACGACCATGCTTGGCGAGGACATAAATCTTGGGAGTGTAACCTGAGATAGTTTGTGAAACCTCGAACATAATATCTACTGTTGCATCATCCATGAGGTCCAAAGCTGCATATGTATAACGGGTGTGGGGATAACTTAACACAGGATACCGAAAAGTCATTTTCATATGTTGTCCCCCAACTTCAGTTGCGCATCGTATTTTATTTCTTAATTCGTCGACTCCTATTCCCCTTTGCAGTGGGATAATTATCGTTAATCCACCATCATATCTCGGCCCGCTAGGTTCATTCAATAACTTGCCACCGATGTGGACCAATATGCGAGTGTAGTTTGAAGTCATAGTGACACGCTATAAAGTTGGATGATTTTTGTGTTATAGGTTTTACCAATCGCAGGTTCATAGAAATCCATTGTATGTTGGTCATTGTACGCCATTCCAAATGGCGTTCTTACTGTTGTACGCCACTAGATAAGTTGTTTTACCAGTGCACCAGTTTTACCCAGTTGTACGCTACTGAAAAGGCACCACTGCCTTCATTTTACCCAGCTGTATGGTACTGGGAAGGCACAGTCTATACGCCACTAGCAAAGGCTTTTTAATATTATGTTACGCAAAATTAAATTAATAATTTATTCTCATTTAGGTAAATTAATAATTTAAAGAAGAGAGGTTTTTAAGTAAGATAAAGTGAAAGTAAAATAAGTTAAAATGATCATGTTATGGGTTTGGTTCCCCAATGACGGTTCAAGATTTTAATTTTGTATGTAAGGCAACAAATTTTGTAATTTAATTATCCTATTTGTAATGTTAGTTTACAAATTCCGAAAGAATAGTTTACATAAATTGTGAGATTATATTACATAGATTATAATAAATTATACATAATATTACATTCGAATTAATAATTTCAAAAAGAAAATCTTTTTAAGCAACATAAAATAATTTGGAACGAAAGAAAGTAGACAGAATATAACAGAGTGTGCAATAGGAAGTACAATTTCATACATGCATTTGAGGATTGTAATGTAACATAATCATTGCGTTACAACATATAGACGCATGTCTAATTTGCGCCTACTGTGAACCACGAGAGTGTCTAAGCTGACTACAAAATAACATGTTTAAAAAAAAAATTGGTAGATGGCGAAATTGGGAGGGGTAAGACGGCGGAGTTGGGAGGGGCAGCATCTGTGGCATACAATATTCGAACACAAGTATCGAAAGGTGGCTACGAACAATATTTGTGGTAGAAATCTAATTGAAGTACGCCCCACATTGTATGTAATGATAGAATCATGACTGCATAATCATGTAAATATTTGATGGTGCAATGTGCTGCACAGGTCTTGTGCAGGATATGTCGTGTACTCTGTGCCATTAGTAGTCCACTCACGTCGATCGGTATACATCAAAGCATTATGTATATCGTATGATGTACCATACAAAATTTTACGCATGTAGCTGAGCATTGGTAGTGATCTTGGATGTTTTGTAGTATTGGTTTCTGGATGATACATATCGCGATACAACAATCTGAACAATAGAAAATTGCACACTCTAAACCCAAAACCCTGAACCCAATATGGAGTACAATGATATTTTATTATGCCCATATATATATATATATATATGGAGGGAGATCGACCAATTATGTGGATGAATAGGATGTACAATTTATGTAGACGAATAACCTTCAATATTTATATTGAGGATTGTATGCCATCGTATGTGGCATTGTAATTTATTGGACGACATCGTACACCTTCATGTTCACATGTTCAGCTTTGAGCATCAGCTTTTTGCAGTACATGTACGCCAATTAAATAGGCTTTTTAGATACAAAACGCCACTGGTAATGGCTTTTTTAGTATAAAACGCCAATCCAATAGGCTTTTTACTGGCAAAATAAAAATGGTAATGGCGTTATTTGTGTACAAATTGGTCAGCTTTTTGTAGGTGTTTTGTGCATGTAAGCCATTACAAGACGCCAATAGTAATGGCGTTTTGTATCACAACTTAAAAAAATAATTCGGCAATAACTGAATTAATTATTACATCCCATTTACATAAATTAATCATTTAAGTAAGATAAAATAAAATAAATTATAGTGTCTTTTTTACTTTCATAATTACTCTCATTTTAATAAATTAATTATTTTAAGAAATTATATATGAATAAGATAGCTTTTTAAATAACAACTAAATATAAAATATGTCCAACTTAAGAAATCCTAGTTGGTCACGAAGCATTGTTCGGCAATGGTTTGACGGAGATCTGACCATCGAAATTTAGTGACGTTGCCGCCAATGCGAAGCAGGACCGTCGCAGAACGCGTTCGAAGAAGCGGCGCGCATTACTATCATTTGGATTTTTATTTTTTGCCCGTCAAACTTAGGTTCGCAGTCAACTTTTCTATATTTTTTATTTGACTAATTCCAAGTTAACAGGTCACAAGTCATTGTTTGGCAACAGTTTGACAGAGATCCGACCGTCGAAATTCAGTGACGTTGCCGCCAATGCGAAGCAGGACCGTCGCAAAACGCGTTCAATGTAGCGGCGCGCATTACTATCATTTGAATTTTTATTTTTTGCCCATCAAACTTAGGTTCGCGGTCAACTTTTCTATTTTTTATTCGACTAATTTCAAGTTAACTTCCTAGTTTGGATGGTGATTGCGCAGCAAATAATAACAGTACGATGCAATATAATACGATAGTAACACAATTTGCTAAATACATCAAACCAAAAAAGACCTAATCACTCATCCCCCCGAAGCAGGACGAACCCTTTGCCTATCAGTACCACACAAAGGTGCCCTCCTCTCTCTCTGCGTCCTATGACATGGATCCGGGGTCGACGAACATCGACCCACCTCTGAGTCAACCTGTGTCACGACTCCGACCAACCCAACTGCTCCTATAGTATCATCGTCCGATCCACTTCCATCAACCGTACCATCAGCTATCGAAATCTTACGCCTCTTTGGTGGCTGTTGATCAAATGGCGTGTGGCATGCCTCGAGAGGGTCCACTACGACCGCATCTGTAGAACCTAAACGCCCCAACATACCCCAGTCCAAGTCAGAGTCAATTGGACTCATATCGTGGGCATAAAACTGTACGGTCGACAATGTCGACGGACCACCCTCGGCCGCTGTGGAAGGGCCAGGGGTCTCTATAAAACCAGGAACAGGAGGTGTTGTGGCGGGGACACCTTTGTCCTCGGGGGCCGGGTCTGCTGCAGCTACAGGGGGGCCCTCATGGTCCACATCGTCGTTTGCTCCCCCCAACGAAGGAGGGGACGGAGGCTCGTGCTGGAGACTACAGAAGACAATCATCATTTGAACTCCCTGCTCACCAACTGCCCTGACCCAATTCAGAGCTGGCTTAGGCCCACACAAACGCTCAAAACACTTTTTCTGCATTGCACAATACAACAACTATTAGAAATGATTTATTAAACATCATATTTCAACTAACAAAAATAATAAATGCAATTGTCTTACCATAATACCCATACAAGCACCCTTCAAGCTAATGTACCGCCGTGTCCGCCGGTTGTACCATGACAAATAGGGGTCATCCAAGGGGTACACCCCATCATCAGCAATCCCCACTGGCACGACATGCTGGAAGCGTTGGTCCCACTCTGCTATCTTTCTCGCCCTTGCAATAGTCCAATCCTTAATGTTTTCACGCATGTCCTGGCCGTGAGTGGCATGGAGCGATCTAGATGGCCCGGGCACCCCCTGCCTATAGCCAAATTGTCGCAATACCTGGTCGGGGTAGTGCACCTCCATTGTAGCAAAACGAATTAAGGGGACGCAAGCTGCCCACGCATGTGCGCTAGCAAGACAAAATGGAGGTAACCCCGCTATAAGCGCATTACTGTATGACTGCCACACAAACTGCACAAACAAACATATTTATTATATAAAAAAAAGATTAAATGACACGAAACCATGTATTAAAGTATATAATTTTGCATACTACCTCTGTGTCGAGACCCATATCAAGCGTGTAGCGATGTGCACTAACCACGTGCATCGAAAAATCTCTTGCCTGAAAGTCATCCCGCCACCTAAAGAGTAAAGAAATTAATGTACATAACAAAAGTAATATTTGAGAACTTATGAAATGCGTAAATATAACATAACCACTTTGTACGCGTAATCAACTACTAACCTAGATAGCAGGGGACGATCAGGAAGTAGTGGAACCCTCTCTCGACGACGTGGAGCCAAGTGTGGGAGTCTATCCCATGCCCAAATCTAAAGTAGGATGAAGCATCCACCTACATCCTTTGCTCCAATCGTCGCACCGTGACATAATTGGTTATATAGGACAGCGAGGGTCGCTGAGCCCCAGCTGTAAGTACCAGCTTCTGCAAAGTCACGCAACAAAGGCAGGTAGTAGAGGTGCACAAACGCCGCAGAATGGTCAGCAAAAATTGTGCCCCCCAATAACTGTTGCAAGTATCCCCGAGCATGCTGTGCAACGACCTCGGGTGCCGCATCATCATCCACCACCCGTCAAAAATGGTCCTCAACCATGCAATCTTAACCCTACCTCCCTTCCGAATCCCCACTGGTGGCTGCACCCCTTAAAGCTCTAGGCATAACACATCCCAATCATAGTCAACTCGTCTTGTCACCGGCCTACCATCAACCGATAACCTTAGAATTAGCTCCACATCCTGTAAGGTCACCGTAGCCTCTCCCGAGCGAAGGTGGAACGTGTGCGTCTCCGGCCTCCTCCGCTTTACCAACGTTGTCACAAGTCCATAGTCCAATGAACGAAATGGAACCTCGTGCAGCCCTTGTAAACCAGCCTGCCAAATAATCTAAAGAACTGAAGGTGATACTGCGGCTTGACGACGAAGAACGGCCTCACACCGTCTATACCTAAGTACAAAAGAGTCCATCGGGCCATGTCCCTGAAAATTCAAGTTTCGTTTCGCATAATCAATTCTCTAAACATATTACCGTAATATTCCAAAAAATTCAATTCAACGCATATGCTACAAAAATATTTCTTACCCCCCCCCCCCCCCCCCCCCGGCCCATATGGCCTCTGAACAGTGCTGCCGCTGTAACGTAAGTAAATCCGTCTCGTCTGAACCAGGTTCCATGCCTGTTACAAAAATAAATAAAATTATGCTTCCAAAAACATTAGTCTAAACAAATCATAACTATATCTTTTTTCGAACCTAATTAAAATAACGGTTAAAAAAACTTGAGTAGGCTGAAAATAGGATCAAAATTTTTGGTTAAAAAATGTAGCATAAACTAGGTATGTCAAAATCTTAAATTGTATTTATTACAAATTATTGTTTTGTAGATAAATCGAATAACTCGAAATATTTTTTTTATTTCTCATTCTTTGTTTGATTCATTAAATCATTTTATGACTTTCGTACCAAAATGACTGTGGCAAAGTTATTTTTGTGACTCGTTACCATATCAAAAAAGTCATAAAATAATATCATTTCTCTACAATTATATGATAATACCCAATATTTTTCGATCACTAGATCAAAATTTGGCTATGCCATATTTGGTCGCGAAGATAGTTGTCAAATTATAACTTTTGTAAATTTGACTATAAAAAATAATTTTGAAAATTTCAACAATTCGAAAGTGTTTTTAGTGATTTAAATTTGTTAAAGAGTTCTTTTCAAAAAGAGATTATTCTTACCAAAAATAAAGAGGTCTTCTTCATGATAAGGGTAAGTGATTATAAACATGTAATGCCAGAATTAAATTGAAATAAAATTCTTCTTCGCTACTTCTAACAGGAACACAAGGATAAATGTTTCAAATGGATCCAAAATGTGTGTATGTATATACATACACGTAAATATATGGGCTGTTGAATCATAAAAAAAAAAATTGCTTTTATTCTTGCTTTAAAAATAGATTACGTGGAGTAGTGTGGGCATAGAGGCTTTTTATTGGTCTGTTGAATCATATTTTTGCACATTATTAATGCACTAGAAACATAGTATCTTCATTTTCATGTCAATCATTGAACATATAGGTGCTCTGCTGAAGTATAAGGTACTTTAGTAACTATTGTAGGATGTAAATTTGACCTAAGCCACACTGGCAAACATATGTGCTATTTGGCTTCTTGGTTGGAACCTGGAGAGGTTATGGATGCATATGAATTAGAAAAAAATCGATGGAAGTATCTCAATAGAAAATCTAGCACACCGTTTGAATACTATAACTATATTATTTCCAGTTGGGTTCCATGCATTGTGTTTCATAAACCCTCAAACACAAGACAAATATAAACCAAAAAGTTCAGTGGAGCATTTCATCAAACATACTGTGGATAATCTAAAGCTTCACAAATTGCTTGCAAAGGTGAAAAACCGACCTTACAAAATTATATTACATTATATAGTCAACTGTATACCACAAGGTCCACAACAAACAATACAAGCAAGATCAATGATTGTCATGAAAACACAAGCCAGATATATAGAACACATACACTATTGCAAACAAAAGGTAAACTAATGGGTCAGAAAAATGGGGATCTTCACCTGGGTGGATTAGCTACACCAAGGAGACGAATGGAGCTCTGTGGCCGGAAAATATGGAGTGGTGGCCGGAGACGAAAGGTCGACAATGAGACGAACGGAGGAGACGTGAGACGGAATCGCGACAAGGAGACGAACGGAGCTCTGTGGCCCTTCCGAGTGCGACAACCACCGGTGGATCGAGAGAAGAGAGAGTGGTTCACCGGAAAATATGGAGTGGTGGCCGGAAACGGAAGGTCGACAGTGAGACAAACGGAGGAGACGTGAGAAGGGAATACGTTTTACAGAACTGTAAAATGATTCAGTTCCACCCAAATACGCCACTTTCGATGGTGCACAAGGGTAAAACAATACTCTTGATGGCGTACTTGGGTGATTTGATTGGCTCGTTGACCGATGCAATAGATAATCATGATGATGCACAATGTAAAACAACACTTCTGATGGCGTTTTTGGGTGATTTGACCGGCTCCTTCACCGATGCAATACAATAATCCTGATGGCGCAAAATAAAAATGCCACCTCAGATGGCGTACCTAGAACGCAAAATGGTTACCTGGATCCACGCTGAAACAGCTGTGCCATGTCATCTAAGGACGCCATTATGGATGGCGTTTTGCTCTATTTTTACAAATAGTTTCAGAACCACCCTATTTCAATGACTAGTTTCTGCAAAACACCTATTTTGATGAAAAATTCACAAATCTTTGTGTATTTCCCTCACATAGTTGATGGCAGAAGAAGATCTCCTTCCTCCCCAATGTTGCTCTACCCCTTGGCCCTCACTCAACTCTCATACCCCTGGTTTACTTTTAAAAACCACCCTCTTTTCTCATATTCCTACAGATTTTGGCCAGCAAAAATCCTTCCTTACCAATGGCAACCTTGGCCCATCCACCCTCACACTCAATCTCCATGTGCAAGCTCACTTCCATTCCCTATATAAACTCACTCCTACCTCTCTTACCATTCATGAATCCTAGTACTAGAAGAAGAGAGAGAATCAAGAAAGGGTAATTTGAGATTCACAGTAGAGAGATAGAAAGAAGAAATTCCATTGGGATGTTTAATTCACGCAAATCCATCCTAAATCCTTTAATTCAAGCCTCAATATCCTTCATACAAAGTAAATATCTCTCTGTCTCCTGTCAATTTGTGTTATTGATCTTCCATTGAAGCTTTACGAAGTTCTTGAAAAAACAAACCCAATAAATTTTTAGGGGAAAAGGACCTCCTTACTCGATGAGAATAACCCCTCACGCGGATGAGCTAAAACTATGTATCACTTTCTATCACTGTAACCTAGTACCTCAACCGATTGAACCAAACTTCCATCCGTATGACTTCTTGTAATAGACCATATTTGCACTAAGAATTTATCACCTCAACTGGATTACCTATAACCCCATCCAAATGAACTTATCCTTTGGATCATTTGTTACTTCTGTATTTTAGCATTCTCAATCGGTTGGAACGATGCTCCATCCATCCAGATGCACTGAACCTAGGACCTTAGTTGTTTTCTTGAACCATCATTCATCCGGATGCCCTTAAATTCCCAATCGGATGACTTGTGTTTTGTTCTAGCTTTATATTGTTAAACATGCTTCAACCTGTTGGCACATTTTACCTAATGGACCTAATCCGTAATGTCACTGTTAATTCTTATTTCACTAGATGACCTTGTATTCCATAATTAGAATAGCTCACACTTTGTGTTTTGAATGCATGGACCAAACAGGATGCCCTTAATCCTATGTGATAAACTAGCGCCATAAAATCTCCAAAAATCCGGTGCTACACTCTTGAACAAAACACATTGATATGTTGCACCATTTTCTCCGCAAACAGCTATCACTTCCACTGAACCTGCCCTATTACTTCTAGGCCCTATCGTTTGTTAGGTAGGTGTTGCGACCAAGTCCAGTCGTGTGTGAATTCGGCCATAAGGTCAACTAGTATCTGGGCTTTGATGGCCGTTCGGGACTGATATCTGATGTGAAGTTGCCCAGTTCGATGGCCCATCGAGATACCCTCCCTAATAGTCCGGCGCTTCTGAGGATGGCCTTTAGGGATATTTGGTGAGGACAATGATCGGATGCCTTGAAAGTAGGGGGCAAGCTTCCTTAACACTACTATCAGGGCTAAGGTGAGTTTTTCAAGCAGTAGGTATCGTGTTTCAATGCCAAGCAAAGTCTTGCTTGCGTAATACACGGGGCTGTCCCCAGATTTGGTATGTTGGACCAGCATCGAACTAATTGGATGTGGGGAGATGGCCAGATATAGGTAAAGGGTTTCGCAGACAGTGAGCTTAGTCATGAGAGGTGCCGAGGTTAGGTATTCTTTAAGCCGAATGAGGACTTCGTCACACTCCTCATCCTAAAGGAAGTGACAATAGTCATTCTTCTTCGAGCATTCAAAGAATGGTTGTCATTTATCAGATGATTAGCTTATGAAGTGGTTTGGAGCAGCTGCCATACCGGTGAGCTTTTGCATTTCCTTAACTGTGGTCGGCGAGGTGAGTTGTTGGATTGCTTGGATTTGATTTGGGTTGGCCTCGATTCCTCTTCGTGTCACCAGGTGGCTGAGAAATTTCCCAGAGCAGACACCGAAGGCACACTTTGATGCATTTAACCTCAACTTGTGTTCTTTGAGGATGTCGAATACCTCATGCAGGTCTCTAAGGTGGTGTTCGGCCTTGGTGCTTTTGACCACCATGTCGTCGATATGAATTTCGACGGGTTTGCCAATTTGTTTTTGGAACATCCTCGTTACCATTCGTTGTTATGTCACCCCTGCATTCTTCAGGCCAAAGGGCATCGCCCTATAGCAATAAAGCGCCTCCTTGGTGTAATAAATGCAATTTTGTCTTGGTCCGGGCCGAACATAGCGATTTGGTGGTAGCGTATATATGCATCCATAAAGCTTGTGCGCTCATGTCCGACCATAGCATCTACCAACTGATTGATCATCGGCACAGGGAAGATGTCCTTTGCGCGGGCATAGTTTATATTAGCGTAGTCACCACAGACTCGCCATGTGTTGTTCTTCTTTTTAACCACCACCGTGTTCGCTAACCAGTTGGGGCATTGTACCTCCTTGATGGTGGCTGCGTCCAATAACTTATCAACTTCTTCGACCACTACATTCGTATGGGTTATAGCTGATCAGCGGGCTTTCTAAACTACTGGACGATGAGTTGGATCAACATTCAATTCATGACAGATGAACTTAGGATCGACTCTTGGTATTTCATATGGTGTCCATGTGAAAATAGATATATTACTGATCAAAAGCTTCACTATTTCCTCCCTTTTGTGCTCGCTTAGAGACAAGCCAACGAGGAAGAAGAATTTTGGATCTTCATTGATCGGAATGGTGATCAACTCCTCCACCGCCTTGTCAGTCGCTGGTATGCTGACATCTTCTAACAGTGGCAAGTCGGTAACTTCAAACCAGTTGACCTGTTCCGAGGTAGACTTACTCTTCACTGCAGCAATGTAGCACTCCTTGGCCAACACTTGGTTGCCGTAGATGCTTTCCACTCCGTTCGGCCCAACAAACCGAAGCACTTAATGATAAGTGGAAACCACCACTCCCAACTTATGTATCCATTTCCTGCCAATAATGGTGTTGTACAGCGATGGGACGTCCACAACAATTAATTTCGTCGGCAATATTATTGACCCCGCCAGCACAGGGACGGTAAACTTGCCGAGTGGAGCTCCATTGAAACCGACCAATCATACTTCTGTTGGTTGAAATCAGTTTCTTTGTACCCCATCTTTCTAAACAGTTCGTAATAATAATCTCGGCCGAGCTGCCGAGATCCACCAGGATCCTCTTCACAAACCAAGTGTTAATTTTCAATTTTATAACCAAGGCGTCGTTACATGGATGCCATACTCGCTCTAAATCTCCATCCGTGAAGGTGATGATCCCCTCTGGCTCTCTTCGGCGCTTCCCAAGGTTGGCTCTATGCTCATGACTTCTTGTCCTGCAATAACTTGCAGCTTGGCCTTAAGCTTTTCTTCTTTCTCTAGGTCCATCATACTATGAATGACATTAATGGTCCGTGCTTCTTCAACATCTGTTGTCCGAACCCCTTCGTCTCTTGGCGCGTCAATCGGGGTCTTCTTTTTGGTCAATCCATTTGTTAGCCAGGTGGCAACCCAAGAGGGGGGGGGGGGGTGAATTGGGTTTATGAAAAATATTGGCTAATAAAACTTATGCGGAAACAAGCCAATACAAACTAAATTAAATGTCACAGCAAACAACACAATATGATAGACAGTAAATAAAGGAGTAAGGGAGAGAGTACGCAAACGATGTATAGTGGTTCGGTCTGAGCGTGTCCACTGCCCAGCCTAGTCCACTCCCTAGGAGTCACGTGATCTACTAGAAACCTGAACGACTTTGGGTGTCACACAAGCCCTTACAATCCTTCTTCCCGTTAGCTTTCCCGAGGAGCTAACTGAACCGCCGAATCTTTATTCCCAGATTCGATTCCCCAAGGTTTGTACTCCGCAAACCTCACACATACATCAGCGATACAAGAGTAATGATTGAGACTTCACACAATGTCTCACACAATTCGTACAGAAGGAGAAGAACAAGAGAAATGAACTTTGCTAGCTTATCTCGCTCCTTCTCTCAAAGAAACTCACTCCAACAATCAATACAATGTATAGCCACGTGAGAATGGTAGAGAGTGAATTTATCTTGCAGGTTTGAGCTCTGTAAATTCGAAGAAGACTCTGTAAGTTCGTCCAAGAGGGTTATATAAACCCTAATGCGTAGAATCTGAATCTTGGAGGAGGCTCTTGATTTCCAAAATGGTTTGCACGATCTTCTAACCTTCCAAAACTCTCTTAATCGACCGTTTGAGCTATTTGGGGAAAGATATCATCAATCAAATCTTTGCGAAACTCGAATCTGCATTTTTCCGCACAAGACTGCGACCGGTCGACCGCACGATGGTCCCGGTCGACCGCCTGGTCCGGTCAACCGCCTGTTGGCCCCGGTCGACCTCCTGGTCCGGTCAACCGCCTGTTGGCCCCGGTCGACCGCATAGCCCGGTTGACCACAGACAGTTGTCAACCGCACCTTGGGGCTTTTGAAAACCTGTGCTTTGCTCAACCAAAACAACATCAAACATGATCATCATAAATCTAATAGCAATTTCAACACGGATATCGTTCGATGATTGTTCCATGGTCATGGTACGCTTAGACTATGATCTAGATTCTTACGTGTGAGTACCAACTTTCCATACATCAATTTGTTTATATATAATTTCATTTTTAATCTTGGCATCATCAAAATAAATAAATAATGTGAATACACTATTTCTAACAATCTCTCCCTTTTTGATGATGACACATATATGCATGGATATAAAATGAATTAGATCAATGTACACATCTCTTGAAAAATATGCTCCCCCTCAATGTATGCATTATGGAGTGAATAAGTATAATATCAAATGATGCATGAGCATAGCATATTTAAAACCAAGAGAGGATGTAATGTCTATCCATATCGCACTTAGTTCATCAATAATAAGTAATGTTTCAATAAAACAAATGATACATTTACAATGTATTGAGACAATATTTAGAATATGTATCAATCAATTCATCTAACACAGATATCATCCATAAAATCATTAAGCCAAGATGAATTATTATTTCAAAACACGTATGCCATAGATATGATAAATGATATTAATCATACGTAAACAAGAGTACTATAAAGATGAGACTTTCTCTTAACTCTCTATCGCTCCCATAATAAGTCTATCGCTCCCATATCTCTTCTACATGCATAATTCTCCCCCTGTGGAATCATCAAAAATAATGTAGGCATACTGAGAATCACTGCTCAGGTGCAGATGGCTCCCCCGGTTGACCGCAGGTATTGCCGGTTGACCGTATGATGGTTTAGATGATAAAATATGTTTCACTAAAGACTTAGAACACTGTGAAAAACATGCAAATGATATCTAAATAAAATATAGGAGTATTTTCAAATATATCATGATATAGTATACTCTTTTTCAATGTTATTACACGCCACATTAAATCTTGTAGAATCTTTGAAAATTTAGTTAAGAAATCATCAATCATTCCAAGTTCTCGATATATAAGAGTAAATTGAGCTTTATTCAAGGGTTTTGTAAATATATCCGTCAAAAACTTGTCGGTATTATAAGTTCAAAAACAACAACTCCCTTTTGAGTATGATCTCTTATAGAATGATGTCGAATCTCAATGTGTTTTGTTTTGGAATGTTGAATAGGATTCTTAGTAAGATTTATTGCACTAATGTTGTCACATCGAATTGAAATATGATCATAATACAGTTTAAAATGCTCCAATTTCTATTTAATCCATAGTAACTGTGCACAATAATTTTCAACTGCTATATGTTATGCTTTAGTAGTGGATAAGGCAACAAAACTTTACTTCTTGTTGGACCATGATATTGATGCACATCTTAAGAATTTATATGCGCTACTTGTGCTCTTATGATCGGTCTTACTACCCGCATAGTCAACATCGGAGTATCCAATAAAGCAACAGTCGTGACCCTAGGGTAGAATAACTCTAATCTAGGAGTTCCAGCGAGATGCCTAAGGATACGCTGAATAACTACTAGGTGTGACTCCTTAGGGTTAGATAGAAAATGTGCACAAAGATATACGCTAAATATTATATCAAGTCTACTAGCAGTAAGGTAAAATAATAATTCTATCATACCTCGATACATTTTAGTATCAATTGTTTTACCATTTTTATCTTTATCAAGCTTCGTTGTAAGACTCATTGGAGTCTTCATTGTTTTGCACTCCTCCATTTTGAATCTCTTGAACAACTCCTTTATGTACTTGGCTTGATTTATGAAGATGCCTTCCTTTGATTGTTTGATTTGAAGGCTAAGGAAGAAATTTAGCTCACCCACCATGCTCATTTCGAACTCTCCCTACATTCTTTCAGAAAAGTCCTTGCAAAGATATTCATTAGTAGCACGGAATATAATGTCATCAACATATATTTGCACGATAAGTATGTCATGAATTTTTTATTTTGATAAAAAGTGTCGTGTCGATCATTTCTCTAGAGAAACCATTTTCTATGAGAAAGCTGTTGAGCCTATTATACCATGTACGTGGAGCTTGTTTTAATCCATATAGTGCTTGTGTAAGTTTGTAAACATGATCAGAAAATACATGATTTTCAAAACTTGGAGGTTGTCTAACATAGACTTCCTCTTGAATGAAGCCATTTAAAAAAGCACTTTTAACATCCATTTGGAACAATTTAAAACCTTTAAAATATGGGAAGGCTCATAACATGCGAATTACTTCTAATCTAGTTACAGGAGCAAACATGTCATTAAGATTGATGACTTCTTCTTAATTATAAACTTGTCCAACTAGCTAGCTTTATTTCTAACAATGGTGCTGGATTTACCCAATTTATTTTTAACAGTTAGTTTTGGGACTAAGATTCAAATTTCATTTATTTCAAACTGATTGCTCATCTTGTATTGTCGAAATTCATCTTTCATCATATTCTGCTTGTAAAAGAATTGTAAGTTCTAATTGAGATGAGAAAGCTAAATAGTTACAAATATTTCTAAAGGATGAACGAGAAATATACCTTTTGTTGGATTACCTATTATTTGGTCAGTTGGGTTATGTTGAATGAATTCCCACTCATTTTAGACTTGGAGCTCCAACAAACCTACAAGGATGAATGTTCATTTGGTACCCAATTTAGATGGGTCCTTAAATGTTAGTGCCAATATACTTAGGAATCCAAACAGTCTTCTTTCCTTTTCGAACATCTTTCTTAATATCACAAAAATATTGCGTGTGTCCTTTTTTGTTGCAATAAGTGCAAGTAGAATGTGGTGCATTTAATGTAGAACTTGTGATAAACACATTCTTGAAGTCTTTTTGTTTTTGGAATGGTCTATAACCAATACCGGCTTTGTCAAACACACATTTTTGTGCACCAAGTAACTTGTTCAAATTTTCTTCTCCTTGAGTAAATTTAGAAATCGTTTTGCATAAATCTTCATTCGAATCTTTTAGTGCTTTGTTTTTAATTTTTAAATCCTCTAGTTCTTTAGTGAGTGATGCGACATGTTTCTTTAACTTATCATGCGAGGTTCCTATTCTTATAGATTCATCATATAATTCATTGAATGATACTTGTAGTTCATCAAAGTTACTTTGCAACTCTTCATAAGAAATAGGATCAGAATATACCTCATCGTCATCATCGAATGCCATAAGACAGAATTTGTCATTGTTGAAGTTAGAGTAAGTGTCAAAGAATTCTTCTTCTTGATGTTGAGTTGTGAGACATAAGTTTGCCATTTCATTTTCACTTGATTCCTCATCTGAGCTGTCAGCGTCACTTTCTCCCCAAGCTACTGCCATAGCCTGTTTCCTTTTGTGAGTCCTCTTATATCTCTTTCCTTCTTTGGTAAGTCTTGGATATTCTGACTTAATGTGACCTGGCTTTTTGCACTTATAACATATAATCTGATCTTTCTTGCTATTATCCTTGGAGTAATTTCTTCTAGAAGGTTGCTTGCCATATTTTCCTCTTTTGATAAACTTGTTGAATTTGTTGGTCAAAATGGTTACTTCCTCATCACTTTCGTTTTCCTCTTCTTCCTCATCTTCTTCTTCTTCTTGACGGGTGGATGTCTTGAATGTTATCGTCTTCTTTTTCTTGCTTTCATCATCCTCTGTACCCATTAGGTTTATCTCATGTGTCATGAGTGATCCCAATAGTTCATCCAAGTTGAGTACATTCAGATCTTTTGCTTCTTGAATTGCTGTGACTTTTGGTTCCCAATTCTTAGGCAAACACCTGAGAATCTTTCTAACCATTTCTGCATTAGAGTACACTTTACCAAGAGAGCTTAGTCCATTAACAATATCAGTAAATCTTGTAAACATAACAGATATAGTTTCATCAGAATGCATTTTGAACAATTCATATTTATGGACTAGCATACTAACTTTTGTTTGCTTAACTTGGTTTGTTCCCTCATGTGAAATTTTTAATTTATCCCATATTTCTTTTGCAGTTTCACATGATGATATACGATTGAATTCTTTAGAATCTAATGCACAATATAGAAAATGTTTAGCTTTAGCATTTAATTGAATAGCACGTTTATCAGCATCATTCCATTCATCTTCTAGTTTAGGTATTCTAGTTCCATCTACTACCTTAGTGGGTATGGTAGGTCCTCTAGTTATAATGGACCATGCTTCAATGTTAGTGGCTTGAATGAATATGGTCATCTTAGCCTTCCAATAGTTGTAGTCACTACCGGAGAACAATGGAGGTCGGTTACTAGATTGACCCTCGGCTAGAAAGGTACTCATGGTTGCCATAAAATTACTCTAAGACAGTGAAGTCTATATACTAGAGCCCTTGCTCTGATACCAATTGTTACCCAGGTGGCAACCCAAGAGGGGGGGGGTGAATTGGGTTTATGAAAAATATTGGCTAATAAAACTTATGCGGAAACAAGCCAATACAAACTAAATTAAATGTCACAGCAAACAACACAATATGATAGACAGTAAATAAAGGAGTAAGGGAGAGAGTACGCAAACGATGTATAGTGGTTCGGTCTGAGCGTGTCCACTGCCCAGCCTAGTCCACTCCCTAGGAGTCACGTGATCTACTAGAAACCTGAACGACTTTGGGTGTCACACAAACCCTTACAATCCTTCTTCCCGTTAGCTTTCCCGAGGAGCTAACCGAACCGCCGAATCTTTATTCCCAGATTCGATTCTCCAAGGTTTGTACTCCGCAAACCTCACACATACATCAGCGATACAAGAGTAATGATTGAGACTTCACACAATGTCTCACACAATTCGTACAGAAGGAGAAGAACAAGAGAAATGAACTTTGCTAGCTTATCTCGCTCCTTCTCTCAAAGAAACTCACTCCAACAATCAATACAATGTATAGCCACGTGAGAATGGTAGAGAGTGAATTTATCTTGCAGGTTTGAGCTCTGTAAATTCGAAGAAGACTCTGTAAGTTCGTCCAAGAGGGTTATATAAACCCTAATGCGTAGAATCCGAATCTTGGAGGAGGCTCTTGATTTCCAAAATGGTTTGCACGATCTTCTAACCTTCCAAAACTCTCTTAATCGACCGTTTGAGCTATTTGGGGAAAGATATCATCAATCAAATCTTTGCGAAACTCGAATCTGCATTTTTCCGCACAAGACTGCGACCGGTCGACCGCACGATGGTCCCGGTCGACCGCCTGGTCCGGTCAACCGCCTGTTGGCCCCGGTCGACCTCCTGGTCCGGTCAACCGCCTGTTGGCCCCGGTCGACCGCATAGCCCGGTTGACCACAGACAGTGGCCGGTCAACCGCACCCTGGGGCTTTTGAAAACCTGTGCTTTGCTCAACCAAAACAACATCAAACATGATCATCATAAATCTAATAGCAATTTCAACACGGATATCGTTCGATGATTGTTCCATGGTCATGGTACGCTTAGACTATGATCTAGATTCTTACGTGTGAGTACCAACTTTCCATACATCAATTTGTTTATATATAATTTCATTTTTAATCTTGGCATCATCAAAATAAATAAATAATGTGAATACACTATTTCTAACACCATTCTTTCAATCGGCCCTCGCCACCATTTCCTCCAGGAATATTTTAAAATGCCGACAGTTGGCCGTCATGTGCCCTCGATCCCTATCATATGAGCATCGCAGCTTCTGATTTCTTGACTTTGGCTCCCTCATGAGTTTAATCGGCCACTTGAAGAATGGCTCGTATTCAATTTTTCAAACAAGTTGATACAAAGGGATTTTGAACACCGTCCATTTGGCCACGTACTCAAACAGGCAAATTTCTTTCTTCTCTCCTATCTGTACAACATTGGTCTCTCTCCGGAGTTCCCTAGTGGGGTCAATCCTACCCATTCCGCCCTGTTCGGCCTTGGTTCGCTCCTCTCTTGCTTGCTCCACTCGGGCATGTTGTTCGATTCAGTCCATCAGCTCATCCATGTGCATGGGTGGGATCAAACAAGTCTTCAAAGATCCTACTTTTTGGGTCAAGGCCAAGCTTGAAGGAAGTGACGGCGAGATTGGGATCATAATCTTTGATTTCGTTGTATAGCTTGCAATAGCAAGATGCGTACTCTGGAATTGATTCAGAGTTTGACTTGCATAGCCTGAGTAGGACGTCTATCTCCTTCTTTACCTTAGTACTTGTAATGAACCACACAGACAAGGCCAGACAGAGGTCCTTCCAGCTACTGATTGACGCCTCCAGAAGCCGATCAAACCATAAGAGGTTGAGCTTCCCTAGGCTAAACGGGAAAAGTTTGCACATAAGCGCGTCAATAATGGAGTACAACGACATCATCTTCCTTGGTGCTCCAGGTGAGTGTATGAGTCGGTCTTCAGCTTGTACTTGTTGAATTTGGGGTGGTGGAATCCAGCAAGTGGCTTGATCGACTGGATCTGCCTTGTTAATGGGGTAGCAATGAGACATCATGTGCAGCCTCTAATCGAAACTGGGCCGAAGCCTCAAGTCGTGCTACTGGCCGAACATCTTTGGCCCACGCCTATTTTTTTGTCCAACTTATTCCGCAGGTCCTCTCGGTACCGCTTTTTCAGTTCAGCCTGCAGCCTATGGGTTGCTTGTGGGACAACTATCTGCCTCCCGGTCTCTTAGCCTATCGAACACCGAGGTCTTGGCGTCGTCCTTCCGTTTGCAAGGTTGCCATTTGGGGAATGGGGTTCGCGCTTGGCGCGCTCTTTTCCCAACATCACGACAACCGGTCAATACTTTAGAGCCTAACCTTCCTGACACTTGTTCAAGTTTGGAATGCTCTCCAGATGGTGGAGTAAGGGTTCTAGTGTAGTCTTTCCCTTGTGTTCGGCTCATCATCAGAACCTGATTTATGCCCACGTCTGCCCTCAGCTGGATGAGTTCCAAATGTAGGCTGGTCAGGGCCTCGTCCCTGTTATGTAGATCTCGTTCCAACTGCTTGATGTACTCTCAGGTGGTCGATTTATGTGGAGCCATTGGTGGATCCTCCGAACAGACATCGCCTTCAAAAAGGGGGCCCTTTTCTTTGGAGGCTGAGGTGCCCACACGTCCCTCTCCGTTGACCTTGGTTGTTCTGATTTCAGCCATTTAAGTGTTTCAGTTCATGAGACTACTAGTTGCTAGCGTAGTCGCCAATTATGGGGTTTACGAATATTCTTCAATCTGAACCGCTCCAAGATCCTAGGCAGTGAACAGTCAATTAGCACCAATCGGGTTGTTTCCAACATGATGGTATTCCGATGCTAAAGTCAGAACACATGAGAGATCAAAACAACAATAGTAATTGCACAATGAATGATATTGTACCTGATTAATGGCCTATGATCTCTTATTTGTAAGCTATCGAGTGTAATATTTGGTAACATAATCTCAGATAATCTTCCCTTATTTGCTGATATTAAATTGTAGTCTTTCTATGTGAAGCAATCTTTCCAAACATAGTGCATCCCCCAAACTTGGCTATTGTCATACTTGCACTTTCCTATTTGGAACCTGCCACTATTTTAGAAGGTTTCCACCGCCTCAACCGAATGGCGGGCATTTGGTTGGCTTTTTGCAAAGCCCATGTCCTCTTCGCGATAAGCCCGCTCGGCTAACGTTGGCCGAAGCCCAATAGTGCCGAGGTCGAACCCATTTTCATCATGCCAACTTGTTTAGAGGAGAGCCTGTTCAATAATGCGTCGGTCAAAGCTCCATACTATCGACACGACCCATGATCCTCCGCCCAATCTGACTTATTTATCCAAAGATAATTTGGCCCTACATTTCGGACTCCACATTTACATTCTGGCATTTCAGTTCTTTACCACTTGTCTATCATCAATGATAAGCTTGATAAGATATCTACCACGCTTTGATGCATATGGAAAAGGGGGCTAAGTATTTCAGGAATTTGCAGTTTGAATACTAATATCTCATTCCTAATGTCCTAATTTCTAATTAGAAATAATCGTGAAAGGAAAGGTTTCGACGTAAAATGGTAAATTAAACCTACTGTATTATTTTTCATCTCTTCAAGAATCACAAGTCATGTTTTAATAATAATTTTATGTAGTTTGACATTTTTATCATTATTTTTGGTGTTAAGTTTATTTTTTTCCTTTTTAAGTGGTATACATGCAATCTCTAAATTGGTGGAATTAAATTCTACCCATATATTAGGTTTGATATTAGGGTTTAATTTGGGTTTAAACCTTTTAATTCAAAATGAAGATTTCAGTTTCTTACCTACTAATTACCATCACATTAGTCTTCTTTTATATTAGGAAGGAATATTTCGATTTGTTACCTATAAATTGTCATCATAGTAGTCTTTTAAATTAGAAAAGCAGATTTCATCATAAATCTTACCAGTCTTTTACACAATGGCCAAATTTTTACATATCGTGAATTGGTCATATAGTGAGGGTAATTTGTTGAATGCATATTGTGATATGATGGTAAATTTGGACATATGATTCGTTAAACCTCTTTTTTTCGGGAATAATTCTTGTTACGGTGTGAGTATTTTAATATTTTTTTATTCTACATTATTTTACTTTTGCATTTGATTAGGGTGAAAAAATGTTGAACATTTCAATGATTTGTACCGAAGATATAATGGAGATGACAAAAAAAAACCTAAATATTAGCTAGTAATCTATTATGAAGGTATATTTTTCGATGGTTATAAGTTCAACATGTAATAGTAAATTTGCGGAGTGCGGATTCATATATGATGGTAACTTTGCTCATTATGTGATGTTAAATTTGCTGAACTCATATTATGATATGATGGTAAATTTAGTGATCATAGTAAATTCGGTAATCATGTGATGGTATGATGCTAAATTTGTTGGTGATGCTAAATTTGCTTAATTTATATTATGAAATGATGGTAAATTTTGATATATGATAAATTTGAATATATATAATGATAAATGCCAGTTAGAGTTTCCAAGATAAGATCTCAAAATTTAAGTGATTATTATCTAAATTTACGCCAATACCGGTAGAAAAAGAAAAATAATTTGCGGGAATGTGGAAGGGAAGTGGTTCTGTGGAAGAAGTAAAACCTTCGCGTCGATCCTTGTTGAGTTTCGCTATTATAAGGGGATGATGTATAAGAAAATTGACGGGAAGTTCAGAATTTATTGAAATTTAAAGAATAAAAAATAATTTATTTAAACGGATTTAATAAACATTTAAACTTATCTACTAAGTAAGACTTAAGTAATTAATTCCCCAAGTTAAAAGTGAATATAAATATTCATTCCGAAAGCACATGTGCATAGCAAGGGTTGAATTAGGGTTTTATTTTATAGCAAAATTGGAACTTTATAGCAAGGGTTGACTGCAAGTTTTAATTTAGGGTAAAATGCACCGACTTTTGAGGTTTCTGGCAAATGTAGGGACCTCTTATGAGGTTTCAAAAAATACAGTGGCCTCCCCTACTTTTAAAAATATTTGATTATTTCCCCTTCCAGTTAATTTTTGGTATATTCTGTTTGTTTTGCCCTTGAAGTTGACCATTCTACCCTTTGGTATATGTAATCCTTCACACTCATTTCCTTAATATTTTTTCAGTAATTTTTTTTGTGCAAAAAGTTTTGAGAAGTGACAAATGCAAGTATCTCATAAAAATAACAAAATTCTATGAAATTTTTTCTAACGTTAAATTCAAAAATATTGAATGTTTGTTCGATAATGGTAGAATAGTAAAAAAATTATGATAAAAAATACAACATAAACATGCATGATAAAAACATAAAAATCTCGAGGAAGAAAATACAAAAGAAAAGACAGTAATATTTTAAAAATAATGAGCAATGATAAATTGATAATAGATACATGATAACAAATGAAACATGTCCGGCATTGTGTGTTAATCTTTCGTTACTATCTGTTACCTTTTTATAGTCTCCAAACAACTAAAAAAAAGCTCATGTAGTAGACTGTGGAGTTTTATTTTAAACATATTACATATCAGCATAAGTTCCAATCTACGCGTTAAAAGTTATCGCTCTAATTACATATGATTATTATCACAAGTTATAAAAATACCGTATTACATGTTATTTTGATGTGTACGGTATATACTATTTTGAATCACTTTGAAATTATAATATTTTTGCATAAATATCTATAAAATTGATACTGGCTTCATAAAATTTTCCTAACATTTGCAAATAAATTCATAAAATTAACTTTCCGCTCATAACAATTATATGTTACTAGTTTTAATTTTGATTTTTATAATTTTTTGACCAAATATTTTGAGTTTCTACCAAAAAATTAATGAATTTTGGTATAATAATGGTTAAGAGTTTGTAGGCCAAATATTATGAATTCATTATGCAAGTTATTTAAGAGATGCATATGATACCCATCTAAGTAAAGAGTATGTAATGTGGTACTTCCCTGACAAGTAAGATTCTTGCATGCAATGACAATGGTAACTAACACAAAGTAAAATTGTGTTTAATCAAGGTAATTGAAAAAGATGTAAAAAATAAGGACCTTTAATGTTTCTAGAATTGTACTTTTACATGGTTATTTTGAAGAAAAATAAAATTAATTTATTCCTAAAATATAATTTTTTTCTAATTTTTTTAGTATTCCACCCTTATCAAACACGTATACAATATTTTTGGAATATTTAGCCTTTCACTGTTAGAAATTTTTTCACATAATTTTGTTATTTTTACGAGGTAATGTGAAATCTTAAAAATTTTCTCACAAAAAATTTATTGAAAAAGACATTGAGTGAGTGAAACTCACGGAATATACCAAAAATTAACTAGGGAAAAACAATCGGATATTTTTAAAAAATAAAGAGATCACTGCATTTTTTGAAAACTCGGAAGAGATCTCTAAATTTGTCAAAAATCTCAGAGGAGATCAGTGCATTTTACCCTTTAATTTATTCAACGGTGAGCAAGTAAGTAATAATATATTGTGAGAAAAAGGGGAGGGTAAACTGATTCCCTCTTTATAGAAAAGGGACCTGCATCCACTTGGAGGGAATCAGTTCACCTACAAGGAATATCAGTTCACCTACCACGCTGTGGTGTCACTGTCACATACCCTCTCCCCATATAAAATTTATATACTGAAGTATCAAATCCGCACTAATATATTGCGACACCCCAGCCAGGAGACAGAGTCTTCGACACTACTAACACTTCAAGATCACTGAATTGTTTTTACTGTTTCTCAGATACTTCATTGCAAAGTTGTCAATACCGTACCGTACCGGCCGGTACCACCGTTTTGACATAAAAACGGTACCAAGTACTCCTAGTACCGTACCGCCTTCAATACCGGTCAGTACCGGCCGGATACCGGCCGTACTGGCTAATACTGGCTATATCGGCCGGTACCGGATTTGTTTTTTTTTAGAGAATTGCGGAAAAAATTAATTTTTTTAGACTTTTTCTCTATAATTTATATATATATTGATAATTGCGATAAATCCGATACGGTACCCGGTACATGACCGGTACCTGTACGTACCGTACCAATAGGAAAACCGGTACCCAAACCGATCCGGTATTCAGAACATTGCAGTTCATTGTTCTTGTTTGCCAATGCCATGAAGACGAGCGAAATGAAAACTGCAACCCGCGACTGATTGTCAAAAACAACCGATAATCTGATTTAACAACCGGACAGAGAAACTACATTAGGAGAAAAAATGAATAATCGATTTTATTGTTCAGCAAGTTAAGCATGTCAAACCACACAAGCTCACACAAAAATAATGTAGAGAGAGAGAGAGAGAGAGAGAGAGAGATGTGGAAGAGGCACCACCGAGAGGTTACCCCGGACAGTATACAAACTTTACAACAATTACCATCACCAGTAGCTCAAAAAACGAATGGTAGTATAAACCCCCAACTACAAAAATACTTCCAAGGAAATGACAATAAACTTTTACACAAGCGGCTTCCCAATGAATTAAGAAAAATAAAGCTTTCAACACCAAACCTCCGACCACTGCGTTGTTAGGTATTGGGACTATCACCACGTCCGTTGTCCAATCTCTTTTACTTCATAAACCCGAATCTCAATTCATTACCTTTTCCCGATCCCAACACGGGGAGGAGGAGGTGGAGGGGCTTGATCTAATTAGTGTATCCACCACCGTATGGTTGTTGTGGAGCATAACCACCACCCCTGCCCATTATCGGATTATATCCACCGGGCATGGTAGATCCCGGGGGAAAACCACTTGGTCGCATTTGGGATCCTTGAGCCATACCCATATTCATACCCATCCCCATCCCCATGGGTTGATTCATTCCGTTTCCTCCATAGCCTCCCATACCCATTGGTTGACTCATTCCTCCATATCCTCCCATATTCATGCCCGCACTAGGACCACCCATGCCCATACCCATACCCGCGCCCATTCCCGAACCCACCATGGGGTTTGGGGGAGGCCTGAGGGAACTTGCAGCGGCACGGCCCATTCCAGAACCAGATCCCATGGCTTTACCCATGTTAATAGTTGATATCACAGGCGTATTTGTAGGTTTCTCCATCCTCCTTTCCTTGCGGTTTATCGCATCAAAGTCGACTCCAATATCCGCCAGTGGATTTGTTTTAGCTGCAAATGAATTAACATATTGAACTTAGATCTTCGAGCTAAAAAAATACAAAATATCACAAACTAGCCTAAAAAAACCTGATTTAAACAATTATAGGAACTCACGTCCCGATATATTAAAATTGACTAGCCCTCGGCTCAGAGTATCAGCCCAAACTCCAGACTTGGGGTCAAACTTGTCCTTCGATGGTGGAGGAACTATAGCAAGTTGTCCAGTTGAAGATGTAAGATGTGGTTGAGAGGTCTTAGTAGGAGCCGGCTGCGCCTGTGAGAGGAAGTTTGCAGCGTTGTACTGTGTGGTTGGTCCAGCACTAATTTGAGGACCCATGTGTGGAGCTGCCGGCTGCTGCTGGAGGTAGTTGTTATAAAACGAACCACTAGGTTGTACAGTATGAGTGCTTGGTGCTGGAAAACCTGCCTGTGAAGCAGAGTTGATTGGTCCTGGATACCCCGTTACTTGTCCAGATTGACCTGTTTGAGCTGAAAAACCTGTCAATGGTGTAGGGTAGCTAGTTTGGGCCAAAAAACCAGCATGCGATGATGGTTGGCTGCCTTGAGCTGCAGTCTGTGAAGCTACGGGAGGTGGAGGCCCAGATAGTGGGAGAATATCTGCTAAAATATCAGTGTTCTGGTTGGAGCTTGGAAACTCATTGGGTGAGAATGGTGCATTAGTTAAAGAAAGTTGAGTATTGGCATTGATAGGTGGGGTATACGTCATGCCAGGAAAAGCATCCCCGTAGTTGACTGTGTTGTCCACCACTTCCGGAATTGGTTGAGTCAGTTCTGAATTTTGGTTGGCCATAGGGTGGAAAGAAGATGTAGGAGCAATGTTCTGGAGTTCAGATGGGGCCCCATCTGCAGTAGGGACTGCTTTGAAAGGACCATCGCCAAATGGGTCTTCAAAAGGCTGGCATGTAAAGGACAAAATTTAACTCAGAAAATGTAATCATCCTACAAACGGAGTTTGAAGGAGAGGAGAGGAATAGGGAAAGGAGAAAATCATATACACAATAGACTCTGCAAGGAAAACATCAGAGAACTTTTCTCTCTTTGTGACTAATTGATCACTGTAAGTAGAATGATCATCCATAATATTTGGAGAAAATGAAATGATTAATTGGCCGTAAAAGTGAACAATCCAAATTCATTGTGTGTAGGGAGGAAAATCCAGGAAAAAAACTCATTTCTATGACATCAATAATAGATACCATAGAAATAAGGTTGCACAAGCGTTATTTCACTTCTAGCACATCGTGCTATTTCCAACAAAGATGAAATTCAGAAGTTACCCCTTGCTAACACAAAGCCTACCTGATCTGTAACACTGGGTGCTGATGTCGTTGCACCAAATGTGGGTCCGGAGCTAAAGTTTGCAGAGGCATTACCATCAATAGCTGTAGTTCCAGCAGTAACTGGCATGATAGCCAATGGATTGGAAAACGAGTCTGACAAAGAGCCAAGCAAGTCCATTTCAGCACCATTGGAAGCAACTGGCGCAGCTGATCAAAGAATAAAAAACATATAAGTTCCATTCGAATAGCAAGCAACTAGTCCTCTACTAAGTACTAGCACCTCTTCAATCATTTTCAATAACAGCAGCTCAGCATAGAGTTTTGGCTATCACAGCAGTCGATAGTGAAGGGGCACAACTTTCATTTGTTTTGGAAGCAAATGGTAAGGACTTCGATGTCTATTATTATCCAGTTAACAGCAACCGCTTGGGCACTGTGACAGATTAACAGTAGTACAAGAAAAATTGGAAGTTCATGCAGTCGTAGTGCTTTTCATGACATAAGCATTACCAAGATATGTTGATGATCTTATTCTTTCACAGTGACAAGTACAACGATAAACTATACATTAAATCACAAACTAACAAATGCACCCATACAACTTGGCCAAGATAGGTTAACATTTATCTTTGGTTACGTTTACAAAAATGAAGAGAAATCAACAGCTGCTTAAATCAGCTCAGTGAGGCTTAGCACACAATTTTAAGACGGTTTAACACGTTAAGACGCATTAAGCTATCATCCTATCAAGTAGAATTAAACAAAATGGCTAAACTTCAACTACAAGCAACTTAAATAAACTCAAGAGAATAATTATCTCACAAGTCCATAGTTACGAGGATACAGAGGTCCTCCAATTTAGCAAGAATCAAACAGTGGATAATTCTGCCTAAAACAGAAAAAATCTATATCCATGTGGAATCGATCCAGCTCTCTCCGAAACTGTATATTTCAAGTCATTACCATTCAAGGCATAAAACTACTACTGAATAGGAAGGTTGAATGCCAATTGTACCAACCAATTGCCTATTGGTTCTCTCCAACTTAACATGTAACTTCATGTAAACCAACAATTTAGACTAAAAATGTAGTTGAACAAGTAAAGCTAAGTAAGATGGAATCTTCTAAAGGAGCATATGTCTTACAAGTTTACCATGAAACTACGTATGAAGTCCCACTAATCAGGAAACGCTCAACAGGACATCTGAAATACTGTTTTACACATTATGACGACATGAAAAGTACTATGAAAATATTTCCGTGTTCATGGGTCTTTGAAACGAGAACTAGATAAATCAAACACTTAGATACATACCCACAAGCAATAACCCTAGTCCACGCAGGGTAAAATGAAAATAGCTATACAAGGTGAGAACACTCTGCACCAAGTTGGATAAGGGTTTTCTAATAGAAATGGTAGTTAAATTCCTTTCAACTTGACAAGGGTTCCAACCCAAAAGCATCCCAACCTGGTTGAGCATTGCTATTATAACAAGCTGGTGCGCAACCCGGCATTTACCATAGAACGGTGGTACTGCCTGGGACAGGTTCCTGGGTACCAAATACAAATTCAACTTTCCATCAGGAAATAGAAAATTTAGGCCAAACAAGTCATAGCACTTGTATCCCAAAATTGCCTGCTGAAAAATCAGTTTCAACCAATAACCCGAAAAAGGCGAAACAAGTTAGCTTATTGATAAAGGGATAATCAACGTGGATACATAAACCCACTCAATACGTATCCTTTTTACATATTCGTCATTCACATCATTCAATAATGAGATTCAGCCAGTTACTAATTTAATGTGGGTTATTTGGTATCAGATAACTAGACAAACCAAAAGGCTAGCACCCAGCTTGATTACACATATAGTAACTGAACTGATTCTCAAAAAGTGTGCACGCAACACATTCATGCATTAGAATGAGTTTCCATATGCATCAACTTCATAACGCAAAATCATACATTAGAAGGAATGTATTCGCATATATTTTTAACTTACGGTAAAATCAACAAGTAGCACATTGAGACAGCATCCAGGGTACTAAAACTTTGCACTCAGTTTCAGGCAGAAAATTCTTGCAGACAGCATAGTAACCGCACCATAGCCTTGGTAGGCAATCCAATAAGCACAAGGAATTCCAGATAAAATTGAGCAGTTGTACCTATTTACCTCCAGAAGATGCTTACAACAGCTCAGTGAATCTCATAATAGCTATGACACAACCGACCTTGCTTGGCTCTTGGATGGGATAAGAAAGCCCAGACCAAAATAGTGATGAAATGCATTATTTTACCAGGAAACTTTACTACCCTAGGTAATTTCGTAATGGAATACACGTTGACAGTACCTTTATTCCAAAACATAAACATTCCAAAGCGATCCCGGTTTTTATATAAATAATCAAACGTTATAAACTACAAATATAAACAGTGGAGTTTTGGCTAGAGAAAAAGTTAAAACTTGGGTCATTAAGCTCCTAGCTATGAAGCACGGATACTGGTTGCTGTATCCGTGTCGGACATTCGAGGACACGCAAAGAAACGTATGGTGGCGCGTCAATTTTAATATCTTTTTTTAAGGGGTACAAGGCCGACACGGCAGGGATACTCATGGGGACATGGCGGGGGGAGCTTTTGTAATTTTAACAAATTTTTCAAGGTACATATTTACAATTTAAGGAGGATTGGGCCAAAAATGTAATATAAACTATTTGTCTACGTGCAGACATATACAGTTGGTTCAATAATGCATTTACAATGTAGGTATGCATAACTGAAAAAATTATTTACAAAAATTCTGTGCCCCCTCCCCTCCCTCCCCTCCCCGTTTGGTGTCCGCATTTTTTGAGAATTGTCGTGTCCCTTGTTCCGTGTCCGTGCTACATAGGCTCCTAGAAATGTGTTTTGCGTCTATAACTTGAATAATAATACCTTATAAGTGGATGATTATACCTAGGAAGTACACTATAATCTCGTAACCTACAGAAGCCTACCCATATACCACAATTCAAGAATGCGGTCCCATTCCCATTCATTGTACCGTGTGTATCTGTTTACCATGTAATTGTATCAACAGGATTCTTACTATTGACCATTATGTACGTGTAGGCCATCGCGTAACCGAATTTGCCCGATAGATATTTATTCATGTATTGGCCAATATCGGCAAATATATGCCTGTATCACCAATAGCGTGATCTTAAAACATTCACACAGCCAATCCCATGAAGTAGCAAGTAAAGAAATTAACACAACATTCCGGAGGATGGGAAAATTAGCATCAGAAAAGTTCCGCACCTGAAAATGAACCACGGGGATCAAATTCATCAAATCCGCCAACTTCCTTGTTAGCAGGAGCAGGAGCAGGAGCAGGAGCAGCAGCAGGAGCAGGAGCAGGAGGAGAAGCAGGAGCAGGAGCCGGGGCAGGAGCTGCCACTATGCCGGCCGGGGTTGCCTGGCTTGGACTAGCACTCAAAGAAACAGATGTTTTGGGAGCAGATACTGAAGCTTCTCCATCCCTTCAACAATAGTAACATTAATACTAAAGTTTCTTTCTTTTATTACTAAAGTTGATTCTCAAAAAAGTGTAGCAACCCCAGTACAAATGCAGGATCATACTCCAAGATTATTACCTTCCACTGAGACCAGGGCTACGAGCTTCACCGACAGCCTCTTCATAACTAGGAGGAGCACCGAGATTTTGTTCAGAAAATTTCCGGTCAAGCTGCTTTCCTGAAGAGCTGGTAAAGGGAAGATATAAAATTTGTCGATACATAAATGATCGTCGCTGTTCTTAAAATCATGGGCCCAAAATATTTAACAATACCAAATTGGTTACCTTCCATCTTGAGAATGATCATCAGCTCTGGCGCCACTTTCTCTGCAAAAGGAACACACTCAAGTTCAAATGGATTCTAGGTCAAGGTTCAAACTATACCGTAGTGAACAGGTTTTACATATTAAGAGTGTACAAACTTCCTGGACAAGTTTTGTAGCAGTTCGAACTTTTCTCTCTGTTATGCTAAGTTTAACATAGTTCCAAATGACAATTTAATTGGCTCCTTTTGCACTTTTTCCTTCATTTCTTTGTGTAATGGGCTAATTGATTTTACTGCCCTATTTGCTAGTAAGCAACCTATAACTCAATCTAACAGATAGGTTCTTATGTTTTACTATCTAACAGATGGTCAAGTAAGCAGCCTGCTCCATACTTCTCAACTCTAACTAACGAATTAATTTAGAACAAACCTAGTAAACAGATCAGACAACATGTTACAGAATTTGCCCAACACAAGGTTAACAACTAAATTCAGTAAAACAATAAAAAGATGACATAAATCTACATACCTAGATGAGTATTGACCATCATCTTCATAAGCACGCTCTCTCTCCCTGTCAGAACTCCTACTTCTTGAGCCATACTGGTACGCATCAACGCTTCGACCTCGTCCCCGGTAATCATCATCTCTGTAACCATCTCTGCCATAGCGTTCATCTGAATCTCTACTATAGCGATCTCCATCACCCCCATACTTACCATAACGATCATCATCTCTAGAGCCCCATTCTCTGTCTTTCCCATAACCATTCCGATCATCATCTCTACTTCCATAACGGCCTTCATAACGATCATCGTCATATCGGTCAGCATTTCCTCCTGTACCTGAATATGAAGTCGGCCTGTACATGGCACCCATTGATGTATTGCGAAACCTGTCACAAATTCATTTAGCATAGTTAAATACCTCATCAAAGGAAGATCTCATGTTAAATTAGTTACCGAACATACCTACACTTACTAGATACTAAGCACGAGTAGTCTCCATGTCAATATCTAATATTTAGAAAAATCAACCAAAAATCCATGTCAATCTCCATATCTGACATTGTTTTTGTCTAAACCAAACGGATATAGGAAGATCTCATAAATAGGGGAGCACAAGTGTTTTTAGGAAATACATGTATATGGAAGTTAGAAAAAGACTTATATCGTGTAAAATTTTTATTTGCATTCTAAAAACTTGAATCATGGTTGTCTTTCCAAATAATTTGTACAATGATTCATCCGTGCAAATAGAAATATTTAGGGGCTTCTTTAAGTTTAATTGAGAATTGATCCATCGTTTGAATACACAACTTATAATATTTATATGCAAAAAAAAAAATCATGTAAACCACCTAACTATGCATCAGGGGCCAAGATAGAAATCTTATTTGGGAGGCAACACCGATCAAAGTTAATCGACAAAAGTGAACCATCCTTATTACGTAGGCTTTTATTCTGTGTATAATACCTTGAATAAAATTATTCTATTCTTGTCTTTTCAGTAACTAGACTACCCACATACTTATATTTGGTTGTTTTAAAAAAAAAATTAAGAATAAATTTTTCTACTTATAGCATAACTACTTAAATGCATCTAAATTTCAACAAAAATAAACAAAATTTGGGGGTGTCGGTGCCCCGGTGCCAGCCCAGAATATACATATGCCCTCCCGTGCATTGCATGGGACCAGAGCTTGTAACCGCAAATATACAAGGAGTGCAATCAATAAGATGAGAGTTAAAAGCAAATAGGTATTCCCGAGGTTCTCTGTAGCAGGCAGATTATAGTAATAAAAATGGAAACTTCACTAGATTGCCTCCATCAGATGACACCAGCACAAATTATTGAACTTCGAAAAAAACAGGATATTATAACAACCTATACATACTAATATGAAGAAAGTATAAGTAACATGCACATGCTAGGGTTCCTTTAAATAGTTGGAGGGAAGCAAAGACAATGGCTTTGGTGAGGTGACACAGCTTACTTATCAAAAAGCAGGTGTGAATCATGTGTTGTGGTATAGCTTGAAACTGTTAAAAGGCGAAAGAAACATCAGTACAGGCTGTGGGATTATAACGTGAGATGGCATATTAGTTTCTTGATAAACTGAAGGCTGCTTCCAAAAATGAATTGTTCATGCTGATGATCACAATATGATAAGAGGCAAAGTTGAGCATACTTGCAAAACAATGTAACTTATAAACACCACTACTGTTTTAGCAACCACTTTTCAGAAGCAGACTCACTTGTCCCTGTTAGCGGCAGCCTTCTGCCTCACTTCTTGTATTCTTTCCTTATCATTTACTAGAACCACAAGACTCTGAGATTTCTTTCTGACATTGCTTCCCTGGTCCCTCCCACTGGAATCAATATATTGAAAATCGGACAATGTCTATTACAAGAGAAAACATTCTTGTAAGTACCACAGTACTTTCAGCAAAATCACATCAAATTCTGAGATGCAGGAGAAAAAAAATTTGAACTGTAGCTGCATAATAGCAAAAGAAACAGAAAGTTACCGATATTTGATAAGCATGTTCCCTGATCTCATCTATGACACGTTCTGAACCGTGGGCCACCAAAAATTCCAAAATAATCAGAGCCTGAAAAAAAATGCATTTTTCAGTTGCATTGCTGCAACATAACTAGTAGAGGAAAACAAGACCCAAGATTCATATCTACTCCAAGTGGAAATAACTCAAGGCCCGACATGAAGCTAACGCCAAAGCATTACAATTTGGAAGGATCTAAATTGATTAATGTTTTGTACTGGATGACATGCACCATGAGTGTAACTGTGTGAGCGGGGTGATGGGGAGTATGCATGTGTGTGTGTGTGTGTGTGTGTGTGTGTGTGTGTGTGAGAGAGAGAGAGAGAGAGAGAGAGAGAGAGAGAGAAGAACTGAAGAGGGGGGGTGGTGGGGGGGTGGTTGAGTGAAATTTCAGAAAGGACACAAAAAAAAACATGAACTGAATAAAGAAACTGATACATGATTAAAGATTGAAGACCTTATAGACATGCCGCCAATTTTTGCCAGTATCATTGATACGCTTCCAAATTACTGACATGATCATCTGGTACTCGTGACTGCATGGATGATCAAAATGAGTCTCTTCCGGAAAGAAAAAAGAATGATAAGTACTTTATTAAGAGTGACTTCAGCTTACTAGTTTTTGGTAGCCTGAGCTATATCCGCAAGAAGAGATCCATGAGGACCCCAGGGCTCGTTACTAGTAGCATCTAGAACCTAGAAAAGCATACAACCATTAGGACTCTTTAGAAGATGCTTTATAGGCAGTGCAGTTTCAGAGTATCCACTAACTAAATAAGTAGCTAAATAGCACACAACCAGAATGCATGCAGATATTCAATTTGTTGTTTTGGTCAACTAAGACAGAAAACATGATGGAAATATTAAGTCACAACTCACAAGAGATGGCAAAGAAACAAACAATGGAAACATTTCAAACCCCAACAACAACCGATGTCTATCCATATACAGTTGCCAATTAAAATTGACAACTGGAAAACGACTGACGTCATCCGTGGACTCTGAACATATTCGGTAGATGTTCAATAAGCTGCACCCACCACACATGCCAAAAAATTCAAATTTATTAGACAATCCCCGTAGGACCTCCGGCTTATTTAGCTTTGCACCATACTTGCTCCAAATGCGTGAAAGTTTGAAGCTTAATGCTCTATGTACCAACTTACAGAAAAAGTCAAATGGGCGCTCAGCTGGAAGCTGATGTGTTCTTCAGTAAACAAAGGCCAACAGGACAGGAAGCAGAAAGATTAAAGAACAGAAGACAAAATATTGAAAGATTTAAGGCAATGAAAAAGAATAGTGAAGCTCTCAAAAAAAAGAAAAAGGTAATGCTGTAAGATAAAATTGACAAATGAAATACCCAAAAAAGAATAGAAAAATGGAACTATGAAGCAAAAGATTGTAGGATTGCAGAATGAAACCCCGCAAGGAAAACTACAGTTTACAGGAAAACAGCAAAGAAAAAGCATTTAATGCCAAAGAATATAAGCTTTAAGCATCCTATCAATAACCCACATCTCTTTCCCTCCCATTATCCTCCTAAAGTTGTAAGGCAACCCTAAGATGGGCTGTATGTATCCTATTCTGTTTTGGGGCTGTATGTATCCTATTCTGTTTTTACTTCCTCAATTCCCACAAGTCCAAGATACTTTCTTCATTCCCAAACATTTTTCTTCCACTACGAAGAAAATTAGGCCAACAAAATAATTTGCTTGAAATGAATGTCACACTTAATTCAGTGTAAACAAAACAAACTTTTGTGCACAAATGTGATTGGACCTTGGCTCTTACCATTAGTGTTGGTTGATGGCTAGTGCTCAAGTCTAGAGCATGAAACAAAAGAACTCCAATGTTTTTCTAGTTATACAAGCATTGATGTAAAGACATTAGCTTTAAGAATAAAGACAGTAAAAACTGGTCATGCTTGGTTTCTATAGCCACAAGATAGAAGAGTTCAGTTAGAACCAACACACGTTGACTAGATCGTGCACATTATGAAGCTGGAAATAAGATGATACACCTACTAGCTTCCCAAAACGTCATCATTGCTGCAGATTCAAATAGTTCTGTGCAGCTATTACCTTCGTAAATGACTATTGTGGGAGACACGATAGGAGCGCCAATGATAGGACACACGACGCAAGATTAGGACCACCTGATAGAGGCTATTTAACATGGAAAGGAAGGTAAATTCAGTCCTTGATGTGCTCAAGATCAAGGAAATATTTTTTTCCTAAAAAGGATGGCCAATCGGGTATCAAACCAAAAGGCTAATTTAGTTTAATCAATTATTTTAAGTTTTTGGGTATGAAGTCATTTTTGTTAAGTCTAGGAACGGGTCACTGTCTTTTGACTGGGCAGGAATTGTAGTAGGGTTCGGTGGCAGATCTACCAATGGAGCAAAGGGGTCACTTGCCCTTGGATTTTTCACTATCCCTATAACCCCCCACGTATTTATATTGCCTATCAGTTAGCCCCTTAGAACTACGGAAAATCCCCATGTATTTAGATTTTCTTCCTTTTACCCCTTCAGAAAACTACACTTGTGTTCCGTTGTATTTAAATTCAACAAACTAGACCTTATATAAACTTAAAACTCAACAAAAACAGCCAATTTTGGTTTCATTTCATTTAATCTAAATGACATGTTTTTACTGTTTAATCTATAATAAGGCTTCCGACTACTCGTCTGCTGAACCAACTAATTAAATGATACAGTTTTGCTTTCTATAATTATTTGGGCTTCGATTATTTTCATTTTAAAACTTCTGTTAAAATCTAATGTGTCAATTGTATGTGTAAAGTAGGACTCTTTATTACAATTAGATATCTTTGACTGTTTGAATTTTTTATTTAGTATTTAAAACATGCTTGAAGGTTTTGTTAGATTTTGATAAAATATGTCTAGTTGGGGCTTTTAAAATTTAAAATTTGTGGTGCTTGTTTGCACAATTTTCCAAAATTATGAACAATAAATGCCCCTCCTAGACTGAAACGCGGGATCTGCCACAGGTAAGGTTATATGCAAATGCCATTCTAGGTTAACAATTAACTCGAAAGCGATACATTGTTGAGAGGTACATTGATTAAGAAAGCTTCCTAAGACGTCTTCCTTGGACCAACTTTAGTATGACAAACAATACGCACAGGTAATGGACACATCTGAAGAATATTTTTTGGTGAACAAAATTTATATTTGACTTCCCCCTCTCTCTCCCTTATTGCTCTTTTCCCTAGGTTTTGGTTACAGCAACATAGCTTATGGTATCCAAGCTATTCTGCTCAGATCTTACAGCTGAATCCTTCATCCCAAGGTTCAGTGTCCCATTTCAATTGTAGCCGCAGTTCTGCCAAACTACATCAACGTTCCAGGAAACTGTTCAAAACCCTGCATTTTCGCTAGATTTGTTCCACAACTCCCACGCATCCCAATAAAAAAAACTGCTTCTTCAAACCAACTGCGAAACAAACTCAATAAACTAAACACACATTACCTTTTGTTCTATTCCAGGAACCTTGAGAACTTTCTTGTTCACCTCCCTCTTACTGCAAGAAAACATAACCCACAGAAGATCATGTGTTAATGCGCTTGTTACAGACTAATTGAGACACGGGATATTTAATAGTAGTTGTTAACAATAAAGTCATACAATCATGCACCTTTTCAGAAGCACTCATGAAAACAAAACTAACAGTGCAATACATAAAAATGTAACTTTTGAAACCAATCAACTTACAGCTCCCGAACTGTTTGATCAAATGCCTTCTTCATTGCAACTTGAGTTGAGGATGCAGGATTCTCTTGAAAGGAAACAAACTGCAAATAATATCTGCTTCCTGATGGGAAAAATGGAAATTAGACACCATGCAAGAACTATGAGACCCTTTGTGACAACCACCTTTTGAAAAGGAAAAATAAAGAAAAAGGAAAGCCGGCATCACAATACTGTGGAACCTTCAATGTTTTCAAGGAGAAAATAGAACAATTCAAACAACATAGGATATTGAGATCAAAGGTATATCTCAAGAATACATGCTAAAATAACAAGAAACAATGACAAGACCATAATTTTACAACTTAAAACCAGGAACATTAAAGGAAATGTAAAATACAAGATACCTACGTCCAATCTAAACATTATGAATTCTACAGACAGGAAAACTATTATCATCTGGTGTTAACAGAAGATGTGCAGCAGAAATATGGAAATCCCACTTGGGGGACACCAAATAATTCTATGCAAAAACTCTCTGAACATCAGGTCAAATCAATAGAGAACGTTAGGAGTACAAATAAAGCTCAATAGACACATAATATAGGGCTTTAACTAGGATTTTTTTTGGCATCCAGTTCCTGTGCTGTCCATATTGAAATCATATGCCTGAATTCTACTGTTCTACCTCACAATAATTTTTCTGGTTTTCTACTGTAAAACGAGAATACTTGCATAATTCCCAGTTTTACAGTTGCATTTGCAATCAAAAGGCACAAACACATAAAGAGAGAAGAAAACATAGTCATTCCTTCATTACATTTTGTACCAACTAAAATAAGTATTTAAATGATATGGAAAATTTGATTCTTTGTATCCAATCAAAACCAATAATATATTGCATCAGGAAATCTGCAAAAACTAAACCATCATCCAGAAAACCTTCCCCGGAAATTCAAATGCTCGGAAGTACGAAAAAGATCTAATTCTTCAAATCTAGTTCCGTCAGATTTGACCAAGTCAAAAGTTGACCATAACAATTTCTAAAATGAAAGAAAATGGTCACATGGATGATCAAACCCTGTCATATATAATGTTTCCAATTTAACACCTATCCATGTGAATTGCGAATTGACATCAAGGTACGTAATAAAACCCTAAATCACATAAATACTGAGCTGAATATGCGATAACCCACCAAAATCGATATAAAAACGGATTCAAGATCTGAAACATTCAATCAATCATAAAAATTCATACAATTGAAGCTAGTCCAGATCTAAAAGAGAGAACAAGAAATCGAACCCGATCGAATTGGACCCCAAGGAGAGGACGCCGAAGGCAGATCTAAAAAATCAACGCTTCGGCCTCTCGGGGAGAGAGAGAGAGAGAGGAGCGGAAATTGCGAAGAGCTCCTAAAAAAACCGGATTAAGCTGTATCTGTCTCGTTGAAATAATTGGGAGGGGGAGACAGGAGAGGAGAAAGAGGAGAGATTTTAGTCTCTCTCTCTCTCTGGAATTCCGCAGAGAGGGAGGAAGGAGAGAGAAGAGAGTTGAAAGGTGGAGAGCAAGACAGCGCACCTTCCACGCAGGAATTTATGGGAGCTCCAAAATTATTTCTGATGCCTACCAATTAGTCTAATAGTACGATATGCTAACTTTATAACGTATGCTTTTACTTTCATAATAATTTGCTAAAGCAAAAAATGTTGTGTATAACATATAGAGGTTGGCGGTTTGCCTTTTGGAAGGTCATATTTATTGAATTATTATATATATTTTGTGTTAATTGTTTTGCAATTTACTAATTCATCTTTCTATTTTGACAAAAAAAATATTTATTAATCTTTATAAAGGGTTTACAGGGAACAAAAGACGTCCAAGCGAGGAAATATCAAAACGGTCAAAACGCGTTCGACTTATG
This sequence comes from Arctostaphylos glauca, assembly GCA_019985065.2. Classification (NCBI taxonomy): domain Eukaryota; kingdom Viridiplantae; phylum Streptophyta; class Magnoliopsida; order Ericales; family Ericaceae; genus Arctostaphylos; species Arctostaphylos glauca. The sequence continues at coordinate 7,670,698 of JAHSPW020000015.1, forward strand.
TTGGCACTCATTTTGCCGACAATTATTTGCTGCAAGGGCCCAAAAATAAAAAACAAACAAAAATGCTAAAGACACATCACTTTTACACATTGCTTTCACACATCACTCAAAACTATGTAATTTTGTGTTAAAAAAAACTATATTTGTTTTTTACCCATATCGCTGAAAACATATTTGGATCTTCCTTAATAAAAAACGACGTAGTTTTAAGTGATGTGTTAAAATAATGTGTATGTAGCACTCTTAAAAAACAAAGAAGATGTTGACAAGGTGCCAACCAAAAAAAGGCAAAAACAAGAAACAACAAAGAAAAAAACAGAGTCAGAACTCCAAAAAACACAACCATGAATACCCTATAGAGAAAAGACAGAACAAAAGAAAAAACTAAAGGCCTTAAGCAACAAAATAGACCAACATTACAATTGTACTAAAAAGCCATCTTTTCTTGATTTAGTAATTATATTGCTCCCTTTTCAATTAATCCCCGTGGTAAATTTCAAGATTTAGTCTTCAAAACATATCTTCAAACTTTAATAAACAATAAAAAAAATTATTTAGCAGAGTTCCAACGCGTCAACAATTTATATTTTTAATCTTTTTATTTGATCTAATTTTACAAAACATTGTAAATTTGAAATTTATCCTAATAAGATTCATCAAATTGGAACTTACAGGGATAATAGAGCGGATAAGAATTTACACCTGAAATGCGAGTTAAAATAATTTAAAATGTATATATATCTAACTCTTTAAGTCCAAATCATTAGCCGTAATTACCATAAAAATAGTAAATAATATTCAATCTATTATTGGTTAATTTATCCAACTAATTACCTTATAATCTTAAAAACAACAAAAACTTCTATTGGTCAACCATTTCATGCGGGTTTATCCAAAAATGGAATAAAGAAAAAAGACCAATAAAAATATTTTTGTATTCCTTTAATCATAAAGAACTATTTTAAAACATAAAGAACTATTTTAAAATGTAAAGGTAGATAAATAGTAAGAAATAATCTACTTATATTTAATTATCATTGTCATGTATAACTAATTAATAATCATATGTAAATAATTAGCATTGTCATCTACAATATTGCTTAGCTTATCTAACTAAAATTGAAGTATTAAATCAACAAGTTTAAGATGATTTCATGTGTCAAGCGCAAGAGCCTTCTCGAAAAAAATCACCCTGCAATACTATATAGTATAGATTCTCAATATTTCTCTATCTTGAAAGGATAGATGTTGATATGAGATCATCCTCTATGTTTACAAAATCAAAATTTTATATACACAATAAGGATAACTTTAATTTCCTTTATAAAATTACTTTTGTAAAATTACTTTCGTTTAAAAGGTATTCATTGTACTTATAAAATAAATTGAAATATATTTACAACAATATAATCTTAAATTTTGGAGGTAAAATGTGTTAAATATTTGAAACCAGGAGTAAGATATTTGAAAATTAGAGTATCAAATTGGAGTTGACTTGAATAAATTAATTCTTTTAAATTATTATAGTTGGAAACAATACTATCATGTGAAACATTTACTTGATTATGTCTTTTATAAAATATAAATTATAATTGAATTTTTGAAAATAGCATGTGACATCGAAAATCTAATATCATCATTCGTATTCTCATTAGTAGTCATGCAATTTGAAACGTAATTCATCATAATAATATATTGTTATGTTCCTATATATTCTCTCTGTCCCAATTTATTTGTTCATTCTTGAAATTCCAACTTATTAAGAGAACACAATGATTGCTCTTTGAAGTTTTAACTTTTCTATAATACCCTTAACTTTTTAGCATTAAATGTGAAGCCACATTCTTCAATGTATGGGTTTTTAAAAAAGAGGAGGGCATTAAGATAATTTTTACAAGTCAATTTTAAAATTAGACAAATATTTTGAGACATGTAAAAGTCAAAAAGTGGACAAACAAATTGGGACGGATGGAGTAATATTTCATGAAAAATAGCCATCGTGAAAAATATTCCATTGATTATATTGTTGATATTGCCTAAATTTTGACAAACTTGGATTGAGTTTAAAACTTGTTATATATGTCGTTGGTTGACAAAATTCACCAAGTACGCACTTATCGTATAATGCATGTCGGACATAATTTTGTTCACATATTTTGATGTATTTCATGTTGAATAGTGTTCGTGTAAAGTTTCATTGCAATCCAGCTTGAATACAGATCATAGGAAGCAAAACATGCAAGTCGCGATTGACTGGCATAGTTAGGCAGTTGACCGAGCAAGCCATGTGGTCGACTGAATAGGCTGTTGATTGACACCAACATGCGGTCGACTGGTCACTATTTTGTTCGAAACCTTTCTAACTTATTTTTTACAGGGAATTCGATCCAATCTTTCCTTATGGATTATTAACGTTCGATCTTGTGCTTATGGAATGTTGGAAGATTTATTAAATCAATCACGTTTTGATTGAGGCTCCTTGGAGATGGCGTTGTGATTTCTAAGATTTTATAATACCTTGGCTACTCATTAGAGAAGACACACACTACAACAAATCAGATTTTTTCCCGCATTTAGTTCCCCGCGTTTTTTAAAAAATGCCAAGAATACTCTTTTTTTCCCTCCTCTTAACTTTTCCCAAATTTATTCCCCCCTTTCCCAAAATCATTCCCGTTAACACTTTCCCCCCATTTTTCTAAACCCAGGTTCGGCCAATTAAACCCAGCGGCTTCCTCCCCCCAAAATGAAAACCTAGCTGGAAACGGATCTGATCTCTGTTTCTCTCTCTCTGCCGCCGTTGCTGCTGCCGCTCCCTCTGCCGCCGTTCTGCTGCTGGCCGTCCTCCGCCGCCGGCGTCTGCTCAGGTATTCTCGCGGTCTGATCTCTGTTTCTCTCTCTCTCTCTCGCAATCTGTTTCTCTCTCGGTCCTTCCCTCTACCTCTCATTCGCGATCTCTCTCTCTCTCTCTCTTTCTCTCTCTCTCTCTCGGTCTGCTGATTTTTTTCCCCCTTGTTTTGTGATGAGTAATGGCTGAATCGTTTTGTGCTGAGTAATGGCTGAATCGGTTTGTGCTGAATCGTTTTGTGCTGAATGTTTGTTTAGATGGCTGATTTTCCCCTTGTTTTGTGCTGAATCCTTTGTTTAGATGGCTGATTTTCCCCTTGTTTTGTGCTGAATCCTTTGTTTAGATGGCTGATTTTCCTAAGTATGTATCGAAAATTAATTCACAACCCTCAGAATGTGAATAATGAATAACTAGACGCACAAATATCCAAAGCAAGAGAGATGCTTCACGAAAGGATCATCTCTGCGATAAGAACTTGGGGCTCATTTCAAATGTCACACCAGTGATTACAGCAGGAACCTTCCCCCTTGTAGACTAAATCCCTAAACTCGAGACTAAATTTTTGCTGTACAAGACAATTAAATTAATCTGGATATCATTTTGGAAAGAGATACTATTTCATCATGTTGTCACCAAATAGCTCATTAAGTTGGTTATATTGAAGTTAGCATTGTAGTACCTCAGTGGTGCTGTCATCTTTCTGCATATAGTGCTAAGGGTAGGCATGTTCCAGTGAAATGACTCTAACCCCTATCATCTGCCGTGATTATGAGGGATACACGATGTACTGTCCTTTGAAACCTATATGATAAGGTAGTGAATTTTGTGCTAATAACGCCGAAGGTATCCGAGAAATGCAACTACCCAAGTGCATTGCATTTTGAAACACACGTTTTCAAAACAGGGTTCACCTTCCTTTGAAGTGGTGAATTGAGCAATTCAAAGCAATCTGCAAAGTTTTTCCAAAATGTCAAATGCCATGAACTAAAAATATAGACAATGTGATGTTTTCATAAGGGAAAATGTTAAAAATTGTGCATTATGTTCCGTAGAATTCTTTGCATGTGTAGTTAAAGAAAAATATTTTATTTTGTTGGATGTTTACCGCTGATAAGAGGCACATTCTAGTTTTGTGATGTATAAAAGCCCACGATACCCCTATCATACACAAGTTAGGTGATGTGGAGTACCACATTCTCGTTCCCCATACGGGTGCAATCTGTGCTCTCCTGTCTCCTGTCTAATTTCCTGTATGCCGTCTCAAATCAGTAGCTTAATGTGACTCATGCAGTTGGTTTTAAGGAAACAAAGTTATACAAAACAGACAGTACTCCAAATCTCTGTCTAGTGGCCCTGAATTTTGAGTGTTTTTTTCTTCTTTCAATTTTTGGTGTGGTTTGGATGATGCCGAGCTTGGTGAGGGACCTTCTTGTTAGTTGCGATGGAGGATGTATATAATATTCCTAATAGTAAGGCTTAAGACTTGGGAGTAGCTCGTTTGTAGACCATTGTAGTGTACTTAGAATGAAAGAATTGCAGAATTTTGACAGCAAGATTTCCAGTGGTGTTTTCACAGGATTAGTTTTGTCTTCTCTGTCTTATAGGAGATTTGCCAGCCTTATGATGCTCTCATGTATATTTTTTCTTAACAACGAAATGTAGGGAAGTTGACTTGTTTGTAACTCGGCCGAAAACCACCGGTGCCCATGAGTCTATAGACCAATGGGCCTTGATCGTTGGGCCGTTTCGCTTCAACCATAAGACCTGCGGATCAATCCGCCACTGGCCGGTTTTCCCACTTTTCTATCGAGCTGTTCCAAGTACCGGCACGCGACCCAATCTGCATCAGGGAGAGCATAGATTAATCTTTTTTCTCCAGTACTAAAGCTTGATAAAAGAAGCACCAAATCCACCAACTTGTTTATGTCAGCCTTTTTTTTTCCTTTCCTATGGAGTATTTCAAAAACAGAGGATCAAATCCTATTAGTAAGCTAGTTTCTGAAGTGGAAAATACCTCCACAACTCAACTGAAGACTAGCTCCCTGCATAGCTCCCATTGTTATTATTTTTGTCAAGACAATACATATGGCCCCAGTAACATTCATGTTATCAACATGGTTATGAAATGGTTATATGAAACTTCTCTAGAAAACTCCTTATTTTTTGCTTTATTTACTTCCTATCTATTTGTTGTAGTGGTGGATTTTGAGTAGCTGGAAACTCTTGAACATCAAATACAATAGGGAGAAGTCCGAAAGAAGATTTTAAAGGAGGATAAGAAAATTGGGGGAATAAGAAAGTGGTTGGGTTGGTTTTTAGGGTTGGGGATGGGCAATCACTTTTGTTGGTTTCACACGACACTAAGAGCCTATTTGTTTTTTCCCTCAGGTTATGTATTACTACTAACCCCTTCCTTCTTTCCTTATTGGCCCATAATTAACTTCTCTATCAATTTAACTAAAATCACTTCAAGTTACAAGAATGAGAAAGAAAATTTATTATTTAGCCAACAAGTATAATAAACCAACTTGTGTTTGTTCTATTTGTTTTTCCACCAAATAGTCATAGTAGCCCAAAATAAAATAAAAAGAACACACCATGTAAACAGTGGTTACAAGAATTGTGCCCCCAAAATTCAAGGTGATATGAAACTAACATGTAGTCAATAGACGTGCTTTTTGATTTTCTGTTAGATGTAGGTGCTAAAATTTGACATGTAATCAAGGAACCTGTTACTTAGATACTATATCGATTAGGTAAGCTAATCATTATATTTGATTATATTTGACGTGTTGAATGAACTTAGATACTACATCGATTAGGTAAGTTAATCATTATCAACGTACAAGAAACGTATTACTAATGTTATGTTGGATTTATTTTACTTCTTCTTTTTCCAGAGTCGTGTTTATGGAAACAAACATGGATAAGAGTTGGATGAATTTGAGTAGGGTTGATCCAAGATATCTACAGGGGTTAATAGATTTTATGGCATTTGCATGTAAGGACATTCAAGTTGGCGAAACAGAAATCTCGTGTCCATGTAAGAATTGTAAGAATATGTGTAGAAAGAAGATACAAATAGTAAGGGATCATCTTGTTGTGAATGGATTTTGTTCGAGTTACACTGTTTGGATTTTCCATGGGGAAAGATCACAACCTAGAGATCGTGATATCGACAATGTTGGCCATGGTAATTTTGATGGACAAAATGATATGGAAGAAATGATACGTGATGCATTTGGAATTCCACCGATTCATGCCCAAGATATAAATATTGATCCACCTCCGGCTGTTGTACATGGTCCAGACGAAGAAACTACTAAGTTTTTTAAGCTCTTAAAGGAAGCTGAGCAAGAGTTGTACCCAGGGTGTCAGAAGTTCTCTTTGCTTTCCTTTGTTGTGCTATTAATGCACATTAAATGCTTGTCTGGGTGGAGTAACAAGTCGTTTACTATGTTGCTCAAATTATTAAAGGACGCCTTTCCTGTAGGTGAATTATTGCCTGATTCTTTCAATGGGTGCAGAAAACTTTTGGGGGGTTTGGGACTTGATTACCATAAGATTCACGCATGCCCTAAAGATTGTATGGTATATTGGGGGGAAAATATAAATCGGGTTGATTGCGAAGTTTGTCATAGTCCTAGATTCAAACAATCAGATGAGCAAACAGATGGGCCTAAAAAAGAAGGCAAAGTCCCGCAGAAGATTGTTCGGTACTTTCCATTGATCCCTAAGTTAAAAAGGTTATTCACGTCAACAAAGACGGCCGGCTTGATGAGATGGCATGCAGAGAACGCGTCTCCTACTGGCGCATCATGCCATCCGGTTGATTCTGGTTTATGGAAACATTTCGATAACCTCTACCCAGATTTTGCTAAGGACCCTCGCAATGTTAGGCTTGGGTTAGCATCTGATGGTTTTAACCCATTTCGTACAATGAACATTTCTCATAGTACGTGGCCTGTTGTAATGATGACGTATAATTTACCACCTTGGTTATGCATGAAACAACCGTACATGATGTTGACATTACTTATTGACGGCCCAAAGTCTCCTGGAAATGATATTGATGTATACTTGAGCCTGATAGTAGACGAGTTAAAGGAGTTGTGGGACAAAGGTGTTGACACTTATGATGCACTAGGCAATGAGATGTTCAAAATGCGTGCATTGTTATTGTGGACGATAAATGATTTTCCTGCATATGCTATGTTGTCAGGTTGGAGTACGAAGGGTCTTCTTGCTTGTCCAGTATGTCATGTTAACACGTGTTCAAGTTGGTTGGTTCATGGGAGGAAGATCTGTTATTTGGGTCATCGAAGATGGTTGGATCGGGATCATAAATTTCGATTTGAGCGCATGTCTTTTGATGGAAAGACTGAGTTTGATGCTTGTCCAACTCGTTTATCTGGGTCTGAAGTGTTAGCAATGTTTCCCTCAAACTATGTTAACAAATTTGGAAAGAAGGGTGATGAGGATTTACATGTTAGAAAGAGAAAAAGGACACATGATGAAGACGATATTGAGGAAGATACTTTGCAAGGTAATTGGAAGAAGAAGAGCATTTTCTTTGATCTACCATATTGGGAGAATAATTCGCTTCGACACTGTCTTGATTTGATGCATATTCAGAAAAATATTTGTGACAATGTGTTGGGGACGATAATGAATCTTGAAGGCAAAGGCAAAGACAATTTAAATGCGCGTCGTGACCTTCAAGAACGGGGCATTCGCAAGGCGATGCATCCCCAGCAACAAGTTGGCGGTAAAATTTATTTGCCTCATGCATGCTTTGCAATGAATAATAGTGAGAAAACTATGATTTGCAAGTTTTTGAAAAATGTGAAAGTCCCAGATGGCTATGCTTCTAACATTTCTCGTTGTGTCAATGTAAAGCAGCGCACCATATTTGGACTAAAGAGTCATGACAGTCATATATTAATGGACCAATTGCTTCCAATAGCATTGAGTAGAACACTTCCTAAGAAAGTGAGTAGGCCATTAATAGAGCTTTGTAATTTCTTTCGGCAATTGAGTTCCAAAGTTCTGAAAGTTGATGAGTTGGATCACCTTCAATCTCGAATAGCGCTCACTTTATGTCAGCTTGAAAAAATCTTCCCTCCCTCATTTTTCGACATAATGGAGCACTTACCTATTCATTTGGTTGAAGAGGCAAAGATTGGTGGCCCCGTGCGATACCGGTGGATGTATTATATCGAGAGGTTTTGTCCTTTTTATGCCTTATTTACTATTCAATTTACTAGTTTATTCTTATAGTTGAACAATTTAATGTATTATGTATAGGTATCTTATGACACTTAAGTCATATGTGCGTAATCGAGCTCGCCCAGAAGGCTCCATTGCAGAAGGATATTTCGTTGAAGAATGCATGACATTCTGTTCTAGGTACTTGGATGATGTTGAATCAAAGTTAAATCGACCTATGAGGAATTACGACGAAGGCGATGTGGGTCAAGTCGGAGGTCGTCCTCTAGGAAAAGAAGAGGTGTTTTCTCTTAGTCTTATACAAAAGGCACAAGCTCATCGATATATCTTATTTAACACCGATTCGACCATTCCATATAGAGAGTAAGATACTTGATTCTTTTCTTTCCACTATTATCTATCTAATGGATACTCAATAATTAGCTCTATATTGTAGGAAGCACCTTGAGGTCATAAGGCAAAGTAATCGCCGGATTAGGGATCGTGGGCTTGAACGCCTTCACCATGAAGTGTTTCCCGTTTGGTTCCAAAACTATGTAAGCTTTGTATTTACAGTATTATGCGATTACATTCTTGATAAGAACACTACATCTTAAGCTGAAATTACTTTATTGTCTCCTAGGTTCATAAGTTACAACTTGAGGGGTTTGAACAAGTGCCAGATGAGATTGCAGATCTAGCTGTGGGTCCTCGTCAAATAGCCACTAGATTTAAAGGATTCATCTTCAATGGGGTTAGATACCACACTAAAGATCGGGAGAGAAAAAGAAAAACACAAAACAGTGGAGTTATGTTGAAGGCGAAGACTAGTAGTTATTCAAGTGCGAGAGATGTGAATCCTCAAGAAGGAGATGTTACGTATTACGGAAAGATCACAGACATGGTGGAGTTGTATTATACACACAACCGAAAATATGTGTTATTCAATTGTGAATGGATTGATAACAATCGTGGCCTAATACCGCATGATGAATTTGGCTTCACACTTGTCTGTTTCGATCGTTTGCTATATACGACAGAACATGCCTCCAATGAACCATTCATACTAGCATCTCAAGCCCAACAAGTTTTTTATGTGCAAGATCCAACCAAAGAAGATTGGAGCATTGTAATCAGAATGAAACCCAGAGACTTGTATGAATCAGGACAAAACGGAGATGGCCTCGTTGCAGACATTGAAGTAGATGGAATTTGTCAGCAAGAACTGGATGATGCAACCGACACTCGTGATGAGGATAACATGTGGATTAGAGATGACTTACCTGGCCTAACAGTAGATGACCACATAGATGATCCAGTAGATGATGATGTTTAGGTTGTAATTAAGGGAGTATTAGATTGCAAGAATGAGATAGACTTTAGTTAATATCATTTTGATTTGATGCCTTTTCGTTGTTTAATTAATGTCTTATTCATTTTCCGTAGAAATTTTTAGTTGTCTCTTTTATGTTTCAATGTACAATAATTGTTTTGTTATGTTAGAGGTTCCAATGTCTCGAAGACGTACCGATATGATGGACGATCCTATTGAGCCAAGAAGGATACCCGAGCCACCACGTACTTGGTACCCACTTGGAAGCATCCTCAGCTCGTCTTCCCAAGACGATAATCTACCACTTTCAGGGGATTCGTCTTCAGGAGCTGGTAATAATTTACATATCTGACTGTATCTGTTTAAGTTTGTATTCGGACATCTGTGTCTGTACATTACTTACTTTTATCTGCTGCATTCTAACCACACTATCAAGAACGATCTAATTATGATTTTTATTAGTGTTATCCATATATGTGTGTATTTGTGTGCACGCAATACATAACTTTGCCTGATATATGTTTATGCGTATGTGTTGTCGTGACATAGTTAATGTTAGAATCATTGACTGTGTAGGACCAGAGGGCATGTTGCTCTTGTTCAGTGTTGTTTCAAAGTGAGTGAATAAGCAAACCAACAAAGTCTTGATAACATATTTGTCCGAATCATGTTGTTTCAAAGTGAGTGAAGCAAGCAACCCCAATGTATATGGCTATAAACATGGCCCTCTTTTACCTCATCTCTGATTCTCTCTGACTCTTTTACAACTTTTTGCCTACTTCTTTATCTAAGTTCTACATGATATACTCTTTAGGTACTACTTCATCGCACGCCCGACGGAGGGGTCCCTCGTTGATGCATGCATCATGGACTAAGAATAAAGAAAAGATAGTGATTGTCTTAAATGAAAAAGGACAACCTATAATGGATGACAGATCTATCCTTGCCACTCAAATGGGGGTGTTAGCGAGGGATGGTTCCCTTCTACCATTGCACTATAAGGACTGGCGATATGTTCCTGCACACTACAAGAAGAGAGTATGGGAAGAAATTAAGGTAAACGGTACATTTTTTTTTTTTTTTAAAGAAGAAGACATGTTCTTTTTTCTTTCCTTCTTTGATGTTATGTCATGTGTTGTAGGCTCATACAACTGCTGATGACTCTATGGAAAAATGGTTTATGCAATCACTTGGAAAGAAATGGCAGTATTGGAAATATGAAACAAAAAAGAAGGGATATTTGCCATATGGTAATGATGCTGACAGACTATCTCATAGACCTCCTAGAGTTATGGAGCAACAATGGCGGTGTTTGGTCTACTATTGGAGTACTGATACAAACATACAGGTAAGTGAACAATGTATACTTAGGAGTATGGTTGAACAATTTTTGATATTGTTATATTATTGCTTTTGATAGGAGAAGAGTAAGACAAATCAGAGTGTTAGAAAATCTCAAACACTTATAAGCACGACTGGACGGACACCGCATTGTGTGGTTGAGCGAAAGGTTTAAGAGATATCACTTGTTTACTTCGTGTTATTGTGTATACTAGTTTGGCATGTGATTTTTTTCTTTTAACATGCATTAATTGATGATAGGAGAAAGATGCGGGGAAAAATCCAACACGTGTGGATGTGTTTATCAAGACACATACGGGGAAAAATGGTGGACCGGTTAATAACGAAACAGGAAATATTTTGGTAATTTGATTTGTTCATTATGTAGTTTGGTTATCTTCTACATTGATCTTGTTATGTGATATGATGGTATAGTTTCCATAACTATGTTATAGGACAAGCTCAGGGAGTTGCAAGCTGAGTGTAATTCAACTTCAATGTCAGAGGATGAAATGTTCGCCAAAGCTATAGGACCGGAGCGTAACGGGCGTGTTCGAGGGTGTGGCTTAGGAGTCACTCCAACACAGCTTGCTGCCAATAAGCCGAATTTGACATCATCCCAAACTCCAGTTGACCAAAAACAATTTATGAAGTTGCAATCAACAATGGAGAAGTTAAAAAAGGCCCTTGCTCTTATGGGATACACAATTGAGGAGTCGGATGATGACTTAGATGAGTCTTTGCCTAAGGAAAATGTACAATATTCATTTTCATCTATTACCGTTTTCAAACTTCGTCTTATGCGCATTTAACTACATTTACTTGTTTGTTTAACAGGCTCCAGATGCCTCTAGTGCACACCGGCCAGTGACGCTTCATAGCCTCCAAGTCAATGGAGAAGAGAGAGATCCACAGCCCCCGTCACAAGAGGAACAAGCAGTACCTTCACACGAGGAACAAGCAATACCGTCACAACCGAATCCACAAGCTACTACTGAAATTCAGGTGTGCAGAATTTGGAAATTGGAAATACTTTTTGAATTATTGGAATGCATTTGCAATACATGTCATACACTAAGTATCCTTAAAGTATCCGATACGTATCCGATACGTATCAGATACCACCTGACACAGCTGGTCATCTAAGATCACATATCAACCACGAAACACTAGTTAGTCTATAACTATGAGTCTAAACTCTTCTGATGTATGAAGAGATCAAGTTATAGATGGAATTTGAACTTTCCCAAAATTACATAACCTCTGATGTAGTGCTCCAATTTTAACAGTCAGATGAATTGGATGTTACCAGCTCCGATTGCATAGACATTCTTTAAGCCGCCCATAACTTCATGAGTGACAAGATCACCATTATCCCACATGACAAAATGGGGCTGCCTAAGAAACCTTGCTAGTGGCTTTTCCCAGACCAAGCTTCATCATTTTTTGTTTTGTCTCGTAGAGTTTGCTGTTCAAAATAATTTAAATTGACTTTACATTGTTTATTCATTAGACTGATATGGAAGAATCATTTTTCTTTTTGGTAAGCAAAGTTGTATTAGAATTGAACAGAATAACAGTGACATACCGCGTGAATACAGTTGGTAAGGAACCAACAAGAGAAAAGGAGGGGCAAACACAAAGCTAAAAGGAAACCCGAAAAACTATCTGACTACGCTACGATATGGAAGAATCTTGGTCCTCCTAAAGTCGAATTAAATGTGGAGGATTTCAAAAGAGTTTTGGAAGGGATTAGAAATGTGAAAGTCCAAATTAAAGCAGTCTTCATTTCATGTTTTATATTCTGTATTGTGGAGTGGTTGTAGTTTTTGGTGTTGTTGGTGATTGCATTCTTCTAGGTAATTCTTGTTAATTTGGCCTCTTGTTTTCCCAATTCATTTAAAGTCATTTAAAGTATCCGATACGTATCCGATACGTATCCGATACCACCTGACACAGCTGGTCATCTAAGATCACGTATCCGATACCACCTGACACAGCTGGTCATATAAAGTATCCGATACGTATCCGATACGTACCCGATACGTTTCCTCCATTTTTCAGCTCCACATATCCGTGCATTAGCGTATTCCTTGTCGTAAATCTCTGATGCAATATTGGGTCCTCCAAGATAGAGAATATTCTCAACATGGACTCCAGCTGCAAATCAGTGGATTTCAAGGATAAGGGACAAGTCATTTACTGCCAAAACAAAAAGGGATACATTGTATGGAATGAAGAAAGGCTGCATTAGCAAAGCTCAACCCATAGTTATACAAAACATACTCCATTACCAAAAACAAAGACCATTAGTTAATGTCAAAGAGTCAAACAGATAAACGGCAAATTGCTCATATATAGTTACATTTTTACTGTACTTGAAATAATCTCATACATGCAGCATTAACACGTGTACGCATTTTAGTCCATATGTGTCTGGTTATGCCAGTAATGTGGCACAACACACCTGAAAAAGCCCCTATGGTGGAGTAGCTTTGCTAATTTCATCTGTCCTTTAATGTGGCCTTGAGCTGGGAATGGTATGAAAACTGCATGGGGCTTTCCTTCATCGCCTACTGCCATTGCATGCACCTCTGTGTGTGTGTGTAGAGTTTGTGTGTTTTTGTGCGGTGTGAAGTGCTAGGTATTATCGTAGGCTTATAAAGACATCTTGTTTAATCATGTATTGATGTGAATCACGCGCTTATCTATGTTGTGTTAAAACTAGACCCAATAGTGATCTGTGCATTCTATAAATATTAAGCATATGACTTTTGTTTGTGGTTATGGAGTTATGTAGTTATTCTTACTCGATGTTTTCTTTTCAATTCAGTCAATCCGAAAGAAGAAAAGAAAATTGCAGAAAGTTTCAAACTGAGCTCGATAATGCAAGGTAATTGTTCACTAGCATATATGTGCATAAAAGTTTAGACCTTTTGAACTTCTTAATACATGTATGATGTACTCTAAATTTGGTTGTATTGTTTGGTTTCAGGTTTATCCACGTTGAAGATGGTTCTATGTTTATCTAATGTGTTTTTTTGACTTAATTTTTGAAGAACAATTTGATGTGTAATGGATTTTTAGAAACGTTTGAGTGGATGTATTGGAGACATTTGGGGATGTTAGAATCGATGGTTTATGTTTGATTGCGTCGTGCTAGGGTGTGACTTTGAATGTATATGGCAATTTGGGGATGTTAAAATTATGGTTTATGTTTGATTGCGTCGTGCTATTAGTATTTGACAATTTGGGGATGTTATCTATGGTTTAGGTTTGATTGCCTCGTGAATTAGATGATTTTTCTGTCATAGATCAAGACTATCCAGCGTTCTTATCAGATTATCAGCGTTTTATGCCGTTTATTAAATGTTGGGAAAACACCGAACCGTATTGCCGGCGTTTCATAAACGCCGGGAAAGGGATCAAACACAAACCTTTTACGGCACTCAGCAAACGCCGGGAAAAACGCCGGCAATAATTCCCGGCGTTTACAAAACCCCGGAAATAAGAACCATTTTACGACATTTAATAAACGCCGGGAAAAACGCCGGAAACCATTCCCGGCGTTTCTCAGAACCCCGGTAAAGAGCTATGGCAAGCCCAGATGAGAAACCATTTTACGGCGTTTCTTAAACGCCGGGAAAAACGCCGAAAACCATTCCCGGCGTTTCATAAACGCCGTCCAGCATTTCTGACAGCGGCTTCGCCGGCGTTTTAAAAAACGCCGGGAAAAACGCCAGGAAAAGCAACACCGGCGTTTATCCATCTTTACCCGGCGTTTTTGAAACGCCGGGAATACCCCGATCTGTTGTAGTGACAATTTTGATTGAACCTATTCCCAAGCAACTAATGTCATTCTTTGCAAATTTCGAGTTCTTATCACTTTGATTTAGTTTGTATTTATTCTTAAGTGAGATATTGAGAGGGAAGAAGTGAATTCGCACATTGTATTCTACTGTCACTATTCATCTTCTTCTCCATTGCACTGTTGAAGACAAATTGTATTAATCTTCTTTACCAATTTGCACTAGCGATTTATTTGTGAAGTTTGTGAGTTGTAAACCTTGAAGAAACGAGTTTTGGGATAAATTTTTAGTGGTTCGATTAGCTCCTCAGGAAAACTAATGGAAAGGAAATATTGTAAAAGTTTGTGCAGCACACAAAGTCGTTTAACTTTCTAGTAGATCACGTGACTCTAGGGAGTGGATTAGGCTGGGCAGTGGATACGCTCCAACCAAACCATTATATATCGTTTGTGTACTCTCTCTCTCTCTCTCTTCTCTTTATTTACTTGTTGCTTATCATATTATGTTGTTTGTCATTACATATGATTTGATTTGAAATTTATTTGTTTCCACAATTTTTTAAGCTAATATTTTTCATAAACCCAATTCAACCCCCCCACCTCTTTTCCCCTCTTGGGTTGCCACCTGGGTAATAATTTGGTGCAATCCAAATACACAATGTGTTTTCTAGAGAGAGAAACTCCAAAAATAGGAAACAAAAATGTTCTTTTGTTAATAATGATAAAAGGTCGTCACTATACACTAGCACACACTTACTTATAATTCCACTACTAAAAGACATATTTATCCCTAAATACATACTACATCATGGTCCCTTACTACGAAAAGAATTAATGCTCAAGTGATAGTAGAATCCTCTGACAAATAAGGCACCAAGTGTTGCACGTTGAATGTGTTGGAGATAGTCAAATGCGGGGGTAATTGGACTTGGTACGCATTATCGTTAATCTTGCGGAAGACTTCATAATGACCCATTTTTCGATCAATCAACTTCATGTAAGCTCCATAAGGATGCATTTCCTTGCTCAAGATTACCCATATAAAATCCCCTTCATTAACTAAAACATCCCTCTTATGTGCATCAACGACCGCCTTATATTTCGCATTGGATTTCTCAATTTGGAGCTTGACTTGAGTGTGGACATTCTTCATAAATGTAGCCATTTCTTCCGCCTTGGAGTGTCCTCTCTTACAAGTTGGTAAAGGAACTAGATCAACCACACTTAAAGGTTTTGACCCGTAAACTACGTCAAATGAGAGAGTGCAAATGGTGTAGTTTAGCGAGGAGTTGTAAGCAAACTCCGCTAAGGGAAGAATATCATCCCAACCTCTCGGATGTTCACCAACTAGGCATCGCAATAAATTCCCAAGACTCCGGTTAACCACTTATATTTATCCATTGGTTTGAGGATGAAAAGAAGTACTAAAGTGTGAGTGAGTACCAACTTTCTTCCACAAAGTCCTCCAAAGGTGGGCAAGGAACCTAGCATCTGGGTCGGAATCAATCAAAGTAGGAATGCTATACAACTTAAACACTTTCTTGAAATATAGATTGACAATGTTAGTCACATCTATAGTCTTATTGCAAGGTATAAAATGAGTCATTTTCTTAGAAACGATCCACTACCACCATGATAGAGTCACTATAACTTTGTGTAGGAGGAAGTCCCAAGATAAAATCCATGCTAACACATCTCTAAAGACCGTCCGGAACTGGTAAAGGCATATAAAGTCCCGCATTAGTTGTTGTCCCCTTACTTCGTTGGCATGTTTGGCACCTTTGCGTATAGGCTCCCACATCTTCACTCATTCCTGGCCAATAGTAATTATCTTGAAGTAACCGAAGGGTCTTGTCCTTGCCAAAATGATCCAAATTGTGACTTTTGACCAATAAGTAATCCCTCAAGGAGCATTTAGGAACACACAACTTGAGCCCGCAAAAGGAAAACCCATCCTTCAACATGTAACATGTATAGGTAAGTATGTCAGCTCTTTGCAAAGCCTCAAAAATCTTGATAAAGTAAGGGTCATCGGCATAAAAAGTATGAAATTCCTCAAATCTGACAACTTTAGTTTTTATTTCCATAAAAAAGGTCACTCTTCTACTCAATCGTGGGGCTATCAAAATTGAAGACCCCTTGAATGGATATATCATGAAAGTTGATGGTCAACATCTAACACCATTCTTGGAAGATTTTTTCCATAAGGAGATCGTTGAGGAATTAGCTAATCTTGTGTATCAAGATCCGTCAACTTTTACAAAGTTTAGGAAACTATAAATCCATGTAGTTTGTAATATACCTCTAGTATTTTCATGCTAGAACGGCATCTGATAATCTAGTATAGCCACCTATTTGAAGCTACGTATGTAGTACTTAAGAGGTTGGGTTTGACGGCATGAGCATAGTTAGCAACGAGAATTCTGTCCAAACCATCTGACTTCATTGTTAAACTACATGGAGATAGCTTCACAAACAGGGTGGTGGGTAAGGAATTTGTCTGTCCCAAAGGGAGCAGTAGCCTATTAGATGATGACGCAACTTCTCTAGATATTGTTAAATCCAATGCATACTGTCATTCCAACGAATAGGAAACCACAGTCTTCGTCCAAGGGAGAAAAGTAGTACCCATGTCTTTCGCATGAAGAAAGTGGTGAATTGTTTCGTTTTTTGCTTTTGTTATTTCTATTTCTATTTCCGTTTCCGTTTCCATTTTATGCTTATGCTAAAGTTGTTTTGAGTGCCATGTTTCTTCTAGATAGGTACTTCATGGTTGACAATGCTGGAAGCATATTTTGGACAGGTCTTGTTTCTTTCCTCTTTCATTTTTCTTGTATTTCCTTTGCTTTAAATATTAGGGGACAATGCTCATGTCAAGTTGGGGGGTGAGCTCATAGCCTAGTATTACTGTTTTGCTTTGCTTGTCGCTATCATTGCTAAAATTGAAAATTTTAAACAATTTTGCCCATTCTTGTCTTGGTACAACTTGTTTTTCATTGAACTTATTGCATGTTTATGTGTACAAATTGCTTATGCTTACGGGTTGGATTATGCTCAGTATAACACCTATGTTTCCGCACTTGCATATCGTCTGTCGAGCATCCACAAACATTCATGTATGAGTACATTTCAGTCACCAAGTGCAAACTTTAGCCACATTATTCTCCACATTGTTGTTCCATTTGAACCTGTCTTCCATTTGTTTGGTCCTATAAACATGCATGATATTCTATTTTTTAGCTTACTTTGAAAGTCATGACTAATGGGAAGATTATTCGAGGCAATTATTTCATTGATAAACCCAGTGCATTAAAGTGTCAGCAATTTGAACCATACATTATGCCCTTAAGTTGCCATTTATTGTCAAAACCTTAAGAGGCCAGTGCTTGAGTTATACTCGTGGTTGAGATGTGTGTGGATGTTGTTCCTCGGTTCTTGGTTCACATAGGTGTGTGAAGCTGCTAGTATGATTAATGTTCAGAAAAATCAGGCAGTGCCTCAAATTACCAGTAGAACCAACTTGTAGTATGCTCAAATTACAAGTAGTAGAAGGGCCTATGAGATTGGAAAAATCAAGCAATGCCCCAAATTACCGATAGTAAGGGATATACACTATCGGTAATACTAGTTAATGCAATATTGTTCACAAAAAAATAGACAGTACCTCAAACTACCAGTAGTATTCACCTTTGGAGTTTCAAGGATGGGGTAGTGTCTTGAATTACCGATAGTAGGTGCAAACACTACTAGTAGTTCAAGTCATTATTTAAACCTTCATTACCGCAATGGACCATAACAAATGGTACTCTAAAACTCTCTCTCTAGGCGATTCGCAGAACCACAAAGCCCTAACCATAAACCCCTCCAGATTCTCCCAAATCCTTCGATCCAAACTCTAGAACTACCCAAATCGAACCCTACGAACATCACTGAACCATATGAACATTGAGATTTGGGTTTCTCGATTGATTTTCAAGAGGATTCGAAGGGTCACATAGCATCATTCGGGATTTCTGGGTTTTTTGAGTTTGATCTCTCTGTCTTTCTTTCCTCCATGCAAGATTGGCTAAGGTAATCACTACTCTCTCTCTCCCCCCCCCTCTCCCTCTCCTGTGATTTCGATTGAACCCTTAGCGTAAGAGATTCTATTAATTTTTGCAATTTCTGGTTAATAGTGGTTGTGCGCCACTTGATTGTTTTCGGTTATTGTATTGTGTTGGTTGATTTGTGAATGTTGAAGTATGTATGGAGGAGAGATAAGGTAGAGATTAGGGGTTGAGTAAATTCTTGATCGACTATGTATTTTGTGCCAATTGAATTGCTCATTCCCAGTGGTTGCAGACAAAATGAAAAAAAGATAGTCAGCCAGAAGGCAACAACACACTTGAGGTCTATCATCAAACCCTAACCCTTCACCTCAAATAATACCACAGCCTCAAATTTCAACCACCAGCACAACCACCCTTAGAACCCCATTGTCAAAACCATCTCAACCAACAATCCAACACCAAAGTCCATCCTTGAGCCAAGGCGCGTAACCCTCTATCTAAAAAGAACAAACCAGAATTTAATCAGAAGGAAAACATAGAGAGCAGGCAGATTTCTTGCGAGCGACAAATAGATGACTTGATGACCGGGTGACAATGGTTGAAATTTCAAGAGTAGTGTGAAGATTGGGCATAACCAAGTGATTTGAGCAAGTTTCGGGGTACTTCCTAAGATAGGTTCAAAAGTTTTATACCACAATGCATAAGTTACCCAACCAACGAATAGTACTGGGAAGAGTTAGGGAAAAACAAATCATGTCATACCCTAAAAACATAGCCAAATACCTTGGACGTCCCCTACTTGCACCATTTGAAATTCAATACCCTATGGACGGATACCAAAGTTTAGAGGGGATGGAGTTAGTGAGGGAGGTGTGCGATGCTGCAGGGCTGAGGGTATATGAAGAAAAAGGGAGTTTTGCACAAGGGATGTTGAAAGCCGTACACAGTTTTATGAATAAAATAGTGCATTATAATATTCGACCAAAAAGAGTTGAAAAGGTACTATTACAAGCTGAAGTGCAATTGGTTTATGAGATAATGTTGATAAGTCACCTAGAGGGGGGTGAATAGGTGGAGTTCTTTTTTTTGCTGTTTTCAACCAACTCAAACAAACATTTGAGCGCAACAAGATAATAGAATGAAAACAAAGTACTGAAAATAAGTAAATCAAGAGACAGAGATATTTATAGTGGTTGGGCGATGTGTTTAGTCCACTCTTAGTGATTGTTCCCTTGAACAATCACCGTTTTCACTATGATCCAGTACTTACATAAGATTGGTTTATAAGGCCAACTCCTCTTTTACATTCACTCTTACCGATAAATGCAGACCGGTACACCTAGCTTGATACACGCAGACCAAGCACTCAACTTCTCTTTGCAATCAATACACGCAGATCGATTCCACTCCTTGGTACACGCAGACCAAGTTCTTCTAAGAACTTTTCCTCGCAACTAGTATACACAAACTAGTGCAAGGCTCACAATAAATCAAACAGTAAAATACTTCCGAATAAAAACACAACCAAAAGATAGTGAAGGAAGCCTAACTGGATCACAGTGGAATGGGTTCACCTTCTCACAAGGTAGGATTTGTGGTGTGTAGATTTATCCAAGAGGATATACAAGTGAGGGGCTCAAGAAAGCTCTAAAATAATAAACTGCTGCAAGTGATAAGTTTCAGAGGTGGGCACTGCCCTGTAATCTCTTTCTGACGATGTATGCAAGTTCAGTGAATCTTTCATTTTGCCTCTAATGGTCCTTTAAAGCACGCTCTAGCATCACACTGATTTGGTAACCTTCCAATCAAAATCTTCAGTAAATTCAATTTGATTTGATCCTGTAAAAAAACTTTCCATAGCAGTGGTCAATCATTTCCCCTGTTGTGACCCAACGGCTATGAATCCTAGAAATTTAGTAAGATATATCAAATCAATGACAGATTTAATCAATCATGATTCTTCCAAAAAGGTATACAAAATTCCTAAAAAGTCATAGGGAGAAATACAATCAAACTGTTGCTTAAATTAGGCTCGAATCTGTCGGATTCCTTGCTGGCTTTTTGGTTGGATTTCTGGCCTGTTTTCTAGCCGGCTTTCTAGAAGGCCTGCCGGATAGAAAGCCGGATGGACTTCCGGATAGCACATATCCATCCTGAGAAACTGCCTCTTTTCTCCTGTAATCTCATGGTGTCGAGTCATGTATATTAAAACATTAGAATACACGGATTTCAATTTATATAATGCATTTCGGTTGACATAGTTGCACATTCATTTTGGGTCACTAAACCAAACATCATTAAAAACATGTTTACCTTTCAAATGTCGCGAAGAAGGGTCGATATACCGAGTATTATTTTTGAGGTATTGACGAAATTCAAGTCTAATTTGAGCTTAAGGAGCAGTCTGCCATTTTGGTGCATGATTTTGAAATTTTGTGAATAGGCTGGGTTGAAAATAATTGTGAAAGATCACTGGATAAAACCAAAACATGGGCCATTATCGAGCAAGACTCTAAATAAGGCAGGAGCACAGAAATCGAAACCTAACATTCCAACATCTTCGCACGCTAGAGATTCAGGATTAACCAAACCAACTATCCATACCGAGCCACCTACTACTACCATCGAGCCTAGTTCAAGTCGGGTAGCCCCTGAGACCCCACCTTTGACTAATATGCCATCTCTCAGATTGAATAGTGATATTTTTCCTTTGCTACGGAAGATTGTGAAAAATCAAGAAGAGTTCAAGCAAAAGTTAGAAAGCGTGCAGATGAATCAAATGGAGTTTGAAAAAAGGATGGCCGGAGTGGAGAGAGAACAAGTGGAAGTAACAAGAATGATAAAGATGACGGATGGAAAACTAATGCATGAAAAGAGTAAGACTGAGTGGTTGGAGGTAGCAATACACTATTTGAGACTGTGGGGAGAGACTATATTTTACTCCCGATTTTGCCACCCATTATTTAGGTGCGCATCGTTGCTATTCCTGGTGGGGATTGAGTTGAGTCTGCCACCATTGCAGGACTCATGTTCTTCCAAACAACCCCAGTGAGAGTTGATCCAAGACCACCGCACCCGCTTCTAATGAGCCAGCACTTATAGCAATACCATATTCTACCCTAGCTCCAAATGTTGCTGATACATCTATTCCACCTTCACAAGGAAGTTTGGGGACTAAATCTCGTAAGGGAAAAAGGGTTGTTGAGGATGTCACTAAGGACGTTGTTGAGGATGTCGCAAGGGATGTGGTTGATGAGGATGATGATGAGAGTGGAGAAGACGCTACCACCACCAGTGGGGACTAGGAAGAGGAAAATGATTGGAGAGGACAATGAGGAGGAGGATGCAGAGTATGATTCGGGTCAGGATCCCAATGTTGGGGATGAGCAGTTTTGACAATTTTTTATTTTTGTGTCTAATATCTTGTTTGTAGCAGTTGTTTCGCTATTTTGATATGTGTACGAACGGTGGCTGGGTAGATTACTAAGCTAGTTGTTGTGTGCCACAGTCTTAGTTTTTTTTAAATCACAAATAGAACCACATGGATATTACAAGCCTTTAAGTCCCTACAATTCCCATGGTTATGATAAACATTGTGAGTTCATATGTCATTGTAGTAGGCCGGAATAGTCATTAGTGGGCCCCCGGCCCATGATCATCCGCATTGTATTCTAGAGCTCGGCATAACCCAATCTGACCAACATGGGCTCTCCGTTATTGGGTCGAACGACCTGACGGCCGGAGTACTGAGCTCGGCCTCTCCGAACGATTTTAAGCTCGGCCCTACCGAACAAGTTTTAAGCTCGGGCTTCCCGAGCTGTGGCATCAGGCTCCGCGCCGATCTTCGGCTTCTCATTGCTCGGCATTCATCACTCGGCCACAGGATCCCCTTTGGCAGTTTCTCGTTCAGGACGTCCGAAAATGCTGTGACTCAGTTCCAGAACACTAACACACGTTCTCCGCTTCCTAAGGGACGTGCAAGCACACCCTTCCAACCCACTCAGGCGTGGGACACGTGGCAGAGGACGTGCAAAGCACATCCTTCTGATCCGCTTGAACGTGGGACACATGGCAACATTCCCGTAGTCTTCGGGACACGACCTACATACTGGCCGAACACTCCGGCAAACAGTTGGACTCCTACTCTATAAATACCCCAACGGCACTCCTACTACAGTTACATGCACACTCGCGCTTAGAGCTTACTTTGAAAGTTGCTTTCATTCTTTCAGAGAGCTAACTTGATCGTCGGAGTGCCCACCAGAGATCCAACCCCCCTGGTGTGCACTAACTTAGTATTGAGTGTTTTGCAGATCATCTGAGAAGATCCGATTCAACAACCCGAGAAGTCAAGAGTGGATTCCAGACTCCACAATTTGGCGACCACAGTGGGAGATCCTTCTGACTTCTCATCCTCAAACCCTCACAGTAACGCTTTACCAGAATCAACAATGGTGATCACCGGAACAGAACCTTCAGTCCTACCAGCCATTCCACCCCCTCCCCCTGCTGACCTGAGGGACAGAGCGTATGTCGAGCGCCTGGAGGCTCGACTGGCGGAACGAGACCAGCTGCTTCACCTGGTCAGAGAGGAGATTGCGCAACTCAAAGTTGCCATAAAACCTAACCAGAATGGCGAGACATCGCAGGCTCGGTGATGAAGGCGCCGCAGGACACGCTCTCCGGAGCGAAGAGAAAGGAATAAGCGTCCGGCCCTCGAACGGCTGGGAGCCGAAACCGAGGTCGACGCGATCAACCGAGGGCCAGGGCCGAACTCGAACCGCACCATCTGAAAACTGTTTGGATGCCGAACGAGGAGCGCGGAGGGTCTCGGTTCACAGAAGGTTGGGAGCTCAACCAGTGAGTAGCACCCAATCGTACTCTCCTCCGACAACACCTTCGGACGACACCCCGACCCATGAGACTCAAATGGATCGGAGGTATGGCGGCCGAAGGGATCAATCCCCATCAAGACGTCCAAACTATCGAGGGCGTTCCCCCCCGGTATCACGGTGGGCAGGACCTCAGACCACAACTCGTGGCTAGACGGGGGGGAAGGGCCGAGCAGGGTCCTCGGCCAGCACGTTCACAGTGCGATATCATCCACGACCAGCTCATCTCTTCTCCCTTTACTAGAGAGATAGATGGAGTGTGTCCGCCGCGTGGCTTCAATCCCCCAAAGTTCAGCAAGTACGATCCTAAGACAGATGCCTACCTGCACCTGGTGCACTTTCGGCAGATGATGTCTCTCTACAGCATGGACGACGCCTTGATGTGCAAGTTGTTCCCCTCCAGCTTGGGAGAGCTAGGGCTCCTCTGGTTTGATAAGCTGTCGAAGGAGTCCATCCCATCTTTCAAGGACCTATCCCTCGCCTTCCTGGCTCGGTTCGTCACCAGTAGCAGGCAGAAGAAGGGCGTCGACTCTCTCCTTGCACTGCGGAAGTCGGCAAATGAGTCTCTCAGGCAGTACGCTGCTAGGTATTGGGAGCTCTTCAACGAAATTCAGGGCTGCGACCCTGCTATTGCTGTGACTTCGTTCAAACTCGGACTGGATCACCGAAGCAGGTTGTTCGAGGACCTCATGTTATCCAATCCTACGGATATGGATGATCTCATGGCCCGGATCGACAACCACTGCCGATTGGAGGAGGCACGCAGTGAGCGGCGTCAGGCCGAACAAAACCATCCCCGTCAGGGGGATGGGAACAAAAATACACCACACGGCTCGCGCCGGAGTGTGAACGTGGTATCCTCTGGGAAAAATAAGGGACCTCGGCAGTTCGAGTTTACTGCGGTGAAGACGGTCTTCAAAGTACCAACGTACGAGATCCTCAAAAAGATACAGCATGAGCCGTACTTTGAATGGCCGAGGCGGCCGTTGGGAGAACAGCGAAAAACGCCGAACTCTCCATATCGCTGTTCTTACCACAGGGAGAAGGGTCACCTGACTACACGCTGCCGAGCATGGAAGGATTTCCTCGAACGGTTGGTATCGCAGGGGCACCTCAAGGAGTACATCAACGAGGAAAACACTCAGGCCGGGCCCCAGTCAGAACCCGAGAAGGAGAACAGCGGGGAAGTTCGGGTGATCGACGTCATCCATGGAATGGTGGATGCGGCCGCCGATGAGAGCCTTCGGGCCGAGATCCGACGTGCGGCGTGCGGGAAACAGATCATGTCCGTTAGTGCGGGAAGTAAACGCCCACATCTTGATAGCCAGTCTGGAGGCAACCTCTCCTTCTCTGATCAAGATCTGCAACGCCTCCAGGTACCACACAATGACGCCTTAGTCGTCTCTCTCACCCTCGGCAATTCATTGGTTCGCCGAATACTGGTCGACCAAGGGAGTTCGGCCGAGGTCATGTACTATTCCCTCTTCAAGGCGCTACACTTATGGGACACAGACCTCACACCGACCGAGGTACCTCTGGTAGGGTTCAACTCAGCTCCTGTTTGGCCCCTTGGCAAGGTTAAGCTTCCCATCCGCACGGGCACGAAGACTGTGGAGGTTGAGTTCGTTGTAGTTGATGTGCCGAGCCCTTACAACGCCATCGTCGGTCGCGTCTGGCTACACAAGCTTGGGGCCGTAGCCTCAACTTATCACCAGGTCCTTCGCTTCAATGGGACATGGGGGCCCGAAGAAGTGTTGGGCGATCAATTGGCCGCGAAGAAATGTTACGTAGCGGCAATAAAAAGCAAGGTCTGCCCCGAACAGGTCCAGTGGGTAGTGACACCTGACGCTCCCCTTCTGGAAGACGTCGGCACACCAGCTGCCGAGAAAGCAGTTGAAGACCTGATCACTGTACCAGCCGACGACCTCAATACTGACAGAATATTTCTGTTAGGATCAACCTTATCACCAGCCGAACGGGAAGCTATGACCTGCTTCCTTAAGAAGAACATCGAGGTGTTTGCCTGGACTCCGTATGAGATGCCGGGAATCGATCCAGATTTTATCTGTCACCATCTCAACGTGGACAGATCTCGCCGACCCATCATTCAAAAACCACGACGCTCGGCCACGATCCATACTGATGCAGTCATCGAGGAGGTCGACCGACTGCTGGAAGCGGGGGCAATCAAGGAAGTGCAGTACCCTCCCTGGCTGGCGAACACCGTCGTTGTAAAGAAGAAAAATGGCAAGTGGCGCGTCTGCGTCGACTATACGAACTTGAATGATGCTTGCCCCAAGGATTGCTTCCCGGTACCGAGGATCGATAGCCTCGTCAACGCTACATCTGGGCATGCTAGGTTCAGCTTCATGGACGCCTACCGAGGATACCATCAGATTGCGATGCACGGCCCCGACATGGAGAAAACCGCCTTCATCAGTCCCCGCGGATTGTATTGTTATAGGGTCATGCCCTTCGGTCTCAAGAACGCGGGGGCCACATACCAACGGATGATCACCAAAATGTTCGGAAAACAGATTGGTGACACGATGGAGGCCTACATTGACGATATGGTGGTCAAGAGCAAGTTCGAGGCCGAGCACCTCCAGCACCTCCAGGAGGTATTCGACATACTAAAGGAGCACAAGCTCCGTTTGAACGCCGACAAATGCGCTTTTGGAGTCGGGTCCGGAAAATTTTTGGGTTACCTAGTCACCAGAAGGGGCATTGAAGCTGACCCAAACCAAATCAGTGCGATCAACAGCCTAGCAGCACCGTCCACCATTAAAGGCGTTCAAAAGTTAATAGGGATGGCTGCCGCCCTCAACAGGTTCATCAGTCGGTCTTCGGACAAGTGCCGCCCATTCTTTGCTTTACTCAAGAAGTGCAGCCGAAGGAGTTTTGAATGGACTCCGGAATGTGACCAAGCACTCCTTGATTTGAAGGCCTACATATCTTCGGCTCCTTTACTCTCAACACCAAAGGATAAGGAGCCTTTGTTCATATATCTGGCCGTATCTCCACATGCGGTCAGTTCTGTCCTTGTCCGGGAAGAGGACCGAACTCATCTTCCGATTTACTAACCAGCAAGACTCTGGTCAGTGCAGAAACTCGGTACCTACCTCTAGAGAAACTAGCTCTGGCGCTAGTCTCCGCCTCCCGAAAACTCGCGCCCTATTTTCAGGCGCACCCCATCACGGTTTTGACATCACAGCCCCTAAAAAGCCTGTTCCGCAAGGCTGATCTGTCCAACCGAATCTCAAAGTGGGCCGTGGAGTTGGCCAACTTTGACATCCACTACCAGCCGAGGACGGCGATCAAAGGACAGGTGCTAGCAGATTTCATTGCCGAATTCACCCCTGGCACCGAATTAACAATGCCGAACAGCAAGTCTACTGAGTCGCCACCCTGGCAACTTCTACACGGTGACTTCTGGAGGATGTTTGTAGATGGCTCTTCTAACACCCATGGTTCAGGAGCCGGGGTCGTCCTGATCTCACCAGAAGGAGTTCTCCATGAGATGGCCATCCGCCTAGAATTCCTTGCCTCGAACAATGAGGCCGAGTACGAAGCCGTCTTAGCCGGCCTCCGTTTCGCAGGCGATCTCGGTGTAGAGCGAATCAAGGCTTACAGTGACTCGCAGTTGGTCGTTCACCAATTGTCCGGTGAATACGAAGCCCGTGACGACCGCATGTCCCGCTACCTCACTGCCGTTCAGCAAGTCAGCCAACAGTTCGCAAGTTTTTCATTGGATCAGATCGCCCGTGAACACAACGCCCATGCCGATGCTTTAGCCGGACTCGCATCAGCAATGGACGCTGGGGGGCAGAGGACTGTCTCCGTCGATGTCCTCCCACGACCGAGCATTGAAAAACCTGCTGTCAGCGAGTCGGTCAACTGCATTTCTCATATTCCCAGTTGGATGGACCCCATCATATCCTACCTCCAGGATGAAACTTTACCTGAAGACCGGAGGGAAGCACACAAGATCATCCACAAGGCCGCCCAGTTCTGGTTAGGACCCGAAGGCAGACTGTACCGGAGGGCGTACTCGGCACCTTACCTGTTGTGTGTGCACCCGAACCAAACTGGTGCTATACTCCAGGAACTGCACTCCGGCAGCTGCGGATACCATTCAGGAGGATGATCACTTGTGCACCGAGCTCTAACCCAAGGATACTGGTGGCCTAACATGAAAAAAGAGGCCGACCTCATGGTCAAAAGTTGTGACCAATGCCAGAGGTTCTCTCCACTCATACATCAGCCGGCCGAACAACTCAACCCCTTGTCCAACCCATGGCCGTTCGTACAGTGGGGGCTAGACATAGTTGGCAAATTTCCTGTGGCACCCGGTGGCTTTAAATTTCTGATTACGGCTACCGACTACTTCACTAAATGGATCGAGGCCGAACCCCTGGTCAGAATTGAGGACAAGGATGTCAAAAGGTTCGTCTGGAGGAACATCATTACGCGGTTCGGCATTCCTTATGCTTTCATTTCTGATAATGGTACGCAGTTTGTGGGGGACGTATTTACCGACTTTTGTGCCGAGCACCGAATACGGTTCTTCAATTCAACACCTTCATATCCTCAATGCAACGGTCAAGCCGAAGCCTCAAATAAAATCTTGCTCGGCGGTATTAAGAAACGGCTGTTGACGGCCAAGGGAAGATGGGCCGAGAAACTGTACAGTGTCCTTTGGGCCTACCGAACTACACCACGCCGATCTACAGGACGAACACCATTCTCGTTGGCTTTTGGCACGGAGGCCGTCATCCCGCTTGAGGCCGGCCTCCCAACGATGCGGACTCAGGAGTTCAACTCGGAGAATAACGACAAAGCCTTAACAGCCGTGCTGGATGAGGCCGAAGAACAGAGGGAAGCTGCTCGGATTCGGATTGCCGCCTATCAGCAAACAATATCTCAGGGTTATAACGCAAGGGTGCGTCCTAGGTCATTTAAACCGGATGACCTCGTCCTCCGAAAGGTAGTCGGGGCTAAGCGAACCAATAAGCTCGGTCCTAATTGGGAAGGACCCTACCGAGTGATCAAAATTGTCGGGGTCGGCTCCTATAAGTTGGAAGACTTGGATGGAACTCCTATTCCCCGTCCTTGGAATGCTCACAATTTAAGGAGATATTATCACTAGCTTACTTTCAGCTTACTTGTAAGCACGGCCTGCGGCCTCCCAGTTATATCATTTTTATTGTTCCTTTTTTTTTTGTACGGCCTTTGGCCTTCAATTCAGTTTAAATCTTATTCCTTTGAAAGATGTTCGACAGTTGGTTATGAAGACTCAATGTACGGCCAACGGCCTTCAATTGTTTTTACAATTCTATCTACTCGACGTTACAACCAGCCTATGTATGGTCGTCTCTGTTTCAATGGCTTTTGCCTTCTAATCCTCGGATGCCTCCGAGTGCGGCCTTCGGCCTTATCACAGTTTAATGTCACAAGTGATACACCGGCCGGGCAACTGCAACCAACCAACGTATGGTTGCCTTAAGGCTTTTTGCCTTCTAATCCTCGGACCCATCCGAGTGCGGCCTTCGGCTTTCATTATGGTTCAAATTTCATAAGTATGATGTATGGTCTATGGGCCAGACTACTGCAACCAGCCTATGTACGGTTGCCTTCACTTTTTCATGGCTTTTGCCTTCTAATCCTCGGAAATCTCCGGGTGCGGCCTTCGGCCATATCATTGTTTAATTTCATAAGTATAATATACGATCTACAGACTGAACTATGGTATTCGAAATTATGCCTATCATTGGGGCTTCTACGCAAGTAAAATAAGTTGGCACGAGCCGACGATCAATGCATCCACATTTCATGAACAAACCACAAAATGCACAACAGAAGATTTCAAAAACAGAGGATTCTTATAAAACCCAAAGTGGAACAGTGCGGAAGTAGCATTGTTAATGACAAAAACAGACTATTACAAAGCCCGAGCTCACTCAGGAGCCGGTGGATCGACTACCCTAACATCAGGGTCCGGAGTCCCGTCTTCGGTTGCTCCTGCGGCTGCAGGGCCCGACTGCTCGGCTGGGGATTGGGGCTCGGCTAAGTTCTGGGCAGCAGACTCGGCCGGACCAGCATCATTATACTTGGGGATCTTCTGGTACAATGAAGATCCTTCGGGTACTTGGGCCTCCCTTAGAGCCGACAGCCAGCCGTCCCTGAAAGTGTTCTGAAGAAGATCGCCGAGCTTGGCGTTGATCCTCTCCATCTCTCTCTTGTATCTCCCCTCGGCCTCAGCATAGCCGTCGTCGAAGCCTTTGGAGTCGGCCTCGTCCACCTTCCTGGACATCTCAGCATCCTTCTGCTCCAGGGCCTTCGCCAATGCCTTGGCGTTCTCCTCGGATTCGGCAACAGCAGCTTGAGCAGCAGTCAACTGCTTGGCTATCTGGAGCCTATCCGCTTGCTCTTTCTGATGAAGGGCCCGGAGAGACCGAGTCTGATTAGCACTCCTCAGAAGCCCGGCCTTCACAGCAACCACGTGCTGGCAGGACTGCGTCAAAAGCACAAAATGATGGTCAGAGCATGAAAGTTATAACCATTATGACAAGTAAAATAAGAACTATTGGCCGTACTTACCTTCACTGTGAGCTTAGCCAGCTCGGAAAATGCTGCCTCCAGGTTCAACGGCAGATTATCAGCGTCCTTGGGCAGCAGCGTGCCCTCGGCCAGGGCGAAGGCCGCATGGCGAGTGGTGTCCACTGAGTCCTCGACGGTTAGTGGACGGTCGGCCAACATCAGCTGGGGACGAAACGGCTGAGGACCCGTCGCACCCTCGGCTCCAGCAGCAGCAGTAGTGGGAACAGTAGTCGGCGGCGAAGGACGCAGAGGCCGGCTCTGTTGGGTACCCATCTCGGCGGGACGAGGATCGACCTTCTTCTGCTTGTCCTTTTGTTGCAGGGGTCCTTCCGTACCCTTACGCTTTTGCGGATCTGCGATCTCTTTGCTCGGTCCTCTAGAAGGGCCGACTGCCAGCCTCAAGGTCGCAGGCTCTTTCTCCTTACGCGGCATAGGGTCTGAGTCCGATCGCTCTGCTTCGGAGCGGTCAATCTCTGCAAATAATGCCCTCAACTCTGCGTCACCAACGCTTGGAGTCGGGCTATAACCCGAGGAGTAGTCGGAAGTGGAAGTACCTGAAGAGATGGCTACGATAGTCTCGGGCGTCTTCTCTGCCCTCGGTTCCCGGACGATGCCGAGTGGTGGGCTCGTGCGCGAGTGGTTGGAGTTCTCCGGCTCGCAAGATCCCCTATCTCCGGCTCCGGATTCACTGCTACTGCTGGAATCCCCCCGAGCCTTCAACTTTGATTTGTACGAGTCCACGTAGCCGAGGAGATTCGTACAGTGACGATGTCTTCTCCGGATGGCAAGTGCTCGGTCGATTCTTTCTCGCGATGCTCGGCCCTTCAGCTTCAGAACCGCTCCTTTTCCTACACAAAGAGAACAGTATTTAGAAGCAAGACAGAGAAGAACAAACAAGAGTGAAGAGCTCGCACACGTGTAATACCTGCGTATCCGGCTACCCTAGGAATTGGGTTGAGTCTGAATTCTCTGACCGCATACTCGAACTCACCACTAACGCAGACGAATTCGTTTGCGTACTTATCAGAGTCCGGCAGCCCTCTAATAAGCTTTCTCTGTTCGGCTCGGCTCCCAAGGAATTTCCTTTTGGAGACTCTATTTTCGCTTACGAAGTATAAACCGAAGAGGTCTTCTGCTTCGAAGTCTAGCCTATACCTCTCCCTCAGTTCTAGCGCTCCCATCACTATTCGGTAGAAGTTGATAGTTACTTGGGAGGGGGTTAGGCGAAGGAGGTTCAACACTCGCCTAAGGAAGGGGTGAAAAGGGAACCTAACACCTCCCTCGATAATGGCCATCAGAGGGAGGACGATTTGGGACTCATTGGAGACAGGACTCTCGTCCGGCTCAACTAACCTAATGTGTACGTCATTCGGAATACCGTAGGTTTGGCGGAAGTCGGCTAAGCTCTCAGGGTCGTCAAAGAACCGAGTGTAGCGGTTCCTCGCTGTGTAAGGTTGTTCTTCCCCGCTCGGCAGACCAGATGAGCCGCTTGGGCCGGGCTCCCCGGCGTCGACAGAAGAAGCTCGGGCTGAATCCACGTCGATCTCGGACATCCTATCAAACAGTGCACGGGTGTCAAAAAAGTTGCTAAGGCAAGATCACTCAATTAAGTCTAAATGGGGTTCGGCCGAGCACTAGTTCCTCGGCCTCACTGGTGTTCTACGGTTCCTAATAAGGACCTCGGCCTATCCTACAGACCTCGGCCTCTCCTACAGACCTCGGCCTATGTTACAGACCTCGGCCTCTCTAACACAAAAACTTAAAGTGCAGAAAATCGCAAAACCTATTCTAAGACTACTCGAAATGCAAAAAAAAACTGGAAATAGAGCAACGTGCAACATACGACTTGAAGAAACGACAGGGGCTATAGAAATCATACCTTCTTGCGTGGCTTGAATATGTTAAAATCGTGCAGGAGAAACTGAGAGCTCTGAAGGCAAGGTCGAAAAGCTTGAGAGAAATGGTAAAAGTTCTCTCTCTCCTGGCAGCCTCCTGTTTATAGGCTGGTACGGAAGACGAAGAGGAAGAGGCGGGAAGATGAGACGCTTCGTATCTAGCCGTCGGATGATACGACGCGTGTCACGATCTGGGAGACTGACGGCTGTCACGTCTCGGTATGAGTGGCCGGACAGTTGGTTCAAGCCCATGAAAGGCCAAGCTCGGAAATCGAAGCGTCATGCGCAGGAAGACAAGACGTTCCGCCTTCTGACCGTCGGATGACACGACACGTGTCATGATTCCTGAAATTGACGGCTGTCGTACCTCGATATTAGTGACCGAACTCTGGGATCCAGCCTACGGAGGGTCAACCCCTCTCACGACCAGCTTTGATGTGAAGGGATTGAGGGGCTATTGTAGTAGGCCGAAATAGTCATTAGTGGGCCCCCGGCCCATGATCATCCGCATTGTATTCTGGAGCTCGGCATAACCCAATCTGACCAACATGGGGTCTCCGTTATTGGGCCGAACGACCTGACGGCCGGAGTACTGAGCTCGGCCTCTCCGAACGATTTTAAGCTCGGCCCTACCGAACAAGTTTTAAGCTCGGGCTTCCCGAGCTGTGGCATCAGGCTCCGCGCCGATCTTCGGCTTCTCATTGCTCGGCATTCATCACTCGGCCACAGGATCCCCTTTGGCAGTTTCTCGTTCAGGACGTCCGAAAATGCTGTGACTCAGTTCCAGAACACCAACACACGTTCTTCGCTTCCTAAGGGACGTGCAAGCACACCCTTCCAACCCACTCAAGCGTGGGACACGTGGCAGAGGACGTGCAAAGCACATCCTTCTGATCGGCTTGAACGTGGGACACATGGCAACATTCCCGTAGTCTTCGGGACACGACCTACATACTGGCCGAACACTCCGGCAAACAGTTGGACTCCTACTCTATAAATACCCCAACGGCACTCCTACTACAGGTACATGCACACTCGCGCTTAGAGCTTACTTTGAAAGTTGCTTTCATTCTTTCAGAGAGCTAACTTGATCGTTGGAGTGCCCACCGGAGATCCAACCCCCCCGGTGTGCACTAACTTAGTATTGAGTGTTTTGCAGATCATCTGAGAAGATCCGATTCAACAACCCGAGAAGTCAAGAGTGGATTCCAGACTCCACAGTCATTATCACATGCATATCATTTTTGGTTACGAATCTATCCTACATTTGTTGTTTATTTTCCTTCCAATTTAATATGGGCAGTTGCATGTTTTTGGTTTTCCAGGTGGTTCCCTATACCTTAAAATATTGAGTGAGTTTGATTATTGTGAGTGAACCGTTGGAGAGAATTGAAGTCGAGGCTTAAACATTTAGGAATGGACTTATTGCACTTATGTTTGTTTTTGTACACTTGGCTTTTGCATTGTCGGAACATAGGTTGCGTACGAGCCTTTTAACTTCCTGTATAAGTGATCTGTTTGCATGGACATGTGGTGATTGAAAGTTTTTGACTTATATGATTCTTCGCTAGGGACTAGCAAAGTCTAAGTTGGAGGGGGGTAGGGGGTTGTTTCGTACTTCATTATGTAAATATTTTGTGCCAAAACTCCTTGACTTGCATACGTTCATTGTTTATTGGATGAGTATTAATATGTTTTGACTGTTTAACGTGTATTTATGTTGTTAGTGTGCAGTTGAGTGTTTTGCAGTGTTTTACGAGTCCCGATTTATTACCAAAAATTAGGAATCAAGTCAATAAGTGAAAGAGGAAAAAAATTAAAATTTGAAACCAGTACCTCAAAATACCGGTAATAAGTGTGCTACACTATCTGTTGATACCAGATTTTGGCCCCACCGCCCAATTATTATGAAAAATACCATCGAAATGGGTTTAAAAGAATTTGTGCACAAAAAGGCTATTTTGCCCTTGCACAGTCCGGGGTTCGGGAATACTGTTCACGAGACCACTTCAGCAAGTCATGAGAACCTCATACTATTGATCAGTACGACGACACGAGTCCAGTGACAGTGATTGGGGTGAAATCGGACAACGCCGATAATTTTTGATTGCTCAGAATGGGGTCTCGGAGGCACAATTTATGAGCTGATATGTTCAGACATGGAGAGGCACATGTTATTGATCAGCACAGAAATACAAGTCCATCGGCTGTATCCACAGTCAAATCTGAGTTCGGCAGCGCAAGAAATTGTATTTTAAAGAATGGTAGCAGCGTACCGGTGGTTGTTTGGGAGTTAGGTTTGCGAGCCGACATGCTTATAAATCAAATATTAGACTCAAAATGATCCTCTCGACGATACGAGTCCATTGGCTGTATCCGTGGTCAAATCTGAGTTCGTTTGGACGTCCGAAGATTAAAAATAGTGCGCGAAGGCATTTTATAAAGCAGTGGCATTTTTGTAATTACCCAGAAAGGACATGACGTCAGCAGTGTACGCGCCACACGCGCGCGTGGGCCGCACGCGCCAGCCGTGCACGGCGGGTGGGTCGGGTCCGGCTCTAATGCCGTGCACGGCGATGGGATCTGCTGCAGGCGTGCCCTGTTTTCATGATGACGTGTCGACTTCCTATTGGTTCGTGTTCAGCGC
Organism: Arctostaphylos glauca; assembly: GCA_019985065.2. Classification (NCBI taxonomy): domain Eukaryota; kingdom Viridiplantae; phylum Streptophyta; class Magnoliopsida; order Ericales; family Ericaceae; genus Arctostaphylos; species Arctostaphylos glauca. The sequence goes on from JAHSPW020000015.1 coordinate 7,705,316, forward strand.
CTATCTCTCTCTTCCGGTTGTCTCCTTATCACACGCGGCCACGTGTCGGCTTCTCTCCCGTCTCACCCACACCAGAACCCCGGCTCTTCTCTCTCCTCTCTCTCTCTCCTCCCACGTGTCCCACTCCGATTGGGACACGTGTCACACCCGGCTCTCTCTTCTCTCTCACCGGCGTTCTCTCTCTCTCTCTCTCTTCTCTCTCTCTCTCTCTCTCTCTCTGGGGCTGGGCCGTGCCCGGCGCCTGGGCCGTGCCCGGCTCCTGGGCCGTGCCCGGCTCCTGGGCCGTGCCCGGCTTGTTTTTCGTCCGGTTCGCCCGGTTTTTGGGTTATTTTGTCCGGTTCATCTGGTTCGGGCCAAGTTGCTTCAGTTATTGGTCGGGTTTGAGCGGCATTACGGCGGCCGGAATCAGCTGGACTGGGATTATTTGATTTAACGGCCGGTGACGCATTTGAGTATTATTGGTTCTTCAAAACGGTTTTCACCTGAGGTTTGACGTGATTGGTTCGTACAAATAACGGCCGTTATTCTTTTAACTCGCGAAGGGGCAGCTGCTTCCCTTTTGCGAGTCGAAGGGGCAAAACTTTGCCTATAAATACTGGGTTTCAAAGGTTAGAAGGAGGACGAATTTTTGGGGATGGAATTCTGAGAGGAAAAAACCAGAGGAAAAACTCGTAGAGGAAACATTTCCAGAGAGCAAAATTTCCAGAGAGCAAAAACCTCCGTTGTCAAATGTTTTTCGACTCTGTAGTCGTGGAACGTTTGTCACCCGAAATAAATTAGAGTTAGGATTTTTAGATAGGACTTTTGGCCCAAAAACAAGGGAAGGTTCTGTCCAATTATTTTCACATTTAGAAAGATCCGAACGCGCTATTATATTAGCATAGCTCGAGATAACAGGGCTTTAAAACCCAGTGTTATGTCGGGTTATGGTTTTACTTAGCCGTTCGCGTGTCTTTCTTATTTTCATGTAACCAGTTGATTCAAATATCAATACAGAGGTATAATTGCAACAATTTATTTCATTTCAATATCTGTCTTTTTCTTATTTAATTTCTACTCTGTTCATTTAATTTCTTTTTTTTAATTTCTTTTTATTTTATTTTTTTTATTTAATGTAAATACTACGCTTAAGAGCTGGCGTTCGCATCTCTAATCCGCAGTTCTAGAAATTTCTAGTCTTTTTCCTGAAATTTCTAGTCTGCACTTCTAGAATGACAGAACATTTTTTATTTATCTTTTTTGTTTTTTTTATGTAAATATCAATTGGGCATCCGCATCTCTAGTTCGCAGTTCTAGAAATTTCTAGTCTGCACTTCTAGAATGTCAGGATTTAGCCCGCTAAATCACGAAAGTCGGTGTTTGGCTCTGCCAACTATTTTTCTTGATTTAAGCAAAAATCACTTTAAATAAAAATAATACTCCGGCATATCGCTCGATTGCGTCGGCCCCTGTCGGAACTAACTACTAACTTTTCCCTTTCCCCGATCTCCCGTAACTCTTTCTTTTTTTTATCCCTTTCCCGTACCCCGTAACAGATTCCACTATCTTCTTTTATTTTTATTTTACAAAAGGAAAAATTCGTTACTTGGCTAAGTTATATAAATAGTGCTGTTAGTTCACGCTGACACATTATCCATATCACTTGGTTAAAAATCCCGATAATCTTGGAATTCCATAAACACGCGGGTGACATAGGTAGCCCATGTTAGTGTTTTTGGGATGAAAATTTAACGGGCAGTGCACGTTATCTTTTCACGGCAGAATATCGCGATTAAAGGTGACATTTATTAAAATTTGCAATTTGGACCGCCAGTGATTGTGTAGCTGCCGGGATGAAAAATTGCAAATAAATAAAACCAGTTGAAAAATTCGTTACTTGGCTAAGTTATATGAATAGTGCTGTTAGTTCACGCTGACACACTATCCATATCACTTGGTTAAAAATCCCGATAATCTCGAAATTCCATAAACACGCGGGTGACATAGGTAGCCCATGTTAGTGTTTTTGGGACGAAAATTTAACGGGCAGTGCACGTTATCTTTTCACGACAGAATATCGTGATTGAAGTAACATTTATTAAATTCTACAATTTGGACCGCCAGTGATTGTGTAGCTGTCGGGATGAAGAATTGTAGATAAATAAAATCAAAAAAAAGGGGGTTAACATGATAAATTCATTGATAAAATGGAATCAGGTCATTGTTAAACTTGAAAATTCCTGCCAGGGATTTAAGGTACCTGGCACTCCGGGAATAGAAACATGACGTGCAGATACCAGTTTGCGTACCATGTTTCGGTCAAAGTTTAACATATATCTGTTCTAACTTTTTTGCCACCAAAAGCTAAATTGCATAAGCCGGGGCTCTGTTCTCGCACCCGTTTCCACTTTTGATCTAATTGTACAGTCAATCACTTGAAATTTATCAAATTTGGTCAAGGATAATAAAATAAAATAATTTGGGAAAATAAAGTACCGAAAGGGCGATGTTGGGTGCCTAACACCTTCCTGACTCGTAACAGTAAATTTCCGAACCCATCTCTGTTTTCAAGACCAGTTTCCTTTTAAAATGAGTCATTTTTTATAAACAGAATCTTATTTCTGAGTTAGAACTAAATTATTTTTCTAAGGACATCTTCTTCGAAAATGGCCTTAGAGGGTGACTTGACACACCTAAATTTCATGTCAAGTGGCGACTCTGAGTTTTTTTAAATAAGTCCCAGCTGTTAAACAATTTTCATTAAAACGTCGCATTTAAAAGCAAGGAAATTTCTGGGCGCGACAGCTGGCGACTCCACTGGGGACTTAGGGATTAATAAAAGAATTTGCAAATTGTGACTCTTTTTAGCGGAAACCATTAACCTACCCCATTGGGTAAACTTACGGTGTAACGCAAGCTAAAGAGGGATACTATTTGCAAACCTTTTATTTTTCCTTATCAGTGGATTTCGGCTTTTCAAATTTTCCCAAATTTTTTTTTATTATCCTTGGCCTGTTACTAACATCATTCTTGTGGTTGTCTTTCAGGTGCGCTTTTGCCAAAAAAAAAAATATATGCATTTTATCTTGTTACTAATATTTGTTTTGCAGGGCATTGCATTATTCTGAAAGGATTCTCTCCAAATATTTACAAAATAAAAAAATAAATTTTTCAGCATATGCATACATTACATTCAGCACAACATACCCAACTCTCTTCTCAATCTCCATTCTACCTTTTATTTTTACCCATACGATTAGGAGGGGGTTCGAAGTACGTGACGATCGTCAATGGTGTTTTTTTGTAGCCAAAGATGGTTTTCACTGAAAAGAACACTCCAACCAAATCACCAACCAAAGATGGTACCCTTCACGGGGGCCGGAGGTTTGAAGATTTGGGAACCGTGAAACCATGCTAGAAATGCATTAGCAAAAACCAAGCCGTCATGCTGCATGTAGTATCCCTAAAAAAAGAGTCAAGCCAAAACCCTGATAGAGACATTCATGAAAAATGGGGAGAATTCTCGTTGATTATGTAAAAGACAAAATTTTTCAAAATTGTCAACCAGATTTTTGTCCTAAACACGCTTCAATTTAGTGTCCAAAATATACAGTCAAAGTGTAGGACCATTCTCATACGGACTAGATATTCTCAGAATTTCAAAAATCATATGCCGAAGTCATGCCGAACCTCTGGCTAAACTTCGAAGGATATGAAAAATCCGTATGAGCAATAGGATCCTAGACACACATATGTCATCCTTTGACTGTATGTTATGGACCAATCCATTTCAGAAGTACAAACTGACATATTTCCCTGAATACACAGAGAGGTACAAGCAGGAAGTAGGAGTCTCACCCGAAGACTAGGCGATTGTCAGTCCAAAAGCCATGGCAGAAGAAACAAACTATCAGTCTCTCTGCATTAAATCTGACACAGTCTCTCGAGAAGAATACAATGTTCTTCTCAAGGAAATGGAGAGCCTCCAAATCAGGATCCAAGCACTTCTAACCCAGCACCAGACACCACAAAGTGCATCAGTGCCATTTTCCTTTAACACAGGGGCAGGGGTATCAGCAACATCAAACCCTCCCCTGACATCAGTCCAGACAGGGGCAGTTCATGTCCAATCAGTAGCCGATATTTCAGTGGGACAACATAGACCCCCTCCCATAAATCCAATCCAATTGGTCAGGCCAAGTGCCCAGGGTAATGTCGGAAGCCTAAAGGGAAGGTCAGACCCAACATTTATCCAAAAAATTCAAAACATTGAGAGGGCCATCGAAGCTATACAAGGGGCAAGTTCACAGGTGTCCACTAACCTCTCAGATTTGTGTGCCTTTCCAAACTTGCAACTGCCAAAAAAGTTCAAAATACCGTGTTTTACCAAGTTTGATGGAACCAGTGATCCAATGGCCCACCTGCGCCTTTATGCTGGGGCATTATGTGGTTATCCAAATCTAGAGAAGCTAATGACACAGTTATTTCAGCACAGCCTAGTAGGACCCGCAGCACAATGGTTCGCTAGGAGTGATATCCGTCAGTTCAGAACATGGGCAGAGTTGTCACATACATTCATAAAGCAATACAGACACAATTCAGGGTTGGCTATAAACCGACTTTTTCTAATCAAAATGGAGCAAGAACCTGGAGAGTCTTTTCAAGCCTACGCATGTCGTTGAAAAAATCTGGCTACGCAGGTGGTGCCACTGCTAGCTGACTCAGAATATGTGCATCTATTTATCCAAACTTGCAAAGGGGTCTACTACGAGAAGTTTTGCACTTCAATAGGCATATCCTTCGGTGAAATGATCCAATATGGAAACATGATTGAAGACGGGATTCAGACCGGACGGATTATGGATCTTTACTAACAAAGCTCCCCCCCAAAGTTGGGTGAACAACCAAGAGTGGTCGTACCATTTCCTAGTCGGAACGGCTAATTTAGCCAGAAGACTACACTATCTTTTCCCTTTTCAAAAAAGAAGAAAAAAAAAGAAAAAAAAGCAAATAAAAGAGAAAAAAAGAAAAGGAAAACAAAAAAAATATAAAAAAATATAAAAAAATATACCTCCACCATATCAGCCACCCTTATTCCATCACAAAACCTTAGCCGGCCCATCAAGGAGAATCCTAACTGTGTCTCTCCACCAGAGTCACTGAAACTGGGGCAGATCTTGCTAAATCAAGAAAGGACCAATTTATTTTCGCAGAAAGCGTCAAAGACTGGGAAGTCCATTTTGAAACGAAAGACAGTACAGAGACTCAGCAAGGCCAACTCAAATCATCCTGAAGGATCCATGAGATTGTTTAGAGTTCTCAAGTTTTGGTAGATTTGCCTGAGCAGAGTTTATATTCACACTTTCTATGTTGCTTTTGTTGTTTCAAACTTTCACATTGAAAATCTATTTCTTTCAAATCCATGAAAAATCTTGCAATGGTTATCTAGCTTTTAGCAGATGGACAAAATTTGTGTTGTTGCTTTCATATATGCTTCTTTGTCAAATCAAGAATTAATTTTTTGCAAAACTTGCTATTTCAGGGATCTTAAAATTTGTCATTTCGATCCAAGTAACATAAACAATCTTAAGCACAAGGCGAGCATGACCTTGTCTTCAGACTACATTTCGAACTCATGGGGATTGAGATTGGTCTGTACCAACAGTAGAATTTCCAAACAAGCAAGTGAACTAACAGAAAGAATCACATGATAACTGGCAAATCTCGAATGCCAAAGAAACAGAAGTCATTTGGAAGAAACAAGAATGACTGAACTTGGACAAATGGCAGAAGGACAAATTCACTTCATTATCAGAAGAACACAAGGATGTGTTTCCTGGTCCTAGAACATGCAAGGATCAAAATTCAAAAACCAAAAGCTCAGAAGGTTGAAGCAAAAAGCAATCTCTTATCCTGAGTAATCAACAAGCAATGGGAAGAATCGCCATCCAGAACCAGGCAAAGAAAAAATAGTCATTTACTTGGGATAATCAAAGAAGATCAGAACAATTCCAAAGAAATGACATTCAAGTTCACCGAAGACGAACTCTGAAAGATCAAGTACAGATAATGCCTATTCATGAGTCTACTTATCATAACAATTCCAAAGAAATGACATTCAAGTTCACCGAAGAGGAACTCTGAAAGATCAAGTGCAGATAATGCCTATCCATGAGTCTACCTATCAGCTACTCCAAAGAGAAACACTGAAAGGCTGGAGTTTGACCGTTACATAGCAATCAAAGGAATTTCACAAAGTCTGATGTGTCTACAAACTCATATTGATCGTGGATGACGCCTCAACACTCGAAAGTATTGTGAGCTACATACTGGGCAACTAGAAGAAAGAACAATTTGTGAGCAGAACACTTGTTCCGATCTAATTTTAATTAAAACACTTTTTTTCGAGTGGCTATTTTGATTATCGAGCATTGAAATTTCTTCTTTCTATTCTCTCATATGAATATTCTGAAAAACAAGGGGCACAAAAGATAACCCCACTGCCAAAAAAAGAAAAGAAAAAAGAAAAGAAGCCAAAAGGCAAAAATAAAGGCAGAAAGGCCAAAGATAAAGTGCCATTTGATACTCTTCCTCTTTCTCTCATGAAATTTCTGTCAATGCTCGACAGATCAAAATGCGCAAAGAATATTTGTTTCAGTTGAAATTAGGTTGAAATCCCCAAAAAAAAAAAAAGAGAGAGAGAGAGAGAAATACAAAAAGCCAGCATAGTTAAAACCTGAAAAGGGGCTATGGCAAAATCGGCTAAGTCAGCATAGTCAAAACCTGAAAGGGGGCTATGGCAAAATCGACAAAGTCCAGCATAGTGAAAACCTAAAAAGGGACTATGGCAAAAATGAACAATCAAGGCACAGTCAAAACCCGAAAGGGGGCTGGAGCGCAAAATAATGAAAAGCCGGCATCGGTGAAAACCCGAAAGGGCAGTGGTGGCAAAAATGGCTAAAAAAGAAAAAAAAAGGAAAGAAAAACGACAACAAGGAGCTGAAGCCATTTGTCCGCATAAGTCAGCAAGACCGAAGTCTGAAAGGCTGTCTGGAGCAGACTCAGTTTAAGTTCCCATGGGTTTAGAGATTGAAAATCACGAGTCAAGTTATGCGATGTACTTGTGCTAAGATTGTGAAGCTTCATGGATCGAAAGAGGCAAAGCCCAATAAACTGTTATTTGCAATCCAGTAAGTATTTCTGATAATCTACTGGCAAGTAAGTACAAATTTCAAAATAGATTTTTAAAATAGAGAAGCATACATGTTCATACAACACTTCTTTTACGTACATGCTAATCTCGAAAAGAGAACAAAGCTACCTAACCATGCAGGATACATGTATTGAAAGATGCAGATATTCAAGAGAAAGAAAAGAAACAACAATCTGCAAACAGAAAGTCAGATTCGCTTAGCTGCAGTCACTATTTCTTGTGCTGCTACACAGAAGTGGATCAAAAGGGCTTGAAAGTCCTGACCCCATGATAAGGCATACACTTGAGTGCAGTCCTCAACAACTTGATGTCAAACTCTCATTGAAGCTCAGACTACAAAAGTCTGACATGCATGAAGGGAAAGCTAAAGGGGAAAATCCCACAGAGCTTACGAATCTCTCAAACACAAAGACCTAGAGGGTCCAATTGGTAAAGCGTTTTCATTATCCAGCCAATGAGGCGACATTGTCCCAGAAGCGTTTTCATTATCCAGCCAACAAGGCGACATCCCAGAAGTCAACCAAAAGATGACAGACAAGCAGAATTTTTGCGAGAGCAAAATGGGCAAAGAGCCGAAGAAAATTCCTATGTTAAAGGAGACAGACAGCATGGAAAGTCTTGGGATCCAATTTTCAAAGACTCCGAATTGAATTGCCAAGGATTTTCAGATTTTCAGCTTAGAATCGAATTTCTAAGTCTCTCAAACCCTGAGATTGAATTCTCAAGGGTTTTCATCAGATGTCTTAGAGTCGTAATCTCTATAGAATCTTCAAATTTTCAGCTTAGAATCGAATTTTTAAGTCTCTCAAACCCTGAGATCGAATTCTCAAGGGTTTTCATCAGATGTCTTAGAGTCGTAATCTCTATAGAATCTTCAAATTTTCAGCTTAGAATCGAATTTTTAAGTCTCTCAAACCCTGAGATCGAATTCTCAAGGGTTTTCATCAGATGTCTTAGAGGCGTAATCTCTATAGAATCTTCAAATTTTCAGCTTAGAATCGAATTTTTAAGCCTCTCAAACCCTGAGATCGAATTCTCAAGGGTTTTCATCAGATGTCTTAGAGTCGTAATCTCTATAGAATCTTCAAATTTTCAGCTTAGAATCGAATTTTTAAGCCTCTCAAACCCTGAGATCGAATTCTCAAGGGTTTTCATCAGATGTCTTAGAGTCGTAATCTCTATAGAATCATCAAATTTTCAGCTTAAAATCGAATTTTTAAGTCTCTCAAACCCTGAGATCAAATTTTCAAGGGTTTTCATCAGATGTCTTAGAGTCGTAATCTCTACAGGATTTTCAGATTTTCAGCTTAGAATCGAATTTCTAAGTCTCTCAAACTTTGAAATCAATCTTCATTTACAGTTCAAAATCAATTTATTTACCTGTCATTTACAGTTCAAAATCAATTTTCATTTACAGTTCAAAATCAATTTATTTACCTGTCATTTACAGTTCAAAATCAATTTTCATTTACAGTCCAAAATCAATTTTTATTTACAGTTCAAAATCAATTTATTTACCTGTCATTTACAGTTCAAAATTAATTTATTTACTTGTCATTTATAGTTCAAAATCAATTTATTTACTTGTCATCTACAGTTCAAAATCAATTTATTTACTTGTCATCTGTTCAAAATCAATTTATTTACTTGTCATTTACAGTTCAAAATCAATTTATTTACTTGTCATTTACAGTTCAAAATCAATTCAATTAATTGTCATTTACAATTTATTTGTCTGAAAGTTCAAAATCAATTTATTTACTTGTCATTTACAGTTCAAAATCAATTTATTTACTTGTCATTTACAATTTATTTGTCTGAAAGTTCAAAATCAAATTTATTTACTTGTCATTTACAATTTATTTGTCTGAAAGTTCAAAATCAATTTATTTACTTGTCATTTACAGTTTATTTGTCTGAAATTTCAAAATCAAATTTATTTACTTGTCATTTACAATTTATTTACTTGTCACCAGGGTGTGAGGAAGTTTCTCCCAAAGAACTGAAAAAGACATGCAAAGAGGAGATCGGATATTTTTCCAATGGATTTTTGAAAAAGCGTATGCATGGAAGAACATGACAAGGAGAAGTTATAAAAAGGGCAGAATTTTCTCGAAGGATGCTACGGAGATGCCAATAGAATTCACCGCCTGCACGAACTCGGAACAAGGCATGAAAGAGAGAAGACAAGTACATCAGTTCTCAAGATAACACAGATGTTATCTTGGATATTCAAAGCGGAGCAGTCGTCAATGGCAGTTTCAAAAACAGAGCTGCATGACCTAATCTCAATCGCGGTGAGACAAAATCCCGCATCTCATATTCTTTGTCTACCCTCCACTTCGCCAAGCGCAGACAAAGAGGGGCAGCTGGTGATACCAGATTTTGGCCCCACCGCCCAATTATTATGAAAAATACCATCGAAATGGGTTTAAAAGAATTTGTGCACAAAAAGGCTATTTTGCCCTTGCACAGTCCGGGGTTCGGGAATACTGTTCACGAGACCACTTCAGCAAGTCATGAGAACCTCATACTATTGATCAGTACGACGACACGAGTCCAGTGACAGTGATTGGGGTGAAATCGGACAACGCCGACAATTTTTGATTGCTCAGAACGGGGTCTCGGAGGCACAATTTATGAGCTGATATGTTCAGACATCGAGAGGCACATGTTATTGATCAGCACAGAAATACGAGTCCATCGGCTGTATCCACGGTCAAATCTGAGTTCGGCAGCGCAAGAAATTGTATTTTAAAGAATGGTAGCAGCGTACCGGTGGTTGTTTGGGAGTTAGGTTTGCGAGCCAACATGCTTATAAATCAAATATTAGACTCAAAATGATCCTCTCGACGATACGAGTCCATTGGCTGTATCCGTGGTCAAATTCGAGTTCGTTTGGACGTCCGAAGATTAAAAATAGTGCGCGAAGGCATTTTATAAAGCAGTGGCATTTTTGTAATTACCCAGAAAGGACATGACGTCAGCAGTGTACGCGCCACACGCGCGCGTGGGCCGCACGCGCCAGCCATGCACGGCGCGTGGGTCGGGTCCGACTCTAATGCCATGCACGGCGATGGGATCTGCTGCAGGCGTGCCCTGTTTTCATGATGACGTGTCGGCTTCCTATTGGTTCGTGTTCAGCGCCTATCTCTCTCTTCCGGCTGTCTCCTTATCACACGCGGCCACGTGTCGGCTTCTCTCCCGTCTCACCCACACCAGAACCCTGGCTCTTCTCTCTCCTCTCTCTCTTCTCCCACGTGTCCCACTCCGATTGGGACACGTGTCACACCCGGCTCTCTCTTCTCTCTCACCGGCGTTCTCTCTCTCTCTCTCTTCTCTCACGGTTTTCTCTCTCTCTCTCTCTCTCTCTCTTGGGCTGGGCCGTGCCCGGCATTTGGGCCGTGCCCGGCTTGTTTTCCGTCCGGTTCGCCCGGTTTTTGTCCGGTTTTTGGCCGGTTCATCCGTTTCTCTACCCGGTTTTTGGGTTATTTTGTCCGGTTCATCTGGTTCGGGCCAAGTTGCTTCGGTTATTGGTCGGGTTTGAGCGGCATTACGGCGGCCGGAATCAGCCGGACTGGGATTAGTTGATTTAACGGCCGGTGACGCATTTGAGTATTATTGGTTCTTCAAAACGGTTTTCACCTGAGGTTTGACGTGATTGGTTCGTACAAATAACGACCGTTATTCTTTTAACTCGCGAAGGGGCAGCTGCTTCCCTTTTGCGAGTCGAAGGGGAAAAACTTTTCCTATAAATACTGGGTTTCAAAGGTTAGAAGGAGGACGAATTTTTGGGGATGGAATTCTGAGAGGAAAAAACCAGAGGAAAAACTCGTATAGGAAACATTTCCAGAGAGCAAAATTTCCAGAGAGCAAAATTTCCAGAGAGCAAAAACCTCCGTTGTCAAATGTTTTTCGACTCTGTAGTCGTGGAACGTTTGACACCCGAAATAAATTAGAGTTAGGATTTTTAGATAGGACTTTTGCCCCAAAAACAAGGGGAGGTTCTGTCCAATTATTTTCACATTTAGAAAGATCCGAACGCGCTATTATATTAGCATAGCTCGAGATAACAGGGCTTTAAAACCCAGTGTTATGTCGGGTTATGGTTTTACTTAGCCGTTCGCGTGTCTTTCTTATTTTCATGTAACCAGTTGATTCAAATATCAATACAGAGGTATAATTGCAACAATTTATTTCATTTCAATATCTGTCTTTTTCTTATTTAATTTCTGCTCTGTTCATTTAATTTCTTTTTTTTTATTTCTTTTTATTTTATTTTTTTATTTAATGTAAATACTACGCTTAAGAGCTGGCGTTCGCATCTCTAGTCTGCAGTTCTAGAAATTTCTAATCTTTTTCCTGAAATTTCTAGTCTGCACTTCTAGAATGACAGAACATTTTTTATTTATCTTTTCTGTTTTTTTTTATGTAAATATCAATTGGGCATCCGCATCTCTAGTCCGCAGTTCTAGAAATTTCTAGTCTGCACTTCTAGAATGTCAGGATTTAGCCCGCTAAATCACGAAAGTCGGTGTTTGGCTCTGCCAACTACTTTTCTTGATTTAAGCAAAAATCACTTTAAATAAAAATAATACTCCAGCATATCGCTCGATTGCGTCGGCCGCTGTCGGAACTAACTACTAACTTTTCCCTTTCCCCGATCTCCCGTAACTCTTTCTTTTTTTTATCCCTTTCCCGTACCCCGTAACAGATACCGCTATCTTCTTTTATTTTTATTTTACAAAAGGAAAAATTCGTTACTTGGCTAAGTTATATGAATAGTGTTGTTAGTTCACGCTGACACATTATCCATATCACTTGGTTAAAAATCCCGATAATCTCGGAATTCCATAAACACGCGGGTGACATAGGTAGCCCATGTTAGTGTTTTTGGGATGAAAATTTAACGGGCAGTGCACGTTATCTTTTCACGGCAGAATATCGCGATTAAAGGTGACATTTATTAAAATTTACAATTTGGACCGCCAGTGATTGTGTAGCTGCCGGGATGAAGAATTGCAAATAAATAAAACCAGTTGAAAAATTCGTTACTTGGCTAAGTTATATGAATAGTGCTGTTAGTTCACGCTGACACACTATCCATATCACTTGGTTAAAAATCCCGATAATCTCGAAATTCCATAAACACGCGGGTGACATAGGTAGCCCATGTTAGTGTTTTTGGGACGAAAATTTAACGGGCAGTACACGTTATCTTTTCACGACAGAATATCGTGATTGAAGTAACATTTATTAAATTCTACAATTTGGACCGCCAGTGATTGTGTAGCTGTCGGGATGAAGAATTGTAGATAAATAAAATCAAAAAAAAGGGGGTTAACATGATAAATTCATTGATAAAATGGAATCAGGTCATTGTTAAACTTGAAAATTCCTGCCGGGGATTTAAGGTACCTGGCACTCCGGGAATAGAAACATGACGTGCAGATACCAGTTTGCGTACCATGTTTCGGTCAAAGTTTAACATATATCTGTTCTAACTTTTTTGCCACCAAAAGCTAAATTGCATAAGCCGGGGCTCTGTTCTCGCACCCGTTTCCACTTTTGATCTAATTGTACAGTCAATCACTTGAAATTTATCAAATTTGGTCAAGGATAATAAAATAAAATAATTTGGGAAAATAAAGTACCGAAAGGGCGATGTTGGGTGCCTAACACCTTCCTGACTCGTAACAGTAAATTCCCGAACCCATCTCTGTTTTCAAGACCAGTTTCCTTTTAAAATGAGTCATTTTTTATAAACAGAATCTTATTTCTGAGTTAGAACTAAATTATTTTTCTAAGGACATCTTCTTCGAAAATGGCCTTAGAGGGTGATTTGACACACCTAAATTTCATGTCAAGTGGTGACTCTGAGTTTTAAATAAGTCCCAGCTGTTAAACAATTTTCATTAAATGTCGCATTTAAAAGCAAGGAAATTTCCGGGCGCGACACTATCAGTAGTAAGAGACACTGCCCAAAATAAAGAAATTGTCCAGAAAGACCAGTGCCCCACACCACCGGTAGTAGAAGGTAATGCCAAGAATTATAAAAACTAACCAGGAGAGGCAGGATCTCGAACTACTGGTAGTAAGTAACCCACATTGCTGATAGTAAGGGTAAAAACGAAAATTTTCTTAGTTTGAAGTAATTTTTATGTAAGAGATTACATAAAAATTACTTCAAACTAAGAAAATTTTCGTTTTTACGCTTACTACTAGCAATGTGGGGTACTTACTACTGGTAGTTCGAGGTCTTGCCTCTCCTGATCAATTTCTGCAATTCTTGGCATTGCCCGCTACTACTAGTAGTGTGGGGCACTTACTACTGGTAGTTCAGGGCGCTGGTCTTTCTGGACAATCTCTTCACTTTGGACAGTGTCTCTTACTACTGGTAGTGTAAGACACTTACTACTGGTAGTTCGAGGCACTAGGTTCAAACTTTGATTCTTTTTCCTCTTTCACTTCTTGACTTGATTATTGATTCTTGGCAACAATCCAGGACTTGTAAAACACTGCAAAATACTCAATTGCACACTAACAATCCAAATACGCATTAAACAGCCAAAGCATATTAAGGGTGTGGTCAGTTGAGTGTTTTCTGAAATGATTTTTGGGGAAAAAAACTTCGAGCTGTTGTTTGATATAAGTGTTTAAGAAAAAATTTGTGAGTTAAATTTTTTCGGCATTTTCGAGGTGTCTCTCTCTCTCTCTCTCTCTCTCTCTCTTCTTTTACAGAGAGATAAAGTTGTTTGGGAAAAAAGTAAAAATATTTAAAAAATTTTTTTCAAAAACTTGTTTAGGAAAAAATTTTACAAACAAGCAAACGAACACAGCCTAATACTCATTCGATAAACAATGAACGCATGTAAGTCAAGGGATTTTGCCTTAAAATATTCACACAATTGAGTGCGAAACAGGGCCATACAAACACCTTTTGCTTGAGGCAATTGGTAAGAGGAGCTGCGATGCTACTAACATTGCGAATGAACCTTTGGTAGAATGTAGCTAGCCTATGAAAGCTCCTCACCTCTTGAGGATTAGTAAGGGTTGGTCATTCAACAATTGCCTTGATCTTGTCTTTATTCATGTGAGCCCCGTTTGAAGATACAACATAAACTAAGAACACCACATTGTCGACGGTAAAACTACAGTTCTTCAAATACCCATAGAACTTCTCTCTTCTCAAGATTTCAAAGACTTGTTGGAGGTGAGATGAGTGATTTTCAAGACGCCGACTATACACCAATATATCATTAAAGTACATGGCTACACATATGCCTTGAAGTGGTTGAAACATTTGAGTCATGACCCGAATAAAAGTACTAGAAGCGTTGATAAGACCAAAAGGCATGACAAGACACTCAAAGAGGCCACGAGGGGTCTTGAAAGCCGTTTTCCATTCATCTCCCTGGCAGACGTGGATTTGATGGTAACCACTTGTTAGATTAATCATGGAAAAGAACTTTGACCCAGCAAGGCAATCTAATATATCATCTAGCCTTGGAATAGAAAATCGATACTTGATAGTGATCTTGTTTATAGCTCTACTTGTTAGGATTTTATAATAAAGCTATGACTTTATATAATAGATTAATATTTATTTTGAATCTTGATAAGAATCTTTATGGGCAATGTTTGTATTATGTCATATCATATTATGTATGAGTGTCTCTTATTTCACATAGTAGATAATCTAGTGTGTAGAGTTTGACTTATACACAGATGATCAGATTATCGATTCTTGTAGAATATAAGTCTTTAGTTCACAGTCTTAGGTGAAATTGGACACACTACCAGTAGGATTGTAACATAGTGTTTCAGTAGGTTTGTCTTGATTATGAAAAATTGTATTGTTTTAACTCACTGTGTTAGTACACTTTGTGTGTATTGAACATAACCACTTTGAGGTATTTGTATTTATATTGACAATATAATAAAATTCTCATCTCATGATTATTATGAATGCTTGTGCTCTTAACCCAAAGATAATTAATGTACATTTAATGTTGACTTTGATTCATTATAGAGTGAGACCCTGTGGGCCAATAGTCTCGATAAGTTGGGTCACAATATTAAGTTTATGACAACTGTTAATTACTAATGGAATCCACGTCCATTTATATGGATTGATGATATCATATTGAGGAAGCTTATAAGTTTTGATTATATCAAACTTTGTAGGTGGATATTGGTATCCGACATAATAAATAAGTTAAGTGAAAGGTCTTAAGAAATTTTATAAATATTGATTAAATAAATTGTCAGTAATTTATTTTAATCAATAGGTATCTGTAATCATAATGTGGGAAGAGATAAATAAAAATTTGGTAACGTGGAACTCGAAATATAATTTTGAGATATGGGAAGAGAATGCAATTATAATTTTATAGTGGTATGAATTGTAATTTATTTAGTTCGAAATTAATTCGGGTTGGATCAAGAATCCTAAATTATATAGGAAGCCCAGCACATATTCCTTTTGGAGGTCACTATCATTGCCTATATATACAACGCTATGCCTTATAGATCAGATACACAACTTAATACTCGAAATATTAAAAGAGATTTTGTGAAGGCAAGGAGATCATGTTTTTGAGCTCACACTCAGTATGTGATCAAGGTGCAATAGGATTACGGTAGAAAATCTCGAGATCAGTCGAGTAAAATCATTCCGGCCATACTCAAAGTTTGATTAGGATCAAATTGTGAAGATTGTCAAGATCAAACCAGAGAGATCTCAAAAGTATGAACTCTATTTCCGCCTAGTGGGGTTTCATATTTTTTTTTTGTATAATCTGTGCGTGTTCATCACTGGATCTCGAAAATCAATCCCTAACACTACTATCCACACACATCCTCCACGAACCATCCTTCTTCAGAGTCAAGATTCTAGCACCACAGAAGAACTAAGGCATGCCTTTATGTGGTCTTTGTTTAAGAAATTCTTAACTTTCTTTTGAATTTCTTCCCTCTCCCTTGAAGACATCCTATAGGCGGACTTGTTAATTAGGAAGAGGTGCCCCTAGCACCAAGTCAATATGATGTTGAATATCTCGCAAATGAGGCAACTTGGAAACCAATTCTTGAGAAAACACGTCGTCATATTCTTTCAAAAGCTTAAAACCGGACTCGAGAATAGCCATCACTATAACATACTCAATTTCTTGACTTTCCTTGAGAAACCCCGTAGAAGCAAGCAAGGTCATAGGAGGCGGCTATGGAGTCGTCTTCTCCTTCATAGATAACAAAGTGAATTGCCGCTTGTCCTTAAGAACGGTGCAAATATTACTCTTTCCATCATGGATGGAATACCTATCATATTGTCATAGACGCCCAAGTAAAATATGACAAGTCCATAGGAACTACATCGCACCAAGCCTCATGAAAGTACTTTTTTTAATAGAAAATGATATCAAACACATTTTAGTCACCTTGATATCATGGCCTTCCTTAAACCAAGAGAGGGTGTAAGGATGGGGATGCTCTTCGACCTTGAGTTCAAGTTTTTCGGCCACTTATTGAGAGACTACATTTTCACAACTTCTACCATCAATAATCATATTGCAAACTAGGCCCCCAATATTACTGTTAGGATTTTATACTAAAAATCGTGACTCTATATAATGAATTAGTGTTTGTTTAAATTATTTATTAATCAGTTATTCATTTTCTTGATGAGAATCTTTATAGAAAATGTTTGCATTATATCATATCATATTGTGCATGAGTGTCTTTTATTACACATAGTAGGTAATTTGGTGTGTAAAATTTGACTTACACACAGAGGATTAGAATATCAATTTTTGTAGAATATAAGTATTTAATTTACAGTCTTAGATGAAATTGACACACTACTAGTAGGACTGTAACATAGTGTTCCAATAGATCTGTTTTGATTATGAAAAATAGTACAGTTTCGACTCACTATATTAGTACACTTTGTGTGTATTTAGTAAGACCACTTTGAGATAATTGTATTTATACTGACTATATAATACAATTCGCATCTCATGGTTATTATGAATGCTTGTACTCTTAACCCAAAGATAATTAATGAATGTGAACATTTAATATTGTTGACTTTGATTCATTATAGAGTCAAGTCTTGTGGGTCAATAGTCTCGATGAGTTGGGTCACAATATTAAATGTATAATAATTATTAACTATTAATGAAATCCACGTCTTGGTATAAAGATTGATGATATCCTCTTGAATAAGCTTATAAATTTTGATTATATCAAATCCTGTAAGTAGATATTAGTATCTGACATAATGAATAAGTTAAGTGAAATGTTTCAAGAAATTTTATAGATATTAATTAAATAAATTATCAGTGATTTATTTTAATCAACAGATATCTATAATCTTAATGTGAGGAGATAAATGAACATTTAATAATCGAAATATAATTTTGAGATATGAGAAGGGAATACAATTATAATTATATAGTGGTATAAATTGTAATTTATATAATTCATAATTAATTCGGGTTGGATTAGGATTCCAAATATATAGAACACCCAACCCATGTTTCTCTTTGGGGTCCCTATCGTTGCCTATAAATACACCGCTACGTTTTTTAGGTCAGAATACAACTTAATACTCGAAATATTGAGAGATGTTATGTGAAGACAAGAAGATCACGTTTTACTGCAATAGAATTACGGTAGAAGATCGCGAGGTCAGTCGAGCAAGATCATTCTAGACATGCTCATATTACGATCTAATCAAACTTTGAAAGTTATCGAGATCAAATCAGAAAGATCTCGAAGATATGAACCCTAGTTTCGTCTTGCAGGGTTTCATAATTTTTGTTGTTGTATAATCTGTGCACATTCATCACTATGTCTCGGAAATCATCTGTTCACCATCACCCCTAACTTTTTCACACAAGGCCTCATCATAAATGGGAATATCATCTTCACAACCTTGCTCCACTACTTCCTCAATGAAAAGTCACGTGTTGCGACCTCCAGAAGACTTCCGGAAATCCAAAGATTTGTGACTCGACTCCCCACACTTGAAATACTTGAATCCCCCACCTTGAGTTTGATTTCTATTTCCCGAACCACCAGTTTGTGGCTGAGTTTGAGAAGGAGTTGAAACTTTATCCACCTGATTTTATTGACTAACCCCGAGAAGCATCTTGGCCACCACTAGAGGAGGAACCACCCTTAGAACAGGAGTAGAAGCGCTGCCCAGATTTGGAACCCCCTTGATATTGTTGTCCGGATCTCAAGAACTTCTTCTTTGTTTGCCCTTTGGTCACCAAGGCCCTATTGTAAGCTTCTGAAACCATCCACATATTTTGTAGGTCAAGGACATCTTGAATCGTGGGGTTCAACCTATCAATGTACCTCGCAACCAATTGATCTTCACTCTCATTCAATTCAACTCTAGCAACAAGATGATGGAAGGCCTCCATATACTTGTCAACACTTCCATTTTGTTTGAGGTTATGCAAGTTCTTGTAGAGGTTTTGCGTGTAGTTGAACGGCAATAATTGTTCCTTGAGTTTTTTCTTCATTTTCTTCCATTCTCTAATCTTTCTCTTTCCTACTTCGATTGCAATTGCTCCCACCAAGGGGAAGCCCTTCCTTTGAGGTGGATAGCTACCTACTTCATTTTATTCTCTACCAAGACTTCACCATAATCAAAACACTCTTTCAATGGTATTCAACCAATCAACAAATTCATCTGCGTTAAGACTTCTATTGAACTCGGGAAGCTCAATCTTAAAGTTGTTCTCCCACTTGTGAGGAATGTGAATGGGAGGTGGCGTATGCCAATTCCATTCACCAAATGGGTTCTCAAAATAACTTTGAGACTCCTTGTATTCTCCTCTATTTGCATGTGACACTTGCATGCTTTGCACCATCGCCGTTAGGGTAGCAACTTGTCGTCTCAACTCATCTACCTTATTGTTTTGGTTGCCAAACTTAGGTTTTTCACCATTATTCATCACGAATCCTCTACCTCTACCTCCTCCTCTATGATCCATCACAACAACGAAGTTAACTCCAACAATCAATTCAATGCCAAATAAGAAATACCTAGACAATTGGGACCCCAAACTTCAACAATTCACAAGTAATCGCCTCCAATTAATGACAAATCCACAACAAACAACAACAAATTATACAAATCAACATAAAATCACAACAACTGAGGCTAATTGAAGCAAATCTAAGTGAAATTAATCTATATCGGCACTATAAAGGGGTGAAATCACCCAGTCAAGCACAAAAATACTGTTTGAGCTTCGATTGTTGTGATCTAGAGTTCAAAAACACTGTTTGAGCACTTTCAAAAGTCACAACAAGGCTACCATGACCTCCAAAGGCTTCGACGAGGACTAGCTCACGCTCGAAAATCACAACTGAGTGTAGATCTAATCATTTCAAAGGTTGAGATGGTGATTCGAGGGCTATTAGGCTTGTTCAAGGGTCGATTTGGTCATTTCAAGCTCTGATGAGTGTAGATCTATTCATTTCGTGCTTCGACAAGTGTAGATCTAGTCATTCCAAGCTCCGCTGAGATGAATGGCTAGGATCTGAGCTTATGGCTCTAATACCAAATGGTGCAACCCAATGGTGTAGTCCATTGAGACTGTGTATAGTTTTTGTAACTATTTGATTCTTTATAATAAATTTATCATCAAATAATAATGATTTGCTTCGATTTGGGTATCCATCGGGATCGTGTATATTTTTTTTATAACTATTCGATCAAGTCAAATTTTGACAATAATAATTTAATTAATAAGCACAAATAAATCAACAATCTCGATCATTGTGATTGTGTCATGATGGTGTGGCTGCTGTATATTCAACTATAACAACATAATTAGTTTATAAAGAACTAGGTTGAACATATAAATTTTAAAGGTCAATATCGAGCCAATTTATATAATGGTCAATCAAAACCATTAGGATTTGACTTCTCATTGATTCATTTAGCATCACCAAAAATGAAGATCATCAAATATCGGATACCGCATGATTGGAACACATTTAACATATTCCAAGGCAATACAACTTGTAGTCCACCACTTAAGCCCCACCTAAGTTTTTATTTGGCGATCCCAATCATCTATCTTCTACGCATTGTGGATGGAGTACATCATTTGTACCAATAATAAGTTATTTGGGTATCTCTACACACTTGAAATGATAGAAAAACTCATTTTATATATGAAATTGTGTCTCAATCCACGAGTTTTTTACACCTGATCGAGTGAAAAAAAATTCACTAATGATTGAATTAATAAGCACTACAAGATCAACGATCTTGATCATCATGATTCTATCAAAATCATGTGCCTACTGTACATTTCATTACAATGCAAGACTTAATTTCTTATCAATAACATTCAACGTATATATTTTAAAAGTCATTACCAACTCAAATTTGATAATGATCAATTTGAATTGTTAAGATTTCACGTATGCCGATTCATTTACTGTCACCAAAAGTGGAGATCATTGGATATTGAATACATCGTGATCGGATCACATTTAATGCATTTTGAAGTATTAAGGGCTTATAGTGCACCACCCAATCACTACTTGAGTTTTGTTTTGGCGATCTACACCATCTAATTTCTACGTATTAGGGAGTACATTGTTCATACCAAGAATAAAGTTAGTTAGGTATTGCTACACACTTGAAATGATAGAAAAAGTCTTTTTTTTTTATGAAATTGTGAGACCTCGACCCGGAATTTGGACATTTAAGGGCTAAATTATAATTTAAGTAGTTAAATCGAGAGTAATTTGGTTAATTCGATAATAATTTGGTTTTTAATTGGGTTGGGAAGTGGTCTCGACTTTTATTTTAATCTGTGTTCGAAACCCCAGAGTCGGATCAGATAGTTTATGCGCACGTGAGGCGTGATTTAAGGGAGTGTTGTAGCGTCAAGGAGGAGAACGGAGACACATGGGATGATTTTCTCTTTGAGGCATGAGATAAGTCAGAACGTAGATATTTGGATGTTTGTTTTCCAAGTTTTTGACACAGAGGAGCTTCTTGCCACCTCCTCCTTCCATTTGTTGTCCATTTAAGATCGATTAACCTCCTCAAATTCACTTCTTCGACAAAAATCAGAGAGCTAGAGAGAGAGGGAGGAGCTTTATCATCTGTTCTTCAAACTCCAACAGCTTGTTCATCTTTTCCAACTGGGTTTTTTACAGTGAACCTCCAAGGTCCATAGGTAAGCAAATCTCTTGCCAATTCTTCGATTTTAGGACTAAGGTAGACTTAGTTTGATCATATTTGTTATGTTATCAGAAGGGATTTGAGGTTAGAGCAAGAAACTATAAGAAACGATGCCCTGAAATCCCTTCTGTAACACATCCGGCCACGCATCCGGTCACGGATCCGAATTTCCGGAACCCTAGCCGGATTGGCTACCGGATTGGACAGTTTTGACCCCGAACTTGATTTTGAGCTCAGAATGCTACGGATCTCGGATTAACCCCAAATTTAGTATGAATATACCTTGATATGTTATCTTTCATTCCCAATTGGAATCAAATCATTTGGACTTCTAGAACTCCTTAAATTAAGATTTTCGTAGAAGCTGTCCATTTTGGACCAGTTTTGTGCCAATGGAGTTTTCACCTGTTTAAAGGCATATGGAAGCTTTGTGGTCTACATAGAATATGTTCCTAACATCCTAAGCTAGTATTTTGTTAAATTTGGTGAACTTTGGACGTGAGATGATTGGAGTTTCACACTAATTTCTTTTGAGGTAAATTTCAGAAAAGCTGTCTAGTTTTGTACTTTAATAATTTGGGACTTGGGAACCTCTATTTTGACTCCGTGTTAGATTGTATTTATCATTACTTTGTTTACTATGTAAATAGTAGGCATATAATTAGGAGCCTATTTAGGGATTCAGTTAGAGATAGATTAGGGATTCAGTTAGAGATAAATTAGGGATTCAGTTTGTACATTGTTCTATATATATTGTGCCTCATCTTAGGAGAAGAATACACAGAAAATATATTTCTTAACATGGCATCAGAGCGGTAACGTACCTGCCGCCATATACTTCCGCTGCTGCCGCCGTACATCGTCGGCTTCTTTTTCCGTCGCCGTCGTTGAGGCTTCTCCGACGCCGACGTCATTATCATCATCTCCATCCGGTTTCCATCGAACAACACCAATCATACTAAGGAGTTCTGTTGGAAGTTACATGGAAAACCTCCTTCTCGCGGGAAAGGGGGAGGCCCCTAGTGGATTTTCTCAGGAGGAAATGCAAGCTCTCAGGCGCCTTCTGACTCGGGCTGATTCTCCATCTACTATAGCTCCTACTTCTTCCGCAGTTCCATCCTCTTCCAATTTTGCTCACACGGGTATTCCAGTTAAGACATTTACTGCTTCTTCTGTCATTCCTTGGATTATAGATTCTGGTGCTTCAGACCACATGACAGGTTGTTCCTCTGTATTTGATTCTTACACTACTTGTTCAGGTAAGGATAAGATCCGAATAGCGGATGGGTCGTTCTCTGCTATTTCAGGGAAAGGTTCTGTCAACTATTCTTCCTCAATATCTCTTTCTTCAGTCCTACATATTCCCAACTTTGCTACTGACCTTTTGTCTGTTAGTAGTCTTACTCGTTCTGCCAATTGCTCAGTGACATTTTTTCCCACTCACTGTGTCTTTCAGGAACTGGATACGGGGAAGGTGATTGGCAGTGGTAGAGCACATGATGGCCTCTATTACCTGGAATCTGCACCTTGTCCACCTCAGTAGCCCATGTCATGTGGTTAAGCTCTGCAGGCCGATATGAGTCCAGCTCTTTCTATGTTACATCATTGACATCGAAGATTGGGTCATCCCTCATTTGGGATTTTAGCGAGGTTGTTTTCTAGTTTAATAAAGTCTTGTTCTCAGAGTCAGTTTTTTTGTGAAGCTTGTGAGCTTGGTAAACATAAACGTTCTTTTTATGCACCCATTAATAAGAGGAGTGATTCTCCGTTTATGGTTATTCATACTGATGTCTGGGGACCTTCACCTATTACTTCTCTTAAAGGTCATAGATGGTTTGTCACTTTTATTGATTGTTATTCTTGTGTTACTTGGGTGTATTTACTTAAGTCAAAAAGTGAGGTTTTTTCTTGTTTTCGCTCCTTTCATGCCATGGTGCGTACTCAGTTTGATGCCAATGTTAAAATTCTCCATAGTGATAATGGTACTGAGTATATAGACGGGCATTTTACGGCATTTCTAGATGAGCATGGTATTCTTTTTCAGACGACTTGTGTTGACACTCCACAACAAAATGGAATTGCTGAACGCAAAAATCGTCATCTTGCTGAAGTTGCTCGCTCTCTTTTGTTCACCATGAATGTTCCAAAATATTTATGGGGAGAAGCGATTTTGACAGCAACTTATCTTATCAACCGTATGCCTTCTAGTGTTCTTACCTTCAAAACTCCTATAGAGTCTCTTCCTAGTAGTTATCGGGTCACAACACTCTCCCCCCCCCCCCCCCCCCCCCCCCGAGTGTTTGGATGTGTGTGCTTTTTGCATGCCCCACATCCCTCTGGGGGTAAGTTAGGTCATAAAGCCCATAAGTGCATTTTCATTGGGTACTCCCCAACCCAAAAGGGCTATAAGTGTTATGATCCACATTCTCGGAAGTTCTTAGTTTCTATGGATGTCACTTTTTGGGAGACAGAGTCTTTTTACTCCCCATCTCTTCAGGGGGAGACTAGTCAGGAGGAAGAGATGGCTTCCTTTTATACTGGTAAGGGGGAGCAATTCTTGTTTTACAATCATGGTGAGGGGGAACTGGGAGATCAATCTGGAAAGGAACAAATATCTATATCTGCTGACTAAGAAACGCATGACATTGGGGGTGATATTGAGGAACGGAGACAACAGCTGTAAAGCACTGACCCCACATGTGTTGTACCACCTTGTCATTCACAGCCTCCAACTCCAGTTCCAAACTTCCCAACTGACTCATCCGGTAATGAATCTTTTCTCTCTGCTGAATCTTCTAGTAGTGACTCTTCTCTTATTGAACCTCCTATTATTGACAATCGCCCAATTGCTCTTAGGAAAGAAAAGAGGTCATGTACTCTACATCCAATATCCCAGTTTGTTTCCTATGATCGTTTATCTTCTTCATATCGTGCTTTTGTTTCGTCTCTTTCTTCTATATCTATTCCACAGAATTGGTAGGATGTTTTTGTTATACCTGAGTGGAAAGGAGCTATGGTAGAGGAGATGACAGCTTTGAGGAAGAATGGTACTTAGGATCTAGTATCACTTCCTGGAGGAAAGAAATCGGTGGAATGTAAATGGGTGTTTACTATAAAGCACAATGCTGATGGTACAGTTGAGAGATACAAAGCCAGACTGGTTGCCAGGGGATTTACTCAAACCTATGGTATTGACTATGAGGAGACTTTTGCTCCGGTAGCAAAAATGAATTCTATGCGGGCTCTCTTGTCTTGTGCTGCCAACATGAATTGCCCTCTTTTACAATTTGATGTAAAGAATGCATTCCTCCATGGTGATCTGGAGGAGGAAGTGTATATGACCATACCACCGGGTTTTTCTTCCTCTGCCAGTGAGGAAAAGGTGTGTAGGTTGAAGAAGGCACTTTACGGGCTGAAGCAGTCACCTAGAGCGTGGTTTGGCAGGTTTTCAAAGGCTATGCTGGGTTTTGGGTACAAGCAGAGCCATGCAGACCATACTCTGTTCACCAAGAGGAGTGCTAGTAAGATTGTTGTCCTTATTGTTTATGTTGATGATATAATAATGACAGGCAATGATGAGGAAGAGATCCATAACCTTAAGTCTCGGTTAGCACAAGAATTCGAGATTAAGGATTTAGGATCAATGAGATGCTTCCTTGGAATGGAGGTAGCAAGATCAGATAGAGGCATCTTTATCTCTCAACGAAAGTACATACTTGATCTGTTGGAAGAAACATGTATGTTGGGCTGTAAACCTGCAGACTCGCCTATTGAGGCAAACCATCACCTGAGTGGAGATATGGGGGAGCGTACCGATAAGGAGAGGTATCAGCGACTTGTGGGTCGACTGATATATTTAGCTCATACTCGACCTGATGTTTCTTATGCAGTTGGTGTTGTTAGTCAGTTTATGCATGATCCTCGTACTCCACACCTGGATGCAGTTTATCGTATTTTGAGGTATCTCAAATCAGCTCCAGGAAAAGGGATTTTGTTCTCTAATCATGGTCACTTTCGGTTGGAGGCATTTACTGATGCTAACTGGGCTGGATCTGTGGATGACAGGCGGTCCACCTCTGGCTACTGTACCTTCCTTGGAGGAAATTTGATTACTTGGCGAAGTAAGAAGCAATCAGTGGTTGCCAGATCTAGCGCAGAAGCTGAGTATAGAGCTATGGCTCATGGGGTTTGCGAGCTCTTGTGGATTCAAACCCTGTTACGTGATTTGGGTCTTTCTGATAGTGGCCCGATGAAACTCTATTGCGATAATAAAGCTGCCATTAATATTGCTCACAATCCCGTTCAGCATGATAGAACAAAGCACATAGAGATAGACAGACACTTCATCAAGGAGAAGCTGAGTGCGGGTGTGATATGTATGCCGTTTGTGAAATCTGAAGACCAGTTGGCCGACATCTTCACAAAAGGGCTGGGTAGCAAGAGTTTATTCCCTATCGTGTTCAAGTTGGGCATGATCGATATCTTCGCACTAACTTGAGGGGGAGTGTTAGATTGTATTTATCATTACTTTGTTGACTATGTAAATAGTAGGCATATAATTAGGAGCCTATTTAGGGATTCAGTTAGAGATAGATTAGGGATTCAGTTAGAGATAAATTAGGATTCAGTTTGTACATTGTTCTATATATATTGTGCCTCCTCTTAGGAGAAGAATACACAGAAAATATATTTCTTAACACTCCGTAACCATCCGAACTTATGTACATTCACTTGAGGACATTGGTAGACCTAGTGCGATATGTGCATTCTCTATCTTGAGGTAGTTTGGGTATAAAACGTCAACGCCGAAGTATTGGCAATTAGGAATAGGTTGTTAAATACTTACATTCCTTGTCATAGGAATCGATCGTGACATCGGAGTCGGTGCAAATCATTGGATTACGTAATGCAACATGAGGTGAGTCTTGATATGCTTGTTCTACTTGTATGTTTAAAAATGTGACCGAGCATGTGAATTTACTAAATCCTGTTAATGGTTGTTTATATAGAAACCATGCTTATGCATGACACATGACTGATTAGCATATAAGCATGACACATGACTGATTAGCATGTGATACTATGTTATAAATTGATGACCTTATTAAAGATGATCATGTATTGACATCATGTGAAACACGGTGATTCCCTGACCGCTGGGGGTGTGACAAGCGGTAGTTTGAGATAAGGCTGGGTCCCACGGCTAGGTGGCATCGGATGACGTCATGCCAATTCTGAATTGTTATGCAAGGGTCGCTCCCTTTACCGATTTTGGCATACACCGTTGGTTGGTTGGTTTGTTAATTCTGTTACAAAGCATATTGGGTTGTTGAATCAGATACTGATAACCCACGGGTTATGAAAATCACGGACTGTTTATCATGTCCTCGGCTACGGCCCATGGATCAATTTACGAACGTTGTCGACATGCTAATGAAATGTTTATAATGAGATTAAGTCATGGCAAACCTGTAAGACTTGTATATCTTGATTCATACTAGCGTTATGCTAATGATGTTGTTAAACAACATACCAGGTAACGAGACATGAGGCGTTAGGGCCTATGGAAGCTCAAGAATGATCGTTTGGCCTTTTGCTCTAAGAAGCTGAGATGTACTGGATAAGTTGGTAATTATCATGTTGTATGTAAGATAGGCTATGTTAGGGCCGAAAATGTATTGTATATTGGAACTTTGTGGGTTTTAGTGACATTGGCACTTTACATGCCCTTGGGTTTGTTAGTTGGATTATTTTACATGTTTCCGCGCGCTCTGAGAATCTTTCAAGATTACGGATGAATGACAGGTAGGAATCCTAAAAATCGATTAGTGAGAGGCCTTCGTGAGTTGGACTCATTGGCCGGTCATTGATCATCCCTATATCGGGCTGGGTTGTGACAGAAATTGTGTCTCGATCCATAAGTTTTCTAAGCCCGATCGAGCAAAATTTTAATAATTATTATTTAATTAATAAGAACAATAAAATCAACGGCCTCGATCATCATGATAATTTTGTGATCGCTTGGCTACTATATATTCAATTATAGCACAATACTTAGCTTGTAAAAAACTAGGTTGAACGTAAAGATTTTAAAACTCCTTACTGAATCAATTTTGGCAGTGGTCAATCTGAACCGTTAGTACTTCACGTCTCACTGAGTCATTTAGGGTCACCAAAAATAGAGATTATCGGATATCAGATACCACGTGATTGGATCACATTTAATGCATCTTGAGGCGCTAAACTTTCTGTGACCAACAAAAGTTTTGGTCACTAAATGTCCTATATTTGGTGAGTAAATAAAATTTGGTTACCAATTGAGTTGTTTTTCGTGACCAAAAAAATGGTTGGTCACAGAAACTGGTCACCAAAAGTGTAATTTCTAGTATGAATTATTTTTTGTGACTAAGCAGTGGTTACTAAATGTATTGAACCTTGCTTAAAATTCCCTCGAAATAAATTGGCACACTTTTAACATATTTTTGATGACCAAAAGTAATTAGTCTCCGAAAGTATACTTTCAGTGACCAAATACAAGTCATGAACACTATTTTTATATTCTTTAGTGACCAAAACTAATTTTAGTCACTAAAAAATTAGCCATTAGTGATTAAGAAAATTTTGATCGCTAATTGTTCCATATTTGCTCACTGAAAAAAATTTTAGTCACAAATTGTGTACTTTTCGTTGACCAAAACGTATTTAGTCACACGAAAAGTGGTCACAGAATGCGTGATTTCTAGTAGTAATGGGGAGAAGAAACAGATGAAGAAGACTGGAAAGGGCTAACCATTTTCTGAAAGAAGGAAAATTAGCGTGAGGAAAATGAAGAGAGGTGATGGATAAATAGCCACCAAACCTCTTTGAAAATGAAGAAACAAATGAACTTGTAACGTGTGCTCAAAATGTGGTGTGAAGGTACTAACTAAAAGGATGCCTACTTATTAGGGAACTACTAATTTGTTCGTTATGGCGTGATCATGCCTCCCATGACCACCAAAAAGGGAAGAAAAAAAGGGAAAAGCCTGTGGAGGCTGTAGTGCACTTCCCTGTAATGTGCGTGTAGTGCGAGCAAAACGACATAATTTTGTCTGTTTTGTCCTCAAAACTACATCGTTTTATCTTATCATGCAAATTGTTTTCAAAATACACAGGAATTAAAATGATGTAGTTTTGAGGACAAAACAAGCAAAACTATGTCGTTTTGCCCACACTACATGTGCACTACAATGAAGTGCACTACAGCTCTCCCAAATTCGCAAATGAGAGATATGGCAACACGATACTATCCCCATAATTGGCCCAACAATCCTTGATTGGTTGAAGATTTGATTCGAAAAGAAAACCAATATTATACTGTACAAGTTGGTTCAAAGGAAACCAAAAGCAAATAAATCAAAAACCAAGAGAAAAAAAATATTCAAAAAACATTTGAAAGGTGACTTGTCTATTCCATACTATTTGTTCAAAAGATTGACATTGTCGTTACATGTGGAAAAGCAAGCAAAAGCAAAATTTAGCTAATTGGCATTAGTAGCTCAAATTGAGCTACATGCTTAAGTGCTTGCTAGGAACTAAAATCGCCTGAGCCATCATCAAAACGTGCGTCTGAAGAAGGGGAGTTCATTGGGCTTCAAGCAGGAAAGCCTGACTTTACAGTTCACTATTAAATATAAACCACAATGTCTGAGAGATTGTCAAGGATAGGACGGATCTCCATGTCTAGGATTAACTGGAACTCCTCTCTAGCTTGATCCCCTGCAACGATTGAGAGCTTGTTGAGTTGATCCTGGAGGTATTCAAGTTGGGCCATAGTGAACACAATGATACTATTACTTGCTATTTTCTAGAAAGTATGAGCAAAGAGAGTGCGTGAAGTGCTAGCTTTTTCTATGTGCTACTTAAAGACACCAGAGAAAGTGGTAGAGCACATTAAAATCACCAATGAGTCAATATTACGTGGATGTCGTTGGTTATAAACAGAAATCGACAACACAAGCCATTCTAAAAAGACTTGGGTTAGGTTTGTCACGATGAAACCTAATTGTGCCAGCTTAATTGCAGTAATGAGTGCTTCAATTTGCACACCAAATAAGAAAAGAGCTAGTACACATATATAGTATAACTTGAAATATAAGTTACAGCAGGGAAAAGGAAACTATGTGACCTAAAGAAAAAAAAAGAAAGAGAAAAAACATTAACGAAAAGAAAGCTATAAAAATTACAAGCAAAGCTTGGACTAACATCCTAGTCCAATAAAATTTCCCATCGACGACGTGGTATCACTTTAAAGTAGTGGGAGAAAGTTCAAGTAACTAGGAGATGAAATTTCTCCCAATCAAAATTTAGATTTCTTTCTCTTTGTTGGCTCGAGGTTGAAAAGCTAGGATCATTTCTTTGGCCTAGCATTTGAACTTTTCTTCTTTAGTTGGAAACTTTTAGATAAGCAGTTATATCTCCTTCGAAGAGCATTCAAAGCGTCTGAAGGCACTTCTAACATCATCTCTTCAAGCTTTGTGATCATAAAGTGAAGATGTTCCAATTTGCCCTTCATGTTGTGGCAATCCTCCCATACCTAATCAAAAGGATCATGTTGTTGATGCAAGTTCAACTAGTTTAGAAGATTAGGCAAATGGGTGGTGAAGGTCTGAATTTTGTAGTACACCGTTTGCTTGATATTAGAGCAGGAAATGACATCACAAGTCCACAGGAAGTTTGTTTGAGGATGTCTTCTAACAAGACTTCAAAAGGAAGGAATGCGAAGACAACGAGAAGTTCCTTTGCTTTTTACACTTGCCCACCATGATCAATGGGGAAGATCGAATAGCCAAATTGGAATCTCAAACAACCGTAGTACAAGTTGGCAAGTTCGTCGAACTGGCTGCCTTCATTATCGAGAGGAGCTAATTGTGGGAATTCTCTAAATACTGGAGGATAGTGGACTTGACTTTATTTGACCACTCAATTTTCGGGATTTTGGCACCAAAATAGTAAACAAATCCTGAATACGACAACGAAAATAACCATATATGGGGTAATAAGCAATGAACCATTATTTAACTGCTAACAAACACACTCTAAAATCTGAAGGGACAATCAAACTTGAAGCCTAGCTGAAAGATCCGAGGTGGGATGGCTTTGTAACCATTCGGACCCCTAATATCTTTATCCCCCTTTTTCTTTCTATTTTGCACTTCTCATTTCAAAAAGCACTAAATCAAAGAAGTAGAGGCCAACTCTCCTCTCTTCTCCTCTCCTCCTTTGTCCTTCTTCTCAATTCCTTGAGAATCTCAACAACTCCCACGATGAGAACTTTGAACCAAGGATTGATGTTGCTGACGATGCCATTTTATAATATCATTTTAAGTATTCTGAATGTTTATTGCTAGTTTGATTCAAAACACCTTGTTTAACTATTGTGTTTTTATCCTTCTTTGTTCAATCATGAAATTACAATGTGGAGCATACCGTGCGGTGAAGAAAAAAAATTGAACCCTGTCTAATTCGGTTATGGTACACAAAAAACCTTACAGACATCAGTTCAGGTTTCAAGAACAAGTAAACACCTCAAATTTAGTGACGGGAGTAACAAAATTCGAACCAAACTGACCTGGCCTTCTTGCATCCCTAATCTCATCACACGAGTACAGATGTGATTGGCAACAATAACTGGCTCAGATGGAGGCAAATAACGGCAGCAAACGACGCTAAAGATCAGAAGATGAGTTAGGTTTCCAGCAAAAGCGTGCGCTTGACTTCAGTAAAAGATAAGGATTTGCTACGCAATTGTAGAACAAAATGTTCTTCGAGCCAATGATGATACGAATTCTGTTGGCTAAACAATTTCTGCTCATTGATGTTGCAACTTCTAGAAGCCCCAAAGCATGTCTTGCATATTAGAAGTTATGAGCAAAGCATCGAAGGCATATATATACAGCTTCTACAAACTGAACTCCTTAGATTAACTCAGTCAACGCAATACATAAGTCATCTCATCCATAAGCTCAACTTTGGAGAAATAAAAATGGGTGCAGATTGACGTTCAGTGCAACGTTTGGTTTGACAATTGTGCACAAGTACGAGTCAGGTTTTCCATCCTTACGGGACGAAAAATGTGAATCGACTCCTTTCCATCTGCATTCGCATAGTCATGAATCAAAAACTCTGGTGTGCATCCAGAAGAAATAGTTATATCCATCTCATCCACTGCAATGGCAGAACCAATAACAAATCTTTCCCGTTTTACTTTTTCCGGAAACAGAAATAAATTTTTATTCTTATGTACATGATCACTAGTAAAAACTATAAGAAAAAAGTTCAAAAGAAGAACAATGAAAGCAGAAACAAAAAAAATAGAAAAATGGAATGTTAAATTCATGGGAAAACTACTGTTAAGGTAACACTTGTTTTCATACTCTAATTCCAAAGGGAGAAGAAGAAGAAGAGGAAACAGCTCATTTAAAATGGAATTTTTTCCCTAATTCCATCACCATGAGGTCCATGAGTCCCAAATTTTTTGCGGCGTGCCCGTGGAAACAACAGTTGATGGATCTGTTTTTCAGCAGCAGCTTCGGATTTTGCCTACAGATACAGTGTACAGAGTATATCAGCAGGTTTCCCATCCATTAACTCATGTCCCCCTCTTTTAAATTTGTCCGCATTTGGATACATCATTTATTAGGTTTTAACTTGCACCATGTACAAGCTGAAATTTAGCAGAAATGCTGTATATCCCATCTATGTACTATGTGTATAGTGTCATCACCTATTTGAGTAACAAACAAAAGAAATCCATTCATCTATTTCAATATGCAATTGGAACAATTCTATACTTCAATGGTTTCTGTGAATTTCAAAACATCTGTCTAGTACAAAAGTGAAAATTTTCACAAAAATGCCAAAGACAAGTCACAGAACACATCAACCAAACAAGATTTCGAAAAGTATAGCCATCCCTTGATCATAGACGAAAAAATAGAAAGAGCAACTTATTCATCAATTCTGGAAAAGCATGCTCGTATGAAGTACCACTAAATCTGCATCAGAAGATTCATCATACCATTACTGGGAGCCTAGTAAGCACAGAACATACATATCTGTCATGTGGAAGAGAAGGTGAAACAAAAGTGGAAACGAGTGCGATTTAATTGTCTTGGATAGCACGAGGATTATGCGGCTGACAAAAATTGCATCATATTTTGTGGTTTTTATCAAAATTTATGAAGGTTGTCAACTGGGTATTGGCTTATACATATGTACACCTACATATGGACAAAAGTACCATACCGCTCCAAACAAATACTATTGGAGAAATAGGCAGCATAGTAGGTAGAAAAACAAATAAATTTACTGGTTCAAGAATCAGTATTAAGCAACCAGATTAGGGGTATGATAACAATGACGCAGTCAAACCTTAACCTTGTCGTGCCTCAGAAAAAAAAGAAGAAGGTACGTAAACAAAAGTGCGAAAAAAGCAAAAACAAAGAGAAAGTTGCAACAATGATAATAATAAAAGCAACCCGAATAAGTGTACAACAGTGCACAAGTTAATATTAAGGGGATGAATGACCAATCAGTATTAAAATTTGAATAATCACAAGAAAACTTAGAAAATGGCTGTGTTCACATATAAATGAGAGAGAGATGCACATCTAAGGTACGAGTATTGGGTGCAGGCATGTTACAGCATCCAATAAGCCTGTTTGGTTCTTCCTATAAAATAATGTTGGAGTCTAGATACTATCTTAAGATACATCTGTAACTCTGTCTGTATTACTTGGAAACATAATCCAAATAGCCACATCTGGAAAAGAGGAAATGACAATCAGATAGTTTGAGGCCTGAAGTGTAGAATGCGTTCTTACAAACTTTCCAAGATACCTGAACTTTGAAGGGAAACCGATGTGTTTGTACTTCTAAGCCGGAGAAAACTCTAACATCAATCCCAAGGCTGTCTACTCCAATCAAATTTGCTTCCTACAGGAAGGTGATTGAATAAGATCCTAAACCAAAACTGCAAAAGAATACACAAACTTCTGCACAAATGCAAAATACATGTAATAAGGTACAATTCAAACATCCCCCCAGACAAAAAAGGTATAACCTAAACATTGGATATACATCTCAATAACCTCTCATGTTTTCATTTTTCTGTTCCAAAAAACTACATCAGCTATTTTAGAGTACCATCTCCACTAACCTGTCGTCTAAAACTGTTCTCCATTTGAAAGATGGCCTTTGGTCCTCTAAATATAAATGAAGGAAAAATAGAGATCACCTATATTTCTGGAGGACAAAAATTTTCTTCATCAACTTGATAAAACTTCTAATTTGGAAATCTACTTTTCAACAAATTGGTAGTTTCGGTAATATATTCACAATGGCCTTCAAAAGAGACCAACACTGAGTAATGTGGCTAGAATTGATACGAATAATGTAGTCCTTTGCAACTATATGTTGCATAAAAAAAACGTATTTTGATCCTTTAAAATAGAGTATCAGAGGGAATTGGGTTGGAGATACTCTTATGACAATCCGAATCTGTCCAAGAAAAGATTTAACATGTCTGAATATTATTGAGTGGAGAGTTACGAGCTTCCACAGCACAAATGGATGAATGAAGGCAGAATGAGCTCAAGGACTCATGCAACATTGATTTGTCTTCATATGCAGTAAATCTGTTTCACTGTACAACAATTGTGACCAAAGTCCACTCCAAGGAAAGATAAATCGAACAAAAGAAATTTCATCCCAATTAGTCCAGCTCAGATCATGCACATCAACTCAAATTTTCACAAGGTTGATATGCCCACTTTATTACATTGATGATCTAGGCAGCCGCCTGGCTTCCATATATCTATTCTTCTTGGTAAGTAGATCTTTTTTATTATTGCTTTTGGAGATGAGATTTGGCCCTTCCTCATTAAGCCTTGTATTCTTTCTTCTGTTTTGTTAAAGGTTGACTCCTTGTCCTCCTTTTGTGAAAGTGTGGAACATTTTGTATAGAAACATGAACAAAATTAAACTTACAATTGAACACCATCAAAATATTGTTACCTCAATATGGAGCCCCTTCTTTTTGCAAAGAGCTTTAAGAGCAAAATAGAACCTTGTCCCCTTCTCACCGAAGCGCTCTACAATTGCCGCCATGGAGTGCACAAGTACATCAGCCTCAGCCTCTTGGAAATCATGCAAACCAATTGCTGACTGTAGAATATGCAAGATAGTATAACTATATGCTATTGAAGTTGAATCTCATAAAGAAGAGTTCAATGCCCAAGTAGACCTGTGTCAAGACACAAACAAGAGTATTCTTATGCAAAATAACTTTCCCATTGTTTAGATGAGTACGAGACTAACAGATCTGCTACAAAGGGTCACATCTTGGTTATGCAATACGTCAGACTACAAACATTACTTTTTTGCTTTAACCAGGGTTCGGCATCACTTCAAAGGATACAAGACAAGACAAGTCAGGTAATGAACATGTTCACAAACATCTGTTTTGCTTTCACATAGAATGAGAGCAAGATAGCGAACAATTGTATGATAATAATTGCCTGCAGTAGAATAGCTGGTATACTGGTTCCAAGAGTGCACATGATAGATTATAAATCTCATCCAGAAAAACTCCCCTACATAACGATTTCATTGCGCTATTCATAAACGAAGATGCTAAGTTCAATATACATGCCTGAAAACCGTATACAGAGAACAGCTCTATTCTTATCATCTCCAACCTATAAAGAGTGGAGCTTGAGCGTTTCCCACCACCTTCAGGTATAAAGTCCCAATCTTTACCATCTAAAGATAAAATTAACAGAGACAACATTCAGACAAGTGATATAAATTGAGCGGTTTCAAAACACGATAAATTAACGCAACTAAGCCAAAGAAATTGCATAAGCAAATTCTTAGTTCCATGGATGGAGAAAAGTAGAGCATTCAGTTAGCAATAAGGCAGTATGCAGAGAATGTTTATCATCAAGAGTTTTGGAACAGATGTCCCTACAAAATTAA
Organism: Arctostaphylos glauca; assembly: GCA_019985065.2. Lineage (NCBI taxonomy): Eukaryota > Viridiplantae > Streptophyta > Magnoliopsida > Ericales > Ericaceae > Arctostaphylos > Arctostaphylos glauca. Next base: position 7,740,751 of record JAHSPW020000015.1, read on the forward strand.
AGAGGACAAACCAAGAGAGAGATTATCAGCCTGTTGTTTAGAACAGCACACAGTTCATTGTTGGGGTTCAAAACTCAAATCACCCAAAATAATGGAAATTTTTTTTTTTAATTGAGGGACTTCTTACAAATGTTGAATAAGAAAACAATAATGATAAAATTGAACATATCTTAAGAGTGACCATAACAGTGAAGGCTAAAACTGCATCAGACACAGCTCTGAAGAGCAAGGGTTAGGTAGTAATTGAAAGAAAACAATACACTGGCGAAAGATAAATAGCCATTTGATTCCTCAAGGGAGAAAGGCCCCAGATAGGAGACAACTGAACATATATCCTGGAAAAAAGCATACTATGCATATCGGGGACTCCTAGAAAGAAAGATTCCAATTTGTTATGCATGTTTTGACCTAGAATCCAACCAAGTCTGTTTTTTGTGGTGCAATCCACTTAATTTGATGATCCCCAGAAAATTCCTATGAGTTAATTCGGTAAGAAATAAGCTCCTGGTTTAACTGGGAAAAAGGGATGATTTTACTATGACGTAGTTTCAAGAATTGAAGCATCCCAAAATCCAAATACCTTTCCAATCTGAGCTGTAGCCATCACTATCAGAGCTGTAGCTATCACCATCTTCAATGTTGAAGAGTCTCCTTAAGTATAATTTTTCATCTGCAAAGGCAGGCCTAACGCAACCCAGAATGGAAACTCCATTTGACGGGTAGTCCATCTTGTTAGCGTAGTCTATACCAACAGCCTGCAACCAAGCACACTGTCATGTATTGCAATACATTATTACAATGACTCTGTACTTGATACGAAATTGAAATATGAAATTACAAGAATTTTGCAGGACCTGCTACTAAGAAAAGAAAGGTTAAAATAAGGCTTCACATGGAAATGTTGAATCTCAAGAAAACGATAATAAGTAAGTTGGAATATATTACTCAGGTTTGTAGCTTCCCCAGATAATTCATCAGCCAAGTGGGAGAAGAATTAGTCTCCACTGCTGCCAACTATAGCTCTCCAATCAATGTCAAAAACATAATTGGATTCTCAATTAACAATTTCTGAATGGGATAAAATGGGACAGAATCACAGATTCATCACCTACGTCACTTTGGTGGAAACTTAAAAGTAGAGCAGATACACTTGCTGGTTAAAATCTGTGTACTTATTACCCTATGTTGAAAAGCTATTCAGAATTTTGTTCCATCGTTTATTTTCTTTGGTAGCATATTTATCTAGTTCTCAACTTGACACCAACTTCTCAGTGATCTTCAAAATGATCTACTCATTTACCGTTACTCCATTATTCTTTTTCACATCTTACTCACATAACATTACGGAAAACTTATCTACATAGCAGCATGATTATAATCTCACTCCAACAATTTAATATCACTTTGTGAGGAGTTGCATGTGACAAAGGATGAGAGTATGAGAGAAAGAAGCTCAGATTTTCTATCTTTTAAATGAGTTTAGAGATCTCCAATAGCAAAAAGAGAACAATAGCAAAGGATAAGAATAATGACAATAAACAAGTTAAAAAAAGCTGAGTCGTAATCACCTTTGTCAAGCACTTGGAAAAATATATTGGGTGGACCGCACCAGCAGTATATGTTGGCATCCCCCAGTCAACCGGGATATCAAACATCTCAGTATCCTCAACCTATTTTGAACCAAAAAAGCAGCAACCAATGTAAGAAGAAGTTCAACATACGAAAAAGATAAAAACTATAGCACAGTAGTCAAGGGCAAATGGTTCCGACCTCATAGTCATCATAAACACGTGTGCCATCACTTGCAGCAGGGTCCAAAATATTATACTCAGCAGCAGCTACCCTTCGCTTCTCATATGTTGATATATCAATACCTACTAAAACATTCTGAAGGGCATCATATGAAAAATCAATACATTACTACGCAGCTTCCTGAACAAAAAAGAAAAGGTGCAATTCAAGGGATCAACAAACATAAACTGAACATTCTATGATTCTATCACGTTAAAGTTCACATACATTCCATATAATAGACACAACATATTAACCTTCTACAAAGTGTGGCATCTAGTTTCTTTTCCTACGTATTCATTCACATCCAACACCCGCGGATTTTAGCTACCATGGTTTCTTATAGAAATGGAAACAAAATCAACAGGGCATACAAGTCCTCACCACAGGGTTACTAGCTCCACGTTCTTGCAAGATGTTTTCATCATCACAAATTTCAAAAAATATATCTGCAGGAAAGAGGAAAATAATCAGGAAACAATCCAGGTTCACAATCACATACCAAAATCGATATGACAGACTAAAAAAGAAACCTCACCTCCATACTCATCAATAACATATTGAAATTCAGCCCATGAGATGTATTCATGTGGTTCACAGTGTACTATAGAAGGGAATATCAACAGTGCACTGCTATTAGCCTAAACGAAAAACAAAAGAATTAAAAAAAAAAAAAAAAAAATCAGAACCGTGCGTTCCATATATTCTATAGGTTAATATCAAATACAACAATCATCCCTAAGTTTTGTACCATTTTGCAACAAAGAAGTTCGTGGTAAGGCGGCCCACTTAACCCTATTACCAAGAGATTTTGACAGAGAAAATAAGGCACCTCAATTGTAGTCCTTGCTATTTCAGCAGGGTTGAGCTTAGTGTCACGGACTCTTTTGCTCACTTTCAGTTCTTCAAGAGGATGATAGCCATGATTATGTGCATAATTAGATGAATCGGGAACTGAATCTGAATAATCCGCCGCAACCGCAACTTTTGATGGGCATATTTTCCGTCCCAAGTGCAACCAATGTAGTCGTTTAGCTGCAACAAATGGACTTCTGCATCTGGAACTAGGTACAGTCAGCTACATAATTACCATTTAGGAGTGTAACATTGTTAAATGTACAAAAACATTTGAAGACTGAAATTGTTGCATGGCATCAAAGCCATAAAACATAAATCAACCATGATTCCTGGCCTCACAACTTGCATTTTGACTGAGGTTACTAGTTACAATTAACATTTCCTATTACCACCACAACCACCAAATAGATAAAGGAGAAAAGATGAGGAAAATTTTGCGTAAAAGAGATGTTTATACTAATAAGATTCTCCAACTCACTCACATTGCCACATGTCGATAACTAAAAAAAAAGACATTCCCAATGTCTTCCTTCTGAAGTGAGATGCTGCTAGGGTAACCTTAGTTGGGAACGCAAGTGGAGAATAATGAACACCAAATATGGGTGCAAAGGCAAGACTGTTTTATTTCTGACAATTGGGTGTCAGGCAAGGTAAGATTGTCTTCACTGAACTGAATTCGAAGATCTCCATACATTTAACTGGACTAGAAGCAATAGCATAAACAATATTTCCTTCTTGCCAATCCAAGTTAAAAAAAAGAAGTGCTAACTCATTGCTAAGGTAGAATAATCATTAAGAAAGCAAGAAAATATCAAATTCAACCTCACAAGAAATAAAATGTTGGCAATTTCCCATCTAAAAACTGAAATATCTCAAATTTGAAACTTCAACGGACCTTAATCCAGATTGATCAGAAAAACTATGACTCTCAGGAGGAGATTTAATCCAACTGCTAGTGACCACATATGATGTAGAGCAAGCAACCCCATCTGCATGGCAGAGATGATAGTGGGAGGGATGTGAAACAGAAAACAACCATAAAGGAACTATGCCAAAAGGAAGAATGAATGTGAGGGGGAAAAACCAATGAAGGGGCTAATACAAACCAGAAAAGAGAGGCGGCCAAAACATATATAAAAATGTGATAATCAAATTATACAAAAAGGAGAATGCCAAGAAGTTGACACACAATTGACAGATAGAAAACCAAATGCTACAAGATATGACCACAATTTTCACAGCAAGGATGGTTTTCTCCAAAGAGTAGATAATGGCAAACCATTTAAGGTTATATCCCACTTTTGTGTGCTTTATGTACTTTTTACATATAGAGTTTATTCCATTAGTCAATGAATCTTTTTCCATGATTAAAGATGAATTAAGCTTGATGCATTTCCATGTGCTCTGTATCAGGTATTTATTGGCTACAAGACTAGACTGTCACAATCAAAGAACTGGGTGTTTGAAGGTTGCTAAAAGGGTGCCCTAGCATGCTCCTCATCTCCTTGAGTCCCACTGAAAATAGTGCTTAACAGGCTCATTGCTATTTGGAATTCAAGATTACGTGATTGGAAGTAACTGGAAACAGTTTTGACAACGTCATATAACCTATCTTGCTTTGGTTTCCAAGAACAGACAAAAAGAACTCACCTCTAACAAAATGATCATCTTATGATGAAGGTTTCTATTCCCCAGCGACCCAACAACAGTAAATGTCAAATCCTGCATTCTTAAATTATGTGTTCGCTTATGTTCCCCAGCAAACAACTGATTCGTCAAAGTTTCCTGCTAAAACACATAGCAAGTACTGATTGCTATCCAAATCAAATTCAATGGAGAGAGAACAATTCCCTGATTAATAAAAGGGAAAAAAAGTCAAGCACGTATGCATAAGTAATTAGTGTAACCTTCTGCATTCTGCTGTTTTCAGGTTAATGAGATAAAAAATCATGCTACGTACTCCCATACCCAGAAACAAACGTATTAAACCAAGAAGAAAAAAACTATTAGCATCAAACAAATATTCACAACAACAAAAGACAAACACAATCAATGACAGGAGTGATAAAAGAACTACACAGTCTCAACCAGATTAATCGTAGAATTGGAAACAATGGTTTTTCTCAAACCTGTATAATACAAGTGGCAAAAAACATTAAGCTGATAAATACACCTGATGAACCCACTTCCTCTGCTGCTAATATAATGGAAATTTTGCTAGAAAAAGCCAAAATGGGTTCTGTCAGACCCGCAGAGTTCGAAATGGGTATTAGTAACACGAGAATTTAACAGAAAGTCTAAGGATCATTTGCACGAATAACGTATATCTTATAGATATAAGTATCAGTCAACGAAAAAAGACTGGGATCACCAAATGCAGAAAAATAAGGTTTTTACCAAGGGGAATAGACGCAGCTGCGGCGATCGCCATAGAGAAAGAAAACACGGATAAAGAGAGAAGGGATCAGAAGCGCTGATGGGCAACTAACGATCGATACAAAAAGACGCAGAAACAGATTCTGAAGTGTTAAAAACGTGGAGAAGTGTCATTACTAGTGAGTCTCACACGATGAATAGTAGGAAGAATTTTTAAGGAAAAATATCATTTTCATGGAAAGAAGAAGAAAGAATACTAAATCAATGCAGACAAAAGATTAAAATTACGAGAAATCTACAATAATATTAAAAACGTGAAAATAATTATCTTTCGAGACTATTATACCTCTCTGTCTCTCTCTTCAAATGACTAGTGGTCGGTGTCCACACAATGCATAGACGCGTGGACTTAAATAAAAATATGTACTTGATGATATGTGGATTTTGATGAAAATATATACTTAGCGACGCATAGGTTAAAAAGCTCAAGATAAAATTGAAAACTGCTACGTATTCGGTCTTTGCCATTGAACGTTATTATCGCTTTTGCTGTTTGATAATTACAGGAACTAAAATATCAACGTCAAAGTAGACGATGGGAGGACGGTAAAATTTTATTTTCTCAGTACAAAAGATGAAGATGTTTGGATAATAACGGGTGAGGCGAAGATGTGAGCATTTGGCTTCCCTACTTAAGTTCCAAAAGTTGGGCAATGAAATCGGAACTTCTAGTGGTAATGAGCAAGTCATTTTATTGAGAGGAGTAACTGATATTAGTTTGTTTGTGCAAGTTATCTAGTTACGAAGTGCAAGTCATTTTTTCCCAAAATAAGCAATTGATAGGCCCCGTTTGTAAACTTTTTTCGTACTTTGGAATTTGTAAGGTGATAGGATTATAATAGGATTCGTAAAACAAGGGATTATTAAAACTAGTATTATATTTTTTCAAAATTTTTGTTCTTTTTTCTCCCTTTTTTATATCATTGTGCATTTACAATTAACTTAATTGAGGAAGACAATATGGATGAAGTTATAAATTAAATAAATTGCATGAACATGTGAATAAAAATAAAATCTTTTTGTCTAACTTTGATGTATTCATTTTTCATTGGTAATGTAAATGATACCTACAACATATATACTCAAAGAGTTGATGATAAAATCATGTTTCCTTTTCCTCCCTTTTTTATGTACATCCTTGCTATTATACCATCAATGCACAACTCATTAATGATAGTAAATACTATATGGTTATACAAATCTATCTTGACTATAATCTTATATATTTTTAAATTTTTAATTATAAAAAAGATATATAAAAGTTAATAGAAGTAGAAAATTAATAGGTGATATTGTTTTAGAAAAATCAGAGTGAGGCGTATGAAAAATATATGATTCGAAAAAATTAATTTGTTTCCAAGAATGCGTAAAATATGGACCAAAATTTTACTAATGTAAGAAAAATAGATTTGTTTCTACTTTCTTTTTAAAAATTAATCTCTATGCAATTCTTTCAAAAAAATCTACTTACATATATAAATACATAGCTATACGTATATATGTATGTGCGCAGATATAGATAGAGGAAATTATGGGAACAAAAGTTAGATGTGAAATGTAGTAAGTGTTTTGAATTCAAATTCAAGAAAGATTTATACAATATCTTTGTTTTTGTAAAGTAACATGTGTCGCTTTAAAATTGACAAACTAATTAATTTTTGGCACTTGTCGCTCTCAGGATGATTTTTACGAAAAATTGCCTATAATAATATACCCTAAATTTTACCAATGTAAGAAAAATATATTGGTTTCCTACTTTTTTTTTTTAAACTAATCTATGTACAACTCTTTTTAAAAATTCTATCTAAATAGATATACAGATACATAGATATATGTACATATGTAGGTGAGCAGATATAGATAGGTAGAGAAAATTATGGAAAGAAAATATCAGATGTGAAATATAGCAAGTGTTTTGAATTCGAATCGAGAAAGATTTATGGAATATTTTTGTTCTTATAAAGTAACACGTGTCATTTTAAAATTTTGATGACAAACCAATTAATGTTTGCCACTTGTCGCACTCAGGACAACTCTTACGAAAAGTCACCCTAATATAAAGTATAGATAGATAAAGTAAGTGGTATTGTCTTGTTAATGCAAGTCACTAAAGAGCAAGACATTTTATCAAAAGAAGCAAACAATAATGTCTTGTTTGTACAAATTATAAAAAGCAAGTAATTTTATCTAGAGAAGCAACCAATGTTGTCTTTTCTAGTACAAGTCTTCTATTTTCACGGAGCAAATTATTTTGTCAAATGGGTAAAATTATCAGATCCCAAGTGAATTCTATGACAATGTAGTTATTTAAGATACTTTCATGTTGAGAGTTATTTTGACACTTGTCTTCACTGATTTAAAATTTGTTTGTCCCAATATCAAAATTTTCCAATTCATTATGTAAATATTACTTTCTGTAAAAATAAAAAATAAAAAGCAATGCTATTTTGTAATGTTTTATAAACAAACTTTGTAATGCTTTCATATTTGAAACGAATCACCCTAACATCTAGTTGGATAGGGACTCAATATGTCAACCAACAACTCTGGTTCTCAAAACGCATCTGAGTAGCGCATATTTCTATAAAAATAGCATAATGATCATGCGTTTGGGATCACGCATGATCATGCATTTATGATCATACGTTTATGATCAACGCATAATCATATTGCGTGGTTCCTCGCTTACTGCTTGTTGCGAAATTTGTTTACATGGATCACAACTGAAATGAAAATGTTTTTGGTAGAAGAATGGAGAGGGGAGAGAGTTCTCTGGGAAAACGAAACGATTTTTGCGAAGAAACCGACAAACCTGGACAACAAGAAACTTGGCGTACTCAAATTTAGATTGACAAAGATAGAAGCTCGGCGGGCTATTCACAGGGCACTGAGCTAGTTGCATGCCCCTTGTTTACAGACAAGCTTAATTTAGTGTTTTAGAGTTGCTTGTACGCCACATTAGTGGTTACTGCAACGAGAGTCGACACACCAACAAAATATTGGGTTGGGAAAGGAGGGGTTGTTGGCTGACATTTGGGGTTGATCCACATGAAGGCCATTGATCTCTTCCTTTGTTGGAATATAGCCTCGCCTTTTATAGCCCCAAGGTAAATGTACTTTTATTGAGACCAAAGTAAAAATACATGCAATTGAAAAAGTTTTAATTTATATTGGACTTTAAGCAGACTCTGTAATGACCCACAATATTTGAAATTTAATAAATTAATATTAAAAATCATTTATGGCATTTATTGTAATTATTTCGCACGTGAGTTTATAATAGTATCGATTAAATGGTGAGGATTATAGGTGCGTGTTTGCAAGAGTGGAGCCAGAAAGCATCACAGTAAATTATGGTCCATCCCTTCCCCTTACCCCATGACCTTTGGCATTGTTCTTTCTCCATGATTCCACTAGATTTGTTGTATTCCACCTAGCCAAACCGTGCTCCTCGCTAACCCCTTTCTCTAACCAGGTTCAACCGGAACCCTTGGATTTCCCCCTAACCCTTTGGATCCTTATCCTATATATACTAGCCCAATTTCCACTTCCATTTCAGCGCTAACGACCAAATCAACAAGAAATCTAGACAAAGAGGAAACTCCGCCGAATCGTCGTCAAATCACCACAGTCACTTCAGAATCACGCTACGAGGTAGCATTTCTTACATTCAACCCTTAGTTGTATGATTTACGAAGTGATTCATATGTTTGCATCGTTATTATATATTGTTCATAGAACCCAGAACCCAAAACCCATCAAAATTTTGGTTTCACCAGCCAGGGTTATTGAGTGACTAGTCTATTATGATAATCTTAGGCAGAACCTTACGATGACTGGTTAGGACCTTATGGTGACCGGTCAGGACCTTCTGGTGATCGGTTGGTGTGTCTCTCGGACAGTTTGGTTCCACTCCCCAAATGGATTTAAAATCACACGGAATCACGTATACTATGTAGATGTATACACTCTTACTTTAATTATGTCTACGGATCCCCATGGGATTCTTGAGAACGGGATTGCCAATGTTGCCATATTTTGTTAGTTCTATAATGTGAAGACCTGAATTTGGGATTTTTATTATTTTACTTAATTTCATGTTATACTCAACTATTTAACCGATTTTTGGTGATATTGTGGCCTTTTGATTTACTTTAGAAGTTTTGGGCCTAATGTGAACATGTTGGAATAAGGGGCTTTTGTGCGATTAACAAATTAATGAATACATAAGGTAGAACAAACCCTGAAATCAGTTTATTTCGAAAATATTAAACGTTCATTTTTCAGAAATATCGGTATCATTTTCGGCTTGACCAACCCTAGAAGGCATGTGTTTGTCCATGTGCTTTTCCTTTACGCAATAAAATATCTAGTTTTCACCCTTTTACTCTTGTTCATTTTGATCTATGGGGACCACCTCAAATCACCGGTTTATGTGGTGCTCGATATTTGTTACATTTATTGATGATTTTTCTCGATTGACTTGGGTGTATGTGCTTAAAGATCGCTCTTAGTTATTCACTGTATTTGAGTCATTCTATGCTAAAGTCGTGAACCAGTTTAATGCTAGATTACTTGTCCTTTGTAATGATAATGCTTAGGAATACACCTTTCACCCCTTTATGTAGTTCCTTGACTCTCATGGTATCATTCATCAAACCTCATGTGTTACTACCCCTCAACAAAATGGGGTAGCTGAGCGCATAAATGGACCTATCATTGCCATTGCTCGTGCTTTGAAGCTCCACATGCATGTTCCCGAAATCTTTTAGGGGGATGTCATTCTCACTGCTACTTTCCTCTTAACTCGAATGCCATCTTGGGTTTTGAAAGGCAAATCACCCTTTTAGGTGATGTTTCCTAGCATAGAACCCCTTTCTCTTCCTCTTCGACTGTTTGTTTTTGTTTCATTTGTCCATATTCGCCATCCTGGCTGTGATAAACTGGATTCTTGTTCTCAGAAGTGCCTTCCTTGGGCATCTTCCTTGGTTGTTCTCGCACTAAAAAAGGCTACAAGTGCTATAGTCCATCGTTACACAAACACTTTGTTAGTGCCAATGTCACTTTTTTTTGCAACTGTGACTTACTATTCTGAGGAAGGACACCACTTACAGCATGCTTTTCTCACTGAGTCCAATGTTTTTGAGACTACCCCTACTGGTGTCCCTGTGATTCCCCCCAGTTCATTTGCCAGTCACTCAGATCTATATCCGTCGTCAATATCCTATGCCTACACCTGTTGTTGTTGAGGACGCTTCTCACTCTCTTTCACCACCTTCCTTGCAGTCTGCGGATCCACCTTCACAAGCTCCACCCTTGATCTTCCTGTTGTTGTTCGAAAGGGTACGCGTACTTGTACTTCTCATTCTATTTTCCAGTTTGTTACATATGATCATTTATCTTCTTGGTTTCAAGCCTTTCTATGTCTCGGTGACATCACCCGAGGCATGTGCTTGGTCATTTGGCTTCAATATATCGTTCTAGCACATGCCTCGGTGATGTGCAAACAAATGATTGTTATAACCCCGGGCACATCCAGCCCTTCAAAAGGCTCATGTGCATCGATTTTGACTTGACCAATCCCACACAACATGTGCTTTGCCTTTTGGCTTCAATGCCTCATGTTAGCCATGCCTCGGGTGATGTCTGAAAAATAACCGTAATACCCCTGGTCATGTCGGGTCCCTTCGAAAGGCATGTCGGCATTATTTTCGACTTAGGCAACTCCCACGAGGCATGTGCTTAGCCGTTTGGCTTCATTATATCATGCTAGCATATATCTCGAGTGATGTCTAGACAAATGACCGTTATAACCCTAGGTGCATCCAGCCCTTTGAAAAGCTCGTGGGCATCAATTTCTGCTTGAACAACCCCACGTGACATGTGCTTTGCTGTTTGGCTTCAATGCCTCATGCTAGCACATGCCCCGGGTGATGTATGAAAAAGTAACTTAATACCCCTGAACACATCGGGTCCCTTCAGAAGCCTTGTCAACATCTTTTTCGGTTTGGGCAACCCCATGAGGCATATGTTTTCCGTTTGGCTTCAATGACTCGTGCTAGCAAAAGTACAACGTTAGGGTGCTGGCCTTGGTCAAGGTTTAATTTATAAAACAAGACTTCCCTCAAAGATTTAAAAGAGGTATAGTTGAGAGTTCGGAGTATCTATCCATGGAGAAAAGTTGTTAGGCTAAAAGACCTTGCAAATTTGATTTTGAGCTCGGAGTATCGATTCATGGGAAAAAGATGCTAAACCTTGCAAATTTAGTTTTTCGACGTTTCGGACATCAACCTCAAAGTTTGTTTGGTTTGTCAAGTGATGACTATAAAACTAAAATGAAGGAATACAACAAGATTAAAAGATAGGCTTAGTTTCCGGATTCCATTTATCGTTAACTCTACTAGGCAATATCTCATTTTATAACTTAATCTAGATTTCGGCAAAGGTTTCTAGACCGGAAAATATTTTATGAAAAATCAATCTTTTTGGTTTAAAAAATATGCTTCTAAACCTATTCAAGTTCAAGATAATGTAATCCAAAATAGGAAAGACATAGCCTTAAATATTACATATACCAAATATATGACAATAACTAAACAAAAGCTTAACTCTACCTTTTTGTTTCTAGAAATAAGAACTTGAATGGAGTTATAAACAAGTTTGGAAAATAGTTAGGAAATATTGCATAATAGTGAGTTTTAGATAAACTTTATCCTTAGACCTAGCCTATGAAGATTTAGCTACTCATACTTGTAAAAGAAATCATAAATATGAAGAGAATAAGAAGAATAAAACTAAAAGATTAATAACAATGATGAACTTACCAACAAGCAATAAAAAAAATAACACATAACGTTAATAGCCAAGAGTCTGGCAACTTGTCAAAAAAAAAAAAGAGGAAAGAACAAACCAAAGAAGAGGAATGAAGCTTAACTTAATTACTCTTTAAATAAATAATGTCTTACAATATTGAAGAGAAAAATTTCAGAAAATGAAGAACTAAAGACAGAAGCTCTCTACTCACTAAACTCTAAAAATAAAAGTATAAAAATATGACAACTGTTAAGATCCATTTGTTTCTCCCTTATACATACAAATATAGGTCAAAGGGCGACCAAAATAATGCTCATTAGGCCCCCTTACATACTCTTACAAAATAAAAGTTGTGGAAAGAAATATCCTAAAAGGTGATAAACTGCAAAATGCCCAAATCAACATTTATTGCACTTCAAGCACTCTCTACCGATAAAGAGTAAGTCTCCACCGATAGAGAAGTGTTTTTCTTGATCTTCAACTGGCCTTCTACTGATAGAAGTGGATTCTCTACCGATAGAGAAGTTCTCTATCTCTTTTTTTGGACTTCTCTTTCTCTACCGATAGAGGTATGGTCTCTACCGATAGAGGTGTTCTTTGCTGATAGAGGTTCTTTGAATTTCAGCCTTGTTTAACACTCTCTATCGATAGAGCTTAGTTCTACTGATAGAGAAGTGTTTTGTCTTCAATTTCTTGGCTTCTTTGTTCCTTTATCCCGGCTTCTCCCTTCCTTTGGGCTTTTATCAATGTCGTAAATGGTCCTGGGGCGCTTAAGTTGTAACGACACCTTTGGACATGTTTTTAGTGCTCGAAAATCTGCAATGGCACAAAGACAACTATGCGTGTAATATTTGAATTTAACAATAGTCTTTCCTACACATATATGACAATTTGGATGCATTGACACAGTGCGCTCAACATACCCTGAACTTGAAGGTTGCTAGTCCTTAGTAACGCATCATATCAACAAACAATGAAAATAGAGTTTCCCATTAAAGCTTGATCATAAAGTATGCTTGATTCGTGGTTTTACACGTGTACAAGTCACATTTTATAGCAAAAGGCCAAATCTAATACACAAGCAATCATTTATGAACCATTACGAACAAGTGAGCGTGGGAATATAACTAAGTATTGTTAACCCAAGCAAGCGTTGATTCCAATCCTCTCGGTTTGCCCTCACAATGAAATATACTCTCTATGAACCATGAAGGTGCATCCCTACTTGCGTAAGTATGCAAACCGAAGATGTGGTTATGCATTGACTGAAAAGCTCAATCACAAAGAGAGTATTATATAGGCAATGATGGAACATAAATTTGCGAAATGAAAATGCCAAATGCTAGAAACATGCAACTACTCATTCATGCATCAAAGTAGAATTCAAAACGTAGTAGGAATCCATTAGGACTTTATAGTATATAATAACCGAGGGCTTGTCCATATTGGTAGAGAATTCTACCTGTAGGTATTCATCCTTTATCGGTAGAGAAGTATATTATTTGAATTTTTCATTGAATGTTCTAGCGATAGAGAATACCTCTACCGATAGAGATCCTCTTCATCTTGGCTCTACCAATAGACATTATTCCTCTATCATTAGAGAAGGCTATTGTCCTAAATTTTTGTCTTTGTCCCAACTTTTTATTTTTGACTCATTTTCTTCTCGACACCCTTCAAACCACCCCTATATCACTCCCGAACATCCGGTCTCCTATGTGTTTTTCACAAGAATTGATTGACTCGGATTTGGTTCAAAATTGAGATTATGGGACTTACATATGGTTGATTCATTGAAAGACGACCTAATTTTCTTTTTTCTTTTTTTTATACACAATGGCTTCCAAGTTGATGCATGCAAGATGTTAAGCATGATATGAGCATGCCATGGATTAGATAAGAGTGATAAAAGTGCGACATGAGTATATGGGATGTTTTGCAAATTAAATCTCCACTCTATATGGTCAACTCACTCAATTCCAATTCCTGGCTCGAGGTGTTCCCAATGGTTTATGTTTATGTGAGTGAAATGACTTGACATTCAATGAGTAATAAGTTGCATGCATGCTTATTGTACATACCAAATATTAAGCATAGGCCAAAACACTAATCACATGGGAAATGGAACAAAATTTTAAAAATTGGGACTAAAATGACTTGATTAAAACTAAAATGGACGAAATCCTCCCCCCATTTGAAATTTTACATTGTCCTCAATGCAAGAAGACAACGCACCACAAAGCATCAAAGAGGGACAAACATACGTTCGAGGTGGAATGTCAACTACCACATACTTCGACCAAGTTTGAGAATTTCTCTTCAGTTGCCCTGTTCATCATCGGAAGGGTTTTCAAGGTGTATTCTTTTGGCTCCAACTTGTGGACCATAGCTAGTCACATAGAATCATCATCAAAGCTTTGTTGGACTAATAATCGTAGCATGTAGTTACACCGATGACTTCGGTCTCCTGAATGTCACAATCACCTCGTGCTTAGATCCAAACTACCAAGGCTAATGTGGTAGCGTGTATACTTTGTGAAGACTGAACCACCAACTACCTACTAAGAACAAACATGACTCCATAGAACAATAGTTTCATGAGTGGGATAATCCAATAACAAAAATGAACAATAATGAAAATAAGCAATAAATCTAGCACTTCTTCACGCAAAGGATACCAGTACTACTTTTCTCCCTTGTCGAAGACTGTGGTTCCCTTTTCATTGGAAGGATAGTATGCATAGAGCTCAACAATATCTTGAGAAATGGCACCATCATCTAATAGGCTACCACTCCCTTTGGTACGACCCAAATTCTTTACCCACCATTTCTCTTTGAAGCAATCTACACGAAACTTGACACTAAAGTTGGATGGTTTAGACAAATTTCTCATTGTTCCACCTCCTATCATCAGACCCAACCTCCAAGGTACTACAGGTACTACATACGTAGTTTGACAAGGTGGATATACCAACCCATCAAATGTCGTTCGAGCACAAAAAGCACCAAATGTATCTCAAACTCCATGAATTTATAGTCTCTTAGACTTCAAATAGAGCTCATGGACCCGAAGAATTAGGGTCCACATTGTTCCTCAATGGACTCCCCATAGATGGGGTTATTCATTGGGATCAAAGTTCTTGAGGAAAGAGTTTAAATGACGGCCATTCGCCTTGAAAGTGATCTCGTTCTTAGGATTTTCAATTTCAACCGCTCCATGAGTGGAAATGATTTTCACAATATGTGGGCCACTCCACCGAGATCACAATTACCCGGAAAAATATGAAGCCTAGAGTTGTACAACAAGACTTTTTGGCCAGGGGTGAATGTCTTAGGGACAATGTTCTTGTCGTGAAAGACCTTGACCTTACACTTGTAAATGCGAGCATTGTCATAAGTATCCCAGCGAATCTCTTCAAGCTCATTCAATTGGAGTTTGCGATGGGCACCAGCTTCAGGCATATGCTAGTTCAACTGTTTAATAGCCCAAAATGTCTTGTGCTCAATTTCCACCAGCAAGTAGCAAGTCTTGCCATATATCAAGCAGTAAGGAGACATGCCCAACATGATTTTGTAAGCGGTACGATAAGCCCACAAAGCATCGATAAGTTGTAGAGACAAATCATTGCGATTCAATTTTCTTGGAGAAGAAATGGCCGCCACATGCTTCGGTGTGGAAAATTGAAAGGATTGTCCTTTGCTCATCATTGGGCACACACTGTTGGACAATTTGATTTGGGCAAAACTTGAACAAATAAGGATCATTGAAGACGAATCTTCTCACCTCCACTAGGAATTTTCTCTGATCTTGTAGAGTCCAATATTGAGAAAGTTGATTCTTCCAAGCCCGTTTCCTTGGCTGTGGTTTCGCTGCATAATAGACATGGATAGTGGAAAACTCATTAATCCATTCATGCATGTCACTAATTAGATAACAAGACATTTGGCTACCTTAATCCTACGAGGTAGGACCGGAACTTGTCAAGCGCGAATACGACCGCGAAGAGCTCTTTCTCGGTGGTGGTGTAGTTCAATTGGACGTCATTTAAAGTCTTGCTTGCATAAGCAATAACATAAGGCACTTTCTCATCCTTTGACCTAGGACCACGCCGATGGCATAGTTGTTAGCACCACACATGAGCTCAAATGGTAAGCTACAATTAGGGGATTGCATGATGGGAGGAGTCGTGAGAGCGACTTTGAGCTCTGAGAAAGCCTCCTTACATTCATGTGTCCGCACAAACGGTGTGTCTTTCAAGAGTAATTGACACAAGAGACGAAAAATGGTGCTAAAATTTTGAATAAAACGCCTATAGAACCTAGGATGCCTAAGGAATGAACAAAGATCCTTGACACACTTAGAGGTGGGTAGTTTAGAGATAAATTTCACTTTGGACTTATTTACCTCAATCTCCTTAGAAGAATATATGTGATCGAGAACGATACCTTGAGTGACCATGAAATGACATTTTTCCCAATTAAGCACAAGGTTCGTCTTCTCACACCTCACAAGTACGAACTCAAGATTTTCAAGGCATGACTCAAAGGAGTCACCAAAGATAGAAAAGTCATCCATAAACACTTCCACCACCTTCTCGATCATGTCGCTAAATATACCTATCATACATCTAGAGAAGGCACTGGACGCATTGCAAAGCCCAAAAGGCATGCGACGGTAGGCGAAAGTGCCAAATGGGCAAGTGAAAGTAGTCTTCTCTTGGTCCTCAAGGGTCACCTCTATTTGGTTATATCCAAAATAACGATCTAGGAAGCAATAGAAAGAGTGACCAACTACCTTTTTCAATATTTGGTCAATAAAGAGGAGAGGGAAGTAGTCTTTCCTCATAAAAGAATTAAGCTTCCGGTAGTCTATGCACACTCGTTACCTGGTGACAACACGCGTAGGGATTAGATCCCCTTTTTCATTGGCCACCACGGTGACAACGGATTTCTTCGGAACCACTTGGTGGGGCTTAACCATTTGCTGTCGACAATAGAGTAGATTATCCCCACATCGAAAGCTTTAACCCTTCACCTCGCACAACATCCCTCATGATGGGATTTAAACGGCGTTGGCGTTGGCGAGGTGGTTTGATATCATCCTCAAGGTATATATGATGTTTGCACAATAATGGGCTTATACCTTAGATGTCGTCTATGATCCACCCAATAGCTTTCTTGTAAGCCCTCAAATTATCAAGAGGGCTTGTTCTTGGTGATTCGCAAGGCTAGAGGAAATCACTACCGACGAAGTCTTGGTGTTGCGAAGAAACGCATACTTGAGATTAGAGGGGAGAGTTCTGAGCTCAAACTTGGGCAGTTGGATATGGGACGGTGACGTTTTGGATTTAGCGGGTGGTAATGCTTCAAAAGTGGGCACTAAGACAAGCTAGTTTCAAACCGTGTTTGGTCCTGAGGATCCCTTCAAGCAGTAGCAACAAATTGATGGCCTTTCTATCATCACTTACACCCATCACTTCTTCAACATCGAGGAGGGAATAAAAGTACTCCACCTCGGGTGAGTCTAAGAAAGCGGCCTCATCCACCATGAGTATGGTCTCTAAGGGGTCGGAAAAGACATGAGAGTTGACGTGTTCTTGAACAAATGTGTCTATTTGGCTCATGTCTCGGATGTCATCGCCATCCCCCATTTGGCTCCCATTATTGAAAATTTTAAGTTCAGGGATCATGTTCCCGAATGTCATCTTAAGTAGCCCATTCCGGGCAATGGATCACCGCATTGAACGTGGCCAAGAAAGGTCGTCCGAGAATGATGGGTGTTTGGACTTGAAGGTAGGACATGGGACATGTATCAAGGACTATGAAGTCCACCGAGTATACAAAGTTGTCCAATTAGACACACACATCCTCCACTAGCTCATACACCAAGTATGACAACAAATTCACGCTAGCCCCCAAATCAAGTAGGACTTTCTCAACCATCTTCTCCCAACTCTCATAGAAATATTAGGACAATCGGGGTCCTTGTACTTGGGCGCTATGGGGGTTTGAATAATGGAACTCACTTATTGCGTCAAGAATACATTCTTTTGAACATTTTGCTTGCGCTTGATGGTGCACAAATCTTTCAAAAATTTCGCGTATGACAATATTTGCTTGATTGCATCAAGTAGCGGGATATTGATTTTGACTTGCTTGAAAAGTCGAAATATATCTGCGGAGTTCGTCAACTTGGGTGGTGGCCTTAATCTTTGCGGATATGGGGGCGGGATGGGGCATGTGAAGACAACGAAGCCTCCAATGAGAAGAGATGTGGAAGTGAAAGTAAACAGAGGCAAATCACTCACGGGCTCGTTAGGATTGGAGTGTAGAGTAGTAGCCCGAGTAGGGGTAGTTTTCAATGGAATCGTCTTGTTGACCTCTTTTCTACTCCTCCATGTGGTGATAGTCTTGGCTTGCTCAACATTGGGTCCAGAAGGAGAAACCCCTTGAATATAGTGTTGACCTTGGGGATTGGCTTATGGTTGGAAAGAGAACTTTCCTTTTTCATATTGCATAGCCCCAAGGTCATAGTCAACTTAGTGATTTGGGAATGAATGCCTCCAATGGCTTGAGTGGTTTGCTCGTTGAGATTAGATTAGCCTTGCATGAATATTTGCAAGGTATCCTCCAAACTTCGCTTATGAGGCAATTGGTAAGAGTTGGGATCCGTGAAGGGTCGCGAGGATTATAAGAGTTGGGCGGATACCGAGGTGGTGCTGGCCCTTGAGAATTTGGATGTGACAAGTGACGCACTTGGAATTCCGAAGGACCTTGAGATAGTCCACCCGGCTCGGTGTTCCTCCAACTAAAATTTGGATAATGCCTCAATCCTAGATGGTATGTATTGGGGTAGGACAAATTAGCGGGCTTTTGCCTTTGATGTACCTCGGCTTGGTCAGGACCATTGAAAACCTCCTTAAAAGTAGAGATGCTTAGACAGAGATTCATTGTGTGGTCCATCATGTCACAAATAGCACAAGTCTTTGCGGACTTAGAGATAGGGGAGACCTCATTGACTCAGTTTATTTCTAACTTCTCTAGTTTCCTAGAGATGTGGTCAAGGTATTTGCTAATGTCTTCATCCTCCCTTGGCATGTACTTACTCGGATTTCATTGCTAAGGAGATGGTCTATATGAATGGTCGTTGGGATCGGAGTAATCCCATGACTAGTTGTTTTCTGCCAATTAATCCAAGTAGGTAAGTGCCTCGGCCGCTCCTCTATTAAAAAACTCACCACTAGTCATAAGATTGATAAACTGACAGTTACAGACCAAAATGGCCTCATAAAAGAACATCACAATCTGTCAATCCTCATACCCGTGATGAGAAACGGCAAGAAGATACTCTTTGTACCTCTCCCAATAAGCGCAAAAGGTCTCATTATGTCTCTCTTCAAAATTTTGGATCCGCTTCTTCAATGTGGTAGTGCAGTGCAATAGAAATAACTTTTTATGAAATTCGATTTGCATCTCAACCCAATTGGACAGCAATCGTGGTCTATGAGAAAGAAACCAACGTTTGGTCTTCTACTTGAGAGAAAAGGGAAAGAGTCTTATATGGGTCATCTCAAGTTGATTGTTCTCGTTAGTGAATGTACTCACTACCTCCTCGAATTCCTTAATATGGACATAGCAATTTTCCGACTTCATCCCGTAGGACGTGGGAAGCATGCCAGACATGTTCGGTCTAACGTGGAATTGATGCCCATCGGGAATAACGATGGGAAAATTGATGCATCAGGTAACGTAGTGTGAGTAGGATGCAAGTATTCTCACATGGTGCAAGTCATGGGTGCATCATTGGCCTCCGGTTGGTTGGACATTATAGTGAAAGGAAGATTGTGTTTGCAAATAAGTCGATATGTAGCGTCGCGAGTGTCACTCATACACTAAGGACGCACTCCTAACAATCAAGTATGAGGTGGAAAAAAAACATCTGCAGATTACACCTCTCCTTGACTTTCATTACACCTTAAGTTTACGCCTTGTAGGTTCAAAGTTTCTGCCAAAAAGAGTTATAACTTGTAAAAATCTGCGATTTCTTAAAACTACCTACAATTTACCTACTGCGTCGCCAAAAACAGAACCGGCCGATAAAAGTACGTCGTTAGGGCGCCGACATTGGTCAAGGTTTAATTTTATAAAACAAGACTTCCTCAAATATTTAAAAGACGTATAGTGGAGAGTCCGGAGTATTGATCAACGGAAAAAAGTAGTTAGGTTAAAAGACCTCGCAAATTTGATTTTTCGACGTTTCAGACGTCAACCTCAAAATTTGTTTAGTTTGTCAAGTGATGACTATAACACTAAAATGAAGAAATACAACAAGATTAAAAGATAGGCTTAGTCTTCGAATTCTATTTATCGTAAACTTCTGCTAGGCAATATCTACTTTATAACTCAATTTAGATTTCGGCAAAGGTTTCTAGATTCAAAAATATTCTATGAAAAATTAGTCTTTTTGGTTCAAATATATGCTTCCAAATCTATTCAAGTTCAAGAAAATGTAATTCAAAATACGAAAGACATAGCCTTAAGTATTAGGCATACCAAATATATGGCAATAACTAAACAAAAGCTTAACTTTACATTTTTATTTCTAGAAATAAGAACTTGAATGGAGTTAGAAACAAGCTTGGAAAATACGTAGGAGATATTGCATAATAGTAAATTTTAGATAAACTTCATCCTTAGACCTAGCTATGAAGATTTAGCTACTTATACTTGTAAAAGAAATGATAAATATGAAGAGAATAAGAAGAAAAAAACTAAAAGATTAATAACAATGATGAACTTACCAACAAGTAATAAAAATCTGTAGAAAAACAACATACAAAGTTAATAGCCAAAGTTAATAAAAATATGAAAATTTGCTAGGTGTTGAGATCCATTTGTTTCTCTCATACACATGTAAATATAGGTCAAAGGGGGACCAAAATAATGCTCAATAGGCTCCCTTACATCCTCTTGAAAAATAAAATTCATGGGAAGAAAGGATGGAGTCAGGGAGAGGCTAGTATAGGCGATCGCCCCTGCAAGAAAGGAAAAACCTTCTATTATTATATAGAAAAAAGAAAAATTTTCTATGAAGTATATAGATTCGTCCCTGCTAAATGTTTTGAAAAAAATTTAAAATAGTAGTAAATACATATTCGCCACCGCGTAGTGAATTTCCCAAAAGGTGATAAACTGCAAAATGTCAAAATCAATATTTATTGCGTGTCTTCCCTCATGCCATAGATGGTGTTGATGGTGCCAAGCACTCTCTACCAATAGAGAGTAAGTCTCTACTGACAGAGAAGTGCTTTTCTTAGTCTTCAACTGGCCTTCTACCAATAGAAGTGGATTCTCTACCGATAAAGAAATGCTCTACCTCTTTTTTGGACTTTCCTTTATCTACCGATAGAGGTGTTCTTTACCGATAGATGTAACGACCCGGATTTTTAGAATTTATTTTTTATATAAATTTTTATGTTTTATTTAGATTAATAAATTATTTTTTTCTGATTGATTATCTTAAATTTTTACTCGTGTAAAGATTTTCGCTCCGTCCAGGTTCGTTGAATTTTTAGGGAGAATTATCTAATTTTTTTATATAATATTAAATATTATATTTTTATGATTATTAAGTATTTTTATTAATTATTATTCTAACCGATGATTATTATAATATTTGAATCTCATTCAAACACTATCCCTAATATTCAAATCCTACTCAAATTCTATTTTTATTAATTTGAATCCTAATTGGACTCAGATACGTCCCCCTTTGTCTATTTATATAGCCCTTGATCCATCAAATATTTATTTTTACCGTTTCAGAGTTTTTGTGTGCGTCCTAAATATTTGTGAGGTATTTTTTTGAAAATCCCGCGTTCGTTATGCGTGCGCACCTCTCTTTTTCTTCTTTTCTTTTTCCCTTCTTTTTTCTTTTTTTCCCTCTCTCGGTTTCTCTCTCATACTCTCTCTCGTCTCCCTCTGTTCTCTAATTCTCTCTCTCTCTCTCTCTCTCTCTCTCCAATGGTGAAACTAGAAATATAATTACCCTGGGCTAAAAATAAACTAAGCTAAAAAATTTTGTACCAAAATTTTACATATAAAAAAAAAAAAAAAAATTGCCAGCTTCACCTGGGCTATAGCCCAGGTTAGCCTCCTCCTACTTCCGCCACTGTCTCTCTCTCTCTCTCTCTGCAATGGGCAATGTCCACTGTTTGTTGTCTTTTTTTTATTTGTTTTATTAATATTTTGTTAGTTTAAAATTTAATTATTGTTTGTTTGTATATATATACTATATTTACTTATCCTATTATTTTGTTATAATATACTGTTTTTATTTATTTATTATATTTAAAGTATGATTTTGATTTATATTTTATAGTATTGCGATAATCGGATCTCGGTGCGGTGGTTGATGTCGTGAGTTTTCGATAGTGCTTTATTCGTCGGATTGAGGTAGGAATTTCGGACCGAGCCCTACATATATATGTGATTTATGAGTAGATTTTGGTTAATTTGTGTTCGAAGATTTTATAGGGGATATGAATTGAATATTTCGTAATTAATTGTTGGAATACTTATGTGTATTCGATTGCGTGAATTAATCAAGTTGAGAATTTAATAAATATTAGGTGTCAAATCGGGAGTGGGTTTGAACTATAGGAGTGCTATATATTTATTATATGTGACGATTCGTGATTCGATTTAATTTAGTTGATCAATTGAAGAACTATTATTTGTTGAGACCGATTTGTATGGTAGGGCCCATGAACGTTGTATGTGACTTAGATTGATCGATACTGATGATGTCGTATATTTTAGCGATTTTAATTTATGCTCGATGAATGTTTAATTAAAATCGCTTGATGATATTTTATTATTGCGTGTTGAGCATGACGGATGATCATTGTGCATGCATGCAAAGAAATTGAAAGATTAATTGAACGGTAGGATTAGATGATCTCATTGTTGCGATAATGAGTGATAATCAAAATATTTTGGAGTTGTGGTGGATTATGGGGGATTGCGAGACCCTAATGTTGTGACACCGATGAAGGAAATTGCGAGACCCTGAGGTTGTAAATTTGGCGGAGAGGGATTGTGAGACCTCGATGCTGCGATACCGATGGAGGGGATTGCGAGACCCCTGAGGTTGTAATTTAGCTAAGGAGGATTGCGAGACTCCAATGTTGCGATACCAATGAAGGGGATTGCAAGACCCTGAGGTTGTACTTTTGATATGTGGGATTGCGAAACCTCAGTGGAGATAATAATAACTAAAAGATACTCAATGCGGAAAGATTTATGCACGACATTGCATATTCATGTTTATGCACGATATTGCATATTTCATGTTTATTTATTGTTCTTTGCATGTTGTGTAGAATTACTATCATGTATGTTTATTTGTAAATTAGAGGTAAGTTAGACTTTTCTACTGAGTGTTAATCACTCATTTGGAGCTACTTCTTGGCCCTTGGTATTTCACACCAGGTTTTGAGAAACAGGTTGAGGTGGAGCATAAATTAGAAATTCAAGAGACTGAGGAGGACGAGATGAATGTACCAGAACTATGGTTGTACCAATAACAGTCCAATAGTTTGACCTACGATGTCCCTTTAGTTGTTTTTAATTAATGATAATTTGTTACTCGAATTATTGATTTTTAAAACTATTTAATGAACTAAATTTTGGGTCGGTTGTTTTGCCATCAATTAATAATATTTGAGAATTGGGCCCTTTGTTTTTAAATAGAAAATTTTATTCCGCTGCTTTATTAAATATATTTTATTATAACGTACCATAAAAACATGGAGCATTACAATAGAAGTGTTCTCTACTGATAGAGATTCTTTGAATTTTAGCCTTGTTTAACACTCTCTACCAATAAAGCTTAGTTCTCTACCGATAGAGAAGTATTCTGTCTTCAATTTTCTTGGCTTCTTTGTTTCTTCATCCCGGCTTATCTTCTGTCATTGCCGGGCCTTCCTTTGGACTTTTATCAACGTCGTAAATGGTCTCGGGGCTCTTAAGTCATAACAAAGCCTTTAGACATGCTTTTAATGCTCGAAAATCTACAATAGAATAAAGACAACTATACGTGCAATATTTGAATTTAACAATGATTTTGCCTACGCATATATAATAATTTGGATGCATTGAGCCACATTAATATGTGATATAGTGCGCTCAACATACCCCCAGTCATGTGGGGTTCCTTTAGAAGGCTTGTTGGCATCATTTTTAGCTTGGGCAACCCTATGAGGCATGTGCTTGGCCGTTTGGCTTCAATATATCATGCTAGCACATGCCTCAAGTGAAGTCCGGACAAATGAACGTTATAGCCCCGTGCACATCCAGCCCTTTGGAAGGCTCGTGGATATCGATTTCGGCTTGACCAACCCCACACAACATGTGCTTTTGCCATTTGTTCAATGCCTCATGCTAGCACATGCCTCAGGTGATGTCTGAAAAAATAATAGTAATACCCCCAATCATGTCGGGTCCCTTTGGAAGGCTTGTCGGCATCGTTTTCGACTTGTGCAACCCCACGAGCCATGTGTTTGGCCATTTGGCTTCAATATGTCATGCTAGCATATGTCCCGGGTGATGTCCAAACAAATGACCATTATAACTTTGGGCACATCTAGCCCTTCATAAGGCTCATGGGCATCAATTTCGACTTGACCAACCCCACACGACACGTGCTTTGCCATTTGACTTCAATGCTGCATGCTAGCACATGCCCTAGGTGATGTCTAAAAAATTGACCATCATACCTCCGATCACGTTGGGTCCCTTCATGAGGATTGTCGGCATTGTTTTCGACATGAGCAACCCCACAATGCATGTGCTTGGCCATTTGGTTTCAATGACTCGTGTTAGCAAATGCCCTGAGTGATGTTTGAAAAAATGATTGTAATACCCCCGATCACGTCATGTCCCTTAGGAAGCTTGTCTGCATTATTTTTTGCATGAGAAACCTCACAAGGCATGTGCTTGTTCGTTTGGCTTGAATGCCTTGCGCTAACACATGCCCCAAGTGATGTCTGAGAAAATGGCCATAATACCCCCGATCATGTCGTATCCCTTCGGAAGGCTTGTTGACATCATTTTCAACTCTAGCAACCCCACAAGGCATGTACTTGGCCGTTTGGCTACAATTTCTCATGCTAGCACATGCCCCAGGTGATGTCTAAACAAATTATCGTAAAACCCCGGTTACATCGGGTCCCTTTAGAAGGCTTATCGGCTTGATCAAACCCACAAGACATGTGCTCAGCTATTTTTCTTCAATGCCTCGTGTTAGCACATGCCCCAGGTGATGTGTAAAAAAAATAACAGTTATACCCTTGATCAACCCCACAAGGCACATGCATTTTTAACTTTTTATTTCTCTTTAGTTATTGTTTTTTCCATTGAAAGAAAAAGAAAAAAATCTAGAGAAATGAGAAAAAATTAGACCGAGTTTGAATAATAAAAGATTAAATGTTAAATAAATTCAAATACTAAAAGAATCGTTATTTTTCCAGTAATTATTATTCCGTATTTGTGCAGTCAAAATTTAAAAACACCGAACCGAATTTAGTAAAATTTGAAGTCCAATAATTGATGGAAAGACGACCCGACTTTGATATTGGATATAGATTCCAACAGTGACTTTATTGAAGATTTCAAAGCTCCTTCATGATAGTAACACGTAAAAAATTAGCGTATTGCTTACGATACTATCAACAACATTAAATTCATATTAAATTTTAATTTAACTATTAATAAAGCTATTAACAAGTTGCATTATGTAATATTTTTATAGTAAATCTCAACCATTAGATCAAAACAGCCAAAGCCGTTATTGTGAAAATATTTTTAAAAAGCCCCAAACATTGTGCATTATAATAGAAATTGATCCTGACAAAGACAACACAATCATTTTTCAAGAATTGAAAAGTAAATATTCATTAAAATTAATTAACCTAGAAAAATAAAGTGTTCACTTATAGGGACAAAATTTTGGTAAGCATTAATGTATTACTTTTTAAAAATTGTGGGACTAATAAATGCCAATTGAAATTGTTGTATAACTTTTATAGTAAATCTCAACCATTAGATCAAAGCAATCTCAACTATTGTTGTGAAAATGTCTTTTAAGAATCTCATACATCTTTCTATTGTAATATAAATTGTCGAAACATACGATATGCTACTACGGGATTGCCCAGTTTTTATGAATAAGCCATCAATTTATGTGTTTACAGCTAGTTTTCTCGCCAAACTGAGCATGCTTCCTACTCTGTGGACAGCTTAAAATTACTAGTCTAACAAATATTTTCTGCTCAACAAACACAAGACAGGACAAATTAATAAGAGTTCGTACATAGACTTCATCTCCCGGGCAACCAATTAGCAAATTAACTATACAGACAGAAACATAACCGGATATTCTCTCAACCAGCAGTACCTTCATCTTTGGGTTGATATAGAGGTTCCAAACACTCCTTAGCCCGGTGAACTTTTGATTGGAGGTAGAAGCTCCCATTCTTAGCATTGTTTTCAAATAGATTATCATATTTCTGCACAAGTTGAAGAAGAAAGCCCGCTAAAAACCTAGTAATAAAACGAACACGTTTAGGAAAACTCGCATAAGATGGAAAATACGGGAACACTGGCCTTAGCAATCTCTTCCCACGTGGACTTCTCAGTGACACCAAGAATTTGCCTCGCCTCTTGCTCTGTCATGGTTTTACTTCCTCTACGGATCACATTCTGAACTGTTTCTTGAGCAACACCGGATTTTGAGGCATCTGATGAAAAACCAGATGAAAATTTTAATATTCAAAGCCATAAAGTTAGGAATTTGAGGCAACCAGACGAAAGATTATATAATCAAGTAAAATGTTGACTAATCAACTTAAGAGTTGTTGACATGCTGCCAAAGAATTCCCTTTCACTGTGTATTCAACACAAGGATACTGAAACAAAACGTTGCAATGGACCAAGTCCCCTGGAAGCTTAGATAGATAGCATTCAAACTAACTGTGCAAAGTGCCGACAGCAAGAATGAAAAAAGGAAGGGGGAAAATAGGCCTCCGCCACTCAGTTTGAGGGATGCCACTCAGTTTGATATCCCTCCAACGACTTGAACTGCATTAAGAAGGAATGAGCTGAAGTACCAAAGCATGGAACAGTTAATGAAAATGGAAGCTTGACTTTTTATCACAGGAATGAGACAAAGTTTTACTCCAATAGAAATAACAAGATGTGGGAGTTGCAAGGAAAAAAAATTTATTTTGCTAATAACATTGTTTGCAAACAGCCTGCACTAAAATCCATCTCTCATAGTAATAAATTATTAAAAAAAGGTAGAAGACAGGTATTTTCTTTTGACTACGCCGCCATTCCAGAAGTGGATGAATTTTCAACATCCAGAAATGCATAGTCTGTAGACAAGCGTGGACAACCAGCAAAATTCAGCATATTCCTATTATGAGACACAAACTAAGCATTCTTGCTCATACAGTGAAGTGAAATTTGTTACAAAGGAAGAAACAATTTGAAAGTTAAGACTAAATTGAGACGAGGAAAGAGCATGAAATATTTTTGTAAGACTGATAATTGTGTTACCTACAAAATACAACAAAAAAAAGGAAACAGCTTCACATTTCAGAATTAATGTCCTATGAACCAACATGGAATTTTTTCCCTTTTTGGGAAGGGCTGGACATAACCTCCATTCTCAAGGTCTTGTCTTGTGATCTGAAAAATGTCTAGTGTATGGATAAATTTAAATGCCCATTTTTGGTTGTAATGGTTTAGGGATGACATTTGTTTTGTATGTTGGATGATGTGAAAAAATTAAGGACAGAATGGTGCTCTCATGGTAGTGTCTTTTTTCATTATTTTTACTAGTTTGTGGCTGTTCATTTTGCCCTTTTTTTGCCGGTTTCTGAATCTTGTCCTGTAGCAGATACAAAATGTACCCTTCGTTTTGGTTGAATCGCCATCTTGCTACCTGTGTCATGTCTACACTTCTAACGTGATGACAAGAAGACATTCTAATCCTAGTTTTAGGAGCCTAGTTTACATTCAAATCCTCAAATAAGAGGAAAAATGCCCAACAAGTACTACTTTTCTTTCAAGACCACCATATGGTTCTATCAGGTTTTATTCTGGACAGCTAAATCCTATTTTTCAAGAGTTGGACACATTAGCTGAAGTGTGTATAAAACTACTACTTTCAACTTTCAAGTCTACCCTTCTCACCAAAAAAAAAAAACTATGTATTGTGTTTTTAAAACCAATTTTAACTTAAGAGTCCTGTATATTTGTGACAATTAAGCACATTCCCGTTTACTCATTGTCATTGCAATAGTAATTAGAGAAATTGCAAAATAACCCCTGAGCTTTCGGCTCAATGTCTCATACACACTTGACCTTTTAGTAATATCAATTAAACAGCTGGCATTACCAAATACTTATCAATTTTACCCCTCCCCTCAACCTCCATAAAATTAATAACGGAATCGTCCTACATGGCCACGAATGTGTGGAATTTGCCACATTAGTGCCACGTACGTAACCATATCCAAATCCATACCCATACATTATCCGATACCCGTACACATCACCTGTTACGCAAACCCAAATCTAACACTCCAAACACCTAGAACTACTCCTCCCTCACCCACACTTATTTGCTTTCTCTACTACCCTTAACAGTAGTTAATATACACAGCCACCACCCAATACCCAAATTCTGCATTATCTTCCCCATCTCTACCAATATCTACCGCGACCACCCACTCCCTCCGCCCCCTCCCTGTACCCCTCTCAAGTTTACCTTATCTTGTCCCAATTTGTCTTGAATGATAGCTATAGAGCTGGGCCATCTGGCTTATCTCATTCTTGGGTTTGATTCAATTGCCTCAACCACTCATGGCACTGGGAAAATTTTATTCATTTTTGTAAATTTAAGGTCTTGCAGACTTGAATTTTAAGTTGTCATGGTAATTAGATAACTGAGGTGGCGGACCTAATGTAATAATAGTGAATGGAGGTGCTTAGTGGCGGCAACAATAGTGAGTGGTGGTGTCTAGCGGCAATCATAATGACTGTAAGTGATCTCAGTTGATCAATCACTTGATACAATAATATTTTTAGTATGAAAATAAGTTTAGTGATTTTGGTTTGGGGTAGTGGTGCTTTGTGGTAATGACAATGAACCAAAACCCCATCATTTTCAATATAAGAAAAACAATTAAATCAAAACCCCTAAATCTGTTCTTCATACCGTCATTTTAGTTTTTCGCAATCTAGGTGATTTGTTTTTTTGTGGAGCAATAATTTAGGACGAGGCCTCAGAGAGAGAGAGGGAGGGAGGGACAAGAGATGCAAATGATGGACAAGAATGGGGCTGGAGTTCTGGTGCGCAGTGATGGTGTGTTGTAGAAATCAATGGAGCAAAGGAGTTATGGATTTTGAAGTTTGGTTTTGGTTATGGGTATATGCGTAACTTTTATTTGGCTATAGGTGGTCTATGTCATATATTTTGTACATGTGGCAAAAGAAATACTGTGTAATGGCAATGTGGAATATTTTGTCATCAAAATTAGCCAACTAGGACGATGCTGATTAATTATTTGACGAAGGTTGATAACTGTTTGGTAACTGTTGTTGTTGAGAAGCAACTGGTTTTGGGAAGATGGAACATTTGCCACTTGGTGAAAGTGGTGATGATTCTCAATGCCAATTCAAGAATACTTTTGACGTTCCAAGTTGTTGTAGCACAAAACCAAACAATTTGACAACAATAGAAAGGACGCTAATGATGATGAACTCTGCAAGTTGCAAGAAAGCTTCATTCTGAACGAGTTTGAGAAGGAGATGAACCTCAATCCGGATGCGTTTCAGAAGGAGATGGAACATGTTTATTTCAATGATGTAACCATCTTTGAGAGATATCGAGGTGAAGACTTTGAAAGTGTTTCTGAAGAATATTATGTCTTTGAGATTGGAGATTAATATGAAAATGTGCCTATCTTTTACGAGTCTCAGATAGTGAAGTGGAAAACTTATCGAAATGATCAAGGAAAGCTTCACTAGACCTAGGCAAGATAGTGGAGAACTTTTGTAGGAAAGTTGTGGAAAAAAAGAAAGCAATAACTTGAAGATTGAAAGTCATTCTCAAGACTTGATTCAAGAGCTCCCCATGGTGCAAGACATGCAAGATGTTGGTCCTTACGATGAATTGGTGCCTGAGCCTTTGCATATAGTCTTCAATCAAGCTAGTCTTGCATATGGTCATCAATCAAGATAGTCTTCGACATACTGTCATGACGTTTCAACATCCAAAAGGTGAATAATTCTTAGTTTGTTTCGTCAGTTTGAAAGATTTATTACTTTGATGATACTTTGGATGACAAGCTCTATGCTAAGCTACATTGCACGGACTTGGGTGCAGGTGTTGAATGCAAGTGTATATATTTGGGTGTCCGACACTTAAAAATGAAAGATTAATAGATACGGATAGCAATTTGGGTACGGGTGTGGGAATTCAATAAATATATTTTTCTGAATCCCAAAATGAAAGATTAATATACGGATAGCAATTTGGATATGGGTGTAGGAATTCAATAAATATATTTTTCTGAATGCATCTTTATATAAAACAGAGTTAAAAATTGTCCAATAAACTTTTTACCCAACATTTATAGGATATAAAAATATATATCAGACTTCAAACTATTTAGAAAAATAACATATATAGCTCATATAGCTCATAACTCATAGCTCACCTATTATGTTTTACAAGACACTAACCTTTGCCAAAAAACTTATTGCGCACTTCCAATATAAACAAGGGCTTACATGATAATAATAACTCAACCCATATATAAAAAGCCCATTGTGGTTTCATCTTGAGGAAAAAAGGCGACAGCATACACATGGACTCTCTCTTTCTTCTTCTTCTCTTAGAAGAAGAATTCGTTTATTTTGAAAGGATTGGATAAAGATTCCACACCCACACTCATCTCGTGTCGACATGTGTACTTCCCCCCAAAAATGGGGATCCGTATAACGTAGATGCTAAGTTGATGGCGTATACACATCTAACAAAGCTGTCATTGATGTGCACAAGAGACGGCTGGCTCAACTAGAGGGCATGTTCTCTTTAGAGGAAGAGTCCAAAAACAGTCCATTTTAAAAGCACTAGTTCATATTACAGTTGTCTAGCTATATTTGGCGGGCATTTAATACAATAAAAAAAAGTTGTATTTAGGAGGTTGTGATAAGTCTTATGCTGTAAATAGATGGTTAAGGTCTTTCATATTCAGTTTTTATTATCTCGAGAATAGAACTATCGACAGCAAAGCTATTCATATCCCTTTTGGAAATCTTCTCTCTAATCAATCTATCCTTTGATTCGTTGTATCATGTATATTCGTGTCACTTTTAATCTTTAGTAGCTCCACATATGCCAAGAGTGTTGCAGATATTTTAATACTTGAATAATTAATTTCTTTCCTGACAAGGAAAACATATATATTGTTTAGAATTGTATACACGATAATATTTACTCTTAGTATGTACCTATATCTTTTACATCTGTAGATATGTTGATTTATATATATATGCATAATTGTAGATGCGAATAGCTATGGGCAGTGTGTACTGATATCTTTTACAAAAGGGACGGGACAAGGGTTACATCTGTGGGTTTTATTTTGATGGTTTGTTAGCGATTTAACCTGTTACCTGGAATGTGAATTGTACCTATACGAGCAACTGGAATAGGAACTTAATATCGCCACATGGCAAAATTGTGGTATGCCCGGTGTAGACTTCTACCCATAATAAAATTAGAACTTACTCTTCCAAGCGTTATACCTCTACTAAAACTTCTTACTCTTCCAAGCGTTATACCTCTACTAAAACTAAGTCTTATTTTTCAAATTATCTATACAAAAAGCAATTCTAGGAGCATAATTACCGAATTCTTAACATTTTCTCTCACCAAAATTCAACTCTAGATTTTTACATTAATAAGTTGATTTCTCGGGAAAATATTTTGGGGAATGCTTTGGATCGCTGAATTACGAGTTTGGAACAAAAGTGTACCATACTTGACAATGCCGTACCAAAACGTAATTCGCTAGGGTGGCGTTCCCTGGTGACACAAGATTTAACTGTCAAATTGATCTTGAGATGGATGGTTTTCACTGTCGTGAGGTGGCAGAGGGAGTATAGGAGGCGGGGTTGGGGTTGGGGTTGGGGTTGGGGTTGGAATGTTGAAATGGCGTAACAGAAAAGGAGATGTTACAGGTGGTGGCAGAGGGAGTGGAGAATGCGCCGTGGGTTGTTTGATAGTGATGAGTAGCTATTAGGTGGTTTTTGTAATAGCGTATAAATAGATATGTAAGTATGAAAATGCGGTATTAAGGCCAACATGTCGGTGGCGTATTAGTCCACAAACCAGTCATGCTGTGATTTCTCAACGTCAGGACATAAGTGCACGTTGCTAAACTGCAGTAGGGCAAACTGAATTGTGATTTATTACAATCTTTATCTACAAAACAAGTATCAAATAGTAGTGTTTACTAACCAAAAGTAAAATCAGTAAGAAAATTGGATTTATCAAATGTAACAAATTATTAATTAATAATTAGTTTAGGGGAAAATTTCAAAAAAAACCCTGAATTTTCAGTCAAAGCACGTACAATTAACAAAACTTCAATTAGACATCAAAACTTGTCCAAGATTCATCAATTAGACCCCCAACATCAAATTCCGTAAATCGAAGACGTAAGTTTCTGACTTGGCTGGTTTTGTTTGCCGCATATAATACAGGTATCATGGTAGTTAGCAAATACTTATCAGACCAACAAAAATTGCCGCTCTGACCTTCTAATGTTTTTCCTTCTCAGGCAGCAAAGTTTAGTAAGGCTGAGAGTAATTAATTTTGTAATGTTATGTCCCTAATTCAGTGAAGGATGTTGGAGATGGCAGAAGGATTTGCCATGTCATGGCCATCTTAGTAACTACTGTCTCCAATTTAACGGAATTCAGTATCGGGGGTCTAATTGATGGATCTTTGACAAGTTTGGATGTCTAATTGAAGCTTTGTTAAGTTCATATGTACATGAGACATTTCAGTGAAAGTTCAGGATTTTTCAAAAATAATTCCCATAATTTTAAGTTTATTAAAATTGTTTCCAAAAGTGTTTTTCACTCTCTATTTGAACGAAAACGGAAACCTTGAAAAAAGGCATACTTTTATGGACCCTTGAATTAATTTGCACAAGAGGCTTGAAAATAAAACCAAGTTGTCAGAAATTAATCTTGATAGACCTTGGCAGTAATCTTTGAAGAAAAGTAGGACTGATTGGTCATTTTTCCTAAATAATAAGATCGATAGACTTACTTGCAAGTGCTTGCCGATATGCCTGAACAAAGGCCCTAGCCAAAATCCCAGAGCCCATTACAATTAGATTTGCAAGAATCTTGGCAGCCTGTGCAAAGAAATATTTAAGAGAGTGTATCTAAGCAATATCAGTAACACAAACCCACCCCCATACATATCCCTGATAAGAACACTAGCACAAAAAAATCTCAGCATTTCCCTACTAAAGAGCTCAATAAAGAAGGTTGAATACATATACATGCCCTCTCTCTCTCTCTCTCTCTCTCTCTCTCTCTCTCTCTCTGTGCGCGAGCGCTCATGCATATGCAAACACGTGCAACCAAGAAAATTCTAGTGAAATTTCTCATGCTACACATGATAAAAAATGAATTATCAGAATGCTAAATTATCGACGAAATGACATGTTGCTAGCTTAATGACCAGTTATGACTAACGTTTTCCAAACTGGGTATGTCTGATGGTGCCCATAGCATCAGAGTTTTGACTTGTAGTGTATTCACTATGGGCTCAATGCATAAACAGGGATGACTTGCAATAAAACATCCAAAAAGTTGTCACTACGACCAACCGTATGCCTAGAGCTCTTTTGTGCAACCCACGATGCAAATGCCTTGACATGCAAAACCTACGGACCTTGGAGGGGTTCTCGTTATCAGGAAGGAAAAAAACTAACAGGGGCTGTCACGATCTTGTGTGAAAGTTAATATGATCCACCAATAGATGAAGGCTGAAGTACTCACATAATCTAGCAATCGCAGTTCGCAAGAAACACAAGCAGAAACTGACTCAAAATCAAATAAAGGGCTAAAAGGCCTCAAATGTTTGTCATCATATTTGCAGCACTTCCTTTGATGAACATAGTGTGGTCGGCATGGCATTGTTTGTATCCGAGTTGCAATATAGCATTTGAAAATCTGCCAAACCATGCTATTGGTGATTGTTTCAACCCATAAATGGCATTTTTCAGCCTGCACATTTTTCCTTCTGTCTCAGAGGAAGGAAAACTTGATGGTACATCCATATACACCTCCTCTTCTAATTTACATGAAAAATGCATTCTTCACATCAAATTGATGAAAGGCCAATTCAAATTTGTTGCACAAAAAAGTAAAGCTTGCACATCATTCATCTTTGCTATTGGAGCAAATGTCTCCTCATACATAGTCAATACCATAGATTTGAGTAAAACCTTTGGCAACAAGTCGCGCTTTGTATTTCTCAACTGTATCGTCAACATTCTGCTTAATAGTAAAAACCTACTTACATCCTACTGCTTTCTTTCCCCTTGGAAGTGATACTAGCTCCCAAGTGCTATTCTTTTTCAAAATTGTCATCTCCTCTACCATAACTCATTTCCACTTACGTATCATTACTGCATTCTACCATTTCTGTCGAATAGAAATAGAAGATAGAGACGAAACAAAAGTATGATACGAAGGAGATAAATGATCATAAGAAACAAACTGGAAAATAGGATGTTGGTACATGACCTAACACCTTTTCGAAGAGCAATAGGAAGATTATCAGAATCACTATTAGAATCAATAAAGGGAGTTTTAGTAAGAGAAGAGTCATTACCATATGGGTCAACCGAGGAATTTGGAACATGAGTAGGCAATTGTAATGGACAAGGTGGTATTGCACATGAGGATTTTTTGTTCTTTCGGCTAATGTAGGTTTTTAAGTCAGTTTGTTGTAGTCGGTGTAGCCGTTCTCCCATATCACCACCAATGGCATGTATGACGGCCTCTTTAGCCGATATAGGCTCCCCCTCACTATGGTTGTCTTGTGTATCAAGTGTAGCTGCCCCTTCAGTAGACATGGGCTCTCCCTTAATGTGAATATTACCAGGTAGACATTTCTTGCTAACTAGACTCCCCCGGAAGAGATGGAAGAGACAGAGAAAGTAAAACGACTCAGACTCCCAAAAAATGACATCCACAGCGACATAAAATTTTTTAGAGGATAGCTCATAGCATTTGTAGCCCTTCTGGGCAGGAGAGTACCCAATGAAAATACATTTGTGGGCTTTAGGACTTAACTTGTCACCCGAAAGATGATGGGCATGAACAAAACACACAAAACCAAAAACTCACGTAGAAAGGGTCGTGACACATAAGCTGCTAAGGAGACACTCTAGAAGAGTTTAGAAGAGGAGAACACTAGATGATAAGTTGTTTATAAGGTAGATGGTAGTTAAAATGGCTTCGCCCCATTTTTGCGTTCGGCAACTCTATTTGTTGTGGAATGTCAATGCAAGTGTTTTGAAAAAGTATACCATTGGCATCTAGGGAAGTCTAAAAATTCCTATCAATATATTCAATGTCATTATCACTATAGAGAATTTTGATCTATGAATCAAACTGAGTGTGAACCATGACATGAAAGGACTGAAAACAGGAAAAGATGTCACCTTTAGACTTAAGTAAATACACCCAAGTAATACAAGAAAAACAGTCAATAAAAATAACAAACCACCAATAAACTTTTAGAGACGGAATGGGAGAAAAACCCCAAACATCATAATGAATAATTATAAACGGCGTGTCACTTTCTTTTATTAATAGGTGCATAAAAAGAACGTTTACGTTTTCCAAACTCACTAGCTTCACAAAAAAACTAATTCCTAGGACAATGTTAAACTAAATGAGGAAAAAGTTTTTCTAAGGTTCCAAAAGAGGGATGACCTAATCTATAGTGCTACTGGTGTAACAAAGAAAGTACAGAATTTGTAGTCGCTTGTAGAGCTAGATCACATGGCATGGGTGAAGGAGTTGTACGGGGTGCAAATTCCAAGAAATAGAGACTCTGCCAATCACCTTCCCCGTTTCCAATTCTTTAAAAATCCAATGAGTAGAAAAAAAGTCACTGAACAATTTGCAGCACGAGTAATATTACTAACAGGCAGAATGTTAGTAGAAAAGTTTGGAATATATAGAACTGAAGAAAGAAACAAGGAGGAAGAATAGTGAACGGAACGTTTTCCCGAAATAGCAGAGAATGATCCGTCGGCTATTCTGACTTTATCCTTACTAGAACAAGTAAAGTAAGGATAAAAAACGAAGAAACAACCTGTCATATGATCTGAAGCACCGGAATCGATAAGCTAGGGAACAGCAGAAGAGGCAGTAAGTGCACTAACTGGAATACCTGTATGAGCAAAATTGAATGATGTGGAGGCGGAAGCTACGGTAGATAGAGAATCAGTTCGAGCCATAAGGTGCCGGAGAGCCTGTATTTCTCCCTGAGAAAACCCACCAACATGATTAGAAGATACTTGAACCCCAGTACTGAACCCAGAATCTGGCAGGGTGACAAAAGTCGACTCCGAAACATGGGTCTGGGCCTGAGAACACCCAGAGCCACGACCACGACCACTACTACTGCGGCCGCCCTCTCGCCCACGAGAGGCGCGGCCATGTAACTTCCAACAAAAATCTCGGGTATGAACAGTGTTATTGCAATAGTCATACTTGAGACTCACGATCAAGAGTCATGCGGCTAGTACTAGACTAAGACTTACCACTAGTGAAGGGGTGGCAAGCAAGGTAGAACGATCAGACGAAGAAGTGTGCACCATAGCACCCCTCCGACTCTCCGTCTGCTGACAATGGCGCAAGTCTCTTCCAAAGACGAAAATGGAACACATCCCAACACTTGAACGAGTATCTGATCATATTCTATATCTAGGCCAGCAATAAAGTCATACACGCGCTTGTTTTCCAACCTTTTTAACCAAGTAACAGCATCAACAGTACAAACAGCCTGAAAATCTTGATAGTAATCGAACTCCTGCCATACTCCACTCAACCCTGCATAATATATAGCGACAGGGCGATTGTGTTGGTCCAACATACGAAGGCGCTTTCTCAACTCAAAACACTATGCATCATTACCTTGTTGCGAGTAGATTTGGGCCGCAGTAGTCCAAATTTTATACAGTGTATCTAGGAGTAGAAAGGTATGACAAATCTCAGCCGCATGGAGATAAATAGCCAAGACATGACTAATGATTGCTGAGATTTGAACCGTTTAAGAGCAATAGGCTCACTTATATCAAGGGGGAAAACAGGGCCCTCAATGAACTCAACATATCTGTGGCTTTAATGGCTAATTTGAAAGTGCGAGACCAAGGCAGATAGTTGGAACTATCCAATTTGAGAGAGCAAATATCAAAAGGAGTGTTGTCGAAGAGCCGGTCATCGGGGTGAGAGGCATCTTTAGTACCAAGCGGACCCGTGGGAACAATTTTTGGATCCTTAGCCATACCATAATGCAGCCAGAGTTTTGGCATCGTCTGAAGGTGGTTGGATAAGGATTTGGATTTGGTGGGCAGCTAGATAAGGTGATACTAGAGCTGGCAGCGCAAAGCAAGGCAGAGAATAAAGGGTGGGTGGCAGCTGATCGGAGAAACAAGCCTCTGGATGATGATTGCAGGCCAAGGGAAAGGGAAAGCACTGTTGCGATCTGAGCAACAGATGGTGGCACACCTCTAGCGATCTAAGCAATAGGCAACACACCTCCAGCAATTGGAGCAACAGGTGGCGACAAATCTATTCGACGGCGGCGAAGCAGATCTGGTCTGCAGCGATCTGAAACTGCTAGACGACTAATATGATCGGCGGCGGGCGTCAAGGGCGAAGGCGACGACAGCGGATTCAAGCGGCCCAGCAACAGCAGATCTGATCAGTGGCGGCGGAAACTGATATCGGACTAATTGGAAACTGATATCTGACTACCTGGATATCTGAAACTGGAAGGTTGAGAGAGGAAAAGAAAAGCGACAATGCTACGGTGGTGCGGCACTAACCAATGCCAGCGACAAATGCTGGTGGCAGCGACTTGGCTTACAAGATGACAGATAGGGTATTTGCGTTCCGCTCTGATACCATGTTAGATTTAATAAACCAGAATACTTTCTATTCATCAATCGTACTATTTATACAAGTAAAACGAGTACTAATTTAACTATAACTCTAACTAATTCTACTTCTATTTTACATAGGGAAACAAATCCTAAACCTAATTTAGTTACAGTCCTATACACATAAAAATTTTAACAGATATGGACCCAATTTTGGTATCGCTTCAACAGATACTCGCATAATATCTTTATTTTGAAATATTTGTTATTAAACAAAAAAACTCATGTGGTTGTTGGGGAATTTCAACTCATTTTGATCAAAAAACAGATAAGTATAAAGGGTGAAATCCCCAATATACATTAAATCTTATATAGAGAGAATATATTGCATACTTTCTAAAATTTGAAAGGAAAACCGAATAACCTCATAAACTATTCAGTCATAGTTATGAAAGGCGAAAGGCGCACCGAGGCGCAAAGGGCAGCTGGAGCCTAGGCGCAAGGCACAAGGCGCAAGGCGAGGGGCGGGCTTTATTGGAGTAAGGCACATCTTGACGATGTACAAATGTATCACTTTATATACACACATATATGACCGTATATATACATATATCACTGTATATACACATAAATCACTGCTAATATACTGTATATACACATATATATCGCTGTATATATACATATATCATTACACGCGTGATGACCGTATATATACATATATCATTGTATATACACATAAATCACTGCTAATATACTGTATATACACATATATATCGCTGTATATATACATATATCATTACACGCGTGCGCGTGT
Source organism: Arctostaphylos glauca (assembly GCA_019985065.2). Lineage (NCBI taxonomy): Eukaryota > Viridiplantae > Streptophyta > Magnoliopsida > Ericales > Ericaceae > Arctostaphylos > Arctostaphylos glauca. The sequence goes on from JAHSPW020000015.1 coordinate 7,779,745, forward strand.
AATGATATATGTATATCATTGTGTACACACGCACACATATATATCACAGTATATCAGTATACAGTGTATATACAATACAAGATGACTGTTATGAGTGTATATCTATATACAATATGTATAGATTATAGACAGTGCATATGTAGATATATATATACACATACTCGAATATATCTACATACAATAACTGTGAAGGAAGAGAAAGAACATACCTGTCGATCAGAGAGAGAAATTGTGGATCGATGCCGATATACATTAAGGACCCAAAAAAAATCAGGTTTTTCACTAAATTGAATGAGGCGCGCTTTTTTTGCGCCTCGCGCCTCGTGCGCCTTGTGCGCCTAAGCCCAAAAGGCTCACTTTTTGTTCAAGGCGCCTCGCCTCGCACATGCAAGGCTCCATAGGTGCGCCTCGTAGCGCCTTTCACAACTATGTGTTCAGTTAACCCGAGTGAAACTGAATAACCATGAATCGTTGGCTTACATCCTGTTGAGCACAACTCTATAAACTAATAGATTAGGAGGACTAATCTTGTCAAAAGACTCAAAAGTAATAATTGATCATTTGTTTCCCATACATAAGCTCTTTCTCCATTGTTTTAAAATGTTGGTTGAGTGGATTTGGTTGTTGAACTTGGTTTATTTGTAATTCATGTAGTTCTCTTTATGTAATTCTCAAAATAAATGCAAATGACTGTTTACCCAAACAATAAAAGTAAAGATAAACTCAATAACCATTCAATTTTACAGTGCCAATACAGGATTAAGCACAATTTTCTATGCAATATACATGTTAATGTGGAGATTACATTCGAAAATGGCCCCCGCAGTAAACACTCTTGATGTAGTGTAAAAAACCAACCAGGTAGAAGTAGGCTAAAAGTTAGGATTTCTAAGAAACCGTTATAGCACCGCCAAACAAATAGATAAATCATTTTGCCTCGGGGAAAGCCCAGATGTTAACCTGAAATCTCCCAACGGAATGATAATTTCACTTATCTGTCCCACTAGTTTCACTCATCAAATGAAGAAACTCTTGTCTTCCAACAACCATTTTTGAGAAGTACATGCATATACATATGCATTAGAGTATAAAAATCATGCTGCGCGTAGAGGTTTGAATTAACGCTGAAATCTTTATTAGACAAAAAAATAAATAAATAATTTAAAAAAAAGCCACCAAACCCAACCAGGAGTTCGAAAATCTTAGATTCTCGGAGCGAATGAAGGGATTATTACTCTCTGTTCGGATGCCAATGTTTTTCCGCCACATCCCTTGAGCAAGAACCGATAGTTACCAAAGAAAAGGAATAGGAAAGAGAAGTAGAGGTCGGAACGTACCATAGCGGGACACTGGTGAAAACACTACCGCCTTGAGATATATTTGAGATCGCTTCGAAAAGAAAATATTAGGTCTTTGAATTGAAAAAATCAACAAATAACTAAGCCGAGGATCGAGAAAAGGTAAGTTCTGAAGATGGATGTTAGGGATTTTTAGCTTTCTAATCTGAGAAGAAAGAAGAAGAGGAGGGAAGGAACCTGAACCGGAAAACCAAAAACAGAACTAAAGAACAATTACACTGGATCCCCCTAACGTTTTTTAAATTGGCTCTATGTGGTCTAGTTTAACTAAATTACCTTTTATTTAAAAAACTTGTGTGTTTATTATTTTTGCATCCATTTTTTTATGATTTATTGATTCGTTTAGATAAAATAAATTTTAAAATATAAAATCATATTTAAAAGTTAAAAAAATCAAGGGAGACGAGTATAAGTTCAAACAGACTAATATGTTTTAACTTAATTTTTGTCTTTATGAATTTTTTGAATTTTTTTAAATTTTTTTCTTTTTTAAAATCTCTTGTCGATACAAACTCATAATTAACAAAAAACTGAGACAAAATAAAAATTCAAATAAAAATAAAAAATAACTCAATAATAATCTCGAGTGTCTAACGGCAATAAATCAATAAACGTTCTCAATAAATAAATACCGAATAAATCAAACCTAATGTATTAATCATGTCTCAAATACAATAATTGATCAATTAAATCAGGCCTATGATGCCCAACCAAACAACTGTCTAACAAAATAATCAATAAAATCCTATCGGCAAACGTCAACCTCTAAGGCACACTAACCCCTTGGTTCTCCGACATCTCCTAAAAAATGGTTAATAATAACAACATAAAAATTGAAACATGTATACAATACAAGTTAAATAATAGTTTAATAAGGTTTAAAACTTATCTCGCACCAAAATATATAAGTTTTCAGTTTGCAGAAGAGTATACATTTCGCATAAGGGAAACACTAATATATAAGTGAAAAAATACATGCAGCTCATAAGGTTCCGTCACATCCTGTGACCAATGCATTTTATGCGAGAACCCACAACATTTCGTTCCCCTCTCCAATCTCCTTCTGAAATTAAATTTCAAATTTAGACTGAAACTAAATTCCAGACTTCAATCATTTACGGGCTCTCATTGCACGTCTACCCACACAAGGGTCACCCTCATTAGTTTTACGAACTTATATTGACGGAATCACACAAATACCTATCATATTTTATGGACTTGCAGTGACAGAATCACGTAGACACTAGTCCAGGATAATCACAACACAACCATGACCATGCATATGGATCCCACCCATTAATACACGGGCATGCACATAAAACAATGCTCTTCTAGAATCCTTTCATAATTTCCATTCCAAACTCATGTCACAAATAGCAATTTCTATTTAAAATGTGTCTGTGAGGACCTGAGGTTTGACCTCTTATATTTATTATTTTTAGAACTCGTGGTTTTAAGTTAATATTTAGTTGTGGCTTAATCATAATGGATTAGAACGTCGGGACTCATGCTTGGATTGTGGTAGTTTAAGGGAAGTTACTGTAATTAACCTAATTATCTATCAATATTAATAGAAAGGGGCATTTTCCTTTCGGCATGAACAAAAAATTGAAGCCGTATGATAAAAGTAATTTATATTATTATCCTTAAAAAAGTTTTAAAACAAATCACTCTCACTTTAACTACCATGGGTAAACAAGTAGATAGATATTTTAGTAACTACCCACCATTATAACTACACTCAATGATTTGGTAACTACCTATTTTTTACTTTAATAATCGACTTGCACACGTCTCGCGTGTGTTCCCGCCGCTAGTGAGTATAAAAAAATTAGGAAACCCTGAGATGAGTTTACATTAAAAATACGCATATTTTTTCTAAGGATAACGGGTGCTGAAGACTTCGTGCGACAAGGCCAATTAGAAAGTTCTAAAGGACATTGAGAGTTTTGCATAGAGTTTGGAATAAACCTAGTTCTCGAAGCATTCGAGAGATTTCCGATCATACAAGTGTTTCCTGTGTTTTATTCGAATAAGCTAGGATTTCATGTTGATTTACATTAAGATATTGCATAGATCACGTTTAATTCGGTGATATATATGGGTTATTTTTAGTATGCAAACAAGTTATGCATGTTTTTCTTTGAATTTTGGGATAATTTGGACAGTTAGCTTGTAGAAACGAAGGCCAAAACTTATTTGCGAAAAACGAAATGTGAAAAAAAAAAAGAGAACACGTCGATAATCTGATTTTGGAAAATTTCATTAGGGTGATTTGAAAACTCTAAAATTTTTGAAAATTTTACTGAGCTTTGTTTTATCTACATACTATATTGGGTTAAAATTTCGAAACCTAATTTAACATACATAACTCTACACAAATCTATGACTGAGTTGCAAAGATTCGCATCTGCTCTGGCTGCACTAACACACTTTGGTAAAACGAGCATAACTTTTAGTACGAGTATCAAAATTGCGCACCGTTTATTTTGCTTGAAACTAGACACATAGCGTTTCAAACAATGTATATTTTGCATCTTATTTTTACCTAAGCAAAATTAATTTTTCGATTGAATTTAACAAAATAATTTTGGTGTTTCAAAATAAAGTATCCAACTTTGAACCGACACTACGGTGTCGTCCAAATTCCGTTTTTAATCTATTACCTATCGTTTGAAAGCTTGCATAATGTAATTTCTATTGAAATTAGAGCCAATACCTCTAATTATAAATTATAATGTTTTAGAATTTTTAAGATTGAACGAACCTAACTATATAACTTTTCCACTCAAGCGGCCTACTAGAAAACATAATATTTATTTTTGGTGTCGGCCTATTTCTTGTCTTCTAGTCTATTTATGGCTACCATTTTAAATCTGAAATTGATTATTGTTAGTACATATGAGCATGCATGGATGTCGGATATCGAGTAGGAGATGGCCCGACAGTCGAGAGCAGCTCGTGAACTCAATTTGGAATCTTTGCGATTCCTCCGGTGAAAGGCCGTGAAACTACCGAGTTTAGAGGTTACTTGATGGTCGGGGTAGCCCGTGAACTCTATGATAGGATCCCTGATGTTGGCTCTCCGTGGTGCAAGACCGTCGAAATTATGCATGAGTCGCATGATAGTATGATAGTATTGTGAGTGTTTAGTCGATGGTTTACATTATCGTTATGCATATTGTATTGATAATACGAGCATGCTCTATTCAATATATCGATATTTTCAATATAACTTCATACTCAAGCTCCGGCTTATATTTTTCTATAAATTAGCAATTTATAGATGATGACGTGGACCCGAGGACTTAGACATTGGATATGAAGATGTTTCAGCATGTTAGATAGAATTTATATTTTTGATAATATTTATGTTTAGATGTTTAGTTGAAAATTTTTAAACTTTGTTTATTTATTTGTTCGGGCGTTGTCGGCCTATTTTGATTAGTTTATATTCAGACTAATCAGGATTGATTATTTGTTAATTGATAGTTGATTATCAATTATTGAGATTTCTTCTAGTTTCTTAGAGTTATGTTTATGTTAAGTTTTGGTTTGTATTGTTAAAAGAGTGAAGAAACCAAAATACTATCATTTCATTGAAATACGAGTTTAATACAATAGATAGTTCAAATACTTTTAAAATACTATTTTACGTCAAAAAGATTTTAAAAGTAAAATCAGAGCAGTCTAAACGAAAGTAAATCATGGCTCCACCATGTCTTCATCGAGATGGGTGTCATCGTACGATGTATCATCTGGTCCAGCTCTGTCGTCATCGATACATGGTTATGAAACACCAGGGGCAGGGAGAAATTGCGCCATGAGTTTTGACACCTCAATAAGTAAACTTACCCTTAAGTTCCCTTTTGAAGTTTTAGCATAATGACATAATGAGCAATGAACAGAGTATGAAATAATTCAAAGTCTATTCAAACAATAAGATAAGTGTAGAAACATTAAATACATGCTTTAAATCAACATAGCGTAATTGAAATCATCAGAGTAATTATCACAATAAATATCAGTTCCAACGTTCCATGAGTCCTTGGTTTGAATCAAATATTCTAAAGTATGACCACATCATATAATTTCATCAATTGTTCTAAGAATGACCCCGTTATTTATTTCGAATAGGTTTTTCTAATATCAATGATGTCGTCATATATTTCGAATCAACATTTATAAATCAATAAGTCCAGTATGGTGCTGTCGAACAATAACGATCCCGACCATCCTACTAACCGATGCTTCCCAACCACCCTACTCCTTAACCATACTATTTTTTGATCATCATGTTCCTAATCAATATGCTATCCTTAGCATTATATCCTACCATTACTGTGTTTGAGCAATATGAGTTTAAAGTTTATGCTAGAAGGTTGTTAGATTAAAGGGCACGATAGAAATAGATATAATTTCGGCTCAAACGTAACTTGGCTAAATTACAGCGCTTGAGTAATACAAAGTTTGGATCTATCACACTTTTTAGTTAAAGTCAAAGTTCGGCTAATGTCGCCTCACGGGTACAAGATATGTATAATATTTTTATGGAGAATATATCCACAACAACTAATCGTATATCATTAATACCTAAACAATCGTCCAAAATAATCAAAGTGATAATCATGGTAATTCATGCTCGACTAATATTTAAACTATTAAATAGAATTCACGTAATAATAAGATGAGTGTGTCAATAATTAAAAATTTAATAGTTGATCATAAAAATTTATTTAATAATACTCGTTATGAGATAAATATATTTATAAAATAAGTTTATAATAATTTTTATGATTTTTCGAAAAGAGTAAAAAGGTGGGCATAACTGAAAAGGCATTTTCGTAAAATTAATTTAAGTGATATTTGATAAAATAATTAATTCTTTAATAAACTATAAAAATTTTAACTATAATAATCATAAAAAATAATTTATTCCAGTCAAAACCCCGTCTGGTCGCGAGTCCAATCAATAATCCAGTTTTTGAGCTGATATCCAAACCTAGGAAAAATTTCAGTAGTCTACAACTTGATGGTTCTTCTCCCGCGAAACTCTGTTGGTTCTCATTTTCTACCAAAACATTCAAACTAGCAACTCGATGGTTCTTCTTCGGCAAAACTCCGTTGGACCTCATTTTCTACCAAAACATTCAAAATAGGTCAAGGATAGAGGGCTTACTATTGGTTTCTAGGTTTGACGGAAGTTCGGTCGGGTTTTGGCTGTTGGCTCAGTTCGACGAAATTTCGGCGATTCTTCTTCTCCTCTTCTTTCCAACTCTGGTTGTTGGTGTGAGTTGAGGCCTCTATTTATAGCCAAAGGGGAGACGTTGATGGATGGTGGAGATTGAGCAGTGAAATCCGACGGTTGAGGGAGATGTAGCCATGGTGATGATAGTAGGGGAAGGGTGCAGCAGGGGGTAGGATGGGAGTGATGGACGGTGGCAACTGGTGGTCATGGGAAAGGGAGTGCAGCTGATGGGAAAGGAGGGGCGTGGTGGTGTCGGGGTGGTGATGGGGAGGGGGGAGAGAGAGAGAGAGTGAGCCGAGAGGGAAGAGAGAGATGTATGATATATGTGTGTGTATATGCACGCCTACACAGTAAAAAATTATACACGCGGAGTAAATAATAAAATACGCTCGAGCTATGTATTTAAATCGTTTAAAATTATAGGTCATTACAAAACTAAACCTAAAAGAATAAAAAACCTGAGGGCTAAACTAAATATTAGTTTTTAAAAGTTTTTATGCAGGTTTCTTTGGATTTTTTATACTTGATTTTTCCTAATTTGTTTGTTGGATGATTGAGTTTAATTTTATTATGATTCTTTTAACTTGTGTTTTAAATTTGGATTTTGAATGTGATACTACATATTTAAAAAAAAAAAAAATTAATATGGGCTTGGTGCATTTAACATGAGCCTCTTAATTTGTTAGATTTTTTTTATCAATTTGAGCTCAGGCTCATTAAAATTGAAACCAAACCAAATCAAAATCAAAATAAAAAAAATTGAATCAAACCAAATCAAAATAGTTTAGTTCGGCTTCTGTTTACAAAATATTCTTAAACTAAAATTATCAGATTGGTCCGATTTTTTTACTAAACTAGACCAAATCGAACATGTTACATCCTTACTGGGTATCACAAGAGTTGATTTGCGTGTAGTGCGTCAGTGATAACCAGCTCACTCAATCTGGTATGACTGGTTTTGAGGGTGTTACAGTTTTGAGGTGTGTGAATGATGTCTCCTCGTATTTTCAAAATCTTAGATGATTGGTCCCTCACAAAATACATTGTGAGTGTAGAGTTTCTTTGCTCATGTCCATTATAGTTGCCAATTAAAGCTGATGGAAACAAGGTTAGTAATATCTTACCATACTAGTCGGTACGTATCGTTTTTGAATGGTACCAGATATTTTTAATATCGTATCCTCGTAAATATCTTCTAGATATCAGCTGTACCAGTTAATACCAACTGGTACCGCTATATATGTATTGATAGTTGTGAAAAAGAAATTAATTTTTCTCTCTCTCTCTAATTTATATATAATATTAATAGTGGCGATAAATTTAATACGGCACCGATATATGACCAGTACCAATACGTACCATACTAATAGAAAGCTCAATACTCAAACCAATAACCTTGGATGGAAATTAGAATGAAATCAAGATACCGAATAACAGAATGGACAAATTTGAGATCATCTAAAAGCTGTAAGTAATTCCTTTTGGGAGAATGCCAACTACCGGCCACTAGTTAGTGTATAATGTATAAAAAGTAAATTATAGTTAGTGTATAATGTATAAAAAGTAAATTAATATTCATAAACTGTTTATTGATATCCGTGAATATGCATTAATATTTGTAAAATATATATTAATACTTATATTTATTTGACATTAGATGTATATTATTCACCGCCCATTAAACAGGGATTAGCAAGAGCCTTCCGTTTATGTACAGCACCGTACCTACTCTTTTGCATCCGCATTGCAGCAGTTAGATGCATGACAGAGACCTCCTAGAACCAATTTCAACTGCTTCATTGACAATTTTTATCAAGAAAGAAAAAACCTACATGCTTTATTATCAAAAAGTTCCAGTACCGGTCATGTACCAAGTACCGTATCGAATTTATTGTAATTATTAATATATATGTAAATTATAGAGGGAAAACCCAAAAAAATTAATTTTTTTCACAACTCTTAAAAAAAAAAAAACACAAATCCGGTACCGGTCAATATGGCCAGTATTAGCTGGTATTGAGAATGATACGGTACTAGAGGTACTTGGTACCGTTTTTAAGTCAAAACAGTACATACCGGTCGGGACGGTACGATATTTATAACATTGGTTGGGAATGGATTCTAGAGTCAGATTCTAGATTTTGACTTCTAATTATAGATTATTAGAGTATTTAACTGAGTTTTGAAAATGCATTCTCTCATAATTCCTTTCTAAAGAAATCACAATTTTGAAAAAAAGTACAGACATATTTTTTAATTCTTATTTTCAATTCTCAAGTCTTGATGATAAAAGCATACATTAGTCTTATCTACTTATGTTATTTGTACGCATAATAATTTATATTATATACAAATATATTGTAAGAACCATGATTTTCAATTCAATTAATGAGAATTTATTTATTTATTTAATCGTCTTAAATAAATTTTTTTATTCTATTTTTCCTTCATACCTTAATTTAAATTTATTTACTGTATTGCACATCGTGCCTACCGTGATTACTGTGTGCCCTAGCACACCCTAAAAACCCTACCCTCTTACCATGAATCTCCCAACATCCTAACTAAACCCACATCTTACAATGGTCCCTCCCTCACTAGACCAATTCCTCCTCACACATTATCACCCTGACCCACGCTTGGTTCATTTTTTTCCTCTTCTGCTGCAAGCTACACCCCTCTCCCCAATCTGCTCCATTCCCTCTCATCCAGTCTCTCTACAGTTGCACCTCCCTCTTTGTATTAAAACCATTTCCTCTTCTCTAATGGTGGCTAATGCTTTTCCCCTTTCACCCATAACATCCACCCTACTCCCTCTTTCTTGTTGCAATGAAGTTTCCCCTCCTCCCTCCCAATGTCTTTAACAACCATCCAACACCACACCTCCCTCCTTTAAATTAGCTCTTTGTCCTTCCCTTCCTTTCCCACGAAATTAATCAATACCAGAACCTTAGAGAGTGCGAATCGACTGCCATTGTGGAGTAGAGAAAGAAGGATACCACACACACACACAAACGAAACACCCACTTGGAAGAACCCAACCTCAAATCCAAATCGATCCTAGCTTCAAATATTCAATAAGTAGGTAAATGCCCTCTCCTCATTCTCTGTTTATGTTCTTGATAACCCTCTTGAAACTTTAAATAGTCGAAAAATCCAATTTTGATTTTAGAGAAGATAACCTTTGACCGGTCAAGATCTCTCTTAACCAGTAAAAAATACTCACTGTTGCATTGAAATATCTTCAAATCTCCTTGATTGATTGGTCAAGCCCCATTTTAACCGGTCCACATTTACTTCTGGAATGAAATGTAACACCTACACTAACCAGCCAAACAGTCCTTCTGACTTGTTAAAGTTTGCTACTATCTGAACTACAAATGCACACCATGACTGGTCCAAACCCTACTTTAACCGGCCAGACTCATCCATAATTTCCAAGTATGAACTTCTCATCACCGGCCAAGTCCATCTTTTAATCGGTCAAATTGGCGTTCTGCTAGGAATAGAAATGTTATACCCTGATCGATCAACCCTTGTCCTTAATCGTCAGTCGTGGCACTATCCCATATTTAACGTAGCCTAAAACATGAACCTCAAACCCATGATTGGATGAACCCTAAACCCATTAGATAGCAAACATTAAACCATGACTTGACTTCCTTGCCGCATTATTCAACGTTCGTAAATTAGGACGTGACATGCATGCATGACCTTGATAACCTCATTACCCACATGCATTGCTTACGTGTTTTCATTGTTCTCTTGTATGCCTTTTTAATGTCTATTATGCAAAAACATGATATCGTTCAATATTAGTATTCGTTGTTGATGAGCACTTGGATATAGCATAGGGTCAACTTTGGTACGCTTGGACCTAGTGAACGATAGGTTGTCGTGAACTTAGTTTCTCGAGAAACATTGAACAAAACTTAACTTTTGTGACCATGAACATTTCGAGAAATGATTTTATCTCTTTAGGAGTCGTGTTTAGGATTCTTTTAGCCGTGATATGGCTTGAGTGAACCATGACTGGTTTCATGAGGTGTCTTGAGCTAAGTTGTGTTGTTAGCTGTGTCATGCATTGAGCCAAGTTATGTTGTAAGTCAAGTTAAATCATGTCATGTCATTTAAAATAGAACCTAGTATAGTAGAAGTGAAGTAGGATATTTTGCTTTTGGGCACAACGTACGAGAAAACATATTGATCGGGAGCATAATGGTTTGGAGCACGACGCGCAAGAGCCAACATTTGGAAACACTGGTAGTCAAGAATACGATTCCGCATATGGGTTGAGACCATATTAGATGCAAGCGTCATAACACAAAAGTAAAGGCTTTGATTTAGGGGCAACGCTTGTGATGACCTGAGATTAGGATTCTGAAATGAATTTTGACACAAAGGGTATTGTCAGACACTTATGTTGGGAACTTAGAAACTTGGAATTAGGTGTTGACCATAAGTTCTTCAAATCAAAACTCATTACCTATTCTGTAACTTATCTCTTTAATTTCTGCACTTACATGATTAATTGCTTTTGCTACGTATTTAACTTTCATGCATACTCTGATCTAGTAAATAAATTGAGAAGTTGGGGTAGGAATTATTTATTGAGTCTTATCGCTCATGGTTTAATTTCCCCATCCCTGGTTGTTCACGCTAGGTACGGAGGACAACATTGAAGAACTGGCATTTCAAATTATTGAAGACATCAATCCCGAGGAAGCCCTCGATCAAAGTCACCACTTCAATTTCTTCATTCAAGAAGTCATCAACCGATTCATTCAACAACACGCTTCAATAGTCGTTGGATCGCCATCATAGTCGGAAATCGAATAAGAAGAATCGTTCTTTCTTACAAAGAACATAATAGATATTGTAGTAGGCCGGAATAATCATTAATGGGCCCCCGGTCCATGATTAGCCGCATCATATTCAGGGGCTCCGCGAAAGCCCAGACTTGCCTGGGACTGGGCCGAACAGTTTGTGCTCGGCCGTTCCGAACAGTTTGGTGCTCGGACTTGCCGAACAGTGGAATCACAATCCGCACCGGTCTTCGGCCAGAATCCCCTTTGGCGGCTTCTTGACCAGGTCGTCTCAGAGACACCCGGTAATTCTGTTCCCAGACACGAACGCACGTTCTCCGCTTTTGGGGGAACGTGCAAGTCGCTCTTCCGATCCACGCGAACGTGGAACACGTGGCGGTACCCCCGCCATCTTCAGCCCACGTCCTACATACTGGGCCGAACATACCGGCAACGGTTGGATTTCTACTCTATAAATACTCCAGCGGCACTCCTACTACAGGGACAGGCACACTCGCGCTTAGAGCTTACTTTCGAAGTTGCTTTCATTCTTTCAGAGAGCTAACTTGATCGTCGGAGTGCCCACTGGAGATCCAACCCCCCCGGTGTGCACTAACTTAGTGTTGAGTGTTTTGCAGATCATCTGAGAAGATCCGACTCTACAACCCGAGAAGTCAAGAGTGGATTCCAGACTCCACAGATATTGTATCCACTTTATGTTTAAATCAATAAAATATTATTTTGTGCATCTTTTTCTTGTCTTTGTTTCAAGATTTGATTTCGTGTGTTACAGTAGCCGATGCACTAAGCCATAAGTCAAGGAACATAGTGGCAAGTTTGGCAATTCAGGATTGGAAGATGATGGAATCGGTGAATGAGTTCATGCTTCAACCGGTGGAGAGAGATGAAGGGGGCAAGTTTGAACGCCTTGGTAGCTACACTAGAATTATAACAAGAAATACTTTTGGTACAGGGATTTGACCAAGACGTAGCATATATTGAACACTGGATAACTTTAGGAGAGGCTACAACCGGCTGGGAGGTTGGTGCTCACGGAGGATTAAGGTATCGATTGAACATTGAAACTTTAAGGGAGTCAGTGTTGAAGGCTTTCCACCACTCTAGCTTTGTTGTTCTCCCAGTAGACAACAAAATGTATAGAGATCTTCGAAGAAAGTACTTGTGGAGTGGTATGCAAAAGGATGTCGCCGCCTTTGTATCAAGTTGTTTGATGTGTCAGCAAGTCAAGGTTGAACATTAGAAACATTAGAAACCTGGAGGGACGCTTCAACCTTTACCAGTACCAGGATGGAAATGGGAGCATATAATTATGGATTTTGTGACAAGACTACCAACATCAGCAGAGGGTCACAATGCTATACGTGTTACTGTGGATAGAGTGACTAAGTCGGCACATTTCTTGCCAGTCAGAATGTTAAACACAATGGAGTCTTATAGCCGACTCTATGTGAAGGAGATCGTTTGTTTGCACAGAGTGCCAGTCACGATAATATCAGATAGGGATTCTCGTTTCACATTAGTGTTCTAGCAAAGTTTGCAGAAGGCTTTAGGAACAAATATCCCCAAACTGATAGTCAGTTGGAATGGACCATTCAAACGTTGGAAGACATGTTAAGGGCTTGCATGCTGGACTTTCAGGGTCATTAGGAGTACTGATACTTGTCGTTAGATCGATTATGCGTATAATAATAGTTACCAAGCCAACATTGAAATGGCACTGTATGAAGCTTTGTATGGACGACATTGTTGATCTCCAATATGTTGGACCAAAGTCAGAGACACTAGTTTCTTAGGGCCAGAGTTGGTTCAGGAAACTACCGAGAAGATCAAGGTCATAAAGCAATGACAATTGGCAGCTTAGAGATGACAAAAGAGTTATGCCAATGAGAGGAGAAGGCCATTGGCATTCAAAGTAGGCGACCACATGTTCCTGAAGATCAAGCCAAGAAGAGGTATTACTTGGTCTGGTAAGAAGGGAAAGCTGATGCCGAGATATGTTGGGCCTTTCGAGATTTTGGAGAAGATTAGGGAAGTTGTTTATTGGCTAGCGTTGCCGCCACAGATCGATCGAGGGCACGATGTCTTTCACGTGTCAGTGCTGAAGAAATATATGGCATTGTCGACTCATATCTTGAATTGGGAAGATGTCACCCTGGATGAAGACACGACCTACAAGGAGAAATTGGCATAGGTTTTTGAAAACGGAGAAAAGAACTTAATTAAGATGCAAGACAATCAAGTTGGTCAAACTTCTTTGGTGTCATTGGAAGCTAGAGGAGTTAACCTGGAAAAGGGAGGATGCGATGAGAGCCAATCATCCGGAGCTGTTTGCTTAGATCATACTACGTAAATTTTGAGGATGAAATTGTTTAAAGGGCATAGGTTGTTATAACCCGAAATTTAAAAGAAAATTTAATTAAATTCTTTTCTTGTAATAATTGAATTTTTAAAAGAATAAAAAAACCATTTTTAAATTCATGTTTCATTTTGTACGCTTGAGATCATTTGTTAAGTGGATGGTTGAGATGGAGTAAGTGTTATGTAGTGAGAACCATAGGATAACTTTTCCAGTGTAACAATCCGTTTCTACTCGATTAAAATATGAATTCACCAGAAATTTTTAATTTAAAATTTTGAGTCTACGGTTAATCTCAAATTTTTTTTTTTTTTGGTCAATGGTGAATTTTTGGTATTTTTCAATAGCAAAGTTCAGACATCACAATCTAACGGGGCTTGTTTTCGCGATGTCGATTTTATTGTTTTTTTCCAACCGCTAGAGGGGTAATTAATTGGGTTGTTGCCCATCTTTAAGCTCTCTCTCTCTCTCTTCTTTGTTACTTTTTCTCTTTTCTCTGGTTTTACTATGAGGGATTCCCAACAAACTCCGACACCCCCATTGTCTAATTTTCGATGTAACTTTGGCAAATCTAATCCCTAGGAACATTTATTGTTGTTCAATTTTGCGAGTATGTGCTTTTGTAAATTTCATCAAGAATTAAACCACACATCTTAAATTAATTATTGATGATATTCCACTGTTTGTTCATGGTCACTCCGCTGGTATTGCATGATTTAATGTCAGATAGCCCTAGTTGGTGTCATTATGCTCTCGTTCAACATTTGGTGTAATAACTTGCTAGTATTATAGATTATCAATATACCATCGGCATTATGTTGATATTAAGAACTTGAATTATTGAAGTTGTATATGCCTTGCAATACTCATTGTGCCACAAATTAACAGATAGTTGGTCCAAACATGTTAAATTCCAAACATGAATTACTGAGAATAATTAAGGATGCCATGTAATAATGAATTAATTTAAGAATGCCATGTTATAATACTAATTGTGCTTTGCAAATGGAATTTAGTCAATTCTTGGGACAATTTGAAAAACATGTTAAACGACAAATAATTAAGTTAACAAAAGATAACGAATCGAAATTGAAGGCCGTCGTGCTATTGTGATGTTTTGTCTGTTGATTCCTGAATTGTTCCGGGTTAAATTCCTAAGGTGAATTTAGTGGTTCAATTTCTCATTTCACTCTTGTTCCAGGTTAGATTTCTAAGGTGAGTGGGTGGTTCAATTTTCCTTCATGCTTATGTTCCGGGTTAGATTCCTAATGTGCATGATTGGTGGTTCGATTGTCCTTCACTTTTGTTCTGGTTAGATTCCCAAGGTGAGTTTGGTAGTTCGATTCCTCTTCTCACTCATGTTTCGGGTTAGATTCCTAAGGTGAGTTAGATTCCCACTGGCAGTTGTGTCGTGTTCTATATGGGTTTGATTCACACAAGAAGTTGTCCTGATTAAAAGAAACGAAAGAAAAAAATAAACGTAAAACTCTTAAGTGGTATTTTACAATTTTTGATATATCAAAATCTGTTATTAAATTTTGTTGATTATGTTTCATTTCACATATTCTGTTGTTAAGTTTAAAATCTCTTGATGTATGTGCATTTACCTATGGGTTCGGTTTTCGGATAACCCTTCCTACCGATTTTTATAAACTCATTGGTGCAACTTCTTTGTCCCTGGCATTTCATGCCAAATGTAGGTGAGCTGGAGGAGAATCCGAGAGAGCAAATGGAGCTAGAGGTCATTGACGGGGGAACCTTCACCTGGCTACCTTATCCCTAGTTGCCCTCCTGTTTAAATTTATTTTAGAATAAACGATATAAACATAGAAAGGGTATTCTAGTCATTTCACTTGAAGACTTGGTATTTATTTAAATTTCAGTTGCAATTAAAGGAATTTCTTTTAAATAATTGTTTTGACAAAATAAAATAATATTAAAAGTATTTAGTTAACGTTACCAACTTTCAGGGTGCTACATTATCAAATAGCTATGCTTGGATGTTTGCGTTGAAACATGCTTGGCCGACATAGTTTCAAGATAAATATTCGAATCAGCTTTCATTCCTTAACTATGTACTTTATAAAACATGATCATTTTGTTTTTACAACTTATTCACTTCCATCATGAAAGTACTTTCTTGCCAATGACATTCGAACTAGGGTATTCATAAGGTTCAATTGGTTATCCGATCTTCAGTTCTCAAACATTGTAATACAACACATTGTTTCATATTCATTAAATTCACCTTTGACTGAACTTAACTTCAACTGTTTAAAATCATTAGTCAAATCTTGACCCTAATTCTGAATCATATCTCGAAAATTGAGAGAGTATGTGCACACTCTTTTGCTAGGTATTCTAACTTTTGGTATTATCTTGTCATGTGTTTTGAGATATCCCTCGCAAACATGGTTATTTTTTATTAATTCATGAGTGACGTAGATGGAAAATCCTAGGACTTTCTTGAGCAGTGTACGATTATGGGTTCTTCGAGAATTATCATGAATATCACTAAACAAGAGTTGGACTACAAGACCAAGCTTGATCGGGAATTGCGCCAATTCTGATGGCACTATTTGTGTATGGTATCAATAGGGTTGCAGGAGTAAGGACACAACTGTTGGAAAAAAATGGATTTTAATCTATAATTTCGGTGACTTTGTCCCAAAAATTAAGGGGTCCCTTAAGACCACTTGAGGTGAGTCTTAGTGAGTTTGTGTACTCTCATATGAGGAGTTTAAACCTTGAAAAGAATAGTTAAAATTCATTAAGGTTTGAATGAGAAATTGATTCTCCAATATGCACCATGCGAGAGGGTGATAGGTCGCGCACGCCACCGCCGCCGCCTGCCTTGGTCCATGGGTCATGGGTCTAGGTTTGGACTTGGCTTGGCTTGGCTTGGTGGGGTGTGCTCCTTGGGCTCTTAAGCCCAAGAGGTTGGGTTTGCTCGCTTGGGCCACGTAATGAGTTTGAGCCCATATAGGCGTGTATTTAAGGTGGGAGATCAATTTTGAAAGCAAAAATTAGTTTCTAATTTAAAACGAAATTCAATTTTCAGTTTATTGTATAAAATTTATTCTGATTTTAAATCTAGAATTTATTTCTAGATTTGTAACCACAGAATTTATTTTGAAAATAAATCTTCGAATTTAATTTTGGTTTATTATGAAATTAATGTTTTGGCTCCCCCTTAGTCCTATAAATTGAGCACCCCTTCTTTGGTTTTGACACACCAAAAAATCTGAGATCCTCCTACAATTCAAGTGTGTTCTTCGTGTTCTTCGATCTAGAGAGAGTGCAAGGCGAATTAGTTCGAAAGCCGGTCTTCGGGAGGTGCTACCGAATCCGAATTTAACCGTTGTATCCTAGGATACGAACGCCGAGCATATCCTCAAGCACTCCGGTGAGGCGGCGCAATTTGTCTTAAGGACACCGTGAGATTCACGGGCCTCGGTTTGCGATTTTAATTTTATTGTTGTTAAATTTTATGCACTATTGTATTTTTCAGAAATTAAATAAATTTCAGAATTTGTTTTTTGCTACATACCGGGGCTGTTTGATAAATAATTTATCCCACTGAGCACTTCACAATTAAGAGCGTCAAGTTGGGCAAGAGGTAATGACGTCATTAGAACTTAAAGGCATCAACCCAAGAACATGAGGATATAAACGAGCTAGTTACTCAACTTATCAAGTAATGCTTTTGTAGAATTTTGAGGACGAAATTTTTTAAGGGGGATAGATTGTAACGACCAAAAATTTTAATTAAAAAAATTATAATAATAGAACCATTTTAAAATTCATGATGGTAGGAATGGGTATGTCATCTGTGGATCCATATGCATAGTATAAGAAGGGACATAGAAGGAGTTGCTAGTAGTAGGATGTATAGAGGGACTTTAGTCTAATATTCATGCCCAAAGTAGGCTGCTATTGAATGTGCTCTTGTCGCAATTGAATCAGTCATTGAGTAAAATAGAAGCTCATGACTAGAAGATTGGATCTAGAAAGCACTTCTAGCAGGGTTGACGGTTAGGTTTTTTGCATTCACTTTATGAACGAATGAGATTGATTAAAGTGATCCTTGGTTGTGATCAAGGTTACACGATAAGTGAGTAACACAAGAGTTTTTTCCCATCATCTTTTAACACAACAATGGAATCCTAAGTTTTTTCTTATAACAAAATCTTTTTTTTTTTTTTTGAAATTTTGATAACAAAAATTATTAGGTTTCATTGATTTTGATGACAAAAAATATTAGATTTCATTGCTTTTGATTAAGGGTTTCATGGTGATGATTATGAGGGATTTTTCGTATAAAAAATGCAATTGAAATTCCTAAATTTTCCTTCACCATTTTTAAGCAAAAATCAGAGAGAGATTAAGATCTTGGGAGTGGGGAGAGAGGTCTATGTCAAGAGCCGAAGCTCCGTCTAACTGAAGTTCTACCATTTTTCCTTCAATTCTTCGTTTTAATTATTTCACGATCGAGGTAGAAAAATCTTATCTTCAGTCCTTAGAAATTTACTTGCGGTATAATTGCATGTATAGATTTCTATAATTATGTGAATTTTGATCTAGTCGTGCCAGAACACATGAAACCTAGAAAATTACGAATTTGAAAAACAAAACATAGTGATAACTTGAATTTGAAAATTTTCGCTAAGGTTGTTCCAAGTCTCCAAAATTTCTAAAATTTTTAATAAAAATTACTTTATGTGTCTTCAATATTGGGTAAACATTTCAAAGCCTAACTCAAAGTATAAAATTTTACAAAAATTTGCAACCGAGTAGCTGCAAATTCTTCACTGTGTAGGCTGCACTGACACATATTACGAAAACGGCCATAACTTTTATTACGGGTATCGAAATTGCAAAAAATTTATTTTGTTTGTAACTAGATACATAGAAATTAAAAAATATGTGGATTTTGTATTTTATTTTTATCAGAGAAAAATCAATTTTTCGTTTAAAATTGATGATGTAGTTTTTGGTGTTCAGAATTCCATTTATAACTGTAATTCAAAGATACGCTCGAGTTAGCTCTATGCCACTCAAGTGACTTGTCTTAATTCATAAATTTTCGAGAATATTTTAGCTTATTGGTCCTGAAAAGGTTAAGTTTTGGACTATATGGCATGAAAATATGGCATGAAAAGCATTCTTGGGAACTTGGAAACACAAAATTCATACCTATAGTGGATAGTTTGGTTGGGTGTTTCTTGCCCGGCCCTTTGGCCTGCCCTTTCCATTCTGGTGTTTTCATGTTTCTTTAATATCTATTCTAAGTTGGCTCCTTGCCAACTATTGTCGTTATTTGAGTCTCAAGCGACATATGGTAGTCGGGTTTCTAGGTGTCAATATAATTGGAATTCGATTTATCTGTAGTGATGCCAATAAGCTTGGACTCACTTTTATCTTTTTCATGGTATGCTAATTATTAATAAATCCTTCTTTTTTCCAAGTAAAAAACAAAAGCCTTTGATCTTATCATTCTCAGTGCAATATTATGTTTATTTAGTTATAATTGTTGAAAATGCCTTGAATTTGAAGATTGAAGATTTTTGGGCAGTGCCTGGAACTACTGATAGTGACTGTTACTACCGGTAGTAAGTGCAGACTGGTGTTTGGGCAGTGCCTGGAACTACCGGTGATGATTGTCATTACCGGTAGTATGGGGATACGAGAGAATTCATGTGATAAGATTTATGAGATTTGTTTTCCTAATCTATTTTGAATAGTGCATATCCTTAACTACTATTTAGGGATTTATATTCCTATTATTTAGGAATTGATATTCTTTCATATTCTTTGGGGTTTCCTATAAATATGATAGACATGGTTCTCTAAAAGAAATCCCTAGAAAGCAAGTTGAGATCTAATTGATTGGACACCTCACATTAGGGTTTCGGAACATAGCCAGCCCTTGTAATCTCTCTTGATCATAATGAAAGCAATCTCTCTCTTCCCGTGGACGTACGTTTAAACTATTGCTTATTCGGAACCACGTAAATCTCTGTGTCTTTTTGTTTTCTTGTTGATTATTTCTTCTTGTTTATCGTATTTGTCGTAACAATAATTGAATTTGAATACTGTTACCCGTTTGAGCAAAAGTGGAATTTGGATCCAACTAATGTATCATGAATAGACAAAGTTCGTGAATTTTCTTTTGTCTTATACGCAAATGGTACTATTCTTTATTTTTAGCGAATTTGAGTGCACGAACCAGACGAAGGTTGGAAGAAACAAATGATCAAAATAAATAACTATAGATGAAAACAAACTCTAAAATGTCCTTAACTAAACCTCTAAGGGTGCTCCAACTTTTAAGATAGTTTCAACAAGATGTGAATGACGGCTACCAGAGAAGTAGAAGCAAACTGGTCAAAATTAAAAAGGTAAAAATGATAATTCTTTTTAACTTTTTATTGAATTCCAAGTATCACGGAAGAAATAAAATAAGAATGTAATGGTGAATTACTTACGTGATTGCTTGAGGTGAGTGGCCAAGTGACTTGAGGTTAGTAAGGGATTGGAGGGGGTGGTGACGAGTGGATGCAGGCCGGTGATGGAGGTGATTTTGTTGGTGGGAGAGGTGATGTGTAGTAGTATGAGGGAGGAGGAGGTGGTGAACGGGGAGGTGCGGAGTTGTATGCATAGGGAGGAGGGTGAGAGGGAGAAGGTGGCTGTAGCGGTGGTGATTAGTAGAGATAAGGAGGTGGGGGAGATGGGGATGGTGGTGGTGGGGACTTGTGAATATAGGGTGGAGGGGAAGATGGGGAAGGTGGTGGTGGTGGCGACTTGTAGACATAAGATGGTGGAGGAGACGGCGATGGTGGCGGTGGGAATTTGTAAAGATAAGGTGGTGGAGGGTATGAAGATGGTGGTGGTGGAGACTTGTAGACATAGGGAGGAGGTGGAGAAGGAGAAGGTGGTGGTGGGGAATTGTAGACATAAGGAGGGGGATGGTGGTGGGGACTTGTAGAGATAAGGTGGTGGAGTGGATGGAGATGGTGGTGGTGGGGAATTGTAGACATAAGGAGGAGGAGGCGAAGGGGAAGGAGGTGGTGGGAATTTGTAGCCATAAAATAGAAGAAGGGATGGGGATGGTGGTGGTGGAGACTTGTAGTAATAAAGAGGTGGTGGTGATAGAGATGGTGGAGGGGGGGACTTATAATAGTACGAGGGTGGTGGTGATGAAGATGATGGCAGGGGAGACTTGTAAAAGTATGGTGGTGGAGGAGATGGCGATAGTGGTGGAGGTGACTTGTAATAATATGGTGGTGGAGGAGATGGTATAGATGGCGGCGGAGATGAGTAATAGTATGGAGGTGGAGGAGAAGGTGAGGGTGATGGGGGACACTTGTAGTAGTAGGGAGATGGAGGTGATGGGGATGGTGGTGGGGGAGATTTATAGTAGGAAGGAAGTGGTGGTAATGGCGATGGTGGTGGGGGAGACTTGTAGTAGTAAAGAGGTGAGGGTGACAGCTACGATGGTGGTGGGGACTTGTAATAGAAAGGAGGTGAGGGTGATAGTAAAGGTAGTGGTGAAGACTTGTAATAATAGGGTGGTGAAGGAGATGGCGACGGTGGTGGAAGAGACTTGTAGTAATAGGGAGGTGGGGGTGATGGCAATGCTGAGGGTGGGGATTTGTAATAGTATGGTGTTGAAGGAGATGGTGACAGTGGTGGAGGAGACCTGTAATAATAGGGGGTGGGGGTGATGGTGATGGTAGGGGTGGGGATCTGTAATAGTAAGGTGGCGGAGGAGATGGTGATGGTGGTGGAGGTGACTTGTAGAAATAAGGAGATGGTGGTGATGGTGATGGCGATGATAGGGGTGGAGACTTATAATAGTAAGGTAGTGGAGGAGACTTGTAGTAGTACGACAAAGGTGGAGAGGGTGATGGTGGAGGAGGAGATTTGTAATTATATGTGGGAGCAGGAGAGAGTGAAGGAGGCGGCGACAAATTGTAATAGTATGGTGGTGGAGGATACGGAGAAGGTGGTGGAGGCGACTTGTAATAATTGGTCGGTGGTGGTGGAGACTTGTAAAGATAGGTTGGTGACTAAAGAGGTGGCGACTTATAAACATAAGGACGTGGTGGTGAAGGAGGAGATTTATAGTAATAAGTGGGTGATGATTGCGGTGGTGACTTGTAACAATATGGAGCTGGTGTGGGCTTAGGCTTGGGCTTCTTGCACTCGGGATAAGGTTTCTTGTAAGAAAAAGATTTGGCAGACAGAACAACTTCATAATTAGTCTTAAACTTGAGTTTGAGGGTGGCACCCTTAATGCCCCAGTGGTGGGTTGTTGGAATATTGCATGCAGAGTTTTTTGGAGCATTGTTTTTGTAGCACTGTGGAGTTTGGCAATGCAAGCGTGAGCACCATATTTTATGTACTCAAAGCTGGGAGGGTGATGTTGTATTTGCTGTTGTTCTTGGTTGTGCCATATATATGCCACGATTTCTTTCTTGCCGGCCGTACATGTTACCTCCACGACAGCACCTACATTTCTATTCCAGTGCAAACAATTACATACAACTAATATACTTACACAAATTCACGCATAAATTATTTTTTATTTTTATTCAAAAAAGTTTTATATTTGTCTTTTTTACTATTCAAATAACAATAATAATGTCCATCTATGCACATCAATACAATATATACTTGCACAAATTAAACAGACATTGATATTGATTAAGCAAAGTCAGCTACTAAATCATATCTCTTTGCCTAATATTTACCTACTACAATAACTAATTTTATTCTTGTCTATTGCCTTGACTATACAATTAGTGTATTTTGACAGTATCAACAATATTTGAAAACCCCATTGATTTTGTTTTTTTGTTTTTTTTGTTGGTCACGTTTTTGGACAGCAAACCATAACACACTTTTGGATAGAAATCTCTTTATCTATCATTCGGTTTCACTTAACCTCGTTCATCTTTTAATTGTCCTAATGTGCCCCTGATTTTTTCAATTGTAATGGTCGACCCCTTTTGGATTGATGCACATGACTACTTATCTTATTCTTCTCTAACTGCGTCAAACCAAAAGGGGTTAATCGTTGGAGCAGAGCTCTCAATTGTCGACTAATTCAACTGGTCCATTTGATTAACGGTGGAATAAACTATCAATCAGCTGGATTTATATATTATTGTAAGGTTTTGTATTGGGCATTAATCAATATCAGATAATTAGACCCAGCCACCTGCTTCATATAATGCTTACACATACATATTCCTATATTTAACAATTCCAGTACTCCTGCTACATATTTCTTACAATATCATGACTCATTAACAGGTTTTTTTTTTATAATCGAGATATCTTGTCAACTTGGATTATGGTCCATCTATTATCGACTAGTCTTCAGATTTCTGGTCACGTTGATGACCGAACAAACCTCCAGTTCCATCACTATTAACCAAAGGTATTGGCATAGTCATAGATTTGGAATTTAGGTGCATTCTAAAATTTATTGTTTGAAACTTTTTAGGTACTATTAACTTTTTTAGGTCAGCTCAAATAGAACTTTGCTCTGACATTAAGGCTCCACTTGGCCTACCTATATTATTCAGATTTTTTTTGTATTTGTTATTTTGGTCTCAATGTTTTGTGAATTATTGGTCTGTCTTGATAAAAAAAATCTAAAAATTATAAAATTATGTTCGAAAGTCATAAAAATGTCACTAAAGATGACGATTAGAACTTTGCTCTAAAAAGTATAAAATTATGTTTGCTTATTCAAATTTGGTCTATTATTTATAATTTTCTGAAAGCTCTCATCGAGATGAACCAATAATGCACAAAAAACTGATGAAAGATAAAAAATTACAAAAACAATTCACATAAAGACGAAAAAATAATCCAATAATCTAACCAGGCTAAATGGAGCCTAATTAGGATCCCTGCAAGTTGACGGTAGAACTGGTCTTTCAAAAATTAATCAAGTTACATGTAAACTGACCCAAACATTATAATTTATAAAAAACAAATCTTCCAATTGCCTTGGTGGGTTTAATATCTATCTATAACATTTCTCATGAACCATTGAGACATCTCCACACAAAATACTAATAATACTTGGAGGAAAAAAAAAAAACTTAATATTTTATATAGTATAATTCAATTGGGTGGTGATGATAGCCTTTGGATAATTTTTCTAACAGGCTTGCATGTGAGATTTGATTTTTGACTTTTTCAATAATTGATGTCTTGTTGCCATCTCATGCAATTGCAATGTAAACCTTTAATTTTCAAGCTGGCCCGGAAGGTCAATTGAGAGAGAGAGAGAGAGTGTGTGTAGGACTACTGAGTCACTGAGTGATCCAGCTTCATCATTCGTCAGAAATAGTCTCGTGATATTGGAAATACAAGCATTTGATCTCGGATTTGACTCAGTTAAATTTTTAGTGCTGGACAATATAATTGATCGATCTCGTATTAGTCTGTCCTTACGGATGCTTGAGCTACTAAAACGATAGAAGTATTGAAAGGGTATTAGAAAGTAATATTCAAGTGTGCGTAACTTCAAGAGGTTGTCCGAGTGATACGTAAAGCGGATGAGTTGTAACTCAGACATCCTGTAGTCGAAACTCGACAACTTAATACTTGAGACAACTGGAAGTTTGTTTGGTCGTTTCTACCTAGAACTCTGAGGACTAGTCGGTAATTTAGATGGGCACTCTCCCAAACCGATCGGTTACCTTGATTATAAAAAAAAAATAAAAAAATTCAAGTGTGTGTAGCTTTTTCAGACCAACTCGGCTGGGAAGTGAGTCAACTCGGAGAAGACACATGGGTTGTTAAATCCCAGAATCCCCCCACTAAGGGGAAGACTAATGAGAACCGGGCTGCATGTGTACGCAATCATTTCAGCTTGCAGCTTTTGCAGGCATTTTGATCAACACATAATAAAGGAAAAGAGCAAATAAAGCATGAAGGAATTTGCAGCGTTTCCCCTTTTGAATATTTCGTTCCCTCCGGGAAACACTTGTGCAGACGAGTCAACCAAATGAACAAACTAATAATATATGTCCCCCCCTCCCCCACCATTTTCTTGCGGTCCTTCACTTCAATGAAAAATAAAGTTCATCAATCATTCATCTATGCGAGTGGGTTAAATTCGAAAATGAAGGAAAATATCATCTCTATTATGACAACAATAGATTCTGAGATCTTTCTTATCTTATATATGCTTAGATTCTGATAATCTACAAAATAAAAACATTCGAAGGACTTTTTATCACTACGGTGAGAAGACACTCAGATGGTTAAGTCAATACTAATATCACCATAAACTCTCTATACAATAACTAAAATTTTGTAATAGCGTGTACCTTTCACCTCATACTCGTACCTTTATTTTTAGAGTTTTGTCATCTCATTAATCTCTATTCTAAGATGTTACCTCATCTTATCCTGATCATCAATCGGTTGTTGTTGTTGTTTCCTTGTGTGTTCATAGATGGTGCAAAGGGTTACCGTGGTAACAGACAAGATAGGTGAAAATGACCGCTTCTGTAAAGACACTCAGAATGATGCCCTACATTGGAGAAGGAACCATGACAATGTTCTCAATTCCAATTCATCAATCCATGATTTCTTTTTAGCTTGTCTGAATGAGTGATTTTCTCAATCAATTAAAAAGTTAATACCTTAATAATGTGCAGGAATAATGTTCTCTCACTCTTGATATATGTGATCTACAAGATAAAAAATTGCCAAACAAACCTCCACCTCTATCGTGGGAAGACACTCCAATATTAAGTCAGAACGATGATTACAAGAATTTTTCTGATAAATAGCTAAAATCATGAATTAGCATGTACCTTTCATCATAGGCCTGCACATTTATTTATAGACTTTTGACTTAATCTTTTCAATTCTCTCAGGATTCTAATTCCTTATTCGAAATGAAGTAGAAGTGTCTTCTGAGTGGTTACTAACCAAGACAAAACTAACTTGGACTCTATAAGAAATTATCTTTTACTATTAGAGTTTCATTCAACTTCAAATTCCTCATTCTAAGTTGAATTAGCCTAGGAATCGTTGTTCATATCTGATTAGAACGTTATTCCAAGATATTCGAGGTCCTGTTTTATTTACAATTCAAGATAGGTAGCCTTTCTTAGATCAGTGACCAATCTAACCGCCTTTCCCTGGTTGGCAATCAAATGAACTTCCTTTATTAGGTAGACTGTTAAATGAACTGCCTATCTCAGGTCGTCCGTTATTCGTTGAAGCTTAGCAATATGCACGTGCATGAGAGCATCTCAATGTCGAACTGAATTAATGATTCAAGGAAATACTTAATAATTTTTATTTAAGTTTTACCTCCTTCAATTGCCCCAAAACTTTCTCTACTTCTCGCCGAGCTAACCAAGTAGGCAAAGCTACAAATATTCACATAGGCATATATTTCCTTTTCGAATACATTTCTTTAAACCGTTACTTGAAATTTGTATCGTTGTATTTAATGCAACTGACGCTGTTGCATCTTTTTACGAAACGACGCGCCATTCTCACACGTGCCATTATAAACTCGTTAAATATCATTCCTTTTCCAAATAGGAAATTACTTTCCGAATTCTTATCCTCTTTTTACGCTCGCTCTTTCTGCACTGTTCATCTTCTCGTTGTTCTTCTATTTTCCACCACTGTTACTATTTATGCAACTCAAGAACTTTGATTTATGATCGTTTCTCTATAACTCCTTCTTGAACTCTTGCTCTTTTTCATTCTGTTTTCTTCTATCTCCCCCATTGTTCTCCAAATAGGGAATTTCAGACAACTTTTATCTACTCCTGTAAAAATGGTCAATTTTTGCCATCATTACAAGATCCCAAACAATGTTGTAATTGAACGCAACAGCTCCAATACCCTTCACGAGGGGTCATTGATGATACTATTCACATTCCTCTTGTGGCTATTACAGAGGCTAGAGTTTGCTTCCCTCTCCATCCTTACTTCATAAAGTCTTGTGCCATTACCAGCTCAATCCCATGCAAAATTGTATAAATATCTACCATAGTATCATGTCCACAGTTGAGCTTAATAGACTTATAGGAACCAATTTGGGATTTCGGAACATCCAATGGTCAAGTCCAATACTGACTTGTACTACCTCAAAAATTGACCCAAACGTGAGAGGATAGTAACCCACCTTACTGACTCCAACCGAGGCAACGATCACAATTTCTTGATCTTACGGCAACTGCGAGTTCAGTACTGATGAGCCCAAAATCCAAAAAATAAGAATTCTGAGGAGGTTCGAGAAACCCCATTACTTCCCCCTTGCACTTTCTTTTACTATAATTGATTTCTCCTTCTTGGCTATTGTCTAATACACATTTGTTTTGTTTTGTAGCCCATAAATATAACAATGGCCATAAACTCTAAGGACTTGATAAAGGTTTCGAAGTAGAAAGGGCATCCTAGTAAAATACTTGTCTGGGCTCTAGATGTACTTTGAGATATACGCTGACCTACTACGGACATATAAGAGGCCATGTTTCCCCTACCGGTACTGTTGTTGCCACAGAAGCTGAAGGCCACATACTCGAAGCAATTCCGCTTCCATTATTGAGAGAACCACACTGGGAAATTGTTGCTGAGACCATATCTAGCTCTTTTAAAACTTCTAATTCCAACTACGCACAATCATCTGGTGCATCCCTTCCTCATAACGTTTGGAACTCTGAAGGTGAGGCTGAGATTGATGAAGAAATCACGTCTCAGAACCAAGGTGTACCACAACTAATGGGTCATTTAAAGAAAAGCTAACTGAAAAAACTTCCTAAAGTTGGATACATTCCAAGTCCTTAGAAACTCTTCGCCATCTTGATTTTTTAACTTGTAAGCTCTTTTGCCTAGCATGTCAATCACTTTGTATTGGCCTTCTCAGTTCGGTCCCAGCTTGCCATACTAGATCGTTACTATTTCCAAATACCTTTCTAAGTATGAAGTCCCAAAGACCAAATTTTCTTGGGTGGACTTTTTTTTTTTGGAACTTGGAAAGATGCTCTTCATAGGATGCTAGTTTGATAAGCGCCCTTTCTCTTTTCTCCTTAGCCAGGTCAAGATCTATGGCCTGTGCTTGATCATTGCCCCTTATTCAATTTGGTCTATTCGGACAGGGGGGAGGCCAACTTCTAATGGGATTGATGCTTATGTTCCATAAGGTAGGGAGTATGGGGTTGCTCATGTAGACCTTCATGGTATAGTACTGTTTGCCCAAAGCACAAGTGGTAACTGTTAGGGTTTTATACTAAAAGTCATGACTTTATGTAATGGATTAATATTTGTTTGAATTATTTAAATAGTTGTTTCTTTTCTTGATGAGAATCTTTATGGGCAATATTTGTATTATATCATATTATATTGTGCATAAGTGTCTCTTATTTAACATAATAGATAATCTAGTGTGTATAGTTTGGCTTACACGCAGAGGATCAGATTATCGATTCTTGTAAAATATAAGTCATTAGTTCACAGTCTTAGGTGAAATTGGACACACCACCAGTAGGACTGTAACACAGTATTTCAGTAGGTCTGTCTTGACTACGAAATAGTATAGTTTTAACTCACTGTGTTAGTACAGTTTGTATGTATTGAACATGACTACTTAAAGGTAATTGTATTTATACTGACAATATAATACAATTCGCACATCATGGTTATTATGAATGTTTGTGCTCTTAACCCAAAGATAATTAATGGATGTGTATATTTAATGTTGTTGACCTTAATTTACTATAGAGTAAGGCTTTGTGAGCCAATTGTCTTAATGAGTTGGGTCATAATATCAAGTGTATAATAATTGTTACTTATTAATGGAATTCACGTCCCTTTATAGGGATTGATGATATTCTCTTGAAGAAGCTTATAAATTTCGATTATGTCAAACCCTGCAGGTGGATATTAGTATCCGACATAACGAATAAGTTAAGTGGAAGGTCTCAAGAAATTTTATAGATGTCAATTAAATAAATTATCAATAATTTATTTTAATCAATGGGTATCTATAATCTTAATATACGGAGATAAATAAACATTTAATAACATGGAGATCGAAATATATTTTTGAGATATCGAAAGAGAATGCAATTATAATTCTATAGTGGTATTAATTGTAATTTATATAATTCAGAATTAACTCGGGCTGGAATAGGATTCTTAATTATATAGAAAGCACAGCCCATACTTCTCCTTGGGGTCTTTATCTTTGCCTATAAATATACTGCTATGCCTTCTAGGTCAGATACAATTTTATACTCAAACTATAGAGAGAGGTTCTGTGAAGGCAAGAAGATCACGTTTTTGAGCCTGCACTTAGTTTGTGACCAAGGTGCAATAAGACTATGGTAGAAGATTGCAAGGTCAGTAGAGCAAGATCATCTCAGCTGTCCTTGTACTTATGTCGATCCAAACAATAAAGGCTGTCGAGATCAAACCAGAGAGATTTCAAAGGTATGAACCCTAGTTCTGCCTTATAGGGTTTCATGTTTTTTTGGTTGTATAATCTGTACTCGTTCATTACTAGGTCTCGAAAATCGATCCCTAACAGTAACTCATCCAGCCATCTTTCCTTATCTTTTTCTAGCCCCTTCTTGATGCCCTCCATGGTTGTCTTATTGGATGCTTCTACTTTCCCATCACTTTGTGGGTATCCCACGTAAGCATCAAAAGTTTTGATCTTGTACTAGGAGTAGAAGGCCTTTAACTTGTCTTGAAATTGACTCCCATGATCAGAAACAATGGCATATGGTATCCCAAATCTAGTGATGATATTTTTCCACCCAAACTTCTCAACATTATGCTTGGTGATCTTGGCAATGGTTCTTCCTCAATCCATTTTGTGAAGTAATTTGTGTCGACCATAAGATACTTCCTCATACCCTTGGCCTTTGGGAGTGGCCCCACAATGTTTAAGCCCCATTGAGCAAATGGCGTGCCAAATTGATAGGTGGTGTGTGCATTATGAGAGAAATATTTTGATACTTTTCGCGTAATTGTACATATACCTTGGCATCTTCTTGCATAGATGACCACCAATAACCTTAAGATATTGCTAGGTGAGCAATGGATCTCCCTCCTGCAGGGGGGTCTTTTGTGATTTTGTACCCTTAGTTCCTATGGACTCTTCTTTACTTTTATTAAAAGGAGGACTGTTATTCACTTCACCACTTGTTGTTTTCTTTCTAAAGAATTTCTTAAATGTCTTAGTGAATTAAGGCCACGACTTCAATGTTATATATATTGACCGTCGCTATCAGATTCACTAGACATGCTTTGAGAACTAGTAAATGCTATAGGTTTAGGAAAGCTTTAGGGTTAGATTTATGTGATGTTAGAAGATGCATATCTACCTCATATGTCTGGAGAATACCTACAATTTCTTCTATAAATTTACTTTAAGTTTTTGTTTACCATTAAGCATAGTGACTTTAGTATTGATGCATTCAAAAAGAGATCTCAAAATCTTCTTAATGACACATAACTAAGGATAGTTTTCACAACTATTAACTATAGCAATGAGTTTCTAGTAGAATTGATTAAATATTCCGTCCTCATGCATACAGATTATTTCAGAAATAGTAGTCAATCGTTGCAGCTTAGATTGTTTAACAACATCAGTCCCTCGTCACACATAACAAGAATATCCCAAACCTCTTTAGCAATTTCACAGTTTGTAATTTTGCTATGTTCTGCCACATCAATAGCACTACATAAAATGTCGAGAGCTCTATTATTAGCTTGTAAGGCCGCTTTTTTGGCAATAGTTAGTTATGAGGTACTTTTGCGCACTTCCACTCCCTCAATGCTTATCGTAGGGTAAGTGTATCTAGTGATGCAAATGTTCCATATATCTTCATTAGCAACAATTGAAATTGTCACTTTCTAGATTAGGGATTTGACTGGTTATGTACCTCATATTCATGTTGGTGATCGTGTGAGTACCCATATATAGGTTAAATGATCCAAGGACTATAATAGCTTGCTCTGATACCAATTAAAAAACGGTACTAACCTAACACACAACAATCTCATAACATATAAGAGAAACAACGTGAAAAACAGAACGCCCAATATACATGGAAAATCTCTAGATGGGTAAAAACCACGGGAAGAAATCAAATCACTAAAATTACCATTGTGCAATTACAAATCAACTATACTCACATCTACGGCTCCTCACAGTTGATCCAAGATTGATTTGCCGAGTCCTCATTCGCCGCACCAAGTGATTGATTGCCTACGCCTTGAATCCTCAAACTTTCAAAACTCAAAGATGAAGATTGACGTAGAGTAAAATCTTTGGCGACGATGATTGTATCTCGAGAAACATCCTGATTTGTATGAAACGTCAAACAAAATAATCAAAGGAACACCAGGGCAAATTGTTGCTTGTATTCTTTGCCTCCCTAAACTTAGCCGGTCAGTGCATATACGTCCAGAAACCCTAACTGTTGAATATATGAGCTCGACCTAGTTGCTGGAGCGAGTTGACTTAGTCTAAAACAAATTACAACTGTGAATTTCTTCCACCTCCTAAACAGACACTCTAAAATAGGAAAAGAATTACAACTCGATAAATAGAGAAATACATTGGACGAACATGGTTTTGAACCGAAATTGCCAACCAAGACGGAGCGAAGCCTATGGAGCTTACATGAATAAAATAAAGGAAGAACAAATGAAAAATAAAGAAAGAAAATAAAAGAAGAACGACAAAGTGCATCATAACCATGGCTTGTTGAACCATTAATGGCTTGAGGTACTTATATTGAAGATAATGCATTGTGCCATTCTGCCGCTGCTGTAGATGTTTCTGCTCTAAAGAATAAAAGATCTTTGTATACTTCTGAGGTTAATATGAAATGTTGTTTGAAGTATATGGCGTTTAAGTCTAGAGTTGCTATTGTTTTATCCCCCATTATTTGCTCTGCTGATTCAAATTTTACTAAGCCGATTAATGTTTTCAATTTGCAGGTTTGCTGCTGTTGGTGTCCCTGGTTCACTCCTAAGGATTAGATACTGTCACGCCCGAAAATTTCAATGTCATGTTTCATGATAGTTTGATCGACGGGGCAAAATCTGGTATCAACAGATACATTTGCTGGATGTAGTGAGAAAATAGAATATTCAATTGCTTTCATTGATATAGTTGGCCATAGATAGGAAGTTTATGTTAAAACAATCAAGTTGAAGAGGGTGAGATTGCACGTGGCAAGAGGTATAAAAATATGAAAACTACATAAGAAATTAGATTATGGTTTTTTTTTTTCCCTATAATTTTTGGAATATGAGCACTATATTTAATTAAGCTGTTAGGTAAATCACTGAACTACTCTTTGGACATGAATATAGGTTACGTTTTGAACGCGTAGCTAATACTTTGCAAGAACGCGTAGCTAATACATAAAGATAGGTTATTTTTGCTTTATTATGTATATCTTTCTCTATAAATGTGTTTTGTAAGAGTGGACTTTTATTCATTTTATTATTTTTTAAATGTTTTTAGGTTAAGGTTCGTGTTTCTAATTTTGATATTTGGACGAAGTACATATATTGATATCGTAGGGTGATAAAGAAAAAATAAATTTTTTCAGTATATACTTTAATTCTTTTGCAAAACATGACCAATGTGGAGACTATGTTTTTTTTTTTTTTTTTTGGGCAACATTTTGTGTATGAGTTTGGCTCCATTGGGAGTGTTTTTTTATTTTATTATTATGATTGAACTTTGATCTTATCATTTCAACGCAACATGATGTTAATTTGGTTATAATTGAATTTGAATACTATCAAGGAACATTGTATCCGTTTGAACAAAAGTGGAATTTGGATCCAACTAATATACCATGGATTTAATTAGTTAATGTAGTTTGGATTATATGATGAGGATTTCAAAGGGGACAAAGTTCATGTTCTAGATGACAAAAATATAGTAGCAATTTTCTTCTGTCTTATACGCATATGGTGGAGAGAAAAATCAAATAAACAAATGGCATTCTTTTATTTTCAGCAAATTTGAGTGTACAAAGCACAAGGAGGTTGGAAGAAACAAATAATCAAAATAAATCACAGTAATAAATCACTACAGATGAAACAAACTCTAATACGTCCTTAACTAAACCTCCAAGGCTACTTCGACTTTGCAGATAGTACCAACAAGATGTGAACGACGACTACCAGAGAAGTAGAAGCAAACTGGTCAAATTTCAAAAGGTTGAACCTCTGCAATGCAATTCTAATGACCTTATTATATGGACAAGTTTGATTGAAGACTTGATGTTTGATTCTTCCCCTCATAGAGAGTAGTTTTATTTCTTTCTTGAAATCAAAACCTGCAAATGAATATTAAGAAAAATGAGAAATCTTTTACTTTTTCTCAAACTCAAATTATCATGGAAGAAATAAAAAAAACAACAAAATGGAGAATTACTTACGTGGTTGCTTGAGGTGAGTGGCTAAGCAACTTGAGCTCAATAGGCGATTGGAGGGGGTGGCGAAGAGTAGATGTAGGACGGTGGTGGAGGTGATTTCGTTGGTGGGGGAGGTGATGTGTAGTGGTATGGGGGAGGAGGAGACGGCGAAGGGGGAGGTGGGGACTTGTATAAATAGGGAGGAGGGGGAGAAGGAGAAGGTGGTGGTGGCGACTGGTAGATATAAGGAGGTGGAGGAGATGGGGATGGTGGTGGTGGGGACTTGTAAACATAGGGTGGAGGGGGAGACGGGGATGGTGGGGGTGGAGAATTGTAGACATAAGGTGGTGGAGGAGACGGCGATGGTGGCGGTGGGGATTTGTAGAGATAAGGTGGTGGAGGGGATGGAGATGGTGGTGGTGGAGACTTGTAGACATAGGGAGGAGGTGGAGAGGGGGAAGGTGGTGGCGGCGAATTGTAGACATAAGGAGGTGGAGGGGATGGGGATGGTGGTGGTGGGGACTTGTAGACATAAGGTGGAGGAGGGGATGGGGATGGTGGTGGTGGAGACTTGTAATAATAAGGAGGTGGTGGTGACGGAGATGGTGGAGGGGGAGACTTGTAATAGTATGGGGGTGGTGGTGATGGAGATGGTGGCGGGGGAGACTTGTAGAAGTACGGTGGTGGAGGAGATGGCGATGGTGGAGGAGGCGACTTGTAATAGTATGGTGGTGGTGGAGATGGTGTGGGTGGTGGCGGAGATGAGTAATAGTAAGGAGGTGGAGGAGAAGGTGAGGGTGGTGGGGGAGACTTGTAGTAATAGGGAGGTGGAGGTGGAGGCGATGGTGGTGGGGGAGAATTATAATAGTAAGGAGGAGGAGGTGACGGCGATGGTGGTGGGGGAGACTTATAATAGTAAGGAGGAGGTGGAGACGGTGATGGTGGTGGTGGGGACTTGTAGTAGTAAGGAGGTGGCGGTGAGGATGAAGGTGGTGGTGGGGACTTGTAATAGTAAGGTGGTGGAGGAGATGGTGACGGTGGTGGAGGAGACTTGTAATAATAGGGAGGTGGGGGTGATGGTGACGGTGGTGGAGGAGACTTATAATAATAGGGAGGTAGGGGTGATGGTGATGGTGATGGTGGGGGTGGAGACTTGTAATAGTAAGGTGGTGGGGGAGATGGTGACGGTGGTGGCGGAGACTTATAATAATAGGGAGGTGGGGGTGACGGTGATGGTGGGGGTGGAGACTTGTAATAGTAAGGTGGTGGAGGAGATGGTGATGGTGGTGGCGGAGACTTGTAGTAATAGGGAGGTGGGGGGGATGGTGATGGTGGTGGTGGGGACTTATAGTAATAAGGAGGTGGGGGGGATAGTGATGGCGGAGGTGGCGACTTATAGTAATAAGGAGGTGGAGGTGATGGTGATGGCGGTGGTGGAGACTTGTAGTAATACGGCGGTGGAGGAGACGGTGATGGTGGCGGTGGTGATTTATAGTAATAAGGAGATGGAGGAGATGGTGATGGCGGTGGTGGAGACTTGTAGTAATACGGCGGTGGAGGAGAGGGTGATGGTGGTGGTGGTGATTTATAATAATAAGGAGGTGTGGGTGATGGTGATGGCGGTGGAGGAGACTTGTAATAGTAGGTATGGGGAGGTGATGGTGATGGTGGTGGTGGAGACTTGTAGTAGTACGGCAAAGGAGGAGAGGGTGATGGTGGAGGAGGTGATTTGTAGTAGTAAGTGGGAGGAGAGGGTGAAGGAGGTGGCGGTGACTTATAGTAGTAAGGTGATGGAGGTGATGGTGACGGTGGAGGTGGAGACTTGTAATAGTAAGGTGGATAAGGAGATGGAGAAGGTGGTGGAGGTGACTTGTAATAATAAGTCGGTGGTGGTGGAGACTTGTAAAGATAGATTGGTGAGGATGGAGGTGGCGACTTATAAACATAAGGAGATTGCGGTGGAGGAGGAGATTTGTAGTAATAAGTGGGTGTCGGTGGTGGTGGTGACTTGTAATAGTAAGGTGCAGGTGTGGGCTTGGGTTTGGGCTTCTCGCACTCGGGATAAGGGGTCTTGGAGGCATAAGCAAAAGATTTGGCAGAGAGAACAACTTCGTAATTAGTCTTCGACTTGAGTTTGAGGGTAGCACCCTTAATGCCCCAGTGGAGGGTTGTTGGAATATTGCATGCAGAGTCTTTTGGAGCACTGTGGAGTTTGGCAATGCAAGCGTGGGCTCCATATTTTCCATACTCAAAGCTAGGGAGGGTGATGCTGTATTTGCCGTTGTTCTTGGTTGTGCCATATGCCACGATTTCCTTCTTGCCAGCAGTACATGTTACCTCCACGACAGCACCTGCTTTCCCATTTAAGTGACAAACAATTACATATAGTTAATATTCTTACACAAATTCATCTAATTAGGAATTAGTATTCGGTCTAAATTAATTATTTTTGTCTTTATTAAAAAAATAATTAGCCAATTATTTGGGATTTATTACTTCATTTCGATGAAAGAAATCTAAAAAACATAGAATTATATCCAAAAATTAAAAAAAAAAACTTATTGAAAAAAAATGAAAACAAATCATGTTTTGGCATAATCTTTCTTTATTAGTTTTTTTATATATTTTTCTGATTTCTTTTTAATTTTTAGACATAATTTTATACTTTTCTAAAATCTCTCGTAAGAATAAACTAACAATCAACAAAAAAGTTGATGCAAATTAAAAAGTTACAAAAAAAAATATTCAAGTAGTAAGACAATAATCAATTAATAATTACCACCTACGCACACTACAATAAATCATATCTATTATTATGTACCTTAAGCAAAGTCAACTATTAAATCATATCTCTCTGCCAAATATTTACCTACTACAATAACTAATCTTATACTTGTCTGTTGCCTTGACTATATAATTA
Source organism: Arctostaphylos glauca (assembly GCA_019985065.2). Lineage (NCBI taxonomy): Eukaryota > Viridiplantae > Streptophyta > Magnoliopsida > Ericales > Ericaceae > Arctostaphylos > Arctostaphylos glauca. The sequence goes on from JAHSPW020000015.1 coordinate 7,815,901, forward strand.
GTGTCTTTTGAAACTTTTCTATCACAAGCACATGTATTTTGACAGTATCAACAACATTTGGAGACCTCATCGATTTGGTTTTTTTTTTTTTCTCACCTTTTTTTTTTGGGTAATTATGCCATCATTTATGAAATTAGGTCAAGAACTGGAGTAATTGACTAATAATTAATAATTGGAAAGAAATAAAAAATTATAATTTTTGGACAGCAAACTATAACACACTTTTGAACTAGTGATTTCAGTAAATATAATTTGTTGCAAAAGTAATCGTATGAGATAATACAGTGATGGCTAGCTCATAATTAAAAGGTCATGTTTAGCGTAACAGAAATTAGATAATCCAGCAAATCCAACCTATGTATTAATTTCGTCAATAAGATAATTTTTGGACATTAAAAATATGTTCGGTTGAATGTTTTTGAGCCAATTTTTGAGAAAAAAATTCTCAGATGTCGTTTGGTATAAATGTTTCACAAAATAATTTAGAGTTAATTTTTTTTGGCATTTTTAAGGCGCGCTCTTCTCTTCTCTTCTCTTCTCTTCTAGAAAAATGAGTATTTTTTTCAAGAAAACTTCTTTTTGGTGCTTTGTGCACATATTTTGTTAACAAACAAAATTTATTTTAAAATGTCAAGTTCGTAGTTAATCTCGAAATATTTTTTAAGTCAACAATGAATTTTTAAATTTTTTTAAAAATAAAATTTAAAGAACACGATCAAAAAGGATCAAATGAATGGTCTCGGACATGACCGAAGGAAGTTAAATGTGACTATTTAACGTATTAATTATTAAAAAACATGATAATTTAATACTAATCAATGATTGTCAAACAAATCAAACAATGGCTGAAAAAAAATATTCAAAGCATAATTCACAAATATTACTTTCAAAAAGTTTCAAAAACACTCAATCGGCCATAGTCGAAGAATTATGATAAATTAAGCAAGAGACCCAAGAGTTTCATAAATACATAAATAAATATTATATATATACATAAATAAATATATGTGTGTGTGTACCTTTTAGATGTTTCTTGTCGTGAGATTTCAATGGGTAGGTCCAATCGTAGCATTTGTAGCAGTAGACTTTTCCGACCACCTTGACAATCGTCGAGTAGTGGTGGTAGGGAGCAGGGGGTGGTGGAGACTTATAGTAGTACGGAGGGGGTGGAGATGGTGATGGTGGTGGTGGTGATTTATAAAGGTACGGAGGTGGAGGAGATGGAGATGGAGGTGGTGGGGACTTGTACAAGTATGGGGGTGGTGGAGAGGGTGAAGGTGGTGGTGGAGATTTGTAGTAGTATGGGGGTGGAGGCGATGGAGATGGTGGCGGTGGGGATTTGTAGTAGTACGGAGGAGGAGGTGACGGTGATGGAGGTGGCGGGGACTTGTAGTAGTATGGGGGAGGAGGCGATGGAGATGGTGGTGGTGGGGACTTGTAGTAGTATGGTGGTGGAGGCGATGGAGATGGTGGTGGTGGGGATTTGTAATAGTATGGGGGAGGAGGTGACGGTGATGGAGGTGGTGGGGACTTGTAGTAGTATGGCGGTGGTGGTGATGGTGAGGGAGGAGGAGGAGACTTGTAATAGTATGGTGGTGGCGGTGAGGGGGAGGGTGGTGGAGGGGACTTATAGTAGTATGGTGGGGGAGGAGAGGGTGAAGGTGGGGGAGGTGACTTGTAGTAATAAGGTGGTGGTGGAGATGGAGATGGCGGCGGCGGTGATTTGTACACGTACGGTGGTGGTGGAGATGGTGATGGTGGGGGTGGCGATTTGTACAAATAAGGCGGTGGGGGAGATGGAGATGGTGGCGGTGGCGATTTGTACACGTACGGTGGTGGTGGAGATGGTGATGGTGGGGGTGGCGATTTGTACAAATAAGGCGGTGGGGGAGATGGAGATGGCGGCGGTGGCGATTTGTACACGTAAGGCGGTGGCGGAGATGGTGATGGTGGGGGTGGTGATTTGTACAAATAAGGCGGTGGGGGAGAAGGTGATGGCGGTGGTGGTGACTTGTACACGTAAGGAGGAGGTGGAGATGGTGATGGTGGCGGAGGTGACTTGTACTCATATGGTGGTGGAGGGGAAGAGTAGACATATGGGTCTGCAGAGGCAACACTAATTGAAACAAAGATTACAGCCAATGCCAGAAGCAGTTGTGGCCAAAGACGACCCAAGGAAGGGTCGCCGCCGTGAACTCTCATAGCTCAGTGGGAACTTCCACCAAAACCCAGGAAATGTGGTTCCACCAATTCACTATTATCTCTAATTAGAGACAGATCTCAAAAGAGGTGCTGGTTTAGTTAAGAAAGGTGATGACATTGGAATGCAATCTGTAAAGTATATATAGTGGGAGTAAAAAGTAGCTGTGGCCTGGAGTTTGGTCGTTGGAGTAGAGCTGTCCATTGGAGACCAGTTCCATTGGTCCATTTGATTAACGGTGGAATAAATTATCAACCAGCTGGATTTACATATTATTTTAAGGTTTTGTATGGATGAGTAATGAAGTTTGATTCCCCAAATTTTCATTGGTCTCATCAGATAAGAGCCGGCCAACTGCTTCATATTCCTATATTTAACAAATCCCACTTCTGCTGCATATTTTCTTACAATATGATTACTCATTAACGGTTTCATTGTTTGATTACTGTTTGTTTATACCATTTTCTCTTGAGCAGTTGAGACATCTCTATACAGACACAAGAAAATAATGACAATGCAGGAAAACAGACCAAAAAAATACAGCAAAAGGAGCAAGTTTTATTATTTTTTGGAGTTATATAATTCGACCGGGTGGTGATGATTTACAAGTGTCTTTTCCAGCAACCTGATAGCCCTTGGATCGTTAGGTTGCATGTGAGATCTGATGTTTGGCTTTTCCAATAATTGATGCATGTCTTGATCCCATCTCATGCAATTGCAATATAAACTCACAATTTTTAAGCAGCAAAGGTCAATTGAGAGAGAGAGAGAGAGTGTTCTGGATCCCTGATTCATCAATGACGTGAAAACAGAAAGTGTAATGAGGAAAACATATATATGCCCAGTGATGGGAATTGGGATACAAGTATTTGATATCGAATTTGACTCCTACTCGTATACTATTAATTTCTGTATTACGTTAATTTATGAGAACATTTGCGAAGATTTTACTTAGATTTATAGTACTGAAGAATAAAATTGATCTCGTATTAGTCGGTCCAGGCACATGCTTGATTTACAAAAAGAAAAAAAAGTATTCAAAAGAGGATTAGAAAGTATGCAACTGATTACGAAACAGTATGGTTGTTAAATCCCACAATCCCTGCACTAAGGCCTAAAGACTTTTAAAAAGAAGTCTTTGCTGTTTTCTACTTTGTTTTCTCTATCAGCAATTTGATCATTTGGGTATTAAATCTCAGTAAATGAAAAATGGCATGTGCACATACAATTAATTCAGGTTGCAGCTTTTCCAGGTTATTTTGATCAATACACAAAGAAAAGAACAAACAAAGCATCAAAGAATTTACAGCTAAAACTGTACGGTAAATCAGGTATTAGTTTATTATAGCTTTTTGGACCCAAACCCAGTTCATCTCTAGTTTAAGAGGGTGAAACTCTGTAAGTTATAGTAATTTCTCAAGTCATGGGTCCACTTATTTTTTTTATGTCACCAAGATATATATATATATATATATATATATATATATATATATATATATGAGCTCTCACATCTGTTACAATTATTTATTATTTTTTGCCACATCATTATTACTGTGACTTGAGCTCATCGTCGACCACCTGTTGCTGGCTGTCAAAATACAAAGATAAATTTAAGAGATATAACTTGTAGAACAAAATACATAAGCTTTTTTTTTTTTTTTTTGTCATTGGTGATTTTGTTTTTAATTTTTTGGTATGAAGTTTTATGTTTTGGCTTGTTATGACATGAAAAATGTCGAAAAGAAAAAAGAATCAATGAAATTTATTGAAGACAAATTTAGATTGAGCACATTGCCTTTAATTGTATCTTTAGTAACATTTTCTTTTTTTTATTTTGACTTTTCTCAACTCCTCTCTTTTTGTTTTGTAATGTTTCGAATTCTAGACACGTTAATAAACAAAATAAAGTAACCAAAATACTATCATTATATTGAAATACAAATTTGATATAGGAAATAGTCATAATACATTTCAAAAGTGACTTTTTACATCAAAAGGACTTTAAAAGTAAAATCAAAGCAGTCTAAACTAGTCTAAGTGATCCACGGCACCACCGTGTCTTTTGCGGGATAAGCATCATCGTACGGTGTATAATCCGATCTGGCTCCTTCATCGTCGGTACCTAGTTATCAAATATCAGGGCAAGAGAAAGTTGCATCATGAGTTTTAACACTCAATAAGTGACCTAACCCTTAAATTTCTTTTTAAATATTTTAGCATAATAATATAATGTGTAGTGTACAGAGTATGAAATTATTCAAGGTTTAATCATGTGATAATATAAGTGCACAAATAGTTAGTACATGCTTTAAATTGGAATAACGCAATTCAAATTATCAAAGTAATTATCATAGTGAGTATCAGTACCTAACGTTCCATGAGTCATCGGCTCGCATCAAATATTTTAAAGTATGGCCACGTCATATAGTTCCATCAATTGTTTCAAGAATAACCTCGTCACTTATTTCGAATAGGCTTTTCTAACATCAATGATCTAAATCAATGAAGTCAAGTATGGTACTCCTGAACGATAACGATCCCTGTAAAGAAAGAGAATGATATTTTCTTTTTTTGATAATTGAAAGGATTACACGAGAGGTAACTATATACAAGAGATACCTAGAATCAAGCTAATTAGTTCCTACAATCAAGCTGAGATCCCTAGAATCAAGCTAATTAGTTCCTACAATCAAGCTGAGATCCCTAGAATCAATCTTCAACTAATTGGTCAGACCTTTCCTTCTCAACACTCCCCCTCAAGTTGGAGAGTGAATGTCAAGAACTCCCAACTTGCGTATCATAGTTGAGAAAACTTCCTTTCCCAATGGCTTGGTGAAAACATCTGCAAGTTGATTTGCTGAGGTAACATGCTTGGTCACAATTGAACCATCCCGTATTTTGTCACAGATAAAATGACAATCCATCTCTATATGTCTGGTTCTTTCATGAAAAACAGGATTGGCAGCTATGTGCAAGGCTGCGGTATTATCACAATATAACAATGCTGGCTTCGGATGCAATATTCTCAAGTCCTTCAACAATGATCGTAGCCAAGACAATTCGCAACATGTGCCTGTCATGGCTCTATATTCGGCTTCTGCTGAGGAGAGAGATACAGTTTTCTGTCTCTTCGTCCGCCAAGAAATAAGAGAAGGTCCCAAAAAAACACAATAACCCGTAGTGGATCTACGAGATATTGGACAGCCAGCCCAGTCCGAATCAGAGAAAGCTCGCAAGGATAAATCATTCTGAGAAGAAAAGAACAAACCCTGCCCTGGACTATTTTTCAAATAACGCAATATTCGCAAGGCAGCTTCCATGTGTGGCTTACGTGGTGCATGCATGAATCTGCTCAATACATGGACCGAATAGGTAATGTCCGGTCGAGTAATGGTTAAATAAATTAGGCGTCCAACAAGTCGCCTATATTGAGATGGGTCTTTCAGCAACTCCCCTGAATCTGAGAGTTTCATGTTTTGTTCCATGAGAAAGCTTACGGGTTTAGCACCTAAAAATCCACCATCTTTCAAAATTTCCAGAGTATATTTTCGTTGTGAAATGGAGATACCTTTTTTTGATCGAGAAACTTCGATGCCCAAAAAATACTTCAAATCACCCAAATCTTTAATTCGAAAATGACTATGTAGAAATTGCTTGAGAGCTGCAATGGCGTTGACATCATTACCCGTAATCAAAATGTCATCGACATATATCAACAAGGCTGTAAAAGTTTTTCTTTTCCGACATGTGAATAATGAGTAATCAGCCTTGGATTGAGTAAAGCCAGCAGCTTGAATAGCTGTGGAGAACTTTGTAAACCATTGTCGGGAAGCTTGCTTCAAGCCATATAACGACTTGTGAAGGCGACACACTAAATTCTCCCCCTGTCGCCGAAGACCAGGAGGTGAAGACATATAAATTTCTTCATGGAGATCACCATGGAGAAAAGCATTATTGACGTCGAGTTGGTGAAGAGACCATTGCTGGGCAGCTGCTAAAGCCAACAAGCAACGAATAGTAATCATTTTAGCAGTGGGAGAAAAAGTGTCGTGATAATCGATACCTTCCAGCTGGGTGTAGCCTTTGGCAACCAAACGAGCCTTGAAACGCTCAATAGTGCCATCCGAGTGTCGTTTGATTTTATAAACCCAACAACAACCAATAGGTTTCTTGCCAGGAGGAAGAGGGGTGAGAGACCAAGTGTGATTGGCTTCCAAAGCAGCTAGTTCAGATTGCATAGCCTCTTGCCAATGGGGATGAAAAGCTGCTTCGTCATAAAATGTAGGCTCAATATCTTGACTGACAGCAGCAATAAAGGAACGATCTTGTGGGGAGCAACGTTGATAAGATACGAAATTGCAGAGGGGATAGCGTGTACCTTTTTGTGGACCGGATGACAAAGGCGACAAATGGTTGGGAGACGTCACTTGGTTGCAAATGTAATCTTGTAAAGCCACGGGAGGATGGTGAGGTCGTTGGGAACGGCGTAAGATGGGTTCAGGAGGTGGTGGAACAGGTGCGGGAGTAGAGGCCGGAGATAATGATGAAGGTTGTGGAACCGGGGTTAAGGGATCGGGTAGAGAAACAGGGATGACAGAGTCGGGGTTTGAGGAAGGGGAAGGGATGGACTCATAAGGGAAAACATTTTCGTGGAAAACAACATCACGGCTAGTGAACATGTTGTGGGTGGCAAGATCATAGAGCTTGTAAGCTTTTTGGCCGACTGGATACCCAAGAAAAACACAGCGTTTGGCTCGGGGAGCAAATTTATGAGGAGCTTGTACATCGGTAGCATAAGCAAGGCACCCAAAAACCCGAATATGGGAATAAGAAGGTAGCTTTTGATAAAGTCGTTCAAAAGGAGATTGACGGGAAAGGAGTGGTGTGGGTAGCCGGTTAATTATATGGACCGCAGCAGAGACACAATCTGCCCAAAAATGTAAGGGAAGGTGGGCTTGAAAACGAAAAGCTCTAGCAGAATTGAGAATATGGCGGTGCTTGCGCTCCACGACCCCGTTTTGTTGGGGAGTAGAGACACAAGTATGTTGATAAGTGGTGCCTTGTTGTTTAAAAAATTCCCGCAGAGAGTAGAATTCTGCACCTTTATCAACCCGAATGTTGGCTATAGGAGCATGAAATTGGGTTTGGGCAAAAGAAAAAAAATTCACAAGTAAAGATTGTGTCTCACTTTTGTGTTGCATAAAAAAAACCCATGTGAATCTAGAGTAATCATCCACAATAGTCAAAAAATATCTGGCACCAGAAAGAGAAGGAACTCGATAGGGACCCCAAATGTCACAATGAATTAACTCAAAAGGTCTAACAGATGAGATAGAACTAACAGGAAAAGGAAGACGAGTTTGTTTTGCTAGTGCACAAACATCACAAGCATTATTAGACCGGAAAGGAAAATTTAACAAATGTTTGGCCATAAAATCTAATCTGGAGGAAGACAAATGTCCCAAACGGCGATGCCACAAAGCAGTAGAGGAGGCGTCCTGAGAATCGGGTGAGCGAGAGGAAGTGGTTGCGGCAGATGGTATTGGAGGTTGTGGCTTCTCTGATGTTAACGCAACCAAGTAATAAAGACCGTCTCGTTGTTCACCCAAACCAATCGTCGTCCCCGTCATCAAGTCCTGCAAGATACACCAATGAGGAAAAAAATCACTGAGCAATTGAGATCTCTGGTAATTCGACTCACAGACATTAAATCCACCTTAAAAGATGGTACTCCCAGCACTTTTTTTAAAGTAATTACAGAATTCAAAGGTAAATCTCCAATGGATGTAATCGGAGCATGTTTTCCACTCGGCATAGCAACAGGTGGCAAAGAAGTATTCGGATTGCTGTTGACAAGTAAAGCTGGAGATGAAGTAATGTGATCTGTCGCACCACTGTCGATAATTAATCGACGGAGGCGCAACAATGTTTGTAACAAACCTGAGGCACTCCCGGCAGCGGTACCAAGTTTAGGATTGGCGGACTGCGCTGCCCCTTTACCCTGTACAATAGATAAGATTTGCTGAATTTGCAAATCAGAGAGCCCATTGGTTGCCGACAGCACTTCCGGCAGCACTGAGTTTTCCTAGACATTGTTGGCTGAAGGTTGATAACTGTTGTTGCGCTTGGAATTCGGTCTCTGATTGGACCGGTTGGATGCATGTTTCAAGTGTTCTGGTGGGTACCCATTCAGCTTCCAGCATGTTTCTCGAACGTGATGGTCACGGTCACAATAGGAGCAGTGCAAGGGCTTTCGAACAGATGGATTGGGACGGGAAGAGGGGGCATGTCGAACAGCCAGAGCCACCGATTCAGCCCTTTGAACGACCATGGCCGAGTTCTCCATTGTCTCACGCGTAGCCCCAAGGCTCCGCTGCTTCTCCTCTTGCACAACTGAGGAGTAGGCTTGAGCTACATCAGGTAGCGGGTTCATCAACAAAATCTGTCCTCGGGTCACTTTGTAAGACTCATTGAGTCCCATGAGAAATTGCATCAACCGGCGTCACTTATGGTTTGCCCCACACGAGCAAACTGTGTCATTATGGGATCCCAATTCATCCCATAACCCTTTAAGCTTTGTGTAATAAGCTGCAACAGTCATTTGGCCTTGAGTGAGACAGGCAATGTCCCTCTCAATCTGAAAAATGCGAGGGGCGTTGCCTTGAGAAAAACGATCCCGAAGATCTTCCCATACTTCTTGGGCGGTGGTTGAAAAAATCACACTATCCGCAAGGTCCGGTGTGAGTGAATTGAGAATCCAAGAAAGGATCATGTCATTGCATTTTTTCCATGCAAGATTTTCGTCTGGCTTGGTCTTGGCAGACGGCATCGGGGTAGTCCCATCAACGAAACCCAATTTGGATTTGGCATTCAAAGAGATCGTCATGGCTCTACACCATGTCGAATAATTGTCCCCATTGAGGGGCTTGGAAACCAGCACCATCCCCGGATGATCGGAATGGTGAAGAAAGTATGGGACCGCAGCATCGATCTTTTCTCCCCTCGAAGACTGTGGCTCCGTCATGGTAACGAAAAAGGAAGTGGAAAGAAAAAAAGGGCGGAAGAAAAAGGTAGAGAGCTAGGGTATCGTTTCCCGCTCTGATACCATGTAAAGAAAGAGAATGATATTTTCTTTTTTTGATAATTGAAAGGATTACACGAGAGGTAACTATATACAAGAGATACCTAGAATCAAGCTAATTAGTTCCTACAATCAAGCTGAGATCCCTAGAATCAAGCTAATTAGTTCCTACAATCAAGCTGAGATCCCTAGAATCAATCTTCAACTAATTGGTCAGACCTTTCCTTCTCAACAATCCCAACTGCTCGACTAACCGAGGCTTCCCAACCATCCTGTTCCTCAACCACGCCATATTTCGATCGTTATTTTCCTAATCAATATGCTATCCTAGCATTATATCCTGTCGTACCGTGCCGAAACAATATGAGTTTAAAGTTATGCTAGAAGGTCGTTAGATTAAATCAAGATAGCACCAAATATAATTTCGGCTCAAGCGTAACTTGACTAAACTCATGACAGCTAAATTACAGCATTTGGGTAATACAAAACTTGGTCTATTAGACATTTTGGTTAAAGTCAAAGTTTGACTCATGTCGCATCACGGGTACAAGACACGCATAATATTTTCACGAAAAATATATCCACAACCACTAATCAGTGAAATCCAAATCTCCTTTTGGCAATATGATTTGTTCCTTGTCATGGGACTTTTAGCATTGTACCTAAAGGACTTTTGACTATATTTAAAAACACATAAAGGAAATAGTCGAATAAACAAATAAAGAGCCACAATATAAGGGCATTATGGTCAATTGTTCACCCAAAATATAATAATTTGAATATAATATCAAACACTTTAAAAATTCATAATCTATTTTACACAGTTTTACCAAATTAACACTTCGCATATTTTGATTATGAGTTTTTCATAATTTAAAATTTCAAAATGAAAAAAAAAAACCTTAAAAAATCCCTCCCAAAAACTTAATCCTGGAATTCTCCCTTGTCCATTGTACGCGCTACTGACCGGTAAAAATAATTTCCAAAAATCAGGTAAAGAATTAGGAAAAGAAACTTTCATTTGGTACTGAACTGTACTACAATAAAAAAAAAATCAGAGATATGATTCATATACCACAGATGTATGGGAATCGTAAAAAGATGTTGTCTGAGTGGTAAAGTAGACGAGTTGTAAACCCAAATATTTTGTAGTCAAAAGTCAACAACTTAATACTTAGAACCGTTGAGGGATTTGTTTAATCGTTTCTAATCAAGGCCTTGATGACCAACTCTGTAACTAAATAAGGACTCCTCCAAAATTTACCCCAACGTGGTCCCAAACCTATAATCAAGTAAAGAATCAAGAAAACGAACTTTCATTTGGGAAACTGTACTACAACAAGAAAATGGAAAGTTTTTGGTCCCACAAAATTTTTCAAGAAAATTTTTCATAATTCAAAATAAATGGACTAAATTTACTTGAGTGTGTAAACTTTTAAATCCCTAACCCTTGATTTTAAGTTAGGGAATATTTTCGAAAAAACTTTTCTGGGACCGTACCACTCCTTCAAAAATATTTAGAGATATGATTTGTAAAGAGTTGTCCGAGTGGTAAAGTGGACGAGTCGTAAATCCGAACGTTCTGTAGTTGAAACTCAACAACTTAATACTTGGAGTCATTTGGGAGTTTGCCTTATCGTTAATTTTTCCCAAGTCCTCAAAGACTAGTTGATAATTAAGTAATGACTCCTCTAAATTTTATCTTAGCTTGATTTCAAAAATTGTAAAATAAATAGCACAGATGTATGGTAAGATAATTAAAAAAGGGAAAAAGGTTTGATGGTTTGAAAGCCCCAAAATATTTGCAAAATAATGTAAACTTGAACATTCCCCTTATATTCACGTCTAGATATACCCTATGGCCTATACTAGTTAGTGGTGTCCCAACAATTGGTCTAATAATGATAGAAAATGGTTCACAATATAAACTCGCAACCAAACAAATCTTTTTTTCTGGCGGAGAATGTGAAACTGTTGGGCTAAACAGATATTCGATCGTCGTCGCTGGGGGAAGACCGCGATTTCAGGTTTTTTTTTAATCCTTTTCGTATTTTTTTAATTGTGTTCGAGTATCCTACACGCGGTTCTAATGACTTTGTAGTTGCGGGTTTAACGTTTCGTAATCTTTTGTTTTCTGATGTGTTTCTACGTCAGGTTGTTTTGATTCTGTTGGAGAACTTCTGATTCCTGGTGAGTCAACCCGGATGTCCGGGTTTTTTTTTATTTTTTGGGGCTATTTTTTAGTGCTTAGGGTCCGGGGCGGACCCACGTGGTGTCTCAATAACTTTAATCACTACACATTCATATGAGTGCTCTTATATTTAGTATTAAGCCAAGAAAAAGAATGTGATGTAGCCACAAGAATGGAACTAGGAAGGGACTAGTAAGGAAGATCGCCCCTGCATGAAAAAAAAAAATCTCTACTATTATATATATAAAAAAAATTCATATGAAGTATATAGATTCATCCCTGCAAAATATTTTGAAAAAAAATTTCAAATACTGGGCTCATCCCTGGATCATGAAATTCCTGGTTCCGTTCCTGAATGTAGGGACTCTCTTTTTTATTACTGGGTGTTGGTTATGTAATTACTAATTATTATGTTTTAATTATTGATTATGAATTTTAATTAATTAAGTGTTCATGTTGTATTTTTTTTTTATTCATAGGATATGTATATTTTGATTTGATTTTTAGATAAGATTAACCTTATAACATGTGATTTTTTTTTTAGTGTTATAGACGATTAACTTAGAACATATATGTGTTCAAATGTCGGCACTCCCGAATTTCGTTCCTGGTTCCCCCTGTTTTGGATCTTTCGATACTCCTTGATACATTTCGAATACGCTAAATATGTATCCAACATTAAAATTAAATTATTTTAATTTCAAGTTATACTTTTCGGATACATGGTAGATACGGTCGGATACTTTAGAGATACGGAAGGAGATGTATTTGATTCACTTCAGGGTGCCCGTATACTTTAAGTTGCTGGTATTTTTCTTAATGAGCCGGATATATATGGAAACCATGATATTCACCGATGGAGGCGAAAGAGATACAATTGAATGTTAAAGTTGATATGAGTAGAAATTAGTAGAAATTATCACTTTTTTGTTTAAATTTTTTATATATATTGAATATTTTATAGTATTTTTGTATCACTTTCTTTCTAATTTGAATGACTTTATTTAGACATTTACTTGTGCTAAATCCTGGGTATAATGTTATTATCAATTTAACCACGCCTCTATTTCTCTTGACTCCTTCTTATGCATAGTATATAACCGATAATTATAAAAAAATAATTTTTATAGTCGTATTCCTGATGTATTCATACCCGAAGATTATCGTATCCGTATTCCTATCCTCGTATAGATATACATGCTTCCTAGATGGATTACTCTTCAAACTCTCTTTATGCGGTGATTTTTCTATTATAATTGTAATGATTACATCTTTTTATATTTATTGCGATAAAAAAACAAACTGATCCTGAAAATTTGCGTTTGTGAGATCACTAGTTTGACTTTCTTAAGAAATATTTAGATGTTTAGATTCATTGAGAAATTTATCAAGTGATCAGAAAGTAAGCACTCAAAAAGGCATAATGACGGTGGGGGTATGAGGAACATGCAAATGGGTAACAGCATAAAGGACCGTGGGGAGAGAGAATTGAAGAGAGAGAGAGAGAGAGAGAGGAGGCAGTGTTTGAATCCCTTGTCGATGGCTAGTTAAGGTGTTTTGTTTTGACCACAGGAGAGGCAAAAGCAGAAAAATTTAGTTGGAAAGAGATCGAGGACCACCTCATTTTCATGTCTTTATTCAACAAAAAAGATATCCAAACTCCAAGGAATTGTGCAAATGGAAGAACAAATGAGTTGTTAATTCGGACATCCTCTGGTCGAAATTCGACAACTTAATATTTGAGGCCACTATAGAATTTGCTCGATCGTTTTCATCCATGGCTCCGAGGGGGAGCCTGTAGTGAGCCCTCTCACTACATACGTGTAGTGAGCCGATCAGGTCGTCCATTTTGGCAACGGACGGTTCATATTCAAATTAATATTTATTTATAAAAATAATTAATAAATACTTATTTGAATCTGAACCGTCCGTTGCCGAAATGGACAGCCGGATCAACTCACTACAGGGCCCCCGTGTCCGGTTCTCCGAGGGTAATTTAGATGAAAACTATCCCAAATTTTACTCCAACTTAAATTGCAAGCCGACTGTATACCTCGATTATAAAAAAATAGAAAAAGGAAATTCAATGGAGGTGGGCACTGCAGTCTCACAGGCTGTGTTAAACCAACTATGGTGTCCGGACGCAAACCACCTTCACCTAACGCACGCTGCCCCCAATTGTCTCTTCTCTGTTGCTTTACTCTTTAACAATTATTTAAAAATGACAATTTAATTTTTTAAAGAAAAATTAACAAAATATTTGAGGTTTGGAGTGTATTTTCATTACAAAATAAAAATATAGAAAAAACAAGTCGTTCAACTACATAACACAATGCGAGGTGAGTCCGGATGTAAATTTGTAGATAGTTTTAGGCTAATTTTAATTTTTCGTAATCTCTATACTTTTTCTTTTTTCGTCTTGTGTTTTTTTTTTCCGGGTTTTTCCTTTTGTTTTATATAGGCAAGCCACCAATTGGTAACTAGGAACCATTTCATTTTCTGGAAAATTAATCAAAATGACAAATTTGGACTGATTTGCACCATTAAAAATATTTTAGTTTAATTTATGAGTCAGGGTTCATTATTTAAGAAATTTTAATGCCTTAAATCCTTTAATAGACGGATTTGCCTATGAATGTAAAAAGATAATTTTATCTGATAACATTATTATTTTGAAAACTTAACAAATAACGTTGTTTGTTAAGGTGTCTATTAAAAGCGACAGATGATGTTAACTTATAAGCACTAATAGGTAACGTTGTCTAATAAAATTATCGTTTCAAAACTAAAAAATAAAATTATTTTCTTAATAGGCGAGTCAGATAACATTCTATATTGGTTTGATATATCTATTAATCAAATTAAAAACATAAAACATGTAATTTTATCTGATAATATTATTACTTCGAATGTAACTCTCCGATTTCTGGGAATATTAAATAATTCAATTAAAATCTTATTATATTTAAAGAAAAGATTTAAAGAGAAATATCCCAAATTATTATTAATTAAACTCAAAACTCAAGTTCAAGAGTGCATAATTCAATATGACCAAATTACCCCATCGGGGTTTATATTTATTTCATAGCATTAAAATAGAGAAATATCAAAACTAAACTAAGGGTACGACATCGAGGCGAATAGCTCCTCTCCATCGACACTCGTCACTTTCTGCATGGGTTGTTTCTTCGTCTGCTCATCTCCATCTAGTATGAAACACCAGAGGCAGAGAAATTGTATCCATGAGTAATGAAACTTAGTAGATAAAGTTACCCAAAAAATCAAACCCATAGGTGATACAACACATAACAGATATATATGCTAAACATGTGTGTTAAGATTCATGGAATAAAGCTTAACAGGAATTAACAAGCAAAGGACAATAACACCTTTGTAAGTTTTATTAAGTCTTTTAGTGTTTTTAGATATACCGTGGGATATACCATATCCTCTCTTAGATAGTAGCATAGAGCTCTTAGTTAGCATTGACTAATCATTGCCTACATGAGGATCATAATTTCAATCATAACTCGACAAGAAAAGAACCTTCCACCATTCTATCAAGTCAATACTTATCTCATCGTATCTAGATCCCGCGAACATGAAGTCACTAGGTCCAGTCTATACATACTTTAGTCAGTTGTCCTAATAGACTCAAAGACATGCAGAATTTTAGCCGTCATTCTCTCGGGAACCAGAGCTACCTTCATAGGCGTCTTAGAAATCACCATCTTCCGTCTTCAACTCCTCCTAGTAGGAGCCCTTAAATCGATTCACAACAGATATCTCATATCACACAAAACATATCACACCGAGCCAACCACACTAGGTTAATTATTTCTCACTAAACTTCTCTCACAAGTTTCTACGTGTTCTCCCCTTTATAACGCACACCCAATGCTCCGCTATCTTATTCATGTGTCGTTCGAACCAGCGTCCCTAACACATTTCTAGGTTTTTCCAAAGTAACCCTAATTCATATATCAAGTTTCGCATTCAAAAATCGCCAATTCTTTAATGTCTTGGTTCTTGCACAACTATCCCACAAACCGCAGACAGCATAACAGTTGAACCCGGAGACAACCACAGTAACAACAACAGTATCCTCAACCATATCACACGTATACAATATACAATGCTTATTATATCCGCAATACGTAAGCTTCCATGGATTCAACATAATTTCAACAATTTCATACAATCCATAGTGTATACATGTGCAATGTATGAGTCTCTAAAAAATAATATTTAATCCATTAAACAGAGTTTGAAACATCATAAGATAACTAGAAGACAACACCAAACAACTTGTCAAAACTATCTGTTTTTCAACAGGTCACTCAAGTGGCCTATAGCTCGCTTGAGCGGCCTACCAGATTACGGGTATTGAAAAATTGGTACTCAGATCAGAATCTGACAAAAATTTAAGAGGTCGCTCAAGCGGCTTAGAGCTTGCTCGAGCGATCATTCATTTTTTTCAGATTCTGGTTTAGGGTTTTTTGCACTTTCCTAGATTCGTAAAATTGAAATCAGACACAATCAGGTCATATAATACACAAATTACCTACTAAAAATCCTAGTAAACAACCCTAGCATGCTTTACCCTCTACCAATTACACAATATGAATTACAAAACTCATGAAATCGAATGATTTCATCAAAAACATCAAGAACAAACTCTAATCATGCGAATCTAGTCTAATCCGGTCTAATCATGCATGAACCTTGAAATTGATCAACGAAATATAAACCTAGATTTGGTAGGTAACTAAACCTACCTCAAAAACGAAGAACAAAGCTCAAACGATCACGAATTTGCCAGAATAAAAATAGGCAAAGCTTCCTCCAAGAACTCTCAAGCAAAACTTAGATATTTTCTCCCAAATCCTCTCTAAACTTCTAATTTCGTGCAAATGTAAAGGAGTAACCATAAAACCCCTAAGTTTAAATAGAAATCTCAGCTTAATACACGTAATCATGGCCATCAAGTCACAGCTCTACCGTCAAAACCAACATAACTCCAGATCTCAACAATTGCATCATTTTAAGATAGAGAAAAATCTATTTTTTTTCTAATTTTAAAAATATTTATCATAACAAAAAATCTAATTAATTAAATAACAATATAATAACATTAAATTAATTATTCAATACCCTCCTTGGCCTAAACCCCACTTAGAAACCAAGCCCAGATCAAAACCTTCCAACGATGTTGTTCAGGTCAATCATGGGTCCAAAGGCTCGAGTTCGTAGAGAAAATAGATTGTGCTATTATTGCAATGAGAAATATGTACCCAGCTACCGTTGCACCAAGTCCCAACTTTTCATGCTCAAGGATCTTGTGACAGCAGATGTATAGAATAAATTACATGAGTAATGGATCATGCAAACGAATAATATTCTTTCAAATATTTTTTAAATTTAAATTCTCTTATTGTTTTTCTTAAGTAATTAAAATATAAATTATTTTTTTTAATTGTCAATAATGTCACTTGTCGCTATAGAGGCGTTCTCATTAAAACAAAATTCAAAACTACATAACATCGACTAAGCATGTGCATGAGTCCATGACGCATCAAACTCTATTTTTCTTTGAAAAAATTAAGAAAATGACACAAAAGCCCATCTCAAATACTGAAATTTATCTTCACTCTTTGCTTCTTTTCGCAAGAAAAAAAAATTAAAATTTTTTATCAGATTGAATTTTTTTATCTTGGTATAATTTTAATATTTAATATTACATCGTAATTTCTTCCTAATAGAGTGTATTGGTTGAGAGAGAGAGTGTATAATAAAACATATTTTCATTAGATTAGATTAGTCCATGTTTACAACTTTCTAACAACTCTACCAGTTTCTAACGACTCTACTTGTTTCGATTCGAACAGAATCGGATCCAACTGCCATAATATATATATATATATATATATATATATATATATATATATATATATATATGTCTACCAACTAGTAATTAGGAAAAAACGCAAAAAACACTCTTTTCATTTTATGCCGGCCTCTGAGCCGGTCAACCATTGTAAGTAGATGTATCTAGACACATTCGGATATACAGATGTGTTCCGAGCTATTGGATGCACGTGAACTCTCAACTTATTAAGGGCTCACGTGCATCCAATGGCTCGGGATACATTTGTATCCGAATGTGTCTGGACACATCTGTGTCCCTAGCATTACTCATATAAAAAGATAATTTCAAAGTACAAACTTTAGTAAGAGGTTTGAACTTTGAGGCTTAAATGTCGATTTAGGACACTACCCTTTTTACTGAATTTATCTTCAGGACCAAAAATTTAGCTATATTGAATACTAAACATGTGTATGTTATTTGAGATTGTTATTTTTTTTTAAATAAAATACATTATACAAAAATTCACATTATTCTCTTCACTTCTTACGTCTCACTCTTTTTTTTCTCAACCCTTTCACTTTTCCTCATCATTTATTGCCATCTCACTCCATTTCTTTATCTTGCACCCTTGCATTTTTTCAAGACACTTACTTGTTCGTCAATAAATCTGCACCATACTCTTGCTTTTTTGGGCTCCTGCACACAAGACCAGTGGCCGGGACGTGGTTTTCTGGCAGAGAACCCTCCGACGATCAATTAGAATAGCTTCGTGAGAGAATAACTGAATGTAGATTGAGAATGAGAATGCTAGAGTACCTTGTCTCGTGACTAGAAATGAGTTTTAATACATCAAAAAGGCGAGTGATCCCAGGTGGGCAAGTTGCCGCCTTTTAAGCCTACATTCCATCTTGGGAGATCTTCACCGTGATCCTGCATGCCATCTCGAGGATGACGGGGGATTAGGGGAGTCATTCTTGGGATTATTCAAGCAGTTAAGGGTCGATGTCCAACGCTACTTACGCTCTTAATTGTTGCCCAGTTCGAGGAAGGCTCAGTAGAAGCCAACCAATTGAGAGTGTGCACGGCTGGTCGATCGGTTATGTCTCGGCTTGGGAAACTCTATTTGCTCTAGGAGCTTGCCAGTTGCTAGGTCGGTTTAGAGTTCAATTTGGGTTCATCAATTGTCCCACATTCCCTAGCAAAAGCGTGGGCTAAGGCGTAGGAAATAATTCTTAAATCTGAAATGTGGCAGTCACATGAATTTGTGGTGATGACGTCTAGTTTGACCAACGCACCCGCTGCTTTCATGGGTTTGATGAACAAGAACGTCTTTCGTGAATTCTTGGATTAGTTTGTTTTGATATTCATAGCTAATATATTGACCTATTCGCCAACAGATGATGAGCATGAGAAGCTCTTGAGAATTGTACTACAAATATTGAGGGAGAATTCCCTCTATGCTAAATACTCAAAGTGCGACTTTTGGCTTTTCAAGGTAAACTTTTAGGGGAATGAAGTGTCAAGTGAAGGGGTGGTTGTTGATCAATCAAAGATAGAGGTAGTGTTGACTTGGGAGCAACCCCAGAGTGTCTTTCAAATTTAGAGCTTTCTAGGCTTAGCTAGTTATTACTGGCATTTTGTTGGGGATTTTGAATGGTTGGCTGATCCAATGACATGACTTACTTAAAAGGAGATTAGATTTATGTGGGATGAGGCATGTGAGTGTTCATTCTAAGAGTTAAAAAACAGGTTGGCATTTGCTCCAATATTGGTGATTACTAAGCGAGGACAAGAATAGTTGTTATATGATGCTTCAAAGAACAGACTGGAATGCTTACTAATGCAGGATGGGAGAGTTGTTGCATATGGTTCTCCTCAGCTAAAGAACAATTAGCACAATTATCCTATTCATGATTTAGAATTGTCAGCGGTAATATTTGCACTCAAGAGATAGAGACATTACTTGTATGGTGAGTGGTTTGAGTTCTTCTCGGAGCTTAAGAGCCTTAAGTATATCTTCACTCAGAAAGATCTAAATATGAGACAATGGAGGTGGATGAAGTATATGGAAGACTATGACTTTGAATTGCAGAACCATCTGGGTAAGTAAAATCCAGTGGCAAATGCATTGAGTAGGAAATCACTCCACAATCTGGTTAGTGCGGCTTTGTGGGAATGAAAAATGATTGGGGAATTGGTGGCCAGTGTTTACAGTTCAGCACGGATGCTGACTACCTTATTTAGCATAGTGGTCCAACCTTCGTTATTGGTGAGAGTGAGACAAGAACAACAGAATGACTCAGAGGCCAAGTTAGCACTGGGTCGTTTTGCTTTGGCTGAATAGCTTGATGGTTGGATTCTTTATACAGATCAAGGTTTGAGATTTATTGGCAGAGTATATGTGCTTGAGTCATGTTGCGAGAGTGTACTTTGAGAGTCCCACTATTCTCGTCTCATGGTGCACCCTGGCAGTATGAAGATGTATCAAGATTTGCATAGGCAGGACTGGTTGAAGGGAATGAAACACAATTTTGTTCTATTCGTATTGAAATGTCAGCAAGTTGAGGCCGAGCATAAAAAACTAGTCGGGTTGTTGCCTTGCAAGTGGCCGAGTGGAATGGACGCACGTGACCACTGATTGCGTGACAGGACTTCCAAAGTTGCCAACAGGGCATGATGCAGTATGGGTGATTGTTCATCCACTAAACAATATCACTCATTTTCTTCCTATCTGCCTGATAGATACAGTAGAGGCACTTCATAGACTATTTATCCGAGAGATATCTGATTGCACGGAGTGCCAATGTTTATCATGCCAGATCAGAATCCCAGATTCACGTCATGGTTTTGGTCGAGTCTTCAAGAGGCACTCAACACAAACTTGCATATGAGTACTGTGTTCCATCCTCAAACAGACAGGCAGTTTGAGCGTACAATTCAGATTCTTGAGGACGTGTTGAGGGCTTGCGTCCTAGATTTTTGAGGTTCATGGGAAGATCACTTAGCACTAGAAGAGTTTGCCTACAATAATAGACTTCAGTCTAGCATAGGGATGACACCTTATGAGGCTCTTTATGACGGGCCTTGCAGATTACCGGTATGTTGGGCTAATGTTCAGGAAGGCACAGTGTTGGGACCTGATTTGGTTAGGGAGACTATGAAAAAAGTCGTTCAAATACAACAGTAATTGCTCACCGCTTAAAGCCGTTAAAAAAGTTATGCCGATCACAGGAACGACCATTATTTTTCGAGGTGGCTGACTATGTTTGTAAGAACCCAAATTTTTTTTTTGTTTTATTTTGGTGCTTGGAACATGTTATAGTGATTGGAATTAATAAAGATATGCTTTACATGAGATTGAATAATGATGTAGTGAAGTGTGGATGAAGGGGTGAGAAGTGAGGAAGGAAGAAGGGGAGACCGATCAGATGTTGAGATGGGGCTCTGGTGACCAGTTAGGAGAAAATAAAAATCTGGACTGTGGCTAAGTCTGACTGGTCAAGGGCTAGCTATGACCAGTCAGGCCCTTAAACATCCAGTTAGGGTCTTGCGTGACTTGTTGGGTGACCACTCAAGGGGCGCGTCCAGCTTGAGGCAGTAGCTTATCCTGACCGGTCAAGCCTATCCTGTGACCAGTCAGGCGGGTAGAGACGCACAAATTATATCTTTTTTTGACATAAAATCCAAACCCGAATCAGATTTTGAGACTTTCTCTCTGTAAGAAAGCTTCTCCCACACCCACTTTCCACCCAAATACTTGATCTATCTTCAAGACTTTTCAAATTCCTTCAAAGATCCAACCAAATCCCTTGATATCTTGCTTTTGGAGGTGGGTATTTCACTTGGAGAAGACTTAGGGAAGCTCTCTTCCCCATTAAAGTTAGGGTTTCATCTTGGAGCTCAAACTTTAGATTTTTCTCTTTGAGCTAGGAATTTTCTTACTTCACTTAGTTGTTTATGACTTGTTCTTGGTATTATTGAGCATTTCATCTTGTTTTGAAGTGTTGTGTGTGTGGGGGGTGGGGGGGGGGGGGGGGGGGGGGGCGGTGTTTGGGTATGATTTGTGGAATAGTTATACTAGATCTTGTGTTTTTGGTTTTTCAAATCTACCAAGACACTTTTGTCTATTATGTGAGTGAGTTGAGACAATGAGTCAAAGTATGATTCCCATAGAGTGAAATATGATCTCCCACTTATTTGTTAAAAGTTATGTTTGGTAAATTGATGAAATGGTGTTAGATTGTGACTCGTGTTATACGAGGAGACTTGAGCCCCATTGAGCATTTCACACTTGATTAATGGAGAATTGGGATATTTTGGTGGTTTGTGAAGATTATCAACTATTGTTTGTTTTGTTTAATTATGTTAAAAATTGAGGGTGTGACAACTTGGTGTCAGAGCAATAGGTTAGAATACCTCGACACCGTGGGGAGACACTTGGTCTCATGGGTTCAAACATGCTACATTTAGCCATGAATTGAGAGTGCTTATGTGCATGACATGCATTGGCATTGCATTGCCTTATATGTAGATTGACGACGTACAACTATTAACCTGTGTTGGGAACTTGATATCGGTTTTGGCCTTGTGTTGATAATCGTTGCTTGACTTTGTTAGTGTTTTTCTCATCCTTGTAGCATAATGCCTCCTAAACATGGAGTGAGGATGGGTGGATCCCAAGGCCAAGGCCATTACCATTACCAGGAGATACCTTTAGAAGATGTTGTGAGTCAACAGGGGAAGCACCACATGAGGAACAAGTTGATGAGGGGGTAGAACTGAACGTAGAGCGTGCGGCTAACCGGCCGGCAAAAGTATTTGTCGTTAGGGGTGCCGGCCTAGGGTCGATGGTTTAATTTCATTAAAACGGGACTTCCCTCAAAATATGTAAAACGAGTATATTGGAGAGTCCGGAGTATCGATCCACAGGGAAAAAGAACGTTGGATTTAAAGAATGCGCAAATTGGTGTTTTCGACGTTTCGGACGTCAACCTCAAATTTGTTTGGGGATTTTGTTAACAAGTATACTACTAAAAGAGGGAAACTAGATTAAGGAGCGGGGTTAAGTTCTAAGGTTTGGTCTATTCCAATTCTTCCGTCGGTCTATCTCTTCTCCTTATAACTCAATCTATCCCCCATGTCGGGTTTTAGATCGGAAAATACTTCGATGAAAATCAGGATTTTAATTCACAAAATAGTTTAATGGATTCTTTCAAGTTCAAGGAAATAGGATTAAAAGATGAAGGACATCGATTCAAGTATTAGATATACCAACTCTAAGGATGGCTATAGCTAAGCAAGAACTTAACACTTCATTTTTGTTTCAACAAAAGGAACTTAGAAAGATCCATCAATGACATCAATACATATGGAGAAGAAATAGACCAACATGGTTTTGAACTAAACCTCACCTTTAGACTTAACCCTCACTAATTTAACTACTCATATTAACTATAAACATGATATACTCAAAGGAAAACATGATAAAACCAATTTATCTAAGTCTAATAAGAAAGATTTAGTCTAAACTATACTAGAAAATACTAAGAACAATCAGATTTTAAGGTAAGAAAATACTAAAGTGGAACTATATGAGTGAAACTAATCCAAAACTTAAATGATTCCAAGAGAGTTCGAGGTTCTTCAAGCATAAAACAATAAAGATTAACAAACTTACTTGAAAACTTGAAGAACAATGAAGAACAAAATAGGAAAAGCTAAAAAGGGAGGCAAGATAAGCTCTCAAGAAGGAATACAATCTGATATATTCTAAGATATTATGTTAGCTAATGAGACCCCTTGGCCAAAAGTAAAACCTAATAGAAAAATATCCTAACAAACTAGGCTAGTTACAAAATTATCCTCCAAAAAGGCATATTAGAAGCTTCTTTTCCTTTCCCCAGGCTGAAATCCCTTTTGTCCCCTGATTTGGCACACATTGTAAGGCAAAGTGGACCCCCCAACAGTCAGCCATCCCAAGGCAAAAGTTTACTTTTGTCGAACTTGATACACCGGTGTCAAGGTATTGAGGCACCGGTGCCTCTGGTGCTCTGTATCTGGTATTCTGTGAAAGGGGTGACACCGGTGTAAAGGAATTGAGGCACCGGTGTCACTATGGCTCTGTATCTTGATCTTCTTTGCATTTGGCAGAGACACCGGTGTAAAGGATTTGAAGGCACCGGTGTCTTGGACACTCTGTATCATCCTCCTTCCATTGGCATTGCATAGATACACCGGTGTATAGAATTCAGAAGCACCGGTGTCTTGGACACTCTGCATCTTGGCCTTCACTTGGAATAAGGGGGAGGCACCGGTGTCACTGGAATTGAGCACCGGTGTCATTTGGTCTCTGCATTCTGGCTTCATCAGTGGAATAAAGGGAAGACACCGGTGTCAAGGTATTGAGGCACCGGTGTCACTGAGCCTCTGGACATTGCTTCTCCCAACCAAGTTCAGCTTCGACCATTCGGACCTCGTTTGACTTTTGGAGAGTTGATTTAGGCACATCAGGGTCCTCTTTTCTCTGTTTGACCTGCACGGGACATGAGATACCTTTTCGTGCAATTATCGAGCATAAACATGGAATAATACGTGCACGCAAGTTAAACTAGACGTGTTGAGCCGTAAAATACACAATAACATGCGCTCATCATACCCCCCAACTTGAAAGTTACTAGTCCCTAGTAACTAATCAGGCAATCATGTCTCCCCAATGATGCAATGAACTATTATATGCTTTTTGAAGTTTCCCACGTGATTAGGATCATCGGCTATCACACCAATTCGTGCATAGTGTTATGAACCCAAGTTGAACAATTCCGATCATTAGATGTGTGCAAAGTGTATGGTTCCATATCTCTCTCACTCTCGTAAAGGGATTCTCTCCAGAATATTGCAATAGTTACCTCCCCCTAGTGCGCACAATGATGCAAAAGCGAACAAGAGGCTAAGCATTCCACAGAATTCAATAGGCAAACAACGAGAAGTATGTACGCACATGGTTCACAAGGCATAAGAGAAGCAACGGTTACCATACATTTTACACTACAATGCATATAATTGGGAATCCAAAACACGCTTAAGATCATAAAGGACTTCAAAGCTTATATTGATTCGGTTTTCAAAGAGATGTGTACAAAACAGTGCCAGCATACAATGAATGGCTTAGGTCATAACTACCCCAAATTTTTGCCGGCACTACCCACTACTCAATGCTATATATGTGATAACGCAAAAACAAACAGGAAACAGACAAATAGAAAACCACCGACTTCACCTCTGACATATGGACCTAAGCTATCTCTCCCAAACCAAGTTGGGTGTGTGTAGTCAGCAATCACTGCTCCGGTGGTGGGGGCACATACACAACCAGTGCCTTCTCTAACCCTGCATCAGCTCCAATAGACCCACCCTCTGCTGAATCACTCAAATAGATCACATCAGTACCAGCAGTGGATTCAGAAGCATGGGTGGAAGGTGGATCAGTGGCATGTCTCACAGTAGGCCCCGTGGGTGTATCATCCCCAACCTTTTCAGTCTCGGATAGCACCTGTGTCATCACTTTCTTCTTCCCTTTTCCCCTTTCTCTGTTTTTCAACTATAAAGCATCATGAGAAGCTTTGGTGCGATGCTCCGGGAGATTTCTAGCAAAACTCTCCCTTTCCCCCTCCTTATCACTCTCACCTCCACTTTCACTGTCACTCCTTGCACTGCCCGTCTCGCTTTCATTCAATGCATCTTCCTCTTCCTCATTCTCATCATCTTTGTCCTCCTCACTCTCCTCATCTGAGCTTTCCACAAATGTCTTCCCTGCCAATTCGCCCATATACTTTGCCGTGAACCGGGCAATGCTCAAACACTTCTGGATCTTCCTATCCGCTTTGTCCTGTCTTGTATGCACCTTTTTAAGTTCTTCCAAGATTAAGGCTTGGCGTTGGACAATGATCTCCATCCACTGTTCTTGTCTTTCTCGAGGTTTTTTGGATTTAGGTGCTTTCACACCGGAGTGGAAGTCAGGCTTGGAGTGTTTGGTGGATAGTGCGTGGCTTTTGGCTTTGGAGGCTTCAGTGATAGGCCCGGGCACTCCCTCAGTCATTTTCTCACCTGCCCTTTTTGGCACCTTATGTTGCAAACAGAAATGGGTAACCATGGCCGGGAAGACTAAATTTGCCGTAGCACTTGCCCTTTCTCTGAAATATACCATCTCTTGGAAGATGGTTCGGCCGAAGTCTATCACTTTGCCCAACATGAAAGCATGCATGAAGGCTATGGTTCGAGGGGGTACCCTTTTGTCACTCGCCAACGGGTACACATTGTGCTTCATAATTTTATTGAGGAGACGGTAATCCTCCTTTAGTCCCCCGGGAAAGAATTTCCCATTATACCTCTTCGGATTTGTCATTACCCTCTTGGAAAACATCTTCCCATCAAAGGATGCCAGATCAAAAGCATATTTGGGAATGATGACGGTTTCTGGATCGGGGATGGGGCATTGCAGGTATTCGGATATCCTCTCAGCTGTGATCCATACATTGACCCCTCTCACCTCTGCCACCATTCTTGGTTCGGGGGTGTTTGAGTTTTCTAATCTCACTGAGCGATAGAACCTTTCAACCATTCCTCAAATATAGCCCGGGATGACTTCAAAGAACCGGGTCAAACCCATTTGGTCCAATCTTTGGACAACCGCATTTGACTCACCCAAACTCTGCCTTAGGACTTGCCTTTCGCAAGTAACGTTCTTTCTTTCAATCTGTTCTTCCCATTCTTTCTGCCCCCTATCCCCCTCAACTGTGGTTCTCTGTTTCTTGCTCTTTGACCCACTCTCTTCCCCTTGATTTTTCCGTTTCGAACCACTTGGGGTCTTAGAAGCAGGGGATTTCCTAGGGGTTGGCTTCGTTTTAGATTTAGAGCGGGAAGTAGAGGACATAGGGGCTTTCCCCTTGTCCTTTGGAATGGCCATGGATGCATTTTCCAGTTCTTTCCATATAGGATCGTTATTGTCTGAGTCGGATTGTGGCGGGGTATCATTCGGATTGGGCTCTCTAATGGAGATGCCCTGACTTTTTCGTCTAACCATTATGAACCAAGAGGGAGAGGATCAAACTTACCCGGAGTGATTCACACAAAGAGATGGAGCATAGAGCACTGTTGAAACCAAAAACCCAAACACCCAAACCTCTGTTCTTTTCTGTTCCAACCGAACCAGGGAGAGAGAGAGAGAGAGAGAGAGAGGGAGGCGCGAGGCAGAGAGATGGGAGAGGAGAGGTGGTCGGCTTTTGTAGGAGAGGAAGAGGTGCGGCGGAGAGAGACGGAGAGGTGCGGTGGTTTGAGAGAGGGAGATGCGAGGTGTAACCGGTGTGAGGGGAGAGAGGGAGATGAAGGGGCGGGATAGGAACCGGTGTACCCTCTGGTTTTATAACGTTTGGGGTTTTAAAACCCTGATATTTTTTTTAAACTTTTCTCACGAGGCACCGGTGTAACGGTTTGGAGGCACCGGTGTAATGTACTCTCTGTATCTCTGTTTTCTCTTTGGGACAAAAGGGGTGGTACCGGTGTAATGGGTTTTGAGACACCGATGTCAATACCTCTCTGCATCTCAGTGGCTTCTGTATTGGAGAGGAGGCACCGGTGTCATGGTTTCTTAAGTACCGGTGTAGTATGCTCTCTGTATCTCCATTTTCTCTGTTTTGAAGAAGAAGTACCGGTGTAACCATTTCAGGGGCACCGGTGTCAAGACCTCTCTGCATTTCAGTTTTTCTTGTTGAACAAAGCAAGGCACCGGTGTTACCAAATCAGAGGCACCGGTGTTAAGACCATTCTGTATCTCTTGAATTCTGATCTGTAGTGGAGAGCACCGGTGTCATGAAAATGAGGCACCGGTGCAACCTGAGCTCTGTAAAATTCCTTTTTCTGAGATATTTCCTCCCGATTGCAATACAACACACACACCAACAACAAAACTCCATCCGACCTTATCTCATCCGGTTTCCTAAGCTTGTTTCAATGGATATAAATTGGACAAGGATCAAATCAAGGTCAAGGAGACTCATATGTGGTACGGATCATGGAAGATGGCCTTTTATCATTTCTCAAATGTTTCATGGATTCCACAATGATGCACACAAGTGTAAAACATGAGTAAATACGCAGTTGTAGAAACAAAAGATAGATGAAATCAACTCTGTGGCATAGAATGGTTTAACATTGGATCTCCGCTCACAACTTATGATTCCAAATTGTTCAACAAGGTTCATGGTCAATGCACGTGTAGTGAAATAGCAATTCTTGTTCAATAGTATGCTTATGGAAACATATGTCAAGTTACTTGCAAGCATTTCAGGAGAGGATTGCCTAATACAAAGATATGCCAATTTGTATTTATTTTTTCAAAATTTTTCATGCTAAAAAGGGACTAAAACAACTAAAACAACAAAGGGCTAACACACTAATGAATCATTCTCTCCCCCCAACTTAAAGTTTGCATTGTCCTCAACGCAAAGAGATAACTCAACTTAAAGCATAAAGAGGGGGACGAACATACCAGCGAGGTGGAATGTCAACCACCATATACCTCGACCAAGTTTGAGGATTTCTCGTCACGTGCCCTGTTTGTCATTGGAAGGGCTTCCAAGGTGTACTCTTTCGGCTCCAACTTGTGCACCATAGCTAGTCACATAGGATCATCGCCGGAGCTTTGTTGGACTAACAACCGTAGCACATAGCTACACCCATGACTTTGGGCTCTTGAATGCCGCAATCACCCCGTACTTAGACCCAAACTACCAAGGCTGATGTGGTAGCGTGTACACCTTGCGAAGACTGAACCACCAACTACCTACTAAGAGCAAACATAACTTCATGGAACACAAAATTTCATTAGCGGGTTAGTCCAAAAAATGACAATAATTGAGAGTAAGCAATAAATCCACCAACTTCTTCACGCGAAGGACACGAGTACTACTTTTCTTCCTTGTCAAAGACTGTGTTTCCCTATTGTTGGAAGGACAGTAGGCGTGGGGTTCAACAATATCTTGAGAAGCAGCGCCATCATCTAATAGGCTACCACTCCCTTTGGAGGGGGTCCCCCCAAATTCCTTACCCCTTCATTCCGCTTTGAAGAAATCTCCACGGAACTTGACACTAAAGCCGAAAGGGTTCAGACAGATTTCTCATTGTCCACGCGCCTGCCGTCAGACCCAACCTCAAGGTACTACATACGTAGCTTGACAAGGTGGCTATACCAGACCGTCGAATGCCGTTCGAGCACGGCAAACACTGGAGGTATCACATACTCCATGGATTTATAGTCTCCTAGACTCCAAATAAAGCTCACAGACCCAAAGGATTGGGGTCCACATGGTTCACATCGGACCCTTCATAGACCGGGTCTCTCAATTCCTCTACGGATTCCTCAGGATCAAATTTTTCAATGTAAGGCTTTAACCGGTGACCATTCACCTTAAAAGTTGTTCCATTCTTGGGGTTCTCAAGTTCAACCGCTCCATGAGTGGAGACGGTTTTCACAATGTAGGGACCTCCCCACCGGGATCGCAATTTACCCGGAAATAAATGCAACCTCGAGTTGTACAATAAGACCTTTTGGCCTGGGGTGAATGTTTTCCGGACAATGTTCTTGTCGTGAAAGGCCTTAACCTTACACTTGTAAATGTGGGCATTGTCGTACGCATCCCGGCGTATTTCTTCAAGCTCATCCAATTGGAGCTTGCGGTGGGCACCGGCCTCGGGCATCCGATAATTCAATTGTTTGATAGCCCAAAAAGCCTTGTGCTCCATTTCCACCGGTAAGTGGCAAGCCTTGCCATATACCAAGCGGTAGGGAGACATGCCCAACACGGTCTTGTAGGCAGTGCGGTAAGCCCACAAAGCATCAATTAGTCTAAGAGATCAATCTTTGCGATTCGGATTTACCGTTTTCTCTAAGATGTGCTTGATTTCACGGTTTGCCAATTCAGCTTGGCCATTGGTCTGTGGGTGGTAGGCAGTGGAAACTTTGTGGTTGACCCCATATTTCTTAACTAAGGCTTCCATAGGGCGATTGCAGAAGTGTGTGCTCTGATCACTAATTAGGGCTTTAGGCATCCCAAACCGGGAGAAGATGTTCTCCTTAAGGAATCGGACCACCACAGAGTGGTCATTGGTTCGGGTTGGAATGGCCTCTACCCATTTGGACACGTAGTCCACGGCTAACAGGATATAGAGATTCCCAAAAGAATTGGGAAAATGACCCATGAAATCGATGCCCCAACAATCGAAGACTTCAATGATTAAGATGGGTTGGAGGGGCATCATGTTACGCCGTGACAAGGCACCTAACTCTTGACAGCGCGGGCAAGCCTTGCAGAATTCAAAGGCATCCTTGAAGATGTGAGGCCAATAGAAGCCACACTGCAAAATTTTAGCAGCTGTCTTCTTTGAGGAAAAACTCCCGCCACATGCCTCGGTGTGGCAAAAGGTCAAGATTGACTTTTGTTCATCATCGGACACACACCGCCGGACAATCTGGTCCGGGCAAAATTTAAAGAGATAGGAATCATCAAAGACGAATCTCCTTACCTCAGCCAGAAATTTTCTCCTATCTTGAGGAGTCCAATGTGATGGGAGTCGCCCCGTGGCCAAGTAATTGGCAATATCAGCATACCACGGGCAACTCGAAACGGCCAAGAGTTGTTCATCGGGAAAGGAGTCGGGAATGGGTATGTTAGAGGTGTGATCCTCAAACTCGAGGCGAGACAAATGGTCCGCCACGACATTCTCAACCCCCTTCTTATCTTTTATGGTTAAGTCAAACTCTTGCAACAGAAGTACCCACCGAATGAGGCGAGCTTTGGCATCGGGCTTAGTGAGCAGATATTTAAGAGCTGCATGGTCGGTGTAGACTATTATAGGTGATCCGATGAGATAGGATCGAAACTTGTCTAACGCAAAGACAACCGCCAACAACTTTTTTTCAGTGGTCGTGTAATTCATTTGAGCATCGTTTAAGGTTTTGCTCGCATAAGAGATTACACAAGGAACCTTATCTCTCCGTTGGCCAGGCACAGCGCCTATAGCATAGTCACTGGCATCGCACATGAGCTCAAAGGGCAGGTTCCAATCGGGTGATCGCACGATTGGAGGAGTAGTGAGGCTGATTTTTAATTGTGAAAAAGCCTCCTCGCAATCGTGTGTCCACTCGAAAGGTGTGTCCTTCATGAGTAAACGACATAACGGACGGGATATGGCGCTAAAGTTCTGGATAAAGCGCCGATAGAATCCAGCGTGTCCAAGGAAGGAACGGATATCCTTGACACACTTAGGGGGAGGTAACTTAGAGATGAGCTCTATTTTCGATTGATCTACCTCAATCCCCCTCGAAGAGATGATGTGACCGAGGACAATACCGTGAGTGACCATGAAATGGCACTTCTCCCAATTTTAAACCAGATTTTTCTCCTCACATCTAACAAGAACCCTCTCAAGATTCTCCAAGCAAGACTCAAAGGAGTCCCCAAACACAGAAAAATCATCCATGAACACCTCTACAATTTTCTCTATCATGTCGCTAAAGATGCCCGTCATACACCGAGAGAAGGTGCCGGGGGCATTACAAAGCCCGAAGGGCATGCGACGATATGCAAAGGTGCCGAATGGACATGTGAAAGTAGTCTTTTCTTGGTCTTCCAGAGAGACCTCTATCTGATTATACCCCGAATACCCATCCAGGAAACAGTAGAAAGCATGGCCAGCTACCCTCTCTAACATTTGATCAATGAAGGGGAGAGGGAAGTGGTCTTTCCGGGTGCCGGCGTTGAGTTTTCGATAGTCTATGCAGACACGCCAACCAGTGACTACTCGAGTGGGAATCAACTCCCCACTCTCATTGGGCACAACAGTGACACCCGACTTTTTTGGAACAGCCTGGATGGGGCTGACCCATTTACTGTCGGCAATCGGGTATATGATACCCACATCTAATAACTTAAGAACTTCATCTCTCACCACATCTCTCATGATCGGGTTCAAACGCCGTTGAGGTTGGCGAGATGGCTTAATATCATCCTCGAGATAGATGCGGTGAGTACACAATAGCGGGCTGATCCCGTGAATATCAGCAATAGTCCACCCTAAAACAGATTTGTGGGCCCTCAGAATTTCCAATAAAGCAGCTTCTTGGGGATTGTCTAGACTGGATGAGATGACAACCGGGAAAGTTTCAGAATTCCCCAAGAAAGCATACTTCAAGGTAGATGGTAAACTTTTGAGCTCGGGCTTGGGTGGTTTAACAGAAGATGGTAGAGCCCGAGCTGTCGGTGGTGGCAGTTTTTCAAAGGTGGGTACCCACTTTTCAGTACCCAACACCTCTTCTTCATTCAGGAGGGAGTAAATGTACTCAACCTCGGGAGAGTCTAGAAATTCAGTCTCTTCCACAGTAAGCATGGCCTCTAGGGGGTCGGAAAAGAGATGACAATCGACGTGCTCTTGAACAAGTGCGTCTATAACGCTCACATCACGGATGTCATCATCATCCCCCATTTGGCTCCCAATGTTAAAAATGTTGAGCTTGAGGGTCATGTTTCCAAACGTCATTTTAAGTAGCCCATTCCGACAATGGATCACTGCGTTGGATGTGGCCAAGAAAGGCCTTCCAAGTATGATGGGCGTTTGGGCTTGCAGATTGGACGTGGGACAAGTATCAAGTACTATGAAGTCCACCGGGTACACAAAATTGTCCACTTGGACAAGCAAATCTTCCACCAAACCCCTCGGTACCCGGACACTACGGTCAGCTAATTGGAGGGTCACCGAGGTTGGTTTCATATCCCCCAACCCAAGTTGCTCATACACCGAGTATGGCAACAAATTCACACTAGCCCCCAAGTCAAGCAGGGCTTTCTCCACGATCTTCCCCCCAACCCTTACAGAAATTGTAGGACACCCGGGGTCCTTGTACTTTGGTGCAATGGGGGTTTGTATGATCGAACTCACTTGCTGAGTCAAGAATACCTTCTTTTGCACGTTGTGCTTGCGCTTTATTGTGCACAAGTCTTTCAAAAATTTGGCATAGGAAGGTATTTGCTTGATTGCATCAAGCAACGGGATATTGATCTTCACTTGCTTGAAGAGCTCGAATATCTCGTTGGAGTTCGTCAACTTGGGTAAAGGCCTCAATCTTTGTGGGAATGGGACCGGCATTGGGCAAGTTGAGACTATGGGTTCTCCCATAGGAGCAGATGTGGATGTGGAAATGGGGGAAGGTTGAGGCAAAACACTCACGGGGTCATCATCTTGGGGTTTTGGAGTAGGCACCGGAGGAGGAGTGGGGATTGTTTTCGGAAGAATGGTCTTATCAACCTCTTTCCCACTCCTCAAAGTGGTGATTGCTTTTGCTTGTTCCACATTTGACCCCGAAGGAGACTCTCCTTGTACAAAATGTTGACCTTGGAGGTTTGCTTGAGGTTGGGCTGGAAATTTCCCTTTCTCATGTTGCATGGTACCCAAAGTGGTGGTCAACTTGGTGAGTTGGGAGCGGATGTCCCCAATGGCCTGAGTGTTCTGTTCATTGACATTTGCTTGCCCTTGCATGAACATTTGCAAGGTATCCTCCAAGCTTCGCCGGTTAGGCGGTTGGTAAGAGTTGGGACCCGTGGAGGGACCCGGAGGATTGTAGGAATTTGGTGGATACCGCGGTGGTGCCGGCCCTTGTGCATTTTGATGGGCCGGGTGGTGTCCTTGGAATCCCGGGGGTCCTTGGGGTTGTGCACCCGCCTCATTATTCCTCCAACTAAAATTGGGATGATTTCTCAATCCCGGATGGTAGTTGTTGTTGTTGAAGGGCACATTGGTAGGCTTTTGGCCTTGGTGAAGGGCGTGGACCTCAGCATGGTCCGGACCATGAAGTACCTCTTTGAAAGCAGGTATGGTTGGACATATATTGGTAGTGTGGTCCATGGTGTCACATATAGCACAAGCCTCCCCGGGCTTTGAAACAGAAGAGACCTCGTTCACCCTATTTATCTCCAATTTCTCTAGTTTCCTAGAGAGGTGGTCGAGGCGTTTGCTGATGTCGTCCTCGTCCCTAGGCACATGTTTGCCCATGGTTCCGTGACTAATGGGGGGTTTATAGGAGCGGTCATTGGGATCCAAATAATCCCATGATTGGTTATTCTCCGCTAGCTCATCTAGATAAGCTAAAGCCACGGAGGCTCCTTGGTTCAGAAATTCCCCACTAGTCATGAGGTTGATAAATTGGCGATTGCGGACTGAGATGGCTTCGTAGAAGAATGCCACAATATGCCAATCCTCATACCCGTGATGAGGCACAGCGAGGAGACGCTCCTTGTATCTCTCCCAACATGAACAGAAAGATTCGTTGGGTATTTCCTCGAAGTTCTGAATCTTCTTCTTTAAGGTGGTGGTGCGGTGGAGTGGAAACCACTTTTTGTGGAACTCCACCTGCATCTGCACCCAACTTGTCACCGAATGAGCTCTCAAGGAGAGAAACCATCGCTTGGCTTTATTCTTGAGAGAAAAGGGAAAGAGCTTCAGACGTGCCGACTCCAGGTGGGCGATCACGTTGGTGAAAGTGTTCACCACCTCCTCAAACTCTTTAATATGGACATAGCAGTTCTCCGATTCCATCCCATAGAAGGTTGGTAACATGCC
This sequence comes from Arctostaphylos glauca, assembly GCA_019985065.2. Lineage (NCBI taxonomy): Eukaryota > Viridiplantae > Streptophyta > Magnoliopsida > Ericales > Ericaceae > Arctostaphylos > Arctostaphylos glauca. The sequence goes on from JAHSPW020000015.1 coordinate 7,849,907, forward strand.
AAGCATGTTAGGCTTGACATGAAATTGTTGACCTTCGGGAGTATCGGTTGGAAATCGTATGCACGAGGTGGTGGTGGTGTGAGTGGGATGCAAGTAATCCCGCATGGTGCGTCCCATGGGCGCATCATTGGCCTCATGGTCTTCGGCCATTGGATTGAAAGGAGGATTGTCTTGGCGGATTAGCCGATGTGTCGCGTCACGAGTGTAAACACTCATACACCAAAGACAGCCTCCTAACAATCAAGTGTGCGTTTGAAAGAAAATAAAATAAAAAACTGCAAATTACACGTCCCTTTGGCTTGCGTTACACCTTAGGTTTACCAAAATGGGTAGGTTAAAGGTTTCCGCCAAAGAAACTTGCACTTTACAAAATCTGCGATTATTTAAAAACAACTGTTCATAATCCCCGGCAACGGCGCCAAAAACATGACCGGCCGGCAAAAGTATTTGTCGTTAGGGGTGCCGGCCTAGGGTCGATGGTTTAATTTCATTAAAACGGGACTTCCCTCAAAATATGTAGAACGAGTATATTGGAGAGTCCGGAGTATCAATCCACAGGGAAAAAGAACGTTGGATTTAAAGAATGCGCAAATTGGTGTTTTCGACGTTTCGGACGTCAACCTCAAATTTGTTTGGGGATTTTGTTAACAAGTATACTACTAAAAGAGGGAAACTAGATTAAGGAGCGGGGTTAAGTTCTAAGGTTTGGTCTATTCCAATTCTTCCGTCGGTCTATCTCTTCTCCTTATAACTCAATCTATCCCCCATGTCGGGTTTTAGATCGGAAAATACTTCGATGAAAATCAGGATTTTAATTCACAAAATGGTTTAATGGATTCTTTCAAGTTCAAGGAAATAGGATTAAAAGATGAAGGACATCGATTCAAGTATTAGATATACCAACTCTAAGGATGGCTATAGCTAAGCAAGAACTTAACACTTCATTTTTGTTTCAACAAAAGGAACTTAGAAAGATCCATCAATGACATCAATACATATGGAGAAGAAATAGACCAACATGGTTTTGAACTAAACCTCACCTTTAGACTTAACCCTCACTAATTTAACTACTCATATTAACTATAAACATGATATACTCAAAGGAAAACATGATAAAACCAATTTATCTAAGTCTAATAAGAAAGATTTAGTCTAAACTATACTAGAAAATACTAAGAACAATCAGATTTTAAGGTAAGAAAATACTAAAGTGGAACTATATGAGTGAAACTAATCCAAAACTTAAATGATTCCAAGAGAGTTCGAGGTTCTTCAAGCATAAAACAATAAAGATTAACAAACTTACTTGAAAACTTGAAGAACAATGAAGAACAAAATAGGAAAAGCTAAAAAGGGAGGCAAGATAAGCTCTCAAGAAGGAATACAATCTGATATATTCTAAGATATTATGTTAGCTAATGAGACCCCTTGGCCAAAAGTAAAACCTAATAGAAAAATATCCTAACAAACTAGGCTAGTTACAAAATTATCCTCCAAAAAGGCATATGAGAAGCTTCTTTTCCTTTCCCCAGGCTGAAATCCCTTTTGTCCCCTGATTTGGCACACATTTTAAGGCAAAGTGGACCCCCCAACAGTCAGCCATCCCAAGGCAAAAGTTTATTTTTGTCGAACTTGATACACCGGTGTCAAGGTATTGAGGCACCGGTGCCTCTGGTGCTCTATATCTGGTATTCTGTGAAAGGGGTGACACCGGTGTAAAGGAATTGAGGCACCGGTGTCACTATGGCTCTGTATCTTGATCTTCTTTGCATTTGGCAGAGACACCGGTGTAAAAGATTTGAAGGCACCGGTGTCTTGGACACTCTGTATCATCCTCCTTCCATTGGCATTGCATAGATACACCGGTGTATAGAACTCAGAAGCACCGGTGTCTTGGACACTCTGCATCTTGGCCTTCACTTGGAATAAGGGGGAGGCACCGGTGTCACTGGAATTGAGCACCGGTGTCATTTGGTCTCTGCATTCTGGCTTCATCAGTGGAATAAAGGGAAGACACCGGTGTCAAGGTATTGAGGCACCGGTGTCACTGAGCCTCTGGACATTGCTTCTCCCAACCAAGTTCGGTTTCGACCATTCGGACCTCGTTTGACTTTTGGAGAGTTGATTTAGGCACATCAGGGTCCTCTTTTCTCTGTTTGACCTGCACGGGACATGAGATACCTTTTCGTGCAATTATCGAGCATAAACATGGAATAATACGTGCACGCAAGTTAAACTAGACGTGTTGAGCCGTAAAATACACAATAACATGTGCTCTAATCTGGGTAACTTCACTAGGGAATTTGCTGCGGCGCTTGCTGAGTCGATTCTCTCAAATTCGGTCATCAGGGCAAATGCTAATAACTGGGTAATCGACGCTATGAGGGAATTCCGAAGTCTCAATGCACCTCAATTTAGCAAAGAGAGTGGTGATTTTCTTGTAGCCAACCATTGGCTTGCTAAGATTCGTAAGTTGTTTAACACATTGATGATTATGGAAGACAACCTTAGAATTCGTATCGTAGCATGTCAACTTATCAGGGAAGCGAATGAATGGTGAGAATCGGTTCTCAAGCCGAGGAGGGATGCAAGGAGGGTAGCTAGGCTAGGAACCCAGGCCAATAAACCAGATACAGAGACTCTCACTTGGGCCAACTTCGAGGGTCTCTTTGAAAATCGGTATTTTTCAAAATCTTACTGGGAATAGTTAAGGGAACAGTTTGAGAGGTTGGAGTAGGGCAATATGATAATTTTAGAGTATGGTTCTAGGTTTCAATCGTTGGTGCATTTTGTGCCGGAGTTGGTGGTTTTGGAGGACAGAAAGTGTCGCCGCTTTGAGAAGGGTCTTTATTCTTCCGTTAAAAGGCTTGTCATTAGCCAACACAAGATGAGGTTTTCGGAGATTGTGGAATGTGCAAGGAGTGTCGAATTACTAAATGATGCATAACGAATCCTAGCGTTGGGGAGCTGAGGCAACCCAATGTCAGCTCAGTATCATCTTCGTCAGGGAGTGTTTGGAGCCAAGGGCGCAAGAGACCAAGAGAACAAATTCAGTCTTCTTGGGGCTAATCAAGCCTTAGGCCGCCAAGTTTTTCCAATGGTAGGAGCAACACTTCAAGATCTATTGTTGTGTGTCGCCGATGCAACCAACCCGGTTACATTCGTAGTCAGTGTTTGGTGCCTCTAAATGTTTGTTTCACTTGTGACCAGCCTACACATATGGCTAGATATTGTCCTCATAAAACGGGTGTGCATAATGAGACGGGGTCAGTACGGCAGCCCGGGCAGGGACAGGGATAGTATCATGAGCCGCAGGGAAATTTTGGGGGTAGTCAGAGGCAATAGTAGCCTCATTTTTGTCAGACCACATCGGGTCAGGGTTCACGAATAGATAGAGGAGCTAGTTCGTTAGCACTTGTTCATGGTTCTAGAACAAGGAGGCGGTTATGCATAAGGACATCATGTTCCGACTAGGGCTTTCAATATTACATCTACCATTGCAACTTCTACTTCTTAAGGTCCAGAGACTTTAGTCGTGAGGGGTACATTTCTATTGTTCAACTCTTTTGCTAGAGTTTTATTTGATTATGGAGTATCACATTCATTAGCTCCTTCTAGGTGGGTCACTCACGCATTGTTGCATCGTTTGTATGTGCATTAGAATTAGAAACCAACCACCTTGATCCACTTTTGTTTGTCGAGACTGCACTTGGAATTAGATCGCCGCTTAGTCGTGTTTGTAGAGCTTGCGAGTTTGTTATTCTCAACTGCCATTTCACTTTCGACTTTATTATTTTAGACATGTTGGGGTTTGACATTATTGTGGACATGGACTGGTTGTATACATATCATGCCATCATCGACTATTTCAAGTGTTGAGTCCGCATTTGCTCACCCAAAGGGGGTTATTTTGAGTTCTTTGGGGAAAGACGAGAACCATTGGAATTTTACTTGTGGGGGTCTCGAGAGCAGGAGTCCATCTATGCACTTCTAGCTAGTTTGATGTTAGATGTGTTTTCAATTGAGTTGTCTGGCCTACCTCCAAAGAAAGATATTGAGTTTACTATCGATTTACTTTTCGGTACCACACCTATCTCTATACCTCCTTATATATTTGCACAGGCAGAATTGAAAGAGTTGAAGATACAATTGCAATAGTTGCAAGACTTGAGATTTATTCACCCTAGCACGTCACCATGAGAAGCTCTGGCCTTATTTGCAAACAAAAAGGATGGATCATTGGGCCTACGTATCGGTTACTAGAAACTAAACCGCGTCACAATGAAGAACAAATATTTGATGCTGAGGACTGATGACTTATTTGACCAACTACGAGGAGCAACGTGTTTTTCTAATATTGACTTGAGATCAGACTATTATCAATTGAGGGTTCGAAGGGATGACATCCCAAAGATTGCCTTTCGTACGTGTTATAGGCGATATGAGTTTGTGGTTATGCCCTTCGCTCTGACAAACGCACCAGTAACATTCACGGACCTTATGAATCGCATTTTTCGCTTATACCTTGATAGGTTTGTCGTGGTCTTTGTTGATGACATACTGATCTATTCACCTACGGAGGAGGAGCACCAGTCTCATCTTGCCATTCTTCTTGAATTTTTGAGGGAATATCGTTTGTATGCTAAACTTAATAAGTGCGAGTTCTCGTTGTTCGAGGTTAAGTTTTTGGGGCAGTTTCGAAAAGTGGTGTGGCCGTTGATCCAGAGAAGGTGGAATCGGTGATGAGTTGGCCCCAACCAAAGAATGTTTTTTGAGATTCAAAATTTCTTAGGATTAGCTTGGTATACCTTTGCTTTGTTCTTGACTTTTCCCGTTTGGCGGCTCCGATTACACATTTCACACATAAAGGGACTCGTTTTATTTGAAATGATGCTTGTGAGATGACATTTGAGGAATTGAAGAAGCGTTTGGCTAGTGGTCCGATATTAATTGTTTCGGAACAAGGTATTGGTTACTCAGTTTATCCAGGGAAGGACTTTGGTGTGTTTTGATGCAATCGGGTACGGTGCTAGTGTATGAGTCGCGGCAGTTGAAGACGCATGAGCAGAATTATCCCACACATGACATAGAGCTTGCGATTGCTGTATTTCCTTTGAAGATTTAGCGGCACTATTTGTACTGTCAGAAGTCTGAGGACTTCTCCAACCACAAAAGCTTGAAATATTTGTTTTCTCAAAAGAGGTTGAATTTGCGACAACACCGATGGATAGAACACATAGAAGATTATAACTTTGACTTGCAATATCACCAGGGAAAAGCTAATCTAGTAGCGGATGCATTGAGTAAGAAACTGACCCACCTAGTGAGCCTAGCAATCGTGAGTGGAAGGCGATGCAAGACTTAGGATTTTATGCAATGTACTTTGAGGAAGTTCAGAAAGGGGTGACTTTGTGTAATTTGACAGTTCAATCGGTGTTATCAACTCAAGTGGTTGACTCCCAACAACATGATCAGAAAACAGATGAGCTACGCAAGTGGTTTTTAGTGGCAGTGAACGAGATGGATGGATGATTCACGCCGATCAAAGTCTATATTTCCAAGGTAAGTTTGTTTGTGTCCGTTTCTTGTTGGGAAGATATTTTGAGAGAGTTTCATCACTCACCGTTAGCAGTTCATTTGGAAAGAACAAAGATGTATCATGATTTGCATCAACAATTTTGGTAGTCTGGAGTGAAACAAGATGTGGTGAAATTTGTGTCAGGGTGTCTTACATGTCCACAAATGAAAGTCGAACACCAACGACCCATGAGAGAGTTGGAACCATTGTCGATCGCGGAGTGGGAAGGAGAGAATGTTACTATAAATTTGGTTTCGGGTCTACCGAAGTCACCGAGGGGACATGACGCTATTCGGGTGATTATTGATCGCTTGACGAAGACTACTCACTTCCTACCTATTTGGGTAACTGATTACGTTGAGAAACTTAGCCGCGTGTATGCTCGTGAGATCATCCGCCTCCATGGAATTTCTGTGTCTATTGTCTCTGATCTAGATCCACGATTTACTACATGTTTTTTGCAGAGTTTGCAAATAGCACTTGGTACGATCATTTTATTTAGCACTGCCTATCACTCGTAGATTGATGGACAATCCGAACGGACGATACAGATTTTGGAAGATATGCTTCTTAGGGTTTCATACTAAAAGCCATGACTTTATGTAATGGATTAATATTTGTTTGAATTATTTAAATAATTATTTATTTTCTTGATGAGAATTTTTATGAGCAATGTTTGTATTATATCATATCATATTGCGCATGAGTGTCTCTTATTCTACATAGTAGATAATCTGGTATGTAGAGTTTGGCTTATACACAGATGATCAGATTATCAGTTCTTGTAGAATATAAGTCTTTAGCTCACAGTCTTAGGTGGAATTGGACACACCACCAATAGGACTATAACATAATGTTTCAATAGATCTGGCTTGACTATGAAAATGGTATAGTTTCAACTCACTGTGTTAGTACACTTTGTGTGTATTAAACATGGTCACTTTGAGGTAATTGTGTTTATACTAACAATATAATACAGTTCAACTCACTGTGTTAGTACACTTTGTAGGGATTGATGATATCCTCTTGAGAAACTTATAAATTTCGATTATATCAAACCCTGCAGGTGGATATTAATATCCGATATAACGAATAAGTTAAGTGGAAGGTCTCAACAAATTTTTTAGATATTGATTAAATAAACTGTTAGTAATTTATTTAATCAATGGTATCTGTAATCTTAACGTGGGAAGATAAACAAGTATTTAATAGCATGGAGCTCGAAATATAATTTTGGAATATGGGAGGGGGATGCAATTATAATTCTATAGTGGTATGAATTGTAATTCATATAATTCAGAATTAATCTGGGTTGAATTAGGAATTTCGAATTATATAGGAAGCCCAACCCACACTTCTCCTAGGGGTCCCTATCGTTGTCTATATATACACCGCTATACCTTCTAGATCAAACACAACTTGAGATCGAAATATTGAGAGAGATTCTTTGAAAGCAAAGAGATCGCGTTTTTTAGCCCACACTCAGTTCCTGATCAAGGTGCAATAGGATTACAGTAAAAGATCTCGAGGTTAGTCAAGCAAGATCATTCCAGCTGTGCTCAAAGTTTGATCAGCATGAAGATAGTCGAGATCAAACCAGACAGATCTCGAAGGTATGAACTCTAGTTCCGCCTAGTAGGATTTTATAATTTTTTTGTTGTATAATCTATACGCGTTCATCACTGAGTCATGGAAATCGATCCCTAACAGGGATGAGGAGTGAGGAAGGAAGAAGGGGTGACGGGTCAAATGCTGAGAGGGGGCTTTGGTGACCAATCAGGAGAAAATTAAATTCTAGACAATGGCTGAGTGTGACTAGTCAGGGATTAGCCGTGACCAGTCAGGCTCTTGAACATCCAGTCAAGAGGGTCCAGTTTAAGGCAGTAGCTTACCCTGACCGGTCAAGCCTATCTTGTGACTGGACAAGTAGGTAGACACGCGAATTTAAAGGGGACGAAGTAGATTTTTTTTTGACATAACATCTAAACCCAAATCAGATTTTGAGACTTTTTATCTATAAGGAAGCTTCTCCCACACCCCAGTCTCCACCCAAATACTTGTTCTATCTTCAAGATCTTTCAAATTCCTTCAAAGATCCAACCACATCCCTTGATATCATGCTCTTGGAGTTGGGTATTTCACTTGGAGAAGACTTGGTGAAGCTTTCTTCCTCTATTAACGTTAGGGTTTCATTTTGGATTTCAAATCTTAAATTTTTCTATTTGAGGTAGGGATTTTTGTACTTCTCTTAGTTGTTTATGACTTATTCTTGGTATTATTAAGCATTTCATCTTGTTTGAAGTGTGGTGGGTTTTGGGGAATGATTTGTGGAATAGTTATACTAGATCTTGTGTTTTTGGTTTGTTTGATCTACCAAGACACTTTGTCTATTATGTGAGTGAGTTGAGACAATGAGTCATAGTATGAATACCATAGACTGAAATATGATCTTTCACTTATTTGTTCAAAGTTATGTTTGGTAAATTGATGACATGGTATTAGATTGCAAATCGTGTTTTACGAGGAGACTTTAGCGCGATACCCGGACTACACTCCCAAAAGGGAATGGTAGGATGATTGGACTAGACTCCTATGAGAATGCTAGGAAGATATTGAACTAGACTCCTCGAAGGGAATGCTAGGAGGAATGGACTAGAATCCTACAGGAATGCTAGGCAGGACAAATTGTGAATGCGACCGAAGTGTTGTTCCAATAGTATGAGGGACGAAATGATTATAAAGATGGTCTATGTTAATTATGTTGTTCTTAACATTTCTAATGATTCTTCGTATTCGCTATGATGTTTAGGAAACATATAGGTTAGATTTACATGTTGTTCATCTACCATGCTTCTCCATTTCATATACATGTAAGATTAGTATAGAATTTTCCTAGTAGGCTCGTTAGCTCAACCCTTCATTGCTTTTCAAGTATGGCCCTAGATGTTTAGCTTGGATTTGGGATGAAGTGCGTGAATTTTTGCATGACCTTTGATGAGCTGCATCTACAGAGTTATTTAATATCTTTTACGTATCTATTTTTTGAAAAAATATGTCGTAACTCTATTTGATCTAAATGACTTAACTCTAGTGTATTATTTTGGAACCCTAACTTCATGTAAACAGTTATTTGGAAGAGAGAACCTTTTGTACTTGTGAAAAATTTGGAACAATTATTCCGTATTAACGGAGAATTGGGATATTTTAGTAAGTTTGCGAGGATTATCAACTATTGTTTCTTTTCTTTAATTATGTTAAAAATCGAGGGTATGACAAAGTTTTCTTGAAAGTCACACGTAGAAAAGAGTTGATGCGAATTAGTTGTGGTGGAGAAGCTTTCACTGAGATTTGTTGGGTCGTTCGAGATTCTGGAGAAAGTAAAGGAGGTGACGTATCGACTTGCTTTGGCATCGAACTATCAAGATTTCATGATTGGTTTCATGTCTTATGTTGTGTAAATATGAACCTGATGTGTCACATATGCTGGATTGAGCTGAATTGGAAGTTGAAGATGACATATCCTACGAGGAGAAGCCAGTGAGCATTCTAGACACCCTAGAGCAGATTTTGCGCAATTAGACTATTTTGTTGACGAAGGTGTTGTGGCACCATGATAAAGTGGAGGAGGCCACGTGCGTGTGAGCGAGAGTCGAAACATCGCTCTGAGTACTCAGAATTATTCCATGCTTGAGAGGGTAATTTTTAGGACAAAAATTTCTTAAAAGGGAGGTTGTGAGGATCTACAGTTTGAGATTTACTTTTTTTATTTTTTAATTTATTTTTGAGTCCCATTATTTCAATTTAATTGTGTAATTGCGGCCCGTTTGTGAGGATTTTAAATTTTGGGCCTAATTATAATTTATCATAACTAGAAGGGGGTGAGAGTGATTAACCTTTTGATGAGTATTTACGGCTTGGAAACTCTAAAAATTAGACAAATTTTTAATAAATCTAAAAATTGTAATTTTGGTAGAAAATGGCTAATGCACTAGCAGATGAAGGAATCTCTCAAAGTTTTTTAGAGAAGCGTTGTCCGTGTCGAGAGCTTCGAGTAGAGTCCAAGATCAGCAGAATACATGGAGAGTTCGTGAGATTTCATTACTTGGCAGCGTTTTATTTGATCTTCTTGAATAAGGTAGAATTTTTTATTTCCCTTGAGATATTGCTTAGATCGTGTTTAAATCATTTTATGCGTTGTTTTTTAGTGTGATCGAGTCTTGCATGTTTTGTGTTATTTTCGAGGTGTTTTAGACAGTTAGATTGCAGAAACGAAGGCCAAAAAAGCTCTATTCAATCACAATACAATCTGAAAAATTGACTAGGCCACTCAAGCAACCTACTTAAGTTTTTGGCGTTCTGTTTTTGGTTAGAGGACTGGTTTTTGGCATTCGCGCGACCTTCAGTCTACTCATGCAGTCTTAAAAGAAATAGAAAATTTATTTTAAAGCTTTGGCCTTTTTCTTGCCTTCTGATCCGTTTATGCTTACTGTTCGGGTCAAGAGCTATCTGTGGTCCGTTCATATGATCATGCATATATGGTGATTACATTGGATTGGTTCCTTTGTGATTCTGACGGTGAAAGTCCGTTTGCATTATTACCGGGTTGGAGATGTCCCGTGAACTCTAAGATATGGTGCCCTTGTTTGGATATGCCCGCAGTGAAAAACTATTAAATTAGTATTAGGTGCCCATTGTCTGTGAGTATAGCTTGCATTGAGAAACCATTAAATGATTGCATCAGTCACATGTCAAGCATGATAATGTTAGTTCATTCTGTAGTTTATTCATGTTGTCTATATCATATTATCAATGTGAGCAAGCTTTAATTAATACGTCGATGGTTCAATATGACTTGCTACTCGAGCTCCAGCTTACGTTTTTCTGTATGCTAACCATTTACAGGTTATGATGTAGAACCGAGGACTTAGACCCCGCGTTTTGAAAATAGTTGGAGCATGATTATTAGGATTTATATTTTATCAATTATTTCCATGTTTTAGATTTTTTTTCAGCAATGGATTATTTTTTGGGCAATTGTGGGCTCATAGTTGACTATCTATCAGTTTAATATATGGTATTTATTTGTTTACAGTTTGAGTTTGTAGTTATGACCATTGATGTTGGAGAGACATTTTAATGGTTTTGTAGAGGTGTTTTGTTGAGGTTTTATTTTTTTTGTATCATTCTATTGCTCATTTCATACCCTTGAAGTGTCGGGTGTGAAATGCACTGAAAGCATGTTTAAACACGTCACGTGATAGAATGTTTTTCTATTATGAAGCCATGTTGTAATTAATAATTTTTGGATATAAGATGGTCATGAATGGCATCTCGTAACACGGTGATACCCTGAACGTTGGAGGTGAGAAAAGCGGTTATTTGAAATAAGGGAGGGTCCCATGGCCAGGTGGCATCGAATGACGTCATGTCTATTATTGAGATTACATTGAGAATCGCTCCTTGCACTTGTTCTGGCATATACCGTTTGTTAAATTCTGAATGTCGAAACATGAGTTATATTGAACTATTTAACTGCATAACATACAGGTTCCAAAACTGTGATTATATCCCGTTATGTCCTCGGCTACGGCCTATGGACCGATTCATGTACATTAATGATATACTGATTTCTTTACAAATAAATGAGATTAGAACATGACAAACCCATAGTGTTTGTGTATCTAGATTCATACTACCCTTACACTAATGAATGTTGGTATGCCACATGTCCTAGGTTAGGAGCAGGATCTAGGTAGACGTTAAGGACAAACGGAGACGACTGCAGCTTTTTGGGTTACAATTTATAGACACGTATGTGTATGTAAAACTATTGTTGTACAGGCCACAATTTGCCATTTTTGATGATGTAATATAAACTACATTTTATTTCCTTAATTTTGAATGACAGGTTAATGCACGTTCTTCTGAGTTATTTCCTTTAATCATGTTTCTCCAACTCTGATTAACCTTTATGGTTTAACATAGAAGACAAATAAGCATCCATAAACTCTTATTTAGGTAGAGGCCATAGTGAGTTAGACTTATTGATCAATCACTAATCACCCCAATTCGGGATGGGTCATGACACTCGACCAATTGGAAACACCCATCGATTACATGTGTCTTGCCACCACATATTTACTTCTTCTTCTTATTGAAGCCTTGAACTCGTTAATCAAGTCCCACTGGATTTATTGAAATCATTAAACATTCAAGCTTTGTGATATTTTTCCTTTTCAAGAGGGTATCCTCATTAATCATTTCATTTTAAATCCTTTGGATACGATAAAATTCTTCTACTGTAATAAGATTTTGTCCTTATCAAACATTCTTATACCATGATGCAAACAAATTTGTTAGATCATTGATTTGAAAAACGTTTAGCTGACATAGTTTCATGAAAGATATCTAGATTGGTTCTGCAATTTGAAATCACAAACTGATGTCATAAGTCTTTCTTCAAATTTTTACAACTCATTTATTGAATCTCGAGTCATCACATTTGCCCTAGTGTAACTCTTTCGGAGAGATTCACTCCTTTTGACCCTAGTGACATTGTCCTCTTGAGAGACAACTATCACGTGCCAAACTATCTAAAATATCACGTTACTTCCATCACTCATCAGAAGCCGCACAAATTTCACATATCGATGCTGAGGAATACCTAACACACCCGACACAACAAGCACAATTCACGAGAGACGAGTTGTCAGAAGAAGAAACCAATATAGGGAACTACTACGAGGGAAGATAGTCAATTTGTCAATGTCTTGCGACGTTACAAAATCTGTATAGGAACAAGAGAACGCAAAACGTCCACTTCATTGTAAAGACTAGTATTTTTAAATTGGTAATAAGATAATTTTATTATTAATAAAGGTACTTACATAGTAAAAATTTAATTCTAAGTATTTATAAAATATTTGAGTATTGATTTAAAATTTCATGTATGTAAAATCATTATAGCTATTTCAAATCACGTATTAAATCCATGTACACCTAAACATTTAAACGACAAGCTTACATATATAAGTTGCATTCATACTATGTATTTACATATAATATATATATGTGTATCACCACCTTACTATGTAGTTTCACCCACGCATGATCAATTTCTCTTCCTTATCATAGTTCCACCCACACCACATCACACGACCCGAAACCACCATTACTCATGGTTTTGTCCAAAAAGCATATCGGGTAGTTTAGCTTTCTATGGGTTCACCCACACTGAATCACTGTCCCTCACTCATCATCACCCCCATGGCCCCACCTCATTCTTGATGGATAATATGGAATAATGTCGGCGTCCCGATTGTAAAGACAATGGATTTTAACATGCTATTGAAATATGTCATTGATTCAAAATTACTCTTTAACTCCTAGTATTATCTCAATAATCAATTTTAGTTATATTTTATTTTCGCACTCATGTGTTATTGCTTTTCGTGTAAATGAGTATAATTTATTGTGTCATACACATAAATTGAGACTTACAGGTAGGAGTATTTATTGAGACTCATAGCCCATGGCGTAAATTTGTCTTCCCGTAACATTTCACGTCAGGTACCAAAGATAGACAAGAGAAACGCGAGTTTCCAGTCACCAACGGCACCATTCCAGTATAAAATCTAGTTGCACCGTCGTTTACGTAGATTAGGGTCTTAGTGGTCTAGAATTCTATATCAGAATGTATTTTTTTTAATTTTAGTATTTTCTAATTCAAACTCGTATTTTACTATTTATGAAATAAAAGCTTGATTATGGATTTAGACAATTTCTTTTATTTAACGTCTTAGCATGTTAATTAGTATACTATTGTAATTTACATATAATATATCTTTTGTAAAAGTGTAGGGTTCCATTTATCGATTGGTCTTTTTTTGGCCTTTGAACTTTTTGACCAAAGCTAGCCTTTTGAAAATACTTTTTACTGGCTGCTATTCATGGAGATATGAACTAGTCAGTAGACTTTTGAAGTTTCTAGATAATTGAACTAAATTCGGATTGCGATGGCTCAACTTAATACTTTATTTATTTATTTATTTGTTGCAACTTTTTATGATGTTTGTTACTAAAGGAGATAAAATTAAATTAAACATAATTGTGGTTTCTATCGAGCATAGGCAATGGTTTAGCTCGGTAAAGAGGTACTCTTGTACACAGACATATTACCGAGGAAAGAATATTATTTGTCGACCTGAGAAAGACGGTTAAAATGTATAGACTGAATATAGGATAAATACTAAATCCTGATAGCTCAGGATCAGTTCTAAACAGATTACGTTGAGAAGTACAAGGACAATCCGGATCGTTGAATGAAACTATAATTGTAAGCCCTGTTTGGTAGCAGTCAAATGAGGGGATAAAATTTAGACTCTGGATATGACAATCTGGCCGAATTGTTATATTTGGATTTGTTAGTAGCTTTTCACTAGTATAAATTTTATCCACCTGAAAGGAAAAAAATTTGGACACCCCTCACCCTACCCATATCGTATCCCCCTTCCATATCCTCCTTCTATTTACGCAAATGTTATTATTAATTACAAGAATACCATCCACATACTTATATCTACAATATCTGTTTCCTCAAAAAATACTCAAGCAAACCCTTAATATTTACACCTCTATAATAAATTTCCTCTTCTACTATATCCACTATACCCCTTCCATAATTTTAGCCGCTAACAAACAGACTGTAAAAGATAAGGGTTCGAAATGTCCAGATAACACTTATCTTGTTAGGGGGTTAATCATAAGCAAATTTAATCTATTTCTAATGAGAAATTAAGAGATGGATAAGGACTAAGATTGTTGAAGGACAACACCGTAAAAACAAAAATACCCATGTTGTAAAGATATGCTATAATTTATGATTGCAAATATTATATTTAGAGTTATTTTTTTATTGAGTACTAACTTAATCATCATAGTGTCTTCTTTCCTGATTATAGGAGGAGGGTCCTTTGACGGTTATTAATTGCCTTGCAACAATTAGGTTCCAAGTGAGTGAAAGTGCTACGAATTAAATTTTTCAATAAGAAATTTTACCCACGCACAATTACATACGATTTTAGTATAGTTACGTCAGATATAATATTATATGTACCTAACATGAGCATAACTATGAGTTATGTCTGAACTCTTTATGCGTGCCTATAAGATGCTCTCAGCTGGTAAATTTGTAATATTTACATTGTTAGATATTTTGGCACTTTCCGGGGTTGTTCAAAACCTCCATTCTTGTCTCTGCATTTGATTGTAATGGGTAGGTTCTTATGGGGTAGTTGCTCGCTCGATGCTCTTCTCATTATCTGCGCCAAGTCAACCATTGCGAAATCGATCCAATTGCGTGAGAGGTAAAAGCATTGCACGACATCTCATGCATAGCATTATCGAGCTCAAAATCATTTTAGTCTTCTTTACTGATTAGAGGATTTTTCTTACTCAAAATTCTTATATATATATACACATTCCTTAATCATTTTAATTTCCTTTGACTAGGTGATTTACCTTTTCCGAAAAAAAAAAAATCATGTTTTCCATCTATATCATTAACTCTCCAGAAAATACGTTATAAATACTATTATTATATAAAAAGAAAAAAGAAAAAGGAAGGGCTCGTTTTTTTCTTTGGATTTGCCTATATATATATCAACTATTAGGTCATATACATAGCGACGAGCACGAAGAATAAAATACATACAGAGAGGCGAGATTGACAAGTATGGGTTGCAGCCCACGTTCCTTTTTCTCTGTTCTTGCTCGACTGTTTTGTTTTTGTTAGAGGCGAGGGTGACAGTTTTCATCACAGCCCATATTCTTTCTTTTTCGTTCTTGAATTTCTTTGAACGATCTTGGGGTTTGTCAAGATCACGCTACATATCATACATCATTCCATCTTGTGATTTCTTGGTGTCGTTTGCTGCTGTGACCGAATCTTTTGGAGATTGACTCGGTGCCGGTTGAATCCGGAGATCGGGCGTGAAGTCCGTGGTGCATCTATTGGATCTTGAAGAAGCTCTGGGAGCATCGGAGATTGGCGAGAATAGGTAAAAGCTTGGGGTAAGGTTTTTGCTATTTCGCAATCTGTACTTCTTTTCGATTAATAGAATAAAACAGTAGTGTTAGGCCGTGGTTTTGACTTAGGGTTATTTAGGACCCTAAGTTTTTCCACGTAAATCGTGCGTATCCTGTTTCTATTTTTATTCTATTGCAGTTCTTTTTTTTGGTTTGGATTAATCAAGATAATCAACCCGTTAATCAATATTAATTTTTTTAAATCTGAAAATTGGTATAATTTTTATTAAAACTCCTATTCACCCCCCTCTAGGAGTAGATTGAACGCTTCCGCGTAATTTCAATTGGTATCAGAGCGGGTTGCTCTGTTTAGGTTTAACCACCTGAGTTTAATTTTGGTTATAATATATGGACATGAACGCACCACGTGAGGGAGCCTCAAACTCGAGGCCACCTTTTTTCGACGGTAACGATTATCCATACTGGAAAGCACGTATGACCACACATTTGAGTTCCCTAGGAGTTAGGGTTTGGAGATCTGTTAGGTATGGCTATGAGGCCCCAACCATAGAAGACACTACGACTAAACAGATGAGAGCTAAGGAGGACACTGAGTGGAATTCGGCTGACAATGATAGTTTTGAGGCAAACTCTAAAGCTTTAGGAGCCATCTATGGTGCATTAAGTAAAACAGAGTTTAGTCGTATTTCCACATGCACCACTGCAAAAGACGCTTGGGATATTCTCCGAGTCACCCACGAGGGTACTAAGACTGTTAAAACTTCAAAACTCCAAATGCTTACAACACGTTTCGAAGATTTGAGAATGCAGGAAGATGAGGCATTTGATAGTTTTATCACTAAATTGAGTGACATCGTTAATTCCTTCCACGCATTAGGAGAACCAATCCCTAATCTTAAAGTTTGTCGAAAAGTGCTTAGGTCTCTTCCTGAGAGGTTTAGGGCTAAGGTAGTTGCGATCGAAGAAAGTGATAAAGTTGATGACATTCTTTTTGGGGAGCTTGTAGGTAAACTTCAAACATTTGAATTGAACCATCTCTCAAAGAAACCTACATTAAAGACAAATAAAAGCATTGCTTTTAGATCGTCTAAAGAAGAATCCTCTGTGACACAAGAGAGTGATGATGACCTTGACGAAGAAGAACTTGCTTTC
Source organism: Arctostaphylos glauca (assembly GCA_019985065.2). Lineage (NCBI taxonomy): Eukaryota > Viridiplantae > Streptophyta > Magnoliopsida > Ericales > Ericaceae > Arctostaphylos > Arctostaphylos glauca. The sequence goes on from JAHSPW020000015.1 coordinate 7,866,684, forward strand.
TTTGCTAAAAAATTCAGAAAATTTGTTAAATTCCGTAAAAATAATAATTCTGGAAATTTTTCTTCTTCGACTAGTGGAAGCAAGAATTTTAATTTTGGGGATAATGAAAAGAAGTCTACTATTGATAAACCCAAGAAACCCCAAGGTATACAATGTCACGAGTGTCATGGTTTCGGGCATGTTCAAGCAGAGTGTGCAAACACTCTTAAAAAGAAAGTGGCCAAGGGTTATAAGGTTACATGGGATGACGATAGTGATGACAATAGTGATGGGGGTTCTGAAGCTCCTAGATATTCTGTGCTTGTTGCCAACATTAAGTCCTCCACATCCCCCAAATCGGTTGAACTTCCTACAACTCTTAGCGACGATAGTAAGTATGTCTCGACTGATGAAGACTGTGAGAATAGTGATGATGATATAGATTCTATTCATGAGGCCTATAATCAATTGTTTAAAGAGGGTGTCAAACTGAAAAAGAAAAAGAAGGAACTCATGAGTGTCATCGAGAAAATTAGTGGTGAGAGGAACAAACTTAGTGATGACATTAAATCTAAGAACATCGAGCTTAAAGAATTAAAAACCTATAACGCCAATTTTAAAGAAAAGTTTGCCAAAATTGAGAGAGAGCGTGTGGATGCCTTGAAAGCTCTCGAAGGGTCTAAGGATAAGATTTTTGAATTGGAGCGTGATCTTAGGGAGGCCACTGAGGCCATAAAGCGTAATGAGTGTGGCGCAACTCGTATTGCCGAAATGACACGTACGTTTAGAAATAGAAGCGGCTTAGGGTTTGTTGATCCACTTTCACTGACACCTAAGGCTAACGAGTTCACAAAAAAGGAAATCAAATTTGTGAAATCTGAAATTACAAAGAATGAGGTAGTAAGTGATAAACCCGAATCTTCTATTAAATCTTCCACCCTCATTAAAAATGCTTACAACAGTAATCATGCTCTTGAAAAGAAAAATCCTTTTATTTGTCACTACTGTGGTGGGCAAGGTCACATTCGACCTTTTTGTTATACACTTAGAAGAGACAATCAGAGAACAAAGGGGAAATTGTTTATAGCCCCAGTTAATAAAAGTGTTCGATATGGTCAGCCCAATGTGGGAAGACCTCAAGTTGTGCGTCAGTCTCCCACAAACATTAAGAATGAGAATTTTCAAAAGACTTTGAGTCAGTTGGCGAATCAAACTTCTCACCTCGTCGAGGAAATCAAAAAATTGTCAAATTTGGCTAACAATAATGGAGAGACTGATAGGATTATTGAAAGACGTACTACACACGGTCACACCTCACATGTGAACACCAAACCGAAGCAAACATGGAAGAGAGTCGATGTCATTTGTCATGTAGCACACACTGCTTTTCGGGCACATGATGCTTGCACCTGGTACTTAGACAGTGGATGTTCAAGGCACATGACTGGAAATAAGTCTTTCTTTGCTAAGCTAGAGAAGTATAATGGTGGTTTTGTCACTTTTGGCGATGGTAATACGGGTAAAATTGTAGGACAAGGCACCATAAATGCACCCGGAATCCCTCTGATAGATAATGTGTTATATGTTGAGGGTTTAAAAGCTAACTTGTTAAGCATAGGGCAATTCTGTGATAATATGCATGAAGTCAATTTCTCTAAAAATAATTGCTCTATTATTGATGCTTCAGGTGTGTGTGTGGTTAAAGGTATTCGATCTTCTGATAATTGTTATTGTGTTGAAACTGCAAGTTCTAATGTGTGTCATCGAATTTTGCTTGATGATGTAGAAATTTGGCACCAACGTTTAGGACACGTAAATTTTCCGGAATTGCATCGAATAACCAAGAACGAGATTGTGAGGGGAGTGCCCAAACTTGCCAATGGGCAAGGGCTTGTGTGTGGTGGCTGCATGAAAGGCAAACAAATAAAAAGCCCTCATAAAAAGACAAATTTAGTTGCTACCACGAAATGTTCAGAATTAATTCACATGGACTTGATGGGACCCTCACGTACTGAAAGTTTAGGGGGCAAGCGATATATTCTGGTTATAGTTGACGATTTTTCTCGCTTCTCATGGATTGGTTTTCTTAGAGAAAAATCTGATGCTTATGCTTGTTTCAAAACTATTTGTCAACGTATTCAAAATGAGAAAGGGTACCCTATCACACGAGTCCAGTGATCATGGTCGTGAGTTTGAGAACTCCGGCATTGAAAAATATTGTGATAAAAAGGGTATTAAGCACGAGTTCTCTGCACCTCGCACACCTCAACAAAATGGGGTTGTTGAAAGAAAGAATAGAACCCTTCAAGAGATGGCGAGAGTTATGCTTCATGCCAAACGCGTCCCTAGAAACCTTTGGGCTGAAGCTATTAATACTGCGTGCTATACTATAAATAGAGTGTACGTTAGACCAGGGACAACTCTCACACCCTATGAAATTTGGAATGGTAAGAGGCCTTCAGTGAAGTATTTTAGGGTGTTCGGTAGTAAATGTCATATTTTGAGAGACAGTGAGTCCTTAGGTAAATTTGACTCCAAGAGTGACGATGGTATCTTTTTAGGCTATTCCAACACAAGTAGAGCTTTTCGAGTATATAATCTACGCACATCTACCCTAGTTGAGTCAGCCAATGTAGTTGTTGACGATACCACTCTTGATGAGTCAGTCCCTCAAGTTAATGATGATGATGAGGGGAGTTGGGAAATTTTTGAGGGGGAGTTTCAATCCAATGGTTTAGATGAAGGAGTTTCATTTGAAGAGATTGTTGACGTTCCTACGAGTGTGGATGAGAAAGTTGAAAATGATAGTGAGGTTGAGGTAGATGAGCCTTTAGAAGATGAGGAGTTAGGTCAACACAACTTAGTTCCTGTGTCTGCCAAAGAACCCTCGGCTAGAGTAAAGCTTAACCATCCCATTAGCCAAGTCATAGGAGATCCTAATAATGAGATGAAAACTAGGAGGCAAATTAGGAATGAGATCAATTATGTGTGTTTCACGTCCACATTAGAGCCAAAGAGGGTAGAAGAGGCCTTACGAGATGACCATTGGATAGGAGCCATGCAAGAAGAACTACAACAATTTGTTAGGAATGACGTTTGGTACTTAGTACCAAGACCCTCTCACACTAATGTCATAGGCACTAAATGGATATTTAAAAATAAAAAGGATGTAGATGGCATAGTCGTGCGTAATAAGGCTAGGTTAGTTGCCCAGGGGTACACCCAAATTGAGGGAATTGATTTCGATGATACCTTTGCCCCCGTAGCAAGAATGGAGTCAATAAGGTTCCTTTTTGGTATTGCATCTCATTTTAATTTCAAATTATTTCAAATGGATGTTAAAAGTGCTTTTTTGAATGGTGACCTTAAGGAGGAGGTGTATGTGGAACAACCCAAAGGGTTTACTGATCCATCATTCCCTGATCATGTGTACCGCCTTCGTAAGGCCCTTTATGGCCTTAAACAAGCCCCTCGAGCTTGGTATGAACGTTTAACCGATCATCTTTTAAATACCGGCTTTGTGAAAGGGAGAGTAGACCGAACTTTATTTCTGAAAAAAATTGAGAGCGACCTTTTAATTGCTCAAATATATGTTGATGATATTGTGTTCGGATCCACAAATGAGCGGCACGCGAAACAATTTGGGGCACAGATGTCCCATGAGTTTCAAATGAGCCTAATGGGAGAATTGACTTACTTTCTAGGCTTTCAAATCCGTCAGTTGAATGATGGGATATTTTTGTCCCAATCCACATATGCGAAAGAATTGGTCAGAAAATTTGGCTTGGAAGATTCCAAGAGTACTCGTACTCCCATGGGTTCCACCGTTAAAATTGCTAAAGATATTGAGGGCGCTAGTGTTGACTCCACGCTTTATCGTAGTATGATAGGAAGCTTATTATATCTTACCGCTAGTCGTCCCGATATTTCGTTTAGTGTTGGAGTGTGTGCCCGCTATCAATCTGACCCTAAAGAGTCTCACTTGATCGCTGTCAAGCGAATTATTCGTTATGTTAAGGGCACCTCCACGCTTGGTCTTTGGTATCCTAAGGGTACTAATGTGGACTTAGCCGTATTTTCCGATGCCGATTGGGCCGGAAGCGCGGATGATAGGAAGAGTACCTCCGGTGGTTGTTTCTATTTGGGAAACTGCTTGGTTGCCTGGCATAGCAAGAAGCAAAATTGTGTTTCGTTGTCCACTGCAGAGGCCGAATATATTGCCACTGGTAGTTGTTGCACCCAACTTTTATGGATGAAGCAAATGCTTCAAGACTACGGTCTATCTCAAGGTGTGATGACTGTTTTTTGTGATAACACAAGTGCCATTAATATTTCTAAAAATCCAGTCCAACATTCCAGGACTAAACATATCGACATCCGTCATCATTTTATTCGTGATTTGGTTGAAGATGGTGTCGTGGCTCTTGAGTTTATACCCACACAAGATCAAAAAGCGGATATTTTCACTAAGCCTTTAGATTCTCTTAGGTTTGAGTACCTTAGGAAATCTCTTGGTTTAATTTCTCTAGATTAAGTTGTGTGTGGGGTCACATGTCATCTCATATGCTTACTTTGAATGTTTTTAATTTTGAGTTGTCATGTGTTGTTATGTACTTAGTAGTATTGTCTTGTTTAAACCTTTCTTGAGATAAGATTATAGTGCCCACTTAGCCCTTGATAAGTTTTTCTTGCTCCTCATGCACGGCGTTTACACTTCACGTTCATAGGCTTGAGCATGGTATTTTGTCCATTCCTTGATCTGCATCATTATGCTTAATTCATGAGTTGATATGGTCTTAAATTTTCATTCGATGCATTTCTCTTATAGCCATCTTGCCTATGTGATTCTTGTTATTGCATATCGTATGATTCTCTCGTATGCTTTCAAGTTGCATGTGTCTCACTCGGATATATACTTTTTCGCTTTGTTTTTCCGTGACAAAAAGGGGGAGAGTTTCTATCGTTCATTTGGGGAGAGATTTATTTTATTGATGAATCAGTGGTTGGATTTTCATGCTTTTGGATATAATGTTGCTTTGTCGTTTTTTATTAAATTATGCTGACCCATTCTACTTTTCGAAACATATATTTTGTCGCATAGTTTTTGTTGAACTATCTTTGCAGGTATTGGAAGTGCAACTCAAGCTTCATTGGATAGACCTAGTTTCGGCTAGTGTTTATTTCTTTCAGTTGTATTTTTCCATTATGTTTTAGTATAGTTGGTTTTGTCCCGGAAATGCCAAAGGGGGAGATTGTTAGATATTTTGGCACTTTCCGGGGTTGTTCAAAACCTCCATTCTTGTCTCTGCATTTGATTGTAATGGGTAGGTTCTTATGGGGTAGTTGCTCGCTCGATGCTCTTCTCATTATCTGCGCCAAGTCAACCATTGCGAAATCGATCCAATTGCGTGAGAGGTAAAAGCATTGCACGACATCTCATGCATAGCATTATCGAGCTCAAAATCATTTTAGTCTTCTTTACTGATTAGAGGATTTTTCTTACTCAAAATTCTTATATATATATACACATTCCTTAATCATTTTAATTTCCTTTGACTAGGTGATTTACCTTTTCCGAAAAAAAAAAAAATCATGTTTTCCATCTATATCATTAACTCTCCGGAAAATACGTTATAAATACTATTATTATATAAAAAGAAAAAAGAAAAAGGAAGGGCTCGTTTTTTTCTTTGGATTTGCCTATATATATATCAACTATTAGGTCATATACATAGCGACGAGCACGAAGAATAAAATACATACAGAGAGGCGAGATTGACAAATATGGGTTGCAGCCCACGTTCCTTTTTCTCTGTTCTTGCTCGACTGTTTTGTTTTTGTTAGAGGCGAGGGTGACAGTTTTCATCACAGCCCATATTCTTTCTTTTTCGTTCTTGAATTTCTTTGAACGATCTTGGGGTTTGTCAAGATCACGCTACATATCATACATCATTCCATCTTGTGATTTCTTGGTGTCGTTTGCTGCTGTGACCGAATCTTTTGGAGATTGACTCGGTGCCGGTTGAATCCGGAGATCGGGCGTGAAGTCCGTGGTGCATCTATTGGATCTTGAAGAAGCTCTGGGAGTATCGGAGATTGGCGAGAATAGGTAAAAGCTTGGGGTAAGGTTTTTGCTATTTCGCAATCTGTACTTCTTTTCGATTAATAGAATAAAACAGTAGTGTTAGGCCGTGGTTTTGACTTAGGGTTATTTAGGACCCTAAGTTTTTCCACGTAAATCGTGCGTATCCTGTTTCTATTTTTATTCTATTGCAGTTCTTTTTTTTGGTTTGGATTAATCAAGATAATCAACCCATTAATCAATATTAATTTTTTTAAATCTGAAAATTGGTATAATTTTTATTAAAACTCCTATTCACCCCCCTCTAGGAGTAGATTGAACGCTTCCGCGTAATTTCAATTTACATTAGATATGTTATGATGAAAGGCCAATGTTTTCTTTTTTCTTTTTTTAAAGTGAGAGTTATATCAAAGTACAACAAATATGAACGTTGATAACTGTGTAGGACCAAAATTAGTAAGTTTAATAATAAGAATCTCAACTTGATTGGAATTTTTTTTTTTTTTTCATATTTAAGCTGTGAAGCCGGTGAATATAGTAATCTTTTGAAGGTTTCAGTACGAATTTGGTCACCAAATAAAATAAGAACAATGCTATGGACACATACCTTATGGACACAGTCTGAATACAGATGTGTTCCACGTGAATCCAACGGTGTCGAACACATCTGTGTCCGGTTTGTGTGGTACACAGACTTTTCCATAAAATAAAGGCACCAAATGAAGGTGGTCAGAGGTGTCGTAATCTCGCTCTGACCAACCCCTGTTAGTTGTTATGCTGCGTGGCTTATGCAACAAAAGCACAAATAAATGACGAAATTAAACGCGAATTTGATTTTTTTTTTTTATAATCAAAGTATTCCGTCACTTTGAAGTATGCCTTATTTATTGTTGACTAGTTCTTGGGGGTCTAAAGTTAATAACCGGACAAACTTCTAGTGGTCCCAAAATTTTGTGGTTGTCAAGGTTCAATCTCATGATGTCTGAGTTTACAGTCCATTTCAATCTCTACTTGGACAATCCCTTAAGGTTGATATTCAATTAAAATAAACAAATTATTTATTTATTCGGTGCATGGGACAAAATGAAATGCTCGGATTTTTCACCCCACGGTGAAAACAATCGTTACGATTCGAGCTATTCATTTTGCAAATCTCGTTGAGTTCATCGTCCATGTATGAAATTTGATTCATTGAACATCGGTGCAAACTTATTCGAATCATATTTAACAGAAAAAAAGAAGAGATAATTAGAGTCTGACTATCTATTTTCTTGTGACAAATATGTTTCTCTAGAATGAATATTGACATTCGATCAATTTAAATTTAGAACGAATAAGAAATAAGGGAGATTATAAAATGAACGGATCGAATCATCAGATTAAACCGTTATTGGTTTTTGTTTTCTTTAAATAACAAGAAATCCACGCAAGGAATCGTCTAAAAGAGAATATTAAAAGGGAAAAGCTATTTAAATCAAAGTGAGAGTGGGAGATAGATAGAGACACTTGGAAAAGCTGTTAACAATTAAAAACTCAAAACACGTTCGCAAAAATTCGAATATGCTGACGGGATTTTTAGAAAATAATATTTAGACGACTTTTTATTTTATTTTATTTGTGTGGAATAAGACAAATTGGGAACAAACCCAGAAGAACAACAACAACAACAAACACTCGCTGCGCCCTGAGTGACTCATCACCCTAACAAAAACAAAGCGAAACCGAAAACGTTAGTTTCATGCCAATTTTTGTTATTATAATTTATTATAAAAAATGCTTAAGAAACATGTAGTAGGCTGGATTCACAGTATAGTGGGTACTTGGTCTATGATCGCTCCAGACTCATTTGTGTTGGGCTAGGCACAAAAATAGATTTGTCCTCATTGGACCAAGAAAGCTCGACAAGGATATTTGGCGGCCCACGGCGCGACGTCTCCGGCTGATGCTCCCGGCAGACTGTTGGTCGCTCTCTCTATAAATACTGCATGCGCACACTCAAAATTTTGAATTTTTTTTCATTCTCTTTCAAAAGCTAACTTGATTCTCGGACAGTTTGTCAAAGACCCAACCCCGGTTGGCAATAATCGAGTGTTTGAGTGTTTTGTAGCTTAATGAAGGGTTATCGAAATTCAAACCGGAAGTTCGAAGAGTGGATTCCAGACTCTATATTTTGGCGATCACAGTGGGCGATTCACTCAACTTCTCACCTCAATAATTAGTCCAGCTTTTCCAAACCCTTCCGAACCTATGATGTAAACAGCGAATCAGCAATATTGTGTGGAGGAATATCATCTCCAGTTTCAGCATTTTGTATGCTTTTGTCTCTGACAACGGCAATCAATTTGTGGGGGATCACTTCAAGGATTTATATGCCAGACACAGAATCTGGTTCTTCAATTCAACTCCCTCCTACCCTCAATACAACGGACAAGCCAAAGCCTCCAACAAGATCCTCCTCGGGGGAATTAAGAAGAGGCTCCTAGCAACTAAGGAAAGATCGGCTGACGAGATCAACAACGTCCTCTGGGCCTACTGATCAATGCCTCGAAGGTCAACAAGCCGAACACCCAACTTGCTGGCCTTCAGCATGGAGGCTATTATACCTCTAGTGCCTGGTCTACCTATAATGCGAATTGAGGACTTCCATCCAAACGGTAATAACCAGTCCATCTTTGCTGCATTGGACTTGGCTGAAGAACATCGAGACTCGGTAAGAATCAGGATAGCTGCCTACCAACAAGAGTTATCCAAGGGATAAAACAAGAAAGTCCGGTCTTAGCCTTTCAAGCCACTCGATCTTGTCCTCAGAAAAGTGGTCGAGTGTAAAAAAATGAACAAGCTCGGTCCTAATTGGGAAGGTCCCTACCAAGTGACAAAAGATTTTTAGAGTCGGTTCATACTGGCTAGAGGAATTAGATGGGATCCTAGTCCCCAAACCCTGGAATCCCAAAATTTGAGGAAGTACTATCATTTGTATGTAAGGCCGAAGGCCACCAGTTGTACATATTTTATTATCAATCAATGCAATTTGTCAATTTCATTCCTTATCATGTGATCATTTTTTATCTTCAAATACAATCATATTGTCGTACCTCAATTAAACTGATGGAATAGTCAAGCATAGGCGTGTATGGTGGAATTGTCGAACACTCAAGCCTAGACCCTTTGGAACTATTCCAAGTGCTACTCCTCGTTTATCACTGAGGACTTCACAATCCGATAGTATGTCAACCATAGGGCACAGGTGGCTGCCAAGCCACACGCTCAAGGCCCTCTATATAAAAACTTAGAGTTCGCGCTCATAGTCCCTCACCATTCTCTCGGACCTTGGTGCTAATTATTTTAAAAAATTTCAAGGTGTCACACTCAGTGGTATTACCGGGCACTCACAGTCACCATCTACCTAGGCTTGGTAGTGACTAAGGGGCAGGGGCTTCTACACTTGAAAAGATTTCAAGGCAAATTGTCAAAACATTTCAAATTGAAATTTAAACGTCCAAGAAATAAAAACATTCAAAGACTTCGACACCAGCCAAACATTCATAGTTAAAAAAAACAAACAAACAAACAAAAATGAAATAAGTCGATACCAACCGCTGATAGTTTGGGTGCTCATAATCCTTGATGGGTGATGGATCAATCACATCCTTGGCAGATGGTGGAACATAACCTCCCTCGGTTGGATCAACAGTCAGGGTGTTATCAACATCGGCAACTGATGGGCTAGGAGCCAAGGCTGGAGCCTTGTAAAGAGGGTTGGCACTATAGAGTGCAGACTCGATTGGGACATGGGATTTCTTAATAGCCCGGAGCCAGCCAGCATTAAAAGCCTCCTCCAGCATTAATCAGCTAAGCATTGATGTCCTCCATTTGATGCAAGTACTTGGCTTTGGCATCCTTGAATCTGCCATCATACCCCCTCTCGTCCACCTCCTCTACCTTCCTCAACAGCTCGGCCACCTTCGTCTCTGCTTCCAGCATTACCTTCCTCACTCAATCATGGGCCATAGTTATAGCAATCTGGGCTAAGTTCCGCTCTTTCATTGTCTTTTAATGCTAACAACTTTTGCTCATCGGCATACTGCACCCTCAAATTGTGGAGGTTGTTGGCATTCTTGGCAAGGTAGTGTTTCATGGAGACCAAATGGGTGCATGCATGTACAGTAGCAGGTGAAGGTTAGGAGAAATCATTACGTACAGGAAGAAAAGGCAGTAAGTTTGGCAATATCTTGACACTGAGCTTTGTCAACTCAGTAAAAGCTACTTTGAAGTCCTTCAGTAGATTCTCAGCATCTTTCGATAAAGCATGCCTTTGGCCAGAGAAAAAGTTGCATTCTTTATTGTGTTGATTGAATCTTTGGTCATCAATAGTCGATCATCGATTTCTTCGGATGTGAAGTGATAGGGCTTGGCATTGTCTGTCCAGTCGCTGCTGGTTTTTCATGGCTGGTGGGATCATAATTGAACCTCCCATGACAACAGTGAAGGCTTCCATTTCGACCCTTAGTTTCTTGACTTGGCTCGGATCCTCGGCCTACTTCCCCTGTTGCCTATTCTGAGACTTAGTATAGGTTACAATTGGCTCGACAAGAGAGACACCTACTATTAGTGCTAGGGTTTGGGTATCCCTGGCTTTCCTCACCATCATGTCAAGTTTTGCAAGTTCTAGCTCTGCAAACAATTTTCTTAGCTCGGGATCACCAATGCTATTGCTTGGTGAAGGACTGTAACTAGAAGAATTGGTACTGAAAGATATTGGAATAATGGTTTTAGGGGTGGGCTGATCCTTTGGCTCACATACAATGCGAAGAGGAGGGTTGCCTCTACTTTCAAAGTTTGATGCTCTATCAGCCTTTGTTTCGGATCATTGGAGTCACTGCGACCGCTGACACTGGGGCTGCTATTTGATTATGCCCGAGCTCTAATGTGGATTGGTACGAGTTAATGTATTTGAGAAGCCGAGTGCACCTCCGCTCCTTCCTCGATATCGCTGGAACTTGGTCAATGCGCACCTGTTGTACCCTTTTCCTCGGCCGACTGACAACCCTAGCTCCTATAATAAATGGAACGTCAAATATCAAACATTAAAAGATGGAGAAGACAGCAAGAAAATTGAGATTGATCTATCTGACCGATAGCCCTTGGCACGGGGTACTGTCTCAACTAGCCAACAGTAAACTCAAACTATCCTCTAGCAGTAAAAAATCATGGGCGTACTTATATGAGTCTTTCAATTTCTTGATCAATTTCAACAAGACAGGTATTTCCTCGTGGACGCTCGGTTCGTGCCTATGTAGCAGATGCTGAAGAGGTCCTCGATCTCGAAGGAAATGTTAAACCTTTCCCTAAGTTTAATGATCCCCATCACTATGCAGAAGAAGTTGGTGGTGGTTTGGGACGTAATAAGGTTGAGGATGAACAACACTTGTCTAAGGAAGGGATGAATGGGGACTCAAACCCCCCCCCCCCCCCCCTCCCCCTTTCGAATATAGCCATTAGGGGCATAATAATTTGGTTATCGTTGGCTTCAAGCCTCACGCCCGGCCGAATGAGGTCTATTTGGACGTCATCCGATATACCGTAGGGCTGACGAAAGTCAGCCAAGCTTTTGGCACTCGAGAAGAATTTGGTGCAGTGTGTCTCTTCAGCACTTGACGCCTTGACAGAGCTACTCGACCTTAGTTGTCAATGCCAGATGACAACACTTAGGCAGAATCAACTTTGAGCTCGAACATCCTATAAACAGAGCATGGGTGTTGTGAAAGATAGAAGAAACTACGTTAATCAAGATTTGGTCTAGCAATAGGGGCCATGGTCAGCAGTTTCTAGGGGTGATTTGATAGTTGTTGTAACAATGGTTTGACAGTTTTCACGATCCACCTAGAAATTGCGTATGTAAAAGGCATGAAGATAAAGCAATCAACGATTGGAAATTAAGAGGCAAATTGGATTCACATACATGAAACTTGTAGATGGATTTGGAAAGATGTGAATCGAAGACTGGAGAGCAAATCGATTGCGGGGAATTTGCAGTAGAGTTTCAGTTCTAGAGAGAGACGCATAATTCTCTCTCTAGAATTCTCCGTATTTATACTCTGGCACAGATTTGAAAACAACAATGCGGGAAGAAGAACCATTTCATTTTCAACCATTGGATTAATGACACGTAGCAGCATCTAGTGAGATGACGGTTCACATGACCTATAGTAGCGGCCGCCTCAGGTACATGCACGTACACTTAGAATTTTGATGTTGGTTTCATTTTCTTTCAGAAGCTAATTTGATAATCAGAGTGCTGAGGGAGACCTAAACTCAGTCAACACTGACCTAGTGTTTAAGTGTACTACATCTTAATGAAGGGTTATCAGAATTCAAGTGAGAAGTTCAAAGAGTTGATTCCAGACTCCACAAATACAAAATTGATAATTGTATAATATGTATAATTATACAAGATGAATAGAAAAAAAAATTATAGTTTGGCTTCTGATTAGAGATCGGCACGATGTAGTTTTCCTAAAGTCATTACTGCCTTCCCACAAGAGGATATCAACGGTCAGTCAACAACTCCAAGATACACCCTAAATGAAGGCCAAATTTTCTCGATGTTTGCATCCTTTGAAAGTAAAATGAATCATCTACGATCGAAGTTTCTCAAATAACATTAAAAAAATTTGGAAGCAAAATCAAGAGTAAGAGAAAGAAGAAGTAGAAGTTCGTATGTTGGGTTTATTTATTTATTTTTTTGGTAGAAATATACGTTAGATACTCAACCCTATATGTAGACATGAGTTGTGCCTTTTCATAAGGACACAACTCTTGATGGTAACTCATTAAAACAAAACACATCTATTCAAATTGTGACTCTTGGAAAATTACTTGTTGGCAAATAACTAATTAAAACACTTCATAAATTCAAAAAGTCCCTCACAAGTTCTAAAACTTCAATAAAATATTTAGATAAATAAGAATTGGACAACTATTATATTGGACAATACATTTAGGTGCCTTTCGAACTTGAACCTCACTTAGTGTTAATAGTTTTCTTATGAAGAGTCATAGTGAACTATGTCTTGAACTAGACCATTTGAGCCAAAGTTCCACATGTTACTTACACAATATCAATATGAGACAAGGTTTGCAGGTCAGCGCTATTAAAAGCCATTCAACTGCATAATTACGAAGGAAAATCTTTCTAAATCTAGATCTAGAGTTCATTTTCGTTAATTGCATCGAGCCAGGAGTGGACATCATCATCATCATCTGCAGACAAATCCAGATCCCAAGGAAATGCTACAACCCACTGTTGTTCTTTCGATGACAAACCGCTCCGGTACAACAAGCTAAACTGAAATCTATGCTTCATCCCAATTGCGTAGGGCCGATCCTCATATGCTAGAGGGAGGACCATAAAGTTTGTGGTAGAAGCATTGTTTTCTTGTTTTTTCAATCCTTATACTTTAGTGGTTTGATCTGGTATTGGTGACTCATAAGAAGTTATTTCAAAAGTATCAAAACACGAAACAAAAGGAAGGTTTTCTCTTTATTGAGATAGAAATCTTGCATACTCGAATATCCGGAGCCCCATAAGAAGATAAAAAGGAGATTATGATTTTCATGATTGTTTTAGAGAATAACCACGGTTGGGGCCTCCCGATGAATCCCAATTAGGTGAATCCTCTAAGAAGTGACGAAGTTCTATCCCTTAATAATTTATATTCCTTGTATTCATTAAGGGTTAAAACCCCTCCATTAACAAATCACATGTACATTAACATTATTGCCTTAGGGATGAGCAGGAGCAAACCATCTCCTCATATAAAGTACAAAAAATACATATTGTCGTTACCCATTGGACGTCCTTACCACAACAAATATGAATGTTGATAACTGTGTAGGACCAAAATTAGTAAGTTTAATAATAAAAATCTCAACTTGATTGGGATTTTTTTTTGTTTTGTATAATTTTAGAGTTGTGAAGCCGGTGAATATAGTAATCTTTTGAAGGGCTTCAGTAGACATTTGGTCAACAAATAAAAAAAAGACACCAATTGGAGGTGGTGTTCAGAAGTGTCGTAATCTCTCCCGTGGCTGACCCTTTTGTTAGTTGTTATGGTGTGTCGTAATCACATACTAAACAAATATGGAGATAACAACATGTGAAAACAGCTAGTTTTATGCTTTTTGCTGTTTTTAATATTGTTTTTCCCTACAATCTCACTGCACCTCTCACCTAAATCATGTGATCATATTATTTAATGTAAAATATTAGTTTTTTCGTAGGGATGAAAGCAAAATCGAAAAAACCGAACCGAATAGAAAAATCAACCAAAAAAGTTTGATTCGGTCAGTTCAAAAAATAGTTCGGTCATTTTCAGTTTTCCTACCATATTGGTATTCAATGAAATTAGAACCATTTTTTAATTTAATCAGAGGAAATGAAATTCTCGGATTTTTCTTCTCACAACGGTGATCAAACAATCGTGATGATTCGAGCTATTCATTTTACAAGTCTTGTTGAGTTTATCGTCCATTTATAAAAAATTCTAATGAAAAATTAATTAGTTAACATCACCCCACAATGGTGATCAAACAATCGTGATGATTTTAACTATTCATTTCGCAACTCTTTATGAGTTTATCGTCCACTAATAAAAAATTTGGTTAATTGAACATCGGTACAGGCTTGTGTCAATCGTATTTAACAAAAGAGAAAGAGAACAATATATTTTTTTATAACAAATACATTTCGTTCGAATAAATATCGATATTCGATCATTTTGAATTTAGCATGAACGATAAATAAGCGAGGCTGTAAAATGGACAGATCGAATCATCAGATGAGAACGTAATAGATTTTTTTTTTTTTTAAATAACAAGAAGTCTTCTAAAAAGGTATATTAAAAGACTGAATTATAATAGTTAATTCAATCAGAGAGAATAGTTGGAAAAATGTACCAATTAAAAAAATGAAGCACATTCGTAAATATTCGAATATGCTGAGAACATGATGACAGGCTTTTTAGAAAATAATTTGTATACGACAAGTTCTATCTCTATCTTAAAAACAACAACAAACACTGACAGCACCCTAACAAAAACAAAGCAAAACAGAAAACTTTAGATTCCTACATGAATAAGTACATATTCTAAAAGCAAAATTAAGGCCACACATAGTTGCCAATTTTCATATGTAAATGAGGTTAAATTTAATTAAATCAAATTAAGATTTTATCGAGTAAATTGGCGGGTTATTAGCTTGGCAAGGAGATGTTCTTGTGTAAGGGATTGTTGCCGAGACAGGGAGACATTTTGTCGACATGAGAAAGGTACGTAGTAAAAGGCTAAATAGAGATATGCATTACACCCGTTTATCTTAGAGACCAGTTCTAATCGGAAAAGGATGAGATTGTAGGTCAAATTCAACTTACAACAAGAAGTATACAATTGAATCAAACTCTAAATATAGAAGATAGGAATTCGAAGTGTCCGGATAAGACTTATCACCAATAAACAACACTAATTTGTTTCTAATGAGAAATTAGGAGATGAATTAGAACTCAGTTTATTGAGGAAGAACCTCTATAAAAGGCACACACCATTGGGATAAATATGTACATTGTATTTTATTGTTATGAGCATTATATTGAGAGTTTTCCATTGATTTTACTACTGACTTAATCATTGGAGTGCCTTTTCCGCCAAATAGAGGTGCAGGTTCTTTGACAATTTATTCTCTTCCAAAGTTTAACGAGAGAGAAATTCAACTTGGCCATTATGAGATGCATTAACTTTCTAAATTAGAAATTTCACCCCCCTTAAATTCCATCCTTGCAATGGAAAAACTGATCTAATGGGACACATTAAAGGGGTTATCCAAGCTATGTTCCTACAATGAGGACTAATATTGTAGGGTATTCGCTTCAAGTTTGGGTGAAATTACCCTCAACTGGTACCATAAGTTTCAACCCCGTTCTATTACCAGTATGGGACAATTGGCAGAGCAGTTTGTAGCAAGGTTTCTCATAAACAGATCCAGCCAAAAGAGTTCGACACTCTTATGGCAATGAAGAAGAACACGAAGGAAACCATTTGAGACTACACAAGCGAATATTGGGCCGTCTTCAATGAGATTGAGGATGACAGTGAAAAATATGATGTGATCTCTTCACATTGGGCCTACCTATTCAGGAGAAGTTGCGTGAGTCCCTAACTCTCAATCAGGTGGAGAATGTTTCTGAACTAATGGAAAGAATAGAGCAACATGCCAAGGTAGTAGAAGAGATCCTCTGGGAGATTAACAAAGAAGCCACCCGAGCCCACAAAACTAACGCAGTCAAGAGGGCCTGATAAAAGAGTAAAAGACCAAAGAAGGAAAAAGGGAGGTTACTATCACCAAAAAAGAATACCTTGAACCCAGTCCCCAAGTCTACAAGGGCAAAAATTTCATCCCTAATTGTGGGTTGATTTGACACGTCATAAGAATGATTAGCATGTTCACATTGGTCAACTAAGCCGACTAGGATGTCGATAGTTTGACTTGACGTCATTTGAGGGTAGACCGATAAAGGTGTGATCTACTTTGTGATAGGCAACGAAAAATGTGTCGAATTGATAATCTGTGCTCGTTTCTCGGGTCGAATGATTAACTGATGATTTTATTTGAATACTCAAAAAATTTATTCACTCCCACGATTACCAATCAGAGAAGAACGCAAAGCAACAACACTTGTAGCAATTATAGAACATGAGGCTAAATGGCATGATCAGTAACAATCATAGGGCTCAAGATTCAAGGTGCATCACTTCATTGTCCAACCTTCTTCATTGTGTCTCAAGGACACATGACACATTAACAACAACCATGGGGTTTGAAAGGCAAAACTAGTCATCAATATGGATTGTGGGCTGGTAAATCCAAGGTATGGCTCACCAGAGACCTGGTAACCCACAGTTCAATGTTATTTTAATTCCTATAACCAACGGCCAGTTGAGCCCGAGGTTATCAAGCTCTTTGGGCTAGTAAAACCCACATGAGTTGGAAGGGTTACAAGCCCAACAAAGGTCAAGAAATAGAAATCTTGGTTTCAAGGTCGATGCTTTAACTGTGATAATGTGGAACATCGCTTTGTAGATTGTCGCTAGCTGAGGAAAAATTCTGATCAACATCGCTCTAGTATGGAAGATTTATCTAGGGATGTGACTGATATCAATTTATCTATTGTGGTATCAGAGGTGAACTTGTTTGGTTTCAATTCAAAGGAATGGTGGATCGATACAGGGGCAACCCGCCACATCTGTTCTGATAGACGGATGTTTAGTTCCTTCAAGTTTGCAGTTGATGGTGAGAAGCTGTAGATGGGCAATACGGCTACTTCTAATGCTATTAGACAAGGCAAGGTGATCCTAAAGTTGACTTTAGGGAGAAAGATGACTCCTAACAAGGTCCTATACGTGCCAGATATACGTAAGATCCTGGTGTCTGGCTTCATGCTAAGCAATCATGGACTTCAATATGGTCTTTGAGTCAGACAAGGTTGTACTCACCAAAGCTGAGATGTATGTGGGAAAGAGTTATGTTAACGATGGGTTTTTTAACCTCGGTGTAATAACGATTTATCCTAGAGATAATAATGAAACAAAAGCTCCTTGTTCTTACTTGCTTGAGTCTTTCAATTTAAGGCATGGTAGACGAGTCCATGTTAATTTCAATACCTTGCGTATATTGATTAACTTGGACCATATTTTTGCATTTCATATTGACAAATCTTACAAGCGTAAAATATGTGTGTAAGCTAAGATGACAAGATCTTCTTTCAAGACAGTCAAAAGAGAGTCTGCACTTCTAAAATTAATCTATATTGATGTGTGCGATTTGAAATTTGTTCAAACTAGAGGAAGCAATAAGTATTTCATTACTTTGTTTATTATGATAGCACGAAGTATTGTTATATCTACTTTTTAAAGAGTAAAGATGAAGCTCTAGACAAGTTTATTCTTTACAAGAGTGAAGTAGAGAATCACTTGACAAGAAGATTAAGGTGCTTAGAAGTGACTCAAGTGGTGAGTATGAAGTACCATTTGGTGAATTATGTGCTCAGCACAAAATCATTCATCAAATCACAGCACCTTATTTGCTTCAGCAAAGCGGTATTGTTGATAAGCATATCTTAAAAGAGATGATAAATGTCATATTGATCAGTTCTGGGTTGCCGCAGAATATGTAGGGAGAAGCAATTCTCCCAACGAATTATCTCTTGAACAAGGTAACACGAAAGAAACTTGACAGTCTTCTTATAAGTACTTATGAATATGGGGTGTCCTGCAAAAGTGGTGGTATCTACACCTAAAAGGTGAAGATATGTCCTAAAACCGTTGATTATGTGTTCATGCGTTATACATACTAGTAGTGCATATCGCTTTCTTGTGCATGAATCTAAGATACCGCAAGAATGCAATCATATAATCTAGGAATGCAACATTTTTTGAACATGTATTTTCGTGTAGATCCAGTGGAGATTCTAGTTTGGCAAAACCAATATTAGAGGTTGTAGAAGAAAGTAGTCGAGACCTAGGGTGAGAGTTTATAAATGAGCCTAGACATAGCCAAATGGCTTGAATGTTAACTTCCTTTGGTCCTAACTTTTTAGCATATCGGTTAGAGAGTGGGTCTTGAAACTTCAAGAAAACTATAAGTTCTCCTAAAGGACCTTTGTGGAAAGACGCAATAAATAATGAGATTGTTTCTATACTATAAAACCATATTTGAGAACTGGTGGATCCTCCTCCAGGTTGTAAGCCATTGGGCTACAAATAAATCTTCAAAAGAAAAATGCGGATAAAAGATCAATAGATAAGTACAAGGCCATGGTTGTTATCAAAGAATACAAACAGATCAAGGTCTTGATTACTTTGACACGTATTCTCCTATAACGAAAATAACATCCATACGGATGATAATTGCAATCGTAACTTTGTGTAATTTAGAGATACATCAAATGGATGTGAAGACATCTTTTCATAATAGCAAGACATCTTTTCATAATAGCAATTTGAATGAAGAGCTCTCTGTGAAACAACATGAATGGTTTTCTGCCATAGGACAAGAGAGAAAAGTCTGTAGGCTGATTAGTCCTTGTATAGTCTAAAGTAAGTTCTAAAACAATGGCATGAGAAGTTTGACAATGCCATGTTGTCAAGTGGCTTCAAAATCATGATTGTGATAAATGTATTTATGTCAAGAAACGCAACCGGTGGCTATGTCATCTTGTGCCTATATATTGATGGCATACTCATTGAAGGTAATAATGATGAGATCATCACATCTACCAAAAACATGTTGAATTTGAATTGGACAAGGAACATATGAACCTTTTAGATGTGATTTTGGATGCTAAAATCACCAAAACATCTAACGAAATTGTATTGTCTCAAGCTCATTAAGTTGATAAGATTCTCGACAAATATAATAAGTTTGATTCGAATATCGTTGGACCCCTATCGATTTAAACCTCCACTTATTCAGGAATCTCATTAAAGGTGTTTCAACTCGAGTATTCTCAAATAATTTGAAGCTTAAAGTACTTGATGAGCTGTACAAGACCTGATATTGTCTATTCAGTAAGTAGAGTCAGTAGGTACACGAGTAATTCAAAGAAGAACTACTGGAAAGCAATAGTCAGGGTGATGCGATACGCTAGTTACACTCGTAACTATAAACTACAATATACCAGATATCATGCGGTACTACAAAAGTACACTGGTGCAAATATCTGATATAAAGGATTCAAAATTCACAAGTGGATATGTTTTCAAACTAGCTGGTGCAATTGTGTCTTAAAAGTCTTTCAAACAGACGTGTATGGCACAGTCTACAATAGAGTCAAAGTTCATTGGTGTAGACAAGGACACTGAGAAGGCATAATGGCTATGCTATTTTTTGAAAGATATCCCTAGATGGTCGAAACTTGTGTCGCGATATGTGTACATTGTGATAGCCAATCGGTAGTTGATCAACATAGAGTGACATGAATAATGGTAAGTCTAGACATAATCATCGTAGATATAATACCATTAGACAACTGCTCTCAACTGGGGCTATCTCTATTTACTATGTGCAGTCAAAGAACAATATTGTGGATCCGCTTATTAAAGTATTAACTCGAGAGCTAGTTGATCGAAGGGAATGGGGTTAAAGCCTATGACTTATAAAGCTATCGTCATAAACACTCAACCTTGTTGACTGGAGATTCCAAGATGAAAGTTCCAAGGGACAACGTAAATGTTGTAGATACGGAGATCATCGAGGAGATTGATTCTCTTACCTTTCCTATGGTGAAACAGAAATGTTGATGAACATAAGCATTTCTATTCGTATTTAATGACTTATGCATTGGAATTGGAATTCCTATTGGAGTATTTAAGATACTCATGATAGGATGTCACCTATATAAGAGTGAAGTGGGTCGCTTCAATAAGAATTTAATAAGGCAAAATTCTTAAAACATTTACAAAACCTGAACGAGTGTTCATGGACAAAACAAATGCACTAGTGAGAAGTGAACTACGTTAGGAGAAATTCTTGTGTGGAATTTATTGTCTCGGTTTACACAAATGGTGGAACAGTTTAGGACATCAAGGTCACTGGTTTGTCAATAAATTCGATTGGCTTTCAAAAGAGAATGTTCAAGGCTAAAAGGCTACCAATCATATGCAAACATTATCCGATGTGCTCTCTCTATCTCTAGGTCTAATGTACTATGTGTCACATTGTGTATCAAATTTATTCATGTGGGGGGATCGTTTGAAATTCCAAAGGGTTGACTTTTGGGTGAATGAATTTGGTATAACCGACGGGTCTCTTGAGACAATTGAAAAATTTCTTATTTATGTATGTCATTGATATCCACCACCCAAATGTCTCCTCATTCATGTCTTGCAACTCAAAGATCTCAGTGATTTCAGCGGCTCAAAGGTTCCCACACTCATATAAATATTGAGATCATTCCACGTTTTTTGAAGACAACATTAGAAAATATGTCTACAACGTAACATTATATATTCGTGTTCTTTGTGTGAGAGAGAGGCAAATGCAGTAAGTACAGCGTACGAAAGTCGGTGTTTCTACATTTGACTGAGCCATTTTACCTTGAGAGTCAGATGCTAGTTGTGATCCTCCAACATCCACGGTGAGGTGATAAATCAGTCTTAAAGAGACTATAATTCCACAAGACTTATTTAAGTATCGTATTCGATCTGGTTACATACATATTATATTTACATTTGTAACCGTATTGTTCTCTTCGTTATAGTCTATGTTGTGCAATTCTCGTATCATTTATCAATAAATGTATTTTTCTGAAATTTATGAGTATTCTTCAAATAATTTTGAGAAATGCTATGATCCCATAATGGGATAACATAAATGTCCAAGAATTGCTAGGTGTCCAAAAGAGAGTAGTGTGTTGCAAGTGTTATGTGTGTGAGGGAGGAATGAGGGGTTGCCGCCTTAGTATTCTTGGGATATTTCTGGTATCCGATTCTGAGTTCCTAGCATTGCTCAATAATTTTTGGCAGCATAATTAGCATGGGACCGCACAATCAATTCAATTGTGAACTGATTTTAAATTTCCTGTTCTCCTCTCATTGTACGTATTTAATGTTTTCCAACACCTAAATGGCTAAAGTAAAAGATAATTGAAAGTTGAATAAATGTGAACAAACATAGTCCTAGGTTAAAGAAGTAGGGGCCAACCATAGACATCCCCTTCTCGTACCTCAAAACTCCCGAATTTTACAATTTTTAAATGGTTTGTTGGGTCCTACATCCAAATGGTGACTCCATAAAGTGCGTCGCAATGACTATCAAAGAATCGATACATTGCAGCGGATGTCTAGGCAAGAAAATTGAACCAGGTTGTGGGTCGTGAAACAACGGGTGTCTGTGTTGTGCGCAGTAGGACATACTGTGTGCTAAAACGATACCGTTTTAGCGTATAAAATACTACCCGAATGCTACTCGATTGTTCAGGCATTTTTTTTTTGTGCCAAAACGATATTATAGTGACGCACAACACGCCCTACAATGCACATTAGGACTTCCAAATCCGCCATACTGTACTTTTAACTATTCCGAGTACGTAACCACCACATTAGCCAAGGTTTGTCTACCAGTGGTCAGACTTATTATTTATAGCAGCAAAGTTTCCAAAATATTAACTGATGGTACAGCTTTGAAGTTATTTTACAACTTGACACCCACTAAAAATGGAGTATTGTGCCAGACACCACGAAAGAACTCAAATTATCCCAAGCAACATTTCAAGTAACACTATCACTCATCGCTTTTTAAATATGTAGTCGTCAAATATTTTTTAAGTTAAATTCATCTCCATTTGACAAAATATTTGGGGTCCATTATTTGTTAGGTTAGGTAACAAAATCATTTTGTCTAACTAAGATATTAACCGAATAATTTACCCCGCCCCTTTGGTTTTTATATTTTTCGTTTCTTTTCACGTTAGCGTCTGAGTTTTGTTCCTTTTTTTTTTTTTGGGTTGTTGGGTGGTTGTTGGGTGGGGGGTGTTGAGGGTATGAGTTGTACTGAAACTCTTTCTGTTCTCTCCCTATTAATTTGTTCTCATATTGTGTGTAGTTTGGTTTTTATGATTCCCTGAAATTTTCTGTTTTTTGGTGTGTTTGCTAGGGAATGTAAAGTCACCCGAATCTATATCCCACGTGCTACTATTCAATCAGGACCCATATAAAATTGAACACTGACAAGTATGAACACATAAAAAGCATCACGTGAAACCAGGTCTTGATATAGGTTATTGAACCTAAGATTAGAATTAGCCTGGACGAAACCCAACAAAAAGCATAGGATTCTTTCTGGTGAAAAAAAGGGGGAGAAATTTGCTTCTTTCCAATACTGTGAAGTACAATATACAAGAATTTTAAACTGTTCTATTTCAACAATTTCAGAAAAAAAAATAACTCTTCTATTTCACCTGAATAACATATTCTTCAGAGAGTCAGCAAAATTTCAACAGAGAACCAAAACAAATAAAATCAAGTTACGATCAGCATGTTCCAATCCCATAAGTAGATTTCGCTCGAGTCCAAGATTACTACGTCATCAACCAAAGCTCCCCATACGATCAAGAAGCTGAAAATGTTATAGCAGCAAATCAATTGTAACATGATACGAAATGCTCTACTTTGTTAAACAAGTACATTCTTCTTGACGCAAAGCGAAGTGAGTTCAAATTGACTACAGAAAACTGCAACCACCACAGCAGCCTGTCTACGTACATTAGGCTACTGGGGATGCCAAAAGTCCCTAAAGGTTTAGAAACATGCATCCATGGTTCATTTTCTTGAAAATATATCTAATCACCAAAATGCATAAAAACATCAGCATGCTTGAAGAAATATTTGGCTTGCATCTCAAATGCTTTATGAAAATGTAAGCTAGATGAACCGAAAACACATGCGTCTCTGGAAAGAGGCATTGGTTGAACAAATTCCACCTATTTTTTTGGTAAGTATAAAAATTTTACTAAACAAATGCCAAAGGAACATAATCCATGTATAACAGTGGCATACAGACACAACATCAATACATTCCCGAAGAAATTTTTCCTGCAGCCATAACTTGTTAAAAAAAAGGTAAGAGAGTACATAATATATCAAATTTTAGGCGCTTTGTACATCGGCTCCCAGATGAGAGGAATCAATGTCATAGGAGACATCTATTTTCTTGATGGGTGAAATTAAGGATACGTTTGCATTAGCAGGGAACCTGACCTAAGCCACTGGAGTTTCTACAACAACTTTTCTTGTGACTTTCAGAGAGATCCTCCTAATGCATTTTTTTCTGTCTTCTATTCAGAAATTTTTCTTTATCAAGAAGTAAAGAGGTTAATATTAAACTAAGTTGTCTCGTAAGATTGCTTATACTATGACCTTATAGAAGGGAACTTCTTTCAAACAAACATAGTCTAAGGAGACACAAGTACGAAAACCATAACCGTAAACATAAACAGAAATTCCTCATGCATAACTCACCAGAACAGGGTAATGGAGAAACCATCCGATAACTGGAATTTGAAAGAGAAATATCTTGACAGAAGACCAAAAACCACTACATGAACCACAAATAAATGTTAGTACTCTAGTTTAATAAACTGAAGAAAGCATCAGCTAGTTGTTAAGACTTGACCAACCCAAAGAGAACTATGCAGCCATATATTTCAAAGATTATGCCAACTACTGGCCATCGAACGAATATGAAGAAGAGCCCGAGAAGAAAGGCAGCAGAACCCTGCAGCGGAAAGAAGAAAACTGAGATATATAAATCTCCATTTCTACTGCATCTATGTTCAGACAGACAATTGATGTAATCGCTAGCGCCTACATAAATTGTTCCGAAAACATGTAAGCGACCATGCAGCTTGTTCGCCAGAAAAAGGTGCGAAGCTTCCCCAGTTTTTTAGTCGGTAAAACAATAACATTTATATCAAAGAATTGAAATAAAGACAACCAAATTTCACCCAAAAAGCATCAAGTAAAAACTGCATATAGTAACATATAAACATGTAACATTCTGGGTGGCGCAACGCTGCAAAAACAGAAAGCAACAAGTTCAAAAAGTCAATTGCAAACATGAGATTCTTCTAAAGACAAAACTGTCTTAAGGAATTTAACATCTCCTTTTCCACAATCATACCTTGTATTTTGATTTTGTAGTTAACAGCTGCAATGTAGAACGCCAACCTAATAAAAGGGCCACTCCACCCAAACAGAATATCTGATGACAAAATCAGAAACGTGAAGAAGTTACCGCTGTACATAGTGTAACTCAAGTTACCGATGTTTGTTACAACAAAACCTTACATTTCCCAGAGCAAGCAATCCCCTATCGAAGAAAAGAATGATCCCAAGAAATGAAAAGAAGATCCCAAAACCGATGAGACCAAAACCAATTTCTGCAAGATTGAATACACATTTCAACACTACAAGACAAACATAAATTTTTTAGAGAAAAAGATGAGTAAGACTACAGCTTCTTTGTCTCGTTAATTCTATGATGCTTGTAAAAACTATTTGCCATCGACCCACCTAAAAGGTTAAACTATTAGAGAGAGAAGTAACTTTATTATGTATGTCCTGCTCACACCATTTCACAATGTGCGCAATAGACCTGCATAATTTTGTGTGCCAATGAAGACAATTCTGTCTTTGCAAGAATGATACCAGAAACTTGTACCAGGCAGTCATGTTGAAGGTTCTTTTGCCTCAACGAATAGGACTTTTCGAGGGGATGTTTAATACTAAGAACCAAAAGGATAAATTAAATGCTGGAATTGATGCCACGATTTCAATAAATCAATAAGAACAACATATAAAATAATTTGAACAGAAACATATTCGAATAAAATTGTACCTTCTAAAATTACAACTCCGATCTACTTCAATCAAAACTAGAAATGGAAATTTAAGTACAATCTACTACGGCCAATCTACTGAAACGCAAAGACAATGTGACAAAGGAAAGGATAATGAATGATGAATATAATAAGTTGGTTGTCTGTTTGTCGATTCCTATTTCAGTTCCTTCTGTTTGTCGATTCCTATTTCAGTTCCTTCTTCCGCTCTATATATACGCATGTCGTGGTGGCGGCCGTCGCTAACTGCTTGTCTGTACATCACATCTTCTTTGTCTAAGCCCATACCTCCTCCCGCGTCTGATTCTCCCCCTCGTTCTTTTCTCCACTAATTTCTCCTATATGCTTCTGACAATAATCAGTTCCTTCTTTTACCGAGGTTTATATCCCCCTCCATGTACAAAGACTATTACTCAAGAACTCACTTGCATGGTCCAACTAGAATAGTAGTACCACAATTTGCAATCAAACAACAGTTCCATTAGACTGGGCTGTATTACCTGCTAGAGAAGAAGATTTAAGGGTATTTATGATGTCAGTCTACTTTCAAGGCACCCAATTCCTCAAGATCCTTACTTGGTTCCTACAACTCTATGCTTTTGGACCCAACTTCCAAGTTCTTTGAATTCCAAATGGGAATGATGGCTCCCACTATTCTTGACATTTGTCGTCTCCTAGAGCTATTTCATTCAGCCCGAAGTTATTAGCTGTTTGTTTAAAGCACCATCAGTCACCTTTCATAGAGACCTGGTGACAAAGACTTAGCCTTTAGCAGCTTTATCACTCGTGTATGAGACCTACCCTCAGGACTCAGTTTCAAAAGGTGAGCTTTTCTGCCTTATTTAGTCCAGGTTAAGAAAATCATTGTTACTCCTTGGAAAGTGTGCAAAAAAATACATACCAATAGCTAAGGCTTTAGCTTCTGAGACCAGACTAGGTTGCCCCTTGCGCTTTTGGGTTAAATTACAAGGTCTATTCAGAATTTCATGACACTCTCTTGAGAGGGAACCAAGCTGGTCCCATTTCGGTTCTCCAGCTATGGCTATTAGCTTATTCCAAAAAAACTTGAAACAAGGCGTTTGAATCCATTCCTGCAGCCTTGTTCCACTTAACGGGAGAAATTATCAAAGGCCATGGTTCCAACCAAGCCTATTTTCAACTCATACTTGAAGTTCTTTCTGTGATTACCACAAGTTCTGGACCCTCAATGTTCCAATTCTTTTAAGCATGCCATTGGCCCCCAATGGCCGGTCAACCTTTTAAATGATGGGTACTTCTATCAGAGAGAAAACAAGCAGTGCTGACCAACATACTTTCAGAAAGAGAGCTTTCTACTACCAATCCCAATTGTCTTGTTCATATTGGAGATGCTGAGATTTACATCCCTGCCTAGTTTGTTTGCCAGTTTGGAATGGTCCATGGAATATCTTTTCCTCTTGTTGGCACGTGCAACTTTAACCTCACAAAGCATGAATGTTTGACTAGAATGTGGGTTGGTTGTTTCTTCAATTAAGTTCTTATCTAGAAGTTCTTTAATTTGTACATCAAATTCATCTATATTCTATCTGGTATAGATCAGTTGTTTTACCCTAATGATTACATTAGGATTTCTAAGTTGTAAGTCACAATATTGAGGACTTCGTGATCATAACTTTAAAGGATGCCCACTAAAATTTTAGAATAAAATTTTATATATCCAATGAGACTCATCAATGGCTCTGATAATGTGAGTTATTTCTCCGTTTGGAGTTGGATTGAAATCTTGATCACATACATATTTATGTTGTTTTAGCAAAGGAATATGAACCAAAGTGTTTTTCACTGTTAATGCTAACTCTTTTTCATTAATATGCATGGGTAAAAATTGGTAAATAAAATTATTTCCTAATAAGAAATCATCATGCATATATGAAAAACAAATCATTTTGGAATGAGAAATTTGTTATTTCCCATCCAAATAGATATATTGTTTGCCTTAGACTGTATTTCAGTATTGGCTCCATCTATTCCAATGACTAAAATAGGGGGTTTCATAAGTACCCATCTTTCTTTAGCAATTGCATTCTATTTACATGTACAAATAGTAATTCCTGTATCAATCAAAATATTTAGGGTATATGGTTTATAGCCCAAAAAGTTAAAAGAACCCGTTATATAGGTATATCTTTTCTTACCTTGGCTAGGAGAAAAAATCATATCTTCATTTTTTTGTTTCAAAATGATAGATTTATGCTGCTTGAATAATTTCTTTAACTTTTTGTTTATTCCTACGAAACATTCCAGGCATAGTAGAACATGAACATTTTTAGTAGCAATAGAACCAGGATTAAGATTAGGAAATTTTTTTTGCCAAACATTGTCTTATTTGATTTTATTATGGAAATACAAATTATTTCATGAAATTGTCAGTTCAATAATATCAGCAAAAGAATGTCTTCGCTTTTCAACTAAATCTGTTAATAACCAGTGCCTAGGGATCTCTACATCTATCCAATTCAACAATCTTGGTTGAATAATGGAAACAAATGGTCGTGGTTCAAAAATTTCTACCAAGTACTTATCTATGGGTTTCACAGATGTCTCGGAAAATTTTGTTAATTCATAGACTTTTTTCCATTGTATAGCTAAATCGTTGGAATTTGATCTCATATCAATTTCTCGAGTATTAACTTTAATTCTGACAGTATCTTCTAAATAGGGATCATTTATAGAAATAAAATAATTTAGTTTGATGTTAAACCAAATAACTCCATTAACTAACGCCTCCAATGATGGACTTCATTGGATCATTAAATCTCTTACCAAAGAGCA